>OX422210.1:305640392-308325392 GCA_949130495.1 Sambucus nigra
TATGCTCGGCTTAGCTCACACTCAAATAAATCTAGGCCTGAATGTAATGGGTCAAACGAGCGAACTTCGGGCTTCCAATGCTCAATTTATAGACCGAACCCCACTACTCATAAACCTAAACTCGCTGCCACAAACCTACCCGGTACCCACCCCCAATGTGTGTCACCCCGCCTAATAAAATAATGGGTGATCAATCCTATACCAAATTAAAAATGAGTCTCATATGGTTCATTCTCAGCATCACTGTCGAAAATCAATTTAATTACTAATAACTTATTAGGCTGGCGCCAAAATTTTATTTAACTAATATTTTTAATCAAACCATTCAAATAAATCAATCACAAGAGTTATATACAACTGAAATGAAATAAAATAACCGAACTCTCAGTACAACAATATACAACCAAATCGAATCCGCAAACTAAAATGTGGTAAAAGAATAAATGAATATAGTTGGGCTATCGGGGCGAGTGTTTATACATTACCTCATATCTAGATTACAAAGAGATAAGCGTCTACAGTAAACCTGCTTGCATCCACAACAGCTATAGCAAATGTCTGACTCAAAGGAATCATCATCCAAGCATCCATGTGTCTGGACACCTATATATATATATATATATATATATATATATATATATATATATATATACATATATAGCAAGAGAGGGGAGAAATAGAGAAACGGATCAAAGCCCGAGTTTTGAAAATATTTATCAAGTGCATAAATGACATATTTTAAAATATGAAGTCTCTCATGTTTAAAATGGTATCACACTCTCATGAGATACACCTCACTCCTCTTCTAATAGTGCACACCTATCGTATACCTTAAAACAACCTAGTTAAGCTACCCTGCCTAACTAATTTGTTTCACCCATCTTCTAGAAATCCTCATAAAACTAAGTACTAAGGACTAAACTTCTCCCCATTCCCAACATTGCGCTATGTTTCGTGCGTGGGATGTGTCGCGAAGCGAAATCCAAGCAAGGACCCCCCCGATACACTACTACATGACAATCTTGAACGTCGAGATCCATTAGGTCCACAGTACATAACACATATTATAAAGTCCCGTATATATATAGTTCTCACTAGAACCTATGATTCACATTCATATAAATCTGGACATAAATCTACCGGAAGAAGAATAACTTCTTATTCATTTTACACATTACTCAAGTCTCAATTATATGATTTCGCATCTTCATATACTAGCAATATACTATATGCAACAACTATAATTATACCTGTTATAATCATAAGTATAGTAACCATCCCACCAAACTATAACTCGGGGATTAATACTCAAGTGCCTATCCACATCCGAGTTTACTCAATCAACCACGGTACCAGGCCAGACTCACTCATGGTCATGGTAGAAAACTAAATGGTGGAGGGGATAATATTCCCTACTGAAAGTAGAATAAAAATATCGCACTCGTATGTGGGACGATATGACCTGGTGATATTCTCTCCCTGCTCCTCAAGACATGGGATTCACCCACATCGCGCAACCTCCCTAGATAGCACAAGAGAAAATATATAAACTGGGTGTCCATCCCTATGCCCGGGGAAGCTTGTGGAACAACCTCTAAAGTACAAATATACTAGTCATACACAAATATATTTATATTCGTATCATATCATATATACTATAACAACATCGTATGTATAATATATATCACTTCTCAATATATTATAGCTATAATTGCCAAACTCTTATAGCGATAGCCAAAACCCCGAATGTTCCCATTCATAATAGTATATAACTGTTTACACTCTTAAAATACTAATCCTAGAAGTATTATCTTATTTAAAATATAACTCGCACCTTAATCATTTTTAAGGATTTATATATAATCCTGAATATACCAATTCATAATAATTAAATAGTATGCGCACTACGTATCTTAATTCCATTGGTATCGCATCACCTATAATAATAGTCGTCAATAGACGTACCGGGTAGTCGCTCAATCATCACTAGCCTATACCATAAATTCCATCCTAGTCACCTCTTAAGATTCACTCAAACATATAATCGACATATAAAATACATTTTCTATGCACATGATTATATATATATAATCGCCCTCCGAAATACTACCCCGAGTGTTACTGGCCCCAAACACCCCTAATTTAGTAAGTCTTGTATTTTACTTTCAACTAACCCAAGGTATACACCTTACTCAATATAATAATTTAGAAGTCCTCACACTATTTTTTTAGGAACCCCAAATATTTAACTCCACAAATTATTTTCCTCAAAACTATACATTTACGGCCACATCATTTTGCACCCTCCTAGTTCTAATTAATTCCCTTAAATGGCTAAGTATAAATTACTCTAATCGGATATTTATTTCCTCAAATAAATAAGCTAGAATTAATTAATTTAGGAATTTCTCCCATTTAAACACAACAAGTCGAAACTATAAAAAAATTCTGAAGGGTCTATCAATCGACCCCTGGCTGTCGATCGATCGATCGATCAGGTGTTCTTCTTCTCTGAGACTCTATTTCGGCCATTAACACAACCCCAAGATTTTTATCTTCTCTCCCATCATCATCCAACCTCAACCAAACATATATTCAGATATAAAAAGGGTTATAATCATCCTAGAACCAATAACCAATAATTAATTTCAATTTATTCCTAAGTTTCTCAAATTGGATATTATCCGAGTTTTATCCATTCAACTTCCGAAACACCCATTTTGATCACGAAAACCCAACCCAAATTTCTTTATAGTTTATTATTACCAACTATAATATGAGATACAGGCCCAAAAGTATAAAGCAAGTAAACACTTGCCTCCTGGATAAAATTCGACGACCTCGAGTCGAATCCCATGGAGTTTGCCCGAAATCCCCTTTTCTCTCCTCTTTTCCTTCTTCCTCTATTTCCTTATTATTTTTTATCTTTTCTTTCTTTCTCTTCCTCTCTCTCGTGACTTATAAGAGAGAAATAAGGGCTTTTCCCTTATAAACCCAAAAATGACTCGTTTAATCAATCGCGAGTCCCTACTAGTCCAAAAATCCCCGAAGCCTAAACGCTACCCCCGGCTACTCTATTCTGACTATCTCGTCCATTTCGAAACCAATCATGCACTCAAAATCTACATCCAATTCACTTATTTATAATTCACTAATTTACCCAACACATCTCAATACGCGTGTGTTTCAAATAAAATATTATCGTTTGTCGTTTTACCCAACTGCGACATGTGATTAAAATAATCCAACTCATTTACTTAGTCGCAAAAGTAAATGTAACACACATCGGTAAACATCTAACACTCATTAACTCCAAAAATTTCTATTCACAAAAATTCCTCTAAGTATCAAATTACGCCCACTGATGTAATTTAAATATCTATGAAAGTACAGGGTATTACATACTTCTCCCCTTACAACAAGATTTCGTCCCCAAATTTCGGATACAACGTGAACTACCTACCTAGGATTGCTAATCCTATTACGTCCTAGTACACCGAAGTCGAACGATACTAAAATAATGGTACCCTACCGTATACCACCTCTCTTAAGGCTTATTTTCTAACACACTAGCTTAATGATAAGCTTATCTGAATATCCATATGTTACAACACTACCTCATTTATAAGGTTGATTCTAACAATGTCACATCGCACCTAGTGCTTCTATAACCGCGTATAAAGGAAATGAGACTATAATCGCCGCTCTAACGTATTGATACCATCCCAGAACCAAGACTCTAAGCGTCCACTCTGCTACAACAGGACATCGAATTTCCCTAAAAAAAGGAAACTACACTAGAACTTGACTATTCTCGGCAGTCTTCTCACTTATCTTAGGTGTGCTAACTCTTGTTGCACCTACACAATTAGGTTATCGCATGCCTCCTACGACATTCAATCCAACCCATAACTACTCCAAAGCATATTCCTCAGGTTTATATACTATGCCCCTTCTATCTCAGACTATATATAAGACCAACTTACCAAGGTTCCCATACACCTTTTAACCTGTGCGTATCTGCACAACCATTGTAAACATACGACACGTAACACTCTCTCTAAAAATGGGCATCATCTCCTCATCCTGGTACTAACACCTGGGTATTCCTAACCTGAATAATTCAAAAGTCAATTCTTCCTATATTAGTGCCACTTTCCTTACTGGACTTTATCTCTTAGTAGTCCTAATATCGGTGTGTTTTCCTACACACGTAAAATGAGTACTCTCCTAACTATATCCCTAGTTCCCAAGACCTTTCCCAGCTTCTGACATTTTCTCGATTTCATGCATGGGACATCTCACAAAGAAAAATCCAAACAAAGAACCCTCATGTTACATTACTTCCTCGTATCGTCGGGCATCGAGATATAATGGCCTAAGGCACACCATCGGGAGATTATAAATCCTTCCTCGCTAACCTACTAACGTACTTCTACCACTATGTCCTTCCATCTTGGAGAAATGGAAAGTCTAACTAATTGGGGCGCCTACTCGCTACAAAAGTGTTATTACCATCATACCTAAAACATATTTCCTATGAATTTACCTTCAATTCAAGGCCTGGCTATAAGCCTCAACTCAATTTCCTTTACCTTGCCTCACCCACATACTTACGGTGAGAAAAACATTTCCAGTGCTTTTCCACAACACCTGTACTTTTTATTAGCCCCTAATCATCACATGAATCTCAACTAATTTATCATCAAAACCAACATCCTAGCTTACAGTAACATCTCTCCACTCCCAACATCATTAAGGTTCATGCGTGGAGTGTCTCGCAAGAGAAATCCAAACAAGGAACCCCTCTGATACACTACTACTTAATTTTATCGGTCGTGGAGGTATGCTAGCATAAAACATGTAAAATAGTAAATCCTGCATACCTTAGATCATATCTATAATGCCCCATACACTAAAGTCATTATAGTGAAACATCTACTCATCGAAGTTCCATTTAAACATAAAAAAATATGGCGAGCTCAACCCGAATCCAGGTGAGATATCGTAAAAACAACCAGTTCCACCCTGAAATCGCAGATACGATAGCCTTACAATCATTAGCCTACTATCGCTTCGATCAATCAAAAATATATTATACTCGGAATAATACTATACTCGTATAATATATATAAAATGAGCAGTGCAAATGAAATATAAGAATAAATACCAACACCCGTTTTCACAACGAATGAAGAAAATAGAATCCCACTACCGCGAAAAACACATAGATATACCGTCTATAATATTACCGATATCGCCACAAAGCTCTAATTACACACATGAATCTAGGGCTAATAAAATAATGTGACTCAATCTTGCCACACAAAATATACCTCCTTTATTAGAGGTGAAACCCATAACAGTAACTTCCCTAATCTCCCCGACTACTCTAATTGGTTTCCAGACATAGTACACTTTCCTTAACCAAACCAAAAACTACTTTAATCAATTCTCCATCTAGGCACCCTATTCTTTTCCTTTAACTTATTTTGGTTAAGTAACCGTGTGGTTCTATGCTCTACACCACCCCATTTCTCATCTCTAGCCTCCCTGACCATGTTAAGGTTATCAGTATCTTGGACTCTATAACCTCGATTCTGATAATCACCTTCATAGTTCCCTTATCTCCTCCTACTAAAGGAAACACACCATCGGCCTCAATTGTCCTATTGCAATGAATTCCTAGGGTAGATGTCCACTAATGGGGTTCCACGAACACAACTTCTCCATAAGTGTTAACAACACTTACTAGTGAGCCTATCATTCCACTAAAGGACTCATTCTTCATTGTACCTACCTTACTTTGGTACAAGGTTCAATTCTCCATGTCATTCTTTATTCACTATCGACCTCTGACCGATCCTCATGTGAATAATTCATAAACTGCATTCTCTTCATTTTTAACAACTTAAATGAACTTGCGGTTTAAGCCACCTGTAAGATTACTTTATGAGCAAGGCATCATGCTCCCCCAAATATGGTGAATACCATTCCCACCATTTTGACATTTCTCCAACGAGTGAAAAAATTTTCCTCAAATTTTCTCATCTGGGCATTTCTATACCCTGCTCTAAGCCAAAGCTTCCGAGCCTTCAACTTCCACTAATTAATGCTACGCTTCCGTCGCATAACTTAACATCAGCGTATGGTCCTTATCAAAGACCATTTCAAACTTTATCCCAATTTATTTCACTGGGTAGGTCAAGTTTAGGACCACTCTCTACTACATCGGTACGTAGATAATTATAACCACTACACTCTAGTACTCGTTGCAACAATTCATGAAGATGCCATAAAAGGGAGTGACCTCTACTGCGGTCATCATCCCCAACTTTAACATATAGATCCAATAAAGCCCCACATCCTGCTTCCCTCATAACTTCCTTCCCTGGTTGCCCTTTATCGATCAACACACGAATCTCAAATGAGCGCGCAAAAGATTTACTATAATCTTACATAATCAGGAGAACGAAATGTCCCAACATGAATCAACAATACTAATCATAGGGATCTATATCAAATATAAAGAAACACTGAAAGTGTAGTACGTCCGCACATATTCCTAAGGGCACTAGAACATGATACTCTGATAGCATCTGTGACACCTAGCCTAATAAAATACCAGGTGATCAATCCTATAACAAATTAAAACAGGTGTGTCATATGGTTCATTCTCAGCATCATATGTTTAATATATATTTGTATTCGTATCATATCGTATATACTATAACAACATCGTATGTATAATATATATCACTTCTCAATATATTATGGCTATAATTGTCAAACTCTTATAGCGATAGCCAACACCCAAAATGTTCCCATTCATTATATTATATAATTGTTTTCACACTTAAAATACTAATCCTATAAGTATTATCAGTATACGCACTATGTATCTTAATTCCATAGGTATTGCATCACCTATAATAATAATCGTCAATAGCCGTACTGGACGGCCGCTCAATCATCACTAGCCTATATCATAAATTCCATCCTAGTCGCCTCTTAGGATTCACTCAAATATATAATCTGCATATAAAATACATTTTTTACACACATGATTATATATATAAAACTGCCCTCTGAAATACTACCCCGAGTGTTACTGGCCCCAAACACCCCTAACTTAGTAAGTCCTGGATTTTACTTTCATCTAACCCAAGGTATACACCTTACTGAAGATAATAATTTAGAAATACTCACACTATTTTTTAAGGAACCCCGTGCAATACCCCGTGATTTTGGGTTGAAAATTTAATTATTTTTGGGAGGAATAAATATTATTTTAATTGGAGAATTATTAAATTGGCAAATGAGGTCAAATTTGAGGATGTTAGAATGTATTTCGAATGATGATTCTAAGTGTATGGTTGATCCCAGATGGGTCGAGAAAGTCGAAATGACTGTACTTGGGTTTTATTTGGGTTTCAAAATATTTTTTAAGTTCGTTTGGCTTGAATTGAAGTAACCAAATCATTTAAAGTGTGTATTATCATTTAATGTTGGGTATTTTGGGAGATAAGGCTTAAAAAACTCACGGGAGATAAAAATCTCATTTGAGAGATTTAGAGAAATCCCTAGAGAGAGAAAGAGAAGAATAAAGGAAGGAGAGAAAGAAGAAAAGCTTGGGGATTGCGGCTATTGCGCGATTTCGAGGAAGATTCAGACTCTACAACTTTGAGGGAAGTGATTAAACTAGCTAAATAATTCTTGTGTATCATTTATTTCATGATTTGTGGTCAAATTTATGGATTTTGGGTTATAAATGTTAAAACCTAGATTTTGGGTTAAATCTTACATTTGATGTGTATATAATGGATTTAAGGTTAAAAATTAGTTGGGTGGAGTTATTTGATGAGTATTAATGTTAGAAACATAATTGGGTTGAAGATTGGTGATTAGAAGTTGGTATTATGAGGTTTTTGGAAAGTTGGAGTTCTTCCAAAATAGGGTATGGCTGAGCTATCTGCTATGTCCGGTCGACAGCGGCCAGGGGCCGGTCCACTGTGCCTCAAGGGAAAAGTCTACTTCCTTCTTCCCAAGGAAAATTTGAAAACCGTGGTCGACCGGGGGTCAGGGGTTGGTCGACCAATCCTCTGTTTTTAGTCCAAGTTTGGGATTTTGTTTTCACCCCTTGTCCTTTGGGTTTGAAACATAGGAACCTTAATAGATGTTATGAGGAGTATGTTTTTGGAGATTTTAGGAAGTTTTACCTAAGATGAAATGTTGGGGTCATATTGGGTTATTACGAGAGAGTACGAGTCTGAGTTATCGTATCAATTTAGTGGGGAATCCTCCTATCATCAAGATTTATATTTGGGGGATAATGCTTGTTGACCGGTGTGTATTCGGATAGAGAGGGTATTCTTAATGTTGTTGAATTGGGAGACTGTTCATACTCATGTGTGTGAGGGACGAGTAAGTTTCAATTGAGGCCGGTGTACGATAATGGGAAGGCATGCGAGTTAGCAACGGCTAGTATATCGAGAGTTATATAGTTATTAATGAATTTACTTCTTTTATACATACGAGCATAGAAGAGTATGTATACCTATATGGCATGAGATAAATACCTTGTGTGATGGTTTGCCTTTATATGATGTGATTGTATATATATATCTTGTGTGAATGATATATGTATACTTATTGTGTGAGCATACCCTCCATTGCTATCATGGGAAGTTGCGCGATTTGGGTGAGGCCCCTGGCTTGAGGAGCAGCGTGTGTATAGTCCCCAGGTCATAGTCATCCTTTATTTATTGTGTGATTTTATTCGGGGTGAGAAGTCTTGGGTATGATTCGTTCTCACTTTTGGTTCAGAACTATGACCGCTTCTTATACGTTGTGATTTGTTTTATTACCATGGCGGTGTGATAATAATTCGATATATGGTAATCCGGGATAAAGTGAGTAATTCATGGAAGATGATTGCATTGTGAAGTATTTTTTACATCTATAAGTGATAGGATTTTGGATATTTATATGTACGTTAAGCGTGTTATGTGTGCTTAATTGTTGCGATTGAATGATTGTGCTTTATAACTAGAGTAATGTTATAGACCCTAAATGGTTTGGAGCATTATCTTATTTATGTGATTAGAGATGATTGCACCTTATAAGTATTCATAGTTACTTGTGGGGTACCGAGGGAATAATGGACCTCAACGACCAACATTTTCAAGGAGTAGTGTATCGGGGGCTTTCTTTGTTTGGATTTTGATTTGCGAGACGTCCCATGCATGAAACGTAGTGCAATGTTAGGAGTGGGGATAAGTTTAGTCCTTAGTACTCGGATTTATAAGTTATAGTGAAACAAGGTTTTATGAGAATACTGGAGTAATATTTTAATTAAGTAGTTGATGTTATATGCATCGTGCGTTGAGGGCATCATGAATCTCGACAATCAACAGTGCTAAGGAGTAGTGTATCGGGGGAGGTTCCTGTTTGGATTTCGCTTTGGGAGACATCCCATGCATGAAATGTCGTGCAATGTTGAGAGTTGGGAGAAGTTTAGTCCTTATCATTTAGATGCTAATAACTCGTGGTACTTAACAAACTAGAATTCGCTAAATTTTATAAAGCTTTTTGTATTTCTATATTTATATGATTAATAATTTTAAAAGCATATTTGGGTTACGGTAGAATCAAAAGTTGATAGATTTGTTGTGGTTGAGGGTTTACGCGAGTGTGAATTTGGGAATCAATTGGATTGTTTCGCCCTTGGATAGTGTTGGGCAGTTATTTAAGGATCATGTGCATACGTTTAGGTGCGCGCTCTAGTTAAGGGGTGAGTTGGATTTTTTAGAGAGTACGACTCCACTTAATATCATGTTATAGTGAATTTATAATTATTATGCATTTTAATGCACTTGCTAAAATATTTTCACACCTCGGGCTCTGACCCGTTTATATTTTCTCTTGATATATATAATGTATTATTTTAGGTGTTCCTCCGCAAGGATGCCATTAATGTTTTCTATCTAGTATATTCGTGGAGATGTGGAAGTAGCGGACTGTCGCGGGATCTTGATATTGCCATTTCCTATCTTTTGAATTTCTAGATTAGGATTCAGTTTGCATATCGGGTTTACACCCAAGAGTTGTAGTTGTATCATTTTGTTTATATTTCTTTTCACAAGTGGTTGTATTATCTGTGACCCGACAGTATATTCGGGTATATCCTTTTGTATATTTCTGGTGTATTATTAAACTATTATCTTTTATCATAGCATTTATGTGGTCATTATCATGTTCAGTAGTTATTATATTGTTTGTTGGTTTTGCATTGTATGTTTTAAATTTTTTTGGCACACATTTTTTTATAGTATTGGGTAGTTAGCTATGTTTCTATTAGTATCATCAGTAGATGCTGGGAATGATCCACTTGAGCTTCCTGATTAATTATAGTATAGGTCTAGCCACCCGTTATTATTTTAAACAGGGTGTCACAGGTGGTATCAGAGAATCAAGTTCTAGTGTCTTTAGGATATGTGCGGGTTTTCTGCGTTCTTTCATAAGCATTCTTGATATAAATCCCTATTATTAGGACTGTTGTGTTCACATGTCTATATCTTCTTCTGTGATGTATAATCATTTGAACGGCATTCTGATACAATTGTTCTTGTTTTAGATGCCACCGAAGAGAGGTCGTCTTAGCATGGCAAATAGGGGGGCTAAGAATATAGAACCCCAAATTCCTGAAGCGACTGTGATCGCAGCCGAAGTTGCCAATATTATGGCACAAGCGGTAACTGTTGCTATTTTTGCGATGGCACATTAACTTGTAGCTCCGGCAGCCTAAGCCTACCCATGACTGTCTATGTGGGAAAGAGTACGTGAAGCTTTTAGTATGGGACATCCTCCTGAATTATCAGGGGGAGCTGATGCGATGGTTGCAAGTCATTGGAAGAAGAGTATTCAAATTAACCTTAGAATGGTTGAATGTAGTGAGGTGCAGAAGTAATTTCTTGCCACCTTTAAGTTAATAAGAACAGCTCTTCAATGGTGGGAATAAATCACCACTTCGGAGCAGAGAGATGCGATGCCCATAGTGGATTCTGAGAACTTTTTGATCGAAAGGATTTTCCTTCCATGATCCAAAAGGAAATAAGGAGGAGATTGTTGGATGTGTTTCAAGGTGATCGAACGGTGGTCGAGTATGAAGAAGAATTTACTCGATTGGAGAATTTAGTGCCCGATGAGGTAAATACAGAGGATAAGCGAATAACCAAATTCGTGGGAGGTTTAGAATGCCAAATTCAACAGCATTTGTTAGGGAACCCATCATTATTGGCTTTTACCGAGGTAGTGAATGCGGAGTTGTTACAGTGTCAGGAATATCATCTTCATTCTCAAGGGGTAATAACTTTAGAGAATCGGGTTCATCAAGTAAGTACGGAGAAGTGAATGCCAATGAAGAAAAATGGCATGAGCAGGATTATCGAGGGTCATAACAATGCTTTGTTCCTCAGGATGGGCAAGGAAGATTTGCTGGTAGGTGTTTCTTTTGTAAAGAAGTAGGCCATAGGAAGAGAGATTATCCTGAAAGAGGCAGAGTGCCACTTTTTGAGGATGTTTTAGATGTGCAACCCCTACAGCAAGTCCAAGGCCAATTTTAGCTGGAGGACTTTAAGCAGGAACCCATCGATGAAGCGATGCAGTTGGACTAGAGAGGTATGATGCGAATTATTTTCCTTTATGAATATGATTATGCTTTATGGGGCATTGGGAGTATCGTGTCTAAGATTTTGATGAGTGGTTAGTTGTTATAACCCTATTATGTATGGAATGAATCGAAAGAGAGGAGTGAGAAAGTGAGGCTCTTAGATGATATATTTTGGGAGAATACATTGTATTATGGTGTGCTAGTAAAAAATTATGGCTTTGTTTTGATCCTAGAAATCGTTGAAATGCGTTGGGTAGTAATGGTAAAGCTATCGTTTTATAGTTGCGCTAGAATTATGTAATTGTATGTTCTAGCTATGGAAGAGCCTAGTGTATGGCAATGTTCTGTTAAGATTAAAAAGGATTTCGTTACTGAAGAGATTCAGGGTTTAGAGGGTTATTGTTGAGCTAGGGATTTAAGCTCATGTTTATGATAGTTTTAAGCACTAATGGTTGGTAACAGTAATGTATTTGGTTGTGCCTTGTGTCTTGGGCATAAGGTATTTGATTTGGATGTCTAATGACATAAACTGTTTTTAAAGTAGAATTGTTTTATATGCCTTCGAGCAACATCAAAATGATTTCAAAAATATTTCTTTTAAACTGTTGTCCCGATCTAACAGATCTCAATCCCCGACAAAGCTACATAGTAGTGTATTGGAAGGGTTCTTTGTTTGGATTTCACTTGCGAGACCTCCCTCGCATGAAAGTAGCGAATGTGAGGAATTGAGAAGAGTTAAATCTTTAGACATTTTAAATTTTTTATAAAATTAGTATGTTATAATGGATTAATTTATTTTTAGGTATTGTACGAACTGAGGCTAAGTGAAGCCGAGTTATGTTTATACGAGTCAAGCTAGGGTATAGGATGTATGGGCTCCCTAGTTGGTAGATTTAGCTTTAAATTTAAAAAGATTCACCGTGAGGAGGGGGAGGAATAGACATATAAATCGTGAGGATATGTGTTGTGGGAGCTAGTTGAGATTTGGAGTATTAGGCTTAGCTTCATTTCGAGGGCGAAATTCTTGTAATGGGGGAAGTCTGTAGTACCCCGAGATTTTCGGTTGATAATTTAATTATTTTAGGGAGAAATAAATATTATTTTAATTAGATAATTATTAAATTGGCAATTGAGGTCAAATTTGAGGATGTTAGAAAGTATTTCGAATGACTATTCTGAGTCTGCGGTTGATCCCATATGTGCCAAGAAAGTCAAAATGATTGTACTTAGGTCTTATTTGGGTTCTATAATATTTTTTAAGTTCGTTTGGCTAGAATTGGAGTAACCGAGTCATTTAAAGTGTGTATTATCATTTAATGTTGGGTATTTTGGGAGATAAGGCTTAAAAAGCCTACGGGAGATAAAAATCTCATTTGAAAGATTGAGAGAAAGCCTAAGAGAGAGAAAGATAAGAAGAAAGGAAGAAGAGAAAGAAGAAAAGCTTAGGGATTTCAGCTATTGCACGATTTTGAGGAAGTTTCAGACTCTACAACTTTGAGGTAAGTGATTAAACTTTCTAAATAATTCTTATGTATCATTTATTTCATGATTTGTGGACAAATTTATGGATTTTGGGTTATATATGTTAAAACCTAAATTTTGGGTTAAATCATACATTTTATGTATATATAATGGATTTAAGATTGTAAAAGAGTTGGGTGGAGTTATTTGATTAGTATTAATGTTGGAAACATGATTGGGTTGAAGATTGGTGATTAGAAGTTGATATTTTGAGGTTTTTGGAAAGTTGGAGTTCTTCCAAAATGGGGTAAGTCCGAGCTACCTACTGTGGTCGGTCGACTGCGACCAGGGGGATGGTTAACCGCGCCTCAAGGGAAAAGTCTACTTCCTTCTTCCCAAGGAAAATTTGAAAACCGAGTTCGACCGGGGGTCAGGAGCCCGTCGATCGGTCCTCTATTTTTGGTCTAAGTTTGGGATTTTGTTTTCACCCCTTGTCCTTCGGGTTTGAAACTTAGGAGCCTTAATACATGTAATGAGGAGTATGTTTTTGTAGGTTTTAGGGAGTTTTACCTAAGATGAAATGTTGGGGTCATATTGGGTTATTGCGAGAGAGTACGAGTCTGAGTTATCGTATCGATCTAGTGGTGAATCCTCCGATCATCGAGATTTATATTTAGGGGATAATGATTGTTGATCAGTGTGTATTCAGATAGAGAGGGTATCCTTAATGTTGTTGAATTTGGAGACTTTTCATACTCATCGGTGTGAGGTAAGAGTAAGTTTCAATTGAGTGGTCATCGTACGATAATGGGAAGGCATGCGAGTTAGCAACGATTAGTATATCGAGAGTTATATACTAATAAATGAATTTACTTCTTTTATACATACGAGCATAGAAGAGTATGTATACCTATATGGCGTGAGATAAATACCTTGTGTTATGGTTTGCCTTTATATGATGTGATTGTATATATATATATATATAGTGTGTGTGTGTGTGTGTGTGTGTGTGTGTGTGTGTGAAAGATATATGTATATTTACTGTGTGAGCATACCCTCCATTGCTATCATGGGAAGTTGCGTGATGTGGGTGAGGCCCTTGGCTTGAGGATCAGCATGCGTATGGTCCCCGGGTCATAGTCCTACTTTATTTATTGTTTGATTTTATTCTGAGTGAGAAATCTTGGGTATGATTCGTTCTCACTTTCGGTTCGGAACTATGACCGCTTCCTATACATTGTGATTTTTTTTATTACCCTGGAGGTGTGATAATAATCCGATATATGGTAACTCGGGATAAAGTGAGTAATTCCTGGAAGATGATAGCATTGTGAAGTATTTTGTACATCCATAAGTGATGGGATTTTTTATATTTATATGGACTCTAAGCATGTTATGTGTGCTTAATTGTTAGGATTGGATGATTGTGCTTTATAACTAGAGTAATGTTATAGACCCTAAATGGTTCGAAGCATTATCTTATTTATGTGATTAGAGATGATTGCTCCTTATAAGTATTCATAGTTACGTGTGGGGGTGCCGAGGGCATAATGGATCTCAACGACCAAAATTGCCAAGGGGTAGTGTATCGGGGGGTTCTTTGTTTGGATTTCTCTTTACGAGACGTCCCACGCACGAAACGCAGTGCAATGTTGGGAGTGGGGATAAGTTTAGTCCTTAGTACTCAGATTTATAAGTTATAGTGAAATAAGGTTTATTGAGAATACTGGAGTAATATTTTAATTAAGTAGTTGATGTTATATGCGTCATGCATTGAGGGCATAATAAATCTCGACAATCAACAGTTCCAAGGAGTAGTGTATCGGGGGGGTTCCTTGTTTGAATTTTGCTTTGTGAGACATCCCATGCACGAAACACTGTGCAATGTTGAGTGTTAGGAGAAGTTTGGACCTTAGCATTTAGATGCTAATAACTCATGGTAGTTAATAAACTAGAGTCCGCTAAATTTTAGTAAGAGTTTTGTATTTGTATATTTATGTGATTAATAAATTTAAAAGCATATTTGGGTTACAGTAGAATCGAAAGTTGATAGATTTTTTGTGGATGAGGGTTTATGCGAGTGCGAATTTGGGAGTAGGTTAGATTATTTGGCCATTAAATAGTGTTGGGCAGTTATTTGAGGATCATGCGCATATGCTTAGGTGTGCGCTCTAGTTGAGGGGTGAGTTGGATTTTTCGGAGAGTGCGACTCCACTTAATATCATGTTATAGTGCATTTATAATTATTATGCATTTTAATGCACTTGTTAAAATGTTTTCACACCGCATGATCTGACCCATTTGTGTTTTCTCTTTCTATATATATTGTATTATTTTAGATGTTCCTCCGCAATGACGCCATTGATGTTTTCTATCTAGTGTATTCGTGGAGCTGTGGCAGTAGCGGACTGTTGCGGGATCTTGATATAGCCATTTCCTATCTTTTGTATATCTAGATTAGGATTATGTTTGTATATCGGGTTTAAACCCAAGATTTGTAGTTGTATCATTTTGTTAATATTTATTTTCACAAGTGGTTCTATTGTCTTTGACCCGACAGCATATTCGGGTATATCGTTTTGTATATTTCTTGTGTATTATCAAACTATTCTCTTTTATCTTAGCATGTGTGTGTTCATTATCATGTTCAGTAGTTATTATATTATTTGTTGGTTATTGCATTGTATGTTTTAAATTTTTTTTGGCACCCGCTTTTTATAGTATTGGGTAATTAGATATGTTTATATTAGTATCTTCTGTATATGCTGAGAATGATCCACTTGAGATTGCTGATTAATTATAGTATAGGGCTAACCACCCATTATTATTTTAAGTGGGGTGTCACAGGTGATATCAGAGTATCAGGTTCTAGTGTCTTTAGGATCTGTGCGGATTTTCTACGTTCTTCCGTAAGCATTCTTGATGTAGAGCCCTATTATTAGGACTGTTGTATTCACACGTCTATATTTTCTTCTGTGATGTATATTCCTTTGAACGGTATTTTGATACAATTATTCTTGTTTCAGATGCCACCAAAGAGAGGTCGTTCAGGAAGGGCAAACACAAGGGAAGAGAATATAGAACCCTAAATTCCTCAAGGGACTGTGACCGCGACCGAAGTTGCCAATATCGTGGCTCAAGTGGTAACTGCTGCCCTTTCTGCAATGGCACATCAACCTGCAGCTCCAGCAGCCTAAGCCCACCTAGGGCCATCTATGTGGGAAAGAGTACGGGAATCTTTTAGGAAGGGACATCCTCCTGAATGTTTAGGGGGTGCTGATTCAATGGATGCAAGTCATTGGAAGAAGAGTATGAAAGGGCACCTTCAAATGGTTGAATGTAGTGAGGTGCAAAAGAAATTTCTCGCCACCTTTAAGTTAATGGGAGAAGATCTTTAATGGTGGGAATCAATCACCACTTCGGAGCAGAGAGATGCGATGCATATATTGTATTTTTGGGAACTCTTGGACCGAAAGTATTTTCCTTCCGCGATCCAGAAGGAAATGAGGAGGAGATTGTTAGATGTGTTTCAAGGTGATCGAAGGGTGGTCGAGTATGAAGAAGAATTTACTCGATTGGTGAATTTAGTGCCCGATGAGGTAAATACATAGGATAAGCGAATAGTGAAGTTTGTGGGAGGTTTAGAATGGAGAATTCGGCAACATTTGTTAGGGAACCCACCATTATTGACTTTAATGAGGTAGTAAATGCAGCATTGTTACAGTATTAGGAATATCATCTTCGTTCGCAAGGGGGTAAGAACTTTAGAGTCTCGGGTACATCAATTACGTTTGGAGAAGAGAATGCCAGTGAAGCAAGATGGCATGAGCAGGATTATCGAGGGTCACAACAGCGTTTTGTTCCTCAGGATGGGCAGGGAGGATTTGCTGGTAGGTGTTTCTTTTGTAAAGAAGTAGGACATAGGAAGAGAGATTATCCCGAGGCCACTTTTTGAGGAAGTTTTAGATGTGAAACCCCTACAGCAGGTCCAAGGTTAGTTTTAGCCGGATGACTTTGAGAAGGAATATATCGATAAAGCGATGCAGTCCGACTTGAGAGGTATGATCTAAATTATTTTCCTTTATGATTGAGATTATGCTTTGAGGGGAATTAGGAGTATCGTATGTAAGATTTTGATGAGTAGTTAGTTGTTATAACCCCATTATGTATGGAATGACTCGGAAGAGAGGAGTGAGCAAGTGAGGCTCTTAGATGATATCTTTTGGGAGAATAGATTGTCTTGTGGTGTGCTAGTAGAGAATTACGCCTTTGTTTTGATCGTAGAAATCGTTGAAATGCATTGGGTAGTAATGGCAAAGCTATCGTTTTATAGTTGTACTAGACTTATGTAATTGTATGTTCTAGTTATGGAAGAGGCTAGTGTATGGCAATTTTCTCTTAAGATGAAAGAGGATTTCATTACTAAAGAGATTCAGGGTTTAGCGGGTTATTATTGTTCTGGTATTTAAGCTCATGCTTATGCTAGTTTTGGATGAAAGAGGATTTCATTACTAAAGAGATTCAGGGTTTAGCGGGTTATTATTGTTCTGGTATTTAAGCTCATGTTTATGCTAGTTTTGAGAACTAATGGTTGGTAACAGTATTGTATTTGTTGGTGCCTTGTGTTTTGGGCATAAGGTATTTGATTTGGATGTCGAAAGACATAAACTGTTTTTTCAAGTAAAATTGTTTTATATGCCTTCGAGTTACATCAAAATGATTTCAAAAAGATTTCTTTCAAACTTTTGTCCTGATCTACCTGATCTCAATCCCTGACAAAGATATATAGTAGTGTATTGGGAGGGTTCCTTATTTGGATTTCGCTTGCGAGACCTCCCCCGCATGCAATTAGAGAATGTCAGGAATTGAGAAGAGTTAAATCTTCGGACATTTAAAAATATTTATAAAATTAGTATGTTATAATGGATTAATTGGTATCAAGTTATTGTACGAACTGATGCTAATTGAAGCCGGGTTATGTTTATACGAGTCGAGCTCGGGTACAGGGTGAATGGACGCCCTGGTTGGCAGATTTTGTTTTAAATTTAAAATGATTCTTTGTGAGAATAGGTGTTGTGGGAGCTAGTTGAGATTTGGAGTACTAGGCTTAGCTTAATTTCGAGGGAGAAATTCTTATAATGGGGGAAGTCTGTAATACCCAGTGATTTTCGGTTGATAATTTAATTATTTTTGGGAGAAATAAATATTATTTTAATTGGAGAATTATTGAATTGGCAATTGAGGTCAAATTTGAGGATGTTAGAAAGTATTTTGAATGACAATTCTGAGTGTGCGATTGATCTCAGATGGGTCGAGAAAGTCGAAATGACTGTACTTGGGTCTTATTTGGGTACAAGAATATTTTTTAAGTTTGCTTGGCTCGAATTGGAGTAACCGAGTCATTTAAAGTGTGTATTATCATTTAATGTTGGGTATTTTAGAAGATAAGGCTTAAAAAGCCTACGGGAGATAAAAAAATCTCATTTGAGAGATTGAGAGAAAGCCCTAGAGAGAGAAAGAGTAGAAGAAAGGAAGAAGTGACAGAAGAAAAGATTGGGGATTCCGGCTATTGCGCGATTTCGAGGAAGATTCAGACTCTACAACTTTGAGGCAAGTGATTAAACTTACTAAATAATTCTTATGTATCATTTATTTCATAATTTGGGGACAAATTTATTGATTTTGGGTTATATATGTTAAAACCTAAATTTTGGGTTAAATCTTAAAATTTATGTGTATATAATGGATTTAAGGTTGTAAATTAGGTACGTGGAGTTATTTAATGAGTATTAATGTTAGAAACATGATTGGGTTGAAGATTTATGATTAGAAGTTGGTACTTGAGGTTTTTGGAAAGTTAGAGTTCTTCCAAAATGGAGTATGGCCGAGCTATCTGCTATGGTCGGTCGACCGCGACCAGGGAGCCGGTTGACCGCGCCTCAAGGGAGAAGTCTACCGCTTTCTTCCCAAGGAAAATTTAAAAACCGCGTTCGACAGGGGGTCAGGGGCTGGTCGATCGGTCCTCTGTTTTTAGTTCAGGTTTGGGATTTTGTTTTCACCCCTTGTCCTTTGGGTTTGAAACTTAGGACCTTAATGCATGTTATGAGGAGTGTGTTTTTGGATATTTTAGGGAGTTTTACCTTATGAAATGTTGAGGTCATATTGGGTTAATGCGAGAGAGTATGAGTCTGAGTTATCATATCGATATAGTGGGGAATCCTCCTATCATCGAGATTTATATTTGGGGGATAATGATTGTTGATCAGTGTGTATTCGGATAGAGAGGGTATCCTTAATGTTGTTAAATTGGGAGACTTTTCATACTCATAGGTGTGAGGGACGAGTAAGTTTCAATTGAGGGGTCGACGTATGATAAAGGGAAGGCATGCGAGTTAGCAACGACTAGTTTATCGAGAGTTATATACTTATAAATGAATTTACTTCTTTTATACATACGAGCATATAAGAGTATGTATATCTATATGGCATGAGATAAATACCTTGTGTGATGGTTTGCCTTTATATGATGTGATTGTAAATATATATCTATTGTGAATGATATATGTATATTTATTGTGTCAGCATACCCTCCATTGTTATTATGGGAAGTTGTACGATGTGGGCGAGGCCCCTGGCTTGGGGAGCAGGGTGCGTATATTCCCCAAGTCATAGTCTTCCTTTATTTATTGTGTGATTTTACTCGGGGTTAGAAATTTTGGGTATGATTCGTTCTCACTTTCGGTTCGAAACTATGACCACTTCCTATACGTTGTGATTGGTTTTATTACCCTACCGGTGTGATAATAATTCGATATATGGTAACCCGATAGAAAGTGAGTAATTCCTGGAAGATGATAGCATTGTGAAGTATTTTGTACATCCATAGGTGATGGGATTTTGGATATTTATATGTACACTAAGCGTGTTATGTGTGCTTAATTGTTGGGATTAAATGATTGTGCTTTATAACTAGAGTAATGTTATACACCCTAAATTGTTCAGAGCATTATCTTATTTATGTGATTCGAGATGATTGGTCCTTATAAGTATTTGTAGTTACGTGTGGGGTACCGAGGGCATAATGGACCTCAATGACCAACATTGTCAATGAGTAGTGTATCGGGGGGGTCCTTATTTGGATTTTTCTTTGCGAGAGGTCCCACACACGAAATGAAATGCAATGTTGGCATTGGTGATAAGTTTAGTCCTTAGTACTCGAATTTTAAAAGTTATAGTTGATGTTATATGCGTCCTGCATTGAGGGCATAATAAATCCCGACAATCAACACTGCCAAGGAGTAATGTATAGGGGGGGTTCCTTGTTTAGTTTTCACTTTGCGAGACGTCCCACGCACGAAACGCAATGCTATGTTGAAAGTTGGGAGAAGTTTAGTCCTTAGCATTTTGATTCTAATAACTCGTGGTAGTTAATAAACTAGTATTCACTAAATTTTAGTAAGAGTTTTGTATTTGTATATTTATATGATTAATAATTTTAAAAACATATTTGGGTTACGGTAGAATCAGAAGTAGATAGATTTTTTGTGGATGAGGGTTTACGCGAGTGTGAATTTGGGAGTAGGTTAGATTATTTTGCCCTTAGATAGTGTTGGGCAGTTATTTGAGGATCATGTGCATACGTTTAGGTGTGCGCTCTAGTTGAGGGGTGAGTTGGATTTTTCGGAGAGTACGACTCCACTTAATATCATGTTATAGTGCATTTATAATTATTATGCTTTTTAATGCACTTGTTAAAATGTCTTCACACTACGGGCTCTGACCCATTTATGTTTTCTCTTGCTACATATATTGATGATGTTAGGATTCAGCATCACCAAATAAGAGATGATGAGCTCAAATAGTAATAACAATGGAAGAAATAGAGTTATATATGTATAAGTATATAGAAGGGGATGAGTATAATAGGAGTGAAGAAAATGATGTATAGTGGTTCAACCAATCAGGCATACATCCACTGTGAGTGTGTGATCCACTAAATATGGGCACTAATGGCCTTGGATACAATGCTTATAAGCTCACTCTCACTTTACTGTGTGTACAAGTAGAGTTTTATCTAGGGTTAAAATTATCGATCCCTTTGCAAGGTTAAAGATAAAATAAATATATAAGGCTTAGGTGATGTGGTGTACCTTCCAAGCATGCATTAAGCATGTGAATAATGATCTAGCCAATTCCCTGTTGACACCTGGCTATGACACTTGTGATTAATGATGACATTATATTCCATTAGATGAGAGGATGATATTGTTATAATTGTCTAGTCCACGTCCTATATGAGTCCCACGTGAACTGTCCCACGCGTCTCCCAAATCACGCGCTGTGATGATGTCACCCTAAGCTTATAATGTTAGGCCGAGGGTAAGGTTCCTGCTGGCATCGGGTTCGGCTGGATGTGGGCCTTGAACTGTCATCCCCTCATGGGGGCATCTGACCTGTGACAAAGGGTCGACCCCTTATTGGGTTGTTTGGCCCATGATGAGGGGTCGGCCCCTTATAGGGTTGTCTGGACCATGATGAGGGGTCAGCATGGCCGAACCTTCCTGCAATGGAACTGTGGTAAAGTTGGACCCTCGTCCTGGACTTGAGCCCTTGTCTGAGATGAGGATACCCTCGGCCTGGCCAAGAATGTATTTTGGTATATCAATCACCCCCAGCCCTTAGTCATCGATGTTGTTGAGATGACTGAGGGGTAATGTTGACTTTGAATGTCAACTGAGAGGTCAGGTTGATGAGTGACATTTGTCAACATGATTGACATCTCGTCAGGTGTCAATCACCATTTATGTTTCCCAGATGTGACGACTGCACACTATGCTTGGGATTTTGTGCCCTAATGATTCTTCTCTTCATGGGTTGTGCACTGCCTTGGTTAATGGGCCCACTAGCAACAAAGTATTTAAATGATTTTTCAAACAATCATTTCCTTTCTTCTTCTTCTTCACGTGTAATCTTTCTCTCTCTAGCTCCTTAGCAGTCCGAATGCCATTTCTGTAATTTTAACTTCTTCTTCCGTGTTCCAAGCTTCGTTCAGTCTTTGTCCTCATCCTCAAGTATTTTCTCTGACTAGATTCCCCTTTTATCTTCCATTTTCACTTGTTTCTTGCTTTGGGGTTTCTTTTCCATTTTCTTGGCTATTTTATTTTTTCGACGTGAGAACCCGTCCTCCTGTGGAGGTTATAGGGCTAAACATCAGGTTTAAGGCCTCCCAGGGTTCTTCCACCTTTTCGTGGTGGTTTAGTGCCTCTTTGTGACGCTTCTTAGGATTTTTTGTTTCTCTCCGGCGTTCTTCTTCGGTGAACTTCGTTCCCTTTCTTCTTGAGTGTCCACCCATAAAAACCCTTTATTTCTTTTGGTTTGATCCAAAAGTTAATTTGGTCAAACTATAAACTTCTTTGTAGTTAGTTTGAACAAATTCCTTAAGTGTAGGGTCCCCCTCTTAATGCTCAAAAGACTCTACAGTTTAGCCGAGGAGTTTCCAACTTTGAGGGAGAAATTCTTTGCAGAGAATAGGCGAGTAAAGAAGAGAACCAGTGAAGACGAGGGGTCGACCCTAATTGGGTATGACCCATCTTCCCCATTCCTCTGGCCAACATTATACCATATGAGCCTTTTGGGTCTTCCTGTCATCGAGCCGAGTGTTAGGCACGCAAGAGAGAAATGAACGAGAGAGCATCGTCCCCAATAGGCGCTAGGCCTTCTGGGAGAAGAGAGACATCAACACTTAGCCCAAGCCGACATGTCGAGGGGAAATTTCATTCTAAGGTTGTCCCTGTGACAACCCTGTCCGCTCTTGCTTTTCAAGTAGCCTTTCCAGATGGGCCTCCAATAGGAGACGAGGCTGAGAGATCTGGGGACGAGAGAGTTGAGGACGATAATGAGAATTATGATACTGACCAAGTTAATACTTCTAGTGCCTTAGCTTACACTTCGCCCATTATGTATAGTGACCTCTTACCGTGGAGGCACGTCTTTGGTGTACATCCCAATATAAATATGAGGGTCCCAAATGCAGATGAGAGGGTCTTTTAGGGGAATGAAGGGGAAGTTGTCGTTTATGAGAAGATGCTCAGGGTAGGTGTTAGGTTTCCTATGCACCCTACAGTAGTTGATATACTTTCTTCCCTTGGTGTTGCCCCTTCTTAACTTCCTCCTAACTCCTGGAGGACCATCATCGGCTATGTCTCCCTATGGAAGAATGCTTTCACTGATGAGCCCTCGACTCATGTGTTCATAGCCTACTATAATATAACTTCCTCGTCCAAGAAACCTGGGTATTTTCATCTAGGGGTGAGGAAGTCTAACAAAAAACTTCTTCATGTAGCACAAACTTCCAACCATGATTAGAAGAAGAGGTTTTTCTTCATCTCTGGGGATTGCTAATTCCCCACCGGGGATGATCCTGTAGAAGACAGTCTGAGGGTCCCAAGTGTATGGTCCAACCCCTCAATGAAATCACGGCCAGACCCCTAACTTAGGTTAGATGAGAGGGATATTATTGACTATCTGAGGGAATAAGGGAAAGAGGGTGGACTTGTCAAATTTGAAGATTTAATGACCCCTCATTTCCTCAAAGAAGTGTGTCTAAGGGTCGCCCCCTGACAGAATTATGTGAGTGTCATTTTGTTCCATTTCTTTCCAAGTGTTTCCTCATTATTACTGCTTGTTTATGATGTATTGTCTCCTTTCCAGGCCAGCCTAAAAACGTGTCTGACCAACTTTGGGAAATGACTGCTCCCATCTTAATGTATGGCATATGTAAGAAGAAAGTCAAGGACCCTCAGCAGCTTGATAAAAAGACAAAGGCCGTGGGGCCAACAACGATAGAGCTGACCACTGATAATAGAAAACATAAGGATCCAAAAGTCCCTTCTGTCTCTCGGCCTGACTCTTGGACGAGGGAAAGGGTATAGGTTCCTCAGACACACACTAAGGGCACTAACTCCTCAAGCATGGGCGCCTATTGGTTTCAGAATCTGACTTCCCTGAAGGTCGAACCCTCCTCCCTTATAGCCAACTTGAGGGTAAGCAGGGCCTCCATGTTTTTGATGCCTTCGGTCGCAGACTATGAGTTACTATCAAAGATTCCCCCAGCCAAGGTTTATGACTACGGTATTCACACTCTAGCTCAGGTATTTCCTTCAACTCATATTTTGATTCACTAATATTTTATAAGATGTTCCCTCACCCCTTTAATATAACCTTATCTTGTACAGTCTATCTGCGCCTTCACATATTCCACCAAGTGGATGGATGTAAACCAACAGAAGTTTAATGAGGCTGAGAGAGCCATTCAGAATGAGGCTGAGCTAAGGACTGACTTAGAGCCTGTCAGGGCCAAGATGGAGAGTGCGAGGACTGAGCATAAAAGGGTTCTGGACGAGCTTATGAGGCAGCATTAGTCGGACTTGAAGTTGAAGGATACCCTCATAAAAGAGAAAGATGAGGATCTGACCAATCTGGGGGTCCAGTTCAATAATGAACTTAATGAAGCAGTGAAGAGGGCCAAGATCGATGCTGTCGAGGCTTACAAACTCTCCGACGAGTTCCAGGGCTTCGGTTCTGAGTACTTAGAGAGGGGAATTAAGACAGCCTTTCGGTGGGTCGTCTCGAAATTTGTTGATGCCGTGTCATCTATTCTCCCTTCTTTGGAATTTATGGATCTGGATGACCCCCTGATAGCTGATGCTCTAGCCCATGTAGAGTACCAAGTTCATATCGAGGGTACTTGAACATCTGAGGATCAGCCCCCTCTCTTGGTCATCGAAGAGACTCTTCTTATTGATGTTGAAGCCCTGCCTTCCGACGTTGCTCAATAGGGTGTCCGTTTGTGTCCCATATCCTCAGCGTGTAAAGTTTTTGTATTTAATTTTCTTTTGGACAAATATTGTAACATTTATTTTTATAGTGGAATTTCTCTCTTCTTGCCTTCTATATTTGCCTATTTTATGATTTATGTCTTGGTTATGATATTTGTACTAACCATCTTCCAAGTCCTCCCTCGTCTTTCTTGAGAGTGAATGGAGGGTCTTCCCTGACATTCACCCTCATCTTAGCCGAGGGTGGTTATCCACCAAATTAATGATGTTTTTAAATATAAGTCCTCCCTCGTCTTTCTTGAGAGTGAATGGAGGGTCGTCCCTGCCATTCACCCTCTTCTTAGCCGAGGGTGGTTTCCCCCAAATGAATGATGTTTTATAATATAAGTCCCCCCTCGTCTTTCTTGAGAGTGAATGGAGGGTCGTCCCTACCATTCACCCTCACCTTGGCCGAGGGCGGTTCCCACCAAATTAATGATATTTTAAAATATAAGTCCCGCCTCGTCTTTATTGAGAGCGAATGGAGGGTCGTCTTTAACATTCCCCCTCATCTTAGCCGAGGATGGTTTCCACCAAATTAATGATGTTTTTAAATATAAGTCCTCCCTCGTCTTTCTTGAGAGTGAGTGGAGGGTCATCCCGACCATTCATCCTCTTTATAGTCGAGGGTGTCGATCACCAAATTAAAGATGTTATTGAATTTCAAGCCCCCCCTCATCTTTCTTGAAAGTGAATGGAGGGTCGTCCCTACCATTCACCCTTATTATAGGCGAGGGTGGATATCACCAAATTAATGATGTTTTTGAATTTTAAGTCCCCCCTCGACTTTCTTAAGGGTGAATGGAGGGTCATCCCTACCATTCACCCTCATTATAGCAGAGGGTGTCTATCACCAAATTAATGATGTTTTTTAATTTCAAGTCCCCCCTCATCTTTCTTGAGAATGGATGGATGGTCATCCCTACCATTCACCCTCATTATAGCAAAGGGTGTCTATCACCAAATTAATGATGTGTTTTAATTTTAAGTCTCCCCCCTGTCTTTCTTGAAAGTGAATGGAGGGTCGTCCCTACCATTCACCCTTATTATAGGAAAGGGTGGCTATCACCAAATTAATGATGTTTTTGAATTTTAACTCCCCCCTCGACTTTCTTAAGGGTGAATGGAGGGTCGTCCCTACCATTCACCCTCATTATAGCAGAGGGTGTCTATCACCAAATTAATGATGTTTTTGAATTTTAAGTCCCCCCTGATCTTTCTTGAGAGTGAATGGAGGTTCGTCCCTACTATTAACCCTCATTATCGCCGAGGGCGTTTATCACCAAATTAATGATGTTTTTGAATTTTAAGTCCCCCCCTTGTCTTTCTTGATAGTGAATGGAGGGTCGTCCCTACCATTCACCCTCACCTTAGCCGAAGGTAGTTTCCCCAAAATTAATGATGTTTGAAAATATAAGCCCCCCCTCATCTTTCTTGAGAGTGAATGGAGGGTCGTCCCTACCATTCACCCTCATTATAGCCGAGGGTGGCTATCACCAAACTAATGACGTTTTCAATTTCAAGTCACCCCTCATCTTTCTTGGGAGTGAATGGAGGGTTGTCCTTACCATTCACCCTCATTATAGCCGAGGGTGGTTTGGAAAGAATTATCCCAACGTATCTAAATTAACAAACACAAGATGAAGGGCCAATATAATATTCGCATTAACATTCCAAGTGTTCTATTGGAGAAACACATTCATTACAACTGTGGTCTGATAAGACATTACATTATTGATAATATTTCATCAAATGATCTGCATTCCAGGGGTTCGAAAAGGCTTCCCCTTCAAGGTTCTCTAGTCTGTAGGTTCCAGGGATAACTTCATCAATGACCCTATATAGGCCATGCCAATTTGGGAGGAGCTTGTTAGGTTTCTACCACATCTTATTTAGGACTAGGTCCCTCATAACGATTGGCCTTTTCTTTACCCTCTGGTTGTATTACCTGACAGTCCTCTGCTGATAGGTTGCTTGTCTTATCTCAACGTCTTCTCTTCTCGTCTCGATTAAGTTTTGGTCAAGTGTCATTTCTTCCATATTTCTCTGGGGTCATTCATTTGGACTCTGTGAGTAAGAAACCCAATCTCGATGGGGATGACGATTTCTGAGCCATACACCAGCATGAACAGGGTTTCCTCGGGAGGGAGTCTTGGTCATTTTCCTCTAGGCCCACAATACAATGTATAATTCCTCAATCCATCTTCCTTTTGCCTCCTCGAGTTTTTTCTTGATCCCGTCTAGGATTGTTCTATTTATGACCTCAGTTTTCCCATTAGCTTGAGGTCGGCATGGGGTAGAGAAGAATTGTGTAACACCCCACTCTTTCGCCGTATTTCTCCAAGGATGCATTCTTGAATTGAGTCCCATTATCTGAGATGAAGGTGTTGGGGAGACCATATCTGCATATAATGTTTTTCCAGATGAACTGGAAGGTCTTCTACTTGGTGATCCTTACCATCGACTCCGCCTCCACCCATTTTAAGAAATAGTCAATTGTTATGATCAAGTATCAATAGTTATTGACAACCCTAGGCAATGGTCCTACTAGATTAATTCCCCATACTGCGAATGGATAGAGGGACGTGATATAGGTAAGAGGCTGATGGGGCTTGTGAGGGATGGTAGCGAACCTTTGATATTTATTGCACTTCTTTACATATGTCGTAGCATCCTTCCCCAAGGTCGGCCACCAATATCCTTGGGTGACTATCCTCTTTGCTAACGACCTGCCCCCAATATGTCTTGAACAAGACCCCTCATGAACATCTTACAAGATGTGTGGAACTTCAGACTGGTGCACACATATGAGCAAAGGTAGCAAGAACCCCTTTTTATACAAGGTGTCTCCGATGACAATGAACTTCCCAGCTCTATATCTCAACTTCTTCCTTTCTTGTTTTTCTTCTGGAATCTCCCCCTCTTTGATCTATCTGACTAGGGGGTCAATCCATGAGTCTTCCCTGATAATATTAAAGCAAGAGCCAAGTGTTCCCTCTACCTCTTCAATCGTTGGTCGAAGAAAAATTTCCACTGGGATTATCCTCCTGATGTCTGTCCTAGTTGCTGAGGCCAGCCTAGCAAGCGCATCGGCTCGGCCATTATCAAGCCTAGTTATCCTCTTCAACTTTACTTATCTGAAGCTCTTCAATAGTGAATTCACTCTTTCAATATACTTGGTCATTCTATCATCTTTAGCCTCGTATGCTCCTAGCATCTGATTCACTACTAATCTTGAATCATTATGGACTAAGATCTGGCCAACACTAAGAGACTTAGCCAAGGAGAGGCCTGCTATTAGGGCCTCATATTCAGACTCATTGTTGGAGTCTTTGAAGTTGAACCTCAGGGCATACTCAATATCTGTGCCGTTAGGCGCTGATACTATTAATTCAGCCCCAGTTCCACTCTCACAAGAGGACCTATCAACGAAGAGGTTTCACATGACCTGTTCTGAGAAATTTCCCTTTATGAGGGATCTCTGTCTAAAGATATATCTTCCCTCCTCATTTTCGATAAATTTTTCTCTTGCGGTGCTTGTCCTAGCCTTATCTGTGTATGGGTCAACAATTATGCCTTGCTAGGTACCTGCTTTCTTGAGGTTCTCATCTTCAGCCTCATCTTCTTCCCAAGTAAATTAATCCATGAAATTATCTAATGCTTGCCACTTAATGTCCACCCTAGGTTGATACACAATGTCGAACTCTCCCAGCTCTATGGCCCAGGCCATTAGCCTCCTCGATTTTTCTTGCTTGTGTATGAAGAGAGTCAGTGAGGATGGCCATGGTATGGGACTGGAAGTATGGATTCATCTTTCTTGATGCGTGGATCAGTGCATAGGCTAACTTATCCATTCTAGGTTATCTCTGCTCTGCCCTTTGGAGTGCCTTATTATTGAAATACACGGGTTTCTGCACTCCGTCTTCTTCTCTCACAATGGCTGCGCTGATGGCTGAATATAAGATGGCGAGGTACACATATAATCTTTTGCCCAGCACCGGACATACAAAATCAAAGGAGACCCCAGGTATGAATTCAGTTCTCAAAAATCCTTATCACACTCTTCATTCCATTCAAAGGCCTTTCTGAGAATTTTGAAGAACGGTAAACACTTGTCTGTGGCTCTGGATACGAACCTATTCAAGGTAGCCACTCATCCTGTGAGCCTCTGAATGTCTTTAATGGTACCGGGGGCCTTCATTTCTAGGAGAGCCTTTATCTTCTCAGGATTGCCCTCAATGACTCTTTGATTGAAAATTAACCCCAAGAACTTCCCTTCTCCGACCCCAAAGACACATTTGGTCGGGTTGAGCTTCATCTGGTACTTGTCCATCATGTTAAAGGTCCTCTCGAGGTCGGCCACATAATCTTCGACCTTTAAACTCTTGGTCAACATGTCATCTACATAAACCTCCATGGACTTCTCGATTTGGTCTTCGAACATTTTATTCACAAGGCGCTGATACGTTGCATGATTCCTTAGGGCTCATGAAGATCTGGTTGTAACCTGAATAGGTTTCCATGAAGCTCATTATCTCATGGCCTGCGGTAGAGTCCACCATCTGATCGACACGAGGGAGAGGGAATCTGTCTTTGGGATAATGTTTATTGAGGTCAGTGAAGTCTACACACATCCTCCATTTCCCATTGGCTTTGGGGACTATGACTACGTTGGACAGCCATTCGGGATAGATGACCTCCTTGATGAACTTAGCATCTTTTAGATTATTGACCTCGTCCCTTATGACTTCATATTTTTCTCGAGAATAAATTCTCCTCTTCTTCTTTATCATCTTTGTGCCCTCTACCACGTTGATCTCGTGGCTCATGATTTTGGGGTTGATCCCCGACATAACTGCATGACTCCATGCAAAGACGTCATGTCTTCTCTTTAGCAGCTTGATGATATATTCTTTTATGTCTGTCTTTAGAGCTTTACCGACTTGGACAATTTTTTTAGGCTCATCCTCATTGAGGATGATGGATTATACCTCTTCCGCGACTTCTCCTTTCTTCAGTTTTGTCTCATCCCTAGGGTCAAGAATATCAATATTGTAAGTAGTTGTTTCTTTCTTTTGCGCCTCTCTTTCTTCGATGGAGTTGAAGTAACATTCTCGTGCCATCGTCTAGTCTCCCTGAACTTTCCCTATCCATAAGGGGTCGGGAATTTTATCATCTGATGAACCATGGATGGCACGGCCTCAAATTCCTTAAGGGCCACTCTCCCTAGTATAATGTTGTAGGCTGAGAAGACATGTTCATCCATCATGAAAAAGGTAACCTTCTTGGTAAGCCATCTCATCCACTCGTCCCCAATTCTAACATTGGCCTCATACACTCCTAGAGGATGAACTTTTTACTCACTGAAACCAATCAAGGGGTGATGGTATGGGACGAGCCTATCACGGCTGAGACCTAAGGCTTTAAAACACGACCAAAACATCACATCTGCAGAACTACCCCATCTACCAAGATCCTCGGAACCTCTCATCCGTGTACCCTAGTAGTTATGACAAGAGGGTCATCATGTGGCACTAAGAGTCCTTTGAATTCCATTCTTGAGAATCCCACTATCATAGTATCCATATTAACTTTCTTTCTCTTTTCTGGCTTTGCTTCTATAGAGGTTGAATACACAGCTTTTATCACTGTCTTGGCTTTAGCTACACGGGCCTTCCTGTCTGCGACCTATGATCCTCCTCCTGCTAGTCCGTTGGAGATCATCCCAACACCGAACAAGATCATATTAATTATTTTCCCAGGTCCGTGTTCATCTCTTGGCGGGAGGTCAGGGTCGTCCTCATCCTTTGAAGGGTCGTCTCTTTTATTTGGAGGATCTTCTTTGCATGTATCGCTACTCTTTTTCCTAGGGTCATCCCATCGTCCCCTCTTGAAGGCACCCTTATCCACGTATTTTCTTAACTTCCCTTCTTTTATCATTTTTTAATTTCATCTTTTAAAGCAAAACACTTATCAGTCAGATGGCCATAGTCTTGGTGAAATTCGCACCACATGTTTTTTATCCTCTTATAAGGAGGTGCCCTCAACTTATCAGGCCATTTCAAGGATCTATCACTCTTTATCTTATTCAAAATGTGTTCGCAGCTGACTGTTAGAGGGGTGTAATCAACGAACTTGTCATCTGCTAGCCTCTTCTTACCCTCTTTATTCTTTTCTAGTACTTACCCCCACTAGTGCTTCCTTTTTCATCTTCGTATTTTGCGAGCATCGCCTCTTCGGCGTTCATCACCTTTCCCGCTATTGCTAGTAATTCAGCCATCGTCTTAGGGGGGGGGGGGGGGCTTTAGCAAGATTCCATAATAGCTTCCCCTTCTTGAGTCCTCCAATGAGGGCTGTCATGGCTATGCTTTCCTCATAGTCTTCGACCTCTAACTTTTCTTTGTTAAATCTGGATATGTAGTCTCTTAGGCTCTCGTTCTTCCCCTTCTTAACATAGAGCAGGTGTGTGGTCTTCTTCTGTGGCCTCACTCCAAAGAAAAAGTTATGGATAAACCGGTCCACTAACTACTTAAATCTTTCAATGGAGTTCTTTGGAAGAGATATATACCATACATGTGCGGTCCCAGTTAGAGTGACGAAAAAGGTACGACACCTCATCTCATCTGAGATAGAGTATATATCTACCACTTATTCGTACATCTCAATATGATGGACAGGGTTGGTACTCCCATCATACCTTAGGGTGACCACAACTGGTTTAAACTTGAATGGCGTTGGGAAGCTAACTATATGCGCCACAAAGGGTGAGCCTATGGAGTATCCTCTCTGAAGAGGGTCCCGTCTCTTCAGGATATCACCAATTTTATCCTCCATCCTTTGGATCAAGTCGTTCCAGGGCCTCGTAGGGTCATCTTGGACGATGTTATCCCCTACCGCCTCTTTAGGGTGAATCGAGGGTTCTGTTGCTCATGTCTGTGTCGCCTGTTCACTTTTCCCTAACCGTTGTCCCATCCGTGGGGTCGACCATTTGCTGCCTCTTTTATGGACCTCTCAATACTCCTCGATTCGGACAATCTTTTCCTCAGGTTATTTACAGGGCCCAGCCTCTGGAAGGCCGACCCCCAGCTCAAACGATCAAAAGCTGAGCCTCTTGGGCGATCGTCGGGATTTTGCCTCCCACACTTCCCTTTGCTTTCCTAGATGGGTCTTACAGTATTATTGGAGACCTCATACAGCTCCGAGTAATCTATGGTGGCCTCTTCTACCTCCACATCATCATATCTATCCTCAGGGTAAGGGTTTCCTTGCCTCCCCAAACGTAGATGTCGGGGGTCAGCAACATCCCTTCACCGTTGTGTTGGTGTCAAGTCTTTGCATGGTGCTTGGGGTGGTCCCCTGACTTCACGCTTCCCTGGAGCTGCTGCCAGAGTAATCATCTCCGATGAGACTCCGGGTTTTCTCAGCATGTTTTGGCTAAGAGCTGCAAATTGCTTCCGCATAATCTGCAGACTTGCTGCTAAGGACTTGAGGGCGGCAGCCACATATGCCATCTCAGACTGAGGTGGTATTTGACTGGAAGAAGGTCCTACCCCACTAGCTGGTGGAGGAGGTGGTGGTGGTAACTCCAGTGCCATATGTTTGAGCTGTGATGATCAAAAGAGCTTGAGAACCTTAATGGGTCTCTTTCAATGGTGAAACATCTCCACGCAAAGGGGGAGAACTGGTTCACCACCAGAGTTCCCGGTGAGGTCAAACTGTATAAAAGAATAGATATCTTCTCGTTCCCACAAACGACGCCAAACTGATGATGCTAAGATTCAGCACCACCAGATAATATATGATGATCTCAGACAGTAATAATAATGGAAACAATAGAGTTATATATGTATAAATATATAGAAGGGGATGAGTATAAGAGGAGTGAAGACAATGATGTATGGATGTTCGGCTAATCAGGCCTACATCCATTGTGACTGTATGATCCACTAAATATGGGCACTAATGGCCTTGGATACAATTCTCATAAGCTCACTCTCACTTTACTGTGTGTACAAGCAGATTTTTAGCTAGGGTTACACTTATCGATCCCTTTGCAAGGTTGAAGATGGTAAATATATATAAGGCTTGGGTGGTGTAGTGTACCCCCCCAAGCATGCATTGAGCATGTGAATGATGATCTATCCAATTCTATGCTGACACCTGGATGTGCCACTTGTGATTAATGATGATATATTATTCCCTCACGTGAGAGGATGATATTGTTATAATGGTCTAGTCCCCGTTCTATATGAGTCCCACGCGTACTGTCCCTCGCATCTCCTAAATCACGCGCTGTGATGATGTCACCCTCGGCTTATGATGTTAGGTCGAGGGTAAGGTTCCTGCTGGCATCAGGATCGGCTGGATGTGGTCCTCGTACTGTCGTCCTCTCATGATTTCGTCCAACCTGTGACGAAGGGTCAACCCCTTATTGGGTCGTCTGGCCCATGATGAGGGGTCGGCCCCTTATAGGGTCGTCTAGCCCGTGATGAGGGGTAGCCATGGCCGACCCTTCCTACAATGGAACTGTGGTAAAGTTGGACCCTCGTCCTGGACTTGAGCCCTCATCTGAGATGGGGATACCCTCGTCCTGGCCGAGGATGTATTTTGGTATATCATATATTGTATTATTTCAGGTGTTCCTCCTCAAGGACTCCATTGATGTTTTCTATCCACTGTATATTCGTGGAATTGTGGCAATAACGAACTGTCGCGGGAACTTGATATATCCATTTCCTATCTTTTGTATATCTAGATTATGATTCATTTTGTATAGCGGGTTTACACCCAAGAGTTGTAGTTGTAGCATTTTGTTTATATTTCTTTTCACTAGTGGTTGTATTGTCTCTCACCCGATAGCATATTCGGGTATATCCTTTTGTATATTTATGGTGTATTATTGAACAATTCTCTTTTATCTTAGCATGTGTATGTTCATTATCATGTTTAGTAGTTATTATATTGTTGGTTGGTTAGTTATTGCATTGTATGTTTTAAATTTTTTTGGCACCCGCTTTTTATAGTATTGGGTAGTTAGCTATGTTTATATTAGTATCGTCAGTAGATGCTGAGAATGATCCACATGAGATTCCTAATTAATTATAGTATAGGGCTGGCCACCCGTTATTATTTTAAGAGGGGTGTCACACCCCAAATATTTAACTCCATAAATTATTTTCCCCAAAATTATGCATTAATGCCACACCATTTTGCACCCTCCTAGTCCTAATTAATTCCCTTAAATGGATAGGTATAAATTCCTCTAATCGGATATTTATTTCCTCGAATACATAAGATAGAATTAATTAATTTAGGAATTTCTCCCATTTAAACACAACAAGCCGAAATTGTAAAAAATTCTGAAGGATCGATCGATCGACCCCTGGCCGTCGATCAATCGATCGATTAGGTGTTCTTCTTCTCCGAGACTCTGTTTCGGCCATTAACACAATCCCAAGCTTTTTATCTTCTCCGCCATCATCATACAACCTCAATCAACAATATATTCACATATAAAAAGGGTTCTAATCATCCTAGAACCAATAACCAACAATTAATTTCAATGAATTTCTAAGTTTCTCAAATTGGATATTATTCGAGTTTTATCCGTTCAACTTCGAAAACACCCGTTTTGATTCACGAAAAGCCAAACCAAAAATCTTTATAGTTTATTATTACCAACTGTAATATGAGATACACACTCAAAAGCATAAAGCAAGTAAACAATTGCCTCGTGGATAAAATCCGACGACCTCGAGTCGAGTCCTGCGGAGTTGGCCTGGAATCCCCTTTTCTCTCATCCTTTCCTTCTTCCTTTCTTTCCTTCTTATTTTCTCTCTGTTATTTCTTTATCTTCATCTCTCTCATGACTTATAAGAGAGAAATAAGGGCTTGTCCCTTATGAACCCAAAAATGATTCGTTGAGTCAATTGCGAGTCCCTACTAGTCCAAAAATCTCCAGAACCTAAACGCTACCCCAGATAGTCTATTTTGACTATCTCGGCCATTCCGAAGCCAATCTTGCACTCGAAATATCCATCCGAGTGAGTTATATAAAATTCACTAATTTACCCAACACATCTCAATACGCGTGTTTTTCAAATAAAATATTATCCTTTGTCGCTTTATCCAATTGCGACAAGTAATTAAAATAATCCAACTCATTTACTTAGTCCCAAAAGTAAATGTAACACACATCGTTAAACATCTAACACTCATAAACTACAAAAATTACTATTCATAGAAATTCCTCTAATTATCAAATTACGCCCACTTATGTAATTTAAATAACTATAAAAGTACAGGGTATTCCACAATGGTTAAACCAAGATCCCAATTAACCCACACCCCTAATACTTTTTTTCTTGCCACACTTCTTTTTTCCCCATTTGTCTTTATCGAAGACATGTGTGTACAAAGATTCCATGAAGTTTTGTCTTTTTCCAATTTTTTCTATAAAAAATTATTTCCTCATTTTCTTCTTTCCATGGGTTGATTCAACCAAGATATTTTTTTTCTCTGTTCTTTTATTTTATTATCCTCCAGTCATGATGTTTGTTCAAAAACATGTGTGTCCCTTATCTTTTTTTCTTTCTTTCTTTCTTTCTTTATTTTATATTTTTATTCGTCCCTTTATCCATTTTCCTTATTTTGAGATCCATGTTTTCATATCAAATGTCCCAATTTATTTATCAATTTTTATCGCCATATTTTGTCTTGGACACACTAAACGGACGTGTGGAGGTTTATAAATAAAGGATCCAATTTAAGAAGGAGATATGTTCTGGAGAGGGGGAATAATTTTGGAGAGAAATAAATTTGTATTGAGGAAAATAGTAGACAGATAATTTTATAACATCCAAAAATATTATACGTTGTTTGTCATTTTTGAGTGTTTGGAACATTATTTAATTGGAAATATGGAGGAACATTGTGTATTGGGACTCAAGTCTTGACCCCAAAATTTTGTAAGCTGATGTTTATTAATGAAAATTATTAGTTCATATTGTAATATTTGTGTTTCAATTATGACGTCTGAGTAATTTTATTTCTAGGACTAGGTGAAGTTTATCATGACTAATTAATTTTTACATGTTAATTCATTTCAATGTTAATTCCTGACGAGTATTAATTGAACATAAAAATGCGGTATTCATTTAAAACCACATGAAAGTTTATTTTAAAACTCTGAAATTATTTGATAAATCATATTTTAAGAATTCAAATTTGTAATTTTTGATCGGTTATGCTTACATTAAATTGTTTTGATATATTTGATATCTCATACTTAAATACACATTAAAACTTAAAAATTAATATCTTTTAGGGGAAGAGGATTTAAGGCGTCTATTTCAAGAGACGTTAAAATATTTTGAAAATGTGTATTGTTTTATTTTTCAAAATATACTTGACAAGAGTAGGTGCATTTTAAGTTATAAATTCAGGAATACGGGATTAAATTAATGTGTGACTTTAATTAAAATTGATAAATGGATCCAACGTCCTAGTTTTCTTCCGTATTTGATATTATCGTTGTGGTGACAATTATTGTGCAACACAAATAAATAAGAAGAAAGCATTCACCAAGTGAGAACAAGGAATATAAAATGACAATCACACAACAAAGGATGTATGTGGTTTAGCAAATATGTGCCTACGTCCACGGTGGTGTAGTTGATATTATTTCTATATACTCCGGAGAGTAATTACAGAGAATACAAAAACTGTCCCTTTGCCCCGGACCTAGGGTTTAATATATACATGCACATGTAGGTAAGTGGAGGTGATGGGTTCCCCCACGTCTTCCATCTCCCCTTAATGAGAACGTGGGGGGAGACCGGATCAAAATAAGAGATGAGGGGCCTGGACTTTGGGCCGCCAGGACTGTGCTACTCGTCCAGGCCCATGGTCCTAATTTCGGGTACCCACAATTGCCCCTAAATTTGTTGGGACATTTTTATGGGCCTAATAGATTTAAATGATTAGGCATAATGGCTGTTTTGCAATTCTTCAAAAACCGTGAAGCTGATTTTTACGGCACCCGCCTCGTATCTTGTGCACTATGATTAGTAGAATTTGAAGGTTTCTTGGAATAGGTACTTCTCTATTGTCGTTTCAATTTTTCCAGCATTTTCTCATTCCTTGCGAGTTCTAGCACTTCGTACCTTCTTCTCTCAATCTCCAGTCTCATTGCTTCCTTATCGTTTGGGCTCGTGCTTCTTTATCGTTCGAATTTGTCTTCTATCTTGTAAGTTCCCTGTATCTTTTCTCTGTGATTTCTCTTTGAGTTTGTAGTTTTCTGGGGATTTTCAATGGCGAAGATTGGGAATAGGTCGGTCTCTGAGTTTAGGAAGTTTTACAACATTCCCGAGTGGGTAGATATTGAGTGTTGTTCCTCTCCTCCTAGAAACATTAGAGAGATAGATGATGCTCACTGGATCCATGTTCTGTTGCTTTCCCAGGGGGGACTCACTTTTTCTCCCAATGATTTTTTCCTACATTTCTTTGGTTATTTCAATATTGTTCCTGCACAATGCTCGCCCAATGTGTGGAAAATAGTAAATGGCGTCCATAGGATAAATCAATTGTATGGAACTACGTTAGGGCTCGTCGAGGTCTGTTTCTGTTACTCCTTTTCTCGAACTAGTTCTGGTGTCCTTTACCTCAAAGCTAGGATCCCTGACAGGGTATTGGTAGTAAATCTACCTGATTCCCATAAGGACTACTGACAAGAAGGTTTCCTTGTTAGAAATTAGCAGTTTTCTCCCCAATTTGAAGGGTCGAGGTCTGAGAGGTTCTCTGTTCCCTTCTATGGGGAGGAATACATAGGTAGACATTGTACTGTTATTTTGGTTTTTGTTGATTTGTAATCCTTCTAACTCTTTTTTGCTTTTTCTTTCGCAGCGAAGTCAAAGAACTTGGAACCTGCACTCAACGAGGTCCGTCTTTCAGAATTGGTAAAGGCTTGGAAAATCAGGGAGCCCTTAGGTGACGGCGAGCACCCCAGATTTGCTGCCTTCTTTCTCGAGTATAAGAACGTTGGCTCCAGCTTTATAGCAAGGCCTGTGGATAGTATCCCAGACTTTGAGTCATCTGAAGAGACTGCTGTAGGTCCTATCCAATTAGACGAGGAAGATAGTAGCTCTGAGAGTGACATTGTTGGAGCTGTAAGTGATCTGCGAGGAGGGAGCTCTAGTAGTAGTAGCTCCTCTGATCGTAGGGAGGTTTCTGAAGATCGAGGATCGTCGAGTGCCTCTCACAGTTCGAGTGAAGGAATGGTTCCACCCCAGAAGAACCTGATTTGGGATGATGACGATGAAGACCACATGCTCCTCGCACATAGGTCGAAGAAGAAAAAATATGCCTCGGGAGCTGTGGCTACTGGTTCCCGATCTTCTGCTTAGGAGCAGGAAAGGAAAAGGAAGGAAGAGGAGCAGGTGTGAGAGAGAGAGAGAGAGAGAGAGTAAAAAGAAAGAAGAGAGTAAGAAAATAGAGGAGAAACGAAAGGTGGAGGAGAGAAAGAGGAAAGAGAGCGAGAAGGAGGAGGAGAAGAGGAGGGCTGAAGCGAGGATGAAGGCCGGGCAGGCCTTAGTCCCGGTGTTTGCTCTGCCTGAGGGGGCCTCCGTGGAAATTTCTCCTCAGCTGGCCCCGGCTTTGCTCTAGAGAGCTGTCCTCCCGGCTGATCTCCAAAGGGAAGTAGGGTCAGAGAACTGGGCCCTTCAGGCTAGTCAGAGGCTTGCTCTGGTAAGGTTTTTCCCTTTTTCTCTTATGCTTTTCTGACTTCCCCCATTTTCCACTTCTAATGCCTTCTTTTTTCTACAGTTTGTTACTGACTTCGCCGTGCTGTATCATTCACGCGATGAGCTGGTGAAGAAGAATAGTGAGCTGGAGCAAGAGAACTCTGCTCTGAAGCTGAAGGGTAAAGAGGTCGGGGACAACTTCAAAGTCATTGATGCTGCTCGGATTTCATCTGATTTGGCTCTTTCCACTGCCAACAAGGAGAAGGACGCTGCAGTCCAAGAACTGAAGGAGCTGAGGCAAGCATATGACTTGGTTTGCTCGAGCAAACTTACATTCATTGAGGAGAACAGGATGCTCACTGAAGAGATGAAGAAGAAGGAGTCTGAGGCTGTTACTACCAAGGAATACTCTTATAATTCTGGCTGGGCCACAACATATAAGGATGCTGAAGTTCAAATAGGCTATATTAGCCGTCTGAACTTCAAAAAAGGATGGAACAAGTCTCTCATTGCTGTTGGAGTAGATGTTGCATCTCCCCTTTTTGACGAGCATGACCTAGGGCTGAGGCAAGTCATAGACGAGGACCCTACCCCATCCGTTAAAGGCTCTGATCCTATTCCTCAGGCTCCCCCTGCTGACGTTTCTCCTGTTGAGGTGACAGAGGCCACACCTGCCGAGGACAAAGCTCCTGTTGATGTTAATAAGGGGAAAGGGCCATCAACCTCTGGGCCACCTGAGGTTGCTAGTTAGTTATCTGATAGGATTGCTTTGTATTTTTGTTTTTTCCATTCTATAAACTTTTCTTTTTTCAGTTCGATGTAACTTCAATCTTCATTAATGAAAAAGGCTTCATTTCTGCTTGTACTGATTTGTCCCTTTCTCTCCCTTTTCTTTCTCTTGCTTGTAGTTAGTTGATGTGGATGATTACATTCCTGCTACTTCCCAGTTAGGTAGGACCCTTGGTCCCAATGCGATTCCTAAAGTTTTCCAGGCCTTCGTTAAGCTTTGCAAGTCCCTTAGGTCTAGAAATCAGAAGTATAAGGAGCAATCTGAGATCGTGGCCAAGTGAAGGACATGATCCAAGAGATGGAGGACATTGGTGCTTCAGTGCAAGAGGAGATCAATGTGCTGAAGACAAAACTATTAGAGGCCTCCGAGATCAACCAAGTAGGGGAGGTTCTTCAGCAGGAGAATGAAGATCTGAGGAGAGAAGTCTTACAACTCAGGGAGCATGTGCAGGGCACTGTTTGAGCAATATTACAAGGCTCCTCATCATCGCGAGCTATAGCTGATCATAATGTTACCCCTCCTATGTCATGAAGTCTCACTTGCCCTCCCCTTCCACGAGATGGTAGGAGCACTAGGAGCAGGAGCAGGGAAGGAGAAGAACTTCGCGATAGGGAAATGGAAGAACTCCGCGGTGATGTTTAGCGAGCATATGTAATCGCTTCTCAGCTTCAAAGTGACGTCACTCGGTTGTGGCACTTATTCAAGAAAGGCCCTCGGCAAGCGTGGGCTGACGGTTATAATCAAGGCTGGTCGGATGCTCCAACAAGGCTATCTGAGTTCGAGGAGCTTTATTTTATCAGGGGGTGGCTAAGTGCCTTGAAGGAGCTGCAAGTCCAGAGGAAATTGGTGCTATGGTATCATCATGAGATGTCTTCCTCCACGCTGGTGCCTAACCTATTCCGGAGGGATGATCGATGGATCCCCATCGATGTTATTCCTCGGCAATTATTGGAGTCAGATGTGAATGAGGTGGTGGAAGAGTTAGCTCCTGCTCCTGATGACGGACGAAGAGCTCGACTGGCTGATTATCTTTCTCGGAGGCTTCCACCCCATTGAGATTTTTCTAGTCATTTTTTTTATATTTTTGATAATGTAAATGCTTTGGGTGAGCTCGTTGACTAAACATGTATTACCATTGTTGTAAGTATGATGGATTAATGAAAAGTTTGTGTTTTGAGCAATTTTGCCGACTAAACATGTGCATCCTACTTTTCATACTTTTGCTGCTCTGTAATGTTTTTTGTTTTGTCATGCAAGTGTCCCTCCAGTCCAGTATAATACCATTATACTATTATGCTCCACTTTACCTGCCATTTGGCAGTGCGCTTCAGGGTTTTTTGGAAAATTGGTCGCCGAGGTCAAAGCGTTGGTCAGAATCACGAATGGGGCATATTATTGGAAAGGTAATTCAGAGACCTTCGAAAGTCCTTTGGACCACTTCCGGGTTCGTGATTTGACTTTGGGTCAAATACGGCTCGGAAGCGTTTGTCGGTCCATTGGACGGGAAATTGCTCAGACGCAAATGGATCGTTCGTCCGTATGGTAAGTCCGAATCGTGCATGGGGTGGACTGTTTGAAAGGTTAGGAGATCTAATTTGACATTCCAAAGGGTTTGACCCAGTTTGGAGATTTGACTTTGGTCAACCGGGACCGGGAAGCATTCGGTGACCTCCCGGAGTCAAACGAATCATTTGTCCGCATGGAAAGTCAGAATCGCGCACGGGATGGACCGTTGAAAAAGGTATTCAGTGACCTTTGAATATTCATTAGCCTCGGTCGAGCTGAAGAGTTGACATAGGTCAAGCAGAGCCCGGTGGCCTCTAGGTCAGGTTTCGGACGCAAACGAACTGTTCGTCCGCATGGTAAGTCAGAATCGTGCATGAGGCGGTCTATCGGAAAGGGTATTTAGTGCTCTTTGAAGATTTATTCAATCTCATTCGCAATGAAGAGTTTGACTTTTGGGTCAAACTGAGCCGGGGAGTGCCCGATGGCCTCCAAGTCAGTACTCGAGACATGACTTGGGTTTACAGTGGTGAATGGAGGTACTAGGGACCTAAGGAGAGTTAGGGGGTAACCGAATGGGGTGTCTACAGATCCCCTCGACGGGTGAGTTTGGAACAAATAATGACCGTCGAATGGACACCACATGATTTTTTTGAGGGAGTATGACCAATTCAGAGGGTCGAGGCCGATTCTGAGGACCTAAGGAGTGTACTGGGGATGATCAATTCTGCGGGTCAAAGCCGAATATATGGGCTTAGGGTAAAGGTCTAATAATCGAGGTCAATTCTGACCTAAAAAGTGGTGACGACGAGGACCGGGATCAATTCTGACCCAACTCAGGTGATGATCCAAAACCGGGGCCAATTCTGACCCAAGAGTGGTGACAACCGAGGACCGAGGTCAATTCTGATCTAACTCATGTGACGATCCAAGACCGGGTCCAATTTTAACCCAAGAGTCGTGACGACCGAGGATCGAGGTCAATTCTAACCTAACTCAGGTGACAATCCAAGACCGGGGCTAATTCTGACCCAACAGTGGTGACGACCAAGGATCAAGGTCAATTTTGACCTAACTCAGGTGACGATCCAAAACCGGGGCCAATTATGACCCAAGAGTGGTGACGATCGAGGATCGAGGTAAATTCTGACCTAACTCAGGTGACGATCCAAGATCGGGGCCAATTCTGACCCAAGAGTGGTGACGACCGAGGACCGAGGTCAATTCTGATCTAACTCAGGTGAGGATCCAAGATCGGGGTCAATTCTGACCAAGAGTGGTGACGACTGAGGACCAAGGTCAATTCTGACCTAACTCAGGTGATGATCCAAGACCAGGGCCAATTCTGACCCAAGAGTGGTGACGGCCGAGGATCGAGGTAAATTCTGACCTAACTCAGGTGACGATCCAAGACTGGGGCCAATTCTGACCCAAGAGTGGTGATGATCGAGGACCGAGGTCAATTCTGACCTAACTCAGGTGAAGATCCAAGACCGGGGTCAATTCTGACCCAAGAGTGGGGATGACCGAGGACCGAGGTCAATTTTGACCTAACTCAGGTGACGATCCAAGACCGGGGCAAATTCTGACCCAAGAGTGGTGACGACCAAGGACCAAGGTCAATTTTGACCTAACTCAGGTGACGATCCAAGATCGGGCCCAATTCTGACCCAAGAGTGGTGACGATTGAGGAATGAGGTCAATTCTGACCTAACTTAGGTGACAATCCAAGACCGGGGCCAATTCTGACCCAAGAGTGGTGATGACCGAGGACCGAGGTCAATTCTGGCCTAACTCAAGTGACAATCCAAGACTTCTGACCCAAGAGTGCATAAAGATTGGGTTTTGATTTTGTTGGAGAACGGGCTTTGTGATTTTGATCTGAGCTGGGGAGCTGATAGCTGGGGAAGCTTTTAGGAGACCTCGCAGGGGGGAATAACCTATTTTGGGTGCTGTAGGAGAATTTCGCTGGGGAAGTGATTAGGTGATCCTTAGGGATACTTTGGAGCTTTGCCGGGAGGGTTTTTCACTTGGTTTTTGAGGATACCACTGGGGAAGAGGGGTTTCTCTTGAGGGAATGAACAAATTTCTTGGTAAAAAGGCTCTAAATCCTTCCTAGAATTTTTTGGGAATTTTCTGTGGATTTTTTGAGGTTTTCTGGTATTTTATGGGAATTTATGTACGAAATTTAGGGGGGTTATCGGTCGGCATAATATGAAGGGTGCCATTCAGTAGTGGCACGGACTTTTGGGCTACCTCGGGGAGGCAAGGGGTTAGTGACATGCAGCGGCTGCTGGGGCTGGATTATGATAGAGAGCAGATAGAGGTGGATAGCTGTTTACGGGTGAGACCGGAGGCAGTGTGCGCGACACTTGGTGATGTAAGGAGGATAGTTTCTGGGGATTCTATTCCGTTGTACCTGCTGAAGGATGTTCTGCTGAGCAGGGTGATTGATGTGGAGGATGGGCTGTAAGTGAGGCAGATGGCTCGGTTATTTATTTTGCTGGTGTTGGGAGGTTTTATGGTGGTGTCGAGCGGTGATGTCGTTCATTTGTGGTTTTTGCCGTACTTGAGGATGTTTTCGAGCATCCCTTTCCATGATTGGGGGAGTCTGACCTTGGCAACCCTTTACTTTTGTTATGGATGCATTCAGCCGATGCTGCCGGCAGACCTTTACTGGGGCCACGTACTTTCTTGATGTATTCTTTAGTTTGCGTATTTCTTTTCATGCATTCGCATGCACTCGCATTTTCCTTTCATGCATTCGCATTTTCCTTATGCGTCTCTCTTTGCTTACGAATTCAGACGTGGTTCTATGAGGTGATTAGGTGCAATACCCCGCTGATTTCTTTGAAGGACGACATTGTTGGGGACTTCTGTCGATTGTATCGATGGCGTAAGGCCAATCGACAGTCGAAGGGATCTCTCTCCCTGGAGGCGGTGCATCAGGTCTTGAATGACCTGACCAGTGGTAGGGTAAGACTCTTTCAATTTCAGTCTTAGTTTTTGCACCTTCTGATTTTGTATTGATTTATGCTCGCTTGGATATTTTCAGGTGACCTTTTACCCGTGGGGGACAGCCATTCAGGATGCGGGGGCGACCAGGGTGAACGCGCGGATGAGGCGTTTGCTGGCGCATGAGTTTGGCCATTCCTGGTATCTTGGGAGAGGGTGGTTTGTCATATTTCTGAGGAGGAGGTGGTGGTGCTACCTGTGCATCCTCTTATGTCTATGAGGTGGGAACGACTGTTGTCGGAGTATGAGAGGATCGTGGGGATGATTGGCGAGTCCTACTTGCTATACACTAATACGGTTGCGTCGTATGACTATATGGATTTCGTGACTAGCTGGTTGATGGCTCCCAACATATACGATGCATTGCCCTTCCCTCCGGTGGGTTCGAGTCAGACGGTGGGATATTTTCACAACGGTGGTGGCCCATTGACATCTGCGGCAGCGGCGACCTCGGAGGTCCCTTTTCTACGGCTGCATACTCCTTCATACAACATTCGGCTGGATGATGGAGGGATGGTGCCTATGATGCACCGTCCTCATGCGATGGATCCGGAGGAGCTGGGTTTCACAGAGGAGGTCCTTCGACCTGCGGTATACCCCTTTGTTCCTCTCTTACTTTCTTTTCTGTTTTGGTCATTTCTGCTTTGATACTGATTTCACCTTTTCTTTCAGCAAGTCCGGGTGTCGACCACTTGGTTTATGGACATTAGAGACTGGATATCTTCGGCGACTGCCCATATTCGGGATGCGGTTCCTATTCCTTCTTTCTTGGTGTCGTCTGCTTCGTCCGGAGAGGACTTGATCTCGGGTAGTGGTGGAGCATCATCTCACCGTAGGGGAAGAGAGAACGTCACAGGGGTGGAAGTTCTTAGTGAGAGAGAGAGAGAGAGATAGAGAGAGAGAGAGAATGTGGGTTCGGGCTGAGTCCTGTTGTTTTTTCTTTTTCTTTTTATTTCCTGCAAAAATGATGTAACACAGAAAATAGATATATGCAATGCAATGGAGTTTTTTGATTATCTTTTATTAATGATGAATGAATGCATGCACATGCGTTTTTTACTTTTCTGCTGAGACCGTAAAAAGGAATATTTTTGAATTATTTTGAAGGAAATTTTTTGGTTAACAAGGGGAAATTTAAAGGGATTTTGAAATTCTGTTGAGAATATCAATTTATTTTTATTGAGTTTTCTGATTTGACAAAAGAGGAAAAAAGGGAAATTTCTAAAAATGGGGGGGGGGGGGGTGCTGATCGGCAAGCACCCTGAAGGCTTTGATTGGTAACCTCTTCAGCCTTTGGTACCTTGTGGGGTAGGATTCCCTCCGATTTATGCAGGGATTATGTCCCTTGTGAGGGTTCTCAAGTATAAAAAAGGGTAAGGGTGGAGTGTTTTCATCACACCTTTGCATTCTTATCTACTTGTCCACTGTTTCCTAGCCTTGCAAGATGGCTCTCCCTAGTAGCATTGAGTTTGCCAACTACCTCGAAGCCTTGGAAGCTATATGCTCTTATAATGTCGACTACGATGCTTTCAACATGTGTCGAGTCTCCTTGTGGCACAATCGGCCTATTGAGTGGAATATGCTGATGGCGGCGGTACAATTCTGGTACCCCGAAGACCATGTATTCCGCTTTGGGTTGGAAGAAGTTTGTCCTACCTACGAGGAATTTTCTGCCATACTTGGTATAAATCCCAGTGTTGCTATGGCTTTTCCCAAATTTTCCCGTTCTCCTAAGGATTTGTTGGCCGGGCTTCTTCATATTTCACCTTCGACGGCCAGATCATTAGTTGCTGGAGGAATGATCTCCCTCCTAGTGGTGCTGCAGTCCGTGCATTTGCGGGAAGTAGGTGATGATGGCTATGTTGGAGCCATTGTTCTGGGCCTGGTTTCAAAATTGCTGCTAGTGACTGGGGAATTGTAAGTGGACCCACAACTTACATCCATTACTTCATGGATGTCAAACCGTCGCAATCCTGCGGCGGTGATATTGGCGGGGACCCTGAATGGCCTGGATGCCTGGAGAGAAGGTCGTTCTGACTTTTTGAGGGATAGCCCTATGATGTTGTTTATGTGGTTGTCTAAAATATTTTTCTTGTCAACTCCTCCAGAATATCCCTTGTCGGCCGTACCCAACTTCTTTTTGCGCTACTTCATCCGCATTGTCCTGTATGTTGAGAACTGGGAGAATTGGCTTGTGGAGGATGGGGCTTGTGGTCTGTATTGGTTAGTGCCTTGGTGGGGATAGTTCAAACCTGTTATAGAGCTAGGAGAGTATTCATATGTATGGCCGGTTGGTCTCAGATAGACCTCTTTTTATTTCCCTTGGCGGCTTTTGCGCCAATTCGACTGGGCGGAGGTCGTGCCCCCTCGGACCTCAAATTTCTTTCCGGTAGAAGATTTGACTGAGCACCTGCGTCTGTTTCTTGGGTCTCTGTGGGAAAATCGGTGTCCATCAACCCGACCCTCTCAGTTTGTTGGGAAGGTTTGCAATGTCCCCAAAGATTATATGACGCAGTTGTGGAGGAAAGTAGTCAGCAAGATGTTGGCAGTAGAGATTGGACAAAGATGGTTTATTTTATCTGACTCCATGGAAGGGGGTGTTGTGGTCTTTTCGAAGATGGTTAAGGCTCATTGATCTATGGAATATTTATGGCACTCTATTCAGGCAGGGGAAACTTGGGGTTCTCAGGATGTGGATGATGAGGGTGCAGGCTCCTCTGGTAGTTGTGGGTAGGACTCCTTGGGAGTTTATTTACGTAATAGGGAATGTATGTGGGGGTTTTATTTAGCTTTTTATGGTAGTGGGGAAGGGAGTTATCCGTTCCTTTTTCTTATGTAATCCGTACTGTAATTTCTTATTAATGAAATAAATAAGTTTCTGATCATCTAGCTGTGCCTTTCAATGAATTTTGAATTGTGAATTATCTATACTGATCGCTAAGGCATACATAATCCTTTTGTTCAAATAATTTTAGAATGAACCACCGTTCTCGGAGGTAAGAAAAGAATAGTATTTTGTGAAAAGGAAAGGGCCGCACTCATGTGAGGAGTATGAGTTGCCTACGTACCTTTGGGGTTTTAAGAAAAGTTTTAAAATAGTTTTTTGTAGAGGATCAGGCCCACGTAGTTCTAGGTAGAGTGAAATGAAGAGTTTTTTTTTAAGAATAGAAGTGGGATGAGAAGAGTTGTAGCGCACCGAGATTTCAGACTAGGGGTAGAATTTCTTGAGACGGTTCAGATTGATTGGATGATCCATCTCCTCCCCATCTAGGTCAGTGAGCATGGCGGCACCAAAGAATAAGATTTTCTTCATAATGTAGGGGCCGCTCCAATTGTGCTTGAATTTCCCTCTGGGGTCCCAGATGGGTTCTATTACTCCTTGAGGGCTAAATCCCCCTCCCGTACACCGCGGTCCTTGACTTTCTTGTTGAATGATCACGCTATTCGGCGATGGTACCCTTGTATGTGGTAAAGAGCTTTTAATCTTCTTTCATCTAGGAGGTCTAGCTCATCAAGATGGCTTTGGAACCAGTTTTCTTCACTAACTTTGCTTATGAGCATAACGCGTAGCGAGGGTATTTTCAGCTCCACGGGTAGGACCGCTTCCATGCCGTAGACCAGGGAGTAAGGGGTAGAACCAGTAGACGTTCGGATTGAGGATCGATAGCCTCAGAGGGCGTATGGGATTCGATCGGCCCAATTCTTACAACTTTTGGTCACCTTGCTGATAATGGATTTCAGGTTTTTATTGGCGGCTTCAACTGCACCATTGGTCTGAGGTCGGTAGGGAGAATATTTGTGTCTCTGAATCACGTACTCGTTGACTACTTGTGTGACTTCTGCTTCGAAATGCAACCCTTTATCTGACACCAGCTCATGAGGGACCCCATATCGATAGATGATATTCTTCTTGAGGAATTTGGCCACTTTCTTGGCGTTCAACACTGCGTATGACTCGGCTTCAACCCATTTGGGGAAGTAATCAATGGCGACCAAGATGAACTCATGGCCATTTGAAGCCTTTGGTGTAACCTTCCCTATGATGTCGATACCCCAGGTGGAGAACGACCAGCGAGATGTCATGTTGTATAATTCTCGCGGAGGTATGTGTTGAAGGTTGGAGAATTATTGGCATTTGAGGCACCTACGGACATAGGTGGTGCAATCCTGGATCATGGTGGACTAGTAGTAGCCCTAGCGGATGATCTTCTTGGCGAGCATGTGACCATTCATGTGGGGTCTGCATTCCCCATTGTGTATTTTCTGCATTGTTTTCTCAATCTCAGCCCCTGCGATGAAGTGTAGATGAGTTCCATCGAGGTTCCTCTTGAGTAGAGCTTTATGACAGATGATGTACTGGGCGACCAGTCTTCAGAGGGTCATTCGATATTTCTTGTTAGAACCCTTGGGATACCTACCATGTCTGAGGATGCACCAAATAGCATAGTACCAGCAATCGGCTAGTTCGGGATATTCGGTAGAAACAAGCTCAATATGGTAGCAATGTGTCGGTTTGTCTTGCTTTTGAACTAGGAAGGGGGTCATTGTTATTCCTTCGAGCATGTCGACCATGGAGGCCAAGGTGGCGAGAGCATTGGCTAGGTTATTCTTTACTCGGGGTAGGTAATGGAAGGTAATATCTCGAAATTGGGAGGCTAACTCTTCTGATTGGGCATGAAAGGGTTGGAGCTTTTCGTCCTTGACTTTCCACTTTCTGAGCACTTGATTGATGATAAAGGCAGAATCCCCATAGACATCAAAGTATTTTAATACCTTTCTTGAGAGCATCTTGGAGGCCCACTGTGCACGCCTCGTATTCAGTCATGTTGTTGGTGCAAGGGAAATCCAATTTAATGGCGATGGGAGTGTGGGAGTCATCTGGGGCGATTAGAATTATCCCAATGCCATATCCCTTTTTGTTGGCAGTACCATCAAAGAAAATTTTCCATTGAAGGCGGTCTTGAGTGTTGCATAAGATATTTTTATCTGGGAATTCAGAGATCTGGACATCTGCTTCGTCTATGGGGTAATCGTCGAGGTAGTGAGAGATGGCTCTTCCTTTAACAGCTTTTTGTGTGACGTATACGATATCAAACTCGGTTAGGAGCGTCAACCATCGGGCCATTCGATTGGAAAAATCAGGTTTCTCAAGCAGGTATTTGATGGGATCCATTCAGGATACAAGTTTGATGAGGAAGGCGAGCATGTAGTGTCGTAACTTTTGGGTGACCCAGATAAGTGCGGCACATTCCTTTTCTAAAGCAGTGTAGTTGACCTCGTACTCGGCCAATTTGTGACTGGCATAATAGATGGATTTTTCTTTATGGGAGTCCTCAAGGTATTGGGCTAGCAAAGCCCTGGATACAGTATCAGTTATGGTTAGGTATAGGAGCAAAGGGAGACCAGACTATGGTGGCATGAGCACTAGAGGTTAGGTCAGATATTGTTTGATTTGGTAAAAATCTTCTTAGCAGGCCCCGTTCCAAATCTTGGTTGAATCCTTTCAGAGGAGCATGAAGATTTGTTCACACATGGAGGTTAGCTGGCTGATGAACCGACTGATGTATTGCAACTTCCCAAGAAAACCTTAAACTTCTTTCTCTATTCGGGGTGGTGGCATCTCAGGTATGGCCTTCAGCTTTGCAGGATCTGCTTCTATCGCCTTTTTGCTGACCATGAATCCCAATAGTTTTCCCTTTATAACGCCGAAGACACACTTCTGTGGATTAAGTTGCATCTGATACCGTCACAGTCGTTCGAAGAACCTCCGGAGAGCGGGAATATGGCCTTCTCTAGTTTTGGACTTGATAATCATATCATCCACATAAACCCCGACCTCCTTGTGGATCAGATCATGCAGGATGGTTGTGGCAGCCCTTTGGTGGCTAGCCCCAGCGTTCTTGAGACCGAATGGCATGATGATGTAGCAAAAGGTTCTCCATGGGGTGATGAATGAGGTTTTTTCTTTGTGGTCTGGGTGCATCTTGATTTGGTTGTATCCGTCAAACCCGTCGACAAATGACTTGAGAGCATAACTGGCTGTGTAGTCCACGATCATGTCGATATTGGGTAGCGGATAATCATCCTTCGGAGAAGCTTTGTTTAAATATCGGTAATCTACACACATTCGAACCTTCCCTCCTGATTTTGGCACAGGTACAATGTTGGCTAGCCATGTGGGATATTCGATCACCCGAATGAAATTCACGTTTAACTATTTGACCACCTCTTCTTTGACCCTTAGCGACCATTCGGTGTGGAGTTTTCTCAATTTTTATTTGACCGGTTTTTAATCTGGGAGAGTGGGGATCTCATGTTGAGCTATTTTAGGATCGATGTCGGGCATATCATCATAGGACCATGCGAAGACATTCACGAACTCCTTCAGCAATTTAAGTTGTGCATGCTCAAGCTCGTCAAGGGTGGCCCCTATCCTAATTACGTGCAGTTGGCTACTAGAACCGAGATTAATAACAACAGTGTCTTCTTCATTAACTTGAACGCAGTTATGTTGTTTATTATTAACCTTATTTAGATCATTTAAGAATTGTTCATTTGCAAAATCATCATCATCAAAAGTTTGATTACAATTCAAGCAGTTAATGTAAGGCACAACAAGATACTCAAAATCTTCGTTTATTTCATTGAGAGGAAAAATAGTATTTAGAACCTCGTTAAAAGAGGTCTCGATTACATTTGAACAAGGATAGACAATAGAAGAAGAAATAGGGTAAACATTGTGGTTAGGGGAGATTTCAAGAGGTAGAACTGGCGCAGCATGCCAGTTAAGGAGAGGTGTATCAGCATCTTTAATCAGACGGGATGGGTCCATTGATGTAGTGCCTAAATTAACCATGTAGAGTGCCAGCTCCAGTATTTGTAAGTTGAACGAATCTTTGGAATCACTTTCCTCAGTCTCTTCGGCGTCTTTGATGAGTGATTATACGCGGCGTGGGAAAATTTCGGCCCATGGGTAGCTATCTTGGAAAGAGATCTCCATTCTCGGCCTCATCTTTTTATCTTTGTGGTCATACCATGGTTCTGGAAAACTACAAAAGGGGAAGTCCTCACCTTCTTTGATGAATCGTCCATCAAGGAGTTTCCAGAGATAGTTCGGATACAGTTTAATCCTCTCTTTAGTCGAGATTGGCGGATCATTCTGAGCTCTTGTTTTGATGGTTGATACCCCAAGACACAAGGAGAGAAATCTTTCTTCAGTTTGATGGGGCCAAGTATCCCTTACTACCTTTGCCCTAACCCCAGTCCGGGCATGAACTGCATGTTTCTAAACATCTGAATCACATTGACATTTCCATGAGGGTCATATTCTGGACAAACCCTTTATTTGAAACCATCCCCTGCTGGGAGTAAGAGTGGTTCAACTCGGAATCCTAATAGGATCATATCATTTGACACTTACTGTATCTCGAGAATTGGACTTCTAGTGTTTGCCCCCTCGACATTTTCGTTGTATCTCAAAATGGTGATGACTCGCCCGTCGGCGAAAAACTTTAATTTTTGATGGAGTGAGGAGGACTCACCCTTGATATTGTGGAGCCAAGGTCGTCTGAGAAACATGTTGAAACAAGTTGGGATGTCTATGACTTGGAATTCAACGATGGGGTTTATAGGGCCAACCCTTATTAGAAGTTTTATGGACCCCATCACCTCACGACGGGTATTATCGTAGGCACGCACAACAGTGGAAGTTGGAGCGAGGTCGCTTTATTTCAGGCCTAAACACTTCAAGGTTCTCAATGGGAAAACATTCAAGGCGGATCCGTTATTGTCAAGGGAGAGTGGCATGGACTTTCCCATAACTTTGACGGAGATATTGAGTGCATAATTGTGATTTGGCCCAATTCTGGGGATTTCTTCTTCCGAAAATGATAGCATTCGGGTAGAGGTCAAGAATCCGACCAGATTTACCGCTTCTTCTGGTGTTGTAGATGGAGGAACTATGGGTCTAGTGAGAAGCTTGATTAAAGCATTTCTGTGTAGCTAGGAAGACATAAAAATTCCCTATAGAGTGATGTTATCTTGAGTATTCTTCAATTGATCGAGGATCTCTCTCTCCTCGATGGTCATCTCTGGCATAGGAAGGTCTTCAACTCCCTTCCCCTTATTATTTTCTGGTAGTGAGCTGGGAACCTGGTAATGTCTCCCTGATCTGGTCATGTGATTTACTGAAGAAGGAAAGAACATGAATCCCGTTTCCTCATCAATCTCAAGTTATTTTGCCACCCTATCTGTTTCTCTGAGGAGTTCTTCAAATGATATCATCCCACATATGTCGGTTACTGGGCCAGTTCTTCTTGAAGCTTGTTTTTTATTCAAATCTTTGAATTCTCCCCCCATTCAGTGGTAGCAACTTTATCTTTCCCTGTAAAGTCGATGCATTCCATAACTTTAATGGCTTCTTCATACAAGTTCTCCCATTCTGTGGGGGATATGTGTGATTGAAGGGACCAAACGCCCTTGTAGCTTTAAAGTGTCAAGTAACCTGGTGATACTATAAATGTTATTGGTTTGCCCGAATAATTCTGTTATAGTCTGGACAACATCATCTAGGCTGACTTCATCAGTTTGTACCAACCATTTGTCTGAATCTCGGGCCTATTTTTGTGCTTCCAAGAATAGTGTACTGAATCTCTGGCAATCGATGATAATCTGTGAGGGCAATTTCATCCCAAACTCTAGGAGTTGGTTTAACACCTCTGACAATTCCATACTTCCATTTTTTGAATGGGTACGGTCAGCGATGTATGCTCTGGTAAGGAGTGGCAGTGCCTGATTAGCGAGGCTAGTAGGGTGTAGGAGGAAATATGGGCAAATTTGAAGAGGTTTAGGAGAGTATATGGGTGTGATTTGAGTTGAGGGATCAAAATCTGGGTTTTCTTCTAAGAAGATGGCATTGGTGTGATTTGGGAGTGGATTGTGAGTAGTGTTTGGCTTAGGATTGGCTGCTGGGGTGATGGTACCCCGATCAATGAGATATTGGATTACGTTTCGAAGGTGAAAGCATTGGTCGGTGGTATGACCGGCAATTTTGTGAAAGGCGCAATGAGCATCGGTTATGAAATTTTTTGGGAGTGGATTTGGCAATGGACATGGATCCAAGGGTTTGATGAGGTTTCGGCTTAACAGTGCTTGGTAAACTTTGGACAGGGGAGCATGGAGCTCAGTGTATTCCCTTCGGATGGGGGTAGGGCGGCTTTCTGGTGCCCATGATGTGGTTGGTTGAGAGATGTTGTTGATGGTCGAAATGGTAACACTGACAGGCTTATCATACTTTCTAGAGGTGAAATGTCCGGACACCTTCTTTGGTTCAATCTCTGTTTAAATGAGACTTTCCTCGATTTCCATTCCATCTTATCTGAGAGGTCGAAAGTGGGGATAGTATTATCATCGTCGCTCGGACATGGGGTAAGAAGTTCTTCTTCACTATGTTGACCTGTTCTTCTTTGGATGGACGATTAGTCATGGTAGCTTCTTGCTCCCTCCACCGAGTTATAAAGTTACTGACTGATTCTCCTGGATTCTGTTTGAGCATCTCTAAATCACGACGGGTGACCTCAAGCTCTTCGTTGTATTTGTACTGCAACATGAATTCTCGGGCTACATCCTCCCAGTTACGGATTTTGGATTCCTCAAGAGATAAAAACCATCGGAGGGCACTATCCTTCAAAGTTTGCTGAAATAATTGGGCCATCACTTCTTTAGAAGCCCCTAGTAGAGTCATGGAACGATGATAACTGCGAATATTAACAATTAGGGGTCCACTCCCCCTAAACTTCTCGATATTCGGCATCTTAAACTTCTCAGGTAACCTTAATTTAGGATAAGGAGACATGTGGGTGTAGTCCATGTAATTCCTCGATATCTTGACTTGGTCAAACTTCTTGGTGAGCATCTTGAGATCCTCTTTGACTTTATTCAACTCCTCCTCTTTTGGATCAGCCACCATAGGCTGGTTAGCCATAGGCTGGGCAATGTTGGGCATTGGAAGCTGGGCAGGCGACGGCCCGTTGGCAGGAGGGGCACGTGGAGCGTGCTGATATTCTTTCGAAACCCATATAGGCTCGGGTGGACCCATAGTACGAGGGAATAGGGCCTCGAGCTCTTGAGGAATAGGAACTTGGTTTCATTGCATCTCTCAGACCTCAGTTTGGAGGTTGTCAATCTTGGACATGAGCTGAGTCAAGACTGTCGTCAGATCCGTTTGTATGACTGGTGCTTGATCTGTATTCTCCATGGAAGATGGATGGATTCTGAACTCGAAAGAAGTAGTAGAAAAATGGATGAAACTCCGGGGTGATTTGACTAAAGACCGAAACCAATAGGGAGACAAGCCAAGGTCTTGCGATCGACCTGAGAAGGCGTAGGATGAGATTTATTTTTGAGAAAAAAGGAAGAACTATTCTTGTATTTTCGATAAAGAAGGGAGAAATGTTTTTGGAGACGGAACTCAGCATGATTATTATGATTATTATGTTCTCACTTTTATTTAATTCTCCTAAATGCAATGCCGGATGGGACCCGAGCCTGGAAAAGTGGGGTTTTAATATATACAAAGCTACGGGTTGGACTTGTAACCAGGCTCACGGATAGGGTCCCATTTTAAAAATGTGCGAAAATTAGGCGGTAGGACAAACCGGATTTTCGGAAGAGTTTCGGGTCGAAAGCGGCAATCTAAAGTGCGTGTCCTAGGTTTAAAATGAAAATTTTCCCATTTCTTTGAAACATAAAGTTAAAATTTGTCTACTCTGGCTTAAACCAAATTGCATCACTACTTGGAATCAATTGAGTGTTGAGTTTTTGTAGAAGTATTTCCCCAGCCAAAAAGGGCGGCGATACATCACGCCATCAACACTTTTAGTCAAAAAGAGGGAGAGGTTTTATGGATGCATCTGGAGAGGTTCAAGGACTTGCTATTGCAATGTCTTCATTATGGGATTTAATTGGGTGTCACTTCTAAATTTTGTATGAGGGATTTGATTATACTTCTCGATCGATGATTGAATTAATGTGTAGTGGAATTTTTTTTTAGAAAAGTGAGGCTAATGCATTGATGTTCTTAGAATCCTCTCAAAAGTCCCAACGATGGGCACCCATTAGGATTGTGAGCCCACCATAGTCATTGAGGGAACCGCTCACCAAGACAAACAAGGTCGTGGATTAAATGCAAAAGTGGATACACTAGCCTAGAATTTAGAATCCTTAGAAATGCGCAAAGAGGGTAATCAAGTCGTACCTATGGTTGTGCAACATGTAGGTTCACTAATGCTCTTGCTTTTAGATAGTTTTGACAACTTATTCAAAAATTTCACCACCCTTTCGGCCCATAAAACTCTCACCGAGCAAGTAAATGCCCCTTAACAAAATAGGCCAAATAACGATGCACACTACAACATGTACAATCCAGGAAAGCGAAACCAACCTAACTTTTCATGGTCTAAAGGTCAAATAATGACGCTAGACTATCATATACTTCATCCAAAAAGATCCAATCTTTAGAGGAGATAATAAATAGATTTTCTCAAAGTACCCTTCTGTGGCCGTCCCCGATCCTCGCCGCGCGGGCGGGTAGCGTGGAGGAAAGGATCCTCAGGTCTCGCGCATCCCTCTCGGGAGCGCTTCGACCGGCGTCGTTTAAGATGTGGTGTAAAAATGTAGAGAGATTCAGAGTCGGCAGTATATATCTTACTCAAAACAGATAAAAGAAAAAGGGGAAACCACCCCGAAGCATGGCATCCAAAGACATACTAGTGCGTGCGAAACCAAGATGATTCGAGAAGGGTTCGGAGGCTTAGTTACGAAATGGGAAGCTGTTAGGCACCCATTCTGCCCTTTTGGTCTCTCATGAATATTTGATATTTTCCTTTTGTTTCCCCCCGTGATATGTGTGCATGTGTATATATAAAATGGAGGTAGGAATCCTCGCCTTGTATCATGGAAAAGATAAAGCGAGTCATCCGTAGGAAGATATAAAAGTAATATTAGAAAAATAAGATTTACACGATTACCCCTACATTGACCATTATAATGGAATGATAACGCATATGGAGAAATACGTTATTAAGGGCAAGTATATATAATATAAGGAAAATGGATTTAGAGAAGATAGAAAATGAGAGAAAAAGTGAGAAAAAGGACTTGAGTCTCGGGTTTTACCTCGAGACGCCTACGTAGCCTATAAAGGCATCAAAGTCCACGTAGTTCGCATACAAAATGAGGGGTGGAGTTTATCCCATAAATCCAAATGGGTAATCTCTTATTTGTAAGTGTGTGTGTGTGTGTGTGTGTAGAAAAAGTGTTTTAGTTGTGAGAAAAGTGTGAGAATCCCGACTTGGAATTTATGAGCAAGCCCTCTTTTTCTTTTTTTTAGGTTTTATGAAAATAAAAGTTGTACAATAATACTAAATAAAAAGTATATTAGGATGTCTGAAATGATATAATAAAAGTGCTAAATAAGAAAACAAGTTATTGGGAATTTAAGAGAATTCAAGAGAGAGTTTGAGAAAGTTGGACCTTCTTGAAGATCTTGAGCCTGATCTTTGAATGTTGGAGAGCAACCCTTGCACTTGGATGATGATGGAGATTGGCTAATTCACCAAGTTTGATGAAAAGGATGATGAATACTGGGAGTAAAAAAGGGATGTGGAAGTTGAAATCAGACTGCCTTCGAGAGAGGTTTCTGGGATTCGTTCGGAGAGATTTTTATCAATTATGGGCTCCACTTACAAATGAGGTGAAGGCCTCCTTTTATCGGCCCAGGTAGGTGCCGATCATCATAGATCTGTTCTTGCCTGTCGGCAGGTGCCGATATGCAGGGTCTGGAACCTGCCATTTGGTAGTGCGCTTCAGGGTTTTTCAGAAAATTAGCCGCCGAGGGAAAACCGTTGGTCAGAATCGTTCACGGGGAATACCGTTGGAATTGTAATTCAGAGACCTTCGACATTCCTTTAGGCCTCTTCTGGTTCTGGGAGTTGACTTTGGGTCAAATATGGCTCGGAAGCGTTTGTCGGTCCATTGGACGGGAAATCGCTCAGACGCAAACGGATCATTCGTCTACATGGTAAGTCCGAATCGTGCACGGGGTGGACCATTGGAAAAGTTAGGAGATTTAATTTGACATTCCAAAGGGTTCGACCTAATTTGCAGAGTTGACTTTGGTCAATCGGGCCCGAGAAGCATTCGGTGACCTCCCGGAGTCAAACGGATCGTTCGTCCGCATAGAAAGTCAGAATTGTGCACGGGATGGACCGTTGAAAAGGGTATTCAATGACCTTTGAAGATTCATTCATCCTCACTTGAGCTGAAGAGTTGACATAGGTCAAGCAGAGCTCGGGAGCGCCCGGTGGCCTCTAGGTCAGGTTTCGGATGCAAACGGATCGTTCATCCGCATGATAAGTCAAAATCGCGCACAGGGCGATCCGTTGGAATGGGTATTCAGTTCCCTTCGAAGATTCATTTGATCTCAGTCGAGATGAAGAGTTTGACTTTTGGGTCAAACTAAGTCGGGGAGTGCCCGATGACCTCCAGGTCAATACTCAGGACATGACCTGGGTTTACAGTGGTGAAGGGAGGTACTAGGGACCTAAGGAGAGTTAGGGGGTAACATAATGGGGTGTCTACACCTTCAATTCCAGTGGACCACCTAAAGTGTTATCAAATCCACATAGTAAAGCATAAATGTAAACACTCAATCGATTACAAAAATTGAGGTTCAAGTTAGCTAATTAGCCAACGCATTTAGTGAGAGAAATAAGGGAACGTTCCCACGCCAACTCAAACCTAATCCAAAAGGTTCCATGCCTAGTGGTTAAAATGTTGTTCAAGACAACACAAGCACATCACATACCTAAGAGCATGAACAAGCCATCATCATGCTTTGGTTTGGCAAGGAATTTTATAATAACATTTTACCACCCTCTAGGAGTGCATATGAGAAATGTAATGAGAAGGAAGATCCACCCATGGATCTAACTTCCTCCCGACCGTCATCTTCGGAGCCTCTGTAGAGGCCTATGTCCTAAATATTCATTTCCCCTATGTTTGATGCCTCAAAAGAAAAAGGCGTAAAAAGATAATATATCAGATGTATTCAAGCATGTGCACATTAATATCCCATTTCTTGATGTCATATAACATGTCCCATCCTATGCCAAGTTTTTGAATAACATTTGTACCTTCTAAAGGACCACTAACACTCTAAAGAAAAAATTTCTCGCTACATAAGATAGATAGATTGTATCGTATAAAACTCCGATCAAGTATAAGGATCTCGGGACACCGATGATCTCTATAAATATAGGGGATAACACTATCAAGAAATCACTCTTAGATTTAGAGGCAAGTGTGAACCTTCTTCCATGCACCATATAAGGGAAACATGGTTTGGGGAGTAGAATCCCCCTAAAATGACCTTATCTTTGGATGATCGATTTGTTAAGGTATCTAAAGGTGCTGAAGAGGGTGTTTTGAGTAAAGTAGGTGAGTGTTTCTTTACCGTAGATTGTGTGGTCTTAGACACTGAACAAGTATTATACCCAGCCACCCAAATCCCGATCATCCTCTGTCGACCATTTTTCGATACTTCGGATGCTATCATTTGATGTCGGGCTGGGAAAGTGAACTTTTCATTTGGGAACATGAGCATGGGTTTGAATGTGTTCAATTTAAAGAAGCCGTCATCTGATGAGGGAGAAAATTAAGTCCACTCTGTTTAAGAAGTGCACAATGTCACTATCCCACTCGTTAGTGAAACCATATATTTGAATGCCTAGCCACCTTATTTGTCTCTAGATATGATTCTTGAGGAGTTTGAAGAAGAATTTGGGTCGGTTAATGACGGTCTCATTGTAGATTTCCACTCATTATTGGACTCATTTTGTTATTTAGAGAAGAGCGACTTGGATGCTAGGATAAATTGATTCCTTATTTATGAATACAAACCCGAGCCTTTTGAGAGTATGAGGATACTCGAGGCTTTATCTATTGGTGACAAGATGATTACGAAAACTATTTGATCGTTTTTATCCGGTGATGCCTATTTTATCAAGTCACATTTTCGTTATCCACCACATCCATCTTCTGGGTCATTCCATTATTTTAATGAGACCAAAGATAAAATTAGATTATCGTCTAACTTGGATCTCAATTTATTTATTCTCGAGTTTGATGGAGACATAGGCGTAAAGCATCATTCGAGATTCCACAGTGAGAGTATGTTCAACTTAGGCCATTTAAGCTATAATGTAACAATGCATCACTGTAATAACACTCACTACATTTGTTGTGTACCTTCATGTGTGCATATTGTCCATTTGGTTAGCTCCCAATTGTTTTGACTTTTGGTTTGTGATGAAATGTATGTGAGATCGGTTGGAAGTTGGTAACATAAGTGAATTTCCTGGGTAATATCATTCCTTTACTTCTTTACATTTTGTTTTTCTTTATCCATACTTCTATTTGAACATAAATTTAGGACAATGTAAAATTTAGGTTTGGTTGTAAGGATGGTATTTTTTAGAAACAAATACTAAAAAAATAATAAAAACATAATTTTTCAAAAATTCAAAAATATTTTTAATATAATTGAGTTTTAAAATGATTTCTTTATATAAAATTAATTCACAAATCTCTCGATTTATAATTTTTTTGGACATTTAGCCATATATTATGATCGAAAATGGATATTGAGACAAAAGTTATTATGCTTAAAGAATAAATGTAGAAATTTTTACCCGGTGAGATTTGTGCGCCATTCGTCATTTTTGAGAAATTTAAATCAATCCGAGTTAAAATAACTCAAACTTTCCTTTGATAATTAAATTTTTCCTTTATCTAAAGAGTCAAAATACAAAGAAACCTCTATATTCTCAAAAATTATTGAAACTCTAAAACCCGTTCTTTCGAGACAAAATTTGAGCCTTCAATACAACAGAAAGAAAGTCCTAATTAATCTAAAGTGAAGTTAGTTATAGTGGGTAGAGAAGATGAATAAGATATATGTTATGATTTACAGTTTTAAAGAGTAATCGATTTTCTATTCACGAGATCATAATCATCCATTATAGAATTTTCGTCTTTTATGATTTATATGAGAAGTTTGTTAATGAAATTTACGTATTTTTTCACATATACCGAGAGAAATTATCCAATTCTGAGTGTTCATTTGCGAGTGCATCCTGTGAGAATTTGAATTAAAATGAACTTTCTAATAAAAACTTAACGATTAAATATTTTGAATTTGATGGGTATATTATCTATGCACACAAGCTCAATATTTTGAGATTGAAAAGTGAGTTTTTACTATATTTATGAAAATAACAATTAAGATGTAAGGGCATAATTTTATAAATGTCCGGGGTATAATCTAGGGCTATATCACAGTTTGTATGTCTGGTATCGCTAGATTTGGCACGTCAACACGATTATCCACGACGGCGTTGATCCGAATCCATGCATCCATCATCTATACATGTGCATCATGCTTCATGCGACGTGCTGCTCAACCATTCTTACTACTCCACGGCGCATTATTGGTAAAATGATTTATTGGAGTTGTTTATATTCGCATAAATATTTGGGAATTTTTTAGAAAATATTTTTCAAAGTGTGATTATTTTTTAACAAAAAAAACAAAAACATTTCTAAGTGCAGAAGAGGAGTGCCTCGGTCGACGAGCTCGTTCAAACGACATAGCACTATCGTTCGAGCGAGATAGGCATGTCGCGCGATCTCGTTCGAGTGACACTTGTCCTTCATTCCATCGACATGCTTATCTCATTCGAACGCCACCGTCGCCTCGATTTTTGTATAAATATCTAGTTTCATTCTACACGTTTTCCAATTCTTTTTCGCACACGATTTCTGCGATTAATAGCCCAGAAAATAGACTTCACTTGTTAAGTTTTTATGCCTTCTTTATTCACATAGACATTCCCATAGACATTCCTATCTATGTATGTGAATGTTTAAACCTTCAAGAGGATCATTTTTGCTCATTTGGAGTAATTTGTGGAGAAGTCGTGCTGCCCATATGAAGTTCTAACGGGATATTCCAGCCGACGACATCGGAATCGACACCTGAGGGTATTTCTTATGTCACTCTTATTTTCATTGTAATGCGTGTAATCGTTTCTTACAAATTATAGTGAAAATAAAAAGGCTTTGCCCCTTTGGGTGATTTTTTCTCATTTGTGTGTTTTGTTTGTCATTGACTGTTCTTGATTGATCATATTGATTTCAATCACACCTAGATGCATGTTTTAGGATTTAATTGAAAAACTGAGTTTAATTAAATAATTTCTTAATTTGAACAAAAGCGTATTCTTCAAATTAGTATCAGTGCCAATTACACAATTATACCGTGTAATTTTTCGCAAAATTTTTATAAGTTATAAATTTTCTGAAAAATTAATTTTTGAAAAAGGCAATATTCAATCTAGAGAAATTATATAATAAAATGCGATTTTTTAACGGGACAAACTCTGATTACTGGAAAGTCCGCATGAAATCTGCTTTAAAAGCCATTGATGAAAGAGTTTGGATTTCGGTTGAAAGAGGGTGGACACCTCCCGTCATCACTGTTGATAATGTGACTAATTTAAAATCTGTCACTGCATGGACTAAAGAAGAATTTAAATGTTCATCTTTTAATTTTATAGGTTTAAGTGCTATTTCTGGATACATCACACCTGACGAGTTCCGATGGATAATGACGTGCCCCCACGTTAAAAGAGACATGGGATGTTTTGCAGCTTACCCATGAAGGAACTAATGTTGTGAAAGAGTCTAAACTGCAAAACTTGACAACTCAATTTGAAACTATCACCATGCTTGAGACTTAATGTTTTTATGAATTTTATGCTACGTTATCTGATATTGTAAACACCGGCTTTAATCATGGTGAAAACATTCCTAATGCTAGAGTTGTTAAAAATATTCAAAGATCACTGCCTAAGCGTTTTATCCCTAAAGTCACTGTGCAAAATTCCATGGGTAATTTAAACACGCTTAAATTGGAGAAACTTGTAGGAGACTTACAAACGTATGAAATTGATATGTTTCTTAAATCTGTCAAGCCTAAAGATAAGGGAATTGAACTTAATGGCCAGGATAGAAAGAGTGAGGGGTCAGCAAGAAAGAGAGTTGAGTCATCTAGAAAAAGTGATATAGAAATGTATGATTCCAAGTGTGACTTTGATTAAGATGATTTGGCTCTGTTTGCTAAAAATTTCAAGAAAATTCTCAAATTTAAGAAAAATGGAAATTTCAAAGATTAAAAGAATTTTGAGAAAAATAAGACAAATGAAAAAGATGTTAAAGACCCTCCTAAGAAAGATGGTGAGAGATGCTATGAGTGTGACGGTAAGGGTCATAGAGATTTTGAGTATGCTACCAGGCTGAACAGACTTGCAAAAGAAAAGGGCAAAGTTGTCCTTAATGCTACCCTTAGTGACGATAGTGAGGTCGAGTCGGTGGACTCTGAAGATGAGTCACCGCATGAGTGTAACTTCACCACATTCATGGCTAGTCATGTGAGTACTTATAGTTCTCCTCACGACGATGAGGATGCTAATTCATAGGGACACCTCGACAGTGAGAACGATGTGAGTGAGGGGGATGATGATGCAAGTGAGAGTGAGAGTAATCTTCAACGTGCCTACACCGAGTTATATAATGATCCATTTAAAATCAAAAAGCGTAACAAAGCGTTAGTTATTAGGATCACCTCTTTAGAGGAAGATTTAGAAGAAGCGAGAGAGAGAGAGTCGTCCACATGGACTACCTTGAGAGAGAGAGAGTCTGCCTATGTTGAGAAAGAAGTTTTTTTTATAGAGAGAGAGAGAGAGATTGTTTGGAGAGAGAGAGCTATTGTAAGAAAGAGAAAGGGGACTTGACTAAACAAGTGTCTAGTATTACGAGTGAGATCCATTCCTACCTGGAGACTCGAAAGTAACTTGAAGCCCTTATAGCCCAGCTTACTCATGATCTTGAGAGAGCACGAGAAATCAAGGTTCAAATCGAGGACAAATCTAGAAAGATGGGCAAGATGCTCCTCGGCCCAGCTTTAGGTTTTGGTGATAGGCAGGGAATAGGTTTTGATGGTGCTTCCATGTCCCAAATTGCACTTGGACCAGTCCCTGAGATTACTACAACTCCATATGGCCATCGTCAAAAACCACGAAGGAGGGTTCGACTAAGAAAAGCAAACCTAGGACTGCCTAAGACTGTGTTCTTTTGTACATACTACAAAAGAAAAGGCCACCTTAGGGAGTTTTGCTATAGTTTGGGTCGGACACGACGTACTAATGCTCCACCACATCGTATTGATGATTTTGCCAGTCTAAGAGAGTGTGTTGAGTTTTTAGCTATCACATCACAGAGTTTGATGGAGGAATTTCGACGGATGTCTTTGTCGTTAGTGAATGCTTCCCGCATCCAGGCTAAAACCAACAATAACAAGGGTAAACAAAAGGTTACCACTTCTTGGGTACCTAAGAAATATGAAAAGTCCCTTGTTGTTGATGCCGCTCTCAAATAACATAATACCTCACAGTGGTATTTTGATAGTGGGTGGTCCAGATATATGACAGGTGATGTCTCATTTTTTACCTACCTAGAGGATTATAAGGAAGGTAGAGTCACCTATGGAGAAGGGAGCAAGTATAGCATCATGGGAAAAGGTACAGTAGAGTTAACATGATTTTTTAAGATAGAGAATTTTTTTTTTACGTCAAAGGTTTGAAAGCAAACCTTCTCAACATTAGCCAGTTGTGGGACGCTGACTTTGCCGTAAAGTTTGATCTGAACGCGTGTAATGTCTATAATCAATCCGGTAAACTTATAGCGCAAGGGGTGAGGGAAGAGGATAATTTTTATGAGATTTTGCCCAAGTCCTCACTTATCTGCAACAGTGCCACGATCACTCCTATGGATCTGTAGCACCAACGTCTAGGTCATGTGAACGTTAGAGATTTGGTGCGATTAGCTAAAAAGGACCTAGTACATGGCTTACCAACACTTGGAAAGCCAACTTGCATGGTTTTTGGACCCTGTCAGTTGGGAAAGTAAAATTCGTAGCCCCCACGGAAAGTTGAATTCCATTACCACTTCATGAGTACTTGAGTTGATACACATGGATCTTATGGGTCCTACTCGTACTGAGAGTTTGGGTGGTAAGAGGTACATCCTAGTGATGGTAGATGATTTCTCCAGATATTCGATTATAGGTTTTCTGAGAGAGAAATTCCATGTTATAGAGTTTTTAACGACCAAAAGTCGTGTCCTGCAAAATCAACACGGAGTCACTATTAACAGAATACATTGTGACAACGGCATGAAATTTAAGGAAGCAAAGATAGATCTTTACTGTGACAGCCTTGGAATCAAACATGATTTTTCTGCAGTGAAGACTCCTCAGCAAAATGGGATTGTTGAGAGGAAGAATAAGACGATTTAAGAAATGGCTAGATCTATGATTTTGGGTCATAAGATAATTAGGAGATTTTGGGCAGAGGCGGTGTCTACTGCGTGCCACACGGTGAATAGGGTCTAATTGCATCCACACACACTTAAGATGCCTTATGAATTATGGACTGTCAAGAAACCTAACCTTGCATATTTCCGTGTCTTTGGGAGTAAATTCTACATCATATGGGATAGAGAGCAATTAGGAAAGTTTGACTCCCGGAGCGACGAGGGAATATTGCTAGGATACTCATCAAATATTAGAGCATACCAGGTTTGTAACCTGCAGATCTCTAAGGTTATAGAGTCAATAAACGTCACCATGCAAGATGATGAACCTCAGACGTTTATTGATCCTAGACTTTAGTGTGAGGATGAGGACTTTTTTGGCAGCGATTTACTTATCCCTTACCCACACCCTGTGGACCCTACTCATGTGTTACGGGACACGCCTTCTTGGGTTCGCAAGAGTCATGACCCTGCTGCCATTGTAGGTGATCCCACCTTAGGGGTCAGGACTCGTGCTCAGCTAGATAATGTTGTTAGTCATTTTCCTACACGTCCACATTCGAGACCAAGAATCACAAAGAAGTATTCAAGGATGAACAGTGGATATCTGCTATGCAGGATGAGTTGCATCAGTTTAAAAAAAAATTCTGGGAACTTCTCCCCCAACCTAGTGAGACTAATATGATAGGTACCAGGTGGATATTCAAGAATAAAATGGATGAAAATGTTACCATACTCAGAAATAAGGCTAGGTTGGTCGCTCAAGGCTACACACAGATAGAGGGTGTAGACTTTGGGGAGACATTTGCTCCTGCTGTGAGGCTTGAGTCCATCCACTTACTACTCTCCATCACATGTCTTATGCGCTTCAAGTTATATCAGATGGATGTCAAGAGTTCCTTTCTAAATGGCATTTTTCAGGAGGAAGTTTATGTGCAATAACTAAAATGGTTTGAAGACCTTAAGCACCCAGAGCACGTCTACTATCTGAAGAAATCCTTGTATGGTTTGAAGTAAGAATCATGTGCTTGGTACAAGAGGATTACTTCCTATCTCTTAGCCCATGGCTTCAAAAGAGGGGGAGTTGGTATGACGTTGTTCATCGGGAGAGATGAAGGTGATATTTTGGTTGCCCAGGTCTATGTGGACGACATAGTCTTTGCATCCATGTGCTCCCAACATGCTCACCACTTTGAGGAGGAAATGAAAAGTGAGTTTGAGATGAGCATGGTAGGTGAACTTAATTTCTTCCTTGGTCTCCAAGTTCGTCAGTTAGAGGATGGGATGTTCATCTCCCAATCCAACTATACTAGAGACCTAGTGAAGAAATTTGGCTTAGACTCTGCTAAGTATGCACGTACACATATGAGTAATTCTATCAAACTTAGTAAGGACACTTCAGACAATGATGTAGAGCAAACCTTGTATCGAAGTATGATAGGTAGTCTTCTCTGCTTCACTGCCAGTCGTCCCAACATAGCCTTTAGTGTTGGAGTCTTCGTGCGATATCAGGCGCCCCCTCGCTCAAAAACATATTATCAAATACGTGAGCAGGACTCTCTCCTATGGCATTTGGTATTCCTTTGATAACACTAACCGTTTCTCTGCATACTCAGATGCAGACTAGGCTAGGGATGCAAATGGATGTAAGAGCACTTATGGTGGGTGTTTCTTCTTTGGTTCTTCTCTTGTCTCTTGGTTGAGCAAGAAGCAAAACTTCATCTCTTTGTCCACTGTGGAGGCTGAGTACATCTCCGTCGAAAGTTATTTCACACAAATCTTGTGGATGAAGAAAATGTTGGAGGATTATGGGATTTCAGTAGACACCACGACCATTTCCCGTGATAACACGAGTGCAATACACATATCCCGCAATCTAGTCCAGAATTCATGCACAAAGCACATCAGGATACGCGAGCACTTTATACAACAGTTAGTTGGGGAGACAGTCGTATCCCTGAGTTTCTTACCCACTGACCGTCAATTAGCCGATATTTTCATAAAACTTTTAGATGCCCTTAGATTCGAGAGTCTTAGGAAGTCTTTAAGGATTTGCAAAGTTGACTGAGGGGTAGGTCCTTGTCTAGGATAGGATGCATTGTCATGTTCATATCATATGATTCCTATTTCTAGTTTGTATCATTTGTATTCTTATTTTTTATTTTTTATATTTTTTAGAAAATTCAAAAAGATTTTGTTTTTATAAAAATTTTAGAAAAGCACAAAAAGATTTTTGGATTTTATTCACACCATTTATGGATGAGCATTTAAGATAGCCGAGTCACAAATTTCATTATGTTTATCCCATGTGACTGCTTAATAGTGATTTGAGACACTACATCATTGCATCCATGTGTTTTACATTGTTTGGAGTCTTTGAGATGTGATTAGTGATATCTGTCTACATGTTTGGCTCCTTATCTCCTTTATTGCACACATGCACGACTTTATTTTATTATTGTACTTGTCTATCATATATTGGCTTGAGTGTTTCCATCTCAATTCTGTCTATACAACGAACCATATGCGATGAAACTTAACAAGATTGGAATTCATGTAAAAAACCGTTTGGTGAGATTGTGTGGTATTTTAAAATGGTGAAGGTCTACAAAATGTAATTATCTTTCCTTTAAGATTAAGCCACCATTATATCGGACCTAAAAAATTGAGAAATTTTATTATCCGGGGTCCAAAGAGGTTAAAAGAGCCCGAAAAAATTTAAAGGCAATAAAAATAAATTCATGCCAATTATGGGCCAATTAGGTTTCACCATCAATTCTCCGAAGTTTGAGAATTTAGATCACCTCTATTCCAAATATAAATCTGAGGGAGTTTGGTTGGAGAATTTAAATGAGTTTGCACTTCCTTGAAAGTTCTGAAAAAGTATTAAATCGTTTTGGACGTTATTAGTGTGGAAATCTCTTTGAGCTTTGATTTGTTGATTTGATTGAATCAATGTCTAATATTTCCATGTTTATACACCTAAGGAAGATGTTGAGTTCACTCGTTAGGAGTAGATGATATTCATCGTGCACACATGTCATGTTTGTATGCATTGATTTTCCTATCGAATTTTATCACACCCCTACATTTATGCTCTCAGCGACTTGGTTGTTTTTGTGTTCTTTCATGGTGTGATTCTTTTTTGTATATTTTGTGTGAATTTTTTTTTGAAAAATTCAAAAATATAAAGTTTATTACCTTGTGACATTTTCCATATTTATGCTTCTCATATCTGTCTATTTGGGGACATCATAAAAAGGGGGAGAATGAATTGTGGGGGATTTTTTTTTGGTTGATTTATCAATGATTTGCTAAAGCTTAATTGATTCAATTTTTGCATATCATTATATTTCAAACTGTTGCATGTCATGGGTATCTTCTTTATCTCATGTGTGTAGGTACAAAGTTGATAATTATTGGATTTCACACCCTGATGAGAAAAGCTTTGGAAGTTTCTGAAGATCTGAGGATTTGAAGATGTTGAAGTTTGATTGACGACATGTCATTTAGTATCCTCAGTTTAAGGGTTTAATGGGAATATTATCTTGTATGTCATTTGTTTTATTGAGATTGCATAATTCGAATTTTTTTATGTATGTACCGGCATAGACATAGGGGAGATTTGTAAGGACATAATTTTCTATTTGTCCTATATCATAATTTGTATGTATTATACCGCTACATTCGGTACGTCGACATGATCATCCACGACGGCCTTGATCCGAATCCATGCATCCATCATCTTCACACGTGCATCATGCTTCATGCGACGTGATGCTCAACCATTCCCACTACTCCACGATGCATTATTGGTAAAATGATTTATTGGAGTTATTTATATTCGCATAAATATTTGGGAATTTTTTAGAAAATATTTTTCGAAGTCTAATTATTTTTTAACAGAAAAACAGAAATTTTTCTATGTGTAGAAGCGGAGTGCCTCGATCGACGATCTCGTTCAAATGACATAGCACAGCCGTTCGAGTGAGATAGGCATGTCGTGCGATCTCGTTCGAGTGACACATGTCATTCGTTCGAGCGACATGGTTATCTCGTTCCAACGACGTCGCCGCCTCGATTTTCATATAAATATTTAGTTTCATACTACACATTTTTCAAGTCTTTTCACACACGATTTCTGCGATTAATAGCCTAGAAAACAAAATTCACTTTTTCAGATTTTATGCCTTCTTTATTCACATAAACACTCCCATCTATGTATGTGAATCTTTAAACCTTCAAGAGGATCGTTTTTACTCATCTGGAGTAATTTGTGGAGAAGCCGTATCTTCTTCATTGCTGCCCATCTGGAGTTCTTGTGGAAGATTCCAGCCGACGATATCAGAACTGACACATGAGGGTATTTTGTATGTCACTCTAATTTTTATTGTAATCCGTGTAACCGTTTCTTACAAATTACAGTGAAAATAAAAAGGTTTTTCCCCTTTGGAGGATTTCTCCTCATTTGTGTGTTTTGTTTGTGATTGACTATTCTTGCATGATAATATTGATTTCATTCACACCTAGATGCATGTTTTAGGATTTAATTGAAAAACTGAGTTTAATTAAATAATTTCTTAATTTCAACAAAAGTGCGCTCTTCATAAGACTTCGCTATATTACTTTTGTGTCTTTTGTAAATACAGTTAAGTTTTTGAATTTTGTGGGTATATTCACTGCAAACCCTCACGAGACAAAACTCGTGCACTAGGGCAACCTAGGGGTTTAACGACTTATTGCACATGCTAAGTGCAATCGTGATTCTGACGAAAGTGAGTCAGATTTTAAAAAAAATTGTTTTGCTCAAGGACTGACAGAGTTTAGGTTTGGGGGTATTTAATGAGTATATTATTTTATATTAATACCCAAATTTAGGCCTTGTTAGACCTGTTGCATCATAAATAAAGAGCTTATAGAGGTATTTTTATTATTTATGAGAAAAATATAAAGTTAAGAATAAATCCGGTTAATAATGCAATTTTGAAAGGTCCGTGCTCATTTTATACTCATGACCTTACATATTAATTGATAACCACTTGTACAAGGTTTATTTTGAGTATTGACAGGTTTAGAATGTAAGCAGTGAAGTCTTGATGCAATTTAGGCATAAAAATGTCACTTACGCACCTTCAAGGGCAATATGGTAAATTCATATGACTAAATTCAGGCTCAGACAAATCACAAAAATTGTAGGCCCTGAATCAAAGGATGTTTGGGTTAAAATGAGGTATCAATCTAAGTCCAAACGAAGAGCATACAATCGTACAAAGTCTGAAACCGAAAGAAAGTCAAAGTTAAAGCTCTCGGTCACACCTGAAAGCAAACCCTATGACCCGAGATAGCCAATTATCCATTAAACTCCATCCCAAACAATATCCCAAGCCTTCCCTAACCTCCATTTGGTTGTGTGTATTTTATATATGTTTGTGTGTGGGTGTATATATATATATCATACAATTAATATTATTATTAGTAGTAGTAGTAGTAGTAGTAGTAGTAGTAGTAGTAGTAGTAGTAGTAGTAGTAGTAGTAGTAGTAGTAGTATACAGGCCTATGTTATTATTATAGGTGGGTGTCATTTTTATTTTGTTAGTTTGTACATTACTTTATTTTTTTTTTGTTCTTAATAATAATTTGAGTCTAAATAAAATGTTCCAAGTCACTTCCCAAATGAGTTAAGGTATTATTAAGATGTTATACCCTTTTACGTTAATAATAACACATTATAATATTTTAAGGACATGTCAATCCATTTGGGCTAATTCGGGGGTTGTAATTTGGATTCATAACATTTCTCTAGAGTGTTATACACACACACACACACACACACACGCACACACATAACTAACTAAACAACTACTAACTAACTAAACAATATATAAATATATATACTATACACACGCACACTCCTTATACTATTAGATACGTAGTATATTATAATATACATACTACCCACAGTCTATATCTAAACAATATATTTATATATTGTATATATACTATACACACGCACACACCTTATACTATTAGATACACACTATTTATAATATAATACTACCTACAGTCTCTCTCTCTCTCTCTCTCTCTATATATATATATATATATATATATATATATATATATTTATATATATATATATATAATATTTAAACATTTCAAGGGACCCATATATAAAATCAGTTCAAAAAAACTTTTTTTGCTATTTTTAAAAATTCGGTTAAATTTTCATTGTTTTTAAGCACTTTAAAAGCTGTGAAAGTTTGACCGATTTTTTTAAAATAGCAAAAAACACTTTCTTAAGCTGATTTTTTATATGGGTCCGTTGAAATGTTCAAATATTACATAAAAAATCAACTCAATTTTTTTTTACTATTTTAACAAAATTGGAGTGCACTAGCACATGTTCAAACTTGGTATGCACATGAGCTTGCCTCTCTCTCTCTCTCTCTCTCTATATATATATATATATATATATATAACAAAAAACAACTTCTAAAACGGATAAACCCATACACCTGACTAATCCAAACCCACTAAGCCGACCACTACCCTGCAACACTCGAGCTCCGACCACCCTTTCAGCACCATGCTACTCACAAACCCAAACCCGTTGCATCAAACCTACTCAAAATCCACTCCCAACAGCTGAATACGGAACCCATTTAGCCCCACTCACTGATAGATTTTTTCTTGCCCCATTGCCTTTTTCCTTTTTTTTTCTGTCAAACACATGTGTCCCTTTTTTTTTCCTTCTTTATTTTATTATTTAATTCTCCCCTTTATCCATTTCCTTGTATTGAGATCCATATTTTTAGATCAAATATTCCAATTTATTTATCATCTTTCATCATTATATTTTGTCTTAGACATACTGAACGGAGGTGTGGAGGCTATAAATGAAGGAGCTACATTCAAAAGGTCATATATTCTAGAGGGGGGGGGGGGGGGGGGGGGGGATAATTTTGCAGAGAAACAAATTTTTATAAATGAAAATAGTAGACACATAATTTTGTAACACCTAAAAATATTATACATTGTGTCATTTTTTAGTGTTTGGAAGATTATTTATGTGCAAATTTAGAGGAACATTGTGTATTGGAACTCAAGTCTTAAACCCGAAATTATGTAATAAAAATTATTATTTCATCTTACAATATTTATGTTTTGTTATGATGTGTGAGTAATTTTATTGTTAGAACTACGTGAAGTTTATTATGACTAATAAAGTTTTGCATGATAATTTAATCAAGTGTTAATACCCGACAAGTATTAATTAAAAATAAAAATTTGGTATTCATTTAAAACTAAATAAAAAAGTATTTTAAACCTCTCAAATTAATTGATAAATCAAATTTTAAGAATTCAAAGTTGTAATATTTGATAGGTTATGCTTACATTAAATTGTTTTGATATCTCCCGCTTAAATAAATATTAAAAATTAAAAATTAATATCTTTGAGGGAATAGGGATTTAAGGCGTCTATTTTAAGAGACCTTAAACATTTAGAAAAGGTGTATTGTTGTATTTTTTGAAATATACACAACGAGAGTCGGTGCATTTTGAGTTATAAATTCGAAAATACAAGATTAAATTAATGTGTGACTTTATTTAAAATTGATAAATGGATCTGACGTCCAAGTTTTATTTCGTATTTGATATTATTATTTGTAGTCATTTATTTAATTTGCTCTAGTTTTAGTTTAAAACTCGATAATATCTATACACTCATTTTTCTAGTTGAAAAATCGCTAGTTTATAAAAATTGACCAAATATCTGTGGGTTCGACCCATACTTACTCACTTTATTTCAATAGCTCGTGCACTGGCGGTAATTTTATCACTTAATTTTTTTTTTTGACTTCTTAATTTCTCTTATAATTTGTTTTTATTAAAAAACTCTCAACATCAGCTCGAGAAGAGATTAAAATATTATGTTGTAGTAAAGAGAGTTTTTATGCTTTAATGCTCAAATGGTTTTATCAAAAATTGATCTCTCTTAGTTGTGAGATCTGAAATTTGATTGCATAATTTTTATGATCTAATATTATGATTTTTGTGCTATATTGTAAATATTTGTTAAAATTAGAAATATCTCCAGTTCTTGAATGTTTGTTGAATATCCTTTGTAAATGTGTATTCTCTTATGATTATAGAATAAATTTTTAGCACTATTCTCAATAAATCTAAATTTATATTTTTAGACAGAGTGAGAACACATTCTTAAGTGAATAAATTTATGTTTCTCCATTAGTGTTATATTTTAACAATGAAATAAATTTTTAAAATTAAAATGATGATATCATTGCTATTCTTTCTTTATTATTGCATATTGTCATTTTATGCTTATTGTGATCATTTCTCTACTGCTCTTACTTAAAATAATTTGTTTAGACAAATGCATGTTTTATTTTTTCTTTTATGGAATTAGCTGAATATATTTTTTGAAGAGAAAAATAATGAAATAGTTTTTTTCCTCAAAATTATGTTTAATTTTTATACATCTTGAAATCTATGTATATCGATATTGTGAATAAATATTTGAAAGTTTGTTTTGTAAATTTTTCAGAAAACTTAGTTACTTGGTATTTGCATAATGATTCTATTTATTTACTGTATTACATATTAATCATATTTTGTAAATATATTTTGTTTTATACATATTTATGTTAAATTGAATTCTTTCATGCCATGTATTTCAGAACATTTAACTACACCACACATTGTGCACACTAAGACCACTATAATCTTCTTATTCCATAACATTATGCTGAGTATAAGAAGGTGTGGAAGAATGAGAAGTGTTGCAAGCATCAAATAAAATTATCAATTCTACATTCTCCATCAATTTTAGAATTATTCTATTTGATTTTTTATTAGGTAATCATCACGTGCTTTCTTTGAGTATTTGTAACTTGTATAAGGATTCTTACTTCTTAGTGGGTTTTTTCTTTTACTTCGTAGAGGGAGTCGTGTATGTTTTCCATCGAATTGGGATCTTACCACATTAAAAATCATGCATGTTAAACTTCCTTGACTAATATCATTTTATGTGTGATATATAATTTATTTTCTTGACTTAGAGAAATTCACCGTATAGCATTTAATGAGCTAAAATGTAATATAAATAAAATTATTGTTATTGATACTAGAATAAACCAATTTTAATTGATTTTAATTTCCGCATGTATTAAAATAGGATTACGTAAAATAATATAAGTTTTTTATGTTTGGTTTATATATTTGTTATTAGAAAAACTTACATGAAATCACGGTGTTGTTATGTGCAAAGTTTTTCAATTGGTATCAGAGCAGTTCGCTCCAAACAAGATTTAACCATCTTGTATTGTTGATCATTGTACTGTTTTTTATCTCATGATTTTATTTTACAAATTTGATTATTTGTTATGTCCAATTTATGATGTTAAATTTTTATACGTATGACCTCATGAATGACAACACATTTTAATATATTCCCTAAATTTTCTCTCGCCATATATTTTGAATTTAGGACCCATATTTTAGTTTGCAACTTAGTAATATATTTATTCACCAAAAGCATTGCTTGAGTGGCAGAGAAAATCTTTGTTTGTTAATTACTCAGATTATGATGATCTTAATAAATTAATGTCTAATACCCTTGATATAGGTTTGAGTTGAATTTCATAGTAAATCTATAAGAATTCTCTTTATTGATTAATCTGCAATATATACATGTTTTCTTGTCTTAATTAGGTAATTAGATGTCCTATGAGATTTCAGTGTAAAAATGTTTGAGAAATAAAAATACACCTCCTGAAATTTCTTAAAGTAAAAGTGATACTTGATGAGACCCATTTATATATTTTTTATGGTAGTTATATTTTAATTCTTTTCCATTTTATGATTGTATTATATATTGTCTATTTGAGATAGAAATGGGAAGAGAGTACATCTTTATGATTAATATTGATACTTGAATCATATTCATGATATCATGTTCGATATGATTTATCATCTTTGTGATATCTTACACTTGTTCATGTGAGTTGGGTTTTGAAGTTTTATGCATGAAATAACAAGAAGTTGTTAGGATAATTGATGTTTAATTAAGTCTTGTATTTTTATTTCTCTAGAATTTTGGGATTGGGTAGATTAGTAGTTCATCTATAGGAATTAAGAATTTTATTTTTTTAAGAGCATCCATGACATACTCAATGTATTTTATTAAAAATATCCAAGGGCGAGATTGAATATGCAAAATAGTTTACTTGTCAGAATGCGTGATATCAATCATTTATGGTATTTGTAAATTTCTAACATTAAAACTTATTTAATTAGATCCTTCATCCAATTTTATCGAACCCTAAACATGCATCTATGTGAATAAATCAAACATGCAATCACAAATAAAGAAACGATCAAATTCAGGAAAAATCATTGAAGGGGAAAACCTTTATTTCACAATAAAATGTAAATCGCAAGTTACAATTACATAAAGAAATCTATAATGAATTTTCCATAGAAAATCTACATAGACCGTAACCTAGAACCAGCAAAGATTCCCTCAAGACCTCAATAACCGCAACTCTTCCTTTAGCAGTGAATACCCTCGAGTATCCCCAATGATCGCAGTCGTCGGCAATAGCTCCCACAAGAACTACAACTCAGTAGTAGAGAAATCTTCTCTACAAGATAAACTTTAACAAAGAAGTGCCTCAGGTTCCAAAATGATTCACAAAAGTATATGAGATTTTTTTTGTGAATCAAAAACATAATTTGCCCTAAAAATTAAAGACTAAAATTCTGTAAATTTGCAGCTTTTGTGTAGCAAAAGTCTTAATGAAAATGTCTCACAAAACAGGCATTTATAAGCAAATAAAATACTTGAGGTGACAGACCTCGTTTGAACGACTTCTTGATGTCGTTTGAATGATATTAGATGTCGCTTCAATGACCTAAGAAACGACCTACTAAAATGCAAAACAGTGTAGGGTTGTTTGATGCTAATAAGGAACGACTTATCTCATGACCTAAGAAACACCATGAGATGTTGTTAGATGTGGTCATTTGAACGACTTGTCAATGTCGTTTGAACGACTAAAGCGAAAAAATATAATTTTTAATGAACGTCTACGAGTCTTCCAAAAAATATTTTTAATTAAAAAATGCCTCATTTTGATAAAAAAATAGTTTAAAAAATATCCCAATACTATAGTAAAATATTTTTGAAACTTAAATCATTCCTTACCAAAATCAATCTCATAGAGGACTGTTGTTGAAGATACTTGATATTCGGATCCCCCTTATTCAACATAAGATCGTGAGTTTCCTTTGACGGTTCTAACAATATATGACATACTCAATGTAAACTCGGGACTATGGAAATTATGTCCTTGGAAGTATGTCCCTATGTCTATGCCAGTACAAAATTAAAACAATCCGAATTATCAATAAAAAATCTTATACAAAGTTGATACCCTCCTATGAACCCAAAAGTGTAATGATACTAAAAATGCAAGTCTTCAAAAATCTTCTACTTTTAAATCTTCAAGTCTCTTTGCTGTCCCTGGTTTTCTTTTGTGTTCTTTCCAAATGATCATCAAATTCCTACACACAATAAAAAAAGAAAATACCTACATTACGTATCAAGTTTGAGACAAGATAAGTATAAATCAAATCAATTCAAATCTCAAATCTCCCCCATAATTCAAACTCTCACTCTCCTGTAGTTCATAATTCGTTCTCCCCCTTTTCATTTGTTCGAAATAGACAAGGAAAATAATAAACATTAATAAATATGGAGTGTCAAGACAAGTATATCAAATCATCACAAATATATTAAATAACCTCATGCAAGTATAAACTCAAAAGGTTTCCACAAAATATTTTGATTTTTCAAATATTTCAAGAAAAAATAATTTTACAAAACAATACACACCATTAATTTATACTAAGATAACCAAAGGGGGAAATGGAATGAATGGGTGTGAACAAATACGATAGAAAAATCAACTCAAACATTCATAACATATGTGCACGATGAATATGGATACTCCGAAATAATGAACTCAAAATCATCCTTAGGTGTAAAAAATTGTTGAATTCAAATGACAACGACTCAATCTAATCAACAAATCAAAGTATAAATTGATTTCTACACCAATAACATCTAAAACTATGTAATACTTTTTCAAGACTTTGTCAGGACATGGAAACCCGTTGATTTTCAACCAAACTCCCTCATAAATAATAACGCTTTTTATTTTTCTAAGAGGTTCTAAATTCTCTTTTTATGAGATTCCTACTGGCCCCCTTTTGTCATAAATTTATTTTTATTGCCTTAATTTTCTCTTGGGCTCTTTTCAAATGGTGGCTTTCACGACTAGTTCATATGCCTCTCTCAGCGCTTTCCCGTGTACACTCATCATTTTTTCATATTAAACAAATTCCTCATGAGCAACAGTTCTTACATGCACTACTTTCATTGTCAAGTTTTATCACTTTTGGTTCGTTTTAAAGACATGACTGAGATGAAAACACTTCGACTAACATGTGATAGACAAGTAAAACAATCAAATAAATCCACGCAAGTGTGCATTAAAGGAGACTAAGAGTCAAACATGTAGGACGTAATCATAAATCTCATCTTAATGACTCAAACATTATAAAGCACCTGGATGAAATGATGTATCATTTCAAAACACTATAAAATAGTCACATGGGTGTGGAATGATGTCGTGACTTGGTCATCCTAAATGTCCATCCACAAACGGTGTAAAACAAACTACAAAAATATTTTTGGGTTTTTCAAATTTTCATACAAAAAATGAAAATCTTTTTGTATTTTTCCAAAAAATTTCAAAAACAAAAATAGTTTTGGGTTTTTTGAAAAATATATCAAAATGGTAAAAAATAAATACAAAGGTGGTACACACTAGCAATAGGCATAAAATATCATCATAAAAATCATCATATGCTTGGAAACAAGTCTAAACCTCAACCATTAGGTCCAGAGGAGTTTTTCAAAGGTGGTGACAAGAATCATGGACAGATATCATTCTCAGCATCAACAAAATAAACTGAATATACGGGAAAACCACCCAATATATCAGAAAACGGGTTGCCAAAATGTGTAAAATTTTAAATAAGCAGTTAAGAAAACTAAATTTAAACAACCCGATCTGATAAACAAGTGTGATTCCACAGGAATATATATATATTACCACTAAAACGATAGTAAACAAATGGACCGAATAAGCTGTCGGTCCACAGCTACAAAGAATACCGTACAACACTATAATATCTTATGTAAGACATTCATTAATCAAATATCAAAGTTTGGGCCACTCGCCCAAGTTACAACCCGGACTTATCTAGAATAACAAGAATGAAAGCGTCTAATACAACGTCCTGTAATAACCCGCAAAATGTTACAGCTCGTCAAAGGCAAAGGAAGGGGAACACCAAAACGGGCGTGCTTGCGGTGGAACACCTGAGAAGATACAATCATATATGCAACAAGGAAAGTAAACCGGTCAGGACCGGGTTCTATATGATTACCAGAAGAAATAAAAGCATAATAGAAATGAACAGTTATGCATAAATAAGGATGATAATATGACAATGACATATCAACTAATTATGAAATGAAATGGAAATGAAATGCCTACATAAAAGAAAGAAAAGCAAGTAATATAAATTTAAAACCTTTACTCAGTAATCCAATTACCGTATCCTTCTTACATTCCTTAATAAGAATAAAAGCCATATGTTTGGTTTACAATAAGAAGGTATAATTTCCTTTCATTTTATTAACTTCCAAAGTTAATTATCTTACCATAACATCTTTCCATTCCTTAATAGGATTATCATAATATCAAGTGCTCTTTATGGCACATATCTTATTAATCTCATTTCCCGTGCTCTTTATGGCACGTATCATGCTCTTTATGGCATATATCCATCAAGTCCCACTTGATACAGAAAAGTTATATTCACATAGACATAACGATTCTAAGACCGCCCCTCCGAGTTTCCCCGCTGGGCGCGCCACTAAATGACCATCATCTTCCGGGGCCTATCTATACAAGACAACCTGGGATCATAACGCAACGTCGGAAAGTGGCCATATGCCTGCGGGAAAGTCAGGACCACACCCGGAACCCCCTAACCAGCGCAGAAAATATATAAAACCCCGCATATGGCCTAGGACTATATCCACCCTGCATTCACTAGCCAGGGGGCATCACCAAGCGTGCGAACTTCCCTTATGATGTCATTTAGAGAGGTGTGTTTAAGTAAATTAGCATTTACCACATTTTATCCCATTTTCATTTTCAAGTTTCCATTTTCAATATCCATGTTTTTGGTCCTTTTTATTCGAACCTAGCGTAATTAAACAACCGGGTTCATTTTATTTGAAACCATCAAAATTTACATAGTTCGGGTCCAATATAGAGAAATCTATCATCCTTAAGCCAATTGGGTTCATTTTATGCGAACCTAATTCCCATTGAATATTTTAATTAATATTCCTCAATATACTAGTCCCAACAACTCTCCAAATGATCATTATGATCCTATTAATCCTCAAAGTTCATCTAACTTTGATAAGCCCCTAAGTCTCCAAGTTAGGGCATTTAACCCCCATCCACTTATTAGGATGCGCAAAGAGAAGTGATGCCTCAACATCACTTAAGACAACCCTTTCCCCCGAACTTAACCCCAAGTGAAACCCATTCAACACTAGGGCACCGACCAACTCCACTAGGACTCTAAAATTCAAGGTTTACTTCATTCAAGAAGGGTCCTAAGTCCTTATGGGAAGAAAATAGTTTAAAAACAAAAGTAGGAAATTAGGTGAGAAAACAGGGGACCGGTCGACCGCGTCTCAAATTTTTGCCTTAGCAGAAAAGCAGAAAGTTCATTTCGGACGAGCCGGTCGACCTATAGGGGACCCGCGGTCGACCGCGCCCTCAATTTTATGCCTTTGAAAGAAAGCAGTGTGCCCTCCTCCGAAGGCCCGGTCGACCGGTCTGGTAACCGCGGTCGACCGGTCATAGCAGACCTAGTCTCCCTATTTCTTTTTCCACAACCAAATCCATAACATTTAGTGGAACTAATGCACCACAATATGTCTAAGTACCATCATCAAGAACATTTATCATCCAAATCACTTTCTAAGGGTTAATACCCAATTAATTTAACAAAACCCTAACTAAACTAAATCATAACAATCCACAACAAATCATGCTAATAAATCCACTTAAATCACATTATAGAAAGTAAGTTACTTGCCTTGATCTTGCAAATTCAGATTTGATTTGGTGGAGGCAACAATCCAAGCTCCAATCTCCCTTTTCTCCAAAGTTCTCTTCTTTCTCCTTTCTCTCTCTCTCTCTGGGGCTCAATAAGAAAAAGAAATGGAAGAAAAGAAATGGGGTTGGGGACTTAAACGTGTCTTAAATCTGAAAAGCCCACTTAAGTGGCTAATACGCAATAAAATGGTACGCACTACACATTTAAGCTATAACCAGTCAAAAATACCAGAAATGCCAAAATACAACATGGCACTTATTTTGACAGTTTCACACCTACCGGGACTAACTACACCCTCCAAATTATCATTTGGAAATTTTATAACTCATTTTAAGTTCCGATTTCTCATTAAACCAAAATGTCATTTAATTCTCATGACACAATAAATCACAACATGGATATTTTTACCTACTCATCAGGTAATAATACAAATTTTAGTAAATATTAACCTTTTTCATAATAAATTAACATTTACTCAACATCCATCATTTTATAATTAATTACTACACCTAGTAAATAAATATAAAATAGGCTATCAAAAGTGAGGGTTGTTACATAGAGATCAATAACCCACACGAGGGAATATTCATCATGATGCCCTTTATCTATGAACAGATAGTTGGCGTTCTCTCATAGGCCCCAGACTTCATATAGTTATGGACGTCATCTAGAGGTGACATTGTTTCACCCTTCAACCTATAAAAGACACGTTTTTTTTCTTCATTGGGATTGAATCTAAAAAAACCTACTTTTACTTTGCAGAATTAACCCTAGAGAGAGCTTGTACTTGTATCCAATGGTTGTTTATGCCATGTTTTAGTAAAACACACTCATACTTTGCACAGTGGAAAAAGGCCTAGGTCTGAACGACTAAAACATTTGTGTTTATCTCTATTTCTTTTATCTCATCTACTAAATTACTTGTTAATTAAATTTCATTGGATCTATATAATACTATCAGCCAGGGTTAATCCAGTGCATGATCTTAGTATCATCAATTTCGCGTCGTTTGTGGGAAAATTTTCATTGTTCTCATATTATATTTGATTTCCTCTATCATCTCTGGTAATGATCCAACTCTACAATTATTGGATTTGTACCACTATTAAAAGAGATTGGGTGGAGGAGTTCACGAGTTTCCCTATTTGATTCATCTTGTTTTAGGGGTTTTTATACCCATGTTATTACTATTTAATTTCTTTGATCGATGATGTCTACTGATCTACCATTAAACGTCGAGGTTTGTTCCAGCCAAACGCCTCCTTAGTTTAAGATGGCTGACATAAGGAATCACTAAGATCTTTGGTGGCTTGTCAGCTTGCCATGCAACACTTATTGACGACATTAAACTAGGATATAATGAGATGAATCCCAGAGGACCCGACTATAAATCTCATCATCCCGGTAGTCATGATAAGAGATGAGCCACCATCACCCTGAGGACCACTCCTAGATCCAATGAAAGAGTTTCAGTATGGTCTAAGTAGGAGAGAGATCATTAATCCCCATCATCTCCACATTAGAAAGGAGGTTCAAGGAGGGCTCGAGGATAGGGAGTATGAGGAGATGCATAACTAGGAATACAAGAAATGGTATGAGATGACTGAACTTCATACCGGCCAGGTAAAAATGTTCCTCCTATTTACCAAGGTAAAAGTGTTCAATATACCCCCAAGAATTTGTACAGGAATAGTGCATTCAAAAGACTAAATAGAGTGTAGACACTTGATCGTATCGACCTAAAAGGATATTGTATCCCATACGTTATCCTAAATAACATTTATGGGTCAAGTATAAATGGTAATCTCTACCCAACCTCTCTAAAGCACCATTCGTCCATAAGATAATTTTGAGAGGTAACTAGTATGAAAAAGGACCCAAATATAGGAACTGCTTGAATAGTCATATCGAACATGGAAGGTTCATGAGACACTCTTGTTGTTGATATGAAGCCTTGGAACAACTCCATTCAGAGGCTGGAGGATAACATTAGCTGCCTCATTAAAAGTTGAGACCCTGATCACAGGGAATATATGGAAGGCTCTACTTTCATTCCTAGCATTATCGGTGATCCTATATGTATAAACTTCAAACCACTCATGGTGACACCCATGTATGATGGGAGCACAAACCCAGTTTACCACATATAAATTCACCAATAAATAGTTCATATCTAGTCCACTCTAGATAAGATTATAAATAGGGAAGTTTCTAAAAATCTCACTTGGGCTGCCAATATGTGGTATATCGGTCTACTAAGAGGAGGCATAGAAAATATCAAGGAGATCGGTAAGAAATTTATTCATAACTTTTGTTTAGGCATGAATCTTGTAAAACGAGTAACTCAACAGATGAAAGTGAGATGGAGGAAGAATGAACCGTTAAGAGATATCAAATATTGTTTTAAGAAAAAGAAGTTATAAGTTGAACATTATGATGAAAGTATTGCAATGACATCCCTTAATAGAAGACTTCGATCGAGAAAAATCTATTGGAACCTGTCTAAAGATACTCTAAAATCCATAACAAACTTCTATCTAAGTTTGAGAGAATCGTAAATGCAAAAGAGGCCATAGAAGCTAAGAAAAGAGACTAAACGGAGTCAGGTAGCAACAAGTTTGGACAGATCGGAGAAAAAGATAAGGATACATACAAGAAGAATGTGAACAATAAGAATTTTTCAAAATACACCCCTCTTACTATTAGGACCAATCTCACACTCCACGTGATCAACGATGATAAATAATTTAATTGGTCTGAGAAACTGAGGGCCCTTCTCATAAAAGAGATAAAAAAGCGATGTGAGTTGCAATGGAATCACGTCCCCACAACATATAATTTTTATGCTTTAAAAGATAATATAAAGAAACTATTGAAGAAGAAAAATGTGTGAAAGTACATTAAAAGGGAGGGAGTTAAGATGATAACAAGAAGGGATATTCCTCGTTAAAGGATGATATACCAAAGAGAAAGGAAGTTCAAGTGAATCGAAATGACAAAGAGTCAAATGAGGAGGAGGAGGAGGAGGAGGAGGAGGAGGAAGACACAGATCTCCCAACTAAACCCGAGAAAGTTAAAGGTATTCTCCACATGATTTAATTTGATGTTAAAATGATCTCAGGAGGTATAGAACGTGGAGGAATAGAACCAACCTTTAGAAAGGTGCATGTTGTTGAAGCTAAAGTCAGGCCAAAGCGAATAAATGTTTACTCGAAAGATTTCGAGGGGAAATCAACCAAGATGAATAAGTTGTACATTGAGAGTCTCATAGTAGGGTTCTCCAAACTGGATTTCAAATGGATCCTAGCCCCTCACGATAACCCACTTGTTATCAGCGCAAGAGTGAATGGATACAATGTACACAATAATTTCATCTCGCGAGCAGCTAACAAATGTCTGCCATTTTTCAATAATTTATTAAAAGTTTTTGTGTGGGATGAAAAATGAGAGAAATCATTCGAAGAACTAAAAGCATACTTGGGCCAACCGATTCTCCTATCTCGGCCCATTCAAGGGGAGAAACTATATTTATACCTAGCCATCTCAAAGTTATCTCTTACAGTGACTATCGTCCAAGACGACAATGGGACTCAAAAGTCAGAGTAATATAATAGCAAAGCATTTCAAGGCGTCAAGACAAGATAACAAAATATAGAGATGTTTTCATATGCCCTAACACATGCCTCATGACAAATTAAGCCCTACTTTTAGGCTCATACAATGGTAGTAGTCATCAACACACAAATTTGACAAGTCATTCATAAACCCAAGAAATCGGGTAGGCTAATGGGTTGGTCAGTTGAGTTAGGCGATTTTGCTATGATTTACCATCAAGAAATTCAATCAAGGGGAAAGGTTTAGCAGATTTTGTGGCAAATTTCACGTGGAATCAACTAAGGGGATCGAAGTTCAAATGCAAGTAGAGAGTTTAGAACAAGCTAAAAACTCAAAAATGAGAGCCACCAAGAATATTATAGCTAACACTAAAATTGGTGTTCTAGAGACAAATTTATTTATTAAAATAGTGTCCTTGATGAAGGCCCATTCTCATTGGATATGCCTATTTGGAGATTTTTTGTCGATGGCTCGTCATGTGCAGCTAGTAGAGGACTTGGGCTAATCTTGTCAGCCCCAGATGAGATTGATATCGAGTATGCCCTCATGTTCAATTTTAAAGCATCAAATAATTAGAAGACTTATTGTTAGGACTTACAATCATGAATGAGCTAGGTTTCATCCAAGTATTGCCTATAGTGATTCAAAACGGGTAGTCAAACAAGTTTAAGGAATCTATGAGGCAGAAGATGAAAAAAATATGGTACTTGCAAGTTTACAAGGAGTGAAAGTACAAAGCAATACAAGAATTGAGAATAGATGAATAGATTCCCTTGCAAGGCTTTCTTCTGGAACACGAGTTGAGATCCGAAGAAAAGTTCCGGTCAGAATTCTCTAAGAACTGAGCATTGATCAAGAACAGTTTGAGATCATAAAATGTTTTAACTTGACCTTGGGACCATCTTGAATGGGCCCAATTATTGAGAACTGGAGGGATAGGAAGCTCCTAGAGGGTAAAGTATAAAGAATAAAAGTTCATTATCGAGCCGATATATTCGTCATTTTAGGGAATGGGTTGTACAAAAGGGGTTATCTACTCCCACTTTTAAGGTGTGTTCATCCTACAAAGGTAAGTTATGTGCTTAGAGATTTTCATGAAGGTATATGCATGTGCCATATCGAAGGAAAGTAATTGGAACAGAGAACTATTAGTTGAGGCTACTATTAGCTAAATTTATCTAACGATGTAGTCGAGTATATACTTAAGTGAGATAAGTATTAGGGTTTTACAAATATGCTCATCAACCTCATCAACCATTACCTCGCATATATGCCCCATAGCCCTTTGTAATGTGAGAAATAGACTTGTTCAACCCATTACTAAGAGGTAAAGGGAACCTCCACTTTCTTATCATTGCAATTGATTTATTTCTTAAAGTGGGTGAAGGTAGAGGCTATGGGAACTATCCAAGAAGAGAAATATTTTAGATTTATTTAGAGAAATATCATTTGACGATATGGGCTCCTCCCAGATACTTTGATATCAAATAATGGAAAGAAGTTCAATAATAAGTCTCTAGTGGCCTACTAAAATAGGGTCGGTACAAAGAAGTTCTTATCGACACCAAGATCACCCTAGGAAAATGGGCAAATAGAGGTGATAAACAGGATAATACAGGATGGAATAAAGAAGAAATTGAAGGATGCCAAAGGAAAGTTGGTTGATGAGCTGCATAGTGTACTATGGACATACCAAACCACTGAGAGGATGCTAACGGGGAAATGCCTTTAATGATGGCATATGGGTCGGAAGCATTAATTATAAGGGCAAATAGTTTATGATAGTCATTTTATTTGTTTTATTTTCATTATGGCATATTTGGTGTATCTTATTACAAAATGACACGCGCCGACACGATGAACTGAATCTATAACATATCCAAACTTCAAGACTTCTATACATAATGAAGGTACAAATCTTTTAGGAGTTAGAATTTATTTTCATTTATATTTAGGAGATGCATTTTTATAAAAAAAATGAGGAATTCTTTTTTAAGTTAAAAAATAAATTTAACCTCGTTCAAACAAGATGACCATCTCGTTCGAACAAAATGTCAATTTCGTTAAAAGGGTGATTTGAACATTATATCGAATGAACATCCAATGAGGGTGTTCTATTTGAATTTGTTTGAAGCTCGTTAGAAACTTGTTCAAACAAGATTGGAGTCCCATTCGAACAAATTGGATTTTCATTCAAACGAGATGTTATTCTCGTTCGAATGACTTCTATTATCATTCGAATGAGATTGCCGCCTTGAATTTTGTGCCCTTCCTATAAATGCCTGTTTTAAAAAGATTTTTAAAGAGACTTTTGAAAAATCATTGCCCTTTAAATCAGTTGCAAAAGACCTCAAAATCTTTATATCTAAACACCTATTCGATTTATAAAATCATCCTCCCCAATATAATTGTGAATCCATTTGATACCCTAGAAGTTTCATACATGATATATTCTTGTTGAAAAAGATCTCTACTGCTGACCTCGTGACCCGAGGGTTCACGACTGAAAAGAATGAAGAAAGGCTGATTAGTAGATACCGAGGGTGGATCACCACCTGTGGACCGCTCTAGATCTGAGAAGTAGTCTCTAAAAGTTATGTAAGTAGGATGTCTTATAAAACTTTCTAAAGTGCTGAAATATAGGTTTTGCCTTGAAAAGGGATGTTTTCTCATATTTGTCTCTGATTGCATGCTTAGTTAATTTTCTATGATTGGAACGATTATCATATACAAACCTATGTGTTTTATTATTGCGTTTGATTTGGGGGGGGAGGGGGGGGGGCACATTTGAGTTTTATTTTCTATTGCAAGCTCTATGCATCACATGTATTTTATTTACTTCATGTGTGTTGGTACTTACGACAAATGATATTACACCAGATGAAGATAAAGTGCCTAAGGTAAGAACGAGAAGAACAAGTTGAGATTGAAGACAACATGTCCCTATGTCGTTCCATTTCTAGGGTTTGGGAAGGGTATTAGGATTTTTATCCTAGAGGGGTAATTTTTAAAATTTGAGTTTCAGTTAATTTTGTGTTGGGATGGCCAAAGGGGGAGATTTGTAAGGGAACATAGTTTAGCTTAAGCTTTTTTTTTTTTTTATCTGTACTATGGCATATTTGGCGTATCCCATTACAAAATGACATGCGCCAACACGACGAACCGAATATAAAAATCTCCAAAGTTCAAGACTTTTTTACGTTATGATGGTATAATTTTTTAGGAGTTAAAATTTATTTACATTTATATTTGGGGAATTTATTTTTATTGATAATCAAGGAATCCAAACTTAAAAAAAAAATTAACGTCGTTCAAACGTGATGAATATCTCATTCAAACGAAATATCAATTTCGTTAGAAGATCATTATATCAATCGAACATCCAACAAGGGTGTTCTATTTGAATTCGTTTGAAGCTCTTTAAAAGCTTGTTCAAAAGAGATTGGAGTCTCATTCAAGCGAACTGTGTTTTTATTCAAACAAAATTCTATTCTCATTCGAACGACTCCTATTTTCATTTGAATAACATCGTCGCCTTAAATTTTGTGCCCGTCCTATAAATACATGTTTCAAAAAGATTTTTAATTTTTGAAGAACTTTGAAAAAAAAATTCCTACATATCTGTTGCAATCCTCAATATAATTATGAATCCATTTGAAACCCTAGAAGTTTCATACCTAATATATTCTTATGGAGAGAAATATCTACTGTTGACCTTGTGACCCAAGTGATAACGGTTGGAAAGAATTAAGAAAGGTTGATAGTGGATACAGAGGGTGGACCGCTGCCTATGGACTGCTCTAGATCTGAGTAGTATTTTTTAGAAGTTTTATAAGTAGGTTCTCTTAAAAACTTTCTAAAGTGATGAAATATAGGTTTTTCCCTAAAAAAATATTTGTCCTCATATCTGTTTATGACTGCATGCTTAGTTTATTTTCTATGATTGGAATAATTATCATATGCAAACATAATTTAATCAATGATTAAAATTTGGTAAAAATTGGATTAGTGTGTTTGGTACATTTGATTATATAAATCATTCCATTAAGTTCGCATTTTTCACTCTCATTCATCCAAACAAATATTGGGTTATCAAGTCACAGAGTCCATACGTATGATCCGAAGTTGAACTTGTAAGAAATAAGACTTGGCTTCGATCTCATTGAAGAATGCCGAGAAGATGCGGTCATATGACAATTTTCCTATCAATAGAGAGCCGCAAAGTTCTATAATAAAATAGTCAGACCTCGTCCAATTAATCTCATACTAAAAAAGTTATTTAAAAGATAATAAGATTCACCCAAATTGGCACGGGTCCTATAAAATCATAGAATAATTAGTTCCAGTCACCTATCATCTGAAAACTTGGAAGGAGAGCCATTCTCTAAGTCGCGGAATTCCAATCATATGAAAAAAAATACTATCATTGAAGAAACTATACAATAGCCCGAGAGCATTTTTTTGTAATCGAATTCTATGATTTGTTCTTGATGAAATTAAATGATGTTTCATATTGCGTAAATTTTATTTCTAGTTATCGTGTACTCATTAAGTCTCTCTCTTGGCAGTGTGAGAACACTTGGAGTCTCGACTCTTAGTCATGTCTCAATATAATCCTTGAGAGATGGGAATCTTAACATCATTATTGTTATTTTGAGACTAAACATTATTATTTTAAGGTAAAAATAAAATGAAATCTCTCTTTTAGCGGTGTGAGAATACTTGGAGTCTTGTCTCCTAGGCATGTCTCCATATAAACCACGAGTGGTGGGAAACTTAACATCATTATTTTTATCGTGACACTTAACATTATTATTTTTATTGTGATGCTTAACATTAGTATTTTATGGTGGTTGTAAACTTCATTATGTTATTGTAAATAAAAAGGAAAAAACTGCACAAGTATATAAACATAATGGTGGAAATAAAACAAAATATGTCATTCGACCATTCACAAAAACACCCCCAACATAGGGGCATAAAAAAATATAATAAAATTGTTAAAATACAAAAGGTGGGATGAGATTGATGTTTATTAAAAAGAGTTATTCATCAGATACCACAGGCGGTCGCCTAAAGATCATAGATAAAGCAAGTCAAGTCTCGGCCACCAAGTCACTAACAGTTATAAAACCGAGAATGGTCGACTCCTCTTGAATGATGGTAGCATCTTCATCACCAGCTTGATTCTATTATTCAATAATGTGAGTCATCTCATCCCCTTCGTCATTAGAATTAGTCATGCCTTTCTTTACTCCCTCAGCTTCTAGATCCTCTAAAGCAATAAAATTCATAGCTCAATGAGTTGAGAGTATCAGCTACTTCAGGATATTTCATAAAAAGGTCAAAAAATTAGGTGACCACTCGTCTGCATGTGGATTTAGACCCCTTATCCAAGTATTGAAAGGTATCTCTAGACTCTCCTCAGAATCCTTGAATTGTTTTATAGCTGCCTCACAACTATATTTAAGAAGATCATTCTCAGTCTCGACACTTTGCCTCGAGGCTTCTTTGTGGTTATCCTTTAATGCAGCAAGACTATTCCTATATTGATCTCGATGCCTAACCAACTCGACTTCATGAGAAATTTTATCATCGACCATATTTTTTACATGTCATTCATTTTATGCTCGCCCTGCTCAACCAGTGTAATGTTCGGCTCACTCTCCATAACCCATTGGTGATGGTGTTGAGTAGAAATGACAGACTAAAACAAGGCATCCACAAGAGATAAAAAACAGTACGTGAAGATAGGAAACTTTCGTAAAAACTATGAAGTAAATGTATTACCTGAGTAACCTAGTCTACATAAAAGCTATAAGCTTTGGTGCTACTTTGAGAAATTGGCATAAAGATGAATCATCTCTGAGATGACCTCTTGTGCCTTTGAATAATTCCCAATAAGAGATTCAGGACTAAGTCCTAACTGGGATAGACGCGCGATCATAGATGCGTCATAAGAAATTAGGACACTATGAGTAGTGGGTTGTCTCAGAGGTTTTAATTACTTTTTATTTTAGGAGATACACCCCGACCCAGTGGACTCTTTCCATTTTTTTTAGCCTTAGGAGTTGGGCTAGTATTTGTAGCTTTAAACTTGGCGGGGACTGTCGGCTAAAATGTGGTTTTGTCCTTTAGTTTGGACAAAATATTTCTACTAATGGGATCTACCATTTCTTAAATATAACCAAGTGTGTTAGGACGATATGCAAAATAAAAAAGATAAACAACTGTCAGTATTGACTAAAGATTGTGATGACAAGAAAAGTTAGTAAAACTTTTAGAAGCAACGTGTTATCGACTAAAACAGGTATATAGATTATGGGCCCTAGGTATAATATTCTAATAGTAAATAATAACAAATAATGAAATTACCACTACCAACATGACAATTTGGGATAAATAGAGAGGGATGATCAATAAAGAAGGAACCCAAAGATTAATGTGTTTTGGCCTAATGATGTGCCTACGTCTAGAGGTGCAGTGTTGATTCTTTGTATTTCAATGGGAAATCTCCATAACAATGATGATTACCAGATCTCGAAGTTCTCCCTAGAGTTTTTTCTATGACCATTAGGTGGGATATGTTTGGATCCCTTATTCTGTGGGATTGAGTGTTATTTATAAGTAGTTATTAGAGAGAGTGTTATAGGACAAGTTTCGTTAAGGAATTTACACCTTTTACGCACCATATAATGAGTGATCATGAGTTAGTTACAACCTAAAAAGTGGTGAGTTATCATGTATCATACTCTACATTCGTAATGGTGTGAGGGGGACTATCCACATTCGCTCATATGATTCACGTATACTTTAATCATATTAACGGACGGTTCCAACTGATGGTGAGTAACTGTAAAGACGAGCAAAATTATCACAGAGACGATCAGAATGTCATCACTAGGGGTATAAAACAGACGGATACAGAGCGAATACCATAATATCCACATCCGTATCCACCAACTCCTCGCACTATCCGTATCCGTATCTGCCCGGATAATAATTTCAGCTATCCTTGTCCGTATCCTCTCGGATTTCTCAGATTCGAATAATATCCTTATCCTTTTTTATTATTTAAGACACATTAAGACACACATAGCTTATTAAACACCAATTTAATTAATGAATTAAATATATAATTTTCCATGTACGATATAGAGGATTTGTAAAACATCAAATTAAATTATAAAAGAAGGTTCAAACATAAATACTAACCTTTAATGTGTATTTTCTTATTCAATTGTGATAATCCATTGTAATTTGTATCCTCGTCAGTTTTCTAATGTTTGAACAAAAATTAAGAGAAATATCATCTTACCTGAAAAATGTAACTTAATTAAAATATTAATTGAGAAAATAAAGAATATATTACGATGTAATCACAACTCGCAAGTTAGTAGTAATGCATAAAGATAAATAAATACATATTAATTGTTTGAACATACTAATTCACCCAAATAAAACTTCAGCAATATATTGTACTAAAAAGAGAAATCCATGAGTTTAATAATACATGCAATATAATTTTTTCTTATATATAAAAGTTTCTTCCCCCAACAGTAAAAATGATTAAACTAGAATCGTAACAACGACAATAATGTTGGGGCATAAATCATGGGAGTCGGGACTACAAAAAAACAACTAAGAAATTTATAATAAAACCAAACAAAAGCTGTTAGTACCAAAAAATAATCCCGTTAATCGTGTTAGTACCAAAAAAATTATAATACGGAGCATAAAAAAAATAATTATGTGAGTACCAAAAAATATCAAGAATAACTGAAATCTAATCCAATCCAAACAATTAATGTCGTAATAAAACCAAATCATTTAATTTTCTAAACAAAAAATAATTAACCCAAATCTGTACCAAGAAATTAACCTAACAATAACTTAATTATTTACTTTTCTTGGCAAAAAATAAATAATAACACTTAATCATTTAGATATCTATAGAAGAGGAAATATGAAATTTATAACATAATCATATATGTTGTTGGACCGGAACAACTATGTAACACCCCGTATTTTTGATGATTTAAATAAATATGTGATTAATTATTATTATGGGAATAAGTATGCGATTAAATATTGTTGTTGGATTAACTAAATTAAAATGCGAGAAATTAATTTGTTGTTAATTCGAATTAAAATAATTATTAACTAGCGTGCCAAGGGTTAATACTTATTGTTGAGAATTATAGAATATTACTGTGTGATATGTAATATGGAATTATAACATTTGATAAATTGTCGGAAGTGAGAAATATGACAGTTTGTTAATTTAAGTCTGACACGCGTGTGAGTCGTGTCGGGACTAATTGAATGGAATAAAAAGAGAATTTATTTTTATTAACTCGTATGATCATTTCGAGTGCACCATTGAGTCCGAGAGGGTCTATATAGTCAAAATAGTATACCCGGGTGTTTAGTTTGGGTCCCGGGAAAATTTTAGGCCTAACCGGTGTCCTGAGAGGGCATTTTGGTAAATTGTATTTTTGGGTTTAATTAATGGACGAAAATTGGGAGTTATTTTATCAGTTAAGAAAAGTCTTTTAGGGTTGTGAGACACAGTAAGGAATGGACGGCCATAGAGGGTGTGAGGGAGAACCAAACTCCAAGAGGGTAGGCCAAATTATCCTCACCTTGCACAACCGTGACCACCAACGTGTAGATCGAGAAGAGAGGAACGCGTATATACCAACATCACCAATGGATCAGATCGTCACATTTGAGGCAAGTGTTTATTATTTTCTTTCTTTTAGCAATAATCATACTCATGTTAGAATAGGTGAAATTAATAATGATTTACATGTTAATTGGGTGAAAATTGGAGACTTAAATTATGATTAAGGACTGGGTTAATTAGTGGTTGAAATTCCCTCATGTATGCAGAGGATTAATCACGGAATGAGATTATATATTGATGGACGAATCTGGGTTGATTAGGTTCTTTAAATGAAAATTTGGAAACTAGGGTTCATATGAATTAATTTGGGGATTTTAAACAATTATGATGTTTAATGACGAATTAATGATCCTAGGATGTTAGGAATAATTTATAATTTGTTAGGTGTTGTTGGGTATTGATGATGAGGCATTGGATGTTGAATCTTAGAAGTTTTTAGGTTAAAAAATGGTAGAAAACGCTGAAATTTGGTGAAGAAGACGAAACAGTGGGTCTCGCGCGAAGTGGTTCAAACGAGATGGGGATCTCGCACGAAGTAGTTCGAATGACATGTGGAAGTGGTTCGAACGACATGTCATTATGTTTCGAACGATAAGTCATTCTGGTTCGAACGACATGTCATCTGGTTCGAGCGACAAAGAGAATTTTTGGGAATTTTCTTAGAGTCCAGTTTTGAGTTTACCGATTTATTAGAGTGAGAGAAACTGCCAAATAGTAAATTTAAATAAGACGGAATTTCAAGAAAGTATGTGAGAATAAATACTTTACTTATTTCGGTATAGAGAGAATGTACCCTAGCTATTATGAGAGAGATAGTAATCTAAATATTTATACTATACGTAGTGTTGAGGTTAAAATACGTATGAGAAGTATATATGTAGGTTGGAGAAATACCTATAAATTCTAATAGTATGTGTGTATGCCTATTATGTAATACTATTGTTGAGAGCACTAATGGGTCATAACCCAGGAGTGCAAGAATCTTACTATTAGGTGAACTAATGAGTGATAACTCGGGGGTTCAAGAACATTATTGATTAAGTGTACTAATGGGTGATAACCCGGGTGTACAAGGATGATTATTGTTAGGCGCACTAATGGGTGATAACCCGGGGGTGCTGAAGTATTATTGATAGGTGCATTAATGGGTGCTAACCCGGGGATGCAAGATTTTATTAATAGGTGCATTAATGGGTGATAACCCGGGGATGTAGGATTCTCTTGATAGGCGCACTAATGTGTGATAACCCGGGGGTGCTGAATTATTATTGATAGGTGCATTAATGGGTGCTAACCCGGGGATGCAGGATTTGTATATATATATATGTATAGGGATGATGTGACTATATATACATATGAACTTGGGAATATTTCTATTGTGTGAAATTAGTACACTTGATAATAGTAATAATCATTACATTGCGCCAAATGGTCTTAACCTAAGGGTGCAGGGTTAGTGTGTATATATAGGATGATGAGACTATATATATATATATATATATATATATATATATATATATATATATATATATATATATATATATATGAGTGTACTTGTGGAGCTTTCTACTTTGTGAGACTAGTAGATAAAATGGAAATGAGAAATAAAATAATCTTAGTGGATAAAATATTAACCATTCGAACGGTGAATAATGAAACTTAGTATGTGAAATAAACTATTTGAATAGCATATTGTATGAGTGATACGGGAATACTACTAGTGAACATAGTTAGTATTAGTATGGGTTGACTTGTTAGACTGTGTGGTATAACTAGGGGGAGATTAGATGTACGTTAGTCGTGCACAATAGATGAGAGGTGAGAAACTCATGTGAGAGTTCGATAACTAACATGCGTATAAGACTTGTTTTAAGAACCAGTTTTAAATAGTTGATAAATTATTTTTACACCTCGGGCTCTGACCCGTTTCTTTTATTTCTTCTCTATTTTTCTATATATATATATGTGTTAGTATAGATGCCTAACCACAGGGACACCGGTTCTAGATACTTGGATGGTTTGCTGAGCTGCATCTGTTGTGGAAGTTGCGAGTCATTAAGATTAGACACTCTCAATTTATTCGTTTCCTAGTTCAGATGCTTCAGTTCGGGCATGTGTCGCCCATCCTCATTAGTGGGATTGTGCTCAGTTCCTCTATAGTTCTTTTCTGTTGGATTAAGTATTTATTTTGGTTTTGTTTGTGACTTTGAACTGGAAGGTTTTATCCAGTCTTAATTATTCAGTATTTAATTCAATCAACAATTATTTATTGTGTGTGGTTTATAATTCAATGTTCAGAAAGTAACTGAATTAATTGGTTTAAAATTAAATTGGGAAATGTTTTGACACTAGCTTAATTAAATGTCAGGTAATTAATTGGATTTAAGTTTTCGACAGTGATGCTAAGAATGAACCAACCGAACATTCTATTATAAATTTTATAAAGGACTGATCACCCAATATTTAATTGGGCGGGGTGTAACAGGTGGTATCAGAGCATCAGGTTCTAGTGTCCTTAGGATCTATGCGGCCTATTACATTTCAACGTATCGTTCTTAGATGTAGAGCCTTATGATATGATTGTTGTGTTCCCTTACGTATGTGACTTACGTTCTTCTACTATAAATTATAATGGATGTGACTCATTATACGAAATTCTGTGTGATTTGAACACCGAACATTTTAGGACGACCAGCGAGGGACGCAAGAAGAACTGTAGGAGAACAAACCCAACAGAAGGCATAGAGTAATCGGAAAAGAGTGATCGTGACAAAAATCACCATAAGAATTACTTAAGCAAGTGATAGTGAAATCATCACTCGGGAACAGTGGGTTCCCAAGACACAGTCGTAGATAATGGTGGAATGATTTCAAGACCACCTAACATAGTCGATAAGGGGAAATCAGAGGGACTCTTTTGAAAACCCATCAGTGAAAATGCGGAGAAGAAAATGAGAGTGTAACATACCAACAGAGGTAGAAAATCCTAAGGCAATTGCGTAGAGTGGGGTGTGACGACACTCAAAATTAAATTTTGGAGTTAAAAGCTATAGCTCTTAGGAGCATCATGTAGTGATTAGAGGGAATCACCACATATGAAGAAGTGTGTTTGAAATTTAGAGAGAAATTTTGGTACGATTTGACCATGAGGTCTTCCATTCGACGTGGTAACAAAATGCGAGTGAAATTTGGATGTTTAGCACAATGGGTAAGATAGAAACCTATCATGAGAGAAAGGTTGAATTGCATAATGAACTTCGTACCTGGCAGAGGGGCATAAATTATCCAAAGGGTCTATAGTTGATAAAGGACCCATGAGTTGAATACAAGCATAAATGAGAAACCCAGCTAGGATGACTAATTTTGATGTCGTCAAGGTTATACAGTGACTAGTTATTGCATTCTTTCCAGAAGAAGTGAGCCAGAAAGGTTAGAGAATCTGGGTGAAAAGCAAAACTGAACTTAACGGTGTTAGTGGAACCCCACATGAGAGTATACCCAATAGGGAACTCGGTTATATGATTTTTAGTTGATTAACTTCCTATAAAGTGATGATGAAGTCAATCAGGGCCGTGGGGGCCAACTATAGTTTCGAAAGGCTAGTGTAGCCAGTAAGTTAAGACTACTCGGATCGAGAGAAGGACATTTCCAAAATGGTTAGTGGGACCAGTGATGGGGAAATGGCTCGTGAAGTTTCCCTATGTGAATGAAATAGAACTACAATTGTTGAAGGTGTCCACAATTGAGAAGCGCGACCAAAAAGATTAGAAATGGTAAATCATGCTAGTGAGGCATAACAACTGGAGGAGTGATACTTCCAACAAAGGAATTTGGGGTCAAGAGAATTAGGCGCAAGAAATTTATAACCCGAGAGTGATGTATTCAAGCTAGACCAGTAGAGTCCTCGTTAATAGTAGCATACAGTATGTCAAGGTCGATGGGGCTCAGGATGTAAATGGGAGTTCAGTAAAGCCATAATTGAGGCCTCGATAGCTTGGGCCAACGTTTCAATGATGGGCGTGAAACCCACATGATGGAATAAATTGTCCATGATGGGAGGAGAAAACTATAGGATGAAATCCTAAGATGTATAATGATTGCAGATGTTCATGGGTTGTTATGGCAGCCACGTGCTGAGACCCTGTAATTTGGCGAGACTGGTGAGATTTTTCTTCTTTCTTATGAGTAAAGGATTAATTCTAGTGACACGAGTGTGTCACAACTAATATGTAAATTAGAGACCCTAAAATTCATGTGCGAGTCGAGTTGAGTGGGGAACTTTACTTTTTAACAGTCTTGTTACAAACGTATTTCTCGTTGTTAGCAGGTCATTTTGATGCTACCTGTGAGTGAACCGGGTGGACCCTAAGAATATATTTTGTTGTTATAATTTACTACTGCATTGAGTCAACTTTAGTAGAGTTTATTATGGTAATGTGTAGTGATTAATTACCGTATGGTAAAACAATAGTAAAAATGTAGTGATATGACTGTCGTGTTGGATACTCCGGGAGGAGAAATCTTTATTTTGTGTGGCGTCATCTGAAATAGGGTTGGGCCCAGATATATGAATATATGAAAATTCTCATGGTATTATAGACCTCAGCGAGTATGTTGTCTAGTTATATGTGATTCCGGTGTGTAGGAATTTATTTTACTGAGGAGACTCGGGATGCATTGCGTTCTTCTTCGAGCGGAGAGATAGAGCTCGTTATATATATATAACGCTGAGTAGTTGGTATAGTGAGAGCGCCATACTTCATGTTATTTTTAGGGACATGGGAGTGGACGAGTAAACTTTTATGTTCATACACGAAGATTGTGGGAAGGTACATAGTATGGACTAAGGGCCTTACAGATCATGACAACCGACTAGGTTAGATAGTAGTGTATCGAGGGGGATCCTTGTTTGGATTTCTCTTTGCGAGACATCCTATGCATGAAACTAGCCTTAGTATCATTCAGAATAGAGCATAAGTTTTGTATGTTGGTTATTGTACCTATAAAAGAATATAATTGAGAGTCGATAATTCTTTCTAACATAAGGCCAATAGAGTGGCCTAGCCTTAGTATCATTCATAATAGAGCAATGATACCATTGAAGGATTGACTAGGTTTTGACTAGTGGGGTGGTTGAGTGCACCCCTACCACATCAGCATACCGAGTGTGCAAGAATTGAAGTAAGAAAATTTCACGTCATTTTAACAATAATGCGTGAGGCATAGGGTGTATGGGCGCCCTAGGTGATTGAATCAAGCAATGGATTATGATTATCATATGAATTCGATAACATGTAGTCAGGTAAGCCGAAGAGTACTCCGTAAGATTTGGCAGAGACTTACGTTTCAAGACAAACTGAAATTTATTCAAGAGAGTGAAAAATATATCAGGATACAAATAACAGTGGTAATGGATTTAATGTAGAGTAATTTCCAAAGTTAGTCTTGCAGTGGGTCACCTGACTGTTAGAAAAAGGGGGGACAATTCGAAACCAGTAGGGGCTCCTTCCACTAGAGAATGGAAGAGTATCCCTAAAGATCTTCTCATGTAACTGAGATGGTGAGATTATAGGTACTAAAATGCGATTGAGTACAACCTAATACCCACAGAGGGATAGCAGGACAAGCGGTCTAATCGGATGCGAAAGAGAAAATTTTATGTGGACCCTGAGATCTTAGAGGAGGACGGGAGCAGTACCTCCACTAGTGGAGTTTGTGTCCAAATAACACCTATAAGTTGACGTTCGTCTAGAGTGCCAGTAGAAGTATGGCACGGTAAACTTTGTTGCGAGTCCTACTTGATAGTTAAAGGTGGGGGACCTGTTATGATTACGAATATCGGAGAATAATTGATATTATATTATATATTGTGTGTGAAATATATTGCACAACCAATTTACAAGTATAAATGGCAGGAGACGAAGTCATATGTATCCGAAAAGAAAATAAATCTACTAAGGTACAAATAGTAAAAGGCTAAATAGTGAATATCTAAAATAAAGATTAAGTAGTGAAACTTAAGTGAAAAGAAAGGGTAACCTGGAGTTTAAAACAAACACATGTGAATTGTTCATTATTAAGGGTATTCGATAGCGTACTATATGGGTGGTACGGAGTAGCTTACTTGTGAGTGCAAGGATGCGATGCGCAATATTTTTACAGCATTGTCTGTACCTGGTATATTTTTTTCCGAATTTCGGGATGAAAGTCCGTTATAAGGAGGGAAGTATATAACACCCCGTATTATTTACTATTTAAATAATTATGTGATTAATTATTGTTATTGGAATAAGTATGCGATTAATTATTGTTGTTAGATTAATTAAATTAAAATGCGAGAAATGAATTTATTATTAATCCGGATTAAAATAATTATTAACTAGCGTGCCAAGGGTTAATACTTATTGATGAGAATTATAGAATATTACTGTGTGATATGTAATATGGAATTATAACATTTGATAAATCGTCGAAAATGAGAAATACGGTAATTTGGTAATTTAAGTCTGACACGCGTGTGAGTCGTGTCGGGACTAATTGAATGGAATAAAAAGATTATTTATTTTTATTAACTTGTATGGTCATTTCGAGTGCACCATTGAGCCCAGGAGTGTCGAGATGGTCAAAATAGTATACCCGGGTGTTTAGTTTTGGTCCCGGGATAATTTTAGGCCTAATCGGGGTCCCGAGAGAGCATTTTGGTAAATTGTATTTTTGGGTTTAATTAATGGACGAAAATTTGGAGTTATTTTATCATCCAAGAAAAGTCTTTTAGGGTTGTGAGACACGGGAAGGAAAGGACGTCCATAGAGGGTGTGAGGGAGAACCAAACTCCAAGAGGGAAGGCCAAATTATCCTCACTTTGCATAACCATGACCACTAACGCGTAGATCAAGAAGAGAGGAACGCGTATATACCAAAATGACCAACGGATCAAACCATCACATTTGAAGCAAGTGTTTATTACTTGCTTTCTTTTAGCAATAATCATTCTCATGTTAGAATAGGTGAAATTAATCATGATTTACATGTTAATTGGGTGAAAATTGGAGACTTAAATTATGATTAAGGACTGGGTTAATTAGTGGTTGAAATTCCCTCATGTATGTAGAGGATTAATCATGGAATTGGAGTATATATTGATGAACGAATCAGGGTTGATTAGGTTCTTTAAATCAAAATTTGGAAACTAGGGTTCATTTGAATTAATTTGGGATTTTATAAAATTATGATGTCTAATGACGAATTAATGATCCTATGATGTTACGAATGATTTATAATCTGTCAGGTGTTGATGGTTATTGATGATGATGCGTTGGGTGTTGAATCTTAGAGGTTTTTATCTTCAAAAAAGGTAGAAAATGCTGAAATTTGGTGAAGAAGATGAAACAGTGGTTCTCGCGCAAAGTCGCGCAAAGTTGTTCAAACGAGATGGGGATCTTGCGCTAAGTAGTTCGAACGACATGTCAAAGTGGTTCGAATGACATGTCATTATGGTTCAAACGACAAGTCATTCTGGTTCAAACGACATGTCATTCTAGTTCGAACGACATGTCATCTGGTTCGAGCGACAGAGGGAATTTTTGGAAATTTTCTTAGAGTCCAGTTTTGAGTTTATCGATTTATTAGAGTGAGAGAAGCTGCCAAATAGTAAATTTAAATTAGACGGAATTTTGGAAAAGTATGTGAGAATAAATACTTTACTTATTTCGGTATAGAGATAATTTACCCTGGAGATTATGAGAGAGATAGTAATCCAAATATTTATACTATACGTAGTGTTGAGGTTAAAATACGTATGAGAAGTATATATGTAGATTGGAGAAATACCTATAAATTCAAATAGGATGTGTGTATGCCTATTATGTAATACTATTGTTAAGAGCACTAATGGGTGATAACCCGGGGGTGCAAGAATCTTACTATTAGGTGAACTAATGAGTGATAACTCGGGGGTGCAAGAACATTGTTGATTAAGTGTACTAATGGGTGATAACTCGGGGGTACAAGGATGATTATTGTTAGGCACACTAATGGGTGATAACCCGAGGGTGCTGAAGTATTATTGATAGGTGCATTAATGGGTGCTAACCCGGGGATGCAATATTTTATTGATAGGTGCATTAATGGGTGCTAACCCGGGGATGCAATATTCTCTTGATAGGCACACTAATGGGTGATAACCCGGGGGTGCTGAATTATTATTGACAGGTGCATTAATGGGTGCTAACCCGGGGATGCAAGATTAATATATATATATATATAGGGATGATGTGACTATATATATATATATATATGAACTTGTGAATATTTCTACTGTGTGAAATTACTGGACTTAGTAATAGTAATAATCGTTACATTTCGCCAAATGGTCTTAACCTAAGGGTGCAGGGTTAGTGTATATATATTGGATGATGAGACCATATATATATATGAGTGTACTTGTGGAACTTTATACTTTGTGAGACTAGTAGATAAAATGGAAATGAGAAATAAAATAATCTTAGTTGATAAAAGGTTAACCATTCGAACGGTGAATAATGAAACTTAGTATGTGAGATAAACTATTTGAATAGCATATTGTATGGGCAATACGTGAATACTACTGGTGAGCATTGTTAGTATTAGTATAGGTTCTGACTAGATAGACTGGGTGGTATAACTAGGGGGAGATTAGATGTATGATAGTCTTCACTACAAAAAAAAGTTGCTTTTAAGACCCTATTTTTTGAGACAGACAAAATATAGTCTTTAAAACATACTTTTTTATATGGATATAAAGAGCCGTCTCAAAAACTATTATTTTTTGGGACTGCTAATTATATCCGTCTAAAAAAGGTCATTTTTTGATACGGTTAATTATATCCGTCTAAAAAAAGGTCACTTTTTGATACGATTAATTATATCCGTCTTATAAAGTAAAGCAAATGAGACGGTAAATACTTACTCTATCAAAAGATAAACCAAATAAGACGGCTAAAAAAATTGATTCCCACCACTAATTGTTTTCATCTCCCGCTCTAACACTTTAACCTAACTTCCCACCTCAAAAAAAATAAAAAATGAAAAACAAAAAACATAAACAAACCAAAGACCCAAATCTTGTCTCCAACAAATCCAAACCGCCCCCCGTCGCCCCCCCCACCCACCCACGGTCGTTTCTTCTCCACCCACAGCGGCGCGCTCCGCCCCCCCCCCCAGCTGCGTTCTCTCCCTCCCCCAGCTGCGTTATCTCTCCCGTTATTTTCTTTTCATGGTAAGTTTTCATCTTTACTTTTTTTTGAGGAAAACATCATAGAAATTATTGTTATTAATTTATTTATTATTTTTCTTCTTCAAAATATGCTACTGTAAATAGTCTGTTGCACAATGGTAACAATGGGTGATCATAAATTATTCTTTAGACATAATTAATGATGCCATATACATAAAACTGTAAATAAATAACCATATGTGTAATACTTATATAAAATGTAAATAAAGAGTGGATGCTTATTTGTTGATTTTAATTTTTTTTATAGCTTTCAATGTGACCTAATAAGAAGATCTATAATAGGCTATTTATTTTGTTTGATGTTATATAGCATTATGGTTCATGTTGGCTCAATGATTCTATAATAATTTTTTATTTAATTTTTAAAGAAATTCTTAAATGCATGAACCAATTATTCAAAGATCCTAAAATTATTCTTCTCCCAAACCATTAATGTGTTTTTTTTATGTATTTGAGGTTTGTAGAACGATTGATTAGGTTTTTGATGTAAAGTTATGATTGGTAGATCTTTTTTTATGTATTTCTAAGAATGAAGTTAAATGATATTGGGTTTTATTACTACAAAGCTAAAGGAAAGGATAAAAATGATTTAGGGATCGTTTGGTTCGAGATTTAGAAAAGGGATGGGAATTCATGATTCCAGTAATTCTAAGTTCCTGGAATCTTGAATTCCTTTCCATTGTTTGGTTCGAACGGGAATTCTTTTTTTTTTTGGCATCTAAATTATTTTCCCATATTAGGAATAAATATCATTTAATTAAAATACCCTTCTACTTGATTTGAGTGTGTGCGCGCGAGTGTGTGGTGAGCGTGTGCGTGTGTGTGTGTGTGTGAGTGTGTGTGTGTGAGAGAGAGAGATAGTGTGAGAGAAAGAGAGAGAGAGTGTGTGTGTGTGAGAGAGAGAGAGCGTGTGTATATGTGAGAGAGCGTGTGTGTGTGATAGAGAAAGAGATTATGTGTGTGTGTTGTGAGAGAGAGAGAGAGTGTGTGTATGTGTATGAGAGAGAAAGAGAGAGAGAGAGTGTGTGTGTGTGTGAGAGAGAAAGAGAGAGTGTATATGTGTGTGTGTGTGAAAGAGAGAGAGAGAGAGAGAGAATGTGTGTGTGTAAGAGAGAGATAATGTATGTGTGAGTTTAAGTGAGGTGGTATTTTTGTCTCACCACAAAAGTAAACTAGAATGCCCAGGAATATTGGATTCCCCCATTTTAGAGGGGAAATGAGAATTCCAATTTTGTTGGAATTATAAATTCCAGTAATTATAAGTTCCTCCCAAATTTCCAACCAAACATTGTAATTCTAGATGAGGGGAATTCTAAATTCCTTTTCCAAACCTCGAACCAAATGAGTCATTAAAGTTCTACAACTACTTTGGGAGCAAGTATAGAAATGAAATTAACATGTTAAAGAAGTAGTATGAGTCTCATTCCTTCTTTAATTACATATCTTTTCTCAGAAAAAGTTTGTGACAATGAAGGAGTACAAGAAAGAAAAGAGGAAGAGAATAGAAGAAAATATAGCAAAATTGAAGGAATTGGGAATACATGAATTGTATTCGGCACTTCAAAACAAAGATAAAAATAAAAAAAGTGGTTCAAAGAGGTAAAAAAAAAAACATTGGTGATGATGACGAGTTTTTGCCACGTGAAGAAGAAAATGAGCATACGGATTCAAACGAGGATGCAAATGGGTATGTGCCTTGTGAGTTTTTTAATGTGTAAATGTTTAGTGGCGTAGATGTTAATTAGTTGATTGTGTGAATTTTTGTTTGATACTTTCCATTATCATGCGTGCATTAATACTTCAATATTTCAAATTTGAATTGCTCGGTTTAGTTATCCATAATAATACATAAATTGATGTGATGAATTATGTTCTTATTTTATAGCTTGTTCTCCTTTTATGTGCTAATCTTTTTAGGAATTCATGTTTGCCATTATTAATCTTTTTAGCTTTTCATCATCTTACAAAAACATTATTAATCTCTTTATCTTTATATTATGAAATATAAATTTACTGACATTTTTTTTAGATTCATAGATGGGAACCATGGATAAGAGTTGGATTGATTTTCGCAATCGGTGTTCAAAGGAATACATTAATGGGAGTGAAGGGTTTCTTAACTATGCATATGCTAATAAAAACATTGAGACAACGAAAATCTATTGCGAGATGTGCAAATCGAGTGTACCACGCCCGACAAACTGTGAGAGATCACCTTGAGATGCATGGTTTCGACAAGACATATAAGGTTTGGATTTTTCACGGAGAAACTTTTGGTGGTGTAAGCAGCAATATAAATACTCCGGGGGATGATATGTTAGTTGATGATATACATATACCTGTTGAACTGAGTGCTCGAGATAACATGGTTACAATGGTTCAAGAGGGAATAGGTATTTCCCACGTGCATGACAATATGCGTGAGGAGTAATATAACACCGAAGATGTCTTTGAATCCGACGGAGATGTTCCAGAGTACTATAGTCTTATGAAAAAGGCTCAATGCGACTTTTATGAAAATTTTCCGCCTGGGATTACCGAATTATCATTTGTTGTTGAGCTCTTGCAAATGAAGCAACTTCATGGTTGGACAAATTGTTCTCTCACGGCTTTATTGAAATTTTTGGGGAGGATGTTTCCGCATGCTAGAATTCCCAAGTCTTTCTACCAAGGCAACAAGCTAAAAAAAGACTTGGGATTCAAGTACGAGACATGGGATGCATGCCCAAATAACTGTATGTTGTTTCGTAATGAAACCGAGGGTCTTGAAAAGTGTGGCATATGCGGATCTTCTCGATATAAAGATGAGGACTCAAGTATTGATGGTGTCCATGGTCCGAAGGTAGCCGTAAAGAAAATGAGATACTTCCCTTTGAAACCGAGATTGCAGAAATTATTTTGGTCATCCTATTCAGCTCCTTTAATGAAATGGCATGCTGAAGAAAGGATCGACGATGGTGTAATGAGACATCCCGCTGACTCTCCCGCTTGGAAAACTTTTAATGAGAAAAACCCTTTTTTTTGCGAGGGAGATTCGCAATGTTAGACTTGGGTTAGCTGTTGATGGATTTAATCCGTTTGGTAATATGAGCATTAAGCACAGCACATGGCCAATTATCCTCATTATTTATAACTTACCTCCATGGTTGTGCATGAAGCAACCTAACTTGATTTTGTCTATTCTTATAGATGGACCAAAAGGACCCGGAGATAAGATTGATGTATTTTTACAGCCATTGATTGATGAGTTGATTGAGCTATGGGTTGATGGTGTATGCACTTACGATGCGTCAAGTAAGGAGTTCTTTCAGTTGCATGCATCGTTGTTGTGGACCATTAACGATTTCCCCGCTTATGCGATGTTATCGGGATGGAGCACAAAAGGTACATTTGCTTGCCCTTGCTGTAACGAAGACCACTAGTCAATGCGATTAGATAAGGGTAAGAAGTTATGTTATTGGGGTCATCGTCGATTCTTAGACTCGCGCCATAGGCTTTCGTAGGCAGAAGTCACCATTTAATGGGAGGGTAGAATTACGTCCAGCCCCACTTAAACTTTTGGGCTTACAAGTATTGCAACAGTTGAATGATCTTGACGTTGAATGAGAATATAAGATGGAAGATGTCTTTAGAAGGAGGGAAAGAGAGGCGTTAGAAAAAAGTAAACAGGTAGTTCAAAAATGTAGATTTGGTTGGAAAAAAAAGAGCATATTTTTTGAATTGCCATATTGGAAGGATAATCTTATTCGCCATAATCTTGATGTCATGCACATTGAGAAAAACGTTTGCGATAATATCCTGTTTACATTGTTGGGTACTAAAGGGAAGACAAAAGACGATTTACAGGCTTGAAAAGATCTAAAAAAATTGGGTATTAGATCAGAGCTACATTCTCAACCACGAGGGTTAAATCTAGAGTACCTCCCCCCAGCAGAGTACACGATGAGTAACAAAGAGAAGGAGATTTTTTTAAAAGTGTTGCATAATGTTAAAGTTCCTGATGGCTACTCTTCGAACATTTCATGGTGCGTGAACATGCAAGAAATAAATATTTCGGGATTAAAGAGCCATGATAATCATATTTTAATGCAACAATTACTTCCAATAGACGCGAGAAGGGTATTGCCCACTCATATTGTCAAAGTCTTGATTGAATTGAGCAATTGCTTTGTTATACTGTGCTCAAAAGCAGTTACCGCAGCTGATTTGGAAAGGTTTGAAGATTGGATGGCCCTTACACTTTGTAGCCTTGAGAAGATATTCCCTCCGAGTTTCTTTGATGTGATGGAACATTTGCCTATACATTTGACGGACGAACTCTTAATTGCTGGCTGTGTCCTTTACCGTTGGATGTATCCGATTGAAAGGTACCTCCACACTTTAAAAGGCTACGTTGGTAATCGGGCTCATCCCGAGGCCTCGATTGCCAACTCTATTATTCTTCAGGAATGCATGACTTTTTATTCCCAGTATGTGGATGTGGAAACTAAGTCTAACCGACCGGCTAGAAATGATGACTGGGGGGCATATAAATGGTCGTGAAATTGGGAAAAAAGTTCAATTTGAACTTGATTCTGTAATGTATATGCAAGCTCATCAGCACGTTCTTACCAACACTGAGGCAGTGGCGCCATTTGTTGAGTAAGTTTGATTATAAGTAATTGGTGTTTTTGAAAACCATTTTTATATTTTTTGTGGAATTGACATATGGCTATTTGTTTACTTGTAGAAAGCATCTTGCGGAACTTTTATCAAAGTATCCTCAAGATTCACAAAAGCATCGTGTTAATCGTCTTCACAACGATGAGTTCCACAAATGGTTTAAGGATTATGTAAGCGAAAATATCATAACTAATAGTTGAATTATGAATAAATACTATACTTTTGTATTGACATTTACTTTAATATACTGTAGGTTATTAAATTGGGACGTGACGGTGTGCAAATATCCGAAGAAATCAAATGCTTGTCTTTAGGTCCTCTTAAGGATGCGGTTAGATTCAACACTTATATTGTTAGCGGTTTTAGATTTCGAACAAAGAGACTTGATAAGGGAAAGAAAACTCAAAATAGAGGAGTTTTTATAAAAGCCGAACAAATGAGTTATTCTAGCCGGAAGGATAAAAACCCCATTGTGGGTGATATTACATACTATGGGGAACTAACGGATATTATTGAAGTTCAGTATCTCAATGGCATGAAGTTTGTGTTATTCAAGTGTGATTGGGTTGAAAATCGCATGGGTACAAAAGTTGACGAGTTTAACTATACGCTGGTGAATTTCAAGCATTTGAAATATAAAGATGATCGAGAGAGTAACGAACCTTTCATACTAGCATCCCAAGCAGAACAAGTATTTTACGTGCAGGACCCTATCGATACAGATTGGCATGTTGTTGTTCCCATGACACCAAGAGACCAATTTGATAGGTACACGACAGTTCAAGAAACTGGAGAAGAATTGTTTCTTAATGGAGATGAGTCATTTGTCATGCAAAATTTGAATGAAGATAACAACTTACGGTGGGTGAGGGATGGAGATGGATTAATAGTTGACACTAGTGTTGTTCAAGCTAATGATCACGAAGATGCAGATGCAGATGCAGACGAAGATGGAGATGAAATTTAGCGGGACAATGCTTGAGGGAGATATAGTTATAAACTAGTTATTTTTGTTTTTGAACTGGAGCATTTGTAGTTTGGTTTTGTACTGATGCATAACTGAGTAGTGTTTCTTATAACAAATGCATAACTGAACAGAGAGTTTGCTGCATATCTGAACATATATTTTGTTAGTTTTCTGAATTAGCTAGTTTGCTGAATTTGCTTTGTGATTACTGAATTCGCTATATCATATGCTTTATAATTAATACTTGTTGAACGTTCACTACAAACTGATCATACTGTTATGTTACTGAATTATCGAAGGTAAAATTAGCAACATATATCAAGTAGAGTCAGACATATATCAACCGAGTGTGTGACAGAGTGACACTAAGGGCAGGTGGAACCAGTGGAGGGAGATTCTGTGAGACATTCTAGACCACGAGTATTGATTTGCGCCTGTCTAGATTAGCTTGAACCAAAAATCTTAGGCTCAATTGGAAATGGTTTCTGAAGAATCTATAGTAAAATAGGCACAATTCCAGATGTTAACTATGGATTATTTGTTCCGCACTTTTTCAATTCGTTAGGGATAGGGTTTCTGAAGAATCTATAGGAGAAGGAATAGGGTTTTGTTTCAGCTTATTTAAATGATTCTCATCATCTGACAGGTCAATATTTTAAGTATATTTAAATGAACCGCAATTTTTTTGATGAAAAACACCACACTTCTTTTTCTAGTTTGCATTAAATGAATACATGATCAATAGTTTCTTCATTAGACTCACAGCCTCTGCACATAGTATCTATCCTTATGTCAATTCTTTGTATCTCAAGTTCTAATGGAATAGCATTATTCATTAATTTCTAAATAAAGTTAGAAATCTTCATAGGACAATCAGGTTGCCAATTAATTTTCCAACTCAGAGAAATAGGTCTAGCTTGTCTGCAAACATTAAAAGTTGATTTGTAAGTAAATTCTCATGTGGTACAAGGAAGCAACAGTTCCTTTTCAGCATCTATAAAGCCCTCTGCCATGTCTCTAATGGTTGCAATTTCATACAATACAATTTCATACTAGATGAGTTTACCATGTCTTCTAATCTCCTTACATTTAAACCCCCTTATTCATAAGGGAAATAAGCCTTAGTCCACTTGGTCCTTTAATAGGGTTGTCTCTATTATAGCCACCCCAATAGAACTTACTAAAAATGTTATTGATCCTCTTTAGAACAACCTTACGAGGATTTAACACTGATAACACGAAGACAAGCATGGAAGAAAGAACATTCTTAATTAAAGTAACTTTAACCTCCATGTGAAATGAGTTTAGAAGACCAAACATTTAGTTTGTCTCTTATTTTCTTCAGCAGCTCTGAAAACTAAATGATTTTTCTTCTTCCTTTAGTTAAATGGCACCCCCAAATATTTAAGAGGGAATGGTTTAAAATTCATACCTATTTGAGTGGTAATGGCTTTGTTCCTTATTGGAGTTGTTTTAGCATCCACATAGAAGGAGCTGTTAGAGATATTCACCAGCTAACTTGAAGCATATTCATAGTCTTTAAGCATGTTGAAAAGATCTTAAGACTATGTTTCCCAATATTTATGAAAATCATGACATCATATGCAAATCCAAGGTGAGATATCAATTTGCTTCTTTGAGGATGAGAGAATGGAATTGCCTTTTTGAGAAGAAAAATTTATCAATACTTCTACTTAGCACTTCAGCAACAATAATGAATAGGCTAGGAGATAAGGGGTCTCCTTGTCTGAGGCCCCTAGTATAACTAAACTTATGTCTTTCAGATTAGGCCTTATTTTATCCAAAATTCTCTCTTGCCATCAAAGTGCTTTTGTGGCTGGTAGAGAAATGGCAGATAACATCCGTTTAGTTCAAGAAAGGGTTATAAGCATTAATAAGAAAGTTCATGGTGGGAATATAATATTTAATCTATATATTTCTAAAGCACATGATATAGTTAATTGTGTTTTTCTAATCAACGTTCTTAGACAATTTGGTTTATGTGAATTATGCATTGATTTGGTGTGGAAGGCCATTTCCAATTGTTGGTTTTCTGGTTTGGTTAATGGAGAACCTACAAGTTTCTTTTCTTCTTTTAGAGGATTATGGCAGGGAGATACTTTATCTCATACTCTTTCAATTGTGGCTGCAGAAGTCTTTAGCATAAGTTTGAATTGTAGAATGGATGAGGGAAAAATCCAACCTTATTTGACTATTACAAATGTGCCTACAGTTTCCCACATAGCTTATAGTGATGATATTCTTATATTTACTAATGGGGGAAATTCAATTAAAGAATTGATGAGGTTGATTGAAGAATATAAAGGGGCATCTGTCCAACTTATTAATAAGTAGAGTTATTATCTAACTTCCCCTTTGATGAGTAATGTCAGGGCTAACATGATTGGAAACATCATTGGATTTTCCAAAAAAATAATTCTCTATCACTTACCGTGGTTATCATGTCTATATTGGAAGCAAATCTTGTTGTCTTTTATAACCTTATTGACAAGGCCTATACAAGAATCCATGGATGGAGCAATGGACTCTTATTAATAAGGGCAAAAATGTTTATTATTAAGCATGTTTTACAAGTCTTCCTATCTACTTGTTGTCAGTTCTTGATCCTCCCAAATAAGTCATCTAAAAGATAAAAAAGATTTTTGCTTATTTTTTCTGGGGAGAATCATAATTTGGTCAAAAGCTTCATTGGAGAAATTTGGATTTCATATGTAAAGATACTAATGAATGTGGCATTGGTCTAAAGATCTCTTGATGATATCATAAATTCTATTACTGCTAAACTATGGTGGAAATTCAGAATTAGCAATTCCTTTTGGAAATCATTCATGTACACGAAATATTATAGAAATCAACATCCCATGTTGTATAACTGTAGTGGTTTTTTTTTTTTTTTTTTTTGAGATCTAAGCCGCTCAAAATTGAAGATACTTGTCGATATGAAATTTGAGGTTCATTTACAATTTTTCTACTGCCAAAACACTAATATTGTGGCCTTCTGGGAGTATAAAAATCAAATCAGCATAGCGTTGAGCAATCGAGTAAGCGTGTGAGAATTTCCTCACAGCTAGGCCTTTCATCTGGTTCTGCCCAACAATATGCAATTAGCATGCCCACAGGACCTTCCGGAATTTCCAGCCATAGTTTATCGTTAGCAACATAACAAACCACTTGGACTGGTGGTGTGCCTTCCCATGGTTTATTAAGAGTGTATAGCTCCCATATAATGACACCAAGGCTGAAAATATCGCATTTCTCTGTAAAGGGTTCATTGTGAATGAGTTCGGGAGCCATCCATTCTGGCATTCCCGCAGCAGAAGAATATCTCATGGCTATGGTTGTTAGTACCCGCGAGAGCCCAAAATCGCAGATCTTTATAGTTCAATGCTTATTCACTAAGCAATTTGCACTTTTCAAATCACGGTGTGCTATTTTCATCCGATGTATGCACATAAGGCCCCTGCATATATCACATAGCATTTTCAGTCTCTTTCGCCAGGTGAGTTCCTTTTTCTGCCCACTCAAATGGAGAAGATAATATAGTGATCCCCTCTCCATATATTCGGTAACCATGGACAATTGAGGAGGAGTTGTGAAAGCACCAAGGAATAAGATAATGTTTGGGTGGCGAAGACGGCTTATGATTGATATTTCATTGCAGAAGTCTTCAATATTCTCACAAGTTAAATCTTGTTCAAGCAAGACTTTGATTGCAACCTCAGTTCCATTCCAATTGCAATGAAAAACTTCCCCAAAAAATCCAATTCCAACACGGGATCCAACAGTTAATTCGGAGAAATCAATATTCCATTCTTGAAAAGGTAACAATGGTTTGTTTAGGATCTTTGATGATTCAAGAACTTTATTCCATGTCGATTTCATATCAGCATTTGATAAAAAATCTGTTGTCTCACTCCTCTCAGAAGTCTGAGACCTACAATAAAGTGGGGATGAAGGTAAAGAGATTGCCTTCTCAGAACTGATTTGCTTCCCGTAGAGAAAATAGGCAGAAGCATTTTCACCAGATATTGCATCATGATCATCCAGATAAAATTTTGGAACATTTTCTTGAGCACCTGAGCTATTGTAAGCTTCACCAATAGAAGAAACTGTAAGTCCATCAACTTGTTGAAGATGATTTCCCTTCAAAGTCTCATTCATTGCTCGCACAACCCTTACAACATCATCACCAATCTCTGGAATCATGCTAATACTACGCCGTCGTCTTCTGCGAGATTCTACGGGTGATGCACCAGCAGACCTTAATGCAGTCATTTCATTTTCATACTCCCTGAAGGAATATTTATGACCACCAAGAATAGATCTTCCATGCCCTCGAAATAAAGGATGCTCTGGACTTGAACTGGCCGTCCTTTGTTCAGCAATGACTTTCTTTCGGCTATGCCTCCAAAATGCATTTGATATATAAGTTTCACTGTGTGATAAGCTTAGCTTTCCCTCTTCAATCCCCAGATTTGATCGTAAGACCATGTCCCGTGGAGATTGACTAGTTACATTCGTACATGCTTCTAGTTTAGACTGATATGATGTTTGAAGACTCTCATCGTTCTCAGTACCTTCAACATCTATTAGATCTGAAAACCCACCACATACAGGACTGTTTGGTTCAAGAGGTGAATCACAAGAGTCATTCTCTGTAAAGTCGCTATCACCAATGATGGAGATATGAGACATGAAGATTGCTTTGGTCGAGCAGGGCATCAGCTTGCCTGGATAACGCACAAGATTAACCAAATGTTCCACATAATTCATTAACACTATCACAGACATGTGCTTATGAGAGTCTGTTCTCTCCATTACTCCGTCCCTAGGTAAACCAACTACAATGCTACAATCAAGGCCTACAGTTTCTGCAAGAACTTTGAATAAGATTGCTCGGGAGTGGCATGAACTGTGCCTTATTTGACCCAACATCTGAATACCTTGATTATCCAGTGCATGAGAGACTTCCTCTAGCTCACCTTTCACATTATTTATTTCCGTAACTGGTCGTTTATAAAAATCAGAAACCAATCCGGCTATCTTTTTTATCACGGCAACTGGGTTTGAATTCAATCCTTTCACCAAGGTCAGAGTCAGTTGCTTAAGCATGAAAAGCTTCTTATCTTTATGAGTATCAACAAGAATTGCATCAAGTCGAGGATCTTTCGAATCAAATGTGTATAGCTCATTTAAGGAAGGAACAACATCAAAAAGCTCCTTGAGTCTTCTTTCTGGAACAACGGAATAGAATCCATTGGGAATCGGTTCAGAAAGCATTCCAGTTGACCACAGGGTCTGAGATGCTCTCTGTGCTGTCAAATCCTCTTCCTTGTGCTCACTATTTGAATCCTTATGATTTAAGGTTTGTACTGAAGAACCTAGAGATATTGACTGTAATTTTTCCAAAAAGTCTGAATGCCACCATGTAACATTAGAATCCATTGGTTCCTCTGTTTCGATATCATCTCGTGTCTCCTCCATTTCCTCAACGATTCAAAATATATGATCATTTTCCCCCGCTTCTTAGGCCATGAATGTCAACTGAAACCCACTTGATCTCCTCGACAGAAGGTTCACAGTGAACTACGTTTACAAATTCGCTAGTTGGGGTATCATATGTCCATAGATTGTACAAATCCTTCGCTAACATGGGTATCCGATTTAGCACCATAAATCCAGAGTGAAAATCCGCCAATTAAGTAATCACGAACATAATTAATGTAGGGCAGTGACCACATGAACATCCAGCAGATCTAAGGATTTAAATCTCGTAATGATTCCTCATAGGTTCCAACATCTATATCCGACTGCACCAGATCCTCTTGTTGGGGTTATGCGTATATTTGTATAGGTATGGGTGTATGTATTAACTGTAGTGGTTATTCTTCTAATACTTGAAGAATAATGTATCATATTATATTTGAAGTGGAACCTCACATTAGCTGGTTGATTGGTAGAGGACATGTTAATTTCTGGAGAGACCAATGTTTTCCAATTCGTTGTTTACCTGATGCTATAGATCCTCTGCCTCACTGGCCACAAACGGTTCATTCATTCATCTATGATAATTAATTTAATCTAACTCTTTCTGGTTAATTCATTCTTACTAGTTTCATATCAGAGATTACTAAGATATATCCCAATATTCAAAGGTAAGAGACTACTATTTTGGAGCTTAATTCTAATGGTCTTTTCTCTGTTAAATCTGCATGGGAGTGTATTAAAGAAGTGATGTTCATCTTTTTCATATTCCCATGTTTGACACCAGAAATTACCATTTAAAATCTATGTTTTTGTGTGGAGGTTTCTGCAAAGACTCATCCCAATGGATAATTAACTTATTAAGCATAATGTTAGATCGTATTCAAAGTGTAAATGTTGTGCAAAGTTTCTAACATGGAAACTGTCCAGCATACGTTTTCTATAGGTCATTTTGTAGCGTCTATTTAGTCACATTTTAAAAGTGACTTGGGATTCCTGTGCAGTCATTTCTTATTAAACTTAGACCGAGTAATTGGTGAATTCACGCAAATTCTTAATCAATTTAAGGTATTATTAACTAGATCATTCCTTCTATTACAAGTTGGGAGCTGTGGAAAGATAAAATAGGTTTTTTATGGGACTTCTCCTTATGACCCTCTGGTATTAATAATGTGATATTTTTCAATGGTAGATGTGCTCAAGTGTAAAAACTTACACAAGATTATTCCATATAATGATTCCTGCTTCAAAACTTCATTTCCACCAATTCAAAGAAAGATGCTTATTGTTAGATGGATTCCTCGAAAGTATATGTGTTATAAGCTTAATTGTGATAGTAGTTCTAAAGGAAAGGGTTTTGTTTCAGCTTATTTGTTCCACGCTTTAGTCTCTAGTGGGCTGTGATTGAGATATTTTCTTGGGGTTCAATATATTTGGGTTAATCTAAAACCTTAAGTGGTTGCCAACTTAGTTTTTGGACCCAAAAATGAGAGGTTTATTGTGTCTCAGATAAAAAATCTAAAATTCTCAAAAATATTTGTTTTGGTTGTATGGCCCATCCAATTTTCCACAAAAGCTTGAGCCGAGATCTTTTTATGGAGTAATATTTTAAAGGAGGGAAGAATGATGTATATGATAATGATGCTAATGGATGAAATCAAGATCTCTATGACTCAAATTAATAAGTATTTATCAGTAATGGGTTTAAGTTGCTCCTCTTATTCTTGGAAATGATTTTGAAATGAACATGATCATTTTAATGTAATGATCTATCATTTTATATTTTGTTTCATGTTTGATTAGTTTTATAACCGATGTTGAAATGTGATATATAACTGAAATGTAACTTCTTGCTATGATAAATGCAAATATACAAATCCATGACATTGAGGGGTCGTCGTCGTCGTCGGTTGATTATGTCCGACCTCATAGGCGAGGAAAGACTACTCGAGAAGCAACCACTCACAACTCCAGTGAGAAATGATTTAGAGAGGACATCTCAAATTACTCCCGTGCAACACAAAATAAGGGACCATGGAAATAGAGAGATGCAACCACAACTTTCACCAAATATTGAATTAACATACCATAATACACACCTCAACTTAGGAGCTCAAGTTTCTTTATTTCAAACACCTACACGTCAACTTTCCCCAAATATTGAGCAGATTGATAATTCAGTTGGGAATGCCAATCCTTCATCCGCTTTAGATGCTGAGGATCTCACAGGTATGCTGTGTTACACAGTGTTTGTATATCTCCATTTGTATTACTATTATGTTTATATTCATATTGAATAAGATGTATAAACATTATTTATCAACTTTCTTTCCAGGTACAATGGCTACCCTTACTAGTAAAAAAAGGGTTAGAAAGGGGGCAAGGCCTTGGCTCGAATGGAATGATAACAAAAAGAAGATATTGGAATGGAATGAACTTTGTCAGCCAGTTTGTAAACTTGAAAGTAAATTGATGTCACATTTAGGTTATTACGCAAGGTGTGGAAATTTATTTCCATTGACAATGTTGGATTGGAGAGAGGCGGACGAGGAATCACTTGATAATATTTGGAAGGAAGTGAAGGTAACTTATTAGTTTGATTTATTTATTTGTTATGTTGTACATTAGCTGTCAAGTTTTAACTAATTTATTCTTTTTGTTCTTAGAATAACACAAATGCATCGGAAGGTTTTAAACAAATCTGCTTTGCAAGGATGGGACTTGCGTGGAAGTAATGGAAGCATCGAGTGAAGATGAATCACTATAAAAAGTTTCAAACAGATGAAGTGCGGTTGAGTTATACGCCTGAACGAGTTGAAAAAGATCAGTGGCCTGAATTGGTGAAATACTGGGGTCTAAAGAAGATTAAGGTATTAATATCACATTTATTAAGAATTTTATACATACATTCTTCTTCACTAGTATTATAATTTTTATTTTTATTTATTCAAATATTTAGGATATTGCCGATCAAAACACTAAGAACCGTGAAGTTGAATGTGCTTACTCAAGGACAGGACGAAAGCCACATGCTAAAATAGCCAAGGAGGTTGGAATTTTTATTATTATAAATATTTCTGATTTTAATATAAGAGTAGTAATATACATACATTGTTTTTTTCAGAGGATAGAACTGGGGGAGCCCATCGACAATATTAGCATGTGGAAAGCCACTCGAGCTCCAAATAATAAAACTTTTAGTGTTGAAGATGGATCATTTGATAGAGCGGTATGTATAAATATTAATTCGTAAGAGATGATTGAAAGATTTATTTAATATTTGTTATAAATTGTGTTCTTGAAAATTATTTTATGTTCATTAATAATAATATTAATTCAATTGGTAGAAAATGCTTGAAAGACGACTAAATGAGCTACCAGAAGAGCAACAAAAAGACCCAGAAGTGCGGAACAAGATTTTTACTGATGTAGTAGGATATGGAGGGCATGGGTATGCTTTATTAAAGGGAGAAGGTATTAGGCCAACGTCGACAAAAGCATGTTCATCTCAGTTATTATTGGAAGAAATTAACCAGTTAAAGAAAGAAGCTGAAGATCGAGAGACTCGACATCTATAGGAGCTTGAAGAGTTAGAGATTCGCAACCAACAAGCTTTATTACAGATGAAGAATGATATGCGAAGTGAAATGCAAATTTTGTTCCAAAGTTTTACCCTTCAGCAAGCTTCCACTACCTCGACGATTCAGTCCGACTAGGTAATACAATATAATTCATACATATAATTACTTATATATATATAATGAAAAATTCTCTTATTTAAAGTTAAATTTTCAATGGAGGTGGGGAAAATTTGTTATGGTGGTGAGAATTTATTATGGTGATGGTTAAAATTTTCTGCTATTGGTGTATATCATTCTTAGAATCAATAATTTTGATGTTTAAAACAGGTTGGCTACCTGTGGTTTTCATGAATAAACAAAGGAGACTCTGCCGAATTTTTAAAAAAATAATAATAGTTGGATATTTATATTGTTAATGATGAAAATATAGTATATTGATTCATTTTGCACATTGTATTGTTGACGAGGGGTATTAATTCTAACATAATCGAAACTATATTTTTTTTGTGCAGGTGACAATTTTTGTAGAACATGCAAATGTTAATTAGTGGTTTTGGAGGTCGTACGCTTCAGTGTTGCGGAATTAGTTTGATAAAAGCATTTCATGTTTGGAGTATTAATAAATTAATGTATTTTTGTTGTCAAGTCAAATATTTGAACTTAGTGTTATAATTCTTGTTTTGATGAATATTTGGAGATGGTTGTAAGAACTCTATTTATTGTTGAATGAAAATGATTCGTTCTGTTGGTTGAAAATCACCTCATGTATTACATTTTATGATTATTCGCTGTTTGTGTTGTTTCAAATGTAATTAAATTCTATATTAAACTTTAGCGGTAGATTTTATTCTCCACAAAATATTGGTGCAAAAATTTTAAGATCCCTTCACCTGTTTTGGGATGGATAAAACTGTCCCAAAAATATATTAAAGACGGCTATGTTGCCGTCTCAAAAAGGTTTTTTAAAATAGTAATCTTTTGAGACAGATTAATTTTCATTTCAAAAACAATCTTTTGTGACAACTCTTGTGCCATCTCAAAAGGGTCATATAAAATGAGGACATTTTGAGACGGAGTTGTTCTTGTTTCAAAAAACTCTTTTGAGACGGTTATGGCGTCACAAAAAGTATTTATAACCCCCTATCAAAAAGACCCCCCCTAGCCGTCCCAAATAGCGTCACAAAAAGTATTTGAGACGGATAAATGATCTTTTAGGACTGTTAGGCCACCGTATCAAAAGCTATTTTTTTTTTGTAGTGATTGCACAATAGATGATTGGTGAGAAACTCATGTGAGAGTTCGATAACTAACATGCATATAAGACTTGTTTTAAGAACCAATTTTAAATACTTGCTAAATCATTTTTACACCTCGGGCTCTGACCCGTTTATTGTATTTCTTCTTTCTTTTGCTATATATATATATATATATTAGTATAGGTGTCTAGACAGAGGGACACATGTTCTAGATACTTGGATGGTTTGTCGAGTTGCATCTGTTGTGGAAGTTGCGGGTCATTGAGATTAGACACTTCTCTCATTTTATTCAGTTCCTAGATCAGATGCTTCAGTTCGGGCATGTGTCGCTCATCCTCATTAGCGGGATTGTGCTCAGTTCCTCTGTAGTTCTTTTCTGTTGGATTGAGTATTTATTTTGGTTTTGTTTGTTACTTTGAACTAGAAGGTTTTATCCAGTATTAATTAATCAGTATTTAATTCAATCATCAATTGTTTATTGTGTGTGGTTTATAATTCAATGTTCAGAAATTAACTGAATTAATTGGTTTCAAATTAAATTGGGAAATATTTTTACACTAGCTCAATTAAATGTTAGGTAATTAATTGGATTTAAGTTTTCGACAGTGATGCTAAGAATGAACCAACCAAACATTATGTTATAAATTTTATAAAGGACTGATCACCCGATATTTAATTGGAAGGGGTGTAACAAACTGCCTCGATGGAAGAGGCGTCACGGAAGGGGCAACAACAGGTAGAAAGAGAAAGGATTTTTGAAGATGCAACAACAGGTAGGAAGAAAGGGTTTGACAGAAGACCGGGTAGGGCATGGGGGAGCGATCGGTGACAGGGTAGAGCAAGGGGGCAATGATCGGGTAGAAAGAGAGAGGGTGCTTGATTGGTTTGGAGTTGTTTTTGGGAAATAGGGGAATACGGTCGTGTGTAAATTGTGTTGTGTTTATTAGGTTAGATTTTTAAAGTTTTGATAATTAAAATTATGCCCAACTTTTATTTTAAGTTTTAGTTTAAATCTAAAATATTGTATAACTTATATTTTAAACGCATGCTAGACGGATACGGATATCCGGTAAAATGGATACTCCACATCGGATACGAAATATTCGTGTCGGATACCAGTACTATCTATAATCGTATCCATTTTCTCGGATATTTTTATAAAGTATCCATATTCGTATCCGTTTCCATTTTTTGGATAAATATCCGCAAATTCGGATTCGAATATTGGATAGATTCAGATTTTCAAATATCTGTTTACAACCCTATCGATCACCGACCAGGTTCATTAAGTAAACCGAGCACCATCTGATGACAGGTGTCACAATACTATTGGTTTATTTCATGTTCCATATTTATGGTATAATAAAAGTTCCCAAGACTTAATTCATGATTCGAATGTATCGTAGGTCCTCTGAAGTATTACATCTTCGAAGAAGCTATTAAGTGGAATGAAATGATAAAGTGCTAAGTGGATGGTTTTGGTTCGTTTCGTAGAGATTCGGTTGTCCTTAAATTCTATTCGATCGAGCCAAGCAGATACACTTGTACTTTTTCCGATTTCAACAATTAACTGATACATATCGTCTAACTTGGACCGTCACTTGATGTGATCATCACATGAATTTGGGGTAGCTTGCACATTTGTTCTCTACAGCTGCTATATCGTTTTCCTTTTCAATCATTACATCATATGTCATGATTAATTGAACTTACCGCCAATAAAAAGTATATAAGGTACGATTTTTTCTTCTTGAACTCCCATAAAATTTTCAAATCCTCCAAGCATCTTAGTGACAGAAAGAGAGTCTACCCAGACTCTAAAACACTTTCTCCCTAATTGAGTCTTCAACTGCTCATACCTTTGACCGTTTTCTCGATTTTCGATGAAATTCTTGATTTTTCTCCACCACTTATCAAGTCTTAATATTTTACCAATTATCTTCAACCTTTCTTAGGTATTTTAGGTGTGCAATTTCTCTTTCTCATAGTTTCCAAGGTTTTTCCTCCTTCTTCGAGTTATTTGTTATTTTTTCTTCCCGTTCTTCTACTATTGATGGATCACTTTGTTTTTAGTGCTGAATTTGGTTTTTTCACCATTTAGGTGTCCATTGAGTTTTTTGTCCTAGGAACAGTTAATTTCTAGGGAACTTTTGGAACAGAAATTTATCAGAAGCACCGGCTATTAGCGCTCTTATTTAACCTAAGATTTACTATACTTTGATTTTATGGTGTTCTTGATGAGTTACAAACCTTATGTACCTAAATGGATAGAGTACTTGCCTACATTTTTAAATCAAAACAGATTAACCACAATATGTGTTTAATAAAAAAAGTACGAGATAAGTTCAAGATTATGTAACTGTTTTGAAAAACAAAACTAAAACAGTTTCAATAATCACACCAACAAGAATGAGATGAGGATATGTAGGAAGATGAAGTGCACACAGATTTTAACGTGGTAAAACCTCACTACACTGAGGAAACTTCCACGGTGACTTATAAGTCACAAACCAAAAATCCACTAAAACAAAATATACAAGTTACAGGCTATTTAACACGCATGCAAACAAAATAGACCTATACAAGTTTAGAATATGTACCCACTGGTTGATTCTGACTTTTTTATAATTCTGATGTTGATGTTGCTTTCTCAGCTTGCTAACTTCTCAACACTTTGTTTCATCTTTACGTTGACTCTTGGTATTTAAAGATCTTATAGCCAACACTTATTGTGTTGTAGTGTGTCAAGTGTTTGTGAAAGTGATCTAACACATGCATGCACACACGCACACTTATTTATACAAACAAGTCCTATCAAATTACAGAAAGATGTAAATGAATTAAGTTTTCCAGTTTCACTCTTCTTTAGAAACAAATGACTCTCTTGATCTTTAAACTAACCCAGAATCCAAGGTTACCTTGCTCAAAAGACAGTTCAAGGTCTTAATCAATTTCAGAGGGCTTTGAAAATGTTTTTGAAATTGAAAACCATCGATTGCGATTCTAACTAGATAAGAAGTCTTATTTCATAAGAACTAGAAACAGAAAAGAATTTGTTGATTCTAGAGTTATGAAAAATATTTACAAAAAAATAATCAACAAATCTAATTTCTCAAGATGAGAAACGTAAAAATGCAGATCTAAGTGTAATATAACATAAAAGAGCAAGATCTACAATTTCTATAAGAAAGAAATAGAGATCAGACTAAAATGCTTAAGTTGGTTAACAGATCTCAAACTCAGAGGATTTAAACCACGAACTGACTTCAAACCACTACCGAAATAACTCTCAAAAACTCAGGTTTGGTTTTGATGTAAAATGATTTTTGAAAAAAGAATTTACGGTTTGAAAATGAGATTAGGGTTTGAACAATTTAGGGTTTTCTCTCTTCTCTTTTTCCTTCAGTTTGGACGAACTGGCCAAAGTCTTCAAATGCTGAGACTTAACCTCCTTTTATACTCAGCGAGGAAGGTTCGAGAATAAGAGATCAAATCCAATGGCTGAGATTTGATCATGGACTATTGACTCTTATCCAATAGTTTAACAAAAGCGGTGGATTAAACATACGTTGATTGGTATAAAAGGGGTTCACATGGATTGGGATAGAACGCATGAAGTACGTTGATAAAAGAAATCCAAGGGCTGAGATTTAGTGAAGGTTCTGAGTGTATAAACAAACACAAATCAGGCCGCTATAACAATGACAGGTGTAGGGCTCAAGTTGCAAGAAGATTTTGGGAAGAGGCGGTGTCTAAAGCATGCCATATGGTGAATAGGGTTTACCTTAGTCCACACACTCTTAAGACGCCCTACGAATTGTGGACTTGAAATAAGCCAAACCTTTCATATTTTCGTGTCTTTAGGAGTAAATGATATATACTACGGGACATAGAGCAATTAGGAAAGTTTAACTCCCAGAGCGATTAGGGAATACTGTTAGGATATTCATCGACTAGTAGAGCATATTGAATTTTTAACCTGAGTAGCTCTAAGGTTATGGAGTCAATAAATGTCACCGTGCAAGATGACGAACTGTCGGCATTTGTTGATTCTAACCTTTTGTGTGAGGATGACATACTTTCTTTTAATGATCCCATTGTGCCTCCCACACCCATAGTGGATCCCATTCCTGACTTAGGGGACACTCCTGCTTGGGTTCGTAAGAATCATAATCCTTATCCTATTCTAGGAAATCCCACCCTAGGGGTCAAGACTCATGGTCAGCTAGAGAACGTTGTTAGCCATGTTTGCTACATGTCTAAAGTCCAGCCCAAGAACTATAAGGAAGAACTCAATGATGAACACCGGATATATACTATGTAAGATGAGTTGCATTAGTTTTGAAATAATTATGTCTAGGAACTGATCCCCCGACCTAGTGAGACGAATGCGATAGGTACCAAGTGGATCTCCAAGAATAAGGTGGATGAGACTGGTACTATTATCCAAAATAAGGCTAGGTTGGTCGCTCAAATCTACACACAGATAGAGTGTGTAAACTTTGACGAGACATTCACTCCTGTTATGAGGATTGATTCCATCCACTTACTACTCACCATCGCATGTCATCTACGCTTAAAGTTATATCAGATGGATGTCAAGAGTTACTTTCTGAATGGCATTCTACAGGAGGAGGTTTACATGGAATAACCAAAAGGGTTTGAATACCCTAAGCACCCTGATCACGTCAACTATCTGAGGAAAGCCTTGTATGGGTTTGAAGCAAACACCCCGTGCATAGTACAAGAGTCTTGCTTCATATCTCTTAGCCCGTGGCTTTAAGAGAGGGGGAGTTGATATGACGTTGTTCATCAAGAGAGATGATGTTGCTATTTTGGTTGCCTAGGCCTATGTGGAAGACATAGTCCTTGCATCCACATTCTCCAAGCATGATCAACGCTTTGAGGAGGAGATGAAGAGTGATTTTTATATGAGCATGGTTGGTGAGCTTACTTTCTTCCTTAGTCTCTAGGTTCGTCAGCTATAGGATGAAATGATCATCTCCCAATCCAAGTATGCTAGAGGTGTTGTGAAGAAATTTTGTCTAGAATCCGCTAAGCATACACGTACACCGATGGGTACCTAAATTAAGCTTAAAAAGGGCACTTAAGGTAAATACGTAGAGCAAACCTTGTATCAGAGTATGATGAGTAGTCTTCTCTAATTGACTGCCAGTCGCCAGATATTGCCTTTAGTATTGGAGTCTGTGCGCAATATCAGGCATCCCCGAAAGAGTCACACTTACTCGCTCTTAAACGTATTATAAATACATGAGTGGGACTCTCTCCCTTGGAAATTGGTATTCCTTTGACAACAATGATTGTTTATCTTCCTATTCGGATGCCGATTAGGCTGAGAATGCTGATTGATGTAGGAGCACTTATGGTGGGTGTTTCTTCTTTGGTTATGATCTTGTCTCCTGGTTGAGCAAGAACTAAAACTCCATTTATTTATCCACTGCGGAGGCTGATTACATACAAACCGGGAGTTGTTTTACGCAACTTTTGTGGATGAAGAAGATGTTGGAGGATTATGGGATATCATAGGATAGCATGACCATTTCCTGTGATAACATGAGCGCGATACACATAACCTGTAATCAAGTCCAGCATTCATGCACAAAAGACATTAGGATACGCAAGCACTTTATCCATAAGCTTTTAGAGGAAAAGGTCGTATAATTGAGTTTTATATCTATCGACCTCCGGTTAGCCGATATCGTCACAAAGGCTATAGATGCCCTTAGATTCGAGAGTCTAAGGAAGTCTTTAGGAATTTGCATAGTTGACTGAGGGGTGGTCACCATATCTAGAGTAGGATGCATTTTCCCTGTTCATATCATTTGATTCCTATATCTAGATAGTATCGTTTGTATCATTTTTTTTATTTGAAAAATTGAAAAATCAAAAAAGATTTTATTTTTTGAAATTTTTTAGAAAATTTAAAAAGGGTTTTCTTTTTATAAAAATTTTTGAAAAATGCAAAAAGAATTTTTTATTTTGTTTACACTACTTATGGATGAACATTTAAGATAGCCATAGTCACAACTTCATTTCATATTCCACATGATTGTTCAATAGTGATTTTAGATGCTACATCATTTCATCCATGTGCTTTACATTGTTTGGAGTTTTTGAGATGTGATTACTGATATCTTCTACATGTTAAGCTTCTTATCTCCTTTATTGTACACATGCATGGAATTATTTGAGTATTTTACTTGTCTATCACATATTGGCTTGAGTGTTTCCATCTCAATTATGTCTATACAATGACCAAAATGCAATAAAACTTGACAAGATAGTAGTGCATGAAAAAACCGTTTACCGTGAGGATTTAATTAAAACAAAATATGATGAGCGAATCATGGTAAAGGGCTGCGAGAGTTTAAAATTAACTTATCGAGAAAGCCACCGTTTGAATAAATGGCCATAAAAAGAAAAATATGCCACATCAAATGTGCTAATAGGTTTTAGTTTCATCACCTCAAAAGAAAAAAATATAATGTTTAATTATTTATGAGGAATTTTGGATGGAAAGAAATGAAAAACAAGTTTGCACGTCCTTGAAAGTCATGAAAAGGCGTTTCAAACATTTTGGACGTTATTAGTGTGGAAATCACTTTGAGCTTTGATTTGCTGATTTGATTGAGTTACTTCCTTTTAATTCCACATTTTTTACACCTAAGGAAGATGTTGAGTTCATTTGTTAGGAATATCCAACATTCATCATACATATATGTTATGGCTGTATGTATTGATTTTCTTGTCGAATTTGTTCACATCCCTACATTTTCGCTATCATCGACTTAGTTGTTTTAGTGTTCTTTCAATGTGTTTTTTTTACTTTGAAATATTTTGAAAATTTCAAAATGAGCAAGTTTATTACCCGATGACATTCTCGATTTTCATTTCCTTTGTGTTCTTCATATCTTTCTATTTGGGGATATCATAGAAAGGGGGAGAACGAATTATGGGGGAGAATTTTTTGTTTATTTTCATAATGATTTACTTGGTCATAATTGATATTTATTTTTTCTTATCATTATATTTTCAACTATTGCGCATCACGAGTATTTGTTTCTTGTCTCATGTGTGTAGGTATAAAAAATGAGAATCAATTTTGCACAACCTGATAATGACAAAGAAATATTGAAGAGTTGAAGATTTGAAGATGATCAAATTTTGTGAAGACACACATTTAGTGTTTCCAGTTTTCGGGCTTAATGGGGATATTAAATTTTATGTCATTTTGGGCAGCATAATTCGGATTTTTTATGTATGTCTCGGCATAGACATAGGGGGAGATTTGTAAGGATATGATTTCTAAATGTTCGGGGTAGAATCTAGGAATTTTTAAGAGTCTTAGATCACAGTTTAGTAGGGGTGGCAATTCGGGTTAGTCGTGTCATTTTCGGGTCGTGGTGATTTTGATTTTATTATAAGTTTTAGGTAATCTTAAATCTATACAAGCTAATCGTGTCATTTTCGGGTCATTTTCGGGTTATTACCATAAACGGGTTATCGTGTCAAAAATTGCCAGCCCTACAGTTTAGTATGTCTGATACCGCTACATTTGGCACGTATCCACGATTATCCTCGACTGTCTTGATCCGAATCAATGCATCGATCATCTTCGTATGTTCATCATGTCTCAAGCTTCGTGATCTTCAACCGTTCCCACTACTCCACGTATTTATGGTAAAAAAAAATTAATTCTAGTTTTTTATTATTTGCATAAATAGTTGAGAATATTTTTAAATAAATTTTGAAGTCTGAAAGATATCTATCACGTAATATATTTTTTAAAAGAGGCGTTTTAAGACACGTCACTGATATCATTCAAACTACATCATATGTCGCTTGAACGACCGACCGCCTCAAATTGCATATTTATATTGCGTACATTCTACACATTTTCCTAAGTCTGCACACCTTCGTTGACAAAAACCTAAACTTTAACTACAATACAAAAACCTAAACTTTTTTATCGGCTTCCAACTGCAATACAAAAACCTAAACTTTAACTACACTCTTGCAGAGTATAGTGGCAAGTCTGGGTATTGAATCCACAGGGAGTTAGGACGTGTGAACGTGAAGACAAGGGTAAGGTAGTTTAATCCTAAACTTGATGTTAAAAGAAAAGAAAAGAAAAGAAAAAGATGATTGATTTTTGAATTTTATCTATGAATTAACTAATTCAATTAAATTAACCTATGCATTCAAAATTAACTAACTAAGAATGAATTAATATGAATGAAGAAATGGGTTAAGAATACACTCCCCCAAACCCTAGTGTGTATGCTAGTGCAAAATTAGTCATAAATTAGATAATTGACCAGACCCAGTCTTTAGTACTTCAAAGAATTACATATATGAGGTTCAAGCCCACATCATATATAATCAAAGAATGAGTAAAGCAATGTTGCAATAGTTCACGCGCGTTGCATCCTTAAGCACCTCGGTTACCTAGGGAAAATAAGGTCAAAATGTCTACAATGGTTGTGAAACTATACTGCACGATCTAATCACTTATTTAATTTAGAGGATAAATTTATATCTATGCATACCACATCGGGTTGGGTTCATGCATTGAAAAATTGTATGACTGTGTGATAATTGATTAAATTAAATTCGCAAGTTTCTAACCAACCCTTATTTAATTCAGCCCCTAAACATGCATCTAAGGTGCACGTGTCAATCCATAAATAAATAAATAAAGTGACACAAAAATATGCTGAGACACAGAATTCTTGAAAAAAACCCTTTCGGGTAAAACCTTTATTTCACTATGAATATATAAATCGCAACTTACTATTACATAGATAAATCTGCAATGGATCAACGCGCAACCAACCCACAAAGACACGCAGTCTTGAACTCAACAAGAGAATACACACAACACCCTCCAAGGACTCGCAACCCAAACAACAAAGGAAGAACCACAGCTCTCCTCAATGACACGCAGCCATAACTGTTTGTAGAGACTCCCTCAGCAATGACACGCAGCCCTCAGTTGCAAAGATCTCCCCACAAAGGTTGAACAATAGAAAATCTTGTGTTCTAGGGTTCCAAAAGATTCACAAAAGTAATTGGGATTTTTGTGTGTGAATCAAAAGATGTTTGGCACATCAAAAATCGAAGTCTTGTTGTGTTTGAACTCTTAGAAACTTTTTCTCAGAGATTTGAAAAATACACCACCAAAATAGGTATATTTATAGGAAATATGAATAGGTGGAAAAACATCTCACGGATCCGATCGAGTTTATCCCAGGCGGACCGGTCCGGATTGGAGGCGATCGGTCCGACCTCGGATCGGTTCTTTTTTAAAATAGGCTTCTTCGGTTTGCAATCGGTCCGTGGTATACTGGTGCAAAGCGGATCGGTCCGGAAGGTTGGCAAACTGGTTTGGAGGCGGATCGGTTCATTTTTAAAAGGGGCGGACCAGTCCGGTTATCCAGAAAAATTAAAATCTTTTAAAAACATCATTTTGCTTGAAAAAAACTTACTTCTTATTTTTATAAAAAACATTTCATAAAAAATTCCCAATACTAAGTATGAAACTTTAAGGGACTTAGAAGCAAAACTTTACCAAGTTCATTCTCGTAGAGGTTATGATGTTGAAGACGTTTTTATATTCGGATCCGTTGATGTAGATGCGATCTTGAATTTCTTCAACGATGTAAAGGCGTACGACATACAAATTGATAATGGACAAAAATGTCCTTACAAATCTCCCCCTATTTTTATGCCGGTACATACATAAAAAATATCTTAATTATCAACAATGATCTATACAAATCTACCCTCCCATGAACCCTAAAGATGTAAAGATACAAATGTTTAAATCTTCATCGTTTGTTCTTCAATCTTTAACAATCATTAAAGCTCAAAGCTTTTCTCATCAGGGTGTGCAACATATTGATCTTCAATCTTCATGCCTACACACATGAGACAAAGCAAATACCACGTGACATATCGAGTTTGAAATGAGATAAACATAGATACCAATTTATGATAAAAATAATTTCTAATTCTCAAAAACTCCCCAAAAATTCAAACTCCCCCATAATATGATAATTCTTTCTCCCCCTTTTTATGATGTCCCCAAATAGACAAATGAGAAGAATGAATCAAATAAGAAAAATCGGGGTGTCACGGTACACAAAACAGGGCATTAAACAATATGGCAAATGTGCTCTTGCAAGGAGATGCTCAAAAATAAATGCACAAACTATTTTTGATTTGCGATCTTGAATTTCTTCAACGGTGTAACGACGTACGACATACAAATTGATAATGGACAAAAATGTCCTTACATCAATCCCCACCCTTAAAAACATAGATTAACATGACTAAAATAAAAGAAAACTTAAAAATTAAATTGCATGAATTCATAACTAAATCTAGAAAATTGAGAACATGACTTGAAATGGGATTGGAAAACTAGAAAGCAACAATTAATTAAACTAACTATGAAAGCAGTAAAAACAATAAATTAAAATTACTTGAAATGGATGAATGATGAATCTTGAATAGATCTTTGAATCTTTAATAATAGCCAAACTTCAAAACTAGGGTTCTTGGATACAAGAATCCTTTAAAAACAAATTACGAAGAAACCCTAACTACTAACCTCCAACAACTTGAAGTAAAAAACCTCCTCCTCTTCCTACTAGGGTTTTCCCTTTTATATATCTAAAAAATGACTCTTCCCATGCCTCTCCACATTTTACAACTAATAAAAAGGAATTATACAAGAAATTTCAAGAGTTGAAAATCTTCAGCTTCCAGAATTAATTTCAACTTTTGACTTTATGTCTCCAACTTTAAATGGGCATAACTTCTTCACCGTAGCTCGGATTGGGATGACGTTTTTTCCAATGTTCTTATAATTTAGAGCTCTTAAGCTTTATAGTTTTCCCCAACTCCAGAATATGGATGAAAAATTACAAAAATATCCTTGAACTCCCCATTTCTTGCTTTCTTTCACTATTTTGCATTATCTTTCGCACTAATTTGCATGAAATACCTGTAAAATACATAAGAGATATACAAAATACGAAATACTTTCCAAAAAGGGTTATTATCATATATATAAGACAAATCCAAGCTATTTACAATGCACGGGATCATAAAAATACCAAAATTAAGGGAATAAATGTGACGAATTTACGCCTAATCAAATCCCCCTAACTTACAACTTTGCGCGTCCCGAGCAATGTAAGAGAAATGAGTTGACTTTTGAAATTCCTTTTATTAAAATAAAATTCCACTTTCGCAGGAAAGCGATTGCATTGAGCATATGCAATAAGACTTTAAACCCCTAGGTTACCCTAGTAGGACGAGTTTTGTCTCGTGAGGGTTTGCAGTGAATACACCCACAAAATTCTTTATTGGCTCAAATAAATATCAAAATACTTAAAAATTGTACAATTTAAACTTTTCAAGAAATAATCACCATAAATTCATTTTCAAATGTCTCAAACCATAGTGTGTAAGTGTGTAAAGCCAGAAATTAAACCTCAAATTTCCACCGATTGAGCATTACGTTACTTTCCGAAAATTCGTTTTGATTCAAATTATTACGGATGCACTCACAAATGAATCACTCGGATTTTGGTTGTTTTCTCTCGGTATGCATAATATAAAGTGTAAATATAATGGACAAAAATTCACGCATACAAAATTGAAAAGAAGGAAATATATGATGAAAATATCTCATCATCGGAATATATTTATTAGGTAACAGGAAACATCATCTCTTAATCACACCATTTTAATCTCTTGTATTATCTTTTCATGTCTTAGCTCTCCATGCAGTAATTAATTTTGCCATTCAGACTCGGTTAGGAATTTTCGGGTTAAAAAGTGTAAAGGATAAAAATGGAAATGGACGCAATGTTTAGAATGGGAAAATGTCCTTATGATATCCATTAGTGCTTTCTCGGGCATTTGCTCATTTTTCTCTTTCTTTTTTTATTTTTATTTTTTTCTTTTTTCTACTTATTTTTCTTTTCTTGCCCTTTTTTTTATTACAAACTTTGGACTTACTTGATGAATTTCTAATTTTTCACAATTTCGGGCTATTTGGGTTTTTTGGGTTATCAATCGAAAGGGGAATATTTTATTAGACTCAAAGTGGATTGCAAAGGGATAATTTTTTTACAACTTTATTATGGCTAATATTTTTTGGTTAAACAAAATAGGGCCTACTTCATTGTCCAAATTGTTAACCACATTACCATATGCATCTCAAGATTAATTAAGTTTAGAGATATATTTAACACGAATTTCGAGACAAAATTTCACACATTTCCCATAACCGATCAAAACAATGGACTAAGATCATCAACGACTTATTAAAATGCTGAAAAGAACTTTGAGTTAATCATAAACTCGGATTGATTTAAAAACTCATAAAAAATTGAAAGGTTCGAAATCTCACCAGGTTTGATCAAGCTCCACACTTATTCGTTAAGTCGTCAATTTTCTTTCAATTTCCATCTTCGGTCAATTTTGGCTTAGTGCATTTTGATTGTTAATAATTTGAGACTTAAAATAGAATAAAGGTGACATTTTTGATAAATTTAAATTCCAATTTTTATTTATTTTGAACAAAAATATTTTTGGCTTTTTCAAACTTTTTCAATTTTTTCAATTTTTTTTAAATTTTCTAAGAAAACACACTTGGAAAGAACATGTGATCGAATCAATGAATCTAAACAATAAATGGGAAGAATATACCACACCCCCTAACTTAGATGTTGCATTGTCCTCAATGCGAATCAACAACACAACATAAAGAGAGGAAAAGAAAGTTATTACCCAAATGGAGTGATCCCCCAAAAGTACGAGTCCATTGAATCTACAAAACATCTTAGAACCGAGCATAACAAAAAGAATAACTAAAACTTTAACTATAAAAAATAAGCTAACTATTGTACAATCTACGATTTTAAATTCTAATAAATTAAACACTAGAAGTCGAAAAATTTGAGGGTCCACCCAAAATACAATTTGACTTTAAGGGATTAATGGTGTACCCTCACTAGAAAGCATGCCTCCCGAAAAATAAGAATTTTGTTTGAACAACGGAAGGCATGTGCAAAGCAAAAAAATGGACCATCACCAATTAAAAATTTTAGGGGGATAATGAGAGATTTGAGTGCACAATGGGACAAATACCATTGGGATCCAAGAAAAATAGAATCACGCTCCAAAGATTGTAGTATGGGAAGCGGAGCACACAAACAGAAAGAGTCCATCTTGGAAAAAAAATTCAAGCATAGAGTCCTTGTCCTCAAAATCTTCTCCCCTAAAATTTTCAACTGGATCTGGTGGAGTGACATGTCTAAGTGTATGGCCTGTAAGATGAAGGATCTGAAAAAAAACATTCCCATACAAGAATTGGATCAACATTCTCAAGACATTCATCCAGTTCTTGTGATAACTCTAATTGGTCTATAACAGTGAATGAGAATGGTGAGGACATAAATTCAATCTCAAGTTATTCTTCATTGGATTCCTCATTTGGTTAAAAACACTCTTTAGTCTCAAAAATATCGGAAGAAAAATCGTCATTGGATTCGAATAATGCATCCAACTCTTGCACCCAAAAATGATTTTCTTCCCTATATTCTTTTTCACTCCTTTCTTTTTCAAGACTTTCATTTTGATAAATTTGGATGGCCTTAGCACTGGGCTTGTATTTATGAGACTCATCTTTAGTGATATTTATCCAATGTTCATAAATTATGAGTTCATTATCCTCCTCACTATTAGAATAACAATTAAAACCACCAAAAGAGTTAAAGTAAGACATTTCAAATCGGGCAATTCTAGAATGTGACACCCATATTTCTGAATTTTTTTTTAAGGTCAAATTAGGGATTAACCAGCCCAACCTAAAGTCTACCTAATTCCCCGGTAACGACGCCATTATGATCGATTTGTGAACCGAGCATCCGTGTAATACACTAGTTGTTGTTGTCGGCTTCCAACCTCAATACAAAAAAACTAAACTTGTAACTACACTCTTAAAGAGTATAGTGGTGAGTTTGAGTATCGAATCCACAAGGAATGTTTGATAGAATTTAATTGATTTATTACTACTAAAATAAAAGTGAAAAAGATGATTATGGTTGAAAAGGGAAAAAATAAAAAAGTTAACTATGCATGCATGAGAAAACTAATTAACGGCACCATTTTGATCGAGTCAAAAAATCGAGCGTCCGTGTAAATAAGCTAGTCGTTGTTATCGGGTTCCAACCGCAATACAAAAACCTAAACTTTAACTACACTCTTGCGGAGTATAGTGGAGAGTCTGGGTATTGAATCCACATGGAGTTAGGACGTGTGAACGTGAAGAGAAAGGTAAGGTAGTTTAATCCTAAACTTGATGTTAAAAGAAAAGAAAAGAGAAAGATGATCGATTTTTGGATTTTATGTATGAAGTAACTAAATTCAATTAAATTAACCTACGCGTGCAAAATTAACTAACTAAGAAGGAATTAATGTGAATGAAGAAATTGGTTAAGAATACACTCCCCCAAATCCTAGTGTGCATGCCAGTACAAAATTAGTCATAAATTAGATAATTGCTCAGACCTAGTCTTTAGTACTCCAAAGCATTACATATATGAGGTTCAAGACTGCATCATACATAATAAAAGAATGGTTAAAGCAGTGTTGCAATAGTTCACGCGCGTTGCATCCTTAAGCACCCCGGTTACCTTGGAAAAACGAGGTCAAACGGTCTACAATGGTTGTGAAACTATACAACAGGATCTAATCACTTATTTAATTTAGAGGATAAATTTTATATCTATGCATACCACATCGGGTTGGATTCATGCATCCCCACCATTAAAAACTTAAATTAACATGATTAAAATAAAAGAAAATTTAAAACTGAAATTGCATGAATTCGTAACTAAATCTAGAAAATTGAGAACATGACTTGAATTAGGATTGGAAAACTATAAAACAACAATTAATTAAACTAACTATGAAAGCAGTAATAATAATAAATTAAAATTACTTGCAATGGATGAATGATGAATCTTGAATAGATCTTTGAATCTTAAATAATAGCCAAACTTCAAAACTAGGGTTCTTGGATACAAGAATCCTTTAAAAACTAATTACAAAGAAACCCTAACTACTAGCCTCCTAAAACATGAAGTAAAAACATCCTCCTCTTCCTACTAGGGTTTGCACTTTTATATATCTCAACAATGACTCTTAACATGCCTCTCCACGTTTTACAACTAATAAAAAGGAATTATACAAGAAATTTCAAGAGTTGAAACTCTTTGGCTTCCAGAATTAATTTCAACTTTTGACTTTGTCTCCAACTTTAAATGGGCATAACTTCTTCACCGTAGCTCGGATTGGGGTGCTGTTTTTTCCAATGTTCTTGTAATTTAGAGATATTAAACTTTCTAGTTTTACCCACCTCCGGAATATGGCTATAAAATTACGAAAATTCCCTTAAACTCCCCATTTCTTGTTTTCTTTCACTATTTTACATTCTCTTTCGCACTAATTTGCATGAAATACCTGTAAAATACATAAGAGATATACAAAATACAAAATAATTGCCAAAAAGGGTTAGTGTCATATATATAAGAAAAATCCAAGCTATTTACAATGCACGGAATCATAAAAATACCGAAATTACGGGGATAAATGTGAAGAATTTATAACTAATCATTCGTTTTCTGCATAACAGTAGCAGTTTTCAGACTTCATTTTTCATGATTTTCAGAACTTTTTGATTCACAAATAATTCCCAATCCTTTATTTGAATCCTCTAAACCCCTAAGAAGATTGTTCTACTCATCTGGACTTCACTTGTGGAGAAGAAGAAGCTTTTCCATTGCCGACCAATTGGAGTTCTTGCAGGATCTCTTGCTGATGACATCGAACTGACGCCTGTGGGTATTTCGTATATCACTTGTATTTTCGTTGTAGTCCATGTAAATCGATATTTAAAAATTATAGTGGAAATACGATGGTTTTGCCAATGTGGGGGAGTTTTCCTCATTTGTGATTGTCTTGCATGCTTAGATTATTTCATTAGTCAATCACGTTTGTTTGCAAGAGTCAAGACTTGTTGGGAATGAAATTGGAATTTAATTCAGTAAGTTTGACATTGATTGCGGGTGCACTCTCATTCTTTTCTACTACGCACACACATTAGTGTACTTTACAATATATATATATATATATATAGGGAGAGGTTCAAAAGTGAACCAAAATAATGAACTTTTTAATGAACCTACTAAGATATTAAAAATTGATCCTTAATTTCTTATTGTAATTGGTCCGTGCCAGCGGGGGATTGAAAAATTATGCATTGCCGCTGGCGCGGACCAATTATAACAAGAAATTAAAAATAATTTTTTTAATGTCTTAGTAGGTTCATTAAAAAGTTCATTCTTTTGGTTCACTTTTGAACCTCACCCTATATATATATATATATATATATATATATATATATATATTGTACCATTAGGTGAGACCTTCTAGTACATGCATACTCTGCTATCAAGTCCCAGTACCTCACGTACGAAATAGAGGATTATTGGTTAAATATATCATTTGAACCTTAAATTCAATTTACACAAAATGGGAGGCAAACATAGTCCCTAGCCAAATGGATCACGCACATACCGACGATCCCATCCAACTGTCGAACTATCTTACTCTCAGCTAGTATGTTTCCAAGGTTCTATGTTCTGGATATGAATCTAAAACTGTCCACGACACGAAACCTCCTCCCCCCGATAGCAAGCAGCGTAGGTATGTCATACACATAATATCACAATCATCGTAATATATGCATAAACTCATCATATACATACAGAGAGTATATTTCATGTTTATCCCATAAAATAATATTTCACATTTCCCATTACTCCTAACATCACTTGTTAAATGAAAGGATATATATAATTTAATTAATTATTTCACTACCTACCTTTAACCCATACTTATTGGTCCAAAACCCATACTCATTATAACAAGCCTGGATTATATTTTAATTCCCAATAATCCTTTTTCTCGATAAAGTTACATTCTGCCTAGAAATATAAAATTACAATTTGAGGCTTTTCTGATCGAATTTTGAAAAAAACTTAAAACTAGAAGGTTGTGCAAAACATGATTTTATACAAGAACACGTGTGCACACTACCAAATTCTTCTTTCAACAGTCCTAAAATTATCATTCAATGTTCGTCCTTTTTCTAAAATGATTTTTCATGCGTTTTCTCAACTATTTTTTTATGTTTAATCTTTCATTCTACAACTCCGAACTCCCAAAAAATATCCCCGTCAATATATTAATCTATATACACGATTTCTAATCTTTTATATTCATTAAATCATCAAAAACTCAACTTAAATTGGATTAATTCATGGTTGTTCTCTAAAACATCATTTTACCATTTATCATCAAGAACACATGTAAAACCCATATTTCTCCCAATTTTAATTGTTATAATTTCACCAATATTCATCTACTAACATAATAATTATATTTTACTATCAATACTCCCAAAAATATAATTTTCAATTCCTCAATTTATCATAACCTTTCATAAATTCCAAAATAGTAAACCTCCTATTCTAACATGAATATGACATTCAACTAAAGCTCAGAAAGATAAACACTTTCCTTTTAATGTAGGTCTGATCCGTTGAAGAAGTAATATATCGTTCTATTTTGATCTCTTTGATTTACACTTTGATGATGATACTCTAAGTATGTTCTTGCACAAATTCGTCAAATCTTACTTTAAACTCTTGAAATTCCTTATCAATTCTCTTAACTTTCTCTCTAACTCTTTGTATAACTTATAAGGACATATTTTCATAGGTCCGTTATCAATTTAATATGTCATATGCCGCTACACCATCGAAGAGCATTCAAGAGACATCTACATCAAAGACGGATCCGAATTACTCAAGTTCTTCATCATTCAAGACTCCGCGAAGTTTACTTTGGTAAGGTTATGTTTTAAACACCTTAACTTTTCACTTAGAGCTTTTGGGATATTTTTACAAAATATTTTCTAAGTGTTGGAGCGGACTTTTTCGTCAAAATTTGAGAATGAGTATTTTTTCTAAGTGTTGAAGCGGACATTAAAATAATATTTTTTTCGCTTCAGTCGTTCGAGCGACATAGCATGTCGTTCGCGCGAGATAGCATGTTGTGCGATCTCGTTCGAACGACATCCGCCTTCGTTCGAGCGACTTGCTGATCTCGTTCGAACGAGTTCTATTTTCGAGGCGGTGTATTTTTGTATAAATACTCATTATTTAGTAACGTTTTCATTAAGAAGTCCATACGTTTTTCAGAACAAAAACACTGCCAAAGCAGTAATCTTTAGGCTTCTTCTTTTAGGGTTTTAGTCCCTTTTTGATTTACAATTCACAAAACTCCCATCATGCTTTAGTGAATTATTTTGGTGTTCAAGAACACATCTTTGCCTTTGTTCATCTTTTGTGGAGTGCGTCTCTACACCATATGGCTACGTGTCATTAAGGATCTTGCTGCGTGAAGATTCTTTTATAGGACTGAGAGTCCTTGGAGGGTGCTGCGGGTATTCTCTTGCTGAGTTCAAGACTGCGAGTCTTTGTGGGTTGGCTGCGCATTGATCCATTGCAGATTTCTCTATATAATTGTAAGTTGCAATTTATAGATTCATAGTGAAATAAAGGTTTTACCCGAAAGGGGTTTTTTATAAAATCTGTGTCTCAGCATATTTGTTGTGTCGCATATAGGATTTGTTTATGGTTTGTCACACGCACCGTAGATGCATGTTTAGGGGCTGAATTAATAGACTCTAATTAAATAAGTGAGCCAAATTAGATATTTGAGAATTTAATCAATTATCACACAGTCGCACGTTGCTTTTCAAATTGGTATCAGAGCAGGTTACGCTAATTTATCGCGTATTCCTATTTTTCGCAAAATCGTGTGATATTGATGTTTTTTTTGAAAAATCAGTTTTGTGAAAAATCGCATTTTTTCTAATGGAGCACTTCTATAATAAGATGTCTATTTTTTACGGGTCTAATTATGCCTATTGGAAAGCTCGCATGAAATCTGGTTTAAAAGCCATTGACGAGCGTGTTTGGTACCTTTGCAAAAATGGGTGGACTCCTCCCACGGTCACCGTTGATAATATCACCTCTTTAAAACCCGTGTCAGCCTGGACTGAAGATGATCATAAAATGTCTAAATATAATTCACGTGGTTTGAGTGCTATTTCTGGAGCTATCACTCCTGATGAGTTTCGCCGAATTATGATGTGCACCACGTCTAAAAAGGCATGGGATGTTTTGAAATTGACACATGAAGGTACGAACGCGGTTAAAGAATCTAAGTTACAAAATTTGGCCACCCAATTTGAGACTATCACCATGTCTGAATCTGAATGCTTTAATGATTTTTATGCACGTTTGTCGGACATTATTAACACCAGTTTTAATTTGGGTGAGGTTATTGATAACACGCGTGTCGTTAAAAAGATTTTGAGATCTCTCCCAAAACGCTTTATTCCTAAAGTCACTGTTTTGAACTCTTTGGGAAATTTGAAATCACTTAAGTTGGAAGAACTTGTAGGAGATCTTCAAACCTATGATATTGATATGTTTCCCAAAACCATTAAGGCTAAGGATAATGGAATTGCTTTAAAGAGTCATTGTAAGAAAAAGAAAGAAAAAGTTTATGAGTCCGATTCTGAGGGAGACTTTGATTTTAATGATATGGCCTTGTTTGCAAAAAATTTTAAAAAATTTCTCAACATGAACAAAAATAATTCTTCCAATAAAAAGAAATTTTTTGAGAAAAATAAAAAGAAAAGAAAGGCCAAAGAAAGCGGTGAGAGGGAAAAAGATAATGACTCAGATGAGGAGTGCGAGGAAGATCTTGAGAACGTGACTTGTTTTGAATGTGGGGGTAAGGGACATAAGTCGTTTGAGTGTCCAACATGGCTTAGAAAGAAAGGGAAGAAAGTGGCCATGCTTGCCACACTTAGTGATAGTGAGGGTGATGAGGGAGATGAGTCTGATAAAGGTTTAGCTCATGGGATGGTTGTCGCTTTTTCTAGTCGTGTGAGCACCCCCACTTTGTCTCACGAGAGTGCACACGAGAGCGATGATAGTGATTTGTGTTATTCTAGTGAGGATGAGAACGAGGAAGAAAGTGGAGATGAAAGTGAGCTCCAAAAAGCTTTTAGGGATTTGTACACCGAGACCTTGAAAAGTACGAAGTATAATCGAGATTTAGGTCATCGGGTTTTAGATTTGGAGAGAGAGAAGGAGGTTTTAAGAAAGTAGAAGTGTGATTTGACCAACACGTTGTCTAGTCTAATGACACGTGTATCCCAAATCGAGAGTGATCTCGAACGTGCCAGGGAGGTCAAAGTCATTTTTGAGAATTCACCCAAGAAGGTTGAAAATGTGGTTCTTAAGGGTAAAGGTGAGAAGTTAGGAATAAGCCATGACAGTGCTTTTATTTCTCAATTAGAACCCGAGCCGGTTCCCACTTTAGTGATAGATTCACATGAGTCTCACCCTCACCCACCTAGGCGTCCCATTCCTATTTGGAAAGTGCGTCCTAGAGTTTTTGAGAGAGGTGTTCCAAGGCCTATTTATGTTTGCTCACATTGCAAAAGGATAGGACACCTTAGGGAATTTTTCTTTAAGTTGGTGTATGTGTCACGTTTTTCTTCTACACGTGTTTCTGATACACATGCACCCACACATGATTCTTTACATGCTCCCAGAGACTACATGAGAGAGTTTGCACATTTAGGTGAGCAAGTTAAGTTTTTAGTCAAAACATCACAAGAATTGATGGAGGTTTTTCATAAGTTGTCACCACCTTTGGAAAACTCCTCCGCACCTAATGATTGAGGTTTGACTTGTTTACTAGCATAGGATGATTTTCATGATGATATTGTTTGCCTATTGCAAGTATGTATCATTTGTGCATATTTTTTTTGGGAGAAAAAATTTGAAAAATTCAAAAAGATTTTATTTTGATAAAGTTTTTATAAGAATCCAAAAAGATTTTTGTTTTTTTGTTTGCACCGTTTATGGATGGACACTTAGGATGACCGAGTCACAACATCATTCCATTATTTTCATGTGACTATTTGATAGTGTTTTGAGACAATAGGTCAATTCATCCTTGTGCTTTATAATGTTTGGAGTCATTAAGATGTAATTTAGTGTTACTTCCTACATGTTTGACTCATATTTCCTTTATTGCACACATGCACGGATTTTTTTGATTATTCTACTTGTCTTATCACATGTTGGTTGGGTGTTTTCTCTTCAATCCTGTCCTTAAAACGAGCCAAGCGCGATAAATTTTGATAAGGAAATTGTGCATATAAAAACCGTTTTGTGAGTTTGTGTGCTTTGTTTAAAAAACAGGGAAGGGCTGCGAAAGGTTCATTTTGCCTTTACGAATACTAAGCCACCGTTAAATTGGACCTAAAAAATGGAGGACTTTTATTATCCGGGGTCCAAAGAGGATTAAAAGAGCCCGAAAAAATTTAAAGGCAATAAAAAACAATTCATGCCAAGTATGGGCCATTTAGGTTTTTGCACCAATTCTCCAAAGTTTGAGAATTTTGATTACCTCTAAAAGAAAATATATATGAGGGTGTTTGGTTGTAGATTTTAAACGGGTTTGCATGTCCTTGAAAATTTTGAAAAATCGCTAAATAGTTTTGGACTTTATTGGTGTGGAAATCATTTGACTTTGATTTGTTGATTTGTATAAGACGATGTCATTTAAATTCAACAAATTTTTACACCTAAGGATTCATTTGATGTTCATTCGTTAGGGGTACACGTATTCATCGTGCACATATGATTGATTAAGTTGATTTACCTATCGAATGTGTTCACACCCATTCATTCCATTTCCATGACTTGGTTGTTTGAGTTTAAATCCATGGTGTGATTTTTGTATCATATTTTTCAAAGTGGTATCTTATTTTTGTATCAAAAATTGAAAAATCCAAAAATAGTTTGTGAGATATTTTTGAGATATCCCTTTGCATGAGCTTAGCTTGATCTTTGTTTGCTATGTATTTTTATCGTGACACTCCATGTGTTGATTGTTTCTTCTTATCTGTCTATTTGGGGACATCATAAAAAGGGAGAGAAAGAATTATCATGTTATGGGAGAGTTTTTGCATTATGAGATTTTATTTTTAATGCTTTATTCTTATATCATTTCAAACTCGATGCGTCACGAAGGTTTTGCTTTTTCTCATGTGTGTAGGTACAAAGATTTAAGATCATGATGTTGCACACCCTGATAACAAAAGCTTTGAGATTTGACGAAGATGATTGAAGAACAGTTTTGAGGTCTTGCAAATTTATTCAAGGGAGGGTATATTTGTATAGGCAATTTGATTTTTGATAATTCGGATTTTTTATGTATGTACCGGCATAGACATAGGGGGAGATTTGCAAGGACATATTTTCATAGTTCCATTATCAATTTATTATGTCATATACCGGTACACCGTCGAAGAGAATTCAAGAGACATCTACATCAAAGACGTATCTGAATTACTCAAGTTCTTCATCATTCAAGACACCGCGAAGTTTACTTTGGTAAGGTTATGTTTTAAATACCTTAACTTTTCACTTAGAGCTTTTGGGATATTTTTACAAAATATTTTCTAGTGTTGGAGCGGACTTTTTCGTCAAAATTTGAGAATGAGTATTTTTTCTAAGTGTTGAAGCGGACATTAAAATAATATTTTTTTCGCTTCAGTCGTTCGAGCGACATAGCATGTCATTCGCGCGAGATAGCATGTCGCACGATCTCGTTCGAACGGCATCTGCCTTCGTTCGAGCGACTTGTTGATCTCGTTCGAATTAGCTATGTTTTCGAGGAGGTGTGTTTTTGTATAAATACTCATTATTTGATAACGTTTTCATTAACAAGTCCATACGTTTTCCAGAACAGAAACACTGCCAAAGCAGTAATCTTTAGGATTCTTCTTTTAGGGTTTAAATCCCTTTTTGATTTACAATTCACAAAACTCCCATCTTGCTTTAGTGAATTATTTTGGTGTTCAGGAACACATCTTTGCCTTTGTTCATCTTTTGTGGAGTGCGTCTCTACACCATATGGTTGTGTGTCATTAAGGATCTTGCTGCGTGAAGATTCTTTTATATGACTGAGAGTCCTTAGAGGGTGCTGTGGGTATTCTCTTGCTGAGTTCAAGACTGTGAGTCTTTGTGGGTTGGCTGCGCATTGATCCATTGCAGATTTCTCTATGTAATTGTAAGTTGCTATTTATAGATTCATAGTGAAATAAAGGTTTTACCCGAAAGGTTTTTTTTCCTGAAATCTGTGTCTCAGTATATTTGTTGTGTCGCATGCATGATTTGTTTATGATTTGTCACACGCACCATAGATGCATGTTTTGGGGCTGAATTAATAGACTCTAATTAAATAAGTGAGCCAAATTAAATATTTACGAATTTAATCAATTATCACACAGTTTTACGTTGCTTTTCACAACTCTCCTAACCTTTGGTTTTATGAAAATGACTCTTCTCTTAGCCCAAAACTTTTATTTTATAAGTGTAATCCCATTTTTCCTTTTCATATACCATTAAGAATCTCAACAGTCACCTAAATAAGTCCCAATTAATCTAAAAAGGCCCCGAGACTCGAACACAACCCTCGAGAACTCAACCCTGACTATTTTGACCCTTCCGGACATATTGGAACACTCAAAATGACCATATGAACTACCAAAAATGAAATTACATTTTATTTCCCAATTTAAGTCCCGACACGACTGACATGCGTGTCTCGATTAAATTTATCATAACTGTAGTATTTCTCACTCACGACAAGTTTAATCTTCTCCCATCATTATTATTACTCATTCAGTAAGTAAAGTCAATATGAATAAATATTAATTAATCTTCTATTAAATTTTTTCCCATTATTTAAATTAATCCCATATTTAGAAATCATTAAAAATTGCGGGGTATTACAGTAGTATGCCTAAAAAATGAGCGTAGACACCCAAATTATATCCCTTGGGCAACCTCTTCTCGTGGTTCTGCTCTATTTCCTATTTGAGTTCCCTTCAAGGGTTCAGAGATTGAGGAACCATAGTCTTTGAGCCATGTTGAGCAGTAAGAAAATTTAGCAAACATAGTGTTAATGTTTGTAGTGGACTTGGATTCTTCCCCTGAAAGGTCTAGGTCTAATATGGGGAAACCTCCATATCTTCCCTTCCTAGTGTGGGGTACAAAAGGACTCTGGACAGTTGAATTCCTTAGAGTAACACAAATTTTCTAAGGGTTGGTAGTGTTTTGGAGAGGCTAAAGATTCAAGAACAGCCATCTCAATGGCTGTCACGGGAAACAAGGGTTGACCTCATCTAATGGGGGAAGTTGAAGATTTTAATTTTGACCCACATCATGTGGTGACATCGGAGGATCATAATAATAACCATAACTCTATCTATAAATATAGGAACAATGGTCTTGACATGTTTAGTACCATGGACACAAAAGAAGAATTTAAATTCTAGAGGGATATGACCCAGATAACTTATGGAGATTTGCGCAACATAGTTTAGTAGTGGTGAGTTCACTGAAAGATTTTTTGTATAGCATGTTTTATACTTCACTATTTTTTTTACTTGATGATTTGTTGATAGATCTTTATGGATGCTACAATTTTGAGAGAGAAAGTCTTCACTAATTATGTGGCATATGAGGAGCAGATGAATAGTATGAACTCCTTGACTAAGGAGAATGACGAGTTGAAGGAAGGCTTGAGGGAGGTCAATGAAGACTTAAAGAAGGTATCCAATGAGATTGCATAGAAGGAAGAGAAAGTGATCAATAATTTTTTTTCCCTTAGCCAAGCTCAAAAAGAAGTTCACAAGTTAAAGGAGCAGGCTGACACTGATGTCGTGAAATTCAAAATGTGGAGGAGGACTTGAACAAGGCAAATTATTACTTTGCGTCATCCAACAAAGATATGGATAAGGATAATCAAAGCTTGTGAAGGCCGAAGAATCCCTAACAAAGGTTAAGAAAACCGAAATAGAGAAGTATAAATCTTTATTTAACTATAATGTGGATAACATGTCTTTCTTCCTTGATGGATATGAGGTATTGAAGAAAAGGGTGATAAAATATTACTGGTACATAGCTGGGAAAGTTAACAAGTGGGAGGGCAATGATGATGAGGCCACAACCCTTGTTGTTGAGAAGTTTATGGAAGTAGAGGATTCTACTGCTGATGTCGACCAAACTGGGGAGGCTGGCTAGGTACAGATTATTAAGGAAGCTCTACCCATACTCAAAGATAATACTATTATAGACACCCCATCCCAGTTCCCCTCTAGGAACCTCCTTAGGTCCCTAGAAGTCACTTATTCACCATAAACCATAAGTCATACTCCGAGTACTGATGTGGAGACCACCGAGAACTCTATAGCCCCATTTGACTCCGGTTAACTCTCTCACTCAAGTTAAAGCTCATGAATCTTTGAAGGGATCTGAATCCCCTTTCCAACGCTCCATCTACTGCGTGAATCGTACTTATAATGTGGATAAATGGTATGTTTAACTCAAGTACTAATTTTAAGGTCGCTGCACAAACAACTATCTCTCTCGAGTGAAATCTCAATGAATCTTCAAAGGGATCTGAATCTCCTTTCCAAGGGTCCATCTCGTGTAAGAATTAGACTTACAGTTTGGATGAACGGGCCCTTTTACCCTAGGAATGATTTGGAGGCCACCGGGCACTCCTATGCGTCATTTATCTCCGATAAGCTCTCTATCTTGACTGAAGCTCAATGCATCTTTGAAAGGATCTTAATGCCCCTTCCAACGGTCCATCCCATACGTGAATCATCCTTACAATTCAGATGAACAATCGTATTTTCTCTGAAGGGTCATCAAGAACTTCCAAGCCTAATTTGACATTACTCAATACTCTTAACCGAATGAAATCTAAAATGACACTGAATTTCCTTTCCAACGGTTCACCCCATGCGCGAATCGGCCCACAGTTCAAGTGAACAGTCCATTTTCCTTCGAAAACCTTCCATTTATAGACCATCGAGCGATTTCGAGCTCCGTTTGACCATGGTCAACTCCTAGACCCGAGAATGTCTCAATGGATTCTTTAAGGGATTTGAATTTCATTTCCAACGGTATTCCCCATGCGTGATTTAGACTTACAATTTCATTTTACGCCCATGTTTCAGAAAAATAGTTTCAGACTACCTATAAGCACCCCAAGCACCCTACCTATTGGCAGTGTGCCTGAGGTGGTATGTTAATAGGAAGGTTTAGTAGCATGTCGATCGACAACACCATGTCCCTATAAATAGATTCCATGACCTCACTTTGAGGACAACCCCTAAGCACCCCTCTTAGCAAGTCAGAGAACATTGTCTCGAATTCAAAGATATTCCTTTTCCTAAAAAAAATCATTTTCCCACATTCTATTCCATCACTTTCTTAACTCACTTGACTATTCCCCCACCTCTTCATACCACTTTTATACCATTGTAAGATCAACGTATTTACATCTCGAGGCCAACATCAAGCCCTCATAAGGAGGTCCAATTCTCCACCCCTTTATCCAATTATTCCATTCTAGTATTAACCATATTATTTATACTTTATACTTTTGTTTCATTACATCACATCCATTAATCTCAATTTTTTATTAGTAGTGTTTGAAAATAATATATCTTCATAAAAAACTCGAAAAGAAGAAAAAGAGGATTTATCCATAAATTCGAAAATAGGGATTTTCATTTCACATTCTCACTCTTAAAAGCACATTTTCCCTACACACACACATAAGAGAAATACCGCATTTGGATATATGGATTGAACCTCACCTAATGCTATCTTCGAACTACGTGAACTTTGATGCTCCTTGGGCTATGTAGGCATCTTGGGCCAATTTTGAGATTTGAGTCATCCTTTATGCATGTTTATACCTTTTTTCGTATCTTATATATATATATATATATATATATATATATATATATATATATATATATATATATATATATATATATATATATATATGTACATGCTTGTGTTTTGTCTGATGCACACATTCGCTCTTCCACAGCGACTCGTGAATCGACAAACACTCATATTATATTTTGAATTATTATTTTTAATAAAACTCCTATGGATGATTTCACTCCTTCTCTTTCCATAATGCAGGCCCAATGATTCCATTCTACACCATTTATATAATACACATGTGCACACATTACAGAGTATAAAAGGAAAAGATTAACATTTGCCCAAGAGATACCAAAAGGGAGGGATGGGTACCTAACACCTTCCCATTTGGTAACTTAGTCCTTGGAATTTCTAATTACTTGGTTTTGCAAGCATTAGTATTGGCCTTGATGCCATTCTCTCGAGGAGACAACATTCTTTTGCCTATTTTGAGCAAAATAGGCTCGTGACTCTATCTCTTTACATTATCCCCCATGATGATGACGGTCGAATGCCCCGAGAAATGGCGTGCCCCTCATGCACGCCTTATGGAATTTGAAACCCCGGGATGGCCACAATGGAGACTCCTATGGGAATGTGTTTGACAAGGACTAGACTCTATTTCCACATGGGTTTTACTCTTTTCTCTCCTACTTTTCTACTTGTGTATATATGCTCCAACCTGTATGTTCCCTTTAATCATCTCCTTACTTTTTGTATATCCACCTCATGCTTATATTTAACATGCACCTTCTCATGTATATATAACTTTTCATCCACTTATACACATCACACGCTTCTATATATTCTCCATGTTCACTTCACACACATACACTTCAATATAGTTTCACTTTTACTAACATGTTCCACACACCACTTAGATTATCCATGCTTAGCCTCAAAAACACCCGCCCACACTTCTCTGACTTTTATATATCTCCATGCTCACATACACATCTCACACACCACATGTAGTCGATCCATCCTTAGGCTCACTAGCACAAACACTCACTTGTATATATTCACATGTCACTCTCTCACATTTATATATCCCTACACTTTCTTATCCATATGCTACGTATAGTCTTCTTGCTCCATGGTAGATTTACTTCTCATGATACTTATTGATTCTCCCTCATTAGTGTAGTACTCCCTTTACTTATCATGCAAATAAATTATATATCTACATAATATACTAATTAAGACTTTTACATTTTTGCACACTAACCACCAGAGCATTTCAATATTCATCGAAATTTTATCCCATACTGGGGGGTCACTTTATGATTGATGCCGGCTTCACTGGGGTGAAATTAACCTAAGAAATTAACCTTCAAAGTATATCGAACGGTTACCCTCGCATTGTACCCCTTGACCGAACTCACGATGATATGTATATAGAAGGCAACTCATTCACGTACATCAAGTATATTAAATTCTCTCTCACACGTACTATCCCCATGAGGTATATCATGAGGAAATTAACGTACACTCAAATATATTAAATGGCTTGTCCACACGTATTGATGAATGATTGCCCTTATAGGAAATAGGTATATTATGGAAGTCATGCCAAAGGCAGTAACTCTTCCACACCCAACAAGTGCATAAACCTCATATAGGCATCAATTATAGGGTACTCACAATCAGTTTGTTTGTTACCATGAAAAACTTTGTCGAAATTTCGGGTCAGCATATTGCCAAGATTTTAACACTATTTCATCTTTTTCAAAATATGATCATATCCGTGAGCCTGGAGACAAGTCAAACCATGTCTTACATTTTTAAAACTTATTTTTCCATGCTCGGTTCTTGTTCGACCTTTTTTCGGCATTTAGGCAAACCTCCTATTATTATTATTATTATTATTATTATTATTATTATTATTATTATTATTATTATTATTATTATTATTATTATTATTATTATTATTATTATTATTATTATTATTATTATTATTATTATTATTATTATTATTAATAATAATAATAATAATAATAATAATAATAACAATAATAATTATAATAATAATAATAATAATAATAATAACAATAATAATAATAATAATAATAATAATAATAATAATAATAATAATAATAATAATAATAATAATAATAATAATAATAATAATAATAATAATAATAGTGAGATTCCTCTCCTTTTTCCTCCTTCTAAAAATACGAAAATACCAAAAAAAACATTTCCTCCTTTCATAAAAAATACAAAAAACTTTTTCCCTATTTCCTTCAAAAACAAATTCGAATTGTTTTCACTCTTAGGTCGATCGCATACCCGACTTTGTCCTAGATCCCTATTCATTTCGATCTTCGGTCAAACCACCATTAAGCTTCGTCGCTTATTCTGCTACTTTAATCGAATTAGGGATCTACCTCCATAAGTTCTACGTGGAGAACAATGACCAAGCACATAATGTTCATCCAGATCAGATGGTAACCCAAGCCCAACTTAGCATCAAGATTGACAACCTTCAAACTAATATCTATGAAATACAGTGACACCGATCCCAAAACCTCGAATAAACCAATGTCCTCTTTCCTTATGCTACGTGTCCACTTGATACCGATCCTGTTAAGGTCCCAAAAGAATACCTACATGTTCGGCACGCCCTGTTTACAAATTGGCCACCACCTGCTCAACTCTCGATTCAAAATATTACCAAACTAGGGGATAATCTACCAGTACCTGTGAATACCAAAGAAAAGGAACTGAACAAGGTCAAGGAAAACCTCAGACTACTGTCAAAGAAGTTCAATCAACTCAAGATATCTGGGAACTATATGGACTACACCCATATGTCTCTTTATCCGAAAACTAGCCTGTCAGAGAAGTTCGAGATGCTAGATATTGAGATGTTTAGGTCATAGATCCCCCAATTATACACCTTCGAAGCTATCACGGAGCCATGACCCTTCTTGGTGACTTCGAGTAAATAATCACCCAAATGTTTTAGCAGACCTTGAAAGAAAGTGCCCTCTGATTGTTCTTGTCTCTTACAGAATCCAAAATCTGTATTTGGGAAGATGTGTCTTGAGAATTATTGTCTCAATACAAGTACAATAAATAATTAGAGGTCATATGTCGAGACCTAGAACTGCTCAGGAAAAACTCTAGGGAATCAATCAGTAGCTTCATTAAAAGGTGAAGAGAGAAAGAGGCCCTAATAAGCCCTCCGAGGAGGAATAAGTGAGTATTATGAAGAAACGTTTCTTGCCCTATATTCGAGCATCCATGGGAGGACAGTATGACCCGTACTTTTGAGCCCTTCAAGAGACTGGTGTGGAAATCGAAGAAGCTATCACTAAGGTGAAGTCTAAGCCGAAGAAGCTGACTATACCGTTTACACCAAAGAAGTATAAAAAGACCGCTAATACCTTAGCCTTAGCCATCAACAACATATCATAACCCCTAACTTCTTGGGCACCCAAAAGTTTCCCCAACCTTGTCAAAAATGAGTACACCAAGCTACATGCTCCCGTATCCAAAGTTTACTGCCAACCATTGATTTAACCTCAAAAATATTATCCAAGGCTTGATAGGTCAGGGTATCATCGCCCCACCACCTAATCCCAAACATAAAATAACTCAAAACCACTTTCCAACACATAAAGCTAGAACAAATGACATCTTCCTGGAAAACAACACTTATTTTGACCCTTTTACCCAAATTGTTCATGTCAAACACCTATCAATCCTAAACCTCTAAATGATTGCCCATCCTTTCTCCTACACCCTACAAGCTTTTCTAACCAAAATTTATTGCTCCTTACAAGGGCCTATATTTCCTTTCGTATATAATCTGAGGGGGGAGGCATGGAGCTACCTACTATGTTAAACAAACTCCAAGAATTTGTGCTAGAATTACCCACCAAAATGTCCACCGACTGCCATAAATTCAGTGGCCAATTTATGGAAGCTCAAAATTGGGCACGAGATTTAGATGATTTGGTAGTACTCATTGAAGATGTCCATCTAGATGACATAGTACAGATCATATCCTATATATTTCTCTAGACGAAGGAGATCTGTAGTATCTTTGAGTTGCTCAATACATTGAAACTTCAAGGACTGTTGGTCCCTTCAATCCTACACTTCCCCACTGTGTGGGAATATTTATATAATGAAGTCATTGAGCTCATTTAGTGCATTAATTACTCTTGGTAGGAATACTTCATCACCATTGGATGAGGGGATGACTTTGATTGCTCAGATAATTAACCAAATCAATAAGAAGCCAGTTCAGTTATGAGTTTGTATGGAATGATATCTTTTGAAGATTTATTAGGAAAAAATTGATAAAGTATCCATTCAGCCCGAGATAGATGAAGCCACGGGGGTTTTATTTTTCCCTACCTCGGAGAGAGACATGAATATATCAGGACGATACTTTAAAAATCGAATTCCCTATGCAACCATAGTAATAAAGGAAATGGAATAGACAGAGATCCCCAATGCTAAAAATGACCATTAAAGAAAGAAAATTCTCAATTAGCTCAATAAAACCCAAATCAACATAACCCTATGGGGACATTTCATATCCTCCCAACTGCACCAAAATGCCTTTATAAAATTCCTCACTGAACCCACGGTTTCTCCCTCTACTACTCTAAAAAAATCTATGAATATAGTTGGCTCCTTAACCTCTTCCAGACTCCTCTCCTTTTTCGAAGAAGAAATCTCAAAAAATATCTATGATCATAACTATGCTCTTAACATCTCTGTCGAAGTATTGGGGAAGACTGGTCCATTATCACTCGTTGAAAATGGATCTGCTCTTAATGCCTGTTCTCTTAGAACCTTTAATTGCTTGGGATTGAAAGTCAGTGTTCTCACTCCTACATCTTTCGTCGTGCACGCCTATGACAACACCTTTCAAGAAGTAATAGGTTCAATAAAACTCGCACTAGGGACTAGCCCTATCAATCCTCTAACAAAATTCCATGTCATCTACATACTTGCTTGCATCAACCTACACCTTGGTCATCCTTAGCTCCACAACATCCTAGGAGTATCCTATTCTCTCCATCAAAAAGTAAAGTTATTTACCAAAGGTCAATTTATCACCATTTTAGGAGACAATGATAGCTCAAACACATTTAATACCAGCAATCCAGTATTAGAGATTCATCATGGGATCAATGACATGCTCCTCTCTTATTTTAGAATTGATTTTCTCCCTATCCTAGCGGGAGAAAACTTTAAAGATCAAGTATGTGCAGAGTACAGCCCTCATGGAAATTTTAATGTAATTCAAATATTCAAGAACATGCGCTCTATGCCCCTAATGGGGGTAGGACGAAGTCAATAAGGAATCCTTGATCTTATAGCCTTAAAGGAAGCCTTTCATCTATATGGTTTGGGATACCAACCTTTACCGGTTGAACTTAAAGTACTCCTTCGATCGCGAATGAAAAGACTATTTTATAAGACTCTATAAGCAGAATATTTATCAAGAAGGATGAATACCTTCCGTTCTCTGGATGCTTGGAACCATGGAATGACCAAATTGATAAGTAGATGAAAATGAGGTTGGAGATCTTCTTTCGTGATAACCATATTTGGGATGGAGACTCAAAACATGAAGTCAAGCCTTTGACTAAGCAAACCATGGAAATCACTGAGAACTTTAAAGAGGGTGAGTTTTAATAATCCTTTGACCTGCTAACATTGACGTTGAGTCTCTTCACGATCCACTAAGACGATGCGCCTCAAACCCACCTGTCAAGTTCCTAACTACCGATATCCCTCCCCTAAACTGGCATTCTATCGCAGTCTTGCCTGCTCAAGCCAATACAACCCCTCTGTTTATCCTATCCAAGAATTCTCTGCACCTATTTCTATTTCTCCCTTTTCCAATTTAAATGAAATTGAGACCTTTTTTTGATAAGGTTCTCAACACCGTTTTCTCTAAATATGAAATAAATGAGGATTTTGAGTATCTTGTTATAACCTACATTAATTTTGTTGATTATAATCAAACTTTGAGGATGATGCTTTTTCAAATGAACAATTCTTAACTGATATCAGTAAGGAGAAAAATAAATAACCTACTCACATTCAAACTAATGATGATAAGACTGTTGTTATTAATCGTTTCTAGTAGACCCCACCGCGAGATTAGGATAGTGTCTTTCCTTAAAGATCATGAGTGCGCGTATTTTGAAATGATGTTTAAACAATTCATAGACTTCTTCACATGGTCCTATGATGACAAGCCTAGCATTGACCCAGAAATAGCTTAGCATGAGATCCCGACATTTCCAGAATGAAAACCGGCCAAACAAAAGTTGAGGAAACTTTGAATCAAATGGTCACTTAAAGTCAAAGAAGAGGTGGTCAAACAGTTGAATGTAGGTTTTATTCGCATAGTCGAATACCCTACATGGCTTTGCAACATCGTCCCCATGTTAAGGTCAGGAGGCGTAGTCCGCATGTTTGTCAACTATCGAGATTTAAACAAAGAATCCTCAAAAGATGATTACTCAGTGCTAAACATTGACATGATCATGGATAACATAGACAACCACTCCTTCAAGTCATCTTTCGATGAATTTTACGGTTATAACTAGATTAAGATGCACCCTAGCCATCAAGAGAAAACCTTTTTCATCACCCCCTCCCCCCCCCCCCCAAGGAACATTCTGCTACACTGTCATCATGTTTAGGCAACAAAATGTAGGAGCTACCTATTAAATGGTTGCCATAACTTTCGTGCATGACCTTATTCACAAATAAGTTGAAGTTTATGTTGATGACATGATCATAAAGTCCAAAACCTAGGAGGGTCATATTTCATCCCTTTAAAAGTCTTTCAAGTGACTCTGACAGTACCAGATGTGGATAAATCCACAAAAGTGCATTTCCAGCATCACTAATGGAAAACTATTGGGGTTCATGATTAGGGAGAAAGGAATTAAAGTAGGCTTTGACAATATAAAAGCCACCACCTTATAATGGATAAGGAGGCCCAAGGATTCTTGGGTAAATTATAATATATCAGTCATTTCAACAGTCAACTAACCTCCATCTATGAGCCCATTTTAAAACTTCTACAAAAAGATTCAACTAAATTCTGGAGCGAGTCCTTCCAAGAATTCTTTTGATCGAATCAAGTGATACTTCACTCGACCTCTGGTACTCATGCCTTCGCAACCAGGTCCTCCCCTCCTCTTATACTTAACCTTCACTGATACTGTAGTAGCAGATTTGCTAGCCCAATATATTGAATAATTAGGCAAAGAAAGAGTCATCTACTATGGTAGTCAAATATTGGTCGGATATGAAAATAATTATAGTGCTTTGGAGAAAGCATGTGTCGACTTTGTTCGAGTCACATAGAAATTACGACAGTACATGATTGACTTTCCATATGACTACAATCCTGTATGGATCCCATCAAGTACCTGCTATGTAAACACGTTCAAACAAGTAATATGAGCCGTTAGTTGATGCTGCTAAACGAGTTCAACATTGTGTACATCACACAGAAATCTATGAAGGGGTGGGCCATCTCCGAATAACTTGTTAATTTTCCTATGGAAGGAATTGATTTATGCGTCTCTGAATTCCTAGATGAAGACATTTTCTTCATCTCTCAAAAGGATCTCAGATTCAAGATATTCTTCTATAGAGCTTCCAACAAGAAAGGGTACCACATTGGGATACTCTTGAACGCCCTCGATGACTCCCACACCCCCCGTTGACATCAATGTAAACTTCCCTTGCACCAATAACATGACTAAATACGAGGCATGCATCGTATGCTTCAAGATTGCCCTCAAGAAATATATCAAGAACCTAAACATTTGTGCGGGCTCTTCCCTCACTATCGATCAAATTTTTCAAAAATGGAAAGTGAAAGACAGGAAGATCCTACCTTTCCATGTCCACCTAGAATAGCTATCCCCCCAGTTCAAAGAAGTCACATTCCACTACCTTCCTCTCTCAAAGAACAACCTATTTGATACCCTTGCAAACCTGGCCTCCACGATAGAGATGCCCAAAGGAGTAACAATGGACCCTTTCTAGTTCAGAATAGGCTATGCCCAACCATTTCTACCACATTGAGCTCATTACTGAAGAATACCCCAACATGGCTGGGTTATGGTACTATGACATTTAGCCCCTCCTAAAATATAGTTGGTATCCCCGAGATGAACATAATAAATATCGTGCCACCCTTTTCAAACTAGTTGCCCATTACATCATCTTCGACAAAGCATTTTCAAGAAAAAACTTGATGGAACCCATTTGCCTTGCATATTAGGGGCTTATATTGAAAAAATGATACAGAAGTTTCACAATAGGGAATACACGACCCACATGAATGGTCACATGATTTCCAAGAAGATCATTTTTCAAGGGTACTATTAGAGTACCATGGTTCAAGACTGCATAACCTATGTTCGAAGATGTCTCAAGTGCCTATAATTTGTTAATCTCCAACACTTACCTCCTCGAGAATTATACAACACGACCTCTCACTGGCCCTTATCCACCTAGGGAATTAACATCATAAGGAAGGTCACTCCTAAATTTTCAAATAGTCCTGAGTTCATCCTGATCTCCATTTATTACTTCACGAAATGACTCAAAGTCGAGTCATACGTAATGATAAATTCCAAGCAATTGGCCAAGTTTATCAGGATGAAATAATTTGTTAATATCGAGTTCCCCAATAGTTTATATCAGATAATGGACTCTAATTAAAAGTTAAGGCCATCGAACTGGTCTGCGAGCATTAGATTCAGAGACACAAGTCTTCTGCTTATCGACCCTAAACCAATAGCATTATCGAAGACGCTAATAAAAATGACAAGACCATCTTTAGTAAGATCACCAAAAGTTATAGATATTGGGGCGATCAGATCCTGTACGCCCTTTGGAGATACCAAACCTATATTAAACACCTACTATGGATACCCCTTATTATCTAGTATGCAACATGGAAGCAGTTCTCTTCGTTGAGCTACAAGTACCTTCCCCACGTGTTATGCTCAAGAGAAAAGTTAGCAAAGAAGATTGGCATCAAAGTCTATATGACAAACCCTCACTCTTGGATGAAAAGAGACTTAAGGATATATACCATATATAGGGGTACCATCGTTGGATAGCGCAATCATTAAATAGGAATGCCAAGAACCGTAGTGTCCAAGAAGGAGACATGTCTCTCAAAGAAATAATAGAACCTTTTTGGGACTCCTGATGAAAAGTCAAACCAAATTATAGCGGTCTATACATCGTGAAGAAAATTCTATTAGGCGGTGTCATTATGATCAAAAACCTCAATGGAGAAGAGATGATGCGTCTAGTCAATTTGGACCGTCTCAAGAAATTCTACCCTTAGTCTAAGTTCTCAACCTTCTACGATTATTCTCATCTCCCTTCTATTCTAAAAAAAATTCTCCATTCCCCCTTTGCATAACTATCTGGGACCTGATCCTTTTAAAATAATTCTTTTCAAAACAAGGCTCGCATTTTTTCAAAACCCTTAGAGGTATGCAGGTAACCCATACGATACACATGGGAACGGTTATTTCGTTTTCACAAAATGATATTCTTTTCTTACCCCTCAACCCGATGGCCCATCTCATCATTTACATGAACAAAAGGATTATGTATGCCTTAGCGGTCAAAATAAATAATTAAAATACAAACCTCACCACAAGACATAACAAAATATGTCAAAATCATTTTTATTCCAAATTAAGGAATATAGTTGTTACATGAAATACCAGTCGAGGGAGTTAAATAAACCACTCTTTTTTTAATAACGAAACTAACCTACAAAACAACCCACCCAATCTAAATAACCAGCTTTGCATAAAAACCGTAAATATGCCAGATACTAACACAAATTACCCAAAACACAAATTGTCCCTAGCTTTACAAAAACTACCACCAGCTTCCCTAATAATGCCCTCAACTTCCAGATGTCCTTGCCTCATCATCATTACTTGCCCTCAGTGGTCCCCAAGTTTCCCACTCTTAATTAATTCTCCGTATAATTTCCATGCAACGATGCACCTTGATAATCTTTAACGAAACTACAACACCCTCCTTCATGGTGTTAAAAGACGCAAGCCCCCTATGACCAGTATTCACTTCCAAGACCTTCCTAACTACCCGCTTACACAACCACTTCAGATATTAACAAGACACATGACAAGGCCCTCCTATATATTATGACGGATGGGAAGATGATTGGTGAGGCTTCCATAAGGTTCCTAGTATCATCCGCAAAGATTCAGCCAGGTCCTCCACCAGGAAGAAGTTCATTATGCGAGGAGGCACTATTTGTTCCCACCCTACTTAGCGCAAGATCCGCCAAGGAAAATAGAATAAAGTCTGGCGAAGGCCGACTAGTCACACGTACCGATACCCTTCTATCTATAAAATAGGTTTCAAGTCTTCCAACCATGGCACCGACCAGCGAAGACACCAAGCCCCGTGTTCCAAAAACCAATTAATCTAATTTCCTACTGAAGGGATGAAACTGAAGAAAGGTCAAACAAATAAATTAGGCACACCCAAAAAAGGATACTCAAGAGGGGTCACCAGGAGAAATCACTATGCAATACACTCAAATAGTATCACTGGTCTCCCTCTCAAAAAATCAAAACGGTCCTGCTTCCAAGCATCCAGACCATCCAGAGTCTCTATCAGCACCAACGCCTAGGACTATAGCGATAAGACATCCATGATACTATTTTGACCACCTTGGGATCGATCATCAGGTTTCCTATCACTAGTAATAGCCTCGCAATCATGCCCAAATTAGTAGCTCGAGTAAATCCAGTATGAATAAAGTTCCTCTGACAAACTTGGTTCAAACATCTCGAATTGAAATTGTCCCTCCATGAACTAATGGACGAACGGCCAAAGGGAAAATAAGGAGATAATCTACCAGAGATATCGGAGGGAAAAGGATAAGTTAGTAATAACCTCTGCAACACTCGGGATAACCCCTAACATTGCTAAATACTCTTCATAATAGGAAAGGCCTCATCCAGGGCAAACGCGATGACATGATCCTCAGGGTACCAAAATTGTACTGCCACTGCTAGTAAATTTTAGTCTATGGGATGATTTCACCATAAAGAAACCCAATGAAAGCTGAAAGTTTCATAGTTAGCATTGTAAAGACACATGGACTCTAAACCTTCAAGGTAAGTAGATAATTCTTCATGCATTAGAAAATCCATTTGAGAAAAGATAAGAAAGACACAAAAAGAAATAAGATTTGTGGTAAAAAGAAAACATCCCCTAACTCTCCTTTCATTCATAAAAATGCTTGCAAAAAATAAGCCACCGGAATTACATTTAAACCTCCGTCAAGTGTAGGAAAGTGCAATCAAATCCTATGAGTGATTTGACTTGATCCCTATGTCGATAGGCAGGCCAAGAGGTATGTCGATCGGTAACCCAAAATTACTTTCCAAAAATCCTTATCTGAAAAGTTAACACGCTATTCCTTTTTATTACTCCTCTTTTTTCCTCAAAATCATTTTCATTCTCATCTTTGCCATTGCATAAATAAAACAATATCAACAAAAAAATTAAAAGTGCATGTACATTAAGCCACTAAATCAAAAAAAAAAAATGCATTTTATATATATCCTTTCTCTTGAAATATTACATCTTTGCAGGTACAAGAAAATAACCAGAAAGAAAAAAAATTGAGAAAATACAATGGGACTTCTCGAAAACCCTCGAACCATCCTAAAACCCTTAGTCCCTGGGGCGTAAACGTTTCCCTCTAAGACTGGCAGTGGGCCCTCCGCTCCTAATACTAGAAATCTCCTCACTATTAGCCGACGGTACCATACATGACGTGGTAGACTTATTCACATATGCATACATGGAGGACATTTAATCCTTGATGTCCTATAGCCATTTGGTCGGCATCGCGTATACTACAAGTTGAAAACAACGAAAGACGGTCTAGTTAGTAAAATGCAAGGAATAATGAAACAGGTAATGAAAAAGAGAAAAAGAAAAATATACCTCAATACTAAGAGCCCCATCTGTGAGCCCTGTCAATCCAACTACCGACGCTTGAGGATGGTGTCGCACGTTCAATGACTCCCCGCTACTCAATAAAAAATTATAAGAAGGGGGAGTGACCTAAATGAGCGCAACCTCCTCTACTGCTACCGTCGCGCCACCTCCCGTGCTGTGAGCCAGTCCCGCCAGTATACCAATATCCCTCCATGAAGCAATGGTGGGTGGGAGCATATTTTCTGTGTTATAAATGTGAGAGGGCATCAATCATCTCGTCAAGAAGTCCAACTAATCATAACTCTCCGCTATATCTGTGTAGTACGTATAGGCTCACCGATCATTGTTGCACCCTAGTATCATAAGAACATCTACCTCACCCACCTCATATACATAGGGTCACCGATAGTAGGCCCTCCGCCTCATCCTCCATTATCTTCCTCACCATTCTCTCCCCCAGGTACCAAACGTACCGAAATTCGTATGCCATCAATCATCGCATTTGTCCATGCAAACCAATAAACCTCATATCCTGCGAAGACACCTGCTAAGGGTAGAAGGTCACCTCCATCCTCAATAAGGAATCAGTTGCTACTCAAAAAATAAAAATTCCAAGAAGAACTCAAAAATAATGAAAGTTAACGGGATCCCTATTCAAGTCATTCAAGACCCAACATATGTCCTTTAGGAACAAGGACTAGTTCGACTTCCAATTGGACTTTTACCATCGAAAGGTCTTGCTAAAGTCACCTAAATCATCATGCTTCAGAACCAATAAACTAGAACTATGCCCAATCACCTCATGCAACCACGTCTGCATGAAGACAACAATTAGTAAAGAGAATAGAAAAGGAGTACAAGAAAATAACACAAAAGGAAATGCACTTAAGGTTACCTTCATAAGATGTGTGCCCCCCAAAAAGGTCTGCCGAAAACACTAACTAAATGAATCCAAGGAAGCGAAAAGGGATGACAATGTAAAGATCCCCTAGTCGTATATAGATACGTTAAAAATAGTCCTCATATACGAAAAAACCCAAATATGGACGACGTATCCACCATGAAAGCCCCAAGAAAAAGTAAAATAAATAGACGGGTTGTATGCCTCACCAGCTGCTCATCCGTCACATCCACCGTTCTCCTGACTAGAAACTTCCTTATCACATAAATCTGAATATAATCCCCTAAAACTATTCTACCCACATCTCCCAAAGATGCCTGGACTGCCTCCTGCGTAACCCTTAAAGTGCAGTCCACTACAATCTGGAACCCCTCGCAATCTAGCCTCAACAGATTCTAGACATCAATGAGAGTAATGATCATCTCCCCAAACCACAAATGGAATGTGTGGGTAGTGTTCCAACATCTCTCCTAGAGATAACACAACACTATAGTAGAACGTGATGTCTCTTCCAATGCCTCCGCCAATGGGCCAAGCCCGACATAAAACACCATCCAATCTGTAGCAGCAGGGAGCTTATCCTATAACATTATTTAACTCAATGATCCTCTGAGATCGAATGCTCGAAGGAGATATGCCAGTCTTCAAGAAACCAAAAGAAAACCCTTTATTAGAACATGAAGAGAAAAGAGAAAAATGAATTAAAAAACTAAAAGTCACCATACTTACATAGCCATTAGAGTTTTTCACCCTTGTCGAATGATGTGCACAAACTCGCACAACAAAATATGCTCATCAACAATGTCTTGAACAAGTTAACGGATTTCTCATTGCACAGTGCAAGGGGAACCATAGACCCCAACTCTAGGCCTACCCAATCATTAGTCACCAACCACTTATTATTACAAACATTTCCTAAAGGTCCATCCATTTGGAGTCTTAAAAAGAAATAAGGACTTAAAAATGAATCTTAGAGAGAGAAAGAAAGAGATTCAATCACTTAAAGGAGTGAAAAATGAAGAGGGGTCACCCTTTTATATAGAAGGCTAAGGGACCTACCAATCAACAAACTTCTGCCCATATCGATCGATAGATGCCTTTTCCTCCTCCTAAAGAAGCCTAGGAGTCCGTGACCTATGCTGATTGACACCTCCCCGGGCCTTCTTATCGACAGTCCCCTCCAAATTTGGTACCCAAAATGGTCAGAAAATATCCCAAAAATCCCCAAAATCCTTGAAAATTTAGAACCATATTTTCTTCTAAAAAAATTATTTTTAAGAACCAAACCCCTTTACAACTCTCAAAATACCCAGTAGGATTACCCTTACACTCTCATTAACAACATATTCCATCGACATAACCAACGATGCAATTTTCCAATAGGAACCATAAACATACACATTCCCTAGTGGAAACGAAAGTATGTCAGCACCCAAAATTATTTACAGCTTCCCCCGTAATGTTATTCCCCACAAATTACAACTCAAGGTCCTTAAAATTAACCTCGACCGTATAATTGTTCATTCCAATGTTAGGTCCCTAGAATTGACCTTGGACTAAAGAAAATGTCATCCCAACCTTAGGTTCTCAGAATTGACCTCAGCCCACAAATTCGATGATCACAATTTTAGGTTCTTAAAATGGACTTGGCCCTTAGAATTGGTCATCCCAACTGAAGGTCCTCAGAATAGACCTCCGCCCACATAATTGGTCGTTCTAACTCAAGGTCCTTAGAATTGACCTCAACCCAAAGAATTAGTGATCAGAACTCAAGGTCCTCAGAATTAACCTCGACCCACAAAAATGATTGACATAACTCAAGGTCCTTAGAATTAACCTTGACTCATAAAATTGTATATCCTAACCTTAGGTTCTGAAAATTGAACCCAACCCGCATAATTGGTCATCCCAGCCTTAGGTCCTCATAATTGACCTTGGCCTACAGAATTGGGTTGTCCCAACCTTAGGTCCTCAGAATTGACCTCGATCATAGAATTAGTTGTCACAACTTTATGTTCTTAGAATTAACCTTGGACCATAGAATTAGTCATCCCAACTCAAGGTTTTAAGAATAGGCCTTGACCCATAGAATTAGTTTTGCTAACTCAAGGTCCTTAGAATTAACTTATACTCACAGAATTGGTCATAACAACTCAAGGTCATCAAAATTGAGCTCGCCCTGTAGAAATGGTTGACATAACTCAAGGTCCTTAGAATTGACCTCGACCCGCAAAATTGTTCATCCCAACCTTAGGTTCTTAGAATTGACCTCGACTCGTAGAATTGTTCATCCCAAACTTAGGTCCTTAGAGTTGACCTCAAACCGTATAATTGGTCGTCCCAATCTTGGGTCCTCAGAATTATCCTCATCCCTCAAATTAATCACCCTAGTCCTTTAAGTTCATAAAAATCAACCTTAACACCTTCTCGAACCTCTAAATCGGTCATCCTCATCCTCAAGGTCTACATAATTTACCTAAAATCCTCTTCCCCAATGTCGATGTATTGTCTAACATTTGACGACCTTCACTTGTTTCAAGAACACTCGTAAAGGGGCTCTCTGTAGACACCCCATACTAGGACCCCCCCCCCCCAAGGAACCTCCTTAGGTCCCTAGCACTCACTCATTCACCATAAACCATAAGTCATACTCCGAATACTGATCTAGAGGCCACCGAGCACTCTAGTCAGCCGTTTGACTGTAGTCAACTATCCCACTCGAGCAAAAGATCATGAATCTTTGAAGCTCTCTAAATAACTTTTTCGATGGTTCATTCCATGCACGATTCAAACTTAATTTCTAGATGAATGGTCCGTTTTACTTAGAGTACTGATCTAGAGACCACCGGATGCTCTCGGACTCCGTTGACTCCAATAACCTCTCCCTCTTGAGAAAAATCTCAATGAATCTTCAAACGGATCTGAATCCACTTTATAATGGTTAGTCCTGAGCATGGATTGGACTTATAGTCTAGATGAATAGACTGTTTTACCTCAAAAACTAATTTTAAGACCAACGGGCGCTCCTGAACCTCGTTTGACTCCGGCTAGCTCTCTAGCTTCATCGATGATCAATGAATATTTGAAGGTGCTGAATACCCTTTCCAACGATCTGTCGTGTGTGAAAATAAACCTTACGATTCTGGCGAATAACCCATTTTACTCTAAAGCATCATTGGGCGCTTTTGGGCCCCATTTCACCTTGGTCAACTCTTCAAATTAAATAAAACCCATTAAAATATCTTAGGATAATGAATTCTCTTTCAAACAGTCTAACCCGTGAGATAATCGGCTTTATGATTTTAATGAACGATCTATTTTCCTCATAAAACTAGTGTCTAGAGATCGTCAAGTGATGTTGAGCCCCATTTGACCTTGTTCAACTCTTGAAATCGGGAATGGCTCAATGGATTCTTAAAGGTTTCTAAATTCCCTTTCCAATGATCTGCCCCATGCACGATTCAGACTTACGATTTGCATTTTATGTTCATTTTTACTAAAACCCTATTTCAGAGTGCCTATACTTGAGGTGCTATGCCTATAGGCAGGTCTAGGACCATGCCGATCAACACCCCCTTATCCCAATAAGTAGAGGCCATGACCTCACTTTGAGATTAACTGTTGAACACCCCTCTCGAAAAGTCTGAGAACATTTTCTCAAATTCATAGTTGTTCCTCTTCCTAAAAGAACCCATTTTTAAACATTCCCTTCCATTAGTTTTTTATCTCAGTTGGTAATTCCCACCACATCTCCTTAACACTTTCATACCATTTCAATATCATCATATTCAGATCTCAAGGATAGCATCAAGCACTCATAAGGAGGTTCAATCGTCCATCCCTTTCCCTAATTGTTCCATTTTAGTATTAATCATATTATTTATACTTTTACACTTTTGTTTCATTACATCACATCCATAAATCTCAACTTTTTATTAGTAGGATTCGCATATAGTCAAATTTCATAAAAAATCCAAAAAGAAGAAAAATAAGGTTTATCCATAAATTCCAAAAGAGGGATTTCAGTTTCACACTATCATTCTTAAAAGCACATTTTCTCTACACACACACATAAGTGAAATCACTTATTTGGATTTATGGATTGAACCCCACCCAATGCTATCTTCGAACTACATGGACTTTGATGCCCCTTGAACTATGTAGGCATCTTGAGCCAATCCCAAGATTCGAGTCCTCATTTATGCATATTTATATGTTTCTTCCATATTTTTTGTATATATATATATATATATATATATATATATATATATATATATATATATATATATACTAGGGTATGCTCGTGCCGACGGCACAATTTTAAAAACATTCTGGATAACATTATACGAACTGATACGATCCAATAACATGACATGAAAGTTTCCAAAATAATCCATATTGACATAAAATGACATTTGTTATCGTACTTATTAATGGCATCAAATGACATTAATATGTACTTTCTATACTAAATAATAAGTATTACTCCGATCTTTGGCAACTGTAACAACTTGGCCCCTTAACTATCACAACGTTATATCGTTATCTTTTCCTTTAACCTAATGAAAAAAATTCAATGAAACCCATTTTAAGCCCCATTTTGGTGTCAAATTATAAATGGATACTTTTATCAATTTATATATAAATTTGTGATGCTTTTTTTGTAAAGTAAAATCAATATCATATTTCTACATCACATATTGAATCTAAAATATTAAATTAGTTATATTTCACTTCAAAATATTGCAATACAACTTCTATAAAGAATTATACAATTATTTTTAAATTCGTAGTGTATGACAAAAAAGAATAATTAAATATATTAAGGGATACTTTACATCCAACAAAAGTTGCAAATAATTTTATTCCAACTACTTGAGTCTTATATATATATATATATATATTAATGCACCCTTGCCTACGTGAAGGGTTAATAAATTTTAAAATGTATACCAAAATCAATAGATAGTGATAAATTCCTTAAATAAATTTTTTTATCAATAATTTCCTTTGAATGTCACGATTTTTAACCTCACTCTCCACATGTGCTGAAAGCTAAGTTTCACGTGACAAATTGCATGAATATATTAACGTTGTTCATATCATTCCAATGCATATACTCATATTTTAGTAGTCCTATTAAAATAAACATTATGATATCTTACACTAAAGAACACATGTTTCCTTTTTATAAAAAAAATTCAGAAATAAAATACCTCAATGTATCTCCACATGTGCTCATTCACAAAGGTTTTAAATTTGTAAAATACAAAAGTTTTAAATTTGTAAAATACCTCATTGTATCTCCACATGAGGTATCCAAATTTTATCCCACCTTAGATCACAAAAATGACATGAATACAAATGTCTCTTCAATAATACACATACAAAAGCCCACTGCATAAGACTTAAATTAAAGCTTTGTGGGTTTAAAACAAATAATGTGATCAAAATGATAGAAATAAATCTTTATATTATGGAGCATTTCAACACATAATTGCATTAATTTAAATTTAAGATTCAACCTGACAAAAAACCTCTTTGTAATATGACACAGTAGTTTTGAATACAAATAAATCTTTGGAATTTACTTAATAATTAAGCTACAACTTGACAAAAAAATTATAACAAGACTAAATTAAAAAATTAAATCTTTTTTTACCACTCATGTTAACCCAATCTTAGTTTCTTTGCAAAAATACAAATTAGCGGTTCAAAAATGAACAAAACCCATGATAGATTCAGTTGATCTGAACCGCCAATAGGGATTTAAAACTATAGCAAAGAAAATAATGCAGAAATGTATAAATGATTTGATCCACACATAAAGCCATTTAAACTGTTGAAAAACCCCTCCATGAATCATTAGATTCATGTTTTCATCATAAACCCACCACCCATAAACCCTGGATTCTCACTTTTCAAAATTAAGGATACCCATTTATATAAAATTATAGAAAACTCACCTTTAAAAAATTGGAATATAAAGTTGAACACAAAATTAAGGATACCCACTTATATCTCACTCAAACACCAAACTAATATCATATACATAAAAACCTTAAGAAAAAATATTTAAATGGAAGTAGATAAAGAACACAATTTCACCACTACTCAGAATACTAAGAAAGGGCAAAAAATTCAAGAACTAATGCAATCAGGACTTAGATTGGATTTGTATTTCTTTGGATTCAAATGCTTAGATATCAAATATGCTTCTTTGAGAATGCTTAAGATTTTCATGCCTCCGATGATAAAAATGAGGCATTTACAACGGTTTGACGAAGATCGTGAGTATATGGTCATCGTTATAAGGATTAAAGAGAAGGAGACTGTTAATCACCCTACCTTCCCTGGCTCCATGCCACCAATAACAGCCCTGCCCTAGCTCCACCAACGACAGTAGCCCTGCCAGTGGGTCTACGCCTATTACCTTGCAACGAACCTTGCTAAAACTAAAGAGCCTCCATCAACGAAACAACCCTACACAGTTTAACATTGCTTCAATAGAACTATTTTTTCAAAAAGAAAGGAAGAGGACATGAGAAATTCTCTACTGTAGATGCTAAGAAAATTTAGTTGTATATGAATAAGACTGAGGCATTCACAAACAATAGTGATCATGTTACTATATGAGAAAAGATAAGGGCATGTACAATAAAGACTAAGTTACATGATCACATGCTTGTAGTTATTTTATTAAGTAAAACATATGGATAAGATGACATTATTTTCATTAAATGGGGGGATTGTACCCAACACCAATTTATTGAAAGAAATTTCAATAGCAATTATATTAAACTAAAAGTCTTAAACAAACTGAACATGTAAGAAATAGAAAATCTCCCATTTCTTAGCATGATAAAAATCAAAGTCTCATATGTATTAAAGTAAACAAAGGAACAATTGACCAATTGATGTTGTTTTACTCAATTTCATGTAAAAGCAAGTAATCCTTACTTTTTATGCAACTTGTAAATATTTTAGTTACAACATCAAATAGTTTCTAAAAAAAAATACATGTTTTGTAGAGGATCAGACTACCTTATTGCCCATTTTAATTATAGTGGATGTTTCGTTTGCCTTCCTCACGTTTTGACAATAACAAAGAATTTACATAGTAATTGAAATGATTATAAGAAGAAAGCTTACGATTTCCATGTTATAATTTCAAGAGAAGGTGCACGGTGGTTCACCTTCAATAGGAAATGATCATAATCAAATAAATATAAGACTTCAAAAAAAGGTATATGAGTAAAAAAAATTGACATCTCACATCACATCTTGATTACCTACAATAGGAGAGTTGACTCCATTGTAGATAACATCCAAATAAAAAAACATGACCAAAATCAATATAAACCTGATTACAAGCCAAATGCAATAAATAAACTAAATAACGTCCCCCAAAAAATACTTGTGGAATGAAAGAAAAGAAGAAAAAAATAATAGGCACACACATATGGCCTTACAAAACTATAGATTTCAAATCTAGATTTCTATACCCCAATGTTTTTGAATGAAAAAGTACCTTAGTCATTACAAATCTTCCCATATGGTCTCTAATGAGAACTTCTATGACATAAGACATCAATGCTTCACATCTGTATTGTAGTTGAAGTAAAAAATGATAAAAAAAATTAAATAAACACCAAGAAAAAAAATAAAAAAAGACTTGAAAAATCCCCCAAAATTCAAAACATTTGAAAACCAAAAAAACATTTTCCAACAGTCAAAAAATTCAAAACATTTTCAAACCCAGTGTGAAATGAACCAACCTTACATCCAACCTTCGTTCATTCATTGCATCTGACATCTTTGAAAAAAATACAACCAAATTATGTAAACAAACTTAAATCTTACCTAACATTGTTCCCATCAGTCTAAAACGAACCAGCCTTAGATCTAAGCTTCATAAACTTCATCTTGCGCAATACTCAACTTAAGGAAGAAATATAATCAGACCCAAATCGAGAAACAAAGCCCCCAAAAGTTGAAAAGGGAAAAAAATGAGACCTCAAATATATTTCTGCCAAAACGGTAGACAAAGGACTCTCAATATATTTCTCCCAAAACGGTAGACAAAATGAATTCTCAAAGGTAAAAGAATAAATGATATGATTAGCAAAATAAGGCCATGTGTGTATGTATATATTAATGGGAAAAGAAAATTCAAACCCTAACATCATTTATGACACCGAGAAGGTGGAGAGGCGGTGGCGCAGGATGGTAGGGCGGATGTCATCGAAGAGGCAGAGAGGCGGTTGGAGGCATAAAGCTTATTCACCGTGATGAAGCTTTTTATAGAGCTTCTCCACCCTGATGAGAACGTTTGAGAGAGAGGATATGAAGGCAGATTCGAAGTTCTAAAATGGCAGACAAAGGATATCTCAATATATTCCTACCAAAGGTAAAGAAATAAATAGAACATTTGAGAGAGAGATACACTCTCAAGGCAGTGAAGAGAGAAGGAAGTTTTCAGCTAGTGGAGTATGTGAGATTGAGAGGCTCGAGGTAAGGTACACTCAGAAGCTCTTGAGGTAGACCAAGTGTTCCCAAACTCGAGACCATGTGTCTTTAAATTTCACCCTTAAATTTATAACCCCCACATTTAATGTTAATCAATCTGAGCTGTAAACTTATAAAGACCAAACTCACCAACTTTCAATCTCAGCCATCAGTAGGAAAAGACTAAAAGTCACTCCTCCTTTATTTTATATATATATATATATCTGTGTGTGTGTGTGTGTGTGTGTGTGTGTGTGTGTGTCATAAGATACATATTATGATGTCATAAGGTGAATTTTTCCTACACTCCCTATTTTATCCTAAAAAATTTTGAATTCCACCTCTTTTAACACACTCTAATTTATTTCCCCCTTTCCTTCAAAATTCAAAAACAAGGATCCAATCATATTTAAGCATCTTTTTCTCATTTTTCAAACCCTCACTATCTCCTATGTATCTCCTCTCCCTATTTACCTCGACAGTCTCTCCTCTCTCTTTGTCTTCTCTTTGCGACGCTTTTCTCCATTCTTCGAGATGCATTATTCCTACTCATTTTCATATTCAAGGTGTATTACCTCCTTTTATAGATTATATATAGATTAATGGGTCTTTATTTAGGACTTTATGAAATTTTTGGGTTGAGATGTTAGGGTCCTAAATTTTAATTTTGAGAATTAGTGGTTTTTTTTATTGTTTTTAAGGCATTATGACTTTTTGAGGTGGTCGTACTTAAATTACTGCTTGGTTTTGAATATGTTTACTTGATTAAATATTTTGGAAACCCTATGAACCTCATTACAAGTTGTTCTTATACTGATCTATTTACGTTTCATATTTTTTGTAGGTTTGAGAAACATTTGGTACATTTTAAGATAAAAAAAAATACATTATTGGTTGAACGTAAATTGTTGATAAAAGGTAAAGTTCTTATAATTTTTTTTTGTGTGTGGTGGGGGGAGGGTGGAGAGAATATGCATAGATTATAACTATTTATTGATTTTTGTTTCATCACCCAGCAAAGACATTTGAAAAGTTATCAATGCTTTAATTTGTTACAAAGTTGAAAAGTTTTCAAGCATAAACCATTATTTTAAGGGCAATGCCAGGATTTTACAATATAGTTTTTTGAACAATTCATCTCCTAGAGTATCAATATCAATTTGAATTTCACAAGTTTTTTTCTTCTTTCTTTGATCCTCATTCTTAAGAAACTTCACACGTTATTCAAAAGCCTAAAGTTATAAAAAAAAAAGTCAAAATATCAATTTTATTTGTAAACACCCCCCTGAATATCCCAATAACACCTTGAACTGTTCATACTGTTGAAAATACCTCCTCCACAGGACTTTCTAGCGACATTTTTAGCTATACATAGAGGTTGTTTTTAACAAGTTCATACTTTAGGGGTATTCTTGCTTTGGAAATAATTTAAGGGGCTTCTTATGACAATATGAAAGTTCAGCGTAATTTTGTGACGTTTTTTCCATGTTCTCAGTTCGTAGCTTAGTGCTGTTCTATCTTTGGATGTAATTTTGTGACCTTTTTCATGTAATTTTATCCTTCATATGAATATTTAGAAACTGTAGGTTTGATATCCATGTACTCATTGATAACCCTTTGAGTAGGTTTTGAGTGCTCAGCGCATAGCTAGCTCACATATGATCACTGGCAGATTTCATATTTAGTGTTTCTGATAACTATAGAGATTTGAGTCCCCTATTTTGGTGACATTATATTATTGAGTTTTGCTGACATATTTCATATTTAACAGGTAATAACCCAAGCTTATGATTCAAAAAGTAATCTATTTGTAGGTAATATGCTGGGATTATTTTCTTAGATACTAATTTATCCATGTACTTCAGTTATTGTTATTGCAATCAATTTGTTGCCCTTTATTTTTTGGACACGTTGCCTATGAAATTTATGAATTTTATTTCCCATTTTATTAACTAAATTTTTTTTGTGTTTCCTTAATTAGTTGTTTACTACAGTAAGTAGACCAAGAACTTTGTAATATTTTTTGGACACATTGCCTATATTTGATTCTTAAAGAACTTTGTAAAATTTTACTTATCTAGTGTCTTTTAACCAAACATTTCATTGTTGTTTCATCTCTACTCATTTTTAGTATTGATCTGAATGTTTCATGATTGTGGCAAAGTGACAACGTGTACAAACAAATATTGGAGGCACATGAATATATTGAAAGTTCATTTATGAAATATTATTCAGGGAAGTTTCCTTCAATTTGGTATAGTTATTGTGCAATTTTTTTTTATTGAAATGATATGTTGTGGTGTATGTAAGCAAAAATATTGTTATTCAATATCCATAATAAATTTCATCTAATTCTAATTATCGTGATTTTTTCGTCTTTGGGAATTTTGAAAACTAAAAGTAGCTGTTAAAAACGAATCTATATAAACATGGGGGCATACACGTGCATGCATACAAACAGACACAAACACATTAATCAATTGTATGAATACCAATTTATTGCACCAAAAGTGAAATAAAAATGTGATGGTTCAAGTTAATATTAGGTACGATTTTATTTGAAAGAGGAATTAATGCCATGTATGAGGTACCATAAAGGCCAGATTAGATTGTTGCAAGTGACCATTCATAAGTTGAGAGTTGGAAGTAATTGCTGAGGTTGTATAGTTGTTGAGCAATATAGTTGATATGTTTAGCTGATCAAATTCATTTGAAAACAGATTTTTTAGCTGACCATTGCTTAAGCTATTTAATTGTTTCAATGGACGAACTCATCACCTCTAAGTCAAGAAACGAACTAATAAAATATGTTATTTTTTACCATAAATGTAAGTGTCATATTTCACATTCCAATTCTTTCTTTTTTTATGTAAGGAAATTTGAAGTGATGGCGTAGGCTCGATGGTAAGAAGATGGTGAACTGGAAGACATTAGTCGTGGTTGTAGCAGGTATGACCTCTCCCTATTTTATGTGTTCTTATAATAATTCAATTAATATAACCTTATTGATAAGATATATTCACCAACATCTTTAAATAATATAACCTTCGAAAGTTGCTCATGTCCTTTTATATCTGCTATATATCTGTTGTGTTCTTTTATGATTCTTTAAAGGAGTTGTGATGGTTGTGATTTTAATGGATCTTTTTTTTGGATTTTGCCTTCGTGTTTTGTATGTTTTATGTGTTAATATTTTAAATGAGCACCATTTTGTTGTGTGGAAATTTTTATTCAAATGACAACTTTTAAGAAGTATTTAAATACATATTTTAAAAATCATGTCCTTGAAGAACCAGAATGCTGTTAAAGCTATGATTTTTTGCTTCAACTGTTGTTCACACACTTTTGATTCAATTGTTCATCCACTTTTGATTTTTTGCTTTGCCCTATTTTGGTTGTCCATAAATACATGTTACCTTCTATTTTTCTTTGCCTTTTTCACATGGAACTTTTTAATTTTTCCAAAAATTTTACCCAGGTTTAGGATAAAGGTCTTTAAAAAGTGAAACAAGTGATCGCACTCTTTTAGGTTAATGGGACCTATCTTCATACTACGTCTTTTATGAAAGTTGATCTTATTAGCAACTTATAGAGTCATAAACTGTTTTGTTTGATAAATTTTTCAACATTCTCGTGAGTTAATAAATATTATTGCATTCTAAAAGTGCAGACACTTTCAGGTTCCTCAAATCTATGAAATAATGATTATACATTATCGGTAAGTTAATTAATAATATTAATGTTTTGTTTTCATCATTTGAAAAATGTTGCACTATGTGCAGGTCTGTTACACCAAATAATCGACTTTGTTTGGGTTGAGCAGTCACATTTAACATGTCTTAACCATATGAAAAGGAAGTTATTACCACACGAGTGTTGAGTATCATCGGATCAAGAAAGGAAGCGAGGGCCCTTATTGGTTCGCATGCTCAAGCAAATCCATTTTCATATGCATTCTTAGGAGTGGCAATCCTGTTGAAAAGGCAAATGTTGCTGCAACACCGAGTGTGCTTTGCAAAGAAGAAGACTTACGCTTGAAGGTGCTTCTAGGTGGATGCATCCCGCCACTATTCTTGCTCTTGAAGTTAGAGTCAATTGAGACAAGGAACAACATAAGAAATTTATGAAGTATCACCCCAGGGTGTCTCGGATGATCATGTGGGGCATGGAAATATTTGTTATAGAAAGAGTAATCTCGACTTTATGGGAACAACTAAATCCCGATAACAAATAGGACAATTATATACATTCCTCTATTATTGAGATTTGTATGGATTTTTTATTCTTTACTTTAAAAAAAATTCAAATAGACTTAGTTTCTATGTTAGGGTTTGTTGAATTTTATTTAGATATTTATTAAAATCTAATGCATTGGTTTTTGTTTTACATACAAGGATAGATTTTTATGTTTATTTTGATCAATTTAATTCTCTGTAGAGAAAGTGAGTTCCTTTTAAAGTCGAGCTTCATTCCTTTCGTTCTTCACATGTACTCTCTTTTGATTTTATTTCTTCCATTTGTAACCCTTGGGGGCTTTGGACGTATGTTTCAATAATAGTATAGGGTGTTGCATCACTACAATTGTTTTGCCTACTTTTCCACTTAGTGTGAATTTTAACATAGGTGGGTATTCAACCCAATTATTAGTGGTTCTATAATTTCTTGGTTCTTTAACTGAATTTATCTTCCCAGTTATTTTATTTTTTTTCAGTTTAGGAATGCATATGGAGATTATCTTTACTCGGGAATGCATGTTGGATTGGATCGGGAGAGAAATTAGTGGTCTAAAATCTTACAATTTCATTTACATGGTTTTCGTTGTGTAGGTGAAGAAATACACGTTGGAGTTTTAAATTTGTAATCCCATAAAAATGAATGTTAGTTTTCAAATTGGGCAACTAGGGCGGTCAAAACGTGGTTTATAAAATGGACTTCTGGTTATCCATTTTGTTATCTAGTATTGTCCACATATGGGATCTATTTATGAATATTGTTTAATCGATGATACGGTTTATACGAGGTCCAGAACGAACTCTTAGTATTATTGTAGCAGTATTTTTTATTTCTTAAAAAATGTGGATGGTCTTATAAACAAAGGAAATTCTACCCAAAATTTTAAATTGTTTACACTTATTTGTGTTGTAAAATAAATTTTTTGATATCTTGTATTGACATTTAGTAGTGGTTTTCGGTATAAAAAAATTTAGACAATTTAATACTTTAGAAGTTTTCGTCGTGCCTTCAAGAAAATTTACCATGATTGATACTATAATACAAAACTGTTATGACTTGACCATGTTTGATACTTTGGAAAATTATTGTCGTACCTTCAGGCACAGGCATACCCTAATATATATATATATATCTATTCTTACATGCTTGTTTTTCATTCAATACACACATTCTCTCTTCTAGAGCGACTCGTGACTTGGCAAACATTCATATTATATTTTAAATTATTATTTTTAGGAACACTCTTATGGATGAGTTCACTCCGTGTCTTTCCATGATGTGGGTCAAATGATTCCATTATCCACCATTTATATTATACACATGTGCACACACATCACGGATTCTAAAAAGAAAATATTAACATTTGCTCATGAGAGACCGAAAGGTCGAACGGGTGCTTAACACCTTCCCATTCAATAACTTACTCCCCGTACCTTCTAACTACTTGGTGTCACAAGCATCCATATTGGACTTGGTTCCATTCTCTCGATGCAAGAGCATTCTTTTGTCTATTTTGAGAAAAAAAGAATGGCGAATCTATCTCTTTACATTGTCCCCCATAATGAGATGCCCGAGTGCCTAGAGAAAAGGCACGCCCGTGCGCACACTAGAGGGAACTCAAAATCATGGCATCGCCACAAATGCTATTATGGATACTCCTATTCCTTCCTCGTCTTAAGATATGGCTACTATCTATAATGTTCCCCATGCTTGATCATAAAACGAAGCTCTTTTGCTCATTTTTTTGAAGCTTTTATGGATTTTAGTTATGTTTTTCGGATATTTATTTCTTCCTTGTAATGAACAACTCTGGATGTTTGAATACCAATGCTTGTGATTAGTTATTCTTTAAATTATTCTGGACAACTAAATCTACTTGACTGTTTTTGACTTAATTAGTTTTAGTCTTATGGACTTATAGTAGTATTAAGTCTGTTGACTATGTTAACATAGTAACTGCTAGGTGTTTGAGATGGATCTGGTAGAGGTTTAGTCTTATGATCATGTGTTCAGCTATCACCTAAATAATTCTCCTTAATATCTTCTAGTCTTAGATGAACCTAAGTTTCCCTGTCCTATGATCCACAGATTCTAATTCTAACTTATCGTCCGTATTAATGGATGTTGATGTCGTGACCAAATGTTAGCGTCAATTACCTGAGACAACCAAATGTACTACGATTTATCCTTGTGTTAGTCAGTTATGGTCAAAACTTGTTGTCTATATGACTGTACCAAATTTCCTCGATTTTGTAAACTTATTATTTTTTATCTTCCCTGAGGCAAGGTCCTACATGAAGTTAAAACTTCCTACGGTTTTGGCCTATACAAAGATGAGGTCATACAAGAAGTTTGTTTATTTTTGGATGTCCCTGCTGAGATGTTGCATTAATATGTCTTTGGCCTTGTATTTTAGCACATCTCCTACTCTCATGAAATAAATAAAAAACTTGAAGTGATAGAACTTATGGGGGAACAAAATATTTTATTTATTACTGAACTAGATTACAAGGAATAAAAAGATTTTACATTTTTGCCTCTATTAGTAGTATTTCCTTAAGTGTTCAGCATTTCATGGGTTCTTGAACTACACTCTTGCTAGGGTTTCACTTTTGTATGTTCCTGGTGGTACAACCGTAGATAATTTAAATGGGCAATGCCAGTTAGGCTCCAACGTTATCCCTTTATTGATGACCTATTTTAGTAAGTAGTATCCCTCATTTAGAGTGCTCAGTTTTACTTTTTTGTTGTAAAATCGAGCAGTTCATTGTTGGTATGCTTCTACCCAAAGTGTTTCATGTTATTTTACTTCCTCCTTAAATCTAAATCCATTATTCTCATTAGGTTACTTCGTGGTGAGTCAAAATTGAGGACGGGGTGACTGGAAGACCAAATTCTATTAGGACCATGACTTCTGTTCCAAAAGTTAATATATAAGGTCTCTCGCCTATTGCTATTTTTAACACTGTTCTGCACGCTCAAAGTACACTCTGGAGCTCCTTAATCTAGTTTCCCTTTGCATCGTCCAACCTTTTCTTCATTCCATCTAGAAAGGTCTAATTGGTAACCTTTTTCTATCCATTACACTACGGATGACTCAATGTTGAGTGTAGTTTATGGATCTTAAAGTGCGTCCTGTAGTCTTTAAACTCTTGATTATCAAGTTGAGTACTATGGTGTGACACCCCGACTAATTAAATACCGGGTAGCTACCCCTTTATTAAATTAAACCAAAATGCCAAGTTGGCTCAGTTAATAGCATCACTGTCGAAAACATTTTATTATTACTAACCACCTAGTATTTAAAAAGTAAGTGCCAAATTTTAAGTTAAGTCCGATTAACATGCAAAAAGAATAATGAAGAATAATAACACCATTCACCATAACGAAGTAAATAGAATAACCATCACATAATGTAAATAAAGTCTGGAGGAAAACTCCTCACTACAATACCACAAACTGAAATAACTAAACTGAATACTGAATCAATACATGCCAAAGTCTGAAAAACTGAAATGAAAAGATGTCCCTAATAGAAATGGGCAACATGCCCTACAACTGATAGATCCTGAATCTGGAATCCAAATGATAGAAGCGTCTAAAAGAAAATCCCTGTAGCTTCCCCAAACAGCTACAGCTCGTCACCTGAATGAGTATCCTATGCATGGTGTCCTTGAGGCTGGGCACCTAAAATGATTTTACAAAAAAAATAGATTTGAAAGCAAACGGGTCAGAGCCCGAATGTGGAGATATTTTAAAAACCTGCAAGTGCTTTAAAAACATTTAAAACATTAAATGCAAAGTACATGTTAGGACGTGCACTCACATGAAATTCTCACATCTCGTCTAACTGTGCACTCCTAACGTAAGTACCCATCTAAAACGACACTAACCACTAGCTAAGTGACATCGTATCTTGCTAGACTGTCATAGGTTCTACCCTTATTACTCGGTTCCCATTAACATTATAACGCTCGCAATTAAATAGGGGTTTAACGTAAACTCAGATGCTCAATATGCAATATATTTCACTATCATCTAACCCGTTATGTTTTTCTCGAAACAATACCGTAATTATATTCACAACATTAACATGAAGGTTCCCATTAATAAAGTGTATATTATTCACATCATAAATATACAATACAAGCACCCCGAGAACTAAGCTGCGGTGCACACATAATCTGCTATCCATCCCGGTACATCACGTACATAAGGATCACATATTCCGAATCTCTCAGGAATAGTTCACAGATAACAACATCACAAGTAATGGAGGCGAACACAGTCACATCACATGGGTCACGCACATACCTACGCTCCCACGATCAGCGGACTTATTAACATCCCAATAAGTCTTTCTCTGACCTATGTTCATCAAGGTAACCAGTCTAAATCCGGGCAACACAAGGATTAGAGGGCCTTAAGAGAACGCAAACCTCCCGTGATAGCAAGTATGGTAGGTATGTCATACACACAAATCATATACCAATACTAAGTAAACACGCATCTTAGTAATCACCGTAATTAATTGTAGTACATATCGCATTCTCGTACCAACTTAATATATATATAACTTATATAATCCCGGTTCACATTTATACGCGCCATAATTTATTCTTACGTCGTAGTAGGCACTCACGTCTCAGCTCATATTTTCCTTTAGGTTCAAACTACACTTCTAGGTTTGACTCCTCATAATATCCCAAACATCCCAAATATACCAATTACTCATCAAGGGAAGGCTATCACTACCTATACACAAGGTTACGGGGCACTCGGGATCAAAACAGGCTAAAAAGCCTAAACTGTCAACTCGTTCAAAGTCTCGTTCGAACGAGAGTTCGTTCGAACGAACTGGGTCTTCTAACGAGATCTCGTTCGAACGAAAACTTCGAACGAACATCACTCTCGTTAGAACCCAGACTGTCAACTCATTAGAAGCTCGTTCGAACGAGCTCGTTCGAACGACCTGGGTAGGTCTTCTAACGAGTGGCCAGTTTCAAGCCCAGAAATTTCTATCTCGTTTTTCACCATTTTCTACCCTCAAATCTCAACCAAAATCCGTCCAATTAATGTTTTAAGGTTTCCAATCAACCTAAAACATACTAAGGTCATATACTAACATCTTTTTAAAGAATAAACACATCCTAAACATCATCAAATCACAAGTCTCTACACTTTTCCCCAATTTTCAAGGATATGAACCCTAAAATTTTTAGATCCTTAATTTATCAAATTAAATCCGTTTTTGTGTCTTACAAGATATATCAACATCAGATTAGTCCTCTAAATATGATTCCACATGCCATCCTTTCATCAAAATTTAGTATTCTACTTCGAAACTCATGGGTTTTTCATTATCTTCCAAGAACAAACATAAATTTGAATTATCTAACATGGAAGGAACATTCTCTGAAGTTAAATGGAATTAAGTCACTTGCCTCGAGTGTCTCTGAATTTGGTGTTGATTTGGTAAAGCTTTTCTGGTGAATTCCCTTCTATCTCTCTCTCTCTCCAAGCTTATCTCCAATGGTGGCTAGGGTTTTCTTTGGGAAGTTTTGGAAACCTAATTTGATAACTCCCGTAGCTTATTGGGTCATTAAGGGTTGGTTAGTGGGTTTAGTGGGTCTATTCCCAATCAGATAAAGACTCCTAATTTTCGTCATTATTAATTCCCAAAAATACAATATTACCAAACTACCCTTATAAGGTGCCGGTATGGCCTAAAAATACCCCGGGACCCAAACTAAACCCCCAGCTAGTGTTTTCTGACTATCTCGACCCTTCCGGACGCGTTGGCGCACTCAAAACGACCATACGGTTAATATAATTTAAATTCACTTTTATAATCAAAATAATTATATCCTGACGCGACTATCACCCGCGTCCCAATAAAATGACCAAGTTGCCGTATATCAATCTCATGACAAATTTCATAATTTAATATTCATATAACATCATATATACTCAATATAGTCAAATACCAACTCACATCTCGCTAGTATTTTACCCGAATTAATTTCCAATTAATTCTCATTTAATTAATTAATCCCAAAATAAATATCGCCAAAAATACGGGGTATAACATACATCCCCCCTAATAACTGAATTTCGTCCCGAAATTCGGAACTAGAAAGTACCTGCTAAAAAAAACTCTAGATAACGTTCGCGCATCTCATCCTCGCGCTCCCATGTGGACTCCTCGACATTGTGATGTCGCCACTGAACACGCACTAACGGAACTATCTTTGACCGCAGCTTCCTCTCACTTCGGTCCAAAATAGCAATCGGCCCCTCCTCGTAGGAGCTATCCGGCTGGAGATCGATGTCCTCCACAACAATGTGAGAATGAGCCAAATTATCTCTAAAGTGTTTCCTTAGCGAGGAAATATGGAACACATCGTGAATCCGATGCAAATGTTCCGGTAACCCAAGTCTATACGCAACCGGTCCGATCCGCTCAATAATAGGAAACGGCCCCACATACCTTGGTGCCAACTTCCCCTTCTTCCCGAAATGCATAATCCCCTTCATACGAGATACTCTGAGCAAAACCTGGTCCCCCACTTGGAACTCCCTGAAAAATCTCTTCGCATCAGCATAACTCTTCTGCCTGTCTTGACCTACCCGAATGCGACTCCGAATCAACTCAATCCTTGCCAAAGTATCCTGAATCACTTCCGGCCCAAGTAGTTTGTTGTTCCCCACCTCTAACCAATATGCTGGGGAACGACAAGACCTACCGTACAATGCCTCAAATGGATCCATGCCAATAGTGAACTGATAGGAGTTGTTGTAAGCAAACTCCACCAGTGGAAGGTACTGCTCCCATCCACCCCCAAAGTCAATAATGCACATGCGTAGCATGTCCTCCAACATCAAATTTGTGCGCTCGGTCTGCCCATCGGTCTGCGGATGATAAGCCGTACTCAACCGCCATTCCGTGCCCATGGCCTCGTGGAAACTCTCCGAAAACCGCGAAACAAATATCTTGTCTCTATCAGACACGATATTTAGGGGCACACCGTGAAGTCTCATAATCTCTGAAATGAAGAGCTGGGCATACTGTCCCGTAGTGTAGTCAGTCCTTACGGGTAAAAAGTGAGCGACTTTGGACAATCTGTCCACAATTACCCAAACGGAGTCGTGACCCCTCTGTGACGTAGGCAACCCCGTGATAAAGTCCATGGATATACTCTCCCACATCCACATCGGGACCTCCAACGGCTGTAGCAGTCCTGCCGGTCTCTGATGATCCACTTTTACAAGCTGACAAGTGGCGCATTTTGAAACAAAGTCGGCAATATCTCTCTTCATTCCGCTCCACCAATACTGACATCTCATGTCTTGTTACATTTTGTCCCCTACGGGATGTACCGCGAACCGTGAGCCGTGCAACTCTGCCATCACATCGTGTCGCAATTCCTCCCCTTCCGGAACCACCAATCTCCCATTGAAGCGTAATCCCCCGTCTGAGCTAACGGGATTGGACTCGGCTCCCTCTGCTAGTAATCGAACTATCTGCTCCTGACAGAATGAGTCATTAGCCTGTGCTCGTACTACATTCGTGACAATCTGCGGTGTAACAGTCATCACGGACATGAAAGATCGGGCCACTGCATCCTGGTGTCCCAACTCCTTCCACTTGGCCTTCCACACCTCTGCCACTTCATCTGCTGGCCTACAGCTCAACGCGTCTGCCACCACGTTAGCCTTACCTGGGTGATACTGGATATCGAATTGGTAGTCTTTCACAAACTCAAGCCACCTACGCTGCCGCATATTCAACTCCTTCCGCGTGAACAGGTACTATAGGGACCTCTGGTCCATGAACAATTGGAACTTCTCCCCCAAAAGATAGTGCCTCCAAAACCGTAGGGCAAATACCACTGCCGCCAACTCCAAATCATGCGTGGGTTAATTCTTCTCATGAGGCTTAAGCTTACGGGAAGCATAAGCTATGGCCTGTCTCTCCTACTGCAATACACCTCCAAGTCCTTATAAAGACGCATCGGTGTAAACCAAATACTCAACTCCCGGTCTCGGCAATGCTAACACAGGTGCTGAGGTCAATTTATCCTTCAATTCATCGAATGCCAACTGACAGGCATCACTCCAGATGAATGGCACACCCTTACGAGTCAGATGTGTCAAAGGACCCGCTATCTTCGAAAATCCTCGAATAAACCTCCTGTAGTATCCTACTAAGCCCAAGAAACTACGAATCTCTGTTGGTGTCGTGGGCTGTCCCCACTCCCTCACCGCGGATACTTTCCCCGGATCAACAGATATTCCCCGGTCGGAAATAATATGTCCCAAAAACTGGACTTCCTTCAGCCAAAACCCGCACTTCTCATATTTTGCATACAACTCGTTCTGACGAAGTGTCTACAAAACTTGTCTCAAATGCTCGGCGTGCTCCTCCTCTGTCTGGGAGTAAACCAGAATATCATCGATGAAGACAATGACAAACTGATCTAGGAAATCCCTGAACACTCTGTTCATCAAGTCCATAAACACAGCTGGAGCGTTGGTCAAACCAAAAGGCATAACCCGAAACTCGTAAGAACCATATCTCGACAAGAACACAGTCTTTGAGACATCCTCTTCCCTGATACGCAACTGATGGTATCCCGATCTCAAATCAATCTTTGAGAAGAAAGAAGCTCCTCTCAACTGGTCGAATAAGTCATCGATTCGAGGCAACGGATACTTATTCCGTATCCTGACTTTATTCAACTCTCGGTAGTCCACACACAATCTCAGTGAACCATCTCTCTTCTTTACGAACAACACAGAGGCACCCCACGGTAAAGTACTCCTTCGTATAAACCCCTGACCCAACAATTGTTCAATCTGATCCCGTAACTCCCTCATCTCAGCTTGATCCATACGGTACAGTGCACGTGCTATAGGTCTCGTACCTGGTAGTAAATCTATAACAAAGTCTATCTCTCGACTGGGGGGTAGGCCTGGTATCTCCTAAAACACATCCGAATACTCCCTGACTACTGGGATAGAATCTAAAGGAATCACAACCTCCTTAGAGGTATCCTCCTCTATGTAATACAGATGAGTGGTCGATCCTCCCTCTGGGCGAGGCATCGCCACAACAAACATCTCTTGCCCCGGAATGGCAAAAACAATGCTCCCGCTGAAGCAATCAATCATGGCCCTATAAGCTACGAGCCAATCCATACCGATAATCACATTGCGAACATGCATATCTAATACTAACATGTCTGCAGGTAATACCAAACCACCAATCTCTACCCCCACTTTCCGGCATATAAAGAAAATAAGTGACCCACTCCCCAAAGGTGAGTCGACACACGTCACTGTGATCTCTGCCGTAGCTAACAACCCTAAGGCCTTCGTGAAATGTGTAGCTATAAAACAATGTGTAGCCCCCGTATCAAACAATACCCGACCCATAGTGCCATGGATAGGAAACGTACCCTCAATCGCCGGCGGTGCTTGTGGAACTGCAGCCTGGTGGACGTTATAGACACGTCCATACTGTAGCTGCCCCTGCTGAGCTGGGACTACTGGAATGGGTGGCAATGCTGCCATCTGTGGCGGTACGGGGAGAGAGGCGGGAAACATAGGCCTCTGCGGCTCCTGGCGAGCACCCTGCTGCTGCTGCTGTGGGGCCCTTCCCCTATCAGGACAATCCTGTCGTTTATGGCCAGTCTTGCCACAAACAAAACACTTCCTTGGGAAGTTCCCTCCTCTCTGCCCCTGCGGTCCCCGGCCCTGGTGGCCATTACCGTTCCTCCCTTGGCCCTGCTGGCCCTGTTGAAACTGCTGCCCATTCTGCCCTTGTTGGCCCTGATGGCCGTTTGGACCCTAATGGCCCTGACGGAAACCTCCCTGTCCGTGCCTATAGTTCCCTGATCTAAACCTTTTCTGATCCCCCTGCTGAGAACCCTGCTCACCCTGTCTCTGCCCCTGAACAGATTGTGCCCCACTAGCACCATGTCCTCCAGTCCTGCCCTGATGGCTAGACTCTCCAGATCTCTTGCCCTCAGTCATATGAAAGCGGTGATCCTGGCAGTGTAACAAAGCAGCGTTAACCACATCAGAATAAGTGGCCAATGAAAGGTTCCCTAACAGATGCTGACGGATCCTCCATGTCAACCCGTCCGTGAACTTCTCAATCTTCTTCTTCTCTGTCGGTATCTCATCTGGAACGATATTCAACAGATTCGTGAACTCGTGCTCATATTCAGCCACGGTCTTACCCTCCTTCTTCAGATTCATCAGTTTCCTCCTCATTTCCGTGTGAACAGCTGACGGAAAGTACTTGAGGTCGAACCGCACCCAAAAGTCCTGAATAGTGAGAGTATCCCTCTCCTCCACGGTGGTAATAGACTCCCACCACTGCAGTGCAGATCCAACTATCTTGAAACTAGCTAGCACCTGCTTCTGAATGTCCGTGCACTCATACATCCTCAAGTGCCTCTGCATATCCTTCCTCCACTGGCTCGAGACTACCACATCTGAGCTACCTGCAAACTCTAGCGGATGCGCTTTCTGAAAAGCGTCACGTACACGTTCCCAAGCAGACGGGAATGCATTTGTCTGTACTGGCGCGGTAACCGGCGCCTGAGGTTGTGCCTGCTGAACTACGGCAATTGCGGCATTTACCGCTTGGGCTATAATGGCTGCAACCTCAGCGGCATTCATCATGCCCTGAGCTGGAGCGGGCAGGGGTTCGGGAGTTGTATCCCTGGGAACTCATCGTGCACGTCGTGGAGGCATCTAAAATAAGAATGAAGTTTATAAGTTCGCAGCTATAAACTTAAAATAGCTGAAGAACGAAGCATACACAAAAAGAGTACAACAGTCCTAAAATATAGGGCTCTATATCAAAGAAAGCTTAGCGGAAACATAATAGTCGTACAGATTATAAAGGACACTAGAACCTGATGCTCTGATACCACCTGTGACACCCCGACTAATTAAATACCGGGTAGCTACTCCTTTATTAAATTAAACCAAAATGCCAAGTTGGCTCAGTTAATAACATCACTGTCGAAAACATTTTATTATTACTAACCACCTAGTATTTAAAAAGTAAGTGCCAAGTTTTAAGTTAAGTCTGATTAACATGCCAAAAGAATAATGAAGAATAATAACACCATTCACCATAACGAAGTAAATAGAATAACCATCACATAATGTAAATAAAGTCTGGAGGAAAACTCCTCACTACAATACCACAAACTGAAATAACTAAACTGAATACTGAATCAATACATGCCAAAGTCTGAAAAACTGAAATGGAAAGATGTCTCTAATAGAAATGGGTAACATTCCCTACAACTGATAGATCCTGAATCTGGAATCCAAATGATAGAAGCGTCTAAAAGCAAATCCCTGTAGCTTCCCCAAACAGCTAAAGCTCGTCACCTGAATGAGTATCCTATGCATGGTGTCCTTGAGGCTGGGCACCTAAAATGATTTTACAAAAAAAATAGATTTGAAAGCAAACGGGTCAGAGCCCGAATGTGGAGATATTTTAAAAACCTGCAAGTGCTTTAAAAACATTTAAAACATTAAATGCAAAGTACATGTTAGGACGTGCACTCACACGAAATTCTCACATCTCGTCTAACTGTGCACTCCTAACGTAAGTACCCATCTAAAACGACACTAACCACTAGCTGAGTGACATCGTATCTAGCTAGACTGTCATAGGTTCTACCCTTATTACTCGGTTCCCATTAACATTATAACGCTCCCAATTAAATAGGGGTTTAACGTCAACTCAGATGCTCAATATGCAATATATTTCACTATCAGCTAACCCGTTATGTTTTTCTCGAAATAATACCGTAATTATATTCACAACATTAACATGAAGGTTCCCATTAATAAAGTGTATATTATTCACATCATAAATATACAATACAAGCACCCCGTGAACTAAGCTGCGGTGCACACATACTCTGTTATCCATCCTGGTACATCACGTACATAAGGATCACATATTCCGAATCTCTCAGGAATAGTTCACAGATAACAACATCACAAGTAATGGAGGCGAACACAGTCACATCACATGGGTCACGCACATACCTACGCTCCCACGATCAGCGGACTTATTAACATCCCAATAAGTCTTTCTCTGACCTATGTTCATCGAGGTAACCAGTCCAAATTCGCGCAACACAAGGATTAGAGGGCCCTAAGCGAACGCAAACCTCCCGTGATAGCAAGTATGGTAGGTATGTCATACACACAAATCATATACCAATACTAAGTAGACACGCATCTTAGTAATAACCGTAATTAATTGTAGTACATATCGCATTCTCGTACCAACTTAATATATATATAACTTATATAATCCCGGTTCACATTTATACGCGCCATAATTTATTCTTACGTCGTAGTAGGCACTCATGTCTCAGCTCATATTTTCCTTTAGGTTCAAACTACACTTATAGGTTTGACTCCTCATTATATCCCAAACATCCCAAATATACCAATTACTCATCAAGGGAAGGCTATCACTACCTATACACAAGGTTACGGGGCACTCGGGATCAAAACAGGCTAAAAAGCCTAAACTGTCAACTCGTTCAAAGTCTCGTTCGAACGAGAGTTCGTTCGAACGAACTGGGTCTTCTAACGAGATCTCGTTCGAACGAAAACTTCAAACGAACATCACTCTCGTTAGAACCCAGACTGTCAACTCGTTAGAAGCTTGTTCGAACGAGCTCGTTCGAACGACCTGGGTAGGTCTTCTAACGAGTGGCCAGTTTCAAGCCCAGAAATTTCTATCTCGTTTTTCACCATTTTCTACCCTCAAATCTCAACCAAAATTCATCCAATTAATGTTTTAAGGTTTCCAATCATCCTAAAACATACTAAGGTCATATACTAACATCTTTTTAAGGAATAAACACATCCTAAACATCATCAAATCACAAGTCTCTACACTTTTCCCCAATTTTCAAGGATATGAACCCTAAAATTTTTAGATCCATAATTTATCCAATTAAATCCGTTTTTGTGTCTTACAAGATATATCAACATCAGATTAGCCCTCTAAATATGATTCTACATGCCATCCTTTCATCAAAATTTAGTATTCTACTTCCAAACTCATGGGTTTTTCATTATCTTCCAAGAACAAACATAAATTCGAATTATCTAACATGGAAGGAACATTCTCTGAAGTTAAATGGAATTAAGTCACTTGCCTCGAGTGTCTCTGAATTTGGTGTTGATTTGGTAAAGCTTTTCTGCAGAATTCCCTTCTATCTATCTCTCTCCAAGCTTATCTCCAATGGTGGCTAGGGTTTTCTTTGGGAAGTTTTGAAAACCTAATTTGATAACTCCCGTAGCTTATTGGGTCATTAAGGGTTGCTTAGTGGGTTTAGTGGGTCTATTCCCAATCAGATAAAGACTTCTAATTTTCGTCATTATTAATTCCCAAAAATACAATATTACCAAACTACCCTTATAAGGTGCCGGTATGGCCTAAAAATACCCCGGGACCCAAATTAAACCCCCGGCTAGTATTTTCTGACTATCTCGACCCTTCCGGACGCGTTGGCGCACTCAAAACGACCATACGGTTAATAGAATTTAAATTCACTTTTATAATCAAAATAATTATATCTTGACGCGACTGTCACCCGCGTCCCAATAAAATAACCAAGTTGCCGTATATCAATCTCACGACAAATTTCATAATTTAATATTCATATAACATCATATATACTCAATATAGTCAAATACCAACTCACATCTCGCTAGTATTTTACCCGGATTAATTTCCAATTAATTCTCATTTAATTAATTAATCCCAAAATAAATATCGCCAAAAATACGGGGTATTACATGTGGTTAGTGATGAAGGCATATGGCATCATGAATTAGAAAATAATATTCTTCCAGGTGAAGTTGAGGAATGTTTATATGACATTTATACTAGGGGCTCAACTTCTACCCATATACTGAAGTAATCCACTTTTATCACTAGATGCTCAAATTTGTTTCTAATGTTTGGTAGCAGGCTAACCAAATATATTCCTCACATAACAAACATCCAAGGGGATATGATCGGTGTGAGAAATGCCCATGGAGTCCTTTGGATTGAAGAATATTTCTGACACTTTTCATTTTCCTTGCATAGTATTCACAAAAGGCCTTCTTAGTGGGCCAGTAATAACCTTGCGTAGTCACTCGCTTCACTAGTGATCTACCCACCGAATATTCTTTAAAAGATCAATCATTCACCTATTTTATTAAATCATTGACTTCCGCTAGGCGGACACATCTGAGAAATGAAATAATGAACCCTCATTTTAATAGTATACATTCTTCTAGTAGATGTCTTACTTCTTTATACTGAAGTCTCCAAATTTGGTCATATTAGATCCATCTAGGATGGCCTTAAATCTAGCTTTATCACATTGACATTCTCTTCATCAAAACTATGATGAATAATGATTTACACCAAAATGGTCCTCCTCAACTCTTTACTTATGGAGGATACCAGTCGGGAGAGCACATCTGCGTTCATTTTCTTCCCTTAGAATTATAACCATTCAAACCATAGGGAATTTTGGAAATAATTCCTTGGCTTGGGCCAAAGACCTCACCATATATTCTTCTCTCACCTTGAACTTCGTAACTATTAACTGAGAGTCACTATGCACCAATAGCTATTTGGTGCCCAGAGACGATGTCAACCCAAATCCAGCTATGAGCACCTCGCACTCTGCTACATTGTTAGAGGCCTAAAATAGAAACTTGAGGGAATATTACACATCGATACCATACGACATTGTAATTATTAAGCCTGTTCCATTTCTAGTCACATAGGATGATACATCTATGAAGACTGTCCAAATAGGAGTCTCCTCTTCAAAATTTCCATCGATCAAGAATCCATACTTATATAATTTTTTCCTTTGCTCCAAGTCGTGAATAATTTCTACTTTCCTTGAAGATCACTCTAGTATGTCAGTAATATAGTTGGTTAGGATGATGAATGAGTTATCTCCCTTAGGAGTCTTCTCATTTGATTGAACTCATGAGCTCTCTTCCAAAGAAGTATTCTTGGTCTACTTTTAGATTGATTTATATTCCATCGATGTCTGCTTTGCCACTTTTATTATGGAGCTCTATTTTGTAGAAGTTTGTTCGATGGGATTATCTTGTCCCTTCATTGCCATTTTAGGCTCATATTGGATATCATACTCTCATAATTTTACAAATGAAGCTTTTGGTCTAAACGATTTCTCAGGTTGATGAACGGCTTGGCGCAGAGGCAGATGTGTATAAAAAACAATGATATGAGCTTAGAAATATGTTTTTATCTCCCTGGAGGCTTCAATCAGGGCTAGTGCAAGATTTTCGAGTCTGGGATGCCAAATCTCTACTCCACGATATTCTTTGTTGGTGTAATAGATTAGCCTTTGTACTCCATTTTCTTTTTGGACTAAAATAAAATTTATTGATGATTCATATACGGCTAGGAATAACGAAAATCTTCTCACCTAGGACATGTCTAGAAAGCATGGGTAGAGACCTCAGGTATTTCTTCAATTCCAGGAATGCAACTTCACATTTATCATTTATCAATCGCCCTTAAAAAAACTAATCAATGCTTCCACATTCCTAGTTAGCCTCTACACTTCCTTTTTATTCGTTGGGGATTGCATGTTGATCAACATTTGGATCATGTAAAGGTAGGAATAAATACTTCTTTGATTCATTATAAATCCTAGGAACATCCCTTCATTTACTTTGAAGACACACAGCTTCATTTGGTGCCTCTCCAGTTAGTTAAAGGTCGGTCCTAAGTCCTTAATGTTGTCAGCAACTTTTTTCTTTTCATGAGCATATCATCGACATACACCTACATATTTTTACCAATTTGAACTTTAAATACTTTGTTCACCAATCTTTAATATGTTGCTCCAACGTTTTTTAGTCCAAAAGGCATGACATTATAACAGTATATACCTTCGCTAGTGATGAATGAAGTACTATACGGATCTTCTAGTTTCATCTTTATCTTATTATACCCTAAATAAGCATCCATGAAATTGAGAAGCTCATGTCCTGAAGAAAATTGACCAGTTAGTCAATCTGGGTAGAGGATAATGATCCTTTGGTCACTTTATTCAGCTCAGTGAATTCAACACAGATGATGCATTTGTCATATTTCTTCTTAACCATGACCATATTGGAAAGCCATTCTGGGTACTTAACATCTTTTATAAAGTTTGACTTTTCAAACTTCTCTACTTCTTATTGTACAAAAATGTTCTTTTCTTGACTAAAGACATTTTTTTTCTATTCTATGGGTTTGTCATGCTTTATTATGCTGAACTCATGGTAGATGAACTCTGGATTGATTCCTGGTATATCCTCATGGCTTTATGAGTACGCATTTTTTCTTAGCCTTAAAAATTCTGCTAACTCCTTTTTAAAGGTATGCTCTACATTCAATCAAATTTAGGTTATCCTTTCTAGATGCTCATCTCTTAGGATAACCGGTTCGATCTCCATCATAACTTGACCTTTAACTAACTTCTTCTCATCCCAAGGGCCTAATGTCTGTATCTAAAAGGTCATCGTCAGCTTCATTTTCTTTTCCTTCTCGACTGAGGTATATTAGAACTCTCTATCCTAGACTTAGTTCACTTTTACTGTGCCGACTCTGTAGTGATTAGGGAACTTGAAATATTAGTGCATAGTAGAAGGGACAATTTTAAACTTCTTCAATAACACTTTGTTAAATTTAATGTTGTATACCGAGTGAATGTTCTTATCCAGGATAAAGAAATGAATTTTTTCTATTGGGCATGTGGTCTAAGTGCTAATCACAACTTCCAGCTCAATTATTCCCAAAGGGTGTACCTTCTCCCCAATAAAAATTGATGAGAGTCCCGTGATAAGCCTCGAGTTTACTATCCCCCAACCTTAAAATCTTCAAACAACTATAAAATAAGATATTATTTGGGCTGCCATTATTGACTAGGATTCTCGCCACCTTACCCTTATATATCATCATCGTGACGAGAAAAGGATTGTCATGTGGGTAAAGTACTCAAGATAAGTAATCTTTGGAAAAGTTAACTAATAATCGATCATTGCTCACATTCCTATGGGGCATCCAAGGAGCGTGTTAGGTTGATTTATCTAATGTGAGCACAAGCATTTTCCTTATTAACGTACGATTTCCTCTCCATAGGTTCGTCTCCACCTCTAGCATCTCACCTTGTAATAAAGTTAAACCTAAAAGAGATTATTTTAACCTCATGGATGGTCTGCTTAGGTCTCTTGGGTAGGTTTGGGTCATCCTCTGAATCATTATCCCTGTCTTATTTCTTATTTTCGTCCTTCCTACAAAGGGATTCTAATTGTCTCCTGGGTTTCTTATCAACATTATGATCTTCTCGGCCTCCTTTATCCACAAACTTTGATAACTTGTCCTCTTTGATGAAGTTTTCAATCTCATTTTTTTTTTTGCCGAATAATAATTTGTGTTATGATTGTGATTCTTGTGGAACTAGTAGTATTTGCTTTTATCTCTTCTGCTAGAGCTTTCCACTTTTAGGGACATCTAAAGTCCTTGCTCCTAAGAATATCTCTAAGGATACAATGAATGTCAATGGTTAGAGGAGTATACTCATCGTATCTCATCGACTTGTTCGTCTTCTTGTCTTTTTTCTCTTTCTTCTTCGAACTCTTCTTAACATTGGCCTTGGAGTGGCTTAACTTTTTAGTAGCCATATCCTACTCGGTGTCCATAATCTTACTTGCCTTGGCTAGTAATTCAATTATCATCTTGGGAGGATCCTCAACTATTGCTTAGTACAACCTCCCAGATAGAAAACCACTCATTATTGCAGTGATTGATTTCTTCTCATCATAGTCAATTACCTCCAGCTTCTCACTATTGAAGTGAGTGACTAATTTGCGAGTATTTTCATCGACTTTTTGGCAAATGAGCCACTCATGTTGAGTGTCTTGACCTAAAATAAAATTTATCAATAAAAAGATCAGCCAATTCATGAGAATTTGAGATCTTCCACCATGGAAAACTGTTATACCAAATTTGATCTGACCCGATGATTTTACTGGAGAATGCCCAGTAATGAATTTCTTCTAGAATTGAGTAGATGTCAGTGGAAGCTTGGTATTTATCTGTTTATAGTATTTGGATAGTTTCTCCATTGTACCTTGCAGTTATAACAGGAATCTTTAACTTTGCAGGTGCAGGATTACATAAAATTGATGGAGTGAATCGAGATCCCTTCATAAAACCTCTATGAAAGGTCTTCTTTAATCTAGAAACTTCTCCAAAACAATCCACCAAACATTGAATTATTCCCTTCGAGGGATGGTCATCCTGCTCGGCTTTAACTGGAGCATTATTGCCTGATCGGCCTTGAATTTTTGTTGAGTGCTCTTCCTTGGAAGTTTTCTTGACTCTTGACAATCCTCACACTCTTGGCCTAAACCTGTCAAGCATTATTTTCTTATGGTGACAGACCTATTTATTTCTTCCCTTCGTTCTACAATCCCCTAGGCTCTTGTGATGTTTCCCTCTCAATGATCGTGGGCCCAAACGATCAAATGTAGAGCCTCTACTCATCCTTTTCAACACTTATCTTCTCCTAAGAGAAATACTATTTGTCATATCGTAACCAGTTATCCTAAGGGATGAGGTGGACCCTAAAAGATATGACATGTCATCTAATTAGATTTACTTCCTTCATCTTGTGAACCCAAACTTAGCCTTCCTGGCTTTTCGAGTTCTCGATCATGACAGGCATGTCACTTATCTTTGTAGGGGAAATAGGGGAAGAATTTTCACCCCCTGTTAGAATGTTTATGCCATTTTCTTTACTTTCTCATGGTGTCCTGGTCCTTATCTAGGCTCATCAGAATTCCCTTTATATTGCCAATTCCAACAAGCATTGAGGGAAGGTTTGCTTCTGTTGTACGACTACCCTTTGGGTTTTCTCCCATTTTCTAGAATTTGCAAAAAAAATAAAGTATCCATAAAGAAACGAGTGAAATAATGGAACACATTTGAAATTGAGGGAATTAAATTAGAGGGATTTCACAGAAATTGGATTTATGAATATAAAATGATAGGTAACAACAAATGCCTTCTCGAAGTTCCCACGAACGACGTGAATTTTTTATCGTCTAAAACTAGTATATATATTTTGGGCCTTATATATATTATTATTATTATTGTTATTATTATTATTATTATTATTATTATTATTGTTATTATTATTATTATTATTATTATTATTATTATTATTATTATTCTTATAATAATAATAATAATAATAATAATAATTATTATTATTATTATTATTATTATTATTATTATTATTATAACAATAACATCAATACAAAATAAAGAAATTATCGCTACCAACTTGCCAATTTGGGATGAGTAGAGAAGGAGGAGAGATAAGGAAGAAAAACAAATATTAATATGATGTGGCCCAATATGGTGCCTATGCCCACAAATGCAGTGTTGGTTATCTATATTTTAATGGACAATTTCCATGAAAAGGACAATTACAAGCTCCTGAAGTTCTCTATAGGGTTTTGCCTATGTCCTATACATGGGATATTTTTGGATCCCTTATTTTGTGTGATCGAGTGTTATTTATAGGTAGTTATTACAAAGAGAGTAGTGGGATAAGTAGAGTGATTTTATAGGTTAGGTAGTTACACTTTTTACATGTCATATAATGAGTCATCATGAGTTGCTTGCAACCTAAAAAAAGGTGATCTATCATATTTAGTACTCTACGTACGTAACGGTGTGAGTGAGGATGTCCACACGACCTAACATGATTCATGTGCGCTTTGACCATAGTAACGGATGGTGTCAACTAATGGGTATAACTGTCCAACTGAGAAAAATTATTACTGAGCCGAGCAAAATTCGCATCGCCGTCCTAGTTCATTAAATAAGATGAGAACCTTCTAACGACATGTGTCGTAATACCATTGGTCTATTATATGTCCTATATTTATGGTGAAACACAAAGGATCTTACGAAAGTTGAGGATTTTAGGCTTAATCGTCTATTCAAATAGTATAAGACCATTGGTTTCTCTCAGTTGGTCAACCCTTTCTCTATTTCTCATACTCAATCCAGAGTCAACTTTTTCTGAGACTGCGATTCTATCCCACTTAAGGGGCACCTTAACTACCCTATGCATCGGCGACTCATTATCACCAAATTTCCACAAGCTCGAGACAAAGACGTATAAAGACTTCTAGTCATGATTAGATGTCTTATTCACGAACATAAATTTTCAATCCAATTTCTGATCAAATGACAATAGCATTGTTTAAATTTAGTGGTAATAGTTGAATAACAGGGTTGAAATATGTTTGGGGGTAAATGTTCCTCGTAGGCAAGACTTTAAAGGATCACTAACCCTGGGATTTTCATCCAAGCATTAGTGTCTAGTCCAGTCAGTGCAATGCCGATGGCAACGGCGATACCTCTGACTCCAGACCCAAAAGGAAGCCTAAAGCTCAATTTAAACATTTGCTCATATACGAAAATCTCGTTACCATTCCGTACATCATAGGCCATCTTATCCTTAGTTGACACTCTCATGTGGAACTTCGGGTCGACATCACATAAGTGTTGCAAGATAATAAGATCTGTCTTTTGGAAATCTCTCTTATAAGATGAGGTAACACTTATTTTAACCTTATAAAATTCTTCTTACTCTACCTCAGTAAGGTCTCTATATAGTAATCTTCCTCAGTCATTGCAGTTAAAGGTTGGTGCATCATTGGGGGACTAATGTTATCTCAAGTCTTGTCATCAGAGATATCATAAATTAGAGGCTAAGAATCCCCATAATGACGAGACGAGGTGCTAGGATGACCTATATTACTAGATTCATTGAATTTAGCAATCTCGGCCAAGCATGGATGAGCAAAATTTACTCTCATATTTTCATCAAAGGGGCCAAGGTTCACAAGATAAATCGGACTCTCGGGCGAACTATAACCATCAGACATTAAATATGTCTTAGTCCTGTTATATTCAATTAACTCAAACATCTTATCACTGCTAATAACAATAACATTTGGAAAAGAAACTTCAAGTGTAGTGTCATAGTTGGAAAGGTTGATCAAACAGAGAGGAGGCTCTATTACCGCTAAGGGTGTTGCCGTAGAAGTGTTTGAAGTGCTCTCTCTTGATAAGACCTATCTCGTTTAAGTTGGGCCCCATTCTCTTACCCCTCCCCGAAGACATGGTTGCAAAGGCAATGTAGTTATAACCCCAATATCGTATGGACGTCGTCACATTCACAAATAATTATTCATAAGGTTTGAAACGTAAAAAAAAAGAATAGCGAATCATTTTAATGAAAGAACACTCAAGAAAACTCTGTTAAACTGTAAACCCTATGTCGACAGAAAAGTCACAAGGAAACCCTAAGTGCAACCAATTTCCTTCAAAAATCATACAACTACTAGCAAAAGGTGGCACAAAACCTAAAATCCCTAGAATCAACACCTTAGAACCATCACACAGGAGGTATGAATTTTACAATGTCACCGAAAAAGAAAAATAGAATAATTGAAGGAAATAATAATTAAAAATAGAGGAGACATAATTGAAAATTTACCCAAAGAAAGGGGATGATCGAAAAATGAATAGAAATGTTCTGGAAGGTGATCAAAAGAAACTAAAATGGCAACGTTCTAGAGAGAGACTGTTATGGGTTGTTCCAATGGTTCAAAGGTTTTGGGGATAATGGATGAAATAGGAAGTTATCCCGCCAAGAGAAATAAAAAAAATGATAATGATGAAGTGCATTTTTCAAGGCATGGGATAACGTTATGGATTGTGCACATGGGCTAGATGCACCTTGAACAACACACCTAATCTCTGTGAATCATGCCACCTTTGACAACACCATGGGATGGCCAAAAATTTGCAAGCATCTCATCCTCGTACTGAGGGTGATATGACCATTATGTTTGATGATGTGAAAGTTACGTCCTCAAGACATGATTGACAGCTAATAGACAACTAAAACTCTAGAGTCATGACATATAGGACATCCATACAATGAGATGAGACACTAATTAGAATCGTCTTAAAGACAAGTGGGATATAGTTTAAAGCTCATCATCCTACTAACACAAAAGGCTATGTTCTAGGTGGAAATTGATATACAAAAGTTTGGTCTAGCCCAGATGGCACCGTACCATCAAATCTGACACTACAGTCTCGCTCCATAGACGAGACTATCTTTATCATATCAGAGTTTTATTTAGCATTGAGGGTATTTTAGTATTTTTCCTTCTCCTATTATTATTAGGTGGTTGTAGTAGGTTATATATATTCTCTCTTCTTCCTTTTATTGTAAGACATTCTAGTGTATGGCAATATAAAACCCTAGCCCCTCCTTTTCTCTCTTTCCATTTGATTGTAGATCATTGATATATTATCATGGTATTAGAGCGGGATCAAATCTTAATCTCATCAACCTCGGTTGGGGTTCGGGGCGGAGCCCCAAATTTTTTTTTCGAAGGTACTTTTTCTGTTCGCTCGACTATTTTGAAGGTAATCATTAACTCCATCCATGTCTTCCTAATAGGTTTGATATTAGGCCTTAGATTTCCTTTGAGCCTTTTAGTAAATCATTAGTTTCAACAAGCTATATGTTTTATTTTTTTAAAAATGCTCTTGCTAAGAACCTTTTTCCCAGCTATCTTCGTAGTACTTGAACCATATACCTATTAAGAGCACTAGACTAGCTACACAAGCAAAGAAGATCTTCCCAACTATATTAATTACTTTTATACCCACTAGTAACTTTTGATGTGGGGATATTTGATTAATAATCGTTAGATTAAATTTTCATCCTATCATTCATTTTTTACCCGTTAGAGGTTCCATCTTTAGTACGCACTTTGGTATATTTCCTTTGGTTTATGGCAAATGTTTTATTAGAAATATATATCATATGTTTCAAGTCTTTTGTGGTTTGGTAAATTGTAAACCCTTCTTAAATGTTACGCATTCTTTTTAACCCTTAAATCATTTAGAACTCATCTAGAACCTCCATTCTCATTATGTTTCTAGACTATTATAAACCCTTAGTATATAAAAAATTATTATGCCATTTGTCAGGGTTAGTTAGATAGTACATAAGTCTATACTAATAAACAAATAGGCTTTTAATTTTCTTAGAGAAAAGTAAAGAACTATAGAGTAAGGGGGGGTATTGTTTTGATTCACACATTATTTGATTTCATGCTTGCTCGTGTATTTAGTTTTAGTTGAAAAACTCTCAATGATCTTACGCATCATCTCCATAAGTGGTTGAAATATTGTGTTGTAATATAAAGATTTTTTATTCATTATTGCTAAAATATTATTTCCAAAAAAATAATCTCTCAGTTGTTAGATCCAAAATTTTATTGCATAATTTTTATGATCTAATACTTTGATTTTTGCTCCATGTTCTATATATTTGTTAAAATCAGAAATATCTTCAGATCTTTAATGTTTGTTGAATATCCTTTATATATACGTTTTCCCTTATGATTGTGATATAATTTTAATACTCTTCATAATAAATTTGACAGTATATTTTTAAAGAGAGTCGTAACACATTTTTGAGTGAATAGATTTTTTTGTCTCTCTTAATGATATATTTTGACAATGGAACAAATTTTCAGAGTTAAAATGATGATATAATTTTTACTTTTTCTCTATTATTGCATATTGTCATTTTATACTTCTAACGATAAAACCACAAAACACTTAAAACGACCAATTTAGATTCCAATAAAACCATTTGCCATCAACCAAGGAAGTATATCAAAGTGTGTACTCAAGCCCTAACCATGAAACCCAGCTTAAATACTATGTATTCTTTTAGCTTTTAGATCATTTAAAACTCATCTAAATCCTCCATTCTCATTATGTTTCTAGACTATTCTAAACCCTTAGTATATAAAAATTGTTATACCATTTGTTAGTGTTGGTTAGATTAGACATAAGTTTAGAGCGATAAACAAATAGGATTTTAATTTTCTTAGAGAAAATGTATAAAGTTAGAAGAATAATCACACACACACACACACACACACACACACACACAGAGTATTGTGTTAATTAATACATTTTTTTATTTCTTATTTTCTCTTATATTTAGTTTTTAGCGTAAAACTCTTAATAATCTACACATCATCTCAAGAACAGATAGAAATATTGTGTTGTTGTAAAGAGAGTTGTTATGCTTTAATGTTCAAATGATTTTTTTTCAAAAACTAATATTTCTAAATTGTTAGATCCGAAATTTTATTACATGATTTTTATGATCTAATATTATGATTTTTGTGCCATGTTGTATATATTTATTAAAGTCATAAATCTCTCCGGATCTTGAATGTTTGTTGAATATTATTTTAGACCAGTCTTCTATTATTATGATTGTGCTATAATTTTTAATGTTATTCTAAATAAAACTAAATATATATTTTTAGAGAAAGTGAGAAAACATTTTGGAGTGAATAAATTTTTATGGCTCTATTAGTGTCATATTTTAACAATGATAGAAATTTTTACAATTAAAATCTTGACATCATTATTATTCTTTCTTTGTTATTACATATTGTCATTTTATGTTTACTGCGATAATTTCTCTATTGTTGTTAGTAGAAACAATTTGTTTAGAAAGATACAATTTTCCTTTTCTAGAATTCACTGAATACGCTTTTTGAAAAGAAAACTAATGAAATCTATGTTTTCGGATCTATGCTTAATGTTTATACATCTTGAAATCTATGTAAAACGATATTGTGAATTAATATTTGAAAATATGTTTTGTAAGTTTTTCAGAAAGCTTAGTTTCTTGATATTTTCATTTTGATTCTATTTACTTACTGTATTATATATGAATCATGTTTCGTAAATAAATTATGTTTTGTAAATGTTTGTTTTAACATGAGTTCTTGGATGTTGTGCATTAGAGAACATTTAACTACACTACACATGATACATACTAAGACCACCAGTATCTTCTTATTCCATGGGATTATGTTGGACTAAAAGGAAGTGTGTCATAGTGAGAAGTGTTGCAAGTATCCAAAAAGTTTACTAATTCTATATTCTTCATCGATTTCGGGATTATCATATTTGGTTTTTGTAGGTAATCAGCATGTGCTTTCTTTGAGTATATGTAACTTATATATTGATTCTTATTTGTTAGTTGATTTTTTTTTATTTTAGTCCGAACAAGGAGTCATGGATGTTTTTCCATCGGTTTGGGTTTTTTCCAAATTAAAAATCACTCATGTTAATCTTCCTAATCTCATCTCCTTCTGTGTGTGATACATGATTTATTTGCTTCACTTAGAATAATTCATCGTATAGGATATATTGAGCTAAAAGTAATATAAATCAAATAATTTATTGAAATTAGAATAGAATAGATTTAATTGATTTTAATTTTTGCATGTATTAGTATCTGATTAGGTCTAATAATATAAGCTTTTCATGTTTTGTTTATATATATGTTATTAGAAAAACATGTATGAAATTAGAGTATTTTTTATGGGAGAATATTTTCATTTAGGAGAAATATTTTTAAGGGAATATAAATTTTTGGCATCTAAAAAGATATATAAAAATATATTATTTGAACTTCATGTTTTCATATTTTGAAATTTATGCGTCGAGAGTCGGTAAAAGTTTGAGTTTATAAAAGAGAATTCTGAGTTAGACTAATTAATCATAAACTAGTAAAAATGGTTAATGAATCTAAAATCCAAGTAATCCCTCCCATATTTGTTACTTATTTTGTTTACACTCCTCTATTATTGTTTTATAATATTTTATCCTTACATCATATTTCTACACCAATATTGTCTAGCTAGAAAGTTGATAATTTTTTTTCGAAGGTACTTTTTCTGTTCGCTCGACTGTTTTGAAGGTAATTATGGTCGTTTTCCTCCTGTTTGTTCGATTAATTATTTAATTCGTTCAATTGGGTTCCGTTTGGGTACTATTTGATTGTTTATTTTCGCAATCGCTGGTGAAAGATATGATTCGCTGCAATCAATTAGTATCAAATTAGATTGAAAAAATTATACGTATTGGAGTTATCTTATGAAGAATTTTTTGAAAGGGAAGAAGCTTTGTGGTTACATTAATGGCGATTTGAGTAAGCCTAACGATAAGACGAACGTTGAAAAATATGCAAAGTTGTTGGATGTTTGGGAGGCAAACAACTCGAAAATCATCACTTGGATCAACAACTCCGTTGCACCTTCTATAGGTATGCAGTTGTCTAAGTATGATTATGCAAAGGATGTTTGGGATCATTTGGGCAGATTGTATACCCAATCTAATTTCGCAAAAAGGTACCAGTTGGAGTGCAATATTCGGACTTTTGAGCAAAAAACTTTGAGTATTCAGGAGTTCTATTCTTCTATGACGTATCTATGGGATTAGTTGGCTCTCACAAAGTCGGCTGAATTACGGGCCTTTTGCACCATATATTGCCAATAGGGAGGAACAACGTCTGGTTTAGTTTTTGATGGCATTGCGTGATAATTTTGAGGGTCTTCGTGGGTCGATTCTTCATCGTAGCCCACTTCCAACTATTGATTCTGTTGTTCACGAGTTGTTAGCCGAGGAGATTCGTCTCAAGACTCAGTCAGGAAAGGTAATTTCTTCGGACCCTAATCCATTTATTTTCGCAGTCTCCTCTCGGCCACTTTCCGGTAATCAGAACAAGCCTTATTCGAGAGTTGCAAGTGATGAATGTAGCTAATGTAAGGAGAAGGGGCATTGGAAGTCTCAGTGCCCTAAGTTACGAGCACAACAACAACAACAATCAAATAGTCGACCACCTCAGCAGTAGTTTTCTGGTTAGAAATCCAATAACCAATCTCAGCAGCGTTCATATAGGGCTTCACAGCCTAATATTGTAGCATTTGTACGGCCATCAGACTCATTTGCATCAGGTTCTTCATCATTAACTCCATCCATGTCTTCTCTTGCTGAGCAGTTTCAAAAGTTTCTTGCCACACAGCCTCACGCCATGTCCATCTCTTCACCAGGTAAGCCCTCTGGTATTTAGATTCTAGACTCCGGCGCTTCTAATCACATGTCACCAAATTTGTCCTCTTTTGGTTCTTTTTGTCCCACTTATTCGTTGCCCGTTATGACTGCTGATGGTACTCCCATGCCGTCCACGGGTGTTGGGACTATTGACTCATCCAGCTTATCTCTCTCTAATGTTTACCACATTACTAAGCTTACAATGAATCTTATCTCTTTTGGTCAACTATGTGATGCCGGTTACTTAGTTTCCTTCTCTTCTACCTTTTGTCATGTACAGGATCCACAGTCTCAGAAGGTGATTGGGACAGGCCATAGGCAGGGGGATTGTACATCATGGAGAAACTTAATGTACCAATGGTTGCAACTTTCAGTGTTGACTTGTCATCCTTTCGTTTGAGTTCAGATTCGTCTAGCTTTTATTTATGACACTCTCGTCTTGGTCATGTCTCAGATTCACGATTAAAATATTTGGCTTTTACAGGAAAATTAGGAAATTTTCATTACCATGATATCTCTGATTGTAGCAGTTGTAAACTTGCAAAATTTTCAGCTTTACCGTTTAATAGAAGTATTTCCTCTACTTTTGCACCCTTTGATCTTATTCATTATGATGTGTGGGGATCATCTCCTATTATTACAAGAGGAGGGTCTCGATATTATGTCTCCTTTATTTATGATTATACGCATTACTGTTGGGTTTTTCTCATGAAACAACGTTCGGATTTTTCTTGATATTTATAATAAATTTCGTGCCTTTGTCAAAACTCAACATTCTACTATTATAAAATTCTTTAGATGCGATTTGGGTGGGGAATATACTTCTCAAAATTTCGGTGAGTTGCTTGATTTAGATGGAACAATCACCAATCATCTTGTACTGACACTCCTGAGCAAAATGGTGTTGCTGAAAGGAAACATCGGCACATTGTTGAAACTACTCGTTCTCTTTTATTATCATATATGTCCCTAGTGAGTTTTGGGGAGAGGTTGTCATTATTGATGTTAATCTGATTAATAAGATTCTGACCTCTCATTGCTCAGGTTTGTCACCTTATGAAAAGTGGTATGGGTGTGCCCCTGATTATTCATCCTTAAAGGTGTTTGGTTATACTTGTTTTGTTCTTCGACCTCGTGTGGAACGTACCAAATTATCTCCAAAGTCAGCTATTTGTGTCTTTCTTGGTTATGGTGAGGGTCAAAAGGAATATCGTTATTATGATCCAGTTACAAAAAAATTATATATCTCTGGCCATGTTGTGTTTCTTGAGCATATTCCTTTCTTTTCTATTCCTTATAGCCCTCATAAACTCACTAAATCTGATCTCTTCAATATTGATCCGTTCTCTGATAATGATGAGAGTGTGCCATCTGAAGTACCTTGCACCACCGATAGTGTGATACCCCATGTTGCTCCTATTCCTATTATTTCTACTGATGCAGGTACTTTGCCATCCGATGTTTCTGATGCTCCCCCTTCTCGTGTGGCCACCCAAGCACCTGCTAAAACGGTGGAACCTCCTTCTCGCTATCCAAAACGTCCACGTAAGTCCACTCAGTCACCAGATTTTATTTATTCTTGTTATTCTGATTCTTTTGCTTCATTTTTATTCTCTGTTCACTACCGCTCTGAGCCTTCATCTTATAAAGAGGCAGTTCTTGATCCTCTTTGTCAACAGGCTATGGTTGAGGAACTCTCTGCTTTGCATCAGACAGATATTTGGAGTTTGGTCCCCTTACCTGCTGGTAAGCGGGCAATTGGATCTCGTTGGGTATATAAAATCAAAACCAGGTCAGATGGGTCAATTGAGCGGTACAAAGCAAGATTGGTTGCTCGGGGTTTTTCTCAGCAATATGGTATGGATTATGACGAAACCTTTGCTCCTGTTGCGAAATTGACTACAATTCGAACTTTTATTGATGTTGCATCTGTTCATCAGTGGCATATATCCCAAATGGATGTTAAAAATGCATTCTTGAATGGTGATCTTCATGAGGAGGTTTATAAGACTCCTCCTCCGGGTGTTCCACATGGTCCTGGTGAAGTTTGTAGGCTTACGAAAGCCTTATATGGTCTCAAACAGGCACCACGGGCTTGGTTTGAGAAGTTTACTGCCGTGATTACCTCTCTTGGGTTCATTCCAAGTGAGAATGGTTCGGCTCTCTTTATCAGGTGCACCTCCGGTGGTCGTATTCTGGTCTCTTTGTATGTTGATGATATGATTATTACTGGGGATGATGTTGGTGGAATTACAGCGTTGAAGTCTGAATTATCTCGTTGTTTTGAGATGAAGGATTTGGGGCCCCTACGTTACTTTTTGGGTATTGAGGTAGATCATTCTCCAAAAGGTTATCTTCTCTCACAATCTAAGTACATCGGGGACATTCTTGAGCGTTCTCGCCTCACTAGTACTAAGATTGTTGATACCCCTTTGGAGCTTAAGGTTCATCTTTCCCCGTATGATGGTGTTCTTTTTCCTGATCCCACCTTATATCGCACAATTCTGGGCAGCTTGGTTTATCTCACTATTACTCGTCCAGATATAGCTCATGTTGTCCATGTTGTTAGTCAGTTTGTTACTCCTCCTACTACAGTTCATTGGGCAGCTGTTCATCGTATATTGCAATACTTGAGAGGCACTCGATTTCAGAGTCTTTTACTTCCTTCATCTTCTTCTTTGGAGCTGCGTGCATACTCTAATGCTGAATGGGCCGGTGATCCTGCAGATCGCAAATCAGTTACTGGATTTTGTGTGTTTTTGGGTGATTATCTTATTTCTTGGAAGAGCAAAAAGCAAGTTGTTATTTTTGTGTCTTCCACGGAAGCCGAGTACCGTGCTATGGCTTCTACCACACTCGAAGTTGTTGGGCTGCGTCGGTTACTTGCAGATATGGGTGTCTCTCATTCTCAGCCCACTCCTATGTACTGTGATAATAAGAGAGATATTCAGATTCCTCACAATTCAGTTTTTCATGATAGGACTAAGAACATTAAGATTGATTGTCATATTACTCGTCATCATCTTACGCATGGCGCCATCACTTTGCCTTTTGTTTCTTCTTCGGCACAGATAGCTGATTTGTTTACGAATTCTCATCGAGTTCAGCGTTTTCATTTTTTGGTTGGCAAACTCTCAATGCTTCTCGCTGCAGCATCGTGAGTTTGAGGGGGGTATTAGAGTTTTATTTAGCATTGAGGGTATTTTAGTATTTTCCCTTCTCCTATTATTATTAGGTGGTTGTAGTAGGTTATACATATTCTCTCTTCTTCCTTTTATTATAAGATATTCTAGTATATGGCAATATGAAATCCTAGCCCCTCTTTTTCTCTCTTTCCATTTGATTGTAGATCTTTGATATATTATCATCTCACCCATATTTGATATACAATGCTGACTTATAATAGTATAGTTTTGTCATATAGGGGAGGCCAACCTCACCCGTACCGGTGGAAGGGTTTCAATCTCAGACGACACCCTTGTTATATGTTATCACACTCTAGGGTAAGATATAGGTGTGTCGAGCACAAATTACCACCCTATCTCATCTCAAATTTTAGTTTGGAACCAAGCATGATAGACTCTCGACAAGGTCGATACCTACACTATCATCTCAGGTGATAAACCCTACAAATATGTTCATCCATGCATGGAAATCATGACAGGGGCATTTTAGTCATACCTACACAAAACCATTTTTGGATATTAACAACTCACATGAGGGAATATTCATTATAATGACCTTTTTTTTTTATGAACAGATAGAGAGAACTCTATGATAGGCCTTCAACCTCAGCCAGGCGTGGATTATATGCTGGGGTTACACTGCGCACCCAACATATAGTCTTCGAGTTTGTTAATATCCAAAAAATGCAGAGTAACACCGTGTCTTCTTCAATGGGATCGACTCTAAGAAACCCTATTGTTACTCTGAAAAATTAACATGAGAGAGAGAGAGAGCTTGTACTTGTCTCCAATGGTTTTTTATGCTCTATTTTAGTTAAACACACTCATACTTTGCACATTTGACGTAGGCTAGTGGACAAACCACTTAAAATTTTATTTTCATCTCTATTTCATTACATCTCTTTAATACTTACACCGAAGTGAATCGAGTGCATTCTCTTAGTATCATTAACACATATATAGGTTCCATCATTTCATTGGCTGATTATACATATTGGAATTAATAGGTTTGATATTACGCCTTAGATTTCCTTTTAGCCTTTTAGTAAATCATTAGTTTCAACAAGCTATATGTTTTAGTTTTTAAAAACTGCTCTTGCTAAGAACCATTTTTCCAGCTATCTTGGTAGTACTGGAACCATATACCTGTTAAGAGCACTAGACTAGCTACACAAGCAAAGAAGATCTTCCCATCTATATTAATTCCTTTTAGACCCGCTAGGAACTTTTGATTTGGGGATATTTCATTAATAATCGTTAGGATAAATTTTCATCCTATCATTCATTTTATACCCGTTAGAGGTTCCATCTTCAGTACGCACTTTGGTATATTTCCTTTGGTTTATGGAAAATGTTTTATTAGAAATATATATCATATGTTTCAAGTCTTTTGTGGTTTGGTAAATTATAAACCCTTCTTAAATGTTACACATTCTTTTTAACCCTAAATCATTTAGAACTCATCTAGAACCTCCATTTTCATTATGTTTCTAGACTATTCTAAACCCTTAGTATATAAAAAATTATTATGCCATTTGTTAGGGTTAGTTAGATCATACTAATAGACAAATAGGTTTTTAATTTTCTTAGAGAAAAGTAAAGAACTATAGACTAGGAGGGGAGTATTGTTTTGATTCGCACATTATTTGATTTCATGCGTGCTCGTGTATTTAGTTTTAGTTGAAAAACTGTCAATGATATTACGCATCATCTCCATAAATGGTTGAAATATTGTGTTCTAATATAAAGATTTTATATTCATTATTGCTAAAATATTATTTCCAAAAAAACAATCTCTCAGTTGTTAGATCCAAAATTTTATTGCATAACTTGTATGATCTAATACTTTGATTTTTGCTCCATGTTCTATATATTTGTTAAAATCAGAAATATCTTTAGATCTTGAATGTTTGTTGAATATCCTTTATAAATATGTTTTCTCTTATGATTGTGATATAATTTTAATACTCTTCATAATAAATTTGACAGTATATTTTTAAAGAGAGTGATAACACATTTTTAAGTGAATAGATTTTTTTGTCTCTGTTAATGAGATATTTTGACAATGGAACAAATTTTCAGAGTTAAAATAATGATATTATTTTTATTTATTCTCTATTATTGCATATTGTCATTTTATACTTATAATGATAAAACCACAAAATACTTAAAACGACCAATTTAGATTCCAATAAAACCATATGCCATCAACCAAGGCAGTATATCAAAGTGTGTACTCAAGACCTAACCATGTAACCCAACTTAAATACTATGTATTCTTTTAGCTCTTAGATCATTTAAAACTCATCTAAATCCTCCATTCTCATTATGTTTCTAGACTATTCTAAACCCTTAGTATATAAAAATTGTTATACCATTTGTTACTGTTGGTTAGATTAGACATAAGTTTAGAGAGAGAAACAAATAGGGTTTTAATTTTCTTAGAGAAAACGTATAATGTTAGAAGTAATAATCACACACACACACATACACACACACACACACACACACACACACACACACAGATAGAGAGATAGAGAGAGAGAGAGAGAGAGAGACTATTGTTTTAATTAATACATTTTTTTATTTCTTTTTTGCTCTTATATTTAGTTTTTAGCGTAAATCTCTTAATAATCTACACATCATCTCAAGAACAGATAGAAATATTGTGTTGTTGTAAAGAGAGTTGTTATGCTTTAATGTTCAAATGATTTTTTTTCAAAAACTAATATTTCTTAATTGTTAGATCCGAAATTTTATTACATGATTTTTATGATCTAATATTATGATTTTTGTGCCATGTTGTATATATTTATTAAAGTCATAAATCTCTCCGGATCTTGAATGTTTGTTCAATATTATTTTAGATCAGTCTTCTATTATTATGATTGTGCTATAATTTTTAATGTTATTCTTAATAAAACTAAATATATATTTTTAGAGAAAGTGAGAAAACATTTTGGAGTGAATAAATTTTTATGGCTCTATTAGTGTTATATTTTAACAATGATAGAAATTTTCACAATTAAAATCTTGACATCATTATTATTCTTTCTTTGTTATTACATATTGTCATTTTATGTTTACTGCGATAATTTCTCTATTGTTGTTAGTAGAAACAATTTGTTTAGAAAGATACAATTTTCCTTTTCTAGAATTCACTGAATACGCTTTTTGAAAAGAAAAATAATGAAATCTATGTTTTCGGATCTATGCTTAATGTTTATACATCTTGAAATCTATGTAAAACGAAATTGTCAATTAATATTTGAAAATCTGTTTTGTAAGTTTTTTAGAAAGCTTAGTTTCTTGATATTTTCATTTTGATTCTATTTACTTACTGTATTATATATGAATCGTGTTTTGTAAATAAATTATGTTTTGTAAATGTTTTTTTTAGCATGAGTTCTTGGATGTTGTGCATTTGAGAACATTTAACTACACTACACATGATACATACTAAGACCACCAGTATCTTCTTATTCCATGGGATTATCATGGACTAAAAGAAAGTGTGTCATAATGAGAAGTGTTGCAAGTATCCAAAAAGTTTACTAATTCTATATTCTTCATCGATTTCGGGATTATCATATTTGGTTTTTGTAGGTAATCAGCATGTGCTTTCTTGGAGTATTTGTAACTTATATATTGATTCTTATTTGTAAATCTGATTTTTTTTATTTTAGTCCGAACAGGGAGTCATGGATGTTTTTCCATCGGTTTGGGTTTTTTCCACATTAAAAATCACTCATGTTAATCTTCCTAATCTCATCTCCTTCTGTGTGTGATACATGATTTATTTTCTTCACTTAGAATAATTCATCGTATAAGATATATTGAGCTAAAAGTAATATAAATCAAATAATTTATTGAAATTAGAATAGAATAGATTTAATTGATTTTAATTTCTGCATGTATTAGTATCTGATTAGGTCAAATAATATAAGCTTTTCATGTTTTGTTTATATATATGTTATTAGAAAAACATGTATGAAATTAGAGTATTTTTTATGGGAGAATATTTTCATTTAGGAGAAATATTTTCAAGGGAATATAAATTTTTGGAATCTAAAAAGATCTATAAAAATATATTATTTGAACTTCATGTTTTCATATTTTGAAATTTATGCGTCGAGAGTCGGTAAAAGTTTGAGTTTATAAAAGGGAATTCTGAGTTAGACTAATTAATCATAAACTAGTAAAAATGGTTAGCGAATCCAAAATCCAAGTAATCCTCCCATATTTGTAACTTATTTTGTTTACACTCCTCTATTATTGTTTTATAATATTTTATCCTTACATCATATTTCTACACCAATATTGTCTAGCTAGAAAGTTGATAATTTTTTTCGAAGGTACTTTTCTTGTGCGCTCGACTGTTTTGAAGGTAATTATGGTCATTTTCCTCCTGTTTGTTCGATTAATTATTTAATTCGTTCGATTTGGTTCCGTTTGGGTACTGTTTGATTGTTTATTTTCGTAATGGCTGGTGAAAGAGATGATTCACTGCAATCAATTAGTGTCAAATTAGATGGAAAAAATTATACGTATTGGAGTTATGTTATGAATAATTTTTTGAAAGGGAAGAAGCCTTGGGGTTACAGTAATGGAAATTTGAGTAAGCCTAACGATAAGACGAACGTTGGAAAATATGCAGAGTTGTTGGATGTTTGGAAGGCAAACAACTCGAAAATCATCATTTGGATCAACAACTCTGTTGCACCTTCTATAGGAATGCAGTTGTCTAAGTAAGATTATGCAAAGGATGTTTGGGATCATTTGGGCAGATTGTATACCCAATCTAATTTCGCAAAAAAGTACCAGTTGAAGTGCGATATTCGGGTCTTGAGCAAAAAACTTTGAGTATTCAGGAGTTCTATTCTGCTATGACGGATCTATGGGATCAGTTGGCTCTCACAGAGTCGGCTGAATTACGGGCCTTTGCACCATATGTTGCCAATAGGGAGGAACAACGTCAGGTTCAGTTTTTGATGGCATTGCGTGATGATTTTGAGGGTCTTCGTGGGTCGATTCTTCATCATAGCCCACTTCTAACTGTTGATTCCGTTGTTCACGAGTTGTTAGCCGAGCAGATTCGTCTCAAGACTCAGTCAGGGAAGGTAATTTCTTCGGACCCTAATCCATCTATTTTTGCAGTCTCCTCTCGGCCACTTTCCAGTAATTAGAACAAGCCTCATTCGAGAGTTGCAAGTGATGAATGTAGCTACTGTAAGGAGAAGGGGCATTGGAAGTCTCAGTTCCCTAAGTTGTGAGCACAACAATAACAACAATAAAATAGTCGACCACCTTAGCAGCAGTTTTCTGGTTGGAAATCCAATAACCAATCTCAGCAGCGTTCATATAGGCCTTCACAGCCTAATACTGCAGCATTTGTACGGCCATCAGACTCATTTGCATCAGGTTCTTCATCATTAACTCCATCCATGTCTTCTCTTGCTGAGCAGTTTTAAAAGTTTCTTGCCACACAGCCTCATGCCATGTCCATCTCTTCACCAGGTAAGCCCTCCGGTATTTAGATTCTAGACTCCGCCGCTTCTAATCACATGTCACCAAATTTGTCCTCTTTTGGTTCTTTTTGTCCCACTTATTCGTTGCCCGTTATGACTGTTGATGGTACTCCCATGCCCTCCACGGGTGTTGGGACTATTGACTCATCCAGCTTATCTCTCTCTAATGTTTACCACATTACTAAGCTTACAATGAATCTTATCTCTTTTGGTCAACTATGTGATGCCGGTTACTTAGTTTCCTTCTCTTCTACCTTTTGTCATGTGTAGGATCCACAGTCTCAGAAGGTGATTGGGACATGCCATAGGCAGGGGGATTGTACATCATGGAGAAACTTAATGTACCAATGGTTGCAGCTTTCAGTGTTGACTTGTCATCCTTTTGTTTGAGTTCAGATTCGTCTAGCTTTTATTTATGACACTCTCGTCTTGGTCATGTCTCAGATTCATGATTAAAATATTTGGCTTTTACAGGAAAATTAGGAAATTTGCATTACCATGATATCTCTGATTGTAGCAGTTGTAAACTAGCAAAATTTTCTGCTTTACCATTTAATAGAAGTATTTCCTCTACTTTTGCACCCTTTGATCTTATTCATTATGATGTGTGTGGATCATCTCCTATTATTACAAGAGGAGGGTCTCGATATTATGTCTCCTTTATTTATGATTATACGCATTACTGTTGGGTTTTTCTCATGAAACGACGTTCGGATTTTTCTTGATATTTATAATAACTTTCGTGCCTTTGTCAAAACTCAACATTCTACTATTATAAAATTCTTTAGATGCAATTTGGGTGGGGAATATACTTCTCAAAATTTCGGTGAGTTGCTTGATTTAGATGGAACAATCACCAATCATCTTCTACTGACACTCCTGAGCAAAATGGTGTTGCTGAAAGGAAACATCGGCACATTGTTGAAACTACTCGTTCTCTTTTATTACCGTATATGTCCCTAGTGATTTTTGGGGAGAGGTTGTCATTATTGATGTTAATCTGATTAATAAGATTCTGACCTCTCATTACTCAGGTTTGTCACCTTATGAAAAGTGGTATGGGTGTGCCCCTGATTATTCATCCTTAAAGGTGTTTGGTTATACTTGTTTTGTTCTTCGACCTCGTGTGGAACGTACCAAATTATCTCCAAAGTCAGCTATTTGTGTCTTTCTTGGTTATGGTGAGGGTCAAAAGGGATATCGTTGTTATGATCCAGTTACAAAAAAATTATATATCTCTCGCCATGTTGTGTTTCTTGAGCAAATTCCTTTCTTTTCTATTCCTGATAGCCCTCATGAACTCACTAAATCTGATCTCTTCAATATTGATTCGTTCTCTGATAATGATGAGAGTGTGCCATCTGAAGTACCTTGCACCACTGATAGTGTGCCACCCCATGTTGCTCCTGTTCCTATTATTTCTACTGATGCAGGTACTTTGTCATCCGATGTTTCCGATGCTCCCCCTTCTCGTGTGGCAACCCAAGCACCTGGTGAAACGGTGGAACCTCCTTCTCGCTATCCAAAATGTCCACGTAAGTCCACTCAGTCACCAGATTTTATTTATTCTTGTTATTCTGATTCTTTTTCTTCATTTTTATCCTCTGTTCACTGCCTCTCTGAGCCTTTGTCTTATAAAGAGGCAGTTCTTGATCCTCTTTGGCAAGAGGCTATGGCTGAGGAACTCTCTGCTTTGCATTAGACAGATACTTGGAGTTTGGTCCCCTTACCTGCTGGTAAGCGGGCAATTGGATCTCGTTGGGTATATAAAATCAAAACCAGGTCAGATGGGTCAATTGAGCGGTACAAAGCAAGATTGGTTGCTCAGGGTTTTTCTCAGCAATATGGTATGGATTATGACGAAACCTTTGCTCCTGTTGCGAAATTGACTACAATTCGTACTTTTATTGCTGTTGCATCTGTTCGTCAGTGGCATATATCGCAAATGGATGTTAAAAATGCGTTCTTGAATGGTGATCTTCATGAGGAGGTCTATATGACTCCTCCTTCGGGTGTTCCACATGGTCCTGGTGAAGTTTGTAGGCTTAAGAAAGCCTTATATGGTCTCAAACAGGCACCATGGGCTTGGTTTGAGAAGTTTACTACCGTGATTACCTCGCTTGGGTTCATTCCAAGTGAGAATGATTCAGCTCTCTTTATCAGGTGCACCTCCGGTGGTCGTATTCTGGTCTCTTTGTATGTTGATGATATGATTATTACTGGGGATGATGTTGGTGGAATTACAGCGTTTAAGTCTGAATTATCTCGTTGTTTTGAGATGAAGGATTTGGGTCCCCTACGTTACTTTTTGGGTATTGAGGTAGATCATTCTCTAAAGGGTTATCTTCTCTCACAATCTAAGTACATCGAGGACATTCTTGAGCGTGCTCCCCTCACTGGTACTAAGATTGTTGATACCCCTTAGGAGCTTAATGTTCATCTTTCCCCGTATGATGGTGTTCTTTTGCCAGATCCCACCTTATATCGCACTATTGTGGGAAACCTGGTTTATCTCACTATTACTCGTCCAGATATAGCTCATGCTGTCCATGTTGTTAGTCAGTTTGTTACTACTCCTACTACAGTTCATTGGGCAGCTGTTCATCCTATATTGCGATACTTGAGAGGCACTCGATTTCAGAGTCTTTTACTTCCTTCATCTTCTTCGTTGGAGCTGCGTGCATTCTCTGATGATGATTGGGCTGGTGATCCTGCAGATCGCAAATCAGTTACTGGATTTTGTGTGTTTCTAGGTGATTCTCTTATTTCTTGGAAGAGCACCTCTTATTTCTTAGAAGAGCAAAAAGTAAGTTGTTATTTCTGTGTCTTCCACGGAAGCCGAGTACCGTTCTATGGCTCCTACCACTCGCGAAGTTATTTGGCTACGTCGGTTACTTGCAGATATGGGTGTCTCTCTTTCTCATCCCACTCATATGTACTGTGATAATAAGAGTGCTATTGAGATTGCTCACAATTCAGTTTTTCATGAGAGGACTAAGCACATTGAGATTGATTGTCATATTACTCGTCATCATCTTACGCATGGCGCCATTACTTTGCCTTTTGTTTCTTCTTCCGCACAGATAGCTGATTTGTATACGAAGTCTCATCGAGTTCAGCGTTTTCGTTTTTTGGTTGGCAAACTCTCAATGCTTCTCGCTACAGCATCGTGAGTTTGAGGGGGGGTATTAGATTTTTATTTAGCATTGAGGGTATTTTAGTATTTTCCCTTCTCCTATTATTATTAGGTGGTTGTAGTAGGTTATATATATTCTCTCTTCTTTCTTTTATTGTAAGACATTCTAGTGTATGGCAATATGAAACCCTAGCCCCTCTTTTTCTCTCTTTCCATTTGATTGTAGATCTTTGATATATTATCATCTCACCCATAGTTGATATACAATGCTGACTTATAATAGTATAATTTTGTCATATAGGGGAGGCCAACCTCACCCGTACCGGTGGAAGGGTTTCAGTCTCATACGACACTCTTGTTATAAGTTATCTCACTCTAGGGTAAGATATAGGTGTGTCGAACACAAATTACCACCCTATCTCATCTCAAATTTTAGTCTGGAACCAAGCATGATAGACTATCAATAAGGTCGATACTTAAACTGTCATCTCAGGTGATAAACCCTACAACTATGTTCATCTATGCATGGAAATCATGACAGGGGCATTTTAGTCATACCTACACAAAACCATTTTTGGATATTAACAACTCACGTGAGGGAATATTCATTATGATGACCTTTTTTTTATGAACAGATAGAGAGATCTCTATGATGCAGAGTAACACTATGTCTTCTTCAATGGGATCGACTCTAAGAAACCCTATTGTTACTCTGAAAAATTAACATGAGAGAGAGAGAGAGCTTGTACTTGTCTCCAATGGTTTTTTGTGCTCTATTTTAGTTAAACACACTCATACTTTGCACATTTTACGTAGGCTAGTGGGCAAACCACTTAAAATTTTATTTTCATCCCTATTTCATTACATCTCTCAAATACTTACACCGAAGTGAATCCAGTGCAGGCTCTTAGTATCATTAACACATATATAGGTTCCATCATTTCATTGACTGATTATACATATTCGAATTAATAGGTATGATATTAGGCCTTAGATTTCCTTTTAGCCTTTTAGTAAATCATTAGTTTCAACAACCTATATGTTTTAGTTTTTAAAAACTGCTCTTGCTAAGAACCATTTTTCCAGCTATCTTGGTAGTACTCGAACCATATACCTGTTAAGAGCACTAGACTAGCTACACAAGCAAAGAAGATCTTCCCAACTATATTAATTCCTTTTAGACCCACTAGGAACTTTTGATGTGGGGATATTTCATTAATAATCGTTCGATTAAATTTTCATCCTATCATTCATTTTATACCCGTTAGAGGTTCCATCTTCAGTACGCACTTTGGTATATTTCCTTTGGTTTATGGCAAATGTTTTAGTAGAAATATATATCATATGGTTCAAGTCTTTTGTGGTTTGGTAAATTGTAAACCCTTCTTAAATGTTACGCATTCTTTTTAACCCTTAAATCATTTAGAACTCATCTAGAACCTCCATTCTCATTATTTTTCTAGACTATTCTAAACCCTTAGTATAAAAAAAATTATTATGCCATTTGTTAGGGTTAGTTAGATCATACTAATAAACAAATAGGTTTTTAATTTTCTTAGAGAAAAGTAAAGAACTATAGAGTAAGGGGGGGTATTGTTTTGATTCGCACATTATTTGATTTCATGCTTGCTCGTGTATTTAGTTTTAGTTGAAAAAATCTCCATGATCTTACGCATCATCTCCATAAGTGGTTGAAATATTGTGTTGTAATATAAAGATTTTTTATTCATTATTGCTAAAATATTATTTCCAAAAAAACAATCTCTCGGTTGTTAGATCCAAAATTTTATTGCATAATTTTTATGATCTAATACTTTGATTTTTACTCCATGTTCTATATATTTGTTAAAATCAGAAATATCTTCAGATCTTGAATGTTTGTTGAATATCCTTTATATATACGTTTTCTCTTATGATTGTGATATCATTTTAATACTCTTCATAATAAATTTGACAATATATCTTTAAAGAGAGTGGTAACACATTTTTGAGTGAATAGATTTTTTTGTCTCTCTTAATGATATATTTTGACAATGGAACAAATTTTTAGAGTTAAAATGATGATATAATTTTTACGTTTTCTCTATTATTGCATATTGTCATTTTATACTTCTAATGATAAAACCACAAAATACTTAAAACGACCAAATTAGATTCCAATAAAACCATTTGCCATCAACCAATGCAGTATATCAACGTGTGTACTCAAGCCCTAACAATGAAAACCATCTTAAATACTATGTATTCTTTTAGCTCTTAGATCATTTAAAACTCATCTAAATCCTCCATTCTCATTATGTTTGTAGACTATTCTAAACCCTTAGTATATAAAAATTGTTATACCATTTATTAGTGTTGGTTAGATTAGACATAAGTTTAGAGCAAGAAACAAATTGGGTTTTAATTTTCTTAGAGAAAATGTATAAAGTTAGAAGTAATAATCACACACACACACACACACACACACACACACACACACACACACACACACACACACACACAGAGTATTGTTTTAATTAATACATTTTTTTATTTCTTTTTTGCTCTTATATTTAGTTTTTAGCGTAAAACTCTTAATAATCTACACATCATCTCACGAACAGATAGAAATATTGTGTTGTTGTAAAGAGAGTTGTTATGCTTTAATGTTCAAATGATTTTTTTTCAAAAACTAATATTTCTTTATTGTTCGATCCGAAATTTTATTACATGATTTTATGATCTAATATTCTGATTTTTGTGCCATGTTGTATATATTTATTAAAGTTATAAATCTCTCCGGATCTTGAATGTTTGTCGAATATTATTTTAGATCAGTCTTCTATTATTATGATTGTGCTATAATTTTTAAGGTTATTCTTAATAAAACTAAATATATATTTTTAGAGAAAGTGAGAAAACATTTTGGAGTGAATAAATTTTTATGGCTCTATTAGTGTTATATTTTAACAATGATAGAAATTTTCACAATTAAAATCTTGACATCATTATTATTCTTTCTTTGTTATTACATATTGTCATTTTATGTTTACTGCGATAATTTCTCTATTGTTGTTAGTAGAAATAATTTGTTTAGAAATATACAATTTTCCTTTTCTAGAATTCACTCAATACGCTTTTTGAAAAGAAAAATAATGAAATCTTTGTTTTCGGATCTATGCTTAATGTTTATACATCTTGAAATCTATGTAAAACGATATTGTGAATTAATATTTGAAAATTTGTTTTGTAAGTTTTTCAGAAAGCTTAGTTTCTTGATATTTTCATTTTGATTCTGTTTACTTACTGTATTATATATGAATCGTGTTTTGTAAATAAATTATGTTTTGTAAATGTTTGTTTTAACATGAGTTCTTGGATGTTGTGCATTTGAGAACATTTAACTACACTACACATGATACATACTAAGACCACCAGTATCTTCTTATTCCATGGGATTATGCTGGACTAAAAGAAAGTTTGTCATAATGAGAAGTGTTGAAAGCATCCAAAAAGTTTGCTAATTCTATATTCTTCATCGATTTCGGGATTATCATATTTGGTTTTTGTAGGTAATCAGCATGTGCTTTCTTTGAGTATTTGTAACTTATATATTGATTCTTATTTGTTAGTTGATTTTTTTTTATTTTAGTCCGAACAAGGAGTCATGGATGTTTTTCCATCGGTTTGGGTTTTTTCAACTTTAAAAACCACTCATGTTAATCTTCATAATCTGATCTCCTTCTGTGTGTGACACATGATTTATTTGCTTCACTTAGAATAATTCATCGTATAGGATATATTGAGCTAAAAGTAATATAAATCAAATAATTTATTGAAATTAGAATAGAATAGATTTAATTAATTTTAATTTCTGCATGTATTAGTATCTGATTAGGTCAAATAGTATAAGCTTTTCATGTTTTGTTTATATATATGTTATTAGAAAAACATGTATGAAATTAGAGTATTTTTTATGGGAGAATATTTTCATTTAGGAGAAATATTTTTAAGGGAATATAAATTTTTGGCATCTAAAAAGATCTATAAAAATATATTATTTGAACTTCATGTTTTCATATTTTGAAATTTATGCGTCGAGAGTCAGTAAAAGTTTGAGTTATAAAAGTGATTTCTGAGTTAGATTAATTAATCATAAACTAGTAAAAATGGTTAACGAATCCAAAATCCAAGTAATCCCTCCCATATTTGTTACTAATTTTGTTTACACTCCTCTATTATTGTTTTATAATATTTTATCCTTACATCATATTTCTACACCAATATTGTCTAGCTAGAAAGTTGATAATTTGTAAAGATTAAACGAATCCTTGCCGGTTCGACACCTATTTATACTCGTTATAATAAAAAAGCCCATGCACATGCAATAATTTTATAATTTGACAACCATATATTCCGTGACAAATTATATGAAAAAAAAGGATTACAAATTTTACATGAAATTCTAACAACCTATGACATAAAGACAAAATCTCGGCCAAAGGTAAAAAGACTATCGTATACTACATATCTTCCAAGCAAGAAATCCGAAGAGAGCTTCCACCTATTAAGTTGTAATACATTCGAAATAGAAGAAATAATGATACCGTTTAATGAATAGTTTCATATAGAAAATATGTAATGGATACAATATAAAAGTAGATTCATCATCCTAATGCGTATCTTCAAGTTCTAACATGAGAATATACTGGTGCTATAAGCAATATCGAGAAGTGTACTTAATTTCTTGAATATATAAGACATCATCTTTTTGTTTCCCTCGAAACATATCAATATATGTTCATGGCTAGAAATCTCCCTTAATTTAATATTTCTCCCCCTTTTTTCGTGGAATTGACAAAGGTAAACAAGTATCAAATTAAGCAAGTGTACAAATAAGGATCATTTAATGATATATTTTATTTTAAATTAAATAAAGATAATATATGCATTCAAAGGAATATAATCCAAATTTCACTAAAGAGATATCAAAACAACATAACCAAGCTAGAGCATGGATAGAGAAGTGTAGGATTCCAGTGAATCACACGTACATATCATGAAGTAATAGGTAGAAACATGAGATACTAGATAAACCTAAATAATTCATTTTGTGTCAAATCAAGACACATAATACAACAAGATACAATCACATGAGGAATAATATAAGAAAGAATTTATCCAACGATGTCCCATAAAATGTCATAAAAATGTCCAAAGAAGATATGATGGCTTCCACCAAAATCTGTACTCCAACCTACTTATTATAACCATATCCAACCATAATATCCTAAGTGACATGCCAAACTCATAAAAGGAAAAATAAAAACCACCAAATGTATCCAACCACAAACCAATAGAGTGTAAAGAACTATCACAGATAAAAGATAAACAAAAGCAAGAAAATTTCACCACCACCTCCAGTTACTCGCCATCTTCATCACCATCGTCTTAAGAATCCTCATGATAAGAGAGAAATAGACGAACTTCGATGCGAAGATTCACCACATCCCTATGCATGGGATCTATTGTTATGTCTACTATTTATAAATAAAAATTGTACAGAATTAATAATTATTATATAATTCGGAATTAAAACAGAATTACAGAATTGAAACACTTACTTGAATTTGCAGAAACAATAATAAAAATAGAAAGATAATCCGAGCCCTGTGAATCTCACAGTGTCCTTAAGACAATTTATCCCCTCCAATGTGCTCCGAGGTTGATGAATATTGTCTTCCAAGATAGAACGGATTTTTCCAATTAATTATATAGCACAACAATAATTAATTTCAACAAACTCAAATCTGTGGCTTTTACTTAACAACTATGCAAGATATGGTATGCAGAAATATTTCTGGAACAGATATGACAGGAATAAAATGACAGCAATTCTGGAGGAGAGAAATTTTTCATTATTTTAAAAACGGAGGGAGGCATCTGTATTTATAGCAAAGTAGTTGACGGTTGGCACAACTGTCAAAAACAGTTAAACGAATTAATTGTTGACTGTTGGCAATAACTGCCAACAGTTTATTAATTAATTAATTAATTTCGTAATTAATTAATAATTAAAGCCCAAAAAGTTAAATAAATTCGGACAAAAAATGTAGGAGATTTTTATAATCCCAAGCCTGAGCCCGAGCCCGAGACCGAACCGAACCGAGCCGAGCCGGCGGGCGAACGGACGCGCGCACGTGTGGACTTTTGACCGAAAGTCAACCCGTGCATAGCTTAGGTCATCTCCCCTTCAAAGAGTTGGGATACCCCCAAGGCATCCAAGCCTTAGTCCATACTTGGGATGTTATTAACTCATCAAAATTCCACTACTCTTCCAATGTGGGACAAGAGTTAAAACATAACCAATTCATTAACTTTCATTGCTTTGTGAGTCACTTTGGGGACATATTTATCATTCATAACTTATTAAAATTGGACATATGAATATATTACGTTAATCTCCTTGCGGAGGTGAACGCATTCGTATATGGTTCCACAATTTTCGTAGTGTGGGTCCCACCTAAATTTGAGCTCAAAGTTGCTTGATCGAAAGTCAACCCGTGCATAGCTTAGGTCATCTCCCCTTCAAAGAGTTGGGATACCCCTAAGGACTCCAAGCCTTAGTCCATGCTCGGGGTGTTATTAACTCATCAAAATTCCACTACTCTTCCAATGTGGGACAAGAGTTAAAACATACCCAATTCATTAACTTTCATTGCTTTGTGAGTCACTTTGGGGACATATTTATCATTCATAACTTATTGAAATTGGACAATTGAATATACTATGTTAATCTCCTAATGGAGGTGAACGCATTCGTATATGGTCCCACAATTTTCGTAGTGTGGGTCCCACCTAAATTTGAGCTCAAAGTTGCTCAAAAATCTGTCCAGAAAAATCTGGACAGCTTTATAATACCCATTCAATTCCAATTTTCCAACAATCCCCCACATGAATGATATATCGCTATAAATAAAACAAAATAGATACTTATGCAGATGGAGACACAAGTTGAGTAAAACTGAAGACTTATTGCATCGGGGGAAGTTGCCTAGTGGCCTTGAACTTTCCTTAGTGATATACTATCGGATTTACTTGGTTAATCAGTAGACTTCACGTCCTTGAACCGTCAACCGTTTTTGTAAACCTAGACAACAATATTCACACAAAAATTCTTCAACACAGTTGGGTCTCACGTTTGTGTTCATTTTGGCCGTGAACACCACTTGGTTCCGCAAGTATTTTAGAGAATATGCCTTTCATTATTCTCATAGAAGTGGCCCAATTCTTACTCACGTAGGTGACTTCAATAAAGAGCATTCTGCAATACTCCACTTAGACGTACTAAGATATAGATGTCATTAAAATCATAACTTATCCTAATTTCGGGGCAGATGTGCACTGTCTCATCTTTGGAATGGATAGGATTAAATATCCTCCAGTGCTTACTGAATACAATGTAGTTCGGTTTACCCATTGAACCCAGATCTTGGGATCTCCAGTCAGCTAGGTTGGGTTTCCACTATATTGATTCTTATTTATTTATAGGCTTTAGATCCATTCCTCTCGATGATCTTTCAACTTGCTCTCGGTTTAAACCTTTCGTTAGTGGATCCGATATATTATCTTTTGACTTTACATAGTCAATTGAGATAATTCCGTTTGAGAGAAGTTGTCTAACGGTATTGTGTCGACGACGAATATGTTGTGACTTTCCGTTGTACATGTTATTTTGTGCCCTTCCAATCACTGATTGGCTATCGCAATGTATACATATTGCGGGCACAGGTTTAGACCAATTTGGAACATCCTCTAAGAAATTTTGAAGCCATTCAACTTCTTCTCCAGCTTTGTCTAGTGCATTGAATTTAGATTCCATTGTCAATCTAGCAATGCACGTTTGTTTTGAAGATTTCCGAGATACGGCTACACCTCCGAGGGTAAACACATACCCACTTGTAGACTTAGAGTCTTTTGTATCCGATATCCAATTTGCATCGCAATGTCCTTCAAGAACAGTTGGATATTTTGAGTAATGCAATCCATAGTTTTTAGTATATTTTAAATAACCCAAAACTCTCAATATTGCTTTCCAGTGATCTCTTCCTTGATTAATCGTAAATCGACTTAGCTTACTTATTGAGTATGCTATGTCCGGTCGCGTACAGTTCATGATATACATTAAACTGCCGATATTACGAGAATATTCTAGTTGAGATATGCTTTCACCATTATTTCTTGCTAGATGTAAATTTACATTTACAGGTGTCTTGGTAGGACTAATATCATACTTCTTGAATTTTTCAAGTACTTTCTCTATGTAATGAGATTGAGATAATATAAGTCCATCCGATGTTCTAGAAATTTTAATTCCTAATATAACATCGGCGATTCCCATATCTTTCAGGTCAAATCTACTACTCAACATTTGTTTTGTAGTTTTGACAATTTCCAAGTTACTACCCATGATAAGCATATCATCAACATAGAGGCATATAATGACATATCCATTATGAATGTATTTGAAGTAAACACATTTATCGCATTCATTAATTTTGAAACCATTTGATAACATTGCATTATCACATTTTTCATGCCATTGCTTAGGTGCTTGTTTTAATCCATATAGTGATTTAACAAGCTTACATACTTTTCCTTCTTGTCCGGGAGCTTTGAACCCTTCAGGTTGCTCCATATAAATTTCCTCGTCTAGTTCACCATTTAAGAATGCGGTTTTTACATCCATTTGATGTATTTCAAGTCCATTAATATCAGCTATTTCTATTAACATCCAAATGGACATTATTCTTGTTACCGGTGAATATGTGTCGAAGTAATCCAACCCTTCCTTTTGCCTATAGCCTTTAGCTACAAGTTTAGATTTATATTTATCAATTGATCCATCGGCCTTCAATTTCTTTTTGAGGATCCAATATAACCTAACGGTTTTGAACCTGGTGGAAGATCCAGTAGTTCCCATGTATGATTTTGTAATTTGGATTCAATTTCACTACTAATTGCTTCTTTCCAATTGGAAGCATCGGGTAAGGATATAGCTTCTTTATACGATTGAGGTTCATTTTCTAACAAATATGTTAGAAAATCCGGACCGAAAGAAGTCGAGGTTTTTGCCCTTTTACTACGTCTTGGTTCATCCTCTATTGAATCAATAGGTTGATGAGTTCCACTTGTAGTAGCTTGATTTGTCCTTTTAGAAGGACTAGATTTTCGTGTCATGTTATACGGGAATTCATTTTCAAAAAATGAAGCATCCCTCGATTCAATAACCGTATTTACATGAATATCCGAAATCTCAGATTTACAAACTAGAAATCGATATGCACTGCTATTAGTAGCATAATCGATGAATACACAATCCACGATTTTTGGCCCTATTCTTACCTTTTTAGGTTTAGTAACCATCACTTTGGCTAAGCACCCCCACACTCGTAAATATTTATAGGAAGGTCTTCGACCTTTCCATAATTCATAAGGTGTCTTGTGAGTTTTTTTGTGAGGTACTTTATTGAGAATGTAATTAGCAGAAAGTAAGGCTTCCCCCCACAAATTTTGTGGAGCTCCTGAACTTAATAACATTGAGTTCATCATTTCTTTCACAGTACGGTTTTTGCGTTCAGCAACACCATTCGATTGAGGAGAATAAGGAGCGGTTGTTTGATGAATAATCCCATTTTCAGAACAAAATTCCTCAAATGGATATTCATATTCACCTCCTCTATCACTTATAATAGCCTTTATCGTTTTACTTAATTGATTCTCAACTTCATTCTTATATTGTTTAAATGCATTAATAGCCTCATCTTTAATATGTAAGAAATATACATAGCAAAATTTTGTGCAATCGTCAATAAAAGTAATAAAATACTTTTTCCCACCTCTAGTTTGAACAAATTTTAAATCACAAATATCGGTGTGAATTAAATCTAAAGGTTCAGTTATCCTTTCAATAGAATGGAAAGGTAATCTAGCTAATTTAGATTCCACACAAATTTCACATTTATGATTTTTATCAATATTAAATTTTGGCAAAAATTCCAAGTTAATTAATCTACGCAATGTATCAAAATTAACATGTCCCAATCTAGCATGCCAAATATTAGATGACTCAATCAAGTAAGAAGAACTAGCAATTTAATTCATTGAAATAAATGTTTTAGGGGTTACAGTAAGAACATTGATTTTAACGAGCCCCTCATTTAGGTAGCCCTTTCCTACATACATGTCATTTTTAGACAACACAAAGCGATCAGACACAAACACAAGCTTGAAACCATTTTTAGTAAGGAGAGATCCAGAAATCAGATTCTTTCGGATATCAGGCACGTGAAGAACATTGTTGAGAGTAAGTTCCTTTCCAGAAGTCATTTTCAAAGCAATCTTTCCTTGTCCCACCACCTTAGAAGTGGAAGAAGTTCCCATAAAAAGGTTCTCCTCATTTTCCAAAGGCTTATAGGTGGAGAACATCCATTTGTTTGCACAAATGTGTCGTGTGGCTCCAGTGTCCACCCACCATTCCTTGGTATTTCCAACCAAGTTACATTCAGAGACAACGGCAGAAAGATTCATATCCGCCAAATCATTGACGATATTCACACCCTCAGTTACATTTGATTGAGGATTGTTTTGATTTTGCTTCTTCGGCTTACGACACTCGCTTGAGCGGTGTCCAGGTTTACCACAATTGTAGCATTTTCCTTTGAACTTTTTCTTGTTATGTTTGGAAGTGCCTTCCCCATCATACTTTCGTTTGTTCTTCTTAGGACCTTCAACAACATGGACCTTTGTTTCCATCGTATTCTTCCCACTTTTTCTTTTGAGACTCACGGTTGTCTTCTTCGATTCTTAGCCTGACCACCAACTCCTCCACATTCATCTCCTTACGCTTATGCTTGAGATAGTTTTTGAACAAAGTCCAAGATGGTGGCAACTTTTCAACAATTGCAGCAACTTGGAAAGTTTCACTAATTGACATTCCTTCAGCATGAATGTCGTGGAGGATCACTTGGAATTCTTGCACTTGTGAGATTACAGATTTAGAATCAACCATTTTGAAGTCCAGAAAACGACCGACGATAAATTTCTTCATCCTAGCATCTTCAGTTTTATACTTCTTTTCCAAAGAATTCCATAATTCTTTGGATGTCTTGATAGTGCAGTAGACATGATACAAAGTCTTGTCCAAGTAGGCCAAAATATAATTTCGGCATCGGTAGTCCGAATGCTTCCAAGCATTGACAGCAGCAACCTTTTCAGCGTCATCTCCCTCTTGAATAGAGGGGCAATCTTCATATACAAACCTGCCCAGTTGGCAGGTAGTGAGATAGAAGTACATTTGTCCTTGCCAACATTTGAAGGCAGCCCCAGTGAATTTTTCCGATTTCTCCCCGTGTGGCATAGATACGGGTGCAATCACATTTGTGTTGGTGACAATCAGTTTTGTAGGAGTAGTGTTCGTACTTTGTGATTCCATTTCTGTTACAAAAACAGAATTTTTATCAATGATAAAATTCATATATAATGAATTAATCAAAACCGAATACAAAATTCCGTGCACCAATTACCTCCAAATATAATTCACAATAAATGAATTCCAAAAGAATTCAAATAATAATTCAGAATTAAACAATAATAAAAACAGAATTCCGTACAAAACAGAATTAAATTATAAAATCTGTGTCACACTGATTTTTAATAATAAAAAGAATTCCGTACAAAACAGAATTATAATTTAAGATTAAAAAAAATTTAGATAATTAGATTTTAAAAAGAATACACAAATAAAATTTTATTTTCTAAAACAGAACATAAAAACAGTATAGAAATTAATTTTTGTACCAAAACTGTTTTACTAATTTCTACAAGAAAGCAGTAAATTAATTGATTTTATTCTGTCAATACAAATTTATTTCCAACAAATAAATTTATGTAATAAAAAATTTTGTACACTAAAACAGTAGACTTTTATAAATTGTCTTAAGATTGTTATGTCTACTATTTATAAATAACAATTGTACAGAATTAATAATTATTATATAATTCAGAATTAAAAACATAATTACAGCACTTACTTGAATTTGTAGAAACAATAATAAAAATAGGAAGATAATCCGAGCCATGTGAATCTCACAGTGTCCTGAAGATAATTTATTCCCTCCAATGTGCTCCGAGGTTGATGAATATTGTCTCCCAAGAGAGAACAGATTTTTCCAATTAATTATATAGCACAACAATAATTAATTTCAACGAACTCAAATCTGTGACTTTTACTCAACAACTATGCAAGATATGGTATGCAGAAATATTTCTGGAACATATATGACAGGAATAAAATGACAGCAATTCTGGAGGAGGAAAATTTTTCATTATTTTAAAAACGGAGGGAGGCATCTGTATTTATAGAAAAGCAGTTGACGGTTGGCAGAACTGTCAAAAACAGTTAAACGAATTAACTGTTGACTGTTGGCAATAACTGCCAACAGTTTAGTAACTAATTAATTAATTTCGTAATTAATTAATAATTAAAGCCCAGAAAGACAAATAAATTCGGCCAAAAAATGTAGGAGATTTTTATAAGCCCAAGTTCGAGCCCGAGCCCGAACCGAACCGAGCCGAGCCGGTCGGCCGGCCGGACGCGCGCGCGTGTGGACATTTGACCGAAAGTCAACCCGTGCATAGCTTAGGTCATCTCCCCTTCAAAGAGTTAGGATACCCCCAAGGCATCCAAGCCTTAGTCCATACTTGGGGTGTTATTAACTCATCAAAATTCCACTACTCTTCCAATGTGGGACAAGAGTTAAAACATACCCAATTCATTAACTTTCATTGCTTTGTGAGTCACTTTGGGGACATATTTATCATTCATAACTTATTGAAATTGGACATATGAATATACTACGTTAATCTCCTTGCAGAGGTGAACGCATTCGTATATGGTCCCACAATATTCGTTGTGTGGGTCCCACCTAAATTTGAGCTCAAAGTTGCTTGACCGAAAGTCAACCCATGCATAGCTTAGGTCATCTCCCCTTCAAAGAGTTGGGATACCCCTAAGGCATCCAAGCCTTAGTCCATACATGCGGTGTTATTAACTCATCAAAATTCCACTACTCTTCCAATGTGGGACAAGAGTTAAAACATACCCAATTCATTAACTTTCATTGCTTTGTGAGTCACTTTGGGGACATATTTATCATTCATAACTTATTGAAATTGGACATATGAATATACTACGTTAATCTCCTTGCGGAGGTGAACGCATTCGTATATGGTCCCACAATTTTCGTAGTGTGGGTCCCACCTAAATTTGAGCTCAAAGTTGCTCAAAAATCTGTCCAGAAAAATCTGGACAGCTTTATAATACCCATTCAATTCCAATTTTCCAACAATCCCCCACATGAATGATATATCGCTATAAATAAAACAAAATAGATGCTTATGCAGATGCAGACACAAGTTGAGTAAAACTGAAGACTTATTGCATCGGGAGAAGTAGCCTAGTGGCCTTGAACTTTGCTTAGTGATATACTATTGGATTTACTTGGTTAATCAGTAGACTTCACGTCCTTGAACCATCAATCATTTTTGTAAACCTAGACAACAGTATTCACACAACAACTCTTCAACACAGTTGGTTCTCACGTTTGTGTTCATTTTGGCCGTGAACACCACTTGGTTCCGCAAGTATTTTAGAGAATATGTCTTTCATTATTCTCATAAAAGTGGCCCAATTCTTACTCACGTAGGTGACTTCAATAAAGAGCATTCTGCAATACTCCACTTAGACGTACTAAGATATAGATGTCATTAAAATCATAACTTATCCTAATTTCGTGGCAGATGTGCACTATCTCATCTTTGGAATGGATAGGATTAAATATCCTCCAGTGCTTACTGAATACAATGTAGTTCGATTTTCCCATTGAACCTAGATCTTGGGATCTCCAGTCAGGTAGGTTGGGTTTCCACTATATTGATTCTTATTTATTTATAGGCTTTAGATCCATTCCTCTCGATGATCTTTCAACTTGCTCTCGGTTTAAACCTTTCGTTAGTGGATCCGATATATTATCTTTTGACTTTACATAGTCAATTGAGATAATTTCGTTTAAGAGAATTTGTCTAATGGTATTGTGTCGACGACGAATATGTCGTGACTTTCCGTTATACATGTGATTTTGTGCCCTTCCAATCGCTGATTGGCTATCGCAATGTATACATATTGCGGGCACAAGTTTAGACCAATTTGGAACATCCTCTAAGAAATTTCGAAGCCATTCAGCTTCTTCTCCAGCTTTGTCTAGTGCATTGAATTCATATTCCATTATCGATCTAGCAATGCACGTTTGTTTTGAGGATTTCCAAGATACGGCTGCACCTCCGAGGGTAAACACATACCAACTCGTAGACTTAGACTCTTTTGTATCAGATATCCAATTTGCATCGCAATGTCCTTCAACAACAGTTGGATATTTTGAGTAATGCAATCCATAGTTTTGAGTATATTTTAAATAACCCAAAACTCTCAATATTTCTTTCCACTGATCTCTTCCTGGATTACTCGTAAATCGACTTAGCTTACTTATTGAGTATGCTATGCCCGGTCGCGTGCAGTTCATGATATACATTAAACTGCCGATAATTCGAGAATATTCTAGTTGAGATATGCTTTCACCATTATTTCTTTCTAGATGTAAATTTATATCTACAGGTGTCTTGGTAGGACTACTATCATACTTCTTGAATTTTTCAAGTACTTTCTCTATGTAATGAGATTGAGATAATATAAGTCCATCCGATGTTCTAGAAATTTTAATTCCTAATATAACATCGGCGATTCCCATATCTTTCATGTCAAATCTACTACTCAACATTTGTTTTGTAGTTTTGACAATTTCCAAGTTACTACCCATGATAAGCATATCATCAACATAGAGGCATACAATGACATATCCATTATGAATGTATTTAAAGTAAACACATTTATCGCATTCATTAATTTTGAAACCATTTGATAACATTGCATTATCAAATTTTTCATGCTATTGCTTAAGTGCTTGTTTTAATCCATATAGTGATTTAACAAGCTTACATACTTTTCCTTCTTGTCCAGGAGCTTTGAACCCTTCAGGTTGCTCCATATAAATTTCCTCGTCTAGTTCACCATTTAAGAATGCGGTTTTTACATCCATTTGATGTATTTCAAGTCCATTAATAGAAGATATTGCCATTAACATCCGAATGGACGTTATTCTTATTACCGGTGAATATGTGTCGAAGTAATCCAACCCTTCCTTTTGCCTATAGCCTTTAGCTTCAAGTCTAGCTTTATATTTATCAATTGATCCATCGGCCTTCGATTTCTTTTTGAAGATCCATTATAACCTAACGGTTTTGAACCTGGTGGAAGATCCACTAGTTCCCATGTATGATTTTGTATTCAATTTCACTATTAATTGCTTCTTTCCAATTGGAATCATCGGGTAAGGATATAGCTTCTTTATACGATTGAGGTTCATTTTCTAACAAATATGTTAGAAAATCCGAACCGAAAGAAGTCGAGGTTTTTTGCCCTTTTACTACGTCTTGGTTCATCCTCTATTGAACCATCTTACAAAATCATACATTTCTACAAGAAAACAGTATAGAAATTAATTACAAAAATTTAGATAAACAGATTTTAACAAGAATACATAAATAAAATTTTATTTTCTAAAACAGAACATAAAAACAGTATAGAAATTAATTTCTGTACCAAAACTGTTTTACTAATTTCTACAAGAAAGTAGTAAATTAATTCATTTTTTATTCTGTTAATACAAATTTATTTCCAACAAATAAATTTCTGTACACTAAAACAATAGACTTTTATAAATTGTCTTAAGATTGTTATGTCTACTATTTATAAATAACAATTGTGAAATAATAATTATTATATAATTCGGAATTAAAAACATAATTTACAAAAACGAAACACTTCATTATTTTAAAAACGGAGGGATGCATCTGTATTTATAGCAAAGTAGTTGACGGTTGGCACAACTGCCAAAAACAGTTAAACGAATTAACAGTTAACTGTTCGCAATGACTGCCAACAGTTTATTAATTAATTAATTAATTTCGTAATTAATTAATAATTAAAGCCCAGAAAGTCAAATAAATACGTCCAAAAAATGTAGGAGAATTTTATAAGCCTAAGCCCAAGCCCCCGGCCGGACGGACGCGCTCGCGTGTGGACTTTTGATCGAAAGACAACCCGTGCATATCTTAGGTCATCTCCCCTTCAAAGAGTTGGGATACCCCCAAGGCATCCAAGCCTTAGTCCATACTTAGGGTGTTATTAACTCATCAAAATTCCACTACTCTTCCAATGTGGGACAAGATTTAAAACATACCCAATTTATTAACTTTCATTGCTTTGTGAGTCACTTTGGGGACATATTTATCATTCATAACTTATTAAAATTGGGCATATGAATATACTACGGCAATCTCCTTGCGGAGGTGAACGCATTCGTATATGGTCCCACAATTTTCGTAGTGTTGGTCCCACCTAAATTTGAGCTCAAAGTTGCTCAAAAATCTGTCCAGAAAAATCTGGACAGCTTTATAATAACCATTCAATTCCAATTTTCCAACAATCCCCCACATGAATGATATATCGCTTTAAATAAAACAAAACAGATGCTTATGCAGATGCAGACACAAGTTGAGTAAAACTGAAGACTTATTGCATCGGGAGAAGTAGCCTAGTGGCCTTGAACTTTCCTTAGTGATATACTATCGGATTTACTTGGTTAATCAGTAAACTTCACGTCCTTGAACCGTCAACCGTTTTTGTAAACCTAGACAACATTATTCACACAACAATTCTTCAACACAGTTGGTTCTCACGTTTGTGTTCATTTTGGTCGTGAACACCACTTGGTTCCGCAAGTATTTTAGAGATTATGCCTTTCATTATTCTCATAGAAGTGGCCCCCTTCTTACTGACGTAGGTGACTTCCATAAAGAGTATTCTGCAATACCCCACTTAGACGTACTAAGATATAGATGTCATTAAAAGCATAACTTATCCTAATTTCGCGGCAGATGTGCACTGTCTCATCTTTGGAATGGATAGGATTAAATATCCTCTCGTGCTTACTGAATACAATGTAGTTCGGTTTTCCCATTGAACCTAGATCTTGGGATCTCCAGTCAGGTAGGTTGGGTTTCCACTATATTGATTCTTATTTATTTATAGGCTTTAGACCCATTCCTCTCGATGATCTTTCAACTTGCTCTCGGTTTAAACCTTTCGTTAGTGGATCCGATATATTATCTTTTAACTTTACATAGTCAATTGAGATAATTCCGTTTGAGAGAAATTGTCTACCGGTATTGTGTCGACGACGAATATGTCGTGACTTTCCGTTATACATGTGATTTTGTGCCCTTCCAATCGTTGATTGGCTATCGCAATGTATACATATTGCGGGCACAGGTTTAGACCAATTTGGAACATCCTCTAAGAAATTTCGAAGCCATTCAGCTTCTTCTCCAGCTTTGTCTAGTGCATTGAATTCAGATTCCATTGTCGATCTAGCAATGCACGTTTGTTTTGAGGATTTCAAAGATACGGCTGCACCTTCGAGGGTAAACACATACCCACTCGTAGACTTCGACTCTTTTGTATCAGATATCCAATTTGCATCGCAATGTCCTTCAAGAACAGTTGGATATTTTGAGTAATGCAATCCATAGTTTTGAGTATATTTTAAATAACCCAAAACTCTCAATATTGTTTTCCAGTGATCTCTACCTGGATTACTCGTAAATCGACTTAGCTTACTTATTGAGTATGCTATGTCCGATCGCATACAGTTTATGATATACATTAAACTACCGATAATACGAGCATATTCTAGTTGAGATATGCTTTCACCGTTATTTCTTGCTATGTAAATTTACATCTACAGGTGTCTTGGTAGGACTAATATCATACTTCTTGAATTTTTCAAGTACTTTCTCTATGTAATGAGATTGAGATATTATAAGTCCATCTGATGTTCTAGAAATTTTAATTCCTAATATAACATTGGCGATTCCCATATCTTTCATGTCAAATCTACTACTCAACATTTGTTTTGTAGTTTTGACAATTTCCAAGTTACTACCCATGATAAGCATATCATCAACATAGAGGCATACAATGACATATCCATTATGAATGTATTTAAAATAAACACATTTATCGCATTCATTAATTTTGAAACCATTTGATAACATTGCATTATCAAATTTTTCATGCCATTGCTTAGGTGGTTGTTTTAATCCATATAGTGATTTAACAAGCTTACATACTTTTCCTTCTTATCCGGGATCTTTGAACCCTTCAGGTTGCTCCATATAAATTTCCTCATCTAGTTCACCATTTAAGAATGCGGTTTTTACATCCACTTGATGTATTTCAAGTCCATTAATAGCAGCTATTGCTATTAACATCTGAATGGACGTTATTCTTGTTACCGGTGAATATGTGTCGAAGTAATCCAACCCTTCCTTTTGCCTATAGCCTTTAGCTACAAGTCTAGCTTTATATTTATCAATTGATCCATCGACGTTCAATTTCTTTTTGAAGATCCATTATAACCTAACGGTTTTGAACCTGGTGGAAAATCCACTAGTTCCCATGTATGATTTTGTAATATGGATTCAATTTCACTATTAATTGCTTCTTTCCAATTGGAATCATCGGGTAAGGATATAACTTCTTTATACGATTGAGGTTCATTTTCTAACAAATATGTTAAAAAATCTGAACCGAAAGAAGTCGAGGTTTTTGCCCTTTTACTGCGTCTTGGTTCATCCTCTATTGAACCATATTACAAAATCATACATTTCTACAAGAAAACAGTATAGAAATTAATTATAAAATTTTAGATAAATAGATTTTAACAAGATTACACAAATAAAATTTTATTTTCTAAAACAGAACATAAAAACAGTATAGAAATTAATTTATATACCAAAACTGATTTACTAATTTCTACAAGAAAGCAGTAAGTTAATTCATTTTATTTTGTCAATACAAATTTATTTTCAACAAATAAATTTTTGTACACAAAAACAATAGACTTTTATAAATTGTCTTAAGATTGTTATGTCTACTATTTATAAATAACAATTGTGAATTAATAATTATTATATAATTCGGAATTAAAAACAGAATTTACAGAAACGAAACACTTCATTATTTTAAAAACGGAGGGAGGCATCTGTATTTATAGCAAAGTAGTTGACGGTTGGCACAATTGTCAAAAACAGTTAAACGAATTAACTGTTGGCAATAACTGCCAACAGTTTAATAATTAATTAATTAATTTCGTAATTAATTAACAATTATAGCCCAGAAAGTCAAATAAATTCGGCCAAAAAATGTAGGAGATTTTTATAAGCCCAAGCCCTGGCCGGACGGACGCGCGCGCGTGTTGACTTTTGACCGAAAGTCAACCCGTGCATAGCTTAGGTCATCTCCCCTTCAAAGAGTTGGGATACTACCAAGGCATCCACTCCTTAGTCCATACTTGGGGTGGTATTGACTCATCAAAATTCCACTACTCTTCCAATGTGGGACAAGAGTTAAAACATACCCAATTCATTAACTTTCATTGCTTTGTGAGTCACTGCTTTGTGAGTCACTTTGGGGACATATTTATCATTCATAACTTATTGAAATTGGACATATGAATATACTACGTTAATCTCCTTGCGGAGGTGAACGCATTCGTATATGGTCCCACAATTTTCGTAGTGTGTGTTCCACCTAAATTTGAGCTCAAAGTTGCTCAAAAATCTGTCCAGAAAAATCTGAACAGCTTTATAATACCCATTCAATTCCAATTTTCCAACATCTATCTCATAAAGACCAAAGTCTGAAATGAATTATGTATCTGGTGGATTGAGGAAAATTGATGGAAGGTGTATAAACTAGTGGCAAGGATATCAAGATGTAAGTGATCCGCAACTCGGTCTGAATATATGAGTGACTTGCTCATCGGGTATATGAAAGTCTCTAGAGCACTGGGGTGGTATATTCCCATGTCTGGGCAGAAAAGTTCCATCGCATAGTTCATGGGTAAGCATCTCTTCTACTTCATCTACGGCTTGAGGTTGGGTAGGCATTTTTATCAACGTCTTCTTCCCATCAAGAAAGGCTTGGTACGTAATACTTTTTCCAGAGTGGGACTTTCCCTCATTTGAAAAAATATGAACATTTCTATCTAATGATGAAATGGCCACAAAAAGAGAAGGACGAGTCTTACCTTTGTTGTTGATACCTTCCACCATGATTTTTTACATCAACCAAACCGAGTCTAAAATTGCACTAGTTCCAACAGCATGCAAAATCTTGCAACTACAGGTCAGAGTGGAATAGTAATGAAAATTTTGGGTGATGTTTTTTGAGAAGATGATATGGAGAAAATAGTAAAAATTTGTGAAATTATTTTGTTCCAGAGACTTGTGAGGTGCAAAATAATTTCTCCGCCGGTAATTTCAGCAACAACATCATTCTCGTTTTGATTGATGTTGACATGATATGGGTAGTTAGGATTATGGATAGAAGTTAAATAAAAAATTTCTCTAAACAAAACATGAGTGTTTGTGATATAAATACCTCGACCAACTAAAGTGAAACCCATATTAGTTGTGAAAAATGCTGACGTAGTGTGTCTCGAATGAGATCGAGGTAAACCTCTTTATTGTCCACAACCTAGTTCCCAATCATAAGACAATGTCTTTCCTAAAAATCCTTTCAGGCAGCTGCATAATTGATTCGGAAAGAGTCTCAATGAATTGTACATTCATATTCTACGAAATGATATCTAAGTTATAAAATCAGTTATAGGCATCTAGGTTTCTGAACAACAGAGGGGAATGTGGCGTAGGAGAAAATAGTCCAGAACAAAGTTTCTTCAAAATCCAGGGATTCCATGCATTTTAACTGATAAAAAGTTCAATTACACAAAAAATAGGTTTAAAAAATATACCCAAATTATAGAGTCCAAAAATGGGAGTGAGTTTCAACTCTTGGTAGAAAATGCTACGAATCTCACGACCTCAAAGGAAAATCCCAAAAAATATAGTAAAAACTAGTAATAGTAGTCAAATCTATGGAATCCAACTAATATAACATTATATATTATAAGGTATATCTAGACTATCTTAATAGAGATCAACTCCAAAAAGATTACAATAACAAGACATTCTTTAAATCCTTAAACAAATGCCAAAAATATTCAGAACTTCCAAATTAAAAAATAAAAAGGATAGAGATAATTTTTCTAGGATGTTTCTAGAAAAATAAACTTGGAGGAACAAACAAGGAACCTTCAAAACACTCCAAACATGGAGTTAGGGTCGTCAGTTCTTCATAATTTAGGAGAAAAATATTTGAGATAAATGACAAAAGGAAAAGAAGACAAGTGAGTTTAAACCCATCTTATCTATAGTGAAAATCGCCTCTAGTTACAACTGCCACTGTAGTAAAAAATATCGCTAAGATGATAATAGCTTCGTTAGTCTTGGATTTGACTAGAGAAATTCCAATACCCTAAGGCAGGGGCGGACCTAGGTGGTCCCGAAGGTGGGCGACCGCCCACCCGGGTTTTTCGGAATTTTTTTCCCGAGTATAGGTTTTTTTTTTTGGACCTATGTGTAATATTTAATAATAGAAGGTGTAATAGTTTTGGGGGCAGAAACGAAAATAACCAAAGTCAATTCTCTACACGTACACAACAACACACGGCTTTTTTTTTTCATTTACCCTAAGTTCCCAATAGCCGCCGCCTCTCTTCTTCTTTGTTCTCTCTACCGCCGGTGGTCCGGCTTAGCGGCAGAGTAGCTCCTCCATCTCTCTCTCTCTCCACCAGCTACTCGGCCTCAACTCTCTCTCTCTCCACCAGCTACTCCGCCGATCGGCGGCAGCAGCGCTGTTACGCCGTCCCTGCCTCTTTCTTCTCCTAACAAACAGCAAAGGAGCACAGCTGCACAGGAGCCTTGTTGTGCTGCAATTTTGCAGAGGTAATTTTGATATTCTTCTCCTAAAATAAACTAAAAATGTTAAATTAGATTGTTGATATTGTTAATTTAATCTAAAAATTAGTGTGTTCTAAAAATTTTTGACATTGTTAATTTAATCTAAAAACATTGTTAGTTTATTATAAAAACATTGAAAAAAATTAGTGTGTTCTAAAGATTAGTTTATTGAAAAATAATTAGTTTATTGTAAAAACATTGTTAAATTAGATTGTTGACATTGTTAATTTAATCTAAAAATTAGTGTGTTCTAAAAATTGTTGACATTGTTAATTTAATCTAAAAACATTGTTAGTTTATTTTAAAAACATTGAAAAAAATTAGTGTGTTCTAAAAATTAGTTTATTGTAAAAACATTGTTAAATTAGATTGTTGACATTGTTAATTTAATCTAAAAATTAGCGTGTTCTAAAAATTGTTCACATTGTTAATTTAATCTAAAAACATTGTTAGTTTATTTTAAAAACATTGAAAAAAATTAGTGTGTTCTAAAAATTAGTTTATTGAAAAATAATTAGTTTATTGTAAAAACATTGTTAAAATTAGATTGTTGACATTGTTAATTTAATCTAAAAATTAGTGTGTTCTAAAAATTGTTGGCATTGTTAATTTAATCTAAAAACATTGTTAGTTTATTTTAAAAACATTGAAAAAAATTAGTGTGTTCTAAAAATTAGTTTATTGAAAAATAATTAGTTTATTGTAAAAACATTGTTAAATTAGATTGTTGACATTTTTAATTTAATCTAAAAATTAGTGTGTTCTAAAAATTGTTGACATTGTTAATTTAATCTAAAAACATTGCTAGTTTATTTTAAAAACATTGAAAAAAATTTGTGTGTTCTAAAAATTAGTTTATTGAAAAATAATTAGTTTATTGTAAAAACATTGTTAAAATTAGTTTGTTGGTATTTATGAAATATAGGGCAAAATGTTGAAATATTTTAAAAAGACACGTGGAGGAGGCGAGACAAGTCAAAGTCATACAACCCCAACCTCAACCCCAACACCTCCGCCCGGACCATCGGCCCCACCCAATATTGAAGCAAATTTAGAAGATTATCCTGCTGATCCGGGGTTAAGAAAAAGTGTTTCGGAGTATGACGTGAATGAAAGGAATGCGGTTCGATTGTATTACTTGACAAAAGGCCCTTGCCAGCCTAAAAATCACAACTTTCCTTGGCATTTATGTGCAAATGAGAAACGCAGATTTAGGCCTGTGTGGTTCAACGATCACGCAAATTGGTTGGAGTATAGCATTGCCAAAGATGCCGCATATTGTTTGTATTGCTATCTCTTTAAAACTGATAATGGTGGTTGCTTTGTTTCTGACGGATATACGAATTGGAGAAAGAAAGAGAACTATAATAAGCATGTTGGAGAGCCTACGAGTACACATAATAAATGTGTAAAGGCTGGTGGAGATCTATTGAAGCAAAAGCAATACATTGAATTTTCTTTGACTAAGCAATGCAGTCAAACTCAAGTAAACTATTGTGTTCGTTTGACCGCATCAATTGATTGTATTAGGTTTCTTTTGCGTCAAGGGTTGGGATTTCGAGGGCATGATGAATCCGATGAATCACTGAATAAGGGTAACTTTCTTGATCTTTTGCAATTTCTTTCCGATCACAATAAGGAAATCGAGAAAACTGTATTAAAGAAGGCTCCCCAAAACCACACGTTGACATCACCCAAAATTCAAAAGGATATTATTAACTCCATTGCAGTTGAGACTACAAATGCTATCCTTGCCGAGCTTGGGGATGATTATTTCTCTATCTTAGTTGATGAGTCCCGTGACATATCAGTGAAGGAACAAATGGCCATTGTTTTACGCTTTGTTGATATAAAAGGATATGTAATGGAGCGTTTTCTTGGGCCTGTACATGTTAGTGATACTTCTGCTTTGTCACTTAAAGCAGTTGTTGAGAGACTTTTATCCACACATGGATTAAGTATTGCAAGTTTGCGTGGGCAAGGGTATGACGGAGCTAGCAATATGCGAGGAGAATTCAATGGACTTAAAAGTTTGATTTTAATGGAGAATGAAACTGCTTATTATGTTCATTGTTTTGCTCATCAACTTCAATTAACTCTTGTAGCTGTTGCAGAAAATCACCTTAAAATTTCTGCATTCTTTAATCTTGTAACATTTCTCACAAATATTGTTGGAGCATCATGTAAACGTCGAGACATTCTTCGTGAGAAACAGTTTGAGCAGGTCACAATAGGAATTTACAATGGGGATATTTTGACCGGGCGGGGTTTGAATCGGGAGTTGGCATTAAAACGCGCGGGGGAGACACGTTGGGGTTCTCATTATGGCACACTTGCGAGTTTGATTTGCTTATTCTCATCAATAAAGGATGTTCTCCTAATTATTGAAGATGATGCAAGAAATCGAAAACATAGAGGTCACGCAATGAACCTAATGGTACTTATGCAATGCTTTGAATTTGTATTTCACTTACATTTGATGAAAAATGTATTAGGTATTGCAAATGACTTATCACAAGCATTACAAAGAAAAGACCAAGACATTGTGAATGCCATGACATTTGTGAAAATAACCAAACAACAATTACAACAAATGAGAGATGATGGGTGGGAGTCATTGTTGGAGGAGGCTTCTTTATTTTGTGTTAAACATCAGATACCCGTGCCGAGTATGGAAGACTTGTTTGTGGTTATTGGAAGATCCCGTCACAATCCTGAAGAAGCCACAAATTATCATCATTATCGCGTTGAAGTGTTCTATACAGTGATAGATTTGCAGATTCAAGAGCTAAACATTCGTTTCAATGAGGTGAATACAGATTTGTTATTCTGCATGTCTTGTCTTGATCCAAGCAATTCATTCTCTGCATATGACAAGAGAAAATTGATCCGATTTGCTGAGTTTTATCCCACTGACTTTCCTCCACAAGTGTTAATGATACTCGAGCATCAACTTGATAATTATATTGTGGATTCGCGATTCGATGACCAATTTGCAGGAGTAATGGGTGTTGGTGGGCTTGCTAGAAAGTTGGTTCAATTGAAGGAGGATCGTGTATATCCGTTGGTATATTTGCTTGTAAAATTGGCACTACTCTTACCCGTTGCAACTGCAACTGTAGAAAGAGTATTTTCTGCAATGAAAATTATCAAAACTTCGTTACGCAATCAAATGGGAGATGACATGATGAATGATTGTTTGGTGCCATATATTGAAAGGGAAATAGTGGTTGCCATTGACAATGAAGATATCATTCGACGCTTTCAGAATATGAAGACACGAAAAGTGTTGTTGTAAACAAGCTTATGTAATTTGATGTTTGATGACTAGTGTTTGAAATGAAAGATAATTTGACTATTTCTATATGGTATTCTCGATAATACACAGGTTCTATAAATTGTGATTTTTTTTAATATTATTTAATTTAATTAAATATTATTTTATTTTTCGCCCACCCCTTGCTAAAATCCTGGGTCTGCCACTGCCCTAAGGTGAGTCTTTGAAAAATTGAACAACTAAAAATGACTGATCCAATGTCTAAAATGACTCTGACAAATAAAATTTATAATATTTATATTATGAATAGTCATTATAGAGGGGTACATACTTGATAGCTCAAGAACCTGGGCGAGGAGGGCCCCAGAAACGGCTCCTCACCCCAAGGTTCTCAAATGCACACTGAAAATGGAAATGGGCGAGGAGGGCCTCAGAAAAGGATCCTCGCCCCAATACACTAAAATGTTAACAAAATTGTAAATGGGTGAGGAGGGCCCCAAAAAGGGCTTCTCGCCCCAAGATACTCAAATGCTCTTTGAAATGGAAATGGGTGAGGAGACACCCCCCCCCCCCCTCTCGAAAGGGCTCCTCGCCCCCAAATCCTCAAATGCTCACAAAAATTGGAATGGGCGAGGAGGGCCCCCAAAAGGGCTCCTCGCCCCAGAATCCTCAAATGTTCAAGGAAATGAAAATGGGCGAGGAGGGCCTAAGAAAACGCTCCTCGCCCAAATGTCTTAAAAACTCGCAGAATTAGATGTTGGGCGAAGAGGGCCTCAAAAAGGGCTCCTTGCCCCAAAATACCCAAGAATTCACGTTTTGGAATTTGGGCGAGGAGGCTGGGTAGAAAAGGTACCTCGTCCCAAATAACTCAGATAACACAGCTCAAAGAGGAAGATTACTACAAGAGGCTCCTCGCCCCCAGAAATTAGAATGCCCCACAGAATAAAACCAGTGGATGAAGAGGATCACTTAGAGTGACCACTCTCCCCATATTTATAACTCACACAAAAGTACGAACATATTACTTTCCTGTGCAAGTAGCCTAATTGAGCAGGAAGGGCTCAACTAGGCAAGATGGGATCTCTTAGGAGTTTTGGCTTAGAGGCTAAGGAATAAGGTTTGTTGAAAAAGCTCAACCGCTTAGAACTTTAAGATTGATAGAACACTAGTAAACAGACCCTTGTAATCACCCAGTCCTCACACAGTCCACACTTAATCACAATTGAAATGAGCAACCAAGTGTTGCTCACAATAAATGAACACCTTGAAAAATGATTTTAGAGGAGGTGGTCCTTGAGACCTTCCTCCTCAAGTTTAAAAAATATTTTAGAGGAGGTAGTCCTTGAGACCTTCCTACTCAAGTTTATAAATATTTTAGAGGATGTGGTCCTTGAGACCTCCCCTCAAGTTTATAAATATTTAGAGGAGGTTCTCGTAGAACCCCCTCCTCAAGTTTACATAGTTTGTACAGTAAGTTACCGTTTTAAATTGATATTCACCAAAGTAGACATTTTATCCTCTAGCGCAGACACATTTGCTTTTTGACTTTGGTTCACACCAGGTGGAACCTGTCAGAGGAGACCTACGGTTGCACACATGTAGGGACAACAGGTACATTATAGACCTTGTACCTCACCAACCCCCTCAGTTTTGGCGCCCCAAAAGGGCTAACTCATTCCTAGTGCCTTATATAAATAGGACCCCTGGGCAAGGCAGTCACTTCATAACTCAAGTCATACCGTTACTATGTTAGAACCACTCTAGAACACTAAGTGTTCTCTCCCTGCTCTTTCTCTCTAAGTGTTAAGTGCTTTGTTCCTTCACTCCAGCTGATAAAGTGTTAAGTGCTTTGTTCTCTCCCTGCTCTTTCTCTCTAAGTGTTCTCTCCCTGCTCTTCACTCTCTTGGGTAAAGTTACTATTATTGTGGTGAAGATCATCTTTTTGGAGGGAGTAGACTACATTTTATGTTCCATTGTTACCAGATAGGGAAGGTTTTATCAGAAGCTTTTTTAGAAGTGTTTGAGAACCTTAAAGGCAGTGTCCATTGGATCAGGCCATGCCTAACCCTTTCTAGTTATTCATAGACCCCATTCTCACTACCCCCCTTACATTTGGCGGCTATATTGGGGAGGTATTCTTGCTTCCATGGAGAAAGAAGGTTTGGACATTTCTAAATAGGTGGTTTTTAATGACATTCCTTCTGGGAATGGGACTCAGAGTGACCAGACCACTCATGAAGATGTGGTGGTGATTGGATCAAGGGCATCTTTCCCTCTGACATGGCATATCAGTTCACCGACAGTGGCTCCCATGACATGTACGAATCGTATGAGCATGTTCTTTGATTTCTTGAAACAAAATAAGGTCGACCTTGCAAGTTTGGGTCAAGGATGCATAACACCGGTAGCAGCCCTCTCTGGTGGGCTAGTCGCCCCAATGGAGGCTTCGAAAAAAATAGCCCGACTTCGACAAGTGGAACCGGAGCAAGTTGCAACATTTTAAAGCTCACCAGCAATAAAGGACTTGTGTAACGATCCTACTTTTATATGCCAATATATAATTGTTTTTACAATTCTGTCTTAATTACTATCTAATAATGTTTTATTATTACATATGTGATATCATGGAGTCCTAATATGATAAAACCCGTATTTAAATCTAAAGAATCGACTGTAAAATGGGTTAAATTGAAGTTTTATGACACATCCTAAGCGAAATGATAAGTTTCAAGGTAGAAAATGTAATTTTACAAAACGTTAGGGACTCGTAGTATTCTGAGTTCTTTATATAACAAGACACGTCTTTAAATATGAAGACTCAACTATAAATTGGATTAAATCAAAGTCTTATATCCCATCCTAAGCTAAATGATAAGTTCTGGGGTAGAAAATATAATTTTATAAAACTTTAGGGACTTGTTTATAATTAAGAAAGTTTTAGGGACTAAAATGAAAATATAAAAGGGATCATTTTGTAAATAAAATATTTTCAGGGACCTTTATGAAATATTAAAACTATATAGTGTGAAATTACCAAAATGCCCCTCATGTGTAAAAAATTACCCATATACCCTAAATTACTTTCCATCCCGTGCTTGGTTCTGGATACCTCCACCGTACACGTGTTGTCTTTAATGGAAAATCCAAAACACATGTCATGCATTTTGAAAAGGCTAAAACATGTGCCGGTGCTCGATGAAATAAGGCTGCAAGACCCCTCCGTTACGCGATACCTCAATGTTGACTCGTCGTTGTAAAGGCTTGGTCAGCTAGACACGTGTCAACACCGTGAAATCTTTGGGAAAGTATAAATTAGGAATTTAGGATCATTTAAAATCACAACAATTCCTTGATAAAATGGTGAGAAAGTGCGAAAAAGTTAAGAAGAAGTGCTTGAAGATTCGAGGGAAGCTTCATCTTAGTGAAGTGATCCAAGACTTAATATCGGTAACTTCGATCTTCTATTTTAGCTGAGTACTCTGACGTTCCTTGTGCGTTTTAATTATATGATATTATACAAACTATATATATTTTTTGAACTTCTTTTATTCTCAAAATTCATCTGATACCGATGATTGATTCGTTGTGATTATATTTGTCCATATAGACAAATAGATTGAAATGAGTTTTGAAAATGATATTGAATATTGGAAATAATATTCGACGTAAGGGACCTCTCTTATTGACTGACCTTCCTAGCTGGGTTATCGCTGGTGTGACCTAAATAAAGAGTTGTGACGAAGTAGTTCGATTGACCCTCAACTACCGGGGAATAATACGGTAGAAGAATACGGTATTAGAGTATACTTCGCCTTTTAAATGATATGATTGATAGAAAAAGATATTGCATTTGAATTATTTCATTTGTTCTATTCTGAGATATTCATTTCTATATATAGTCATTCACATATAAATACACTACTGCAAATTTCTGTCTATATATATTTATGCCTTCTGTTCTTGCTTGAATAGGTATCTATTTTATGAAAAACCCTGGAATGTGTGGAGATTAAATCTCATTTGGCTTTTACCGGACATTGTAATAATTTTTCGGGAAATAACTAGGCTTACGGATGGAACATAAAAGGACTATATTGAAGAATATTCTTTTAGATCTCTTTTTGTTACTATATGTAAATTGTTTGGTGATCATATAGAGCATGTAATAGGTTTTAAATTTTGTCTAAATTTGTAAACTTGTTGTTACTTATATAAAGTTTCCTTTTAGAAAGCTCTGATGACGCAATTCCTTCATTTTTAGTAGTTTACGATTCATGACCATGTGGATGTATTTTGGTTGCATTTATTCAAGGAAACAAATTAAATCCAGAATATTGAATGCCTTAGTTGCATGTCAAGATGCTCGTTCCTTACGAACTTTGGGACGGGGTCGTGACGGAGGTGGTATCAGAGCATTAGTTTTGAACCCGTATACTACTGAACATATGTCTCAAACATTATTGATTTTAAGTTTCCATATATTGGATATAACATTAAATATCCATACCTATTTGAAAATTAATCTAAGTCAAATTTGGGGACTAAACTTTTATGAGGAGGGTAAGATGTAACGACCCTACTTTTATATGCCAATATATAATTATTTTTACAATTGTGTCTTACTTATTATCTAATAATGTTATTTATAACATATGCGATATTCTGGAGTCCTGATATGACAAAATTCATTTTTAAATCTAAAGAATCGATTGTAAAATGGGTTAAATTGAAGATTTATGACACATACTAAGCGAACTGATAAGTTTCGGGGTAGAAAATATAATTTTACAAAACTTTAGGATCTTGTAGTATTTTGAGTTCTTTATATAACAAGGCACGTCTTTAAATATAAAGAATCAAATGTAAATTGGATTAAATCAAAGTCTTATAGCCTATCCTAAGATAAATCAAAAGTTTTGGGGTAGAAATTATAATTTTATAAAACTTTAGGTACTTGGTTGTAATTAAAAAAGTTTTAGTGACTAAAATGGAATTATAAAAAGGAACATTTTGTAAATAAAATATTTTCAGGGACCTCTATGAAATATTAAAAATATAGAGTGAAATTATCTAAATGCCCCCCATATGTAAACTGACCCTTATACCCTTAATTACTTCCCACCTCGTGCTTGGTTTTGGACACCTCCACCGTACACACGTCATCTTTAAAGGAAAATCCAAAACACATGTGATGCATTTATAAAAGGCTAAAACAAGTGTCGTTGCTCGGTGAAATAAGGTTGCTATACCCCTCCGTTGCGCGACACATCAACGCTGACTCGCCGTTGTAAAGGCTTGGTCAGCTAGACACATGTCAACACCGTGAAATCTCTGGGAAACTATAAATTAGGCATTTAGGATCATTTAAACTCACAATAATTCCTTGATAAAAAAGTGAGAGAAAGGGAGTAAAAGTTTAGAAGAAGTTCTTGAAGATTCGAGGGAAGCTTCATCTTAGCAAAGTGATCCAAGCCTTAATATTGGTAACTTCGATCTTCTATTTTAGGTGAGTACTCAGACATTCCTAGCGCGTTGTAAATATATCATATTATGCAAACTATATATATTTTGTGAGCTGCTTTTATTCTCAAAATTCACCCGATACCGATGATTGATTAGTTGCGATATGTTTATATTTGTCCATATAGACATACCGATTAAAATGAGTTTTGAAAATGATATTAGATATTGGAAATATGATTCAGCCTAAGGGGCCTCTCTTACTGGCTGACCTTCCCAACTGGTTTATCGCTAGTATGCCCTAATTAAGGCGTTGTGACGAACAAGTTTGATTGACCCTCGACTACCTGGGAATAATACGGTAGAAGAATACGGTATTAGAGTGTACTTATCCTTTAAAATGATATGATTGAAAGAAAAATATATTTCCTTTGGATTGTCGCATCTGTTTTATTCTGAGATATTCATTTGTATATACTGTCATTCACATATAAATACACTACTACAATTTCCTGTCTATATATATCTATGCCCTCTGTCCTTGCTTGAATAGTTATCTATTTTATTAAAAACCTTGGAATGTGTGGAGATTAAACCTCATTCGGCGTTTAGCTGACATGGTAATAATTTTTCAGGAAATAACTAGGCTCACAGATGGAACGTAAAAGGACTATATTGAAGATTTGGATTTTAGATATGTTTTTATTACTTTGTGTAAACTGTTTGGTGATCAGATAGAGCATGTAATAGGTTTTAAATTTTGTCTAAATTTGTAAACTCGTTGTTACTTATATAAAGTTTCCTTTTAGAAAGATCTAATGACGTAATCCCCTTATTTTAAGTAGTTTACGATTCATGACCATGTGGATGTATTTTTGTTGCATTTATTTAAGGAAAAAAATTAAATCCAGAATATTGAACGCCTTAGTGGCATGTCAAGATGCTCGTTCCCTACGAACTTTGGGACGGGGTCGTGACGGAGGTGGGATCAGAGCATAGGTTTTGAACCCGTAGACTAGTGAACATATGTCTCAAACATTATTTATTTTAAACTTCCATATATTGGATATAAAATTAAATATCCATACCTATTTGAAAATTAATGTAAGTCAAATTTGGGGACCAAACTTTTATGAGGAGGGTAAGATGTAACGACCCTACTTTTATATGCCAATATATAATTGTTCTTACGATTATGTCTTACTTATTATCTAATAATGTTATATTATAGCATATGTGATATTCTGGAGTCCTAATATGACAAAAACCCGTTTTTAAATCTAAAGAATCGACTGTAAAATTGGTTAAATTGAAGCTTTACGACACATACTAAGCGAAATGATAAGTTTCGGGGTAGAAGAATATTATTTTACAAAACTTTAGGGACTTCTAGTATTCTGAGTTCTTTATATAACAAGACACGTCTTTAAATATAAAGAATAAAATCTAAATTGGATTAAATCAAAGTCTTATAACCTATCCTAAGCTAAATCAAAAGTTTTGGGGTAGAACTTATAATTTTATAAAACTTTAGGGGCTTGCTTGTAATTAAAAAGTTTTAGTGACTAAAATGAAAATATAAAAAGGACCATTTTGTAAATAAAATATTTTTAGGGACCTCTATGAAATATTTTAAAAAATATAGCGTGAAATTATCTAAATGCCCCTCATATGTAAAATGACCTCTATACCCTTAATTACTTTCCACCTCGTGCTTGGTTTTGGACACCTCCGTACACACATTATCTTTAAATGAAAATCCAAAGCACATGTCAAGCATTTAGAAAAGGCTAAAACAGGTGTCGTTGCTCGGTGAAATAAGGCTGCTAGAACCCTCTATTGCGCGACACATCAACGCTGACTCGCCGTTGTAAATGCTTGGTCATCTAGACACATGTCAACACAGTGAAATCTTTGGGAAACTATAAATTAGGCATATTAGATCATTTAAACTCACAACAATTCCTTGATAAAAAAGTGAGAGAAAGTGAGTGAAAGTTTAGAAGAAGTTCTTGAAGATTCGAGGGAGGCTTCATCTTAGCAAAGTGATCCAAGCCTTAATATCGGTAACTTCGATCTTATATTTTTGGTGAGTACTCTGACATTCCTTGCGCATTTTAATTATATCATATTATTCAAACTATATATATTTTGTGAACTTCTTTTATTCTCAAAATTCACTCGATACCGATGATTGATTAGTTGTGATATGTTTATATTTGCACATATTGACATACCGATTAAAATAAGTTTTGAAAATAATGTTGGATATTGGAAATAAGATTCGGCCTAAGGGGCCTCTCTTACTGACTGACATTCCCAGATGGGTTATCTTTAGTGTGCCCTAATTAAGGCGTTGTGATGAACAAGTTGATTGTTCCGAGCTATTAGAGTGTACTTAGGCTTTAAAATGATATGATTTAAAGGAAAAGATATTCCCTTTGGATTATCGCATTTGTTTTATTCCGAGCTATTCATTTCTATATACTGTCATTCACATATAAATATACTACTGCAAATTCGTGTCTATATATATCTATGCCCTATGTTCTTGCTTGAATAGTTATCTATTTTATGAAAAACCTTGGAATGTGTGGAGATTAAATGTCATTCGGCTTTCAGCTGACGTTGTAATAATTTTTTAAGAAATAACTAGTCTCACGGATGGAACGTAAAAGGAATATATTGAAGATTTGGATTATAGAGGTCTTTTTGTTACTTCATGTAAACTGTTTGGTGATCAGATAGAGCATGTAATAGGTTTTAAATTTTCTCTAAAGTTGTAAACTCGTTGTCACTTATATAAAGTTTCCTTTTAGAAAGCTTTGATTACATAATTCCTTCATTTTCAATCATTTACGATTCATGACCATGTGGATGCATTTCCATTGCATTTATTTAAGGAAACTAATTAAATCCAGAATATTGAACGCCATAGTGGCATGCCAAGATGCCCGTTCCCTACTAACTTTGGGACAGGGTCGTGACAACGTGAGTCTAGAAGAATCTGTAACACCCCGCCTAATTAAATACCGGGTGGCGAGTCCCATACCAAATTAAAACAGAATATATAGTTGGCTTATTCTTATCATCACTGTCGCAAACATTTACAACTCACCCAATACCCAATTAAGCTTGTGTTAAAAACTTTTCAAATTTTAATTTCAACAAAATCCACTTTTAGTTTACGAATAACACTACACATATTATTCTACAACACTAATAACTGAACAGATAATTCCAAAAGAATTTAAATGCAATTGGAATAAACATTCCTAAGAAAGAAATCCAATACAGTAATCCCAACAATAGTAAATGTATTAAAAAGACACGACTGCAAGAGTATATGACTCATATAAAAGAGATAACTGAATTCCTTTGGGCGACATGAATCAAATGAAGATAAGCATCTAAGCAATACTCCATAGCTCCATAGCTCGTCATAATCCGTTAAGGTTGGCGTCCCTGCTGCTGGACACCTGATATAGAAGATACAATAGAAAAGGAAATATGCAAGGAAACGGGTCAGAGCCCGATGTGAAAATTATTTTGAAAACAACAAGTATTTAACAAGTGCAATAAATCATTTATTATGTACATGTTAGTATCCAAATCTCACTTACTATTCTCACCTCTCATCTATAGTGCACACTTAACGTTTCCTATTAACCTCCTGGTTAATGGTTCCTCCTAACTAGTTTCCATAATATGATTCCATCCCATACCATAACCCCGTATGTCCCAAACTATACATAGTACAATCATTCTTATACGATTATCATAACCCCGTATGTCCCATTAACATGAATTAATCTTTTCAAATCTATAAGAATAAACATTCATTAACCTGGTCGCCGAAAAGGGGACTAAAGGTTCGGTAAGGATTCCTCGAACCACAAACATCAACATATAAATTGGAGGCGAACATAGTTCTCGTATCCATGGGTCATGCACATACCTACGTTCCCACAGTCAGCAGACTTATCAACTCCCCAGTAAGTCTTTCATAGACCTATGTTCTCGAGCGACAAATAAAAGATCCCATGGATTCATCAGGATATGACTGCCCTCACGCGCAAACCTCCCCATCGATAGAAAGTAAGCTAGTTATGTCATACACATAAATTATCAATCAATCAAATAGGAATTATCATACCTATAAAATAATATCAACAAGGTACTTACATTACCCTACGATAATTCCCATATGTAGCATTATATCTCTTATAAACACATCTTCTATCAACAAGGATTGAATACCATCATCACATGGCTCATAGTCTATAGTGTTTCATTCACACTATATGACTTATCAACAAAACCAACATCCTCGCATCCTATAACATCTCTCCACTCCCTACGTCATTAAGGTTCATGCGCGGAGCGTCTCGCAAAGTGAAATCCAAACAAGGAACCCCTCCAATACACTACTACTTAATTTTGTCGGTCGTGGAGGTCCGTCAACTTCAAATTCGCGATCGGGATAACCTCATCCCCTCTTTCAACCAAATGTGGTCTGAACTCCCATCTCTATCTAGGATCCATACCACTAAGCGCTTGTACTACACTCAGTCCTTGCGCAATCAATAATGAGCTTAAACTCAGTCCTTGATGTTCAAATTGTAACCCTAAGGCTACCCAGGTAATTTATAACAATATCACCTACTGGACATATCCTTAATCCTCATGAATACCAATTAAAATCCAACACATGAATTTAGCAACCAAAAACTCTTCCAATTTAATTAACATAATACTAATCAATTAAATCCCAATCAAATCAATTCAAATCTTATCTAGGGCTTAATGATCTTCTCTAAATCCCATAATATCCAATTAATAATCACCAAAGATCTATAAAAGGTTTGGGATAAGAACCAACATTAAAAAGAAACAACTATAGGAATTCTGGGGAGGTCGATCGATCGACGGCAGGGGTCGATCGATCGATCACTCAGGTAACAACCCAGTTTTTCTGCATTTCTTCTACTACGGGTTTAGCCATTTTTTATCAATCCAACCTTCATATTAACAACCCAAATGACTTATAAACCTTACTACATGATATATCAACATATATAAATTATTTCTAATGCTCTAAGCATCCAAGAATCATTAAGAGATTGAATTAAAAGCATGTTTATATCCTCTTTTTCCATAAAATTATCAACATAGTATCTTCAAGAACACATCAATGGTTTTCATAATTTATTCAACAGATTCATGATTATTTTATGGATTACTATCTACCTACAACATGAGTTTGATTCCTATATATCTCCATATTTCCAGAAATCCATTAACAACTATATCTTTTAATCTTCCAAACATGAAAAATCTCATCTTTTTATAACTATTCTAACATGGACAATATACAAACTTAGATTGCAAATATCAAACACTTGCCTCTAATGAAGGTCTGATCCTTTGGGGTGGTGTATCACAGGTAGTTCTCCCTTCTCCGGTCAACCTCCGGTGGTGGTTGGTGGTGGTGACCTTTGGTCTTTGGTTCTTCTCCTTTCCAAGTAAGCTTTACTCTTCCCAGGCAACCTTTCACTCTCTCTGGGAAGATGACTTCTCTATTTTGTGTAGAAGAGATGAATGACCCATGTACACTTAATCTCCAAATACTTATAATAGGACAAAATCCGAAATCACTATTCATCCCCTTGTAAAAATAACCAAAATGCCCTTTTGGGTTGTCTTTTCATTTCCAAATGACCCGAGACTCAAATCCAAAATCCAAATAGACTTTTTTGACTATTTCATCCCTTCCGGATGCAACGACGCAATCGAAAAGACTATAAGGTTGATGTAAAAATAAGTTTCCTTTTAATTTAACAAATGTGTCCCGACACATCCCATACCGCGTCTGACTAAAAATTCAAATTATTGAATTAGTATCACACAGCCATATCAATAGCATTACATTCATATATTACCTAAATATCTTTAAGTAAAATACCTAATCATTCATTTTAATATTCACAATTCGGATAAAACCCAAATGAATTAATTTGTAATAAAATCCAATTAATCCATTAATTTAAAATATAACCCATTTTAAAAGTCATTAAGATTACGGGATATTACAGAATCCCCCTCCAATGCTATAACAATGGAGGAGGTGAGGAGGGTGCTATCTTCCTCTAAAAAGGAGGAGTCTCACTTGTACGAGGAGTTTCAAGACCCATACCCAAAGGAAGTGAATGAGAAACTGTACCCAGAAAGGTATGTCCCACCAAAATTTATCAAATTTAGTGGGAAAGGGGAGAACCCAAAGGATCATGTGAAGAGGTTTGTTAAATATTTGGGATTGAATGAGAATGATAAAAAACTAAAGTGGAGGGAGTTCTACAAGACACTCATGGGGAAGGCCTACACATGGTACTCCGACCTAGAACCCAACATCAGCCCTACTTGGGAAGAGATACATAGGAAGTTCCTCCAAAAGTTCTTTATGACAGAAGATGAGTTCATGCTAAGTCACTTGCCACAATAGGTGTGAAAACCTAGCGAAGAGTTGATGCAATACACTAAGAGATTTTGTGAGAGAGCATTTAATGTCCACGAGGAGGTAACAGAGGAAAGATTGCTCCAAATTTGTGTGGAAGGTCTTTTGGAGGAATACAAACTCTGCCTAATCAATGAGACTAGATATGGAACCTTTCGAGAATTCACGAAGGCCACGAGAAACATAGCCATGATAATCAAACCAAGGACCTTAGGTTTGGAGGACATAGGTATCGCTTACTTCCGAAAGATTTCATGTCTCGAGGAGATAGGCAGTTAACTATGTGGATGGAAATCCCAAAGGCAAGAAAGGAGGTTCTAGATCCAAGAACAACAACCCTAGGAATAAGAGAAAATTTGAAGAAGATGCTCCACCACCGTTACCATGTAGTGTAGCAGAGTCTAGGGAATGTTATCGCACATTGGTGCGGAAGGGGGTAGCAGATCCCCCTCACCTGAATGGAGAAACTCCAACCGTAGTAGATAAAGCCAATACCAAATATTGTGAGTTACACCAGCATGTGCAACACTCCACTCAAGACTGCTACTATTTGAGAAGAATCATTGGCGAGGAGGTAGTCAATAGTACCTTGAAAATACCCCCAGGGGACGTTAATGAAAATCCACTCCCATCTTATCACTTTGGTACTGCCAACATGGTAGTGGATTATGATGACGAGCCATTCCACGATATGATGGAGTGGTAAAATGATGACGAGATATCTGAAGGGTTAGAGAAGTTAAGTTTGAGTAGTAAGGACCAAAGTGAGTTTTAAGGAAAATGTGAAGAATATTTCTTCACTCCAGACCAAGAAAAAGAGGAAGGCAAGGAAGTTGAGAAGATCAACCTCATAGAGAGTCAAGTAGATGTCAACATTTCCCTAGACGAGGGGGGACATTCAAAGCAGAATATGTGTGTAATGCCCAGACATACAAAGTAGACCTGGAGTTCGAGTGTGAAGCCATAGCGATGATCCCCATGTTCAAGTGGTTCTTCGACCAAATAGGAGTAAAGTACAACATAAGGGTTCTCATAACAAGAAAAGTTTTAGAGGCAGTGGAACCGAGGGGAGATCCCTCAATAAATTGGAAAGGGCTAATTGGAAGGATTATTAAGAGATATACTTCCAAAGTAGTGTTTTAGGAGGCAGATAGGCCGGTGCCCTATTTTCATAATCGCCCTTGTATATTACAGTTGTGATCAATAGAGTGTTATTCCCTAGGGCATTAATCGACAGAGGATCATCTATTAACATCATGTTGATCAATACGCTGTATGAGACTGGGATTAACCAAGAGAAGGTGGTGTTAGTGCCACTAGTGATTTCTAGATTTGATAATGCTGGGATGCAATCCATTAGATACGTGAATATGGGAATTAAATTGGAGAATTTCACTTCTCACATCAAATTCCATATAATCAATGCCACTACTAGTTACCAGCTGCTCATCGGGAGGGTATGGACGCATACCCATGTCTAGGGGTTTGTTTTGGCCATATTGGATCGGAATATGAGTGTTCGGAAAATTTTCCAATATTTTCAAAATTTTAAAATCCTTTCAAAAATAGAAAAAATTAAATTCGAAAAATCAATTTTTTTTTCAAGTTGGTTGATTCGGAATATTCGGAATTCTCAAAATTTTTGGAATTTTCATTATTCGGAAAAATCTTGAAAAAGTTGAAATTATCAGTTTTATCCATTTCGAAAAATATTATAACTATCATTTTTTAAACATATTTGTGTAACTAGGTTTATACACTGTCAAAAAACCAGAGGGTGTTTATATGACTCGGGTCATTGCAACATATTTTGAGTTCATACTTATACCATTCATCTCGTTATATAATCCAACGAAAGACCCCCAAAAAATGGGTACACAGCAAATTAATTGGTTACATAGAAAATTATCACTATCATGACTGGTTTGATTGTTCATTCACATAGGACCTCCAGTTTCATGACTGGTTTGATTCCTTATGCATAAGTGCATCCTTTGAGAAGGTTAAATGCTTCCATCAATAAGTTATTCATTCCTCAAACTTAGTTTTTATTGGATTTACCTATAAGCACTCATGTTTTGACCAAGTTTAAATTGATAAAGATTCCCCTTAAACTATTTGGGTGAACCCATTTTTAAAATATAACATAGTATAAATCTAACAACCCAAACAACATTGTTTGAATATAAATTAAAAAAAGGTGGTACATCCTTACATGTTGGGACCGATAGGAGCAATAAGAGAAGGTGAGTAAGATACGGCCTGAGCTAGATAGGAGCGACTGAGAGTTTCAGGCGATTGTTACCGTGCAAGCGAGCGATGGCTGAGAGTTTAGGTTTTAAAGAGGAGCGGATGAGAGTTAGAGTTAGAGAGGAGAGGAGCAGCTGAGAGTTTCTTTTTAGGTTAGTAGTGTGTTGTAATTGTTAAGGTTAGGGTTTACTATATATATGGTATATAAATGGATGGTTGAAATTGTTTTAAAAGAAACGTCCTGATTACACTACTAAAAAATAAATTTTTAATGTACAAATGTTAGTAAAAATGATAACTAAAAAAATTCTTAAAATAAATACTAATATTACGATTTTGGAATATTTTTGGATAATTTCGATCGGCGTGTTATCGAAATTTTTGGATCGAAAATTTGGAAATTCTAAAAATTAAACATGGCTTCCAATTCCATTCCAATTTATTTCGAAAGATTCGGAAATCGAAAAATTCGAAAATAGGAAATTTAAAAATGATGCCAAAATTGAAAAATTACGAATCGAAAATTGGAAAAATCAGAAGTTCAGAAATAATTAACACCCCTACCTATGGCATAGTGGATTCTACCTACAACTAGTGTGCAAAGGCTAACATTAGAAGCATAAATATATTCATCAAAGCGACTCAAAAGGCTTTCTCCGTCGAGGAGGCCCATCTTGTAGATGCAACTTTTTACACTGAACTGGATGAGGTCAACCAAAGAAATCTATTCATGATCGCTTTCGGGAAAGGGTAAATACCCACATGGTAAAAGGGAAAAGGAATGTGGAGTAAGTAGACAAACCTCCCCGAACTTTCAAAAAAGTGGTTTTGCCCCATGCAAAGGTTATCTACCGCTTATAACGGTCTGCGCGGACAGTGTTATGGGATGAGAGCACTGGACCAACACCATAATGCTTTGTGGTGAATGAGTCAAATATTGTTGAGCACGTTGAGGAGCCATATGAAGCTCCGAAATGCATGGAAGATGGACCCCGAAAGAAATTACAGGAGTTAGAGGAGATCAATCTAGGGAAAGAAGGAGGTGAAAGTAGACCCATCCTGATGTCCAAGAGTCTCGAAACAAAGTAGAAAGAAGATCTCATTGGTTTGCTCAAGGAATCAACCGATGTATTTTCTTGGAAGTATACAGAGATGCCTAGAATAGACCCATAGGTGAGCTCCTATTGATTGAACGTTCTTTCCAATGCTATTCCAGTGAGACAAGCTACTCGCACTTATAAGGTAGACCTTGACTTGAAGATAAAAGCTGAGTTGGAAAAGTTATTGGAGGTGTGATTCATCAAGCCTAGTCCACATCCCGTATGACTTTCTAGTATAGTTTCAGTGGCAAAGAAAGACAAGAGCCAAAGAAGGATCTATGTATATTTTCAAGACTTGAACTGCGCATGCCCCAAAGATGAATTTCCTCTAGCAAGCATAGATAACTTAGTAGATGCGGCCGAAGGACATGAGATGTATAGTTTCATGGATGGGTACGTTGGCTACAACCAGATTCAGATGAATCCGACAGATGCGTAGAAGACTACTTTTCGTACACCCCTAGGAAATTTCCACTATATGGTCATGCCATTTGGACTGAAGAATGCCGGAGCCACATTCCAAAGAACCATGATGGCAATTTTTCATGACCTGTTTCATGACATATTAGAGTTTTATTTAGATGACCTAGTGGTGAAATGAAAAAAAAATTAAACACATAGAAGACCTGTGGAGGGTGTTTGAGAGGTGATGTATGTATAAGATGCGAATGCACCCTTCCAAGTACGCCTTTGGAGTCACCGTCGGAAAGTTTCTAGGGTTCGTGGTTAACAGGCATGGGGTGTAAGTAGACATAGAAAAAATGAAAGCCATAATCATGATGCCACCCCAAGAGTCAGAGACATCTTAAGAGTTTCCTAGGAAAGGAATCCTACCTGAGGAGCTTCATACCCGCACTCGCGGAGGTGACTCACCTGTTCACACCCCTTCTAAAAGACAAAGCCAAATAGACTTGTGGAGATGATCAGAAGAAAGATTTTGAGAAGATCAAAGAGATTATATCCTCCCCATCCATAATTATTCCACCAGAAGTAGGGGATCACTGTTACTTTACCTTACTTCAACAGAGAGGTCCATAGGAGTGCTGCTAGCCCAAGAGAACGAAGGAGTGGAAAATATGGTACACTACCTCTCAACGGTTATTTCAAGTACAGAGTCTAGATATACTAATGTAGAGAGACATTACCTAGCCTTAATGTTTGTTTCCTAGAAGTTGAGACATTATTTGTTAGCCTTCGTAGTTCATACAATCACTAGGTGCGACCCCATCAAGTACCTCCTTGCACGGACAGTACTTATGTGATGAGCCGCAAGGTGGTTTTTGATCCTGTTAGATTATGATTTCAAATGCATGGTTCCCAAAGCCATTAAAAGCCAGGTAGTGGCAGATCTTCTTTCCCATTTTCTAAGTGGGAACTTTGAGCCACCTAGTGAAGAGCTGCCTAGGGATAATTTTCAAGAATGAATGGTAAAAGAAATGAAAAAATGGGCGACGGAGTTTGATGGCTCTATTGCTCAAGGGAAAGGGGGCGTCGATATTATATTATCGAACAGGAAGGAGAAGATCACTCTCTCTTTCAAGTTGGGTTTTAAATGTTCAAACAATGAGGCTGAGTATGAAGCCCCCATTTTGGGAATGTTGGAGGCACTCAAAAGAGGAATCACGGTGTTGTTTATATGAGGGAACTCTATCCTTGTAGTAAAATAGGTCAATGGAGACTTTTCCCTTAAGCATGCCAATTTAGCACCATACAGGTACATCATCCAAAGGTTGGTGGGGCAGTTCTTAGAAGTAACTATAAAAGGACATGCCTGAACAATGAATATGCATCCCGACGCACTTGCCATAATAGCACAAAATCTAGACATGGATGAGTCGAAAGAAACAATCACAGTACGGCGAAGAAAAATGCCTACTATAGTAAAATCCTTTTTTCATAGCGATGGGCCAGAAGATTGGAGACACCTAGTGGTGAAGCTGCTTGAAACCAGAGAAGGTACAATGAAAATGTTGAATTTAGCTAACTATCACATGTTGCAGGGAACACTCTACTTCAATAGCCTCGAAGGAATTCTAGCTAGGTGTGTTGAAGAGCAAGAAGCTACGAAAAGGTTGGCAAAAATGCACCAAAATCAATATGGAGACACCGATATTCCTTTCTATCGATGGTTATAATGGGGTTGGTATTATTAGCCCACCATGAGCACAGAAATTGCGTGTCTGCAACGAAGCTGTCTAAAATGAAAACTAATTTTGACTAGCCGGCGGAAGCTAACTTTGTGGAATCCTTTGAAGATTGGAGACCGCCGTATATAGAATATCTGAGAGATGGAGAGCTTCCCTCAGAGAGAGCGGATGAAATTTATTTGCAAAAGGATAACCCATTTTTACTTCGTGAAAAGAGAGCTTTATAAAAAAGGGTACAATGAGAAGGAACTAAGGTACATAGCTAAATAGGGCGTAGATAAGGTTATGAAAGGGGATCATGAGCCCTCCCACATGGGGGTGCTAAATTGTATGACCAGTTGATGACACTAAGGTATTACTGGCCGACCATGGAGATGGATTCCATTAGCTGCGTAAAGAAGTGCAAAGCCTATCAAGTGCATGGTAACATGATACATGCCCCTTTTGTAACCTTGTAAAGCCTCGTGGCTCCGTACCTCTTCCACACATGGGCATTTGACCTAGTAGGAAAAATTAGCCTAGCCTCTCACTGCAAAACTTTTATCATTGTGGCCACAGAATTATACACTAAATAGGTAGAAGCCATTCCTCTCAGGAGAGTGACTGCCCAAGTGGTAACCCAATTTATAAAGGAGTATATCATATGCCGTTTTGGTATACCCAAGGTAATATTAACCGGTAATGGGAAGTAGTTCGTATGCAACGAGATGGCCCTCCTTACAGACAAATACAAAATTGTACACAATAGCTCAACCATCTCCTACACTAAGGGTAATGGCCAAGTGGAATCTACCAATAATACCCTGATAAATATATTAAATAAAATGCTATAGGAAATGCTCGGGGCATGGGATGAGAAACTTCCCATGGTGTTATGGGATTATTGTACTTCAAAAAGAAAACCGACAGGGTTCACCCCGTTCTCCCTAGTATATGGGATCGAAGTTGTCTTACCAGTGGACTTGGCGGTGCCCTCAGCTAGAGTTACTCTAAGTAACAGAATCATCCCTAGCCCAAGGCAAGTTCAACTGGAAGCACTGCATGATCATAGAGATAAGGCGAAGGAGAACTTCAAGGTCTACACCCATCAACTGTCCAGAGCCTATGAAAACTTGCTCAGGCCTAGGGACTTCTAGGTGGGAGACTTATTCCTGTGAGCATCCATTCGCCACCTCCGTAGCATGTCGACCTTAAAGTTCAAACTCAACTGGGAAGGCCCCTTTGTGGTAAGGGCAGTAGGCAAGTCGGGTTATTTTCAGATCTCAGAGCCAAAGAGTGATTGCCTCCAGTCCATCAACTGCAAATGGCTGAAGAGGTATTATGCCTAATTTTGTTAAAGGAAAATTTTAATTTCTGTTGAAAGGTTTGAACCGCTTGCTCTAGTGGTACATAAGTGATTTCTTTTTGTAAATTGATAAGAGCAATATAATCTTGTAAATGATACAAACAATGAATAGAAATGAATCGCAACTCTTTTTGAGCATTGCATGATGATTCTCATTTTTTTGCTTATGGCATAAGATAAATAAACAAGAATATATATATATATATATATATATATATATATATATATATATATATATATATATATCAGTTTTTAATTCTCTCTGTTAGACTATAAGATAGTCTCATATAGAGAAATCTTTCGTCACTACACTTGAGGGGGTACATCCATACCGTAGAACGGTATACTGAGCAAACTCTCTCCAAACATATTAGATAAATGATTTTAATTTTATCACCGGACCAGCAGCAGGATGTCCTCCAAGTCATGATAATAAAAACATATAGTAAATTTTTTGGTTTTGGGAGCAAGCCTTAGCTTCTGTTCTCAAAGAAAATGCCTTATTTCACTAGCTCATATAAAGAATAGAGAAAAGGGGACTTACATTCACCTACAATAATTTCCCAAAAAAATGATAACTTGCCCAGATAAAATGCAAGTACCCCATAGTTAGAGGGGATAGTTCTAAGAAAAAAAATGTTACTTGCCCAGATAAAATGCAAGTACCCCATAGTTAGAGGGGACAGTTCTAAAAATGTTACCTGCCCAGATAAAATGCAATTGCCCCAATAGTTAGAGGTGAATATTCTAAAAATGTTACATGGCCAGATAAAATGCAAGTACCCCTACAGTTAAAGGGGACAGTTCTAAGAAATGATAACTTGCCCAGATAAAATGCAAGTACCCCATAGTTAGAGGGGATAGTTCTAAAAAAATGTTACTTGCTCAGATAAAATGCAAATACCCCCACAGTTAGAGGGGATAGTTGTAAAAATGTTACTTTCTCAGATAAAATGCAAATACCTCCACAGTTAGAGAGGATAGTTAAAAAAATGTTACTTACCCAGATAAAATGAAAGTACCCCCACGGATAGACGGGATAGTTCTAAAAAAATGTTTACTTACCTAGACAAAATGCAAATATCACACAGCCAGAGGAGATATTAACACATGCCATGGTAAGAAGACATCAAGGTTGAGATAAAATCAAATGAGCAAAGTGTTAGAAATTAGCAAAATACTTTTTCTCATTAATAATGGCCAAGTCCTTTACATATGAAAAAGTATACAAGAAGGAGCCTAAACAACCAAACTATCTACCCGCTAGATAACATGAAAAATATATTCTGGCGGGAGAGAAAGTCTGCGTAAGAAGGACGAGACTCCTCAACAAGCTGCTTCTCTAACCTAAATATCCGAGACTTATGCTCAGCAGCACATTCCTCCAGCTTGGCTAGCTTAGACTATAGAAACTGAATTTTGAGTCTGAATCCGCGCACCCTCAGCCTAATGCTACCGCTCCCTGGTCTGCTGGGAAGTATGAAGCTTCATCATCTGCCTGAAGGTGGTACCAAGAAAATGACGAATAAAAAATTCAAGATAATCCAGTTGGAAATGATAGAAGCGTTGAAGATCATGAATAGCCTGGAGAAACAGTGATACCCTCTAAGTAGTTGTAATACCCCATATTTTTATTCTTTATAAATTTGGAGATTTATTAAATTTAATGTGAGTTATTAATTCAATATAAATCTGGAATTTAATTATGTTATAATTATTAACGTGATAAGAGTTAGTAATTATGGAAAACTTATTGAATATTACTAATGAGCAAAGTAATATATAATATTGGTTCTATTAAATGTCACGAGTGAATAGAATGACAATTTTGGAAAATTAAGTAGGGACGCGCCTGTGTCGAGTCGGGAATAAATGTTGATCAATAAAAGTGAAATATTTTTTAAGTTATCCGAATGGTCGTTTTGAGTGCGCCAACGTGTCCGGAAGGGTCAAGATAGTTAGAAAAGTGTACTCGGGGGTTTAGTTTGGGTCTCAGGGCATTTTTAGGCCTATTTAGCACCCCGGGAGGGCATTTTGGACATTTTGCATTTTTGGGTAATTAAACCCACGAAAATTATTAGGTTATATCAGCCATTGAGAATTGTCCCTTAGGGTTATCAGACTCAAAACCTTAGAACGTCCATAGAAGAGGGAAGGAGAAAGATTTCCAAGCAATCCAAGGCCAAAAAGTCACCCGATTGCACCACCAACACCACCAATGCGTAGATCGCGCGACGGGGAATGCAAACACACCAAATTCGTCATCAAATCAGAACTTTGAAATTTCCAGGCAAGTATTTATCTTTCTTATTTTCGTTAATGCATCGTTCATGTTAGCCTAGGGTGATTAGGATGAGTTTGGTAGAAAAAAATTCATGTCGGAGATAGGAAAATCGCATGTAGTAATGATTTGAATGAAAATCTAGAAACCCCTTCACATGTAGAGGCTTAACCACGAATTTATGATGAATTAAGAGTAGGAATTTCTGGGAAAAGACTGATTAGAACCATGTTTAAGAAATTTTAGGGTTCTTGAGTTTTATATGAGTTTTGGCCTATTAATCTATGGTTATTGATGGAAAATTGCATGCTTTATGTGAAAGATGTATATTATGGGTGAATACTGATTGTAGTATGAATTTTTGGGCGATTGGGAATGAAAAATCTGGATTTGGATGAGGTTGTGTGTTAGAACTCGTAACTGGTTTCCTGTAAAATTCGCCATACCTGCTTGATCGATCGATCGAGCCTAGAGCTTTGATCGATAGAAGGTTCGATCGATCAAGCCCCAGACCTCGATCGATCGACCCCTCCTGGTAGACTCACATTTCCCCTTTGACATTGTTAAATTCAAATTAAATGAGTGAAAACCTTTGGGAACCCTTATTAAAATACTCTAGAAAATAAAGGAGACCAGTAGGACTTATTAACAACTATGCGACCTTTAATCTAAGACGAAGCTTACATTTTTGGGATGCTTACACATAAGGGACAATGGGGTTGTGTATTTAAGGGAGAGACGTGTAAAATAGCTACGTTGGAAAATAGATGAATACTTACTGAATTTTACACTTGGGAGGATAGAGTCCATGAGTGTTACGTAGTGAGTTGGAATAATCCCTCAAATTAAAGTTAGAGATGAACCATTATACGCGATAACTAATAATGTGAAAATAAGGATAAATGTAGTGATTATGGGTTATGAGATGAACCTAAATTTGATATGGTAAAAGTAGTATATTATATGACTGTGTGTATGCATATATTATATACGTGTGAAAATCATGCCCGCGCTACTTGCTATCCCTGAGGTTACCGCGCTGGGACGGTCTTATCTCGAATGGGCCTTCATGGGGGATATTGACTCGTACCCTAAAAGATAGGAATCCTAAGTAAAGGCTATCGAATCGATAGTCACGGTCCTAAGAGACGCGAGGGTATGTGCTGACCTCTTGGACTTGAAAACTATGCTTCGCCTCAATATTGTTTGTGTATGTATTAATACAGTTCGAGAGTGATTCTGAACTTGTATTTCCCTTAGTACGATTGATACGGGGATTGGATAGCAGAGTATGCCCGCACCATAATTTTTATGTGGGGTGCTGTTAGAATATATATATATATATATATTATACGAGTATTTAATATATTTATATGAACTTCTAAAATTTGGAACTCCCTATTGTGTTTTTGGTAAGTAAGAAATGAATAATGACTTCAATTTGGAAATACTTGATTTGAAGAGTGTAATGTGAAACTTTATTAGCAAATATGTTTTAAATGAGAACTTTGTGATCAAATGAAATTACCCTCTTAAACAATTAAATTGTTCAGTTTTAAATCTTACGAGTAACCTAAGATAAGTTAAACCGTTGGGAAGGTTAGTCCGATAGGCGTGCACATTAGAAGAGAGGTGAGAGTTTCTCAAGAGAGTGTCGCACTAATATGTTGTTGCATTGGCCTGTAAATATTTTAAATACTTGCTAAACAAATTTTAAATCATTTACACTATCGGGCTTTGACCTGTATCTATTTCTTCTCTCTCTTGTATATATATGTATATATTACAGGTTCTCAGCCAGAGGGGCGTCTTGCATAGGATCCTTTGGAAGGAACGTAGTGCAGCTTAGGTGGGAGTTGCAGGCCTCTTGCTTAGACGACTTCGTTTATTTGATTCAACTCTTATCATATTTATTCAGTTGGGCATGTGTCACTCGTTTCCATTATCCAGTTGTTTTATTGGACATTGTGATTCATTTATTTCCAGTATTTTATTCTTTGGAATTTATTATTGTCAGGATGTTTTCATTTGAGTATTAAATGTTGGATTCATTTAGTTGAATGTTTAATTATTGGATGGTTTGTTCCAGTATGGTGGTTGCATGATTCTTTAATTATGAATAATGTAAAGATTTAAATGTTGGTTTATATAAAAAAAAAGATGGTTTTGACACTTAGCTTAATTATTTAGGGTGTTTAAATTGGAAAAGTATTTTTCGACAATGATGCTAAGAATGAACCAACTGTTCACCTTGATTTTAATTTAATAAAGGAGTGATCACCCTATATCTAATTAGGCGGGGTGTCACAGGTGGTATCAGATCATCAAGTTCTAGTGTCCTTAGGATCTGTACGGCTTATTTCTCTTTTAACTTAGCATTTTTTATATAGAGACCTAATACCAGGAATGTTGTGTTCGTCTCTATACATTGGGAATTCGTGCTTCTGCGATTTGTTTATGCGAATGATGAACTCATCTAAATTTATTTAAATTTTCAGATGGATCGTCAAGAAGAAATAACTAAAGCAGTTAGGGGAGTCAATGAGCAAGATCAACTTACACCTCAGGTATCTCCAGAAAGAATATCAACCGCCGAGTTAGCAGGTGTTGTGGCACAGGCAGTTACCACTACAGTCTTACAGTATCAAGAACGCAGCACACAGCTTATGGGGGGCAAAAGATCTAGAGAGTATAGTCAGTCTGTCATGACTGGAAATAACAAGTGTGTGAAGATGCAAAAATTGCAACAACAATCTCTTCAAGACCATAAAAGACACAAAGGTGACAAATTGTGTAGGGAAACCCAAAAGCGTCAGGGTCAACAAAGACGAGGGCCGAGTGAAGTCACGAAGAGGTGTTTTCAATGTGGAATGGACGGTCATGAACATCGAACTTGTCCAGATCAGTCTGGAAAGGAACTTCAACCCAACCAGAGGGAACTTTCAGGACTCTGCTATAAATGTGTAAAATCGGGTCACAAGTGGAGGGATTGTCCTCACCCTGACATAGTTTTTCCGCAAATTTCCCATCAAGGCTAGCAAGACCAGGGAAAAAGCGAGACTAGTAAAAAACGTAGTGAAGTGAAGCAGTTTTGAGGGAGGTGCTTCCAATGTGGCAGAAATGGACATAGGCGTCAGGATTGCCCAGAGAAGAATAGGGCCCCACGGCAGGAAGGTGCTAGTAATAAACCACAGAAGCCAGCTCCACTACCCTTTCCAACAGCCTCAGTTCAGCAAACACAGCTACAATACGAACGTGTCTATAACGTCCCCCAGGCAGCAGCTCCGCAGGCACAACCCGCGATTGAGGGTATATTTTCTATCCATGATACTATGAGTCGAGTTTTGTATGATATTGGGGAAATGCACTATTTTATAGCTACTCATTTTGCGAAGGCTTTAGGACTATTAGCCACAACAAAGAGCACTGTGACATGTGTAGACTCACCACTGGGAAATGGTTCGCTTATTTTATTTTATATGACGGAGTGTGGGGGTAGAGATTGGTAGCTTAGTATTACCAGCAGACATGTTAGTCTTAGATATGCATGAGCACGACGTTATTATCGGTATGGATTGGCTCGCAGCTTATAGAGCCATGATAGATTTCTTTGGTGAGAGTATTGTCCTTGCCATTCCGGGTCAAGAAATGTTTGAGTGGCGATGCCTCGCCCAGAAGTGGGATCTTTCGCCTATATTTTTATATGAAGTAGGATACCTCTAAGGAGATTGTGATCCTCCTGGATTCGATTCCAGTCGTTCGTGAGTTTCTGAATGCAATTCAGGTGTTAAGTAAATTAAGTATCGAGGTATTTTGTGAAAGCGAGTATAGGGGATAAGAGTATGGTACCTAGTAAAAGACAACGATTAAAGTAGTTTTGTTTGGTTTTAGTAGGCGTGTTACGTCCGAAGACCATTTGTGCAGTCAATACGATTGACAAGGTGGAAGTATAAGTTGTATCCTCAGAGGATGAGGCGTGTTTATATGACACGAACGAGTCACTATATTTTGTTCACTATTAGATTTTCATGTGAGACGAGTTTAATGTATAAAATTATAAACGTTATTATTATATGAATACTTTTCCCTAGTGTAGCGGGATTTTCATTTCTCTCTAGTGCTATCCGCGGAGGATGAATGAGTATATAAACAATGTTATGTACTTTACTGAGGTTACTCGTTGTAGTGATGTGATACACGAGTATGATATTATCTTTGTTAAAATGTTATAGAAATGGTTAGTACGATAGTGGGCATTTATTACAAGGCTATAGGAGTGGTTGCGTTAGTGCAGCATACTTTTGTTCTAGCTAGGCTTTACCTGTAAGAAGGTTGGACTCACACTTATATTATCTATCCTAGAGACTTCGAAGGGGATAGTGGGCTCGAGATATTCGATGCAATGTATGTATAGACCTTATCATTATGATTTGGTATGTATCAGGTTTACTGTTGAGCGAAAAGATTCGACTTAGTATTATGTTGAGCACTCAGGACTTGGTAATAGGAAGAGTGCATTGTTATATATATCCTCCAGAGATGTGAGAATTAAGAGTTATACCCCTAATATTAGGGAAAGGGATTTTAAGAATTCTGATTGTATATTTTCAAGATTCATGGAACGTAATTTTCCAACACCCAATTCTGAATGATAGTGCAATTGGTGAGACGTTCTTTGTTAGGTGTAATTACGGGAGGAAATGTAACTTTTCTGTCAAAAGACAGAGTAAAGGGGTAAATGCTATGGACGGAGGACCTAACGAATTTCGATAACCGACAATGCTAGGTAGTAGTGTATTGGGAGGGTTCCTTGTTTGGATTTCGCTTTGCGAGACATCCCACGCATAAAACTTAGCGTAAGGTTGGAAATAGGGAGACGTCTGGTCACTATTCCATAAGTTCGGTACCCCGATCGAAATGGGATCAAGTAAATACATATGTAAGTTGGAAGTTGAATTTTAATTTAAATCCACTGGAGCCGAATTGTGTGATATGAAAGCATTGGAAGTTTTGTTTTATCCTCATGAGTTGAGGGGTGGAATGATGATAGGGAGGATTTAAAATTTTGGATTTTTAGGATGATCGAGAGTGCCCAAGTGTTGTAATCACATTGCGAGCACTAGGAAAAATAAAGAATTAGTTATTAGGTGAAAAGCGTATGTGATGCTTACGCTAGTATGCATGGTTTATAAGGTGTAGACATCCTGGTTAACTGATGCTAAAACTCGTCCGAAATGAGGGACGTGGTAATGGACGTGTGGAAAATGTGTTTGTGGGGCTAACAGAACGAAGTGGAAGTGATAAAGTGGATTAAACGTCACATGAGGGGCAATAATCCATACGTAAGTGTTCAATTAGAATAGCACAACCTAATTTGATGGGAAGGCTGTGGGAAGCCATTTAAGAAAGGGTATCCCTTGAATAGAGTAGAAATTTAATTATTATGAAGAACCCTCGGAGTAGAGTATTTATTAGTCAAGTGTGAGAGAGAAATTGTGCATGCAAAGAGTGATGATGCTAGTATGGTGTAAAGGATTCAGAAGTGCGCTTCGTGGAGGAAAAGAGCACGGGTCAGAACTTTCGGCATACACCAAGGAAGGAAAGGGAATGCTACGTGTCACATAATGTGATACATTTCAAGAAAAGATTGATGTTTAGCGGGACGTAGTGAGTAGTCCCTACATGCACCGCCCATAGGTAGGGTTCGGTTGGAAGAGGAGAGCAACCAGAGAATTTTGTGTTTATCGACAATTCCTGAAATGGCAAGATGTCGGTAAAGTCGATAAAGTTCTTGGATGGGTTACCACCCTCAAAACAAGATCAAGGAAATGTTAACTTGTGCGCCCAGACTTCCTTTGAAAGGAAGGATCGCGCCAGTGCATGGCCTGGCGCAGTATTAATTCCTGAATCGGGATGAGATTTGTGAATCCCACCTTTAATATGGGATTTCAGGAACCAGCGGAGATAAGGTTTCGTTTCGAGAAGGATGTATCACCCCTAGCCAGGGAATAGGCGCACGGTGATTAGAAATTAGTGGAACCACGTGAAGGAAAATTTGGAATCTTAGTATGATATTTTCAGGAGTTCCCTGAAATGGCACTCGTACCTGCTAATCGCATATGAGGTGCTTATTAAGGTTTTGGTATGGAAGAACCTCGAATATTCTCCTTTCGTATATTTAGAGGTGAGTGGTTACTCAGAATTTTGGATCGATCGGGAATAATCCGATGACTATGGTGAAATTCCACGACTGTTTTAGGCGAACAAGAATGGTCAGATGTTTGTATGGTTTTTCTCAGAATAGGAGTTTTGTATATAGATAAATCCGAGTAGCTGCCATGTAATGAGGTGGGGCCTCCCAGTGATAGTAAGATAATGGAAATTTATAATTGATAGGCGTGACCTATGTGAATGTTGTCGGTTAGGAGCACCATGTGAAGTGTCTCCAATAAGAATGTTAATCAAGCTTGCTGTGAGGCGGAGATTATAGTGCTTAAACGCCCTACTATGTAGATAGTTTGCGTCCTGGAAAGATATCCAGAATTGTTCTACCAGGTTAGCCTTAGTATCTGAATTTTGGGACAAAATTCCGTTATTAGGGGGGAAGTATGTAATACCCCATATTTTTATGCTTTATAAATTTGGGGATTTATTAAATTTAATGTGAGTTATTAATTCAATATAAATCCGGAATTTAATTATGTTATAATTATTAACGTGATAAGAGTTAGTAATTATGGAAAACTTATTGAATATTACTAATGAGCAAAGTAATATATAATATTGGTTCTATTAAATGTCACGAGTGAATAGAATGACAATTTTGGAAAATTAAGTAGGGACGCGCCTGTGTCGAGTCGGGAATAAATGTTGATCAATAAAAGTGAAATATTTTTTAAGTTATCCAAATGGTCATTTTGAGTGCGCCAACGTGTCCGGAAGGGTCAAGATAGTTAGAAAAGTGTACTCGGGGGTTTAGTTTGGGTCTCAGGGCATTTTTAGGCCTATTGAGCACCCCGGGAAGGCATTTTGGACATTTTGCATTTTTGGGTAATTAAACCCACGAAAATTATTAGGCTATATCAACCATTGAGAATTGTCCCTTAGGGTTATCAGACTCAAAACCTTAGACCGGCCATAGGAGAGGGAAGGAGAAAGCTTTCCAAGCAATCCAAGGCCAAAAAGTCACCCGATTGCACCGCCGCCACCACCAATGCGTAGATCGCGGGACGGGGAACGCAAACACACCAAATTCATCATCAAATCAGAACTTTGAAATTTCCAGGCATGTATTTATCTTTATTATTTTCGTTAATGCATCGTGCATGTTAGCCTAGGGTGATTAGGATGAGTTTGGTAGAAGAAAATTCATGTCGGAGATAGGAAAATCGCATGTAGTAATGATTTGAATGATAATCTGGAAACCCCTTCACATATAGAGGCTTAACCATAAATTTATGATCAATTAGGAGTAGGAATTTCTGGGAAAAGACTAATTAGAACCATGTTTAAGAAATTTTAGGGTTCTTGAGTTTTATACGAGTTTTGGCCTATTAATCTATGGTTATTGATGGAAAATTGCATGCTTTACGTGAAAGATGTATAATATGGGTGCATACTGATTGTAGTATGAATTTTGGGTGATTGGGAATGAAAAATATGGATTTGGATGAGGTTGTGTGATAGAACCCGTAACTGGTTTCCTGCAGAATTCGACATACCTGCTTGATCGATCGATCGAGCCTAGAGGTTCGATCGATAGAAGGTTCGATCGATCGAGCCCCAGACCTCGATCGATCGACCCCTCCCGGAAGACTCACACTTCCCCTTTGAAATTGTTAAATTCAAATTAAATGAGTGAAAACCTTTGGGCACCCTTATTATAATACTTTGGAAGATAAAGGAGACCAGTAGGACTTATTAACAACTACGAGACCTTTAATCTAAGACTAAATTTACATTTTTGGGATGCTTACACATAAGGGACGATGGGGTTGTGTATTTAAGGGAGAGACGCGTAAAATAGCTACGTTGGAAAATAGATGAATACTTACTGAATTTTACACTTGGGAGGATAGAGTCCATGAGTGTTACGTAGTGAGTTGGAATAATCCCTCAAATTAAAGTTAGAGATGAACCGTTATACAAGATAACTAATAATGTGAAAATAAGGATAAATGTCGTGATTATGGGTTATAAGATGAACCTAAATTTGATATGGCAAAAGTAGTATATTTATATGACTGTGTGTATGTATATATTATATACGTGAGAAAATCATGTCCGCACTACTTGTAATCCCTGAGGTTACCGCGCTAGGACGGTCTTATCTCGAATGGGCCTTCATGGGGGATATTGACTCGTACCCTAGAAGATAGGAATCCTAGGTACAGGCTATCCAATCGATAGTCACGGTCCTAAGAGACGCGAGGGTATGTGATGACCTCTTGGACTTGGAAACTATGCTTCGCCTCAATATTGTTTATGTATGTATTAATACAGTTCGAGAGTGATTTCGAACTTGTATTTCCCTTAGTACGATTGGTACGGGGATTGGATAGCAGTGTATGCCCGCACCATAATTTTTATGTGGGGTGCTGTTAGAATATATATATTATACGAGTATTTAATATATATATATGAACTTCTAAAATTTGGAACTCCCTATTGTGTTTATGGTAAGTAAGAAATGAATAATGACTTCAATTTGGAATACTTGATTTGAAGAGTGTAATGTGAAACTTTATAAGCAAATAAGGTTTAAATGAGAACTTTGTGATCAAATGAAATTACCCTCTTAAACAATTAAATTGTTCAGTTTTAAATCTTACGAGTAATCTAAGATAAGTTAAACCGTTGGGAAGGTTAGTCCGATAGGCGTGCACATTAGAAGAGAGGTGAGAGTTTCTCAAGAGTGTGTCGCACTAATATGTTGTTGCATTGGCCTGTAAACATTTTAAATACTTGGTAAAGAAATTTTAAATAATTTACACTATCGGCCTTTGATCTGTCTCTATTTCTTCTCTCTCTCTCGTATATATATGTATATATTACAGGTGCCCAGCCACAGGGGCGTCTTGTATAGGATCCTTTGGAAGGAACGTGTTGCAGCTTAGGTGGGAGTTGCAGGCCTCTTGCTTAGACGACTTCGTTTATTTGATTCCACTCTTATCAGATTTATTCAGTTGGGCATGTGTCGCCCGTTTCCATTATCCAGTTGTTTTAATCGACATTGTGATTCATTTATTTTCAGTATTTTATTCTTTGGGATTTATTATTGTCAGGATGTTTTCATTTGAGTATTAAATGTTGGATTAATTTAGTTGAATGTTTAATTATTGGATGGTTTGTTCCAGTGTGGTGGTTGCGTGATTCTTTAATTTTGAATAATGTAAAGATTTAAATGTTGGTTTATATAAAATAAAAAAAATGGTTTTGACGCTTAGCTTAATTATTTAGGTTGTTTAAATTGGAAAAGTATTTTTCGACAGTGATGCTAAGAATGAACCAATTGTTCACCTTGATTTTAATTTAATAAAGGAGTGATCGTCCGGTATTTAATTCGACGGGGTGTCATAGTAGTCACATCAGAGGGAGGGTTAAACATGAACTCATGGACGTGGATAGCTAAGACCTTCAGATTGAAGACCATAAGTCTATCAATATTGAGGATGCTCTAGGAGGTGAAGGTCTCGGGATGGTGCTCCAGAAGAAGCTCCAACACTTCTCGTTCCTGAGGGCAAAATCGGGAGGAAAACTCTGAACGCCATAGTGCACTTATGAAAGCACCATGAGCCTCCACCTCTCTGTCATCGTAACCTATATTATGAGACTTGAGATCATAAAGAGCTGCAGAGGAATCATCATCGGATCCAGCATCGCCAGTTGCCTCGGAACCTTGGTCAGCCTCCCCAGCAGCTTCAGTTGGTTCATCAACCGGATCCTACATAATGAAAAATAGCAAGGGATAAGTAATAGGGAAGAAAAGTAGCAGGAAGAGATTATTCATATCCGAATTATAATGAATATCACTGAAAGTCTACCTCAAATCCAAAGGGAGTAAACATGCTTTCACCAAGGTGTGGGAGTACCACATGGCCTTGGGCACCAGCCTAACAAAGAATAGTCAAATGTTAGCATTTTCTTTTCCTAAAAAAGGGTAGAGGAACATAAGATAAATGCGCCAACATAATTAGATAGAAAGAACTCAGGTATTCCATTTAATACCTGGGGAGTACGCAGTATAACACTCAAAATAGGTCCTGTACCACTAGGGGCAGCTGCCCCACTGACCTGAAAATAAGGAAACCGGAATGTGAAGGTGGTCCTAGTTGCTTAGTAAAAGCAAGAAGAAGAAAAAGGAATAAAGACAGAGTAAGGTATGCCAGTATAATACCTGACTCATAGTAGTTCCCCTGGTTGACCCACAGTCGAAGGGACAATCACTGTGCTAGGCTACAAATAGGAAAACAGGTAAAGACCAATAAGTATTTATAGAGAAAATTGAAGCTCAAAAGATCCACTAGATCAAGTATTTACCTACGAACGCCCCATTGGGACGCTTACTAAAGACTCTGCGACAGCCAGAACAAGAGTAGAACTAGTTGGAGGGATGGACAATGTCTCCTCAAGCATAGAAACTGGTAGACTACTCACCTGAGAGTTCAATGTAAGCCAGTCAAGGAAAGGGACCATACCCATAGATATGTTAAAAAAAATAAAATATTGCATGCGCAAGAGGTGTAATCAAGATAGCGAGTAAAGTTTTCAAATGTTGAACATACCGCTGAAACTGGTCCCATGGAACTAGGAGCAAGCCTCTTGGACAAGGGGACTTCAGCTAAGTTGGTGGAAGTAAACGCTATCTCAGGAACTCCCTCAGATGTGGCAGGGGCTTTTGGAAAAGGAACCGAAGGTGCGGGCGGAGAAAAGGTAGTGGGAACAAACTTGCATTAAATAAAAAAGCATGAAAATGGAATCCCAATAGCATAAAATTAGGGATCGAGAAGACAAAAGAATCACATACAGGCGTACCCAAAACCCCTCCAAAAAGGAAGGGGGGAGACAATCCATGGGGCAGCAGCGATAGATGTGATGACCTAAGTCATAACAAAACAGTTAGAAGATTAAATGAAAAAGAAAAGTAATAAATGAGGCCTAACCAGAATAAGAAATACCTGAGAGGTGGAGCTAACCTGTATGACAGGCTCGCTAGATGCAATGGTAAAAATGGGCCCATATGGTATGGGAAGGATCTGAAGCCTAGGGTCCGTAGACACAAAAACTCGAGAGATGGGGATTCTCCATGAAGGCAATATACTGGGAGCAGCGCCTCCTGAAGATGGTAGTGCCACCTCAATAAAAGAAGGGACCCTAAAAGAAGGTTCCTACACACAAAAAAGCATACACATAAATGATACAGTTAGGCATGTAGAGAATATGGAAAAGCAACGAAAGAAAATGAAGAAAATAAGTTGAAAGTACCTCAGGCATCCTAGAAGGGGAACCTCTCACCACAGAGGAGGGGGAAGCTGAGGAAAGGCGACTAAGAGAAATAGTCACCTACGTGCACATGGATGGAAGACATCAAAATATGTACTTTAAGAATGTGGCAAGTAAAAGATAAAAGACTCAAGGGAGTTAATGTTTATCTAGACTGAAGAGGAATATATCGAAGAAGTCTGCGTTGATGTCAGGAAACACCGTAGATAGCTTACAAAGTTAAAAACAATGAGGATAGAGAAGCAATAAAGGAAGTAATGAATGGGTGGATCAAAGTAACAAACCTCTTTTGATAATCCCAAAGATGATTCCAATATGGAATTCCTGGCTCTAGCAAAAGGCTCTCGGGCAGGAAGTAAAGGCGCAGGTTCACTCGCAACAACAGATACACCCTGCAAATACCATAACGAGAGAATCAAACCATAGTTAAATTATGTACAGCACAATAGAGAGTAAAAAAGTGATAGAAATTTAATAAAATAGGCTTACAGCGGAGGTGCGAGCGCCCTGCCCGTACGGTAGCTGCCCAGTGATAGGACTGGAGGCAGAAGGGGACCCTATCAAGGTACCCTCACTGTAAGACTCCTACAAAATTGGTAATAAAGAAGAAGCATCAAAGTTCTGATGATCATAAGGGTCAACGACTTTTGTCTCATTCGAAGAAGAACCGTCATCATCATAGGCGGGAGTAATTCTATAATCGACTAGTTCCTATTCAAATGATAGAGAAGGGGAACCATCAAGTAAGGCCCTGTAAAAGTCATCATCACAAATTAAAAGGGAATGAGTTTTAGCACCTTCAACAATAGGATGGACGTAACATCAACTCCCTCAGTGGACAGCCCAAAGGCCTAATAGCCTTGCTCCCGCATGGTCCTATTTGTCTCCTCTACTCCAAGGTCATCAGTGTCAGATCCCTATTCTGGCATAAAATAAGGAGTAGAGGTCCCAGTACTGATCTTCTTCTTCTTCCTACTCGCGTTGGTTCTTACTGGCGAGAGGGGAGAGTAGGAGAAGAAACGGAAGTAGAGGAAAGCACAGTAGTAATAGAGGTAATGTCAGTTGGTATGAAACTAGAAACATCCACCTAGGGATGCTTCCTCTTTGATGCAGCAGCTCTTGGCTTACTCTTTGACTTGGTCCTAGTAGGTTGAGACTCCGGCTGTTTGGAATAAATAGACTCGTCGAGTAAATGCCTCACTAAGATAGGAGTGAGCTTCTCGAAAGGAGCCTTAGGGATTGTTCTTTGGTGCCAAACAGACTTTTGGGTCCTCTTACCCAAATACATATCATTGTTAAGAATCTTTATGTATATAGTCTCAGGAAGAACATCACAGTTCAAGATCAATAGAACCTACTTCCGCCAGAGGGTGAACTAGGAGTGAGTGAAGGAGGGCAGATAATCTCAGGAAGGTATAAATAGGTTGCCTAGATGACCAATCTTATTAACCACCCCCTCAAAGGTGAAGTTGAAAAAAGCCTCAAGGTATAGATCAGAAGGGGTGGTGCTCGAAGGATAAGTAGGGGTATAGACCCCCTAGTCATAACCAAACTTCCTTCTCACTCTCTCAGAGTGGTAGAACTCCATGCCCTGACTCAAGTTAGTGAGGGAAGGAAAAATGTAGGGAAGGAACATAATGACAACATAAATGTGAGGGCAAGTAGGAATAGACTCCCCATCGACAGGGCCATAGAAAGTTCCCCCAGTAGATGAGAAGGAATGCTAATAAAAGATACCTCGAACAGTCGTGCAGTAGGCCTTAAAAGAAAACTCATCAATATTATCTATTCGGGACCCTAGAGGAACTTTGGGGGTATTCTTATGCCACCTTGCAGCACGAGAAGCACCACTATAGCGGGACCTTGTTTCTGGAGAAAATTTAGGAAATCACTTAAAAATAAAAGACATAACGGTGAAGGTATTGGTGAAGTTAATGGCGTCATAGCGACCGCAAGAATGCTTAACATCAACATGGACCCTATCTAGCCAAGTATACAAAGAGACTAAAGTCAAAGTTACGTGGGGGACTGCCCTCCCTCGAGAAAATCTAACATCAATCTCAAATAAGAGTTCGCGAGGAGATTCATCGGGCGTCCCAGTGAGAAGAAACCTACTCAGAAAGGTGACAAAAAATGCTGCCAAGTGCGAGGGGGAGTTAATTTTTAGGCCTTTCTGACTCTTCAAGGACCTGCTCGAGCTCTCTCGCTTGGGCAGCTACTCGAAATATTTGAACCAATATCTCTTCCATTTAGTGAGGGAGTGCATAGTGGTCCTAGTAAAGTTGATAGCTACATACTTTGAGTACTCACCCATAGTGGAATACAGCTCACCTACCATCTCCTCCTCAACGTTATCCTCAAAACCATCAGTAAGGATGTGACTGCCTAAGTAGGGTAGAGCGAGCAGCTCGTAAATATCTTCCAAAGTAATAGTAAAACCACCCCACAGTAATAAAGGTGTGAGAATCCCTACTCCAATGAGAGGCCACCAGAGTAAAAGCTCACTCTTGTTTGGCAATGAAGCAAGATTTAAGACTATTAATAGTTGTCAGAAGATCAAGGATCTCAATAACAGCATAGTGTGCGGGAGTGGACAAGATATGATCCACCCAGAGACCCCATTCTTCTGTATCACCCCCATATTCTTTGACCTCAATACTAGAATGAGGAAAATTTCCTCTGTCTACTGGCACCCTAAGTATTGAATCAGGAAGAACTATGGGAAGGTCAGAAGACTCACCTAGACCCACTTGGGGACGCTCGTTGCTCTTGGCCATAAACTCCTACTCAAAATTTGCAAGATAAGTCATAAAAGTATCCTCCTAAATAAAATAGGGTGCCACACGATAAAGCCCAAAATCTCTTTTCTAACGAGCAACAAGATATTCCATTTGAGACTTGGAATAAATAATAGGTGAGGAGGAAGAAGTAGCCCTGGTAATGAGGAAGCCCACGGACGAGGAAGCCCCAGCGGTGGCAAAAACACATTCAGGCGAGGACGGACCAGTGGTGAGGGTTCCTCTAGATAAGGAAGCACCTGTGGCCTTGACAGACGAGGAGCCCCTCCTCGCAGAAACATCCATAAGCGAGGAGGGACCAATAGCAACATAAAAATCCATGGGCGAGGAAGCCCTAGTAGCAGTAGGTGTCCCAAAGGGAGAGGAATCCCTAGGCGATATACCCCTCCTCGAAGGTTCAGCAATGGGGGAAAAACAATGTTACTTTCACAACGGGAGGTGAGGAGGTCCTCAAGGAAGGAATTTCAATAGACGAAGTTTGAAAAGTACCAGGTGTAGAGTTTAAAACCTCCGACGGGAAAATGGTGGTTTCGGTGGCCAGGGTGGTAAAAATAGTGATAAAAATGGGCACGAAACCCACCAAAACCTCACTCGTAGAGGCGGTGACAGCAGAGATAGGGTCTTAAGAAGATGAGAAAGCCACTTGAGTGAGTAAAAGCCAGAAAAACACGAATGTGGCTATAGGGGATTTTCACCCTTTTATATATTTCTCTCTCTAAAGAATTTGAGTTTGAAAACAAATGGTAAGGTAAAAAAGGAAGAAGAGTTTAAAAAGCCCTTTTTATACCTATTATGACACGCGTAAACTGCCAATCAAAAAAGGGACTGAATATTTTCCAATCATGAGATACGTGTTGCCTAAGTGACACGTACCACCTCAAGACCACAAAAGTAGGCTCAAGTAACAGGCCTAATTAATGCAATAGTGATATTTCTAATTCCAAGATAGAAATGAATCATTTAGTACAAAAACTTTAGTATGCCAAACACAAAGATTTTTGTACGAGGGGACAAATGTAGAAGGGTACATACTTGATAGCTCAATAACCTGTGCGAGGAGGGCGTCAAAAAGGGCTCCACGCCCTAATACCCTCAAAGGATATCAAAAAAGGAAATGGGAAAGGAGGGCCCCAGAAAGGGCTCCTTTTCCCAAGGTTTTCAATTGCTCACTGAAAATGGAAATGGGCGAGGAGGGCCTCAAAAAACGCTCCTCGTCCCAATACCCTCAAAGGTTAACAAAAATGCGAATGGGAGAAGGGTCCCCAAAAAGGTCTCCTTGCCCCAAGATACTCAAATTCCCTATGAAATGGAAATGGGTGAGGATCCCCCCCCCCCCCTTTCCAGAAAGGGATCCTCTCACCAAAAGCCTCAAATGCTCACAGAAATGGGAATGGGCGAGGACCAGAAAGGGCTCCTCGCCCCAAAATCCTCAAATGCTCACAAAAATTGGAATGGGTGAGGAGGGCCCCAAAAAGGGCTCCTCGCCTCAGAATCCTCAAATGTTCAAAGAAATGAAAACGAGCGAAAAGGGCCTAAGAAAATGCTCCTCGCCCAAATGTCTTAAAAACTCACAGAATTAGATGTTGGGCGAAGAGGACCTCAAAAAGGGCTCCTTGACCCAAAATACCCAAGAATTCATGTTTTGGAATTTGGCTGAGGAGGCTCAGTAGAAAAGGTACCTCATCCCAAATAACTCAGATAACACAGCTCAACTAGGAAGATTACTACAAGAGGCTCCTCGCCCCCAGAAATTAGAATGCCCCACAGAATAGAACCAGTGGATGAAGAGGATCACTTGGAGTGACCACTCTCCCCAGATTTATTACTCACACAAAAGTACGAACATATTACTTTCATGCACATATAGCCTAATTGAGCAAGAAGGGCTCAACTAGGCAAGATGGCATTTCTTAGGAGTTTTGGCTTGGAGGCTAAGGAATAAGGTTTGTTGAGAAATCTCAACCACTTAGAACTTTAAGATTGAGAGAACACTAGTAAACAGACCCTTGTAGTCACCCAGTCCTCACAGAGTCCACACTTAATCACAATTGAAATGAGAAACCAAGTGTTGCTCATAAGAAATGAACACTTTAAAAAATTATTTTAGAGGAGGTGGTCCTTGAGACCTTCCTTCTAAAGTTTACAAAATATATTAGAGTAGGTGGTCCTTGAGACCTCCAAGTTCAAGTTTATAAATATTTTAGAGGAGGTGGTTCTTGAAATCTCCCCCTTAAGTTTATAAAGATTTTAGATGAGGTGGTCTAAGAACCCCCTCCTCAAGTTTACATAGTTTGTACAAAAAGTTACCATTTGAAATTGATATTCACCAAATCAGATATTTTATCCTCTGGCGCGGACACATTATCTTTTTGACTTTGGTTCACACCAGGAGGCACCTGTCAGACGAGACTGGCGACTGCACATAGGTAGGGATAAAAGGTACATTGAAGACCTTGTCCCTCCCCCACCCCCTCAGTTTTGGGGCCCAAAAAGTTCCAACTCATTCCTAGTGCCCAAGTATAAATATACCATGGGAAAGGTCAAGCACATCATAACTCAAGTCATACCGTTACTCTGTCAAAATCACTCCAGACCACTAAGTGTTCTCTTCCTTCTCTTTCTCTCTATGTGTTAAGTGCTTTGTTCCTTCACTCGACCTTGTAGCCATCACTGTCAGGAGTTTCTCTTGGGTAAATTTACTATTATTGTGGTGAAGATCATATTCTTGCGTGGAGTAAACTACATTTGGAGTTCCATTCTTACCAGATGGGGAAGGTTTTATTAGGAGCTTTACCAGAAGTGCTTGAGAACCTTAAAGGCAACGCCCATTGGAGCAGGTCACGCCTCACATTTTCCAGTTATTCATAGACCCCAGTCTCACTACCCTCTTACAGTCATAGTCAAGGTTAGTGGTTATTCCATGTACTTTAAATGAAGAACAAACTATCTAATAAAATATTTATTGTAAGTTTCAAGTTAATCTAAAAGAGCACATATGAGATAATGATTATGAAAAAAACAATGTTACAAATATGAGAATTTTTCTGACCAAATAAAAAAGATCTCAAAAGATAATTTCTTTCTTGGAAATATCAAGCTTTAACTGATTTTTATTGAAAAAAGTCTGATTTTTCTTGAAAAAGTAAAATCTTGAACTAACAATTTTTCTTCCTAACTTGGCGGTATTGGTTAAAACATTAAAAAGTTTCATATCCTTGATGTTACTCAAATTTTTCATAGACAAATTCTTTGAGGCACCATTTTAATATAAATCTTTCACGTGATTGCTTTCACATATTCATTACTAAAGGTAGGTAATTATTTCTAAATAAAAGGAAGTTCTCACAATCCAATAGTTGTAGCCTTTACCATATCATATCTCATAGTTTTGAAATATTGTATTTTCAACTCTAGCCATGAAGATACAAATCTCACAAGTACTAAGGCTAAAATGACACCCTTTTTGAGTTAACATACATTTTGAAAATTTCATAAAGCATTACTCGAAAGTGTTTTTATCGTTAGTTCATAAGAAATGATCAAATTTTAGTTTGGCATAAGTGAGACGAGTTATAACATATACTTGAGGTAAATTAAGCTCTAAAAATCATAAACTTTTAAAACATTAAATTCTAGAAGAGAGTTTATAGTCATAAACACAACAAACATACATATGTCATGTGAACACACAAGTAAAATAAATTAACTTATCAATTAACCAAAGTGACTTACAAGTACACAATCATGAAAACATCTAGAAACAAAGTATTAAAACAAAGTATCATAAGAGAATAATGGGTTAAGGAAAAAAATAAGCATTTAAGAGGGTCCTAGGCACAAAAGGAAACCTTCTAACAAGTAAAAGTTGAGGGGATTAACAAATGATCTGATCTAGTCTTTAAGTCTACATTATGAAAATAATCCTTTCTAATCCATATTTATCTAAGATGAAGCGAATCAGATCTTGGTTAAATCTTGGGAGTATTAGAAATATTATTACCATTTTTTTACAAACATCCTGAGGAGTTCATGTGGTTTTCCCAAAGTGTTATTCTTACCAAAACTATAATTCTTCCAGCATTACAAATGTGCAAGGTTGACTTAAGCAAATAATAAAATTCACTTAAGTGTCCTATCTGACTACAATAATCACATTTATAAATTCTAGGACGAGGAATATGAAAAAAAAGTCTTGGGATCAACCCTATAAAAATGTTGAACCTTTTTAAACTTAAATAAAAAATCCTTACGATGCACGTTTTTATGAAAATTAGAGCAAATAGAATCTCGAGTAGGTATCTTCTCGTGATGATTATGATATTTACAAATGGTTGGAGATATATTACACTTCTCTTTCAAATTCCTCACCCTATTATGTTTCCTAATTTATGAAATTTTTGGAAACCATGATCAAACGTAGATGAATGATTTGATGTCAAACGAATGCTATTTAAAGTCTCTTCTTTAAAAATTTCACAATAGTTTGAATTTAGTTCCAAAGATAGATCATAAACTTTCTTTAAATGTTTGTCAGTAAAATCAGGACTATTTTAAAATTCTACTTTCAAGGTATCCACGATGGTCAAATAATTCATTTCCTTATTTAAAGTTGAGACACATTAATCCTCAACAAAAGGTAAATAATTATATTCACCAATTTTAAGAATTCATTAAAGTCTAAATCTAGATATTTAACATTATGATAGAGGGAACAAGCATGTAAATCAATAGTTTAAAAAAAATCACTGTCTTCTTTAATGGAAGTATGCTCATTAAGAATTTTAATTTTCTCATTTTCAAGGGCTTTATATTTATCAAGCAATATATCCCTATCAAAAGGCAACAAAGGATATTCATGGTCTTCATTTTCTTTGATGAACTTTTCTTTATCCAAATGTTTAGCTATCATAAAAAGTTTAACTTTGGTTTAAAATAAGATTTAAAAGGAAAACAAGCACAATAAGAGAAAAATGTAGATTATTATCTTCACAATCACTAAGAATATTATAATAGTTTGTGCTAATTTAATTCAAAATGTGAGATGGTGTGATAAGTCTGGGTAAAGTATCAACTTTCTTAATTCCCATTATTTCTAGCATTTAGTTAGTCACATAAAAGTCCATAATCACACACTAGATCTACCTTTGTTTGTATGTAGTACTCCAAATAAGGAGCAAATTTATTGAGAAATAAAACAATTAAACATATAAGATATTACAAGAGAAATAAAAATAAAAATAGACTAGAAATAGATGCATAGTATAACTAAAAGAATAAGTGCCCCAACTATGTCGATCCTCAAAACATTTACAAAAACAAACTAGAGCCACCTCTAGGAGATGAAACCTAAAAACGATAGTCATAGCTCTAATACCAGTTGAGAATTCTTGACCTCAAAATAGAGATGAATGGAGGATACCCAAATTAAAATCACTTATCAAAATATGACAAGTTTTTCTTTTCAATTTAAGTTATCGTAACAAATAAAAATCATAAGGTCTAGGTAGCAAATTATTTACCAAGTAGATTACGTCAAATTTTATTTTTAATAATTAGGTGGCTTGATATAAGTGCAAAATGGTAAACTATGTAGCACAACACCAAGGTGTATGAAGAAAAACCCGCAATGGGAAGAAACATCAGTAAACAAAAAGACAACTAAGCTATAGTAGAATTTATAGTGGGGAACTAGGTCGTACAACCCTAATGGATAAGTTCCGCCTAATGCACTTACACACCATATCTTCCACTAATGGGAAGGTAACCACAACTGAAGCACGCTTAGCAAGTTACACCAATTTTAATTACAAACATTGCCTTCTTCAAGTCACAATCAACAAAATTTCTATTGAAGTGGAAGAAGAACTGTGTTCTAAATATTAGAAAAAGGTCGAGAAGCCTCCAAGGAGTGTAGTACCACTTTCTAGGTGTATGAACAACCTAAAGTGAAATCGTATTTGAAAATAATGTCTGAACTAACAAATATATTTTTGAGATAAGTAGAATCTAAAAATAACACAAGACAAAATTATAAATATATTTGTTTAAAGTATAAAAATATTTTAGGGTAAACGGTTTTACATCAAAATAGTTTTAGACTTCACAAGTAGTTAAACTTAAAAAATATCAAGAATATATTGAAGAGAAAATAAGACACAAAACTTAAAAGAATACATGATTTAACGGAAAAGAAGTTTCTTATCTTACAAATATCTTTCTCTCCTAAAAAACAGTCTTATGGAAATAAAAGATTAATCAAAAGTATTTTATCCACAAAATAAATGAACAAAATCACACTTCTTCCACACTTGTTTCATACTTGTTAGCTATGAAGTTCCAACTTAGTTACATATGCACACAAACTTTTCAAAGAATCTTCGGGGGAAAATTAGGTAAGTTGTAGACTTACATGTGTCTTTCTTTGTTCTCTTCATTTCTTTCAGTTTCTTTCTTTCTTTTCTTTCACTAAATGCCTGTAAAATCAATAAGAAATACACGAAACTCGGGGTACTTGTTAGAAGAAGTCATTAGAAATGATATGGGATAAAATCAAATCAATTACGTTGTTCGAGATATTAAAATTGCTAAATTAAGGGGCTAAATTCAGAAGAATTTATGCTTAGTCAACATGGAAATGACAAGATGCAAAAAGTAAAAAGATATGGTCAAATCTTAGTGATTCAGGAGTATTGAGGAATATGTGCACAATATTTTATAAAAAGAAGCTTTTTTCTCCAAATTGACTCTTTATTGTTGCATCATTGCAACAAATATTTTCTTTGTTATGGTGAACTAGCAATGAAAATACAAGGTGAAACTGAGATGAAATCCCTGGACAGAGATGCATCCAGTGAGACCATCGCTGGAGCGAGGAAAATCTTCATTAGGGCGATAGTTTCGCGATATGCACTTCAGCCTTATAAGGTTGTTTTTGACATGGGATCAAAAAACAAACTCAAAAACATATAAAATGTGAAAGTACAATTTTCCAAGGATTGTTATTGCATTTTACATGAAGTTAGCCCAAAGAAACCATATAAAACACAAAAAAACAAACCAAAAAGATTTTTTCAAACCAGAAATTAGTGTCATAAAATGTGCATGAGTCTAAATGTCCAATTACCTTATTAAGAATCACATAAAAGGATACATTATCAACGACGAGGATATCTGTTTGAAGATTTTCATGAAGCTTTATCACAACTACCTCAAGGACGAGAGTCAAATTATATTTGGTCAAATGAATAAGGCAATTTAGTCCCATTAGGTCACATGAATATAATGCATACTCTTATAGTCTTTATTTAGTTAGTGGTGATGTTTGGATCCTTTTTCCTTATTTATGATTATTAAGGTTATCCAGACTCCGCCTGTGTCGTGCTTAACTTCTTATTTTTTTGACACTGTCGGTCCCAAGCCCGAAAAAAGGAGGAGGGTTGCGTTAGGTAGCTGGCAGCCAGCGTAAAACTTTGTCAGATCCTTATGAACATGAATCCTATGAATATACGTGCTAATGCTAGGGCATTCCCCTTAAGAGATGTGTTGTGCCTGCCACCGGGTGGCTCGAAAAATAGGCAAGGAGCGTTGCGCCTGCCACCGGGTGTCTCGAAAAATAGGTAAGGGGCGTCGCATCGACGCCCGGATGTGAAGATAAATATGCAAGGGTTCCTGCAACAAGTTGGACGTGTGCGGGTAAAGAAGCTAGTCCAGGATACTAGACTTAGGTTAGCGACTTGGAACATGGGGACTATGATAGGAAAAGGGATGGAGTTAGTAGATACCATGATAAGAAGAAAAGTTAACATAGCTTGTTTAAAAGAAACTAAATGGGTGGGTGAGAAAGCTAGAGAAATAGAAAATACAGGATTTAAATTATATTATACAGGAAAACATAGAAATAAGAATGGAGTTGGAATAATCATAGATAAAAACTTTATGGACGATATCGTAACCGTTATTTGGAAAGGTGATAGACTTATACTTATAAAATTGGTATTAGGTGAAAACATAATTAATATTGTTAGTGCTTATGCACCTCAAGTAGGATTAGATGAGCACACTAAAGTACAATTTTGGGAACAAATGGATGAACTAATTCAAGAAATACCCCTAGGTGAGAAAATCTATATAGGTGGAGATTTTAATAGCCATGTAGGAGAAGATCGTGTAGGATATGAGATAGTGCATGGAGGACATGGTTTTGGAGATAGGAACGACGGGGGAGAGTCTATCTTAGATTTTGCGATGGCTTATGATTTTGTACTAGTAAATACATGTTTTAAAAAGAGGTTTGAACACTTAATAACTTATAAAAGTGGAACACATAAGAGCCAAATAGATTTTTTCATTACTAGGAAAGGAGACCGATTAACGTGTAAAGATTGTAAGGTTATCCCTGGAGAGAGCTTAACCTCACAATGGTGTTGGATATAAATTTTAAAAATCAATCACGAGTGCGAAAAGTGAAGATTAAACCACGAACTAGGTGGTGGAATTTAAAAGGAGAGAAATTAGAACTATTTAAAGATAAAGTATTAAATGAAGCAACATGGAATAGTGAAGAAGAAACTAACATAATGTGGAATAGGATGGCCACATGCATTAGGAGAATATCAAAAGAAATTCTTGGAGAATCAAAAGGCAAAGGGCCACAGTCTAAAAAACTTGGTGGTGGAATGAAGAAGTACAGAATATAGTAAAAATTAAAAGGGAGTGCTTTAAAACATGGCAAACAAATAGAAATGAAGAGAATTTTGAGAAATATAAATAGGCTAAAAAGGAAGTTAAGAAAGTGGTAAGAGATTCTAAGTTAAAAACATATGATGATCTTTATACAAAATTAGGAACACAAGAAGGGGAAAAAAGTATTTATAAGCTTGCTAAACTTAGGGATAGGAAAACAAAAGATTTTAATAACATTAAGTGCATCAAAAGTGATGATTCGAGAGTCCTAGTCAAAGATGATCAAATTATGGAAAGATGAAAAAACTACTTTGAGAGGTTATTAAATGGAGATAATGGGAGTAGATTAGATATAAAGGAACTTAGGGAGACTCGAGAAGATATATTTTTTCATAGAATTAGGACAACAGAGGTCAGGATTGCTCTAAAAAAGATGAAAACAGGGAAGGCTTTAGGACCAGATGGTATCCCTATTGAGGTTTGGAAGTGCTTAGGGGAGGATAAAGTATCATGGCTTACAAAATTATTTAATAAAATTTTAATGACTAATAGGATGCCCGATGAATGGAGAAAAAGTATTTTAGTACCTATTTATAAAAATAAAGGGGACATACAAAGTTGTTCAAATTATCGTGGTATTAAGTTAATGAGTCATACAATGAAACTTTGGGAGAGAGTGATTGAATATAGATTGAGATTGAAGACAACAGTATCTGAGAATCAATTTGGATTTATGCATGGGAGGTCAACAATGGAAGCAATCTATTTATTGAGGATATTAATGGAGAGGTATAGAGAGAAAAAGAAGGATCTTCATATGATTTTTATAGATTTGGAGAAGGCGTATGATAGGATACCCGGAGATATAATATGGTGGGTTTTACATAAAAGAGGAGTGACTCGCAGATATATTGACTTGATCAAGGATATGTATGATGGTGCGATGACTACAGTAAGAACATCAGCTGGAGAAAGTAGTGAATTTTCAATTACGGTAGGGCTACACCAGGGTTCAGTATTAAGTCCTTATCTCTTTGTTCTTGTTATGGATGAGTTGAGTGTACAAATACAAGATGAGGTGCCATGGTGTATGTTATTTGCAGATGATATTGTTTTAGTCGATGAGACTAAGATGGGGATAAATGCTAGGTTGGAATTGTGGAGAGAAACTTTAGAAACAAGAAGATTTAAAATAAGCAGAACTAAAACAGAATATGTGGAGTGTAATTTTAGTAGTAATAGGAGGAAAAATGGAGATGTGGTGAAATTGGAGGGTCAGGAAATACCTAGAAATGATCATTTTCATCATTTATGATCGATTATACAAAAAGATGGAGATATTAGTGATGATGTTACGCATAGGATTAGAGCAGGCTGGGTTAAGTGGAGAAGTGTGGCCGTCGTTCTGTGTGATAGGCGTATACATTTGAAGTTAAAAGGAAAATTTTATAGGATGGACATTAGACCCGCCATGTTATATGGGACAGAGTGTTGGGCAACCAAGAAACAAAATGAGCAGAAAATGAGTGTGGCGGAGATGTGAATGCTAAGATGGATTTGTGGTAAAACTCGAAAGGATAAAATTAAAAATGAACAAATTCGTGAAACGGTAAAAGTAGCTACTATAGAAGATAAATTGAGAGAAAATTGACTTAGACGGTTTGGACACGTCAGGCGTAGACCAATGGATGCTCCTGTAAGGAAGCGTGATTTAGTTAGTATTGATGGTAACCCAAGGGGTAGAGGTAGGCCTAAATTAACTTGGCGGGATATTATAAAAAAGGACATGATATCATGTGGTTTAACAGAAGATATTTCACTGGACAGAATGGAATGGAAAAATAGGATTCATGTAGCCGACCCCAAATAATTGGGAAAAGGCTTTGTTGAGTTGAGTTGAAGGTTATCCAGGTTGTACTTCATTTTGACTATAATTTCATTGTTACCATTCCATGATAAGGATTATATTTACTTATTTTAAACAACATTTATAGATTAAATAACTATATTTGATCAACCTAAGTATTAGAAAAATATGGGATGTCACAGTTAGTATTCGAGTATGATCCTAGTCAATATAGGTTCCATTAGTCAATTATAGTCCTCTATGCATCTTTATTTTATATGTTTGTTTCTTTGTATAATTGCCATTTGTTACTTAGTAGTAATAAGCATTTCATATCATGTTTCAAATGTCACCTCAGAAGAAGACTCGCACAGCTATAGGTGTTGCCTAGACATTGATCGTGCACAAATGTGCAAAAGAAGGTTTTCACCATTTTTCGGTTGACTGGTAATGATCTCTAGTGTGGGAGAGTGTGACTACAATGGAGATGAGGGATCAATCGACCTATACCGAGTTCATTACAATTTTTAATGAAAAGTACTTCTTCAAGTATATTCGGTCATAGAGGAAGATGAAGTTTCTTCTGCTCCAATAGTGGATGTGCACTGGCAGGAAGTATGAGAATGAGTTAATAAATTTGTCATTTTTTTATTTTTTATAAAATTAATGCGGAGCAGAAGAAGGTTTGGATTTTGTAAAGGGTCTTATTTTCCCATATACGATAGATTTTGATGCCAAATTCGACATGCACTACGTACGCATATATAATGGATGTTAAACTTATGATCTTTAGAGATCGCGAAGAAAATAAGATCATATTTGAGAAAGGGGCCAAACATGTAGTCCCAAGACTACGGGAGCATTTGACGGAGATCGAAAGGGAGTTCAAGGTCAGCAACTCCAAGGGTCATGGAAGATATTTTGACCTAATCAGCAAGGGTCCTAGTAGTGTGGACCAGGCCGGCAGTAGTAGTAGTAGGGTATTTAGGGTGAGATTACCCAAGGACAGTTTCATTTAGTTTGTTATAAGTGCAAGACAACTAGCCACATGAAAAAGGAATGTCCAAGTGGAAGAAAATTAGCTCAGTAAGGCCCGTAAGCCTAGATTGGTTAGGGATAGCATAGACAAGTCTAGCCATGCCAGGGGCGATAGTGCTTTAAGACCAACTATCACCACCACCTATAAAGACAGGAACAGATGCCAGATCTTCTAGCCCCAATACAACAAGCACCAACATCATTTCCTGTATCATTAATAGTAATGCCTTGCCCAAAGTTATAGTATGGCATTGTCTATCAAGTGGGATCCAGTGATGAGCCAAAGCCTTTTCAAGTAGTTGATGGTTTGTATTTTATTCATGGCTTTTTAGCCAAAGTTTTATTTGATACATAGGCTACGCATTATTTTCTTGCATGGTATTTATTGGGGGTTTTAAGGGATGCTTGTGCTAGAATATTGTCTATACCTATTACGTTACGTGTATGCAGTATTATTACCTAGTCTTGTTATGGGATAAGCATTGGTATTGGTAGGCTATGGGTTGTAGCTAATTTTTTGGTTTTGGATACCCACACTTATGATGTTATATTGGGGTAATGGATTTGTTATGTTTTCCTCACGAGGTTAGGAGATGTATTTTACTGATATGCCTAGGACCAAGAGGAGACCAAAATGTCGTTAGATATGATCCCTATAGTTTAGTTATTTTTTAATGTATTCTATGAGATTTTGATTATGCCACCTAGTCGAGAAATAAATTATGTCATAAACTTCGCCCCGATCAAGAAGCCGATAGCTAGAGAACCGTATTATATGTCTCATATGAAGATAAAACATCTTAGAGATTAGACTAAATAGTTGCTAGTGGAAGGTTTTATTTGCTAAAAAAATTCACCTTGGGGTGCGCTAGTGTTGTTTGTGAAAATGAAAGATGGGTAATTGAGATTGTCAATTGATTAGTTCTTGATGAATGAGGTAAAGGTAAAGCACATGTACTCGCTACCTAGGATAGATGATCTTTTTTATCAGTTGGAGGAAGAATATTTGTTTTTAAAGATTGATTTGCGATTGATTATCATCGGTTACCAATTTGAGAGGAGGATGTGCCTAATATTTCTTTCTTGACTCGTTATTTATCTTACGAGTTCTGAATCCTTCCTATTAGGTTAACTAACATCCCAAAAGTATTCGTATACTTGATGAATATGGTGTTTCTATCATATTTGGAACACTTCTTCATAGTCTTCATTATAGATATTTTGATCTATACACGAACACATGAGGAGAACACCATACATTTATGGACAATATTGTCGACATTAACAGAGAATATATTTATATAAAGTTATCCAAGTGGGAGTTTCTAAAGACAGAGGTGATTTTTTATGGCATATTTTTTCGGATAGGGGATTCTCAATGGATCCTGAAAAGAGATCACTCGTGTTGGATTAGGGATAACCCACGATACCTACAGAGGTCCATATATTTTTAGGCTTTTCCTATTATTATAAGAGATTCATCTGTGGTTTCTTAAATATAACAAGACTCGTGATTGATTTGAAAAATAAGGGCGTGTATTGGAGTGAGACGTATCACCAAGAGTTTTATACTCTTAAGAAGAAATTGACTTCTGCATTGGTTCTTTCCTTACCTATGAGTGGAATGGAGTTTTTGGTTTACATTGATGCTTCTCTATGGGGATTAGGTGGGATGTTAATACAGGAGGACAAGTCGATTTCATATGCCTCTCAAAAGTTAAAACTTCATGAGGTTCTTTATCAGACTCATGACTTAGAATTATGGAGTATTGAATTTGTGTTGCATGCATGGAGGCATTATCTTTGGGGTGGGAAATTTAGAACTTTCAGGGATTATAAGAGTCTGTCGTATCTACTTAAATAGAAGCATATCAATATGAGACATTAGAAATGATTCGAGTTTATAACGGATTATCAATTCACGATCCAGTATCATCCGGGAAGGTCTAATATAGTAGCACACGCATTGAGACGACGATCTTGTTATAATATATTAGTAATTTAACTAGTTGAATGGGGTTTAGTGGAGATAATTGGTCAGTTATGCAGGACCATTATGATTATGCTCATAGTAACTCCAGAGATTGTGATATGGGTAGTCAAGATGTACTCACAGAAACTATAGTTGGAAATATAATTCAAGACTCTGATTCACATCTTCTCCAAAACTTGGAATGCTGAAAGATTGAACTCTTATACGAAATTAACATAGTTGTAATGGTAAATCCTTTAAAACTGTAAGTAGGTTGTAATTTTTTAGAAAAATATATTGGATATTTGTTAGACTATTACTTTAGAATTGAGTGTTTTTATTTCATCTCATATATGGGGCTCTATCTCCAAGAAAAGCAGCACATAAAAATGGTTAATTATAAAGTTAGACACTTGGACTTATTTTACAGTTGCGGATCATTTTTTTGTTTCACCTTACACATATCGGGAATATATATGGATAAAAAAATGAATTTTAATATGTAAACTAAAGAAAGAAAGAAATCACACTCTAGTATAATTTGATGAAATGGGATAAGTATGAATGTTTATATTGGCATGGCTCAGATTATGGTCTTAGTTATATTAAGACTGGTCATTTATAATACGGAGGCGAGAGAGGGAGTTATTTATATTATGGAGGTGGGTGAGGGAGATGTCATTTTATTTTTGTCCCCTCCATCCAAAAAATGGTAGAGTTGTGTTCTAGTGACTTAGTTGGTCCAAATTGTTAACCTGTACATACCTTGATGTTCCCCACAGAAGACTTGCCAATATAACTAGTTATCCTAGATCTCGCAAAAATCCTAATGTACAATTAAAACTAGGACTGCACATACTCGTGATGGCAAAATAAATCCGTCAAAGTAGCAAGGACTGTGTATGTTCCGCACATATAGTGTATCCAGTCAACCCACACACTCACATAAAACTACGCAACATTAATTCGTCTTTAATACATATATATTATCTTAGCTATTAATTATATTTCATTATCATTTTTTTATTATTTATAACTAGCCGCCATATATAATCCGGACATCACAACCAAATCCACCCCTAGTATTATACCTAGAGATCACAAAACCATAAATATAAGCTAGCCCCTAACATGATAAAATACGTAAACTCACAATCCTTCCTTAGTCCCTCCCATAGGATAAAAAATAACATAACTACATACTACCTAGTCCCATACCTAGGAAATACCCAAACATATAAGTGAACACTCCCTAGCCTAATAACTAGACATCATAAAAAATAATTAATATGCCTACTCGCTTGTCCCATACCTAGAAAGTAACATACTAATAATAAGGGTGAAAGTACAAATAATGTGTGTAGCCTAACTTCCCAACGATAGAATTTTATAACATAATTAATTTCATTCTTTAGTCCACCATCAAATTCCATTTTTTCACATTTATAGAAGTTAGATTTCATGCACAATGAACCAATTATATCATGTAATAAACGATTCAACAAAATATCCTAGCAAGTTATCGAAATTCAGTATTTCAACTCAAGTGACAATATATCAATTTAAATGATAAACCGTTTTAAACATACATATTGACAATTTTCAACAACATATTAAAAATTCAACATTATAATAATCATCTACACGATTTCAGAAATTTGTACTCATTTTTGAATTAAATAAATTATTTAACATGATATTCTGCCTAAAGACCAACATTTACCATGTCTAGTAATCTAAGCTCGTGATATGTTAAGTATTAAAACTAATTTGAGAAGATTATAAAAAAAAATATAACTAGGTTAGCACTTGTCGTAATTAGGTTGTTAATTATCTTTAGAAAACATATGTATTTAATATTTTTGAAACATTTAAAAAAATAATACTTGAGAAGAAAAACTGAGATATTCTTACTTTATACGAAGAATTCAGAAAAATCTAATGGTACCACTGTGTTCTTCTCTCGAAAATATGAAGCTTTGCTCTTATGATCTTCTTTAAATTATGAGTGTACGGTGCTCTAAAATAGGGTTAAAGTTTTGTTTTAACGAAAGTTTAGGGCTGAAAAGAGTAGGTCGTAGCTTTCTTGTTTTTATTTTGCTCAAGAGGTTGTATAAACATGCATGAATAAAAATAAAATTGAACAACCCTTTCGTTAAAAAATTTACCAACCATCTGCCTCACACCAGGACACTATAGCACTGTGGCTAGGGGAGGCCCCGAGGGAGGATCCCCCCCTCCCCCCCCCCCCCCCCCCCGGCGATCATAGGATTGGGCGGTGGGGCCTTACCCCTCTCGCTTCTCTTGCTCCTATTTTATTTAGTATACTAAAATAAATTAAAATTCTAACTAATTTGAAACTCTAAACAAATCCCATTCGTGATTTTATTTTTAAAACTCAAAATCGGAGTCTAAGAAATTATAAAAATACTCAAATAACCTATAAGTTTAAGCAAAAATACCAATTTACCTCATTATTAATTAAATGTGCCAAAAATTCATTTAATTAACCAAAATTCACCAAATAAAATTAAATGTAATATTTTATAGATTAATTCAAATTCCGACTAAATAAACATTTTAATTAATTAACCCAATTAATTAATTAAATTCGGTTCCAGATATACGAGGTATTATAGTATGTCTCCTAGATAGTTATTCCAAAGTTACTAAAGGTGGTTAATCTCATATTAGCAAAATAATAATGGATGGTATCATTGCATTGTTCTTATGAGAATTTTATGTAATACATAACGAGCCTAGGATTAAGCTAGTTATAAAAGAGAACAAGGTACATCAAACTACCAATGATCCTAGACCACCCATACATGAATAAATACAACTTTATATGAATAATACATTACCTAATGGTAGTGGGATCATTAACTATGATCATGTAAAACTTTTCACTTATATTAGATCATGAGTGTTGCCATGTCATAATGGGAGCATCAGAAGACATCATGATGGGTTAGTGTTCTTAGGTGAACATTTTTATGACATCCTAAGGAAAAACTAAATCTTCGTATGAACTACAACGAGGCATTCCAAGAAAAGGACTTTTTTCTCTGACTTAAGATTTATGGGTACCAAGAAGGATTAGATGTATTTGAATCAAGTTTTGGAACTTGTACAATTTTTTATGCAATAAAACTCATTGGGTGAAAATGGATTTACAAGAAGTTAAAAGATGGATTGACTATAAGGTGGAAACCTTGAAGAAAAGGCTTGTTGCAAAAGGTTTTACTCAAAAAGAAAGGGATTGACTCTGAGCAAACCTGATCGCCAATAGCCATGATTAAGTCTATCGAGATTCTTTTAACACGAAGATTGTATTCTTGAATGATAGTCTTGACAAGTGAATCTATATGGTAAAGCCAAAGGGATGCATGGTAAAAACTAAAGGGAAAAAATCGTATAAGCTTAAGAGATCCATTTATAGATTAAAGCCTCATAGTTTTGGAATATTATCATTGATTGAGTTATAAAAATTTTATTTTCATTAAAGGCTGAATAATACTTGTGTGTAACAGAGGAATGAAAAAAACATGGTGGTATTTTTGGTACATTTTAGGATAATATTCTCCAAATTGGGAAAAAGTTATGTATACTATCTTACATAAAAGTGTGGTTATGCAAGTAGATCGATATATAGAACTTATTAGGTTAATCTAATCACATTATTATGACCAATATTTCGCTAGATCGAATAAAAACTATGTTGAGCTTATCCTTAGTCAATTATATAGATGGTGTTCTTACAATTTTAATGTACATGATTCCAAAAATGTATTCATTACTTTCTTACCTAGAACCACTTTATTTAAGTATCTTTGTCCTAAAATAATATATCAGGTATAGAGGAAGGAGAATATTACTTACATTTTTGTGGTGGCCAGTTGCATGCATGCTATGCTACCTATACGAATGAATATATACTTTATGCTGGCATAGTAAAAAAACTTTAGTCTAAACCAAAGAAGGATCTCTAGATTAGAGTGAATGAATTTTTTCAAGTAATTTAAAAAGACAAGAGATTATGTGAGATTTTACTGAACAGAAAGTCTTACACCTTTTAGGTATGTAAGAAGTTAGTCCTCTTGAAGCCTGGAAGTATAGTAATACTAGTAGATGCGTAACCCCTATGAGTATGTTAATAAAGGATAACCCAAGTACTCTTTAAAAAGAAAAATGAACACACGATATTGTATATAATAAGCATTCAGATTGAACTCATAAATTTCTCGTGTATAAATCAATTGATAATAAAGGAAACTTTAAAATAACTCATTCAACGGGAGAGAGAAGTAAGCACCCAAGATACATCTTGGCAGGCAACCAACACACCAACAACCTTTGATATCTCTATGGTTAGCTATTAAAAGATTCACAATAAATGACAATGGTGGGTGAGTAAACTCTCTTTGGTTTTCAATAACTTCTCTTCAATATCTTTTTCTCTATCTGATAATAAACTCTCTAGAAAGAAATGTCTCTTCTCAGAAATGGTTAAGGCCAATAAGTATCCCCACATCCTTCTCGAGACCTCCCTTTCATTAATGTGAAAGACATCCCTTTCACACTTTATGTCTCAAGTATTAAATGACTGATGGATTAACATACCCTAGGTCATAAATCATTAAATGCCAGGACATGCCTTTTGCCTATACTGTGTGCGTCAGAGGACTGTCACAACAAAGGTGGCTCACCAAACCATTTGACATCCCCAATACCATAGTGGTTTATTTAAGTTTTAATTGGATAGTGGATAGGTGGCTAGTGATGCCACCTAAAGTAGATATGACATTTTATAGAGGGTTGTTTGGATCAACGCTCATTATATAATGGAACTCAAGGTTACTCTACACAAGCTTGCATAGTGAAAGATCTCTCGGTGTTTTACCAGGTATATTTACGATGGTTAGGTGAAGCCTTAACGATGCCTCACTTCTCAATCCTCCAAACTAAGTCCCTCTGAAGTTCTCACGGCGAGGTCACTCGATAGAGCATGTGACATCTCCCAAGCCTTGCCAGGCCTGGTCTCTCGTGAGTATCGTTTTACCTCACACTCGATATTATAATCATTACAGGATTATAATGAATGTAATTCAAAGATACAATTTGACTAAATAAGAATGAAAGATAAAATGGATCTCTCTCAATAAATTTCCTCGCTGAGTTGCCTTACTATCTACATGATTCTTCCTTATCTTGAGTATCTTCTGTTAATGAGGGAATCTCTCTAATTAAGAGTTTAGCTTAGAGCCCCTTACATTTTGCCCCTGGCGTAGAAAATTATTGTGAGAACAAGAAATGTTTGCCCAAAAAACTTCTCAATCCGATCGATTGTTTTCTTTTGTAAAAAAAAATCTTCCTTATCCGCATTCGTTGCAACTACTACTGCTATTTATGTTAGGAAAAAGTTAGATTCCCCTCGATGTACCTGAACCAAAGCTCTGAATGATCTGGGCGTATGGAGAGGGGACACCATAACTTTTTCTATTGTTAGATACTAGTTGTTCTGCCTTCTTTATCACTTATTAAAATTCTTCCAAAGTACTTGTGGATCTTGTCTGTCATCGTTCTGACTGCTCAAAAGAAACTTCTCCCCAATCTGCTTCATTCTGTTCTACCATTAAGTGAACTTATAGTGAGGGGACATTTTCGTTAGGATTTCCCCTAGTAACAGGAATTATTTATGTTTTCGGGATAAAAAAGGTTCTTGGCATTTGTACTTTTACAATTCTCCCTGATGTATTCGAGTTGTGGCCATACCCATTTCAAATTGTTCAAAAAAGAAAAATTCCACTCAATGTACCTGAGTCAAAGTTATCTCCATTTAGACTTATGGAGAGGGGACATAGTGAATTTTTTGAGTTGTGCTATGAGCAACCTCCTTTTCTTGGAAGGTTAAAATTCTCCCCGATGCATATTCAACCTGTTGTACCATCGTTCGGTCTTACTGCGTAAGGATTTTCTTTAATCTGGAATTTTGGTTTCAAATAAATTTCAAAACATCTGGTGCCAAAAATCATTACTTATTTTGGAAGAAACCCTTGCTCTCCTAAGAGTCACCTCATTAATGATGTGAGATTGTCTTTTCAATTGTTAGTGCACTCCCCAAAATGCCACGTGTCCATTTGTAATCATTTTAACGAATTAGCATGTGCCTTTGTCAAAACTCAAACACCCATTTGATTTCCAAGCATCTAATACATCAACACTTAGCCATTTTCTCTTTCACCTTTTCATTTGCCTTCATACTTACAGAGCTTTTAGAAAGAGAAAGAGATATTTTGCCATTGTTGCTCAAGATGTTTGCCTGCTTCTTTCTCTCTTTTCCATCTTCACCCACTCTTACTCCATTATTTTCACTCTACTCTTTCGTTTTATCACCCTTACTTCACCTCAAACTCTAATGGCTTATCCATATGATGCCCTTATTGCTCCAGTCGACCCATCCACTGTCGTTACATCCACTTCCACTACTACTCTTATTGTAACATTGTATGACACCGCTATAATGGCGGCGCACGAAGAACAGTAATGTATTTACCATCGTTTACCTATTTTTGGCGAGGGAAACGAATTCCCAGATTCATGGAAGACCGTTGTTTTAAATGCTAAGTGTGAATCCTTGACCCTAGGTGATGAGGATGATGATATTGTCGTTTGGGGTTTCTTCCCCCCAAAGGGGACTATACGTTCTCACCTTGATTGTGGTGACTTCCCATGCTCCTAGATAGACTTCGAAGGGCCTTGAGGCTCCCCAGACCATTTTGCTTACTGGAATAGTTGTATGCAGTCCACTTATGCAGATTCTCTTACCAAGGTTAGGCATCATCAAGCAACCTGATTTGGTGAGTTCACTCTGCCCAAACACAATGCTGCACTACAAGTACTTGTATCTCGTTGGAACATTACAACCCACACCTTTTTGGCTTCCTGGATAAAGTTCATCATGACGTTGGAAGATGTTGTGAATTGCTAGGGATTGAGCCCACAGGTACCTCATCTTATTCTGATGAGGCGTTAGACACTGTACATACTGCTTCCCATGTAGAGTTGGATCAAATATGCCAAAGGTGCATAGGGATTTCAAATAAGTCCGCTGTCACCCCCATTATCAACTATTTCATCTAAGACTGGCAAAGACAAAGGTACACCCTTAGAGCTACCATCTTACATTCTTGTTATCCACTCTCATTTTATGTTGCCTGGAAAATCTAACGACCATCCCCATCGGGATCTCATTAATATCTCCATTTGACTAGCCAACGGGTTCAAGCTCCCTCTAGTGGCAATGGATTTGGGGTCCCTCTACACTTGGTCAGACATGACTCACTTATATATGAAACGATCCCTAAGCCGCTATATCTTGGCCAATTTTTCCAATACCATAATTTTGAATGATTTCCTCTACAACCATTACCCAGCGATAGCTCCCAGCGAAAAACCCTACCCAGTTCGCTAAGATCTCAAGCCCCATTGATTATTTCGATTTCATAAAAAATAAAATAGAATGGACATTCTTCTAATTTTTGAAAAACCCAATTGTTTCATCATGCATCACTACGGCGAAGATACTTTTGTTCTAACTTCGACCTTTTTTACCCATGAAAACGGAACAGTTCAACCCACTTTGGAAGAGCTCATCAACGAATATCCTTCCTTTGTTGTTGTGATCCTATTAACCTCAGGTTATCTTCCTTCTTACACCAAGTGGGGATACACTTCAGAGCACTACAATCTCAATCGTTGTTCTTGGCAATTTGGCTTTGATCAAAGGGCTCCTCGTCCTATTTTTCAGGAATCCCGTGCTAAGGCTACTTTGTCTGAGGCCTGATCTTTCTACACCACATTATTTATCTCCTCTATTTGTTTAGATATTGCTGGCCGAATCACCATCCCCGGGATAACAAGGAAGTGCGATGTGACTTCTCATTTTACCACAAAATATCGGTCGATGTAGTTAGGAAAGATTCGTGAGTTTATAGAAAGCCCACTTATATACCCTATATCCTTAACTTTTCACCCTTTGGGCTAGGTCTCAAAGGTAACTCAATTTTGGGAGTTGAGTTTACTCTAAGTCAAACACTTAAATATCCTCCCACTTAGTTTCCTCCTTACCGCCCTCTAGTCGTTACAGTTTGTCGTAGACCCAAAAAACTCCATCGTAGAAAAAAATTTCCCTATATAAGGAGCCTCTAGAGAAGTAACCATTATCATAGGTGATTCTGGCGAGGGGCCTTCTCAACCCTCTTCCAAAAAATTAAGGACTTCAAAAAGTAGGACTTCTTCAAAATCCAATTCTAAATCCCATGTCCACATTGATGCCTTTCGAATTGCCTATGTTCCCCTTCCAATATTTGCAAATCTAAGTGAGGAGATACAAGTGCAATATCAAGTAGAGCTTGAATGGGTATAATGTGAGTTTTAGCAATGCACTCCTCTTATTCCTCCTCTTGTATCATTTCCCACATCATAGGTATATCCATTTGAGGGGGGCACATTAATGAAAAAAAATTCTAAAGTCTTCTCTATTATTGGTGGTTCTAGTACGAGAAAGTATAGTTTGGGTATAAAAATATATAAGAAGTTGGCATACAAAGTGAAACCACCACCTATTGCCCCTGTTCCTAGGATGTCTCTTCCGACATCTCCCCTTGAGACTATTACCCTCGATGACAGTCCTCAAGTTAAGCATAGTCCTACTAAAGGAGCTTTTACAGTACATTCATCACCTTCTCTGCCTATGGTTATTTCTTTTCACTCTTCTCCAGAGAAATGGGTATGTTCTCCAACACTTAGCATTTTTTAACATTCTTTAGTGAGGTCCTTTTATCTCTGTAGGAGCGTAAAGCAGATAGACCTTCTTCTCTCATAAGCCCTTTTATGGGAGGACATTTCAGTATTTTTTAGACCGTTGCATCTCCTCCCCGTTATCCCATGAATCGGCTAACCTATTCTCACAATTTTTCCTCTTAACATATAGAGGAGGCTAGAAGAAAAGCTTCTACATCTATGGAAATTGTTGGGGCCTCCTATCAGCCAGAGGAGACTCCTTTGTCTTCTTTTGAGGTATCTCCTTTGCCTATCATTCCTATGGATGTTATTCCAGTCTCTTCAAGCCCTCCATAGGTAATAGATTTTTTTACGTCTAGCTATATTTTCCACTTGTTTGTCATGTATTCTTAGTATTTTTTTCATTTCTAGTTGTAGCTTCTTCTAACCTGGACATATTTCTTGCTAGTTCACTTCTTCACTTCCCTTAGGTGAAGTCTGTCACTGGGTTTCCCATTTTCTACCATTACTGAGGTAACCTCACTTCTTGTGAATTTTCCCTCTTTTATGTGGTTTTTATTATGTCTAATACTTTTATATTAGTTACAGTTTTCTCCAGGACTCACTCCTTCCTCCTGCTTTGGAACTCCACAGGTTCCTTAGGCTACAATTGGTTCATCTTCTTGCCCAGAGGTTCCTTTGGCCCATGTGGTGGTTAATATAGTTGGAGTTCAAATGATTTAAGTGGAACCTTCCCCAATATTGGCACTTGTGCCTTTTCATAAGGAAGGTGCATTACCAAGGGTTGAGGTTCCTTTTTTTTGAAGTTTCGGCTAAAACCTAAAGAGATATTGAAGTTACTCCTATAATTGTTACTCCTGTAGTTGCAACTTAGGTAACTACTTCTTTATCCCTCTTTTACGTAAGTCCTATCATTACGCCCGTTAAGATGAAGAATAAAAAACCAAAATATTGCCCCCTTAATAATGAAAACCACTTGTTAAGTTTCTTCGCAAATTCGTACCTTCGAGGCGACTTAACAATGAAAACACACTTGTTAAGTTTTTTCGTAAACTCCGCCTATAGTGGTGACTTAACAATGAAAATACACTTGTTAATATTCTTCTCAAACTCCACCTATAATGGTGACTTAATAATGAAAACCACTTGTTAACATTTTTTGCAAACTCCACCTATAATGGTGACTTCACAATGAAACACACTTGTTAAAATTTTCCTCAAACTCCACCTATAACGATGACTTACCAATGAAAATACACTTTTTAATATTGTTCTCAAAATCCACCTTCAATGGTGACTTAATAATGAAATCACACTTGTTAAGATTTTTCACAAACCCATTCTTTTTTATCACATTTCAGGTTGCGAGGGAACCCGTACGTGGCAAAGAGCCAACTTAGTATGGTCCCTCGCCTATTGCCTCTAATCATTAAGCCCACTCTCTTTAGAGGAAATAAGTCACAATGATCTTAGTTCAACTATAGATCTGACATCTTATAGTGAGTCCAGTTATTAGATTCATCTACCCAATATGGTTCCTCACGAGTTCTGCCTCATGGTCCTACACCAATCTCCCTAAGTCTGTGCGTGTAATCATTTTATCATGAGACAAACTACCACTCATAATCCCAAAAACTTTACTGCTCATTATCTTCATTCAAACATGGTGGTTATGAGATATAGGCTCCAGGTTATGAAAACCTTTATTATCGAGGTTATCAATACTCAAAATTTAAGTCTTACTAGGCCCCTCATCAATTGATACCTAGGAAACTTGAGGGAGATAGGCAAGGTTGTCGTCCAACTGAATTGGTTGATTAACCACTTGAAAGATTTAAAGAGAAATTAGTTATAGAGATAAAGGGATCTCTATCAAAACATCTATATGCTGAGGATGCTAGGTTAGTGGAGTTAGCCCCTTTGTTGGAAGCAGCTGATTAAGAGGTTAAGGCGGTCGAAGAAGCTCTACTAAAAGCCAAGAAAAAATGTGAAGCATGTGACACCCCGACTAATTAAATAGCGGGTAGCTACTCCTTTATTAAATTAATACAAAATTCCAAGTTGGTCCAGTTAATAGCATCACTGTCGAAAACATTTTAATGATTACTAACCACCTAGTATTTAAAAAGTAAGTTGCCAAATTTTAATTTAAGTCTGATTAACATGCAATAAAAGAATAATGGAAGAACAACATAATCCATTCATCATAAAGAAGTAATGAAATAACCAACAAATAATAATAAGTCCGAAGGAAAACTCCTCACAACAATCCATAACTGAAAATAATCTGACAAGTCTGAATCCTGAATTAATTACATGCCAAAAGTCTAAAAATCTGAAATAAATGAAATGTCTCTAAAAGAAATGGGCGACATGCCCTACAACTAATAAGTGCTGAATATAGAGTCAAGATAGATGAAGCGTCTACAAGCAAAGTCCTGTAACTTCCACAAACAGCTACAGCTCGTCACCTGAATAAGGATCCTAAGCATGGTGTCCTTATGGCTGGACACCTAAAATGGTTTTTACAAAAATAGATTTGAAAGCAAATGGGTTAGAGCCCGAAAGTGGAAATCATTTTAAAAATAGCAAGTGTTTTAATAACATTAAAACATTAAATGCAAAATACATGTTAGGACGTGCACTCACATGAAACTCTCACCTCTCAACTACATGTGCACTCCTAACGTACCATACCCATCTAAATGACATACATATCTAACTAAACCGTAATAAGTTCTACCCCTTTACTACTAGATTCCCATATTACATTCTAGCATTATCAATTAAATAGAGGGCTTTACTTAAACTCAGATCCTTAATTAGTAATACAACTCACTATCGGTTAACCCGTTATGTTTTCTCAAAACATTACCATAAGTATATTCACAATACCAACATGAAAGTTCCCATTAATTAAGTGTATATTATTCACGTCATATATATACAATACAAGCACCCCGAGACTAAGTTGCGGTGCACACATACTCTGCTATCCATCCCGGTACATCACGTACATAAGGATCACGCATTTTGAATATCTCAGGAATCGTTCTCAGATAACAACAATCACAAACAATGGAGGCGAACACAGTCACATCACATGGGTCACGCACGTACCTACGCTCCCACGATCAACAGACTTATTAACATCCCAATAAGTCCTTCTCTGACCTATGTTCATCGAGGTACCAGTCTAAATCCGGGCAACACAAGGATTAAAGGGCCCTAAGCGAACGTAAACCTCCCGTGATAGCAAGTATGGTAGGTATGTCATACACATAAAATCAATACATATACTAAGTATGCACACATCTTAGTAATCACCATAATTTATTTGTAGTACACTTCTCATTCTCGTACCTACGTATAATGTTACACAATTTACATATTCCCGGATGATACAATTATGCAAGCCATTAATTGTTCTCACGTTGTAATAGACACTCACGTCCTAATCCATAATTTCCATTTGGTTCGAATCACACTTCTAGGTTTTACTCCTCTATATATCTCAAATGTCCCTACTATATCAATTTATCATCAAGGGAAGGTTATCTCTACTATTAAATAAGGTTACGGGACACGCGAAATCAAAACTGGCTAAAAAGCCTAAACTGTCAACTCGTTAGAAGTCTCGTTCGAACGAGGATGTTCGAACGAGAGTTCGTTCGAACGAAGTAGGGCTTCTAACGAGATCTCGTTCGAACGAAAGTCATCGAACGAACACCCCTCTCGTTATAAGTCAAACTGTCAACTCGTTAGAAGCTCGTTCGAACGACCTGGGCAGGTCTTCTAACAAGTGGCTAGCTTCGAGCCCAGATTTTCCCTGTAACGTTTTTCCAACTTTTCTTCCTCTCCAAACTCATCTAAACATCAATCCAACCATTGTACATGGGTTCTAATCATTCCTAAACATACTTAGGTTATATATTAACGTTTATATATGGCCAATTCTTCCTAAACATCATTGAATCATCAAATCCCTTCATTTATCCCCAAATCATATGAACATGAACCCTAAAATTCTTAAATTCCCATTGAGTCTAATTAAATCCGTTTTTGTTTCATCCAAAATATATTATCATCAGATTAATCACCTACATACAATTCTACATGCAATTCCTCATCAAAATACAAGTTTCTAATTCCAATTTAATGGGTTTTCATCAAACTCCCAAGAACAATACAAATTCTGTCAATTTCCTACGCATGGAAGAAACATTCTTTGTAATAAACGAAATTAAACCACTTGCCTTATTTGTATCTCTGATTTCGATGTCGATCTGATGAATGGTTCTCTCTTTCTCTGCAGAATTCTCTTCTCTTCTTTCTCTACAAGCTTTCTTCTTCAAAGTGACAATGGTGGCTAGGGTTTTGCCTTAGGAACTCTTTTGGAATTAATTTCGATAACCTCCATAGTCCATTAGGTTATTAGTGGGTTTAGTGGGTAATTGCCAAATCAGATATTAATTCCTAATTTTCGTGGGTTTTAATTCCCAAAAATCCAAAATTACCAAACTACCCTTATACGTTGCCGACATGGACTAAAAATGCCCCGGGACCCAAACTAAACCCCTGGCTAGTGTTTTCTGACTATTTCGACCCTTCCAGACGCGTTGGAGCATTCAAAACGACCATACGGTTAATAGAAATTAAATTCACTTTTTAATTAAAAATAATTATATTCCTGATGCGACTGTCACACGCGTCTCCACAAAATTTCCCAAATTGCCGTATATCAATCTCACGACAAATTTCACAGTTCAATATACATATATAGACATATATACTCATTAATATCAAATACCAACTCGCATCTCGCTAGTATTTTTAATCCGGATTAATTCCCAATTAATACACATTTAATTCAATTAATCCCATAAATAAATATCACAAAAATACGAGGTATTACAAAGCCTTAGTCATTAAACGGTCCTAAGTCCAGACTAGACTTTGAGGCTTTATTACTACTCAGAGAACGTACTTGGATTTTCATGGGGATTAATTCTCCTCTCCTAACTTGTGGTTCCTTTTAGTTTGAAGTCCCCCTTTTTGATTTTGTGTTGTACTTTTTCATTTTCTCATATGTGATTATTGGGGAATAGTTCCAAATTTTTTTATCCCCTTTTGAATATATGAATGAAAAAGAAATTCATTTTTACTATGTCATGCTTTGTTTTTTATTACAACTCTCTTCTATTGATTGCAAAGATTAAATTCTTACAGTTTATAAGCAAAATCTTTCTTCTTAAATCATGAAAAGATACACAATAAAAGAAATCACTCATAATGAATTGTAACATAACTTTAACAACTTTTACACAAAATAAATTTCTAAATAAGGTTAGTTGCTCAAACATGATAGACCTTTGACCACTTGTTATTAATCTTGAAAGGTTTATCCTCTTCCATCTTTGAGATTATTAAGTAACCTAAATCGTGATCCTGTTTCACAATGAAAGGTCCCTCCCAATTAGCAACAAATTTAGGCAATGGGATCCCTCTAATGTTCTTCACATCTACTTTTAGAACTAGATCTCCTTCTACGAAGTTTGTTGGTCTCACCAAGTTGTTATATGCTTTGGAGAGCTGTTTCATGTACATTTGGAAGTGTTGCATCAGGTTGTCCCTATGTTCATACGTGTCTACTCTGGGGAAGCATGCTGCTTCATAAGGCATATTGGGCCGAGGGAACTTCCAACTCTACCGACAGAATTGCTTTAGCTCCAAAAACAAGAGAGAACGGCGTATACCTTATGGGTTTCCTCTTTTTCGTTCGATAGGCCAATAGAACTGTTGGAATATTATCATCCTATGAACTTAGGAAGTCATCCATTGTCTTGGCCAAGATATTATCCAAGGTCTTGTTAGTTTCTTCGTCTTGACCGTTACCTTAGGAAGACACCACCGTTAAGGAATGACGAATGATGGATTACTTTTCTGTGAGCATCGTTACTTCTTTGTTGACAAATAAGGTCCTGTTATCAGATAGGATAACCTTTGAAATCTTAAATCGACAAATTATATGCTCCCTAAAGATGTTGGCCACCATACCTGTTGTTGCACTCTTTAGTGAATTTTCCTGAACCCACTTTGTAAAGCACTATGTTTCAATTAATATCCAAATCGTTCCTCTCAAATATGGATGTATTAACCCTACCAGGTCAAGAGCCCAAGTGTGGAATGGGTAAGGAGTGTCCAAAGAATGTAAGTCCACCGAGGGAGCATGGATCATGTTGCCATACAGCCGGCACGTCTTGCACTTCCGAATAAACTCGACATAATTTTTCTCCATGGATGGCTAATAATAACCCAAGGTCATTAATTAGTCATATAACTTTACCCTTCCAATTTGATATGGTTCGTGAGTTTTCTTCAAGACTTTTATTACTTCCTCCATTGTGATGCATCTTAATGGCCTATTGAAGTATCCTCTGTGATAGAGCTTCTCCTCTTGGACATAGAACCGTGGGGCCCTTCTCATGAGTCCCATTGCGTAAATTTTCTCCATTGAAATAACTCCATCCTTGATAAAAATCAATGCAAATCGGCCTCTAATTCGCGTGAGTTTCAACAAAGTGACATTAAGCTTCCTGAAAAAGAAGTTGACATTTATCGCACCTTCATTGTAATTGTGTTGCATTCTTCTTCATTAATGAACAGAAGTATCCCCCTCTCTATTTTTTTTATAGAGATATATCAGTTGTTTTACAGTGTTCGTCATGTGTCTTCTTTGGTTTTTTCTATGCTTCCTCTGGCCCGATACACCTTGATAACTATCCCCCTAAAATTCCTGAAGTAAAGACTTCCTTGGATTGCAAAATACTATACTAGCTCTATGAGTTCCATCTTCCCCCCCCCCCCCCCCCCCGGCTTTAACTTTTTCCATCAATAAGATCGTTGGTACCACCGAGTGAGTTGTTCTTCATTATATTACAGCCGTAGTTGTGTCGCTCTTCATGGCCAATTTTTTAGCAATGGTAGCATAAGCATTAGCATGCCTATTTATCATTCTAGGATGCCTCCTTATCTTAACCTGGTGGAACTTGTTGATCATCCACTAGATGATTGTTCTATAGGGAATTAGGATGAGGTTCTTCAACACATATTCCCCGTTCAATTACTGGACCACCAAAATCGAATCACCTTTGATGTATAGTGAACGGATGCCCCTTTGAAGGGCCTCCATTAACCCCAGCACTAACACCTTATACTTTGCTTCATTATTAAATCAAGGGAAATCTAACTTGTAGGAAAATCAAATCTCTTTCTTCCCTTTTGAAAGAATAACCCATTATCCCCCTTCTTTTTTGCCCAAGAACCATCGAACTGCATAGTCCATTTTTCAAGGTTTTCATCCAAAAAGTTGGCCTGCAAATCATCTCTAGGAATTCTCTCACAGGGTGGCTCAAATATTCAAGATGGTAAAATTGCCAATAAATTTGCATATGCCTGGCTCTTGATCGCGCGAGGGAGCACACACTTCAAGTTGTATTCTGAAAGAATAAGGAACCACCTATATGCTCTTCCAATCAAAATATTTCTTACCAAAAAAACTTAATGGAATCACATCTTATCAAAATATGAATTTTAAAAGACATCATATGATGTCTTAGTTTTTGTGCTTCAAGCACCAAGGCTAAGCAATGCCTCTCTATATTACTATATCTCACCTCTGGTCCATGTATAATCATACTTAAATTATAGACTAGACATTATTTCCCATCAACTTAATTCACCAAGAGAGTTTCGATAGACTTGGGGGTAGATGCGAGTTAAATCTGCAACGGTATCCCTACCCTTGAAGGAATCATCATTTATGGAGAAGTGATCTGCTTCTTCAGCTTGGTGACAGATTCTTGGTGAGCTTCCTCCCATTTTAACTTTGTGCCTTTTTACAGCAGCTCCATTAGTGGATGAGTTATCTTGACCAGCCCTGTAATAAATCTTTAAAGGTAGGAGACTTTATCGAGGAAACTCTTGAGCTCCTTCATTGTTCTTGGACATGGCATCTCTAGGATCTCTTGTTATTTGTCCTGGCCCATATACGCCTCCTGTCGATCGACCATGAAGGATAAAAACTTCCTGCTTGTATCTCCGTCAAACATTATTGGATTCATCTTCATCTTGTACTTCCTTCACCTAATGAACACCTTCCTCAAGTCATCCAGATGGGACTCTTCCTTCTTTGATTTGATGACCAGATCATCCACATATTATTCTAAAAATTTATGAAAGAAGTCATGGAAAATGGCCATTATCATTCTCTGACCAAAAAGTTATCACTTTGTACGTGAAATTATCTAATGAAGTTTTGAATAATATTTTCTCCGCATGTGTTGGATCCATTTTTATTTGGTTATATCCCATATACCCATCCATGAAGATATACATTTTATGCCCAGCAGTTGTATTAATCAAGCTATCAATGGATGATCGATGGAACTCATCCTTTGTTCAGGCTATGTTCAATCCCTTAAAGTTAGATCCGTACCTAGTTCGTATCATTCTTTCTCATCGGGACAATGCTAGACAACCAAAGTGGGTGTTGGATCAGTTTGATGAATCCTATTGCTAGCAATCATTTGACTTATTCCTTAATTTTTAGATCCAACTCGGGATTGTAAGTTCTTGTGGCTTTCTTTATTAGTATGGTTGAAGGCATAATGTTCAACTTATTGTAACTTACTTCTTCATCTAACCCCTCCACTATGTGTACTTCCATATAAAGACGTCTCTATATTCTTAAATCATCTCAATCAATGCCCTTATTTTCTCTATGCTCAAATCCTTTGAAATGAAGATGGATCTTCTCCTTTTTTGGCTAGATCAAGTTACTCCAGCTCCTGCACCTGTGGAATTGGGTGGTCCATTAAGTACTATGGTTCTTCTTCTACTTCCTCCACGGATACTTCTATGTTTAAGTTATCTATGGCCATGCACTGCCCGTGTTGGTCCGCCAGAAAACATTCATGCATTGGTTCAGCCTCTTCATCAACCTTTGTAATAGCTCGAGTTTTAGTGAGATATGGATTTTAGGATTTTTACCTTGGGATATGAGTTAAACCTAAGAGCTGGATATGTAAGTTAAAGTAGTGTGAAGTAATCATAAAGTTTTTACTTCACCATAGAGTGAAAAGTTATTGCTACATTATAAGTAACTAAATATGACGTATGCTCGAGGACTTCCTAAGTGCCTTAGGGAATGATTGAAAGTTCAAAAGAACCCAAAAACCATAAAACAGGTTAAGCACATTGAGTATAGATATCACCTAGTATGAATGATCAAACGAGGTATGCAAAAGTTGCATTAGATAACATCCGGTTACTCCTTCTATAACTAGGTCTATAGTGTGTGAAGAATATTTGTCTGGAGTTGGATGCATTGGCGAATGACTTTAATATTAAGTGGTATGTTTTTGGTGTTTTATTTTTTAATAATGGTGTGTCGGGTTCATTTTGATTAAAAATCAAGCTTATAAGAATGCCCTTTATTTATCTTAAATATATTGTATATATTTTGGTCAATTCAACTTAGTAAGAATTCCAATTAGTTAGGTTCATCTTGATCATAAAATATCTAAATTTCAATTATAGTTTAATTGAACAGTTCACAACGTATATATGAGGTACGATCATTGTATTTATCTTGCCTATGGAACATATATCATGGTTCAAGAACTTGTCTAATAGGCCAAAGAGGACTGTGTCAATACATTATGAATAATATTGAACGAGACAATGGTGAGATTCAAGTCTAGATGTTAACTAGATTAGACTTTCACAATCTCAATATATTTACAAAAGGGTGAATAGTTTCTCAATCCTAGAGATTATAATGTTTGGAATATATACCCAATTATTCCTTTGATTAACATGGGTACGATTCAATTTATTAGGTCTAAATCTTGGCAAATTTGGCAATCATTGTGTGCATATTTCTAAGATCATATTCTAAAGGAATATGCTTCTAGGAGATATCTTAGACTATGATAACGCTTGATAAACTCATATGTTGTGATTCTACCTATAAACACGACCTATGGAGTTTATAATCAGATAGAGTATTAAATATGTTAAGGTTAAGATCAAGAAATATGTAAGATATTGGTAAAAATAAATTAAAAGAAAATTTAATTTTAGTAAGCGGTATTGTATGCTTTAGTCGGGGAATGATATTATGAGATATCTAACTTTTCAAATCAGACCTTATTATTCGAGTCAACCAAGATAATTAAATTGGAGTAAAATTTTAAATATTTAAGTATTCTACAAGAATTAATATGGGATTTTTAATTTTAGTTTGGAAGCCAATTTAATTATTAGTTTGGTGTCCCTAACATAGCCTAATATCCAATTAGTAAGCTATAACTCTTTTAAAAGCCTGAGTGGGTCAATCCCCCTTCGTATACCTATTTATATAGGTGAAGGGAAGGACTTTAAGTTGCATATGACATTATTTATGGTTAGATAGGGATAGGAAAAATAATTTCCATATTGTTATGAAGGGGTGACGAGGTAAGCCATTTAGGGCATACTATGAAGGATTTGGAGCATGAAGATATCAGCCTCTTCATCTTCTACATAAAATATTTTTTGTCATTTAGATCACCTATAAGAACCATGAAGGTATCGTGATCTGAATCCTTCAATCAATCTTTGAATCTAACTATTTTTTTTCTTTCTAAAATGTGATCAAAAAAATTTCATGGGGTAACAAAGTTTTTATAATGTCAATCCCCAACAGAGACCTCGTATAGTCAAATTTTTTGGGTCATTAAATTTAGGCAGTGATTTTTTTGTGGTTGGGTTATTTGGTTAATTTTGTGCTTGGTGATGTGATTGGATTTTTGCTTATGACTTATATTAGGTTACTACCCTATCCATTACACCTATTTCTTTAGGTTATATTTATCACAATGTTCCATATATTTCTTGGTTCATCATCCTCCATGGGAAATAAAGTAAACACAATTTGACCTCGACATCGCCCACTTTATACCACACTCTGTTGGGACACATACAGGGAGTATGAGAGTTTTATTTCCACCTAATACTACCATATATGGGTGGTGGTTGAGCGTGCCATTTTTATCTCTAACCTAGAGCAAAATTTAGTTCCTTTATGGTTAGATTGTAGATGTTGGGAGATGATTCTATAGTTGAGAGGCTTAGCCTATGTTAACCTGATTCGGGAGTTTTACTTTTAGTCTCGAGTAAAAGGGGATTTCATAGTATCTACAGTAAGATATGTCCACATAATTATCTCACCTGATAGCTTAGTCGAGCTCTTAGACCTTCCTAGGGTTTGTTCATCTTTGTAACCTAAATATCTTAACCTTCTCACCCCCACACTATACCATTTATAGTATTGTTGATTTTACAATTATCACCTAGGATAATCGTAAGTTGCCACATGTTAGACATATTTCAACGGAATATCATTTTCTTAACAATATAGTTAGTTTCCATTAGAGATTATTAATATAGTTAGTTTCAATATCCGAAAGCCATGCCGTTGGAATCAAAATAACCATCGAGGTCCCATTTGTTACCTACAGACACATGTCTCCTGTCTAAAATGATCAGGATAATCGGGTGTATGTCCCTACCTTATGGTATGTTACTCACATACATTATTATGACAAATGAGGTACCACTCATTATGGGAGAGAAAAATTTAGACTCTCTATCTAGGATCAATAAGGCAATTGCTCATCGTTCTGAGTCCCATGTCCCGGACAATGAACAACTTCATCCTCTAATTTATATGAGGATGACATATTTTATGATAAGTCTAGGCACGCTCCAACACCTCTGTATTTTGTCTCGAGGAAAACATCGCCTACTCCTATGTATCTAGATATACAGGAGTCTAGAACATTTTAGTTGGAGATTAACAAATCCTTACAACTTTAGGCTTAGCAGATAAAATATATTTAGGAGCACTGGGGGCTCTACTCGAGAGAGATCAAGTTAGATCACCCAGAAATGATGCATAGTACTAGTAGTAGTTGAGGGAGTAGATAGATTGGGAGAGATCAGGTGGCATATGCACGTTTGATGATGATAGTGATGATTCTTGCATGGAGCATATTGTATTTTTTTGATGATGTACTTTGTAGAGAGAGAGAGAGAGGGAGGTTTGATTTGTCCTGATGTATTTATTATTTTCTTATACATCATTGATGATTCATGGTTGTGTTATGTACATGTATATACCATTTTTTTGGATATTGTCATGTATGCCACAACTATGGATTCAGTATATTCATCATTTTTACATTATTTTATGTATATTCTTCTATTATTTTGGGTTACATATTTTTTATTGATATTTGTTAGTTTTAAATGATATTGATGATGTCATTAGGTCACGTTGAGATATGGATATGATGTTGTTTATCAATATATGCTTTACCCTAATCATATTCCATGAATACTTGTCATTTTATCTCATTGACAACATGTTTTAATTGACTTTACTTATTTTCTTAATTTGATTGATTGCTAGTAGACATATTTTTTATTTCTTACTTTGTCTATCTTAGATAAGAGGGGGAGAAATTTTAGGAATCAAGGGAGTATATTAGTTCATGAATTAGATTTTATAATTCTTATCAATTTATATACATATCTTATATCTTTTGTACATTATGTGGTATGTGTTTTACGTGTTTAGGACTTATATAGCCTGTAATGTTAATAAACCGTTGATTGAAGAATCTACACAACTCTATTGAGTCTTCTGAGGATCGGGATTGGGTAGATTGATGTATAGGAATTTTTTACCTGGTAGTCTTATTGATATTTTTCATTTTTGATTTTGTCTCAACATATCCAAAGGGGATATTTGTAAGGATCTATTTTACACTCCCTTAGGTTTTTAGATTGTATTGACTTAATTTTGGAACAAATATTTAAGTCGTAGTATCATTCTATCGAATATATTGAGTTTTATTGCTACATCATATGAATACAAATAAACAAAGCATTGTGGCTGAGATTATCCAACTGAATCGGACAACGTCATTGCACATAGGAGATTTGGTAAGAATAACGGTTCTAAAAAATTTCGTAATTCCTTGTAGTTTATTTTATTAAAAGGATCTGACATTATAGGACATTAATGAAAATAAATTTGAAAAAGGACTTTGAATATTTTACAAAATTTTGGCAAGGGTCAAATTTGAGTGACCTTATTGGAACGAGGTCACCCTCGATCAAAGAGGCCTTCAAATGTGAACATGTTTTTTAATGTAGTGGTCCTTGATTTAAAGCAAACTTCAAATGAGAATCCCTCGACCAATTTCTATTTCAAATTAGGGCTATTTGTCTCCCAACAATGGAGCTCAGTTGACATTTTTATTTATCGAGAAATCCTCGATCAAAAGTTATCATTCAAACGAAGGTTGAATTTTTTTTTTCTATTAATCACCTATAACATTCAATTTGGACGAAATAATTTCATTCATTAAATTAAATTTGGTTCAAATAGAAAAACAATTTTAATTCACTTTATGTGTTGAATATTGAATAAATTATTTAATTAAATTTGAACCCTTTAGCACATACCTATTTATTAATTGAACCTTTCTGTCTCAAACCTGTTAGGCGGACCAATAAAAATGATGCGGTAGAAGGTAATGTTGCTTTTTGAAATTCTTCGGATCATTTAATCTTTGACACTAGATAAGGACTTTCATTCACTATTAAATATTTTTTAACTACTCTAAAAATTTCCATCAAAACCCTTTATTACACGTTTTTTGAAGAGTTACAAATCGAAAACACAATCCAATTATTTAAAGAATTTGAGATATGGGGACATTGTCAAAATCCTTGTAATAAATCATTTCCCTAATAGGTTATCAAAATCCTTGTAGTAGATCATTTTCCTAATAAGTTATCTTTCACGTCATAATCGTTTTATATAGTTATTGCACTTATGAATTGATTAAACGAAGAAAATAGTCATGTTTTTACAATCGATAGTTCAAAACCTTATTTTTTTTACTAATTTTGTTGCAACTTTGGTTTTATTCGTCATATAGAAGAGGGTATGTGTTTGCAAACTATAGTTTAAATATCATATATTATAACTTTGATTTAACCTATCAGATATTTGAAATTTTAGGCTTACTACTTCCTGAAGGTAGGTAGATAATAGATTTATTTGACAATATTGCCTTGAGAAATAAGGATACTAAGTTTTTGCAAATATGGCTTTTTTTATTTCTTCGATGTAAAATCAAAAAGGAGGGTTTATAATGCAGTGAGATTTATGAAAATGGTACTTTCTTATGTGGTCTTATGTTGTCAACACTGTTTTTATCAATATGGGCCCTTTGTTAGTATTTTTACTCTTTTTTTATGATATGAAGAGTTTCAATATTTGGATTACAATATATGGGTATTTTGATGTTTGAAATTAGTGTTCATTTAATATATTTTTTAATTACCAACTTAGTGCAGGCTCAAAATCATCTTTATTGCCAATATCTCACTTTCAACTTGATTAATATTTTATATGATGTTGGTTGTACTTTAATGTTTCTGTTGGAATAATTCCATGATGTCCCAATGTTTTATTTTACTTTTTCACATGGATAATTTTTCTGAAAAATCCTTTAGGATGGCGTCGATGATAACCAAAGATTGATTTATAAAAACATAATTTTCGGATCAATGAACATAGAGATGGCGTATTTGAGTTTTTAAAGTATGTATCTAAAAATGTACCCAACAATAAACATTCATATCCATGTTAGTGTTGTCGAAATGGGAACGATAAAATTGATGTGAGTGATATATTTGTCTATTTGATGAATCAGGGTATTGATAAAGACTACACCATATGAAATTTCCATGGGGAGATTGTTCTTGTAAATCGACTCCCTTAACCACCACAACCCATAGAAAACTTTGCCATATCAAAAAATTTCCCAATTTGGACGATCTTATTAATGATACTTGTGATCATTTCACAAGGGGTGTTAGCCATTCAACAATCAGTTATGAGGTTCCAACTAATAAAAAATGAAGGAAAAAGTACAAATGTATACAATATCTTGCAATGGCACTACCAGTGCATCACTTAATATTTTGAGGTTAAATGATTTGAATACATAATTTAATTTTTTACATGGTTTAAATCCTTGTGGCATTCTAAGATTATTGATTTGGTTATTTCCTGAGGGGAACAACTTTCCAACTAATTTTCTTAACATGAATAACATGATAAAAGATTCTGGTACGGAATACATGAAATATGGTGTGTGCATTAATAATTTCATGTTATTTTAGAAGGATCACACCCTCGTTATTGGGGAAAAGCTATACAAGGTTACTTCATAAGGCAATGTTGGGGCAAAAATTAAAGATGGAAACGAGTATGTGAGGTTTTGGAATATTCCTGAGAAGGTAATGAGACATTTTCCTCTCATTCTTAAGTTAAAGAGGTTGTACACTATATAATGGACAGTGGAATAAATGACTTCACACTCTAACCTAAAGTCTTATATCGAAATTTTTTAAACATCACCTAGATTACATAGATTGGGAAACTACTAACATATTGTGGAAAGAATTTGTTAAGAAACCACATAATGTTTGTCATGTAATAACAATTGAAGGGTTTAACCCCAAGAGTATGTTTGGTCATAGGTATCTTTTTTGGTTGGTGATAATCTAACATCTCAACCTCTCCCTCTTTTATCGTGAATGAGGAGTGAGTGCTCTTTGTTAATAGTATTGATACCTGGGCCAATATCACCAAAAAATAATGTTTATTTTTTTAACTAACCAAAGGTCAATGAGTTAAAGATACTATGGGATGGAGTTAAAGCTTAGGATGCAAGTAAGAAATAAACTTTTCGATCAAAGGTCATGTTGATGTGGGGTATTCATTATTTTCCTAAAAGTAAGTAAAAACATGTCTGAGAAAAAACGAGACTGTGTGATTATTGATTAACTTCGCAACAATCTAATTTGGTACACTTATTTAATTAGAGTATATTTTTTGAATCAAAACAATTCAGCCCCTAAACATGCATCTACATATGATAAATCATTCAAATCATGCATGAAAAATAAAGACGACCGATATAGGAAAAAAAAACTTTCGGGTAAAAACCTTTTATAACACTTTGAAGAATTCACAAGAACTTTGACTTACATACAACCTGATAATCGCCAACAAGTGTGTAATGCACGGTACCATCAGCAAATCTTCAAAGATACGAGAGATAGCAAAATACCCTCCAGGCGTCGGTTCGTCGTCTTCGGGTCGTCCACACGCAGAATGACTACGCTCGGTATCCACCGATCAAATATGGAGATCCCTTCTCCACAGAGGTTGAACAAAAGCAAAGTTGTTCATAAACACCAAACAATTCACTAAAGCATATGGGAGTTTTGTGAATTGAAAACGAAAAAGGGATTAAAGCCCTAAAGGAAGAAGTCAAAAAGGGATTAAATGGCCTATAATTTTTCGGGCTCTTTTAAACCTCTTTGGACCCCGGATAATAAAATTCCTCCATTTTTTAAGTCCAATTTAACGGTGGCTTAGTATTCGCAAAGGAAAAATGAACCTTTCGCAGCCCTTCCCCGTTTTTAAACAAAGCACACAAACTCAAAAAACGGTTCTTATATGTACAATTTCCTTGTCAAAATTTATCGCGGTTGGTTCGTTTTAAAGGACAAGATTGAAGTGAAAACACCCAACCAACATGTGATAAGACAAGCACAATAATCAAACAAATCCGTGCATGTGTGCAATAAAGGAAATTATGAGTCAAACATGTAGGAAGTAAAACTTAATTACATCTTAATGACTCCAAAGATTATAAAGCTCATGGATGAATTGACCTATCATATCAAAACAATATCAAATAGTCACATGGGAAAAAAGGAATGAAATTGTGATTCGGTCATCCAAAGTGTCCATCCATAAACGATGCAAACAAAAAAAACAAAAATATTTTTATATTTTTCAAAAAAAATATACAAAAAGTACATGTCACAACGCTAGCAAAAATTTATCAAAAAGCATAACTAGCGTATGACAAACATGCAAACACAATCATCTATATGATATGGCAAGAGAAGAATCATGTGCAAGCAAACGAGAATCAACTTATCTAAAATCTAGTATCTTTAAAAGTGATTTCCCAACCCAAATAGATGTGAAACGACGTGCAGGGGCTTTAGGAATCACGGTAACACTAGACATAAACTACCTAGGACATTTTCCAAGATCAAAACAAAAACGCCTAAGGTGACCTTTCCTACCACAATATGAACATGTGTAAATGGGTGGAACGACACCTATGGGTTGACCTTTTCTAACATCCTTGAAATTGGTTGACCCTCTAAAACAAATAATGGTTTTGGCTTTAGCACTAGAAGCATGAGAGCAAGATGAGCCATTACCATTACTATCAAACCTACTCGAGTCTGTCAAATCATTTTTTAACTTCAAATTTTTTTACTCAAGCAAAGAATTAGACTCTTCCAATTCAAAGGATGCCTTTTTCAAATTCTCAACAATTCCTAAAAGGGTATCTCTCTCTCCCTCAATTAAAGAAAAATTTTTCCTAAGAGTCTCTTTACGTGCCACAAACTCATTGACTAAAATATTTTTATCATCTTTGGCACAAACACAAACCATTGAATTTTTAAGGTCCTCCAATTCTTCTTCTAAAAACAGGACCTTATCATCACTCTCTTTCTTGGACAATTTTAAAGAAACAAAGTCATGGTTCAAGGAAACAAGTTTTTCACGATAAAAATGTCTTTGATTTTGAACCGTTTACAAAAGATCCAATGCGGATTTAAAATGAGAATTTTCTTTTTCCAAAACTGTAATTCTTTTTGCAAACGTCAAATTCAAATGATTTATATCATCAAAATTCTGACTCATGTCATCAAAGGGGGGCATCCGATTAGATAATTGCTCCATTGAAAAATTTACGATTTTTCACAAAAACTGATTTTTTTTCAAAAAATCAATATCACATGATTTTGCAGAAAATAGGAATACGCGATAAATTAGCGTAACCAGCTCTGATACCAATTTGAGAAAAAACGAGACTGTGTGATAATTTATTAACTTCGCAAAAATCTAATTTGGCACACTTATTTAATTAGAGTCTATTTTTTTAATCAAATTAATCTGGCCCCTAAACATGCATCTAAATATGATAAATCATTCAAACCATGCATGAAAAATAAAGACGACCGATATAGGAAAAATAAACCTTTCGGATAAAAACCTTTTATAACACTTTGAAGAATTCATAAGACCTTTGACTTACATACAACCTGACAATCGCCCACAAGTGTGTAATGCACGGTACCTTCAGCAAATCTTCAAGGATACGAGAGACAGCGAAATACCCTCTAGGCGTCGGTTCGTCATCTTCGACTCATCCACACGTAGAATGACTACGCTCGGTATCCACCGATCAAATATGGAGATCCCTTCTCCACAGAGGTTGAACAAAAGCAAAGTTGTTCATAAACACCAAACAATTCACTAAAGCATATGGGAGTTTTGTGAATTGAAAACCAAAAAGGGATTTAAACCCTAAAGGTAGAAGCTAAAAAGGATTATGCTTTCGCACTATTTCTGTTCGTCAAAACACTGTGACTTCTTAATGAAAATGTTACCATTTAATGAGTATTTGTACAAAAACGCGTTACCACGAAATCTGAGCTCGTTAGAATGAGAAGCGTATGTCGCTCGAACGAAGGACGCATGTCAATCAAACGACATCGCGCGACTTCCAATCTCGTTCGAACAAGATGCTTATCTCGCGCGAACGACCTGGGCATCAAAATCGAAGTCCGCTTCAAAACTTAGATAAAAATATTCATTCTCAATATTTGACATAGAAGTCCGCTCCAACACTTAGAAAATATTTTGAAAAAATATCTCAAAAGCTCTAAGTGAAAAGTTAAGGTATTTAAAACATAACCTTACCAAAGTGTGATGAATAACTTGAGTAATTCGGATCCGTCTTTGACGTTGATGTCTCTTGAATGCTCTTCGACGGTGTAGCAATATATGACATAATAAATTGATAACAGGCCTATGAAAATATGTCCTTACAATGTCAATTAACAGGATGAATATATTAAGAATGTGGATATCCTTAGAAAGGATGCGGAAGGGGTAAAGTCTACACTCATATAATTCATTCATGAGTTCAAGTCTGTCATGTATAGGAATTATACATTTCCATAAATTGTCATAATTTTCATGAATGCTCCCGCTAGACCCCTATATTTAAGTGATCTTGTTCCATGATAATTAATTTCTCATCATTGTCAAATTTTTGGTTATGGGAGGAAAATAAATATTAGTGCATTGCTTCGATTTTTTACCATGTACTGGGAGTGAGTGGGGTGAAAGTTCTAATTGACAACATAAAGTTGCTTGATTATGAAATTTCAGATGGAAAATAAGTCAGCAATAGAACTTTCGGGGAAGTTGGAGTAGGAAGTTGAGTATATTGGAATGATCAATTCCTTTCGTCAACATCCAACGTTGAGGAACAACTGAGTTGTTTTGGAATTTTTTCTTGTTAAGTTGATTTTGTTTGGATGTACTTAAGTTGACAACCTTTTAAGTTTCCTTGTGTTGAACTTAACTTTTGTGCATGATGTGTTATATTAATTGGGAAATGTGGAGAAAATTATTTCAAGCAAATTTACTTTTAGTTTGCCATAATGTCTTCCTTACTCTCTTAAAATTAACTTTTACATCTTTTATCTCCGCACATCTTTGCAAATGCAGCGATAAGAGAACTATAAAACTCAATTTAAGCTGAAAATGCATTGAGAAATACATTATTAAGGTTAGTAACACTTTGTTAGCTGTAGTTGTATATATATGTACATTGTTATTAGCATTTGTTTAGATAATTAAATTTATTGAATATTGCAGGTTTTCGAGTAGAATTTCTAATTAAGATAGTGTAACTCTATTTGTTGATGTATATTAAGATTTAGATGTTACTTTAGTATAAAATTAATTGGAGTTATTTTTGCAAGTTCAGATACTCGTAGTTATTTTTATCTTGTAGTTTGAAATTTGGGTTTTAAGTTCTTAGGCATTTTATATCTTTTTAATTTTGAAAATTATAAGTACTAAGAATGAAAACTGGGCATGGGGGGGGGGGGGGGGGGGACTTACATTAATAATCAAACCATCTAGAAAGAGGCCCGATCACCTCAGATGGGAAAAATTTAACTTCTAGAAACAACCCTTGCAGTCATGCGCCTCACGGATTGAAAATTTAGTTTAAAATTTGAAATTATGAATATTAAGCATAATAAGTGGGCGTTGGAGAATAAAAGCATAAGTTAACAGTAAAACTCCCTTGAAAGAGGCTCGATCACCTCATACAAGACCGATGTCATTTATAGAAATAACTCGTACTGTCATGAAAGCCACAAGTTAAGACTTTGATCTAAAGTTAAAAATTTTAAGCTTAAAAATTGGGCGATGGGGAGTTGAAATATATATATATATATATCAACGACCAAACATCTCATAAAGAAAACAAATCACCTCACTTATGACTAATCTAATTGTTGATGTAAAAAATTAGATTATCTCTAATTATTTAATCACAAATAAAATAAATAAGACAAAAGAATTTTTAAAGTGGTTCAGCCTTAAAATAATGGCCTTCGTCCACTGTTTTTGTTATTGCTAAGTGTTTGGGAATTCTCGATAACGAGGTTTTTTAATAAGAAATTCTGAGTCCCCTTACAATGAGGATGATACAATGTATTTATAGCCCTGAGGTTGTACATGTGAAAGGATAATACATAGCTGTTCAATAAGCATATACATTTGTATGATAATAATCAGCATTTAATGCGCATTTAATCCTTTTAATTATCTGGTAATAAATGCTCTGATCGAGGTGCATCTCGGACCGCCCAAGATGCTCAGACCGCCTAAATATCTCGGTATCCATGAGTTGCTCGGTGCAGTAAAGTTCCTCGGAGAGCACATACTGCTCGGAGTATCTGGGTTGGTCGGGGAAATTGAATTCCTCGAAGTCAAGGTGTTGTTCAGAAGTGTTTGTTATTGCCACGTAGATTGCCACGTGTCTCCACTTAATTGAGCCATGTCAGCAGACTAAATTTGGTATCAACAGAAGCCCTCAATGTTTCACAGTTCGAGATTGAGGAGTGTGGAACATTCTTATAGAAATATGGCGGGATTAAATGGTTATCCTCAATTTTAGGAGCCTTTTATTTGCATTTATTTTTCTTTTTGACTTCATTGAATCAGACTTTTTGTAATTTTCTAATTGCTTCGGTCTCCGCGCCCTTTTTGTCCTTTTAGACGCCGGTAGCGCAAACGTCTCTCTTTGTAATCATTATTCATACTCCTTCCCAAGGTAAGGTATTTAAGCGTTACAGAAAATCTTATCGTCTTTTACTTTTTCAAATCTGTATCTTTGAGTTTTCCATTTCCTCTCTCTCTTGTGCGTTCATCCTTTTTATCGTTCGTTGTCCAGAGATCCATCTTTTTTCTGTAAGATCTTCTTCCTTCTCTTTTATTTCCTTTATTCACCATGGTTTACCTTGTTGAGTCGCTTGATAATTTTCGTTCTGATTTCTTCATGGGTTGTTTTGGAGGAACTTTCTGAACCTTCAGATTATTTTCATTTGGCTGAGGGACATTGGTTCCCCAGTCTCTTTGTAGCTGAATGTGGCTTTTTTTTCCCGCAAACCCTTTGTGTCTGGAATTCTGTCAATATTTTGACGTGGTTCGTGCAAAAATATCTCCCAATACATGGAGAATAGTTAATGGAGTTCATAGATTAAATCAGATTCATGGAACTCGTATAGGAATTCCAGAAATTATGTTTTGCTATAGATGGGCTACCAGCGACAGTACTTTTTACTTGAAAACTAGGTTTTTAAATAGGGCTTTAGTGGTCAATCTCCCAGATGCCAATAGGGATTATTTCTAGCATGGTGTTGTTATGAAAAATTGGCAACATGCTCCACTAACTGAAAATGATGTGTATTAGGGTCCTAGATGCCCTCCATATGGCAATGGGATAGGTTGTTTTTATTTTAATTTATTTTTAAAATTATGCTTTCTTTGTGTTTGATAAAATGTGTCAATGATATTTTAATTTTGATTTATTTGCAGTTGACAGCAAGAGAAGGTCACCAAAAGAGACAGAAGTTAATTTAAAGCATCTAAAACTTATCTGGGGTTTGCATCAAACTGTTGCTGATGAACAATAAGATCAGCTTCATACTTGTTGCAGTACAAGAGTTACACCTCGTCTTTTACTGCTCGTCCAGTGATAAGTGACGTAGAACCAGTACCAGCTTCTGAAATTTCTTCACCTGAGTCACATATTCCTCTGAGAGATAGAATGAAGAGAATAAGAGCTCCTTCCCTCTTTGAGAAATCTGCCTCTGTTGCTGGAGAGGCAAAGAAAAGCAAGCAGGATGCCCAGAAAGGACAAGACAACTTGATGCACCTCCTCCAGCTGTTACTGTGAAGGTTACCGAGAAGCCCCTATGGCTCCGAGCAAGGTTACAGTTGTTTCCTCTCCAAGCGAGGTTATAGTTATATCACCGACCAAGATGACATCCTTGGTCGATAATGTTCCTGTTCCCATGAGGAAGCTGAAGAAGATATTCTAGGTCAATTTGGCTGAATCCATCTCTCAGCTCACGACTACTGGAAGTGGTGTTCCCACTTTTATTGCTCCGAGCTCTGCCATGAGCTCGGTGAAGTCTTGGATCATCCCTGAGATCCAAGGTATTGAAGAAAATCTTTCCCAGGATAGGGTTACCACTTTGGCAGCTCAGCACATTGCCTCAGTAAGTATTGCTAATTTAAACTTTCATTTTTCTATGTTATGTTCTAGCACTGACTTACAGTTATTTTTTTTTTCCAGTTGGTAACTTGTTTCAATACAATTCTGAAGAAGGACGAATCTATCAAGGCGTCCATCTCCTCTGGTGGTGTAGAGGAGGCTTTTGTAGGTCTGGCACAGTCTTTAAAAGATTCTCGTCAGAAGTATGTCGATGATAAAGCTTCTTGGGAGAAATAGCTTAATTCCACCGAGCAGGAGAGGGATCAAGCTGTTGAAGTCTCCAAGGGGTTGGAGAAGAAAATAAAAGACTTGGAGGAGAAGAACAAAGAGCTCGAGGGGAAGCTTCACAATGCTGGAGAGCTTGAAAGTAAGCTCAAGTCTGCTGAGGAAGAGTTAAACAGGCTTTGTGAAGTAAGTCGTCAGAAGGAAGAAGTGGAGAATAAATTGAAGGCTGCTGAAGAGCTTCTATCTGAGAAGCTTTCCTCGAAGAAAGTGAAAAGAAAATTAGTTGTGAAAAAGTCCTTCTGTGCTGGCTGGGACAAAGGTTGGAATAAGGGCTTGGCTGTCATGGTCTCACAAATGGAGTATAGCAGCCTCAAATACTTCAGGGATGGTTGGGTGGCTTCTCTGACAGAGATGAATGTCGATGAGAACTCCGACCTATTTCAGCGACACATTCCTGGCCCTCCCTCCTACTCCCGAGGAAGAAGAAGAGGACGAATATGCCTCCGAGGAATCTTCTATGATGGTCGGGGATCAAGTACCTACTGTTAAACACCGCTACGAACAGCCCCAACCAACTATTACTCCTATCGATCAGCTCCACTTAACCAACATTTCAGCCGAGCAGCTTCCATCACCCACCGAGCAAACTTTTGTTCCATCCAATTAACCTTCCTTTTCATCCCAGCCTCCTGAGAAAGTTTTGGGAGACAATGAGAAGGCGTAGAGTTGTTTGGACTTTTATCTCTGTTTTATTTTCTTTGTCAAATGTAGCTCTGAACTATGTACTTCTCTTTTATGATGCAATAAAATTTGAAATTTTGATTGTTCATATTATTGATTCTCTTCTTCTCGCTTTGTCTACATTTTATTGATTCTTTCCATCTCTTTTCTTTACTAGTTTATGGCTAGAATGGAACTCTTGTCAGCTCATGATACAAAATTGTTGAGACAATGTAATGAGTACTTCAAAGATGGTTATACAGATATGCTTGAAGCTGAAATCGTTGATATCCTCGGTCAAGATGCTTCAGAGCAAGCAGTTGAAGCCTACCAGTATTTAATGTGTCTGCTTGACCGAGCAGTGGCTAACAATGTAGCGTATTATGAAATGATTAAAGACCTCCAGGGAACTCTTGAGGAGCTTCAACAACAATAAAAGTAGTCTATATCCCTTTTTCACCAGGGATATGAGAAGAAGTATCAGCAACTAAGTGTTGATAAAGGATATAATAGATTGATTGCTACCTATGATGTGAGGGAGAGAACTTTGAAGACCGAGGTCGAAGAGCACAGGAAGATAGCTAAGTTGCTGGAGCAGAAAAATAATAACCTGCGAGGTGAGATATCTCAATTGAAGTCTGCATCATCTTCCTCGAACGCCGTAGTCCCTGTCAACGACGAGGGCTTATCTTTCTTAGAGGTCGAAAATGCCAATTTGAGAGACGAATTGGAGACTTTGAAGAGAACTGGAGCCTCTACTTCTTCTCGCGGTCGAGCAAGAGGTTCTCAGGGACGAGCAAGAGCTTCTCAGCTTACTATTAAAGAGCAAAGAACTCAATCAGCTTTGGAGAATCAGGCCTTTCAGCTAAAGGCGAAGAATCAAGCATTAGCAAAGATGTCCAAGAAAATTATGAATTTGGATGAGCAACTCTCTACACAAAAGTCTGCCTTGGAGAATAAAGAACTTTTCATAAAAAATCTCCACGAGCAGCTGGAAAGGTTGACTTATCAATTCCACAAGCAACCTAGAGAATTTTGGATGGCCGGCTATAATGAAGCCCTCTATCACCATGATGACCGGATTCAGTAGTCGAACAATGAGGGGTATAAGCAAGGATGGTTAAATGCCTTGGGTGTGCTACAATTGGAATAAGGTCACTATTTGTGGGATTACTATAATCCTGGGTTGCTTGACCTGCCAGTGCCACCATTTAAACTCGACATGAGATGGATTCCTGCTCGGACAATCCCTCAGTGTTTGATTTCCAAATATCTTGGCGACTACAGTCTCCATTCCAATGTTGAGATATCTCGCCCGGAGCATCTAATCGATCGGCCCCATCTGTGATGAACATCAGGATGCTCAAAGACCTTAATTTCATAAATTCCCCTTATGCTTTAGACGATCCTCCTACTGGTGAGGAACCTGCTTCAAAAGCAAAGGGGAAGAAACCAATGGAATAGGAATCTTGAGTAATAATTAATATGTATTTCACTCTCGATGTATTTTGCTCTAGATTCTTGCAATTTCGATTGTCTTGGAAATATTTTGTAAAACATTTCTTTTTATTTACTAATAAATGTGCACGTATATCTGTTAAAAAGATAGAAATATTTTGTGTTACTTTAAATTGTTGATCAACTAAAGTTGGTGAAAATTTATTGATGACTATCTTAATTTAATGAGAATCATTTGTCAAACAACCAAAGTTGATGATATTTCATTTTTTGACCAACTATTTAAAATGCCATAACCAACTGTTTCCGACCAACCGGAGATGGTGTCTTTCATTCTCGACCAACCTTAGTTGGTAATTTTTTTTTATTTTTGACCAACTTATAGTTGGTGGATTTTCTTCCCAACCAACCGGAGTTGGTATTTCTGGGAAATTTTTATTCCCGACCAACTTATAGTTGGTGGATTTTCTTCCCAACCAACCGGAGTTGGTATTTCTGGGAAATTTTTATTCCCGACCAACTTATAGTTGGTGGATTTTCTTCCCAACCAACCGGAGTTGGTATTTCTGGGAAATTTTTGGTCCCAATCAACTTATAGTTGGTGGATTTTCTTCCCAACCAACCGGAGTTGGTATTTTTAGGAAATTTTTGTTCCTAACCAACAGGAGTTAGTATTTCTGGGAAATTTTTGTTCCCAACCAACCAGAGTTGGTATTTCTGGGAAATTTTTATTCCCGACCAACTTATAGTTGGTGGATTTTCTTTTCAACCAACCGGAGTTGGTATTTCTGGGCTTTATGCGTAGTGTGCAGTACTAGTACTCCGAAAAAATTTCAACAAAAAGAGAGAATTGGGCGAAATAACCAAAACTTTATTCATATCGAAGAAAACTGCATTACATAGAGATGAGACTACTGATAATATTTACGAATATGATATGCATTCCAGGCATTATTAAACTCCTCCCCTTCTAAAGTTTCAATTCTATATGTCCCTTGTCGAATAACCTCTGTTACTCTGTAGGGCCCATGCCAGCTAGCTTCCAGTTTATCGTGTTTTTGAATTACTTTGTTCAACACATAGTCCCCTTCTTTCAGTTTCTATTTCTTCACTCTCTTGTTGTAGAACAAAGCTATTCATTGCTGGTAAGCAGCATTCCTGATGGCTGCTTCTTCTCTAACTTACTCGAGCATGTCCAAGTCTAACCTTCTCATCAAGTCGCTGACAGGGGAATTGAAGTTCAGCACTCGGTGTGTTGGGAGGCCCAGTTCGGCAGGTATAACAGCTTCACTTCTAAATTCCAGCATATATGGAGATTCTCCTGTTGCTGCTCGGGGAGTAGTACGATAAGCCCACAGTACAGAATGTAGCCCGTTGATCCAATTTGCCTTTTTATTATTTAATCTTTTCTTCAAGCCATTCAGCAGTGTCATGTTCGTCACTTCAGTTTGCCCATTGATTTGGGGATCGCCTGGTGCGGAGTGGGTTTTTAGTATGTTCGACTGACGACAATATGCAGCGAACTCCTCATTATCAAATTGTGTTCCATGGTCGGTGATGAATGTATGTGGAAGACCATATCTACAGATGATATTTATCCAAATAAATTGGTACACTTTTTCGTACGTCATGTCGACAAGAGGCTCGACTTCCACCCACTTAGTAAAGTAATCCACTGCGATGATGAGATATTTAAATCTTCCTTTGGTCGTTGGAAGTGGCCCAACCAAGTCAATTCCCCACATGGAAAATGTCCAAGGGGAAGTAATGGGTGTCAACAATGCTTGGGGAGTTCTTCGGATAATGGAAAAGCGTTGACATTTGTCAAATTTTTTTGCATAGGCTATGCAATCAGCCCTCATTGTCGACCAATAGTATCCCTGCATCATTATCCTTTGCAGAAGTGTCCGACCTACTACATAGGCTCCACAAGACCCTTCATGGACTTCTTCGATCAAGTCTTTCACCTCGGCGGGATGTACACATCTCTACAAGCCAGCTATAATTGCTCGTCTATATAGAACACCATTGGTTAATACATAACGAGCAGCTTTAAACTTTAGTTTCTTGGCTGCTAGTTTGTCAGTTGGCAAATACCCTTGTTCAATCTATGTCCTGATAGGATCCATCCAAGATGGTCCTAAATCAAGGGTAATAAATTTCATCATAAGATCTTCATCTATGCACTGACTAGCCAAGACTTCAATTAGGATTGTTCTCCGTAGCTCAGTGCGTGTGGTTGATGCTAAATGAGCTAAGGCATCTGCTCTAGCATTCTCCAATCTTGGTATTTTAATTATTTGCACTGCCATTAGACTTGATAAAATTTCCATCGCTTTTGCATGATAGCTGATCATTAATTCTCCTTTGGCTGCATATACTCCCAGTATTTGATTTACGATCAAATGCGAGTCACTGAATACAATAACTTTCTCTGCAAACATGGTTTTTTCCAGATTAAGGCCTGCAATCATAGCTTCATATTCAGCCTCATTATTAGAAGCTTTGAATTGGAATTGCAGAGCATATTCCATATCGACCTCATCCGGGCTATTTAAAACAATCCCTACCCCACAGCCTGTAGTGCAAGATGAGCCATCCACATATAGGTTCCATATAGGTACCTCGTCTTCAAATTTTTGATTAGGCAGAGTTCCTCGGTGAAACATTTGCTGCTTCCTTTTGTCCTCATCCAACGCTTCTTGCTGCTCGTTGACAAGCTTCTCTTGCTCGCCGAACAACTTCTCTTTCTCGTTGATTAACTTCTTTTGTTCGTCGACCAACGTAAGTTGATCGGGGTTTAAATTCGATGATCCTCTAACATCCACAGGTTTGTCGGTATCTGGCTTTTTCTCCTCGGAGGTATCAGGGTAGATAAACTCTGCTATAAAATCTGCTACTACCTGCCCTTTTAGTGCCGATCTAGGCTCATAAATTATACCATATTCACCGATTTCTATTGCCCAATACATCAATCTCCCTGATTTTTCTGGTTTACAAAGAGCTTGCCTCAACGGCATATCAGTATACACGACTATGGTATGAGCCTAGAAGTATGGCCTCATTCTTCTACTCGCTTCAATCAGCGCCAATGCCAACTTTTCCATTCTTGGATATCTGATTTCTGCTCCTCGGAAGGCCTTACTAGTGTAATAAATTAGTTTTTGCACTCCGTCCTCCACTCTTATTAATGCCGAGCTAACTCCATTTTCTGAAACTGCCAGATATAAGTACAATCTTTCTCCCATCACTGGCCTAGACAATAGTGGAGGTGCTCCCAGATATTTCTTCAACTCTTGAAAGGCTTTCTCGCATTTTTCATTCCATTCAAACATTTTTGGGAGTGTTTTGAAGAATGGAAGGCATCTATCCGTTTCTCATGATATAAATCTGTTAAATGCTGCCACTCGCCCTGTGAGACTTTGTACTTCCTTCTTCGTCGTTGGAGATCGCAGCCCTAATAGAGCTTTGATCTTTTCAGGGTTTGCTTCAATACCTTGTTGGTTGATAATATACCCGAGGAACATTCCTTCTCGTACTCCGAATATGCACTTTATGGGATTCAACTTCATTTGATATTTATCTAATTGATCAAATGCCTGGCCTAAGTCAACTAGATGGTCAGCAACTCTCTTGCTCTTTGTCAGCATATCATCAACATAAACTTCCATATTGCAACTGATCTGCTCTGCAAACACCTTATTCATCAGTCGCTGATATGTTGCACCTGCATTTTTCAAACCAAAAGTCATAACATTATAACAATAAGTTCCCCTAGGGGTTATGAAAGAGGTACTCTCCCTGTCTTCAGGTTTCATTTTGATCTGGTTGTAACCAGAATAAGCATCCATGAAGCTCAGCAGCTCGTGTCCTGAGGTAGCATCCACTAATTGATCAATTCGGGGCAAGGGAAAATGATCCTTTGGGCATGCCTTGTTGAGGTCGGTGAAGTCTACACACATCCTCCATTTGTAATTCTTCTTTTTCACCATCACCATATTTGCTAACCAGTCTGGGTATTTAACATCTTCAATAAAACAAGCTTTCTGGAGCATCTCGACCTCCTCCTGTATATCTTGGTTCTTCTCGGGGCTGAACACTCTTCTTCTCTTCTTTACTGGCTTGATCTTCTTATTCACATTGAGCTCGTGACATAAGAAATTTGGGTCTATTCTGGGCATATCCTCATGACTCCAAGCAAAAGTTTGTTTTCTTCTTTTTTAGAAAACTATCAATTCCTGTTTTAGTGAGGCATCTAACGATGAACCTATCTGAGTTGTTCGTTCTGGATGCTCGTCGTCCAAAATGATGTTTTAAGTAGCTTCCACTACCTGACCTTTCACGAGTTGCGACTTGTTTCTAGGATCCAATATTTCAATCTCTGCTCCTTCATCCAATTGGTAGGTAGTAGTCTTTTTCCTAGATTCCTCCAGCTCTTCCTGCTCGGCAGATGAGTAGTAACATTCCCGAGCTACTTTTTGGTCACCCTTTACAACTCCTACTCCAAAATTGGTTGGAAATTTCAGGCATTGATGTACCGTAGATGGTACTGCTTCGAACTTCTTCAATCCTACCCTTCCCATGATGATATTATAAGATGATCGGACATTCTTATCCATCACGAAGAAGCGTACTCTTTCTGTTCGACAAGCAGGCCATGTACCAATGAACATATCCAACTTGATCGTTCCAAGTGGAAAAACTTTCTCACCAGCAAAACTAAGGAGGGGCCTGTGATAAGGCTCCAACTGAGACAACTTTAGATTTAAGCTGTCAAAGCACGAGTAGAACATAATATCAGCCGAGCTACCATTATCAACCAGTACTCTCGAGATCATCGCTTCCTTCATTCTCATTTTGATCACCAATGGGTCATCATGAGGATACAACACACCTGCAAGGTCGTTCTTTGAGAAACCGATGACCATTTTTTCTTTGTTGACCTTCCTTGGGCGATCATCTTCAGCCAAGTTTATTTGTTGAATATATGAACAGGCTTGAGCCTTATTGAGGTAAGCTTTTCTTTCTGCAGTAAGGTCTCCACCTCCTGCATCTCCACCTGTAATAACATTACAATCAAATGATCCAAAACGTATTAAAAATACCTCACGTTCTGGCTGCCTTGGTCTTTTAGGGAGATCGGGGTCATCTTCTGGATCATCTTTATAGTCTCTTTTCATGTTCTCCTCTGCTCAACGAGGACATCTAGACCTATCTCTTGCTCGGTCGCTGCTTCTTCTTTCATTTCTACAATCAACATACTTTGTCAGTTTTCCTCGTCTAATGAGTGCTTCGATCTCATTCTGAAGAGTTATGCAATTTTTGGTCGTGTGGCCATGATCTTTGTGTAACTCGTAATATTTGGCCTTATTCCTCCTGTCAGGGTCTGACTTCATTTTCTCTGGCTAGTTTAGCTCCTCGTTGTTCTTGATTTCTTCTAAAATGTGGTTGATGTCTACCTTCAAAGGAGTATAATTTTCAAATTTCTTTAATACCTCCCATGATGGCTTTGTTTTTGACTTCTTGTCACCACCATTGTTCTTATGCTCTTTCTTTTTAGCCTTATCAACCTCCACCTTGGTCTCTTTGGTGTCCATGTTCTTCTTCGCAGCCATAGCCTCCTCGACATTCATGATCTTGGCTGCTTTTACCATCAGTTCTGACATGGTTCTGGGTGGATCTTTGGCCAAAGTATAGTACAACTTGTTGGGTAACAGCCCACTCATCAGAGCAGTAATCGTTGTCTTTTTCTCATAATCAATAACTTCGAGTTTCTCGTTATTGAAACGAGTTATATAATCCCTGGTGCTCTCACCTACTTTTTATCTAAAACTTAACAAGTGTGCTACTTGTTTAACCCGTTTTTCTCTAAAATAGAAGTTTCTAATGAAGAGCTCGGCGAGTTGAAAGAAAGTTGAAATCTTACCCCGAGGAAGATTATTGTAGCATATTTGAGCAGATCCTGTAAGAGTTCCCGATAATGCCCTGCATCTCATCTCATCTGGTATAGCATAGATGTCGGCAGCTGCTTGGTATTTCTCTATATGAAGGACAGGGTCAGTTTTTCCATCACATTTAGGAGTCACAACAGGTGATTTGAACTTTGATGGTGTTGGAAAAGCCACATTTGCCTGGACAAAAGGTGTCCCTTGGACAAAAGTTCTTTATAGAGGATTCTTGGCCTTATTCATTTCCCCCAATATATCCTCCAACCGCTGAATAGAGTCTTTCCATGTATCATTTCCCTCATCGTCCCTGTTGGTTCGAGCAACAGATTGTGTTGAGTTCACCTCCTAGGATCTATCTTGTCAAGTAACTGGTTGTGATTGGGCAGAACCCTCTCTTAGATCAAATGGTCGTCGAAAGTTTCTTGACGTAGCCTTAGGAGGACTTTTATTCTTCCTAGGGCCCAATCGATCAAAAGGAGAGATCCTACTTAGTCTTTCCAATGCACTAATCCTTTCTGGAGAGAGAGTGATGTTTCGTTCAGTATCTGTGGCTCGTACTGATGAAGTTCGACCCGGTTGGTAAGAAAAATCATCATATTTCTCGGTGCGATATGAATTTCTTTGCCTAATGTGTGAAGAAAGTAAACAATTATTTCTTTGAACACTTCGTTATCTTGAATGGGTTGACGCTCCACCCTGGATAGTTTGCATGAGTTGTCGCATAGTTTCTTGCATGGCTGTCTGGCCATGAGCCAAACTGGCCATAATTCCAGCTAGATCTTGGATATTTGGAGGAGCAGATGGATTTTGGGGGTTTCCAGCGTCTCGATTGCTGGATTTAGGATTGTCAACCATTGATAATGAATTGTTTTTGGTGAAAAACGATAATTACAGTCGTTTTCCCACAGACGGAGCCAATCTGTTGATGTAAAAAATTAGATTATCTCTAATTATTTAATCACAGATAAAATAAATAAGACAAAAGAATTTTTAAAGTGGTTCAGCCTTAAAAGAATGGCCTACGTCCACTGTTTTTGTTATTGCTGAGTGTTTGGGAATTCTCGATAACGAGATTTTTTACCAAGAAATTCCGAGTCCCCTTACAATGAGGATGATACAATGTATTTATAGCCCTGAGGCTATACATGTGAAAGGACAATACATAATTGTTCAATAAGCATATACATTTGTATGATAATAATCAGCATTTAATGCGCATTTAATCCTCTTAATTGTCTAGTAATAAATTCTCTGATCGAGGTGCAGCTCGGACCACCCAAGTTTCTTGGACCGCATAAGTATCTCGGTATCCATGAGTTGTTCGGTGTAGTAAAGTTCCTCGGAGAGCACCTAATGCTCGGAGTATCTGGGTTGGTCGGGGAAATTGAGTTCCTCGAAGTCAAGGTGTTGTTCAGAAGTGTTTGTTATTGCCATGTAGATTTCCACGTGTCTCCACTTAATTGAGCCATGTCAGCAGACTAAATTTGGTATTAACACTAATGTAGAACAATTCGTCTAATCATGGGACTCATGAGTTGAGACGTCGCTATAAATTGAAATTCTAAGTTTTAAGCTAAAAAACATTAAAATGAATTTTAAAGAGGCCTTAAAACTTCACACGGTACCAATGTAAGTTGAAAAAATAAATTGTGCAGTCATGGGACTCACGGGTTAAGACTGTGATCTGAATTTTTAAATTTGAAGTGCTGAGCTTCAAAATTGGGTGTTGAATAATGAAAATGTTAAATAACAAGAAAACGGATAGGAAAGGGGATCTATATTCTCACATGGGCTCAATATAACTTGTAGAAATAAACCATGTAGTAATGGTAATCATGGGTAAAGACTACAATCTAAATTTCAATTTTTTAAGCTTGAAAACTTGTCATTAGGGTGAAAAAGTAGATTAACAACCATATGATCCAAAAAGAGGGTCAAGCACCTCCCATGGGACCAATCTAACTTGTAGAAATAACATATACAGTAATGGGACTAAAGACTTAAGAATTTGATCTAAATTTGAAAATTCTAAGTATTAAGGTTGAAAATTGAGCATTGGGGGTCAAAACGTAAAATAAAAAGCAAAAGACTGATTAGGCCTAAATGATCGATATTTAACGCCTTAATTTTGGTATGTTTTACAGTATTGAACATTGAACTTAGCCCAGATGTATCTCATATTTAGGGTACTAACCATTTTGGCCAGTATTTCATGTTTTGTATATTTCTCTTACATTTTAGAGGTGTAAGTGGATGGAAAAATAAAGTCAAAATAGTGAAAGAACCGTGAGAAAGGAAAGTCGAGGGCATTTTAGTAATTTTATAACTAGAAAACAAGAGGAACCAACCTAAAATTCGAAGATCTGGAAATCGCGATAATACTGGAATAAACGGAACTTTAGTCCGAGATACGATTACAAATTTACAAGCATTTGAAGTTGAGAAGAAAGTCTGATGGAAAAACTGAAATTAAGAGAAAATCAGGAAAAATAAGGCAAGCTTGGCAGAGATCCTAAACCAACCCGATTCATTTAAGTAAACTAGCTCGCTTCATGGTTCGATCATGGGTTCGGTTCGGCCAAAGGGTTCGGTCCAAAACGGGAGTTTACAATTTTTCCTAGATTTTAGGAGAAGTAGTTCGAGTCTATCCCAAGCTCTTTTTATGAATTTTGCATTTGTATAAGGCTATTAGGATTATTTTAAATGTATTATGCATCACTGCAAGGAAACTTAAGATTTAGAACAACTTGGAGAACAATGTACATTCCTTTCATCAAGAATTAAATATAAGACCGAGCTTATTTCTATTTTCTTCAAGTGTTGGTTTCACTTGCATGCCTTTATGTTCTTCAATATTGGTTACATCTATTCATCTCATCTTTATTATTGTTTCATCATGTTTTCTTTTCATCAATGAATTATTGCGTAGAGATTAATACTATGTCCCGTTAAACTCATCGCAAGTTGGGGAACATGAACCCAACCTAGGTTTTTGAAGTTAAATACAAAATTCGACATAATTGTATGCTTAATTATTAGAGTTTGATATTTTTATTAAAATAATATAGTAGATCTATTAACTCTGTTTGTCAAAGGCAACCGGACTATTTGGGAATGCGATATAGGTGTGAATAATCCCATCATTCACGTAATTACATTGTTGACTAAATATTTTGTAGATTAACATCCACACATATTTAGTGCTTAGGATTAGTCAATGTTCTTCTCCTAATTATTTATATAGCTGTCAAGAATTTTATATTTAGAAAAAATTATCTACGATTCGGTGGATTAGATTCCAACTCCATTCTTCTTAAATTATTATCAAAACAAAAAATTCTAATTTTTTTTTCTTAGTTTAAATTTCACTTGCTAGTTTAATTCCTGTAGTCAAATAGAAATTTTCCCGAAATAAAGTCGTATTCTCTTTTCTTTCGAGATTCGATACCTTGATTTTAGAATCCGACCCTACTATCGTCAAAATGTTCTACATCCTATGCCCTGAGAATTCAATCCTGACTTATCGGGTATTACTTGAGTGACATACTTGCACTTGAGTCGTATGTACACACATAGCACACACATTTTGCATCACATCAAGTTTTTTGTTCCATTGTCGAGGAGTAGGTAGATTGTAGGTTAGGTTGAATTGATCTTAATTTGACTCTAAATCCTAAAAAGCCAAAAAATTCAAAAATTCAAAAAATTCAAAAAAAAATAAAAAAAATATCCAAAAATCCCCAAAAAATTTAAAGTAAATGAAAATAAAAATAAAAATATTCTCTCAAGTCCTTAAATGCAAAATACTTATTCCACTCCAACTCACCTGCCAATAATAGAACTCCTTCCGTCTAGCAATAACACTCCAAAAACTCCAAATTTATGGGTACTACCTCCTACACTGAGTAGTCACACCACGAGTCAAACGTCAAGGAACTCTAGTGAGGATAGTGATTCTTTAAGCGTGAATGGGATGTGAGATAATGTTAGTTTCGAAATATGAGAGGGTGAGATTCTGTACTGCCCTATAAGATACCTCTTATACCCAGAGCGAACCGTCGCTATGGGATGCATTATATTCTAGTATAATGAAGGGAAATTTCACTTTAGGAATGGGATGCTTCGAATTCTCTTTACTTTTCATGGTATGGTGTCAAAGAAGCCTTATCTTAATATTCGAGAGTTTGATGAGTCGTGCAAAATGTTTAATGATTAAGCTTACACCCAATACCTCGTACGTCTCAAGATTTTCCCTATCTCAATTAAGAAAAAGTCCAAGACTGGTCTTTGAACTTTAGCACCGAACTCTATCAGTACGTGGAAAGATAAATTTCTCTCAAAGTTCTTTTCCACTCACATGACCAACTCTATTCGGGCTCAAATCAAGATTTAAAAAAAAAATAATGAATCCTTTGATAAGTGTTCGAATAGGTTCAATGAGTTAGTTAACATGTGTCCACATCATACTTTTGAGAAGTGGAGACTTATCTCCTACTTTCACCACGGCTTAGTCTAAGATCAATGCAATTTGTTGAAATAATGTGTCTGGAAGAGTTATTTGGGTTTGATACAGATGATGCGGAGGCCTACTATAAGAATGTCTCCAAGACTACTCAATCTTAGGAAACATCAGATTCGGACACCCAGCCTAAAGCTACAATCATGTACAAAGCTCCTTTCACATTCGGGCTCCACCACTTGGACTAGGAATCCGAGTTGAAGCTCCAAATTAATGAATTAACCAAGAATATAGAGGACGTGGTAGAAGCTAAGGGAGAGATATATCCATCCTATCTCGAGCTTCGAAGAATGAGATTTATGCGATTTATGAGGTGGGACATTTAACGAAGGAATGCCTGACTCTACAGGCCTAAAAAATTATGCTGCAAGAGCAATTTAAGGAGGTGGGAGTTGATAAAGGGAATTTTAATGCCCCTCAATGGAATTCTTTTAATCCCTCATGGAGAAACCATCCCGATTTTAATTATGGGAAACCAAATATGACGATGAACCCAAATTGACACGTTCCCTAACAACCGCTACCATTCTCACCTTACCAATAAGTTACACTAATGCAAGAACCTCCTCCCATGCCATATGTGATCCTATAATGAAAGAGTCTTGAGGATACTCTGCCTCAATTTATGCAAACTCAATCAACAATAAATACCCAAAATGCTCGAAAAATTTCCAACTTAAAGGCACCATTATCCAAGTTACAATCCTCATTAAGTGTCCAATAGAAGGAGATGTTTCCCTCCTAAGGCCAACGACCTCCCCAAGGTCAAAACTCCCAAAGGTCAAAACTAAGTGAGCTCTAGACCCGATGAAAATCAAGAGAAATGTCAAGAGATAACCACTTTATGTTGTGGAAGAGTAATGGACTTGTCACCTCCTTCACACGGCGTTCAAAATGACAAAGAGGTTTCACCTGGAACATAAAAGGCCGAAGACGACCCCTTGGAAGAGAGTGAAAAAGAAGACACAGTTAGTCCCGAGATGGTAGACCCCCTATAATTTCACCATACCCTCAATAGTTGGTCCCTCTTTCTAAAGAGGCCTCTCGTGATGACATTCTAGAGGTGCTAAAGTTAGTGAAGCTAAGCCTACCTTTTCTTGAGGCTATCAAACAAATCCCCGCATATGCTAAGTTTTTAAAGGACTTGCTCGCGGTGAAACATAAATTGAAGGTAAAGAAGAAGATTTTCCTAGAACAAAATGTGAGTTTGGTACTATTGATCAAACTCCCACCCAAGTATAAATATTCGGGTGCCACCACAATTTCGTGCATTATTGGAGAGAATAAAATATAGAGCGATTTATTAGATTTACAGGCGAGTTTCAACATTATACCCTATTCTATCTATAGAAATCTTGAATTGGGATATCTTAAGCACACCAAAATTACTCTCCAACTTATGAATTATTCTGTGAAAGTAACCTGTGGAGTATTTGAGGATGTGATCGTCCAAGTTGACACTTTTTACTTGTCGATAGATTTTGTCATTTGGGACACAAAGCCTTCCTCTCCATCAAGTCATCATGTTCCCGTCATATTTGGTCGCCCTTTCTTAGTGACAACTAATGCATTGATTAATATGCATAATGGGAAAATGAAACTCATGTTTGGGAATATGACATTTAAAATTAATATGTTGGACATCACCAAGAAAAGGGGTGATGAAGGTGATTTACAAAACATGGATCTTAATAAGGAGGTAGTATATAAAAAATATGAGGGCAATAATTATAAAGATCCACATGAGGCGTGTTTAGTGACGGCTATCGAGAACAATAGAGAGTATTTAGAGTCTGATCAAGAAATGTGTATTATGAGATAGATGTTAGATGAGAATGAACTCAATAAGTGAACGACATCACTACCCCACGGGATAGTGACACAATCGATCTATCTGCTTGGCCACCTAATTTTTCTTTAGATATGAGTCTTGGAAACTTTGAGGAAGAATTCGACCTCGTTGATGAGGATATCACTGTTGAAGCCCATTTAGTATTGGAATTATTTTGTCACTTATATGAGAACGATTGGAATGCTAGGATAGATCAATTCCTTCTTTATGAACATGCACCCAAGCCTTTCAAAAGTATGCTGAAACATAAGGTTTTATCTATTAGTGATGAAATGGTGGAAAAAATCATTCGAGCATTTCCACACAGTGATGCATGTTCTTTTATACCGCATTGCCCTTTTCCACCACGTCCGCCCATGCCATTTGAGTTTTTGGATGACATCGAGGATATGACTTGAGTATTGTCTAATTTGGAGCCCGGTTTATCAATTCTCGAGTTTGAGGGAAATATATGCTTAGAGAGTAATTTGGAATTTCAGTATAATAGTATCTTCAAGTCTGAGTATGTATGCTATAATGTGACGATGCATCTAGACAATTTAACTCACTGCATTCATTATGTGCCTCCCTATGCATACTTTTTCTATGGAGTTGATTCCTAATTGTTTATACTTTTGATTTATGATTTGGAGGAGATGGGGAAGATTCTATTATCGAACCTCTTATACTGGGATGAGTATATCTTTAGATAGAGTTTTTCGCACCCCTGATGTATATGGAGTGAATTTGTGAGGTAATTTTGAGTCGTGTGCATTTGTAGAATGCTTAGGATTGAGTTGAATTCATTTTAGTAAGAGAGGAGAGCTTTTGTTTTTGTCAAAACTCATCCCAGGAGTGATAAAAATTAAAACGCAGTGAAATTTGAGTGTCTTCAGTCATATTTAGTGAATTTAGGTTCAACTTGATGAGACTTGTATGATCCTACACCCCCATGCCTGAGAAAAAGAAAAAAATCGGAGAAAATTAGGTCTTGATAGCAATTTAAACCAAATTCGTTCGGTTCGAGGGACGACCTGGTTCACTCTAGTGTGTTGCCAACATGCAATTTTCACCCAATTTTTTCACTTCTGTCCAACCTTTTCACCTACCCTCCCTCCCAATTCACCCCCTTTCCTCCATATCCGAAAATACAACCCGAAAACTTCCCTCCACCATGAAAACCATACATTTCCCATTCTCCACTCATTCCCCGCCTAAACGTTTTCATTTTCCCATATCTTCACACCCCCTCACACCTAGAAGTATCACACCCTTGCACTACTTCCCCACACCTAAACTCTTCACTTCTCCCCTACAAATTATCTCAAGTTTCTCCCATAATTCATCCTCCTCATGTCTCCCAAATCCTTTGTTTGAAAATATGATTCCATTGAAGTGGAGGATAACAAAGCCCAAGACACATACTAGTCGGTGCAAGAACGCAACTGGTGAAATGAGTACTTTAGCCACAATCGCACCATCTTCACATAACGAAAAGTCATTTTGGATCAAATACCTGTGAATGTCACCTCTCTATTTTTGTGATTTTGGTGGAAAAATTGGTTAGCCAATTACTTGGTTTTCCCCCATAAGGACGTTGTCCGATAATTTTACGGCTCCCTCGTCCGCACTTCCAAAGGACATTACGAGTCATTCATAAAAGACAAAAGGATTCTGCTAACACTCAACATCATCAAACGAAAATTTTGTTCAATGGGGGTCACATTCTTTGATCACCCCACCTATCCATATAAGATCTCAGCTCTCACTCGTCTCCAATTCTCTAACCGATGGGGCCTCGACACCCCATGGACTTGGGTGACTTTCCTTTCCAAGAAACTTTCAAAGCGTACTCTCTTATCCAATCTTATCACATGTAGCACAATACTGTCCACAAAATTATTCGGCAATACACCTTTAAGACGGGACGTTTCTTTATTTCCTATTCAACATGTAAGCTAAGATTAACCTCGCCCACATTTACTTCGATAATATCACTTCAGCGGACTGCGATAGCATCGAAAAGACGTCTCTCCCTTACACCCACTTTATTACTACTCTTTGCGTTGATGTGGGTGCCATTGTGTGGGGCCATCGAGAGCATGAGACCAAGCTAATGAATGCAACCTCCACCGGGCAAAAGAAACACTCAAACCCAAAATGTCCAATCTCCCCCCGAACCCATTTTCTAGGATGTTGAAATGGGGGGAAGTGCCGAAGAGAATGAAGAAGAGAGTGGGGAATAAGGGTATTTCCAAGAGGACGTCCCAGGCAAAGATGATCCAGTCGACCCATATTTTAAGGCTGATTTTAATGAGCATGCAATTAGGACAACGATAATTAATAGTCATATAGATCAACTCCAGGCCCATCTTAACGAGTTTATCTTTGAGTACCAGGATGACCGTTTTTCCTATCTGAGATATACTTAAATGATGATCTGGCTTCAAGACAATTTGTACCGACTCATTATGGGCTCGGGTGCTCAAATGCCCAACTGTTATTGGGACCCATATGCTCATGACCCGAATAAGACCGATATCTCTTATTAGCTTATGGACATGTATTTTCTTTATTATGCACTTTGTTCATTTTTTATCATTATATCCATAAATGAACTATGTAATCTTTATCTCTTATTAGTGCAATGATATTTAAATGTTTTTATTGTTCATTAGCATTTAAAATTTTGTTTGTTTTATTTTCGCACTCTTTCTTGTCTTATTTAGTAGTTGTCCTTTTCATTAAGGATAATACAAAAGTCTAAGTTGGGGGGGTACAAGTGCATCTTTCAAACTTACACAGCTCTTAAAATGCCCCCAAAAATTTGAAAAATGTAAAAAACTCAAAAAAATGGAAAATTTAAAATAAAAAGTCAAAAATATTTTTCTTCAAAATAAATTACAATTAAAATTTCAAATCCTCAAAAATATCACTAAATTTTTGTTTGAAGTCTCAACTTGTAAAAACCCATTGCACTAGGCCAAAATTGAGCAAAAATGAAAATTGAGGGGAAATTGACAACTAATATGAATAAATGTGGAGATTTTAAGTCAGTGATTTTTTAGCCTATCATCATTTTCGAGTAATTAAATCAATCCAAATTAAAAATAACTCAAATTTAATTTTAGTGATAAAAACTCATTTGATCTCTAAATCCTTGTTTGATCAGTTAGAAATGCGAGTGGAAATATTATTTTGATAAACGCTAAAAATGTCTCAAATTTAAATAAATCTCGAGACGCTTATGGTAATGTGATTAGTAATTCGGGCATATGAAGTTAGAACATCATTTTGTTAACCAAAGATAGTATCCATAAAAAGTCATGAAAATATCCTTTTGATAGCCAACTTGATTCTAAAAATGATATCCCTTTTCGTTTGTTAACCCGAAAAATCCAAATTAGCCTGGAGCTATGAAAATTGAAATATTCATAAATCAAGTCCATACAGTACATAAAAAGGGGAAAAAATAAAAATGAATGCTCAAATAAAAATGAAAAAAAAAAATAGAAAGAAAACAATGAGAAAAATATGAAAAAAATAAAGAAAAGAGAAAAATGAGTAAAAGCTCGAAAAAGTGCTAACGGATAATCATAAGACCAAATATTTCCCGGCATTTCCATTACTACCCAAAATACCCTCAACTCAAAAAAGTCCTAACCGAGTCCACATAACGAAGTCAATCACCGCGTGCAAAGCTAAAAATATAAAAAGATAATAAAGAGACAAAACGGTGAGAATAAAGAACAATGTTTTTCCATTTTTTAATGACTATATTCTGTTCACGAGATCGTATTCACCATAAAAAATTCCATCTTTCAATTTGTGTGTAAACTCGTGTCCAATTACATTTACTCTTAATATCACGCACACTGAGAGAAAAATCTACAATCCGAGTGATTCATTTGTGAGTGCATCCCGTGAGAAATTGAATCAAAGAGAATTTTCAAAATGTAACATAATGATCAATCATTGGAAGTTAGCGGTTAATTTTTTACTTCGTACACACACAGTATGAATTTAGATTTATCGAATAAAAAATTGTTGTGATTAATTTTTTATAATTTAAATCATACGATTTTTAATTATTTTGATCTTTTCTTTGAGTCTTAACATGTGGTACAAAACAAATCTTGCGAGTAAATTCACTGTAAACCCCCATGAGACACCACTCGTCCAAGTAAGGTAATCTAGGAATTTAACGAATTGTTGCATACGATAAACATAATCATTTTTTTGTGAAAGAGGTATTATATCCATTAGTTGTTTAGAGGTTTCCTTAGAGACTTTTAATCTCATTCTTTTACATTGTTCGGAAGTAGTCACGTTCTAAGTTAAGGAATTTGATTAGGCACAAATATTCCATATTTATCCCCTTAATCTTGATATTTTTACGGTTCCGGAGATTTAATTTAACTCGAATATATTTTATATTTAATCTACTAACCGTTTTGGCAAGTATTTTATGTTTTGTATATTTCTCTAATATTTTACAAGTAAATCGTGCAAGCGGATGGAAGAGAAATGTCAAAACAGTGAAAGAATCGCAAGAAACGAAAGTCAAGGGACTTTTGGTAATTTTTAGCCCAAAACCAGATGAGGAACCTAGTAAAAAGTTGAAGAGCTTTAAGTCACAAGAATAATGAAATAAACAACACCCTGATCCGAGCAATGATTAGAAAGTTACAAGCAATTGAAGTTAAGGAGAAAGTTCGATTGCAAAACTGCAACTAAGAGAAAATTAGGAAAATAAGGAAAGCTTTGCAGAGATCCTGACCTAACCGGTTCAGTCAAGAGAACCTGTTCACTTAATGGGTTCGGTTCGTCTAAAGGGTTCGGTCTAAGATGAAATTTTGCATTTTTTCTTAGATTTTAGGAGAAGTAGTTTGAGTCTATCCCAACCTCTTTATATAAATTTTTCTACTTGACAAGGATATTAGGAGTCTTTTAGACCTATTAGGCATCATTGTAAGACAACTTAAGATTGAGAATAACTTAGAGAACAATTTACATGCTTTTCATCAAGAATTGAAAACAAGATAAAGCTTATTTATGCTTTTTCTTCAAGTGCTGATTTCTCTTGCATGCTTCTGTGTTCTTCAATAGTGGTAATATCTATTCATCTCATCTTTCTTATTATTTCATTATGTTTTCTTGTTCATCAATAAATTATTGTGTAGTGATTAATACTATGTCCCGCTAAACACATCGCGAGTTGGGGAACATGAACCTAACGTAGGTTTTTGAAGTTAGATATCAAATTCGACATAATTTTATGCTTAATTATTAGAGTTTGATAATTTTATTAAGACTAATATAGTAGATCTCTTACCTATGCTTGTCAAAGGAAACCAAAGTATTTGAGAATGCGATATGCATGACAATAATCCTATCATTCGTGTTAATTAAATTGTTGACTAAATATTGTGCGGATTAACATCTACACATATTTAGTGCTTCGGATTAGTTAATGCTCTTCTAATTAATTATGTACTTGTCAAAATTATCTACGGTTCAGGGATAAGATCTAAACTCCACTTTTCTTAAATTGTTTTCAAAACCAAAAGTTCTAGTTTTTTTCTTTTTAAGATTAAATTTCACTTGCTAGTTTAATTCTTGTAGTCAAATGGAAATTTTCTCAAAACAAAATCAACTTTTCTTTTCTTTCGAGAGTCGACACCTAGATTTTAGAAGCTGACCCTACTATCGTCAAAATATTCTACGTCTTATTCCCTGAGGATTCACCCGTGACTTACCGAGTATTATTTGAGCAACCAACTTGAACTTGAGCCATAGGTACACACATGGCACACACATTCTGTGTCACGTCAATGACCAAGAAAGAGTCTCGATCACCTCAAACGGGACAAAGTAACTTATATAAATAGCCCATGAAATCATGGAACTCATGGCTTAAGAATACAATCTAAATTTGAAAATTCTAAGCTTGAAAATGGGCTTTGGAGTGTGAGAATGTAGATTAATAGCTAAATAACCCAAAAAGAAATTTAAGCACCTCAAACGAGAAAAATGTAACTTGAAGAAATAACCCGTGCAATCACGGGGCTCATATGTTAATATTTCTATCTAAATTAGAAAATTATACGTATTAAGCTTGAAAATTGAGCAGTGTGAAGGAAAACATTAAACTTGAAAGCAAACAGCCCAGAAAGACGCTGGATCACATCACACGGGACTAATATAACTTGCAGAGACAACTCTTTTAGTCATGGGGATCACGGGATGGGACTTTGATCGAAATTTAAAAAATATACGCTTTAATCTTGAAAATTCGGCACTGGTGGTGAAAATATAAGTTAATAGCTAAACGTACCGAAAAGAGGACCAAGTAACTCATACAGTGCCAATGTAACTCGTAGAAACAATCCATGGAGTCGTGGGATTCAATGGTTGAGACTTCGAATGAAATTTGAAAATTCTATGTATTAAACTTGAAAATAGACATTAAGGGTGAAAATGTAAAATAATAATCAAATGGCTTATAAACAAGCCCAAGCACTTTGCATGAAATCAATGTAAGTTGTAAAAAAAATCAGTGCAATCATGTGACTCACGGTTTGAGACTACAATCTAAGTATAAAAATTCTTCGTATTAAGCTTGAAAATAGGGCATTGAAAGTTGAAATTCTAAGAATTATTTGATTACTGATATCTTCTTTATTTTTCATATACTACATTTGATTATTGATATCTTCTGTATTTTACACACATTACATTTGAACGATTACAGTTATACTCAATACTTATTCTATATACGAAGTATTCGAAGGATGAGATGAGGATACATACAATTTTTGGCTTGAAATATTTGGACAAGTCAATAGATACTTCGGAGTCACATATGTAGCTACTCGGATACTTATATTCCCTAACAATTTAGTTGCACTTGTGAGTATGTGTGTGTGCGTATTAGAGTAAGGCATTTGGGGGCTAGCATGATTATATTATGTATGATTAAGATTTGATTGGGTTGGGGTTAATATTTCATATAATAAATATTTTAATTGGGCACAGAGGGCTCATGCTCTTTTGGAATTGGTGCATCTTGAATCCTGGTAATATTTGGCCGTTTTTATTTTTTATTTTGATGAAGTGTGATTATTAATTAAAAGGCAATAGCCAAAAGAATACAGAAGGCCCAACAATAGGCTAAAAAACCTAACCCAACAAGAAGACAAACTCAACGGCCCAAAAGACAGGCACATAGGCCCAACCTAAAATAAAGCCTAAACCATTAGACAAAACACCCTAGATAATTATCGAAGGTTAAGGAATCACAATTTGAATCCAACACGTGTATTCACCAAATATTAAACCATTAAAAAAAGATCACCATGTGACTAAGACATCACCACTCTCAGATGCCACAAACGCCAAAACCACCACACATCTACCAAGAGAGAGAAGAGAGAACCATCATCTTCAACCTCACACTGATGCCCCACAACCCTTCAATTAACTTTTTTAGCCTAAACACCACCTCCAGAAGCCCAAACCTTGAATCTCGCAAGAATCCACTTTGAAAAGTTAAAAACTTTTACACTCTCCATAGGGAATAACACAGATAACCCAACACCATAGACATGTTCGATTAACCCTCCTCACATACCAGCATCACTTGCATGAAGAAACCTACTAAAACTCATAACTCAGAGCACCCATGAAGTAATTCACCATTTCAAAAAGATCAAGAAGTTCACAGCCTTAATACACCCTCCGGGAACCCATCTTTACCTCTGTAGACATGAGATAGCAAACATGGAAGAACTTAAGTAAACCCCAAAGAAGAGAAAGCCTCGAGTTACCCTGAAATTTAGCTCAGCAGAACCATTGATCAGGACAAAAATCTCTAAAGATGACTTGCAAATCCTTAATCAACCATAAAGAAGAAAAACTGGAAGGGAACACTGCAAAACCACGACAGTAGCAAAACAAAGCTCAAACACTGAAGAAAACTCTAAAGCATCAAGTTAAGTAAGAATCTTCTCGTTTATCCCCCATCTCCTACATATTTCAATGTTATCTTCAGTTTTTATTATATTTCTCCACCTAAATGTCGTCTCTTGCACCATCTTCCTGATCCTAAAAGAAATAATATCCATAGTGGATCGATTATTTTGAAAAAATTTCTCATTTCTAGACTTTCAAATATTATAAACAATAATAGAAAGAGTTAATTTTTGGATTAAACTCTTAAAGTTTTTACTGTTCACATTTAAATTTTCCACTTCCTCTTCAAAATCTCTTATACTTCCTTTGTTTCCATTGTTCCTCTTAACATTTCCCCAAATACGATTAGAGTAAGGGAATTAAAAAAAAAGATGACTTTTATTTTCTGGCCATAAACCACACAAAATACAAATATCATCATCTATAATCTTCCATTCCTCCAATTTGTCTCTAGTCCAAATTTTATCACGACATGCAATCCATAATATAAAAGCACAATTGGGATTCTTTTGGAAAACCATAATGTCTTGTACTATGAAACCAAATCTTTCCTCTATCTCAAAAACTCATAGGTATCTTTACAATTAAATTTGCCAACTTTAGAAACCTTCTAGCTAACCCAATATTCATTATCATTTTGAGGGTTGATGATTGTTCTTGCTAACTCCATTAAGTCATTAGAGATAGGTCTAGGAAAATTCCAAGAATTACCAATAATGAATTTTGATGCCTTAGCTTTAACATTACTAGTTGCATCACAAATGATTCTGATACCATAAGTACAAATCAAAGGCCCTTTCTCATGCCAAATATCAACCCAAAATAATGTTTTACCCCCTTTCCCTATGTGATAAACAATCATATTTCTGGATTGATCTCTTAATTTCCATAGTTTCCTCCAAGTCCAAGAAGAATCTGAATAAAGTTTAACTATCCAAAAGGAATTTTGTTTAATGAACACTAAATGCACCCATTTAACCCATAAGGAATATTTTTTCCTAGCATGGTCCCATATATGCATCGTCATATAAGCCTTATTCCATACAATCATATTTTTAATACCTTGACCTCCTTCATTTATAGGGTAACATATATCTTTCCAAGTAACTTTGGTTTTAGATTTATCCATATTGATACCAGACCAAATGAATCTTCTTAAGATTTGATTTATGTCTTCAATAACCCTCTTTGGAAGAATAAACATGCTAATCCAGTAATAACTGATACTTCTCATGACTGAAATAATAAGATGAATCCTCCCAGCATAAGTCAACCATTTATTAGTCCAAGTTTTGATTTTAATCATAAGTTTTTCAACTAAAACTTTACAATCAACAACTTTCAATCTAGTAGAAATAAGGGGAACCCCAAGATATTTGACAAGTAATTCACCAAGACTCATATTCATAATGCGAGCTAGTATATTCTTCTCCTCCTCTTCAATTCCAACAATAAAGATCTCACTTCTAGGATAGATAACTCCTAACCCAGATAATTGATTAAAATCCTCCATAACTTTTTTAATAACCAATAGAGATTCCGGATCTACTTTTGACAAAATGAAAAGACCATCAGCAAACTTCACATGACTTAAATTGAACTCTTTACAATTGGGGTGGAAATTAAAGTCATTCATATGAATTTCATCATCCAAAATCCATGAAAAAACGTCCATTATAAGAAGGAACAAGTAAGGGGACATTGGGTCCTCCTCTCTCAACCCATTAGTTCCTTTGAAAATCCCATCCACTCCTCCATTAATATTCACTACAAAACTAGTAGTCATGACACATTCCTTTATCAATTTGAATTACAATTTGGGGAAAAGCCATGGCCATAAGATTATCAAATATAAATCCCTATTTAATAGAATCATATGCTTTCATCAAATCAATCTTAAGAGAACACCTTGGTAAGCCACTGTTCCTATGATAACCTCTAACCACTTCTTGCATCAAAAGAAAATTGCCTGATATGATTCTCCCCCTCCCCCTGGTAAATGTAGACTGTCTATTACTCACAAGGTTAGGAATAATCACCCCATGTCTATTCACCAACCCTTTAGAAATGATTTTATAGGTAGTATTACAAAAAGAGATTGGTCTGAAATCCTTCATAGTATTAGGATTAGGCACTTTGTGAATAAGGCTAAAAATAGTACTATTCCACTCTTTAAGCATCCTTCCATTTGAGAAAAAAGATATGACTACTTCACATAAGTATTCACCCACTATCTCCCAATTATTTTGAAAAAATGCAGCATTATATCCATCAGGCCTGGGGATTTATTAGGATCAATACTAAACATGGCAAATTTAATCCCTATAGCAGTACCAGGAGCTTGTATGGATAAAATTTGATTAGTATTTAAACTTCTATGTCTTATACTTTTGAGTCTGTCATGAGAAGAGACATAAATTCCATCGTCATTCCCTAGAAAATATTTAAAGAACCTCATTGCTTCATTCTGAACTTCTTTTTTCCCATAAGAAACACTGCCATCATATTTATTAATAGAAAAGATTTTTTCCTTCTGAAATGAAACTTGACTCTTTTATGTAAAAAGAAGTGTTTTTATCTCCAAGGTCCAGCCAATTTATTCTAGATTTTTGCCTAAAGAAATCCTCTTCCATCTCTCTTAACTCCAAGTATTCAATTTAACATATCTTCTTAGCATCAATCAATGTACTGCTCCCCCCTCTCTCCAATAAGTCTTCTTTGTATATCTTCAAATTTGATCTTCTTGGCATTCACTTTAAATGATAAATTGGAATAACACTTCGGATTGAGAAGTCTAAATTCATTTTAAGCAATTTCAACTTCTTAGCAACCTTTCCTTAACACATCCTTAAATTCAGTATTCCTCATCCAGAAATTAAAAACTTAAAGGGTCTATTTATTTTCTCTTTATCCATAACAAAAGTCATTACCAATGGAGTATGATCAGAAATACTTGGTAAATCCACATGAACATCACTATCCATGAATGACTTAATCCAAGCTTCATTGTCTAGAATTTTATCAATTCTACTTTGTATATTGGCCTCCCCCCCCCCCCCCCCCCCCCGCCCATTCTATTTTTCCAAGTGAACCATCTTCCCCTTATAGGAAGATCATCAGCACACACATATTTTCAATACATTCATTAAAGTAATTAGTTTCCTCCCAGTTAATACCATTTCCACCTAACCTCTCATTGATTTTTCTAACTACATTGAAATCACCACCAATAATCCAAGCTTCATTAGTCATATTAACTAAGATGTTCTCTAAGTATCTCCATAACTCATTGCTAGGACTTCTTTTGTTGTCACCATAAACTCCAATAAATAAATAAAATCTTTTAGGATTCCTGAAAGTAATCTCCACTGTTATAGCTTGATACATACTGCTAATTTCTTCCAGGAGAACCAAATTAGGATCCCAAGCTATCCAAACTCTCCTAGTACCTTCTGTCAGGAATATTATGAATTAGATTCCAGTGATGAAAACATCCATCTTTAACTACACTAATATTATTCTTTCTTGACTTTTATTTCCACTAAGCATATAATACTTATATTGTTATCCCTTATATATTTGTTAATCTCCCTTAGTTTGTGAGGGGAATTACATCCCTTTACCACCATTTTTCCTTGCTTTACTTGTAGATGCACTACTTCTTTTTATCCCTGCTATCTGATTACTCTTGATTGCATTTGATCTTTATTGGTTATACTAGGGCTTATTATCGGATCTGACTCTTTACAATTACTCTTGATTAAGTATCTTGAGTTGCCTCCATAGTCTATTTTAAATCTTCGTCCATAGGTCCTAGGGCTTCAAATGAGTTATTTATAACCACACCAGGGATGTTGGATTTTTATTAACCTTTTCAATTTCAATAAACACATCCTCATGCACACAGTCTTCTTCATTAGTTGCCAATTCCTCAAGACTCCCTTCAATCATCTTCTCTTCAGTATCTTCAAAATTAACTTCCTTATCTTGGATGCTGGTTGTCATAATTGCACTAACTTCAACTTCTTTCCTTAAAGAACTAGGCCCCTCATCAACCACTTGACTCTTTTTGTTTTCCTCTTTATTTTTCTTCCATTCTAGAGTAACTCGTTTCAATGATTTGCATCCCTCTTCATTATGTCCATATATTTTACACTTTGTACATCTATTAGGCACCCACTCATACTCAACTTTTTGCATAAATTTTAAACCCAAATGATCATATACAGTAATGCTTTCTGGTAATTCATTCCAAAAATCGATTTCAACACAAACTCTAGCAAAATGTAATCTCTCATTTTTTTGTTGTCATTTTATCTGTGAAAAAGGATTTGCTTATCAAACTAGCCATTTTTCTTAAAATTGAGTCAGACCACAAATGTAGTTTTATCCCAGAGAATCTAATCCAAATAGGTAATTTCTCCATCCCTTCTTTTCCTAGGCATAATTTTGTACTCCATGGTTTCACAATCAGTGCTCTATTATCAAATGACCATGGACCAACTTCCATAACTTGCAACTGTGTATCTAAATTGTTGGAAACCACCACAAAACACTATTTTTTTAACATAATAACATTCTATTCTCCATATTGACTCCATTTCCTCGTCACATAACCCTGCATATCCCTGTATGGTACTTTAATACCAAAGTCATAAACAATGACTACAAATTTTCACCTATTAATCTCCTTTTCGATTTCGGAAAATTTAATTTTAACTCATATGTTACCTTCTTCATCATTACCATGAGGTATAAACATTAATTTGTTACTAGAGTTTTTGTCTCTATTTGGAATATCTATAGTAGCCCATGATTTTACATTACTGTTGCCATTCATATTCTTATAGTTGTGCTTTACCTATTCAACTTTCCTTATGACTTATGTTCCTTACAGCATAGGAAATCGTTCTTCAAGTATTTCCTCTTCTTCATTTATTGGTTCTTTTCGTTCTCGGTGAATGAAATTCTCAGAACTAGTAACATCAGATCTAGTTTTGGTCCCTTTATCAACTTTTTAGAGATTGCAAACATTAATTTCAGAGTTATTATGACCAATACCTTGATTTACAGCATTCACACCTATTTTCACTCTAGAAACCATAACTTCTTCCATCAACTTTCACCATATAGTTGTAAAAAAAGTACCACTTAAGTTGTTTAATAAAAGATTAAACAATCTAAACGACTTCGATCAGTTTTTTGAAGAAACTCTTTTTTCAAGATAAATAACTAACACGAGATGTGTCTAAAAGAGTTTATGAATGAGTTATTTAAAGTATAGGTGTCCCAGTTTTGAAAAACAAAACTTATTTAAGATCTAAATCAACATACGCTCAAGAAGGTGATGAGTTGAAGATTAAACATGCAAATACACATTAGTTTTCAAGTGGTAAAACCCCACCCAATTGGGGAAATGTCTACGGAGGTCTCCACACCTCAAAACAAAAATCCACTAAAAATGAATATAGGTTACAATCTATATAACAAACTAAACACACAATCATACCTATTCTAAGTCTAGAAAATATATCAGCTCCGTTAGGTTATTTTGACTTCTCTAATGGCTCTGATGTTGAAGTTGTTTTCCCAGCTTTGTTCCTCTTCTCCTTTTTATCTTTCAGTCGACTCTAAATGTAATGATCTCTCTATCAACACTTCTTTAGTACTTTAGTGTGAATAGTGTAAGTGGTGAAGTGCCTAAACACATGCATACAACAAACACACACTTATATAGACAATATACCTATCAAATTAAAGATTTCATTCCAAAATGCAGTTATCATTTATGAATCTCAGTTTGTTTGAAACCCTCGGACTTCTAATCTTTATATATATCCACAGATCTCGAGGCAACCTTGCTATCAGAAAGAGCCAAGGTCCTAAACACTTTCTCTTTATTTTATCTACACAGTTATTTCCCAAATTGTGAAATATAAGTATGTAAGTGTAAAACGCCATTCAAGATTTTAACTAGATCTAAGTTTAGTTTTTCTCAAAACGAGAAACAGAAAATGATTTGTTTATAAGAGTTTTGACAAAAACATTATTGTCAAACAACCAACAAATATGGATTTCTTGAAGAAAGAAATCAACCTAAGTATGTATACATATTTTGTATCAGACACATGTCAGATTTACACTTTCTATGAAACGAAAATGAAATCCAAACTTCATGACTAGTTGGACAAGAGATTAAAGACCAGAGAGGATGGATTTTCACACACTCAAACTCACAAGGTCTATTTTGAGGAAAAATCACAAGAGTTTGATTTAGGGTTACATATTCTCTCTCTCTCTCTCTCCCTCCCTCTCTCAAAACTCAACTGATCCGAAGATTGTAAACATATAACACTTTGTCTCCATTTATACGGCCAAGAGAGGGATCTCGAAGGACGAAACAAATAAACGACTTGGATCACATCTTATCAAATCGAAGCAAATTCTAAGGCTATAAAGCCACCGCTTTTAGTGTCCATTTTATTGATCCAATTTATAAAGACATGGATTGATATAATAGATATGCAGACCATAGATAGCATAAATCCAACGCTTTAGATTGAGTCTCGAGTTTGTGAGAGAGAAAAAACACAAATCTGATGGGTAACTAACCAACACGTGTAGGGCAGGGATTAAACCAAAAACGCAAGTTTTGAAAATTTTTAAAATACAGTTTGTTACCACAAATATTTGTGTCGATTTCGGTTTCTACCCAACCAAAGTTTTAAGAGATAAAAGAATTTACAAATAGCCCCAAAACATTTTAAAATCAAATTTTAACTGTTATAAAAATGCTTTATTAAATCCCAAAAATTATTTTAAAATCCCAAAAATGATTAGAAAAATATTTTAATGGGAACTAATACTCATAGACCTAATATTATATGAACGCAATAAAAAAATGCAATCCTAGGTGCAATGTTGCTATTATACCTTTGAGACTAATAGAAGAAATATCATGTAGAGTCTGAGGTTCCTTGGTAGACTAGGGCATGACTCAAATTTTGTCACTATTTTCAAACTAGACAAGCGCCTATATAATATAGACTCAAATGAGTCAAAGTTATAAGGTGCTTTAATGTCCCCCTATGGAAATATGAGACAAAATCTCCTTTGAGTCATCGAGGACTCGTAGGGATACTAAAAAAATAAGAAAATCATATTCCTATACAAAATTCGATCTACCCTAAATCCTAGAAAAGAAAATTACATTACTCAACTAAATACAGACCAATACCCTAACAAAATTCTGATAAAATGAGGTCTGATTTCTTAAAAATAAGAGAACTAAGATCAAGCATTTTAGTTGAAGTAATCAAAATAATGTTTAAGTGGACTCAAAGTTTCTCCCCCATTTTCTCTCAAATGGACAAAGGGTAGGCATAAATATGCATGAGCAAATAAAATATAAAGAAGATAAATATTCAGTTACTCCTAAGTCTTTAAACTCACCCCCATGATCACTACGAATACAATTTACTTAACTATCTTTTTTGTTCTTAATTCGTAGGAGGATTTTAAGAAATTCTTAGAAGGTGTCGGACTTTTGATTAAGAAAGGTTATCCAAGTAAAACAGGTAAAATCATCGACCATCACTAAAATTTAGCTATTGCCACATAAACTAACCGTTCTAGCAGGACCCATTAGGTCCATATGGATAAGTTTTAGAGGTTTAGTAGTCAAAATATCTTTGACTTTCCTATAGGCAGACTTAACCGTTTTTAATTCTTATCAAGGTCCACAAATAATGTTTGATATAGGCTTTATTTTAGGAAGGCCTCTAACTATATCTTAAGAAAATAATTTACCAAGGCTATTAAAATTTATGTGACCCAACCTATTATGCCAAATTTCATTATCATCCATTCTGGTAATATTATAAACCTCGTTATTTGGATTAACTATATGATAGTTATCTTGGTCACCATTTTCATTTAAAATTTTACAATTATCTTTTGAAAATGTGACAGTATGGTTGGAGTCACAAAATTGTGATATACTTAATAAATTTGCTTTTAGACCTTTTACTAGAAGAAAATCTTCTAAGATAGGTAACCCTTGTTCATGGAGAATCCTTTTACCAATGATCTAGTCTGATACCCCATCTCCAAACAAAACTTTACCTCCTGAGAAGTTAATTTTATTTAGAAGTTTGGTTTCATTCTCGATCATGTGTTTGGAACATCCTGAATCTAGATACCAACTAATGTTGTATGTTCAACTCTCAAAGAACTAATTAGTATATTACATATCATTTGTGTTATATATTCATCTTTTCTAACCCAAATTGCTCTGGTTTTTAAAAATTTGTGCCAATTGGCTCGAATACTGTAAAATTTGTGACCGTTAGCCTTTTCCTTAAAAGATTTTTGTGCATAATTTTGTGTTTTCTCAAATCTCTGAGCATTTGGTTTAGGCATGAATCTAGGGTTTCTTCTTGTTGATGATCTTTTAGTACTAGATCTCTTCTTCCTATTATAATAGTTAGAGTTCTTAACTGGTTGCCTTGAAAGAATATTGTTATTTCTATCTTTCCTAGTGTAGTTGAAGTTTTGGTAGATAGGTGAACGAAAGGCAGGTTTGTATAGACGTTTAGAAAAATATCCATCAAGATAATGTCCAAATACAACGCTGTATGAGCAATAAAGATGGCTCGTATAAGGCTTAAACTTAGGCAGGTTGTTAGAAAAAGGTTTGTCTAAAAATTGAGCTCTAGCCTTATTCCTAGAAGGTACAGGATGAAAGACGAATCACTTTTCCTAATTGGAGGGCAAATGCATTTAGCCTTATGTCCAACATTAGACTTAGAAGTACTAGCCTTACCAATGTTTGTCATTTGTTGTTTTAAATTAAAATCATTTTTCAAGGCTTGAAAATCTAGACAAACTTCCATAGGTCTTTTTCCACTAGAAACAAACTTCATAGGTTCAAAAGTTTTAGTTTTCTTGGAACTGTTGGGACAAAAGCATATTCCAGATCTGTCATCAGAATTGGTATTACTTTTAACAATAAAGTCTTCAAAGCATTTTGAGTTATTTTCATATTTAGAAAAAAAAATTAAGACCGTTGATATCTTTTCTTTTGTTTGTTCCAATTCTAACAAAGTTCCCTTGTATTTATTCTCTGGAATTTCATTTGATTCAGATAATTCCTTGATTTTTTAAACAAAAGTCTTAGTTTCATTTTCATGAATCAAACATTGAGAAGTGTACTATTCAGCATTTTGTTTAACCATTTGGCTTAGGCTTATAACTTTTGAGTAAGGTCCTTGACTACGTTTTCTAGTTTAGTACTCTTCTTGAGGGTTTTCGTGTATAGTGTGTGAATGTCAGGTAGGTCCTCATTATCGGAGTCACTAAGTGTTTCGTGTACCCGAGCGATTCATTTTTAGGACTCTACACACACATTTGCATAAAAATATAGCGTTCCCTTTGACTCACACACACGGCAGTTTTGGCAAAAGAGACATACAAGGGTCAAAAGAGTTAGATGACTCAGGTTCCTCATTTTCTGATTCACTTGAGTCATTCCATGTCATACACAAATTATCCCCATTGTTTTTACTTTTATTCAAATTGACTCTACAGTCATTTTCCATATGATCTAAATTCCCACATCTAAAACCTTTAATGTTTTTAGGTATTTTCCAGACTTATTTTGATTGTCGAACTGATATTTGTCCTGTCTTTTTTCACGAGGCCTATTATTAGAGTACTTTGGATAATTAGGTTTGCCTTGTCTACTTGCAATTTTATTTTGAAATTTCATAATTTTCTTGAACTCTTTAGACATTAAGGTAATGTGATTATCCAAACTGTCTAAATTACAGTCCTTATTAGAATCTAAGTCAATTTTAGACAAATTAAACTCAGGTTTGGTCAACTTAAAGGTAAAGACATTATTAGAAGTGGATTGTTTTTTTTGGGTTTGAGTTAATTTCTTCTTAAACTCTAATTCCATTTTCACTGTTCTTAGCTTTCTAATGAGCAGTTCAGGTGTTAAGTTTGGATCGTCTATCTCCTCAATGACATAACTCATATTGTCAATTTTTTGTAAAAGTGACGTTAGAATTTTGGAAATAATTTATTTCCTATCATAAATTATACCATTATCATGGACCTTAGTCACTATGTCTATCAACCTAATATAGAAATCATCAAATGACTCAGTCTCAGTCATGACTAAAGGGTTGTACTGCTGAATTAACATTTGGGTTTTAGGAGCTTTAATATGTGTGTCTCCTTCATGTGCAGTCACAAGAGTGTCCCAAGCCTTATTAGAGGTAGTGCAGAAAGAAATCCTCTTAAATTTATTTTCATTTATGGACATGAATACGGAATTTTTTCCCTTATTATTACTAAGTGAGGCATGTTTCTCTTCATTAGTGTATTCACTTAGCAGTTTCCTAATCCTTTCATTACTTCCATCAGGTGCTACTTTAGTAGGATAAGTGTATCCATTTTTAATATCATCCCAAGCATCATCTCCCATCGTTCCTTTAATGAAAGCAACCATCCTTACTTTCCAGTAAGGGAAGTTGGTTCCATTAAAGAGAGGGGGATTGGAGAGGTTATCTAATCTCTCAAATTTCTCGTCCATTGTTTGTTTTGAAAAAAAAAATCAGAAACTCAGAATTTAAAAAGAATATGTAAAATCTTGCTCTGATACCAAATGAAAAAAAGTACCACTTAAGTTGTTTAATATAAAGATTAAACAGTCTAAACAACTTTGGTCAGTTTTTTGAAGAAATTCTTTTTTTAAGACAAATAACTAACACCAGATATGTATAAAAGAGTTTATGAATGAGTTATTTAAAGTATAGGCATCTCAGTTTTGAAAAACAAAACTTATTTAAGATTTAAATCAATACATGATCAAGAAGTGGATGAGAAGAAAATTAAACATGCAAATACACAATAATTTTAAAGTGGTAAAACCCCACCCAATTGGGGAAACATCCACGGAGGTCTCTACACCTCAAAACAAAAATCCACTAAAAAAGAATATAGGTTACAAGCTATATAACAAACTAAATAAAAAATCAGACCTCTTATAAACCTAGAAAATATACCAGCTCCGTTAGGTTATTTTGACTTCTCTGAAGGCTCTAATATTGAAGTTGTTCTCCTAGCTTTGTTCCTCTTCTCCTTTTTATCTTTCAGTCGACTCTTAAGTCAATGATCTCTCTACCAACACTTCTTTAGTGTTGTAGTGTGAATAGTGTAAGTGGTGACGTTCCTAAATACATGCATGCAACACACACACACACACACACACACACACACACACACACACTTATATAGATAATATACCTATCAAATTACATATTTAATTCTAAAATGAAGTTATGATTTCTAAATCTCAATTTGTTTGAAATCCTCAGACGTCTGATCTTTATTTATATCCACAGATCTCGAAGCAACCTTGCTATCAGAAAGAGCCAAGGTCCTAAACACTTTCTTTATTTTATCTAAACAGTTATTTCCCAAATTGTGAAATACAAGTATGCAAGTGTAAAACTCCATTCAAGATTTTAACTAGATCTAAGTTTAGTTTTTCTCAAAAAGGGAAACAGAAAAGGATTTTTTTGTAGGAGTTTTGACAAAAACATTTACTGTCAAAAAACCAACAAATATGGATTTCTTGAAGAAATAAATCAACATAAGTATGTATATGTGCTTTGTATCACACACATGTTAGATCTACACTTTCTATGAAAAGAAAATAAAACCCAAACTTCGTGACTAGTTGGAAAAGAGATTAAAGACCAGAGAGGATCGATCATCACACACGATCGAACACGCTCAAACTGACAAGGTATTTTTTGAGGAAAAATCACAAGAGTTTGATTTAGGGTGTCATATTCTCTCTCTTTCTTTTCTCTCTGCCTACCCCCCCCCCCCCCCTTGTCTCTTCTTATTTTCTCTCGAAACTCAACTGATCCAAAGATTGTAAACGTATGACACTTGGGTCTCTATTCATATAGCGAAGAGAAGGATCTGGAAGGACGAACTAAATAAACGGTTTGTATTAAATCTGATCAAATCGAAGCAAATCCTAAGGCTGTAAAATCACCGCTTTTAAAGTCCATTTGATTGGTCCAATTTATAAAGACATGGATTGAGATAAGAGACATGCAGACCATAGATAACATAAATCCAACGCTTTAGATTGAGTCTCAAGTTTATGCGAGAGAAAAAACACAAATCTGATGGGCAACTAGCCAACACGTGTAGGGCAGGGATCAAACCAAAAAGCGTGTTTTGAAACTTTTTAAAATACAATTTGTGACCACAAATGTTTATGCCGGTTTCGATTTCTACCCAACCAAAGTATTAAGAGATAAAAGAATTTACAAATAGCCCCCAAACATTTTTAAATCAAATTTTAAATGTTAAAAAATATTTTATTAAATCCTAAAAATTATTTAAAAATCCCAAAAATGATTAGAAAAATATTTTAATGGGAATTAATACTCACACACCTAATATGATATGATTGCAACAAAAACTGCAATCCTAGGTGCAGTGTTGGTATTATACCTTTGAGACTAATAGAGGAAATATCATGTAGTATACTAGGGTATGACTCAAATTTTGTCACTATTTCTAAACTAGAGAAGCGCCTATATAATATAGACTCAAGCTAGTCAAAGATATAGGGTGCTTTAAACTGTTGTTGGTTCGATTGTGTTATCCAGTATTTGAATTTCTTCTTTTGCTAATTTCTTTGCCTGTTCTTTGCTTATTGTACTCCCAGCATTCTCCATTTTCATGTTGTGATTAGCAACAATAGGAATTACAAACTTGCCCTTCTCTGAATTGCAATTTATCTATTTTCTTATGATTTCCAATCAATCCCAGTGAATTTGTTAGCAAAGCTACCAATGGGCGGACCTGTAGAGGATTTCCTCATTCCATGTAATCTAAGATTTGAATTACGATTAAGAGAAACTCTAAATTGTAAACGAAAAGGATTAAGTAGGAAAAGATAGAGAGAAGTAAGAGAGAATTTTAATTACTTAAAACTTAAGCTATAACCGTATGAGAACTCCTTCTGCAAAAAATATATATTTATGTTTGTTTGTTGGTTTTATTTTTTTTATTAAGTGTAAATAGAAGGCTTTCTCAATCTATAATCAATTTAAATCCGTGGAAGAATGACAAATCAGAAAGCTAATGAAGTCCCTCCGGATATAGTGTGGAGAAAAATTCATTTAAACTCCATTCCTGAAGCAGAGGAAGCCATTGGTTGACTATTTAAATTTTGGGTAATTTACAATTAGATTTCTTGGTAACAATTTTTAAACATTTAAGAACAATTTACTATTAGTTTCACAACTAGCATGGACTTCTACAAGAAGAGAATTAATAGACCTAAGTGTTTAAAAGTTGTCAAAAGTCCTTTAGTGTTTAAAATTTATTTGTGAGGGGCCTAAGAGTACTTTCTCCTTAAATTTTTTGGTTTAATTGTGTATTCTCTAATTCCTTTGCAGAAAAGGGAAGTGTGATGCTAAAGGATATAAACTTTTGTTCATTGTCTATAGTCATGAATCTAAAGGATGTTGGCTGCGAAATCCAAAGATGAACAAATCGATAGTTTCAATAGATGTCAGCTTTTATAAATTGGATGCATGGGACTAGAAGAGAAAATCTTTCTAAGGTTCAAACCCTTATGAATTGGAAGAGGCATAAAAACATGTATTCATAACCATCAACAAATTTTAATTCATGTTTCAAGTATAGAAAGATAATCAAGTAAAATTATATTTATTCTAGAGATTTCTGATTCAAAATCTTCACCAGGAAAGGTGAATTCTTTAAGATATATCAATGAATAGTGCTGAACTTTTTTATTGTGAACCTTGAAATTTGAAAAATTGTTAAGGAAATAAATTTCTAATATTGAAACTAATAAAACTTGGGAGCTAATTGATTTGCCAAAGAGTAAGTGTTGCATTAAAGTGGGGTTTCAAGACTAAATATAAGATTACTCTCAACAGGCAAGAGTAGATTCATTAAGACGTTATCTCCATATTCATAAATGAAAACTATTCTCAGCATTTAAACCTAGATGAAGTTACCAATAATCCGTGTAGATGTCAAATGTGCGTTCCTAAATGGAGACTTAAATGAATAAGTGTACATAGAGTAGCCTCAAGGATTTTTTATAAAAAGAAAAGCGGGGAAGGTTTATCTATTTCAAAAGGATTTAAATTGTTTAAAGGAAGTTACCCGAGCATGTAACAACACGATTAATAGTTTATCTAGTCAAAATGGATTAAAAAAATAGAGAATTAAGGTAAAGGCCATGTTTCTTTATATATTTGGATTTTTAGGACAGTGTTTTTTAAGTTTATAAATCCAGTCCCTGTGGTATAATAACATTTATAAATCTAGCCCCTGTGGTACAATACCTTTAATTTTTTTGGTCCGTGCCAGCGGCACTATTTTTCACCATTTTTCATGGTATTCTTAGTATAGGGACTAAATTTATAAAATTATATGGAGTTTCCTATTTATATACATTTTGAGCATTGCGAGGATCTTTTCCCAAAACCTCCTTAAAAAAATTACAAGTGAAGCATATCTTTATGTGAGGAGTCAACATTATCATTTTCTTATACTCTACTTATAAATCTATTTTGTCACTCAAGTGGAAAGGGGAAAAAAGTTCAATCATAGAAAGAATATATAGTTTCAATTGATTGACTTGGGACTAATGATATATTTTCTTAATGGCCAATTTATGCAATAAAAAGGAGAACTATTTGTATGAAAAGAAAAATTTGTTGTCGATTTGATGAAAAAAATCCATTTGGAAAAGTGCAAGCAAGTTTCCACTCACATGTATCTAAATGAGAAGTTACAACAAAGTGATTTATAAAAAAATGGATGGCAAAGTGTATAGAATTCTTGTTGGTTCCTTGATATGTTTAACAATCAAGGCCAAATAAAGGAAATGTTATCTCTAGGTTTATGACTGAACCAAGAAAGATTCAATATGTAGCAGCAAAAAGGATTATAAAATATTTACAACCAACTAAGGGTATATTTGATAGGCTAATTTTACATGACAAATAAGGAATCTTTTCCATTTTTCAATTTTTAAACTCGTTTAATAGGACTTAGTAGCATTGGAAAAGTTTTCCAACTTGGACTAATGTACCACTAGAAAAAGCACAATTTGAGGATTTTCCATGGAAATCAATTTTTTGGGGAAGGAGTCGAAAATATTTTTTATGGAAAACAATGCCTTGGAAATTAATTCCATCATATGCTATCATATAGGCCTTAAGAATACTAGGATAAAGTATGAGAAAAGAAAAGACACCAAGATGAGGTTACATTAATAACTATTAGGCAAACTCTCGTAATGATGGTAAGTGTATATCAAGTTACATTTCAAGTCGAGGATCATATGTGACTTCATGAAGCTCTGGAGAGAAATAGATTGGTATTATCATCAACCGAAGAAGAGTATACTATAGCTACCAATGGATATTCTAATGATATTTAGCTAAGAACAATAATTTATGAAACGCAATTGGAACAGTTTGATCCTATCAGAATCTACTAGGACAACATGTCTTATATTTCAATGACCAAAAATCTTGTATATCATGCGCAATCAAATCTTATTGAGCTCTGCCACCACTTCATTCAGAACTTAGTTGAAAAATGTGAAATATTCCTAATATTTATCAGCACCAATGATCTTCCATCTAACATTTTGACCAAAGGAACTTGTGAGAAGAATATATGATAGTTTAAAATGAAATTGAAATTTATAAATTAAGGATTTTGAAATTTTAATTTTGAAATTTCACTGCAGTATAATTCTGTAAGTGTCTTAGTAATCACTCTGAATTGTAATATGTTTAAATGGATTTTAATCTTCCAATGAGAGTTGAAGAAGTTTTGATCTTGGGCCTTGAGTCCTGGGTCTTAGGTCTTGGTTTTTAAGTTTGGGTTGATTGTGATTTAATTTTTTCGATCCAAAATTTATTATTTCTATTTGAAAAAATATAAGCAATATTTATATTTTTAACACAATTTAATTGTTGTAATTAGAACCATGTCTAAAGAACTTATTCACTAATTCCATAGTCATTTATCCACTAAGTATGTTTTCCAATGTTAAGATTATTTTTAATTAAATATAGAGGTGTTTAATGTTTTTTACTACTTGAGAAATTTTTATTCCCCCCCAAAATTTTCCTTACAACTTTTCACTCTGGAAAAATTTACCTCGCCATATATATAATTTATCAAACAAATTTACGATGATTTAGGATTCCAGATTGGTACTGTGCATAAATAATGCGAGAAATAGGTTTAATCTGGGTTGTTTTATCCCGAGGATGACGTGGCAATGTTGTAATTGCTTGCATAAATTTGGATAGAGGCAAAAAATGTCTTAAATAGAGAGACTTGTCCACGATTCATTATAATACCGACTACCACATTATGATTCAATTGTCTCCAATTCGGTAATTTTGTTCCTTATATTTTCTACAGTTACAATTTGAGATGACCATTATCTGTATGAATCCTGAAAAAGATTCTGAATCCATTGTTCTGAACTGATGCTTTAACTATATAGGTTTGCACTTCAAATGGTGGAGGAAGAAAATGTATTTTATCTAACTAATAAGCAATAGTCATCAAATGTTCAATTAAAAACACAACTAAATCCGACCCCCTATTGCTGATGAATCTAAGGTCATTAAAACTTGGGACAAAAACGACTTATGAAACTAAGGTCATTAAAAGTTAGAATAAAACTATTTTTTTGGAAATTATATTTTTAAATAGCATAAGTGATTATCTTTATGATTATTATTCCTCTTGTAAAAATATATAAAGAAATCTGGAATGCCTTACAAATAAATATAGTACCGAAGACGCTGGAACTATAAGATGAGCAGTTAGTCATTATCAGAAATTTCAGATGATGGATGAAAATAATGTTGTCGCTCAAACCTATGATTTACAAAAAAAACATTGCATATGAAATCATTTATGAAGGAATGGAAACTCGATGAGAAACTTAGGCTACGATCATGGTTCATAAAAGTGCCTTTCGGTTGGAAAGATTTTAAAAATTTATTGAGATATAAGTCTAAAGAGTTTTCAGTTGAAAGTCTAATCACTTTTAGGGGAACGAGGAAGAAGCCAGAAAACATAATTATAAATATGAAATTATGGTTTTGTCTCGCAATAACAAGAACTATTATAAGAATTGTACTCCTGTTGTTCTGAACCAAAGTGAAAAAATATGAAAAATTATAATCATAAAAAGAAACACAACAAATCAGAATCACTATAAAAATCCAAAACACAATAACAATCATCGTTCTAAAAATAGTTTGGTCATTAACAATGAGCAATTTACATATTTCAATGTAACGAGCCTGGATATATGAATCGAAACTGGCGTAATTGGTGTTGTTCATCTCCTCTGGTCAACCCAACCCTAGAGGACATATTTTCTATGAATTTTGAAGTCAATATTTTTAGTCTGGCATAAGGGTAGTGGGTGGAAGCTGGTGATTCCTGCCATATTTTCTATGATCGTATTATGTTTAAGATTTATTGCTAGGATAAAGATTAAAAAAAAAAGATGTTGGGTGATTCTCATTCCACTAAGGTTGTTGGCACAAGATACTTTGAATTGAACTTTGCCTCTAAAAAGACTATTTTTCTTAAGGATATTTGTGTATCCCGGAAATAAGGAAAAACTTGATTAGTAAAGCATATGAATGTATTTTTATTGGCTACATAATTACTAAAAAATTAGACATATCTTATCATTTCAAAAATCAAGTGATTATTAAATCAAATAATGGTGATATTTTCTTCCATATTGACCAACGGCGGTGGCACGACATCCACTAGTGTGCCTATAAAAATCAGTTGCTAATAAATCTATTTTTTAACCAAGAAAAAATAAAACAACACATGTTAAAATGGTATAAAATAAAAATTGGGTTGATTGTTTAAAAAAGGGGGCACATTGTGCAGACTAAGTCACATACGGACTTCGTACGAACCAATGTTTTAGATGGTAAATGTTGACGCCACTGCAGATAAATGATGAGGATGAGATTGGAGATGAAGATAAACATTCACATCAAACATATAAGAGACAAAGGTTTTTAAAGTGGTTCGGCTATGAATAAAGCCTACGTCCATTGTTATTTTATTCCCAGGGGTTTACAATAGCACAATATGGTGTAGAGAGAGAAAAATGTGTGGATCTTGTGTATGCTGTCTCTCGATTCTCCCGGATCTCCTCTTTTGGCTAAGGGGATACATGTATTTATAGTGATGGGAGATAAAGAGATTCATCGTATGTAGACATTTATGTCTACATTCAATGAATCTAATTGTTGAATTGCTTGGTATGCTATGTGTTGTCATCTATTAATACAGTATAAATGTACATTAAGGCTCATTAAATGCGTTGTCATCTTCATTAATGCACATTAAATGAATAGTTATCCTTTGATCTTCCTGGTTGGTATGCCGACCAACTCTCCTCGGGTGCCGACCAACTCCCCTCGGGGGCTGACCAACTCTCATCGGGTGCTGACTAATTCTCCTTGGGTATTGACCAACTCTCCTCGGGTACCGACTAACACTCCTCGGGTGCCGACCAACTCTCCTAGGTGTCGAATATTGCCACGTAGGATGACATATGTCCTTTTCTGATTGGTCCTCGTAGATGGAAAATTTTTGCGTTAACAGAAGCCCCCAATGCTCCATGCTTGATGGTTTACTTGAAAGGATGGAGTATTTATTCTATAGTGTTGCTCGGTGCTCGTGAAATTCTTGATCTACCTTCTTAATTTCCTCAACATAAAGTGCATTATCTCCTGGACGACATATGATGCAGGCTGATCGATGGTTGCTAATCTTTCTTTTGAGGAACTCCGTGTTCTATGTATCACCCCTGGGAATTTGGATGCATCCATGCCATAATATGCAGCTTGTAGCTTGTCATAATCTTCAAGTATGTTGATTGGTTTGCTAGCCGATCAACTACCTCCTGTGCCGAGCAACTGAGTGCTAACTTCACGTGCTTGATTCTTCTGATTTATGATTCTCTAAATACTTTGTCGAGTAACATACTAACTTTTGAACCCAACTCTTCAATCTGATTAGTACCATTCTAGTGGTGGACTTCGAAACATTTTCATACAACTTCTTCTTCAATGTTGGTCGGGATAGTAGTAGTAAAGATCTCAGTGCTGTAGATGCTAAACTTGACTTCTGAACTTCAATAGTATGTGCATAATAACTCCTGAATATGCCTCCTGAACTTCTGAATTCCTCCTGAACTTCAATATACCTCCTGAACTTCAATAGCCTCCTGAACTTCAATATCAAAAATAATTCCTGAGCAAGGAAAACAACTCCTGAATGACAATTAGTCGGGGCCCCGACCGTGTGAGTTTGTGGAGTTGAATTTGATGCCCGACTGCATGATGTTATAAGAATGTGCCCCCGAATGAATAAATATATCTGTAATAGAAGCCCCCAAGTGTGGAATGTGAACCTTGAATGCTTTTTGCTTGATCGCTTTCACATACTCATAAAATGTTTCCGACCAACTGTAGTTGACAGCTTCTTATTTCCGACCAACCTGAGTTGACATTTTTGGGAATAGATTTACTTCCTAACCAACATAAGTTGATATTTTTAGGAATATATAGTTTTACTTCCCGTAGGAATACATTTACTTCCTAACCAACATAAGTTGACATTTTTAGGAATACGTAGTTTTACTTCCCGTAGGAATACATTTACTTCCTAACCAACATAAGTTGGCATTTTTAGGAATACATTTCCTAACCAACATAAGTTGGCATTTTTAGGAATAGTTTTAGTTCCCGTAGGAACACATTTACTTCCTAACCAAAACTGTCTACCTGAGACTGTCCCTTGGCCCGTATAAGTTGCCATTTTTAGGAATACATAGTTTTACTTCCCGTAGGAATATATTTACTTCCTAACCAACATAAGTTGGCATTTTTAGGAATACATTTCCTAACCAACATAAGTTGACCAACATAAGTTGGCATTTTCAGGAATAGTTTTACTTTCCGTAGGAATACATTTACTTCTTAACCAACATAAGTTGGCATTTTTAGGAATACATAGTTTTACTTCCCGTAGGAATACATTTACTTCCTAACCAACATAAGTTGGCATTTTTAGGAATACATAGTTTTACTTCCCGTAGGAATACATTTATTTTCTAACCAACATAAGTCGGCATTTTTAGAAATACATTTTTGATAATAAATGATAGAGACTTCCTCAGAGCTGGCCAACGGATTGTTTGGAATCAAATATAATAAATGCTGGAGACATCCTTGGAGGTGACCAACAGATTGTTGGGAATAAGATAATATATGCTGGAGACATCCTTGGAGCTGACCAACGGATTGTTGGGAATAAGATATAATAAATGCTGGAGACATCCTCTGAGCTGACCAACAGATTGTTGGGAATAAGATAATATAAATGTTGGAGACCTCGCTGCTGAAATAAGAATAGAATATGCATCCAAATAGATATAAAGAATAATTAAAAATAATAAAATTTCTCGTTGATCTGTCGAGGTAGAATTATATAATGCCGAACAAGAATAAGATCTTCCAGAACATAAGAATATGGCCGAGAACGTTGTCTGGCCTGAATATAAATAAGAATTATCCGACCAACTATCCGTTGGGGGTGAAATACAACGAATGTTGTATTTCTCCTTAAAGCTGAATAAGTATCTTGTCGAGGCACAATTGCATAATGCCGAATAAGAATAATATTTTCCAGAACATAAGAATATGGCCGAGAACTTTTTTGGGCCTGCATATAAATAAGAATTACCCCGACCAACTATCCGTTGGGGGTGACATATAATAAATGTTATAGTTCTCCTCGGATCTAAATATGATAATAAGTATCTCGCCGAGTTCCAGTTTGAGATCAATATAGAATATGAATCCCAAGGGATATATAGAATAATTTGTGCTTGAACCGATATCTGGGCCTGAATATAAATAAGAATTGCCCCGACCAACTATCCGTTGGGGCTGAAATATAATAAACATTATAGTTCTTCCTCGGAGCTGAATATGAATATCTCGTCGAGTTCCATGTTGAGATGAATATACAATATGAATCCCAAGGGATATATAGAATAATTTGTGTGTGAGCCGATATCTCCGAGCAATAATAAAATATATAATGCCTCGCTGAGGTGAAATGATAATAGTTTCCAGATTGTTTCCGAGCATTCTTCGGCGTTGAATCTTGTACCTATAAAAATTAATATCTTGCTCTACCATATGTGTAGGGTGAATTGATTAGTCGTGAGAATAATTTAATCATTCAATAAATATATGATAGGTATATGCTCGAGAAATAAAAATATTAATTTCAAAAAATGAAATAATATATGTTGGCTGATATGTCGAGGCAAAATTGCCTGATGTCGAGCAATACTAGTTTCCAGAGGTTTACGAGAGCTTTCATCGAGATTGAATCTCGTCCCTATGAAATTTTAATAAGATGCCCGAGCACCTGTCGAGACTAGATCAAATAATTATTGTCATGAGAATAATTATTTAGCCAAACAATATGTGATGTGTATCAGCCTAAAAATTTCAAAATATGAAATAATATGTTCTGTGCCAAATGTGTGTGAGATGGACAAATTTTTATCAGATATGCATCATATATAAGACGTAGAGTTTTTTGTAAAGTTATTTAATCTCCAACAACTAATCAGGTATAAGTTGCGGTTTGAAAATTATTTATCACTTGGTTTTAAAAATATTTTTGGGGTGATCACAAGTTAAAAAAGACTTAAGCCCCTGTTTGTCCCCGAGCTGAACTCGTGTTTAAAGAAATATCTGGGGTGCTTCGCATTTTTTAATATCCCAAGATTCTACTGCTGCCGACAAACGGCATGGATGTTGCCGACCAACATTTAAGGATATCTCAAGTTATAGAATATATGGTGCCGACCAAGAAGCAAATGGTCCTCGACCAGCTGAGCAATTTCGCCGATCAACAAAAATGGTGCATTGACAGCACCGAACAACATTAGATGTCACCGACCAAAAAGTGGATGGTTGGATAGTTGCCGACCAGTAAATTGAACCCTCCGAACAAGACTGAGATGTCTCCGATTAAGAAGTAGATGATCGTCGACCTGCAATTGGTTCCATCGAGCTACAATAAGAGTCTCTGACCAACAATAAGATACCTCGTAGTTGGATAAAATTATTTCAACGTTGTTGATGGTTCTTCACATCTTTTCTTCGACAAACAAAAATGGTCTAGTTAAGCTTCCCTTTAATAAAAGATGGCCCAAGATGATGCCGACCAACAATATGGATGGATGGCCAGAATATCTCGAATCCTTAGATCAGAAAAATAACATTCGATGTAAAATCCAAGCATTAAGATTGCTAATTAAATGATCCTTTCTCTAATCCACTATATCGTGTGATTCCGGCAAAGAAACCATGTGATGTGATGAACGAGGAGCCAACATCTCAAATTTGTGCCCAGAGTCTTGATATGGTCATGATATTTTTTTTACAAGAGGTGGGTAATGATTTTTCAGGTGAGAGAAAATTATTTTTTATATTGATCATTTGCTATTCCCTATTTGGAGAGATAAAAATATGTTGAATGATCGAAGTTATTACCAAATTTATATAAAAAATCAATCAATGAGACTTTATTGACATAGATGGAAGATGAACCAAATTAAGTATATAGTTCATAAAAATAAATGCAAAGAGACTCAAACTTGAAGAGAGAGAAAATAGATCTGGGTCATGATTTTCATGAGAAAACTTTTTATTGTCTTTAACCTTTTCCCGTTCTTTTATTAAAAATATGATGGGAATTTGAATAGACATCAAAGATCTTACAAAATTTATAATGAAAATTATCAATGAAATTATCAAATCTTATCATCGTCGTATATATTGGTATATGTAATCATTTAAAATATTTATTCCATGATATAAAATTGAAACTTGAGAATCAAGCAAAAAGTTATGATTTATGAAATCCACTATTTTTCAGATTTCTAAATAAGAATTAATCTAACAGTTATGATTTAAAAATCAGGATATGCAACATTTTGCAGATAAAAATTGGACAATTAATTTATGTATATAAACACAAAAATCTTGATTGAATCAAAAGATGTATGTATATTTGATTATACGTAGATAAAATAAAAACTTAGCTTTTGATGGAGAACAATGGTTGTAACACATTCCCACAGACGGCGCCAATCTGTTGAAGACAGAAAATAACCACTGTCATTTGAGTGGCGTCAACAGCAGATAAATGATGAGTATGAGATTGAAGATGAAGATAAACATTCACATCAAACATATAAGAGACAAAGGTTTTTAAAGTGGTTCGGCTATGAATAAAGCCTACGTCTACTGTTATTTTATTTCCAGGGGTTTACAATAGCACAATGTGACGTAGAGAGAGAAAAAGGTGTGGATCTTGTGTATGGTGTCTCTCGATTCTCCCGGATCTCCTCTTTTGGCTAAGGGGATACATGTATTTATAGTGATGGGAGATAAAGAGATTCATTGTATGTAGACATTTATCTCTACATTCAACGAATCTAATTGTTGAATTGCTTGGTATGCTATGTGTTGTCATCTATTAATACAGTATAAATGTACATTAATGCTCATTAAATGCGTTGTCATCTTCATTAATGCACATTAAATGCATAGTTATCCTTTGATCTTCCTGGTTGGTATGCCGACCAACTCTCCTCGGGTGTCGACCAACTCTCCTCGGGTGCCGACTAATTCTCCTCGGGTATTGACCAACTCTCCTCGGGTACCGACTAACACTCCTCGGGTGCCGACCAACTCTCCTCGGATGCCGACCAACTCTCCTGGGTGTCGAATATTGCCATGTAGGATGACATGTGTCCTTTTCTGATTGGTCCTCGTAGATGGAGAATTTTTGCGTTAACAGTAAATTTTTTTGGGGGTAAAATGATCAAATATTGACCCCTTATATTAAAATTGCAAAACAAATAATTTTGACTTAATTTTTTTTATTGGGGGGGGGGGGGGGGGAGGGGGGGTGGGTGGGTGGGTGGGTGTTCCCTTAAATGTTTAAGCACCCCCACAAAAAAATCAACCCATTTTGTTTACTATTTAAAAACCTCACGAGTCCCTCTCTCTCTCTCTCTCTCTCTCTCTCTATCTCTCTAGTTGCACATCAATAAGACATCAAAGTAAAATATCAATATTTATAAAACTCTAATGTGTGGCCATTGCGCTTTCTATTAAAATTTCAGTTTACAAACCCCGATAAAAAGTGATCGAGGCGAGAGCTATCAATGACACATATAAAATATATGTTTTATAAATTACTTGTGTTGTCATTCAATAACTTAAGCATATACGTCCTATGCAATCATATTTATCTTTTTTTTTTTGGTTTTACACCAGGGTATCCATAGCGACTTAATGACTAAGCTCTTCCCTGATTTGTAGGCACAGATACTATAAAACGAAACGCTCTAATAAATTTGTAAAATCATAAAGATTGCCACGTGGACAAGTCTAATCAATTGTTTCCATCAACTCACCCAAAATCCCCATTACACCATCATTTAGCTCTCCGTCCTTTTCATTTCTCCAATCGTTTTGTTGTCATACCGTCCAAAGTATTCATTTTCCCCTTTTTCAATAAATGAATTTTCAATCACGAGACCGACTCTCTTTCTTCCTAATATTTTTTTGGCCTCTTTAAGTTCCACAACCCATCATTAAATACCCCCTCAAAACGCGTCTCAGTAACTAAATCCCACACTTCCCATCATTCCATCTACCCCTTATTTCCATTTTCCCTCCTTACCTTTTAATGTTCGTCTATTCCCCTTTCTTTGCTCACATTTTGATGATTTCTCAAAGATGATTTGGGCCAACTACATCGCTTCTTTTATGGCCATGGATTTCCACCTTTGCCGACAAGCAAGAACCGAGTGAAACATATCATTTTTGTCATTGTCATGTATATAATGTATACAAAATACTGTTTAGAATGGTTCCTTTTAATTTCCTTTTCTTATTTTTGTATACTTACGGGTGTTTTATTGGTATATAACTTATCTAAAAATAATGTTTTCCCTGTATTTTTCATTACGAGAATATTTAATTTTTTTAAGACACGAACAGGGACCAAAGTGCACAGTATATTTCTAGTAATTTGTATTATTAGGTTTTTGGTTATTTTTTGTAATTTAGGTTGAATTCATTGTCAATATTATTTATGTCATATGGAGTTTAGATGATTATATTATCTTATAGTGTAGATAATTATATTATCTTATAGTGTTTAGTTTGATCCATACTATATGGAAATCATTACAACAAATTAATCATTCCTGAAGTTACTTAGATAGCAATATTTTTATAGAAAATTAAGGTAAAGGTCATGATTCTTCATATATTTAGATTTTCAGGACAATGATTTTCAAGTTTATAAATCTAGTCCCTGTGGTACAATAATATTTATAAATCTAGTCCCTGTGGTACAATTGCCTTTACTTATTTGGTCCGCGCCAGCGACACCATTTTTCATCATTTTTCATGATGTTTTTAGTAAAGGAACTAAATTTATAAAATTATATGGAATGTCATATTTTTATACACTTTAAGCATTATAAGGACCTTTTCCCCAAACACGCATATTTTTATTCATAAATGGCGATTGTGTTTGTATTTCTTATGTGTTACAATAATGCTCTTAATGACTGTGGTGAAAGTATTACATGATGTACCATATATGACTAATTGATAAAAAATGTTATTCTTACCTAAATTTCTTACATGCTGGTACCTTTGACTGAAAAGTCAAAAGTACCTGTTAGATCAGTTCAGTAAGAATTGTAGGTAATAAATATAAGTAAGGTAACATTTCTAGCCTATTGATACAAAAAAGTATGCACAAAATTACCTTTGTAACCAATAACAATTCATTTGGTTTTCATAGATAATTAGATGTATAATTTCATTGTTACTATCTAATTTAAGGAATGATAAATAGATATTACTTTTTAAAAAAAACTTAGTGAAGCGATTGATTGGTGCTTAACTCTTTTTATGAAATTATTTTGAGTATGCTTATATACTTATTAATGTATAGTGAAAAATGATAGTTCATCCGTACATTGCGCAAATTGCATGCTAATTAATATAAACATACAAGGATTTGAAATAAAGTATTATGCCCTGTTTGGTTGTCCCTAAATTGTAAATTGGATTATTAATAAATTGATTCATTTACAAATTGACCCATTAATTGTGTTTAGTTTTCATTAATGAAAGGATTTGTTAATTGTCTCATTTTAGTTCATGTGCAAAATCTGAAATCGAATCATTTCACAAAAAATGTGAAATGAATCTCTTTGAAATTGGAATCACATAAAGTGCATGTCTCACCTCCCTCTCTCTCGCCCTCTCCCCCTCCTCCTATCCCTCTCTCTTTCCCTCCCTCCCCCTCTCTCTTGATTTGTTTTTATCTTTTTTCATAAAACCTTAACATTAATTTCAAATTATCAAACATTGTGTAAAATTGGATTTAACTCATTTCAAACTCACTCATTTACAATTCACTAATTCACAAGGAACCAATTTATATAATCAAATAATTTGCGCAATCAAAGTGAGCCTTAAAAAATTACATCATTATTTGTCAAAGTGACCTTATGGTCATGGATAAAGAGGAAAGAAAGATTTAAGACTAGTTAGATGGAGCGCACATTTTCCTTTTTGCAAAAAGAAATTGGCCGAGGGCTAAAGTGACTTAAAGAAGAAATTTGATCATTTGTATTTATGGCCATGAAGATCAAACGGAATACCACATGCAAATGAGTAGAGCTTATATTATTCTTCTCTCTTCGATGGTTAGAGGAACCATAATACTTTGGAACAATAAGATATTCTCATACATCTTCGAGAATGGTACTATACTATCTATTCAATATCTTAACATAAGATCTTGAGATCTAGACTACCAAAATATGTGTATGAATAAAAATGCAATTCTTTTTGGCAGTCTCGTCTTCATTAACATCATATTGAATATATTCTAGATCGTGGCAGTCACCATGACCATCATCATTGGTAATCAACTGAAAGAAATAACTTTGCAATTGAAAATAGAGAATAAAGAGACGTCATCCATGTCAACTCCAAGGAAAATGTATGGGATCAGCAGTTGTTAGCTCTCTTGCATGTGGCATAGATCAATGGCCTACCGATACGTTCATTTGCTTCGTTATTGAAGTGTAGATACAATAGACATATTAAAATCGATTTAAATGATTCATGCTAAATCAGCGTTGATCACGCAAGCAAGTTTGCGCACTGACTATAAAAAATAATTGAGAATCAATCATGGGACTATTGATTCATGCACAATCCAAATACGAATCAGATTCCTTGGATGTAATCACTATAGGACCAATGTCCTGATTGAATATTGATTTATACTAAAGGGAAATAATTGAGACTAAAACTTTCAAGTTCTCTCTTTAGTTGTTGGATTTGGTAAGAGGAAAATCGTACGAGGTCTAGCGGATCAAAACAAAATTGCAATGAAATATTTAGTATAGAGATAGTTAACCATGTAAGGGTATAGGATCATTCACCTCACGAGTCAAAGCACTAAATCATTTTGTGTGTACAAATTTATTTGTATGAACCACAAGTCTAATGAGCCCATCTAAAGAATGAACACAAAATGAAAATAGAAGTACGATTTAAGTAAATCATAATGGAAATTTTATTTTTTGATAAGTTAATCATAATGGGAATACATGAGGGCCTAAATATTATTGTGATAAGCAACGTAGCAAACTACTCCCTACCTCGCCCAACACCACACATGTTGAAAATTCGAGTATACAAACTCTAATATTCACAAGACGAAATTTACTCAAAAGAAAAGCACACACCAATAAGAGAAACACTCAAAAGAATACTTAACTAAAGGCTGAAGTATTTATTGCTTGGCTTGTTTTTGGATGATTACAAGCATTGATAAAGGGAGGTATTTATACTGAAGGAAATACAATTTACACCACACATTGTGGTTAAATAAACAAACACACTTTTAATAAAAATCACACAAATATTAAAAACACAAATTAATTTCATCCACCCAAGTTGCCCATTATGCAGTTTAATATCCATTAATTTCTCCATTTCACCTAATTTAGGAGGCTCCTACGCGACAGAATTATTTAACACTCCATTAGGTTGGCTGATGTTGATTTTTAACATTTGTCCTCAACATCGAATCTCATCTTTTTCACCACATTGAGTTGACGACGTAATTTTTCCAACTTGCCAGTACTTAAACCATTTATGAATAAGTCTGCATCTTGATCATCCGCGTTGATCTATCTTATCTCAGTCTCTTCTTGCAAAACCTTATCTCTAAAATGACAGTGCACCTCTATATGCTTAGTTCTTGCATGAAAGACTGGATTTTCTGCCAAATGAATTGTCGACTGGTTATCACGGTACAACAAACTGCATAATCTACTCTTGATATAAATTATTCATCATCTGTATCAGTCATGCACTCTCTTGAGCTTCCATTGTTGCTGCTCAGTACTTTTCTTCCATGGTTGATAAGGATACAGTCGGTTGTCTATTGTTGCACTAAGAAATAGTTTCAGAACCAAGATTAAATACATACTCGGTTGTTGATCTCCTGGTGTCATGATCTCTTGCATAGTCAGCATCACAGAAACCAACTAACTTGCTATCTTCACGTTTTTTGTACAAAAGACCATAGCCAATTATACTCATCACATATCTCAGTAGTCTTCAAACTACTTCCAAATGAGGTTTCTTTGGATTTTGCATGTACTGACTAATCACACCAACTACATAAGAAATGTCAGGTTAAGTCAAAGTTAAGCAGATCAGACTTCCTACCAATTGTCAATACATCATCGCATCTTCCAAATCTTTTACTTCATGTGCACATATTTTGACATTTGGTTCGATCGGCGTCGAAATAGGCTTGCATTCAAACATTTCGAACCTCTCAATCAAATCTTTAGAATATTTTTTCGGATAAAAAAATATTCCTTCTCGTGTGCGTTCAATCTCTAAACCAAGAAAGTTCTTGAGTTTTCTAAGTTCCTTCATCTCGAAACGAAATGAAAAAATCTCCTTCATCCAAAGAAATTATGTCCCATCATCACCGGTTATGATTAAATCATACACGTATACTAGCACGATAGCTAGCTTTCCTCTATTGGCTTTGACAAATAAGTTGAAATCTGCACGTGTTACGAATAACCACTCTGTGTAAAAAATTCAGCAATTTTACCATACCATGCACTAGGTGCTTGTTTTAATTCGTAAAGTGCTTTTCACAGCTTACACACATATTTAAGATGATGTTGGCTCTAAAAGCCCATTGGCTGGATCATATAGATTTTCCAATCCATCTTTCCATAAAGAAAATCATTTTCCATATCCATCTACCACAATTTGTAGTCTTTATTAGCTGCAAGCACGAATAGAACTCGTACAGTTGTATGTTTTTCCACAAGACTAAACGTCTCATCATAGTCTAGTCCGTACTGATAAGACAAACCATGAGCTACCAATCGTGCCTTATACATATTAATTGATCCATATAGATGATGCTTTAACTTTTAAATCCACTTGTAGGATATGGGTTTCACATCTCTTGGCTTTAGCTCCAGATCCCAAGTTTGATTTTTCTCAAATGCAATGATTTTTTCTCCCACAACTTTAATACACTCAGAATTATATGATGCTTCTTCAAACGTCTTAGATTCTTCGCAATTGTTTGTTCTGTTATGGATGCGCTGGGGAATTTGGGATTTGGCTTTTTGATTGTTGTTGACCTTCTGAGTTGTGATTATGGAATTGTCACTTCCATTTCACTCGGTCTACTTTCTTAATTTGGTTATTGATACACACCAGTTGTCCAAGAATTATGAGTTACATCTTTCTCAGTATTATCATCATCATCGTATGAATCTTCAGTTTCGTCTGAACTTAATAGGATTTGGCAAGTTTGCTCTCCCATTTTATGTTGGAGCTTCTCTTCAAATTCTTTCGAATTTGATAACGCCTCTTTTTTTAGAACCACCAAGAATATTCTTCAACAAACACCACATCTCGTGATGTGTAACACCTTACAATAATAGGATCGCAACATTTCCACCCTTTCCTTTGGTTATCATATCCCACGAAGACATATCTGACTTCTTTCTTGCCACGCTTGCTATGTAAATGGTTTGGAACAAATGCATGCCATACACAGTCATATACTCGAAAGTAACTAACTATAGGTTTCATGTCTAACAATTTCTCAAAGGGTTTAAAAAACTCTAATCTTTATTGAGAAAGTTTGTTAATCAAATGGGCTACAATTCTCATAGCTTCAACCCAAAATATTTCTAGTACATTATTAACATGTATCATACTCCGATAAACTTCTGCAAGATGTCGGTTCTTTCTCTATGTTATTCCATTCTATTGGGGTGTGTTGGAATTGGTAAACTGATGACATATTTTGTAATCTCATAAATACTGAAAAAACTCATTTGAGGTATATTCTCCTCCATTATCCGTACGCAAATAAATAATCTTCTTACTCACTTCTCATGCAACCGTCTCTCTGAAATATTTAAACTTTGAGAACATGTCAGATTTTTCTCTCATAAAGAAAATACTTGGACAAGTCATCAATAAATGTCACCATACACCGTATCCCGTCAACTGATGGTTACTTTATAGGTCTGAACACATCAAAGTGAACTAACTCTAATGATTTCTTTTCTTTAAAGTTTGTTTCCTCGTATGGTAATTGTGTGCTTTACCATATTGGCATCCCACATAGACCGTGTATGTGCTCATGTCAAACTAAGGAAGTCCCTTAAGCATCGACTTCTTTATCATCACGCTTAGCTTAGAATAGCTAACGTGTCCTAATATCATGTGCCATAAATCTTATGTCTTTTTTTTTTATTTTGTCTATATATACAGACACTATTGACATCACGTAGACTGAGTCCAATCGTCGTCCCTTTAATGTCGGCATTCTTGAGATCTCGATATACCTTCACATCTTGTGGACCAAATAAAACAAAGCATCCTGATGATGTTAACTGTGCCACTGAAAGTATATTTTTTTCCATGCCTAGAATATGGTAGACATTTTGAAGTGGTACCTGGTTAGAGCTATATTGTGGTACCATTACTGTTTTACCAATATGAACTATTGTTAACCTTGAATTGTTGGCTATTACCACAACTTTATTTCCCTAATATTCTGACAGGCTCTGTAACTTCTATTTAGCACCCGTCATGTAATTTGAGAAGCCTGCGTCGACGATCCAATCATTCTCGTATTCGATCCACTCATCTATCATTACTTTGAGAGCTAACTCATCATCTTCCATAGGAAAAAGGTGCTTCAGCGTCCCAATCATCTTCACTTCTCTCCTTTAGATTGGAAGTGGAAGCATTGCTGTTAGCGGGTCTTTTGTTAGACCAACAATCTTTTACTATATGTTCCTTTTTGTGGAAGTTGTAACATTCATCCTCAAATAATTTATCGTATACACGATTCATTGAAGCTCCCCCTGGACGAGGGCCTCCCTTTCCTTGATGAATTTTTGCCTTGTCATCATCCTTTTTAGGCCCGCCTCTATTGTGCTGATTGAAGTAGACTTTATTTTTTTTTGTAGAGAACTTCCTCCTCACCCTTTCCTCCTATTTTCTTAGCCATAGATTCTTAACTGGTAAGGAATTTTTCAAACTCAACAAGTGATGGTTGAGTCATCCTTCCTCGTATAGAAGTAATTTTTTTTATATATTCGAACCTCAAACCATGGATAATTATTCTTTTTATCTTTGTTTCACTAATAGCAGCTTTTGGATATAAATCTAAAATTTCGTGGCATGTCATTTTCATCTTCTGAAAGTACTTGGTGATAGTCATGTCACGTTGCGCCACCAATAGAAGCTTGTTCTCGAAAAGTGGTAGTCTTGTGTTGTTTTTCTTTGAAAAGAGTGTAGGGAAAGTGTCCCATGCATCATCGGTGTTTTGGCATATCAGATTTTCTCTAACATTCTTCTTTAATTATGGTCTTTAAGGCAAATATTATTTTTCCCGCTTTAATCTTCCATTTTCGCAAGGTGCCATTAGCATCTTCTATCTCTAGTTGTGAAACTTCACTACCGCCAACGACCTCCCAAAGGTTTTGACCTTGCATATAAGACGTTTTACACATCGCCCATGTGTTGTAAGTTTGATTGTTGAGCTTCTTGATTCCTCAAACTACTTAAATATCACTCATCATGTCGGTAAAATTTTGATAATACCGAACAAGCATGATTTCAAGTTACAAATTTGTAAAATATAAATTTCTCACACTCAAGAAAACTCAATCCAAAAATATCGATACCTGATTGTCCCGCTCTGATACCAATTGTTGAAAATTTGAGTACACAAATTCTAATATTCAGAAGAAGAAGCAATTTACTCAAAACAGAAGCACACACCAATAAGAGAAACACTCAAAATAATACTTAACTCAAGGCTTCAGTGTTTATTGCTTGGCTTATTTTGGATGATTACACGCATTGGTGAACGAAGGTATTTATAGTAAAGGAAATACAATTTACACCACATATTTTGGTTAAATAAACAAACATACTTTTAATAAAAACCACACAAATATTAACAAGAAAAATCAATTTCATCCATCTAAGTCGCCCATTAATTATGCAACCTAACTTCCACTAATTTATTCACTCAATTAATTTAGGAGGCCACTATGGGATAGAGTTATTTAACACTCTATTAGGTTGGTTGATGTTGATTTTTAACAACACCGACTGAAAATAGTTAAATAACCATAAGTTTCACAAAATAATCAATATACTGTATCAAGGGTCTTTCGTACTGTTACCGAGTTAAAAAGAAGGATAGTTGAGAAACGACAATACGCGAGTGTGAAAAGTGCGATTGTGAGATAATTGATTAAGTTCGCAAGTTTCCAATCAACCTTTATTTAATTTAGCCCCTAAACATACATCTAAGATGCGTGTGTCAACCCATAAATAAAGAAAGCATTTGACACAAAAATATGTTGAGACACAGATTTCAGGAAAAAAAACCTTTCGGGTAAAACCTTTATTTCACTATGAATATATAAATCGCAACTTACAATTACATAGAGAAATCTGCAATGGATCAACGCGCAGCTAATCCACAAAGACACGCAGTCTTGAACTCAGCAAGAGAATATACGCAGCACCCTCCAAGGACTCGCAGCACAAACAACAAAGGAAGAACCGCAGCTCTCCTTAATGACACGCAGTCATAACACTTTGTAGAGACTCCCACAGCAATGACACGCAGCCCTCGGTTACAAAGATCTCCCCACAAAGGTTGAACAATAGAAAAGCTTGTGTTCTAGGGTTCCAAAAGATTCACAAAAGTAATTGGGATTTTTGTGTGTGAATCAAAAAGATGTTTGGCACATCAAAAATCGAAGTCTTGTTGTGTCTGAACTCTTAAAAACGTTTTCTCAAAGACTTCAAAAAATACTCCACCGAAATAGGTATATATATAAGAAATATGAGTTGGTGGATAAAACTCTCACGAAACTGTTCGAAATTATCCAGAGCGGATCGGTCCGACCTCGGATCGATTTGTTTTTGAAAGTGGCTTCTTCGGTTTACCTGCGATTTGGGGTATACCGGTTCTATGCACAGCGGATCGGTCCGGTATAGAGGCAGATCGGTCCGAAGGCGGATCAGTTCATTTTTAAATGGGGCGGACTGGTCCGATTTATCAGAAAATAAAAAATCTTTTAAAAGCCTCTTATTTTTATAAAAAAATCATTTTATAAAAATTTCCCAATACTAATTATGAAACTTTAAGAGACTTAAAAATAAAACTTTACCAAGTTCATTCTCGCAGAGGTTATGATGTTGAAGACGCTTTGATATTCGGATCCGTTGATGTAGATGCGATCTTGAATTTCTTCAACGGTGTAACGACGTACGACATACAAATTGATAATGGAAAAAAATGTCCTTACAGAGTGTTTTATAGGAATTAACTTCGATTCACTAAAACTAGCAAAACCAAATTTTAGATTTAAACAAATTAATTAACTAAATGAGGAATTAAACCAATTTAAAATTACCACTATTTAAACATGTGTTTTGTAAACTTTAACCCACTTGATCTTGCTTAATAATTATATATGTGAGCATGCAACAGTAAATTAGGATAATAAACAAAAAAACACACAACGTCATGATGTATGAGAAAAACCCACAACGGGAAAAATCCCGAACGACCTAGGCTACAAAATCCACTATAATATTGATTTTATACAAGTACGACATAGTATCTTATTCACTGACTCGACTCCCTTCAAGCTTGATGCAATCTTTGTTTCTTGAACCTTCTTCAGAGTCACCATTGAAATCCACCAACGGCTCACAACGTAGTCTGCTCGCATCTTGGTATTCACCAATCTTGACTAGCCACTATCAATCGCAACCCAGAGTCCACCATGCTAAAAGTAATCAAACTAGGATGAGTATACGAACTTGAGCGTTCAAAACATGAGATCTCTACTCAAACATATTATCTTGATTCTTCGATCTCATAAAGTAGTAAACATGTGTTCTTAGAGGATTGGGATTTTCTCTCAGTGAAAGGATAAGATGTGAGAAACTAATGCACAAAAATCGAAGCACGACCTTTGAGCTAACTTATAATCATAATTTTGAAAGTTGGACACTAAGGTCTCATTTAAATATGGTTTGATCCTCGTTCCAATGAAAAATTAATCTTGTTCAAACCAGGATGCAAACTCGTTCGAACGAGATATGCTAACTCGTTTGAACGAAAACAAAAGTTCGTTTAAAAGACTTTCGAAAATAAACAATTTTTTCTTTAAAGACATTTCTTGAAAAATAAGCCTCAATAAAAAGATAAAAAGACCCAAGCGAATATGGATATCAACATAATAAAATTTTATACATTTTTGAGATCCCAATTATGATGATTTAAACATGACATGTTGATGACATTTTACGAGAGCCGCTACATATTTTCCATTGCATAAGGTTGAAGGTAGAAACATAAACACCATAACCAATGACACAAAAAGTTCTCTTCGATGGAATAAATTCAATAATACAAATTTAAATCATCATTCCAAGGCATTACAAAATTTCTCCTTGCAAATCTACCTCTTTGGCTATTCAGGGACAAAGCCAAAAAATAAAAATCTAGGTCATCAAGCACTAATGCCCAATCCTTAAATCCCAAAAGGAAAAAGACATAATAAATACTTAACCTATACTAACTTTTGAGAAGATTTGCACTTAAGAAACTTTGATGCAATGAAGCTTATGAATGAACATTTAATACACCTCTCAATTGCGTGGGTAAATAAATCATATAACATAGTTAGCCAAAATAATCCCCACATATGAAATCATGCCACCTTAATATAAACTTCTCCCCCTTTTTATTCTAGAATAGATAAAGAAAAAGAGTAAATATGGTATGAATAAGTATGAAACAGTACAATATAAAACTAATAATCCAAAAGAATAATTAATTAAGAATGTGGATTAAATGCATACAAATAATTATCCAACAACCACATATACACATAAAAACAACTATAAGAAATTACACACAAGAATATATACATGGAAATTACGAAGCATAATATACAAATAATTTTTCCACACTCGTATGGCATAAATGTGTATATACAAACATGTGGCATTTAGTGATGGGGTGTGAAGTAAAATCAAATGATATATGCCCCAAACACTAGTATAGTCCAAGGAGTTCCAATTTGATAGTCTTAATTATTAAACATATATCTAGCCTCAAATGACAAATAAAGTGAACTCAAATGGACAAAGCGGTCTAATTGCACATTAGCTTATAAAATATTGATGATTCTCAAATCAATCGTGTCAAACATTAAGTATGAACTAGGACAAAATGGTCCAAACCCATTGATCTTCAACTTATAACAACCTCAAAATATAAATATAAACTATATGCTTTTTTTTTAAAACAATAAATTGTGAGGATCACAACTAAAATTGGGCTTGGCATCTTTATATTTTTATGGCTTTTCCCAAATGTGGCCTAACATGTAAAGGAGTTTTACTCTCTTCATAGTCCTTTCCATTGCATGCTCATATTTTTAAACTTAGGAGTATTGTCATACGTAATGGTTCTCACATGAACAAATCAAATGGATATAAAAATATGTATTTGACAAGATTGATAGGAGAATGATTCAGTTATCTCTTGAAATAATATATATTAGATCCCAAAAGAGTTCATAAAGCGTGTGCAAAGGCATATACTTAGTTGAGCTTATTAAGAAAAATCAAATAAGAACAACTTCATGATAAAGGATGATTAAGCAACAATCCTAATCATTTAAAACCATATTCAAATGCTCTAGCCACATGAAAGACATGGAATAAATGGGATGCAGACACACCAATATGCCACACAAAATGTTTAAAATTAACTACACAAAAGAAATAATTTTTTTTCTATTTTTTATTTAAAAAACACAACACAAAGAAGACTAAAAAATACAAAAGGTAAAACACAATAGTACTAGATATATAAAATATCATGAAGGACAAGACTAGTGTATTATAAGCATGCAACCACAGTCACTCATTATAGTATATAACTAAAGTTGACAGCGGAACCAGGTAACGACATTTGTCGCAAATAGAAAGCGACACGTGGATAATAATAATTAAGATTATATTATTTAATTAACAAAAAAAATTACTCATTTATTAAATTTATTACATAAAAAAACTATTGAAATCCCACAACCATTTTATAATTTCATTCTTCAATAATAAATAAAATGTTAAAAACAATTAAAATTCCAAATAAACACCCGCTGGCTTTTCATTTTCTCAAGTAATCCAGCTACAAATTAAGTTAACCCTAAATATTTTTGTATTCCACACTACCAGGCCTTTGATTTGATTGATCCCCGATTTTCACTTTTTACATAAAGATAGATACCTTGCTTTGATTGGTGATATAGCCAAGTGTTTGTTCATTAAAATACACACACAAAAAAACACATATTGTTTTGTGATACTGTATCAGTCATCGATGTCGGAGAATCGGAAGGGGGAGAGGAATGGTAGTGTACACATTTCATCTAATATGTCGGGTGATTACATTCAAGGTACTTTTTATCACTTTAATAGTTAAAAGATCAATTGTTTTTTGTTATGCTTGAATTTAAAGAAGTGGTCTTTGGAATTATGTATTCTTTTGGGGAATTGTAGAAGCTATATGGCGGTTGGGAATTGAGAGGCATGATAAAAAGGAAGGTGAATAAGTGGGTCATGAAATCCTATATCCAAATCGTCCTGGTGAATCGGATTGCATATATTATTTAAGGATTGGGACATGAGCAATTGCTGATTTAAGCATCTAACTTTTGTTGGCAAGGTAGAAATTTTTTACTTTTAACAGAGCATTAAGATTTGGCACATATATAAAGGTGAACTCTCAGAGAAAGTTGGGCAATCGGACTGGGGTAAAGTTTCTCTCCTCCATTGAGATTTCTCTTTTGACATATTGTAATGTAAGTTTATGGTTATGTATCTTCCATACATTTTTAATAGTTGATGTTTTTATTGCATTTAGCTGGGATGAATGGAAAGGAATGGAATCTCCACAAAACCTTATTTTTTGCTCAAAACTGAATTTCTTCTGATCTAAGACAATTTTGATCTCAAGTGCTGATCATAGAGGAAAATCGATATGCGTTCATTTTTTTGTTTCAAACCCGTTTTTGGGATTTTTTGCATGGTTCATTTTATCACAATTGTAGACATCCTTTCATTATTATCCTTATTGCCTTTGAAGTTTAGTAAATTATGGGTTGTTTCATGCTACATAATTCTTTGGGGGCATTTTGTATGACACTCAATTTCTTACCAACTCTGTTTTATATACATATATAGGTATATAGATATATCTTTGTTTTTATATACGAATTTTGGGTTTGTTATATGTTGTTTAAGGTTAACCCAAATATGCTTTTTGAGGTAAAAGATTAGATTTTTTGGTTTTGTTATGTGAGATGTTGTTTGTAGCTCAAATAAGGTCGGGAAAGGGAAGACGATTCACCAGGTATGTACATGAATGGACTTTCAAATTTTTCTTTTTTAATTTAAACATTTCTTTTGGATTTGAAGCAAATTACAATTTTTATTTTATCATTTAGGGTTATGTTTGACAAATTTCTACAAGTACATTTTTTTTATGATTTTAAAAACACTTTATTGTTATTTTAGTGTATATTTTAATAATTTCGTTAAAAACGACCCCGCATCACGATGTTTGCATGCTAGTAATATACAACATGTGCTGAATCATGTAAAAGAATGTGAGAATCAACAAGTCTAACATTTAGTGCCTCAAAATCAGATTTACTCAACAAAATAGATGATGATTTAGATCTTTGGGTTTGGGGAATCATGTTTACATGATATTTTCACTTTTTAGGATAATTTTTAAGATGATAAAAAAATCTTAGAAGTTTTTGCTGAGAAATGTGAGGAATTACCCGAATTTAAAAAAAGCACTGTTCAAACATGTGTTGTCTAAACTTTAACCCATTCTATCTTTCTTGATAATTATGTATATGAGAATGCAAGACTAAATTAGAATAATAAAGAAACAAATACACAACACTGCGATATTTGATGAAAAGCCCCAACCAAAAACATCGAATGACCTAGCCTTCAAAATGCACTATGATATAGGTTTTATAAAAGAACGATAGAGTGTAGTTATACACAATCTTCGATTCTTGACATAATCTTCGATATTTGTTTAATAATTATACAATATTTGATTCTTGAACCTTCTTCAAAGTTATCATAGGAATCCACCAACGACTCATAATGCAGTCCTACCCCATCTCGATATTCACCGATCTTGACAAGGCACCATCAACCACACCGTGCCAAAAGTACTGAAATTAGGAAGAGTAAACGAACTTAAGGGTTCCATATAAGATATTTATACACAAAAACATCATCTTGATTATTAGATCTCTTAAACTAGTAAACATGTGTTCTTAGAGGCTTAGGATTTTCTTTCAGTGAAATCATTAATGAAACTAAAAAAACTGTCCTATTTTATATTGGAAAAATGTAACAAACTGCTTCCCCAAATTTAAGACAAGATTTTCCATGCGTTTGACTGAGATTAGCATTTCATTTGAACGACATTACACATCTCGTTTGAACGAGACCCGGTCATTCGAACGAGACCCCCAAAATTGTTTGAATGATATTCAAGAAATTAATAATAGCAATATAAAAAAAGCTGGACAATAAGGTCTCATTTATAGCCAATTTGATCCTTATTTGAACTAAAAGATAATTTTGTTCGAACTACGATGAAAACTCATTCGAACGATATATACTCACTCATTAAAACGAAAACAAAAGGTCATTCAAACGACTTTAAAAAATAAACATTTTTTTCTTTAAAAACATTTCTCATAAAATAAGCCTCCATATGAAATCCAAGGATCAATATAATAAAATTTTGTACCTTTTCAATATCCTAATGAGGGAGATTTTAACATGTCATGAGTTTGATGATGCTTTACGAGAGCCACTACATATCTTCAATTACATAAGCTCGAAGGTACAAACATAAACACCCTAACAGATGACTCAAATAATTATGTCTAATGGAATGAAGCTAATAATACAAATTTAAATGATCATTACAACGCTTTATAAATTTTTTATGGCTCGTGGGCCTTTTCAAATGGGTGTGATCGGTCCTTTAAAATTCTTCAGAAATCGATCATTTCTTAACTCGATCATAGTAAAAAAAACTCGCAAAATCTCACATATGGATCAATGAAACACAGATACTATCTAAGGATTTGATCATGATCAAATTAAGCAGTAAAAGCAATAATCACATCAGTGAAGTTATATGCAACAATTGATATGCATGTGCTCAAGGAGTGTGAAATTGATACCATAGATTTTAACACACTCGTCAATCATGATTTATCAAATGAATTTCAACCTAATAACGAAATCAATAAACATATTCAATGAAATGGTTTAAAATCATAAAATCAATAAGAATAATAAACTTAACCACAAATGACATAAATAATCAAAACAATTTGTTGGGGGATTTTTGAATAAGAGTGATGCATGTGTATAAAAATCATGTTTAATAGAGAAACATAACATAAAAATCAACCATAATTTTGTGGTTATTTATTTTATACCATAAATATGGCATGGTTCATTGACCAGTTATACGAGGACACTTGGACTCATCATCTACAGAAATGAGATTAGCTAAGTTATTAATCTGGCCAGCCCAGACAATCTGGTCGGCCTAGTATTCTAGAAAGATCATTTAACCCAGTTATCTCAAAGTAAGCTAACATAGTTAAGTAACTCCACTACAGCAGGTATGCACCATGTGATTGGATCACGTCTGCAACATGGATTATGCATGCACATTTAGGAGATATGGAAATAGCCTCACCCCCGCCCCCCAATGTGCCAGTAACTAACTTTTTGATTATTATCTCACAAGCATGTAAGTGTGCAATTGCCTAACCTATAAAGGCATAATACATGTCAATCTATTTTCTCTCTCTTCCAACAACCTATAAATAGTGCACACAACCACACTTTTAGGGGATCTGAGATATTTTCCAATGTCGTGATGTTGTTAAGCACTAGAGACAAATTAAGGGACTTGAAATTGTACTATTAATGGCTTTTTCCCAATAATTAATATAACATTCACATTCACCTGTGGACATAGGCATCATTTTGGGATGAACCACGTAAAGCCAGTCTTATTTATTTTTCTATAATCTCTCTACTATTTTCTCTAGATTATCATTTCAGTATTCTACATCCCTTTGTTTATTATTTCCTTATAATTTGTATACTCTGGCTAAGACAAATAAGTATACTAATTTTAGGCGATAACAAATGGGCACCGTCTGTGGAAAATGGTTGGCTAGTGTCTCTTTCCACCATTTTTTGTAACTGAAGGATATCCATTTTTGATAAACTAGTGAATCTCACTCCGATTCAGTTATGTTTCATTGGGTTAGAGTCTGTTAATCTAGAATTTTAATTCAACTCCTTTAATCCTATATAGATTTGCAATTTTCTTCTTAAAATTAGTTTTTCCAAGAATTTTCGTTACTGCGTTTGGGGTACTCTATTTTTCCTATTATGGTACTCTATTTTTTTTTTTATAAATTTTATGAAAATGACTAAAAACCTAGAAAGAAACCGGAGTGAAGAGGGGGTTCCACCCTCTACGTCTGTGGGTATGAACGACCTACAGGGGATTTTATAGATGCCGGAGACAAGCCAGGAAGTAATGAAAGAGACCATGAAGTGGCTGACATGTAGGACTTTGGATGAAAAGAATAGGCTCGAGATGAAACCTTTTGCCCAAATAATTAGGGAAAATTTAGATAAAAAGCATGAGATTCCACCTCCACCCCCATACAGAGATAGAAGGCAAGCGCACCACAATCATGTTGTAAATAACCCAAGAATGTTGAATTTGGGATAAAGAGGTGAAGGGAACAAATTTACTTAGAATATGGACAAGATGATAGATTTTACAGGCCTAGAGAAACATACACTGTCAAATCAAATGGATATGACAACGATCAAACATACTCCATAAAACATCCAAGTGTTCTAAAAAGGCTTAGTCGAGGGTTTGTCGTTAATCGACTGGGCCCAAGAGATGTCAGGCATACCAGTACACTGACTATAGAGAGCATAGGGAGTATAGAAGACTCAAGGAGAACTGAGATCAGGATGGTTGATTACTTATACAGGTCAAGGGAAAGTGTGGTAGGATCGACTAAGACCTAACAGATTTCTAAGGAAGAGAACTTATTCCAAAGGAGAGGATGAAGAGAGAAGATAATGATAGTTAATGCCGAGCACAATAAACGACCCTGGAAGGGGTCGATTTGACATTTAGAAGATCGGTTGAGAGATCTCATGAAAATGAAAAACCCTTTACAGTGGGGTTATGCGCAAGGGTCTCCATTCACAACTATAGTTGTAGCTTATCCAATGTCGATGATATTTAAGCCACATGTTATTACTCCCAGATATGATGGGAAATATGATCCCATTTTTCATGTGGAGCAGTATCAATCGAGTTTTGATATCTATTCCATTCCATACGAGATGCTCTATAGGTCATTTTCCAGTACTCTCACTGGGTCGACCCAAATCTGGTACAACAACCTCCCTCGACGGCAAATTTCAAACTTCAAGTAGTTGATCGATCGCTTTGTCAATAAATTTTTCTTCGACACCAATCCAGGAAAATGGGTGGCTCACTTATTAAGCATACGTCTAAACATAGATGAAATGATAAGGGAGTTCATCACACATTTCAGTGTGCATAAGCTTGATGTAGTGGATTATGATGGGATGATTTCCATTACTGCTATCATGAGTGGTCTACTACCTAGAAAGCTATATTGGGAGTTGGATAAAGAACCATCGACCACAATGGATGAGCACTTGGACAAGGGGAAATTATGAGTGATGAGGAGGAAATAGTGGTAAAAAAATTCCATCCATGCTAGATCCGATGATGGTAAAAGCTCGGTCTGAAAGGAGAGGTCCAAGGACTCTCGGAAATATGACATGCTAAAGAAGTGTGATGAGTATACCCTGATCACTACAGGCATCCACCACATCCTCGATGAGATATGAAAAAGTAGTTACCTCAAGTGGACAGGAAAATTTAAATCTCCTCCAAACATAAGGGATAAGATTAAGTATTGTGGGTTCCACAAGGACCATTGCCACACCATTGACAAATGTATGGCCCTAAAAAATAAGATGGAAGCATTAATTAGATGAAGAAAGATAACAAAGTATGTTGACAAATGTGTTGGAGCTGATGAGCCTAAGGATGAGCAAGTATCATTGCAAAGAGGCAGACGAGAAGAAACATGGTCGATACGAGGACTCTAATGACTAGTCTGATCAATATTTTCCGAAGAAACCTAAGGAGCCATTGCATGAGGTCGGAGTGATCTCTTTTGAATTTTCATTCTATAGATCTAGGTGATGCTGACGGTGGAGATGGACCAACAAAGTGAAAAGCTTACCAAGATGAGGCAAAAGCTTGTGGGCATATCAGAGAGATTAACTCGATCGATATTGTAACAAGTCGTCCCCGAACGGAAACAAATACCGTCTTATTGTTATTTTTTCTAAAGACATTTTATCTCTTATTTTGTATGCACACGAGGGTCCTTTGGTCATCACCATGATGTTACATGAATGCATAGTAATAAGAGACCTGGTGGATAATGGAAGTTTCGAACATATGTTGTTCTATGAGTGTTTGAAGAAGTTTCACTTAGCAGGCATAAAGATGGAGGCATATCAGTGGCCACTCATTTGTTTTTAGGGGAGAATGTACATCTGTTGGGAATAATTGAGATGAAAGTTATCATAGGTACCTCGTCGTCCTACTGAATTGAAATAATACCCTTATTTTTCCTCGATATGAACGTCCCCGTGTCCTATAATATTATCATTACTTAGGTTGGCTTGAAAAAGTTTCAGGTTATTTCCTCCACTGTCCATCAATATGTGAAGATGTTTACAAGCTATGACGTTGGGATAGTGAAAGGAAATCAATTTCAAGCACATGAATGCTACTATACGTCAATGAAGAAAGAGGAAGAAAATAAATTGACCACTACTTATCAGATTAAGACATTGATCCTCGAGATGAATACAGACCACTCACATACACAATTATTGAGTAGATTCAGCTAGTAATTTTGGATGACAAACATCCAAAAATGACAACCTATATCACATCATCGTTGGATCCACCTTGTTAAAAGGAATTGGATGATTTCCTTAGGTAGATGAAAAATATATTTTACCTGTTGTCACGGGGACATACAAGGGATAGATCCAGTTATCCTTTCCATAAACTCTGTATTATAAAGGATGTGAAGACCGTCAAATAAAAATGCCACGTGTTCAGGAAGGAGAAGAAAATGACTATTCTAGAGAAGGTTGACAAGTTAAAAAGGTCAAAATTTATTGAGGATGTTAAGTATCTAGATCATCTCTCGAACATCGTTATGGTCCGAAAGAAGAATGGCAAGTGGTGCATGTGTATCGACTTTACCGATCTCAATAGATATCTCCTTAAGGACCATAATCCTCTACCCCAAAATGACCGAATGATCGATGCAACTCCTTGGAACAAGCTTCTCAATTTCATGTCTGCTTATTCAGGGAACAACTAGATAAGGATGAAGCTAGAAGATAGGGAGACGACCGTATTTATCACTATCCGAGGTACATAATGCACAAAGTTATGAGCTTTGGGCTAAAAAATGCTACAATAACTTACCAAAGGCTAGTAAATAAATTATTTGAAGAGTAGATCGAATAAACTATGGAAGTTTATTTGGATGATATGCTAATAAAGAGCATGTAGGAAACCAATCATATCAGTGACATCAGACGGACATTTTATCAATTGGAGAATATTCAAATGAAGTTGAATCCAAGAAAGTATAAATTTGGAGTACGAAAAGGAAATTTTCTTGGCTTTATAGTGAACTAGATGGGCATAGAGGCTAACCGTGACACGATCAATGTGATGATCAATATTTAGCCTCCTGAGAATAAGAACGAGATCTGAAGCCCAACGGGACGAGTAGTTTCTCTTAACCGATTTATTTTAAGGGAATTGAAAGATGTCTTCCATTATTGGAGGTGGTTAGAAAGGCCTTCAAGTGAAATTATGGGTGTGATGAAGCTTTCCTAAAACTGAAGAAATACCTTGGATCCGCGCCATTGTTGTCAAGGTTGATCCTTAGTGATAATCTTTAGTTATACTTAGTAGTGTTAAAGTCAGAAGTTGGCTTAGTAATTGTACAACAAGAGGATGGAGTACCGAGTCCTGTATACTATACTAGCAAGGCGTATCATGGAGCTAAAATTTAGTACCGTAAGCTAGAGAATTTAACATTAGTTTTAATTAAAGCTTCTCAGAGAATGAAGTCATACTTTTAGGCACATACAATTATCATTTATACATACCTTCCTCTACGACAAACTATTCATATGGCTAACAAATTAGGCCGGCTAATGGTTTGGGTCGTAGAACTAGGACAATACAAGATATTGTGTGAGACAATAATGGAAAATAAGGACTAATCAATGGATGATTTTATTAGAAATTTTACCTATCAAGGGCAACCAGTCAAACAAATAGTAAAAAAAACAGTTGAGCAGAATAGTGATAGCCCGATTGATCAACATGGCATGAAGAAGAGCTCGCAACTTAGAAAAGATGAAAAAGTTATTTAAAAATAGGTGTTTGCTTAAAAGAACTTTGAGAAAGAGCCTATAGTGTGGCAATTATTTGTGGATGGATCTTAATATGCCAACGACAATGGATCTGGGTTAATCATTACAATACCTAATGGGGGAAAATGTGTAGTACGCTCTCATTTTTAACTCTAAGGCCTCTAATAATGAGGCAGAATATGAAGCCCTTATAGCAGGATTATGATGGGCATTGTTAGTGGGCGCCATGCACCTGGTGGAGTACAATGATTCTTAATTGGTTGTGAACCAATACCTTGGAGTTTATGAAGCTAAGGCGGAGTGCATGGAAAAATATTTGGCAAAGGTAAAAGCATTATTACCAATATTCTTATATATACATTTTTCTAGAATCCCGAGAATTAAAAATGCCCTAACAGATGCACTTTCTTATCTGGAAGTAGCAACAAGGATCGAGCATTGAATAATACTACTTATTGAGATCTTATCATATCATAGTATCTATGAGGAATGTGTGATCGTATTGCAGTTAAAGATGGTACCATCTTGTTAGTACTTGAAAATCTAAAAGAGACAAGAAGACTCCGCTATAAGGTAGTGAGATATATGCTTGAAGGAGGAATTATATTCAGAAGAGGATATATAATGTCTTTGCTCATTTATGTTCATCCTACTTAGATCCACGATCTGACTAGAGAGGTTCACGAGGGCTCATGTGGAGCTCATTCAGCGGTAAGGTCAGTGGTGATGTGGATTTCCACTCAGTGTTATTATTAGTTGATATTGAAAGAGGACTTCACCAACTAAGCTAGAAAGTGTGATAAATGTCAGAGGTATACAATCATAAATAGAAGACTAGAGCTGCTTTATCACTGATCATATATCATTGTCCCCGCACTATGTGGGGGATTGATTTGGTCTGTCCATTATCAAAGATAATGGGAAGATTTAAATACATGGTTGTTGCAGTGAATTACTTCACTAAATGGGTGGAAACTGGGCGACTGGTCGATATACCGTATGAGAAGGTCTTCTAATTTATATGTAAAAACTTCATATGTCAATATGGGATATCATACGCCTTGATCACGGAATATGGCACATAGTTTGGCATGGATATATTTGAGAACTACTGCATTCGATCATAGATTAAGAAGTTGCATTATACACCTCCCCATCCTCATTGCAAGGGGAAGATAGAATAAATAGAAGACTGAATGGTGCTAAAAGGAATTTGATTAATGAGCTATATAGTGTACTCTGGGCCTACTATACCACAATGAGGACACCAACAAGAGAAACCACATTTATGTTGGAGCTTGAATGCAACAAGCCCAAGGATGACTTAATAAGAATATTGGATCTAGATCTAGTAGAGGAAGTCATAGTGCACGCAACACTCCAAGTGACAGCCTAACAACAGTGGAATGATAAATTTTATAATAAAAGGGTAAATACGATTACGTTAAAGGAATGAGATTATGTACGAAAGAAAGTTATCCAGAATAGGAATAAGATGGAACCTAATTACAATGACCCGTATAGAATTTTTACAATGTTTAGACCTGGAACTTATCGGATCGAGACCTTAGAGGGTGAGCAATTCAAGAATCCATGAAACTCTATCAGTAGATATGAGCATATAAAAAAAATACAATTTAGAAGAGTATAATATCATGTAAATAGTTTTCATTTATCTATAATCAATTTTCAGTAATGAATGAGAATCATCCATTGTTCATTTACATCTTGTTATCACTTCAAGCTGTCTTCACTATTCAATGCCTAACTGGTTGGTATAAGATATGTTCAAGAAGCCCAAGCCAAAGACATCTTAAAGTCAAGTACATCATAATGACTACAATCAAAACCACACTTCATGAATGGTATCATCTTAGACAAGTCACGATTAAGAAATTCAGCTAAATATGGGAAATATAATACAGTCACATGGTCTGGTTAATAAGATTCGACCACAACTGACTAGTAAGACGAGTAATGTAAGGATAAAACCTAGTACATTTGGACGACTCGGGAAACCAATTATGATACATGGCCATGATGATAAGATTCGCCCATATGACCAGTAAGTTTTCACAAGGAATGGTGAATCCCAAATTTGGAAAACTCAGGTTCGTCTAACCCAATAGCTAGTAAGTCAAGTTAGGTCGACATGATGTGAACCCAAAACCATACGACTAAACTAATGGAAGGTATATCCTAAAAAGCTAATAAATTTGGTCAAGTTAACAAGATCCAACTATACGACCAAAACAACTAGTAGGTCGACTTTCTCCTACCATTTTAACTTTGTAAGAAAATTTGCCAAAACATTTGATCACAGGTGAAGGATTATATCTTAGCCGAGCTAAACAACTTTTAGAAAATAAAACACAAGTAACAATACATGCATGCAAATAAAAAGTTAAATAACATCTGATTTAAAACATTTATCAAGCAAGGATAATGGATATTCATTACAAACACTGTCCAAAATGACAAATATGAGTAAATACAAGGCAAAAAGATTCATAAAATAAAATACCAAATGTTCAATCTGTAGGGGCTTCTTGTTATATAGGAGGAACAATAGAGGTCTTTCCATCAATAGCTTCAGCAATAAGGGTGTCTTAGGGAGTATCCTTATCATTCACCTGAATAGCCTCAGGGGTGATAAGAGTTGGGTCAACAATAGTAGCTTGGATAGTCTCACTAGTAGTCGGATCTTAAACAACGTGCTCAACATTCTCCATTGCATTATCCTCAGCTCATGAGGCCCTAGTTTCTTCGTCACCCCCTCCCATTTTCTTACGACCTCTGCTATTTTAAGATAATATTTCATGATCTTATTATTTTGCTCGTTATGACCCTCTAAGAATTAGGTCACGATTTCAATGTTATAGTCACCAATGGATTTGTAGTTTTTGGCTTTATTCTCCTCAACTTTGACAAGGCCCTTATTAGCTTTGATGAGCTCTTCATTTTTCTCTTTAAGGGCCTCCTTAAGCATTTTCCTTTTCATAACACTAATAGCACCCCACTCTTTCAACTTCTTGTTCTTTTCATCAACTGAGATAAGGGTCAAAGTCTTCAATACCAGCTTATCATCTATCTCCTGAAGATCATTGCCAATATTTTTATCTCATTTGTAGATTGTGAATTCTTAACAATCTTTTGTAGCTCCTCAACTGAGGGCCAAAGATGAACTAACACTTGTGAATTATTTCTTACCTTCTTTGACCTCCTCGCCGACCTCAAATTTGGCCTCGACTACAAGTGGTACTAGTATCTCCTAGGGTGGAAAACCTCCTGGAGGAGTGTAGTATCCACACTTAATGAACTAATAAATGGATAAGAGGTTCTCAAAGTTAACAGGGTCAGCACACAAGTTCTCTCCACTAAGATTTTCAATAAAGGAGGCAACCTGGGAGACTATTTCTCTAAGAAATGGTTGAACGAAAGTGTTAGCACAAAGAAAATCAAGGTAATTAGAGATAAAATAGAGGAAAAGAATATACTAATTATGTTTACCCCACACCATTCATGGACTACAATACCGATCTCTCTCATGTGGGCGGAATTCCTAATTATTTTTTAAGAACACACACTAGTTCTTCCAACTATGATCGCTTGTCCAAGAAACCTTTACAAACTTTAAATGTGATTTTCTAGGAGAAAAGTGTGTGACACCCCGCCTAATTAAACCTTGGGTGATCAAGACTTAATTTAATTTAAACAAGTTTCTTAAATGGTTCATTCTTAGCATCACTGCCGAAAGCCTTTTAATTTACTAACCACTTAAGTGAAATTAAACGAGTGCCAAATTTTATCTTCCCTAAGCAGAATAAAAATTCATACAAACACATTTCAATTCTTACTAATAATAAAACAGTTTTCATAATTAACTAATGCAGGTAAAGTCATGCCAAAAACCATGACCAATAAAAGACAACTAAAAATCCATAACTAAAATAAACTGTAGCAGTAAAGATAGGACAACATGTCCCAATTAAAAATACTAAAACTGAGATCCTACACTAGAACTGAAAAAGAGGAAGAGTCTAAAGAATCCCTGCAACATCCACATGTGCTGCAGCTCCCAAATCTCTGAAATGAAATCATATTGGGTGTCCCTGTGGCTGGGCACCTAAAAGGTTTTAAAAATTTTACATAGCAAGAGTTAGTACTCAAAACATTTTGAAAATATTTTGCAAGCAGTTATCACCATTGAGTTATTGATTACACATATTAAAGTTTCGTACAACTCCCTTGGACTTCCTCACCTCTCTTCTATAGTGCATGTCTAACTAGGACACTTAGTTCACCTAGTTATACCACCCATAAGCGTAGGTAACTTATTTACTGCTTGTTGTTCTTATTCTTGTAATAATTACATCACGCTATAAATTATTACTAAGATATTTACAATTCATTTCATTATCTACTATTTTCAATCCATAGATTATGCATATAGAATACATTTTATCACAAAATAATGTATTTAATATCAGTTATCACTAACATATCCTTTTACCACACATAAAGGACTCTTGGTTCGGAATGATTCATCGACCCCAAGTAAGAGTTGGTTCGGAATGATCCATCGACCCCAACTATTTAAAAATATAAATATATACACATATTCTGGTTCGGGACTCTTTCATCGCGACACCAGTTTAAAGTTTGGTTCGGCATTTTTCATCGACCCCAAACATATAATAACTTTATGTTAGTTCGGAATGTCACATCGACCCTAACACAATTAATTTAGGTAAAATTCTCTTAACCCAAACTTTTGTATAATTTAGTAGGTACACACCCGACCTATCAAATCATGTCCATATGTAATATATTTTACTTATATTCTCCGTACTCATTAATTACAATTTATTTCGCTATTGTATTTATTCGAGTATTCACGCAACTCTAAGGGCCCTTAAATTCAGTAGTTAAGTTAACTTTAACCTACTGGTATTATTCCAGAAATTTACTCTCACCCTTTTCATAGCCAAATTCTCACAATCCCAACATACGGCTATCGATCGCTCTCCCATTGGTCCATTTCTCCAAAATTCCCACACAATCATTTATGAAGAAATCTAATGGAACACCTACTGGTATTTATGAAGTCTCCTCATAGGTAAAATATCATCACTAAGGTTCCCATTAAGCTACGGTAATTAAAGGAAATTTATTCATAAAATTTTCTAAAGTCCAGCCAGGGTCGATCGATCGAGGGGATATGGTCGATCGATCGACTGCTCGATCGATCGACATTCAAGGGTCGATCGATCGATCAAGTAGTGACAGACCCAATTCGTCTTCTTCATGCGGGTTTCACCATTTTTATCTATCTATCTATCTATCTATCTTTCATGATAATCCACCATATTTGCAACCAATAATTTCTAATCATTCCTACATGTTCTGGGATGATTACTAAAGATTTAAAACAACAAAATCATTATAAATCTTGGCCAAATCAACTAAAAATCTTTCTAGTATTCAAGAACCCTAAAAATACATTCTTTACATCTTTCATCATAATTCCAGACTTTTAGTTCGATTTAATCATCTAGTTTTCTATGATATCAGAATATTTGGAGATCCAAAAACGTCCTACATGCAATCCCTACCAATCATGGGTCATAAACAATTGTTTTTCTCCCAAAAATATCATAAAAACTATGTTCTTCATAAAGCTTAAATATGGGTATTATAACTCAATTTATTTTGCAAATAACCACTTGCCTTATGATTTGTAGGGTCTGATTTCATGGTTGTTGATGATGGTTGATGATTTTGATCCTTCAATATTCCTTCCCAACAACTTTATGGTGAAATCTCCTTAGAATTTCCCTTCCTTCCTTCTTTTGCCTTAGGAAATTGTCTCTCTCTCTTCTCTAATGGCTATGGTGTATTTTCTTTCTTTCTAACCCTAGCCTCAACTCTTATAATCTGATCTAGGGTTTCAAAATTCGTAGGTCTACTTACCCATAATTGTAAAGAGACCAAAATGCCCCCGAATGGTCCCGGTTTAGCCCGAAAATGACCCGGCACTCAACTAGTACCCCCGAGTACACTATTTTGACTAATTCGACCTTTTTGGAATCATCTGTGGACTCTAAATTATCGTTTGAGTCTCTTAAATATTTTTCTACTCTCATCTTTAATTTTTGTCCTACGCGCGACACTCGGTTGAGATAACTCCGGTACGTACATATCAACATTCAAAATTTACTACTTCATATTTAGTAAATTTTTATCGTCATATTCATCTTTATTAACATTATATCACATTAAATTACTCTTCTCACGTAATTTAAATAAAACATATTTTATCACATTAAATTACTCTACTCACGTAATTTAAGTAAAACTCACATTAAATTACTCTGCTCACGTAATTTAAATAAAACGTATTTTCCTAATTAAGTAGAATTACGAGGTATTACAAAGTAATAGTATCAAGGGTCATTAGCATTGCCGTTTATGCCATAAATGAACCTAAAAGCATCCCTAGTAAGATAAAAGTCGGTGCGAGCTTTCCAATATAGCAATGACCCTAGAATTGTCCTATAAGCATTTGGGGCAACTTAGGTTAGCGTCACTCCATAACACTTTAATATAGAGCCTATAATGGGATGGGTTGGTAGACAAACTCCTACCTGTAGATATCAAAGTGGGAAGAAAATATCATCGGCATCACACTGATCATAAACCCTTTTATCATAATCAGGTAGTCTTATCGTGATGTTGATAAGGATAACGTACTGATTTCTTAGGTCATCCAACTCATCCTCAATAACATCACATGCATGGTAAATAGCTTCATTGTTAGAAGGGGTCGTATAAATTGTTAGAACTCTTAGAAGTACTCTCCTCAGTAGGTGGTATAATGATATGAGAGGAGGAAGGACTAGGTCTATCAAACATAACCCTTTCAGCCGAAGCCTCCAAGTCAATTATGGATATTTTAGAAATCGTGATTACAAAACTTCTACCATAAGGTTAGTGTGACACCCCGCCTAATAAAATATTGGGCGATCACTCCTATATAACATTAAAACAGGAGTCTCATATGGTTCATTCTTAGCATCACTGTCGAAAACCAATTTAACTACTAATATCCTATTAGGCCGGTGTCAAAATTTTAAATTAACAAATATTTTTAACTAAACCATTCTAATAAAATAATTACAACAGTTTACACGCACCAACTGAAATGAAATAAAATAAAATAACCGAACACTCGGTACAATAATACAACCAAATCGAATGTCACACTAAAAGGCGATAAATGAATAAATAAGTACAGTTGGGCCATAGGACCGAATGTTTCTACAATACCTCCTATCTATATCTCAATGATGGAAGCGTCTAATATAAACCTGCTTGCATCCACAGCTGCTGCAGCAAACATCTGACTCGAAAGAATCATCATCCAGGCGTCCCTGTGTCTGGACACCTATATATATATGGATATAGAAAGAGGGAAAATAGATAAACGGGTCAGAGCCCAATTTTTTAAAACATTTTAGCAAGTGCTTAAAATCCTTATTTTAAAATATGTTATTTCTCATATTTAAACTGGTATCTCTCTCACATGAGATGCACCTCACCCCTCTTCTAACGGTGCACAACTAGCGCATACCATTTTAAACAAACTAGTTAAGCTACCCCACCTAACTAATGTAATTACCCATCTTTTAATAAACCTCATCAATTCGGGTACTAAGGACTAAACTTCTCCCCATTCCTAACATTACGTTACGTTCGTACGTGGGGTGTGTTGCGAAGCGAAATCCAAACAAGGAACCCCCCGATACACTACTACGTGACAATGTTGATCATCGGGATCCATTAGACCTTCAGTACATAACATATATTTACCATCCCGTATTTATTAATAGTTTTTAATAGAACCTATGATTCACATTCATATAAATCCGAATATAAATCTATCGGAAGGAGTATATCACTTTATTCATTCTTCTCCTTTTTATATAGGTTTAGGTTATATGATATCTCATATTATATATATATATATATATATATATATATATATATATATATATATATATATATATATATATATATATATATATATATAATATACTTTTTGCAACAAGTATATTAGTTATCCATATAATACACCAAACAAGATTTCGGTATACGCACATTATTCCCTTCATGCATACACATCAATTTTTATAACAATAGAAAGTTACCATATAAATATACGTATATATATTAGTCACACATACAATATATATACTAACGGCACCCCACATAAGATCTATGGTGCTGGCATACTCTACTATCAAGTCCCCGTATCACACAAACTAAGGGAAATACTAGTTCAGAATCACTCTCGAACTGTATTAACACAAAATACAAACAAATGGAGGCGAACCATAGTTCCAAGTCACTAAGAGGTCAGCACATACCATCACGTCTCTTAGGACCGTCTGAGTATCAATCAGATAGCCTATACCAAGGAGTCCTATGTTCTAGGGTACAAGTCAATATCCCCCATAAAGGTCCCATCGAGATAAGACTGTCCTGGCGCGGTAACCTCCGTGATAGCAAGTAGCACGGTCATGATTTTTACACACATATAATATAAGGGCATACTCATAGCCCATACAACACATCCCATACATAGTATATTTATATCTTGGATGTCCTACGCATTTATCAATTTTACCAATTTTCAATATATTATTTTCCGAGCTTTTCTCACCGCACAATGATTATATCAACAACATCGATATATATTATTTATCTCTTCTTAATCTTTTATGGATATAATCTCCAAACTCTTATAGCGATAGCCAATATCCTTGAATATTCTCATTCGCAATAATATAAGCCGTCACACAATTAAAATACCGCAATACGTATTCCCTTATTTAATATTAAAATCACACATAAATATATCTTTAAGTATTATTCCTCACGAACACCTCCAAAATACACGCCTTACTAAAAAAAATATTTAGAAGTCCCCACACTATTTTTAGGAACCCCAAATATTTATCTCCAAACAATTTTAGCTTTTTATTTTTCCAATTTCCGAGTTGGTGATTTCACCTCGGATCTGTCATCTTATAAAATTCATAACAATTCACAAAAAAATTAGAAAAATACGTGGTCAGCGCTCACGCGACCGTATCGAAAATATCTACAACATTAGTGTTTTGACCGAGAGATGAATCGGCTGTCTTCCAATGAGAAACAGTCCGAAAGTGACGTTGGTCACTATTCACCTTCTTCTCCAAAAAAATCCAAACCTCCATTAAAACACCTCCAAGCTTTTTATCTCCTCTCATATAATCATTAAACCTCAAATAACCATAAATACACACATTCAAAGGGTTCTAATCATCCTAGAGCCCAGATCCAGTAATTAATTTCAATAAATTTCAAGATTCTCAAATTGGGTATTAATCGAGTTATATCCGTTTTAATCTTCCGAAAACCCGTTTGATCCACGAAATTTCAACCCAAAAATCTTTAGTTTTATACCAACTACAATATGAGAAATTAAAACACACTAAATCATAGTGCAAGTTAAACACTTGCCTCGTGGATTAAATCCAACATTCCCGAGTTGAATCTCGCAACATTTGGCCCGGAATCCCCTTTCCTTTCTTCCTTTCTTCTTATTCTTCTTTATTCTCTTCCTTATCTCTACTCTCTTCTCTCTCTTAGGGAAAAAATAGGGAATAAAAGAGTGCTTCCAACCCTTAAATCCGAAATTGGGTTAATACCCAATTGTTAAATGAATCGTGTACTCATTTACGAGTCCCTACTAGTCCAAAAATGCCCGAAACCCAAATACTATCCCCGGGTACTCTATTTTGACTATATCGGCCATTCCGAACCCAATGACGGAGTCGAAATATCCATTCGAGTCACTTAACTAAAATTCACTATATTGACCCAACACGTTCAATACGCGTGTTTTCCAATTTAAAATATTTTTCTTTGTCACTTTACCCAACTGCGACTTGTAATAAAAACAATCTACTCATATACTTAGTCTCGAAATATAATCCACATAAATATTAATCTGTCACTCGAAAACTAATATTTAATATTCACTTTATAATATTGAGTTTATTTAATTTCACCCATTACTCCCAGAATTACTATTCATAATAATTCCTCAAATTACTAAATTAAATTCACAGTGTAATTTAACTACCTTTAAAAGTATGGGGTATTACAGTTAGTGATTAAACTCGTCAATATTAGCGATCCCTATGAATTGAAGACTACTGTACTCACAAAGGAATTATTTTAGCATTGGTGGCTAAATCAACATTGGAGGAAACAAGTTTGGAGCAAAAAGCCCAAAAATTCTAAAAAAAAGCATTAAATTCGAAAACCCTAGGCCAATCAACTAATATGCGTATTTATCCAATCAAATGTAACCCATTACTCAAAATTTGCAACAACAAGCAATAAAAAGAAGAAATCGCAACTCTAAAGTGGAGAAATCTCATTGAAGCCCTAAAAATCCATGTAAATGGGGGTAGCGTACCTTAAAAACCCAAATGAAGAAATGAAACTCATAAACGATGGACGGCTAGTAAATATGTGCCTACAATAAAGAAATCAATAAGCAAGGAGTTATTTCAGGCAAAAAAGGCAGTCAAAAATGGAAGAAATGAGACACAATTGGCCGAAAATAGGGGAACTTTTAACATGAACACCTTTTTCTCTCTAAACATCTCTTGTGCGAAGGAATGGGTTTTGAAAAGTAAAATGATAGAAAAGCAAATCTGTTTTACTTTCTAGACTATAATAATTTCTTTTATTTAAACATCATATGACATCATACCTAGAGAAAGAAACAAATGCCTCAAAAATATGCATCACACTGCCCTAGGCACATGTGCCATTATAAGTCCAATGCTACCACCAATGGTCGACATGTGGAAGTTCAAACCAGAGAAAGAAGAATTTTATAAGTATTTCTTCTCGACCATAGACCAACTGACGACATCCCAAGATGAGAATATCGTTAAAATTCAACGATAACACGAGACAATGAGATCTAAGATAAAACTTCCCTCTCTCAATCTTCTCAACACATGCTCAGAAAACATGATACTTAAGAGAATCTGCTACAATCTTCAATAATGAGAAAAATTCTTAGGGACTTTTATTATACCATAAATATGGTATAGCTCATATACCAATTAGATAAGGACACGTGGACTTATCATCTACATAAATGAGATCAGCTCAATTGTAAATCTGGTCGTCCCCTGTAGTCTAGACATATAATTTAACCTAATTAGCTTATAGAAAGCTAATCTCGTTAAGTAGATACACTACAGTAGGCATGCACCATGTGATTGCATGATGTCAGCATTATTGATTACATATGCACATGTGGGAGATATGCAAATATCCCCCCCCCCCCACGTGTCAATAACTAACTTTATAATTATTTTCTCACTAGTGTGGAAAGTTTGTACCTGCCTAACCAATAAAGCTAGGACACGTGTCACTCACTTTTCTCTTTCTTCTAATAGACTATAAATAACACATACACTCACACTTTTAGGGTATCCAAGATATTTTTCCACACTGTTATGTTGTAAAGCAATAGAAAGAACTTGATATCTTTCAACTTGTACTCGTTCGTGACTTTTGGTAAACAATCAATGCAATAGTCACCTCCACATCTTGACATAGGCACCGCTTCATACTGAACCACATAAATCCTATCTTATTTCTCCTTATCTCCTATCTTTACTAATTTTTCTAGATTAGCATTTTAGTAGTTTATATCTCTTTATCTGTTATTTTCTTATAATTTCTATGCTCCGGTTAAGACAAATCTGTATACTAGTTTTAGGATATAACAATAAACACCCTAACCTATGACACTAATAGTTTTGTCTAATATAATGAAGCCAATAATACAAATAAATGATTATTATAACGCATTACAAAATTTGTCCTTATAAATCTCCCCTTTTGACTATTCAGGTATAAAACCAAAAAACAAAAAACAAAAAGCTAGGTCGTCAAGCTACAATGATGATTTTCCAAACAACAAAATTAAAAAGGCATATTAAACACTTGACCATCACTAACTTTTGGGAATATTTTCACTTGATAAACTTTGATACAGTGAATCTTAAACCTGTACAACATGCTTTTCAAGTGCACTGGGAATATAAATCATTTAAAAAAGATAGCCAAAATAATCCCCACACATAAAATCCCCCCCCCCTTCAATCTAAACTTCTCCCTCTTTTTGTTCAGGAATAAAGAACGGAAAAAAGTAAACATGGTATGAATAGGGGTGATAAATGGATGGATACGGATCGGATACCATGTTTTCCATATCCGTTTCCGCTATCTGAATGTACTATCCGTATTCGTATACGTATCCACCCGGATAGTTAAAACAACTATCCATATCCGTATCTGCTCGGATACCTCGGATTCGGATAATATCCGTATCCGTTTACATTATTTAGCCATCGCAAAAAATCACAATTAAAATATCCAATCCAATATCCAATCCAAATAAATATATAACAAAATTAATGCCTCCTAATATCAACAATTATGGATTCTATAATAATAGTATCATTCCATAATGATAATATGGCTTAAAGTCATCCATAATTTACAACCATCCAAAAAAAATAACAGTCGCATTCCATGATAGTAGAAATAAATATGCACCTTTTAGATTAATCAAATTTGTTGAGAATGATAACCTCATGGACCTTTTGTCCTCAAAACATACTGATATTTTTATTTTAATAAGTATACATTTTGATTTTGTATATAATATACATGTTAACTTCAGTTCTCATCACAATCAAAACCATCTCTTTACTTTTCTGTTTCTTTCTTACATTCTATTATGTTTCTCTCTAACATTCTTTTATGTTTCTCTCTTACATTTATTTATAATTATGAAAACTAACGAACAACCACATGAAAGTTTCTTTTCTCTTGTTTTGTACGAAAGAGAAATGAAACGAAGTTTTTTTTTATTGGAGTATATGTTCTTTAGTCGGTGTATGTTGTGTGTGATAGGGTGTATTGTAACTTTATTGTAACTCAATGATAATATACCTAATAAAATAATAATACATGACATTTTATAATATACCCAATAAAATAATAACTTTATGGTATTTTGGTTTTGAGTGGAGTATGTGTTTATTTTATTTTGGGGAATAAACAATTAAGGTTTTTTTAATATTTATTTATTAGTAATACTAATACTAATATTATTAGTAATATTTTAAACATATGTTTGACGGATACGGATATCCGGTAAAACGGATATCCGATAAAATGGATACTCCGCATAGGATACGGATTATCCATGTCGGATACTAGTACTATCCGTATCCGTTTTCTCGGATATTTTTATAGAGTATCCATATTCGTATCCGTTTCCATATTTTCGGATAAATATCCACAAATTCGGATTCGGATATCGGACGGATGCGGATTTTCGAATATCCGTTTACAGCCCTAGGTATGAATAAGTTTGAAACATGGAAACATAAAAAACAATTCATCTAAAAGAATAATTAATTCAGGACATGTATTAAATGCATGCAAAGACTCATACAACCGTGACACCCTGTAATTTCTAATAATTTGATTGATTAAGTTTTTTTGTTAAACATTATAGTTTGTTAATTCAATTTAAATATCATATTTAGCATGGGTGAAAACAAACAATAAAGAAAATGTGACTAGAGTATCATAAGAAAATATCAAAAGAAATAACATGAGAGGAATGACATCACTACCAACGAATCATAAAATGTGGACCATAATCCGAGGTCTACAATAAGAGCCAATATAAACCTCCATAAATATATGCCACAATAAATTAATATGTACAACCAACTAGAATAATGTACATGTTAAAACTATAAAGATATTCCTCATATCTCTTAAAATTAAATAGCTAGAAACAATCAGGGCTAAAAACTACGTCCTCAATTGGTGGTGAGATTTGGACTAACTGTGATTGTAGGAACAAGGAATGCTAAACCTGATGGTTGTGATCACTTGAAAGGGGGTTCAACAGCGATGATCAAGACACTACAAGCTAACATAGTTATGACACCCAACGACAATTATGATAGTAAATTTTCAATCCAGAATGTATAAATTATATAGCTCACATCGTATATCTTGCCTCATAATTTCTAATTTAATTTCCATCTTTGAATAAAACATTATTCGAAACTATGAACGTACCTAGCACCGCATTCCGTTAGTGGTAACTAGCGTCTGTCATGTAATATGCAGTTATAAAAACAATAAGTAAATCCCCATCTGTATACACCCCAATAACATTGTAACTCCCCAACCCGGATTTATGGGTCAACACGAACCGGTCCGATTGTATTAGTTTGAAGTGATGTGAAACAACCCTAAATAATATTTCTAGTCCCTTTTATTCAATTTTAGTCCTAGCATTTAGCATGCAATTCAATTTTTCAAGTAATATAATGCAATCTAACATATTTAGAGCGCATTAGACTATCTATATGGACCAAGTAATAAGAGATACTAATACAAGAGTGTAAGGACACTTACTACAAAATTCTGTCAAATACAGAACCATATTTACCCTACCGTAATAAATGAAGGGTCTAGGCCAATGTCCAGTAGGGTCCTTAAGAAAATATAGTATATAAACTAATGAGAAAACTAATGGATACTATAATATAGAAATAACTAATATGTTGATGCAATTTGCATAACCATATATGCAACACATTTGTCGTATAGAAAAACATTTACTTGTTCCAATTAAATTATGCTGACCCCTTTATACCCGTTCATTTGACATTTGCATAACATACTTCTTAACTTTATTACCCTTAAAGTACACCTTTAAGAACATATTATCGTGTAAACTTGGGTTTGTAACTTATTAACCTATACTCTATCATTTATTAAATATGTCTAATTAATCCTTTCCATGAACTTTATTGAATTTACATTTGATTCCTTTTATTTTCCAATTTAACCCTTACCCAAAATTACATTCGTATCCATTATCTTTCAATTATATTTTTTGGAATTTTAACCCATTCTAATTATCCTTTATTATCCAGAAGTTAACCATAATCCCATTTATGTTTATGAGTGTTCACCGTCCTCCATAAATATCGCGACCCATGATTTACTAACCAGTTATTTTTGGTCTTTCATCCTAGGATTTTGGGCCCTCCTTAATTATTTCTTGGTACTCCTTCGTGAAAATGCTTTCACTATACATGAATTTCTTTTTACTTGCTGTCTAACCTCCTTTTTATCTAAACAATCAGCTTATCACCTTATTTTACTTGTGTAAATGCGCCTTAGTCACTTAGTGTTACTTTAAGGGGTTTACTTAACCCATAGTCTGAAACCCAAGGTAATTACTACCTTGTTAACTTTTTTACATACTTCAACACGTTTTTCCATTTATTACTTATCACAAAATTTAGACATATAAACAACATCTTTACTTTTTTAAAGTCTTATTTCAGTTCGAAGTTTAAGGACCATTTCCATCATTTACTTTTCATTTAAAGTCTTGATAAGAAGCCCCCTTAAAAATGTTTAACAATAATTTTATATTTTCTTTCAATATAAAGTCACATTATTTGGTCTAACATCATCCTGAAATTATTAACACGCTTATTTCACCTTAAACATCATCTTAATACATTACTAGTTAGCCAAAAATTACAATAAGTAACTTTATGACACATTCTGCACAAAATCGTAGTTTTGGTGTCTTGAAACTCTTATTTTAATCCAACATTTTACTAACATAAGGTAATAAAAAATTTATGGAAAATATCATTCAAGTTTGATTTCTTTACAAAATAACTCACTTTGTATTCCAAAATTACTTTTACTTGGAAACTCATGCGAAATTTCCCATTTTTAAGATATTCTAAAATTTGTTAAAGATGCTACCATACATATTAATTTGGGGGCAAAACCTTATGTATACCAACATTAAAGTCCATTTCACAAAGTTATTAGTTTCATTATTTACTTTGATTTCTACTTATTTTTTTGCCGAAATACTAACATTCATCATGCCAACATCAGCTTATCTTTACCAACTTTTATCTTGGGAACACCAAATTATATTTTTGAGTCCATTTTTACATAAAATGACATACTATAGTATAACCTCATCCCCACCGGGGACCTACGCGGCCAAGGACGATAGCAAAAATCGTCATGATAGGCACTATGTGCCTCCTGCAGTTTCCTTGTTCCAGTGGCCTCGGCTTCAACTAGTATTATGGGCCGAGACCTACCAATCATATCATTATCACTTCACGAGTTTTATCTCTTCCTGGCATCTCCCAACTGCCGAGACACCTCAACAGACCTATTGGCCCTGCATCAATCTCGTCCTGTCTTAGAACCACTAGATAGTCGAGACCACAGTTAGGTTTGATCATCAGTTGCTTGACCAGGATACCCGAAGTATCACCGGATAGGACAAGACCTCATAGGGTTACACGCACCCACGTGAGGTACAAGTGTTTAGTGTGATCATCCCATGTGGACAGGAACTTATAAAGAGATCACAAGAGGACGTGAGGGGAATATTTGCATCATTATTACATGCCCATTCCCAGGATGTGTATACCCCTCATTGGATATCTCAACAAGGCACGCTACATGTATGCTTGGGGTTGGATTGTGCACCCTAAGCGCTATATAAACCCATCTTCTTCACCAGAAGAAAGGATACAAAAATAGAAAACCCTAACTATAAACTCTATGTCATTCACAATAGAGAGAGAAAGCTTGAGCATTGTGTATTTCAGTCGATTAGAGCCTCATTTCTAGTGAAAAACCATAATTATCTGCGCAGTTGAGTAAGCTTATATAGCTGAACCACTTAATTTTAGTCTTCCCTCTTATCTTCATCCCCTTTTCATATTTACATTACAATGATGTTATATATATCACCATTGTTGGGTGTGCTTGAGTTAGAGCTGCAGATACAAATTCAAATGGTGACTTTATAACGTCATCATTTTGGCATCGTCCGTGGGAATGAAGTTTATTCATCTTCTTCCCATTCATTTTCAACTTGTTTCTCACTTGATTATCTAGTGGTGATCTAGTTCCACACTTGGTTATATTTGTATCACCATTGAAAGAGATCTTGTTGGGTTTTCCAAGATTTTTTTTGGCTCAACCCTTTGTTCTATTCATCCACCAGAGAGGATGGCCTCCAATTTTCCTCAGGGCGTTGGTCCAAGATCCAGTCAAGTGCCTCCACAGTCAAAGATGGTTGAGGTTACGGCGATGCTACGTTCACTGACAGCCAGTCAGCAGAAAATGCAAGAACAACTTGCTATTTTTAGTCAAAATAAGATGGCTAGACCTACCAATGCTGTAGCAGAGATGATAACTCCAACCTCTAGAGAGGTGTCTCTAGAGACAGGGGGGACCACCTCCGGACTCACATGAAGAAATGCCACAATAATAAAGACATAGAGAGATGGATAACCCTAGGCGATTATGACTAGTAAGTCAAGTCTTGGAAATCCCAAATGACCAGTATTATAATGAGGACGAGTATTGAGAGCCCTATGTGATTTGAGGACGAATACTGGGAGCGCTATGTGATTTTTGGATATGCCCAGTCCCAGTTAGCAGAGGAAATGGTGGTCACCGAACCGAGATGGCCAACCCTGAGCTTCATCACTTCATAAATTGAGAAGAGGGTTATCTTTTGACCGACTCGATCCTATGGGTGACCTACGAGACCGACTCTCCAGATTGTGCAATATTGAAGACTCTAGGTCGAATGGAGATTATGCGGATCGTCGGTCACATCAAGGATGAGAAGGAGAGCAAAGAGAAGTTAATAGTCCTCAGAGGACAGTTGGTAGAGAGCTTGTGCAATGCCCAACTGATAGAGAAGGAGACGAGGATAATGTTGTGGAGACCGAGGGAGATAATGTGGCAAGGACCAAGAAACCATGGAACAAATTTATTCAGAGTTTAGTGGACAAAATCAACAATCTCCTAGAAATTTGAGACCCTATAAAAAAGGGGTATATGGAAGGGTCTCCATTTATTGCAAGAATAGTGAGCTACCCAACTATGTCTAAGTTCAAGCCACCGACTATCACATCAAAGTATAATGGGAGCACAAACCCCATCCATCACATCAAGATGTACTAATCTGCGATCGATATTTTCTTAGTTTTTGATAAGATGAGATATCGGGCATTCTCCAGTACTCTCACTGGCGCAATCCATGTATGGTATACTTCCCTCCCAAAGAACTCCATAAAGAACTTAAAGCAATTGGCCGAGAAGTTCATTCATGAGTTTTTATTCGATGTAAAGCCCCGAAAAAAGGCTACCGATCTTCTATATGTAAAGAAAAGGAAGAATGAGTATCTTAGAGACTATATTGTAAGGTTTAACAAAGAGAAGCTAGAAGTTGAAGAGTATGAGGAGAACATTTCCATGACCTCCTTCATGGGAGGATTGAAAAAGGGCAAATTACTTTAGAAGTTGGTAAAAAATCCTCCAAGATTCATGGTAGAACTCCTAGCTACGGCTATGAGAGTCATGAATACGGCGGAGGCCATAGAAGCCAAGGGAGAGGATGAGAAAGAAGATGGTGGAAGTAAATCTTATAAAGCTAAGGGAAAGTATAGGAAAAAGAGGTCGATCGGTGACAAGTTTGCTAACTACACTCCTCTTATGATAAGCCCTGGTTTGATTCTAAATGAAATTAAGGATGATAGATTTGTGAGATTCCCTAAAAACCTGAGGTATCCTCCTCAGAAGAGAGACAAAAAAAATGGTATGATTTTCACTAAGATCACATCCATACCACCGATAAATGCTTTGGATTGAAAGATGAGACTGAGAAAATGCTCAAGAAAGGGAAGCTTTGGAAGTACATTGACCAAAGTGGTTCCAAAAATGACATCCAAAAAAGACAGGGTGGGCCGAGAGATGAAAGTACGAGGTGACAACATTGGGCCGATAAGAAGGATAAGGAATTTAATGATGATGGTGTAGACGACCCTAATTTTCTATAGAAAATCCCAGAGCCAAAGGGACATTGCAATATGATTTCATTTGATGTCAAGATGATTAGTGGTGGAATGGCCAGTGGAAGGTCAGAGTCGGACGACGGCAAGGCGCATGTAGTAGCGGCCAAATCAGTTCCAAAGTGAATTAAAGTTGACTCAGTAGCCTCTGAGACAAAGCCAGGAAAAAGGTTGATATGGATAATTTGGTGGTAGGATTTTCCAGGTTGGACTTGAGGGCATCTTGTCCCCCATGATGACCCTACGGTCATCCACACCATGGTTCATGGGTTTGACGTATCCAAAATTTTGGTAAACGGCAGCAGCTCAATCGATGTTATGTTTTGGGAGTGTTTTAAAGCACTAATACTCAGTAAGAAGTGGTTGGTCCCGTATCATGAACCCTTGATAGGGTTTAGTGGTGAGAAAGTGCATTATCTAGGAGTGTATGAAATGGAAGCCTGCATGGGCACCTGGCCAAGGTGCCTAATGAAGAAGGTTAACTTGTTTTTATTATGGATGAAACTATATTCTTAACTTACAAAATCATCCTTGTCCATGTATCTCTTAAAGAGTCTGAAGTCGCGCCCTCTACTGTACACCAGATGATAAAATTCCTGACCTTTTATGGGGTAGGGGAAGTCCAAGGTGATCAAGTGGAATGTTACTTCATCTCGGATGATTAGAGGGAGGCCCACAGAAATCTCACCACCTCATACAACATTGATACTATCGACGTAAGGGACAAGAAGAAGATAAAGAAATGTGAAGTCGTGGAAGAGGTAGAGTCCATCATCCTCAATGAGGATGAGCCAAAAAAAATCCAAATCGGCTCTTCACTATAAAAGGAGGCAAAGGAGGAACTGATAGAGCTTCTAAGGAAGAGGAAGAGTCTGTTTGCATGGAGCCACAAAGATATGCCAGTAATAAACTCGAAGGTCATACGCCATAAATTGAACGTTTATGATACGACAAAGTCAGTCAAGCAAAGGAGGACAACTTATGCAAGAGTGAAATACGAAATCATCCAAGAGGAGGTTAAGAAAATGCAATCAACAGAGTTCTTCGGAGAGGTGCAATATCCAGAGTAGTTGTATAATGTTACGATAATCCCCAAAGCTAAGGAAAAGTGGCATATGTGTGTCGACTTCACTGATATAAACAAAGATTTTCCTAAAGACAACTTCCCCCTGCCTCGTATAGATTAGATGGTTAATGCTACAACAAGGCATGAATTAATGAGTTTTATGGACACAAAAATTGAATACAATTAAATATTCAAGGATGTGACCAACTCAAAAAAGACTTCATTTATCACTGATAAAGGATTTAATTTCTATAAGGTCATGCCTTTCGGCTCTAAAAATATAGGAGAAACCTACCAAAGTTTGGTTAATAAGATGTTCAAAGACAAGATTGGCAAGACCATGAAGGTCTACGTAGACAATATGTTGACTAAGAGCCTCAAGGATGAGGACCATATGGCCGACCTAGAGAGGACCTTTAATACGATGGATCTTTATCAAATGAATCTAAACCCAACCAAGTGTGTGTTTGGTTTGGCCGAAGGTAAATTTCTCAGCTTCAATGTTAACTAAAAGGTTATAGAGGAAAAACTAGAAAAGATCAAAGTGCTAATTGAAATGAAGACTCCAAAGACCATTAAATAAGTGTAGAGGCTCTCAGGGAGAGTCGCTGCACTCAACAGGTTATCATCAAGGGCCAAAGACAAATGTCTCTCCTTCTTCAAAATTTTAAAGAAAGAGTTTGAGTGAAATGAAGAGTGTGAAAGATCCTTTCAAGAGTGCAAGAATTATCTGGGCTCTCCGATGCTTTTGTCTCAACTAGTCTAAGGAGAATAGTTATTTCTACATTTAGCAGTGTCAAAGTCTGCAATCAGGTTAGCTATCATCCGAGATGACGAAGGGGGTATAAAAATCGGTTTACTTTAACAAGAAGGCTCTTGAAGGGGCTGAGCTAAAATATATGAGTATGGAGAAGCCAGCATATGCCTTGATTCATGCCTTAAGAAAGATGAAACCTTACTTTCATGCCCACATTATGGTGGTGCATATTGATAATCCTTTGAGGCACATGATCCATAAACTTGAGAAATCGGGTAGGTTAAAGGCTTAGTCAATTCGGCTCGGTGAGTTTGAAGCCATATACCAGCCAAGAGCAGTAATTAAAGGGCAAGTGTTGGATGATTTTTTGGTCAAGTGTACTTGTGATGAGGCCAATGCCAAAGATGACAAAATGGTAATTTTACCAAAGAAATAAGTAGTAGGTCTGGCCATGGCCGATGGTGTACAAGCTGATCTTATAGAAAAAGGTGTTTTTATTCAGAAGTGGTACAGTAGGTGAAGGGTCTTTTACAACTGACAGTTCAGTTTGGAGTCTGTTTATGGATAGCTCCTCATATGAAAGAAGTAGTGGGGCAGGGCTCAAACTGACGCCTCCTGACGGGACCGGTATTGAGTATGCACTAAGGTTCAGCTTTAAAGCATCCAATAAAGAATCTAAGTACAAAGCTTTGGTTTGCTCAAAGTGTTGAATGTCGACCACGTAGTAGTTCATAGTGACTCCCAATCTGTAGTAAATTAGATTTTGGGAATTTATGAAGGAAAGGATGAGAAGATGGCCAAATATTTGGTTAGGGTGAAAAGTGTCTTGGCATACTTCAAAGAAGTGAAAGTAAAAAAATTCCATCAGCTTGACAATAGTCGATTCGAAGCATTAACATCGGCTACAAGAATAGAAATCAAGAGAATCGTCCCGATTGAGATACTACAAATACCGAGCATTGAGGATGACGATGGGAAACTTAAGTTTTATTTGAACTTGAATTTAGTAGCTTCTTGGATGGTCCCTCTAATTAGATATATTAGAGACGGGGAGCTATCGGAATCAAAGATTGAGAGAAAGAAATTTAGATATAGGGAAGCCAAATTATCCATCATAGGATATGTACTATATAAAAAAGTGTTTTCTTCTTCCATTATTACGACATATCGACCCATCAGAGGTGGAGTATGTTTTGAAAGATGTGCATGAGGGATCGTGCTCTAACCATATTAGGGGACGATCTTTGGTAAAATGGATAGTAACTCTGGGTTACTAGTGGCCGAACCTTGCTAAGGATGAAACCGACTATGTTAAAAAATGTAATAAATTCCAAGGAATAGCCTGTATTCTCCATTAGCCTCTATCATCCATCAAAGCTCCTTGGTCATTTATAGTATGGGGGATTAACTTGGCGGGAACTCTTCCTAGAGCTAAAAGCAGCTATAGGTTTCTGATTAGGGCGATTGAATTCTTATCCAAATGGGTAGAGGCTGAGTCCATGGTTTCCATTATAAAGATTAAGACCTTCAGATTTATTTGGTGGAATATCATTTGCAGATATGGCCAGCCTCATACAATGACCTTGGACAAAGTAAAATAATTTAAAAATAATTCCTTGAAGGCTTATCGTGGAAGGGTCAACATTAAAAAATTCTACTCAGTATCAGGCCGACCTTAAGAAAACATCCAGACAAAGGTCAGAAATAGAAAAATCTATAATGTGATAAAAAAGAAGTTAAAAGATGCCAAAGGTTTCTGGACAAAAGAGGTACATGTCGTCCTGTAGGCCTACAAGACGACAAAGAGGACACCTATAGGGGAGACCCCTTTATGTTGGCATGTGGCTCATAAGCAGTGATACCTATCGAACTCGACTTACTTAGTCACAGAGTCCAGACCTACGACCTAGAGAAACATAATGAAGAGAGGAGGCTAAACCCAAATCTGGTTGAAGAGAGAAGCGAAGATGCCGATGTAAGGTATGCAACATACCAATAGAGGATGGATAAGTTTTGTAATAAGAGGGTCAAACCTAGATCGATAGTAGTGGGTATTTAGTTTTGAAGAAGTTTTGGAAGAAGCCAAATAAGTTACACCCAAATTGGCACCTTACAGGGTCACTGAAGAGATCATCCCAAGAACACATCAGATAGAGAATTTGGAGGGAGAGCCATTCTCCAACCATGGAATGCCAATCATTTGAAAAGATATTACAAGTAGTCTTATGTATATAGTTCAGTTTATGTATTCTTCTCTGTATATGAAAAATTCAAAATGATGAATGAAAAATAATTCCAAGTGTTCCCTTATATTTTTCTTGTATGAATTGTTCAAGTGCCTGGTTCAAATTGTCCTAAGCTAAAAACACAATTCATATTGTGAATAAGCATTAACTTACACTCGATGGTACGAGAAACCATGATAAACTCGTCTCAAGTATGGATTCATAATAACAACGAGAGGGGGGAAACAATGTGATAACATCACTAAATTGGTGAAACACAAAATTTGTATAACATTAATTGTATGTTTCCCTCGGCTCAGATGAAAGTGTATGAGGAGATGAAACTCGTCTATACACTCTCAAAAAGACGAGTAGGGACATGAGATTAACATCACTAATTTGGTGGTCTCTAATTTCAAAATCAATAAGTTGGTTATTTATCTCTCAGTTAAGGACGAGAGTGAACTTGAGATTAACATCATTAATTTGGTGGTCATTAAATTAAAAATCATTTAGTTGGCCATTTATCTCTCGAATAAGAACGAGAGTGGACTTGAGATTAACATCGTTAGTTTAATGGTCTCTAATTGAAAATGACTAAGTTTGTTTTTTATCTCTCGGATAAGGACGAGAGTGGACTTGAGACTTTATGGTTAACATTCACACACACTCAAACCAAGAAGATATAACATAATGAAAAGATATAAATATTTGCATTCAAAATATACCAAAATTTAAAGGGAAAACGGTTAAGATGAGGTTATACAGATATCGTATTATTCAAGAATAAACTAGCACAATTCCAACAAAAGTTGTTAAAAAATTACATATAAAGGGCAAGTAAGGCCACAGTCGGCTGCCCAAACAGTGTGAAGAAGATTATACGGTATCTTATAGAGCAGCATCATCCGGAGGGATGGAGAATTTTTTTATCGGGGTCTTAGTGTCGACCCCATCATCATTACCATCACCCTAGACCACATTAAAATCTATTTGCTCGGCCGTCTCGCCCAAGGTATCCTTTATAAGTTTAGCAGGGATGACATTTTCCACCTCGAACAGAGTAGTGTCAAGCAGATCATTAGTAACGTGAGAGCCCTCAAAATGTTGGGGGGTTAGCATCCCAACCTAGACTTGTTTGAGGACGTCCTAGCGCCAAACCGTCTTCACTCCTCTCTTAAGGTATTCAAATGCGTAGCCTACAAACTTCTCAAAAGCTTTAGAATCTACCACTACCTGGGCCTTAGCCTCATCGAGGCCACTTTGACAGTTGCATCTATATTATCCTGCTTATGATCATCCAGACCCTTCAAGACATTGTTGTTATCAACCTTCAGTTTGTTTAGATCTTCCAAGTTCTTCTGATCGTCCACCTCGCGCTCATGATCTTTGGAATCTAACTCCTCCCTCAAACCCTTCTCTACATTCGTAGCATCCTTCCCTTTCTGGATCGAGGGAAGCCTCTTCTCCACCCAATCACCGAGATGAGAGAGGGTCAAAGGAGACTGCAAAAAGATAAAGAAGACGGGTTAGTATGAGATAAAACTTCAAAAGAAAAGATTAAAGACAACAAAGGTTAAAAGTGATTACCCGAGAAAGCCTGTGGACACTAAATTCTATGAGACGAGAGCATCCATTGACCCCAAAAAATGCTTGTCCACTCTTGGAACCAAAGAGGAAATGGAGGTTCATGCCTTCCGGGTGTCACTTATCAGCATCTTATCACTGAGCATTGATTGGGAGAGACGGGCTGCAATAGCCTTATCGAATGATATGGGAATCGCCCAGTCAGACCCTACAGTAGCAAAGACATCCCTCTGATTTTTCTTTTGAGGCCAATAAAAAGTGGTGTCTTCCACTACTTCCTTACTTTTTCGAGAAGCATCGATATTGTATAGGCCACCTATTTTTGATTTCTTGGTCTGAGGGGGAGGAGCCATTTTATTCCCCAGTTTGTTCTGCATAGTAGAAATATTAGGTCCCACTATCTTCTAAATTTATTCAGGAGTGTTATCTGACTGATCTGCAAATAGTTCAAAGAAACGTTAATGTCAGAAACAAATAAAGCTATAGACAACACTACAGTTCAAAATCAAAATCCAAAAGTCCTATAGTAGAAACTAGTTCAATACGAGACTACAGCTGAAGAAAAAACTTATGAATTTCAGTTAGGGGTCAAATCCTAAACCCGTCTCGACTAGAATCTCGAGGTTCATTAGTTAATGAAATTCAGTGAAACCACCGTCATCCCATTGTTCCCTAATATAGTTGACATTATCCATGTCGTCTACTCTCAGGCCGCGTTCAAGTTTTACGGACATGGAAGCTTTTCCCCACTTTTGAGGAACCCTAGACACTGAGGCAGAATAAGAAATGTCGGATGGAAATTGCCACACACGAGAGATATAGAAATATCTCGGCTTATATTGGTGGTTGGATGTTTAGTTCATGAAGACGAACTTTTTCTTCGACTTCCTAGCTACAAAGTGATAAGAGCTAGGTTGTGCTTTGGAACAAGAGACATTATAACACCCTTTGAAAATTTTGATTCAAAGTTTGTCACTATGGTAGAACTTTCGAAGGGAGATGAAGCCTAGCAGGATTCTCCACGCATTGGGAGAGAGATGGGCTGAGGCAAGACTCAAACTATCACGGATCACCCACACATTAGGGTGGATGAGAAGGCGGAAATGACCTTGAACATTTGTTTGTAAACGGTAATTTCACCTGGTCGATTGTTAATATCCCTCTCAGTAATGTCAGACGTAATACAATACAGGTGTCTCCAATACAGGATGTCAACATCCCCTACAGTTCTCTCAAAATTCTGAGCATAAGATGTGTCAAGTGTTTCCTTGGCCTCATCTTCAGAATTGATGGTATGAATGGTCGGCGCTCCACTGGGAAATCTAGAATGAAATTTTCCCTCGGTCATGGATGAAATGGGCACAACCGAGCGAATTGGGGGTTGAGTGATGGTAATTGTCGGCCCCTTAAGGTCCGAAGTCTTAAAGGTGTGGACATTCTCCCCAGAATTTGTGGAGCTTGTGTCGGCCATACAATGGGCGAGAACCTTCATGGCTTTCTCAAATGAGTTGGCCTCGCCCGATACCCTATATGTAGAGGTACTACAACCCTCTACAGACAAGATCTAAATTATGCCCTCACTCTTGGACGAACTTTCACTCATTGGATCCTCATTAATCTCTACCACGAGAGGGAAAATAACAACTAGAGGGGTGGGATATATAAGAAGAGTTAGGTCAGTCTCGACTCTTCTTTTAGCCTCAGCCTCGGCCTCACCCTTGCGTATCTCCCTAAGAAGATGACCATTAAGATGGGGAAATTTGTCAATCAGTTCATACAGGGTCCTAAATATTCAAACATTTGGACTGGAATTGACCTAAATATCAAAGCTAGAAGTTGAATAGTTTTAAATAAGAACACTGAAGAACAATGGCTTAAAGGCTACCGGAAAAGACGATCGGAGAAGCTCTACGACACTCGCAGTGGAAAAGGAGGATAGGAGAAGGTGGGGAAGATCATAAAACCATCGTATTAGCCTAAAATCACCACTAAAAACCCTTGAACCACCGGATACGGCCGTCAAAAAACTATTAAAAAACCACCAAAAAACTTGCAAAGTCTAAAACTAATTGGAAAATGAAGAAAACTTGAATAAAGTGGATGAAGCTTGTTGCCTGAAAGAAGAGGATGCCTAGAAAATTTAGAAATAACCCTAAAAACTTGCTGGAAAACTTTGAATGGAACTAATATAAGAAACAAAAGAGTTTATTGTAGAGAGAGAGTGTGTGTGTGACCGAGAAAATGGAACAATAAAGAGAATTTTTTTTCAAATACCTTTAAATAGTGGCAATGATGTGGCCCAACTTCCAAGTCTTGCCATCATTAGGGAACTATTTCTAAAAACGGCCTGTAAGCACCAACCTTAGATACCACACTAAGACACAAGATGTATGCCAAGTGTCACTTCAACCCTTATCCATCATTTCAATCCTGACATTAAAAGGACATTGCAGCCATTAGTTAGAGTCGTCTCATCAACTTTTGCCCTCGGACATTTTTACCCCTCAGCCTTCTACTCACATCCAAAGCTAAGGGCTAGGGGTGATTGATATACCTAAGTATAACCTCATCCCGGCCTCGAACTTACTGGGCCAAGGATGCCCATAAAAACCATCATGATACACACTATTAGCCTCCTGCACTTGCCTTGTTCCATCAGCCTCGACTTAGGCTAGTCTCATAGGCCGAGACATACCAATAAACTCATTAGTTCTTCATGAGTCTCGTCTCATCCTATCATCTCCCAATAGCCGATACACCTTAACAGGCCTATTGTCCCTGCATCAATCTCATTATGTCCTGGCACCTCCAGATACTCGAGACCCAAAAAATGCTTTGGTCTTCAGTTTCTTGAGCAAGATACCCAAAGTATCATCCTCGATCAGGTCGATACCTCAAAGGGTGACACACATCCACGTGAGGTACAGGTTTCTGGCATGGTCATCCCACGTGGACAGGAAGTTATCATGACATCACAAGAGAAAATGAGGGGAATATTTACATCATCATTACATGTCCATGCCCAGGATAGGTGTATACCCCTTAGTGGATATCTCAATAAGTTCACGATCCATGCATACCTGGGATTGTATTGTACCCTTCAAGTAGTATATAAACCCATCTTCTTCCCCAGAAGAAATGATCCGTAAATAGAAAACCCTAGCTAAACTATGTCTTATTCACATTAGAGAGAGAAAGCTTGAGAGTTGTGTCTATCAAGCCATTAGAGTCTCATTTCTATGAAAAACCATACTCGTCTGCACAGTGGACTAGGTTGATATAACCGAACCACTTAAATTTGAGTCTTTCCTCTTATCCTCATCCCCTTCTCAAATTTACATTATTGTGATGTTATTTATATCTCCATTGTTATGTGTGTTTGAGCTAGAGTTGCTGATACAAATTCAAATGGTGACTCTATGGCATCATCATAAAATAATATCATTTTAATCTCATGGCAAAAACCCATTTAACATATATATGATATGAAAACATGTATATTTGTTCTCAAATATATATATATATATATATATATATCATGCTCTAAAATTGAATATAATTATGGAATAACAAAAAAAAATCCCACCTAAAAAACAATGTTGGAAATGGCAGTGGTGAGGGACACCACTCACCTCCAAAGGTGGCCTCAATAGGGTTACCAAGCTTCTCATATATTTTTCCTTTTTTTGTCCAAAAATACATGTTCGTCCTAGCCTCCAACTCCATTAAAGTCCCTAGCTTTATAAAATCCACCTTAACTCACTCCAAACTAACCTAATTTCATCCCACAAAATGCAACTACAACTGCATTTAACCCTTATTTGTGGAAGAGGAAGGATTCAGGTATAACTTGGATGAAACGTGTGGGAGAATGTGGTGGAATAAGCCTTGATAATGGAGGATTACTGAGAGAGAATATGGCTAGTTTTCTATAGAGAAAAATGGAGATAAACTCTCTCTCTCTCTCTCTCTCTCTCTCTCTCTCTCTCTCTCTCTCTCTCTCTCTTAAAACCATTTTAAACAGTTAAGATAATCCACTAACACTAAAGGCAAGATCCACACCAATATTAACTAACCAAATCTCGACAGCACAACAAAAACACTAACCTTACTAAATCAGGTATGTCGGATCGATCCAAAATTTATTTTGGATCGATCCATAAATTATCTTGGGATGAGAGGGTATTTTAGGTAAAACCTAATATTTACCTAAATTCCACATTTATGAGATTTAACTTTTATATATTGCACATGAAAACCCCCAAATTAATTATATTATTTGATTACGAGCACATGCATAATTCTAGTTATTGTAAACTTTAAAAAGTGCAAGTATTACATTTTTTCCTCTATAGAAAATTTTGTCCTTGAAATTCACTAATCTCTTTAACATGAGAAAATTTAATCTTCATCATCTTATCATCTAGTTCATACTTAAGAAAAACAACTTTTAATCATTATAATGCTTATTCAAACACTATAACCTTAGCATTATTTTAAACTTCTTGAGTTGTATCAACATATTACCCTCCTCATAAATGTACATTGATGCCTTAGATAATTTACATGACTCCTTTAAGCTATTACACTAAGAGAAAACAACAACAAATCTTAAAAATTCGAAAGTTCATTTGTGAATCCCAAACTGTGATTTAAAATTTCCATTGTTGTGACTTATCAACATAACCGGTAATGTCTAGAACATTAACACGCGCTAATCCTTAGTCTTAGAGCTAGGACATAATGAAATGCCTCGACCCTTTTGGTATCAAGGTCTATCTTATTTCCTACGAAATCCTCTAACTCATACAAACTCTCCCTAGGTATATCACCTATAAATTACGTGCTCAATCATCAAATCAAACCCATTTTTCACACGATAGTGTACGACTACCTTGTGAGGAACACTTTCCTCGTGTTTGTTATTTATTCATTAAATATAACCTTCAAGTTAAAAATTTAATCCCACGACTACCATCATAAACCATATCCTACTAAACTTGAAGATCACAACCTTTAGACCTTAGATTATTGATAATACATACAAAGATTCAAAAATCCATGTGACTACGCACATAGACCCAACACTCATGCAATCCCAAAACCATGATCATATGGAAATTGCACCCAGTTACCATGATGCATCAGCCATAACCCACCAAGACAAACTGAGCCACATTCCAAATAATTACCATGCAATGAATCCCACTACCTAGATTGAGAGAAAATGATAAATTACAATGCGCGAATGATCATGGTTTCCTTGAGACAAAGGAAACCCCAAAGCCAGGCATCGAACCTTGTCATTTTAGTTAAAGAACCATCATTATATGATCAAAAATAATAAATTACCCTTATCGTACCAGCTAAAACCTTAGCATGTCCATAGATATGTGGGCCCAAATGGACAATCTACTCCGATTTAAACAACAAACTGCCAAACTCATGCAAAGGATGTAAGCATGCTGCCAATGGGAAGTTACAACACTATACTTCCCCACTTAGAAAAAAATATGTTCCTTTCACTCATCTTAATGAGTGCTAAGGCTAATGAATCAATCGATGAATATTGACAATATCCTTAAATTTTTGGACCAAAATCTTCCTTTGATCGACACAACACCACATGCTTCAGTGTCAAAATTGACATAAAGGTAATCGGTTGGATATATTAAGATTAATAACAACCTTATATCATCAGAAATTGGTGTTCAAGAACCTCAACTACTACAATGGTCACTGTCATGATGCCTACATTACGCAACTTGCAATTCCTCAGGTAATTTGCCTTACTCGAATTTTTACGTCGATCTAATCAGTTGACTTAGGCACCCCAAAAGTGGGAACGATTTATTATGTATACTCGATTTCCATATTCCCTAACTTCTACCAATCATATAGAACATGTTAAGAATCCATTGAATCCTTTACTAGAAACTTCCCAAAGTGTGTTAACACGCATACACTAAGAGAATATTCATGGCTACCACCCATCCTCATGTACTATCATAAGACACCAATGGAGGACTTCCAAGATTTGATTATCTAATTACCCATAGAGTTCATAAACATTCCCAAAAATTTATCCTTTAATACTAACTATGTCGATCTTGGTACTAGTGATAAGGTACACTACACCAAATCCTGTGAATGGTCACGCCTGGTGGGTCACGGCCTAAGTCCGTGATCAACTGGTCGCGAACTCGGGCCGTGACCAGATCAATTTTTGGCGTGAACACATTCATCACCACACTGATTCATGGATGCTCTAGAAGTGGTCACGACCCAAATCCCTGACCACTGTGGGTCACAGACTTGGGCCATGAATAGGGCGTTATGAAATTCACACCAAAATTCCCTCCAAGCTTGGTCGCAGATGGGTCAGAACTTGGACCGTGACCATAGGCATGACGAAGCACAAAACATACACAAATAGGGTCAAGGCTGGGGGACGTGACCATTTCTTGGTGTGGGTCATGGCTATAAGTCGTGACCATCCTTCATTCCAGCGATGGTTAACAAGGAAAAATGGTCGCGCAGGTGGGTCACAGCTCTAGACCGTGACCAGGTTCAGACCTTAAAAAAAGACCCGCTGCTTTCTTTCATTTTTGTGAATGATTGCATTTCAGAATGGCTTGTGCAATTTCTTGGCGATTTCACTTTCTTTCATTCTGATTTGTGTTTAAAGGTAAGTATTTAAGTTTAAAGCACTAATTTCATTCTGATTTGTGTTTAAGGGTAATGATTTATGTCTAAAGCCCTAAATTCTATGTGTATGTATAGATTTATGTTTGTATGTGTGTGTCTGTATATGTGTTTATGCATAGATTTATGTTTATATGTGTGTGTATGGATCGATTTACGTGTATGTGTGTGTTTATGTGGGTAACTATGAACAAATAAATTGTTTTTTATGTCAATAAACCCTAGATTGTATGTGTGTGTATGCATAGATTTATGTAAAAAAAAAATTAGGGTTTACTGAACCCTATATTATGTGTGTGTGTGTGTATGTATAGATTATGTCAATAAATCCTAGATTATACGTGTGTGTATTTTTTGACAAAATATTATTCAAAACCCTAGATTTTGTGTGTGTGTGTGTGTGTGTGTGTGTAGATTATGTCATCCACCTTGTTGTGGGTTATATGCATGCCATCATAATATATTGGGGGTTATTTTGGCTTTATTTAAGGATTTAAGATTTCCAGGTGAGTGTTGGGATTTTCTTTACGATTTATTGTTAACTATATTTGATGCATTTACTAATTAAATTTTTTTGTGCTATAGTTACTCATTTATACTATTGCACACACTATCAGGTACAACTAATTAATTCTATGAATTATTTGGCATGTTTGTTGGGTAATGTTACTTACATTAATGTGTATTTCTATTTTTTTTTTATTGAATTTTTAGTTTTCAAATGCTTCTAATTGTGCTTTGTACACTGGTTGATCTTATCGCCATTGGGTGCTTTGTCGTTGGCGCAAGCTAAATGTCGAGTTCAGTTCCATAAGGTATGTTTTTTCCAGTATGTTTTTTCCATTCGTTGTAACCTGTATTTATGTATGTTTCATGTTTATATTATATATGTATATGCAAATTGTTCAATAGGGTGTCAAGTTTTTGACACAATAGCACAACAGGTTTTAGCATCACACATGATGTCATGGTCACAAGATTTATTAAAAATACTTGATTTAGATTTATTAGTACTCGAAATTCAAAGTAACACAACTAAATATATCCATTCTAATGTATTTTTTTTTTTATTATAGATTGATGAAAATGTTTCAAGAGATATCATAAATCATAGATCACTTGGGCATCCAAACATAATTCGTTTTAAGCAGGCAACTACTTATTTTTACCACCTTATTTACAGTTTATGTTTAATATGAGTTCAGATAATTTTAATAATTTGCTTCTATTATGAGTTCAGATAGATCAATTTTAATAATGTTTTCTCTTTTAGTTGCAAATAACTGAGGGAAAATGTGAAAAACATTTCAATCTGGTATGCTTTATTCATCTTATATGTATGTGTGTTTTAGTAACATTTTCAATTTTCAACATACCTACCCCATAGACACAGTCTCTCAGAGGTTGTGTAGAAATTAATAACTATGTTCCCAATTAACATATAAAAGTTTTGGATGGGGGAAGGGGAGTGGGCAACATATTAACAGTAAAAAAAAATTGTGTTGTCATTTTATGTGAGATATATGGGACGATTGTTTATGTTGATTCTGTAAATAGATGGTAAAAACATGGCATTAGAGGGAAAAGACCCGAAACAAGTCTCAAATGGCCCCGTGAGAGGAACCAACACCTCGCACGACCCCATTATATAACAGTTTATATAAATGTTATATAACAGCTTCTGAGGACTTGCTCTATCAAAACGATTGCTCGAAGAGTCTATCACTAAACCCTTAGATAACCATAACATAGGTGGCTTAATAACCTTTGTATAGAAAAAGGGGAAAGGGGTTCATCTTGATTTTTTTGGTAAGTTGCGATGGGGGCATGAACACATTCGTTATAATAAAATTACATGGATAACTAAAAACCACTACAATAGGAAATAACAGATCTATTCACTTAAGTTGAAAAGGCTGCTTCATGGATATCTACCTAGGGAAGGTCGAAAGATGAAGGAAGTATAAAAGAAATAAGATTGTGCTTCGTCTTCGTTTACTACACCGGCTATAGGATCGTCTCATCAAGTATGAAATGAATACTAGCAACCAACGGTGTGAAAGCGTCCGTTAACTAATTGGTATAGGTATGTGTAATATGTTATAGCTGGAAGCTCTGGAGCTGTAGAAAAAGGCTTATTTCTTATCAAATAAATTTCTTGAACTATCTTCCTTGGGCGGATGGGTAGAAAGAGGCGACTTACGACACCTCTGTGATTGAACTATCTTATAGGTAGGTCCCATACAGCTTTTTTAATCTCTTCCATCATTGGCATAATAGTCAGGATCAAATTATGAGTTCTTCATCTTCAATTCTTATAGAATCAATGCCCAGTAAAGTAGTGAAGAAGTTAAGGCCTTCATATTTAATGAGATGCTGATCTTGCAACTAAATACCTTCTGTATTTTTTTTATTTTATGGATGAAACTCTTTTACCTCGTTTCTTGAACTCACTTGTGGAAGAATTTTGTGTTGATATCCCTTTCTTTAGATCATTTGCAATTAGCTTTTTGTCTACACAAGTACTCTTCCATCTTCAAGTGATGAGCTAATTTAGCTGAGCATCTATTCATCTTCTCTCTATTATAGTCTAAGGGATCATTATTAGAATTGATTTCACTTCTAAGAGATTTATCTTCAGTTGAGATAGTCTTTTAAAAAATATTACCAAATTGAACTTTATTCCAATTTTTTAGACATGCTCTAAGAATCTTTAGATTGGATGCCAAACTACATATGGGGTTTCCTCCATTATAACACTTCTAATTGGCCTGGATAACAACTTTATATGAGGAATGAGCAACCCAGAAATTTTGAAACACAAATCCATTTGTGAGTTTATCACAATCACTAGATAAGCTTAGAAGCACAAGAGAATGATCCAAAGCTAATTTACTTGAGTGTTCAAAAACCACTTTAGAAAATAACCGCTTGCTACTCAAATTCATCAACATTTTATCTATTCTTTCCAAAATACAAGCACTGGATTCTCTTTTATTCCACCAAGTGAACCTAGAGCCCAAATATCCCTAGTCAATGAGGCCATTAGACTCCATACATTAGATGAAATCTTCTGGAGCATTAAATTCATAAGGTAAGCCTCCTACCTTATCTGTAAAAGAAGACACTGTATTGAAGTCACCTCCAACAAACCAAGTATTCAATGTACGAATGGAATTTAAATAGTCCCATAAAACTATTCTATCTCTTCTAGTGCATTTAGCATAAACCAAGGAAACTTGCATAACAGAAGACAAAACAGGATGAGAGACATTTAGAGTTAAGCATTAAGGAACTTGAGATTCTATCGACACTGAGATATCAAAAGAGAAAAAACTCCAAATAGTGTTGACTTCATTAGCAATAGCTTTAATCAAACTAAACTTGATTAGAAATTCTTCAAGTCTAACTTGGTCTACTTTAGGTTCTAAGAAGACTAACATCACCAGTTTGTGTATCTTCATAAATTTGTTAATTCTTCTACGAACTCCTTTATTTCCAATGACTCTCACATTCCAAATCATCAACTTAATCATTTAAAGGTAGGTTTTAGGAGATTCTTTGATGCAAATCTTAACAGAATTTTCTCTGTAGTTACAGTCTTTTTCTGCAGTAAATTCTTCTTCTTTTTGTTAGTCACTTGAGTCCATTCCTCTATATCTTATTTAGGTTGATCCCCCTCATCAATAGGAATTTTACTTGGACATAAATGCAAAATATCAGTCACATCATCATTTTTATCTTCATCTCCTATTTCCTCCTCTTGATTCCCTTCTATATTTTCCTCTACAGCAGGTTCTTGTTCCTCTTCTACAATGTTTGTGTAATTAGGTGATGGATGGTTGGCCTTTTCAATTGATTCCTCACCATTGATAACTTAACACGTTTCTTCTTGTGGAGTATTATCAATTTGGACTTGAACAACAGTTATATATCTATTATATAACGACAGTTATATAACTGTTGTTATATAAGTTTGCAGCTTTCTTCATTTGATGCTTGCCCCTTGTGTCTTTACTTAAAATTAGGAGTTATTGTAGTCCATATGTATCGTGCTAAAGTTTAAACTTGTGTAATTGTGTCGAGTCGCATTATGTGTCCGTGCTTCCATAGTTTGAAAGTCTCTCATGAAACTTTAGAACTTTTTACTTTTCTTTAATAAAATTTGGGGTTAGTGCAGGGATTGTCACAATGAGACCTTTGATTTTTCAATCTCAAAAGATAGATGAAGGGAATCAAGATTAGGCTGAATTTGGTCATACGCCTTGAAGGAAATTCAGTGATTTTGGTATGCAATTCCATACTAGTACTTATAGGCTTTCTTTTAATTATTCTTCTACACTCTAAAGAAGTTATTATGTAAGGTTTACCATCATTTGATTTATTAAGTACATATATACCCCCTGAACTATATCCCTCGTGTCAGTTGAGCCTCTAAATAAACACACAGGCGACCGGCCAAAACCTCTAAACAGACTATATCCCGGTTTAAGAATACGATGATAATTTGAAAATATATAGACTTAGGCTTAAAAAAGGGATTAGATGTCCAAAACCTGAAACAGCACCCGAACAACCACGTGAGAGGCACCAACACCTCGCACGGGACCAATGTAACTCGTACGAACAGACCATGTAATCACGAGACTCCCGATTTGAGAGTACGATGATAATTTGAAAATATATAGACTTAGGCTTAAAAAATGGCATTAGATGGACAAACACAAAACAACACCCGAATGGCCCCGTGAGAGGCACCAACACCTCGTACAGGACCTATGTAACTCATACGAACAGACCGCGCTATCACGAGAGTCCCGATTTGAGAGTACGAGGATAATTTGCATATATAAGGACTTAGGCTTAAAAACATGGCTTTAGAGTGTGAACACCCGAAACAGCACACGAATGGCCCTGTGAGAGGCACAAACACCTCGCACGGGACCAATGTAACTCGTAGTAGCTGATCGCATGATCAAGGGACCCTCGGTTTTAGAATACGATGATAATTTGAAAATATCTAGACTTAGGCTTAAAAAATCGCATTAGAGGGCGAAACCCCGAAATAACCCCCGAACGACCCCGTGAGAGGTATAAAGACCTCGCACGGGACCAAAGTAACTCGTACGAACAAATCGCGCGATCACGGAACCCCCGGTTTGAGAATATGACGATAATTTGAAAATAAATAGATTTAGTCTTAAAAAATGGCATTAGAGGGTGAAACCCCAAAATAATCCCCGAACGGTCCTGTGAGAGGCATCAACACCTCGTATGGGACCAATGTAACTCATAGGAACTAACAGTGCGATAACGGGACCCCAATTTGATAATATGACAATAATTTGAAAATATCAAGAATTAGGCTTAAAAAATGGCATTAGAGGGCGAAACCTAGAAACAACCCCCGAACGGCCGCGTGAGAGGCACCAACACCTCGCGCGGGAGTAATGTAACTCGTAGGAACTGACTGTGCGATCACAGGACCCCCGGTTATATAATATGAGGATAATTTGAAAATATATAGAATTAGGCTTTAAAATATGGCGTTAGATGGCGAAAACCTAAAATAGCTCCCGAACAGTCCCGTGAAAGGCACCAACACCTCATACAGGAAGAATGTAACTCGTATGAACTGATCGAGCGATCATGGGAGCCCTGGTTTGAAAATATGAGGATAATTTTAAAATGTCAGGACTTATGCTTAAAAACATGGCGTTAGATGGACAAAACTCGAACGGCCCCGTGAGAGGCACCATCACCTCGTACGGAACCAATGTTACTCGTAGGAACTAATCGCGTGATTAGGGGACCCTTAGTTTGAGAATATGAGGATAATATGAAAATATCAGGACTTAGGCTTAAAAAATGGCATTAGAGGGTGAAACCCCGAAACAACCCCCGAACGGCCCCGTGAGAGGCACCAACACCTTGCACGGGATCAATGTAACTCCTACGAACTGATCGTGGATTACAGGACCGCCCATTTTAGAATATGATGATAATTTGAAAATATCAGGACTTGTGCTTGAAAAATGGCATTAGAGGGCGAAACCCTGCAACAACCCCCGAACGGCCCCGTGGGAGGCATCAATACCTCGCACGGGACCAATGTAATTCATACAAACTGATCATTCGATCACGGGATCCCCGGTTTGAGAATATGATGATAATTTAAAAATACATACACTTAGAGTTAGAAATGGCATTAGAGGTCGAAACCCTGAAATACCCCCGAACGGTCCCGTGAGAGGCACCAACACCTCGCACGGGACCAATGTAACTCGTAGGAATCGACGCGCGATCATGGGACTCCCTGTTATAGAATACAAGGATAATTTGAAAATATATGGAATTAGGCTTAAAAACATTGCGTTAGATAGCCAAAACCCAAAACAGCCCCTGAACGATCCCGTGAGAGGCACTAACAGCTCGCACGGGACCAATGTAACTCATACGAATAGATAGCGCGATCAAGAGACTCCTGATTTGAGCGTACGAGGATAATTTCTATATATTAGGACTTAGGCTTAAAAACATGGCTTTAGTGTGCAAAAACTCGAAACAACACCCGAACGGCCCCGTGAGCGGCACCAACACCTTGCACGGGACCAATGTAACTTGTACAAACATACCGCGAGATCAGGAGACTCCCAATTTGAGAGTACGAGGATAATTTTCATATATTAGGATTTAGGCTTAAAAACATGGCAATTATAACTCGTATATGCAATTTTTCAGCTTGAATACGATTTTTCTAAAACTACTTGGTTACTAATATCATTTTTTTTATCCTATTTTTTATAGGATAACATTATGTCGTTTGTTTTCTGCACATGGAACACATGAAGAAGGCAATGGTTTACAACATGAAGATTGTTTATATGATGTTGACATTCAGGATTATATTTTTTATGTGTTACGACCGTGCGGGCTTTTATAGTTTTATTGTTTAGTTATATAACCGTGCGGTAATTTATTGTTTGATTGTTAAATTTTATGGTCGTCGGGGATTTATAATTAACAGTTTTTATATTAACAGGGTTTGGAATGTCTAGAAAACAAGGGAAGCCCTACCCAAATTTTTTTGGTCTGTGAATTATTAAGACTTGTAATATTTTTAAGAATGTATGTATATTAGTTTATTAACAACGTTACCAATTAGCAATTTGTGATTTTTTAAATTATATTGCCAATAATAAATAATTGAAACACCTCGTGTGCGTCCAAAGTTAGACGTAGCAACCGGCCGCGCAGTCACGGGACCCTCAATTTATGGATCGGACCTAATTTTTTTTTTTATTATTATTATAGTTAAATATGTTCATGGACTTTGTCCATGACCATTATCAAGCTTAAAAATGGTCGCGATCAAAGTCCATGACCCCCAATCGGGTTGAAAAATGATCACAGACTTTGGTCGCGACCATTTTTCCCTTTTTTTCCGTCTCGGTGTGCGTCACGGACTTTGGTCGTGACCATTTTTTTCCATTTTTTTCATCGCGGGGTGGGTCACGAACTTTGGACGCGATAATTTTTCGTCACGGTTAGGGGTCACGGACTTTGGTGGCGACCATTTTTCCCGTCGCGGTGTCGGTCACGGACCAAGTTTGCAACCATTTACCATGACCCTCTCGGAGCTGTGATCCCAGATTGGTCACAGACTTGGGCCGCGACCCACGAAATTGGTCGCGCCCGAAATGGTCATGGCCCAAGTCCGCGATCCACAGTCTTGGTCGGGGATTTTGGCCGTGACCATTCGCCAGTTTCGGTGTAGTGGTATCGCTAACATATTGCGCAACTGAATATCAATAATGTTGACAACTGTATAAGAACCTTAAGTAACCTATGTAAATTTTGAAAATAAAAAAGGGCTTATAACCTACCGTTTTATCGATGGCCATAAATTTTGAACTAGGCCATCCAAATGATTTGACTTCAATCATTCAATATTTCTTTTCAACACAAGACCTTCCTCATTTTTAAGGTGGAAAAGACACACGACTTCCAAACGAAAGGTCTTTCTCAAAATCCAATAGTTGTAACCCTTACAACATCATCTGTCATGATTTTGAAATATTGTATTTTCAACTCGAACCATGGAGATATAAATCTCGCATGCACTAAGCCTAAAATGACACCCTTTTTCAATTCTCGAATATTTTTAAAATTCCATAAAGCATTACTCGAAAGTTTTTGTCCGTTAGTTCATAACAGAATGCATAAAAAACAATCTAAATGAGACAAGTTATGAGATATAATAAAAATAAATTAAGCTAAAACATTATAGATTTCGCAAGGTTTTAAAAAAGAATCTAGAAACAAAAATATACAAACAAGTCATTATAAGAGAAAACGGGCCAAGGAACAAGATAGGCATTCTAAAGCCCTAGGCATAAATGGAAACCTTCTAATGAGTAGAAGTCGAGGGATCAAGAAACGATCTTATCTACTTTACGATTCTACCTTATGTAGATTATCATTACTAATTTATATTTATCTAACATGATGCGAATCGGGGGTAGGTTGAACCTTAGGCATATTAGAAATCTTTTTCCCTATTTTTCTCTGAATATATCGAGAATGTCCATTTGATTTTTGATAAGCGCATTTTGTTGTTTTCTAAAATATGCAATGATCAATTTCAAACCAAAGATATATGGAGAAGTAATATCATCGACTCATTTTATGAAATGACTTTATAAAGTTCCACAACTTAATGGTTTAATTATTGTAGTAATAAGTTAGGTATCGTATCCATAGAGATTGATTCTTAAAATACGTAATTAATATTAATTAAGTTTATAAGTAAATTAGAAAAAGAAATAAGTAAATATAATTTGTTATGATATTTGATTAATTTTAAAAAAGTGAACAAAAGTCGGATTTTAGAAATATTGTGAAGATATTAATAAAGTTGAAAAGGGAATTTTGTATTTATGAGAAAAACAAAAGTTGCAGAATAATCCCCAACTTTGAATTGCAATTGTTATAAAAATAATTAGTTTAAAGATTGAAGTATGAAATTTGAAGTTTCATAAATTGAATAATCAAATATGCAAGACAATTCATTACGTAAAGGTTGAAAACTTTGCTAAAATTCATGGACATAAGTCTGAATGTATGATGAAATTTATAAACAGATCTTAATGGCATCTAGTGCATCACATTAATTATGAAGTCATCGCTTATTAACTTCAACTTACTTTCTACAGTTTATATCTTAAAACATAACTTAACTCCTAACATTATACACATTCTTGGTGGATTCATAAACCGCAACCATTATTAACTTATCTAATTTCATCTATAATGAGCAGAATGATGATTGAAACTCAAATACAAAAAAATATATGCTCGTAAAAATTATTGAAACAGTAATTAAGACTTACTTGAACAGATGAAAACTATGTAAAATAATAAGATAGAATGAACGGTTGAAAATATTTTAGAATTATTATATTATAGACACGTAGTCTTGAATGAAATAAATTAGAAAGAACGAGGCTAAAATCCTCACTTTATAATTACGCAATTTTTTATGCAATAAATTACACATAAACGAACCTGAAAACTTGAATAACAACAAACACGTGACTTGAGTTCTTCTATTATAATCTCAAAAATTGAATTACAACTAATTTTAATTACAACGATATTTCAGACTTTAATATATCAATATTGGACGGCTAAATAATGAATTCGAATGCCCCTTATGTAGGTGAAAGGAATTGACTTGGGGGCAGAATGTGTAATTCACAAAATAAGAGTGGAAATATTATCTATTATGTTTGGTTGATGGTGCGAAAGGAAGAAAAAAGTTTACTTAATTTGTGAAAGGAAAAAAAATCTTTTCAATAAAGAATTCTTTTGTTTTTTATTTAATTAATTCTATGTGTAAAGAGATTATGGTCAAAGATTTGTTAAATGAGGGTATGCGATGGCTGATGGGAATATTATGGGTGAAGAATAAAAAGTGTAGCCACTTTTAGAAAGAGAAAAGGACAAAAAAGAAATGGTGAAGAAATAAATGTATCAACCCCCATTCTCTCACGTAAAGGATGGACAGACATGATACGCCGAAGATGGGGCTTATCAACAATTTATACCATTCTCTGTATTGAAGAAAAATAGATGTTGCTTTTATTCTTTCCCAAAATGCACAGTTAATAAAAACATCTAAACGTAACGGATAAAATACGTGAATGCAAAACTGAATCATCATATAATGCCCATAATGTAAACATAAGTACAAACTGATATAAATAAACTCTTGGGATTATGCCCATACAAATCTCGATATGAAGTCAAATAACAAAATGAATAAGTACAACTTATACTATAGTCGATGGAACGGAATCCGCTACGTCCAATGCAACTGCAAGTCTGATCCATCGTTAGTCCTGTTGTCCCCATTTATGAGAAAACCTCGGGAGGAAGGAAACATTTGTAATTTTAGGTCAGATCCCTAAAGTTGAAAGGATTCTTCACCAATAAATATACAAAATGTAACTAACTCATACTTCACATCTCTCCACCGATGCTCACACATATCGAGTATCTCACCTTTAATCTAGAAGCAATCCTACTCGCATCCTCAAACAAATACCAATTATAAATTCCATTATTTAATCTAACATGGTGCATCAACCAAAAGTGAGTGTTTACATATAACACCCCATCCCCTGGATTAACTTCATAATGATGCCCACTAAGTTCTTTATAAAATCAGTGCATCTTATTACATCATATAATGTTCCTTAACCTTAATCTACCTCGTCAGACTGTTTGAATTTTAATTCACACCAATTATCATCTATACCATTAGAATATAAAGTTTATTCTCTTTAATTACCATCTACATTCTTAGACTGTCCAATTATTATTCTCGTTTATAATTTTCTACTGCATTAGACCATTAGAACTTATTTTTGTTACCAATTATCCACATTGCTATGTTAATCCGACTTTGTTATCATTAAATATTATCTACATCTATAGACTATGAGAGCTCATTCTCATACAAGTCACACCATAATGGTTACATAGATAAATACATATATCCATATATATATATATATATATATATATACGACACACGAAGACATCTATCTTCGATGTCATGTTTGTGCTCTATTGGTTATACCTGGAGGAGTTACTCATCCCAACACGAGTACGCGGTACACTAGTTCACGGCCCATACCTAGCGGTGACAGAGGATCCAAGCATCTAAACCTACCCCTCTTAAGTGGCGCTGCTACGTAGTATCTACAATATGACCTACACTACGCCTTGCCCACCTATGTCGGTGTGTTCTCTGGTTACGAAAGCGAGTGCCCCATCTAATAGGACGCTCCACGAACCTAGGTATAACAAAAGAAAATAATATTATATATACTATAATCCAATATGCACAAGAAGTTACTTTAATACTACTTTTACCCAAGGAATCTCCATCCATATAAAAATAGCCCTCTGGGCTTAACCGTAATATTTTAGTCAGTTATTACATGGCCCATATCAAGTCTCTATCCTATGACTACTCCCCAATTAGCTATTAAGTCCCATATATTTCCTCCTAGGCTTATATATGTACATATAAACCTTATTTTTTCCTTTACAATAAGGTTTATATGTACATATATAAGCAGTTAACTAATATGTACAGGTAGTTACACTGTAACTACTATCACAACCGATACCAACCATCATGACTTAGCCCACTACGCTTAGGATACATTTATACTCAGTATCATGATATTGTAAATAATTTGAAGGAGCTAAACATTAATTATATTGTCAAGCATTCGACGTATATCTAATGAATAATTATTTTATTTAAATTTACCCCATCTTAATCATAAAATTATCATCGTATCTTTTAGGGTCTTATCATCTATGTGCCCCTACTAAAATTACCTAATCATCTAGGTACATTCCTGCCTTTTAATATATTTATTTCATATAGCTTTATTCAAGAATCCCATGGAATCATCTTTTTCATATAGTTAACTTGTACTTTAAGTCATCATCATATCATGAACACATCCTGGTTTAACTCCGTATATAAGTTCATAACAATATTCCTAGTATATTTTAACGACCATAGCCCCTCACTTGGATCAATGACCAAAGAATAAATCATAAATAATAATCCAACAAAAATTCTGAACAAGTCCGAATTGATTCGGCCTTCAAGACAAATCGGTTCTCACTTAGCTGAATCGATTTTCCTTGGAGGCCGAATCGATTCGGATATGGGCAACAACCCAGATCTGTTACGAAATTTTACACAAGATTTTTATACCCAAATCTTCTTTCATCAAAGTTCATCATAATGATTCAATAACTTAAAACATAGCCTGGATATCATTTCTAAAACATCATAGGGTCATTCTAAACAAGATTAAATATCTAATCCATCCCTAGATTATCATCAAATCCCCCAGATTTTTCAAGGACCTATGAAAATGCAAGTTCTACATCTCATCTTACCCCCCGAACAATGATTTCTAGATTTTTTAGAGGGTTCTACAATATGTTTTCTACGATAAATCTCCAATTTAAACCACATGAATACATATATAATATGAGGGATTACGGATCTAAGCATGGATCATACAATTATCATCAATTTCTACGCAAATCAAAGGGTCTCTCGAGATGCATCCCTAAAACATGATTGAATCTTAGTATAAACATGGATTCAACATTAATACAATAATATAACATTTTGAATAAGATTGGCAACATAATCCTTGTCTAAAAATAGTAAGGGAACCTCTCTTTTCTTCCTCTTGGGTGGCTTTTCCCTTCTCTCCTAAGATGTGTAGCCTATAAAAGTGTGTGGGTTGGATATGGGAGGTTATGAAACCCTAAGGCTTATTTATCCCTTTAAATAGAATTTTAAATTAACTGAAATTTGAATGTCTCTATAGGGCTTACTTAAGTCCCCTTAAAGATTCCTATCCATACCCGGTTTGGCTTGAAACTCTACCCAAGGTCCTACCCGACCTTCCATTTTTAAACACTTAAAATGCATATTTAATCATCTAATCATATTTAAAAGTCTATAAACACTTTATATATTTATTTCTATGTCCCATCATTATCATATACTTATACTTGTAATACGACTTAATTAAATTAACGAGTCATCAATTTATTCCCAACTATCTCCATTGTTCGTAATATAACGACATACCATAAATGTCGTAAAACTTATATCACATCTATGAAATATTATATTCAAAATAAATACTCTAATATAATAAAACATACTCGTTTAATTATTACACCACATTAAAGATAAACACAATCATTTCATCAGAATAATAATTCCCACAATTTCAATTAAATCAATAAGACTTCAATGCAATACTCATAAAAATGTGCGGTATTACAATAAAGAGAAAATATAAAGAAAGAAAACTTTGGTGTGTGGAGGATTATAAAAAACTAGAAAGGCTTAGCTGCTAGGGGCATGCACGTGAGAGGCTTGGGCACACATTGCGCGACCCATATGTCGTTTTTATTTTTACAATTTTTTTTTCCTTTTTTTCTTCTTATATTGTTTTTTTTCCTTCAAAAAGGTATGGGTGGAGACTTGAACCTGATTATCCCCCCAAAACCATCCATTTCCTTGCCATCTCACATAATAACCCGTTTTGAATTATTTTGCAGAGTTAATATTTATCCTTTTTTTATGTAAGTTTTAATGACTATAAAATTACCAAAAACTAGTAAGTTATACATACAACCTTGGATTCTTACACCGCAAGAAATGACATGGACCTTATTTATATGCTAACAATATTCTAGCACTATCCGGGTCATGAGTTTTTACTTTGGGGTTGACCCTGAGCTTTGACTTTTGACTTTCTTTCAAGTCCAAATTTTGAATAGTCATAACTTCTTTGTTCGAAGGCGGATTGATATGTCGTTTGAACCCAGACATTCCTTATTTCGAGTTCGAGTGTGAAGTTTATCATGTAAAATTATAATTTTCCCCCAAAAAGTACATAGCTGAACTCTTCTTGATCCGATTTCATCCAAAGCTCAACATTATCTTCCAAAACCTTGTAAATACTCAAATAAACCTTGTACAAGCAATTAACCAAGAATATTTATGGTTATACAGTAAATGATTATAAAACGCGAGTTTAAATCAGTATGGATCTATAATTTTTCATAAAAAATAGGCAGTAAAATACAATATTTGACACTAATTAGTTTTTCCAAAGCATTATTTTTACGAATGCTATGATTTTTCCAGCACAATGAAAGTAAGAGGTCGATTTAATTTCATAATATAATTCTCTCATATGTCTTTCCCTATTACAATAATCACATTTATAGGTTCTATGATGATGAATCTGAAAAAAACTCTTGGGAGCAACCTTAGCAAAATTTTGATCCTTTTTTTAACTTAAAGCGAAAATTCTTATGATGACCCTTTTTTTGAAAATAAGAGAAAATAGAATCTCTATTAGGTCTTGTATCATGATGATTAAGATCTTTGCAAATGGGAGGAGACATGTTGCAATTCCTTATCAAATTGTTTATGCTATCATGTTCCCTTGGTTTATGAAAATTTAGGAAACAATTATTAAATCTAAATTAATGATTTTATTTTCAAGGAACATCATCCAATGTCTCTCTTTTTAAGAATTCATAATAGTTTGAATCTATTTTCAAAGATAGATCTTGAAATTTCTTCAAAATTTTGGCAATATGATCAAGACTATTTTGGTATTCCATTTTTAAAGTGTCCATAAGAATGGTTAATTCATCTATCTCCTTCTTCAATATGTACATGCATTCATCATCAGCTAAAAGTAACTTCATATCATTGACTAATTCATCAAGAAATTTCAAGAAGTCGTTAGAGTCTAAATCTAGAGCTTTAACCTTAGGATAGAGGGCATGAGCAAGAACATCAATAGATTAAAAAAACATTCTCTTCTTTAACGAAAGTAATCTTATTAAATAGTTCAATTTTATCGTTTTCAACTGCTTTGATTCTATCAAGCAAAATATACCAATCAAAAGATACTCGAGAAGATTCATGGTCTTCATTTTCCTTGATGGATTTTTCTTTCTCAAAATGTTTCGGTCTCATAAAAAGTCTAACATTGGTTATAGATCATCTATTTTTTAAGAAACAATGCATCAAGAGAAGATCCTAGATCATTACCTTCACAATCATTAAGACGAGTACTCAAAATATATGGGTAGAGTGACTCAAAATCTCACAAGGTGTGATAAACTCCGATAAAAGTATGACCTTTCTTGATTCCTGTAATAACCCTTATTTTTGAGAAATTGTTTTTATATAAATTTGCCATGTGGGGTAATTATATAAAATAATGGAAGTTGGAGTAAATATTATTTTAAGTGATTTAAAAGATAATGTTTACTAAATATTGCATATTTACTGTTAAGAGAATGTGAAAATCATCATGTTATGTTTTATTTTATCGTTGTGCTTTAAACGACAGTTATGGTTTAAAGTGATGTTGGAACATGAAATAATTTATGCTATTCCAGATAAAATTTAGAGGGCGCGGTTAGTCCTGAAATGATTGAGATAGTCAAAATAAGTGTCATGTTGTATTTTTGGGTTCCGGGCACTTTTCACAGGTTATGACTTAATTACGTAGTTACGAGTCATTTTAATGGTGTAATAACATTTAAAGATGAAATTTAGTGTAAAATGAACGTTTAAGTCTTCCAACCTCATTTAATTATCGATTATATGTTCCTAAACCTAGAGAGAAAGAGAGAGAAAGAGAATTGTGGAGAAAATAAGAGAAAGAGGAAGATAATTGAAGATTGGAACTTGAATTTGTTTCTACCGGAAGGCAATTCGAGATTTCTTCTTAAAGGCAAGTTTCTAACCTGCAAATCTATGATTTATTATGGATAAATTGTGGGTTTTGAGAAATTTGGTGTTTACCCCTTAAAAATGGTATTAGACTTGATACAAATTGGTCTTCATAAGTGGTGATTGGTTTAGTAATAATCTGGGATTAATATGGGTTGTTTTGGTGGAGATTTGAGTGAGAAGTTTGAGTATTGGGTAAAATGAGGGTTACTAACCCATAGCCCCCAAACTTGGAAATTGGACCTCCCTAGCGAATCGATTCGCTTAGAAGGGTGGCTACAGGTCTGGTGGGACGAATTGATTCTAGTCAAGGCAGAAATAATTCAGCATTGTGGCCATTCCCGATCCTCCCCGCGAGCGGGCGCGTGAAGGAGGATCCTCGGGTCCCACGCGTCCCTCTCGGGAGCGCTTCGACCGACGTCATTTGAGATGAGGTGTAAAAATGTAGAGAGATTTAGAGTCGCCATTCTATTTTACTCAAACAGACAAAATAAAAAAGGGAAGTCATCCCGAAGGATGACATCCAAAGACATACTGGTGCATAAAAAACCAAAATGATTCGAGAAGGGTTCAGATGCTAAGTTACGAAATGGGAAAGTGTTAGGCACCCATTCCGCCCTTTCAGTCTCTCATGGATGTTTGCTATTTTCCCTTTTTATTTTCCCTATGATATGTGTGCATGTGCATATATATAGTGGAGATAGGAATCCTCGACTTGTATCATGGGAATGATAAAGAGACTCATCCGAAGGAAGGTATAAAAATAATATTAGAAAATAAGATTTGCGCGATTACTCTTATGTTGATCGTTATAATGGAACGATAATGCACATGGAGTAATATGTCACTAAGAACAAGTATATAGAATATAAGAAAATTGGATTTGGAGAAGATAGAAAATGAAAGAGAAAGTTAGAATAGGACTCGAGTCTCGGGTTTTACCCCGAGATGCCTACATAGCCTATAAAGGCATCAAAGTCCACGTAGTTCGCATACAAAACGATGGGTGGGGTTTATCCCATAAATCCAAATCCGGGGATCTATTATTTATGAGTTTGTGTGTGTGTGTGTAGAAAAAGTGTTTTTAGTTGTGAGAAAAATGTGAGAAAAGTATGAGAATCCCATTTGGAATTTATGAGAAAACCCTCTTTTTCTTGTTTTTTGGGTTTTATCTATATGTAAATAAGAGATGTGAAACAATACTATATAAAAAGTATATTAGGATGTGTGAGATGAGATAATAAAAGTGTGAGGTAATAAAACAAGTTATTGCGAATTTAAGGGAATTTGGAGAGAAAGTTGAGAAAGTTGGACCTTCTTGAAGATCTTGAGCTTGATATTGAATGTTAGAGAGAAGCCCTTGCACTTGGATGATAATGGAGAGCAGATAATTCACAAAGTTTGATGAAAAGGATGATGAAAAGTGGAAGTTAGAAAGGGATTTGGATGTTGAAATCGCGCTGTCTTCGAGAGAGGTTTTTGGGATTCGCTGAGAGCAATTTTTATCAGATCAGGGCTCCCTTTGAAAATGAGGTGAAGGCCTCCTTTTATAGGCTCAGGTCACTGTCGATCGGCATAGACCTGGTCCTACCTATCGTCACCTGCCGATAGGCAGGGTCTGGAACCTGCCATTTGGCAATGTGTTTTAGACCTTTTTAGAAAATTGGCTGCTGAGGGCAACCCGTTGGTCAGAATCGCACACGGGGTAGACCGTTGTAAAGGTAATTCAGATAACTTTGAAATTACTTTGGACCTCCCGAGTTCGAGAGTTGACTTTGGTTCATATATGGCTCGGAAGCGTTTGTCGGTCCATTAGACGGGGAATCGTTTGGACGCAAATTGATCGTTCATCCACATGGTAAATTTGAATTATGCACAAGGCAAACCGTTGGAAAGGTTAGGAGATTTACTTTAACATTCCAAAGAGTTTGACCATTTTGGGGAGTTTACTTTGGTCAATCGGTCCGTGGAAGCATTCGGTGACCTCTTGGAGTCAAATGGATCGCTCGTCCGTATGGTAAGTCGGAATCGTGCACGGAGCAGACCATTGGAAAGGGGTTTCAGTGCCCTTCGAAGATTCATTCAGTCTCGATCGAGCTGAAGAGTTGACTCATGTCAAATAGATCCCGGGAGCACCCGGTGGCCTCTAGATCAAGTTTCGAACGCAAACGGATCGTTCGTCCGCATGGTAAGTCGGAATCATGCACAGGACGGACCATTGGAAAGGGGTTTCAGTTCCCTTCGAAGATTCATTCAGTCTTGGTTAAGCTAAAGAATTTGACTTTTTAGTCAAACGGAGCCTAGGAGTGCCCGATGGCTTCTAGGTCAGTACTCGGGGTTTGACTTAGGTTTTTAGTGATGAAGGGAGGTACTAGGGACCTAAGGAGAGTTAGGGGTTAACAGAATGATAACCGTCGAATAGACACCACATGATGCTTTGATGGAGTATGAACGATTCAAATGGTCGAGGCCGATTCTAAGGACCTGAGGGGTGTGCTGGGGATGGCCAATTTTATGGGTCAAAGCCAAATACATGACTTAAGCGACAAGGGCGACCGATTTTATGGGTTAAAGCCAATTATACGGGCTTAGGGTAAAGATCTAATAATCGAGGTCAATTCTGACCTAAGAATGGTGACGACCGAAGACCGAGGTCAATTTTGACCTAAATCAGGTGACGATCCAAGATCGAGGTCAATTCTGACATTAGAGTGGTGATGACCGAGGATCGAGGTCAATTTTGACCTAAATTAGGTGATAATCTAAGGCCGAGGTCAATTCAAACCTAAGAATGGTGACGACTGAGGACCGAGGCCATTTTTTACCTAACCCAGGTGACGATCGAAGATCGAGGTCAATTCAGACCTAAGAGTGGTGATGACCAAGGATCGAGGTCAATTCTAACCTAACTCAGGTGACGATCTAAGATCGAGGTCAATTCTGACCTAAGAGTAATGACGACCGAGGACCGAGGTTAATCTTGACCTAACTCGGGTGACGATCCAAGATCGAGGTCAATTCTGACCTAAGGGTGGTGACGACCGAGGATCGAGGTCAATTCTGACCTAATGTGACACCCCGCCTAATTAATCCCGGGTGATCAGTCCTAAATCAAGTTAGAACAGGTTTCTCATTTGGTCCATTCTTAGCATCACTGTCGTCTTATTTAATTACTAACCACCTAAGTGAGAAAAATAGATTGGTGCCAATTTTTATCTTTCATTATTTAAACAAACACCCATGCGGAATATAAAACTATGTAACAATCACAGGCAACTGAATTAATCATCCACAAGTAAAAATAATTGACCGAATAAACCAACGGTCCAAATAATAAATCCCATAAAGACAAGAATAAACTCCCAACAAGTCTAATACAAATAAATGGAAAGTGAGCAACACGCTCGAATACTAATCATGAACTTCTACATTTAAGAATGAAGAATGAGGCGTCTATCAAAACCCCGCAACATCCACATATGCTGCAGCAACGGATCCCTGGAATATAGTCAAGGCTGGCGTCCCTGTGGTTGGACGCCTAAAAGGTTTTTAAAAGTTTTTATAGCAAGGGTTAGTACCCAAAACATTTGAAAAACATTTAAAAATGATTTACTTGCAGTAATAAATAAATATGCATGCTCTTCATATTTTTAGTTAATATCGCACTCTCTTGAGGACTTCCATACCCTTCCTCTATTATACCCTACGAACGCTTTAATTACATTACCTAGTTACTCATCTCATGACTAGATAATTAACATAGTTCCTTTATACCCACCCTACTCTAAGTGAGTATGTAGTGATTATGATTTTTAAGTTATTAGTATCATCAACTTCTAAATCATTTCCCTTTTTAACTTCATATAACTTCTACACTTGTTATACATGTGAAATAACTCATATTTTTCATTAATAGCCCGTCTATAATTAATCATCCGATTATATACTTATAATCATATTTCAGCATTCACAATCATACTGTAATATATATAACAACTTGCATCCTCCCGAGCAAAATACTCCCGGAACATAAATTCTATAAAGTGCTATCCCACTAGGTACAATCACATAACCTAGTTATCCCAAGTCAGAATTTTCACACCAACTTGATAAAATAAAATAATTGGAGGCGGTCATATTCCTTCCCTGAAAGTGAGATGTCCCTCACCCATATAACGGACGCTATGACCTTGGGAATATACTCACCCTACTCCTCAAGCTAGGGGATTCATCCACTACGCGCAACCTCCCCCTATAGCACTATAGTAACAAATATCTAATCACTGATATTAATTGTGCACACCATATATATATACTAACGCCTCCGTATATATATAAATATAAAAGTCCTGGCTATACCGTTCGCTAAAATCCGTAACATAAGCCTATTAAAATTATTAAGAGTTTATGGTCCAACTCTAAATATTAATTAAATTGCACTTTAATTACTTTAGTTATTTTTGGTGTCACCCCCACCATAAATTTGGACTTACTCCCGTAGCCCAAGATAAATTTACCCGAGTCACAATTCCCGACTCTAATTTATTAGCCTCAAACCCTAATTAATTTATCTATAATTAATTAGATTTAGACTCATGTATTTAACTTCTCAATAATTAATTACATAAGATTTTTATATAAATTTTCCCTCTTATATAACCAACTGGCGAAACTGCCAGATTCTGGCGACCGTCGATCGATCAACCCAGACCGTCGATCGATCGATCGAACAGGTCTTCGTCTTCTTCGCGAAGACAGGGCAGCCATGGACGAGATTTCTTAAACCCTAATCTCTTCTAACATGAATTTTTAGCCTTTATAACACCATTACATATTAGAAACCTTATTAGGACTCCCCAGAAAGTCCACAACAATCATCAATTCGTCCATAAACTACTAATCCATAATTTTTGGGGGAAAATCTGTCTTTATCTTTAAACCCATTTTTATTCCAACTTTCTTCATCAATCTCGTTCTAATTTAACCGGATATCCTTCTAACAGATACACATCAATATTCCATTATCAGATTTTTACATAAATTCTTATAAATTCCGGCAATCAGATTCATGTTTTCTTTTGTATTATCAAAACCCCATGTTTATGCCATGAAACCCCAAAACGAATTTTAATTCATTACATCACATAAATACGAATTGAAAGACAGATTTAATGCTATTGCAAGTTATTCACTTGCCTTAGGTTTCGTAGTGTCTGAATATGCGATGGATTCCAAGGTTGAAGATGACCTTGTTGGCTCTTTTGAGATCCCCAATTGGCTTTGGCTGCTGCTAGGGTTTCCTAACCCTTTAATTCCTTTCTCTCCTTAAGCTCAGCCAGCCCTTATTTCTTTTTATTAAGTTAATTAATCCATTCCCGTTTTTTGACAAATGGGCCAAGCCCAAGTGACCAAAATGCCCCCGAGTGGGCCCGACTATATCTAAAAACGTCCCGTGACCCGTTTACTACCCCTGGGTACACTTTTCCGACTATCTCGGCCCATCCGGACTCAACTGTACACTCAGAATTTGCATCTGAATTAATTTATAAAAATACTTATCCCCCACCCTATATAGTCTATACCGACTTCCGGATGTGATAAGTACATACCTCGTCATTAATACTCGAAACGACGAAATTACATTATTACTATTCACTCAGTAAATAATTTTCCCTAGAATAATAATTAATTCATTAAATTACAACACACTAGTAATTTGGAATTTCCGAATTAATTAAATTTTAAATGTACCAAAAATACGGGGTGTTACATACTCCCCCCCTTATAAAGGAATTTCGTCCCCGAAATTAGATCGTACCTGCGTTGAAAAGCTCTGGATATTGTTCCCGCATATCCTCCTCCCGCTCCCAGGTAGACTCGTCAACATTGTGATGACCCCACTGTACTCTAACCAATGGAACAACCTTGGATCGTAATTTCCGTTCACTATGATCCAGAATAGCTACCGGCCTCTCCTCATACGAGATGTCTGGCTGTAAGTCGATCTCCTCGAGTGGAATGTGCCAAAAGGCTCTCTCGCTCCTTCGATATTTCTTCAGCGATGCCACATGGAATACATCGTGTATCCGCTGAAGATGTTCTGGTAACCCAAGCTTATACGCCACCGGTCCCACCCTCTCAATAATAGGGAAAGGTCCTACGTATCGCGGTGCTAACTTACCCTTCTTGCCGAACCTCATCACCCCTTTCATTGGGGATACCCGGACTAAAACCTGGTCCCCAACTTCTAGCTCCACATGTCTTCGAGAAGCATCAGCATAACTCTTTTGCCTGTCCTGGGCTATCCGAATTCTTCCTCGAATCAACTCTATCTTGGCACATGTCTCCTGAACAATATCTAGCCCCAAGAGTTTGTTGTCCCCCACCTCTAACCAACAAACGGGTGAACGACAAGGTCTCCCGTACAGTGCTTCAAACGGTGCCATGCCAATCGTGAATTGGTAAGAGTTGTTATACGCAAACTCTACCAAAGGGAGATATTTCTCCCATCCTCCCCTGAAGTCCAAAATGCACATTCTGAGCATGTCTTCCAGCATCTGGTTAACTCTCTCAGTCTGTCCGTCAGTCTGTGGGTGATACGCTGTACTCAAGCGCAACTCCGTGCCCATTGCCTCCTGAAAGCTCTGCCAAAAGTGGGCGACAAAGATTTTGTCTCGGTCGGATACAATATTTATAGGTACTCCATGCAGCTTAACAATCTATGCTATGAATAGCTGTGCATAGCGCATCGTCTCAAAGTCTGTGCGTACCGAAAAAAAGTGGGCCACCTTAGTCAACCGATCCACAATAACCCATATGGAGTCGTGACCCCTCTGCGATACAGGTAACCCTGTGATGAAGTCCATGGAGATGCTCTCCCACTTCCACACAGGAATTTCTAACGGCTGTAGCATCCCTGATGGTCTCTGGTGGTCAACTTTCACAAGCTGGCACGTGGCACATTTCGAAACAAACTCCGCTATGTCCTGTTTCATCCCTGCCCACCAATACTGCCTCCTCATATCTTAGTACATTTTATCCCCACCGGGATGTACCGCAAATTTCGAACCATGGGATTCTATCATAACAGCGTGCCTCAAATCCTCATCCTCTGGCACCATTAACCTCCCATTAAAGCGTAGGCCTCCTTCTGAACTAATCGAGTAACCCTCTGCTCCCTCAGCTAACAAGTGGCCCACCCTATCCCGGTAAATCTGATCCTCCGCCTGAGCCTTCACAACTCGCATAATGATCTCGGGTGTGATGGATAAAGCTGACATGCAAGCCTTGGCTACGTCATCCTCATATTGAAGCTCTCGCCACTTCGCTTTCCATACCTCTGATATCTCCCCAGTCGGCCTTCGGCTCAATGCGTCTGCTACCACATTGGCCTTACCGGGATGATACTGAATATCAAACTAGTAGTCCTTCACGAATTCTAGCCACCGCCTCTGCCTCATATTCAGATCCTTCTGTGTGAAGAGATACTGAAGTGACTTGTGATCCGTGAATAGAGTAAACTGCTCTCCTAGAAGATAATGCCTCCATATCCTCAAAGCAAAAACGACTGCTGCCAACTCTAGGTCGTGAGTGGGGTAATTCCTCTCGTGGGGCTTTAGCTTCCTAGAAGCATAAGCTATAGCCCGCTCCTCCTGCTGGAGTACACCCCCAAGACCCCGTAAGGATGCGTCTGTGTAAACCCGATACTCTAGCCCTCCCTTTGGCAATGCAAGCACGGGTGCAGATGTCAACTTGTCCTTTAGCTCGTCGAACGCTAATTGACAACTATCATCCCACTTGAAAGGTACTCCTTTCCGAGTCAGATTCGTCAAAGGTCCTGCAATCTTAGAGAATCCTTTAATGAATCGCCTGTAGTAACCGGCCAAACCCAGAAAACTGCGCACCTCGGTCGGTGTCGTGGGATGTCCCCACTCCCTCACCGCCGACACCTTATTCGGATCCACTGCAATACCCTGATCTGACACGACGTGACCAAGGAACTGTACCTCCCGTAGCCAGAATCCACACTTCCCTAATTTGGCATAGAGCTGATGATCCCTCAGTGTCTGTAAAACCATGCGCAAATGCTCTGCGTGCTCCTCCTCGGTGCGCGAGTAGATTAGGATGTCATCAATGAACACGATGACAAACTGATCTAAGTACTCCCTGAAAACCCTGTTCATGAGGTCCATGAACACTGCTGGTGCATTGGTGAGCCCGAAGGGCATCACCCTGAACTCATATGATCCATACCGCGATAAGAAAGCGGTCTTAGGAACATCCCCCTCTCGGATACGCAGTTGATGATACCCTGACCTCAAGTCGACCTTGGAGAAGTAGGATGCCCCTCTCAATTGGTCAAATAAATCATCAATCCGAGGCAACAGATATTTATTCCGTATCGTCACCTTATCCAGCTCCCTATAATCCACGCACAAGCGGAGTGAACCATCTCGCTTCTTCACAAACAACACCGGCGCACCCCACGGTGATGTACTCCACCGAATAAAACCCTGACCCAGTAGTTGCTGAATCTGTTCCCTCAATTCCCGCATTTCTGAAGGGGCCATTCGGTAAGGTGCCCGAGCAATCGGCCTCGTCCCCGGTGCCAAATCGATAACAAATTTGATTTCTCTGCTGGGCGGTAATCCTGGTATCTCCTGGAATACATCTTCAAAGTCCCTCACTACAGGAATAGAGTCTAAAGGAACTACCACCTCCTGTGAGGTTTCCTCCTCAATGTAGTATAAGTGAGTGCGCGACCCTCCCTCAGGAAGCGGCATTGCTATCAGGAATATCTCCTGTCCCGGAATGGAGAACACGATTGTCCTCTCATAACAATCCACCGTAGCCCGGTAACCTGCCAACCAATCCATGCCCAAGATGACATCATACCCCTCCATATCTAACACTAAGAGGTCTGCTGCTAAACTAAGCCTCCCAATCAAAATGTCTACTCCTCGACAAATCGAGCGAATCAAAGCCCCGCTGCCTACTGGTGACTCTACACTCATACAGAGGCTACCCGCTGTCTCTAATAACCCAGCCCGTTTAGTAAAATTAGATTTAATGAATGAGTGTGATACTCCCGTGTCAAAAAGAATGCTACCCTCATGACCATGAATGAAAAACATACCCTCAACCGCTGGCGGCGCCTGCTGTGCTGGAGGATTGGGAACATCCCGAACGTTGTACACACGTCCGTAGTGCATCTGCCCCTGCTGCTGTGGGGCGGGTGGGGCTGGTGCTGCTGGTGGCATCTGTCCCTGTTGCCCCTGCTGGGCACCCTGCTGCTGGCCTCTGCGGGCACTCCCTCTTGAAGTGTCCTGGCTGGCCACAGGCGAAACAGCGTTTCTGGTCGTCACCCTGTCGTTGGCCCTGCTGGCCCGGTTGGCCTCCACCGTTGTTCCCTTGGCCCTGACGGCCCTGAGGAACCTGTTGTTGCTGATTAGGGCCTGGTTGCCCCTGCCTGAATCCCTGTCCTCCCGGTCGGAATCCACCAGGCTTAAACTTCTTAGCCTGATTCCCTTACTGAATGATGACCTGCTGTTGTGTGCCACTCGTCTCACTACTAGTGACCGCCTTGCCCTGCTGGCTCGGCTCACCTGCCTTCTTGTTCCCCTTAGCATGGAAACAATGATCTTGGCAATGTAGAAGTGCGGCATTAACGACATCTGTATAAGTCACTAACGCCGGATTTCCAATCAAGTGTTGCCTGATTCTCGAGGCTAGGCCATCCATGAACTTTGACTTCTTTCGCTCCTCATCGCTCACCTCATTTGGCACAAAGTTTGCCAAACGGGTGAACTCCTCCTCATATTCTGCTACTGACCTGTCACCCTATACCAACTCGCTGAATTTCTTTCTCATCTCAGACTCTGCTGCTGGAGGGAAGTACTTGCGGTCAAACCGCACCCAGAATTCAGAAATCGGCATCGAATTCCGCTCCTCAGCGGTGGTTACGGACTCCCACCACTGTAAGGCTGCCCCTGACAGACGAAAGGTAGCCAGCATCTGTTTCTGCACCTTTGTACCCTCTAACATGCGCAGATGGCGCTGAATGTTCTTCTTCCAGTCACAAGCCTCGACCACATTGGTGCTACCTCGAAACTCAGGTGGGTGACCCTTCTGAAAGGTCTCCCTCACTCGCTGCCAAAATGGTGGCCCCACTGGAGCCTGAACTACTGGAGCCAATGGAGGCGGTGCCTGGGGCTGTGGAAAATGAGCTGCCATAGCTCGTATTGCTGTCTCGACCGCTTGGGCCACTATCACTGCCACCTGAGTGGTAGAAATCAACTCGGGTGGGGGTGGTGGTGGCGGTACCTGTGGCTCCTGGCGAGCCTCCCTCACCTCATCTCTAGCCTCAGCCCTCTCCGCTCTCTGTCTCTTTGGCGGCATCTGAAATAGATTGAATTGTATAAGTACATAATATATACAAAAGAAACTAATAGCAGGAATACGATATCTCACAAGCGGAAAATATATTCAACAGTCCTAATAATAGGGCTCTATAACAACCGAACGCTACGCTGAAACGTAGAAAGCCGTACAGATCCTAAGGACACTAGAACCTGATGCTCTGATACCATCTGTGACACCCCGCCTAATTAATCCCGGGTGATCAGTCCTAAATCAAGTTAGAACATGTTTCTCACTTGGTCCATTCTTAGCATCACTGTCGTCTTATTTAATTACTAACCACCTAAGTGAGAAAAATAGATTGGTGCCAATTTTTATCTTTCATTATTTAAACAAACACCCATGCGGAATATAAAACTATGTAACAATCACAGGTAACTGAATTAATCATCCACAAGTAAAAATAATTGACCGAATAAACCAACGGTCCAAATAATAAATCCCATAAAGACAAGAATAAACTCCCAACAAGTCTAATACAAATAAATGGAAAGTGAGCAACACGCTCGAATACTAATCATGAACTTCTACATTTAAGAATGAATAATGAGGCGTCTATCAAAACCCCGTAACATCCACATATGCTGCAGCAACGGATCCCTGGAATATAGTCAAGGCTGGCGTCCCTGTGGTTGGACACCTAAAAGGTTTTTAAAAGTTTTTATAGCAAGGGTTAGTACCCAAAACATTTGAAAAACATTTAACAAATGATTAACTTGCAGTAATAAATAAATATGCATGCTCTTCATATTTTTAGTTAATATCTCACTCTCTTGAGGACTTCCATACCCTTCCTCTATTATACCCTACGAACGCTTTAATTACATTACCTAGTTACTCATCTCATGACTAGATAATTAACATAGTTCCTTTATACCCACCCTACTCTAACTGAGTATGTAGTGATTATGATTTTTAAGTTATTAGTATCATCAACTTCTAAATCATTTCCCTTTTTAACTTCATATAACTTCTACACTTGTTATACATGTGAAATAACTCATATTTTTCATTAATAGCCCGTCTATAATTAATCATCCAATTATATACTTATAATCATATTTCAGCATTCACAATCATACTGTAATATATATAACAACTTGCATCCTCCCGAGCAAAATACTCCCGGAACATAAATTCTATAAAGTGCTATCCCACTAGGTACAATCACATAACCTAGTTATCCCAAGTCAGAATTTTCACACCAACTTGATAAAATAAAATAATTGGAGGCGGTCATATTCCTTCCCTGAAAGTGAGATGTCCCTCACCCATATACCGGACGCTATGACCTCGGGAATATACTCACCCTACTCCTCAAGCTAGGAGATTCATCCACTACGCGCAACCTCCCCCTATAGCACTATAGTAACAAATATCTAATCACTGATATTAATTGTGCACACCATATATATATACTAACGCCTCCGTATATATATAAATATAAAAGTCCCCGCTATACTGTTCGCTAAAATCCGTAACATAAGCCTATTAAAATTATTAAGAGTTTATGGTCCAACTCTAAATATTAATTAAATTGCACTTTAATTACTTTAGTTATTTTTGGTGTCACCCCCACCATAAATTTGGACTTACTCCCGTAGCCCAAGATAAATTTACCCGAGTCACAATTCCCGACTCTAATTTATTAGCCTCAAACCCTAATTAATTTATCTATAATTAATTAGATTTAGACTCATGTATTTAACTTCTCAATAATTAATTACATAAGATTTTTATATAAATTTTCCCTCTTATATAACCAACTGGCGAAACTGCCAGATTCTGGCGACCGTCGATCGATCGACCCAGACCGTCGATCGATCGATCGATCGAACATGTCTTCGTCTTCTTCGCGAAGACATGGCAGCCATGGACGAGATTTCTTAAAATCTAATATCTTCTAACATGAATTTGTAGCCTTTATAACACCAGTACATATTAGAAACCTTATTAGGACTCCCCAGAAAGTCCACAACAATCATCAATTCGTCCATAAACTACTAATCCATAATTTTTGGGGAAAAATCTGTCTTTATCTTTAAACCCATTTTTATTCCAACTTTCTTCATCAAACTCGTTCTAATTTAACCGGATATCCTTCTAACAGATACACATCAATATTCCATTATCAGATTTTTACATAAATCCTTATAAATTCCGGCAATCAGATTCATGTTTTCTTTTGTATTATCAAAACCCCATGTTTATGTCATGAAACCCCAAAACGAATTTTAATTCATTACATCACATAAATACGAATTGAAAGATAGATTTAATGCTATTGCAAGTTATTCACTTGCCTTAGGTTTCGTAGTGTCTGAATATGCGATGGATTCCAAGGTTGAAGATGACCTTGTTGGTTCTTTTGAGATCCCCAATTGGCTTTGGCTGCTGCTAGGGTTTCCTAACCCTTTAATTCCTTTCTCTCCTTAAGCTCAGCCAACCCTTATTTCTTTTTATTAAGTTAATTAATCCATTCCCGTTTTTTGACTAATGGGCCAAGCCCAAGTGATCAAAATGCCCCCGAGTGGGCCCGACTATGTCTAAAAATGTCCCGTGACCCGTTTACTACCCCTGGGTACACTTTTTCGACTATCTCGGCCCATCCGGACTCAATTGTACACTCAGAATTTGCATCCGAATTAATTTATAAAAATACTTATCCCCCACCCTATATAGTCTATACCGACTTCCGGATGTGATAAGTACATACCTCGTCATTAATACTCGAAACGACGAAATTACATTATTACTATTCACTCAGTAAATAATTTTCCCTAGAATAATAATTAATTCATTATATTACAACACACTAGTAATTTGGAATTTCCGAATTAATTAAATTTTAAATGTACCAAAAATACGGGGTGTTACACCTAACTCAGGTGACGATCTAAGACCAAGGTCAATTCTGACCTAAGAGTGGTGACGCTTGAGGACCGAGGTCAATTCTGACCTAACTCAGGTGACGATCCAAGACCGAGGTTAATTCTGACCTAAGAGTGGATAAAGATTGGATTTTGATTATAATGGAGAAAGTTCCTTGTGATTTTAATCTGAGCTTGGGAGCATATAGCTAGGGAAGCCTTTGTTTCTTTAGGAGGCCTCGCAGGCGGGAACAACCAATTTTGGTGTTGTAAAAACTCCGCTGGGGAAGTGATCAGGCGATTCTTAGAGATCCTCCGGGGATTTTCCGGGATGAGATTCAATTGGTTTTTGATGATTCCGCTAGGAAAGAGGGGTTACGTTTGAGGGAATGTAAAATTTTCCGGGTGAAAATTTTCTGAATCCTTCCTGGGATTTTTCGAGGCATTCTGGTGTTTTTTAGGAATTTCTGTACGAAATTTAAGGCGGGTGTTGATCGGAAAGGTATGAGGGGTGTCATTCGGCAGTGGCATAGACTTTTGGACTACCTCGGGAAGGTAAAGATCAGTGTCGATCGGTGTGGTCGGGGTCAGTTCCGATCGGCATGGCATTTGGCATCCTATATAAAGGGGACGAATCCCTTCATTTTTTCACAACTCCTTTGCTTTCTCTCCTTCTTCGATTCCTCTGCAAATTATTCTAGCATTTCGATCTTCAAGAAATGGCCGATTTTGTGAGCACTGCAGTCCAAATGGAGTGGTTGATCGTTGATGACTGGGTGAATGTGGAGTGGAGGGTCAGGGTACCTCTTGCTTTAGGGAGTGAGAACTCCTTTGATGCGTTTAAGCCCATTACGGATGAGCATACTTTACTGCGGGAGCCATCGCATCATAGCTCTTTGAGAGTGACTCCTGGCTGTTATGTAAGTAACCCTACCATTGGCATTCTTCTCTTTTTGGTGATTTTTCTTTCTTCCTTGAATTTTGACAAGGTTTTTTCTTCTTGCCAGCCTGATATTTCTTTGAAGAACATGCGCGCCTGCGGGACGACGGGGGTCAGGGATGCCCGTGAGCATCTCCCACCTATAGTGCGTTGGGTGATATCATCAGCGGGTTTTGGGAGGTTAGGATCTGCGCTCGATGAGACACCTCGTTCGACAGCGGTCCTGTGCGCTTTGGGGTAGAGGTGGTGCGTTATAACTCACACCTTTCATTTCGGCTTCGGGGAGATGACTGTGACTCCTATAGATGTGAAGTAGCTGTTGGAGATGGATTGTGATGGAGAGGAAATAGACGTGGATTTCTCTTTGCGGGTGAGATCGGAGGCAGTGCGTGCGGCACTTGGTGATGTAGGGAGGATAGTTTTTGGGGATTCTATCCGGCTATCCCCGCTGAAGAATTTCCTGTTGGGCAGGGTGATTGATGTTGAGGATGGACTGCAAGTAAGGCAGATGGCCCAGTTATTTATTTTACTGGTGTTGGGAGGTTTCATGGGGGCGTCGAGCGGTGACGTCGTCCATTTGTGGTTCTTTTCATACCTGAGGATGTTTTCTAACATCCCTTTTTATGATTGGGGGAGTCTTACTTTGGCGACCCTTTACTCTTCTCTAGATGCATTCAGCCGGTGCTGCCAGCAGACCTTTACTAGAGCCACATACCTTCTTGAGGTATTATTCTGTTCACTTTTCTTTCCATGCATTCTCATTTTCCTTTCATGCATTCACATTTTCCTTATGCGTCTCTTTTTGTTTGTGAATTCTTATCTTTGACAAACGTGGTTTTATGAGGTGATTGGGTGCAATACCCCGTGATCGCTCTAAAGGACGACACTGTTGGAGACTCCTGCCGATTGTATCGATGGCGTAAGTCCAATCGACAATCGAAGGGATCTATTTCTCTGGAGGCAGTATGTCAGGTCTTAAATGGCCTCACCAGTGGAAGGGTAAGAATCTTTCCATTTCAGTCTTGGTTTTTGCACCTTCTGATCTTGTATTGATTTATGCTTACTTGGAGATTTTTAGGTGACCTTTTATCCCTGGGGGACAGCCATTCAGGATGTGGGGACGACCGGGTGAACGCGTAGATGAGGCATTTATTGGCGCATGAGTTCGTCAATTACTGATATCTCGGGGAGAGGGTGGTTCGCCAGATTGCTGAGGAGGAGGTGGTGGTGCCACCTACGCAGCCTCCTACGTCAATGAGGTAGTAGCGACTTCTGTCGGAGGATGCATGGATCGCGGCGATGATCGGCGAGTCCTACTTATTGTACACTGATACAGCTGCGCCGAATGACTATATGGAATTGGTGATGAGCTGCTTGATGGCGCCCAGCATATATGATGCCCTGCCTTTCCTTCTTACGGGCTCGAGTCGGGCGGTGGGATCTTCTCACAGTAGCGGCAGTCCGACGACATCCGCGATGGTGGAGACCTCGGAGGTTCCTTTTATGCGGTTGCACACTCCTTCATATAACATCTGACGGGCCGATGGAGGGATAGTGCCTACGCTTTATCATTCTCTTGCGATGGATCCGAAGGAGTTGGATTTGACAGATGAGGTCCTCCGACCTGCGGTATACCTTTTTATTCTTCTCTTTCTTTCTTTTCTATTTTGGTCATCTCTACTTTAATACTGATTTTGCCTTTTTCTTACAGCAAGTCCGAGTGTCGACCACTTGGCTAAGAGACATCAACGACTGGATATCTTCGATGACTGCCCATATTCGGGATGCGGTTCCTATTCCTTCTTGCTTGGTACCATCTGCTTCATCTGGAGAGGATTCTGGCTCGGGTAATGGTGGTGCATCATCTCGCCATAGGGGAAAGAGAGCATGTCGCAGGGGTGGAAGCTCTTAGAGAGAAAGGTAGGTGAGAGAGAGAGAGAGAGAGAGAGAGAGAGAGAGAATATGGGTTCGGGCTGAGTCCCATTGTTTTTTTTTTGCAAAATTGATGTAACACAGAAAACAAAATAGATGCAATGCAATTGAGTTTTTTTATTATCTATTATTAATGATGAATGAATGCATGCACATGTGCTTTTTACTTTGCTACTCAGACCGTAAAAGGGAGTATTTTTGGAATTTTTGAAGGAAAGTTTTTAATTAAAAGGGGAAATTATATAAGGAGGAAAAGGGATTTTGAAATTCTGTTGAGAATATCAATTTATTTCTATTGAGTTTTCTGATTTGACAGAAAAAAGGGAAATTTTTAAAAATGGGGGGTTGCCGATCGGCAAGCACCCTGTCCTGCCTATCGGCAGTTCAGTCTAGTCCCATAAATTCAAAGCTTTTATTGGTACCCTCTTTAGCCTTTTGTATTTTGTGGGGTAGGATTCCCTTCGATTTCTGCAGGGATTATGTCTCTTGTAAGGGTTCTCAAGTATAAAAAGGGGTAAGGGTGGAGTGTTTTCATCACACCCTCGCATTCTTACTTACTTTCCCATTATCTCTTAGCCTTGCAAGATGGCTCTCCCTGGAAGCATTGAGTTTGCTAAATACCTTGAAGCCTTGGAAGCAATGTGCTTATATAATGTCGACTATAATGCTTTCAACATACGTCGAGTCTCCTTGTGGCGCAATCGGCCTATTGAGTGGAACATGCTGATGGCGGCGGTAAAATTCTGGTACCCCAAAGAGCATGGATTCCGCTTTGGGTTGGAAGAAGTTTGTCCTACCTACGAGGAATTTTTTCTACGCTGGGAATAAATCCCACTGTTGTTGCATCTTTGCCCAAAATTTCCCATTCTCCCAGGGATTTATTGGCTGGGCTTCTTCATATTTCGCCTTCGGCGGCCAAATCATTAGTTGCTGGAGGAATGATCACCCTCCCGGCAGTGCTGTAGTCCGTGCATTTGCGGGAAGTAGGTGATGCTGGCTATGCTAGAGCCGTTGCTCTAGGCCTAGTTTCAAAATTGCTGTTGGTGAATGGGGAACCGCTGTAGTCCAATCGCTAAGGCATGCATAATCCTTTTGTTCAAGTATTTGTTAGAATGAACTGCCGTTCTCGGAGATAAGAAAAGAATAGTATTTTGTGGAAAAGAAAGGGCCATGCTCTTATAAGGTGTATGAGTTGCCTACGTACCTTTGGGGTTTTTGAAATTTTTTTATTTTTCTTGAAATTGTTTTTTTGCAGAGGATCAGGTCCACGTAGTTCTGGATAGAGGGAAATGAAGAGTTTTTTTTTAGAATTAAAGGGAGATGAGAAGATTCGTAGTGCGCCGAGATTTCGGACTATGGGTAGAATTTCTTGAGACGGTCCAGGTTGTCTGGATGAGCCATCTCCTCCCCATCTAGGTCAGTGAGCATAGAGGCACCGCCGAATAAGATTTTCTTCACAATGTAGGAGCCGCTCCAATTGGGCTTGAATTTCCCTCTGGGTCCCAGATGGGTTCTCTTATCTCCTTGAGGGCTAAATCCCCTTCCCAGACACCGCGGTCTTTGACTCTCTTATTGAATGATCAAGCTATTCGGCGATGGTACCCCTGTATTATGTAAAGGGATTTCAATCTCCTTTCATCTAGGAGGGTCAACTCGTCGAGACGGCTTTGGCACCAGTCTTCTTCATTAACTTTGCTTTAGTGCATGATGCATAGCGAGGGTATTTCCAGCTCCACATGTAGGACTTCTTGCATGCCGTAGACTAGAGAGTAAGGGGTAGCCCCAGTAGAGGTTTGGATTGAGGTTCGATAGCCCCAGAGGGCATACGGGATCTGGTCGACCTAATCCCTACAGCTTTCGATCATCTTGCTGATGATGGCTTTGAGGTTCTTGTTGGCAGTTTCAATTGCACCGTGAGTCTGAGGTCGGTAGGGAGAAGATTTATGTCTCTGAATCCTGTACTCGTTGACTACCTCCGTGATTTTTGCTTCGAAGTGCAACCCGTTATCTGACACTAACTCGTGCGGGACCCCATATCGGCAGATGATATTTTTTTTAAGGAATTTGGCCACTTTCTTGGCGTTCAATACTGCGTATGACTCAGCTTTGACCCATTTGGTGAAGTAATCAATGGCAACTAGGATGAATTTATGTCCGTTTGAAACCTTTGGTGTAACCTTCCATATGATGTCGACACCCCAGGTGGAGAACGGCCAGGGAGAGGTCATGTTGTATAATTCTCACGGAAGCAGGTGTTGAAGATTGGAGAACTGTTGGCATTTGAGCCATCTCCGAACATAGGCGGTGTAATCTTGGGCCATGGTGGTCCAGTAGTAGCCCTGTCGGATGATCTTCTTGGCAAGCAAGTGACCGTTCATGTGGGACTCGTATTCCCCGCTGGGGATCTTCTGCATTATCTTCTCAATCTCTGCCCCTACGATACAATGTAGATGAGTTCCATCGAAGTTCCTCTTGAGTAGAGCTTTATGACACATGATGTACTGGGTGGCCAGTCTTCGGAGGGTCATTCGTTCTTTCTTATTTGAACCCTCGGGGTACCTACCATGTTTGAGAAGGCACCAGATATCATAGTACCAGCAATCGGTTAGTTCGGGATCTTCGGTGGAGACAAGCTTAATATGGTAGGAGTGGGTTGGTTTGTCTTGCTTTTGAACTAGGAAGGGGGTCATTGTTATTCCTTCGTGCATGTCGACCATGGAGTCCAAGGTAGGGAGAGCATCGGCTAGGTTATTCTTTGCTCGAGGTAGGAAATGGAAGGTGATATCTCAGAATCGGGAGTCTAACACTTCTAAGTGGGCATGGAAGGCTTGGAGCTTTTCGTCCTCGATTTTCCACTTTCTAAGCATTTAATTGATGATAAGGGCAGAATCCCCGTAGACATCAAGGTATTGAATACCTTTCTTGAGAGAAACTTTGAGGCCTACTGTGCATGCCTCGTATTACGTCATGTTGTTGGTGCAGGGGAAATCAAATTTGATGGCGATGGGAGTGTGGGAGTCATCAGGGGCGATAAGAAGTATCCCAACGTCATATCCCTTTTTTTTGCAGCGCCAGCAAAGAACATTTTCCATCAAAGGTTGTATTGAGCGGTGCAAAGGATATTTTCATCTGGGAATTCGGAGATCCAGACATCTGCTTCTTCTACGGGGTAATCAGCGAGGTAGTAAGATATGGCTCTTCCTTTAATGGATTTATGTGTGATGTACACGAAATCGAACTCGGTTAGGAGCATCAACCATCGGTCCATTCGACTGGATAAGGCTGGTTTCTCAAGCAAGTATTTGATGGGATCCATTTGGGATACAAGTTTGACGGGGGAGGCGAGCATGTAGTGTTACAACTTTTGGGTGACCCAGACAAGTGCGGCACACTCCTTTTCCAAAGAAGTGTAGTTGACCTCATACCCAGTAAATTTGCAACAGGCATAATAGATGGTTCTTTCTTTGCGGGAGTATTCAAGGTATTGGGCTAGCAAAGCCCCAGCTGCAGTGTCGGTTATGGTTAGGTATAGGTGCAAAGGGAAACCAGGCTGTGGTGGTATGAGCACTAGGGTTGGGTCAGATATTGTTTGATTTGGTCAAAAGATTATTGGTTGGGCTCGTTCTAAACCTTGGTTGAATCCTTTCGGAGGATCTTGAAGATTGCTTCACAAATGGAGGTTAGCTTGCTGATGAACCGGCTGATATATTGTAATTTCCCAAGGAAACCTCGAACTTGTTTCTCTGTTCGGGGACGTGTCATCTCAAGTATGGCCTTCAGCTTTTCAGAATATGCTTCTATCCCCTTCTCACTGACCATGAATCCTAAGATTTTTCCCTTTGTAATGTCGAAGACACATTTCTATTGATTGAGTCCCATCTAATACTATCGCAATAGTTCGAAGAACTTCTGGAGAGCGGGAAAATAACCTTCTCTAGTTTTTTACTTGATAATCATATCATCCACATAAACCTCGACTTCTTTATGAATCAGATCGTGCAAGATGGTTATGGCATCCCTTTGGTAGGTAGCCCCAGCATTCTTGAGACCAAATGGCATAACGGTGTAGCAAAAGGTTCCCCATGGGGTGATGAAGGTGGTTTTTTCTTGGTGGTCTAGGTGCATCTTGATTTGGTTGTATCCAACAAACCCGTCGACGAATGACCTGAGAGCATGACTGGATGTGTTGTCCATGATCATGTCGATATTGGGTAGCGAATAATCATCCTTTCGAGAAGCTTTGTTTAAATCTCGGTAGTCTACATACATTCAAACCTTCCTCCTAATTTCGGGATAGGTACTATGTTGTCTAGCTATGTGGGATATTCGATCACACGAATGAAGCCCACGTTCAACTGTTTGATCAGCTCTTCTTTGACCTTGAGCGACCATTCGGTGCAGAGCTTTCTCAATTTTTATTTAACCGTCTTGTAATCTAGGAGAGTGGGGATCTCCTGCTGAGCTATTTCAGGATCAATGTCGGGCATATCAGCATAGGACCATGGGAAGACATCCACGAATTCCATTAGCAATTCTTCGAGTTGTGCGCTCTCATGCTCGTCAAGGGTGGCCCCAATCCTAATCTCGCGTCGTTGGCTACTAGAACCGAGATTAATAACAATAGTATCTTCTTCATTAACTTGAATGCGGTAATGTTATTTATTATTAACCTTATTTAGATCAGTTAAGAATTGTTCATTTACAAAATAATCATCATCACAAGTTTAATTAGAATCCAAACAATTAATGTAAGGCACAGCAAGATACTGAAAATCTTCGTTCATTTCATTAATTGAAAAATAGCATTGAGAACCTTATCAAAAGAGGTCTGGATTACATTTGAGAAAGGATAGACAACAGAAGAGGAAATAGGGCAAACATTGGGTTTATGGGGACTTCAAGAGGCAGAACTGATGCAGCATGCCAGTTGAGGAGGGGTGTATCAGCAACTTTAAACAAATGGGATGGATCCATTGATGTAGTGCTTGAATGAACCATGAAGAGTTCCAACCCCGGTATCTGTAAGTTAAAGGAATCTTCAAAATCACTTTCCTCAATCTCTTCGATATCTTTGATGAGTGGTTATCCTCGGTGTTGGAAACTTTCGGCCCATGGGTATCTATCTTGGAAAAATATCTCCATTCCAGGTTTCATCTTCTCATCTGTGTGGTCATACCATGGTTCTGGAAAACCGCAAAAGGGGACGTCTTCGCCTTCTTTGATGAATCGCCCATTTAAGGAGTCTCCTGTGATAGTTTGGATGCAGTCTAATATTCTATTTGGTCGAGACTGGTGGATCATTATGAGCTCTTGTTCTGATTGTTGATACCCCAAGACACAGGGAGGGAAAGCTTTCTTCAGTTCGATGGACTCAAGTATCCCTTGCTGCCTTTGCCCTAGCTCCAGTTCGGGCATGAAGTGCGTGTTTTTGAACATCTCAATCATATTGACATTTCCATGAGGGTCATATTCCGGACAAACCCTTTCTTTGAAACCGTCCCCTGCCGGGAGTAGGAGTGATTCAATTCGACATCCTCATAGGAGCATATCATTTGACTCATGTTGTATCTCAAGGATTGGACTGCTGGTGCTTGCACCCTCGACATTTTCGTCGTCGCCCAAAATGGTGATGACTCACTCATTGGCGAAGAACTTTAATTTCTGATGGAGTGAGGAAGACACACCCTTGATACTGTGGAACCAAGGTCGTCCGAGCAACAGGTTGAAATAAGCTTGGATGTCTATGACTTAGAATTCAATGACAGGGTTTATGGGGCCAACCCGTATTACAAGCTTTATGGATCCCATCACCTCCGGATGGGTATTATCGTAGGCACATACAGCGGTGGAGGTTGGAGCGAGGTTGCTTTCTTTCAGGCCTACACACTTGAAGGTTCTGAGTGGGTAGACATTCAAGGCGAATCCGTTATCGACAAGAGAGAGTGACACGACCTTCCCCATAACTTCGATGGAGATGTTGAGTGCATGATTGTGATTTGGCCTAATTCTTGGCATTTCTTCTTCAGAAAATGATAACATTAGGGTAGAGGTCAAGGATCAGACCATATTTACCGCTTCTTCTGGTGTGGTAAAGGAGCAACTGTGGGTCCAGTGAGTAGCTTGATTAAAGCATTTCTGTGCAGCTGGGAAGATATGAAAAGCCCCCATAGAGTGATGTTAGCTTGAGTTTTTATCAGTTGATCCAGGATCTTGTTCTCCTCGATGGTCATCTCTGGCATAGGAAGGTTTTCAACTCCCTTCCCTTTGTCATTTGTCGGTAGTGAGCTTAGAACCTGGTAATGTCTCCCTGATCTGGTCATGTGATTTACTGAAGAAAGGAAGAACATGAATCCCGTTTCCTCGTCAATCTCACGTTATTCTCTCACCCTGTTTATTTCATCGAGTTGTTATTCAAATGATATCATCCCACATATGTCAGCTACTGGGCCAGTTCTTCCTGAAGCTTGTTGTTCACTCGAATCTTCGAATTCTTCCCCTTATCCAGTGGTAATAGGTTTGTCTTTCCATGTAAAGTCAATGCATTCCATAACTTCAACGGCTTCTTCATACAGGTCTTCCCATTCTATGGGGATATGTATGGTTGAAGGCTTTAAGATGTCAATTAAACCGGTGATATTACAAATGCTGTCATTTTTCCCGAATAATTTGGCCATAATCTGGACAACATCATCTAGGCTGACTTCATCGGTGAGTACCACCCACTTGTCTAAATCTCGGGCCCATTTCCGTGCTTCCAAGAACAATGTACTGAACCTTTGGCAATTGATGACCATCTGTGAGGGAAATTTCAGCCCGAAGTCTAGGAGTTAGTTTAACACCTCTGACAATTCCATATTTCCATTTTCAGAACGGGTACGAACAGCGATGCATGCTCTAGTAAGGAGTGACAGTGCCTTACCAGCGGGGCTAGTATGGTGTAGGAGGAAATATGGGCAAATTTAAAGAGGTTTAGGAGAGTATATGGGTGTGATTTGATTTGAGGGATCAAAATCTGGGTTTTCTTCTAAGAAGATGGCATTGGCAAGATTTGGGAGTGGATTGTGAGTAGTGTTAGGCTTAGGATTGGCTAGTGGGGCGATGGTACCTCGGTCAATGAGATCTCTGATTATGTTTTGGAGGAGAAAGAATTGATCGGTGGTATGGCCAGTAGTTTGGTGAAAGTCGCAATGAGCATCGGCCTTGAACTTTCTTGGGAGTGGATTTGGCAAAGGACGGGGATCCAAGGGTTTGCTGAGGTTTCAGCTTAACAGGGCTTGGTAAATTTTGGAGAGGGGAGCATGGAGCTCAGTGTATTCCCTTTGGATGGGGGCAGGGAGGCTTTCTGGTGCCCATGATGTGGTTAGCATAGAGATATTGTTGATGGTCGAGACTGTAGCACTGGCAGGCTTGTCATACTTTCTAAGGGTGAACTGTCCGGACACCTTCTTCGATTCAACCTCTGTTTTAACAAGGATTTCCTTGATTTCCACTCTCGGTTCTCTGAGAGCTCAGAAGTGGGGAGATTATTGTCCTCCCATCGTCGATCGAACATGGGGAAAGAAGTTCTTCTTCACTATATTGACCTATTCTCCTCAGATGGACGATTGCTCATGGTAGCTGCTCGCTTCCCCCACCGGGTTATGAAGTTACTGCTGATTCCTCAGGGTTCTGTTTGAGCAGTGCTAAATCACAACGGGTGACCTCAAGATCTTCGTTTTATTTATACTGCGATATGAATTCTCGGGCTACATCCTCCCAGCTACGGATTTTGGATTCCTCGAGAGAAAAAAACCATCGGAGGGCACTATCCTTCAAAGTTTGCTGAAATAATTGGGCCATCACTTCTTCAGAAGCCCCTGGTAGAGTCATGGAACGATGATAACTGTGAAGATGAACAATCGGGGGTCCACTCCCTCCGAACTTCTCGATATTTGGCATCTTGAACTTCTCGGGTAACCTCACTTTAGGATAAGGAGACATGTGTGTGTAGTCTATGTATTTTCCATAGATTTTGACTTGGTCGAACTTCTTGGTGAGCCCCTTGAGACCCTCTTTGACTTTATTCAACTCCTCCTCTTTTGGATCAGTGACCATAGGCAGGTTAGCCACAGGTTGGGCAATGTTTGGCATCGAAAGCTGGGCAGGCGGCGGCCCATTGACTGGAGGGGCACGTGAAGTATGTTGATATTCTTAGGGAAGCCATATAGGCTGGGGTGGACCCATAGCACGAGGGAATAGGCCCTAGGGCTCTTGAGAAATAGGAACCTAGTTTCGTTGCATCTCTCGGACCTCAGTTTGGAGGTTGTCAATCTTGGACACGATCTGAGCTAGGACTGCCATCAGATCCGGCTGTATGACTGGTACTTGATCTGTATTCTCCATGGAAAGTGGATGGATTTCGGACTCGAAATAAGTAGTAGAGGAACGGACGAAACTCTGGGGTGATTTGACTGAAGATCGAAGCCAATAGGGAGCCAAGCGAAGGGCTTACGATTCACCTGAGAAGGCGTAGAATGGGATTTATTTTTGAGGAAAGAGAAGAAACTATTTTGGGATTTTTTATGTTTTTGGAGACGGAACTCAGCATGATTATACGATTATTATGTTCTCACTTGTATTTAATTCTCCTAAATGCAATGCCGAACGGGACCCTAGCCTGGAAAAGTGGGGTTTTTAACATGTGAAGCTACGGCTGGACTTGTAACCAGGCTCATGGATAGGGTCCCATTTAAAAAATGCGCAAAAATTTGGGCGGCAAGCCGACCCGGAATTTTGGTAGAGTTTCGGGTTGAAACCGACAATCTAAAGTGTGTGTCCTAGGTTTGACACTTATATGCGGATATGCAGTTGGTTGAGTGAATGGGTTCCCCCTTTGGCGTGACTTCTAAGATATACGTCGTTCTCTTGCGGGCAATCGGTACGTGTGGACAAGCCATTTGAAATACCTGAGTGTACGTGGATTACCTCACAATATACCTCATGGGGACGGTACGTGAGAGAATGAATTTGATATACTCAGCGTACGTGAATGAATTCCCTGCGATATACCTCCCGTCATGACTTCGGTCAAGCGGCACGATGCGGGGGAACCGTTTAATATACGTCGAAGGTACTTGGCCAATGGAAGGTGAGAGTCATATCTCTTAGGCTAACTGCGACCTGACGGACCAGCGCCCATCACGAAGTGACCCTCCAGTTACTGGGTAAAATTTTGGTCAATAGCAATGCTCTTTGGTGTTGTCGTGTGAATCATGCAGGATTCTTTTATTAGTATCTTATGAGAATGTCTTTCTTGATTATACCAAACAGGGAGCAAAGTGAAAGTACCAATGGTACATCAAGTATGGATGGGGCGTGCAACATGTGGATATATGTGACCCTAGGTGCACGTGGTGGGAAGTGTACATGGAAAATTTTCTACAAGTGTGTGAATAGAAGCATAAGCATAGGATACACATGAGTAATAAAGGGGGACATGAAAATAGGGGAGACCATAAGAAAACATAACACCCACATAAATAGAGTCTAGCCCTCAAAACAATAAAGTCCCCAATAGAGTCGCCACTGTGGCCATCCCTGATCCTCGCCACGAGGGCGAATGAGCGTGAAGGAGGATCCTCGGGCCTTGCGCATCCCTCTCGGGAGCGCTTCGACCGGCGTCAATTGAGATGAGGTGTAAAAATATAGAGAGATTTAGAGTCACCGGTCTATTTTACTCAAAACAGACAAAAGAAAAAGGGGAAGCCATCCCGAAGGACGGCATCCAAAGACATACTGGTGCATACGAAACCAAAATGATTCGAGAAGGGTTCGCAAGCTAAGTTACGAAATGGGAAGGTGTTAGGCACCCATTCCGCCCTTTCGGTCTCTCATGGATGTTTTGCTATTTTCCCCGTGATATGTGTGCATGTGTATATATATAGTGGAGATAGGAATGCTCGACTTGTATCATGGGAGAGATAAAGCGAGTTATCCAAAGGAAGGTATAAAAATAATATTAGAAAATAAGATTTGCACGATTACTCTTACGTTGATCGTTATAATGGAACGATAATGCACATGGAGTAATACGTCACTAAGAACAAGTATATAGAATATAAGAAAATTGGATTTGGAGAAGATTAAAAAATGAGAGAGAAAGTGAGAATAGGACTCAAGTCTCGGGTTTTACCCCGAGACACCTACGTATCTTATAAAGGCATCAACGTCCACATAGTTCACATGCAAAACGAGGGGTGGGATTTATCCCATAAATCCAAAGGGGGGGGATCTCTTATTTGTGATTCATTCAGTCTTGGTTGAGCTGAAGAATTTGACTTTTTGGTCAAACGGAGCCTAGGAGTTCCCGATGGCTTCTAGGTCAGTACTCGGGGTATGACTTGGGTTTTTAGTGATGAAGGGAGGTACTAGGGACCTAAGGAGAGTTAGGGGGTAACAGAATGATAACCGTCGAATAGACACCACATGATGCTTTGATGGAGTATGAACGATTCAAAGGGTCGAGGCCGATTCTGAGGACCTGAGGGGTGTGCTGGGGATGACCAATTTTATGGGTCAAAGAAAAATACATGACTTAAGCGATGAGGGCGACCGATTCTACGGGTTAAAGCCAATTTTGACCTAAGAATGGTGACGACCGAAGACCGAGGTCAATTCTGACCTAAATCAGGTGACGATCCAAGACCGAGGTCAATTCTGACATAAGAGTGGTGATGACCGAGGATCGAGGTCAATTTTGACCTAACTGAGGTGATAATCCAAGATCGAGGTCAATTTAGACCTAAGAATGGTGACGACCAAGGACCGAGACCATTTTTTACCTAACCGAGGTGACGATCCAAGATCGAGGTCAATTATGACCTAAGAGTGGTGATGACCAAGGACCGAGGTCAATTCTAACCTAACTCAGGTGACGATCTAAGATCGAGGTCAATTCTGACCTAAGAGTGGTGACGACCGAGGACCGAGGTTAATTTTGACCTAACTCGAGTGACGATCCGAGATCGAGGTCAATTCTGACCTAAGAGTGGTGACGACCGAGGATCGAGGTCAATTCTGACCTAACTCAGGTGACGATCTAATACCAAGGTCAATTTTGACCTAAGAGTGGTGACGCCTGAGGATCGAGGTCAATTCTGAACTAACTCAGGTGACGATCCAAGACCGAGGTTAATTCTGACCTAAGAGTGGATAAAGATTGGATTTTGATTATACTGGAGAAAGTTCCTTGTGATTTTAATCTGAGCTTGGGAGCATATAGCTAGGGAAGCCTTTGTTTCTTTAGGAGGCCTCGCAGGGGGGAACAACCAATTTTGGTGCTGTAAAAACTCCGCTGGGGAAGTGATCATGCGATTCTTAGAGATCCTCCGAGGATTTGTCGGGAGGAGATTCACTTGGTTTTTGATGATTCCGCTAGGAAAGAGGGGTTCCGCTTGAGGGAATGCAAAATTTTCCTGGTGAAAATTTTCTGAATCCTTCCTGGGATTTTTCGAGGATTTTTCGAGGCTTTCTGGTATTTTTTACGAATTTCTGTACGAAATTTAAGGCGGGTGCTGATCGACAAGGTATGAGGGGTGCCATTCGGCAGTGGTACAGACTTTTGGACTACCTCGGGAAGGTAAGGATCAGTGTGGTCGGGGTCAGTGCCGATCGGCATGGCGTTTGGCATCCTATATAAAGGGGGCGAATCCCTTCATTTTTTCACAACTCCTTTGCTTTCTCTCCTTCTGCGATTCCTTTGCAAATCATTCTAGCATTTCGATCTTCAAGAAATGGATGCTTTTGTGAGCACTGCAGTCCAGAGGGAGTGGTTGATTGTTGATGACTGGGTGAATGTGGCGTGGAGGGCCAGGGCACCTCTTGCTTTAGGGAATGAGAATTCCTTTGTTGCGTTTGAGCCCATTGCGGATGAGCATACTTTGCTGCGGGAGCCATCGCATCATCGCTCTTTGAGAGTGACTCCTGGCGCTTATGTAAGTAACCCTACCATTGGCATTCTTCTCTTTTTGGTGATTTTTCTTTCTTCCTTGAATTTTGACAAGGTTTTTTCTTCTTGTCACTCTGATATTTCTTTGAAGAACATGCGCGCCTGCGGGACGACGGGGGTCAGGGATGCCCGTGATCATCTCCCACCTGTGGTGCATTGGGTGATATCATCAACGGGTTTTGGGAGGTTAGGATCTGCGCTGGATGAGACACCTCGTCGACAGCGGTCCTATGCGCTTTGGGGTAGAGGTGGTGGGTTACAACTCACACCTTTCATTTCGGCTTCGGGGAGATGACTGTGACTCCTATAGATGTGAAGTGGCTGTTGGAGATGGATTGTGATGGAGAGGAAATAGACGTGGATTTCTCTTCGCGGGTGAGATCGGAGGCAGTGCGTGCGGCACTTGGTGATGTAGGGAGGATAGTTTCTGGGGATTCTATCCGGCTATCCCCGCTGAATAATTTCCTGTTGGGCAGGGTGATTGATGTTGAGGATGGGCTGCAAGTGAGGCAGATGGCCCAGTTATTAATTTTACTTGTGTTGGGAGGTTTCATGGTGGCGTCGAGCGGTGACGTCGTCCATTTGTGGTTCTTTTCGTACCTGAGGATGTTTTCGAACATCCCTTTCTATGATTGGGGGAGTCTTAATTTGGCGACCCTTTACTCTTCTCTAGATGCATTCAGCCGGTGCTGCCAGCAGACCTTTACTGGAGCCACGTACCTTCTTGAGGTATTATTCTGTTTGCACATTTCTTTTCATGCATTCTCATTTTCCTTTCATGCATTCACATTTTCCTTATGCGTCTCTTTTTGTTTGTGAATTTTATCTTTGACAAACGTGGTTTTATGAGGTTATTGGGTGCAATACCCCACTGATCGCTCTAAAGGATGACACTGTTGGAGACTCCTGCCGATTTTATCGATGGCGTAAGTCCAATCGACAATCGAAGGGATCTCTCTCTCTGGAGGCGGTGCGTCAGGTCTTAAATGGCCTCACCAGTGGAAGGGTAAGAATCTTTCCATTTCAGTCTTGGTTTTTGCACCTTCTGATCATGTATTGATTTATGCTTACTTGGAGATTTTTAGGTGACCTTTTATCCCTAGGGGACAGCCATTCAGGATGTGGGGACGACCGGGGTGAACGCGTAGATGAGGCATTTATTGGAGAATGAGTTCGTCAATTCCTGATATCTCGGGGAGAGGGTGGTTCGCCAGATTGCTGAGGAGGAGGTGGTGGTGCCACCTGCGCAGCCTCCTACGTCTATGAGGCAGTAGCGACTGCTGTCGGAGGATGCATGGATCGCGGTGATGATCGGCGAGTCCTACTTATTGTACACTGATACAGTTGCGCCGTATGACTATATGGAATTGGTGATGAGCTGGTTGATGGCGCCCAGCATATATGATGCCCTGCCTTTCCTTCTTACGGGTTCGAGTTGGGCGGTGGGATCTTCTCACAGTAGCGGCGGTCCGACAACATCTGCGATGGTGGAGACCTCGGAGGTTCTTTTTGTGCGGTTGCACACTCCTTCATATAACATCTGACGGGCCGATGGAGGCATAATGCCTATGCTTTATCATCCTCGTGCGATGGATCTGAAGGAGTTCGATTTGACAGAGGAGGTCCTCCGACCTGCGGTATACCTTTCTGTTCTTCTCTTTCTTTATTTTCTATTTTGGTCATCTCTGCTTTAATACTGATTTTGCCTTTTTCTTGCAGCAAGTCCGAGTGTCGACCACTTGTCTAAGAGACATCAGCGACTGGATATCTTCGGTGACTGCCCATATTCGGGATGTGGTTCCTGTTCCTTCTTGCTTGGTTCCATCTGCTTCATCTGTAGAGGACTCTGGCTCAGGTAATGGTGATGCATCGTCTCGCCATAGGGGAAAGAGAGCACGTCGCAGGTGTGGAAGCTCTTAGAGAGAAAGGTAGGTGAGAGAGAGAGAGAGAGAGAGAGAGAGTATGGGTTCGGGCTGAGTCCCATTGTTTTTTTTTTTTTTTGCAAAATTGATGTAACACAGAAAACAAAATAGATGCAATGCAATTGAGTTTTTTTATTATATATTATTAATGATGAATGAATGCATGCACGTGTGCTTTTTACTTTGCTACTGAGACCGTAAAAAGGAGTATTTTTGGAATTTTTGAAGGAAAGTATTTAATTAAAAGGGGAAATTATATAAGGAGGAAAAGGGATTTTGAAATTCAATTGAGAATATCAATTTATTTTTATTGAGTTTTCTGATTTGACAAAAGAGAAAAAAAGGGAAATTTTTAAAAATGGGGGGTTGCCGATCGGCAAGCACCCTGTCCTGCCTATCAGCAGTTCAGTCCAGTCCCATAAATTTAAAGCTTTTATTGGTACCCTCTTTAGCCTTTTGTATTTTGTGGGGTAGATTTCCCTTCGATTTCTGTAGGGATTATGTCTCTTGTAAGGGTTCTCAAGTATAAAAAGGGGTAAGGGTGGAGTGTTTTCATCACACCCTCGCATTCTTACTTACTTTCCCACTATCTCTTCGCCTTGCAAGATGGCTCTCCCTAGAAGCATTGATTTTGCTAAATACCTCAAACCCTTGGAAGCAATGTGCTCATATAATGTCGACTATGATGCTTTCAACATGCGTCGAGTCTCCTTGTGGCCCAATCGGCCTATTGAGTGGAACATGTTGATGGCGGCGGTAAAATTCTGGTACCCCAAAGAGCATGGATTCCTCTTTGGGTTGGAAGAAGTTTGTCCTACCTACGAGGAATTGTTGCTACGCTGGGAATAAATCCCACTGTTGCTGCATCTTTGTCCAAAATTTCCCATTCTCCCAGGGATTTGTTGGCTGGGCTTCTTCATATTTCGCCTTCGGCGGCCAAATCACTGGTTGCTAGAGTAATGATGACCCTCCCAGCGGTGTTGTAGTCCGTGCATTTGAGGGAAGTAGGTGAGGCTGGCTATGCTAGAGCCGTTGCTCTGGGCCTAGTTTCAAAATTGTGTGTGTAGAAAAAGTGTTTTTAGTTGTAAGAAAAGTATGAGAATCCCTATTTGGAATTTATGAGCAAACCCTTTTTTTCTTGTTTTTGGGGTTTTATTTATATGAAAATAAGAGATGTGCAATAATACTAAATAAAAAGTATATTAGAATGTGTGAGATGAGATAATAAAAGTGCTAGGTAATAAAACAAGTTAGTCCAAATTTAAGGGAATTTGGAGAGAATGTTGAGAAAGCTGGACCTTCTTGAAGATCTTGAGATTGACCTTGAATGTTGTATAGCATCCCTTGCACTTAGATGATGATGGAGAGTGGCTAATTCACCAAGTTTGATGAAAAGGATGATGAAAAGTGGAAGTTAGAAAGGGATTTGGATGTTGAAATCGTGTTGTCTTCGAGAGGGGTTTTTAAATTTCACTGAGAGCGATTTTTATCAGATCTGGGATCCCTTTGTAAATGAGGTGAAGGCCTCCTTTTATAGGCCTAGGTCACTGCCGATCGGCATAGAACTGGTCCTTCCTATCGGCACGTGCCGATAGGCAGGGTCTGGAACCTTTCATTTGGTAGTGTGTTTCAGGACTTTTTAGAAAATTAGCTACCGAGGGCAAACCATTGGTTAGAATCATGTATGGGGTAAACCATTGGAAATGTAATTAAGAGACCTTTGAAAGTCCTTTGGACCTCTCCCTTGTTCGGGAGTTGACTTTGGGTGAAATATGGCTCGGAAGCATTTATCGGTCCATTGGACGGGGAATCGTTCGAAAGAAAACGGATCGTTCGGATGCATGGTAAGTCTGAATTGCGCATGGGGAAGACCGTTGGAAATTTTAGGATATGTACTTCAACATTCCAAAGAGTTTGACCCATCTTGGGGAGTTGACTTTGGTCAACCGGGTCCTAGAAGCATTCGGTGACCTCTTGGAGTCAAACGGATCGTTCGTCTGCATGGTAAGTCGGAATCGCGCAGGAGTGGACCACTGGGAAGGGGTTTTAGTGACCTTAGAAGATTCATTCACTCTCGATGGAGCTGAAGAGTTGACTCAGGTCAAACAGAAACCCAGGAGCTCTCTAGATCAAGTTTCGGATGCAAACGGATCGTTCGTCTGCATGGTAATTCGGAATCATGCACGGGATGGATCATTGGAAAGGGGTTTCAGTGGCCTTCGAAGATTCATTCAGTCTCATTCGAGTTGAAGAGTTTTACTTTTTGGTCAAACGGAGCCTGGGAGTTCCCGATGGCTTCTAGATCAGTACTCGGGGTATAACCTGGGTTTGTAGTGATGAAGGGAGGTACTAGGGACCTAAGGAGAGTTAAGGGGTAACATAATGGGGTCTCTATAGGCATGGGGCAGGGAGTTTGGTTTCCTCCTCCGAATCGATTCGCTTTTAAGGGCGAATCGATTCGTTGGGGCGAATCGATTCGGCCCCTGGGGCAGATCGATTCGGAATCTTGTTGTTTTAGGTTTTTTTGCTAGGTTAGGTTTTAGCCAGTTTCTTCCATATTTAAGGCCTGGGAACCTTCTATTATGAAGTAAAATATAGTACTAGAGTCTTGTATTAGGATAACGAATACTCTGGACTAGAAGGGGGGGTTATTGGGCTTACTTCGGGGGCTATATATCGGGTGTGAGGTAATTTCTTAAGTTAGTAAACTAGCCTAAGACTAGAGAAAAATAAGTTTACATAGTTTTAGACTTGTAGAGATTGGTATGGGGTAATCTCACTTGATGGATTATTGGGCTATCGTAAATTCTTGGAGATTATTATGGAGATAATTAAACATTGAGGTTTATGATCATGTCATTAAATGATTATTGCTCCGGATAAAAATGTGATATACACTTTAAATTGGCATATTTTTGTGAATGGTAAATTGCATAAACATACCTCTCTAAATGCTATCATAGGGAAGTTATGTGCATGAGGTAAAGTCCCCTGGCTAGTGAATGCGGGGTGAATATAGTCCTCGGCCATAGGACCGGTTGTTATATATTGTATTGTTATTTTTCGAAGTGAGGTAATTTCGGGTATGGTTATGACTCATTGTCCAAGATATATGGCCTCTTCCCAAAGTCACGCGATTTAGGATGCCCAGGTTGTCTTGGTGATAGGCCCTGGAAGAGGATAACTATCATCCAGTGGGGTGACTCCCAGAAGTATGGTCTTGGAATTGTTATATGTTGTGATTATAAAAATTCTTATGAAAGCTATATTTTATAAATGGTAAAGCATTTTATGAAATTTTTTTTTTTGGGATTAAGTTGCCTAATGAGGAATAGACTTGTATAATCATAATGAGCATAAATGAAATGAAATCTTATTAAGTGAAATTGAGTTTTATTCGTTCATAAATGAATATTCATCATTGTCATTGATATTGCGCTAGGTTGTGCATTTAGATTGAGAGGTGAGGATTATTATTATTAATATTATTATTATTATTATTATTATTATTATTATTATTATTATTATTATTATTATTATTAATTATGGAGAGCGAGATAAGCTTATTCATGATGATTTGATATTCATAACTGTCATGCATTTTATGCACATGGTGATCATATCAAACTCGGGACCTGACCCGTTTATATCTCCTATTTTTGCATGAATTCTCTTCATGCCCAGGTGCTCCGCCACAAGGACGCCCATAATTACTCTCCCATCCTAGCATCATAGAGCTCTAACATTTTATGGATGTTATAGGATATTTGTTATAGACACCTTTATCTTTTGTACTCTTGCTATGATCAGTATACACATTCGGGCGTGTTGCCCATGTTTTTTACATGTTTATTATATTGTGATATTTGTTTAATACTTGGTGTAACCTGCTTGTAATGGTCTGTTAACCGACAACTTATTTGGTTAATATTTGGTGAATGAATGAAATTTTTATTTGTCTTTTATCCACCACCTCTTTAAATTGGATTGTCTAAAGGATTTTCTTGAAAACTACAAATAATTTGACATCCGTTTTCTAAAATAACAGGTGGTTATCTCGTATGATAATTATAACGATAGTGATGCTAAGAATGGACCATATATGATTTCTATATTTATTGAAGTATCGGGGTGGCCACCTCTTATTTTGATAAGCGGGGTGTCATAGATGGTATCAGAGAATCAGTATCTAGAATTCTTAGGCTCTATTATCAAGTTCTACCATAGAGTTCTTTGATATAGAGCCCTATTGTTAGGACTGTTTTGTTTTTATATATTTGCGATCTTCGACAAAGATAAATGGTTTTAAATTATTTCTTATTTGGTTGTTTTTTCGTCTCAGATGCTACCCTAAAGAGGTCTCCCAGCGAGGAGAAATAGAGTTGTAGAAGATAATGTAGAACCTCCACCTCCACAGCGAGGAACTATTAAGGCCGCGGAGATAGCTAATATTATCGCCTAGACGGTCAATATTGCGATGACTTCCATGGCTTAATAGTTTCCTCAAGCCCAACAACCAAGAGTATAAGAGGTGCAAGCCTATGTGGGACCTTCCCTGTGGGAAAGATTTAGAGAATCTTTCTTGATGGGGAATCCCCCAGAATTCTAGGGTGGTTTCGATGTAATAGTAGCAAACCAATGGAAGAAGGACATGCAGCGTCATCTTTTTATGGTTGACTATCGTGAGGAACGAAAGAAAATCCTTTCTATTTTAAACTGGTTGGATTAGCCTTCCACTAGTGGGAGTCGGTGACCACGCCAGAGCAGAGAGATACTATTTCTATATTGATTTTTTGGGTTTTGTTCGCCCTGAAGTATTTTCCTCCCGCAGTCCAAAGGGAGATAAGGAGGAAACTTTATGATGTAGTCAAAGGTGAACGTTTTGTGGCAGAATATGAGGAGGAATTCACTCGTCTGGCTAGTTTTATGCCTGATGAGGTAGTTTCGAAGGAACGGAGGATCTCAAATTTTAGTGGAGGTTTGCATTGGAGAATACAACAACACTTGCTGGAAAATCCTGCTTTACAAAAATTTGGTGATGTGATGAATGATGCATTGCTTCATTGCCAAGATCATCTTTTACATGTACAAGGGAGTAAGATGGTTTTATTGTGGGGGCAACCTAGTAAATAGGGAGACAATGGTGCTGGAGGAGCATTACCCTCGTCTCAATCAATGGAAAGCAAGCAGAAGGAAAGGGACACCCAGCAAGGGAATTTATCCAAGAGGCAACGTTTTGGGGGATTTAATTTTGGTGGTAGATGTTTCAGGCATGGTAAGGGTGCCCAATAGTAGCAGCAGTAGCTGGGCCAGCAGGGTCAGGCAGGTCGGGGTAATAATGGGGGTCGAGGCCATCCAGGTCAAGGCATGGGGTAGTTCCAAAATAATTGGGGCTGTTAATCGGAGAATATGTCGGGCTGTTGTTTTCAATGTGGATAAATGGGTCATTATAAGAGAGCTTGTCCCCAGTTAATTGGGGGCAGTTGCCTAGAGTTCCACGACATCAACAGGCACATCTACTGCCACCGGCGCCTATTCCAGTCGTCCCTCCACAACAAGGGCAATTACAGTATGGGCGTGTTTACCACATTTAGGATGCTTTACTTTCGATAGCCCCACCTGTGTCGCCCACCATCGAGGGTAAGTTTCCCATTTAAGGATATATGGGTCGTGTGTTGTTTGATCCGGGCGCGACGCACTCGTTTATTTCTAGAAGCTTTGCTCAATCGACGGAGTTAATTAAGTCTATGGAAAGTACCTTTACTAGTGTCGAGTCCTCTATGGGTGATGGTTCGCTCATTTTCTTTTTTTGTAAAAGAGTAGAAATAAATCTTAGCAATTTGTGTTTTGAGGCCGATTTACTCGTCCTAGATATGGTCGGGTATGATGTAATCCTGGGTATGGATTGGTTAGTTAAATATTCTGTGGTAGTAAATTGTTATGGGAAGAGTATAGTTTTTGCCATTCCGAGGTAAGAGATGTTTCTTGTGGCTATGCCTCTTTCTGAGGGAGGTTCTAGCACGTATTAGTATTGCATTGTGGAGGAGACTTATCGTGACATAGTCATTTCCCTATATTCGATTCCCGTTATTAAAGATTTTAAGGACATTTTTTGAGAGATACCGGGTTTACCTCCAAGTCGGGAGATTGAGTTTGTAATTGATTTAGCACCGAGAACGCAGCTGATTGCTAGGGCTCCGTACCGTATGGCTCCTGTGGAACTGAGGGAGTTAAGAGATCAGATTCAAAATTTGTTAGAGCATGGGTTTATTTGGTGTAGTACGTCGTCGTGGGGTGCTCCTATATTATTTGTGAAGAAGAGAGATGATTCCCTCCGGTTGTGTGTTGATTATCGGGAATTGAATAAGGTTACCATCAGGAATTTTTTTATCATGCCTTTTGGGCTAACTAATGCTCCTGCAGTGTTTATGGACCTTATGAATAGAGTATTTCGAGACTTCCTGGATCAGTTTGTTATCGTGTTTATTTATGACATCTTAGTTTATTCTTAGACTGAAGCCGATCATGTTAAGCATTTACGTTTGATCCTACAGACGTTACAGGATCATCAGTTATATGCCAAGTTTGAGAAGTGTGGATTTTGGCTAAAGGAAGTGCAATTTTTGGGTCACATTGTGACAGCTGAGGGTATTTCGGTAGATCCGAGTAAAGTTGATGCGATGAGGGATTGGGGTCAGCCCACGACACCTACAGAGATTCACAGTTTTTTGGGTTTGACTAGCTATTACCGCCGATTTATTAAGGTTTTTTCTAAGATTACTAGCCCTTTGATAAATTTGACTCGAAAGGCAGTGAGGTTTGTATGGTATGATTCTTGTCAACTGGCTTTTGATGAGTTGAAAGATAAGTTGGCTTTCACTCCAGTACTTGCATTACCGAGGCCGGGGTGAAATATTTGGTCTTTATTGATGCATCTCTGCAAGGGTTGGAAGGTGTGTTACAGCAAGAGAAATGGGGTATTGCTTATGCTTCTCGCAAGCTAAAGTCCCATGAGAAGAATTATCGAGTACATGATCTGGAACTTGCTGTAGTGGTATTCGCCTTGAAGATTTGGAGACATTACCTCCTGGGAGATAAGTTTAGTCTTTTTATGGACCACAAATCGTTGCAATATTTATTCTCCCAGAAAGATTTGAATATGCATCAACGTTGGTGGTTTTAGTTTGTGAAAGGCTACCAATTTGATATTCATTATCACCCGGGTAAGGCTAATGTAGTGGCGGATGCGTTGAGTCGAAAACCCAAGGGGGAGTTAGCACGGGTACGGAAGGCTAAATGGAAGGAATTTAGCCAGGAAAATGTTGTTGTGAGATCGTTCATGTCGGTGTTAACCGTTATGCCTACGATAGTGGCAAGAGTTGTAGAAGCTCAAGGAAGGGACAAGGATTTTTAGGAACATATACACCAGTTACTAACCGAGGGAGTGGAATCCTACTTTATAAGTTTGGAGGGAGGGTTACGCTTCCACGGGAGACTTATCATTTCGGATGAGGGGGATTTAAGACGTGCCGTAATGACAGAATCTCGTGGGTCCATATTTGCATAACATCCTGGTGGAGTCAAAATTTATCAAGACATGCGTCGTTAATATTAGTGGGCTTGTAAGAAACGAGATATCTCTGAATTTGTTTCCTAATCTACTACTTATCAGTTGGTAAAGGTAGACCATCAGCGACCGACGGGATTTCTACAACCCTTAGAAATACCGATATGGAAGTTGGAAAGTATCTCAATTGATTTCATCATGTGATTGCCAACATCACAAAGCAGTCATGATTCCATTTGGGTTATCGTTGATCGTTTAACCAAGTTGTCACATTTCCTACCGGTACGTACATATTACACTACGGCTCGTTATGCCCAGATATTTATTACGAAGATTGTGAGACTTTATGGGGTGCCCAGTAATATAATCTCCGACTGAGATGATATTTTTGTTTCCCACTTTTGGCAAAGTTTCCAAGAAGCGATGGGAACCGAATTGAAGTTGAGTACCTCCTACCACCCTCAAACAGATGGACAGACGGAAAGAGATATCCAAATGTTGGAGGACATGCTCAGAATGTGTGTAATTGACTTCAAAGGAGGTTGGTAACAATATCTTCCCTTGGTTGAATTTGCCTACAATAATTCGTATCAATTCATTATAGGTATGGCACCCTATGAAGCATTATATGGCCAGCCTTGTAGATCACCTACTTGTTGGTTGGAAGTAGGGGATAATAAGTTTCTTGGACCCAAAATGATCCAAGATACATCTTCCAAGATTGAGCTTATTCGCAAACGCATCCGAATCACTCAAGATCGTCAAAAGAGTTATGTCGATGCGAATAGAATGCATATGGAGTTGGAAGTTAGAGATTAAGTTTTGGTACGGGTGTTGCTAATGAAGGGCATATCGCGATTTGGGAAGAAAGGCAAGCTTGCACCACGCTATGTAGGCCCTTTTCCCGTTATTTCAAGAGTAGGCACCGTAGCTTACCAACTCGCCTTGCCGGAACGCCTACAACAAATTCGTGATGTGTTTCATGTTTCATGCTTGAAAAAGTACAAAAGGTGTGAAGGATCTCACTGGCACATTCCTTTAGATGATATCGAATTGCAGCCCGATATTGCATACGAGAAATAACCAGTTGTAATCTTAGATCACGGGGATCTTAGACTAGGGTACAGAGTGGTGAGCCTGGTTCGGGTCCAATGGGGGCATCACGATGTTGAGGAGTCGACATGGGAGCGTGAGGACAACATGCGAGAGAAATATCCATATCTCTTTTTACAAGGTACGCCTGAATTTTGAGGGCAAAATTCCCTTATAAGGGGGAAGTATGTAATAACCCTTATTTTTGAGAAACTATTTTTATATAAATTTGCCATGTGGGGTAATTATATAAAATAATGGAAGTTAGAGTAAATATTATTTTAAGTTATTTAAAAGATAATGTTTAGTAAATATTTCATATTTACTGGTAAAAGAATGTGAATAGCATCATGTTATGTTTTATTTACTAAGGACAGTTATGGTTTAAAGTGATGTTGGAACATGAAATAATTTATGTTATTCCGGATGCAAATTTAGAGGGCGCGATTAGTTTTGAAATGATTGAGATAGTCAAAATAAGTGCCATGTTGAATTTTTGGGTTCCGGGCACTTTTGACAGGTTATGGCTTAATTATGTAGTTACGAGTCATTATAATGGTGTAGTAACATTTAAAGATGAAATTTAGTGTAAAATGAACATTTAAGTCTTCCAACCACTTTTATTTCTCAATTATATGTTCCTAAACCTTGAAAGAAAAAGAATTGTGGAGAAAAGAAGAGAAAAAGGAAGAGAATTGAAGATTGGAGCTTGAATTTGTTTCTACCGGAAGGAAATCCAAGATTTCATCTTTAACGCAAGTTTCTAACTTGAAAATCTATGATTTATTATGGATAAATTGTATTGATAGTTGTGTATTCGATAGATTTGAACAAATTGTGGGTTTTGAGAAATTTGTTGTTTACCCCTTAAAAATGGTATTAGACTTAATAAAAATTGGTTTAGTAATGATCTGGGATTAATATGGGTTGTTTTGGTGGATATTTGAGTGAGAAGTTTGAGTTTTGGGTAAAATTAGGGTTCATAACCCGTAGCCCCTAAACTTGGCAAATCTGCGAGGGCGAATCGATTCGCCCTCCCTAGCGAATCGAGATGGCTACAGGTCTTATGGGCCGAATCGATTAGGGTTAAGGCCGAATTGATTCGGCATGGGAAAGGGAGTTTGGTTTCCTCCTCCGAATCAATTCTCTTTTAAGGGAGAATCGATTCGGCCCCTGGGGCGAATCGATTCGGAATCTCGTTGTTTTAGGATGTTTTTGTTGGGTTAGGTTTTAGCTAGTTTCTTCTAGATTTAAGTCGTAGGAACCTTACATTATTATGTAAAATAGAGTACTAGAGTCTTGCATTAGGATAACGAATACTCCAGACTAGAAGGGGAGGGGGGTTATTGGGCTTACTTTGGGGGATATATATCGGGTGTGAGATAATTTCTTAAGTTAGTAAAGTAGCCTAAGACTAGAGAAAAGTAAGTTTACATAGTTTTAGACTTATAGAGATTGCTATGGGGTAATCTCACTTGATGGCTTATTGGGCTATCGTAAATTCTTGGAGATTATTATGGAGATAATTAAACATTGAGGTTTATGATCATGTCATTAAATGATTATTGCTCCGGATAAAAATGTGATATACACTTTAAATTGGCATATTTTTGTGAATGGTAAATTTCATAAACATACCTCTCTAAATGCTATCATAGGGAAGTTATGTGCATGAGGTGAAGTCCCCTGGCTAGTGAATGCGGGGTGAATATAGTCCTCGGCCATAGGACCAGTTGTTATATATCGTGTTGTTATTTTTCGAAGTGAGGTAATTTCGGGTATGGTTATGACTCATTGTCGAAGATATATGGCCTCTTCCCAACGTCACGCGATTTAAGATGCCCAGGTTGTCTTGGTGATAGGCCCTAGAAGATGATAGCTATCATCCGGTGGGGTGACTCACGGAAGGATGGTCTTAGAATCGTTATATGTTGTGATTATAAAAATTCTTATGAAAGCTATATTTTATAAATGGTAAAGCATTTTATGAAATAAACTGTTTTGGGAATAAGTTGCCTAATGAGGAATAAACTTGTATAGTCATAATGAGCATAAATAAAATGAAATCTTATTAAGTGAAATTGAGTTATATTTCGTGCATAATGAATATTAATCATTGTCATTGATATTGTGCTAGGTTATGCATTTAGATTGAGAGGTGAGGATTATTATTATTATTATTAATTATGGAGAGCGAAATAAGCTTATTCATGATGATTTGATATTCACAACTGTCATGCATTTTATGCACATGGTGATCATATCAAACTCGGGCCCGGAGCCGTTTATATCTCTTATTTTTGCATGAATTGTCTTCACGCCCAGGTGCTCCGCCGCAAGGACGCCTGTAATAACTCTGCCATCCTAGCGTCAAGGAGCTCTAACATTTTGCGGATGTTATAGGATATTTTTTATAGACACATCTATCTTTTGTACTCTAGCTATGATCAGTATACACATTCGGGCGTGTTGCCCAAGTTTTGTACATGTTTAATATATTTTGATATTTGTTTAATACTCGGTGTAACCTTCTTGTAATGGTCTATCAACCGACAACTTATTCGGTTATTATTTGGTGAATGAATGAAATTGTTATTTGTCTTTTATCCACCACCACTTTAAATTGGATTATCTAAAGGATTTTCTTGAAAACTCCAAATAATTTGACATCCGTTTTCTAAAGTAACTGGTGGTTATCTCGTATGATAATTCTAACGACGGTGATGCTAAGAATGGAGCATCTATGATTCCTATATTTATTAGAGTATTGAAATGGACACCTCTTATTTTGATAAGCGGGGTGTCACAGATGGTATCAGAGAAAAAGGTTTTAGAGTTCTTAGGATCTATGCGAACTTATCACGTTATACCGTAGCGTTCTTTGATATAGAGCCCTATTGTTAGGATTGTTTTGTTTGTAGATATTTGCGATCTTCGGCAAAGATAAATTGTTTTAATTAGTATTCTGATTTGGTTGTTTCTTCGTCTCAGATGTCGCCCAAAAGAGGTCGCCCAGCGAGGAGAAATAGAGTTGTAGGAGATAATGTAGAACCTCCACTGCCACAACAAGGAACTATTAACGCCGCGGAGGTAGCTAATATTGTCGCCCAGATGGTCAATGCTGCTATGACTGCCATGGCTCAACATTTTCCTCAAGCCCAAAAATCGAGAGTACAGGAGGTGCAAGCCCATGCGGGACCTTCCTCGGGGGAAAGAATTAGAGAATCTTTCTTGAAGGGGCATCCCCCAGAATTCCACGGTGGTTCCGATGTAATAGTAGCAAACCAATGGAAGAAGGACATGCAACGTCATCATCGCATGGTTGAAAATAGTGAGGAACGGAAGAAAAACCTTGCTACTTTTAAACTGGTTGGAGTAGCCTTACACTGGTGGGAGTCGGTGACCATGCCAGAGCAGATAGATACTATGACTATATAGTATTTTTGAGTTTTGTTTGATCGGAAGTATTTCCTCCCGCAGTCCAAAGGCAGATGAGGAGGAAACTTCAAGATGTAGACCAAAGTGAATGTTCTGTGGAAGAATATGAGGAGGAATTTACTCGTCTGGATAGTTTTGTGCCGGTTGAGGTAGTTTCAGAGGAACGAAGGATCTCAAAGTTTATTGGAGGTTTTCATTGGAGAATACGTCAACACTTGTTGGGAAATCCATCTTTACAAACATTTGGTGATGTGATGAATGCTTCATTGCTTCATTGCCAAGATCATCGTTTGCATGTACAAGGGAGTAAAAAGGTTTTAGTGTCGGGGCAACCTAGTAATAAGGGAGGAAATGGTGCTGGAGGAGTACTACCCTTGTCTCAATCGACGAGAAGTAAGAAGAAGGAAAGGGACACCCAACAAGGGGATTTGTCTAAGAGACAGCATTTTGGGGGCTGTAATTTTGGTGGTAGAGGTTTCAGGCACGATCAGGGTGCCCAGTAGTAGCAGCAGTAGGTGGGCCAGCAAGGTCAGTCAGGTCAAGGTAATAATGGGGGTCGAGGCCATTCGGGTCAAGGCATGGGGCAGTCTCGAAATAATAGGGGTTGTTATCCGGAGAATATGGAGGGCCATTGTTTTCAATGTAGGGAAACGGGTCATTATAAGAGAGCTTGTCCCCAATTAATTGGGGGACAGTTGCCTAGAGTTCCACAACATCAACAGGAACATCTACTGCCACCAGTGCCTATTCCAGTCGTCCCTCCAGAGGAGGGGAAATTACAGTATGGGCATGTTTACCACATTCAGGATGATTTACTTCCGCCAGCCCCGCCCGCACCTCCAGCTATCGAGGGTAAGTTTCCCATTCAAGGATATATGGGTCGCGTGTTATTTGATGCGGGCACAATGCACTCGTTTATTTCTAGAAGTTTTGCTCAATAGACGGAGTTAATTGAGTCTCGGGAAAGTACCTTTACTAGTGTCGAGTTCTCTATCGGTGATGGTTCGCTCATTTTCTTTGTTTGTAAAGGAGTAAAAATAAATCTTGGTAATTTGTGTTTTGAGGTCGATTTACTCATCGTAGATATGGTCGGGTATGATGTAATTCTAGGTATGGATTGGCTAGTGAAATATCGTGCGATAGTAAATTGTTATTAGAAGAGTATAGTTTTTGCCATTCTCGAGCAAGAGATGTTTCTTATGGCTATGCCTCATTCTTAATTAATTCATTCAAATTAAACCTCCCAAGTTAGTATCAAAATTACAAATCAACTCTCGTTGCAAATCTAATTTTAATAATAACCTTTTAGAAAATTAAATTTAACAATCCTATAACTCTTGAAAAGTAGATCCAAACATCATTTAACAAACCACACGCAAGGATCGATTTACTAAATTAGTTTAAATCGTGAAAATATGCTTAGAGTTAAAACTCAAAGAAATAATTTCACATTTTTGTAAAACTTATCTCTAGTTCGATTATAAAATAGAAACTAAGAGTAGAATCTCGGTTTTCTCTCGAAAATCATTTCCCCTCTCTCGAGGCGTAAATCAAAATGAAAGGGTGCAAAATTAATCATCAAAGTGATATTTAATTTAAATAAACTAATTAAAATGGGATGAACATCAAATAATGGGATCACCCCACCCCTTGAAAGGGTTTCTAGCCTAACATGGTGATAAAACACAACAAATGTAATATTATCAACAAATTAAGCATGAAATTTAAAAAAAAGTAGAGATAAGACAACAAGTCTTAGAATCAGGCCCTCTTGAATTGAAAGTTGAACTCCAAACTCTTCAATTCAATCCAAACTCTCACACTTTAATCGTCACAAAATCTCTAAAGAAAAATCAAAAAAATATTTACAAAGATGTTTCTTTCCCTACTCTTCTTTCTAGGGTTCTCTCTCTAAAATGCATGTCTTTTTCAAATGATCCACCATTACATCTTTTATATCATGGCAAAATAGGGCTAAGGGGTATAATTGGAAGGACAATATTGTTCATGAGGGGTATGAGGTAAAAAATATGACTTGTTTATGAGGGGTTTAATAATGTGTTAGGGGTATATGGGGTATTGGGTTTAAGATTGAGTGAGCATGGGGTGAGTGTGGACTAAAAGGTTAAAGGTTGTTTTAAAAGACATGTGGGTTTTGGATTTATGCAGGCACTATTTTGGCTTTGGGTATAAAATGGTAAATGGGTTTTATTTGGTTTGAGTTAATGGGTATGGAATGAAGATGTGGGTCGATTCAGTTGGTTCGGGTAAAATGTGGGTCATGGGTCAATTGGGTTGTTGAAAGGCCCCATATTTTAAAATATACTTTTCAATTAAATATTAATTTCCTTTAAGTGCGGGATAGGATGGTTCAACACAACACACACAACCTTCAAATTTTAATTTCTTTAATAAATTAAACTAAACTAAAAGTGACATTAAATTAAACAACAAATAAATTTTCACTTAAACAACATAATTTAATCCAAGTCCTAAGAATTGCCTAACGAGATTAATTCATTTTGTATCAAATTAAAATTATCTTGACTTGAATTAAATTAAGTTAAACATCATCCAAACTAATTTTAAGCACCAGATTATATTAGTGTGATAATTAAACCAATTTTATCTTGAATTATCCTAAGCATGCATTCTAAGTGATTTGTAAGATAAATATAAATCACATCACACTACACACCAATGTAATAGGAAAACCCAAATGGGACAAATCTCGGACGACCCTGTCCTTAAGTCCACTAAGTATGTATTTATTATTACGAGACAAATGACTTACTTCCTCGACTCGATTCCGTCCAAGCCTTGACGCGTCTTCTTGTAAATACCTCGTCCTAGTCGACAACCATGAACTCCTCCACGGTCTCGGAATCCACCGATGGGGCTTTTGGTCTCCATCACCCTCACCCTAAGACTTTCTTCGAATGAGTACACCGCAGCAAACAATTACTCTCCTTTGTGGGTAGAGAATAAAACCCAAACTCTCTTCATTAGTCGGTGTAAAGAAAACCAGGTGCCAATTGAACTCTCCAAGCAACAAATATATATGACAAGAACTTGGAAGTAAACAAACTATGGGTGTGTAGATTTTTGAAAACTTTTTGCCATAAAAACCAAACACTCGAAACTTGAACTTTTTCTCTCTAAAATTTGTCTCTCTTTTTCTCATAGGGGAAATGAAAAGTTGAAGAGAAAACAATGTTTCCCACACATATTATGTCTAGAAAAAGATAGTGGGAATATGGGGAACATGGGTAGTTAAAAAATAAAACTGCCAAAAATTTAATTTTCCCGCCCGGGTTGTTCGAACGACTTTCCCAGGTCGTTAAAACGACTATGTTCGAACGAGATTCCAAAGGAAGAATAGGCAAAAATCTCGTTGGAAAAACTCATTCGAACGATTTTGTTAGAACGAAACTTCGAACTAAAAAACAGTGAACAAATGGCAATCTCGTTGGCAAACTCGTTCGAACGACATTTCGAACGGAAAAACAAAATTTCCATATTTTCAATTTAAGTCCAAAAAACTTTTATCCAAAGTTCTAAAATAATTTCTGAAAATTAAAAGTCATTTTAAATTAAAATTACACCTATAAAACTATTGTCCAAGTCTCCTATATATATTAAATGCATTCGTACCTTTGGAGACTATGGAATTTTCAAGTTGATGATGTAGAAACGAGGCACTAGAAACTCGACAATTATGAAGCTTTACAAATTTGGCCGCTACGTCTTCAACAAACACGTCATAGGATTGGATGGATACGCATGACACTCTATCCTATGAATCAAAACCTTTTGTCCGGAATTAAGCCAATACTACAATTTAACTCGATTGGAAATTTATCCTTACATTTGTGTTCGGATCACCAGGTCCGATTGGGTTATTTGGGGAGATCGGGTTTGGTTTGATTTGCAGGTCGGGTTGGTTCGCCTGAGATGAAGGTTAAACGCCAGAGACAGGGGGTCGGGGTGGGTGCATTGTTGAACCGGGGGGGGCGAAATGGGTGAGTTCGGGTTAGGCAGGTTGATGGGTTTTGAAAGGTGGTTATGGTTTATGGTGGATGTTTGGATGTGGAGGAGAGAGAGAGTTGGAGGTGTGGGTGATGATGAAAGTAGAGGGGGTGGTTGTGTGTGGGGGAGTGTATGAGAATGTGTGTGTGATAAAGTTTGATTTCGTGTAAATGGTATGTAGGATAAGTATGTGTCCGTGTTTAGTTATACCTTTAAAAAAATGAAAATTAAACTAATTAAAACTAAAAAATATAAAAGTTAATAAAATTGAATAAATCAAATAAAATTTATTAAAATAAAAAACTAAAAATTAAATTCCTAATCTATTCAATAAAATAAATTAATTTCAAAAAAAAAAGTAAAAATCATTGAACTAAAAACTAAAGTCCCATAAAATGTAAAATCTAATAAAAATAAAAAATAAATTCCTAAAAAACCTTATCCTAAATAAATCTAAAATAAATTCTAAAGATAAAAATGTCTCAAAATAAAAATATAAAAATTAATAAAAGTATAAACTCAACACACATCGGGTTCAGAGTAGGTTTAAGCCAGGTCTGGACTAGGTTAGGGATATGGGAGAGGTGATTTAGCCCTTTCTTGCTACGAATTGCCTCGAAATAGAGTTTTTGAAACTCGAACTGCAAACAAGCATGCACAATAGACAATTATGCGCATAAGACCCAATTTTTTCGAGAATATGCAATTAAAATACGTCTATTCGGGATTAAAATATACACTTTTGGGCGCTTATCACACCCCCCCCCCCCCCCCCAAACAGAACATTGTTAGTCCTCAAGCCAAAATATATAGAGAAATAGTGATAAGAAACCAAAAGTGTACCACTTTAGCGAGCACTTACGATTCCATTTAGGATGTGAAACAAGCCTTTAAACATATAGGTTGCCCTAAGGACGAGTTTTGTCTCGTGAGGGTTTACAGGGAATATACCCACAAAATTCTTTAATTGCAAACGATAGTCAATCTCTTATTGGACGTAGAATAATCGTACAATCCATCACAAGATAAATATTTTGATGAATACAAGTTATAAGTGTATAAAAGTTTAGCTAAGTGAATACTCAAGACACATCCTTCCTATAACTCAATGTGTGTAGTGTAAATCAGTCAAAATGGGTTGAGTATCATAAAAGTAATTCCTAGATCGCTTTTTCAAAATCAATTTCTAACTTCAACATCTCACGGGATATATCTCTCTCAAACGAACTCACGAGATTTGGGTAAGTGTATCGCTCTTGTGTGTAAGGAGGTGAGTAAATGTAAGCAAAGTCAAACGTCTCACACACATATCAGAAATAACGAACATGTATAAAGAAAAATGATATTATGAAACAATGCTAATCACTATAGTGAGAACGTCAAGTTATTCACCACGTGGACCTTCCTTTTCCCGAACACCTAGGGGAGATATGGATATTTATGGATGAGGGGAAATGAAATCAGAAAGATGGGATGAGATGAGGTGGGATGGGATGGAATAATGTAGATGAGTGACGGATGTGTAGAGTGTACACATGAGGAACAAATGTCTTTATTTCATAATAACTAGACAACGACTTTCTCTTTTTTTTTCTTTTTTCTTTTTCTTTTTTTATTCATTTTTTTTCTTTTCATATTTTTCTATTTTTTCTCTCAACACTCATGATATTTTACATTTGAAAAACACTCTTTTTTCTAAAAAATGAAAGATGATATATGGTGGTGTGGGGAATATGTGTGAATAGGGAAGAATATGGGAAGGTAATGGGTGAAGTGAATGGGTGAAAACCTAGTGATCGAGAAAAAATTCAAGACATGTGTTTCTTACAACTAGAAAGTGATATCGTTCTCGGTGATCAAGCCAAAAATTGAGTGAAGAATAATGAGATCATACAATAATTTAGGTCGGACCCAAAAGAAGTTGAATCAACTTGCGACTCGGAGATTGCGTAAAACACTCTGAAAGGTTAAATGGCACAAATCTCACTAGCTAAAGTCTCCATTAGTAATCCTAAAGGTTCTCTTGAGAAGTATAACACTCTTCAACTCTAAACCGTAGTGACGTAATAAGTGCGCAAATGTTGTTGAGTCTAGAAATTCATGGTGCAAAATGCTTTGAAACGTATTACATAAGCTATTTAGAAAATAAATATCCTCTAGCTTGATTCCTAGACTTAAAAGATGGATGATAGAAAATTCACGTCAATGAATGAGATGAAAGAAAGTGTACGAAAATTTTAACAATTGGGTTTTGAAAATCAAAAAAATTTCAAAACAGGTACCATTTTGATTAAATTCCCCACCCGCAAACAAAAAGGAACATCATCCTCGATGTTAAGTGAAATAATTTATAAAATTGAGAGAATAAGGGAGGACAGAGATTACCATAATCAACCGCTAATGAAGTATATTAGATGTATCCAAAATGAACCGAATAAATGGTAAGATAAAATGTGTACAAGTCTCTAAACATGGAAAAGAATTAGGTGGTGTGAAACACACCACCCCCAAACACGATAAGACTTGTACAAGAAATCGCGGCCTGCCTCCCATAGCGCTAAGTTTAATGCCTTCAGCCAGACCAAAGGATAAGAGCTATGAAAGCATGAGGTGGAAGAAAAATTGGGTGATGACAATCTCCCCCAAATAAGAATGAAGCATCAGTCTTATTGGATAAAGCCTAAAGGGTCAATGCACTTGTATGGCGAAGTGCTTCATGCGATGCAAAGCATCGGTGGAGTAAGGGTGGGTGGGTATTAGGGTAAGGGTGAAGAGGTATCGGGCTCGGGCCTTATTGAGATGAAAAGAGGGGGTAACAAGGGGCCTATAAGCATGATGCTCTAGTTGGTGAAGGAGGCAAAATGGTTTAGTAAGTGGGATGTGGTGTGGGTCATAGAAAGAGAACGATCGTTTTATAAATGGACGATCATAATGGTCGAGCCATGACACGCCAGGAAGATGTCGATGGAAAAAATCAACACAACAACAGAGTAGAAGGCATGGAGTAACAAGCTTGGTGTCACAAAAGTGGATAGTACCACCACAAATACTCGCGTGAATGGTGGATTGTGGTTTTAGGTTCGGATCCAAAGATATGGTTGGGAATAGGCAAGGTATAATATCAAGATCCAAACTACGTGATGGGATGGACGGGACAATTGGAAGGTCGGGTGGGATAAATGGTGTATCGGGTGGGATAAACAATGGGGGAAGATGATCCAACTCAAGAGTGGGAGACACACACTACTCATGAGGCTCGGAGTAATCCTTATGGGTACTCGTAGGAGGAGTGAAAGATTACTCACAAGGAAATGTGGTATCTGAAAATAGAGTGGTCAAATTGTCCACAAGAATATCACCAATTAATGTGGTGGGTAGTTCAAACGAGGCACCAAGAATGGAGAGATAAGAATCACTAGAAATATTGGGCTCAAGGGGAACCATGCATAGTAGGACAAGATCCATATCCAGAGAGGTAGAAACTATCTAGGATTCCATCTCTAAAAAATGGTGAGAACTCGTAGCCGGAGCAAACCTAAGATAAAGTGGTTCTTCAAAAACACACATGGTGGGCGCGATAGGTGTAAACTTGGGCATTTTTTTTGGATTCGGCAGGAAAGGGAAGGTGAACCTGAATGGTGAGTTCATCGAAGATGACAGGGTTAAGACCAGTCTCACAATCATTTGATAAATCAACACAATTATCAACTTGAGGCCCGAACCATGGAGTGGTCTCAACGTTGACATTATCGGGGTGATAGCGTTGGTCACACTCAAAATCAATGGCACAAGACGACGCATCATCACTCCACGTGGGGACAATAACGGGTTGATTTGGGGTGAAGTCCGACTCTCTCTCATACTCAATTTCATTTAATATTTATTCAAGTCGTTGGAGGTCTTCATTTTGAAAGTGAGTATCTTGATCTTGCTCGTGGATGAACTTTTGCAAGAGGCTTTAGTGAGCGGAGGTGGATGATGGTGGTGGAGTGACGGGTGGTGGCGGTGGTTGGCATGGACACAAATCGCTACTGACATGTGAAAATGGAGAATACTCGTATGAACTATGTGGAATAGGGTCAAGTGTATCATACACAGGAGAAGAATATCCATGAGAGACAAAAGGTTGATAATCAGTGGGTGAATGGTGAGGGAACTGATCAGGAGGAGGTGCACTTGAATGCCATGACGACTGTCGGAACGTGTGAGGAACCACAACATCGGGTTGATATTCGTATTGCGTGGAAGGGTGATCAAGCCTCCACAAATAGCTTGGTTGCTCACACCACTCGAGATTGGATATAGCATGACAGCAGGCCGAGGTGGGTTTCAAAATAATGTCATATGGATACTGTTGTTCCATGGTGGGTTCGGATGGACATGGAAAGTATGCACACTCATGGGGCAAGTGATCGGCATGAAAGAAATATGTGCACGTCTAAGCATGTGACGCGTTGATACTCGCCATCAGATTCGATGGAATATAAAATTCATGCGTGGACGAAGCATGAGTATCAACGACGTGGGTGAGAGAGTTGAAGCCACGATGTAAGGTCTAGAGGTTGGACTCAGGTTCAACGTCAAACATGCTTTGAGAGAATGAGAAATGGCCAAAGTAATCTCGTACAAGTCATTTTTTGACCATGAGGAGAGAAGTATTTTGTTTTTAAATTTTCTTTTCAAAAGGAAAGAAAATATTTTTAGAGTTTTTTTAAAATGAAAGAAAATATTTTTGGATTTTTAGAAAAATAAAGGAAGAAAATATCTTTTGATTTTTGGAAGAAAAGAGTGGGAAAAATATTTGGACTCTTTGAATTTTGACTAACTCACTAAAACCCGACAACCTAATGATGGAATTGGAAACAAACAAGTCAAGGATAAATTCTAACTAGCACATAACCAATTTTTATCTTTAAGTTTAGGTGAGAGGGTAGTCAAATTTTAATAAAGTCCGCTTGTGATAAAAATCTCGAAATTATCTAAGTGATTGCCTTTGCAAAAATGTTCTCCTAGTGGGCTAGCTAGTTGATTGATTTTAAATTTAATGAGATCTAGGGTAGCACACAAATGGTAAGCGAGTGAGTCTGGTGATGAAATCCCTTCTCCTGAATGACCGGGTGTAGGCCTTAATTGATTAATTCATCACATACATTCAAAAAATGCAATAATAAAAATCAAGTAAGAGCACATAGTCACACATAAAAAAAAATTGACTCAATTACAGGAGAGACGCGAGGGTTTAAAAATGTACCTCCCATGTTTTCTACACCTTGGGGTGATGAACAATTTGAGTCGACTGGGGGGAGATCTCACCTATCTCAGTCGGCTCCGGGAGTCCTACTGACCGAAAGTAGAGAGGCTTCTTTTCCTCGCCTTTGGACACCCTCTATTTACCTTCTCCGGATTCCCTATTACGATTTTCTAAATTTATATAAATGTAAATGGAAAATAAATGGTGTCTCCAAGCACCACAATACAAGCAAGGTAATAAAATCCTAATACAAGCCTTCTAATAAAATGTAAAATGGTACGAAAAAATAACAAAATATGGAAAATAAATGGACTACAATATGATATCCACTCCAAGTGATTCACGTTCTCATCCCGGCAACGACGCCATTTGATAGAAAGAATTTTGTATGTCGTTGTTGCAAAGCCTTTATTCCTTCAATTACCTTCAAAAATATAATACTCTAAAGTGTAGAGGTAAGTAAGGGTGTCAACCCTAATCTAAGGATGAAACATATGAGAGAGGAAATATGTAATCCATTTTTATTTATTTTAGTTTTGGACTTTTTACTTTTTCTATTTTTTAGCTTTTTTTTAATATTAAAATAATTTTTGTGATGAGGGTGAAATAAGACTAAACTAAATCAAAGATCTAAAGACTAACTAAAAAGTGTGATGAAAAATAAGTGAAATCTAACTAAATAAAAATATAAAATTCGAGATGAATGAGGAAATCAATGTGAGCGCTAATAAGGGATGGGATTACACCATATATTCTAGTTAATCTTATTAATTAATTCATTCAAATTAAACCTCCCAAGTTAGTATCAAAATTACAAATCAACTCTCGTTGCAAATGTAATTTTAATAATAACCTTTTAGAAAATTAAGTTTAACACTGCTACAATTCTTGAAAAAGTAGATCCAAACATCATTTAGCAAACCACCCACTAGGATCGATTTACTAAATTAGTTTAAATCATGGAAATATGCTTAAAGTTGAAATTCAAAGAAATAATTTCACATTTTAGAAAAACCTATCTCTAATTCGATTCTAAAATGGAAACTAAGACTAGAATCTCGATTTTTTCTCGAAAATCATTTACCTCTCTCGAGGCGTAAATCAAAATGTAAGAGTGCAAAACTAATCATCAAAGGGACATTTAATTTAAATAAACTAATAAAAATGGGAATAACATCAAATAATGGGATCACCCCACCCCTTGAAAGGGCTATCATGGTGATAAAATATAATAAATATAATATTATTAACAAATTAAGCATTAAATTAAAAAAAAAGTAGAGATAAGAGAACAAATCTTATAATCAAGTCTTCTTGAATGGCAAGTTGAATTCCAAACTCTTCAATACAATCCAAACTCTCACACTTTAATCCTCGCAAAATCTCTAAAGAAAAATAAAAAAAAATATTTACAAAGATGTTTCTCTCCCTATTCTTCTCTCTAGGGTTTTCTCTCTAAAATGCTTTTTTTCCAAATGAGCCACCATTACATCTTTATATCTTGGAAAAATAGGGCTAAGGGGTATAATTGGAAGGACAATTGTGTGCATGAGGGGTATGAGGTAAAAAAATCTGACTTGTTTATGAGGGGTTTAATAAGGTGTTAGTGGTATAGTGGGCATTGGGGTTAACATTGAGTGAGCATGGGGTGAGTGAGGTGTGGGGGGTTATTTTTGGAATAAAAGGTTAAAGGTGGTTTTAAAAGACATGCGGGTTTTGGATTTATGCAGGCACGATTTTGGCTTTGGGTAGAAAATGGTAAATGGGTTTTATTTGGTTTGAGTTAATGGGTATGGAATGCATATGTGGATCGATTCAGTTGGATCAGGTAAAACGCGGGTCATGGGTCAACTGGGTTGGGTTCAGAATCTGTAGCTCAGATTGGGTTGTTTGGGGAGATCGGGTTCTGTTGGATTTGCATGTCGGGTTGGTTCACCTGAGATGGAGGTTAAACACCGAAGACAGGGAGTTGGAGGTGGGTGCGTGGTTGAACGGAGGGGCGAAATGGGTGAGTTCGGGTTAGGCAAGTTGATGGTTTTGAAAGGTGGTTATGGTTGTGGTGAGTTATGGCGGATGTTTGGATGCGGAGGAGAGAGGGAGGGGGAGGGGGAGGTGTAGGTGATGATGAATAGTAGAGGGGTGGTTGTGTGTGGGGCAGTGTATGAGAATGTGTGTGTGACATAGTTTGATTTGGTATAAACGGTGTGTAGGATAAGTTAGTGTGTGTGTCTAGCTGTACCTTTAAAAAAATAAACTAATTAAAACTAAAAAATATAAAAGTCAATAAAATAAAATAAATAAAATAAAAATGATTAAAGTAAGAAATTAAACATTAAATTCCTAATCTATTCAATAAAATAAATTAAACTCAAAATAACAAAATAAAAAAGTAAAAACCACTAAACTAAAAACTAAAGTCCTATAAAATGTAAAATCTAATAAAACTAAAAAATAAATTCCTAAAAAAAACTTATCCTAATAAAAATAAAATAAAATAAAGAATAAAAAATTAAAAAAATTAAAAAAATTACCCTAAAAAAATAAATATAATAAAATTCCAAGAAATCCTAAAAAAAATTCTAAAAAAAACTCAAAATAAAAATATAAAAATTAATAAAAGTACAAACTCAACACACATCGGGTTCAGGGTAGGTTACAGCCGGGTTTGGACTAGGTTAGGGATACGGGAGAAGTGATTTAACCCTTTCTTGCTGCGAACTGCCTCTAAATGGAGCTTTTGAAATTGCAACTGCAAACAAGCCTGCACAATAGATAATTACGTGAATAAGACCCAATTTTATCGAGAATTATCAATTAAAATATGTCTATTTGGGGTATAAATATACACTTTTTGGTGCTTATCAATCGTTCACATAAAATTCCATAATCACACACACTTTAACTACCTCTAGTTGATAAAACGTAACAAAGAGAGGTTTATGTCTCTGATACCAGTTGAGAGTGCAAGTGTTCAAAATCTATATGAATGAAAGATAAACAATTAAAATCTCTTATCGAATTATGACAAGGTTTTAAATAAAGTTCAAGTTAAGGTAACGAATACAAGGCTTGAGGTCTATGTGATAAATTATTACCATGTATATCACAAAAGTTTTATCTTCAATACTATGGTGATTTAATCTAATTGTAGGAAGGTAAAAAATATAGCACAACATCAAGGTGTACGAGGAAAAAACTGCAACGAAAAAAAAACTCGGGATGATAGAATAATAAATGAATAATGGTTGGACCTACATAGGGGAACCTCATCTTAAGAACATAACGCATAACTTCGGCCTAATGATCTTTCATACCATATCTTTAACCAATAGGAAGGCATCAACAATTAGAAAATTCTTCAAAATTGCCACCGATTTTGGTCACCACTAATGTCTTCTTTAAGAAGCAATCAACAAACTTCTTTTGAAGTGGAAGAATAACGCATTCCGAATTTGGCAATAAGGTTGAGAAGCCTCCAATGAGCATAGTATGACTTTATACATGAGTCAAGAACCTAAAGTGAAAGTGTATTTAAAAATAATGTCTTAACTCACAAATATATTTTTGAGACGAGTAAAATCAAAAAAATAACACCAGAACAAATTATAAAGAGATTTGTTCAGGCATAAAAAGATTTTTAAATCAAACAAGTTTACTTAAAAATAATTTTTAGATTTAATAAGTACTTCAACTTACAATATCTCAAGAATATATTGAAGTCAAAAATAATATTTTAATCTTGGAATAATACAAGATTCAACACTAAAGAAGTTTTTATTTTTAAATATTTTTATCTCCTAAAATGATTCTTATTGGAAGAAAAGATTTATAAAAAATATTTTTTCCACAAAAGAAAATTAAAAAAAAAAACACTTCTTTCACACTTGTTAAAATGGAGTTCCAACTCAATTGCATATACTCACAAGCTTGCAAAATAATCTATGGGGACAAGTACGCAAGTTCTAGACCTACATGAAGTGGGGAGATGAAAACGATAAAATGATATGGTCAGATCTTAGTGTTGCTTGAATACCAAGAAAGATGTTCATAATTTTTTTTCCAAAAAGGAGCTTTTTGCACCAGACTAACCCTATTCACTATGGCGTCGCTGCATTAAAGACTTTCTTCGCTTGGGAAAACTAACAGTGGAAATGCAAGGAAAACTGAGGAAATCTCACGATAGACGAACTATAAGAGACCATCGTTACATAAAAGAAAATCTTCGATGTACCGATGCTTGTGCGAGATACCGATAATAGTCACTTTGGAGTTAATTTTGACATGTGATAAAAAAATACCTCAAAACATATAAAATGTAAATAAATATTTTTAAAAGAGTTTTATTTCATTTCATATAAACCTAGTCCAAAAAATCATATCGAGCACATAAACACACATCAAAAAGAGTTTTCAAAAGAAGAAACTAGTGTTATCGATATGTGATTGAGTCTAAATGTAAATTTACCTTCCTAAGAACGATATAAATGATAGGTATTGAGGATGAGGCTGTCCATTTGAATGTTTTTCATGAAGCTTTGCTAAAAATACCTCAAGGACAAGATTCAAAATATATTTGGGCAACTGAATAAAATAAACTAGTCATTTTCGGGCACATGAGTATAATACATACTCTTGCAAATTCTTAGCCTTGATCCTCCATGACAAAAAATAAACACAAGTTCTCATGGAGAAAGTATCAAATCCTTTCTTACCTGAATCTTAGGCAAGTGTTCCTCATGATAATAAAAGTTACCGTGCAATGGGGAATGTGTTATTTGATGCGATTTTCTAGTAATTGGGACTTTTATTCAATTTAAAAAAGCCCATTTGTTATGTGGTCAATTTTATTAGGATCCCCCTTCCCAACTACCATTTATAAGACCTTGATTTCTATCACCTTAGACTTCAAGTAGTCAACAAAACGAAATGAGGGTTAATTGTGTATTTACTGAATGAAATTTACCTAATTTTCTACTTTAGTCAGTGAATTATTTTTGTAGATATAACACGAAATTTTCATTTTTCTTCTTAAAACAAGACAAAGTTAGTTTATAATTGATGGTTTGTTGTTGTAGCATCCAAATTTAATAAAGTTTTTTAAAAAAATAATAAGATTAAAAAAATATGTGATGTGGAACTTTTTCTAATTTGTGAAAAAAATATCCAAACCAAATGTTAACATCTTTACACCCAGTCCAAACAAACCCTTAAACCACCAAATAATTTTCCAGTAACTAAAAACTATTTGAGAAACCAAAAAACGATATGGATAATTGAATCAAACTCTATTCAAAATGGATTCATTATGCACAACTACCAATCATTATAGACTTCTCTACAATCTCAAACTTTAAAGGAAATAAAATTGATTTGATATTTTTATTTGGATTTCACAAACTTTAAATTCCAATCCCAATAGTAATTATACACTACCGCGATAATAAACCGAGTATGTTGAAATTTAAGTCGCGAATAGTAAAGAAGCGTATAGTTTTCAATTTGGATTGTAAAATCCTAATCGCAAATTGATTCAAATCCAAATTGCAAAATGATTTGTTTTTTGTATTTTGATTTAGCAATCACTCGAAATAGATCCCTAAAATTTATTTAAATTATTGTGAACTTGCGACTATCTATTTAGAAATTTGCAATTATTCGTAAAATTCATTAAATTCATTGAAAATAACGAAAATTGACTGCTATTTTTTACTTAGTCAGTGAAATATTGTTATTGTTGATGGATATATTATGAATCGATTGTTATTTAAAATTGATGTGGGTGGTGGTGGTTGGTTGTGGGTGAGGTGGCTATTGGAGGTGACTAGGTGGGTTGTAGGTGTGATGATGGTGTTAATGGTGTGCATTAAGAAGTCGATGTGGATAGATTTATTTATAATATTTTAAGTTTATTTGATTTGGATTCCATATCAGATATTATAACTTATTTATATTTGTTTTTAATATTTAGCACCCATGAGTGCAACATCATTAGTCGACATGGATAATATATCACTATTTCATTGGTATTAGTTAACAATGTTAACTATTTGGAAAGAAACTAAAAGTCTAGTGACCAAAGTGGAAAAAGTATAATGACCAAAGAGGAAAAAAAGATTCAACTTTGTTGCGTAAATTGGTAATTAACCCCAAGAAAGAATGACCTTAATGAAACATAGTTCCCTTATCTTGGTCGTTCCACATAATAAGAAGTAAGAACAAATCCCTCTGATAATTTTTAATGAGACAAATTTGTAATTAGTAAATCCTTGCTTAAGAGATCGCATACGAAAAATATGTGTTGCCCACTTTGTGGTGCAAAGCGCCCGAGTGAATATGCTCCTATTTTTTCCCTTTATTTTTTTACTTATCGTTACTTTCGACTATTTTTTGCTGATATTCATAATCTTTATTTTTTAGAGTTGTGTTTGAGTTATCCCACACTCAAAATTTTATTTCTTTTAGGTGCTTATTCATCCAAAATATTTATTATGGATTCGTATGGGCACTAATATAAACTTTCCTGAACCTTTGCCTTTATATCTACCTTGAGATAAGGTCGTTAGTGACCCTTGTAGTAGTATGGAATACCTCATCCATTATGTTCAAGAGATAATAGTGACTAAGAGTAATGCATTAATTGTTTTGTCCCTGTTGATGTTGATATCGAGGTTTATAAAGCCAATGCAGTAAAGTGGTTGCCACAAAGGTTTGTCTAAGGTTCTTACACTGCCCAAAATCTTAAAAGCATTGTTCAACATTTTTTAGATCAATGATGTAGATTATGTGAAATTATACCTCACATTCTCATTATGTTAACTTTCTAATATTGCCAATACCTTATGCCTTTAGTGTGACTTACTTTCCACTTTGTTACATTTCTCCAAGTTTTCTTCGATTTTAATTATAATATTGAACTCTTTTTTTTCTTTTCTTTTCTTTTATATAGATTCAACACTTTTATGAGTCTCTTATAGTAAATGATTTTTAAGGATAAAAATCCAAGTCTAAATCTATGACATCATCTATGAATTGGGATTAGAGACGTTTTGAAATAGACCGCCTCAGCATCACTCACTATTGATAACCAATATTTTGTGCCACATAAAAATGAGTTAAATTGTCTCATTGTTGTGGATGCCCCAATTTGCAATCAGGGTTTGAGTACTTCTCCAATTTTGGCACTATACAAATCCCAGGGTTAAAAGTGGGAAACTTCCCAAACGTGATGGGTTAAAACTACCATGAACAAACTTGTGAGGGGACAAAGTGAAAATCCTAAAAAAATTCACAAAAATAGAATCCATTACAAGGGTTTTCTTTAACTGATTGGTCATAGGCCTATTTCCCCTTTGAAAGAACGGTTAAAGATCTTTAATCAAATGGTGAAAGATCATGTTGCAATGACTGCAAAATATTTCCAATTTACCCAATCCATACATGTGCCCCTCTTACCTCTCGTCCAAAACACGCGTGTCTTGGTCTTTAACTGGTTAAAGGACCCTTTGACCAATGGTCAAAGGATCCCAAATGGCTTTATAAAAGGAAATCCCCGCCAACATTCAAAAGAACCACCAAACCCAATATTAATTAGGTTTTCTAAATTTCATCTCCCCATATCATCCGAGAAACTCGAGCTTAGTTAGAAAAATCCTCAGTGAAGATTGTATTTATTAAAAGTGGGTTCCTCCAAAATACTGAGCCAAACATTTAGGCAGTGAAGTTCCTACTTTTAAAACATCCCCCCCCCCCCTCAAGAAATAGAGACAGACATCTGTGCGCACAATGAAAAAATAGGTTTTTCGAAACAAAGCTCTTTCTGACTGAATGGAGCAACCTCATAGGGGACACTCCCTTGGGAAAAAATCATCTTGTGGTACACGAGATAAAAAGGCTCTGTAGAAATCTCGGGCAAATACCCCTTTAGCTAGGGCCTCATTTAGGTGATCGACTATGTTTTTTACAACGTTTATATTTAAAAGCCTAGTTTTTAACGAACACCTCTGTTGATGAGTTAAAATGACATACTCATATGTTAAATAAATACTAATAAAATGATACGAATAAATAGAACTTGAAAATATATTTTTCAAAACCGTTCTCAGGAAAACGGTAGTGAGTCGAGTCATTCTTAAACTTTTCTAACATCAAAGTCCAAAACCATACTACTCTAACCACTTCTTTGATTGAATAATTCCCGTCACTATGACGACATGCCAGAATACATGTTTTCTTGAAAATACGTGTCAAGCATCGGCCTTTGATTAACATATTTTTAATATATAAATATATCAATCCCAATAATTACTGAAGTGCTATATTAAGGACTAGGATCCGTAAATACCATAGTTTTGTAAATGTTATACTCGGTATCCCATCGACTACACCCGTAAATATGCCCCGTTTGTTAGAACTAATTTTTCTTTTATCCTAAGTCCTCTTGGGTCCGTAAGCGATATACCAAACAAAACTCATGAAACCCAAGCCTTATAATACATTTATCGACGTATTATGAATTAGGGGTTCCTCCATATCTAGTCCATATACTGGGTAACCAGCCTAAATAATACAACGCCTTTAGGATTTTAACTATGTCGATAAGGGATACATAAATCTCTTTCGGTGTCTTTGGGTACACTCCAGCCCTAAATACACCATCCCCTCTCCATACATGGTATTAAATTTTATCTATAACATTATATTTTTAACATTACACCTCCAAACTAGGCCCAATGATGATACCTTCTTGTTAGTGATTTCACTTCAACTATGAACCACCACTGAAGCAAGCCTCTCTCCCATAGATAGATTCTTTGCCCCTAAATCCAAATCCTACACTTGAAACACATCACGTTTGAACATATGTACAATCAAACTACATAAGCTTTTCCCTCGTGGCTACACGGGTGAAAAGGTGAAATATTGGGTCCTTCCGTGATCATAAGCCTCAACAATGTCTCTCTCGATATTTTCTCACATCGGAAGAATCCATATATCATATTATCTTTTAAACATTCTCTTAAACCTTAAACAATATATCAAAAATATCCCAAGCTACAATTTCTCGCCCGTGCGTGCACACACACACACTCACGTACTTTCTCTCACACTTACATACATATTAACATCTACTTGTTACTTGAATACACATTCACACAAAAGAACTCTTGTGTACCCACACTCGTTTAAGTTACATTCATAGACCTCTCACCAAATACCATTTCCATACTTAAGCATAAATCTACGTTTTAAGGGATGCTCAAACTAAGGTATCTAATCATGTTCTAAAATAAACTAAAAATTAATCACATAAAGTAAAGATCTATAATGAACATATAATTAATGAAGCATGAAGAACAAGTGGGATGCATAACACCTTCCCCACTCGTGACCTAGTTACCACACACTAAAACAAGAATCTATGGATGAATCGCAAACCTAAACTTGCCTTAATATTAGATAAAAAAGGAAAACTTGAACCTTTATTTTGTATATAAAATAAACTAGTGACTCTAAACAACTAACAACCCCTATCATGGAACATCTAGTCTCATATATGAACCAAGGGTGTGCGACCCAAACTTGATATGGTTTCTAATAGCTTCTAGGGGCAAACATTGAATCACCGAATCGATGACCCAACCTTAGGGAGAAATGGCAGATTGAGAGACAAGAACTACCGCATACCCACTAGTATCAAACCAGTGAGACTTGCATCACTAGGACAAAAACCCAAATGTATGGACGACCTCACTCCCCCCGAGTCCAATATAAGGCCCTCAACACCATATTGGCAGCTCTGCTGGGGATAAATCAAAAGAACCTAACTAACCTTATGCTTACTTTCTATTATGATGAATATATCTCTCCCTAATGACTAACTTACACATATTTTATAAATGATTAGTATCCTTAGGTTTATAGTGCTTTAGAATGTATATATGTGCCTAGGTCCTTATGTATGACATTGCACATTCTTCTAATTTTATAGGTATGCGCGAAGGACCTCGTGGTAAAACAAACTTTAAAATTTGTAAAAACAAAGATTACCTATTTGCATAACACATTCCATTGTCTTTATTTTCATATTGTTTAAACCATACACCCTCGAGGACAAAATTATCCAGCCAAATGGTTGGTCACCAATGGCTATTATCACTCTTTTCATGCACCCATCTGGTATATCGGACACATTCTCTCATGATCCCAAAGTCTCAATGAAAGCTAAAGTATGATGTTTGATGTTTGTTCAGTACTAGGTATGTCAAATAAACTTTCACGGCCATTTAGTACTAGGGTAAAGTGGTTTCACACGTACGTTAATGGTCATTTAATCCAAGGAGACTGTTATATCATGACCCTATGGAACTTAAAAGTGATCCATCAATTACAGATTAACATCGCCTTTTTCATATAGAGAAAAAGATCTAGGTACATATCCAATTGCAAAAAAAAAGAGAAGATACTTATCAGTCAATCACTTTGAAAAAAAAATTAAAAACGTGTCAAACGACCAGAGTTTGACACCCCATAAAATTCATAAATAGATTGATCAAGTCTAACACAAAAATCATAGGAATCAATAACATTTTATTACATTACAAGCATAACGAATAAATAAAATTCATCAAGTAATCGAATGCGATAAAATAGAAATACAGAATAAATAAAGTCCATTTATAATAATATTCAACTTCTAAGACAAATACATATAACTATGGAATAGAAATCTCGTCTACGCGACATAAAAGTAACACGTGCATACCATTTAACTTGGCATAACTAGTTTAAATACACGGCCTACTGAAGTATAAATAAATACAAGAAGTAAATGTGCTACACCTCCCGACTTCAATATCCTAAGAACGATGAATAGAATATCACAGGAGATACGCCTCCAACGAAAAATCCAAGTCTATGATAACAAAAATAGCCTAAGACCAGTGAAAAACATATTTAACAATAATGTAAACAACAAGTTTAGAAAGAACAAGAATTTAACTATAGTTGTTCCACAATAATACATCTTCTTCCTATTTTAAGTGGATTTTAAGTCATCTAAGTCACCTAGCCCAAACTATCTAAAATACATATATGGTTATACTCCCAAACCCAAATGTGACCCATCTGAATAAAATTCATCCGTTAGTTCATTGTTATTTACATTCTCATTCTTAAATTAACCTTTTATATTATGAATCATTTATCTTAGGGTATCATGTGTGTCAAGTCTATAAGTCCATCGAAATATCATGAAACTAGTATATATGTCCCTAGGATATGTGTTAGATTAATCCCGAGTCATAAGTTTGTACCAATACATCTGTAGTAAAAAATATATACACCACTAGTATAAGATGTAAACTGGTACGACCAAATCAAGTAACACAATATAAAAGTGCCTAAATCTAATGAAGATAATCTCTACATCTAACCTCCACATAATCTAAAAACTCAGTAAGCCTTTATAGTTCTTGTAAAACATCTCAATGATCAGTCCTATATTCAAGGTCCTCAATTGATATTAATTAAAATATACCCACAGATTGCTAAAAGTGTCATAATTTCTAAATTAATTAACTACTACGAGTTAATAACAAACTAAACAGTATTCGTATTCCTATGTTAATTAACTATATTAATTTGCAATCCAATACCCACGCAATTGTTGTTTTGACTACCTTAATTGAAATCTTAGGAAATCCTAACCATCATATCATAAATTCCCCCTAAGTCCCCTTAAAACTAAACGAATTCAAAAAAAAATTATGATCTGTGTGTATAACCCCAAAACGCTATCATGTGCACGACCCCAAAATCCCAAATCTCATAAACGCATGTTTTTTTCAATCCTAAGTCCCTTGCTACAAACCCAAACCCCGAATCCACCATTAATGGCTTGAACCAAGGTTCTACTACCTCAAATACACCCAAATATGGCCTAAAACACTAATACATCAATCTTCAAGTTATCTTTGCAAGTCTTAAATTTTTTAACAAAGATTTAAGTACTAATTTCGGAATCTAGGCTTAAGAACCCTAGCTTCACATTTATAAAAATAATATCTCAGATTTTTTTTTCAATATTCATATTTAATAAGGGACTTTTACATAATTGATTAACATGATTTAAAGTATAATAATTTCATTTAGGTTTCAAGGTTTAAATCATAGGATTTGACATCAAACTATCCTAATGCAATATCATTATCAATTAACAATTTTTAAAGTCTTGTTTTTAGACACCATATTCTAGAACTCCCCTAAGTCTCTCCTTAGGTCCCTAGCACCTCCCCATTCACTACAAACCCTAGGTCATACTCCGAGTACCGATCTAAAGGCCATCGAGTGCTTTCGAGCCTCGATTTAACTTCAAATCAACTTTATCGTCAGTTGAAAGCCCAATGAATCTTCGAAGAGCACTGAAACCCCTTTCCAACGGTCCTCCCCGTGCACTAAATGGTATAACGGTTCAGACGAACCATCTGTTTCCCTCGAAAACTAACTCGAAGACCATCAGACGCTATCGAGCTCCATTTGATCAAAGTCAACTCTTTAGCTAGAACGAAGACGAATGAATCTTCGAAGGGAACTAAATAATTATTCCAACGGTCTGCCCTTGTGCGAATCAGCTTTACGACATGGACGAATGACCTGTTTTACTCCGAAAGGACACCAGACACTTCCGGGCCCTATTTGACTAAAATCAACTCTCCAAAATGAGTTAAGCTCTTTGGAACATAGAACTTCCTCACTTAACCTTCACAATATCCCTCCCCACGTGCAATTTTGACTTACGGTTTTGATGAATAATTTATTACCATCTAACGATCTCCTGTCCAAAGGATCGACGGTCGCTTCTGAGCCCCGTTTGATCCAAAGTCATCTCCTGTACCCGGGAGAGGCCCAAAAGGACTCTTGAAGGTATCTTAATTACCTTTTTAATGGTATGAATTGAGCGTAATTTTGATATACAAATTGCATTCTATGATCATTTTTTGGAAAAATCTGAACGAGATTGTCGATTAACATGTCCTTTTCTCTGCCCATTAACAGTGTGTCTAGGGTCACCTGTCGATTGGCAGGGCTAGGTATATGCCGATCGATAGTCCCCCACCCTATATAAGGAGGTAATGAGCTCACTTTCAACACACACCTCAGATCCATCAATATCAGTGATCTCAATAGCATTCTTCTACAATTAGCGAAGTTTCCTTTGTATGAAATTCCATTGCACCTTTCATTCCCATCATTCTCATACCTAATGTAGCAAAACACTCCTTCTCTCTCATCCAACATTCATCCCAAGTTTCAAGGATTAAGATCAAGCCTCAAGTCTCTAAAGAAGGTCCAAACATCATTCTCTCCATAAATTACTATATTTTCGCACTAGTTATATAAATTCTCAATTTGGCTTTTACTTTAGTTCGTACACATTAATATCTCATCCTTTATTAGTTATATTGTACATAATTTCTTTTCTATAATAAAACCCAAAACAAAGAAAAGAGGGTTAAACCTATAAATTTCGATGGGATTATTCACCACATTTTCTTAAAATTAAAATATCTTTTATACACACACCTATATAATAAAATTCCCATTCGAATCTTTGGGATAAACCCCAACCTTTTGTCTCATGTGAACTACGTGGACTTTGATGCCTTTATAGGCTACGTAGGCATCTCGAGCTAAAAATCAAAGACTCGAGAGTCCTATTTTTATATTTTCATCTTTTTCCTATACATTATTCATATATATCATACTTGTGATTCATACTTGCGTCTTATCAAACAAATATTATCATTTCATCACGACAATTAATATCTCGATAAGCGCACACGACATATTTTATAATTATTATTTTGGAAACATTCCTTTAGATGACTTCACTCCATCATTTCCATGATGTGAGTCGAGAAATTTCGATATCCACTTATATATACATGCACACACACTCCACGGATAAATTAAGGAAAATAGTAACATTCCCATTTCGTAACTTAGCCTCCGAACCTCTGAATTATTGGTTTCGTAAGCATAAGTCTGTCTTTGATGTCGCACTCTCGAGGAGACAATGTGTTCTTTTATTTATTTTTTACAAAATAGGCTGGCAACTCCATTTCTTTACATCACCTCACATTGACGACGACCGAAACGCTCCCCTCTCCGAGCGCGCGCGCATGAGTGCCGACCCCGAGACGGAGGAAAACTGAAGGGATGGCCACAGTGTCGACTCCGCTGGGACTGACTTAAGAAGGCTAAACTCTATTTGCATAGGTGTTATCCTTTTCTACTTGTTTGCGTATGAACCTACCTGTGTGTTCCCTGTTTTTTCTCTCTAGGATACTCTCTATGTACACTTTACATTACTTACACGTAGGATCATTTATATCCAGATGTTGCACACACCACTTAGAATATTCGCGCTTAGGTGTCACTAGCACACACCTCCACTTATCACACTTGTATATATCCATGATCACTCACACTTACCACTCACCACTTGTAGTTGTCCCATGCTTAGGTTCACTACCACACACTAACTTATTGATATTTACACATCACTCACTCTCACGTATCCATACTTAGTGTAATCTTCATGCTCCATGCTAGATTTACTTTTCATGATACTTATACATTATTCCCTATTAGTATATTGCTCATCATGCCAAATAAAAATAATCTCTTCATAATATATAAATCAAGAATCATGCATTTTGCACACTACATCTCCAAGAGCATGGCTATTAACCAAAATTTTATTCCGTACGAGGGGGTCACTTTGTGATGGGAGCTGGTCTTACAGGTCGCATTTAGCCTAAGAAATATGACTCTCACCTTCCATTAGCCAAGTACCTTCGATCTATATTGAACGGTTCCCCCCGCATCGTACCGCTTGAATGAAGTCATGACATGAGATAAATTGAAGGGAAATCATTCACATACGCGGAGTATATCGAATTATCTCTCACATTTACTATCCCCATGAACTATATAATGAGGAAATAAATGTACACTCATGTATCTCAAATGGGCTTCCCACACTTACCGATTTCCCTCAAATGCAAAACCCGTGTCGTGCAAATCATTCCAGAGGGGGGAAGCTTTCCACTAACCCAACAACTGCATACCCTAATATAGGCATCAAACCTAGGGAACTCATATTAAGTTTGTCAGTTACTACTCGAAATTCTGTCGTAATGACAGGTCGGCATGCTGCCTAATTTTTTTTGCGATTTCATCTTTTTCCAAAATGGGACCCTGTCCACAAGCCTCGCAACAACTCAAATCATGTTTTTCATATTTTTCAAACCCAATTTTTTCGAGGCTCGGGTACTGTCCGACATTTCTTTTGAATTTAGGTAAACCTAATACAAGTGAAACGTAATAATAATAATGATAATAATAATAATAATAATAATAATAATAATAATTATTATTATTATTATTATTATTATTATTACGAGACCTTTTTCTCATTTTTTTTTCACTCCTTACAAAAGTGTCAGAAACCATTTTCCCCTCTTTTATCAAATACCAAAAATATTTTTCCTCCTTTTATCATAAAATACCAAAAATATTTTATCCTTCCCTTTCTAACAATGTCCAAAAACATTTTCCTCTTTTCCAAAAAAGAAGATTCTTCCTTCTCTCTTTCAAAATTAAATTTGGATCATTTTCCTTCTCAGGTCGATCGCATACCGGACCCTTGGTCTGGCTCCCTATTGGCTTTGGTCTTTCATAGAACCACCCCGAAGTTCCATTAGTTCTCCCTTTACTTCCTCCGAGTTCGAAATCCACCTTCACTAACTCTCTATGGAGACCGCAGATCAAGTACCGAATGTGCATCCTGATTTGATGACGATCCTAATCCAACTTTTTGCCAAGATTGTTAACCTTCAGATCGAGGTTCATGAGATGCAGCGAGCCCAGATCCCTATCCCTAAAGAGCCCGATATTTTCTTCCCTCTCACTATGGGTCCTCTCGTACCTGAGCTTATTTTGGTCCCGAAATAATATCAGCACGCTCCACGTGACCTCTTGCCAATAAGACACCATCAAGGGATACCCTTCCAATACCTTCTGATCTGAAGGAAGAAGAGTTGAACAAGGTCAAGGAGGATCTTAAGTTGTTGACCAAGATTTTGACCAAGTCCGAATCTCTGAGAACTAAATGGACTACACCCATATGTCTCCCTATCCTAAAGCAAGGTTGCCAGAAAAGTTTAAGATGTCCAACATTGAGAAGTTCGGGGGTAGTGGGCCCCCAATTTTCCATGTTCTAAGTTACCACTGAGCCATGACTTTCCGTGGTTCCTCTAAGGAAATAATGGCCCAGATGTTCTAACACACTTTAAAGGACAACGCTCTTTAGGAATATAGAATTCATAGTTGGGAGGATGTTTCCTATGAATTCATATCACAGTATAAGTACAATGAGGAATTAGAGGTTACATGTAGTGATTTAGAACTTCTCAAGCAGAATCTCGGAGAAACTTTCAGTAATTTCGTAGGAAGGTGGAGGGAGAAAGCGACCAATATGACAAGTCAACCTTATGAAGAGGAGCAAGTTAGTATTGTGAAGAAAAACCTCTTACCTATGTTCGAGAGACGATGAGAGGACATTATTACCCCCATTTTTTAGCCCTCTGGGAAGCAGAAGTGTATATTGACGAAAGTCTTGCCAAGACAGAAGTTAATCCAAATAAAGTATCCAGACAATTCTCTCCAAGAAAATATGACAAGCCTGCCATAGTTTTGACCATCAATAACATCTCTCAGCCTGAAACTTCATGGGTACGAGAAATCCGTGCTAACCCATTCAAAAAATAATACACTGAACTGCATGCTCCCCTCTCTAAAGACTTTTTTTTGGAAATTAGACTTTTATTCTCAATTATCAGAAGACATTGCCTCTTCTAAATGTCTTATAGCAGTGGAAAACTCAATGAAAGAGAGGAACAAGAAACATAAATTAGGTTCTTTATAAAATATAACCATTAGAAGAGCAAGAGATGAAGAGAGAATTAAAAAGAGCTTAAAATCTCCAAAGGAAAACACAAGACTCCAATGGACGGTAGACATGTCTAATAGAAGGGAGACCCCAATTATCTACTTGGATAAGAACTTTGAGATTCTTTCATAAGCCATTCAAGATAAGAGAAACGAAATCCTTATACTCTGAGCTCCATATCTTAGCAAGAAAATCAATCACTTGATTTGCCTCTCTATACGAGTGAACTATTTTGACCATAATCATCTCCAATAATCTCCTGATTTTAAACACAACCCAGTTGATTTTCCATGGAGGTTTACTTTTATTGAGGATTACATCCACTGGAACCTTGAAATCACCCTCTATCAAAAGATCATAGTCTATTCAGTCCATAAAGAACTCAGGACCTTTAAGCAAATCCAAAGCCTCGGCTTACATATTTGACACCATTCCAAACTAAGCATCAAATGCCCAAATCATCTCACCTGAGTGATTTATAAGCATTCCTCCTCCACCTCCCTTTCCTGGATTCCCTGTAGAAGTTCAATTAATATTAATCTTTAAAGTACCTATTGGAGGAGGACTCCATTTGACATATAATATCTTTTTTGGTATTGAATTGTTAAGGTGACTTTATGTAGAAAAATTTCATAATTTATATGAGTAAGAACTAAAAACACACTTGGTGAGCTATCATCAAATCTGCATTTGTTCCTATATCACCATAAACACTAACATACAATTGATGGAACAACTCTGCTAAAAAATGGTTTACTTTTACCCCATAAATACACCATTGGAAAATTTTATTTGTCAAACCTCCTCATTTTGATCTTTTAATCCCATACTCCATAGTTATTTTATCCCAAATTTTAAAAAGAACATCTCCACCCTAAAAATGTGGTCGAATTCTTCTTCTTAAGACTTCGAATAACAATAGCATTTGGAAGGACCTCTGAATCCAATAGACTTTATTCTATCATCTGTAGGAAGGATATTATTCATTAACTTCCACATAAACATTAAAATTTTAATAGGGAGATTCTTATGCCAAATAATTTTTCCACTGAATCTGGTAGGACTCAATTTTTTGCATATATTTCAAGTTGAGGTAATGGAGAAGGTGCTTGTTCTTGTAGGTTTCCAATTAAGAGAATCCAGTTCATTTGAAATTATTTCATTTAAATTCATCACTTTGGTAGTCACATATGGATTAAATACATGCTCTAACTTCTCCTTATTCCACATTTGGTCTAGAATCCAGTAGTCCTTTAACTGAATTGCTTCTATCACAACTGCTGACTTGCATTCAGTAATACTACAGTTATCCTTTACAGTGTTTATATTTCCTTCTCCAATAAGCCACATCATATCGTCTTCATCTATGTCCCTTACAGAACACATTCGATTCCAAGTCTACGCATAACCTCTAATAGGACCAAAAGAAGGGTGATGCTTTCTACAGTAAGTTGCCTTCATGAATTGAGACCAAATTGAAGTTTGTTGTCTAAAATTCCACCAAAATTTCATACAAAGAGAGGAGTGAACATCATTTATATATCTTAACCCCAAACCACCTTCATTTATAGGCTTGGCAATATCATCCCAACCACACCAATGAAATTTTTTGTCTCCAAAACTATTACTCCAAAGAATTTTGCTAGAGGAGAAAATATTCTATTGAGGATAGCTTTAGGAGGACTTAAGGAAAACAATAGGTACAAGTACATAGAAGAAAGCATAAATACAATCTCACCTCCTAAACTTAAAAAAATTGCCTTTCACCCTTGAATTTTGTAAGATGTGAGTGCAGATTTTGGGAGGCGTCGCCTGGAGTGTGTTTAGACTTGACCAACGTTGCTGCGCCTACGTATCCATCTCGTTATGGAATCAAAGTCTGCATAGTTCGTGAGTCTGTATGATACTTCAAAAAACTCATTTTTTTTTGTGGTTTTGGTAGTTTTGGTGCGCGGGGGTGCCAAATCCCACTAACCGCCTCTCAAACGCCCATATACCGTAATGCAACTATGAAAATATACTTGTCACTATCGAATCAGTGACAGGTCTCAAGAGGTGTGTGGGGGAGAAGATCTAGGTTTTCTCTCCTTACTTTGCCCCCAAGACCATCATCCATCAAATGAGGGGGGACCGTCGTTTTATAACAAAAGTTCCTCAAGTGTACTTGACACATGTCATGTTCTCTATGGAACTAAGTCTCCAATATTCATAGTGCAACTTGTCACAATATATGTGGTGACATATTGAAATGAACAAATCAAATCATTACTAGAGTATTGTATAGTGTAATTTATCTAACGCAAAGTATACGCAATATATTAAATTGTGCGTAATAATATGTTAGCTCGTGTACGGCCTGGATTATAGTAAAACTTGATTAATCATAAATCAATATTTGATCAAATCTGTGGGGTTAGATTATTAGAGTATTGGTGGTTAATTTATTTAACCCCACTTTACAAATTCTTTGTGATAGAAAGAACTTTTGCGTGCATATTTTTCATCGTTGCTTGAAAAGCTACTCTAATCAAAATCCTCAAACACCTACAAAATATAACAATCTCAAGTATAGAGGTAAAGTAAGGGTATCAATCCACTTCCAAGGGGATAAATCAAAGCGAACACGATTGTAATTCACTTTTTCTTTTTATTTGTTCTTTTACACTTTTCTAATTTTTTTTTTAGACTTTTCAATATTAAAACAATTGGGTGAGGTGAAATAAGACTAAACTAAATTATGAAATGAAAATAACTAACTAGAAAGTGACTAAAAGTGAAAATAGGTCTAACACTAAAATAAGAGATAAAGTGAGGTAAATAATTGTGAGAACAATCAAGGAATGGGATTCCACCACAAATTTTAGCTATTCTAATTAATTAATTTAATTATTTGAATTCTCCCAAATTAATATCAAAATTACAAATCAACTCTCGTTGAAAATGTAATTTTAATAGTAACCTTTTAGAAAATTAAGTTTCACACCACACAACTCTAGAAAATAGATCTACATTCCTTTTAATCAATGACCTGCTAGGATCGATCAATTAAAATTTATGTAAATCTAAGAAAATAAATGTAGAGTTGAAATTCAAGGAATAATACCTCACTTAAGAAACCCCTATCTCTAGTTAGAATCTAAAATGGGTATTATAAATAGAAATTTGATTTTCTCTCAAAAATCATTTACCCTCTCTCGAGGCGTAAATTTAAGGGTGAGGGATCAAAATTAACATTCATATGGAATTTGCAAGTAATCAAACTAATTAAACTAAAATAGCATCAAATAAGGGTTTCCCCCCACTCCTTGAAAGGGGATTTAGCCTAACATGATATTAAACATGATGAACAAATAATCAAGGCTACTAAAATAAAATAAAAGGGAATAGAACAAGCAAACCAAATCTCTTTGAGAAATTTGAACTCTAATCTTCCAATTTGAAGCATACAATCCCTCTAATTGAGCATCCAAGTGATTTGAAATTAAATATCCACTCAATTAACTCTCTTACAAAATTTAACCTCACAAATATCTAACAAAAATAAAAAAAAATCAATTTACAAATATTTCTACCTAATTTATTCTAACCCAACTCTCTACTTTTATCTAGAATTTTCTCTCTCTATTTGATGATCTCTCTCTTCAAATGGAGACTTGAGTCTTATTTTATAGTAGATGCATGGCACACATGGGGATAAGGGGTATTTTTGGGAAGGTTTAATGGGCATGAAAATGGAGTGTGTACATGAGGTAAGAGAGGTGTGATGGCAAGTGGGTTAAATGGGGTGACACAGTCAGATTTGATTTAGAGGGTATAATGGGAAATTGGATTAAATAGGTAGTTGGGGGTATTTGGGTAAAAGGAATTAAATTGGTTTTAAGCACATGTGAGTTTAAATGACTTGGTTTTGATTTTGTTGTTTGGCAGGCAGAGGAAATCGTGGGAGGGAGACAAATGGGTTTGGACATGGGTGAAAATGGTTTCGGTTCACAACCGGTTGGAGGATGGCGGTAGGGGAGATCGGGTTAGTTGCGACTTTGTTGCGGTTTCGGGTATGGTAAGATCAGTGAGTGAACGAGGGTCGCAGGTCAGATCGTTTGTCGTCGGAGCTTGGTATCCGTTATGAAGGTAGCACCGACGGGGGTAGCAGTGCACGGGTTCAAACATCACCAGAGGGGATTTGCAGGAGGTTCCACCGGCGAAGGGTCCGGTTTGAAGATCCGAGGCTGGGTCGAACGTGGCGGGTATGCGGTCGGTGGTAGGTCGATCCGCGTCGGGGTGTTGGTTCAGTAGGTGGTGGGGCTGCTGGGTATGTTGAATGGAGTGGTTTGATTGGAGATGGGTGTAGGGTAATAGGGTTGTGGAGGTGATGAGAGAGATGGGTTTAATAGTGGTGTGGCAATGGAGGTTTGAGGAGAGAGAGAGGAGAGTTTTAGTCGAAGGTTGAAGATAGGTGTGGTGATGATTAGGTGTAGTAGGGTATAGGAAGGTTAGGTGAGGGTGAGGGGTTATGTTTGGGTGTGATGATATGTGTAGGATTAAAGGTGTGAGTGATTTTAGGATAAGGGGAGTTTATGTGTGTGTTTTATTTGGACACCTAAAATAACACTAACAACCTAAAAGTAAAAATAATCAAACAAAATCTAACTAACTAAAAAAAGTGAAAATAAAAATATTAAAACTTAAGAAAATAAAATCCTAAGTTATTAAGAACTAAATAAAATAAAATAAAAGAAATAAACAAATGAAAAATCTAACAAAAGTCCTAAAATATAAAATCTAATAAACTAAAAATAAACTCCTAAAACTAATCCTAATAAAACTAAAAACTAATAAAAATAAAATAAAATAAAATTATAAAACTAGAAAATAAACCTAAATAAATCTAAAATAAAACCAAATAATAAAATGAATCAACTAAAATCTAAAAAAAATATAAAAGGGCACAACCTAAACATACACGGGGTTCAGGGTAGGTTTAGGCTCGGTTAGGGTGGGCTATGGTTACGAGATTGGTATTTAGCACCATAAAATGCGCATTTGCCTCGATATATATCTTTTAATGCCGCAAACGGACGTTTGACCTACAAGATAAATATTTAAGCACATAAGACCCATATTACCGAGAATTAGCAACTAAAGTACGTCTATTCGGGTATAAAATGTACATTTTTGGGTGCTTATCACTTTGCTTTATTTTCTGCACCATATCTTCAAAATATATAATATTATTCCTTCCACTATATATAGAACAACTTAGGTACTTGATTGGATTAGACTTCAGCTACATCCCTATTATTTCCTTAAGCTTGTTGAGAGATCTAAGGAAAATTTTCTTTGAGTCCATGAACTTACTTTTCCCCTTCTTGATAGAGTTCCCTGACACCTTTGCATAATGACTTAGCACTTTCATAACCTTCTTGACTTCCTTCATCGATCCTGAGCTGAAAATGATAATATCATCTGCAAAAGATAAATGGTTAAATTTAGGGCTGCCAAGGGGCATTTTATATCCCACATAACTAGGATTAGACAAGATATTTTCAAGGTTTTTTTAGAGGACATATGCCATAATGATGAATAGGCTAGGGGAAAGAGGGTCCCCTTGCCTTAAACCTCTATAGGATTTGAAGAAGCCTGATGTAATACCCCGACTAAATAAATACCGGGTAGATACTCCTTTATTCAAATTAATACAAACTGTCAAGTTGGTTCAGTTCATAGCATCACTGTCGAAAAACATTTTAACAATTTCTAGCCACCTAATATTTAAAAAGTAAGTTGTCAATTTTAATTAAATTCGATTGACATACAACCAATTTAAATTATGAAATGCTAATATAACAACCACAACATATCCATAATAGAATAACAATAAATCTGGAGGAATACTCCTCCCAATAATCCGAATGCTGATTACAACCAAATACAAAGTTTGAATCACTAATTAATTAAATCCAATACTGAAATAAAACTGATTAAATATGATGTCTCTAAGAAAAAAGGGGAAACATGCCCTACAGATAAGTGAGTCTGAGATGGAATTAAAATAAAAAGTGGAGGCGTCTCTAATCAAGGTCCTGTAACTTCCACATAAGCTACAGCACGTCCCTGGAATGGAATTCCTAAGCTTGATACTCTTGTGGCTGGGCACCTAAAAGATTTTTACAAGAAAATATATTTGAAAGCAAACGGGTCAGAGCACGATTGTGAAAACAATTTAAAATACAGCAAGTGTTTAATATCATTAAACAGTGAATATAAAATACATGATAGTGTGTGCACTCACATGAGTTCCTCACCTCTCAACTAGTCGTGCACTCCTACGTACCCGTACCCATTCTAGTTATTCCACTAACTAACTAGTCTAATTCAATGTCTGATTTTACTGTACTATTCACGGTTTAATTCCCGAATTCTTAATATAAACTGAGAGTTTTACCATCATTCCTCATAATTAGTTACAATAATTACTAAGAGTTTTTCCATTGTTAATTCTACAAAGATGTTACATTAATGATACACTTGTGCTTATATAAATAGTTCATTTCCATATTTTAGTATATCAATCTCATCATAAATATAGAACAATGGCACCCCTAGTCTAAGCTCCGGTGCACACATACTCTGCTATCAAATCCCGGTACATCACGTACATAAGGACCACGTATTCCGAATCTCTCAGGAACCATTTCGATAACAATCACACACAATGGAGGCGAACATAGTTCACATCCCATGGGTCACGCACATACCTACGCTCCGATGTTCAGCAGACTTATTAACTCCTCAATAAGTCCTTCTCTGACCTATGTCCTCGAGGTACCAATCTAAATCCCCCCGTAGGCACACAAAGATTAGATGGCTCTGATCGAACGTCGACTTCCCGTGATAGCAAGTATGGTAGGTATGTTATACACAGATAACCACATATACTAAGAATTCACACATCTTAGATATCTTATAATATTAACAGAGGTATATTCCTCATTCCTATACCATCATTAATGTAGTAAACTTATAAGTCCTCGAATCATATACATCATAGATAATCAATTCTTCTCACGTCGCAAATTCAAGTACTTATTTCCTAACCCATAGAAGTTATCCGATTTATTATAAAATTTTAAGTTTTAATACTCAACGTACTCCAATCTCACAACTATACCCACTAGTCAACAAGGGAAGGTTAACACTTAATTAAATAAGTTTACGGGAAGTTTAAAATAAAATCAGGCTTAAAAAGGCCATTATGTCAACTCGTTTGAATGAGGTAGTTCGAACGAGTGCTGTTCGAACGAAGGCTTCGAATGAACTCTTTATAAGGGGTACTATCATCTCGTTAGAAGTCTAATTCGAACGAGCTCGTTCGAACGACCTGGGCAGGTCTTCTAACGAGATGGCAGAGTACGCCCAAAAATTCCCAAAGTTCATTTTTCTTCATTTTTCTCTTCTCTAAATCCATCCTAAGATCATCCCAATAACGTTTTATTATTTTTAAACTACTCTAAGTCCTCCTAGGTTGCTTCTTAACATATTATTGGGGTCAAATCCTCCTAATCAACATGAAATTATCATAAATCCCCAAATTTTACCCCAAATTCTATGAACATGAACCCAAAATTTTATTGTACCTAAATACTCATCATTAATCCGTTTTTAAATCATCAAAAGTTCAATTTTTGCGTATTGAATTCGTCCATAATCAATGTACATGCAAGCCCTATCCAAAATCATGAGTTTCACAACAATCCCATTGGTTTTTAATCAAAACTTTTAAGGCAAATAAAGTTTATACACTAAACATGAACGAAATATTCATTGCGATTAATTACATCAAATTACTTGCCTTAAATACGATGTTCTGGTTCATTGTTTAAGATCAATGGTTGGTTCTCTCTTCTTTCCGATCATAAATTCCTTTCAAATTGCTGGTGATGGAGGAGGGTTTGGTTAGGAACTTCTTTTAACCTCTCTCTAACTCCTCTCAAAACTCCCGTAGCCCACTCTCTTGTCTTTGGCTGCTAATGGCCTTAGTGGCCTCACTAATTATTAATAAATAACCATCCAAATTCGTGGATCTTAATTCCTAAATATTTAAAATTACCAAAATACCCTTCTAGGTTGCCGGTTTGGCCTAAAAGTTCCCCGGGACCCAAACTAAACTCTCGGCTAGTGTTTTCTGACTATTTCGACCCTTCCGGACACGTTGGTGCCCTCAAAATGATCATTCGGTTGATGAAAATATAATTTACTTTTTAATTTAAATAAATTCATTTCTGACACGACTGACGCGCGCATCCCAACTAAATTTCCCAAATTGTCGTATTTCTGCCTTGTGACAATTTTAATATTTTCAATACTCATATATTACCATATATTCTCAGAAATATTCAATTTTAACATCATACTCAAATACCATCTCACGTCTCGCTGGTATTTACATCCGGATTAATTCCCAATTAATTCTCATTTAATTCAATTAATCCCTTTAATAAAAATCAATAAAAATTACGGGGTATTACATACTTCCCTCCTAATAACAGAATTTCGTCCCGAAATTCGAAACTAAAGAATACCTGGTAAAACAGCTCTGGATAACGTTCGGGCATCTCATCCTCGCGCTCCCATGTGGACTCCTCGACATTATGATGCCGCCATTGAACGCGTACTATTGGTACTATTTTCGACCTCAGTTTCCTCTCGCTCTTGTCCAGAATAGCTATAGGTCCCTCCTTGTAGGAACTATCAGGCTGAAGATCGATGTCCTCTAAAGAAATGTGAGTATGGGCCAAATCATCCCTAAAATATCTTTTTAGCGAGGAAATATGTAACACGTCATGAATCCTATGCAAGTGCTCCGATAGTCCAAGTCTATACGCTACTGGCCCAATTCGCTCGATGATAAGAAATGGCCCCACATATCTTGGTGCCAGTTTCCCCTTCTTTCCAAAACGCATAATCCCCTTCATCGGAGATACTCTGAGTAGCACCTAGTCCCCCACCTTGAACTCTCTGAAGAACCTCTTAGCATCGGCATAACTCTTTTATTGATCTTGAGCCACCCGAATACGGCTCCGTATCATCTTATTTTTTGCCGAAGTATCCTGAATCTTTTTTGACCCAAGGATTTTGTTATCCCCCACCTCTAACCAACATGCTGGGGAACGACAAGATCTACCATACAATGCCTCAAATGGAGCCATGCCAATGGTGAACTGGTAGGAGTTATTATAAGCAAACTCCACCAGTGGAAGGTACTTCTCCCAACCACCTCCAAAGTCTAGGATGCATATACGTAACATGTCCTCAAACATTTGATTCGTTCTCTCAGTTTGCCCATCTGTTGGCGGGTGGTACTCCGTACTCAGCCGTAACTCTGTACCCATTGCCTCCTGGAAACTCTCCCAAAATCGTGAAATAAATATCTTGTCTCGGTCAAACACGATATTGAGAAGCACCCCATGAAGTCTCACAATCTTAGCTATGAAAATCTGGGCATACTGTCCCGTAGTGTAGTCTCTTCGGGCTGGCAGAAAATGAGCAACTTTGGTCAGTCTATCCACGATTACCCATATGGAGTCGTGACCCCTCTGCGAAGGAGGTAACCCCATAATAAAGTCCATAGATATTCTCTCCCATTTCCACATCGGAACCTCTAACGTCTGTAGAAGTCCTGCCAGTCTCTGATGGTCCACTTTTAGTAGCTAATAAGTGGCGCATTTAGAAATGAACACGGCAATATCTCTCTTCATCCCGCTCCACCAGTACTGTCGTCTCATGTCTTGGTACATCTTATCCCCACCAAGGTATACCGCGAGCCGTGCGACTCTGTCATTACCTCGTGTCGCAAGTCTTCCCTTTCCGAAATGACCAGTCTTCCATTGAAGCGTAATCCCACGTCTGAACTAACGGTATAGGACTCGGCTCCCTCTGTTAGCAATCGAACTATCTGCTCCTGACAGAATGAGTCTTTTTCCTAGGCCTTTATCACTCTCGTAACAATCTGAGGTGTAACAGTCATCACAGACATGAATGATCGGGCCACTGCATCCTGGTGTCCCAACTCCTTCCATTTAGCTTTCCACACCTCGGCCACCTCATCTACTGGCCTACGGCTCAACGCGTCTGCTACCACGTTAGCCTTCCCTAGGTGATATTGGATATCAAACTGATAATCCTTCACAAACTCAAGCCACCTACGTTGATGCATATTCAGTTCCTTCTGTGTGAAGAGGTATTGTTGAGACTTGTGGTCTGTAAACAATCAAAATTTCTCCCCCAGGAGATAGTGTCTCCAAATCCGAAGAGCGAATACAACTGTCGCTAACTCCAAGTCATGGGTGGGGTAATTCTTCTCGTAAGGCTTAATCTTACGGGGAGCATAAGCTATAGCCTGACCCTCCTGCTGTAGTACACCTCCAAGTCCTTGTAAGGATGCATCGGTGTGGATTAGATACTCAACTCCCGGTCTGGGCAATGCTAACACAGGAACCGAGGTCAACTTGTCCTTCAGCTCATCGAATGCCAACTAATAGGCATCGTTCTAGATGAATGGCACACCTTTGCGAGTCAAATGTGTCAAAGGACCCGCTATCTTTGAGAAAGCCCGAATAAACCTCCTGCAGTATCCTGCTAAGCCTAAGAAACTACGAATCTCAGTCAGTGTCATGGGTTGTCCCCATTCCCTTACTACGGTTACCTTACTCGGATCAATAGATATCCCCCAGTCTGAAATGATATGATCCAAAAACTGTACCTCCTTCAGCCAAAACCCATATTTCTCATACTTTGCATACCGCTCGTTTTGTCTGCAACACCTGCCTCAAGTGCTCGGCATGCTCCTCTTCTGTCTGGGAGTAGACCAGAATGTCATCAATAAAGACGATGATGAACTGGTCTAGGAACTCTCTGAACACCCTATTCATCAAGTCCATAAACACAACTGGAGCGTTGGTTAGGAAAAAAGGCATAACCCGAAACTCATAGGAACCATATCTCGTCAAGAAAGCAGTCTTCGAGACGTCCTATTCCCTGATACGCAACTGATGGTATCCCGATCGTAAGTCAATCTTTGAGAAGAAGGAAGCTCCTCTCAACTGGTCGAATAAGTCATCGATTCGGGGCAACGGATACTTATTCCGTACCGTGACTTTATTCAACTCCCGATAATCTTCACACAACCTCAACAATCCATCTTTCTTCTTCACGAATAGCACAGGGGCACCCCACGGTGAAGTACTCCTACGAATAAACCCCTGACCCACTAATTCTTCTATCTGATCCCGTAACTCCCTCATCTCTGCTGGAGTCATACGGTAAGGCGCGCGGGCTATTGGCAGAGTTCCCGGCGTCAAATCGATAACAAAATCTATCTCTCTACTAGGCGGTAATCCCGAAATATCCTGAAACACATCAGTAAACTCACTAACAACGGGAATCGAATCGAGTGGTGATACCACTTCCTTATAGGTCTCCTCCTCTATATAGTACAAGTGAGTGGACGATTCTCCCTCAGAACGAGGCATCGCCACTAAGAACATCTCTTGCCCGGGAATGGAAAAAATAATACTCCTGCTAAAACAGTCGATCATGGCTCGATATGCAACTAGCTAGTCCATACCAACGATCACATCGTACTCGGTCATCTCGAATACTAACATATCAGCGGTTAAGGTAAACCTCCCGATTTGTATACCCACACCTCTACAAATAAGAGAAATCATAGAACCCCTACTTAATGATGAATCTACGCAAGTAATCATGCTCTCTGCAGTGTCTAACAACCCCATGGTGCATGCAAATCTCGTGGCAATGAAACAATGTGTGGCCCCCGTATCAAATAAAATACGCCCCATAGTCCCCTAAATAGAGAACATACCCTCAATAGCAGGTGGATCCTGTGGGACTGCAGCCTGCTGGAGTTGGTAAACTCACCCGTACTGAAGCTATCCCTGGTGCACTGGGACTACCGGGATGGGTGACAAGGCTGGCATCTGTGGTGGTGCTGGGAGGGCTACGGGAAATAAAGGTCTCTGGGGATCGTGTCGAGCTCCCTGCTGCTACTGCTATGGGGACCTGCCCCTATCAGGACACTCTTGGAGTTTATGGCCAATCTTGCCACAAGTAAAACATTTCCTCGCAAAATTTCCCCCTCTCGGACCCTGCTGCCCACGGCCCTGGTGGCCGTTGCCATTCCTCCCCTGGCTGTGATGGACCTGATGAAACTGCTGCTGTTGGCCATGCTGGCCGTGCTGACCCTGACAAAAACCTCCCTAACCATTCCTGAAACACCCAGATCTAAACCTCTTCAAATCCCCCTGCTGGGAACCCTGTTCACCCTACTTGTGCTGACCCTGAGCTGATTGTGCTCCGCTAGCACCATTTCCCCCTATCCTGCCCTGATGGCTGAACTCTCTTAATCCCTTACCCTCTGACAAGTTAAAGCGGTGGTCCTGGCAGTGAAGTAGTGCTGCGTTAACCACATCAGAATAAGTGGCCAATGAGAGATTTCCCCATAAGTGCTGACGGATCCTCTAAGTAAACCCATCCATGAATTTTTGTATCTTCTTCTCCTCTGTCGAAATCTCATCAGGAACGATATTCAGAAGATTGGTGAACTCGGCCTCATACTCTGCCACTGTCTTCCCCTCCTGCTTGAGGTTCATCAACTTCTTCCTCATCTCGGTGTGAACGGTTGAGGGAAAGTACTTGCGGTCAAACTGCACCCAGAACTTCTGAATAGAAAGGATATCTCTCTCTTCCGCGGTGGTAATGGACTCCCACCACTGGAACGCTGATCCTACTAGCTTAAAATTAGCCAGTATCTATCTCTATACATCCGTACACTCGTACATCCTCAAGTGATTTTGGATGTCCTTCTTCCACTGATTGGACACAACGACGTCGGAGCTACCTGCAAACTCCGGAGGGTGTGCTTTCTGAAAAGCATCATCAACACGTTCCCAAGCAGACGGGAATGCATGAGCCTGTACTTGCGCTACTATCGGTGCCTGAGGCGGTGCCTGCTGTAAAACTTCTAGAGAATCATTCATCGCTTGGGCTACAATAGCGGCAACCTCTGCGGCATTCATAGAGCCCTGAACTGGTGCAGGCTGTGGCTCGGGCTGAGTATCCCTGGGAACTCGCTGTGCACGTTGTGGAGGCATATGAAATGAGAGTAAAATCTTATGAGTTTGCATTTATTATCTCAAAATAGCTGAAGAGTGAAACATACACAATAGAGTACAACAATCCTAAAATATATGGCTCTATATCAAAGAAAGCTCAGCGGAAACATAACAAGTCGTACAGATCCTAAGGACACTAGAACCTGATGCTCTGATACCACCTGTGACACCCCGACTAATTAAATACCGGGTAGCTACTCCTTTATTCAAATTAATACAAAATTCCAAGTTGGTTCAGTTCATAGCATCACTGTCGAAAAATATTTTAACAATTTCTAGACACCTAATATTTAAAAAGTGAGTTGTCAATTTTAATTAAATTCGATTAACATACAACCAATTTAAATTATGAAATGCTAATATAATAACCACAACATAGTCACAATAGAATAACCATGGAATAATAATGAATCTGGAGGAATACTCCTCCCAATAATCCGAATACTGATTACAACCAAATTCAAAGTATGAATCAATAATTAATTAAATTCAATACTGAAATAAAACTGATTAAATAAGAGGTCTCTAAGAAAAAAAGGGCAACATGCCCTATAGATAAGTGAGTCTGAGATGGAATCAAAATAAAAAGTGGAGGTGTCTCTAATCAAGGTCCTATAACTTCCACAGCAGCTACAGAACGTCCCTGGAATGGAATTCCTAAGCTTGATGTCCTTGTGGCTGGGCACCTAAAAGATTTTTACAAGAAAATAGATTTGAAAGCAAACAGGTCAGAGCCCGATTGTGAAAACATTTTAAAATACAACAAGTGTTTAATATCATTAAATAGTGAATATAAAATACATGATAGTGCGTGCACTCACATGAGTTTCTCACCTCTCAACTAGTCGTGCAGTCCTACGTACCCGCACCCATTCTAGTTATTCCACTAACTAACTAGTATAATTCAATGTCTGATTTTACTATACTATTCGCAATTTAATTCCCGACTTCTTAATAAAACTGAGAGTTTTACCATCATTCCTCAGAATTATTTACAATAATTACTAAGAGTTTTCCCATTGTTAATTCTACAAAGATGTTACATTAATTACACACTTCTGCTTATATAAACAGTTCATTTCCATATTTTAATATATCAATCTCATCATAAATATACAATAACGGCACCCCAGACTAAGTTGCGGTGCACACATACTCTGCTATCAAATTCCGGTACATCACATACATAAGGACTACGTATTCCGAATCTCTCAGGAACCGTTTCGATAACAATCACACACAATGGAGGCGAACATAGTTCACATCCCATGGGTCAGGCACATACCTACGCTCCCATGTTCAGCAGACTTATTAACTCCTCAATAAGTCCTTATCTGACCTATGTCCTCGAGGTACCAATCTAAATCCCCCCGTAGGCACACAAAGATTAGATGGCTCTGATCGAACATCGACTTCCCGTGATAGCAAGTATGGTACGTATGTTATACACATATAACAACATATACTAAGAATTCACACATCTTAGATATCTTATAATATTAATAGAGGTATATTCCTCATTCCTTTACCATCATAAATGTAGTACACTTATAAGTCCCCGAATCATATACATCATAGATAATCAATTCTTCTCAGGTCGCAAATTCAAGTACTTATTTCCTAACCCATAGAAGTTATCCGATTTATTAATTAATTTTAAGTTTTAATCCTCAACGTACTCCAATCTCACAACTATACCCACTAGTCAACAAGGGAAGGTTAACACTTAATTAAATAAGTCTACGGGAAGTTCGAAATAAAATCAGGCTTAAAAAGGCCATTCTGTCAACTCGTTAGAAATCTCGTTCGAACGAGGTAGTTCAAACGAGTGTCATTCGAACGAAGGATTTGAATGAAATCATTAGAAGGGTTACTGTCATCTCGTTAGAAGTCTCATTCGAACGAGGTCGTTCGAACGACCTGGGTAGGGCTTCTAACGAGATGGCAGAGTACGCCCAGAAATTCCCAAAGTGCATTTTTCTTCATTTTTCTCTTCTCTAAATCCATCCTAAGATCATCCCAATAACGTTTTAATGTTTTTAAATTACTCTAAGTCCTCCTAGGTCGCTTCTTAACATATTATTGGGTCAAATACTCCTAATCAACATGCAATTATCATAAATCCCCAAATTTTACCCCAAATCCAATGAACATGAACCCAGAATTTTATTCTACCTAAATACTCATCATTAATCCGATTTTAAATCATCAAAAGTTACATTTTTGCGTATTGAATTCGTCCATAATCATTCTACATGCAATCCCTATCCAAAATCATGAGTTTCACAACAATCCCATTGGTTTTTCATCAAAACTTTTAAGGAAAATAAAGTTTATACACTAAACATGGAGGAAATATTCATTGCGATTAATAACATCAAATCACTTGCCTTAAATACGATGTTCTGGTTCGTTGTAGAAGATCAAGGGTTGGTTCTCTCTTCTTTCCGGTCACAAATTCCTTTCAAAATGTTGGTGATGGAGGAGGGTTTGGTTAGGAACTTCTTTTAACCTCTCTCTAACTCCTCTCAAAACTCGCGTAGCCCACTCTCTTGTATTTGGTTGTTAATGGCCTTAGTGGCCTCACTAATTATTAATAAATAACCATCAAAATTCGTGGATTTTAAATCCTAAATATTTAAAATTACCAAAATACCCTTCTGGGTTGCCGATTTGGCCTAAAAGTGCATCGGGACCCAAACTAAACTCCCGACTAGTGTTTTCTGACTATTTCGACCCTTCCAGACACGTTGGCGCACTCAAAATTATCATTCGGTTGTTGAAAATATAATTTACTTTTTAATTTAAATAAATTCATTCCTGACGCGACTAATACGCGCGTCCCAACTAAATTTCCCAAATTATTGTATTTCTGCCTCGTGACAATTTTAATATTTTCAATACTCATATATTACCATATATTCTCAGTAATATTCAATTTTAACATTATACTAAAATACCAACTCACGTCTCGCTAGTATTTACATCCGAATTAATTCCCAATTAATTCTCATTTAATTCAATTAATCCCTTAAATAAAAAAATTAATAAAAATTATGGGGTATTACACCTGCATTATCTCCATTGAGCATGACAATGAACAATAATTTAAGACGATCCTCCATATTAAATCCACCCATACTTCACAGAATACCATTATTCTCATGACCTTTATTAGTAACAATTGAGAGACCCTATCATAGGCTTTTGTCATATCTAAATTTAAGATGATATTGCCTACAAAATTTTTATGGTGGATTATAGATAAACATTCTTCAGTCGTAAGAAAATTTTCTATAATAGACCTACCTTTAATAAATCCTAAATGAACGGTAAGATGATATGATTTAAAATTTTTGCAACTCTTTCATTTAGGATTTTATAAAATGTTTTGTTGACAAAATTTTGCATATTGATTGGCCTAAAATCATTAAATGACTGGGGATTCCCAGACATAGGAATTAATGCAATTTTAGAGGTAGTGGTGATCTTGGGAAGAATAGAGCCTGCAAAGAATCTATGAACTGCCTTCAACACATAACATTTCATATCTTCCCAAAATAAATTGAAGAAGAAACCATTGAACCCATCCACTCTAGGACCACTTTAGGCATTGTGACCCTTCACAACATGTTCAATGTCTTCCATTTTAGGCCAAACTATAAGCTTTTGAATCATTTTCTTCACCTAGGGACTTGGGAATATTACTAAGCACTTAATTCTCCCTCACAGGACTTATAACCTCTTCTGATTGAAACACTGCGAAGAAATGATCTATTACTTCAGCTTTTATCTCCTATTGTGATTCTATCCAAGATCCATTTTCCTTATTGATCTTGTTAATGGCTAGCCTTCTCTATTTACTTTTGATAATTTTATGAAAATAAAATGTATTTCTATCTCCATCTTGGGCCCACCTCTCATTTTTCTTTTTGAGATAAGATTTTTGTTTTTGTCTTGAGATGTTGGTTGTAGGAAACTGTTCCCTGATAAAGAGTCTCTCTATTAAACTCAGAGGGGTCTTGTTCATAATTTAATTGAGCTTGCAATATCTGATATTCAACATCGCTAGCAGCCTGAAAGCGGCCCCCATAGAAAGATTTACTCCATTTACTAAGTTTTCCTCTAATAGATTTAAGCTTCATAGAGATGGCTACTATAGGGTTATGGCACCTCACTTCTTTCCAAGTATCTTGAACAATCTTGCTACATTATTCTTTCTCAGTCTAGAATTTTAGTAAAGTAAATTGTTTTGGAGCCAACTAATTAAATATTTCACCTGTCAATAAGAAGGGATTATAGTGTGACATATATCGATTAAGGTGATTTACTTCCGAATTGAGAATGATTTCTATATAGGCATAAGAACCCTATCCAAACTACACTAGATGTTGTTCTTTTGACCTTTTTTATTATGCCATGTGAATTTGGAGCCTTTAAAGCCCATGTCAACTAGACCATTCTCTTCAACGCACTCAATAAATTCATACATAACACCTAAGTTGATAGAATTACCTCTTACCTTTTATTATTGATCAGTGATGATGTTGAAATCCTCATCTATCAACCAAGCTGAATCATTAGAAATATCTAACAAATGCTCCCATAGGATTCTTCTTTCATTTCTTATACAACTGGTATAAACAAATCTACATTGAACATATTGATTACCTCCATCTATCTTCACTTTCATAGAAATACACTGAGGTATGTCTGAAATTAGATCCCATTCAACTCCTTCTTTGAAAAAGCACCAAATTTTACTACTCATATTAGATTTTCCAGAAGCAAAAATTAATTTTATGACTGGAGGATCTTGGCATTGCCCATGTTGTATGCTTGATTTAGCAGCCTTATACCAAAAAAGACAGACTCAATAAGGAAAAAAGGGATGCATCTTTTTTATTTGATTATATTGATTTAGTGGCTTAATCTTCATGCATTTTAATATGCTGCTACATTTTTTTTTTAGAAAAAGTACGAGAATTCATTTTTGGAACTTTTAAGGAGAGGAAGACCACAAAGGTTTGGTTAAAGAGAATTTTCCTTTGAAGGGACTTATTTTGAGAAGAATGTGTTTTTGGAAATTTTTGGATAGCGGAAGGCCTTAGAGGCTTGTTTGGCAAATGGGTGAGGAGATAGAAAGAATTATGTAAAGTGGAGATTATCACCTTTGTTGGGTTGTGTTGATTCGAGTGTGTCGAATAGAATGTACTACTGATGGATTTGCTGGAGCTATTAAGTGGAATCTTCTAGCAGTAGTGGTATAATTTTGGTATCCTGAAGATCATGTCTTTCATTTCGGGATGCAGGAGGTCTGTCCCACTTACAAGGAGTTCTCGTACATGTTATGGGACAAACTCAGTGTGGAGATAGCTATGCCTGATTTCTCCCCGTTCTCCCCGAGTTTTATTGTTGGAATTATTTCATATTTTTCCCTTGGTGGCTAGACCGTTGGTTACCGTAGGACCAATTTCTCTTCAAGTGGTTATGTATTCCATGCGCCTGAGGGTTTTTGAAGTCGTCTTCACTGGGACTGTCACCTTAGGCCTTACTGCGAGGCTACTTCTAGTAACGTGGGTCTTAACTGGGAATCCTAATGTTACTGGGATAACGTCTTGGATGTCTTACCATCATAATCCTGTGGTGGTGGTGCTGGATGAAACCCTAAATGGAAAAGATGCATGAAAGGAGGGTCATTCAGACTCTTTGAGGGGGATCCCCCCTGAGGCTGTTTATGTGGCTTGCGTCCCCTCCTGAGTACCCTTTGGCGATTGTTCCCAATTTCTTTGTTCGGTCTTTCTTCAACTTCGGCCCATCTGTGGAGAGTTGGTTAAACTGGTTTTTAAAGCATGGGGCCTAGTGCCTTAGGTGGCAAGTGCCATAGTGGGGGGACTTACTTCCTATCTTGCATCTTGGAGATTATTGGTATGCGCGGTTGGTCGGCCTTCGGCGGACTTCTTTCTATTTCCCCTAGTGGATCTTACGCCAAGTTAGGTGGGAAGAGATCGTGACCTTTTGTATAACAAACATCTTATCGATGGAGGATTTGACTGAATCACTAAGGATGATGTTGTTCTCTTTGTGGTAGTGTCGTCAGATATATATTTTTCCATCACAATTCGTGGGAGGGGCCTGGCATGTATCTGGGGACTACCTGAAATGGTTGAGGAAGTGGGTAATAGAGAAAATTATGGCAGAAGAGACCGGTCAAAGGTGGTTCGTTGCCTTCGACACCATGGAAGACAGTGTTGTGGTTCTGTATAGGACTTTTAGGGTGTACTGCTCCATGTAGTGAAAATAAAATGTCAACAAAGAGTGGGAAACTTGAGTACCTACAGGGGTTGGTAACGATGATGAAGAGAAGTCGTCCGATAGTTGAAGGCAACATCTTGTGAAGCTTTTGATGATTTTTATAAAGCTCTGGTGATTTGGGCTTTTTTTATATGGGATTTTGGGATAATTCTGTGTAGTTTGGTTAGGGTTAGGTTTGTTTAAGAACAGTTTGGTCAATGGATAGGGGGTTAGTTCGACTCCCTTCGCTAATACTTCGTGTAATAGTGCCATTATCCTTAATAAAAAAATAAAAGTTGATTTCAATATTAATTTTGTTGTGCCTCTTGATGAGTTTTACATTTGAATTATCTATACCAATCTCTAAGGAATACATAATCCTTTTGTTCATGTAAATGATAAGATGAACCTCCATTCTCGAAGGTTAGAAAAGAATAACATTTAATGAAAAGAAGGGGGTTGGATCGAGGTATGGTTTATGGGCTACCTACGTACCTCTGGGGGTATTAAAAAATTTCATGAGTTTCATTTTGAAAAGAAAATATTTCTTTAAGAGGATCAGGTCCCATGTAGTTTTATGTAGGATAAATGAAGTTTTTTTTATAATTGAAGGAGGTGAGAAGAGTCGTAGTGCACCGAAATTTTGGACAATGGGTAAAATTTCTTGAGATGGTACAGGTTGATTGGACGCACCATCTCTTCTTCATCGAGGTCTGTGAGCATAGATAAGCCTCTTAAGAGAATCTTCTTCATGATATAGGGGCCACTCCAATTTGGTTTGAATTTCCCTCTAGGTTCCAAGACGGGTTTTATATGTTGGAGTGGAAGTCCAAGGGTCAATTCAAAATGCGTATAGATCGAACTACAAAAAAACTACACATACGTTAAATCCTACGAGGAAAATTTAGGATTTACCTGCGAGATCTCTTTGATTTGATCTCATTTTATCACGAACAGAATATGTGATGGCTTGACTCACCTCACGATTTTCTACTCTATTCCGATTATGGACAGCCACGAGTAGAAGGTGGGCTCCTATTCCGTGACCACCTTTTTACCTCCTCTTTCTTTTTCGCTATCTCTCTTTCTCATTAGTATGAACTCGGGTCTTTTGAGTATCCAAGAGTGACTGCTAGGTTAAGAAAGAGTGAGACTTAGGTGCATATATATAGGATACATTAGGGACCCTAAAGAGGGACAAGGGTGTGGCTCCTAATAGACCTGAGAAAACCTAATCCTTCCCGGATCCTAATCTCAGTCCCTTAATTATAATTAATACCACTAAATAATTATAATTGCAACTCCACTCCTAAATTCAAAATTATATTTCGAGCTCTGCATTATTAATTACTTAATTATCTCCATGTTAAGGTTACGAATACCCGTTAATAAAATAAATTATGAACAATTTATTTGTTTAACTTCTTTAAGTCCTTTAGTGGTCCAGTTTAACTTATTTGTAGTGTCAGATTAAGATAATCCACCTGCAGGGTTTGACACGTACATAACTTATAGGTATCCCAAGGAGGGTATCACCAGTCTCTATAGTGAGACGTGGATTACATCCATGAAAGACTTTCACCGTATATTAATCACCATTACCTTATTTATCAAGATTATTAATCCAATAATGAATCTCACCCGATAAGTCAAAGTAATAATAAATAGTTCTTGTTTCCATCAATCATATCTGGATTAAGAGCCTTAAGTGAACCTAATAATCACGAGGTGTACATTGTCTTATAAAATTAGTGTAAAAATAATGACTTCAAATTGGTCCCGTTCGATACACGCAAAGTGTACTACCACAATAATTTCAAACTATATCATTTCCTATAATCAAGATAGACCTACTAAAATATTGTTCTACACTCCTACTAATGGTGTGTCATGTTCCATCTAAGACTGTGAATGATAGATCTTATATTCCACAAGAACTGGTGATCTGATCCTCTGTGTGTAAGTTGTACTCTACACACCAGAAACACCTACTGGACATAATAAAGGACATCAGCAATATATAAAATACTGCAAACATTATGTCCATATATGATTCTCATTAAATTAGGAATAATTGATTTTTTTATAACAATACATTCATAATTAAAATTATTACATAAAGTATGGTTTTAGTCTACTTCTCTAACAATCTCCCACTTAGACTCAAAGCCATCCTGCAATGCATCTCACTCCCATCCCCTCTACGTGACTATCAAAAGTCTTGGCTAGTAAGCTCTTTTTGAAACGGTCTGCCAAGTTGTTCTCTGATGCAATCTTCATAATTGTGACATCACCTCATTGCACAAATTATCGAATGAGATGATACTTACGCTCAATGTGTTTATGAAAGAGTCGCGCTTGCGTTCAAATGAAGAAATTATATAATTAAACACAGTTTAACCCAATTAAATCCTAAACATGCATCTAGGTATGATTGAATAGGATGTAAAGCATGCAAGAACATTCAAACACACACAAATGAGGAAAAATCCCCCAAAAGGGCAAAACCATTTATTTCACTATAATTTTGTAAAGTACGATTTACAGGGATTACAATGAAATACAAGGGTGACACAAAATTACCCACAGGCGTCGGATCTGTAGTCGACGGTTGGAAGTTTTCCTTTCCAGGAAGGCAACAATGAAGAAGAAGGTCGGTCTTCTTCACATGGGTATGAACAGAACAGAGTTTGTGTTCTAGGGTTTCCAAACGATTCACAAATGATTTGGAAATTTGTGTGAATTAAACCATGAGTTTGGAAATTCACAAAGGTGAACACTTTGAGTTTATGAACACTTAAAATCGTGCAAAGAAGTCTCCCCAAACCAATTTCCGAAGATGGTTTATAAAGGAAAAACTGGCCCTTAAAAATCTGACCACGATCTGCACGATTCTATCCCTGGCGGACCGATCCGGATCTGAGGCGGATCGGCCCAAGGTCGGACCGGTTCTTTTTTGAAGTTGGTCTCTTCGGTTCGCATTCGATCGGGGGTCTACTGGATTCTGAGCAAAGCGGATCGGTAAGGATTGAGGCGGATCTATCCGGGGGCGAACCAGTTCCTTTTTAAAACAGGCGGACCGGTTCGGCTGTCTGAAAAATTGATTCCTTCATGTCCTATCTATTCGGATCCATTAATGAAGATTCAAGCTTGAATATATTTGAATATCTGCAATGGTGTAATGGCGTACGACATATGATTGATAATGGAAAATAATGTCCTTACAAATCCCCCCTATGTGTATGCCGGTACATACATAAAAACAAACATCCGAATTATCAAATATCAAAATATCAAAATATCAAAATGCTTATACAAATCTACCCTTCCATGAACCAAAAACTAAAACGATGCAAATGAATAAGACTTCATCGTTTGCTCTTCGAATCTTCAGGAGGCTCAACGCTTTTCTTATCAGGGTGCATAATTCAGAGATCATCAAAGAAGTACCTACACACATGAGAAAAAGCAAAATACCAAGTGACGTATCGAGTTTGAAATACTTCCCCAAAAATATGATAATTCTTTCTCCCCCTTTTTATGATGTCCCCAAATAGACAAAAAGAAGAATAAATTAAGCCAGAAAAGCCGGGGTTTCACAAGGAACAAACTACTATTTTTTATTTTTTTCAGATTTTTCTCACAAAACAAACAAAAATCACACCATGAACGAACACAAAACAACCAAGTCGATGATAACGTAAATGAATGGGTGTGATCAAATTCGATAGGAAAATCAATGTATACAAACATAACAGATGTGCACGATGAAAATTGAAAACTCCTAACGAATGAACTCAAATGCTTCCTTTGGTGTAAACAAAATGGAAATAAGAGACATTGACTCAATCAAATCAACAAATCAAGGCTCATAGTGATTTTCACACCGATAATGTCCAAAACGATTTCATGCTTTTTCAGGACTTTCAAGGAAGTGCAAATCCGTTTATATTCTCCAACCAAACTCCCTGAGATTTTAATGTTGAAAAGAGGCTTTCTAAATTCTCAAACTTTGGATAATTGATGATGAAACCTAATTGTCCATATTTGGCATGTATTTCTTTTTATTGCCTTTAAATTTTTCGGGGCTCTTTTAACCTATGAGGACCTCGGATAGTAAAATTCCTCAATTTTTTAGGTCCTTTGAACGGTGGCTTTTGCGCAAAGTAAAGATGAATACCTTTCGCAGCCCCTCCCCATTCACGATTAAACACACAGTCTCACCAAAACGGTTTTTACATGCAGTCTAATCTTGTCAAGTTTTATCGCATATTGTTCATTGGATAGACAAAATTGAGATGGAAACACTCAAGCCAATATGTGATAAACAAGTACAATAATCAAATATAGCCGTGCATGTGTGCAATAAAGGAGATAGGAGTCAAACATGTATAAAGATATCACTAATCACATCTCAAAGACTCCAAACAAAGTAAAGCACATGGATGAAATGATGTAGCATCTAAAATCTCTATCAAACAGTCACATGGATAAATGGAATGAATTTTGTGACTTGACTATCTTAAATGCTCATCCATAAAAGGTACAAAAGAGAAAAATCTTTTTGGATTTTTAAAAAACATTTGTATCAAAATAAAATCATTTTGAGATTTTCTAAATTTTTTGTAAAAAGAAATGTAAAGAGCAAAAAGAAAACAAACTAATGATACAAGCATAGCAATAGGAATCAGATGATATGATAAAGCCAATGCATCCTATGCTAGACACGGACCAACCCCTCAGTCAACTGTGCAAATCCCCAAAGACTTCCTAAGACTCTCAAATCTAAGGGCAACTAAAGATTTCGTGAAAATATCGGCTAACTGACGGTCGGTAGGAACGAAACTCAGGGATACGACCTTCTCCTCAACTAACTGACGTAGGAAGTGCTCGCGTAACCTGATGTGCTTTGTGCGCGAATACTGGACTGGATTGCGGGATATGTGTATCGTGCTTGTGTTATCACAAAAAATGATCATGGTGTCCTATGAAATCCCATAATCCTCCAACATTTGCTTCATCCACAAGAGTTGCGTGCAACAACTCCCGATGGCGATGTACTCAGCCTCCGCGATGAACAAAGAGATGGAGTTTTGCTTCTTGCTCAACCAAGAGACAAGAGCAAAACCAAAAGAGAAACACCCACCAAAAGTTCTCCTACACCCATTTGTATTTCTGGCCCAATCGACATCCAAATAGGTGGACAAACGGTCATCGGTATCAATGGAATACCAAATACCGTATGAGAGAGTCCCACTCATGTATTTGATGATAAGTTTTAGAGAAAGTAAATGTGACTCTTTCGAAGATGCCTGATATCGCGCACAGACTCCAACACTAAAGGTGATGTCGGGACGACTAGCAGTCAAGTAGAGAAGACTACCTATCATACTCCGATACAAGGTTTGCTCTACGTCCTTGCCTGAAGTGTCCTTACTAAGCTTGATGGAAGTACTCATAGGTGTACGTGCATGGTTAGCAGAGTCTAAACCAAATTTCTTCACTAGGTCTCTAGCATACTTGGATTGGGAGATGAACATCCCATCCTCTAGCTGACGAACAAGGAGACCAAGGAAGAAAGTAATCTCACCTACCATGCTCATCTCAAACTCACTTTTAATCTCCTCCTCAAAGTGGTGAGCATGCTGGGAGCATGTGGATTCAAAGACTATGTCGTCCACATAGACCTGGGTAACCAAAATATCACCGTCATCTCTCCTGACAAACAACGTCATATCAACTCCCCCTCTCTTGAAGCCACGTGCTAAGAGATAAGAAGTAAGCCTTTCGGACCAAGCACGGGGTTCTTGCTTCAAACCATACAAGGCTTTCCTCAGATAAAAAACGTGCTCAGGGTGCTTAAGGTCTTCAAACCCTTTTGGTTGTTCCACATAAACCTCCTCCTATAGAATGCCATTCAGAAAGGCACTCTTGACATCCATCTGATATAACTTAAAGCGTATATGACATGCGATGGAGAGTAGTAAACGGACGGACTCAAGCCTCGCAACATGAGAAAATGTCTCCACAAAGTCTACACCCTCTATCTGTGTGTAGCCTTGAGCTACCAACCTATCCTTATTTCTGATTATGGTACCATTTTCATCCATTTTATTCTTAAAAATCCACCGGGTACCTATCACATTAGTATCACTAGGTCGGGGGACAAGTTCCTAGATATTGTTCTTTTTAAATTGAAGCAACTCATCCTACATGGAAGATATTCAATGTTCATCCTTGAGTGCTTCTTTGTGATTCTTGGGCTCGACTTTGGACGTGTAGCAAATATGACTAACAACGTTCTCTAGCTGAGCACGAGTATTGACCTCTAGAGTGGGATCACCAACAATGGCAGAAGGGTCATGACTCTTGCGAACCCAAGCAGGTGTGACCCCTAGCACAGGAGTGGGGTCCACAGAGTGTGAGTGAGGGACAAGTAGATCACTCCCAGAGAAATCCTCATCCTCACACTGGAGGTTAGAATCAATAGCCATCGGAGGTTCATCATCTTGCACGATGACATTTATTGATTCCATAACCTTAGAGCTCTTCAGGTTAAAAACTCGGTACGCTCTACTATTTGATGAATATCCTAGAAATATTCCCTCGTCGCTCCGGGAGTCAAACTTTCCTAATTGCTCTCTATCTCGTAGGATGTAGCATTTACTCCCAAAAACATGGAAATATGCCAGGTTGGGTTTCTTGCCAGTCCACAATTCATAAGGCGTCTTAAGTGTGTGTGGATGCAGGTAAACCCTATTCACCGTGTGGCATGCAGCAGACACTGCCTCTGCACAAAATCTCCTATAAACCTTATGACCTAGAAGCATAGATCTAGCCATTTCCTGGATTATTCTATTCTTTCTCTCAACAATCCTATTTTGCTGAGGAGTCTTCACAGCAGAAAACCCATGTTTGATCCCAAGGCTATCACAATAAAGATCTATCTTTGCTTCCTTAAATTTTGTGTCGTTGTCACTACGGATCCTATTAATAGTGACTCCGTGTTGGTTTTGTGGGACACGGCACTTGGTCGTTAAAAACTCTACAGCATCGGATTTCTCCCTCAGAAAGCCTACAATAGAATATCTGGAGAAATCGTCTACCATCACGAGGATATACCTCTTACCACCCAAACTCTTAGTACGAGTAGGACCCATAAGATCCATGTGAATCAACTCCAGAACTCGGGAAGTAGTAATGGAATGCAACTTCCTATGAGGACTACAAATTTGCTTTCCCAACTGAGGGGTCCACAAATCGTGGAAGTTGACTTTCCAGGAGATGGTAAGCTACGTACTAGGTCCTTTTTAGCTAAACGAGTCAAATCTCTAACGTTCACATGACCTAAACGTTGGTGCCATAAATCCATAGGAGTGATCGTGGCGCTGTTACAGACAAGTGAGGAAGTAGGCACAGTCCCTTAACAATTATCCTCTGTCCTCACCCCTTGCATTAAAAGTTTACAAGCTTTATTGTATACATTACATGCGTCCCGGTCAAAGTTACAGCAAAGTCAGTTTCGCAAAGTTGGCTAATGCTGAGAAGGTTTACTTTTAAACCTTTGACGTACAAAACATTCTCTAGCTTAGGAAATCCTGGTAACTCTACAGTACCTCTTCCTACAATGCTAGACTTGCTCCCATCTCCAAAGGTGACTCTACCATCCTTATAATCCTCAAGGTGGGTAAAAAATGAGACATCACATGTCATGTGTCTGGAGCATACACTATCAAAATACCACTGAGAGGTATTATGTGCTTTGAGAGCAACATGAACAACAAGGGCTTTCTTATCTTTTTTAGGCACCCAAGAAGTGGTAACCTTTTGTTTACCCTTGTTGTTGTTGGTTTTAGCCGGAATGTGAGAAGCATTTACTGACAGCAAGGACATCCGTCGAAATTCCTCCATCAAACTCTGAGATGTGGCGGGTAATAACTCAACACGCTCTCTCAGACTAGAAAACTCATCAGTATGACGTGGTGGAGCAGTAGTACGTCGTGTCCGACCCAAACTATAGAAGAACTCCCTCATGTGGCCTTTTCTTTTGCAATATGTATAAAAGAAAACAGTCTTAGACGAACCTTGGTTTGCTTTTCTTGGTTGAACTCTCCTTCGTGGATTTTGGCGATGGCCATAAGGAGTAGTGGTAAATTCAGGGACTGGTCCAGGTGCAATTTGGGACGTGGAGGAACCATCATAACCAATTCCCTGCCGATCACCAAAACCCAAAGCGGGGCCGAGGAGCATCTTTCCCATCTTCTCGGATCTGTCCTCGATTTGTACCTTGACTTCTCGTGCTCTCTCAAGATAATGAGTAAGCTAAGCAACAAGGGCTTCAAGTTTCTTCCAAGTCTCCACGGAGGAATGGAGATCACTCGTAAGACTACCCACTTGTTTAGTCAAGTCCCCTCTCTCTTTCTCAAAAACAACTCTCTCTCTCTCTAAATAAACTCTCTTTCTCAATACAGGCAGACTCTCTCTCTCTCATGGCGGTGCAGGTGGAGGACTCACTCTCTCTCGCTTCTTTTAACTCTTCTTCTAACACGTTATTCCTAAGAACTAACGCTTTGTTATGCTTTTTAGTTTTAAATAACTCATTATATAACTCGGCGTAGGCGCGTTGAAGATTACTCTCGCTATCACTTGCGTCATCCTCCCCCTCACTCACATCGCTCTCACTGTCGAGGTGTCCCTATGAAGTAGCATCCTCATCATCGTGAGGTTCACTAGGAGTACTCACATGACTAGCCATGAATGCGGTAAATTTACACTCATGCGGTGACTCATCTCCCGAGTCCACCGACTCGACCTCACTGTCGTCACTGAGGGTAGCATTGAGGACAGCTTTCCCTTTCTCTCTGTTCAGTCGTGTGGCACACTAAAAGGATCTATGACGCCTACCGTCGCACTCATAACATCTCTCACTGTCTTTCTTAGGAGGGTCTTTAACATCTTTCTCATTTTTCTTTTCAAACTTATTTTTCTGAAAAGTCTTTTTATCATTGAAATTTCCATTTTTCTTAAATTTGAGAATTTTCTTGAAGTTTTTTGCAAATAGAGCTAAATCATCTAAGTCGAAATCACACTCGGAATCAGACGTGTCAATATTTTTCTTTCTAGATGACTCAACTCTCTTTCTTGCCGACCCTTCACTTTTTCACTCTTGGGCATTAAGTGCAATCCCCTTATCTTTAGACTTCACAGATTTAGGAAACATGTCAATTTCGTATGTTTGAAAGTCTCCTACAAGTTCCTCCAGTTTTAGCGTATTTAAATTACCCATAGAATTTAGCACAGTGACTTTAGGGATAAAACGCTTAGGCAAAGATCGAAGAATCTTTTTCACAACTCTTGCATTAGGAATATGTTCACCAAGATTAAAGCTAGTATTAACAATGTCAGATAGCCTAGCATAAAAATCATCAAAACATTCAGTTTCAAGCATGGTGATGGTCTCAAATTGAGTTGTTAAATTTTGAAATTTAGATTCTTTCACAACATTAGTTCCTTCATGGGTAAGTTGTAAAACATCTCATGCCTCTTTTGACATGGTGCACGTCATGATACATCGGAACTCATCAAGAGTGATGGATCCGAAAATAGCACTTAAACCCTTAGAGTTAAAAGATGACCATTTAAATTCTTCTTCAGTCCAAGAAGTGACAGGTTTTAAACTGGTCACATTTTCAGCAGTGACGAAGGGAGGTGTCCACCCTCTTTCAACTAGAATCCAAACACGTTCATCTATGGCCTTTAAAGCAGATCTCATGCGGTCTTTCCAATATGTATAGTTAGTCCTGTCAAAAACTGGCATTTTATTATATGATTTCTCCATTGAACACGCTCTTTTTCAAAAATCAATTTTTCAAAAAATTGATATCTTGGAAAATTTTTGAGAAAATTAATTAGGCATACGCGATAGATTAGCATAACCTGCTCTGATACCAATTTGAAAGAGTCGTGCTTGCGTTCAAATTAAGAAATTATATAATTAAACACAGTTTAACCCAATTAAATCCTAAATATGCATCTAGGTATGATTGAATAGGATGTAAAGCATGCAAGAACATGCAAACACACACAAGTGAGGAAAAATCCCCTAAAGGGGCAAAACCATTTATTTCACTATAATTTTGTAAGATACGATTTACACGGATTACAATGATATACAAGGGTGACACAAAATTACCAGCAGGCGTCGGATTTGTAGTCGGCGGTTGGAAGTTTCCCTTTCCAGGAGGGCAGCAATGAAGAAGAAGGTCGGTCTTCTTCACAAGGGTATGAACACAACAGAGTTTGTGTTCTAGGGTTTCAAAACGATTCACAAATGATTTGGAAATTTGTGTGAATTAAACCATGAGTTTGGAAACTCACAAAGGTGAAGGCTTTGAGTTTATGAACACTTAAAATCGTGTGAAGAAGTCTCCCCAAACCAATTTCCGAAGATGTTTTATAAAGGGAAAAACTGGCCCTTAAAAATCTGACCACGGTCTGCACGATTCTATCCCAGGCGGACTGGTTAGGATTTAAAGAGGATCGGTCTGAGGTCAGACCGGTTCTTTTTGAAGTTGGTCTCTTCGGTTCGTATTTGGTCCGGGGTCTACTGGATTCTGAGCAAAGAGGATCGGTTCGGATTGAGGAGGATCGGTCCGGGGGGCGGATCGATTCCTTTTTAAAACAGGCGGACCGGTCCGGCTGTCTAGCAAATTGATTCCTTCATGTCTTTGCTATTAGGATCCATTGATGACGATGCAAGCTTGAATATCTTTGAATATCTTTAATGGTGTAATGGTGTATGACATATAATTGATAATGGACAATAATGTCCTTACAAAACTCCCCCTATATGCATGACGTTACATACATAAAAACAAACATCTGAATTATCAAATATCAAAATATCAAAATGCCTATACAAATCTACCTTTCCATGAACCCAAAACTGGAACGATACAAATGAATAAGGCTTCATCGTTTGCTCTTCGAATCTTCAGGAGGCTCAACGCTTTTCTTATCAGGGTGTGCAATTCAGAGATCATCAAAGAAGTACCTACACACATGAGGAAAAAAAATACTAAGTGACGTATTAAGTTTGAAATACTTCCCCAAAATATGATAATTCTTTCTCCCCCTTTTTATGATGTCCCCAAATAGACAAAAATAAGAATAAATTAAGCTAGCAAAGCCGGGGTGTCACAATGAACAAACTACTATTTTTTATTTTTTTTCAAATTTTTCTCATAAAACAAACAAAAATCACACCATGAACGAACACAAAACAACCAAGTCGATGATAGCGTAAATGAATGGGTGTGATCAAATTCGATAGAAAAATTAATGCATACAAACATAACAGATGTGCATGATGAAAATCGAATACCCCTAACGAATGAACTCAAATTCTTCCTTTAGTTTAAACAAAATGGAAATAAGAGACATTGACTTAATCAAATCAACAAATCAAGGCTCATAGTGATTTTCACACCAATAACGTCCAAAACGATTTCATGCTTTTTCAGGACTTTCAAGGAAGTGAAAACCCGTTTATATTCTCCAACCAAACTCCCTCGGATTTTAATGTTGAAAAGAGGCTTTCTAAATTCTCAAACTTTGGAGAATTGAGGGTGAAACCTAATGGCCCATATTTGGCATGTATTTCTTTTTATTGCCTTTAAATTTTTCGGGGCTCTTTTAACCTCTGAGGTCTTGGGATAATAAAATTCCTCAATTTTTTAGGTCCTTTAAACTGTGGCTTTTGCGCAAAGAGAAGATGAATACCTTTCGCAGCCCCTCCCCGTTCACGATTAAACACACAGTCTCACCAAAACGGTTTTTACATGCAATCCAATCTTGTCAAGTTTTATCGTATATTGTTTGTTGGATAGACAAAATTGAGATGGAAACACTCAAGCCAATATGTGATAGACAAGTACAATAATCAAATATAGTCGTGCATGTGTGCAATAAAGATTTATGTTCTTTGAGAGCGACATGAACAACAAGGGCCTTTTCGTCTTTATTAGGCCTATTCCTTAGGTGTAGTAGAGACCGCCTTTGAAGGTACCAAGTTTAATAAATAAATGGTCATTTTTAAATCATATCCCCAAAAGGAATCTAGGAGATCTGTATAACTCAACATGGACCTAATCATATCAAAAAGAGTCATGTTCCTTCTTTATCCTACATCATTTTGCTGAGGCATACCAGGTGCAGATATTTGGGATATGGTCCCTTGATCTTCTAAATACTTCCTAAACTCCCCTAAGAGGTACTCTCCACTAAGATCGGATCGATCGTAGTGTCTTGATACTTTTACCTTAATGCTTCTCCACTTTTGCCCTATACACTTTTAATTTATCAAAGACTTCGGACTTATTGTGCATTAGGTAAATGTACCCATACCTTTAGTAATCATCTATGAAAGTCATAAAATACTCAAAGCCCCCTCTTGCTCAAGTTTTCATCGGACCACATAGATCTGAATGAACCAATTCCAATAGTTCTTCGCTCTATAGCCCTTGGTCGAGAAAGGCCTCTTGGTCATTTTACCTTCTAAACAGGATTCACAAACTGGAAGTGCCTCCACTTACAGTGAGCTCAATTTCCCACTTGCTACCAGTTTATGAATCCATTTTATATTAATATGACCTAGGCGTAAATGCCAAAGATACGTTTGGTTCACTGAGGAGGGTTCCTTTCTCTTTAAATTTGGTCCAATTGACTTATGCAAAATATTAATTTGTTGTGTGGGAGATATAGTATTAACAATATAAAGATTATCAACTAATGCACCAGAAAAGATAAAAGATTTATTTTTCTTAATAACCATGAGTTTATTAAAAGAAACTAAATATCCATAAAAGGCTAAACAAGAAATTAAAATCAAATCCCTTCTAATTGAAGGTGCATAATGACAATCTTTTAAAAATAAACTCCTATCATTATTAAAGCTTAAATGAATATCTCCCATAGCAACTACTTATACTCTCGTAACATCTCCCAGAGTCAGATAAATCTCTCCATCACTTAGTCGTTGGATTTCCTGGAACCCCTGTAAAGAATTGCATGCATGATTAGTGGCTCCCGTATCTATACACCAGGTACTGATAGTACTAACCACAAAACATGATTCAACGACAAATGAATGGAATTTTCTTGCATTGTTTTGTTTATTGTGGATAATCGAATAATTATTCTTCCGTGCCCTGAATGCTTATAGTGGAAACACATGCCCTTAGGCTTTTTCACACCTCCCTAAGTCCCACAGTGGAAACACATGCTCTTGAGGGACCATAACTTATTTTTTAGCCTTTTTCTTCTTTTTATTCTTTCCCATTGGCTTATAAGTAGCTCCTTTCTCAGCAGCAAAAGAACTTACGGACTTTTTGATGTGACCCTCAGGTGCCTGTAGTTCTTTAAGTAGTTCCGACAAAGAGTAAGAAAGTTTGTTCATGTTATAATTTAGGCGGAACTTCTTAAAGGACTTAGGTAATGACTGGAGAACAATATTGACCTGGGTTTCCCCATCGATTTCCACTCTAATGATTTCAAGCTCATTGATAAGAGACATCATCCTTAAAACATGTTCCCTCATCGGGGTCCCTTCAATCATCTTTGTGTTCATGAGTTATATCATGACAACTTGCCTTGCATCATGATTCTGATCCCCAAACATATCTTTGAGGTTCAGCATCATGCATAGGCAGTGTCCATGGACTCATACTGATGTTGCAGAACATTTGACATAGATGCCAAAATGTAATATCGCGCCATCTCATCGGCTTTGATCCATTTCTAGCAATCCTAGGTTTCCTTTTCGATTTCCCCCTCATAAGGTTTCTTTGGAAAGATCTCATAGAGCACAAACTTGTTCCCTTCAGCAGCCAACACAATATCCAAATTCCTTTTCAAGTCAATGTAATTAGGTCCAATTAATTTGTTTTTCTTGAGAATGACAACAAGTGGATTGAAAGAGAATCTCATATTAATACTGAGACTCAAATAATAAAATGAATTATTATAGGGCATAAAATTTTTTGAATTCTAAAATAAAATTAATGTACCATTTATTAATTGTAAAAGAATTCGTCAGCAGGCCGATTACCATTTGAATCGTATTCCTCTTTAGAGAACCTACTTTAAAAAAAATAGGCATGCTTATTCCTTTTAATATTATTATTTAGACAAAACCTATGTCAAATAAAATTAAATAGCTGAGACTTTGGTCCCACAAAATCATAACATACCTCTTTGGAGAACCTACCATTATTTTATATCTAAGTGTATACCACCAACTAATTTTAGATTATCTCATATTACATAGACTCCTCCTTTGGGGACCACTTATGTGAATAATGAATCCAAAATTACCCTTAAGGAAATTTATACCGACTTCTACAATAATTTGCATTCCTTGTTGGAGGGCCTACTTATTATTGAAAGTCTACAAATCATTGATGGAGACCATGGAATTTTCTCTTGAAAAATTTCCTCTCCCACTTAGCAATTTAAAAAACTTTTTTGAGAGTTAAAAAAATATGTCAAATTTTTAATTATTTTGAAAAATCTAGGACATTTGATATATTTCCAAAAAATAGCGAGATATCCCAATTTTAATATATCAGGCAAATGTGTGATAAATAAATAAAAAATCAAATACCCTTGACTGTTAAAAAAATACTCAATTTTTTTTAATTATCAAACCACACATATTAATGTCCACAATTCAAAAAAATTATGAATTATTCACATTTAGCATCTACATGATTTAAGTCGGGTCAGTGTTCCATGTTATCCATAATTTGAAGGGAACCATTAACAGATATTAACAACCCAACAATTATAACATGGATAATAGAGACAAAAATCAATGTAAATAAGAAAATCGAGATAAATAAGGATTTCCAACTATTCAACTTTGTCATAGGTTGGAGTTCTCAAGAGTCATCCATGAACTCAACGGTCATCCTTGAACTCATTGGTCATCATTGAACCTAAACACTTTATGTCACCACTATGCTGGGATGGCACAACGTTCCACCTGCCTGGTCAGGTGGAGGGGACATCCTCGTGGGGGTCTAGGGGGATGCATCCCCACCTCCAAGAACTATTTAACATTGTCTAAACTGATCTCTCTACCAAAAACTTCCTCCGATCACCGATCTTTCATCACACTCCTCCATTGGCAATTACGATAAAAAAATAGTAACAAATTACAGATGTCATATGCCTCCATGAAGGAGTTCACATTCTGCATCAATATTACATTAATCCAGCACAAAAAAATAACCACAAAAAAACCATCATAGGATTCAATCACATAATATAAACCCATAAATACGTGGCCATATTAGTGGGATAAGATCACTGCAAAATAGAAGTTAGCACATAGTTGTATTTTACCCACCATCCATGCACATATAATATTATCTTAATTGGAACACATGGTTGAATTCAATATATACGTGGTACCAACAGGGCTCTGATACCAATTATTAGAGAGGAAGTCCAAGGGTCTATTAAAAACGCGTATAAATCAAACTATAAAAAAACTACACATATGTGAAATCCCACATAGCATATTTAGGATTTACCTGCTAGATCCATTTGATTTGTTCTAATTTTATCACGAACATAATATGTGATGGATATATTCACCTTACTATCTTCTACTATATTCCCTATATAGACAGCCAGGAGAAGAGGGTGGGCTCCTATTTCATGACCACCTTTTTGTCCCTCTTTCTTCTTCACTGTCTATCTTTCTCACAAGTATGAACTCGGGTCTTTTGAGTATCCAAGAGTCATGAATAGGTTAAGAAATAATGTAACTTAGGTGCATATATATAGGATACAGTAAGGACTCTAAGGAGAGACAAGGATGTGGCTCCTGATAGACCTGAGAAAACCTAATCCTTCCCGGATCCTAATCTCAGTCCTTTAATTATAACTTATACCACTAAAGAATTATAATTTTAACTCCACTCCTAAACTCAAAATTATATTTCGAGCTCCTCATTATTAATTACATAATTTTCCCCACCTTAAGGTTACAGATACCCGTTAATAAAATAAATTGCTTATAATTTATTTGATTAACTTCTTTAAGTCCTTGAGCGGTCCAACTTAACTTATTTGTAGTGTCGGATTAACATAATCCACCTGTAGGGTTTGACATACATGACTTATAAGTATCCCGAGGGGGGTATCACCAGTCTCTATACCAAGACATGGATTCCATCCATAAAATACTTTCACCATACATTAATCACCATTACCTAATTTATCAAGATTATTGATCCAATAATGAATCTCAGTCGATAAGTAAAAGTAATAAATAACTAGGTTTTGTGTCTATCAATCATATCCAGATTAAGAGCCTTAAGTAAACCTAATAATCATGAATTGTACATTGTCGTATAAAATCAGTATAAAAATAATGACCTTAAATTGGTCCCGTTCAATACAAACAAAGTGTACTAGCATAATAAGTTGAAACTATAGGGTTTCTTGTAATCAAGATAGACCTAATAAAATATTGTGCTACAGTCCTACTGATGGTGTGTCCAGTTCCATCTAAGAAAGTGAATGATAAACTTATATTCCACAAGAATTGGTTATTTGATCCCCCGTGTGTAAGTCGTACTCTACACATCAGAACACTTACTGGCAGAATAAAAGACATCAGTAATATATAAAATACTCTAAATAATATGTCCATACATGATTCTCATTAAAATAGGAATAACTGATTTAATTATAACAATAAATCCATAACTAAAATTATTACATAAAGTGTGGTTTTAGTCTACTTCTCTTACACTATGATCTATTTTAAGGCAAGGTATCCTTCTTGGACACCACGATCCTTGACTTTTCTGTTGAATAATCGCGTTATTCGATGATGGTTCACCTGTATATGGTTAATAGCCTTCAGTCTCTTTTCATCCAAGAGTGATAATTCGTCCAAGTGGATCTAGTGCCATTCTTCTTCTTCATTTTTTCTCTCGAGCAGGACGCAGAGGGAAGGTATTTCTAGGTCGATGGGTAGGAATGCTTCCATGTCGTATACTAGAGAATGAGGGGTAGTCCAGTGGGTGTTCTGATTGAAGTACAGTATCCCCAGAGGTCGTAAAGGATTCGGTCCGCCCAATCTCTATAACTCTTAGTTATCTTGCTGATTATGGTCTTGAGGCTTTTATTGGAGGCTTCGATGGAACCAATTATTTGGGGTCAATAGGGAGAAAATTTGTGTCTAAGTCCCATATTTTTTTACTAGTTTCGTAACTTCAACTTCAACTTCAAAATGGAGCCCATTATCTGACACTAACTCGTGAGGCACTCCATATCAGCAGATGATGTTCTTTCTGATAAACTTGTCCACTTATTTGGCACTCAGCATTGTGTATGACTCATCTTCGAACCATTTGGTGACGTAATCAATGGCGACCAGGATGAATTCATGACCGTTTGAAGCTTTGGGAGTAACTTTCCGTATGATATCAATGCCCAAGTGGAGAAGGGCTAAGGAGTGGTCATGTTGTATAGATCACGGGGAGGTAAGTGTTGGAGATTGGAAAATTATTGGCATTTGAGGCATCTTCGGGCATATACAATTCAATCTTGAACCATGATGGTCCAATAATAACCTTGACATATGATTTTTTTGGCAAGCATGTAACCGTTTATGTGGGTCCCTCACTCCCCATTGCGGATCTTCTGCATCATTTCTTTAACATCAGCCCTTATAATGCAGTGTAAATGGGTACCATAGTTTCTTTTGAATAGTGCTTTATCACAGATGATATACTGGGAGGGTAATTTGGGAAAGGTTGCATGATCTTTCTTATCGGCATCTTAGAAATACCTACCATGTTTAAGGAGGCACCAAATGTCAGAGTATCATAACCCGACCATATCAGAATCCTCCTTAGTAATGAGTTCCACGTGGTAGCAGTGCGTAGGATTAGTTTATTTCTTAACTAGGAAAAGGGCCATTATTATTCCCTTGGGCATGTGAACTATAGAGTCTAGGGTAGCAAGGACATCAGCCAGGTTGTTCTTTGCTCGGGGCCAGTAGTTGAAGGTGCCATCTTTAAACTGAGAGACCAGTTCTTCTAGGTGTGGATAGAAGGGGAGGAGTTTTTCATCTTACCATTTTTTAAGGATTTGTCTAATGATAAGGGCAGAGTATTTATAGACGTCTTGGCGACGGGTTCCATTTTGGATGGTAATCTTCAGGCCTACAGTGCATGCCTCGTACTCAGTCATGTTGTTGGTGCAGATAAAGTTTACCTTGATTATAATTGGGGTACGAGAGTCATCAAGGGCGAATAGGAGTATCCTGATGCCGTATCCCTTCTTGTTGACATCTCCATCAAAGAATATTTTTGTAAGGACATAAATTTCCAATTGAGTCCCTGTATTGTTTTGACTTAATTCCGTGAACAATACTGTGTTTGTAATATGTCATAGGGAGATTTTATTTTGTCACGATCCCACTTGGTTTATGACGTATAGAGAAATTGAAGACGTTGCGGCAAAGCTTCAAAGAATTAATCATGCCGAAGTTTAATTGGTGCAAGTTTATTCATCTTCAAGTTACTTGCATTCTGAGATTACACAAGTATGAATGCGTATAATTAATGGTGCTCGGAATTATTTTTATAAAAAATAAGGATGTAATTTTATAAGGTAAAATGTTTTAAAAATGTTTTTAAAAGTGTTTTAAATGTTTACACTACGTTTTATTCTGATAAGATTGAAATAGAGTTTGATTTATTTGGATCTCCTTTAAAAGAGTCATTTTAAACAAAAAGTCGAAAAGTCAAACTGACATGCGGGCTCGTTCAAACGACAATCAATCTCGTTCAAACGAGATGGCTATGTCGCGCGAACGACAACGCTATGTCGTTCGAGCGACACTCTTTTTCGAGGCGGCGCTTAATTCCTATTTAAAGCATGTTTTCGTCAGAATTAAATGTGTGTGCATTCTGGAAAAAATAGTTTACCATCCAGAAACATGTTTGCACATGTTTTCTAATGTTTAGAAAGCTTAAACACATCTTTAGAGTTTGTAAAGATCCAAGTTATCATTTTTATATGTTTATATGATCTTGCTGTACTAAGAAGGTTTGTTCAACCATTGAACATCAGGGTTTTGCGGTGAAGAAAAGAGAATGACTTCTTGTTCGACATCGTAGACGAATCAAAGTCATTCGGTGGACACCGAGACATACGTGGACGTGTGTGTTGTGGACAGGTATCGTGGAAGATGGAATTTTTGCATGGGCACTATTGAAGAACGGTAGAAGATCAGAAGGAGCGTCAAGACCCATGGAGATCGAGTCATTGAGTAAGGCTAATCTGTCTTTGTAAAACCTTTGTTCATAGTGATTGTCTGGCTTGGGCCGTCCGAGGTTGTGTTCCCGTTTTGGGTTTTTTCCTTGTACATCCGGTGTTGTGATTATTATTTACTTTATTTTACTTGATATAATCACTAGACGCATGTTAGGATTAATTAAGATAAAAATGGTTTAAAGTAAAAATTGGTTTTCATAACTTGGATTGGTGCTAATTAAAAGTTGGATATTTTTTGGTGAAAATTGGTTTGATTTGAAACACACATAGGGTCCACCCCGTTTCTTCAAATTGGTATCAGAGCTAGAAAATATATTTTATTTGTTTTGTGATCCCGTGTGTTTTCAAAGATGAATTTTGGATATAATAAACTTTCTCGATCTCCTGTTTTTGATGGCACTAAATACACTTATTGGAAGATGAGAATGAAAAGTGCATTAAAATCTATTGATGAGCTTGTGTGGACAACTGTTGAGAAAGGTTGGACACCCCTTGTCATTGTTATAGGTGAGGTCACCACTTTAAAGCCTATCGAGTCATGGACCGAAACTGAACATAGACTTTCATAATATAATTTTAAGGGTTTGCACGTTATTTCTTCACATGTCACACCAGAAGAATATAATAGAATTATGACTTGTGAAACATCAAAAGAGGATTGGGATATTTTTGGCACTCACTCACGAGGGAACTAGCACGGTTAGGGCGTCAAAACTTCAAAATCTCACTACACAGTTTGATACCATTAGGATGTTAGAGAGTGAGACTTTTGATGAGTTTTATGCTAGGTTGTCTAATATTGTCAACTTGTCATTTAACCTAGGTGATAAAATTCCTGATAACCGTGTCATTAAGAAAATCCTTAGGTCATTGTCTAGTAGGTTTGATGCAAAAGTGACTATTTTAAACTCCTTGGGTAAGTTGGAGTCGACGAAACTAGAAAAGATTGTAGGTTACTTAAAAACCTGTGAAGTCGACATGATTACCTCCAAGCAAGTGCCTAAGAAAGAAAAGGGTATTGCTTTGAAACCTCGGAAGGAGGAAATCTAAGTTTTGAATTCCGATTCCGATTCCAATTTTGAGGATGTTACTTTGTTGGCAAAGAAATTGAAATTTTTTATTAAGTTTCAAAATCAATCGAAAGATGCTAAGAAATTTAAAAAATTCAAGAATAACAAAGTTGATCCCACCTCTAAGGATGAGTTTGAGAAGCCTAAGAGAGATGAGTCGGATAAGTGTTTTGGGTGTGAGGGGTAGGGTCACAAAGTTAAGGAGTGTCCCACTAGACTTAAGAAAGAGGATAAGCAACCATTGTCTATAGTTCCACCTTAAGTGATAGTGATCCGAAAGAGGGAGAGAGTTCCCCCATTGATCGTAACTTTGTTGCGTTTATGGCATGTCATGTGAGCGACGGCAATTCTCATATGAATGACACTTCCGATGAGGTTTTGAGGGAATCCCATGTTAGTGAGGGAGAAGAGAAAGACGAATAAGGTATATGTGAAAGAATTACGAAATGCATTTAATGAGTTGTATGACGAAACGGTGAAGGTGAAAAAGGCTAACTCAAAATTACAAGCTAAGTTGAATGAGCATGCCATAGAAAATAATGATAGTTTGATTGAGGGTCTTAGGGCATGAGAGAAGAAGTTTAGGGAGAAACTAGAATTTGTAGAGAAAGAGAGAGATAATCTCCGTGGTTTGATGGAGTTTTTGAAAAAGGAGACCTTAGCGTTTGAGGAGTCTAGGCATTTGCTAGAGTCTAGGATTCATGAGTTGGAGGAGATATTGAGAGACTCATATAAAGTTAAGTTTGATTTAGAGGCTAGGTCAGAAAAGTTAGATAAAATCTTAGGCACCGTCCAAATTAAGGGAGATAGGGGAGGTATAGGTGTTGATGAGAGAGTTATTCCCATTCCCCCCGCACGTTTGAGAAACACTAGGAAGGTTAGAAAAGGTTCACATATAAGTAATCATTCCCACCATCGCTACACTTGCACGTTTTGTGGTAGGAAAGGTCACCTTAGGCGTTATTGTTACGACCTTAGACAAGCTCCTAGGAAGTTTAAGAATAAAGTTTCTCCGGTTCCCCAAACCCCCATGCGAAGTTTTACACCTACTTGGGTTAGGAAATCGGATTTAGTGGCTTTAGGAATAAAACTTCACGATTCTCGTTTGGGTGCACTTGATTCTTACCATGCTAAATCCAAAGGATGATAGTGTTGCCTTGTTTTTCATATTCTAGTTTTCTTCATGATTTATTCATTTCTAGTATAGTGACATGTGTATCATCTTGTATTATAGTTTTTCATTTGTTTGAGTCCTATTGAAAAATACAAAAAGATTTTGTTTTTGAGAAAACTTTTGAAAAAACCAAAAATATTTTTCTTTTATTTGAGTCAAAATATGTTTGAAAAGCCAAAAATATTTTCGGTTTTTATTTTTGATTTTACATGTTTGATGTGGCATATTGGTGTGCTTGGACCCCCCCCCCCCCCCCCCCAATCGTTTCATTATCCATGTGGCTAGGACATTTGGTCATTATTATCGATGCTTAGAATGATCTTAGCCGTTGTTTCTATGGGGCTGTTTCTAAGTTGATATGCATTTTGATTCGACTTTGTATATATGCCAACATTGCACACATGCACGAGTTTCTATGGATGTTTGACTTCTTTTGCATATTTGAATTTGGTGAGTTGTTCTTATCTCAATCTTGTCATCTATGCATAAGTAGACTTAAGGAGAAGTGTGCATGTAAGAACCGTTTATCATGAGGATTTGAATAGAAAAAATGATGAGTGATTCACGGGAAAAGGCTGCGAGAGTTCAAAAGTGACTCGTCGTGAAAGCCACCGTTTAAAAGAGCCCAAAATAAAATAAAATATGCTAAGAAAAGGTCCAAATTAGTTTAGTTCATTCCAAAAAAAATATGATATTATTGAGGGAGTTTGGATGGATTAAAAAATTGTAACAGGTTTGCACATCTAATCCTAATGTTGAAACATTGCAATTTGATGCTATTATTTGTAGAATCGTCAAAATTCTGGATTTGTGTGCATGTAGTATGTTTAGTTCATTAAGCTCACACTTTAATTGTAATATGGCTATGATAAAGTTTGATGATTTATCGCTATCAATTAGAGCTTCTTGATCATTTAAATGTGTTGGAATTGTGACTCATTTGTTATAGTTTCACGTCCATACATTCCATGTCCATGTTTGAGCACATCGGTACTATGTTTGCATGTAACTCGCATTGTTAGTTTTTATGAGTTTTTGTATTTTGTGTTAAAAGCCTAATGTTTTAGCACTGTTTTTCTACTATCAGGCCCTTTCACTGATTTTTTTCTGGAAATTTTTTCACTGGGCAAAAATATATAATATTTCTGGGAAACTGGGAAAGTTTGGCATGTCGCGAGATCTCGTTCAAATGACATTACTATGTCGCACGAAGTCTCGTTCGAGCGACGTCCTCATATCATTTGAGCGACGTCCCTAGATCGTTCTATCGATAGCCTGAATTCTTTCTTCTAATTGGCTTGCAGTCCACTGGTTTATTTTGGTGATATTTTTGGTACTGCTAGAAGCTTTCGAGACTGATTGGTTTATATGCAGGTTTTATTGTCTCATATTGATTTTTTGCATATGTTTTCGTTTATCACACCTGATTAGTTTGTTATATTCTCTGTGTGATTCATTGGTTTACTAGCTACTGATTTTTCATTACTTGATCATTTTTAGCTGGTGGTTTCATGATTATCTAGCGATTTCAAATCTCAAATTGGTATATCTTCATGCTAGATACTTTGATTGGTTTATCTTTTCACCAGATTGTCTATTCGAGATAAAAAGGGGGAGAGATGTATGTGATGTAGGGGGAGATTTGAGCATGTTTCTGTTTTCATATTTTACGAATTGGTATTACAGATTGGTAGTACAAATTGGTATCTCTTTATTGCTCAAATTGTTTAACAAATAATTTTTCAAAGTTTATTCATATTGGTATCTATTGTCGTTTGGTATAATTTGGATATATATAGTGGTTTGATTTGTTCCTCCATACTTCACTTGGTATTTGTTTGTCTGTTTCACGTGTCTAGGTATGATTCAGAGATTCGAGATTTCAAGTCTACATCAGATTCAGACAGTTCATGCTTATCGATGCTACATAAACTAGTCCGTGTCCTATATTTTTTATTTTGAGTTTATGGGATGGGATTTAGGCGTCATACGGCTTGACGGACCAACTTAGGCATTTCACTGGTTTAGTTTTGTCCCAGAATAGTTAAAGGGGGAGATTTGTAAGGACATAAATTTCCAATTGAGTCCCTGTATTGTTTTGACTTAATTCCGTGAACAAAACTGTGTTTGTAATATGTCATAGAGAGATTTTATTTTATCACGATCCCACTTGGTCTATGACGTATTGAAGAAATTAGAGACGTTGCGGCAAAGCTTCAAAGAATTAATCATGCCGAAGTTTAATTGGTGCAAGTTTATTCGTCTTCAAGTTAATTGCATTTTGAGATCACACAGGTATGAATGCATATAATTAATGGTGCTCGGAATTATTTTTATAAAAAATAAGGATGTAATTTTATAAGGAATTTTTTTTTAAATGTTTACACTACGTTTTATTCTGATAAGCTCGAAATAGAGTTTGACTTATTTGGATCTCCTTTAAAAGAGTCGTTTTATACAAAAAGTCAAAAACTCACACTGACACGCAGGCTCATTCAAACGACAACCAGTCTCGTTCAAACGAGATGGCTATGTCATGTGAACAACAACCCTATGTCGTTCGAGCGACACTGTTTTTGATGCAGCGCTTAATTCCTATTTAAGGCATGTTTTTGTCAGAATTAAATGTGTGTGCATTCTGGAAAAAACAGTTTACGATCGAGAAACTTGTTTTGCACATGTTTTCTAACGTTTAAAAATCTTAAACACATCCTTAGAGTTTGCAAAGATCCGAGTTGTCATTTTTATATGTTTATATGATCTTGCTGCGCTAAGAAGGTTTGTTCTACCATTGAACATCAGGGTTTTGCGATGAAGAAAAGAGAAGGACTTCTTGTTCGACATCTTAGATGAATCAAAACCATTCGGTGGGCATCGAGACACACGTGGACGCGTGTGTTGTGGACAGGTATCTTGGAAGACGAAATTTTTGCGTGGGCACTATTGAAGAACGGTAGAAGATCAGAATGAGCATCAAGACCCATGGGGATCGAGTCATTGAGTAAGGCTAATCTATCTTTGTAAAACCTTTGTTCATAGTGATTGTCTCGCTTGGGCCGTTCGAGGTTGTTTTCCCGTTTTGGATTTTTTCTTTGTAAATCCGGCGTTGTGAGTATTCTTTACTTTATTTTACTTACTTTAATCATTAGATGCATAATTAGTATTAATCAAGATAAAAATGGTTTAAAGTAAAAATTCGTTTTCACAACTTGGTTTGATGCTAATTAAAACTTGGATAATTTTTAGTGAAAATTGGTTTGATTTGAAACACACATAGGGACCACCCCGTTTCTTCAATTTTCCATCAAAAGTCCTCCTGAGAGGTGTGGGGAATATCTTCATCTAGGAATTAAGAGACCCAAACATCGGCTTCTTTCATGGGGTAATCAGTAAGGTAGTATTAGACGATTCTCCATTTTATAGCTTTCTGCGTAATGTACATAATGTCGAACTCGGCTAACAACATCAACCATCGGGCCATTCGATTGAACAAAGTGAGCTTCTTTATAAAGTAATTGATGGTATCTATACGGGACACTAGTCTGATGGGGAAGGCAAGCATGTGATGTTGTAATTTCTATGTGACCCAAACCAGTGTGACACGTGCTTTTTTAAAAGATGTGTAATTGACTTTATATTTGTCTAACTTCTGACTGACTTAGTAAATAGATCTTTCCTTATGGTATTCTTCAATGCATTGGGCCAGCAAATCCCCTACTATAGTATTTGTCATGGTCAAGTGTAGGAGTAAGCGGAGACATGGCTGTAGAGGCACAAGCACTGGAGGTCGAGTAAGGTATTACTTGATTTTGTCAAAGGCTTCTTGGCAGGCCTCATTATTGACTTTGGTGGAATCCTTCTGGAGAATTTTGAAGATGGGTTTATAGATAGAATTCAGATGGATGATGAACCGACTAATGTACTGTAATTTTCCTGGGAATCCTTGGACTTCCTTCTCCGTCTGTGGTGGCATCTGAAGTATGGCCTTCATCTTGGCAGAGCCTACTTCAATTTCCTTCTCACTGACCATGAATCCCAAGTGTTTTCCTTTTGTGACGCTAAAAATAAATTTATATGGGTTTAATCGCATTTGGTATCACTGCAATCGTTCGAAAAACTTTCGACGGGAGAGAATATGACCTTCTTGAGTCTTATATTTGATGATCATATTATCTACATAGACTTAACCTTTTTGTGAGTAAGGTCGTACATGATGGTTATGGGAGCCCTTGGGTATGTAGCCCCGACGTTCTTGAGTTCGAATGGCATGACAGTGTAGCAGAAGGTTCCCCATGGGGTGATGAAGGTGATTTCTTCTGATGGTCAGGGTGCATCTTGATCTAATTGTATTTGCCAAATCCATCGATAAATGACTTAAGGATGTGGGTAGCCGTGTTGTCCACGATCATGTTTATATTGGGTAATGGGTAATCTTCCTTCGGGGACGCTTTACTCAAATCTCGATAATGAATGCACATACTAACTTTTCCTCCTAATTTTGGTACGAGGATGATATTGGCTAGCCAAGTAGGATATTTGACTAGACAAATGAATACAAAGTTTAATTGTTTGACCATTTTTTCTTTGACATTGAGCGACCATTCGATGCGGAGCTTTCGTAGGTTCTGTTTGACCGACTTACATTATGGGAATATTGGCATCTCATGCCGAGCTATTTCGAGGTCAATACCAGATATGTCAGTGTAGGACCATGCAAACATGTCTACAAATTCCATGAATAGTTCCTCGAATTTCGCACGCTCATGATCATTAAGGGTGGACCATATCCTAATCTCACGTTGATGGCTACTAAAATTGAGATTTACAATAACAGTTTCATCATCATTAATTTGAATGAGGCTATGTTTTTTGTTATTATCTTTATTAAGATCGGTTAAAAATTATTCATTTGCAAAATCATCATCATCAAGAGTTTGATTAAAATCAAGACAATTAATGTTAGGCACAACAAGATACTCGAAATCTTTGTTTATTTCATTTTCGAGAAAAACAACATTGAGAACCTCATCAAAAGAGGTCTCAGTTACATTGATAAAAAATAAAGGAACAACAAAGTCAGATGAAGAGATTTGGATAGAGTAGACAGCATGGTCGACTTATGTCTAGGCAAGTTAGGCAGGCACGACATTCTAAGTGAGGTGAGGCATGTCGGCAGCTCTGATCTAAGTAGAAGAGTTCGACGGCACAGAATCTGAATGGACCATGTAGAGACTCATCCCCACTATTTTTAGTTTGAATGATTCCTCAGAATCAGTTTCCTCAAAATACTCGGTAATTGTCACGGCTTTCTCAGTGGGAGGTTAAACTTCATGTTGACAGTCTGCGGCCCAAAGGTTTTTATCTTGAAAAAAAGTTTAATCCCCAGTTCATCTTTATATCAACATTGACATACCATGGTTTAGGGAAGCCGTGGAAAGGGAAATATTTACCTCCCTTGATAAACCTTCCATTCAAAGAGTCTCTCAAAAAATCATTTCCTCCTCCAAGCTTATTTTTATCATGGCCATCAGAGGGATTTAAGTCCTTCTTGTGAGGGTTGGTAGCCCAGGCCATATGGGGGGGAAGGGATCCTTCAGGACTATGGGCTCAAATATCCCTTGTTGTCATCATCCTAGCCCAATTTCGGCCATGAAGTAGATGTTATTGAACATCTTAATCATGTTGATGTTGCTGTGAGGTTTGTGTTACAGACACACCCGCTCTTTAAAATTATCCCCTGTTGGAAGGGAAAGTGGGTAAACTCTGGAGACAGAGAGGATCATTTCATTCATCCCATGTTATATCTCTAATACCAAATTATTAGTACTGGTGGTGTCTGAACTGTCATCATCCCCTAAGATGGTGATAACCTGGCCATTGGTGAAGAATTTCAATTTTTGGTGAAGAAAAGACGAGGCCCCTTGAATACTATGGAGACATGGATGGCCAAGAAGAAGGTTTAAATATGCAGGTATGCTAATAACTTGGAACTCAGTGATAGGATTATAAATTCTATGGATCCCATTACCTCTCAACGGGTATTGTCGTAAGCACGCATTGCGGCGGAAGTGGGAGTGAGATCACTGACTTTCAAGCCTAAGTAATTAAAGGTTCTGAGAGGTCAAACATTAAGGATATGTTGAGGGCATAATTATGGTCAGGGCCATTCCTTAGTATCTCTTCTTCGGAAAAGGATAGGAGTCTAAAGGAGGTCAAGGACCCAACCATGCTTACGAGTTCTTAAGGTGTGGTGGAAGGAGAGACTATAGGCCTAGTGAGGAGTTTTATCAGAGCATTTTGGTGCAACTGGGAGGACATGAAAAGCCCCCAGAAGGTGATGTTTTCTTGGGTTTTCTCAATCTAGTTAAGGACCTTACTTTCTTTGATGGTCATCTTTGGCATGCAAAGTTCTTCAGCGACTCGCTTTTCCTTATATGTATGGGTTACATGAGGAGTCGGATCTTTGTATTATTTTCTTGATCTGGTTATGTGATTTACTGAGGTGAAGAAGAACAATAACCACGTATCTTCATGTATTTTTGGCTAAATGATAAACTTATTAATTTCTCCTAGTAGATGTTCAAAGGATATCATTCCTCACAAACTGGCTACTAGACTAGTGTCTTCTACACTGGCTCATCATCTGAAGTGTCAAATCCATCCCCCCCCCCCCTCTGGTGGAGACTATGTCCTCTTTGCAAGTGAAATCAATGCATTAAATAACCTTGACAACTTCATCGTATAAATCTTCCCACTCATTGGAGAAAGGCAGAAATGAAGGGACCAATCATCCCTGAAGTTTCAAGGTGGTGAATAGCTCATCAATAATATAAATTTCACATGTCGGTCAAAATGTATCGACCATGATATGTACTATGTTGTCTATACTGACTTCATCAATGGGTACCCCCAATCGTCTCACTCCCAATCCCATTTTTTGTCTTCCATAAATAAGACACTAAATTTGCAACAATCAACAGTCATCTATGTGGTCAATTTCATCCCAAACTCCAAGAGTTAGTTCATCACAATAGGTGGCTCCATATCTTTTCCTTCAGACCGGGTACGGACGATGATGTTGGCCCTTCTAAAGAGCTACGAAGCTTGGTCGATAAAGCAGGTAGGGTGTAGGAGAAAATATGAGCAAACTTTGAGTTATTTGGATGAGATTACGAGTATGATGGGTGCTTTACTGGGCACCATTTGAGTATATGGATCAAATTCTAGGTCATTCTCTAGAAATATGACATTTGTATGGGTTGAAAGCAGGTTATGAGTAGTATTGGGTTTAGGATTGGCTGGTGAGTTGATGATACCCTGGTCAATTAAACCTTGGATCACATTATGAAGGTGGAAGCATTGGTCTGTAATATGGCTAGTAGACTGGTGGAAATAACAATGGGCATCATCTTTGAAGTTTTTCGGGAGTGGATTTAGTAGTGGACAAGGGTTCAATAAGGCTTCAGCTCAGTAGGGCCTAGTATACTTTAGATAGGGGAGCATGGAGCTCAGTGTACTCTTTCTTGATAGGGTAGGGGTGACTTTTTGGGTCCCAATAGGTAGTAGGTTAGGAGATGTTGTTGATGGTTGAGATTGTAGCACTTGTGGGCTTCTCATATTTCTAAGGGGTGAACATTCTGTTTACATTCTTTGGATCTGATTCGACTTTGGTAATGCCTTCCTCAATTTCTACACTATCCTCTTGAAGGGATCGAAAGTGTGGGTAATAATGTCCACTATGGATGCTCGGATATGCGGTAAGAAGTTATTCTTCATGATACATACTTGGTCCTCCTCGAAGGGTCTGTTAGTCATGGTATCAGTTTTCTCTCTCCATATTCCTATGAAGCTACTAACTATTTCCCATGGGGTTCTTTGTAAAGCTCTAGGTCTCGACATGTAACCTATATCTCTTCAGTGTACTTGTACAATGACATGAATTCTTGGGTGACATCCTCCTAACTATGAATTTTGGATTCTTCGATGGATAAAAACCAACGGAGGATGCTTTATTTGAAGGTCTACTGGAAAATATATGCCATTATATCTTCAGAGGCACCAAGGAGGGTCTTGGCTCGGTAATAGATTTGAAGGTGAACAATTTGGGGTCTGATTCCCCCTAGACTTATCGATATTTGACATCCCGAACTTCTCTAGCAGTCTGGATTCGGAATAGGGAGACATATGGGTGTAATACATGTAGTTCCCTGATATCTGGACTTTATCAAACTTCTTTGATAATAACTTGAGGTCTTCCTTGACCTTATTCAATTCATCATTCTTAGGATCTATGGGTACTGGTAGGTTAGCCCCTAGGTCAGTAAGGATCAGAATAAGGAGCTAATATGGTGGGGGCTCATTGGCAGGCAGGGCATGCGGAGCATGCTGATACTTTTTGGGGACTCAAAAAAGATCGAGAACGGGTGGAACCATGGCACGAGGAAAGAGAAATTCAGGTTCTTCAGGAATCTGGGACCAGTGATGCAGTATTTCGTGGACCTCGGTTTGAAGGTTATCAATCTTGGAACTGAGTTGGGGTAAGACGATCATCAGATCGGGATGCACATTTTGTGCTTGATAGGCATTCTCTATGAAGAGATCATGAAGGTAAATCTGAAACTAGAATGAGGTAGTAGAAGAACCAGCGAAGCTTCGGGGCGGTTTGACGGAAGACCAAAGCTAATAGGGAGTCCGTACAAAATTGGGTATTTGATCGACTTGAGATGGAAAATGGTTCAAATTTATTTTTGAAAGAATAAGGGGGAGATTTTGGGTATTTCGGAGGCAGGAGAAAAATATTTTTGGTATTTTTGGAAAAGGAGGGAAAAAGGATAGGAATCTCAGCATGATTATTATTAATGTTATTATTAGGTTCTCACTTGTATTAGGTTTTCTTAAATGCAGGAAAAAATTCCAAACAGGGCCCAAGATTAGGAAAATGGGCTTTAAAAATATGTAAAACACGATTGAACTTATTTCCAGGCTCACAGATGGGGTCTTATTTTATAGAAAAAGGAGAAATTGCGCAAAAATTTGGGCGGTATTCCGATCCAAAATTTCGACAGAGTTTTGCATGGTAATCAACAAACTAAATATAAGTGTCCTAGGCTTGACACTTATATGAGGTTTATGCAATTGTTGGGTTAGTGTAATGGTTCCCCCCTTTGGCATGACTTCCATGATGTACCTCTTGCCCATAAGGGAATTATTCATTGGTATGTTTGGATAAGTCATTTGATATACTTGAGTGTAGATGAATTTCCTCACTAAATACCTTGTGGGGATAATACGTGAGAGAGCGAATTTGATATACCCGACGTACGTGAATGAGTCCCTTGCTATATACCTCCCGTCGTGAGTTCGGTCAAGGAGTATGATGCATGAGGAACCGTTCGATATACATCAAAGGTACGAAGCCAATGTAAAGTGAGAGGCATATTGCTTAGGCTAACTACGACCCGCAGGTCCATCACCCATCACATAGTGGCCCCCCAGTACGGAACAAAATTTTGGTCAATATCCATGCTTTTGGTGATATAGTGTGTGAAAATGTACTAGTCTTAGTTAACATATTATGGAGAGAGAATATTTTTATCATTTTTTTATTCGCATGATGAGTAAAGGGAATCCTACACTAAATGGGGAGCATAAACAAGTATTTTAGCATGGAAACTATACTACTCATGGATACATGTAAGTGAGTATGTGACATGGGAGTATATATAAGTGAGTGTGAGTGTGGTAGTGAACCTATACAATGATCAACTACAAGTGGTGTGTGACATGGGTAAATGAGCATACATGTAAGAGTAGGGAGTGTGGTTGTGTGCTAGTGAAACCTAAGCATGGATATTCTAAGTGGTGTGTGAAGCATGTGAGTGTAAAGTGAAGCCAAGTGTGAGTGTGTGACGTGTACATGGAGAGTATACACAACACTGTTCTAAAAAACCCGCCTAGGCTCCGCCTAGGCACGCCTAGGCTTGAGGCTTGAGAGAAACGCCCCGCCTTAAGATTTTCACGCCTTATTCTTGGTAAAACCCTTAATGCACATTTTTTTTCTAAAAATAACAATGCTTTAGTGAAACGATATTGCCTTTTAAAGCATTTTTTTACAAACCAGACCATTATATCATCCAAAATAATCAACTAGTATTTTAATTTGCAAATTTTCATACATATTTTTATGATATGTACAATTTTAGTTTTTTAATAGCCTTGTTATGGTTAAAAAATATTAAAATATATTAAGAAGGCCTAAACGCTTTTTGACACCTTTTTACGCCAAGGTCCGCCTAGGCTTCTAAGGCTTAAGGCTTGGCCTCCACGCCTCAATCACGCCCCGCATTTTTTAGAACCTTGATATACAAGTATGTGGAGTATACAAGTGATTGGAAAATGATATATATATATGAGAGAGAGATATACAAAAAGGTAAAGAGAGTAGAAAAGGGAAATATAGGTAGGTGCATAAGCACACCTCCAGAAAAGAATAACGCCCATGCAAAAATAGAGTCTAGTCCTCTTACAGAAATCTCCAGCAGAGTCTCTCATCCCGAGGTCGGGGAGTTGGGGCCTCCGGAGGTGGATCACTTCTTCCTTCCCCCTCTTTTTCCAGTATGCACGCGGGATCACATCCCTTATATTGGCGCTCAGTCGTCGTCGATGTGGGGTGATATGTAAAGATAGAGTCGCCAACCTATTTTGCACAAAATAGGCAAAATAAATGTTGTAGCCTCGAGAGAATGGCATCAAGGCTAATATTGATGCTTGAAAAATGAAGTAGTTCAAGGGTCCTGGGACTAAGTTACGGAATGGCAAGGTGTTAGGCACCCATCCCGCCCTTAAGATCTCTCATGGGCATATGTTAATTTTCTCTTGTATAACTCCGTGATATCTGTGCATATGTGTATAATCTAAATGGAGGTCGGAATCACTCGACTCGCGTCATAGATAAAGGCGGAGCGAGGTCGTCCTTAGGAGTATTTCTAAAATAATAATAATGTAAGTGTGTTGAATAACAATTCGTTATGGAAGAACAATTGTGTATATTGGACAAGACATAAGCAAACAAGCATGTAAAATGTATATATGACGAATATATAATGAGAATACAATAACATATGTATGAGGCGGGACTCGAGTCGTGGGATTTATCCATGACGCTTATGTATCCCGGTGGCATTAAAGTCCATGTAGTTCGAATACGATATGAGGTGGGTTTAGCCCATAAATCCAACTGGGGACTCTATTATATGTGTGTGTAGAAAAAAGTGTTTTAGTGTGAGAAAGTGTGATGAGAAATTCCATTTGTAATTCATAAGTGAACCCTATTTTTCTTGTTTTTAGTTTTTTATGAAAATAAACTATGTGCGAATACTAATAACAAAAAGTTTGAAAGTAAGATGTATGATGTAATGAAGTAAAGTATTAAAGCGAAAATGAAGTAACTAATGAGAAATTAAGATAATTTAAAGACAAAGAGGAAAAAATGGACCTCCTTATGAAGACTTGAAGTAGATCTCGCTTATAGATGTGTGGATATCAAAGTGAAGTGATGGTGGTTTTAGGAGGTGGGTGGGAATTTACTTAAAAGAGTATGAAAATGATGGAAGGAATGGGGGAAATGGGCTTTTAAGGAAAGAACAACTCTGAATTCAAGGGAATTCTCTCTGAGAGTTATGTTCAGGGATTATGAAGTGTGTCTTTCAAAGTGAGGTCATGGTTATAGGTCCAAGGGGGGTGTCGATCATCATGGTCCTAGACCTTCCTATCGGCATAGAACCCTAGACGCACTTCCGATATGCAGGGTCCTAGGGTCGCCAATTGGCAGTTTGAGGCCAATTTTTCGAAAAAATGATCGTAAAATGTGAACCGTAAGTTAGAATTGTGCATGGGGTGAATCGTTGGAAAGGTTATTCATAGCCCTTTAATAACCCATTGAAATACTCCCAGGTTCGGGAGTTGACCGAAGTCAAATGGGGCCCGGAAGCGCCCATTGGTCGTTGGATAGGATATTTCCAGAGGAAAACGGATCATTCGTCTAACCCATAAGGCTGATTAACGCATGGAATGGACCGTTTTAAAGGGTATTCAGTGGCCTTCGAATATTCATTCAGCTTCGTTCAGTTCGGAGAGTTGACCTTGGTCAAATGGGGCCTGAAAGCGCCTGGTGACCCTTCAGAGTAAAATGGGTCGTATGTCCTTACCGTAAGGTTGATTATCCACGGGGCGGACCATTGGAAAGGTGATTTAGAGCCCTTCAAATATTCATTCAGTCTCATTCGAGATGAAGAGTTAGCAGGAGTCAAACGGAGCCCGGGAGCATCCAGTGGCCTTTGGATCAGTTTTCAGAGGAAAGCGGATCGTTTGATTCACGCACGGAGTGGACCAATGGAAAGGGGATTCAGATCCCTTTAAAGAATTATTGAGCTTCTTAACAGGCAAGGAAATTGATTGCGGTCAAGACCATGCCCGAGAGTGCCTGGTTACATCCAGATCTATTTTTTTATAGTAAAAAGGACCATTCGTTCGTATTGTAAGGCCAATTTATGCACTAGAGAGACTATTAGAAAGTAAATTTAGAGCCCTTCGAAGATTCATTGAGCTTCTTCTGAGATAAGAAAGTTGATTCGAGTCAAACGAGGCCCGAGAGTGCCCGGTGGCCTCTAGATCGGTACTCGAGGTATGCCCTAGGGTTTGCGATAGATGAATGAGTGCTGGGGACCTAAGGAGGTGCTTTGGGGGGTCCTATGATGGGGTGTCTACACAAATAAGCTAAAATATTTTAATGCAAAATATTTTCTAGATATAAACTTCAAGTTGAAGTAGAGGACCACACTGAAGAAACAACATTTGTTTTATTCGACGAAGTTGCTGAAAAAATAGTTCGATTCCCACTCTCACAAATTGATGCAGCTGAAAATAAGTTAGGACAAAACAATATGATCATTTTTTTGGTATATCTCTATTTTCATTTAAAAGAAACTATTGGGAACTCCAAAGGAGGCGAACCTTATATTCAAACATATCATTAGGACAATATACGACTTCATACTAAAGCATAACAGATGCAATTTGATAGTGAGGAAGGAATACTACACACTCACCAAATTAAAAAAAATGATAAAGACAATTCCTCTGTTGATGATTGCGAAAGCTCACCAAAGGTAATATGTTATACATAATAACTTATATAAAAAAGTGGTTTACTAGCATAAAAACTTCTTAAAACAACTATAAAGAAAGAGAAAGTATATTGACGCAATTCATGACGAAGACTGAATTCGGTAAAAAAAATTAAATTGCATAAATTTTCATGCCTCAAATATATGCTATTGATTCTTTAAACTTTTAACATGTTCTTTCATAACTTGCTGGAAGGCATAAACTATATGCATTCTAGATCGTCATACTACACAGGCAAATGGAACAAACAAATATAGTTCAAGGATCCGGAAAGGCTTCAATTTTTTTTTTATTCCTACATAATGTAATTTTTCCCGCATTTGTATTAAAAAGTTCAGTGTAATTTTCTTTAAAAAATTGTCAATCATATTACTTTTAAAATTCAATCTCATTTCATTCGTGAAATATATTGTTTGAAACAAGATAAAACAAGACAAAAATAAAGTTTTGATAAGTTCGGCCACACATCACTTTAGATGTGAGCAGGCCGATCTTATGACATTAAATGTATACTCTATGGGAAATAAGAAATTATTATTACATTTCACCATTTAGAGAGAAATTTAAAATAACTATTTAGGAAACATCCCATTTTATGATTTTCGCTTTCGAGAGCATAAAACAAATTAATAATTTTGGTCTAGGGACGCAAATTGAAATTGATTTTGATCCTCTTAAAGGAGCAAATCTCATGGTCGTGCGACATTTAAATTGACGCGCGAGCTTTTGTCTGTTAACATTTTTTGGCAACCATTCGTGCGACAATTGCATTGACGCGAGAGCATTTTTGCTACTTTTTTGTTTATTAACCAATCTAACTTTTTAAAGGGCGAAAAAAGTAATTGATAATTTTTGGGGAGTAAAAATACTCCTATCCCTTAAAATGGTCTAATGCAATTAGCGTAAAGAAAAGGGTTATTTGTATTTTGGCACCCATTAATTGTTCGTTATAGAGTCAAACCCCCACAGTTTTTACATGTTGAGGTTTGGCCCAGATTTCAATAGTTAACCGTTAACTATATTATTTTCATGCCTAAAATATCTAATATACCCCTCCCTCATTCATTATTTAACAAAAATGATATATACCAAAAAAAAAAAATTTAAAAACGTTTTATAATTAAATAAAAACTGTTTTTTCAATTAAAAAAATGTTTTGATAGTTTAAAAAGGCTATATTTTTAAAAACAATCTGTTTTTTCATATAAAAACTGGGGAAAAATTGTTTTATAAGATAAAAACTGTTTTTATTTACATGAAAAGTTGTTTGCTTTTGTAAAAAATTGTATGTTTTTTATAAAACAAAATAAAAATATAACTGTTTTCTATACAAAAAAAAAGTTATGGGAAAAATAATAAAAGCATTTGTTTTTAGTTTTTAAAAGTTACAAAACCGTTAAAAATATTTCTTTTATATTTAAAACAAGCCCTTTTAAAAATAGTTTCTGATAAAACAAACAGTTTTTGAACAGTTGAAAACAGTTTTTAAAAGTGTCAAACTTATTTTTATGAAAAAAAAAAATCTATGTTTCTTTCAAAAAAAAAAAATTATTTTTTATAAAACAGTTAAAATGTTTTTTAACTTTGAAAACAGTGGAAACAGTTTCTTTATTTATTCAAATAGTTAAAAAGGTAAAAACGTTTTTATAAATTAAAAAAAATGGTTTTTACATTAAAAAAAACCATACATAATTTTTTTTTTAAAGTTAAAATTTTTGTTTTTAGTTCTAAAAAGTTAAATATTTTGTTTTTAGTTCTCAAAAGTTAAAAAAAATGTTACAAATATTTTTATGTATAAAAATCCCTTAATAAACAGTATCTTATAAAAAGTTTTTCTTAAGAATTGAAAACAGTTTTTTAGTAGCTTAAAACACTTTATTTCCATGAAAAAAAGTTTTAGTATTTCTTTAAAAAAAACTTTTACCTTTTTTTAAAATGGGTCAAACGTTGTTTTATAACTAATAAAACAGTTTTTGATTTTGGTTAAAAAACGTTATAAAAAAACTTTTTTATACAAAATAGAGTGCTTAATTTTATTAACTGTTTGAATAGATAAAAAACTTTTTTAAAATTAAAAGCAACGTTTAACCTTTTTTGAAAAATTAAAAAACTATTTTTTATATAAAAATATGTTTTTATAAAAATGATTTTTTTATATAAAAAAACTGTTTATTAAACAATCAAAACAGTATTTTTTTTAAAAACTGTATTTTAATTTTTTATATAACGTTTTTTAATTAAAAACATATTTTTATAAATAATGATCGTTAGGTAATGAATAAGGAAGGGATATTATAGATATTTTTAGGACTGAATGATTTACAGGTCAACTGATAAATTTCGTTAAAATGAAGATCAATCTTAAAATTTGGAAATCATGAAGGTTTAATTCGCGTTAATAACCCTAAAAAAAAGTAAAATGGGGTATGATGGCGTTGTGAGTGTCCATCTTGGTACGGAGAGAGAGAGAGAGAGAGACATCCAATCTAAAGAAACAAATTCTCCGTCACTTCTGATTTATCCAAACTCTAATGGGAAGGGGGGGCCATAAGAATTTCTGGTGGGGGTGTAAATAGGACACCCCTATACACATCCTTTTTCTGATGTCTTTCTTTAATACCTGCCATTTTTCACCTGCTCTTCGCTTCTTTTCCACGTCTTACAGAAAATGATGGGTTGATGGATTCTGAAACGTTACTGTTGCTTCAATGGCTGGCTCTACTATATAACAACGTATAAACAACTTCAAAAAGCATTTTTTCCCCGACTCTCAATACAGCTGTTCTGGCATCACACTGTGCATAAATCAATAAACATCTCAACCCCATTCCATTCATTCTAATTTGCTAATGCTACTTCAAAACTGACTACATATACTTCGAAGTGTATATTATTTAAAAATTATAATTTCGAGGTTCAGTGATAATTTTATCGAGTGGCCATATATATATTTCTTGATTTAGTGTCACATGACAACATAATTTTCAAATGTAACAAACACATCTTGGTAAATAAACATACTGTGGCAGTTAAAGATGTGAATGCTATGGTTAGTCTCCCGTTCCCGTTGATCCTCGTTTTAATCCAAGTGGTTCAGAATGAGATGATCCTCAACAGTGTTTCTAGGCAGGTTGTTTGAAGTCCTTAAGAGCATGAGTATTGGTTAGTGCTGTGTTTTTTTTTTCGAATATTTTGATTTTTTTTATATTCGATCCGATATTTTTCGATTTTTGAACGTATATAAGGTTTTAGATTTTCGATTTTTCCGAAAAAAATTGGATTGAAAATTGAAAATAATTCTGAATTTTCGATTTTCCGATTTTTCCGATCCGATTTTTCCAAAATTATACCGATTCGATTTTTCCGATTTTTTTCGAAATATTTTTCGATTTCCATTTTTTCTAATTTTTTTAAACATTCTCATGTGTCCCACATCGGCTAGGAGAGGAAGAGAGACCCAAAAAAATCCTCTATAAAAGGAGAATATTCCTCCATCCTCTACACAAATAAAAAAAATGGTTAAATCCTTACATATTTACATGTTGGGTTAAATCCTTTTTTCGAATTCTTTAAAATAAGAATTTCGAGTAATCAAAAATCCTATATTAATTTTTTTGAAATTTTGGAATTTCCAAAATTTCTGAATTTTTAGTATATTTTTTTATTTTCCTAATTTTTTCGATTTTTTTCCGATTTTTTCAAATTCGGAAACTTTTTTGATTTTCCGAAAAAATTGGATAGGAAACTGGAACAAATATTTTATTTTCGAAAAAATTGGATTTTTTTCTAAAAGGTCATTTTCCGATCCGATCCAGCCGAAACACAACCCTAGTATTGGTGATATTGAATGAAAGGTAACTATACAAAAGGTACCCTTCGTTCAGGTACTACTTCCAGAGTGGTAGAGATAAACAATTTGTTATCAAACTTTCTACGAACAAATGTTGTTCGTAGAGAATATAAATCATATTTCTTACGGACAACATTTGTTCGTAGGAACTCTTACGGACTATTGTTGTTTATAAGAACCCAAAAATAGGATAAAAATAATTATTTATATTTTCAACGAACTTTATTTCTTTGTAGAAATTTCTACGAACAAATAAAGTTTGTAGGAACCCTTTACAGATTTTGTACCCGTTTTGTATCTTTGCAAACCCACTGCAAATCGAGATACAAAATTTGTTCAATTATGCCCACCACTGCAAACATTCCATTTTGTAAACTTACAAATTCTTTTGATATTTTTCATTCCCATTGTGGATGCTCTAAGGAGGATAAGTGTGCATATCTTAAAAAAGCACTAAAATAACTAAAATTGACATATAACTATGTTAAATATTCTTCGACTCTCTTCAAGCGTCAGCAACTCATTTTGTCTAGTTCATTGAAATTCAGGCCAATGTTGGTCACTACACCAAAATGGTAAATGTGGGTACCCCGATTTTATCACCATAAGGCCTGGACGAGTAGCCCATCCTCAGCGGCCCAAAACCCAGGCCCATCACCTCTGGTATTCATCCATTTACTCCACGATGCCATGAAGAGAAGTTGTGGGGGTACACGATCCCATGAAAGGGAGATGGCTAATAAAGAGGAACCTATCACCCCCACTACTCCAACACATACATGTATAAATTAAACCCCAAGTCCGGGGCAAAGGACAAGTTGTATTCTCTATACTTACTCTTCAGAATATAGAGAAATAACACTGACTGAACCACCTGGACGTAGGCACTTCTTTGCTGAACCACGTATCTTCGTTGTTGTGTGATTGGTCTTTTATTTGTTTTTTCTTGGTTGTCACCTCTTTCATATTTATTTGTGCTGCATAATAATTGCATCTACAATTGGCGCCGTCTGTGGGAACCGTTTATCTTTCCTTGAGAAGAGCCCACACCGAGAAAAAAAAAATCTAAGATGTCTGGTCACAGCAGCAACGCTCCTCAAGCAGGAGACATTCAGGAGCCACCCGCTCCTCACAGGATCAGGTCTGAAGTCCGACGTTCCGATCAAGGGGCTCGCTTAGAAAGGCCAGCCTCAGAAGAAAGTCAAGGACCAGCAAGGTCCACTCAGATATCCAGATTGATCGATGCATACGAAGCAAGGCTCCACGAGCAGAGGGAGTCTTCTCGCAGGTATGAGGCTGAGAATGCTCGCCTGAAAAGAAGACTGGAAAAACTGGAAAAAGAACTACGTCCTGATACCAGGAGACGCCCCTATCGCACTCCTAGCCCTCAGGCGAGCAAATCCCGCAGCCGAGGAAGGAGCCCTAGGCGGCAACATCAAGGGTTCGAAGGTGGCGACTCAGACGACGACCTCCGCGAGCAACTGAGAAAAGCTCGCCGCTATCAGAGCCCTGCTCGCAGCGACGACAACATACGGAACCTGGTCCGCAGAGAAATGGACCAACATCCAGCTCACCGCGGCACCAGGTCAACCAGAGAACTCGCCAGGAGAGCCCTCAAGACCCAGATGAAATCGCCCTTCACAAGGGAAATTGAAGAAGAAAAAGAAGCTCCCAAAAAGTTTGCTATTCCGAGGTTCAAGATTTATGACGGGAAGACTGATCCCATCGATCATGTCAGGCAGTACCGGCAGGCTATGACCCTCTGGAATCACCGAGATGCGTTGATGTGCCGTATTTTCCCCTCGAGCCTTCATGACGTGGCCCAGAAATGGTTCGAGAAACTCCCTCACCGATCCATCAGAAATTTCAAATCCCTGGCCGAGCTCTTTACGGCCAGGTTCATCACCAGCAGCTCCCATCCCAAAAGGATGGATGCTCTATTGACGATGAAGAAAACTCCTTAGGAGACACTTCGAGACTACGCGAAAAGGTACTGGGAGTTATTCAACGAAGTCGAAGACTGCGCAGAAGAGGTGGCAGTGGCTTCATTCAAAATTGGGCTACCTAGCTCTTCCCTCCTCTACCAGTCCTTGACAAAGAAGGAAGCAACCACCATTGATGACCTGATGGCCCGGATTGAGAAATACGCAAAGGTGGAAGATGTCACCCGCCTTAACGTAGGTGAAAACGGTCGAGCCAAGCTCGCCACGAAGGGAAGTGAGAAAGTTGATAACCAGAAAAAAGGAGGAAAGAATGGGAGCAAGAATGGCCCCAAAAACGGAGGGGGCCCTGACGTTGCAAAGTCGTTCCAGGCAGTCAACACCGTCTTCAAAGAACCAATTTACAAAATTCTCGCTAAGATCAAGGATGAGCCGTTCGTCAAATGGCCCCGGAAAATGGGAGGAGACCCATCGAAAAGAAACAATGCGCTGAGATGCACCTTCCACAAAGAGGGGGGACATAAGACCGAGCACTGCAAGGCTCTTAAGTCCCACCTCGAGGAGTTGGCCCAATCCGGACATTTGAATAACTTTGTGGAAAGGAAGGAAGAGAGAGTGACTGTCCACAAGGAGGCAAAACCCGACAACGTATTAGAAGACGACACCGGACACGAATTCGCAGTAATCCATGGAGTATCCGATGTTAAGCAAATCCAGGGCAACTCAGCTCGGATGGAGGTAAAGAAGCTGACAGCAGTAATGCAAGCTTTTCAAATTGATCCAGCGAAATCATAGGCAGGAAAACACCGCCGAGCAGAGAACATCAACTACAACAAGCATATTGTCTTCACGGATGAAGATCTTGTGGGAGTGAGGACCCCACATCACGATGCCTTAGTCATTACACTCAGGATAGCCAACTTTGATATCGACAGACTTCTCGTCGATCAAGGAAGCTCATCCGAAGTAATGTACATCGACCTATTCAGGAAATTGAAGTTGGACATCGCCGACCTTAAGGGAACCACTGTCCCACTGGTCGGCTTCGCTGGAAAAATGACCATGCCTTTGGGCAAGATAGTACTACCAGTGCTCACTAGGAGTGTTTCAAAAATGATCGAATTCTTGGTGGTCGACATCGACTCACCGTATCAAGCCATCCTCGGCAGGGGATGGCTCCATGCAATGAAGGCAGTCTCCTCGACCTACCACCAGAAACTCAAATATATCACCGAGCGGGGAGTGATGGAGATACATGGCGACCAGGCGATGGTGAGAAAGTGCTTCATAGCGGCTATCCGACCGAAGCCAGAGAAAAAAGACGTTCGAACCAGCGAGAAAGTGGAGGAAGATGCAATCCCTTCCAAATAGCAATTAAAATATGAAAGGCCCGGAGTGGAAGAGACCAGGCTCCTCCCCTCCGAACGGGTTGTAGAAGACCTGGTAGAAGTCATTTCTAGGGAAGGCGACAACAGCAGAGTCTTCCTGATCGGGACTTCACTCACTAACGAAGAGCAAAAGGATTTGTTAACCTTACTCAGAAGCAACATAGATGTTTTCGCCTGGGAACCCTACGAGCTGCCAGGGATCGATCCCAATATGGTCTGCCATCAGTTGCACGTTAATCCCACATTCAAACCGATAGCACAAAAGGCACGACGAACTGCTCCTGAGAAAGCCAAAGCAATAGAACAGGAAGTCGAAAAACTGCTGGATGCAGGATCCATACGGGAAGTGCAGTTCCCCAAATGGTTATCCAACCCAGTGGTAGTTCCAAAAAGCAACGGTAAGTGGAGAGTTTGCATAGACTTCACTGACCTCAACAAAGCCTGCCCCAAGGATAGTTTCCCTCTTCCAAAAATAGACCAACTAGTAGATGCCACTGCAGCTCACGAGCGAATGAGTTTTCTGGACGCATACTCGGGCTATCACCAGATTCCCTTATATGCCCCAGATCAGGATAAAACGGCGTTTATCACGACGGTTGGTTTATACTATTACAAGGTCATGCCTTTCGGGCTAAAAAATGCAGGGGCAACCTATCAGCGGCTAGTTACTAAAATGTTCAAAAATCAGATGGGAAACACGATGGAGGTCTACATCGACGACATGCTCGTCAAAAGCAAGGAGAAAGAAAACCACCTTTCTGACCTGGAAAGTACCTTCGAAATCCTCAGGAAATACCGAATGAAACTCAACGCGAGCAAGTGTTCCTTCGGTGTCCAGTCAGGAAAGTTCATTGGGTATTTGGTCAGCAAGCGTGGCATAGAAGCAAATCCGGACCAGATTGAGGCAATTAAACGGGTGCAACCTCCTCGCACAATCCGCGATGTACAGAAGCTCACTGGAATGCTCGCTGCTCTGAATCGTTTCATTTCTAAATCCTCCGAGAGATGCAAGCCCTTCTTCCAACTCTTAAAAGGCAGCAAAACGGTAGAATGGACCCCAGATTGCTCGCAAGCATTAGGCGAGCTCAATTCCTACCTAAGCTCCCCACCACTGCTCGTCATGCCACAACAAATGGACCCTTTGTACCTCTACCTCTCTGTATCCAGCCATACTATCAGCTCAGCGCTAATGTGTGAAGTCACAGGGATCCAACATCCAGTCTATTACGCGAGCAAAACCTTACTAGACGCCGAGCAGAGATACCTGCCATTGGAAAAGCTCGTATTCGCCCTAGTAATGTCATCGAGGAAACTAAAGCATTACTTCGAAGCTCACACGATCATCGTCCTTACATCACACCCCCTCAAGGCTGTCCTAAGGAAGGCGGATTTGTCAGGCAGGCTGTCTAAGTGGTCAGTCGAGCTCGGCCGGTTTGACATCCAATTTCAACCAAGGACAGCTATCAAGGGTCAAGTCCTCGCTGACTTCATAGCGGAATTCACGGGCGAAGAACCTCTCGACTAGCCTAAACCAACAGAACAAAACAGCCAGGCTACAGGGGGAAGCTGGAAGCTATTCGTTGATGGAGCCTCCAACTCAAAGGGGGCAGGAGTAGGAATTGTTCTCATCACTCCAGAAAAGGCAATCCTCGAGCAAGGAATTAGGCTGGGATTTGTAGCCTCCAACAACGAAGCAGAATACGAAGCCTTAATTGCAGGTCTCCAAAGGGCGCAAACTCTAGGAGCAAAGCATTTACAGGTATTCGGAGACTCGCAACTAGTTTCCAATCAGATAAGTGGAGACTACAACGCGAAGGACGAGAGGATGGCAGCCTACCTCTCGTTGGTAAGAAACTTGATGACAAACTTTGAAGAAATCAACATCCAGCAGTTTCCCAGGGGGCAGAACAGCCACGCTGACACTTTGGCAGCCCTGAGCTCGGTAGTTGATTCCAGCCTTAAAAGGATAATCCCTATCGATTTCCTTAGCTACCCGAGCATTCACCGCGAGCTAACAAAAGCGAAAAAAATACTCCAATTGGAACCAGCCCCTAGCTGGATGGATCCCTTAAGAGGCTATTTGAAGAACGGAACGCTCCCAGATGATAAAAGGACCGCCCACCAGATAAGAGTCAAAGCTGCTCGCTTTCACTTATCCATGGGAGGCGACTTGTATAAAAGATCTTTCTCCGGCCCCTACCTTAGATGCGTCCACCCAGGCGAGGTCGAGGCAGTGCTTCACGAGCTTCATGAAGGAATCTGCGGAAGTCACGTCGGAGGAAGATCTCTAGCCTTCCGAGCAATGAAGGAAGGTTACTGGTGGCCGTATATGCAAAGGGACTCCGCAGTATATGTCCGCAGATGCCTAAAATGCCATCTTCACGCCCCCATGGTCCACCAGCCTGCCAGCGAATTGAAATCCCTGACCAGCCCCTGGCCTTTTGCCCAGTGGGGAATGGACATCGTAGGACCTCTACCCACCGCTGCCGGCAATCGCAAATACCTGTTGGTTGCCACCGATTACTTTACCAAGTGGATCGAGGCAGAACCTCTGGCAAACATCCGAGATGCTGACATGATGAAATTCATATGGAAAAATATAATCACTCGATTCGGGATCCCCAGAACCATCATCACTGACAATGGGACACAGTTCGAAAGTGGCCCCTTTCAGGACTTCTGCGACCAACACGGAATCAGGCACCACTTCAGCTCGGTAGCTTATCCTCAGAGCAACGGACAAGCTGAGGCTTCCAACAAAACAGTGATCGCTGGATTAAAAAAGAGGTTAGAATGAGCAAAAGGCGCGTGGACTACCGAGCTACCACATGTCCTATGGGCATACAGAACGACTCCCAGACGAGCCACAGGTCAGACGCCATTCTCACCAGCATATGGTATGGAAGCGGTCATCCCATTAGAAGCAGGATTGCCTACAATGAGATCCGACCTTGTCGAGCAGAATCAGAACGATCAGGCTTTGCTCGCTGAACTCGACTTGGCCGACGAGCGCAGGGAACTTGCCCTAGTAAAGCTAGCTAGTTATCAGCAACAGCTCGCGAAGCACTACAGCAAAGAGGTCAATCCGAGGAAGTTCGAAACTGGAGACTATGTCCTAAGAAAGGTCCTGGGCAACACAGTGAAGCCATCAGATGGTAAACTGGGCCCAAACTGGGAAGGACCTTATGAAATAATTAGAGACGACCTGCAAGGTGCCTATCATTTGAAAACGATGGAGGGCAGAGAGATACCACGAGCATGGAATGCAGCTAATCTCAAGAAATTCTACTTTTAGGAGTTCTATTGTTAGATCTTTTATTGTACTCATTTTGGGAAAAGACAGTTTATTTCTCTACTCACCAATAAAAATCTCTCAGTTGATTACTCTCTAAAAGTATAACAATTATATCTTATTGCACATCCTTTTCAAATCACAGGTATAATAGTTGACATAGCAGGGGAACACCCCTCCTCAGGTCATCGTCACGAAGCACGACAGACCTCTAAGCATTGCCCATGGCAATATATGAAGCCCTACAGAGTATTCTTAGGCATCAAACCTACTTTGGTTAAACAAAATCCTGACCGGATGAAGACATCCAAAAATAGGTGTGTCCTCGCCAATTGCCCCTCTTAGACCTAAGGGAGTGTGACGACACGACCTAAAAGGTAAAGAGAGAGCACAATGGTATTCTTAATACTTGACTGGGCGGACACTCACATGACAAGATAAAGATTGTGAAGCTGCAAAAATATAACAGAGATTGGATAAACACGTTTAGTCGGCAAAAACGCCCAAAACTCAAACTTTCCATTAATTTTTTATATTTACAAACAATAATGGTACATGTTTAGTCGGCAAAGACTCGCCCAAAGCATTTACAATTATTAAAAAAACAAAATATCAAGAAGGGGGAAGCCTCCGAGCAAGGTAATCAGCAACCTTAGCTCTCCTCCCGTCATCAGGGGCAGGATCGAATTCCTCAACAACTTCATTTGTGTCCAACTCCAGTAGCCGCCGAGGTATAGCATCGATAGGAATCCATCGGTCATCTCGCCTAAATGGATTGGGCATCAGAGTAGAGGGAGACATCTCATGCCGATACCACAATATCGAATTTCTCGGCACCTGCAGCTCTTTGAGAGCACTCAACCACCCCCTGATGAAGGAAAGCTCCTCGAACTCTGATAATCTTGTGGGAGCATCTAGCCAGCCCTGATCATAGCCATCAGTCCACACTTGGCGAGGGCCCTTCTTAAATAAATATCGCAGTCGGGTGACGTCCCTCTGAAGCCCAGCAGCAGTTACGTAAGCTCGCTGAACATCGCCGCGCAGCTCCTCCATCTCCCTCTCACGCTGCTCCTCAGCTTCCCTACTCCTACCCCGCGTACTCCTGCCAGCTCGCGGGAGGGGTGGCCGAGCAGCTCGCGACGAGGAAGAACCTTGCAGGACTGCCGAAGCGGTGCTCGGCGAATGCTCCTTAAGCTTCAAGACCTCCCGCCTCAGGTCGTCATTCTCCCGCTGAAGAAACTCCACGACCTGATTGATCTCGGTAGCCTCCAGTAACTTTACTCTCAGCTCGCTGACTTCTTCTTGCACTGAAGCTCCGATCTCTCCCATTTCCTGGAGCCTGTCCTTCAATTTAGCCACCAGCTCGGACTGATCCTTATACTTCTGGTTCCTTGATTTAGCAAACTTACAGAGCCTAGCAAAAGCCTGGCGAACTGCAGGGTTTGCATTAGGACCCAGAGTCCTACCCAATTGGGAGGTAACAGGAATATAATCATCCACATCAACCAACTACAAAGAAAGGAAGAGAACAAAAAGAAATCAGCATAAACAAAAATGAAGCCTTTTTATTGATAATAAGCGAGGTTACATCAGAACAAAAAAAGGAAAAAATTACAAAGAAATCCGTATCACTTAGCAACCTCGGTGGACGGACCCTTGTCCTTATCAGCATCAGCAGGGGCGTTACCCTCTGCAGAGGTGTGCACTGCCCCCTCGACCAAGGAAGCATCAGCAAGAGTCGCCTGAGAAGCAGGATTGACCCCTTCAGCAGTTGGGGCTGGCTCCTCATCCACAACTGGCTTGGGCCCTGGATCATGTTCGTCAAAAAGTGGGGATGCAACATCCACCCCTGCAGCCACAAGGGCCTTGTTCCACCCCTTCTTGAAGTTCAGACGGCTAATATAGCCTATCTGAACCTCGGCGTCTTCATACGCAGCAGCCCAGCCAGAATTGTATGAATCTTCTTTAACAGTGGCTGCCTGGGCCTTCTCCGCTTCCAGCTGCTCGGCAAGAACCCTGTTCTTCTCCACAAAGTCCAGCTTGCTAGAGCAGACCTGTTCATACGACTTCCTCAGCTCGCTGAGCTCCTTGACAGCATTATCTCTCTCGCGAGCAGAATTAGCAAGGGCCAAGGCAGAAGAAGCTCGAGCCGCATTAGCAGCCTTCAGATCGGCCTCCAGCTGAGAACCCCTGGCCACCAGAGTAGAATTCTGCTGCTCCAGCTCGCTGTTCCTTCTCAACAGCTCGTCGCGAGAGCGATAGAGCACAGCGAAGTCAGTCACAAACTGCAGAAAATAAGGGAAAGATCAGAAAGAAGAAACCATCAGAACAGATTAGAAGAAGTTGAGAAGTAGAAAAGAAACCTTACCAAGGCAAGCCTCTGGCTAGCTTGCAAGGGCAGTTGATCAGACCCTGACGCCCTCTCGCGATCTGTAGGGAGGACTTCCCTCTCAAGCAGCGCAGGGGCGAGTTGAGGAGAGGTGGCCACCGAAGCCCCCTCAGGCAAAGCAGATACTGGGACCAAGGCTTGACCGGTCTTGGTCCTCAGTTCCATCTTCCTCCTCTCCTCCTCCTTCTCTTTCTCCCTCCTCTTTCTCTCTTCCACCTTCTTCCTCTCCTCCTCCTTTTTCTTCTCCCTCTCCCTCGCCTGCTCCTCCTCTCTCTTCTTCTTCTCTTGCTCTTGAGAGGAAGACCGAGAACCAGTAGTTATGGCCCCGGAGACAGTCTTCGATTTTTTGGACCTCTGTGCAAGAAGCACATCATCATCATCCCGGATTAGATTCTTCCTAGGAGGCATTTCTTCACCTGGACTGCTGGTAGTACTCGATGAACTGCTACTATCAGCACTGCCTCCACCCAAGTTACTCACAACACCTGCAGGCTCGCTCTCCGAGCTGCTCTCCTCCTCGTCCAATTGGATGGGTTCAGCAGAAATCTCTTCGGAAGATTCAAAGTCCGGAACACTTTCCACAGGTCGGGCTATGAAGCTAGAGCCTGTGTTCTTGTATTCAAGCAGAAAAGCAGCAGACCTAGGATGCTCGCCGTCGCCCAAAGGTTCCCTGATGTTCCAAACTTTCACCAGTTCCGAGATACGAACCTCGCTGAGAGCTGGCTCCAAATTCTTTATCTTCGCTGAAAAAGAGAAAGCAAGGAGAAGTTAGAGAAATCACAAAGTCCGCAAAGGTTGAAACAATAATACAACATCTACCTATATATTCTTCCCCATAAAAGGGAATAGTGAACCTCTCAGACCTCGACCCTTCAAATTGAGGTGAGTACTGCCAGTTCCTAACGAGAAACCCTTCTTGCCAGTAGTCCTTATGGGAATCAGGTAAATTTACTACCAAAACCCTATCAGGGCTCCTAGCCTTAAGGTACAGAACACCTGAACTCGTGCGAGAAAAAGAATAACAAAAGCAGACCTCGGCAAGCCCTAACCTTGTGTCGTACAATTGATTTATCCTGTGCACACCGTTCACTATTTTCCATACATTGGGTGAACATTGTGCAGGCACAATACCAAAATAACTAAAAAAGTGCATAAACAAACCATTAGGGGGAAAGGTGAGACCCCCCTGGGAGAGCAACAGGACGTGAATCCAATGTGCATCCTCTATGTCCCTAACGTTCCTAGGCGGCGAGGCACAACACTCAATCTCTACCCACTCAGGAATACCGTAGAATTTTCTAAACTCAGTTACCGACCTATTTCCAATCTTCGCCATTGGAAAAATACAAGAAAAACTATAAACTCAAGAAAAAGGGCACGAAAGACTTACAGGACAGAAGATCAGATCAAAAGGCGAAGAAGCGACGAGAGTGAAGACCGAAAACAGAAGGTACAAAACTCAAGAGTTCTCAGGAGATAGAAGATTGCTGGAAGAGCTGGAACGACGAAGAAAAAATGTGTCTTATTCCAACAAGCCTTCAAAACTAATCATAACGCACAGATAGCGAAGCGGGTGCCGCCAAAGCAACTTCACAGTTTTCGAAGAAATCAACCATCATTGCTGATCATTTAAATTCATCGGACCCATAAAGAACGGCCCAACAAATTCAGGGGCAATTGTGGGTACCCCGATTTTATCACCATAAGGCCTGGACGAGTAGCCCATCCTCAGCGGCCCAAAACCCAGGCCCATCACCTCTGGCATTCATCCATTTACTCCACGATGCCATGAAGAGAAGTTGTGGGGGTACACGATCCCATGAAAGGGAGATGGCTAATAAAGAGGAACCTATCACCCCCACTACTCCAACACATACATGTATAAATTAAACCCCAAGTCCGGGGCAAAGGACAAGTTGTATTCTCTGTACTTACTCTTCAGAATATAGAGAAATAACACTGACTGAACCACCGTGGACGTAGGCACTTCTTTGCTGAACCACGTATCTTCGTTGTTGTGTGATTGGTCTTTTATTTGTTTTTTCATGGTTGTCACCTCTTTCATATTTATTTGTGCTGCATAATAATTGCATCTACAGTAAAATTGTCACATTTTTAGCGGTCAAGCTTGTCACGGTCATTGACGGTGACAAGTCCGTGACAAAGACTTGTTACGGTCAATGACCGTGATACGTCTGTGGCAATTATGTCAGTAAAAAAACCCTCTCCCTTCTTTTTTTCCCACCGAATTTGTTCCCTCGAGTTCTCTCTCTCTCTCTCTCTAGCGGCTGCTCTCTCTCTCGCTCTACAACTTTGGTATGTCTTCTTTCTATTCCTCCCCCATTTATGTATATGTGTATGTATATATGTATGTATATGTGCGTGTGTGTGTGTGTATATATGTGTGTAAATGTGTGGGGGGGGGGGGGGAGGCAGCATGGCTGGGGGGACGGGAGGGGATATGTGCGTGTGTGTATATATACGTGTGTGTGTGTGTGTGTGTGTATGTGCATGTGTGCGTATATGTTCGTGTGTATATATATGTGTGTGTGTGCGTGGTGGGTAGGGCAGCTGGGGGGGTGTATATGTGTGTGTGTGTGTATATGTGCATGTATGTGTTTCTTTTAATTAAATTTTTATTGGTTTATTAGATATTGCCCCTCATATTGTAGTGCTCCTTGTAAAATAATTGATTGATTTAATATTGATTGGTTGTTAATTTTTTTTGTAAATTAATAATTAGTGCCCCTTTCATATGCAAGTAGGATTACCCCTCATTGTAAATTAGTAAATTCATAATTGTATACTTTAATTGTTAGTTTAATTGATGAAAAGAATTAATTGAGTAGATGAATTAGAAGGAGTACGGGATACACATTTGTTGTTGCCATTGCGGTTGGATTATAGTGGATCGATGTTGGGTTGTTTAATTTTAAAAGTTGCATGACTACTGGATTATTGTCCATATGGGGGTGGGATTTTTCAACTTTTTTTGAAAATTACTTTGTATAATGAACAATATATATAGTATGATAATTAAATGAAACATACTTAAAATTACATATAGTGCGCATAGATACTAGCCTTCTAGTTCTTATGCGTACGCATTCAATAACCCTTAGACCCGTTCGAGAGTCATTACCCCTGTAATGAGATCTCTCGAATTATCCCGTTTGGACAGTTTGGGACTGCATAATTTTTGTATAATAATATTCTTAGTTGCTTAAAGTTGTTACTTTTGAAGGAAGTTCTGCAGTCGTATCCTAATGTTCTCTGAGTACATACTAGATTGACAAGAGTGACTGTTATTTCAATTGATCAATTGAAATAATACTCACACTTGCCAATCTACATCGTGTATTTGGAGAACTACAGGGATATGCTACCGAATTTTTCTCAAATCATAATAATGTGCATGAGCTGTTAAGTATATTACAGAAATATGCGGTCTTGAATGGGATAGGACCACTCACCCTTTAGAGGAGATGAAGAAAATAGAAATTAAATGAAACATACTATAAATCTACGTTTGAATTTGAATTTGAAATTTAAAAATCGAATATAAATAAGACATAATTAAATGAAACATACTACAAATCTAAGTCTTGTTTATACTAATCCATGAATATATGCTTCTTACCTTTAATAGGTGATTAGTTGTGGTAGCTGTGATGGGATATCCGAAATACAAAGAGTGGATGGGTGAGACAAATAGAATGGGGGATATGTTTTGCAGAGGTGATAATGAATTTGTAAAATACGCAAAGAGATGTCATAATGATGAAGAGTTTTCGTGTCCGTGTGCTAAGTGTAAGAATGGTAAGGTGTTTGAGTGGAAAACAGTTGAACTACATTTGTTAAGATCGCGTATGCAAGATAGTTATCGATTTTGGAGTTTTCACGATGAATTAAAAGTTCCTTTTATCCCCGAACAACCTTCACAACAACCTTCAACAAGTAGGATAGATGTAGAAGGGGACGGCGTAGATCATAACATGTTAGAGGATTTAGTTGATGATGCATACGAAGTTTATAAAAAAGAGGAGAATGAGGTTACTGATGATGTAAAAGGTTTAAGTGCTCGTGAAGATATCACGATAAACCTTGACGATAACTACCAAAGTTTCAAATTTAAGGCGACCTAACCGTTATACTCTGGCTATAAGAAAGATCAAACAACTTTACATGCCCTGGTTGGTTTGCACAGTTTGAAGACGCAGTACGATTTGTCTAGCAATAGCGTGATAGGAATTCTGAAATGGGTGAAGGGGTTACTACCCAAGGAGAATACGCTTCCAAATAGCTATCCTGTTATGAAGAATAGTTTGAAAGGTTTGGGAATGAAGTATAAATCGATTCATGCTTGTGTGTATGACTGCATACTATACCGAAAGGAGTACGAAAATCTCGATCGTTGTCCGATTTGCGATGAACCTAGATATGTCCAATCTACTAGTAAAGAAGGCACAAGCTCAAAGTGCCTCAAAAAGTGTTCAAATATTTTCCCATTGGGCCTAGATTAAAGAGATTTTTCATAGTACCATGGATAGAGGAGGCAATGACTTGGCATGCTAGGGCAGAAGTAGGGGTAATCTCATGCGTCATCCTATTGATTCTACAGTTTGGAGGAGGATGAATTATGATTATCCCGATTTTTCTCGAGAACAGCGCAATATTCGTTTGGCTATATCAACAGATGGTTTCCATCCATTTGGAAATCTAAGCACTAATCAGAGTGTATGGCTAGTGATCCTAGCCCCACTCAACCTCCCTCCTTCATAGTATATGAGACCTGAATTTTTGATGATGTCTTTGTTGATACCTGGGCCAAAGGCACCAAGTGATGACATCGACGTCTACCTGGCTCCTTTGGTATAAGAATTAAATGAGTTGTGGGAAGATGGTGTGCAATCAGTTGACTCTTTTAGAAAAGAAGAGTTTACGCTGAAAGTTATGTTGATGTGGGCAATTCATGATTTTCTTGCTTATGGGACATTATCCGGTTGTGTAGTACATGGTTATTTGGGTTGTCCTACTTTTGGAGAGGAGATTGAATCTCTTCGTCTATCCTTTAGCTCAAAAAATGTATACCATTGCCATAGGAGGTTTTTACCCCGGCTCATAGTTTCAAATTTGAGAAAGGTTCCAAATTTTTATTAGGCGGGGTTGAACATAGGCTACCATCGAGACAACTTTCAGGTTCAGAAATGGAAAGTAAATCTTCTGAATGTGGCTAGGTAAGAATCCCAAATTTAAGAATGTCAAGCATAAGAAGACCCTAATTGGGAATGAAACTGAGACAAGAAAGGTATGGTCTAGGAGGCCAATTTTATTTGACTTTCCTTATTGGAAGAATAACCCGGTACGCCATGTATTGAATGTGATGCATGCAGAGAAGAACTTCGCTGAACATATTGTGGGCACTTACCTTGGGGGGAGTCATTCGAAGGATGGAGAAAATGCACGAAAAGACCTTAAATCGTTGAAACTTAATCCACAACTATGGTTGAAAGAAGATAGTAGGAGAAGGACAATAATTCCCCCTGGTGCGTTTACTTTGATGAGTGGGGAAAGGAAGGTGCTTTTATACACAATATATAATTTTAAGGGACCATCTAATTTTCCGTCCAACTTGCAAAGGATTGTGAATTATGCTACTCATGATTTATATAAGTGTAAGTCCCACGATTGGCATATGATCATGCAATTGGTTCCTCTATTATTTAAGCACTGTTTCTCCAAGCACAAGAATTTGCGGAGGGATATTATGCAAATTAGTTTTACCTTCTTACTCTTGTGTGAGAAGGTAGTTAATCGAGAACACATAGTGGCCGTAAAATTAGCGGTGACCGAAGCGATTTTTATGTTAGAGAAGTAATTTCCCCCAGTATTCTTTGACATAAGTGTTCACTCGTTGGTACGCCTATGTGACGAGGCACTTATTTGTGGTCCAGTTAGATATCGGTGGATGTATTCGTTTGAAAGATTGACGAAAGTTTTTAAAGATTACGTCAAGAATACGCGATACATTGCAGGATAAATTGTAGAGGAATACATCACCGTGGAGTCATCAATATATACTCGGGAATATATGTCTGACTCGACCAGCATTGATGACACTGATGAGTTTGTCGATGATGGTGGTCATGTGATGGGAAAACGAGTGAAACTAACGAGTTTGCAACATGAACAAGTAGCTCGTTATCTATTTGACACACATGAAGATGTCGAAGAATGGAAAAAGTAAGTTTAAATTATTTTAATGTTAACATTATTTTAGAATATTTTAGATTATTTTAATGTTTAACATTATTTTAGAATATTTTAGTAAGTTTAATTTGTAATATGCAGAAAATATGAAGCATGTGAGAACAATAAAAGACGAAAAATAATGGTACAATCAAACAGCGAATTTAGGCTGTGGTTGTCACAAGAGGTAATTATAATGAAAATGGTCATTATATAACGTTACATTACACTTAAACTTTACAACTAATCTAATTAATTTATCTATATTCTCAGCTCTTAAAGACGGGTGATGTGATATCAAGGCTTGCTCGTCTAGCCACTGGACCCTTGTTCGTGGCACAAGAGTACAAAAAGTATCGATTGAACGGTTATGTATTCAGCACAAAAGTGTACAAGGAAAGTACAAATGTACAGAACTCGGGCATTTCATACAAGGCTCTTACTTTCTTTCGAGCGAGCACAAAAGATAAAAACCTCGTTGAAGCTGAAATGACTTACTATGGTGTAATTCGAAATATATTTGAATTGGATTATATAAGCTTCAAAGAGGTTGTATTTTACTGTGACTGGGTAAGAGTTGAGGATAAAAATGCTTGTAAAGTTGATCCTGTCACCAATTTGATCATGGTTGACTTGTCCAAGTTGAAGAGAAATGACCACGTGAGCGATGAGGCGTTTGTTTGTGCATTTCAAAAGGTTAACCAAGTGTTTTACTCAGAGTATATCAACAACGAGCCATGGTCAATTGTCCTACACGCGCCAAAGCATCTAAATAGTAGTGTGGATGACTTGGTTGATCCTACCAAATATCAATCCATTTTTTATGATAACCCGAATTTAAAACAATATTTTAATTTGTACTTTATCAATCTATTTTTAATGCTTTTAATTGATTTGCACTTTATCATTTTCACTCTTGTGTGGTGTGGGGGGGGGGGGGGGCAGTAGGGGTGGGGGTGGGGATGTTTCAGATTTTTAGTAATTGTACATACTATGAGCTAGATGTTGTTGTTTTGAAATTCAGAATTGAGGTGTTAAACAGTAACAATTCATTTGGATTTGTAGTAATTGTACGTATTTGCATGTCTTCTTCTAATTCATTTTGATTTGTACTAATAACAAGATTTTTTTACAGCAAATGTCTCCTTCAGGTATTAAGGCGAGGATGATGATGCTGATTGTCATGATATCGTCTGGGCTCGATGGTAGCGGAGGCGAGGAGGGATCCTCGGCCCCTAGGCTCCCAAATATGAAAAATTGGGGATGGCCATCGAGAACAAGACGGGGCTATTAGCGAGATCCCTCGAGCTGGTAAAGAAGATCATCGGCCCGGGGTACACTAGTTGGAGGGAGGTGCCAAATGAGCTCAAGTTAGCTATTTGGGTGGCACTATAGGTAATGAATTTATATTTATATTTATATGAATATTTCAATATTAATTTCAATTTTGATTTTAATTTATATTTATATTTACTAGCAACTAACATTGTATTTGTTAGACAGGAACAATTCAGCCTGGATTCAAAGCTATGCGATTCCGTCTTGGAGCAGTTGAGGGAAGAACACAAGACGTGGAAGAAAAATATGCGAATCCGGTACTTTAGGAAGACCCAAGAGTCCGTTATCCGAATGCATGAATTCGTCCCGTCGAAGGAGCCAATCTTATTGGCATAATGGCAAAAGTTCGTTGGCAATGAGATCGGGAGCGACAATTGGCATCTCGCCAATCGGGGAGGAAAAATCGGGCAAAAAAGACGGACGTGCACTACTCCGGCTGGACGTCTTATGCCGAGGTGGAGAATAGGATGATGGTAAGATTTAATTTTTCTATAACTACAGAAATATATTATTCTGCATTATTTTAATTTGCGACGCCGATACTAATTTTACTTTATTTTATTTCAGGGGACAGGGAGTGGCCCTGGGGGTAGGCCACATAGGCTCGATACTTATGTGGATATTCGGACGAAGAAGGGGAAGGATAAGGAGGTGTCCCCGAGCGTCGCGGTCACGATTGTAAGTAATCCTGCATTTTAATTTTTATTAATTACGTTATAATTTTTTTATTTACTTATTTTACTAATCATGTGCTTTTTGTCGTTTCAGGCAAAGCTTAAGGAAGTGCATGAGTTGCAGTCTGATGCCGACAAGGCATCTTTGTCCACAGACGAACTCAGCTAAGTGCTTGGCGCTGATCGCAAGGGGAGGACAAGGGGGTGAGCTCACGGGTGGCCAAATCTAGGATCATCGGATTAGAGACGAGTGACACCGGGTTAGCTCGAACGATGGACTCGCATGACACGAAGCTATCCCGTTTGGAGGCGACGGTTCAAGATATGTTCTCATTCATGAAGCGTTCGTTGGGAGAAAACCGTAAGGGGAAAGGGAAGGAGAAGGTGGTGGAGGACGAGGTGCGTGGTGATGAGGATGTGGACCTCGCTGCTTCATCGCCGATATGCGCAAACTTTGATGATCCACTCCCTTATTTGGCTCCCTTCAACCGACCGATGTCTACACTTGGTTGGCCGAGCATATTTATACTGGACATATTTGATGGCCAGCGGATAGGGTGGGGGTTAAGGAACCCGAATACCGTCCAGGGTATACCAGTTCATGGACGTTTACTTCAAGACATCGAGTCTAAGGTGCTCGTCACGCATGTGATACCCGGGAAGGAGAACTCCCCCTTGTGGTTGCGCGAAAAATACTGCACAATGTATATTATTCGGTGTGTTAATTCGTATATCGTGTGGCCTACTCACCTCCTCAGAGATAAACTTACCCCAGACATGTAGTGACATTATTTGAATTGAATTGAATTGTTTTAAGCTATTACATTTGAATTATATTTGGATTATATCGTTATGCATATTGTTTTGAATATATATTTGCATTATCTCTATTTTATTTGGATATATGATGTTTGAATAGGTATAATGTTATTATAACAGGTACAAATATACTATTGGGTAGTGGTAGTGGCCATATTGCGCAACAAATTTTTTTATAACTCTGCCCAGAATTGTCACGGTCATTGACCGTGATAAGTCCGTGACAAATAAAACTTATCATAGACGTGTCATGGTCAATGACCGTGATAAGTTTTTAAATATTATCACGGGTTTGTCACGGTCTATGATCATGACCTGACCGTTACAATATTTGAAAACTTATCACGGTCATTGACCGTGACACGTCCCTTGATAAAAAACGTTTTCACCCCCTGAATTGTCACGGTCATTAACCTTGACAAGTCCAACTTGTCAAGGTCAATGACCGTGATAATTCGACAGATTTGGTGTAGTGGGTCGAAATAGGTTTTGTTAGAATTATTTTATAATATTCTCCATTATGTGTTCCATAATTATATTAATTCTAAGGGTCACTCATCTTTCTTGATTGAAGGTTGATATTAAGTGACTGTTAGAAGATTTAGGTCTTGTCCCTGCGTATAAATAAGTGGCTGATTTCCATCATTCAGACACTTTAAAATGACAACATAATGAAATTATAGGAAAGGGAGATAAATCTAAATTCTCAAGGAGAGTAAATTTTGAAATCGTATTTTGGTCATAGTGGGAGATCTAACCGTTGGAATGCGTTGAATTTGGAATATGTTCTTGCTACATAAAAAATGAAGGCGTGTTCCAAAATTCAGTCCGATCAGACATCCTCAAGGTTGACTACTCTGTCAATATTTCTAGTTAAGACAATAATTGATGTATGTTATTTTAACACCATTTATGTTTCGCATAACGTTTAAATGTGATAATCATGAAGATCTAAGATCCTTTAATTAAGAATATTTGTATGTAAAAATTTAATCAAATTAATGTTTTGTTGATTAATATTATGGTGTTCTTAAAAATGGTTTTACATCTGGTATCAGAGCTAAAGTTTAAGGTCTCATGATTTTTGTTTATTGGTTTTTGCCTATAATGGAGTCTACATTAAAACAATTTTTGTGTGTACATGAGAATTTATTTTTGTGACAATTTTCTTCTGTCGCGTATACTCAATAGTCGGATTGTGTGAGATCAAAAATTGATTGGAATTTTTTGAAACTCCAATGGTCGGCAGAAAGCGTCGAAATAAACAAAATCCATTGTATGCAATGAGGCCTACCCCGATTTTGCATTTTGACATCGTTTAGACCCCCTAAAAATGCGTTTTTTCCATTTTTTGTAATAATGTAAATGCTAATAACTCTCGATTAAAAATTGCTTTTGCAATTCGCAAATTGGAGAGTGATCCTGGAGTAAATCTTTACATCCCTATGGTGCTAACTCAAAATTTCTATTTTTGACAAAAATTACGATTTTTCCTAATATTATGTATTTTTCCATCACGGGGTTGTTTTCTTTGTTCATGTTTTTTCTAATATTCATTTGATGTATTATTTGTATTGACCAAGAGGTTCAATATAAATTTTGAATATTATATGTATGATTATGTGTTTGACGATAAGATTTCGATAAATTAGATTATTGTGCATAATCTATATTTGATAGCTCAAATGTCTGAATTGATGTTTCGACACTAATATTTATATGATGTTAAATGGAAAAGACATTAAAGTGTCTTAAACTATAATTATAAATATTATATTATTGTGTATGCATCTATTTTTGGACCCTTAATTATACATTAAGTTTTGAGTATAATATATTTGGGGGCATTAATTTTACATAACGAATTTTTTCGACAATATCTCATTCCAGAAAATTGATTTTCGAATTGTGCAATTTATTTTGAGATTTTGGAGTAACTATCTACATCCATATAGTGTTAACTATTTTTTTTGGCAAAAGTTACAATTTCGTTAAATATTATGTGTGTGTTTTCACTATGGAAATTATTTTATTTATTCATGGATTTGTGTTTGTGTTGGATTAGAAACCAAACACATGTTATGATCATTTAGTGAATATTGAAAGTACGAATATATTTTTGAGATCAATATTCTTGTTTTATGTGCATATAAATGCTAAACACAAGTCAACATATTTCATATGGTAGGATATTAGACTTGTGTTATTATTAATATTCATATTTTGATGAATCTCGTGCCAAACACATGCCAACAATTCATATTATTGAATATTATGTTATTGTTAATATTCATATTTTTGATGAGTCTCGTGCCAAACACAGGCCAATGATTCATATTATTGAATATTATTTTTTTATTAATATTCATATTTTTGATGAGTCTCGTACCAAACACAGGCCAACGATTCATATTATTGAATATTATGTTATTATTAATATTCATATTTTTTATGAGTCTCATGTTAAACACATGTCAATGATTCATATTATTGAATATTATATTTTTATTAATATTCATATTTTTTATGAGTCTTGTGCCAAACACAGGCCACTGCCATTTTAGTGGCGTCAACAGTAGATAAATGATGAGGATGAGATTGAAGATGAAGATAAACATTCACATCAAACATATAAGAGACAAAGGTTTTTAAAGTGGTTCGGCTATGAATAAAGCCTACGTCCACTGTTATTTTATTCCCAGTGGTTTATAATAGCACAATATGGTGTAGAGAGAGAGGATGTGTATCTTGTGTATGGTGTTTCTTAGTTTTCTCCCACCGTCCCTCCCTTTTGGCTAAGGGAATACATGTATTTATAGTGATGGGAGATAAAGAGATACAATGTCTTTATACATTCATACATTTATGTCTACATACAATGAATCTAATTGTTGGCCTTCTATGATGGTTGATCCTCCTTGAATTGCTTGGTATGATATGTGTTGTCATCTATTAATACAATATAAATGTACATTAAAGCTCATTAAATGCGCTGTCATCTTCATTAATGCACATTAAATGCATAGTTATCCATTGATCTTCCTGGTTAGTATACCGACCAACTCTCCTCGGGTGCCGAATATTTCCACGTAGGATGACATGTGTCCTTTTCTGATTGGTCCTCGTAGATGGAGAATTTTTTGCGTCAATAATTACTATTCATATTTTGATGAGTCTCGTGTAAAACACATGTGAACGATTCATATTATTGAATATTGTGTTATTATTAATATTCGTATTTCAATGAGTCTCGTGCCCAACACTAGCCAATGATTCATATCGTTGAATTTTATGATAGTTGTATTTAAATGAGTCTTGTGTCAAACACAGGCCAACGATTCATATAGTTGAATATCATAATTATTGTTTATTCTCATGCTAGTACTCCCATTAAGTTGAATTAAATGCCAAACACATGCTACAATTCATATGTGTGGATACTGGATTTATGATTTCGGTGCATGCATGCATATTTGAATGCACGACTTGTAACTTTGAGACTCATAAGTACCTATTCATTCAGTTTAATCAAAGGCCAAATACAGGCCGAGTTTACATGTGAAGATATTATACTTATGGTCATTTCAGATTATCCTAATGTTTGTTATAAAGTTAAATTGCAGCACAACACATGTTGAAATTTGAATCAAACAAACATTTGAATTTTTATAAATATTAAATAATTAACATCAATATTATATAGTCATATTTACAGATGCCACTAATTTGGTAGTTGTGATTATAACCATATTGTGCATTAGTATGACCGTGAATGATTTGGGTTAATATTACTGATTTGTTACTTATACATACGTGATTAAATGAACCTAAATGATTCATGTTTTTCATTTACTATTATTCGTGTAAAATCTCATGTGAACTCCTTGTCTATTTGATTTTCTCATTATATAATTTTTTTGTGAATTTTAAATTATGAAATAGATAATTATATAATTTATTCATGTATTACGGGTAATTTAGATATGTATGATTATCTCTAATATTTATATAATGTAAGGATTGGTGTTCGTTAAAGTACTCCATTCCATAATAGATAAATATTAGACTAATGTATTGATATCATGCATATTTTGGATTGCCTGCGGATCCATGTATGATATTGAATGCTAAGATTTATAATGTTGCATACATATTATTATTTATTCAATTATTGTGATTCAGTACCCTACAAGTTCAATTACAATTATTGAGCTAAAACTAAGTGGTGATATATATTTTATGAAGGCAATAATGGTCATCAAATGCAAATATCATTATTTCTTTCATCATGATATCACCAATTAAGTTTATAAACCCAAACATGAATAATTTCATTCATTGCTCATGCGATAGTCAATGAACATAAGTGAAACTTATGTATGTAAGTCTTTACTTAATGTAATATTCATATTATGAAATATTTGGTAGTCACCACAGTGACCCAACTATAATAGAAATGAATATTAAGTGTAAAGATGATAGCAGTTGTAACTCTGATGCTTATAATAGTGGAGTATATTGAGTTTAATCATCAGCCAATTATTCCTTACAGGGAATTAATTTTGACTAGTTGAATAAACTCTATATATCATATACATTATTCAAGTATATATCATGTATATATAGTACTCCAGTATGTACAAGCATCATATAATTGATAATCAGTGGTTACAAATGAGAAAAATAAAATGCACGTTAGGTATTAACGAGATATTAACGTATGTATTGTCAAATCAAAGCATTGATATAGTGAGCAATTTATCTCATATCTTTAACAAATTATTATTCGATTTTGTTTCTCTCGATTATTATGTTAGATTTTTTTAGCCCACTATTGATAATCAATATATTATGGAACACTCCATATAAAGTTTGACGAAATTAAACAAATTAAGTTGGTTTACATATTGCACACTCGAACTAATAATGATAGAGATAATATGTATCCTTTATGGTTTGAAACAAGTTTTTATCTTAGTAAAGTTTACGAGTTAAACTTACTATGTAAGTATTTACTTTTGATGCAAGGATTGTTTACAAAATAAACTAGAAATGAAAAAACGATTTCTTCTCTTTCATTCTTGGGGAATCAAGTCATTTACTTTTTATAAACCCTCAATGCTTCCAATTTTCTTGAAAAATATTTTCCTAAACTTGATTATGAGGGATATTTTTTAGCCTTTTTCAGTCCTTCTCAAAGGTTATGGTATTCCTTTGATGTTTTTGTATAAGACAACGTTTGCATATATTTCTTTTAAATATTGTTTTAATCTCGCATCATAATCATAGTATTATTGATAAAAACTCTTTTATCTTGTCCTAAATTAAATCTAAACTCCTTATGATAATTTTTATGGACAATATTTTGTATTGATAGTCGAGTTATGCCCTTAAGGTATTACAATATCTAACATACGGATGAACTATTTGGCCCAAGTGGGAAATTATAGGTTTAACCTACTTTCAATCCTAATAGTTGAGTTATTTTGCTGCCCCAACAATTTGCGACAGTAATAGCGCAACAAAAAAAATTCCCACAATTTTTTTTATTTGTTAATTGTTCTACAGTAAGCACAAGCTTCCAGAACACAAATAATACCACGTCTGGGGTTGGCTACACTAGTGAAAGAGGTTTTGGCAAGTTTTATTATATTATAAATAATTCTATGAAATATTTTTAAATACATAGTTACATTATACAATGATAGGTATACACCAACAATGCTTTATTCCTTTCTTTTTTCATCTACCGTTGTTGTTTGTAAGTTTTAGTGGTGGACTCACCCACTCATTATTTTTATTTTGTTATTTAATCTCTGCTCTTTCAGAGCAATTTAAAATATATATATATATATATATATATATAATAAAAATCCATCCTTCTTTCATTTAATTAAAAAAATCATCTTCAATCGCAACCTAGTATCTTAAAATTTAAGGGACTATAGAATGGAGAATTCGCATGTTCGCAGCCCCCCCCCCCCCCCCCCCCCCCACACACACACACACAACTTTTCTACTTTCCTTGTCTTGGAACAATAATGCATCATATTTTTTCAGCTTCCCATAAAGTTAAGGAGGAGCTACCTTGAAGATAAGGTGGGCCATCAATTGTCTTCATTTTTGAAGAAATATATAGTATTAAAATTAATACGATTGAAATGTAATAATAGCAAAGATAGTTACATTCTTTTGGATATACTAAGTGTATTCACGTACGATCGTATTCGAGTAGTCAATTTAAACATTAAAAAAGTCAAACAAGACATTATAAGTAGACATATCAATTATCACCTGAGAATTAGCCAAAAGCTTCTTTGTATAAAAAGAAAGAGTGATTACATAGTAATGATTAATTAAACTGAACACTAATCGAATGCTTGAAGGGATTTAATAACATTTATATTATTGACCACTTATTCAAAAAAGTAGGTATTATCCATTCCCATTGATATGACAAATTCTACACAGTATATACAAATTTTGAATTTGTTTATCATTACTCAAACCATAATAGCTTAAATTCATTTGTAAGGAGTGCCAGCCACAAACAAAAATTTGGGAGCACATAAGGCAAATAAATGGATGTTGTTGAAATTAAAAATTGGTGATATGTCATGAAAAGTAATCTAAATAGAAATTTCACTTGAAATATATTTTAGACCATCGAGACATAGTTACCTATTCATCATAAGATTTATTTTTCGCAAGTAGTCAAAAATTACATTATCATTTAGTTAGTAGTAATGTCAAGCCAAATATTATAATTATAAAGCGTATAATGCAATGTCATCTCCTAAGAGGAAGGGGGTTGTGTTATTGACTACCAAGTGGTATAACCAATTATATGAAAATGTACTCATAAAAAATTATTGAATATACTATTTTAATTGAAAAATTCGTCTTGATATATCAAAATTAAAAATCAATCCTGAGAGACGCCCACACCCCCATAAAAGTGTAAATTATTATCATCCAAAAGGAGGGGAGTACACTTGTTTGTGTTATGATTTTTTTGTAAATGCTCATAAAATGAGGTCTCTATAAAGAGGTGCGCATGCGTTCAAATAAGAAATTATATACTTAAACTCAGTTTAATCAAATTAAACCCTAACCATGCAACTAGGTGTGATTGAATAAGATGTAAAATATGCTAGTATGATCAAACACACATACTTCAGGAAAAATCCCCCAAAGGGGCAAAACCATTTATTTTCACTATAATATTGTAACATACAATTTCTCGGATTACAATGAAAATACAGTGACACAGAATTACCCGCAGGCGTCGGATTTGTAGTCGGCGGCTAGAATTTTCCCTTTCCTGGAGGGTAGCAATGAAGAAGAAGGACAGTCTTCTCCACAAGGGTATGAACAACAAAAGAGTTTGTGTTCTAGGGTTTCAAAACGATTCACAAATGATTTGGAAATTTGTGTGAATCAAAACTTGAGTTTGGTAACTCACAAAGGTGAAGACTTTGAGTTTATGAACTCTGAAAATTGTGTGAAGAAGTCTTACCAAACCAATCTCCGAAGATGGTTTATAAAGGAAAAAATGGCCCTTAAAAATCTGACCACGATCTGCACGATTCTATCCCAGGCGGATCGATCAGGATCTGAGGCGGATCGGTCTGAGGTCGAACCAGTTCGTTTTTGTAAGAGCTCTCTTCGGTTCGCATTCAGTCCGGGGTCTACTGGTTTCTGAGCAAAGCGGATCGGATCGGTCCGTCGGCGGACCGATTCTTTTTTAAAATGGGGGAATCGGTCCGGCTGCCCAGAATTTAGATTCCTTCATTTCTTTGATATTTGGATCCGTTGATGACGATGTGAACTTTGAATTTCTTCAACGATATAACGGCTTATGACATACACATAAGTAATGGACAAAATGTCCTTACAAATCTCCCCCTATTTCTATGCCGGTACAAACATAAAAACATCCGAATTATCAAGTATAAAATTGCCTATACAAATCTACCCTTTCATGAACCCAAAACTGAAAAGATACAAATGAATAAGACTTCATCGTTTGCTCTTTGAATCTTCAGGAATCTCAACTCTTTTCTCATCGGGATGTGCAATTCAGAGATCATCAAAGAAGTACCTACACACATGAGACAAAGCAAAATACCACGTGACGTATCGAGTTTGAAATGAGATAATCATGACGAACTTTATCAAAACTCAAATCAAAACTCCCCCATAATGATAATTCTTTCTCCCCCTTTTTATGATGTCCCCAAATAGACAAATAAAAAGAATGAAAATATCAAGAAAAGACGGGGTGTCATAAGGAATAAACTACTATTTTGTATTTTTCAATTTTTTCTCACCAAACACCATGAACGAACACAAAACAACCAAGTCGATGATAGTGTAAATGAATGGGTGTGATCAAATTCGATAGGAAAATCAATGCATACAAACATGACATATGTGCACGATGAATATCGGATTCTCCTAACGAATGAACTCAAATTCTTCCTTTGGTGTAAAAAAATGGTAATAAGAGATATTGACTTAATCAAATCAACAAATCAAATCTCACAGTGATTTCCACACCAATAACGTCCAAAACGATTTCATGCTTTTTCATGACTTTCAAGGAAGTACAAACCCGTTTAAATTCTCCAACCAAGCTCCCTCAGATTTATATATTAAATAGAGGTAATCTAAATTCTCAAACTTTGGAGAATTATTGGCGAAACCTAATGGCCCATATTTGGCATGAATTGCTCTTTATTGGCTTTAAAATTCTTCGGGGCTCTTTTAACCTCTTTGGACCTCGGATAATAAAATTCCTCCATTTTTTAGGTCCTTTGAATGGTTTATTTTGAGCAAAGAGAAGATGAATACCTTTCGCAGCCTCTCCCCGTTCTCAATTAAATACACAGTCTCACCAAAACGGTTTTTACATGCATTCCAATCTTGTCAAGTTTTATCACATATTGTACATTGTATAAACAGAATTGAGATGGAAACACTAAAGTCAATATGAGATAGACAAGTGCAATAATCAAGGAAAGTAGTGCATGTGTGCAATAAAGGATATGGGAGTCAAACATGTAGGAAGATATCATTAATCGCATCTCAGAGACTCCAATCAATGTAAAGCACATGGATGAAATGATGTAGCGTCTCAAATCTCTATCAAACAGTCACATGGATATATGAAGTGAAGTTGCAGCTTGGCTATCTTAAATGCTCATCCATAACAGGTGTAAAAAAAATAAAAATCTTTTTGGATTTTTTAAAATTTTAGCAAAATAAAATCTTTTTGAGCTTTTTTAAAATTTTTCTAAAAAGAAATGTAAAACGCAAAAAGAAAACAAACTAATGATACAAGTTAGCAATAGGTATCAGATGATATGATAAAGACAATGCATCCTATGCTAGACACGGACAAACCCCTCAGTCAACTGTGTAAATCCCCAAAGACTTCCTAAGACTCTCAAATCAAAGGGCATCTAAAGGTTTCATGAAAATATCGACTAACTGACGATCGGTAGGAACGAAACTCAGGGATACAACCTTCTCCTCAACTAAGTGACGTAGGAAGTGCTCTCGTAACCTGATGTGCTTTGTGCGCAAATGCTGGATTGAATTGCGGGATATGTGTATCGCGCTCGTGTTATCACAGGAAATGGTCATGGTGTCCTGTGAAATCCCATAATCCTCCAGCATCTGCTTCATCCACAAGAGTTGCGTGCAGCAACTCCCGGCGGCGATGTACTCAGCCTCCGCGGTGGATAAAGAGATGGAGTTTTGCTTCTTGCTCAACTAAGAGACAAGAACAGAACCAAAATAGAAACATCCACCAGAAGTGCTCCTACACCCATCTGCATCCCCGGCCCAATCGGCATCCGAATAGGCGGACAAATGATCATCGGTATCAATGGAATACCAAATATCGTATGAGAGAGTCCCACTCACGTATTTGATAATACGTTTTAGATCGAGTAAGTGTGACTCTTTCGGGGATGCCTGATATCGCGCACAGACTCCAACACTAAAGGCTATATCGGGACGACTGGCAGTCAAGTAGAGAAGACTACCTATCATACTCCGATATAAAGTTTGCTCTACGTCCTTACCTGAAGTGTCCTTACTAAGCTTGATAGAAGTAATCATAGGTGTACGTGCATGCTTAGTGGAGTCTAAACCAAATTTCTTCACTAGGTCTCTAGCATACTTGGATTGGAAGATGAACATCCCATCCTCTAGCTGAAGAACCTGGAGACCAAGGAAGAAAGTAAGCTGACCTACCATGCTCATCTCAAACTCACTTTTCATTTCCTCCTCAAAGTGGTGAGCATGCTGGGAGCACGTGGATCCGAAGACTATGTCGTCCACATAGACCTGGGCAACCAAAATAGCACCGTCATCTCTCCTGACAAACAACGTCATATCAACTCCACCTCTCTTGAAGCCACGGACTAAGAGATAGGACGTAAGCCTCTCATACCAAGCACGGGGTGCTTACTTCAAACCATACAAGGCTTTCCTCAGATAATAAACGTGCTCAGGGTGCTTAGGGTCTTCAAAACCTTTTGGTTGTTCCACGTATACCTCCTCATGTAGAATGACATTTAGGAAGGCACTCTTGACATCCATCTGATATAACTTAAAGTGCAGATGACATGCGATGGCGAGTAGTAGACGGACGGACTCAAGCCTCGCAACAGGAGCAAATGTCTCCCCAAGGTCTACACCCTCTATCTGTGTGTAGCCTTGAGCGAACAACCTAGCCTTGTTTCTGATTATGGTACCATTTTCATCCATTTTATTCTTAAAAATCCATCTGGTACCTATCATATTTGTCTCACTAGGTCGGGGGACAAGTTCCCAGGCATTATTCTTTTTAAACTAAAGCAACTCATCCTGCATAGCAGATATCCAGTGTTCATCCTTGAGTGCTTCTTTATGATTCTTGGGCTCGACTTTGGACGTGTAGCAAAAATGGCTGACAACATTCTCTAGCTGAGCACGAGTCTTGACCCCTAGAGTGGGATCACCAACAATGGCAAAAGGGTCATGACTCTTGCGAATCCAAGCAGGTGTGTCCCCTAGCATAGGAGTGGGGTCCACAGAGTGTGAGTGAGGGACAAGCAGGTCACTCCCATAGAAGTCCTCATCCTCACACTGGAGGTTAGAATCAATAGCCGTCGGAGGTTCGTCATCTTGCACAGTGACGTTTATTGATTCCATAACCTTAGAGCTCTTCAGGTTAAAAACCCAGTACGCTCTACTATTCGATGAATATCCTAGAAGTATTCCCTTATCGCTTCGGGAGTCAAACTTTCCTAATTGCTCTCGATCCCGTAGAATGTAGCATTTACTCCCCAAAACACGAAAATATGCAAGGTTAGGTTTCTTTCCAGTCCACAATTCATAAGGCATTTTAAGTGTGTGTGGACGCAGGTAAACCCTATTCACTGTGTGGCATGCAGTAGACACTGCCTCTGCCCAAAATCTTCTAGAAACCTTATAACCTAGAAGCATAGATCTAGCCATTTCCTGGATCGTTCTATTCTTTCGCTCAATAATCCCATTTTACTGAGGAGTCTTCACAGCAGAAAACTCATATTTTATCCCGAGGCTATCACAGTAGAGATCGACTTTTGCTTCCTTAAATTCTGTGCCGTTTTCACTACAAATCCTATTAATAGTGACTTCGTGTTGGTTTTGTAAGACACGACACTTGGTCGTTAAAAACACTACAGCATCGGATTTCTCCCTCAGAAAACCTACAATAGAATATATGGAGAAATCGTCTACCATCACGAGGATATACCTCTTACCACCCAAACTCTCAGTACGAGTAGGACCCATAAGATCCATGTGAATCAGCTCAAGAACTCGGGAGGTGGTAATGGAATGCAACTTCCTATGAGGGCTCTGAATTTTCTTTCACAACTGACAAGGTCCACAAACCGTGGAAGTTGACTTTTCAAGAGATGGTAAGCCACGTACTAGGTCATTTTTGGCTAAACGAGTCAAATCTCTAATGTTCACGTGACCTAGACGTTGGTGCCATAAATCCATAGGGGTGATCGTGGCACTATTGCAGACAAGTGAGGATGTGGGCTCAGTCCCATAGCAACTATCCTTTGTCCTCACCCCTTGCACTAAAAGTTTACCGGCTTGATTGTAGACCTTACAAGCGTCCTGGTCAAACTTTACGGCAAAGTCAGCGTCGCACAACTGGATAATGCTGAGAAGGTTTGCTTTCAAACATTTGATGTACAAAACATTTTCTAGCTTAGGAAATCCAGTAACTCAACAGTACCACGTCCTATAATGCTAGACTTGCTCCCATATCCAAAGGTGACTCTGCCATCCTGATAATCCTCAAGAGATGTAAAAAATGAGGCATCACCTGTCATATGTCTGGAGCCCCCACTGTCAAAATACCACTGTGAGGTATTATGTTCTTTGAGAGCGACATGAACAACAAAGGCCTTTTTATCTTTCTTAGGTACCCAAGAAGTGGTGACCTTTTGTTTGCCTTTTTTGTTGTTGGTTTTAGCTGGAATGGGAGAAGCATTCATTGACGGCAAAGACATCCGTCGAAATTCCTCCATCAAACTCTGAGACATGGAAGCTAAGAACTCAACTCTCTCTCTAAGACTGGTAAAATCACCAGTATGCTGAGGTGGAGTAGTAGTACGTCATGTCCGACCAATGCTATAGAAAAACTCCCTAAGGTGGCCTTTTCTTTTGCAATAAGTACAAAAGAACACAGTCAAAGGCGGACCTTGGTTTGCTTTTCTTGGTCGAACTCTCCTTTGAGGTTTTTGACGATGGCCATAAGGAGTCGTAGTAAACTCAGGGATTGGTCCAGATGCGAGTTAAGACGTGGAGGCACCATCATAACCAATTCCATGCCGATCACCAAAACCTAAAGCAGGGCCGAGGAGCATCTTTCCCATCTTCCCAGATCTGTCCTCGATTTGAACCTTGACTTCCCGTGCTTTCTTAAGATCATGAGAAAGCTGGGCTACAAGGGCTTCAAGATTCTTCCGAGTCTCCACGGAGGTTTGGAGCTCACTTATAATACTAGCCACTTGTTTAGTCAAGTCCCCTATCTCTTTCTCAAAATAACTCTCTTTCTCAACATAGGCAGACTCTCTCTCTCTCTCTCTCATGGCGGTGCAAGAGGGGGACTCTATTTCTCTCGCTTCTTCTAACTCTTCTTCTAACCCGGTGATCCTAAGAACTAACGCTTTGTTACGCTTTTTAGTTTTAAATGACTCATTATATAACTCGGCGTAGGCGCGTTGAAGATTACTCTCACTCTCACTTGCGTCATCCTCCCCCTCACTCACATCGCTCTCACTGTCGAGGTGTCCTTATGAAGTAGCATCCTCATCGTCGTGAGGTGCACTAAGAGTACTCAGATGACTAGCCATGAATACGGTGAAGTTACAATCATGCAGTGACTCGTCTCCAGAATCCACCGACTCGACCTCACTGTCGTTACTAAGGGTAGCATTAAGGACAGCTTTCCCTTTCTCTTTGTTCAGACGTGTGGCACACTCAAAGGCTCTATGTCCCCTACCGTCGCACTCATAGCATCTCTCACTGTCCCTTTTAGGAGGGTTTTTGACATCTTTTTCATTTTTCTTTTCAAACTTATTTTTCTCAAATTTCTTTTTATCTTTAAAATTGAGATTTTTCTTAAATTTGAGAATCCTCTTGAATTTTTTTTGCAAAAAGAGCCAAATCATCTAAGTCAAAATCACAATCAGAATCTGACGTGTCAGTCTCTCTCTTTCTAGATGATTCTACCTTCTTTCTTGTCGACCCCTCACTCTTTCTCTCTTGGGCATTAAGTGCAATTCCCTTATCTTTAGACCGAGCAGATTTAGGAAACATGTCAATTTCATATGTTTGCAAGTCTCCTACAAGTTCCTCCAATTTTAGCGTATTTAAATTACCCATAGAATTTAGCACAGTGACTTTAGGGATAAAACGCGTGGCAATGATCTAAGAATCTTTTTCACAACTCTTGCATTAGGAATATGTTCACCAAGATTATAGCTAGTATTAACAATATCAGATAGCCTAGCATAAAAATCATCAAAACATTCAGTTTCAAGCATGGTGATGGTCTCAAATTGAATTGTTAAATTTTGCAATTTAGATTCTTTCACAACATTAGTTCCTTCATGGGTAAGTTGCAAAACATCCCATGCCTCTTTTGACGTGGTGCACATCATGATACGTCGGAACTCATCAGGAGTGATGGATCCGAAAATAGCACTTAAACCCTTAGAGTTAAAAGATGACCATTTAAATTCTTCTTCAGTCCAAGAAGTGACAGGTTTTAAACTGGTCACATTTTCAACAGTGACGGAGGGAGGTGTCCACCCTCTTTCAACTAGAATCCAAACACGTTCATCTATGGCCTTTAAAGCAGATCTCATGCGGGCATTCCAATATGCATAGTTTGTCCCGTAAAAAACTGGCATTTTGTTATATGATTTCTCCAATGAACACGCTCTTTTTCAAAAATCAATTTTTTAGAAAATTGATATCTTAAAATTTTTTTGCGGAAATATAGGAATACACGATAGATTAGCGTAACCTGCTTTTATACCAATTTGAAGAGGTGCGCATGCGTTCAAATATGAAATTATATACTTAAACTCAGTTTAATCAAATTAAACCCTAACCATGCAACTAGGTGTGATTGAATAAGATGTAAGACATGCTGGTATGATCAAACACACATAATTGAGGAAAAATCCCCCAAAGGGGCAAAACTATTTATTTTCACTATAATATTGTAACATACAATTTTTCGGATTACAATGAAAATACAGTGACACAGAATTACCCGCAGGCGTCGGATCTATAGTCGGCGACTGGAATTTTCCCTTTCCAGGAGGGCAGCAATGAAGAAGAAGGACGGTCTTCTCCACAAGGGTATGAACAGCAAACGAGTTTGTGTTTTAGGTTTTCAAAACAATTCACAAATGATTTGGAAATTTTTGTGAATCAAAACATGAGTTTGGTAACTCACAAAGGTGAATACTTTGAGTTTATGAACTCTGAAAATTGTGTGAAGAAGTCTTACCAAACTAATCTCCGAAGATGGTTTATAAAGGAAAAAATGGCCTTTAAACATCTGACCACGATTTGCACGATTCTATCCCGGGTGGACCGGTCCGAATCTGAGGCGGATCGATCCGAGGTCGGACCGGTTCGTTTTTATAAGAGGTCTCTTCGATTCGCATTCGATCCGGGGTCTACTGGTTTCTGAGAAAATCGGATCGGTCCGGGGGTGGACCGATTCTTTTTTAAAATGGGCGGACTGGTCCGGCTGTCCAGAATTTAGATTCCTTCATTTCTTTGATATTCGGATCCGTTGATGATGATGTGAACTTTGAATTTCTTCAACGATATAACGGCTTATGACATACACATAAGTAATGGACAAAATGTCCTTACACTCTAAACTAGATTATGGTTTCTTCTTAGATCCTTGTGAGTCTTACACTATCGGACATCAATTCAATATAATACTAATCAGATACAATAAGACACATTTATCGAAGTCTGATTGTTTTGTGAATATAAAAATAAATTTAATCTTCAAACAATAATAACTATGGGATAATTAATTTAAGTTTAAAGCAATAAAAATAATGGGATGGGTTTTAACAAACATCCAAAAAGTAGTGGAACATATAGTGCAAACCATAACTAATACCGGGGTTCAACTTTTATTTATATGTGTAGTAAATATTCAATATATATTTGTTAATAGACCTATTTGAGCAAAACATATTTTTCTTGAGATCTGTTGAAGCAAAATAAAAATATAGATTGAATACATACTTAATAAATTGAACCAATTGAGAAAAATCCCATATAAAAACATTAGGGCAAAGAAACAAAAATAACCATTAATTAATCATGGAGCTGGGATGAATATATATTAATTGAAATAATAAAACTGTAGTAAAAATTATAAACTAAAATAATTCATGACCAATTTCCCTAAAAAAAGACTCCCTTGAAATGGTTTCACGCAATATTTTTTTACTATTTTAAACACTTTAGGGTACCTCTATAAAAATCAGCTCAAAATGATTTTTTTACTATTTTAAAACAAATCAGTCAAAATATGTTAGTTTTTAAGCGGTTTGAAATTGGCATATTTTAACTGATTTTTTTAAAATAGAAAATAATTTTTTTGGGTATTTTAAAAAAAATGATCCACATGGAGCGGTCCTCAAGCGGTTCGCATTGGATCCGCTCCGTTTATATATATATATATATATATATATATATATATATATATATATATATATATATAACACCCGAATGTCTATTTATGCAAGAAAAATCAACATCTACCTAAGTCTCAAATTGCATAATGTAAACTATGTATATGTAAATACAAATTTTTTAAAGTATTAGATAGGATAAATAATATCATAAATAGGGTATTACGTGCTCGTGCTTAACACCAATAAAGACGCGACAACAATGTAATATGGGTCCCACTTTTTTTCCACTATAAAGACAATATATTTTTATGTGCAAACATATCGTGTCTTTATTGGTGTTAAGAACGAATACTTGGTGCACTAAGTGCATGATATGTTTTATCGTTAGATAGATGGTAGCTTTAAAATGTCATTTTTACCAAATCAAAATTTTAGGTAATTAAAGTAAATGAAAATTTTCAAAAAAAGTTAACTACTTGAAAATCTAAAAAATCATCAATCGAGATGTTAGTTTGGTAATTAAAGGTCCATTCTTAAACAACTATTTAATACTTCAAACCACCAAAATCCTTATTTCTCTACATATTTTGTACAACAAAAACAAAGATTCAACGAAATATCACCTAGAAAAAATATATATTTAAATCAAATTACTAAATCAAATAAAGAAATCTTTAAATGTAAGGAATATGTCAACAATAATTTCAAAAATTACATCTACAAACAATTATGTGCGTATGTATCTTTTTAACCAACGGGAGGATCAATCAAATTCAATTTGGTGATTAAAAATTATATCTATAGACTAATCCCTGAAAAATGAGATTGATAAAAATATTCCATGTGATAAATAGGCCATTTAGCATTAATTAATTTGAACGGATTAACAAATATATGTAAATTTAGAAGGTGACCTCTGTTGGAAATTAATAGTGAGTCCGAAATTAATTTTTTAATTTCGATTACATTAAATTCCGATTTATGAATTTTTCATTTATGTGGTCTTGATAAATATCAGATAATTAATTAGGAACGTGATAAATTGAAAAAATAAAGGATTGGGTTAGTCTTATCCATTAGTCACATGATGGTTAGTGGCATTAGTGGGAGACTTGAAATAGAGTCCTATCTTGACTAGGATTCCGGCCCTCTTCCCCTTATAAATAGAGGAACCTACACCATTTGGGGTTATCTCATAACACACTATTATAAGGTGGGAGAGAAATTTCAAATTTTCATTTAAGTGTAATTTTTTCAAGAAGGGAGATTGATGGAGCAATTAATCAAGATGATTAAAAGAGATTTCTACAACAAAATTGATCATTGCATTGGATCAAGGTAAATTTTCTTTTCTATCCTTTAGGCATATTATGTGAAAATATGAAGATCCAAGATCATTTTATTAAGAACAATTGTATGCTAAAGTTTAATCATATTAATGTGTTCGTGATTATTATTAGGGTGTTCTTAAGAATGATTTTATAACCTCAATTTTCGCTCTTGATAACAGCCACCAACTGATCATAAGCCCCATCCCATGAATTCATTTCTTTATCTGGTAGGACCACAATTCTGGAACCGCTCCCCATATTGTTTCCAACAGTGCATACTTTTTTACATCATAATGTTTTCCATAATAAATTGTCTAGGACTCAATTCTTTAATAGTTGAGATTCTGACGATGAACTCAAAATCATAATATCTTAGCACTATAATTCTAATAATTAGTATGTAACTCGCGCGATATAAAGGTATATTATAATAATTACTATAATTATAGCTTAAAATATATAATAAATAGATTATAATTAAATAAAGTAGAGTAAATGTTACACATTAATGCTATTCAAGGGATTGCCAGTATTCAAAACTCAATTAAAATTCAAACCCATATATAATCTATTATAGGAAAATAATATGTACCCCAAACATATTCCTCAAACATTCTCTAAAGTGCATTAAGTGTTTGTACACTGTGTGTCTCATTCCATTGTGTAAACGCGTAAGCTACTTTGGGTATATATAATTTTCCAATGTATAAATATGAAAAAAAAATCAATGACTTTTAATATGAAGGTTAGAATAATTGGAAGCTAAAATACTTGTATAAACATGCAACGAAACAAAACCCAAACATTCTAGTGTTATACAATAGAGCGAAAGTTTCGAGAACACTGAAGAGAGAAAGAGAGATAACTTGAGAAAACTAATTGCATTATTCTTTTTCATAACCAAAATAAAACATCTGCAGTCCCCCCTCCCCCTCTCCATCTCACCTGATAAAATAAATCTTATGATATGGATTTTCATGAAATATCAATGGTGTCTTTTAACTCTAGCATATCTCTATACCGGTGAATATTTTGAAAATCCATGTTTGATGTTTTGTACTTCGACAAAGAAAATATTACACATGAGGTTTAAAAGTAATTGTCTGGGGCGAGATACTCCAGAATCAAAGACGGCGCGGAGGTTCATTAAGACCTAAATCTGAAGAAAAAAAACACCCAACCCATCACTACCATATCCTGATAACTCCAAAGAGGTAGTAAAATGGGAACTCTCATTCAAATTCCCTATAGACACCACTTAATATTTAAACATTTCTAAAACAAAAATCCAAAAAAGTCATCATACCTCTTAACAAATCTAAAATCACATTCTAAAGAAAAAAAACTATACATGAAAAATTGAACATTATTTAAATGTAGAAAAAGATGCATTTTTGAATACCGCATGCAATCAACAAATAAAATAGAGAACCTTATTAAACCAAATAATGTAAATAAATCTAAATCAAGGAAATAGAATCACATAAAACTCCATAGTTGCAAAATAAACAAAACCAAATACTATTTCAAAATTGAATCTAAAACTAACCAAATGTTAAACGTAATATAAATTTAGAATTCAATCCAACATAAGTTACGAAAAGTATTTGTTAAATATTAATTAGCATTGGAATAAATTGACCAAACACTTTTTCATCATTAGATTCAAAACACACAAAAGATAAAAAAAAATTGCTTTAAAACCTTTCCCAAACAATAAAAATTCCAAGTGAGACGTTAAAATTAAATTTTCTTATCAACCAAACACACCTATATTATATTATTATTCAAAAAATGAACATCCATCTGGGAAAATATCAAATGTAAAAGAGCACTACAAAATCAAAGGTACTTGCAATTTCATCAAGGAAAAAAGTCCCTAACTTGCCTCCTTCCTCTCTAGTCCTTCAACACAATACACATCTCCCTAAAACTGACTGTAGTAATAAAAGACCACATCACTTGTCTCATATGATCAGACCCATCTGGCTTTCCAGATAAACTCTTAAGAGATCACATCAAGAGTCTGCATTATTCAAAAGCACCAACATATTCAAAATCATCACATATAAGTTCAACAACATCAAAAACTCCAATAGTATATAATTATATATAAGTGGCTTAATATTATTCGAAGTGTACTTATGAACTTTCTCTCTCCCCAATCTGTTCCAAAGAAAATTTGTGATTCCTGATAATACAAATATAGCACCCTGTCGCGGAATGTATTCTTCTCTATTCAGTTCGCTGACATACCTCATAGGTCATACAGGGCGCGGCCAGACCTCACCCAGGGCATGGCATCTTTTCAAGACACCACAGATTCTTGGCACAGGGTGCGTCCCTATCCCTTATGGGTCGCGGCACACCCCGTACGATGCGCGGCATGCCTCCAGCAGATTCATACAACATTACTTGCTTCGCAGTCCGCACCTCACCTCATCTGCAACTACTGCAGACTTGATAGAAGTCACGTGCTCAAGGCACGTGATTCGACACATTTTATCTCATATAAATAGAGGATCACACCTCAAGGGAGGGGATCGATTCCACACATACCCGAGGCAGTCTCTACAATATAGATTCTCACTACACAACCTCAACATACTTCTTGGAGGCCACGAATCTACATCACAGCCACCTTCCTAACTCACCGGAATCTTCAATACTGCCATGTATTCTCCTTTATTCTCATACTTGTACGCCTCTTTAGGCATGATTATGTTGTACAATACAACCATATAATGAGAACGGAGCAACACAGTGGACATAGGCCTATTTTAAAGGCTGAACCACTCTATATCTTATCTTCTCTCTATTTACTTGCTTTACTTGTTCATTACGTATTTTACACTTTGACTTGCTGATATGAGAACGACATGTGGGCGATTTCTCGTATCATCAGTTTGACGCCGTCTGTGGGAACGGAGATATTTCAATCTTGTTTCTCTACATATATGAGTTCTTAAACACCTTATTCGACCACTGAGGGTCCGATGGATCATCTTCTCACGGGTCGATTACTGGTTATTGGGCTCCGCTTTACATTCGCCCCCTTTAATGGGTATTTCATGTTTTTGGATCTGTCTTTGGATCTTCATTTGATGGCTTTGGATCTATTTTACATACTCCTGTGATATCATTCCATCTAGATAATGCTAAAAATCATGGTGGACTTTAGTCCCGAAAAGGTGGATGATTAGGGAAGGGTTATATTACTTCCCCTTTTATTGCCATCGACCTATGATCTAGGGGTTATCATTGAAATTGTGCCATCTTGCGCACCGCAAGGGAATTCTCTTATTAATGTACCCTAGTAGGTTTTCTTATGTTGGGGGAGAAAATATCAGTTCCTGGGTTCCTGTCTTGGGATCTCTCCACTTCCTAGACAGGGGTGCGGCCTGTAAGTTCGACAGCCTCTCGTGTCGCGACCCCTACTAGTGCGGACCTATTACAACAGCTCAAAATCACCGTGGGAAGGACTTGAGTGGTCTTCAGATCGACCTTGGTGAATAACATTAAAGGGCTGCGGCAGTACACTTATGTGCCATACTGGCCGTAGCCTTGCCAGCATATCATGGAACAGTTCAAATCCTCCTTCCCAATATTTCAGTGATTACTCACTTCTGTTAGTTTTGTCTTAGATTCTATATACTTTATAAAGACTAACAAAAGCAGAAATGGAAGGAGAATCCAGCCAGAGCGCATAAGTCAAGGATGAGATTGTGCAACTGTACAATCACCTTAATCACCTCTATGACAGCCATGCCTCACTTTAGACCCAGGTCAATTATCTAACTTAGAGGGTGCTAATGCTAGAGGCCGCGGCCTCTCAAAATATAGGCACGGGTGTGGAGGAAATAACTCAACCAACCTTGTCTGCCGCGACTGTTAAAGAAGCCGTGGAATCAACTGACAAAAGTCAGAAAAGGAGAACAGAGAAGCCAGAGAAAAAATCGGGTGTCTATACTCCGTTGACGTTCCCGCGTGAAGAGATCTTTGAGTTCATCAAAGAGGACAAGCTTTTGAGGTGGCCAGAAAAGTTGAGAGCTCCACCCCGTAAGAGGAACAATGCTACCTCGTGCAAATTCCATCAGGACCACGGCCATGACACAGAGCAATGCTATGCTCTGAAGGATGAAGTTGAAATGCTAATTGGGCAAGGGATGCTGCAGCGATTCCTGAAGAATGCATAAAGGACTCAGCCGGACCTGACAGAGGCTGCATGCCGCATCTCATCCTTAGTCTTTCCAATTTCAACTATTTATGTTTATATTTTATGAAGCTCATTACAGCCTTAATACTCAAGACTTTACGTTTTGTTAACAAAGCCATTAGCTGAAGCATACATATATAAATATATGAATTAGCAAATTTTGCCATATCTGATATCTCTCTTGGTTTCATAATCTGTTATCTCACAAAAAGACCTTTTTGTCTCAAACAGATCCTAGAGGAAGAATAATAAAATTATCTTGAAGGATTATTTTACTTCGGGATGCACTTATGGAGGGATTACGATCTTAATTAGCTCAGAAGTTCCCCTCACGATGTGCAACTATATCTCATCTTCTGATGATCATATTCGCGAAAGCATCTGAGAAATCAAGGAGCTCTTATTAGCCACGGGGGCTTACAATGCCCGTTCTCAGCTTTTGGAAATCATAATTAGACGCGAGGGCTTACAATGATCGCTCTTAGCTTTCGAGATGCGTCATCGAGTTGGGAGGCTTATAATATCTAGTTAGGGATGGCTTTATATATATCAGCAGCTGTGGGTGGCTTTTTAACATAACCCAGCCTGGAGAGGCTTGATAGTGTCTCGCATATTAGCTGTGGGTGGCTGAATAACATAACCCAACCTGAAGAGGCATGATAGTGTCTCGCATATTAGCTGTGGGTGGCTTAATAACATAACCCAACCTGGAGAGGCTTGATAGTGTCTCGCATATTAGCTGTGGGTGGCTTAATAACATAACCCAGCCTGGAGAGGCTTGATAGTGTCTCACATAATAGCTGTGGGTGGCCTAATAACATAACCCAGCCTGGAGAGGCTTGATAGTGTCCCGCATATTAGCTGTGGATGGCTTGAAAACATGACCCAACCCGAGAAGGCTTGGAAATACCAACGTATGTCTACAGAGGCACATTGTTCAGATGGACCAGGAATTTACTGCGGCCCACCGATACGGTTGCAGAGCTCTAGGAGCCATTCATTCATGAAAGTGCTGAGGCACTGACACCTTGAAGCATGAGAAAGATACAATGTCAAATGCCACGGTGGAAGAGAATCAATTATACCAAGACTGAGGAAAGGCCTTTTCTACATGTTCCATATTGGTTATGGGATAACGAAAGATAAGCGGCTCAGACAACTAGGTGCCATAAAAGCAGCCGGGGATCCATGTAATCAGTAAGTCACATCCTTGAAACCATGTCCGCGATGATCAAGTTAAGTTATTCACATGACGCGGCATAAGAAAGGGCCGCGGCTTGCACGCAGCAGACTTGTGAAGCAGCAGCCGATGTCCTTCGGAAGTAAAATTGCACCATTTATGTGGGCGCAGATATTGGTAAGGAATCATACTACGAAGAAATCGATCCCCTCCCTGTCTGCGGACTTAAAATGTTATGTTTATCTAGACACGGATGCATTTTCAAATATGAAGAAGTTACGTTTAATCATTCATTATAGCATGCAATGTAAAACATGCAATGTAAAAGAGCAAGGAATTGCAAGATATCAATCATGTACAAAGTAGTCAATATGGCCGCAGCCTTGATATTAGTAGTCAAGATTACAAAAAGGAGGTCGCAGCCACATCGAAAATTTAGATTACAAAAAGAAGGGACGCAGCCCTGTATTAATGATGAGCTACAGAAATTGAACGAGTTTAAGAGGCTGCATAATCGTCATCATCAGCCTCTTCTTCGTCCTCGGCCGTCTCTGTCTCTCCATCCGCAGCCGCTGCTTCTGACTCAGCCCTCAGCCTTGCTCTCTCTTCCGCCGCGGCCTTAAGCTCAGCGATGCACTCTTGATGTTCGGCATCACTTAATTTCCAGGCAAGGACCTCCTCCTTAGTCCCAAGGAAGCTCTTTATAAATTTCTGCCATAGCTCCTGGTAGCCGCGGATGTAGGCCCTGTTGTTGACAAGGTAGAAGTCCTTGGAGCCTTTAAAAGACTCTACGGCGTGTTCTATGGCTATTTGGAGGGCATCGCCATGATCAACCTCTATCCTTTTAATTACTGCGGCATGATCCTCGGCTTCCTGGGTAGACTTAGCCTCGAGCTCTTCGTACTTCTGCTGGAGGAGGGCGAGCTTGTTATTTGAAATTTCCGCGGCACGAGGGACTTCAGCAGTCTGGGCTTGGGAGGCTTTGACAGAGTCTGCGGCTTGTTTAAATTTCTCCTCCGCTTCCTCCCTCGCCTTAATTGCTTTCTTAAGGTCCATATGGGCTGCCTGAAGAGCCGCGGCAGCAGACATCTTCCCAACCTTAAATGAAGAAGTTCGTGCAGCCTGTAAGTCCGCGGCATGAGTACTCTTATCGGTCTTCTTCAGTCTGTACAAGGCCTCGTACTTCCTCTTCTTGACCACCATCACATCCGTGGCCTGAAATAAAAGAAGTAGAAAAATTATGGAAAAAATATGGGATGCGAAAGTTAAACAATGACAACTGGCACGTACCCTCTGAATACTATGGAGGCCACAGTCCTCCAGATCGTTATGATCTTCTCCCACTAGCCTGTCAAGGTCCGCGGCATCCAATGCTATTTTCATTCTTTGCGTAGCCTTTGCGGTAGTGTCCCAAGAAGAATTAGGGTCAGGCTACCTTAATTGGGGTCTTGGTCTACCATCAGGCCCAAACTCTTCGCGGAATTGAGGAGGTGGCAAGTTCGCGTTAACTGCCACTACAGGTGGGGCGGAGGAGAGGATGAATGAAGGGGCACATCAGTTGACATCAAGCCCACCGCGGCCAGGTTTTCCCCTATTTCATCATCAAAATGGTCATACGGAAGGTTCTCATCATTAATCATTTTATCCGCGGCAGGAGTTGTAGTTTTGTAGACGAAGTGTGCCGCGGCAGGAGTAATATTTATTTCTGTGGAGTGTGTCGCGGCAGATCCTTTGGCCTTGGACCTCTTCCTCTTTCTGCTCCGTGCAGTGTTGTTTAGGACGACTGCGTCCTCATCCATCTCCGCTAGTTGCGCCACTAGCAGCACCCTGTTAACTTCTTCACCTGAAAAAGCAATAGCATGAGTTCAAGAGCATAAGTGACCACAGAGTAAAAATTATGGCCAATGAATTACCCTCCGCGCCCATCTGTTGAGGAATGGACTTGTTTGGGAAAAACCCTGCTTCAAATATGGTTGCTGACGTTACAAGTGTGCTGAACCTTTTGTGTTCAGCGGGAACTGCCGCGGCCTCATCAACTCTCTTTTCCTGCCACTTGTTCAAATGCAGATTATCAAGGGCTGCAGAAAAAACAATGTAAAGTTTAGTGGAAATTAATGTGCAAATTTATGTGAAAGGACGCGGCTATAGTCTTATTACCTAATTTGGAAGGAGACCCCCACTACCGCGGCATTTTATACGACCTTTCTCTCTCATTCTCATCTGGGTGCATCTCCCAGCCTTCACCGGAGATGTAAAAATATTTTCCCTTCCAGTTCTTCACACTGGTCGGTCTCCCAGTATAAAGGGTCTCGTCCCTGCCGCGTCTCGAGAAGTAGTAGTAGCTCGCGAACTTTACTGAGTTCTCCTTCGGGTGGTAGAAGTGGAAGAATTCCACACGAGTGATGTATTTTTTGAACAAGTTCTCCCAAAGGACAACTACGGCAAGAATGGCTCTCCAGCCATTAGGATCCAACTGCGCTGGGGCCAGATTCATTGCCTGGAAAAGGCGGTGGATAGGAACTGGAAGAGGCATCCACAAGCCATAAATAAAGACATACAGAGGGAAGCAAATCCCATCATCGGTTAGAACCGTGCATGGCCTTTGGTTAGCGGTAGGAGCCCAGCACATCAAATTTTCTGGAAATTCTAAGGCCTCGGCCACCTACTCAACCCAATCTTGGGTCATGGAGCCGCGGATATCGAGTACGGCCAAGGGTATCTCTTCCCTCCCAGATACGCCACCTGGGTTATTTCTGACTACCGCGGCATCGAATCCTATATCCATTGGATGTGTGCTTGAGTTGGCTTCCTCTTCCATCGGCGCGGATTGGAAATCCTTCCCAGATGCAGAGTTCGCGGAGTCTGAGTCAAGTATCACGCAGTTTGGGCAATCTTTTAACTTGCAAGGCCCTATTGATCTTTGGGGGCGACGGAGGCAAGTTCATGAGGAGAGGTTCCAAAGTGCTTTGCCCAAAAGCCTCTCAGGAACTCGTCTGGGTCAAAGCTCATATGGTTGTAGCAGTACCAGAAAAGCAGAGTTCGCAGTTAGGCGCCGCAGCCAGTATGGTTTGGAAAAGACTTTAAGAAGCCGCAGAAGAATTATTTATAGGTCTTGAAAATGCATTTGGAATTATTTCCCTAATGAGTTAAGGGCCAACTCTACTACTTGAACTTATGGGATCGTGTTGTCCCTACTAGCCGCGGCCACCTCCATATCAGCAGAGGAACATAGACTGCCGCGGTAATAAGATCGAATTGCTTTAAGAGATTCCTGGCCACGGCCATTCCTAACACTACACCAAATCTGCCGAATTGTCAAGGTCATTGACCTTGACAAATCCAACTTGTCAAGGTCAATGACCGTGACATTTCGAGGCGAGACAACTTTTTTTGTCACGGTCGTGTCACGGTCATTGACCTTGACACAAAACTCGCGTTTTGTGTCATGGTCGTATTGCGGTCAATGACCGTGACACGTTTGTCACGGTTTATAACAGTGACAAAGTCGTGACCCTTTTTAAAAAAATTGTCACGGCCATTGACCGTGACACGTCCGTGACAACTTTTTATCACGGACGTGTCACGGTCAATGACCGTGACAATTCTGGACAGAATTTAAAAAAATCCGCTGGGCAGTATGGCCACTGCCACTACCCAGCAGTATATTTGTACCTGTTATAGCAACGTTGTACCTGTTCCAAACATCATATATCCAAACAAACTAAAGATAATGCAAATATATATTCAAAATAGAAACTATTTAAGAAGAAACAACATCACCATCAATTATCTCAAATCTACAAACTATTTGCATGGAAAAGAGATTTTATATAGCGACGCTCAGGGACACCTCCTTATCCTTCCCTTCTCGTCCGAATAGCCACATAAGTATAGAGCATATGTGGCCTACCCTTAGGGCCACTCCCTGTCCCCTGAATTGAAATAAAGTAAAATTAGTATCCGCCCCTCAAATATAGATAAATATAAATCGTAATTGAAATCGAAATCGAAATCGAAATTGACATATAAATATAAATACATTACCTGTAGTGTCACTCAAACAGCTAACTTGAGCTAATATAAATACATTACCTGCGTTGATGCTGAATGAGTTGCACTGCACAGGGAGCCAGAGACACAAAAGAGATAACTTAGTGAGTTTAATAGATAATCCTAGGACAAGAATTTAAAATTAAAATAAGATGATATAGTGCCTCACTTTATTCCCAAGTAACTGTCCCATGTGAGATTTCCATCTGCCTAATTATGCAGTTTGATCTTACACTCTGTTCGATCGTCATTTAACTTATTGTTGTTGTTTGAGAATTGATCTCACGCCTTAAAGATGTCAAAATTGAAGGTGAAATTATCGTCGACACTGTTGGAAACCTCTACATTTGAAGTGTTGGATTCGTACGCAACGCCGATATTAAGATCCAACATGACTTTCTACCACTCCTTCCCCAAGATCACCTACATTTTTTTAAATTAAAACTTTAATAACAAAGGATTGAACTTATATTTGTCTATCCAAATTATCAAACTCAAATAAATTCAAATCACCCAAGAAAAAAAAAATTCAAACTTATTAACCTTACAGACCATTGACGAAACATCAAAATCAAATCAAACGGCGTTCAAATTATTGAAGCAATGTTTGCTCCACTAACTTCTATCAAATTTTTGTTTGTTTATAACCTTAGCACAAATCTCATTTTTGGAGTTTTCCCTGGCAACTATGTTAATAGAATTATCTACTGAACAAAATCAACAATTTGTGGAGTTTTCACTGGCAACTACGTTTATGTTAATAGAATACCTGAAGACCTTGGTCCCTACACCGACAACTCTTTCGGCAACGAAATGTAAAAGTTGGTTGGACGAATCGTGAATAATTTCAACTACAGAAACGTGTCGGGGATGATTGTGTCCAGATTCGGAAGGAGATTGAATGAAAATCATTAAACTAGGACCCAACAACCATCATCGGAGACATATTTGGCGTGTTGTAGTGTGATAAAAAAAGGCATAATACCTTTTCCTGAGATAATGTGGCAACTATGAAAGACAAGTCCATGAAAAAAACATAAATTTTATTAGATAACACAGGTATGAAGAATTTGAATTATTCATTTAGACTTAAAAGAAAATTACCCACGAAAACTTGTTCTCAGGAGTTCTATGAGCTAGAATGTCAAAAGGCATAATTGGATCTGAGTAGGACTCCTAAAATTAAAACAATCACTTTGTTAAAGATTTCTATGAAAATCAAATGCACACTTTCCTTTGATGCATTAGTGACCAACGACACTTTGATAAACACTCTTTTCCTTCCCATTATTATACCCTGCACATAATAATACCATTACTATAAAGAGTTGGAAAAATAAAAAAGTTGTTATGTTAATAAACCTACAACCGATCTATTTAAATAGTAGGAAATATTTAAACTGTACCCAATTTGAATAACTACCTAAAGAGGGGGATATAAACAATATAACAACTACAAAAAAAAAAGAGAAGTGAGGATAGTGGGTGGGGTAACCAAAACATATTAAAGAAACACTACAACCCCCAAATGGGACCACCATCACTACAACCCCTAAATGGGACCACCATCACTCCATTTCTTAGATCTCATTCCAACTCACCATGAACTATACAACACGGGTTTTAACATTTATATAGAGATGTTACATTTTATTAACAAATAAGTTATAAATATTCCAAATTCTACGAATGTAAAATATGTTGAACTTGTGCAAGCTACAAATAACTGTTTAGATGCCTTATTCAACTACACATACACTCATGTATGTACATACATATATTAATGAAATCAAAGAAAGCTTTCCAAAAAATAATCACTTGGTCATTTTGCCGAACACCTAGAATACAACACAATAAAAATTATACCTTAAAAGAGTGGGTAAGTACATTTATTCAAGAAACTCAACATGTGAAACAAAAAAAATATATATGAGTTTCTTTGCTTGAATTGCATAAAACAGGATGCAAGATATATTGATGTAATTCAATCCAGTTCTATAATATGCTTTAAATCTATAGATCCCTTGCATGGGTTCTTGAACCTAAAAGTTGGTGTCTAAAAGATAAATGAACATAAAATTTTAAAAACATACTAAATTGAAGTAATTTTGCATGATATTCCCTTATAAACAAGTATTTTCTATGAAATATTACTGCCATACATCAATACTGGTGTGATAAATATGATCACAGTATGCAACAAGCATAAGCTGGAAAAAAGCCTATTCTTAATCACTAATGTAATAATTGTGTCGGTAATGTAAAAACAAAAGACATGCCTAACCTCGTTTTTTCCAAATAAGATCGCTTTCCCTTGCAAAATAAATAAATACAATATCACTATCAAACCAAAAATACTAAAATCACACACCCACACATCTATATTTAAACCCAACATAGTTTAGTTTCAACCTTTCTAATTTTACTAAACAAACAAAAAATATAGATCACTTCCACACATTATTTGAATTAACTACCTTGTCACTGCGCAGTGGTTCTTATAAGGCCAACATACAGGGGAGCACATAAAGGCCTCCTTCTCTCTGCTGGTTTAACGAAGAAATCCTCTCTAGTTTCCTTGACATGTCCCTGATACTCAACATCCATCTCAAGCATTTTTAAAAAACGAAAATCTAAGAAAATTCAAGTACAATATGCTGCAGCAGAATTTGTAAGGCCCACTTCAAGGTAGTTAATTCAAATATATACACACATGGGTTAATTCAAATACAAAAATACAAATTTATGGGTTAATTCAAATATATATATACACACACACACACACACACCCACCTCCCTCCACACCCCCCACTCACCACATACACACACACCCCCAACTCCCTCCACACCCCCACTCACCACATACACACACACCCCCACCCCCACTCACCACATACATACACACACACACACACAATAGCCCCCCACCCACCACACACACACACACAGTAGTGACTGTCTATTTAAAATAATCTCAATGTTAATTTCATGTATTGAATTTCTACTATTGTTTTGTGCTTTTTATAAATCATATTCAATGTTAGATATGTGTTTGATAAGATATCTAAGCTCTTCTATAGAATTATTTTTTGTATCTTGAAGTTTAAGTTCTAAAATAATCAACCTAAAGTTGTGGTTCATAAAGTATTATCACAAATATAAACTAAGAGTGATAAAATAACTTTGAGGCATATAAATTAATTGTGACAAAGTAAGATTATGCACCAGATCCTAAATTTTTAAAAAAAGTGTTTTTATTTTAACCCCACTTTTCTTTCTATAAATCCTATTTTATTAAACTTTAAATATAATTAAGGGTGTATAGAAAGAAAAGTTAAATAGGAATAAAAACAACATTTTTAAAATACGAAGGGCTCACCAATTTGATCAAATTTTTCAACAACATAGACTAAATGATATTTTATTTTTCATGCTTTTAGCAATTTCGGATGCCATTTTAACCCTTATTGTAGTTTTTTGTTGTAATGTCATTTAAAAAAAAATCATTTAGGTATGTAAATATATTGTAATAGATCTTGCCTTCCACAAAATGATATTTTATGGTAAAATTTTATTTGATGGATATAAAGTCATGTGATACCTATATGTGTTTTTTTGCATCTAATAAAAATAAAAAACGCCATATATGGTTTTTTTCTCCATTAGTATAAGTATATAACGATTATTTCACACTTAAATCACATATTAAGCCGGCCTTCATTTTTTTATGAAATTTGTAGAAAATTACTTATTTATTTTGAATGAAAATAAATTGTTATCCAATATTTTTGGATATTATTTATAATTATGAAACTCATACACAAATTAATGTTGTATCAAAATAATATTACAATTTTAACCCCCTACCCCCACCCTACCCCACCCCCTACCCCCACTCTGCCCCCACCCTACCCCCACCCTTCCCCACCCCCTACCCACGTACACATACACGCACATATATACACACATACACACATATATATACACACAAACATATATATAAATGGAAGAGAGAGAGAGAGAGAGAGAGAGAGAGAGAGAGAGAGAGAGAATTAAACCTGAAAGTAGAGAGAGAGAGAGAGCAGCATCGAGAGAGAGAGAGAGAGGGAGGGAACGGCGGGAGGGAAAAAAGAAGGGGGAAAGGGTTTTTGCTGCAAACATTGTCACGGTCGTGTCAAGGTCATTGACCGTGACAATTCTTTGTCACGGTCGTGTCAAGGTCAATGACCGTGACACATAACGCGTGTTTTTTGTCACGATCAATGACCTTGACAAGGGTGACCGGCTGAAAGGTGACAATTTTATCATTTTGGTGTAGTGTAAATTTTCTCAAAGTCAATTTGATGTGCTCTAGTAGCAATTACAGTTATTTAACATGAATATGTATTGGGTTCATGAAAATTCGAAGGCTGTTCGAAACTACAAGGGTGGTGATTTGATGCCGCGGACGATAATTTAAGGCGCCGCGACCATTTGGCATGGTATGACGCAGATAAGGATTGAATCAGTTCAAGGGAATGGAGTATTGAAATCCTATCATGCCGCAGCCTCTATCCAAAACAGTTGATTATCTAACTTTTAGCCGTTCTAAGATCAAACTCACGGAATATGAAGAGTTCAACTATGAACACCAAGAATAGTTATATGATTGTATCATGGCATTTCGAGGATTAGAGGTTTAATTCAGCATATGAAGATGGATCCTAACAATTGTTTGTTATTCAATTAAAACCCTAGATTTCTATCAAATGATACAGAAAAAGCAAATCATATCAAAAGGGAAGAAAACTATAAATTTACAAGGCTTTTTAAGAAAGTAAAGTGGTTGAAAAATCACCTGGAAATGAAGAAATTGGCAATGCTCAGCTTCAGACTGCCTTGCACCGCCACAAACCGCCACGGAAGGTTGACAGAATATGCAAAGAGAAAGAAAGTGCAGAGTTTCGCTCTCGATGTGCTCTCAGAAGTTTTGGAAACGTAATGAAGTCCACGGCTAGGAACAATTTATATAAGGGAGCGCGAAAGACGAATCGTCGCTTTGGAAGCACCGCGGCACCTTAGCCGCAGCCCCAATTAACTTCTATAGGCATTACGGATTGGGGGCTTATTGATAGTACAAATATAGCACCCTGTCGCGGAATGTATTCTTCTCTATTCAGTTCGCAGACATACCTCATAGGTCATACAGGGCGCGGCCAGACCTCACCCAGGGCATGGCATCTCTTCAAGACGCCACAGATGCTTGTCACAGGGTGCGGCCCTATCCCTTATGGGCCGCGTCACTCCCCCGTATGATGCGCGGCATGCCTCCAGTAGATTCATACAACATTACTTGCTTCGCAGTCCGCACCTCACCTCATCCGTAACTACTGCGAACTTGATATAAGTCACGTGCTCAAGGCACGTGATTAGGCACATTTTATCTCATATAAATAGAGGACCACACCTCAAGGGAGGGGGTCGATTCCACACACGCCCGAGGCAGGCTCTACAATACAGATTCTCACTACACAACCTCAATATACTTCTTGGAGGCCACGAATCTACATCACAGCCACCTTCCCAGCTCACCGAAATCTTCAATACTGCCATGTATTCTCCTTTATTCTCATACTTGTACGCCTCTTTAGGCATGATTATGTTGTACAATACAACTATATAATAAGAACGGAGCAACACAGTGGACGTAGGCCTATTTTAAAAGCTGAACCACTCTATATCTTGTCTTCTCTCTATTTACTTGCTTTACTTGTTCATTACGTATTTTACACTTTGACTTGCTGATATGAGAACAACATGTGGGTGATTTCTCGTATCATCAATTCCTAAAACAGATAAAATATTGCAATGATGTTATGCATATAATATGGTTTGATATATGATCAACTCACGTGCAGGGAGAAATATAAAGGTGTCTAACGGAGTCAATAGAAAAGAAAAACGGAAATTGATGAAAGATAGAGACCCTAAAAATTAAAGTATATAATGATAAAAGAGAACATAGAGACACTAAACCCTAGAAAAACCATACCTACGTAACAATTGAATTTTGATGACGGTAGCGGCGGGTAATTTAAAACGGCAATACTATGATCCAAAACATGGTAGTAGTAGTCGGGAAGAAGGCTAAGCAATCCAAAGTCAGGTGGTCTATGTTTAGGTACATTGTCTTTTCAACCTTCTCTTTACCAAGGATAATAAAATAAAAACATCAATATAGGAATAAAACGTTAAAAATATCAAACAGGTCATGCATCATACATGTATATATATGCGTTATGGGAGGGTGGAGGAAGATGAAGAGAGATGAGTGGAAGGTGGAGGGTTGGTAATCAAACGAATAGAGTAAAAAGTTTCATTAAACAACGATACGTGGTTTATCCAACTCTCTTTCTAATTGTCTTTCTCTCTCTCTCTCCCATTATGAACCCCCATTAACCTCTAATACTATCGTATTATAAGGTATAATATAGATAATAATTTAAAATATGCAAATTCTCAGAACCAAAAACATAAAAATGATGTTAAATAAAATAAAAATATATATTGATAAAAGCATCGATGTTATTTCTTTGTAATAAAATAAAGAGAAGATAAATAACTAAGTAAAACATACCCCATTACTCAACTTAAAAATCCAAAATATACAAAAAAAAGTCACTTATAAGGGAAATAAAACATAAAAAGCTATAAAAATATTCCCTATTTTGAAACACTAAGTTAAAAGCCAAAAGTCCAAAATTAGTTAAAAATAAAGCCTAAAATTTAATTTTTGTGCTTCACAGTAATCTTTGAATCCAAAAATTGGTATTATTTTAGAATGGAAAACATAGAAGAGACATCCGCCAAACTTTCAATCTTTCAACAATTTAGTTGTCACACTACCTGTCAAGAGACTTAAATACGATTCATAAAAATAACACTGTGATTAAATGTAAGAAAAAAGGAGGGATATTATTATAAGTAAATCCATTAGAGAAGGAATAACACATCAATGTTTGACTTCACGCCATTAATATACAAATGAACCCCAAACTCAAAAGAAAACAAAATAAAAAATGAACCCAATGAATTCACACATGAGATAAAAAAATGAAAGAAACTGTAGATACCGTGACTACAAATTAATCACAATCAAGAAGATTCTAGAAAGAAATTAAAGAATGAGTGCGAGGATGCCAATCACACAGCAAACAAATATACGTGGATTGGCAAATGACCTACTTTCGCAGATAAGTTACTACATTTTTATTGAGTTCTCTAAAGATTTCAAAAATACTTCCCCCTTGGCCCTGGGGTGTGGGTTGTATTTATAGTTGTGTAAAATTGCAGTGGTTGAATTAGTCAAGGAACTCCCTTGGCTTGAGATAGGGATGCGTGGTGACTCCCTGAATATCTCATCTGAGATTTTAGGTAAGCAACGTGAGTTGACTGTAACTATGGTGTATGACAGAGTATTTGTCTGTGAGTAAAGTCACCTCCTTGTTGACAAATGGAGTTCCATTATCAGACAAAATAACCGTTGGAATCCTAAAATGGCAAATTGTATACTCTCTAATGAAATTGGCCACCACCTTTATTGTTGCTCTCTTTAATAGTATTACCTCCGCCCATTTTGTGAAACACTCTATTTCTACAAGTATCCATATCTTACCCCTTGAATACGGGTGTATTACACCTACCAGTTCAAATGCCCAAGTATGGAATGGATAAGGAGTAGCCAATAAGTGAGGAGCATGATCATATTTCCATGCAGATGGCACGCCTTGCACTTTTGAACAAACTCGGCAGTATCTTTCCCCATGGTCGTCCAATAATGTCCCAAGGTCATGAGTTGGTCATGTAACTTGACGTATCTAATATAAGTTGGCTCATAGGGTTATTTTAAGACTTTGGCTGCTTTTTCTTTGGTGATACACCTCAAAGGCCTATTAAAATATCCTATGAGATAAAGTTCCTCCTTTTGCACATAGAACCGTGGGTCCCTCCTTTTAATCCCCATAGCATTAATCTTTTCCGAATGAACAACTCTATCTTTGATGAAGTCAATGTAAGGCTACCTCCATTCTGCCTGAGCTTCCATAAAGTTGCAATCAACTGCTTAGAAAAAAGAGATGACATTTGGTATACTTCTTTTGTACTATCACCGTATCTTGCTTCATCATTCACCAATAATACCCTTTGATAATACGCAAATATTGCGTATTTCATCTCTCGAACCTATGCATTTTAGCCCCCTCGGGTGCCTTAATCTCTATATTTAATCCCGTTAACCATACAACCTCGATTTATATTTTTAACATGCTATATGAGGTATAATTGGGCTTTTGTAGGTATTTAGGTACTAAGTATGGAGTTCGGACGCATTCCGCTCAAGTTCCATATGCAACTGCACATTCAAGGGCAATTCGATCAATTCACAGTTTGGGCACCTTTCCTAACATATACATGAAAGTTGTATTCCTCCTCTCAAGCTTCGCGTGGCCACAAATAGTGCGCGATTCGGATCCCTAACAAAGAAGTTACGGCACTTTTAGCGAAAGAGAAAAGCATTGAAACCAAAAGAGGGGAGAAAAGGAAGAAAAGGAATGTAGTAGGCTTCCTTGATTCTGCCCTGCTTGATCGATCGATCGATCGATCATTATCGGTAGTGGATATTTTGTTCATCATCGATCTATCGACCAAAGGGGTCGATCGATCGATCCCCTGTTTTCCGCAGATATTTTGCTTTTCTTTTCTTTCTTCTTTTCTTTTATTCCAACTAACTATATAACCCAATTTTGTTGTAATATCATATATACTTAGTTTTAGAAGACAATTTAGGTTAGAGTTTGGTTTGGAGAGCTCATCTTCTTCTCTTCTTGGGATGACATCCATTTGGTTTTGTAAGGTTGAACTTTCCATCTCATTTACCATTAATATAGTTTTGTTCTTCGTTTTTCCTTGCTTTGTAAATTAGTTTTTGTGCTTTGTAATTAGTTTAATTTCTTTATTCCTAGTTTAATTAGTTGTAATTTAGTTTAATTCATGTATTGTCCCTAGATAAATAGGGTCGGGATTTCATTCCGCCATTAACGGACCCCGAGCTCCGAAAATTAGGTTTTATGAAAAATTGCGTTTAATTGAACCCGCGCGTATTAAAGTCAGATTATTATGCGTTTAACTTTCTTTGTCATGCAACGTTAGTGTTTAAAGTGATAATCCGAGTTTAATCCGCGTTCGACCAATTTTCGGTTACATGTTTATTCTCGCAACTTTGGCTTAAATTCCTTATTGTGTGAAGTTTATGTTTAATTGATAATGCTCAATTAAATTGCTTTCGAGCCGAAATCTTGATTAGTAGTTATTTCGATCTGTATGGTTGGATGATATACCGATCCTCGCTTTACTTTATTTAGACTTAACTTAACTTCTCTTTTCTTTTATTTACATTCATACATCACCCTTTTTCACTTTTATTCCTGAATTAATAATTCAATTAAAATCTATCGAAGATTCTCTGTGGATTCGATACCCGACTTACCGCTATACTTGTATCGCAAGTGTAGTCATAACTTAGGTTCATTTGTATCGAGGCAGTGAACAGAAAACAACGATTAACATTTTTACACGCGGTACTTTTCACCCTCGATCAAAATGGCGCCGTTGCCGGGGATTGTTTTGTTATAGATTGTAATTGTCTTATTAGTTCGTAGTATTCTTTCTTTTGTATTTGTATTATTTCTTTTAACCTTATTTGCAGGACTTCTACACTTAAGCGCCTAGAAATGCTTGAATTTTCCCGTCGCACATTGCATTGTGGAATTTATCGTCTCGAGCCTTTGTTGGGGTAAGCACGTCTTATTCCAATCCTTTGGGTAATCATTATGATAATTCTCAAAATTCTCGCACTCCTTTGACTTTTGGTCAATACTTAGAGTCCCAAAAAATTGCATCATCTAAAATGACTTTGGGCGAGCATTACAAAAGTCAAGCTTTGGAGTGCGTGTATTTTGAGGATGATGATAATGATTTTTGGCCTTTACCTCCTTATAATAGGAATTTTGAAACGAACTGCAATAGTTTTCAAAATTCCTATAATAATGAGTTTAACTTTAGTGCCGATAATGATTTTCAAACTCCTCATTTTCAAACATCCGCACCTCGGCCTATGAATTTCGGCGAGGGTTTGGTTATGCTTGAGAATGAGAGGTATGAAGAACGTTATCGAGAAGAACATCGTTGTTGGGAGCAAGACTTGGATTTATGATTCGAATCTGACGACGATTTATCTTTCGAGACTTTTGAAGTCGAGGAATGTTTTGAACCAATTGAGGACTTTGTGCCTACTTTGGAACAAACCATTCGTCACTTGGACCATCTTGTAATTGATAATGAAAGAGAGGATGAAATGGGTGTAGTATCTATTTGCAATGAGATGATTTCTTCTTTGGATCCAAAAGAAGAAAGTTTCATTGAAAATGATCTTATCTCCTTTGAAATTCCAACTTTGATTGATGATAACTCATCTCTTGAGTTTGAATTTCTTTCCTCCCCATTTCATTCTCCGTTATCACACCGTCACAAGTACCCGATGAATCGGTACCGAACTTTAAAACGCTCAACCCTTTCACCGACGAGGAGTACTTACTCGAGTTGGTTTCCATGAAGGCATCTTTGCCCTCATGTGCGCTACCTCCCATTCCGCTTGCTAAATCTTTGGGAGGAAATTCAGTTTTTTTTGGTCCCCTTGTGTATTTGTCACCCGTCTTATCCAAATCCCCTATTCTCCTGCCCAAGTTTTTAATTGGGGATGGTTCACCTTTTCCACCACCCACATGCCTTCCATCGTTTGAACATAATTCCTATTTTTCGAGAGGCATGCATGAAAGGGATGGTACACCGTTGATCTTCCAAAGTCAAAATGTTGTTTGGGTGGACCCTCAAAAATTTAGACTTTTAGTGTATAGTTAGTTAGGAGTCTAAATGGTAGGTTCTACATAGTTAGCTTTTTATTCTTTCTTTATTTTTATTTTATTCTAATGTAATTAGTTAACTTTTTGTTATTTATTTTTGCTATACTTGTTACTAACTTGTCTTGTAGAATCATCGGACTCGCACTTTCCGGAGATCGCTCCATTTTGGGTAATATCGCTATTTTCCTTCTTTAACTTGGTTCTTAATTAATATTGAGGACAATGTCAGGTTTTAAGTTGGGGGTGTGGGATATTCTATCCATTCATCGGTAGTGTCCATGTTTTTGCTCACATGTTAGTTAATAAGTATTCCTTTCTTAGAAAAATTAAAAATTTCAAAAAGATTTTCTTTCTTTTTTCTCCTTTTTTAGGCATTTTGCCTTAGATTCCGATGATAAATTTTAATAATTGCCCGATCCAATAGACAGCCCAATGATGCATTTTCTTGATTTTAGAAGTTATTAGACTTTAGTCTCACTTATTGATATTATGAATAACTTCATGAATTAAACTTTAATCCCATGAGCACATGTACTTTTATTGTTCTATTGATTTGGTTTAAGAATTTTATAACTCAGTAATCTTTTGTTGCATTGTATATACTTACACCGAGTAAGCTTTGTACCTTTCGTCATTTGTGAGTGTATACACTATTCTTTCCTCTTTGAAAATGTTGAATTCGTCAGTAATCTCCTTATTCTTTCATTGACCGTTCATTAATTGAGTTCATATATGAAATGTATTACTTGAGCATGATTTTCATATATTGTTTTGACTCAAGAATTGTGTAAACTTTATGAAATGATCATAGGCCATCTTGGTATATCACCCATATGACCTTGAACTCACCTTTTATATGTTCCCTAGTCAACCCACTTGAGCCTAAATACTAGACTTTCATGTCACACCCCAAAATCCCATAACCAACTCCAAATTGGAGTTTTATACCATACATATTACCTTACATACCCTTGTTTGGACTGTTTACTTGGGATTGAATGATATTGTTGTGTATTGTGGTTGCAATTTGAGCATGAAAAGAGTGAGATAAGAAGAAACTGTAGTGAAAAAGAGAAGAAAAAAAAAAGAAGAAAACAAAAGAAAACAAAAGAAAAAAATGAGAAAAAGAAGAAAAGAAAAAGAAAGAGAAAGTTGTATATATTGTTTGTAGTGATTCAATAATCCTTGTTACTCTCTCGATTGTTATATCTAATGCTCATTTGGAAATCATTTGTCCAATTTTGAAATTGCCCACTTTTTTCCATTATCTCGAGTTTCATCCCCAAACACTTTAAATCCGTATATACATCCCTTTCATTTCGTAACCTAACCTAGCCTACATTACAACCCTATTAAAGTCCTATATAATCTTAAGTAGATGTAATTCAAAGCTTTAAATAGTTTTGATAATCTGTGAAAATGCTTTTTTTCCTCCTTTAATGTGCGGTATCTTTCACTGAGGTTACGATTTTTATTTTCTATATAGCGTTCTCCAATTATGACATGTGCGTGGCCTAGTTTCACTTTATATTTGCTCTTTACACCTGCATGTCCCGTGTGTTACCTCCCTGTTTTAAGTGAATTCATTTGATGAGTGTAATGCCCATGAGGATTGACTTATATGCATGCTTTGATATTTAGTATCCAAGTTATTTAAGTTTTCGTCAAATCATATATTGTGTGTGCTCACTCCCCTCCCACATTTTAAAGTTTCAATTCATTGAGGTGCATTCGATAATGTTAATAACTACGGACTTTTCATGTGAATTCGTTTGTTATGCTAATAATATGTTGAAATCTTGTTCGTATTGTTGAGTTTGTTGCATGTGATTGGGCATATTTTGAGGAAACTTTATGATGTTTGTGGGTTTCATCCCTGAAAACCCTCACGAGACGACACTCGTCTACTAGGGTAACCTAGGGGTTTAACGGCTTATTGCATATGCTAAATGCAATCGAATCGCCAACGAAAATGGTCTTATGCGTTTATACCATATTTTTGTACTATCTCCTGTTTTGGTTTACTTGTTGTTCTTGTTGCATCCTATTTCATTGCTAGGGACTAGCAATGTGTAAGTTAGGGGGTGTGATAATACGCAAATATTGCGTATTTCATCTCTCGAACCTACGCATTTTAGCCACCCTCGGGTGCCTTAATCTTTATATTTAAGCCCGTTAACTATACAACCTCGGTTTATATTGTTAACATGCTATATGAGGTATAATTGGGCTTTTGTAGGTATTTAGGTACTAACTATGGAGTTCGGACGCATTCCGCTCAAGTTCCGTATGCAATCGCATGTTCAAGGGCAATTCGATCAATTCAATGTTTGGGCACCTGGCCCACCATCTACATGGAAGTTGTATCCCTCCTCGCAAGCTTCGCGTGGCCGTGAACGGTGCATGATTCGGATCCCAAACGAAGAAGTTACGACACTTTTGGCAGAAGAGAAAAGCATTGAAACCAAAAGAGGGGAGAAGATGAAGAAAAGGAATGTAGTAGGCTTACTTGATTATGCCCTTATTGATCGATCGATCAATCAAAAGGATCGATCGATCGATCCTTACCGACAGTGGATATTTTGTTCATCATCGATCGATCGACCAAAGGGGTCGATCGATCGATCCCCTGTTTTCTGGAGATATTTTGCTTTTCTTTTCTTTCTTCTTTTCTTTTATTCCAACTTACTATATAACCCAATTTTGTTGTAATATCAGATATATTTAGTTTTAGAAGACAATTTAGGTTAGGGTTTGGTTTGGAGAGCTCATCTTCTTCTCTTCTTGGGATGACATCCATTTGGTTTTGTAAGGTTGAACTTTCCATCTCATTTACCATTAATATAGTTTTGTTCTTCATTTTTCCTTGCTTTGTAAATTAGTTTCCATGCTTTGTAATTAGTTTAATTTCTTTATTTCTTACTTTCCTAGTTTAATTAGTTGTAATTTAGTTTAATTCATGTATTGCCCCTAGATAAATAGGGTCAGGATTTCGTTCCGCCATTAACGGGCCTCGAGCTCCGAAAATTAGGTTTTGTGCAAAATTGTGTTTAATTGAACCCGCGCGTATTTAAGTCGGATTATTATGCATTTAACTTTCTTTGTCATGCAACGTTAGTGTTTAAAGCGATAATTCGAGTTTAATTCACGTGCGATCAAATTTCGGTTAAATGTTTATTCTCGCAACTTTGGCTTAAATTCCTTATTATGTGAAGTTTATGTTTAATTGATAATGCTCGATTAAATTGCTTTCGAGACGAAATCTTGATTAGTAGTTGTTTCGATCCGTATGGTTGGATGATATCCCGATCCTCGCTTTACTTTATTTAGACTTAACTTCTCTTTTCTTTTATTTACATTCATACATCACCCTTTTTCACTTTTATTCGTTAATTAATAATCCAATTAAAATCTATCGAACATTCTCAGTGGATTCGATACCCGACTTACCGCTATACTTGTATGGAAAGTGTATTCATAACTTAGGTTTGTTTGTATCGAGGTGGTGAACAGAAAACAATGATTAGCATTTTTACACGCGCTACTTTTCACCCTCGATCAAAATGGCTCTTTGGATTCTCCTATAGAGAGGGATCTCAGTGGTCTCGCAATGTTCATCGTTTGACTTCTTCAACTTTCGCTCTGCTTACTCTGTGCCAACACATCTTAATAAATATCCCCTAATATTTCTGAAGTGCAGGCTTCCTTGACTTGCAAAAAATTGCACCAGCTCCCTCAACTCCATCTTTTCTTCCCTAGACTCAAGCTGCTTCCTGATCGCACTCCTCCAAACTGAGTCATCCCCCATTGACAAGATCGACTGCACCACCAAAGGAGTAGTCATCCATTGTATCACCATAGTTATTGTATCGGTACTCATAGTTGTCATCTTTGCAATGGTGGTATAAGCATCAACATGCCTATTCATTATTCTAGGGTGCTTCTTCACCTTGACTTGATGGAACTGAGTGATCAGCCTTTAACTAGTTATCCTGTACAATGCCAAACTTTTCTTCAAAGCATATTCTCTCGCCTATTTAATCACCAAGTTTGAATCACCCTTGATTCATATTGAACGAATTCCCCTTCAAAGAACCTTCAGCAACCCCATCACCAACACTTTATGCGCCGCCTCATTGTTAGAGCAAGAGAAATCTAACTTGAAAGATAAGAAAATCTCTTTCTTTCTTCTTGAAAGAATGACTCCATCCCCCTTTTGCGTAGTGCTAATGAACCATCAAACTCCATTGTCCATTCTTCCAAGTTGGCATCTAAAAAGTTGTCCTGTAAAAGTCGTCCCCCGAAATGCTTTCTCATGGTAACTCAAATGCCCCTTATAAGAAAATTACCAACGGGTCTTTATATGCCTAGCTCTTGTTTGTCCGAGGAACCACACACTTCAAGTCATACTTTGAGAGGATAAGGAACCACCTCAATGCCCTACCAATAAAAATGGTTTGCGCCAATAAAAACTTAATGGGATCATATCTTGTCACAATATGAACAATGAAAGATAGCATAAAATGTCTAATTTTTTTACTGACAAACACTAAGGCCAAACAATACATCTCAATAATGGTGTATCTCTCTTATAGACTATTGATGATCCCACTTAGATAGTAGACAAGTCTCTCTTGACCATCAATCTCCTATGCAAAGAGAGCGCTGATGGACCTGGTGATAGAAGTGAGATAGAGTTGCAATGGTACTCCTACCCTTGGAGAAATCATGATTTGTGGAGAAGTGAGCAACTTTTTAAGCTTACTAAAAGCTTCTTGGTGAGGTTCCTCCCATTTAAACTTTGTGCCCTTGCACAAAATATCCATCAACAGATGAGTTTTTTCGGCTAACCCTAGTATAAATCTCCTAAGATATGAGAATTTTTTGAGAAAGACCTTTAGATCCTTTGCAGTTCTTAAATACGGCATCTCCAAAATGGATTTCTGTTTATCTTGATCCATCTGCACTGCTTATCGATCTACTACGAAGCCCATGAACTTTTCACTAATGACCCCAAACACCCACTTCAACAGGTTCGCCCTCAGCTTGTACTCTTTGCACCTCTTGAACACTTTTCTGAAATCAGCCAGATGGGACTCCTCTTTCTTTGACTTGATGACCAAATTATCATCATAGAACTCCAAGATATTATGAAAAAAATCAGGGAAAATGGCCACCATTGTTATTTGTTACGTTTCCCTGTCATTCTTAAACCCAAAAGGCATCACATTGTACATAAAATTACTCAATATAGTTTTGAACGTTGTCTTCTCCGCATTAGTTGGATCCATCTTGATCTGATTGTAACCCACATACCCCTCCATGAAGCTGTATATATCATGCCCAACTGTTGCATATAATAAACTATCAATGGAGGGTATAGGTACCTCATTCTTTAAACATGCTCTATTAAGATCTATAAATTACATACATATGCGATTCTGATTCTTATCTTTCTTCCCCAATGGGATAATGCTGGATAATGAGATAAGATGTTGAGCTGGTTTGATGAACCCCACTGTTATCATACGTTGACCCTCTTCTTTGATCTTTAGATCTATCTCAGGCTTGTAAGTCCTCATGGCTTATTTCACCGGTATAGCTGAAGGCATGATGTTTAACTTATGAAACTTACTTCTAGATCCATCCATTCTATCTCAATATACTTCCATGTAAAGACATCTTTGTACTTCCAAATTATCTTAATCAACCCTATCCTCTTCTCTGCATTTAGGTCATTCGAAATGAAAATGGGCATTGGGTCTTCTCCCCCCTCAGCCACGTCAACTTGTTCAATCTCTTGAACTTGTGGCTTTGGGCAATCAGTCATACATTTTAGCTTATCTTCCAACTCTTCCACAAACTCATGAATGTTGGAGTTATTAATGATAAGAAATTTCCTTGATTATCTACCAAAAAACACTAATATTCAAGGCCAGACTCCTCATCAGCTTCATCGACTGCTAGCTCCCACCTTTAAAGGAGGTAAACCACTCTCTTATTCTCTAACTTCTCCTTCTTACAATGACGGGTAGGCGAACCAACTGCCTTCCATTTCCTCTCATGAAAACTTCTTTTAGTCTTGTCCCTGAAAACCAGCTCAGCACACTCTACCATTTAACATCATGCTCTATGGGGTCAATCTTGGGTCTCATTCAATCTTTCAGTTATTTAGAGATAACTTCTGGACTAGGACTAACACTTTTCACTTCCTCACCTCTTTAGCGTCCACCTGCTCCTTCATTATTATGATTGTTCATGGGGGCACCGCATTAGGACTCATTCATCATCTGCCAATTTTGTGTAGAATGCAGTGTTCACTAAATGGACCTCCTCATGAATAAATGGCTTCCTGGTTGCTCTGATGACTATATTATTCCCCTTTGTGTTCACATTTGGCACATTGGTGGTATGTTGAGGGGACCAAGCCATGATTGTGCATCCCCACCCTCCGTATCAAAAGATGGTAGGAAGTAGAATGCTCAATAATATGGAACTTGATATGCGATGAAAGATTTCCCATAACAATCCCCACATTCACATAACCAATTGATTTGGAAGATTTGTTTTCATACCTAGAAAACCAAAGTCATTGGTATCAACCTTGCCTCGAAAATATTGGAAGCATAGAAAGAACTAATGGGCATGATGTTTACGGAGGCACCTCTATGCATTAAAGTCCTTGCAAAGCTCACCCCGTACACACTTGTCGTAACGTACAACGACCTATTGTGAGGGAACCTTACTACCCTATTAGCATCTGAAAAAGTTATCGCAGACATGAATTTCCTCACTAATCTAGCCATGGGCCCCTTCCACCTTAGTGAGGGAACTGCATTTTTCCTGGCAATGTCTAATATTTCCTGAGTGATCTCAAGCGTGCTTTCTGGAGGCATCTCCACTTGGTCGAAGAACCATACGAATTTGGGAGAATTCTTACTCCAAAGTGGGTTTTACCATATGATCCTCCACATTATAGATTTCTTCCATATCCCTGAAACTAACCTCATCGTAAGCTATTACGACATTTGCCATCTTTCTGGTATAATCTTCTAGAGCTACCTTAAACACTTTTATTTCTTGTCTCAGCTCCCTCACTTCTTCTTCAACTTCCTCATCATAAGCCATTATCAAGTTTGCTCCATGAAATGGCAGTGGGTTGTTGTTGTTGACATCTCATTATGGGATTTACAAAGTCCCAGGCCGCATATAATTGTTGATAATCCTTCTCAAAGTGAAACAAGTCATTGTTGGATGACATACACGCCAATGCACTTGGAAATATTTGGGATTTGCTCACACTTGTATGACTTGTTATAATTAATTTTAGTTTATTGTCTATGCCTTATAAAATAAACTAAACGGTCATTTTTTATTTATGTTTACAGATATATATGAATGTATGTGTGTGTGTGCGTGTGCATGTGTGCGCGTGTATATATATATATATATATATAGAGATATATATATATATATATATATATATATATATATATATATATATATATAGAGAGAGAGAGAGAGAGAGAGAGAGAGAGAGAGACTCATACATATCAAGTTTACATATTTGTTAGTGCAAACCTATTTTAATAAAATATTTTTTAGTTAAATTTTTTTAATGTGATATGTTGATACCAAATTTAGTCTGCTGACGTGGACCAATTATGTGGAGACACGTGTCAATCTACATGGCACCCGCAAACATTTTGAACAACACCTTGACTCCGAGGAACTTAACCTACCTAATCAACTCAGGCGCTCCGAGCAACAAGTGTTCTCCGATGAACTTTATTATGCCGAGCAACTCATGTAAACCGAGCTACTTAGGCGGTCCGAGCAACTCAAGTATACCGAGCTACTTAGGCGGTCCGAGCTGCATCTCGTACAGAGCATTTATAACCGGGTAATTAAGAGGATTGACTGCACATTAAATGCTCATCATTATCATACAGATGTACACGCCTATTGGACATCTATGTAATATTCTTTCGCATATACAGCCTCAAGGCTATAAATACATTGTAACCTCCTCATTAGCAGGGGACTCGGAATTTCTTGGTAAAACACCTATTATCGAGAATTCCAAACAGTCAGCAATAACAAAATAGTGGACATAGGCCATTCCTTCGAGGTTGAACCACTTTAAAATCCTTTGTCTTATTTATTTTTTATCTGTGATTAAATAATTAGAGATAGTCTAATTTTTTACATCAACAGATTGGCGCCGTCTGTGGGAAAATGACTGAAACTATCGTTTTTCACCAAAATAATTCATCTACAATGGCTGATAATCCAGAATCCAGTAATCGAAACGATAGAAACCCCCCAAATCCATCTGCCCCTCCAAACGTCCAAGATCTGGCCGGTATAATGGCCAATTTGGCCCAGGGCCAAATGGCCATGCAAGAGACTATGCGACAACTCATACAAACTGTCCAAGGTGGAGTATCTACCCAGTCAGGACAACAAAACGTTCAAAGAAACACCCGTTTGCCTTTTTCGCGTACTAGGCATACTGATTCATATCGCACTGAAAGATCTGATGATTTTTCTTATCAACCGGGTCGAACTTCGTCAGTACGAGCCACAGAAACTGAACGAAACATCACTCTCTCTCCAGAAAGGACTAGTGCATTGGAGAGATTAAGTAGGGCCTCTCCTTTTGATCGTTTGAGCCCTAGAAGGAATAGAAGTCCTCCCAAGGCTATGTCTAGAAACTTTCGACGACAATCCGATCTAAGGGAAGGTTCTGCCCAATCACGATCAACTTCCCGTAATGAAAAATCCCAGGAAGAAGATTTAACACGATCAGTTGCTCAAACCAACAGGTCCAAGGAGGGAAATGATGCATGGAAAGGCTCTATCCAAAGCTTGGAGGATAGACTAGGGGAAATGGCCAAGGCTAAGAACCCTCTACAAAGAACTTTTGTCCAAGGGACGCCTTTTATACAGGCAATTGTGGATTTTCCCACACCATCGAAGTTCAAAGCACCTGTTGTGACTCCTAAATATGATGGAAAAACTGACCATGTCCTTCATATAGAACAATACCAAGCTGCTTCCGACATCTATGCCGTGCCCGATGAGATGAGATGCAGGGCATTTTTAGGAACCCTTATCGGATCTGCTCAAATATGGTACAATAATCTTCCTCGGGGGAAGATTTCAACTGGCCGAGCTCTTTATTGGAAATTTCTATTTTAGATCAAATCTAGTTAAACGAGTAGCACACTTGTTAAGTGTTAGACAAAAAGCAGGTGAGAGCACCAGGGATTATATAACCCATTTCAATAACGAGAATCTAGAAGTTATTGATTACGAGGAAAAAATAGCGATTACTGCTTTGATGAGTGGGCTGTTGCCCAATAAATTGTACTACACTTTGGCCAAAGATCCACCCAGGACCATGTCAGAACTGATGGCAAAAGCGGCCAAAATCATGAATGCCGAGGAAGCTATGGTTGCGAAGAAGAATATGGACACCAAGGAGACCAAGAGGAGGTTGATAAGGCTAAAAATAAAGAGCGTAAGAACAATGGTGGTGACAAGCAGTCAAAAGAAAATCCATCATGGAAAATGTTGAAGAAATTTGCAAATTATACTCTTTGAAAGTAGACATAAACCACGTTCTGGAAGAAATCAAGAACAACGAGGAGCTAAATTGGCCAGAGAAAATGAAGACAGACCCTGATAAGAGGAATAAGGCTAAATATTACGAGTTCCATAAAGACCATGGTCACACGACCAAAAATTGCATAGCTCTTCAGAATGAAATCGAAGCACTCATCAGGCGAGGAAAGCTGGCTAAGTATGTTGATCGCAGAAATGAAGGAAAAGGCAACGACCGAGCAAGATAAAGGTCTAGATCTCCTCATCGAGCAGAAGAAAATAAGAAAAGAGGTTATGAAGATGATCCCGATCTCCCCAAAAGACCAAGATAGCCAGAGCGTGAGGTATTTTCAATTCGTTTTGGATCATTTGATTGTAATGTTATTATAGGTGGAGATGCAGGAGGTGGAGACCTTACTGCAGAGAGGAAAGCTTACCTCAACGAGGCCCAAGCTTGTTCATACATTCAACGAATAAATCTAGCTGAGGATGATCGCCAGAGGAAGGTGAATAAAGAAAAACTGGTCATCGATTTCTCCAAGAACGATCTCGCAGGTGTGTTATATCCTCATGATGATCCATTGGTGATCAAAATGAGGATGAAGGAAGTAATGATCTCAAGAGTACTAGTGTATAATGGTAGCTCGACGGATATCATGTTCTACTTATGCTTCGACAGCTCAAATCTAAAGTTATCTCAGTTGGAGCCTTATCACAGGCCCCTCCTCGGTTTTACTGGCGAGAAATTTTTCCCACTTGGGACGATCAAGTTGGATATGTTCACCGGTACATGGCCTACTTGTCGAACAGAAAGAGTAAATTTCTTTATGATGGATAAGAATGTCCAATCAGCTTACAATATCATCATGGGAAGGGTAGGTTTGAATAAGTTCGAAGCAGTACCATCCACTGTACATCAATCCCTAAAATTTCCAACCAACTTTGGAGTATGAGTTGTGAAGGGTGACCAAAAAGTAGCTCGGGAGTGCTACTATTCATCTGCCGACCAGGAAGAACTGGAGGAATCTAAGAAAAAGACTACTACCTATCAAGTGGATGAAGGTGCGGAGATTGAAACATTAGATCCCAGAGACGAGTCGCAACTCGTGAAAGGCCAGGTGGTGGAAGCTACTAAAAATGTCATTCTGAATGACGAGCACCCGGAACGAACAACTCAAATAGGTTCGTCGTTGGATGCGTCACTAAAACAGAAATTGATAGTTTTTCTAAAAAGCAGAAAACAAAATTTTGCTTGGAGTCATGAGGACATGCCAGGAATAGACCCAAATTTCTTATGTCACGAGCTCAATGTAAATAAGGAAATCAAACCAGTGAAGCAGAGAAGAAGAGTGTTCATCTCCGAGAAGAACCAAGCTATACAAGAGGAGGTCGAGAAGCTCCAAAAAGCTTGCTTTATTGAAGATGTCAAATATCCAGACTGGTTAGCTAATGTGGTGATGGTGAAGAAGAAAAATAACAAGTGGAGGATGTGTGTAGACTTCACTGGACTCAACAAGGCTTGCCCAAAGGATCATTTTCCTTTGCCCTGAATTGATCAATTGGTGGATGCAACCTCGGGACACGAGCAGTTAAGCTTCATGGATGCTTATTTTGCTTATAACCAGATTAAAATGAAACCTGAGGACAGGGAGAGTACCTCTTTTATTACCCCTAGGGGAACTTATTGTTATAATGTTATGCCTTTTGGTTTAAAAAATGCAGGTGCAACATATCAGCGGCTGATGAACAAGGTGTTTGCAGAGCAAATCAGTTACAATATGGAGGTTTATGTTGATGATATGCTGACAAAGAGCAAGAAAGCTGTTGACCATCTAATTGATCTAAGTCAAACCTTTGATCAATTAGATAAATATCAAATGAAGTTGAACCCTACCAAGTGCATATTTGGAGTACGAGAAGGCATGTTCCTCGAGTATATTGTCAACCAACGAGGTATTAAAGCAAACCCAGAAAAGATCAAGGCTCTATTGGGGCTACGATCTACAACGACGAAGAAGGAAGTGCAAAGTCTCACAGGGCGAGTTGCAGTACTTAATATATTTGTATCACGGGCAACTGATAGATGCCTCCCATTCTTCAAAACACTCCAAAAAACGTTTGAATGGAATGATGAATGCGAGAAGGCCTTTCAAGAGTTAAAGAAATACTTGGGAGCACCCCCACTGTTGTCCAGGCCAGTAATGGGAGAAAGATTGTACTTGTATCTAACAGTTTCGGAGAATGCAGTTAGCTCGGCATTAATAAGAATGGAGGACGGAGTGCAAAACCCAATTTACTACACTAGCAAAGCTTTCGAGGAGTAGAGATCAGATATCCAAGGCTGGAAAAGTTAGCACTGGCATTGATCGAAGCAAGTAGAAGAATGAGGCCGTATTTCCAAGCTCATACTGTAGTTGTGTATACAGACATGCCATTAAGGCAAGCTCTACACAAACCGGAGAAATCAGGAAGATTGATGTACTGGGCTGTAGAGTTGGGTGAATACGATATAATTTATGAGCCTAGGTCATCACTTAAAGGGCAAGCAGTAGCAGATTTTATCGCAGAATTCACTTATCCTGATACTCCCAAGGAGCAAAAGTTGAATACCGACCAGCCTGTGGATGCTACAGGATTATCAAATCTAAACTCCGACAAACTTAAATCGGTTGACGATAAAGAGGAGATGGTCGAAGAGCAACAAGAAGGGATAGGGGAAGGTATAAAGAAGAAAATATTCCACCGAGGAACTTTATCCGATAAGAAATTTGAGGATGAAGTACCTATATGGAATCTGTATGTGGATGGCTCATCTTGCAGTACAAGCTGTGGGGCAGGGATTATTTTAAATAGCCCAGATGAAATCGAGGTGGAGTATGCTCTGTGCTTTCAATTTAAGGCTTCTAATAATGAGGCTGAATATGAAGCCATGATTGCAGTTCTTAGTTTAGCAAGAACCATGGGGGCAGAGCAGGTCATTGTATTCAGTGACTCACAGTTGATCATAAATCAAATGCAGGGGGTATATACAAAGAAAGGAGAACCAATGATCAAGTATTATGCGAAAGCAATGGAGATTGTATCAACCTTTAAAGCAGTGCATTTAATTAGAATACAAAGATTGGAGAATGCCAAAGCAGATGCCTTAGCTCGGTTGGCCTCAGCTACAAGAACCGAGCTACGAAGAACCATCCCAATAGAAGTTTTGGCTAGCAGGAGTATTGACGAAGATATGATGAACTTCATTTACCTTGATTTAGGACCATCCTGGATGGATCCCATCAGGGCCTATATTGAGGAAGGGACATTACCAATTGATAAGTTCGCAGCCAAGAAGTTGAAGTTTAAAGCTGCTCGTTATGTATTGACTAATAGTATTCTATATAGACGAGGAATTATAGCTGGCTTGCAGAGATGTGTACATCCCACCGAGGTGAAAGACTTGATAGAAGAGGTCCATGAAGGGTCTTGTGGAGCCCATGTAGCAGGTCGAACACTTTTGCAAAGGATAATGACGCAAGGATACTATTGACCGACGATGAGGGTTGATTGTATAGCCTATGCCAAAAAATTTGACAAATGTCAACGCTTCTCCTCTATCCGAAGAACTCCCCAAGCATTGTTGACACCCATTACTTCCCCTTGGCCATTTGCCATGTGGGGAATTGACTTGGTCGGGCCACTTCCAACGACCAGAGGAAGGTTTAAATATCTCATCGTCGCAGTGGATTACTTTACTAAGTGGGTGGAAGCTGAGCCTCTTGTTGATATGACGTATGAAAAGGTATACCAATTTATTTGGAAGAATATCATCTGTAGATATGGCCTTCCCCATGCATTCATCACCAACCATGGAACTCAATTTGACAACGAGAAGTTCGATGCATATTGTCATCAGTCAAACATATTGAAAACCCATTCTGCACCAGGCCATCCCCAGAGCAATGGACAAACTGAGGTGACAAACAAAACGCTACTAAACGGTTTGAAGAAAAGACTAGATAATGCGAAGGAAAATTGGATCAATGAGCTACATTCTGTATTGTGGTCTTATCGTACTACACCACGAGCAGCAACAGGAGAATCTCCATACATGCTGTCCTTTGGAAGTGAAGCTGTTATACCTGCCGAGCTGGGTCTCCCCACACACAGAGTGCTGAATTTCAATTCTCTTATCAGTGACTTGATGAGAAGATTGGATTTGGATATGCTCGAGGAAGTTAGAGAAGAAGCAGCGATCAGGAATGTTGCATACCAGCAACGAACAGCTTTGTTCTACAACAAGAGAGTCAAGAAATATGATTTGAAAGAAGGAGACTATGTGCTAAAGAAAGTAATTCAGAAACACAACAAACTGGAAGCAAACTGGCATGAACCCTACAGAGTAACCGAAGTTGTTCGACCGGGACATATAGGATTGAAACCTTAGAAGGAGAGGAGTTTAAGAATGCATGGAATGCAGAGCACCTGCGAAAATATTATCAGTAGTTCATTTCCTATGTAATGCAATTTTCATCAATATGAATAAAGCTTTGGATGTTTTACCCAATTCTCTCCTTTTGTTGAAATTTTTTCAGAATACCAGTGCTACACACTACGCATCAAGTCCAGAATAAAAGTCCACCAACTACGGTTGGTCGGGAATAAAAAATCCACCAACTACGGTTGGTCGGGAATAAAAATCCACCAACTACGATTGGTCGGGAATAAAAAATCCACCAACTACGGTTGGTCGGGAATAAAAATCCACCAACTGCGATTGGTCAAAAATAAAAATCCACCAACTACGGTTTGCCGGGAATAAAAATCCACCAACTACGGTTGGTCGGGAATAAAAAATCCACTAACTACAGTTGGTCGGGAATAAAAAATCCACTAACTACAGTTGGTCGGGAATTAAAATCCTCCAACTACGGTTGGTAGGGAATAAAAATCCACCAACTACAGTTGGTCGGGAATAAAAAATCCACCAACTACGGTTGGTCAGGAATAAAAATCCACCAACTACGGTTGGTCGGGAACCTTTGATTAAACGAAGCAGGATCATGTGATAAAATTCGTTTCATAGCTTAGAATTAAAAAGTGATAAGTCACTATAATAAAAAAATAAAACAGAATTTCTTTACTTGTGACATTTTAATTTACCACCAACTTTAAGTTGGCCGGGAAACAAAATATCACCAACTCTGGTTGGTCGTCAGATAATTATCACAAACTTAGAAATGTCAACAATAAAATTTTCACCAACTCCAGTTGATCGACAATTTAAAATAACACAGGAAATTTTTGTTTTCTTACAAGATACACATACACATTCATCAGAAGAGTAAAATAGAATACTAGAAATTTCTTCATTAAAATGATAACAAATAAAACAAATTACATATTACATGACAAATCCTATTCTATTGGTTTTTTCCCTTCTGCCTTTGAAACAGACTCTTCCCCAGCAGGAGGATCGTCTAAGGCATAAGGGGAATTTATGAAGTTCAAATCTCTGAGCATTCTGACGTTCATCACAGATGGCCGATCAAGCAGGTGCTCCGGGCGAGATATCTCGAAGTTAAAATGAAGACTGTAGTCGCCGAGATACTTGAAATCAGGCACTGAGGAATTTTTCTGAGCAGGAATCCAACTCATGTCAAGCTTAAATGGAGGCACTGCCAAATCAAGTAACCCAGGATCATAATAGTCCCATAAATAGTGACCCTGTTCCAACTGTAGCACACCCAAGTTATTCAACCATCCTTGCTTGTACCCCTCGTTGTTCGACTGCTGGATCCGGTCGTCAAGGTGGTAGAGGGATTCATTATAACCAGCCATCCAAAATTCTCTTGGATGCTTGTGGAAGTGGTAGGTCAACCTCTCTAACTGCTCGTGAAGATTCTTCACTAGATTTGTTTTATTCTCCAAGGCAGAATTTTGGGCAGCAAGTTGCTCGTCGAAGGTCTGAATCTTCTTAGACAACTCAGCTAATGCTTGATTCTTCGCCATCAACTGGAATGCTTGATTCTCCAAGGCTACTTGTGTTCTAACTTCTTCAACAGTAACCCGAGCAACTCTTGCTCATCCCCGAGAAGCTCTTGCTCGTCCGCGAGCAGATGTAGAGGGTCCAATCCTCTTTAAAGTTTCCAGATCGTCTCTCAAATTGGCATTTTCGACCTCCAAGAAAGAGAAACCTTCGTCGTTGATAGGGACCAAGGCTCCCGAGGTAGATGCTGCAGATTTTAGTTGGGATATCTCTCCTCGCAAGTTATTGTTTTCCTGCTCTAACAGTTTGGCGATCTGCCTATTCTCTTCAACCTCGGTCTTCAAAGTCCTCTCCTTCATATCATAAGAAGTGACCAACTTATCATATCCTTTGTCAGCATTTAATTATTGATATTTTTTCTCATACCCCTGATGCAAAAGGGCAGAAGATTCCTTATATTGTTGTTGAAGTTCCTCGAGGGTACCTTGGAGATCTTCAATCATCTCATAATATGTCACATTATTAGCAACTGCACGGTCGAGCAAGCATTTCAAATATTGGTAGGCTTCGACTGCTCGTTCTGAAACATCTGGATCGAGGATGTCGATAATTTGAGATTCATTCAGATCTGCATGGCCAGCCTTGAAGTAGTCATTGCATCTTTTCATCAGTTCTGTATCGTGGGCTGACAAGAGCTCCATTCTAGCCATAAACTACTAAAGAAAAGAGATAGAAAGAATTAATAAGAATGCAGACAGATCAAGAAGGAGAATAAGTCAATACTAACAACCAAAAGCTTGAATTTTTATTTCATCATAAAAGGAAATACAAAAGTTGAGGTTACATCCAATAAAGTGACAAAATAAACACCCAAACTACTCTAAACCTTCTCTTTATTCCATATAACTTCCTCGAGAGACTTCGAGGAAGAGGCTGGGCGCTCAGTGGATAAGGGTAGCTGCTCGGTAGGAGTAATAGTTAGTTGGGGCTGCTCGTAGCGAAGTTCAATAGTAGGAACCTCATCCCCAATGATCATTGAAGACTCTTCAGAGGCAGCTTCGTCCTCTTCTTCTTCTCGAGGAGAGGGAGGAGGAACATGAGCATGACGCTGAAATAATTCGGAACTCTCAGAGTCCTTTAGCTCTTGCAGAGCTGCAACCCAGCCATCTCGGAAGTATTTAAGGCTGGAAAATTCCATCTGAGAGGACATGGCAGCTAGGCCTTTGTTCCAACCCTTGTCCCAGCCAGCGCTAAAGGACTTTTTAACAGCCAGTTTCCTCTTCACCTTCTCCGAGGAAAATCCTTTCAGTCAGAAGTTCCTCAAAAGCTTTCAATTTCCCTTTTGCCTCTTCCTTCTGACGAGCAGCTTCACGGAGTTTGCCCAGTTCCTCTTCAGCATTTTTTAGCTTAGCCTCAAGCTCTCCAGGATTTTTTAGCTTTTCCTCAAGCTCAATATTCTTCTTCTCAAATTCTTTCATTTTCCTCTACAACTCCTGAGAGGCCTCCACAGCTTTCTCTCTCTCTTGCTCGATGGATTTTAGTTGCTTCCCCCAAGAAATTTTGTTTTCGTCATATTTCTGACGAGAATCCTTTAAGGACTGTGTCAGACCTACAAAAGCCTCCTCCACACCTGACGAGGAGCTTGAAGCTTTAATAGCTTCATTATTTTTCAGAATGGTGTTGAAACAAGTTACCAACTAGAAAAAGAAAATAATTGTAAGTCAGTGCAAGGACATAACATTGAAAAATGAAAGTTTAGATTAATAATACTTACTGAGGCAATATGTTGAGCTGCCAAGGTGGTAACCCTCTCCCGAGAAAGATTGTCTTCAACACCTTAGATCTCGGGGATAATCCAAGACTTCACCAAGCTCATGGCAGAGCTCGGAGTAACAAAAGTGGGAATACCACTTACCGCAGTTAGAGGCTGAGAGATAGATTCAACCAATTTATCCGAGGAGCTTTTCTTCAACTTCCTCGTGGGTGTAGGAACATTCTCGACCAAGGATGTTGTCTTGGTCGGTGATATAACTTTAACCTCGCTTGGAGGAGAAACGGCTACAACCTTGCTCGGAGCCACAGGGGGCTTCTCAGCAACCTTTTTAACAGCAACTGGAGGGGGTGCATCAATTTTTCTTGTCCCTTCCTCTAGGACATCTTACTTATTTCTCTTTGCCTCCACAGAGGCAGAATCTGATTTTTCAAAGGAGGGAGATTTTCGTCTCTTCATTCTGATGCTGAGGGGAATATGCGATTCAGGGGAAGAACCTTCAGAAGCTGGTAGTGGGTCTATGTCACTCACCACTGGACGAACAGTAAAAGATGAAGTGTAGCTCTTGTACTGCAGTAAGTAAGAGGCTGATCTAATGTGCTCGTCAGCAACGGTTTGGTCCAGATAAGTTTCAAATGCATTAAATTAACCTCTGTCTCCTTTGGAGACCTTCTTTTGCTGTCAACTGCAAATAAACAAAAATTAAAATGTCAAGGACGCATTTTATCAAACAAAAAAAAAATATGATTTCAAAAATAAAATAAAATAAAAACAACCTATCCCATTGCCATAGGGAGGGCATCTAGGACCCTAATATACATCATTTCCATTTAAGAGGGCATGTTGCCAATTTTTCATAACAACCCCATATTCGAAGTAATCCCTGTTGGCATCTAGGAGATTGACAACTAAGACCCTATTTAAAAACCTTGTTTTCAAATAAAAAGTGCTATCGCTGACAGCCCATCTATAGCAAAACATAATTTCTGGAATCCCTAAGCGGGTTCCATGAATCTGATTTAACCTATGAACTCCATTAACTATTCTCCAAGTGTTTGGCGCTATTTTTGCAGGAACCACATCAAAAAACTGACAGAACTCTAAACATAAAGGATTTGGAGGAAAAGAAAAGCCACACTCAGCTACAAAAAGACTGGGGAACCAATATCCCTCAGCCAAACGAAATAGTCAGAAGGTTCAGAAAGCTCTTCCAATATGACCCATGAAGGAATAGAAAAATCAGAGCGAAATTTATCAAGCGACTCAACAAAGTAAACCATGATGAACAGAGAAAATAAAAGAGAAGGAAGAAGATCTTACAGGAAAAGGGTGGATCAGTTGATAACGGACAAGGAAAGAAATGAACGCACAAGATAGAGAAGAAATAAAGAAGTTATAAGATGGAGATTTGAAAAAGTAAAAGACGATCGACTTTTCTGAAGCGTTTAAATACTTTACCTCGATAATGGAGAAAAACAATGATTACCAGAATGGACGATTGCGTATCCGGCGGCTAAACAGAAGAAAAATGCACGAAAAACGAAGCGGTTATGGAAATTCGAAATACTTTAAAAAGCCTGATACTATGCACTCAAAAAGGGGTTATAAACAACGAACGTTTGTCTAAAATCCATAAAGTTTGGACAGCATAATGTTCCATACTTTTCTTCAACATCAAACTACGAAACATTGGGGGCTTCTGTTGATAGAAAATTTAGTCTGCTGACATTGACCAATTATGTGCAGACACGTGTCAATCTACATGTCACCCGCAAATATTTTGAACAACACCTTGACTCCGAGGAACTCAACCTCCCCGACCAACTCATGCGCTCCGAGCAACAAGTGTTCTTCGAGGAACTTTACTATGTCGAGCAACTCATGTATACCGAGCTACTTAGGCGGTCCGAGCAACTCATGTATACCGAGTTACTTAGGCGGTCCGAGCAGCTTAGGCGGTTCGAGCCGCATCTCGTACAGAGCATTTATAACCGGGTAATTAAGAGGATTGACTGCACATTAAATGCTCATCATTATCATACAGATGTACACGCCTATTGGACAGCCATGTAATATTCTTTCGCATGTACAGTCTCAAGGCTATAAATACATTGTAACCTCCTCATTAGCAGGGGACTCGAAATTTCTTGGTAAAACACCTATTATCGAGAATTCCAAACAGTCAGCAATAACAAAATAGTGGACATAGGGCATTCCTTCGACGCTGAACCACTTTAAAATCCTTTGTCTTATTTATTTTTTATCTGCGATTAAATAATTAGAGATAGTCTAATTTTTTACATCAACAGATATTTAAACATTTTCAGGGCCCCATATAAAAAAACAGTTCAAAAAAACTTTTTTCGTATTTTTAAAAAATCGATCAAACTTTAGCACCTTTTTAAGTGCTTTAAAAACTCTGAAAGTTTGACTGATTTTTTTAAAATAGCAAAAAAAAATATTTTGAGTTGATTTTTTTTATATGGGTCCATTGAAATGTTTAAATATCATATAAAAATTCAACTAAAAAATAATTTATTTATTATTTTAAAAAATTAGTATGTAAACTTGGTATGTAAATTTAGAATGTACAAGAGTTTAACTCAGTCCCTCTCTCTCTCTCTCTCTCTCTCTCTTTATATATATATATATACTAGCGGATGCCCGTGCCCGAGGGCACGACGATAAATTTGCTCCCGTGATAAAATTCAAGCCATAATAACCAGCCTTTTTTTAAAAAAAAAACTTTTAAAAAAAAACTTTTAAAAATAATAATATTTTAAAAAAAATATATTTAAAAAAATATTTTTTATAAAAAAAATATTTAATTTTTTTTAAAAAAATATATTATTAAAAAATAATAAAACAATATTGTATATATGTATGCATGCATACATTCATGTGTATTCATGCAATCATGTAACACATAAAATGCCGTGAATGTTTATTATGCATGTTTATCATACATAAGTTACTATTCATAACACCATTGTCCCATATTATATATATATATATATATATATATATATATATATATATATATACACACACACACACACAGTAGTGCTCTTGTGCATACCAGTCTGTATTTTAAGAGTGCGGACTGGACATGTGTCACCTGGCGATGAGCCTAGAAATTATAGGTTAAATTATATGCACTCTCTCTCTCTCTTTTCTGGGATCACTGCCAGGTGACACGCGTTCGGTCCGCACTCTTAAAATACAGACTGATATGCACAAGAGCAGTACTGTATATAGCACTGTTCTAAAAAACCTCCCTAGGTACGCATAGGCTTGAAGCTTGAGAAAAACGTCCGCCTTACGTTTTTTACGTCTTATTCTTGGTAAACCCTTAAGGCGCACTATTTTCTAAAAACAACATTACGTTAGTAAAACGATATCTCCTTTTAAAGAATTTTTTTCAAACCGAATCATTATCTCATTCAAAATAATCAAATAGTATTTCAATTTGCATATATTTAGACATATTTTTATAATATGTACAATTTTAATATTTTAATACCCTTGTTATGATTAGAAAATATTAAAATATATTAACCTCCACGCCTTGATTACGTTTCGCGTTTTTTCCCATATATATAAATTTTAAAATGATTTTATATATATAAGAATGTGTAAAAAAAAAAATTAAATAATTAAATTTTCAGATGAAATTATGAATTCGAATTTAGCATATAATCAAATCGAATCCGCTGAGAGCTTAACAAATCCATTGGAAGCATACACCAAAAATTAGATGAATCAAAGACGAATCTATGAAAAAGCTGTGCGATCGACAAACGATGAATTGTTGGACGATGGACGTGACTCTCACAGTAAATGCAGATACAGTCTCACTCCCAGATTCACACACACATATCTGACAAAGATTGGGAGAAAATAAAGAAGAGGTGGACGGATTGGTCGTACATGTCTCATGATAAAAGCTTTATACTCTTACACTCCAATCCCAAGTCTTTCACCAGACATTAATGCACCCGTGTGGGTATAAGAGTTTGGATTAAGATCATTTATATTTTTTTCTGATAAAATATTTTTTATACCACGATATATTTTTTTCAGTTTATGTATATTTTGATTAATTTTTTTTCACAGTTCGTGATTTTCGCTGGATAAGTATTATTTTGATACTGACAGGAATTCAATTGGAAGCCAAATTCAATTCAATCCCAAACAATATTTCAATGAGAACCTTATATCACTGGACTAAGAATCCGCTAAGAGAAATCAACGATATAATAAATGGACTAGGTTATTCTAAGAAAGTTTTTACATTTAAATTTGTCTACCAAATGTATTAAAATGATACACTTAATTTGCTCATAAGAAATGGGATTTCTCTTCTTTTTTTTTCCCTAAAAAAGAGTACAATAAGTGATTGTGAAATCTCTTAAGATATTTGGTGGCAATCATCATCAAGATTTAAGTAATATGATAGAAGTTTTTTTACAATAATACCAAATTAATCAATTTATTTGAACAATTTTTGCATGATTAATAATGTTAATAGTAATTAAGTACGAACTCCACTCCTTAGTGGAGAAAATATTTAGTGCAATTGTTATTTTCATTCATTATTTTTAAAAATGAATTTTATATTTGATTTGTAATTTTTGAAAATAAATTTTCTATTTGATTCATAACTTTTCAATACAAATTTTATCCTTTAATCATATATTTTAACTATATGACTCCCTATTTAAATGACTCAATTAAAATCGATTATTTTATTATTTGAGACACAATTTTTAATAAGTAATTATTAATTATAATTCCCAAATTATTAGTTTCTTTGTCTCTTTCCCCAAGAAAGGACAATGCTTCCAACCCTCGAGGCGTGCCACAAGAAAGTAAACAAACTAAAGGTGTGTCAATTGAATATCACCCAAAATCTAACCCTAGTCAGTGTTTTAAAGTAACGCTAAGATTCACCGAAGACACCCATTACCATAATGTAATAGGTTGGAACTTTAAACTGTCTCCGCATGCATTTGACTGTCTGTTTTTTTCATATACGAACATTGAAACGTTAACATGGCTATAGATCATGCAAAAAAGGCCTTAGAAGTTGTCTAAATATACATTGCCGGATTATGAGAGCGAAAGAGATGGAGAGTTTTGTCTTTGACGTGTTGGGTTAATGGTATGCAAGGGCCGAAAGGCTGCAAACCTGTAAGGGAAATCAACTTCTTTTCGTATCCAATGCGAGTTTAAACTGTTCCTCACTGCTCTAGATAATTGCAAGTCTTGAGCTTCGCAGGCATATCTTTCACCTCAATAATTAAATCTAATTATGGAGAATATAACGCACTCTACCATTTCCAGTACAGGAAACCAAAAATACATGAATAAAAATGTTAATTGGGAACGACAGATATCTTTCAAAAAATTGACTTCGTGATGGGAAAACATCAGATCTACACTGCTCTTTCTTTTTCTGTTGTCTCGTATCCATGGGATATGAACTTTCTTCACCATCTAATTCTTTCTTAGTCAGCAGCTTACCTTCTTATTAATAGGCTAATGAGAACCCACTACTGCTGATACTTAGTTTTAATTCAACATAGAGGATGAATTTGGATTGATATCTCTTTATTAATGGTTTGTAGGCTACAAATTAACTTAACGAATTTGTTGTGAAAATAAATCATTGTCAAAGAACAAAGCAAAAATGTAAAGTGAGAGACTCAACTGTATTGGAGGTATCTGTCTGTGAATCTCTTTGCTGGGATATGTTGGTACCGAAACTTTAAACCGGCCAGACATGTTAAAAAGTTTCTCTCCAGATTGCTGTCCTAGTTTTTTTTTTGTTTTTTTTATGTTTTCTCTCTCCTCTCCTCCTACTTTAATCTTAGCCTGTTTGGATTAAGTATTTCTCGATTTATTGTAATCGTTTGTTTACTTAATGAAATTCTTTGAGATGTTTAAAAAAAAAATGTATTGGAGGTCTAAGCGGGCCTCGATTTGGCCATAGAAATAAATTGTGTTCCTAACTTTAATCTTAAACATAAACAAAGAGGACGCTCACATGGACAATCAATAGAGTTATCTTAATGGCACAAAAATATTATCCCCCAACCCCAACTTACTACCTTAGAAAGGGAGTTGATCTTGTCCATTTGACTTTTTGTAATTTCTGACAATACACAGTGAGAATAGATGTATGTCATGTGCAATATCAAATTTATTAAAGAATTAGATATTTCTACAAATCCAATGACGTATTATGTGAAATTTGTGAAACTGTAATAAATAAGAGACTAAGTCCCATTGCTCTAAAATTGGTTGTCTATATTAATCAATGTAATGCTTGTCTTTAAAATCAAGATTAGCCGTTAGGCTTCAAAAAGTTGTGAGGAGAAAAAACAGAAATGTTATAAAGGAAAGCACCCTTCTTAATTTGAGATACATGAAGTGTACTATGTTTAACAATTCCTTCAACGGCTGACTCTTACTTGCACATGAATTGACAAATCAATGTACGTAACCAAAATACAACATCAATAATACTGTCTTTAAAACTTCAAATGCAAATAAGAACACTTGAAGCCCAAAACCTTTCTGAATTAAATATATGATACTATATCAAATTTTCAATTGCTCAAAAGATTAAACTCTAAGATAAACCCAACACTCTAACATATGTTATATACTCAACATTCCAAAATCCATAGTAAAATATTCGAGTAGTGTCTTGATTACATAGGCATTTATTCTGGAACCACCAAATAATTTATAGACAAAGGAGGATAGGACTCAGTGGTCTATCTAGAAGAGCCATGTGAGTATCGCTTAGAATAAAACCCACAACTAAATATAATAATTAAAAATAAATAAATATAATACTTATATAAGAGAGCCTGATGGAGGTTCTCCAGGTTAATTAGCTCTCGAGAGCAAAAAACCTAGATGGAGAATAGGAGTACGTACCAGTTGAATTCAAACACTTCCTCCACCTCCTCCTTCTCCATTAGCATCCCCAGCATAAGGGTTATGACTCCATGGATGAGGATAAGGAAAGGGGAACGGAGAAGGTGTTTGATAAAAGCCTCCTTCATGTCCCATCATTCTTCTACTGACCATCTGTCGAGGTCCAATCGGATTCTGATTCACAATAACACAACTAGTGATTGGATTAGGTATGTCATTGCAAGCGTAATGGATCAAATCTGCGTTAGCCGCGTCGAGTTCCTTCTGGAGGCGCTCAACCTGTCTCTGGAGAAAAGAGATAGCGCCCACACATCCGTAGACAGGATCCCTCACCCGAGCCTCGGCTTCGTAAGCTAGGGAGTTAACCGCGTCCTCTCTTTGATGAGGGAGGAGCTCGTTGAGCAGCTTTGTTACGTTGCTGGCGCCGAATATTTTGTGAACGTTGGCAAATTTCTGAGGTTCCTCCGGTGGGAAGTAGGGCGCGAAGATGCATCCCGGCATACATTTCCTCCTTAAGAACTTGCACGCGGCACAGGGGGAGTTGAAAGAGTTGGACGAAGCCATTTCTTAACTGCACCATCACAGACAAAACCATGTAATTAAACCTGTTAAGCTATTTTCATGTCTTATATTGAGTGACATAGGGTATGCTTTTTCTGTGGTTCTGTTTATAACAAATTATCTTCTTTTTACAAACCATTAATACATGAACATGTTCTTTGTATGTATCTATTTTTTCCCCTTCCTCATTTTTCTTGTCCTCGTTCTAGTTCCTGTTCTTCTGTGGCCATCTGTAATGAAAAAGTTACCGCAAACAGTCTGTAGTAAGCAAAATTATCTCTATAGACTCTCTCATAATGAAGCTCCAATAACCTGAGCCCCGTAGTCTCTCTCTCTCTCTCTCTGCCGCAGACACAGGATCGAGCCATAAATAACTATAGATTGGCTGTCTCTGCTTTTTCAATAGCTAGTTTCTATTTGATAAGAATAATTCTTCCTCTTTTGCTTCTACTTAATTTCACACTAAAACCTCACACTGCCAACCAGGGAGAGTTCCATTTAATTTGTTTTCTAATTTTGTCTTTATATATCCACTCATTTTCTCTCTCCCCCCAACATATTCAGACTGCCAGATTTGGAAGACTTCAGTTGCATAAGTTATGATATAATAATGATATCCTTCTGAAACCAGTTCAACATGGGATCTGACGAGTGCAATCACCCATTATTACGGTTTCACGTTTGGGTTAAGATGGCACAAATGTCAGCTGTTCTACCTCTTATATTCACATACAGGAAAACCCTAGATCAGAATTTGTCTATAGGGATATAGTATCTCTTTAGCTTAGTCTTGACCATCCCAAAAGGAAACAAAAGACATAAAAAGAGGTTATTCACAATAAAGTTAAAAAGAAGCTTCACAAATTTACCTGTTTGTGATCTAGGTTTCTTTGATCAGAAGAACAAAACGAGAAGTACCTTTTTTCTTGTGGGAATTGTTTCAGGAGCTTCCCTTTTTTCCTTGAAGGAAAAGTATATACTGCAAATTAAATGAAAGATGTTTCAGCCTCAAATATTTATTTCTGGAGATAAGCCACTAAAGTAGGAGCAAACCCTATTTCTGTGTGCCTGTGAGTGAGAGTGTGTGTGTGTGTGTGTGTGTGTGTGAGAGAGAGAGAGAGAGAGAGAGAGAACCTGCAAATTGAGTAACAAAAGATCAAGCAGGAGAGGAGGGGAGCAAACAGCACTTAGTGGATGGAGAAGGAATGAAAGCAAAAGACAAAGGTAATAAATGGGAGGTACACTAAAAAAAGATCTTTGACAATGCATCAAATAATAATATTAAATTATTGAAGATGAAATATGAATAACTCGTTAAAAACTAGACATTCAACAGACTAATTAACCAATTATGTTTAAGACTCGTATTAATATTTATTGTATGAGTTTAGCATGCCACTCCAACTTTATATTGCATTATCTGTACTACCCGAACCTCATCCAACTTTATTCTCGTTTTTATTTCGCCATAGTAGGGGAGTTGAGCATCAATGGATGAATTTGTCATGTACGAAAATGTGTATACCTATACATATAAATAAATTGTAATTACCTATAGATATAAATAAATTGAAATTATGGAATTCATGGATTCTGCATCTCAACGTCTCATGCTAGTTTATAATTTTATATATCACAAATAATGAACGTGCATTACTCCTTAGAGAAATGAGATGTGAGTTTTATATATAGTATTAGTTTAGTTGAGTAGTGTAGTACTAAATTTTGTAGTGACTCTTGGTTGCATTGAGTGATAGACACAATAACTCTAGATACTCTACTTTTACCGAAATAAATACATCTTTTGCTTGGATTCATAGAGCAATCGTGTAGTGTAACGAGTCTTTCTTCATTTTACTAAATTTTCGGTATTATCATCTTTTCTTCTTTTATGTATTAATGATGAAATGAATAGAGTCACGCCCCGTGTAGCATACAAGTATTGATAAGCAAATAAAGAAAGAATATCCAATGAAGAAATTATTAAAAGAATTGAACAAATAGAAATAAACATATTGGCATAATATCATGTTCTTGGCGCTGTCACTGGGACACTCTTGGAGGTGGATTGAGTTTGGTCCCCAATTCGATTCCTGGCACTGTCAAAATAATGCTTGACCAGCAGAAGCCATAAACTCCGAATGACGATTAATCGAGGTGTGCATAAACTGATCCGGACACCTCATGATATGCTTAAAAAAAAACTTTAATACTCCTGTGAGTATCTAAAGTAGGGTCCGTAGTTTTCTCATTCAGATATATACATGCATTTCATATCCCATCATTAATTGCTTCATATAACAATATAGGCCTTACTAGGTGAATACAGTGAATTTTTTTTTTTTTTGGTAAAGAAGGGTAATCCCGGACCAGCTTGCGCGTACCTCGGACTAATTCCTCCTTCCCCGAACAAGGCTTTCTATAACAGGCGTTTAATTACTGCGGTCCGTAGCCCCAAGACGCAGCTGCCAAGTTTCGAACCCAGGTGCCTGAATTTACAGCTACACTCTGGTTCTACCAACTTGAACAACCCTTGAGGTTACAGTGAATACAGTGAATTTCCTTGAATGTCTTGTGAATTTATTTTACAATAGTTCTGAAAATATAGGTAAAGCCACACTAGACCCAGGAAATGTCGATGTAAGTCTACTTAGTACTACAAATTTACAATGGCCAAAAAGAAGGCCGTGTTTGTTTTAAAAAAAAAAAAAATGCCCATACCAAAAATGAATGGCCCCTTACTTGTCATCCCCATAATTCTTGGATTTCAAGAATTACGCATTGGGACTGCTGCATATCTTTTGCACATAAGAATAATATTTTTTTTATATCTGCAAAAGTTGACCTACGACAATCCAAGGAGTAATCCTGGTATTGTAAGAATATTGCTTGCCATAAAATGAGCTACACATACTCTATTATAGTGTCTCATCTTTTCTAGGGTTGTGGATTGTAAAAAAAATGGTACGTTAAGATGACAATTGCCAGGAAATGAATCCTGCTAAATTGTTGAGACTCTCTCTCTCGTTTCTAAGCACATTGGCAAATCCGGCCCACGAAGGGAACAAGAATAGTAAACTTTGCACCTTTTTGTTAGACAAACTTTCACAAATTCACCACTATGTATTACAGTAAAAGCTAGATCCACTTTTTATGTAATAAACTATCAGTAACTTCCTGGTAAATCTGCACACATATTCATAACTACTGCATCTACTTCACATGTGACAGGTTACAAATTTGAAAATTCTTGTGAGTAACTTTAGCCCATAATTATTCTTTTCGTAGTTTTTCTTCCTTATTAAACAAATGAGCTTCTATTATGTGTCTTGTAGCTTTACTTACAGTTGAATTTTTACCTCCGTAATTAACTAATTATTTATTTTGCCCCTAAAATTTTGAAGAATATTTGAATCATCCCTCAACAGTTTTTTGTACCTATTGAACCTTTGATGTAAATATTTCAATCTTCGTGTTCAAAAAATAAGAATTTAAATGTTTGTTCTTATTACAATCTGCCAATTCGCTTGGTTTACCCAAATTCTTCCTGCAACCTAAGTTCTACAATTTAGTAAGTTAATTTCAGCATATTTAAAACTAAAAAAATAATATAGAACAGTTTTAAAATATAAATTATAATATCTAGTACTTTGGAATCAACCTTCATTAAATATTCAAATTTTATATTTATATATATTAAATGCTAAACTTTTTTTTTAAATCTTGTATATAAATATTAAATTTTAAAAGCCATTACATGTTCAAATTATATTTCAATGGGCGCATAATACTAAATTTTAAATATTAAAATCTATTAAAAATTAAATTTTATTCCAAAATGTTAAAAATTTTAATATATTAATTCTAAAACAAACTTACAATTTTACTATATATATTGAAAAAATAAATTTTAATTCAACATAGTTTTACTATATATATTGAAAAAATAAAATTTTAATTCAACATAATTTACGGGCGTAAATATAAAAAAACATTGAGGGTCAAAACATTACAAGGTGCAAAGTCCTGGTGCCACTAGTGTAATTTACTCTAATTGTTATGCTAGAAGATGTGATAATTTGATAGAATTAAATAAGGGCAGGTAAACCTTACACTATTTGTTAACATTTTTTTAGGAAATGAGACGTTCAAGGTTATTAAGTAGAAAAAACTTAAGAGCTTATTGAGTATATTTTAAAATCTTTAGTGACTAAATAGCTAATTTATTCTTAAGAATCAGTACACATATTTTGCATAACCGTCATGGCTGGTTAATTACTCTTCTAGGTAAGTTCCTTGTGTTTGAGTAATAGCATTCATTATGTATAAGGAAACGAATGAGAATTCGACATTTTCTTTCAAAATAAAGTCAAAAGAAAAAGACTTCCTTGTATGTGATACGGAACAAAAAGGAGAAAAAGGTTGTTATTATAGTTTTTGTGCGACTACAGGGGAAACGTGAATGTGACTAATCTTAATTTAAAAGTTCTTGTTAGCACTTATGTGACATATACGACATATCGTAGAAGTTTTTCAAAAGCACTAATTATGAATGGACGAAACGAAAAATTAGGGCGGAAAATGCTATTTCAAATATGGCTTTCCTCCGAAACTAATATTGTAAAAAACCGTACTATCTTCTCTAATAATTTTACAAAACTAATTATGGTGGAAAATACTATTTCAAATATGGCTTCCTCCAAAACTAATATCGTAAGAAATTGTACTGTCTTCTCTAAAAATTTATAATTTTTTAAGGGCATCCAACTTAATATGGTGGCACCTTCATTACAGTGAAAACCACTACAGTCATAAAGTTGTCCTTCCAACTGGGAAAGGATAACATTGCCCCCAAAACATTGAAAATTACTGTATTCTGCTACAAGAAAATAAAAAGAACGAACTATCGTCTTTCCTTCTCTCTCGCTAAAAATATTTTTTCCTCAACAAAAATTTGTTTTGAAAAGAATAAGAAAGAAGCGGGAACTGTTTATGCTAAGAATATAGAGCACTGATCCTTTGACTTCAAATGATAGAAGTTGGTTTCCTACTGCATCGGTGTTAGGAAGCCGCGAAATAAACTGATATTCGAAAATTCGAATCAATTTGGTATCCGACTTTGAGTTTTATAGATATTTATCTGAAAACTGGATATGGATGGTATTACAATTTCCAGAAAAATGGATACGAATACAAATAGTATGTGTATCTGATACGGAGTATCCGTATTATAGGCGAAGTATCCATATTTACAAATATCCGTTTTTTCAGCTGTATCCGTATTATATTTGATACTAATATTTATTATATATAGTTATTATAAAAGGTGTTAAAAAAGCCCAAGAATATATCAGTCATCTTTCATTTCACCAACCAAAACAAAATATGTGATTCCACTTTTTTCATTCTAGGATTTTTCTCATAACTTTCTTCCCCCCCCCCCTCTCTCTCTCTCTCTCTCTCTCTTAACTTTCTTCTTCTTCTCTCTCTTATTTCACCAACCATAGCCGCACATAGCGTTAACTAGTATACCACCGACCATTGACCATTGCACCCCCTTCACCGTCGACCATTTCGTTACCATTATTAAGGTATTTGTTTTCTTTTAGTTTCTCTCTCTCTCTCTCTCCTAGATGCGATCTGTTTACCATTATCATATAATGTGTCGATAATTTATTTGCTTTCAAATCATCAATCGTTTGAATTATTTTTTATTTATTTGAGATTGGGATCTTGAACACAGCAGATCCAGATTATATTACTTGTTTTCTGTGTATATATATACATTATCAATTGGTGGTAGAATTAAACTTGTTGTTTGTGATTTTTTTGTAATTAAATATATTATATTAAAGCAAACGCTAAGTGGTGGAACCCGTATATAGGGAGTATATACTATAACCAACCAATAAATGGTCTACACCAAAAGAGCCTACTACAATTACATGGCTCTATGTAAATCCTCCACAAAATCTAGAAAAGTGGACAGTAATGGATAGTGTCTCTCCTTATACCTTCTCAACAAGGCACTCAAGAATAAGTAATGTAGTCTAGATGACTCGAGCTCCACACTTTCAAAACATCACTTGCATTCCTCTCCTACTAGATCGTCCACAAGATGCAATGCGGTACCAAATGCCACATTTTTCGCACGTCCTTCCACCATTGAGTCACGCGCCAATTCTCTAACAACTCTCTCATCCACTCGGACATGATCCACGAAATCTGACTCATATACAGGAAGACGTCCCACATTCCTCTCTACACCTAACAGTGCAAAAATCACTTTCCACGAAATCACATAATTGGCCGTCTCTTCCGCCTCCTTACATAACAAGTAAGAATAACCTATTTCACTGCGGTCAACGTAAAGAACATCACTTTCCAGGGACCTTAGATTTCCAAATTTGTTTCCAAGGGAAGTGAGTGCCCTGGTTACACTCTCCTGTCAAAATGGAATAACGACCTCTCACCGTGAAGGCCCTCTTACTGCTAGTCGACCAAATCAGCTTGACTACCCCGCTTGATGGTCGGGGAGCCGATCCAAACCAGTCAAAAAAAGCCTGAGCCTCCTCGATCTCCTAATCCCATAATTTTCTTCTAAACTTCGGATTCCACACAACTCTATCCCTAATTAACACCCAGTGATCTAGCCCGTATTTATCCCCACATAAGCTAAGAATTTCGAGAAACTAATCCTAAAGTGAGCCATTATTGCCCCATTTGTCCTTCTAAAACCTAACCCTGTTGCCATTCCTCTCTCGAAACTCCCTGTATCTAGAAAAAGACTCCCACTCCTTTAAAATATGCTTCCACAACCCTACCCCATGAGTATACCTCCCCACTCTCGGTCCCCACTTAAGTCTTGAACATTCCCTAACTCCAACTACTCTCCTCCATAACATGTTCTCCTTGCGTGATTATCTCCATAACCACTTCCCTAACAATGATGTGTTAAAGCACCTTACGTTCTTCACTCCCGGTGCCCCTACCTTAAATGTCTTGCACACCTCCTCCCACCCCAGCAGACTGTACTTAAATTTGTCCTCATTACCCCTTAAAATAAATCTCTCATCATCCTCTCCGTCTTCTTCCTAACTGAGCCAGGCAATGGAAGGATGGACTAAAAGTACATGGATAGACTTAACAATGTACTTTATTATCTAAGCCAACCTCCCTCCTTTCGAGAGATAACAATTCTTCCACCCTGCCAACCTCCTTCTCATCCTCTCCAGCACTGGGTCCCATATAGCTTTAGATTTATACTTTTCCCCTAATGATAATCCGAGGTAGGAAAAAGGGAATGTACCAATCATGTACTCTAGTGTCTCTACTAAACCCTCCATGCTCCTATCGCCATCAATCTAGATCATCCCTCGCTTCCCTATATTAATACAAAGACCCGATATTGCCTCGTGCTATATATATATGTATATATATATAGGTGTCCAGATACAGGGACGCCTGGATGATGATTCCTTAGAGTCAGACGATGCTGCAACAGCTGTGGATGCATGCAGTTTTATTTTTATATGCTTCTATTCTTGTGATCTAGATATGAAGCATTGTACTAAAATTCGGGCCAAAATCCCAATGGTATTCATTTATACTTTTATCGCCTTTTATTGCGCCATTTGATTTGGTTGTATTATGTTAAACCGAGTGTTTAGTTATTTTATTTCATTTCAGCTTGTTATATTTTAAACTATGGGGATATTTTATTTGAATGGTTTGTTTAAAAATATTAGTCAATTAAAATTTTGATGCCAACCTAATAGGTTATTAGTAATTAAATTGGTTTTCGACAGTGATGTTAAGAATGAACTATATGAGACTCCTGTTTTAATTTGGTACATGATTGATCACCCGGTATATTATTAGGCAGGGTGTCACAGTGTAGTTGTAGAGATTGTGATAATAAGTTGGGTGATGGTGATAATATGTTGTTTGATATTGAAATGGATTTGAAGGTTTTAAATAGAAAAAAAGATGAATAGAGAAGGGAGAAGGTTGAAATTAAGAAATTCGAACTTTAAATATATGGCTTCCCTTTGCGATAAAAGGCAGCAAGAATTGTCTAAGTGTGGTTTTAGTACGTTATTTTATCTTGTGGGCATTATGAAGTAGTTTTTTAGATTTCAAAAGTAGCACCCCTTCAAAAACGATCGTTTAAAGTAAAATTCTATAAATTACAACCTTTAATTAGGAAATAAAGAATTGTCATCAAAGCACATTAACTAATAGTTTTGATATAGATAAAAACTTAAAAACAATATTTATTATATTACATATTTGACCTTTAGTTTTCAAATAAATGGTCGGGATCACACTACCATTAATCGCACAGCAATCTCTCTCTCAATTTGTCATCTACGTCGCACTGGAATTTATCGTCGCGTTGGAAAAAAATTTAGAGATAGGTTTTAATAAGTAGAAACTAACTTCCTAAGACCATTCTAAGAATGAATGATAATTATAAACATTAGTATTGTAAAACTATTGCCCATAGCAAATAAATCAGGTACATGACATACATTATGCGAAAAAATTGCAAAAGATCGTTTCCTTGTCGTTACGAGCCCATTGGCACTCCATGAATTGCATGCACACCATATCCATGAAAATCACTTATGTGTACATCTTTATCGTCTTGATATTAGAGGATTGGCTATGAAATAGACCTCCCTAATGTGTTCAAATAAAAAATGCACTTGAAATTACTTATTGATCTTTTATTCCCTACACTTTGATTTTTTTACCATTTTATATTTATAGAGAGTGGAGAATCCTTATCTTATGAAGACATTAGATTAATTCCATCTAGGTTACATAATCTTCAAGTCTACTAAAAATAGTATACATGAGTGTATCAAAATACTTAATTAGTCATATTGGGTTAGGATCCACCACCCACGTCGGGGGATCGCAGTTCGCGTTGTGGGTTTAGTCAACCCATATATTAATATGTATGATTAAAAATGTTGTACCAAAAATAGTGGGTTTCGGACGCACAAAGGGACATATGGTAAATATAGTATCAAAATGATGTTGCATGAAAGCAAGCCGACGTAGTTTTATTTAACTTTTAGATTTAAATCATTTGTTCATCTTGTGTCCCATGTAAAATCAATCACAAGAATGGAAATCATTTTTTGTCTGTTTTTTTTACTTAAACTCCCATAAACCTGCAACTTTCTATTACCCTAACAAAAACACTTTGAGTATGCTAATTTTAACTCCCCTAAAAAAACAAATCCTATTAACTCCACTTCGAAATTTGAAGTCTTCCCTCACACTCCACTTTGAAATCCTTTGCTCACATAATATTGTCACAAATTCTTCTACTAACCTCGTAGTACACCAATTTAAATTAATGGTGACTGGAAAGATATAATAAATATTAGCACGAGTATTTTTTTCCCTCATATCGACTCATAAATGGAATAAAGGTGTGTTTATTGTAGTCAATTGAATAAATACTTAATAAGAGACCAATTATGTAAAGTGTCTGCTTAAATAGTTGTTAGAGCTTTTCTTGTTTTTACGTTTTGGGCATCAAGATCTTCCTTAATTCCACTGATAGTTGCAACATTATTTCGTTATCCCAATATTAATAATTCAAGTACATACGATCGGGGTCCGTTATTCTGGCTAGCAAATATTGGACCTTCATGTGAGATCAAGTCAAAGTATTATTGATAATTTTTTGCATTGCCAAACGTATATGACTAATTATGTTCTTAATTGTTTAAAAATTATTATTAACAATGTTTAAAATTCCACATATACAATTGGTTTTAAATATACATTACTTCAGTTATGAATACCTTCTAATATTTACCCATGTTGTAATACCCCTAAATTTTGCTTACATATCATTGGAAATTTTGTTTTTAGATTATAATAGATTTAATTTAATTACTTGAACTTTCGGTTTAAAAGTTATAATTTGGTAACTAAGTTGATGTATGGACTACTATGGGAAACCTAAGGGTAAATTGGACATTTTTAGCATCTTAATGGGAAAGTTAGGTTTTTTAGAAATGCTAAATACCTATGAAATTAGGTGGGAGCGAGTCGGAATTATTTAATCACGATATTAAGATGTTTAAATAGGGTTAAGTAAGAGAGATAATGAAAAGAGGCACGAGTAGGATCATGAGAGTTCCTTATTGAGGGTCTTTAAGTCTCCTATAATTGGTCAAAAGCCTCTAGCAGTTGATAGAGGGATCTTGTAACACCCCACTCTATCATCACCAAAGTTATCTCCACTTTACCATCGCACATAGTGGTATAAAAGTTTATTTCAACCCATATCCACAAACTGGTGTCAATGAGGTTTGAACAATTAATATGTGATATCACCAACCACATGCCTTACTAATTGAGATGAAAATGCATGGGTATTATAAGAGTGAAAATCATTACATATATGGACCATTATGCACCCAAATTATGTGGAAAGTTACTCCCTTTTTATTAAATCAACCATTATACTAGTTTGTTACAATCCACCCCCTTAGGGAGCCTACGATCCTCCTTGGCATGAAATCAAACATCACACAACATGTTGTCACACTTGTTTTGACTAACTAGCTCTAATAACACTTTGTACTCTGCTAACATTGAGGTTATTTTAACTTAATTGGTATGGAATGTGGATGATGACACCACATGGAATGTGTTCAAACCTCGTTGGCACCAGTTTGTGGATATGAGTTAAAATAAAGTCATATATCATTGTATGCAGTGCTTATTATGGGGATAATATCAGTAATGGTAGAGTGGAGTATTATGAATTGGAGGAATGGTAGTTGATTTAACCCCATAGCTTGAAGTTCAAAATGGCATGTTTGATATTCTTGAATTGCAAATTAGATTTATAAAATTAATGGAAATATTTATATGATGATTAAAAATAATAACTTAGAAAAATATTTAAAGAAACTTGGAGCTCTTAATTTTAATAAATGCATTTAAGATAATAATTATATGAATTATTTTCGAAAGGATAATTATGGCATGACATGATTGGCTAAGGTTCATAATACATAATCGTATTGGGGAATGGAAAGGGATGAGAGATTGAGTAGTTAGTGGGTAGGTATTAAACATGTAACCGATTATATGTATGTTGATATGGGTATGTGTGAACAAACATCTCATATATTATATTTTAATTATGTTGATCATGTCTGAGCTATATATATATATATATATATATATGTGTGTGTGTGTGTGTGTGTGTGTGTGTGTGTGTGTGTGTATTCTACAATTAGTTTTTTTCATTATAAGAGTTAACTCATCCCTCCTAAGTCATCTCATTTAGTCATCCCTCTAAACTCTTTGTTCATCCTTTATCCATCCTACACTACCAGAAAACTAATTTTTTTCAGCATTTTTTTCTCGGTATTTTTCAAAAATGATGAGAATTTTATTTTTACCAGCATTTATTTATAAGTATTGAAAATTCACGGTATTTATATTGATGTGCCATATAAGTAGAGCATTTTTTAATTATTGCTGAAATAAATGTGGTATTTTTTAGGCATTTCATAACTAATGCCACTAAAATTGGGAAAAAAAAAGTTACCTCCACCTAAATAAATATGGTGGGTCTTATTTTCTTTAAAACAATGATCACTTTTGTCCTATTTTTTGGAGGGTAAAGTTACATATGCTTCGATCTCTCTTCGATCATGTTCTCATATCTCCCGTATCTGCCTCAATCTTTTAAACCTAATCCTCAACAAACCTTATCACGTATCTACCTCAATCTCACCCAATCACTTTTCCTCAATCTCACCTATCTTGTAATGATTTTTTATGTTCCCTTGTTATAAGAAGGAAGACGGTGCTCTCATCTCACCCATCTTTCAATTTTCGGAGGCTCAGAGAATCACTTTCTTTATTTCAGTATATTTTTCTTTGAAGCTTTGAACGATTTTGATCTTTGAAGCTTTGCATGATTTTTGTTTTTTGAAACTTTAAGGTAAGTTACGTTTTATTTTGTTTATTTCGGTGCATTTTTTCTAATTTCTGTGTATTTTTCCAGCCCGAAGAACCATTTTCTTGCATATATTGGCTTTTGATTGGGTTCTATCTATTACTGGCAATAGAGGCAAAGAGTTTTCACAAGAAAGATATATAAAAAGAAGACATCCATAAAGCAAGGTAATATTTTCTTTTTTTCGTGATATGTACCTGTGAGTTTTTAACCCATACCAGTCTCATTATTCTCTCTATTTTTCTCTTATTATTTTGGTTCTGTATTGTCATGATTCAATAATATTTTGACATCTTTAGTATTTAACTCTTTTTTTTCATATTTGATATTATACAATCATGTATATGAAATAGTATAATCTTTATTTTTTTGTAACATTTGTGTTATACAAAATTTATGCATATATGTAATGGTTATGATAGACACTTTAAATAAGAAAACACTAGATATAGCGGGATTGAAAGAAACTAAAAAGGGGAAATTAGTACAAAATTGGTATGGGGTGTTATTATGGTAATTATTGTTGTGTAATCTTTATTTTTTTTTAATTTGTATTTTTATTTTTATGAGAGAAAAAAGTACTAATTTTTTTTATAATTTTAATTGATGTGCGAGAGAAAAGTGCTTGGAAAATTTAATTTGTTAGTTGTTGATATGTTTTTGGTTCTATTTATATAATTAGATGAAGTATAGACAAGATGAGATTTATCCACGACCTAGCGTATTTAGTTGGATTTTCTTATCTATTTTTGGTAACAAATAATTTTTTCCACCCTTTCATTTATTTCAATTGATTAAAAAAGCCCAGTTCAACGTGAACTTAAATATCATCGCTGTGTAACTCTTATACCCCTATTTTAATTGATTGGTATTATTTTAATCATCTAAATCGATGTGTTTTTTTACAATAGGGGGTTATATACATATTTTTTTCATGTTTATCTATGTGTGCATTCATGTGAGGGTATATATGTGTCACATTAGCATTTTAGTTTGATATGTACATATTATTTCTCATGTATATGTATGTGTGTATTCATGTGTGTGGGTATATATGTATCACATTAGCCTTTTAGTTTGATATTACAAAACTTACCAACTCTAAATGAAAATTGGATGGGTCTACATGTCTTTATTCATTTTATTTTAAACTATTTTAGAATTATTAGTTCATCTTACTTTTATATGATAATGTCCAAACTATAAGTTAGAGCTAATCGCCAGAGTTCAACAATATACTTATTGCCCTAATAAATGAAACAACTTTTTTTATAATGTTTTCAGTCACTCAACTTAGTTTGTATATGTTCCGTTTTGTAATTAATGTTGTTGTGATGGTATCTTTACAAAATTAGTTTTTACAATGCAGTTAAATTTAGTAAGCCCCTTTATTCATGCAACACATACTGAATTTTAAGATAACAAAGAAGTTTTAATATAACTTTCTATTCTGGACAATTTGATTTAGTAGCGTTTTCATCTAGATTCTATGATGTAACTATTCTATCTCATTATTGACAAGGAGATTTGTTTTTCGTAATGATTATTTTTTACTAAAGTTGTTTTTTAAGCGAGGTCCTTATGCATTATTTTGTGTTTAATCTTTTTAGCTTTTAGAAAATTAAGTCTTGATGTGAGTTGTTGTGTTGGGGTATTCATTAGTCGTACATTGTTTTCGTTTAAGATAAAATGTTTAGGCATTAGGCTTAAGTTTCGTCATTTTATATCACTAAATATTGGTAGTTTTCATGTAAGGCTATATCCAAATGGTGTTATAATTAGAGTCTTACTATTTGTAAATTTACATAGTTTTGAAGGAGCATATTAATGATTTATGGTTTAACATTTTTTTTATTATTGTATTTTTTATGAATTTTTCCTAATTAATCCAATAACAATTTTGGGATAGTGTGAAGTAATCAACAATCTTTTCAAATGGATAGGGATAAGACTTGGATGGAATTGTCAAGAGTTTATCAGCCTTATATTAAAGGATTTAATGGGTTTCTTGACTTTGCATTTGCCAATAACTAACCCGAGCTAGTGAACAAGTGCCCCTGTAATAAATGTCCAAATCCCATTAGCCATAAAAGAGAAGTTGTTTATGAGCATCTGATCATACATGGGTTTGTTAAGAATTACACTAGGTGGATTTATCACGTAAAAGGTCATCCATACACAATGGGAATTAGTGGAGCGGATGAAGTGCATGACTCGAATACAAGAGATGATATGAGTGTACTACTACATGATATATTTAGAAATCGAAGTGAAGAGGGGTATGCGATGTAATGACCCATACGATGACCAGGTTGGGATGAATGAAAATGCATCAACATTTTTCAAGTTGTTAAAAGATGGGGAAGGTGAGTTGTACCCTAGTTGCAAATCTTTCTCATCACTTTCTTTTATTGTTAAGCCATTTCACTTGAAAACACTTTATAAGTGGAGCTACACGTCGTTTACAACATTGCTTCAATTCTTAAAAGAGGCACTTCCGGAAGGTGAGAAATTGCCAAGTTCGTACTCTCAAGTAAGAAGGATGGTTAATGATTTGGGGTTTGATTATCAAAAAATTCATGCACGCACAAATGATTTTATGTTGTATTGGAAAGAAAACAAAGATCGTGAGGATTGCATAATATGTCACACATCAAGATGGAACCAATTTTCGGGCGAGTCTGATGATGAAGAAGCTAGGGGTCGAAAAATTTCTGCAAAGGTTGTTAGGTGATTTCCACTGAAAGCAAGGCTTCAAAGATTATTTATGTCATTGAAAACATCCTCCCTCATGAGATGGAATGCATAGTAACGCGATGAGGATGGCATATCAAGAAACCCCGCTGATTCTAAAGCATGGAAAACCTTCGATTAATAAAATCCAAAATTTTCTAGTGACTCGCATAATGTTAGTCTCGGACTAGCAGCCGATGGCTTCAATCCTTTTAAAACAATGAGCATTTCTCATAGCACGTGACTCGTTCTTTTGATGATATACAACTTGCCTCCATGGATGTGCATAAAAAAATCTTATCTTATACTGTCTACGCTTATTGATGGTCCACGCGACCCAGGAAATAATCTCGATGTTTACTTGCAGCCTCTCATCGATGAGTTGAAGGAATTGTGGAATGATGGAATACTTACTTAAGATGCATCGACTAAAAAAATGCTTTGCATGCGTGCATCATTAATGTGGACAATTAGTGACTTTTTGGCATATGCAAACTTGTCAGGTTGGAGTACAAAAGGGAGATTGGCTTGTCCTTGTTGCAATAAAAACACTCGTTCACAATGGTTAAAGAATGGGAAGAAATTTTGCTATATGCGCCATCGTCGGTGGTTGGATCACAACAATAAATTCCAAAATGATATTGTTGCTTTTGATGGGAAAGTTGAAAGCGAAGTCAAGCCCACTCAAGTATCTGGGGATGATATCTTAGAGCTATTAGAGGAAATGGAAAGAAATAATGAGAAGGGTCACTCATCGACGACGAAGAAGAGAAAAATGAGTATCTGCGATGAAGGGAATGGTGATAGTTCTCTAAATTGGAAGGAAAAAAACATATTCTCTCAGCTTCCATACTGAAAGGATCTCTTGATTTGTCACAATCTTGATGTTATGCATGTAGAGAAAAATGTGTGCGATAACATACTTTGGACATTGTTAAATGTTGATGGAAAATCAAAAGATAATATGAAGGCTCGTTGAGACCTTTAGAACATGGGTATTCAAAAAGCATTGCACCCTAAAAGCTTCACAAATAACAAAAGTATATTTACCACCACCATGCTTCACAATCAGTAAAAGTGATAAAGACATATTTTGTAAGGTTTTAAAGAATATCAAAGTCCCAGATGGTTATGCATCTAATATTTCACGGTGCGTAAACATTAAAGAAAGTAATATTTGTGGACTTAAGATCCATGACGATCATATCATAATGCAACAACTACTTCCAGTAGCAGTACAAAAATCATTGCCTACGAATGTGGCAAGCTCATTGATTGAATTATGTAATTTCAATCGGCAGCTCTGTTCATAGACAATGACCTTCAAAGATTATGAATATTTGCAAGATCGTGTTTCTCTTACACTCTGTCATCTTGAGCAAATCTTCCCCCAACGTTTTTTGATGTTATGGATCATTTGTCAATCCATTTAGCTGAGGAGGCAATAATTGTTGGACCAGTATAGTGTCGATGGATGTATTCCATCGAGAGGTACGCTTCGTGTATGGATTATGTTAGTGTCACCTAAATTAATGCACATGAATACTACTTTAATTTTTTTACAATGACGAACAGGTTTTTATTCACACTAAAAGAATATGTTCACAACTGAAGTCGTCTAGAAGGTTTAATTGCTGAAGGATACGTATCAGGGGAATGCATGACATTCTGTGCGAGGTACCTAGGTGACGTTGAGAGTAAGTTAAATAGAACTTTACGAAATGATGAATCCAATGCCAACTCAAGTTCAATAGGTCGTACATTAGGTAAAAGATTAGCATTTATGCTTGATGACACTTCATTTTCACAAGCACATCGGTACGTGTTATTCGACTCCGCCGCATTGAAACCTTTTCGCGAGTAAGATAACATTTGAATGAATTTAAACTTTATTTAATTGAATATAACTTTACACTATTCAATTTATACATACATGCTTTATAAGAAACATACGACACTGCTAAAGCGGGAGGGACCTCGTGTAGGACACTACGAAATTAACTCCATTCACAACGAAACGTTTCACAAGTGGTTTGGGGATCATATAATTCATCTTTGTATTTATATGTAACAACATTTTAAAATCTTAATAACACGTTTAATTTTTACACATCTAAGTTTTGTTACTCAATCATATGAAGAAATTTAGATACGGAATCTAAATGAGGGTGAGGTGCCAAAGGAAGTTGCAATTTTGGCTTTAGGGCCCTCTTAATGGGCTAGGAAATAGACGGGATATATTGTAAATGGGTCCAGGTTTTGCACAAAGCAGCATGAGAGAAGTTTGAATACTCAAAATAGTGGAGTTATGCTTGATGCCACCACCGAAATTTTTACAAGTGCAAAGGACAAACGACCTGTTTCGAGGGATGTAACATATTATGGAGTATTAATAGATATATTTGAATTGCGCTATTCAAATGATTTCAAGTTTGTTCTATTCAAGTGTGATTGGTTTGATACCCGTTCGGGGACGACAAAGGATGATTTTGAGTTCACATTAGTGAACTTCAAAAATTCACCATACAAGCATAATCGACTGTCAGATGCACCATTTATATTAGAATCTCCGGCCAAACAAATTTGGTATGTGCGAGATCCAATTGAAGAAGATTGGAAAGCTATCGTGAAGATGAAACCGAGATATTTTAAAGACATTTATGATAAAGATACTTATGGAGATGACACAATAGATGAGGAAGTTGAGTCGTATAACATCCAACAACTAGATGACACTCTAATCAACCATAATGGGGATATTACATGGGTTAGGGCTAGTGTGGAGGGAACGACTGTTGACAACATAGTTGATATAGATGGCGGTGATGATATCCGTGTTGATATTGATGAGTATTGTAGTGTTGAGGATGTTTTTGAGACTTATGAAGATGATTCCTAGGCTGACGAGGAAGCTAACGAAAATTATATAGATGAAAGTGATAAAAATGAGGAGACTAGTGATGATTATTATACTGACATGGATGAAGATGACAATTGATATGAATTTTCTAGTTATGAATGGTTTTATTTTTAAGGATGCTTAGATGTTCATGAAATTTGACATTCTTTTCTTAGTTTAATATTTTAAAAATGACTAATGATTGCATGCATTTTATTTGTTTCACATCAGCAATGATGGAGAGTCAAGTTCTTTTTGTTTTTAGTTTTATTTTTATTTTTGTATTTATTGTTGATTAATAAATGAATGCATTTTATATTTCTTGCCTTTTATTGATGATTACATCTACTACTAAAATAGTGATTAATGAAGAAACTTCATCATCGTTATTCTCAATGTGATTGCTTCATTTGTTATTTTACTTATTTAGGTCAATTAAGAACTATTCGGCTCCATCAGGCTAGGGGATAAATTTAGTTGAAGAACCATTTGTTTCTTAGGATTAGAAGTTATAGTTTATCTCACTCCTTCTCCCATTTTGTATTAGCCTTGTGCCTCAGGAAATATTCATCCACCTTGAGACTAGCACAAATGAAATTTGATATTTGTTGAATAATACTTTAAGATCTGATATCTATTACTAGTCTAATTTGTTGAATAATACCTCCGGAGTACACGTTATTCCTGTTATAATTTATTATTCCATCAATTCATGTTGGAGGATGGGGGTGATGGGGATCCCCTGTTATCCCTGTTATAATTGAAATTTGCAATATCAAAGGCCTTTATGTTTGTTGCAATTAGATACTGTTGCAACTTGACTATATGAATGTTACTATTGATATTATATGTTGGGTTACGTTTCATACTTGAAATCATTACTCCCAAACACACTCTAAGCAGCGCTATCTACCAAATCTCAAATGAAAGGGAAATTATAATAACTCCAATATAACATAAATCAACTTATAAGTTATTCTTATATTTTATTTGTAATAGTCGTTTATTCGGAACCCACCTTAAGTAGGTCGAGAGTCTTGTTGTAAGTTTCAGTGTAACTTGGTAAAATAGCCAGATTTTTGTACTAAAACAGTTTAGGAAGAGCCAAGAGTTCAAATTACTAAATGATTTGGCAGTTATTAACTGAACTTGAATAAGAGATAAAGGTATTGATTGACCAACTTAGTTTGTGTGTTAAAAGGTCTATAGAATTTTGTTCAATCCCACGTTCAATCCTTGAAAATTCCCGATATCCTTTTACATATCTTTGTCTTTATTTAATAGTATTAGGTTCGAGGGCTTTAGACGGTTATTTTTCTTCTTCCTCATCATCGTTAAATGAGTTGCACATCCTTAAAAGCTTTAAAGATTACATAATTGATAACTTGTTGAGCTTTTTGACCAAGAAGAACTGTATCAACAAGCAAAACATAATTTTTTTTTGTCTTTGGGCTCTTAAATTTGAATCTTGATAGTTGTTATGATGATGAATGTTTACTTTTTCGATGACTTTACTTCCCCTTAAAACCTGAGTTATGAACTTTCTTAGTTTCACACATTGACTCATTACTCCCAAATACACTTCAAGCAGAGCTATCAACAAATCTCAAATGAAAGGGGACATTATAATAACTCAAATATAAGACAAATCGACCTCCAAATTATTCTTATATTTTATTTATAATAGTTGTTTATTTGGTGTATTTGCATTAATGGGAATGTTTTTGGCCTATGATCATGTTTCTGTGAGGTGAGATTATAGGAATGTTGAAGGTAGAGTTAGTGTCATGTTTCCCAAACCACTAAAAGATACCCGCACAATATAGTTACAATTAGTTTGATCGATGTTTTGACCGACCATGAGTAGTTCGAGGATCATATTGTATGGTTTGGTCTAACTTGGTAAAATAACTAGGTTTTTGTTCTTAAATAATTTGTATGATTATATTACATGTTACCCCCAAGTTAGGAGCCTTAAATATGCCTCCATATGCAAGTAGCTTCGACTAGTAATATAATAACTGAAATCCAACCAAATTTCCAAACTATATAAAATTCTTTCAATTCCATTATTGGTACCAATGAAAGGTATAGTATGAACTTGGCCAAATTGTGTATAAATTGGGCAGATTTGGATTTGATTCGTAAAATATAAGATTCAAACATGAGAATACATGTTCATTCTTTTTGGCCTATATCCAAACATACTTTTCTTTATTAGGAAGGTGGTATGCACACGCTCAGGGAATTTTGGTGTTATTTAGAGGAATTTATCCTTCTTCAATGTGGTTGTATGAGATCTGAAAAGATGCGGAGCTCACATTGTTGTGATCAAATACGGGTTCCTTCTTCTTGTCTTGCATGTTATTTATGTTTACTTGACTAGGCTATTCTGAGTTTGATCCATAAAGAATCTTGAGATTGGTAATTGTTTGATTGTTTGAAGAAGATTTCACTTGTTTATGATCTTATTTGTTGCCATTCAGTTTCTTAAGATCATTGGTTAGATATATTTAGATAAGTTGATTTGAGTTGGTGACATTTTGAATTTCTTGGGGATTGGTTGGAACTTGGTTATTTTAGAGAGTTCTCTGAGTTGTGATCAAGACTAGTTTCATTCCTCCTTTCACTACACCAAAACTGGCGATTGGTCACGGCTAAAATTCCTGACCAAAACTGTGGGTCGTGAACTTGGGCCATGACTATTTCGGGAGTGACCATTTTCGTAGGTCGCGGCCCAAGTCCGTGACCAAAAAATGGTCACGGCCAAGAGGGGTCACGGCAGATGGTCGCGGACTTGGGCCGTGACCCATACCGTGACGGGTCACGGCTCTCATCTGTGACCCACAATCATGACAAATTGGTCGCGGTCAAAGTCCGCAACCCATGCTCGTGACAAAAAAATTAAAAAAAAATTGGTCGCGGCCCTCATCCGTGACAAATTGGTCACGGCCAAATTCCGCGACCCACGACCGTGACAAAAAAATAAAAAAACAATTGGTTGCGGCCCTCATCCGTGACCCACAACAGTGACAAATTAGTCGCTGCCAAAGTTAGCGACCCACAACCGTGACAAAAAAAATATAAAAAAATGGTCGCGGACTTTGGCCGCGACCATTTTTATGCGCAACGAAAAAAATAAAAATGGTCATGGACAAAGTCCATGACCATTGTTGATACCAAATTTAATCTACTGACTTGGATCAATCATATAAAGACACGTGGCTATCTACATGGCGACGACATGCACTTCGGAGATAATCACACGCTCTGAGGAACCATGTTACTCCGAGGAACTCATACCCTCCGAGGAACAGACCTCTCCGAGGAACTCATACGCTCCGAGGAACAGACCTCTCCGAGGAACTCTTGAATATCAGAAAGCTTAGGCGGTCCGAGCTACTCAGGTGGTCCAAGCTGCATCTCGAACAAAGCATTAATTGATGAATAACCAACAGTTCAGCTGGTTCATTAAATGCTTGTCATTTAGACGCACACGCTTAAAAGGCATTAAATGTATTACCCTTTCATATGTATATCATTTAATGTATCACCCTTTCATATGACAGCCTCAAGGCTATAAATATGTTGTACAATCCTCATTGTAAGGGGGGATTCTGAATCCAAACTTTGGGATCCAGAACATAATTTCTTGTAATCGAGAATTCCCAAACACTCAGCAATAAAACAACAGTGGACGTAGGCCATTCATACAAGGATGAACCACTTTAAAAATCTTTTGTCTCATTTATTTATCTGTGATTGAATTATTAGAGTGATCTAATTTTTTACATCAACAGATTGGCGCCGTCTGTGGGAAACGACTGGTAAAATCGTTTTCTCATAAAAAATAATTCATTACCAATGGCTGATATACCTGAATCCAGTAATCGAAACACTGGAACCCCTCCAAATCCATCTGCTCCACCAATTATTCCAGATCTGACTGGAATGATGGCGAATCTGGCTCAGGACCAGACCGTCATGCAAGAAATGATGCGACAACTCATCCAAACCCTCCATGGCGCTGTGCCAGCCCATTCCGGATCACGAAGCATTCAAAGAAATACCCGTGCGCCTTCTTTGCGTACTAGGCGTAATGATTCATATCGCAATGATCAATCTCAAGATTTTTCTTATCAACCTGGACGAACTTCGTCTGTGCGAGCCACAGATACTGAACAACATGTCACCCTTTCCCCAGAAAGGGCCAGCACTTTGGAAAGATTAAGTAGGGCCTCTCCTTTTGATCGATTAGGCCCTAGGAGGAACAAAAGTCCTCTTAATGAAGCATCGAGGAGTTTTCGACGACCATCAGATTTAAGGGAAGGATCTGCCCAGTCGCGACCAGCTGCTCGTCAAGATGGATCCTATGAACGACCAGCTGCTCGTCGAGATAAATCCCAGGAAGCCACTTCAACGCGATCAGTTGCTCGAACCAATAGGCCCGAGGAAGGAAATGATGCATGGAAAGGATCTATTCAGAGGTTGGAGGATAGATTAGGGGAAATGGCTAAGGCCAAGAACCCTCTACAATGAACCTTTGTTCGTGGAACACCTTTTGTCCAGGATATTATTGATTTTCCAACACCATCAAAGTTTAAAGCACCTCTTGTGACTCCCAAGTACGATGGGAAGACTGACCCTGTCCTTCATATAGAACAATATCAAGCTGCTGCCGATATCTACGCTGTCCCAAACGAGATGAGATGCAGGGCATTCTCGGGAACTCTTACCGGATCTGCTCAGATATGGTATAATAATCTTCCTCGGGGTAAGATTTCAACTTTTCTTCAATTGGCCGAGTTATTCATTGGGAATTTCTGCTTTGGAGCAAAGCCAGTTAAACGAGTAGCACATTTGTTAAGTGTTAGACAAAAGGCTGGTGAGAGTATCAGAGATTATATAACTCGTTTTAATAATGAGAAACTCGAAGTCATTAATTACGAGGAGAAGACAGCTATTACTGCTTTGATGAGTGGACTACTGCCGAATAAGTTGTACTACACTTTGGCCAAAGATCCACCTCGAACCATGTCGGACTTGATGGGAAAGGCATCCAAGATTATGAATGCCGAGGAGGCTATGTCTGCGAAGAAGAATATGGATGCCAAAGAAACCAAGGTGGAAGGTGATAAAGCTAAGAAGAAAGAGCATAAGAACAATGGTGGTGATAAACATTCCAAAAGTAGGTCGTCATGGGAGGTCTTGAAGAAATTTTATAATTACACGCCTTTGAAGGCAAGTATCAACCACGTCCTGGAAGAAATTAAGAACAACGAGGAGTTAAACTGGCCAAAGAAAATGAAGTCAGACCCTGACACGAGGAATAGGGAGAAATATTGCGAGTTCCATAAGGATCATGGCCATATGACCAAAAATTGCATAGCTCTTCAGAACGAGATTGAAACACTCATCCGACGAGGAAAGCTAGCAAAGTATGTTGATCGGGGAGGCGAAAGAAGAAACAACGACCGAACTAGAGAGAGGTCTAGATCTCCTCGTCGAGCAGAGGAGAAAAAGAAGAGAAACCATGAAGATGATCCAGATGATGACCCAGATCTTCCCAAGAAACCAAGGTAGCCAGAACGAGAGGTATTTTTAATACGCTTTGGGTCATTTGATTGTAATGTTATTATAGGAGGAGGAGACCTTACTGCAGAAAGAAAAGCTTACCTCGGAGAGGCTCAAGCTTGCTCGTACATTCAGCGAATAAATTTAGCTGAGGAAGATCGCCCGAGAAATGTGAATAAAGAAAAATTGGTCATTGGGTTTTCAAAGAATGATCTTGCAGGAGTTCTGTATCCTCATGACGACCCACTAGTGATCAAAATGAGAATGAAGGAGGTAATGATTTCAAGAGTGCTGGTCGATAACGGTAGCTCGGCAGACATCATGTTCTACTCGTGTTTCGATAGTTTAAATTTAAAGCTATCTCAATTGAAGCCTTACCACAGACCCCTCATCGGTTTTGCTGGCGAGAAAGTATTTCCACTTGGGACGATCAAGTTGGATATATTCGTTGGTACATGGCCTTCTTGTCGGACAGAAAGAATACGATTCTTCGTGATGGATAAGAATGTACAGTCATCGTATAATATCATTATGGGAAGGGTAGGATTGAAGAAGTTCGAGGCTGTACCATCTACAGTGCATCAGTGTCTAAAATTTCCAACAAACTTTGGAGTAGGAGTTGTGAAAGGTGATCAGAAGGTAGCTCGGGAATGCTATTATTCATCCGTCGAGCAAGAAGAACTGGAAGAATTAAAGAAAAAGACTACTACCTATCAAGTGGATGAAGGTGCATAAATTGAAACTTTGGATCCTCGAGATGAATCGCAGCTCGTGAAGGGTCAAGTGGTGGAAGCTACTGAAAACATCATTCTGGACGACGAGCACCCTGAGCGAACTAATCAAATAGGTTTATCGTTGGAAGCCTCATTAAAACAAGAATTGATAACTTTTCTTAGAAGCAGAAGACAAACTTTTGCATGGAGTCATGAAGATATGCTTGGGATAGACCCAAACTTCTTATGTCACGAACTCAATGTGAATAAGGAGATCAAACCTGTGAAATAGAGAAGAAGAGTATTCAGTCCCGAGAAGAATCAAGCCATACAGGAGGAAGTCGAGAAGCTCCAGAAAGCTTGCTTTATTGAAGATGTTAAATATCCAGATTGGTTAGCCAATGTGGTGATGGTAAAGAAGAAAAACAACAAATGGAGGATATGTGTGGACTTCACCGACCTCAACAGAGCATGCCCAAATGATCACTTTCCATTGCCCCGAATTGATCAACTGGTGGACGCTACCTCGGGACACGAGTTGCTGAGCTTCATGGATGCTTATTCTGGCTACAATCAAATTAAAATGAAACCTGAAGACAGGGAAAGTACTTCTTTTATTACCCCTAGGGGAACTTATTGTTATAATGTTATGCCTTTTGGTTGAAAAAATGCAGGTGCAACATATCAGAGGCTGATGAACAAGGTCTTTGATGAACAAATCAGTGACAACATGGAAGTCTATGTTGACAACATGCTGACAAAAAGCAAGAAAGCTGCCGATCATCTAGTTGACTTAAGTCAAACTTTTGATCAACTAGATAAATATCAAATGAAGCTGAACCCGACGAAGTGCATTTTTGGAGTACGAGAAGGCATGTTTCTCGAGTACATTGTCAATCAACGAGGCATTGAAGCAAATCCTGAAAAGATCAAAGCTCTATTAGGGCTGCGATCTCCAACAACGAAGAAGGAAGTACAAAGTCTCACAGGACGAGTAGCGGCACTCAACAAATTTGTGTCACGAGCAACTGATAGATGTCTCCCATTCTTCAATATACTCAGAAAGACTTTTGAGTGGAATGATGAATGCGAGAAGGCTTTTCAAGACTTGAAGAAATACTTGGGAGCACCTCCACTGTTGTCCAGGCCGGTGATGGGAGAAAAATTATATTTATACCTTGCATTATCCGAGAATGCAGTTAGCTCGGCGTTGATCAGAGTGGAGAATGGAGTACAAAAGCCAATTTACTACACAAGTAAGGCCTTCCGAGGAGGAGAGATCAGATATCCAAGGCTGGAGAAATTGGCACTGGCGCTGATTGAGGCGAGTAGGAGAATGAGGCCATATTTCTAGGCTCATACCATAATAGTATATACCGATATGCCATTGAGACAAGCCCTTCACAAGCCAGAAAAATCAGGGAGATTGATGTACTGGGCAATAGAGCTCGGAGAATATGATATAATTTATGAACCCAGGTCATCACTAAAAGGGCAGGCTGTAGAAGATTTCATAGCGGAGTTCACCAATCCTGATACCCCCGAAGAGCAAAAGTTGGTCGCTAATCAACCTGTGGATGTTATAGGATCAACAAACACAAGCCCAAACCAATTCCGATTGGTAAAAGGGCGTGTGGATGTTACAGGATGTGATGCAGAGATAATTGGGAGAACTCCGGATGAGGAACAAGAGCTGCTCGCTGATCAACCTGTGGATGTTACAGGATCAATAAACACTGGCTCAGACCGACTCCGATTGGTAAAAGGGCAAGTGGATGTTACAGGATCATTAAATTCGAGCTCAAGGGCAAGAAAAAATGATCAACGAGGAGCGAGAAAAATCAGGGGAGGATGAAAAGAAGCAGAAGATATTTCACCGAGGAACTCTGACTGATCAGAAATTTGAAGACGAGTTACCTATATGAAGGCTATATGTAGATGGCTCATCTTGCACTGCAGGATGTGGCGCGGGAATAGTTTTAAGCACTCCAGACGAGGTCGACATGCAATACGCTTTGCGTTTCCAATTCAAAGCTTCCAACAATGAGGCTGAATATGAGGCCATGATTGCAGGACTTAATTTGGCAAAAAGTTATGGAGGCGCAACAAGTTATGATCTCCAGTGACTCTCAATTGATTGTAAACCAAATGATGGGAGTATATGCAGTTAGAGGAGAATTAATGGTCAGATATCATGCAAAGGCAAAGGAGCTGGTGTCAGAATTTACCGCTATTCAGCTAGTCAGAATACCAAGAATGGAGAATGCAAGAGCAGACGCCTTGGCTCGACTAGCATCGGCTACTCGCACCGAGCTACGATGAACAATCCCAATTGAAGTGTTGGCTGGTCGGAGTATAGATGAATATCTGATGATGAACTTTATCACCCTTGATTTAGGTCCATCTTGGATGGATCCCATCAGGGCGTATATCGAGGAGGGAGAATTACCAATTGACAAGCTCGCAGCCAAGAAATTGAAGTTTAAAGCTGCTCGGTATGTACTAACCAATGGTGTTTTATATAGACGAGGAATAATGGCAGGTTTGCAGAGATGTGTACATCCCTCCCAGGTGAAAGAATTAATTGAAGAGATCCACGAAGGCTCTTGTGGAGCACATGTAGCAGGTCGGACACTTTTACAAAGGGTGATGACGCAGGCATACTACTGGCTGACGATGAGGGCAGATTGTATAGCCTATGCTAAGAAATGTGACAAGTGCTAGCGCTTTTCCTCCATCCGAAGAACTCCACAAGCATTGTTGACACCCATAACTTCCCCTTGGCCATTTTCCATGTGGGGAATTGATTTGGTTGGACAACTGCCAACGATCCGAGGAAGGTTCAAGTACCTCATCGTCGCAGTGGATTATTTTACTAAGTGGGTAGAAGCTGAGCCACTCATTGATATGACGTACGAGAAGGTTTACCAATTTATTTGGAAGAACATCATTTGCCGATATGGTCTCCCTCATGCCTTCATCACAGACCATGGAACACAATTTGATAATGAGGAGTTTGCCGCCTATTGTCATCAGTCAAACATTTTGAAGGTTCATTCAGCACCAGGCCATCCTCAAAGAAATGGACAAAATGAAGTGACAAACAGAACGTTGCTAAACGGTTTGAATAAACGATTGGACGATGCAAAAGCAAACTGGATCAACGAGCTACAATCAGTACTTTGGGCTTACAGAACTACTCCCCGAGTAGCAACTGGAGAATCACCATACATGCTGGCGTTTGGAAGTGAAGCTGTCATACCTGCCGAGTTGGGTCTCCCAACACACAGGGTATTGAATTTCAATTCCCCTGTCAGCGACTTAATGAGAAGACTGGATTTAAACATGCTCGAGGAAGTTAGAGAAGAAGCATCCATTAGAAATGATGCTTACCAGCAGCGAACAACTTTGTTTTACAATAAGAGAGTAAAAAAGTGAGACCTGAAAGAAGGAGACTATGTGCTGAAGAAAGTAATTCAAAAGCATAATAAATTGGAGGCAAACTGGCATGGACCATATTGAGTTACAGAAGTTGTTCGACCAGGAACTTATCGAATAGCCACTTTAGAAGGCGAGGAGTTTAAGAATGCATGGAATGCAGAGCATCTGCGCAAGTATTATCAGTGATGTATATGTAACACAGTTTCCATTAGTATGAATAAAATGAAAATATTCTTCAAGTCTCTCTGTTTATTGAAAAATTTTCGGGGAATACTAGTGCTATGCACTACTCGGCAAAGCTCGGCAGACTACTCAAAGAAAATATTCCAAACTGTACCAACTTAGTTGGTCGACGAGGAGAAATATTCCTAAAAATGCCAACCTGTTTGGCTAGGAAACGAAATATTCCAAACTGTACCAACATAGTTGGTCGACGAGGAGAAAATATTTCAAACTGTACCAACTTAGTTGGTCGACGAGGAGAAAATATTCCAAACTGTACCAACATAGTTGGTCGACGAGGAGAAATATTCCTAAAAATGCCAACCTGTTTGGCTAGGAAACGAAATATTCCAAACTGTACCAACATAGTTGGTCGACGAGGAGAAAATATTCAAAAATTTACCAAGTATGGTTAGTCGGGGATCAACTCTCACTAACTATAATTGGTCGACGAGCACAATTTAACAACATTGGTTGGTTAGAAATTTTTTAAAACATTTTTATACTCATTACTTTATTATTAAGTGATCGAGCAACATTACTGATACTTGTAACTTTTTTATTACTAAGATTGGTCGACAAACAACACAATATTGTTATCTTTTTAACTTATACATATGCACAGATGTAAAGTATTTGATAACTACAAGATAATAGCAATTGAGATTTGCAAGCAAGAATGAAAGTTTTCATTAAATTAAAAATAAATTACAAGTTACATTAATATGTATACTAACTGTTACATTAAAAATTCCTATTCTATTGGTCTTTTCCCCTCAGCTTTCGATACAGGTTCCTCGCCAGCAGGCGGATCATTTAGAGACTGAAGAGAATTGATGAAGATCAAATCCTTCAGCATCTTGACGTTCATCACAGAAGGTCGATATAGAAGATGCTCGGGACGAGATACCTCAAATTGAGAATGTAAATTATAGTCACCGAGGTATTTTGCAATTAAGCTCCGAGGAATGGCACGAGCTGGGATCCATTCCATGTCCAAATTATACGGTGGCACAGGCAAGTCGAGCAACCCGGGATCATGGTAGTCCCACAGATAGTGTCCTTGTTCGAGCTTCAGTACACCTTAGGCGTTCAGCCAGCCTTGCTTGTAGCCCTCATTATTGGCATTCTGGATACGGTCGTCCAAGTGAAATAATGCTTCGTTGTACCCAGCCATCCAAAACTCCCTGGGCTGTTTGTGGAATTGATATGTTAGCCTTTCAAGCTTCTCGTGGAGACTATTGACAAAAAGCTCATTAGTCTCCAACACTGATATCTTTGCAGAGAGTTGTTTTTCCAGGTCTCGAATCTTCTTTGACATATCAGATAACGCCTGGTTCTTTGCCTTTAGTTGGAAGGCCTGGTTCTCTAAGGCAGATGCTGTCCTCTGTTCCTTGACAAGAACCCGAACTGCTCTTCCTCGACCCCGAGAAGCTTTTGCTCATCCCCGAGGAGATGTGGAAGTGCCCGACCTCCTCAAGGTGTCCAACTCTTCCCTTAATTTGGCATTCTCAACCTCTAAAAATGAAAACCCCTCATTAGTCACTGGGATTAGGGCTGTTGAAGAAGAAGCTGCAGACTTCAACTGCGCTAGTTCCTTCTGCAAATTGTTATTCTCTTGCTCCAACAGCTCGGCAATTTGTCTACATGCTTCAACTTCACCCCTTAGGGTTCTCTCCCTGACATCGTACCCAGTAAGGAGCTTCTCGTAGCCCTTCTCGGTAGAAAGCTGCTGATACCTCTTCTCATACCCCTCATGCAACAGGGCAGTTGATTCCTTGTACTGATTCTGAAGGTCTTCTAGGGTACATTGAAGATCCTCGATCATTTCATAATAAGCCACATTATTGGCCATAGCTCGGTCAAGTAAGCACTTCAGGTACTGATAAGCTTCGACTGCCTGCTCTGAAGCATCATAACCAAGGATGTTGGCAACTTCTGATGCACTCAGGTCTGTGTGACCAGCCTTATAATATTCATTACATTACTGCATCAGCTTTGTATCATTAGTAGATAACATATCCATCCTGGCCAGAAACTAGCAGAGAAAGAAAAAGTAATCATCAAAAAGAAGATCAAGACAGAGTACAAATAGAAAAGAGACAATCGTATGGAAGAAAAGAACTCAAGTTTTATTAGATCATGAAATTTGAAGTTACAAGTTTTGAGTTACATTTGACAAGCAAAAAGAAAAATAGAAAGAGAAAACCGAACAACACTACACCTTTTCCTTATCTCCCAAAACCTTCTCGGGAGGTTGGGAAGAGGAGGTAGGTTGCTCGGAGGGAACTGTGACTTGTTCGGAGAGCACCAGCTGTTGCTCGAAAGAAGAAACTCCTTGCTTGGCAGCATGCTGACTGGTTAGGGCATGTTCTCCCCCCACCATTGAAGACTCCTCATAGGTAGCTTCGTCCTCTTCTAATTCATCTGGATTAGGAGGGGGACCAGGGATGTGTCTCTAGAAGAGCTCGGATGACTCGTCGACCTTCAATTCCTGAAGGGCAGCAACCCATCCGTCCCTGAAATACTTTACACTGCCATAATACACTTGAGAGACCATGGCAGCACATCCCTTATCCCAACCTTTGTCCCAGCCAGAGCTGAAGGACTTCTTCACGGCAGCTTTCCTTTTGGCCTTCTCCAATGCAAGCTTCTCGGACAGCAAAACATCAGCAGCCTTTAGTTTTTGTTCAGCTTCCTCCTTCTGCCGAGTTATTTCCTGGAGTTGGACCAACCTCTCCTCAGCAGCCTTGAGTTTATTTTCAAATTCCCCAGCAGTCTTGAGCTTCACATCGAGCTCTTTATTAGCCTTCTCCAAGGCATTCACTTTCCTCTCCAAATCCCTGGAGGCCTCAACAACCCGAGTTTTTTCCAGCTCGGAGGAAGCAAGTTTCTTCTCCAAGACTGCTTTATCAGTATCGTACCTCTGGCGAGATTCCTCCAAGGACTTGGTAGCTTCTTTCAGAGCTCCCTCCACACTGGACGAGGAGCAATAAGCTTTGATTGCTTCATCCTTCTTAAGGATTATGTTGAGGCAGCTCGTCAATTGTAAACAGAAAGAGAAAGCAAAGTCAGAAACAAAAATGAGAAATAACAAAGGAAAATATGAAAAGTTCAATGTAAAGGTACTTACTGAAGAAAGATGACGAGCAGACAAAGAAGTAACCATATCCCGAGTAAGGTTATCTTCATTACCTTGCACCTCGGGAATGGTCAAGGACTTTACCGAGCTCATGTCAGAGCTCGGGGGAAAAGATGTGGGAACCTTAGTCCCAGCAGCAGGGAGCTGAATGGTGGTGTCAGCCAAATTGACCGAGGAGCTCTTCTTCAGCCTCCTCGGGGGAACAGGTACAACCAAGGAAGAATCCTTGGTCGGTGATATCACAATCACCTTTCCAGGAGCAGCAGAGCTACTCGGAGCCACTGCGGGCTTATCAGCAACCTTCTCGGAGACTTTAACAGGAGCAGCTGGAGGCTCTGCACCAGTCTTCTTTGTCCCCTCCTTTGGGACATCAATCTTAATCCTTTTTACCTCCCTAGAGCCGGAGGCGGTTTTCTCAAACAGAGCAGGAGTCCTTCTCTTCTTCATCCTTTCGCTCAACGGAACGTGAGATTCTAGCGAAGAACTTGCAGAGGGTGGTACTGGCTCTGCTTCACTGATCACTGGACGAGTAGTGAAAGAAGTTGTATAGCTCTTGTATTGGAGCAGATAGGAGGCTGATCGAATGTGCTCGTCAGCAACCCTTTTATGTAGACCCCAGGAACAACATCAAAGTACTGACAAAATTCCAGACACAGAGAATTTGGTGGAAAAGAAAATCCACACTCAGCAAAAAAGAGACTGGGGAACCAATGTCCCTCAGCCAAATTGAAATAGTTGGAAGGCTCAGAAAGCTCTTCCAAGACGACCCAATAGGGAATGGAAAAATCAGAACGAAATTTCTCAAGAGACTCAACAGGATAAACCATGGTGAATAAAGAAATAAAGATGAAGGAAGAAGATCTTACAGGAAAAGAGTAGAGCTGATGACGACAGACGATGGAAGAGATGAATACACAAGAGAGTAGAAGACGATGAAAAACTCTAAGATGAAAATTTGAAAAGATAGAAGACGATGGAAGTCTCTGTGAAGTTTAAATACCTTGCCTTGGGAACTGGCGAAGTAATGATTATAAAAAGGACGATTACGTTATCGGCGGCTAAAAATGCATTAAATATTGGCGCAGGAATCAAAGCAAACAACAGCGGCTAAAAAGGCGAAAAGTGACGCGGGAAACGAAGCGAGCAGAAAAGTCCAAAAAAGCATGATTCTACGAATTGATATGGAGAAATAAATACAAGGGAGATGATCCTAAAAATCAGGAAGAACTATTTAAAGCTACCGTATTCCGAGAAAGAATGTTCCATACTCCTCAAATTTCGAACTATGAAACATTGGGGGCTTCTGTTGATACCAAATTTAATCTACTGACTTGGATCAATCATATGAAAACACGTGGCTATCTACATGGCGACGACATGCACTTCTGAGATAATCACACGCTCCGAGGAACCTTGTTACTCCGAGGAACTCATATCCTCCGAGGAACTCATACGCTCCGAGGAACAGACCTCTCCGAGGAACTCTTGAATATCAGAAAGCTTAGGCAGTACGAGCTGCATCTCGAACAAAGCATTAATTGATGAATAACCAACAGTTCAACTGGTTCATTAAATGCTTGTCATTTAGACGCACACGCTTAAAGGCATTAAATGTATTACCCTTTCATATGTATATCATTTAATGTATCACCCTTTCATATGACAGCCTCAAGGCTATAAATATGTTGTACAATCCTCATTGTAAGGGGGGATTCTGAATCCAAACTTTGGGATCCAGAACGCAATTTCTTGTAATCGAGAATTCCCAAACACTCAGCAATAAAACAACAGTGGACGTAGGCCTTTCATATAAGGCTGAACCACTTTAAAAATCTTTTGTCTCATTTATTTATATGTGATTGAATTATTAGAGTGATCTAATTTTTTACATCAACAACCATATTTAACTATAATTTTTAAAAAAATGTATTTTTTTGGTCCAATCCTAAAATAGGGGTTCGTGTGAGTGCACCGTCGGTTGCTACGTGTAACGTTGGACGCGTACGAGGTGTTATAAATATTTATTATTGGCAAAACAATAAAAAAAATCACAAATTGCGAATCGAGAACGTTGTTAATAAACAAATATATATATAAACTTTAAAATATTACACGTCTTAATAATTCACAGACAAAAAAAAAATTGGGCAGAGTTTCCTCTATTTTCTTGACATTCCAAACTCTGTAAATGTAAAACCTACTTATTATAAAGCCGCACGACCATAAAATTCAACCATCAAATTATAAAAGCCCGCACGGTCATAAAACTAAACAATAAAAGCCCGCACGGCTGTAACACATAAAAAACAAAATCCTGAATATCCACAACATATAAACAAACTGCACGTTGTAAACCATTGCCTCCTCCATTTGTTTCGCGTGCAAAAATCCTACAAACGATAGGATACATAAAAAAAATATCTGTAACCGAGTAGTTTTACAAAAAAATTAATCAATCTGAAAAATTGAATATATGACTTAAAATTATCAACATATAAATATTTTTATGCCTAAGTCTAAAAATATGCAAATTACCGTCATATTCTCAAACCGGAAGTTCCGCATCTGCGTGGTCAGTTTCTACGAGTTACATTGGTCCTGTGGGAGGTGTTGGTGTCACCCATGGGGCCGTTCGGGGGCCATTTCGAGTTTTCACCCTCTAACGCCATGTTTTTAAGCCTAAGTCTAGAAATATACAAATTATCATCGTATTCTCATACCGGGAGACCCGCGGCTACGGGGTCAGTTCCTACGAGTTACATTGGTCCCGTGGGAGGTGTTGGTGACATCCACGGGGCAGTTCGGGGGTTGATTCGAGTTTTCACCCTCTAACACCATGTTTTGCTTATGTCTAAAAATATGAAAATTATCGTCGTCTTCTTAAACCGGGAGTCTCGCGGCTGCGCGGTCAGTTCCTATGAGTTACATTGGTCCCGTGGGAGGTGTTGGTGCCACCCACAGGGCCGTTCGGGGGCTGTTTTGGGTTTTCACCCTCTAACGCCATATTTTTAAGCCTATGCAAATTACCGTTGTATTCTCAAATCGGGAGTCCCGGGGCTATGCGGTCAGTTCCTACGTGTCACATTGGTCCCGTGGGAGGTGTTGGTGCCACCCACGGGGCGTTCGGTGGCTGTTTCGGGTTTTCACCCCCTAACGCCATGTTTTTAAGCCTAAGTCTAGAAATATACAAATTACCGTCGTATTCTCAAACCGGGAGTCCCGCGGATACGCGGTCAGTTACTATGAGTCACATTGGTACCGTGGGAGATGTTGGTGCCACCCACGGGGCCGTTCGGGGGATGTTTCGGGCTTTCACCCTCTAAAAGCCAGGTTTTTAAGCCTAAGTCTAGAAATATGCAAATTAACGTTGTATTCTCAAACCGGGAGTCCCGAGGCTGTGCGATCAGTTGCTACGAGCTATATTGGTCCCGTGAGAGGTGTTGATGCCACCCACGGGGCCGTTCGGGGGTTGTTTCGGGTTTTCATGCACTAACGCCATGTTTTTAAGCCCAAGTCCAGAAAATGCAAATTACCGTCGTATTCTCAAACCGGGAGACCCGCGGCTGCGCGGTCAGTTCCTACGAGTCACATTGGTCTCGTGGCAGGTGTTGGTGCCACCCACGGGGCCGTTCGGGGGCCGTTTTGAGTTTTCAACCTCTAAAGCCACGTTTTTAAGCCCAAGTCTAGAAATATGCAAATTATCGTCGAATTATCAAATCGAGAGTCCCGCGGCTGCGCGGTCAGTTCCTAGGATTTACATTGATCCCGTGGGAGGTGTTGGTGACACCCATGGGGACGTTTGGGGGCAGTTTCGAGTTTTCACCCTCTAACGCCATGTTTTGTTTAAGTCTAGAAATATGCAAATTACCATTGTATTCTCAAACTGGGAGTCCCGTAGCTGTGCGGTCGGTTCCTACTAGTCACATTGGTCCCGTGGGAGGTGTTGGTGCCACCCACGGGGTCGTACGGGGGTTGTTTCTCATTTTCACCCACTAATGCCATGTTTTTAAGCCTAAGTCTAAAAATATTCAAATTACCGTCGTATTCTCAAACCGAGAGTCCCTGGCCTACGCGGTCAGTTCTTACGCATCACATTGGTCCCGTGGGAGGTGTTGGTACCACCCACGGGGCCGTTCGGGGGCTGTTTTGGGTTTTCACCCTCTAACGCCATATTTTTAAGCCTATGCAAATTATCGTTGTATTCTCAAATCGGGAGTCCCGGGGCTATGCGGTTAGTTCCTACGTGTCACATTGGTCCCGTGGGAGGTGTTGGTGCCACCCACGGGGCGTTCGGGGGCAGTCTCGGGTTTTCACCCCCTAACGCCATGTTTTTAAGCCTAAGTTTAGAAATATGCAAATTATCATTGTATTCTCAAACTGGGAGTCCCACGGCTGCATGGTCAGTTCCTAGGATTCACATTGGTCTCGTGGGAGGTGTTGGTGCCACCCACGGGGACGTTCGGGGGTTGTTTCGGGTTTTCACCCTCTAAAATCCAGGTTTTTAAGCTTAAGTATAGAAATATGCAAATTAACATCGTATTCTCAATTCGGGAGTCCCGGGCTGCGCGATCAGTTTCTACGAGTTACATTGGTCCCGTGAGAGGTGTTGGTGCCACCCACGGGACCGTTCGGGGGATGTTTTGAGTTTTCATGCACTAACACCATATTTTTAAGCCTAAGTCTAGAAATATACAAATTACCATTGTATTCTCAAATCGGGAGTCCCGCGGCTGCGCGGTCAGTTCCTACGAGTCACATTGGTCCCGTAGGAGGTGTTGGTGCCACCCACAGGGCCGTTCGGGGGCTGTTTTGGGTTTTCACCCTCTAAATCCATATTTTTAAGCCTAAGTCTAGAAATATGAAATATTCATCGTATTCTCAAATCGGGAGTCCCGCGGCTGTGCGGTCAGTTATTACCAGTTACATTGGTCCCGTGGGAGGTGTTGGTGCCACTCACGGGAACGTTCGGGAGCTGTTTCGAGTTTTCACATTCTAACGTCATGTTTTGTTTAAGTCTAGAAATATGCAAATTATCGTCGCATTCTCAAACCGGGAGTCCCGCGGCTGCGCGGTCAGTTCCTACGAGTCACATTGGTCCTGTGGGAGGTGTTGGTGCCACCCACGCGACCGTTCGGGAGCTATTTCGGGTTTTCACCCTCTAAAGCGATATTTTTAAGCCTAAGTCTAAAAATATTCAAATCACCGTTATATTCTCAAACCGGGAGTCCTAAGAATGCATGATCGGTTCCTATGAGTCACATTGGTCCCATGGGAGGTGCTGGTGCCACCCACGTGGCCGTTCGGGGGCTGTTTCGGGTTTTCACCCTTTAAAGCCGTGTTTTTAAGCCTAAGTCTAAAAATATTCAAATTACCATCGTATTCTCAAATCGGGAGTCCCGGGGCTGCGCGGTCAGTTCCAATGAGTCACATTGGTCCCGTGGAGGTGTTGGTGCGACCCACGGGGCCGTACGGGAGCTGTTTCGCATTTTCACCCACTAACGCCATCTTTTTAAGCCTAAGTCTAGAAATATTCAAATTACCATTGTATTCTCAAATCGGGAGTCCCGGGGCTGCGCGGTCAGTTCCTACGAGTCACATTAGTCCCGTGGGAGGTGTTGGTGCCACCCACGGGGCCGTTCGGGGACTGTTTTGGATTTTCATCCTCTAAAGCCATGTTTTTAAGCCAAAGTCTAGAAATATGCAAATTATCATCGTATTCTCACACCGGGAGTCCCGCGACTGTGCGGTCAGTTCCTACGAGTCACATTGGTCCTGTGGGACGTGTTGGTGCCACCCACGGGGCCGTACGGGGGAATGATTCGCGTTTTCACCCACTAACGCCATGTTTTTAAGTCTAAGTCTAAAAATATTCAAATTATCATCGTATTTTCAAACCGGAAGTCCCGGGGCTGCGAGGTCAGTTCCTACGAGTCACATTGGTCCCGTGGGAGGTGTTGGTGCCACCCACGGGGCCGTTCAGGGGCTGTTTTGAGTTTTCACGCACTAATGACATGTTTTAAAACCTAAGTCTAGAAATATGTAAATTACCATCGTATTGTCAAATCGAGACTCCCGAGGCTGCGCGGTCAGTTCCTACGAGTCACATTGGTCCCATGGGAGGTGTTGGTGCCACCTACGGGGCCGTTCGGTGGTTGTTTCGGGTTTTCACCCCTTAACTCCATGTTTTTAAGCCTAAGTCTAGAAATATGCAAATTATCGTCGTATTCTCAAACCGAGAGTCCCGCGACTGCGCGGTCAGTTCCTACGAGTCACATTGGTCCCGTGGGAGGTGTTGGTGCCACCCATAGGGCCGTTCGGGGGCTGTTTTGGGTTTTCACACTCTAACGCCATGTTTTTAAGCCTAAGTCTAAAAAATTTGCAAATTACCATCGTATTCTCAAACCGGGAGTCCCGCGGCTGCGTGGTCAGTTCCTACGAGTTACATTGGTCCCGTGGGAGGTGTTGGTGCCACCCACGAGGTCGTTCGGGTGTTGTTTCGGGTTTTTCCTCACTAATGCCATGTTTGGCCTAAGTTTAAAAATATTCAAATTATCATCATATTCTCAAACCGGGAGTCCCGGGACTGCGTGGTCTGTTCCTACGAGTCACATTGGTCCCGTGGGAGGTGTTGGTGCCACCCACGGAGCCGTACGGGTGTTGTTTCGCATTTTCATCCACTAACGCCATATTTTTAAGCCTAAGTCTAAAAATATTCAGATTGTCATCGTATTATCAAACCGGGAGTCCCGGAGCTACGCGGTCAGTTTCCACGAGTCACATTGGTCTCATGGGAGGTGTTGGTGCCACCCACGGGGCCGTTCGGGGGCTGTCTCGGGTTTTCACCCCCTAACGCCATGTTTTTAAGCTTAAGTCTAGAAATATGCAAATTATCGTCGTATTCTCAAACCGGGAGTCCCATGGCTGCATGGTCTGTTCCTACGAGTCACATTGGTCCCGTGGGAGGTGTTAGTACCACCCACTGGGCCGTTCGGGGGCTGTTTCGAGTTTTCACCCTCTAAAGCCAAGTTTTTAAGCCTAAGTCTAGAATTATGCAAATTATCATCTTATTCTCAAACCGAGAGTCCCGCGGATGTGCGATCAGTTCCTACGAGTTACATTGGTCCCGTGCAAGTTGTTAGTGCCTCTCATGGGGCCATTCGGGGGCTGTATCTGGGTTTTGCTATCTAACACCATTTTTAAGCCTAATTCCTTATATATGCAAATTATTGTCCTATTCTCAAACCGGGGGTCCCGTGATCGCGCGGTCAGTTCCTACGAGTTATATTCGTCCCGTGCAAAGTGTTGGTGCCTCTCACGGGGTCGTTCGAGGGCTATTTCCGGTTTTGGCAATCTAAGGCCATGTTTTTAAACCTAATTCCTTATATTTTCAAATTATCCTCGTATTCTCAAACCGGAAGTTTCGTGATTGGTCGGCCAGTTTCTACGAGTTACATTGCTCCAGTGCGAGGTGTTGGTGCCTCTCACGGGGCCGTTTAGGGATTATTTCCGATTTTCACCATCTAACGCCTTGTTTTTAAGCTTAAGTCCTCATATTTTAAAATTATCGTCTTATTCTCAAACCGGGAGTCTCGTGATCGCGCAGTCTGTTCCTACGTGTTACATTGGTCCCGTGAGAGGTGTTGGTGCCTCTCACGGGTCCGTACGAGGGTTGTTTCATATTTTTTCTATCTAACGCCTTATTTTTAAGCTTAAGTCCTAATATTTTTAAATTATCATCGTATTCTCAAACCGGGAGTCCCGTGATCGGAGGGTTCAGTTCCTACGTGTTACATTGGTCCCGTGAGAGGTGTTGGTGCCATGTTTTTAAGTTTAAGTCTAGACATTATCAAGTTATCGTCATATCCCGTACTCCTTCTAATTATTCCATACTCCTTCTAACATACTATCCAACAATAAGTCAACAACCAATAATTATCCAACAACCAAACCAAATAAAACCAATAATTATCCCGTATTCCTTCTATCATCTAAAAGATTTAATAGATAATGTATATCAATTATATAACTACTTTAGTTAAAGTAAAGAGTACCTGGTGTGTAATGAAGAATTGGTATGTATTAAAGAACTGATATCTAATTGGTATATAATAATGTATGTGAGCATTCAATTTTTATAAAATTGGATGAACAAATAAAAAATATCATAAAGTTTACCATGATATGTGTAGGTAGTAGCGTTGCACCCCTATCCGGATGCTCACTCACTGTGAAATACCCAATCGGAAAAAATATTTACACTCCGTTAAAATAATTGGTTAATTTAAACACTCCGTTAATTTCAGGGACAATATGCCGTTAAAATATGAGGGTCTCTATGACGACATATTACCCCTGAACCGTTAATTCCAGGGGCACTATGAGGGTCTGGTTAGGTTAATTTCAGGGGCACTATGAGGGTCTGGTTAATCCAGTAGAGAAAGGATTCAAGTCAGGAACATGAAACAAAGAAAATGACTGTAAAGTTAGTATAGTAGATCATAATATTCAAGAAACAAATGTAAATATAATTTACTTATGAACCTGCATAGTTTCAATCTGCCTCAAAAGAGACCTAGTAGATTCAGGAACTTGAGTAATCAACTCTGCAACCATTTCCTATAATGTACTTTCTACGAGGTTCTCCATTAACCATATAATACAAAAAGGAAAAAAAAACGATAAAAATAAAAATTAGGACTAAAATACCAAATATACTAAAATCGGTTAATATGAATATTAACATCCTAAAATCTAAATATGTGATATAAATTGGCTTACCCAAAGTTTTTTTTACTAATATTAACAACCTAGTAGGTTGTAAGACTAAAGTTTCAAAAACATTATCTCACACTATTTTTAATTTTACATTAGCTCTGCCACAATATTATCCCAAATTCAAATCATATAAATTATCTATATATACTATATATACTGTGTATAAATTATAAAGATATGTAAACTATATATACATATATTAATGGAATCTACATAAATTAATGGAGAAAAAGAATAAAATTTACCTGGGAGATAGCTGGGGCGGAGCTAGGGAGGAGCTAGGGCGCCTGCTGCTAGGGCGGCTGCTCCTTAGAACTCTAACCGATTGACGAGAGATAATCGCCATGTTTTAGCGCTAGGTCATCAACATCTGATGAGAGAGAGAGAGAGAAGCGGGAAAATGAAAAAATGAAATTAGCGCGCCTCTTTATTTTTTAGGAATGACCTGGTCACGGCCTAAAGCCGTGACCCACCATCGCAACCCACCACACCCTTGGAGCTCTGCCTGCGACCTGATTTGATGAAGAATGGTCACGACCTACAGCCGTGACCCCCTTACGCTACCTACAACAGCTATCAAATGAGGTATGGTCACGGCCCGTAGCCGTGACCCATACCAAGACATGGTCACGACCCAAAGCCGTGACCCTCGATCTGTAATGCGCGACCCTTATGATCCACCCTATAGTGCTTGAATGAGGTATGGTCACGGCCCATAGCCATGACCCATGCCCAAAAATGGTCACGGCCCTAAGCCGTGACCCTCAATGTGTGTACTCACTTCTTCCTCATGCCATGGGTCACGGACTTGGGTCGTGACCCATCTGCGACCAAGCTTGGAGGGAATTTTGGTGCGAGTTTGGCGCCAATATGGTCACGACCTGTTCACGGCCCAAGTCCTCGATCACTATGGTCACAGCCCAAGTCCGTGACCACTTCCAGAGCATCGATAATTTAGTGTGGTAATAAATATGGTCACGCCAAATATGGAGTGGGTCACGGCCCAAGTCCGCGACCAGTCACGAACTTGGGCCGTGGCCCATTGGGCGTGACCATTCGCAGGATTTGGTGTAGTGTTTATAGAGTATCAGTATTACGCATATGGGTGGACTAAGAATATGTATGGATTTTGGAATGTGGCCTAAGAATTTGACTGTATTAAAATATGCAGACAATCTATAGAAAACATATGAATCTCTGCCAAAAAATATTTTCAAAGATTTTTCACTCTTCTTTCCTTTCGTTTAGGGTGTGGGGCCCACATCATTTGAGATTGCAACAACTAGAGGAGAAAATGGTACAAACATGTATTGTAGACACACACACAAAAACACACATTTATGACAGTACTCAGACCTTTCACATTCCCCTTTTAGTATGCTAGGTGATACTCATCATCATCCCTGCCTTAAGAATATGTTATGTGATATAGAAGTTACAACTGACTTTTGGAATTTTCTAGGATGTAAAATTTCCAAAATAATCATCAATCTACAGCGTAGTTTAATAGTTCCTATTTTTTTCTTTTTTGACTTTTCTAATCTTGCATCCAAGTTTTTAGAGAAAATTATTAACTCTTCTCGGAAAGGAGTTTCTCTTGCAGTTCTCTTTTCACTGTCTGAATGTGAAAGGAAATCATAATAAGATTTATTGCCTTTTATTGGAAGCTCTGTTGCATCATGAGATAAATATAATTTTTTTATAATTTTTGTTTCTTCAAAATCAATCTCTACTGATTTGATTGTGTCAATGTGATCTTGAAAAATTTCTCTTGAAATACCACAGTTAACCTTTGTGCTTTTGTCCATGTGACTCTGAATTGGATATGCATTTACTAAACTTTTCACTGGTGTTTGAAAAGTCAATTGGAGATCTGTTGTTTGTTGTTCTTGATTTGACAACTTTTTAGAGATTTGAGGAGGATTTGATTATCTAAACAAGCAGAATCTTCCACATTGACATGAACCTCTGTGGTATTATCAACCTTGCTAATTTTTTTACTCTACATAACTTGCGAGTTTGGGGGATTGTTTTTTGTTTTTTCAACTTCCTTATTTATTGCAACATCTTGGGAGACTAAGCCTTTTTCTACCTTGTGACCAAGTTTAAAACATTTGGTAAAATATGAGGGGATTTGTTTTTTGTTCTACTGTCTACTAATTGTGAAAAATTAGAAGCTTTGATCTTGCATGAAATTTTGAAACTTTGATTTATTTTGATATTGTGGAAGTAACAAATACCTATATGGCAAAAAATATTGATCATTGTGTTCTGTCAAACTAAATAAATAGAAGAAGTATCTTGCAAGTCTGAGTCTATAATTTTGTTATGACCAAAAACTTCATCTTAGGCCTAACATCTTAGTCATCTTCAGTTTTACTTTTATATTCATAATTGGTTAGTTCCTCCATCCATTCCATAATTACAACATATTCATCATATTTAAATTCACCCTCAATTTCTTCAACTCAACTATATTCCTAATCTTTCGTAGCACGCATATCAACTGAGAATAAATTCTATATAAATCTGGGCAATTCCGTTATCGTTTATATTGATTATATTTGAATGCTTTGCACTTCTTCCAATATAGCTTGCAGTTGTTACATCATGAAAATGAACCAGGAAAAAATAAACATAGAAATAAACGATTATTTGTTCATTTTCTTTTTTAGATCGGGCTCGGATTGGGCCTGGTTCAGTAAACAAACTTGAAATATTAATTCTATCTTATGTCCGTGAGTTGATTGGATGAACTCATGCTTGGGTATTTTTATATAAATCCACTGTTGGGATTTGCACCAAGCACCTTAAGAAACCTTTATATATTTCTAATCATTGAATAACTTGACCCTCATTCTCATGGTAGTTTTGATGCCTGGAGATCATTTGAGTTAAATTTTCATTTATCTCAAAATATTGTCATTGCAAAATCTTTCATGAATTCTAAGGATGTCGATTAGATCTAGTTGTTCTTATCCATCAGTTCATTCCTCATAACATTGTTCTTGGTCACCAGATTATCGACTCACATGGACGTTTGATGCATAGTTTGAATACCCTAAAAATTTAAGTAGTATAATTAGTTAGTTATTACGAAGGCAACAAACTTGTGATTAAAGTGGGGATGAAAACATGCATACTAGCACCTGATGATGGAGCCCTTTCTTATAAAAGCGCTCCAAATTGAGGCCTCTAAGGGTAGAAATAACTCATTCCCCTGCAACTAAAAATGATCATTAGGCAATGAAGTAATATAAACTGCAAATGTAATTGATCCCACGACAAGTTTTTTTCTCTTTGATCCCACGACAAGTTCGCTTTTGCCATTCTCTCTGCTATAGATGTGCTATTTAGGCATTACTTTTTGACTAATTTTGTCACAATACTGTAACACCCCACGATTTTGGAGACTGATAAATTAAATTTTTGGGAAAATAAAATTTAATTTAATTGGAGAATTTTAAAATTTGGGAATTTAGGCCCAAAAATGGGGGACGTATTAAAGTATTCCGGATGATGATTGTGAGTGTACCATTGATCCCAGAAGGGTCGAGATAGTCAAAATGACTGTCATTGGGTTTATTTCGGCTCCGAAATATTTTTAAGTTAGTTTGATTCGAATTAGTGTAAACGAGTCATTTAAATTGTGTATTAACATTTAAGATTGGGTTTATTGTTTTAAGGGATTTTAAGGGTTACGGATGAAGCCATTTATCATTTGAGAGAAAGAGAGAAAAGCCCTAGAAAGAGAAAAGAAGAAGAGAAAGAAGAAGAAAAGAAGAGAGAGAGGAAGAAAGCTTGGGGATTCCGGCCCAAAACCGCGACATCGAGGACAATCCAACCTCTACAAATCTGAGGCAAGTGTTTAATCTTGCTAAATATCTATTTGTGTATTTCATTTCATAATTTGTGGGTTAAAGAATGGATTTTTGGGTATAAATATCAAAAACCTAGATTTTGGGGTCTAATCTTGAAATCAAAGTTTATGTATGGTTTGATGACATATAAATGTTTGGGATGAGATGTAGGATGGATTTTCTTGTTACCAATATTATTGGGTTAAAGATTTGGGGGCTTGAGGATGATATGTGAGTGTTTGAGGGTTGTGGGTTTACTGAAATTGGAAAATCGGCCAAGACAACTGGTATGGCCGGTCGACCGCGCCTTAAGGGAAAAGCCTACTGCATTTCTTCGTAGGCAAAATTTGGACCCGCGGTCGACCGGGGGTCTGGGACCGATCGACCGGTCCCCTGTTTTTAGCCCAAAATTTGGGATTTCTTTCTTTCCCTTTTCTTTTGGAGTTTATTCTTAGGGGCCTCCTTAATGAGTTGTTTTATGAGGTTTTTCTAGGATGATTTCTACCCCTTTTGGTTGGATTTATTAATTTGAGGTTTTCTCTTATGAATTAAGAGATACTTTGGAGACTTATAGGGAGTCTCTCACTTAATATATGATAGTGGGGACTTCTTGGAATAATTGGATAAGAAATATCCATGTATGTTGTGAAATTTCTAGGCCGATCTTTATGTCAAATCCTTATGAGGATAGGATATTGTTAAGATACAATTTGGGGCCAAATGGAAGAGAGTGGTCGCATACTCTTAAAGAGTGAGGGGTCTCATATTCTTAGAAATGTTTAGACTAAGGAACAATTGATAACTCAATAGGAGTAAGGGTTCCTGAGATTTATTTGAACCATAGGTGAAATTGGGAACATTTGGATCGTACTATCGATTAGAATAAGCGGTAGCATAAATTCTAGTTAGAATAGTTTACTCATAATTGTGGGGATATGACCATTGAGAGTCCAATACTTGAAACGAGGTTGGAATAATTTGAGGTTTTAGACTATTAAGTCATGTATGTGCCTATGGTTAAATAGTACTAAAGGAAATTATGTACTTTTGAATATGGATGAAATGTGTAGTGATGGGTTCCTACAAAAAATTTTGGGTGATAACCCTAAGGTTGGATATATATATGTATATACAAATACATATGATTTTGGGAGACTATTCATCATAGGAAAAATGATTGAATATGTTTCAAGTGAGGGATTGTATTCACATATCAAGGTAAATGATATGAGTTTGTGGCGACGGCTTGTATATTGAGGATTTATGTATACTTATAGCTGAGTTTGTATATCTTATACATATAAAAGAGAACTAGTTTATATATATAGATATATTGATATGTGAAATGTGTATATATCTATATAGATATGAATATATGGATATATTTATGTTATGGACATACATGGTATGGATATTTAAACCTTATATGATGGTTTACTATTTGGTCATATGATTGGATCATATGGATGTATATATATTGTGCATGTGAATGATATATATACTTATTTGGTTAAGCATACCCCGCTCATGCTATCATTGGGAAGTTGCGCACGTAGAGGGTGAGCATCCTGGCTAGAAAAGCAGGGTGTGGATATTCCCCAGGTCGTAGTCGTCCCGTGTTTTATTATGTGATTTACATTTTTATATTTTGGGATGAGACGTGGTGGGTATGTTTCGTCTCATTGCCGGTTTGGAGCTATGACCGCTTCCCGGGACGTCGTGTGCGTGAGTTTACCACGAGATGGGTGTCGTTTAGTCCCACCATGGTGGCCCCAGTATTGCTACGTGAGCCGGGCACTGGGAAGATGATAGCATTGATGCAGTTTATCGGCGATATATATAGCCGGGTATATTATGTGCATGGCCTTGTACATCATATGTAGTATGTACACTTGGCTATTGGATTGATGATGGTATATATATATATACGGTTAGAAATAAATACCTATATATATATATTTATATATATCCTATAGATGAAAGGATATGGACTTTTATGGAGTACATCTTGGATGATTATGATGTACTAGATGATTGGGGTATTGATGTATCGCGTTTAAGGAATATTTCGGTTACATCATCCCAAGGATATTATTGGAGATTGTAGATGTTTTCATATTGTAGTCTAAAAGTTTAGTAGTAGTAGTAGTAGTAGTATATGGTATGTATGGCATTATGTATCTCTAGGACCGACGTTGACATGGAGTAGTGTAACGGGGTAATTCCTTGTTTGGATTTCGCTTTGCGAGACACCCCACGCACGAAACGCAGCGCAGCGTTGAAGTTGGAGGGAAGTTGTGTCAATAATAATTTTGCATGCTTATTAATTAGAAATTTAAATCATATGTTTCAACCCAAATGCATATTGGGTAACTTATTAAATTATAAATGGTTAAAGTATAAACCGGAATCCACTAAGACTAATAAGGCACTTATGATTGAAAATAAATACTTAATTGTGTTTAAAAGGGGGTGGATTCTTGGGGGATGATAGGAAGGTAGATCTCATGGGTATAGGCTAGGCCTATGATAAGTTAGGTTGTCCTAATAAATTGGGGTAATTTAACTAATAAAAATTGAGGACGCGATTAGGTGCGCGCCTTTAGATGAGAGGTGAGTTGGGGTTCCACGAGAGTGCGATTCCACTTTAATTATGAAATAGTGCACCGATATTTATTATGCACGATTAACACACTTGCTAAATATTTTTCACAACTCGGGGTCTGACCCGTTTACTTTTCTCTCCTGCCTATATATATATATACTATTACAGGTGTCCTATCGCATGGATGCCGGATGACCTTCTATCCAGAGTCTTGGGAGCCGTGACAGGTGCGGACTGTTGCGGGATGTATCATGTAGCCACTTCCTACTTCATTAAAATTCTAGGCAGGATTCATGTTGTATATCGGGTTTGTACCCAAGGGATATTTATATACATGTTTATATTTATTCCATTCCAGTTATTGTATTTTCTGTGACCCGACAGCTTATTCGGGTTTATTTCTTTGTAGCATACTCAATTGTAGTTATTCACTTTATTTATCATCATTTTAGTACGCATTTATTTTTATTAGTAGTTACAGTGTTGGTTCGTTAATTATGGTGTGTTTTATTTACATTTTAACATCTCGCTTATATGATATCGGGTAGTTAATCCTATATTATGTAGTACCGACTATTAGTGTTGAGACTGGACCATCTGAAACTCCCAATTTAATTTAGTATAGGGCTGGCCACCCATTATTATTTTAGGCGGGTTGTTACAGATGGTATCAGAGCATCAGGTTCTAGAGTCCTTAGGATCTGTGTGTGTTTTCGGCATTCTTCCGTTAACGTTCTTGACATAAAGCCCTACGGTTAGGACTGTTGTGTTCACTGCGTTGTTTTCTTCTGTGAAGTATATTCACTTGATTGGCGTTCTGATAACAGTTGTTCTTGTTTCGTTTCAGACGTCGCCTAGATTTTGTCGTCTAGGAAAGGATAGGATTAGAAGTACAATACCCATAACATATTTTGGGTACGCTTTAATCAGGGGTATTTGTTTTCCCCGATTCTGGAAGAGATATTGAGGATATTTCTAGCAGTGGTGTGAGGTTATTTATCGGCAGTTGAGTAAGAAAGTAAAATTTACTCTAATGGCGAATCTTGGACTTAGTAAAATAAGTCTGAGGAGAGAAATATAGTGTAGTCTTTGGGAGGTTTAGGTTGAGAAACCTATCAACCTTCTTTAGGAAACCTGATGTTGGTAACTCTTACCGATGTGATGAAGGTGTAGTTGTCCCAATATCAGGAGTATTTCCTTCTGGGATGAGGGAGAAAATTTGGAGACTCAGTTTTGTTGTGTAGGACTGAAGGAGTTTTCGGCAGTCACCATCGCGTTTTGTCCTTCAAAATGGTTAGGAAGGATTTATGAGGAAGAAAATTCTTTGAGGAGAATTAGGCCTTGAGAAGGAGTGGGCAAGTGTTGTCTTTATGCGACATCTTCTGGAATAGTAAAACGTCCTATAAGGAGCTAGTAGAGAGTGGCTCTATTGATTTTGGGGGAATGTAAATTGTAAAGGTTATTGGTTCATTGAGGGAATGACTTAGTTTATGGAAAGGTGTTGATGTGATGTAGAAGAATTTTTATACTTGAGAAGTTCAAGTCTAGTAGGTGTATGTTGAGCGGATAATTTAGCTCATGGTTATACTAGTTTGAGGACTAGATAGTGGTTAGAAGTATTGTATTTGTTGAGGCCTTGTGTTTTAAACATAAGTTGTTTGTTTGGCGTGTCGAAAGACGCGGAATATAAATTATATCGTATTGTTGTATAGGCCCTCGGGCAGTATTTAAAATATGAAAATCTTTTTATAAAACTTTAGCCCTAGTTCAACTAATCTCAATTCCCGACCTAGCTACACAGTAGTGTATTGGGAGGGTTCCTTGTTTGGATTTCGCTTGCGAGACCTCCCCCTCACGAAGGTAGCTAGTGTCACGAATTGAGGAGAGTTTAACCATTGGGAATTTTCAAACTTTTATATATTTAGTATGTTATTATAGATAATAATGCCGAGGGTTATGTTATGATTTGAGGCTGATGGAGCCTCATTAAAATTCTACGAGTAGAGCTCGGGTACGGGGTGTATGGACACCCCGAGGTAGTTATTTGTTTTAAAAAAATTTATATGGTTCGACGTGAGAACTAGTAAGGATCCGTATAGTGACCCTAAGAGTTGATGTTAGGAATAGATGATATTGAGGTCCTATGTGTATTTTAAATTTAGCGGGCGAAATTTTTGTAAGGGGGGAAGATTGTAACACCCCACGATTTTGGAGATTGAGAAATTAATTTTTTGGGAAAATAAAATTTAATTTAATTGGAGAATTTTAAAATTTGGGAATTTAGGCCCAAAAATAGGGGACGTCTTAAAGTATTCTAGATGATGATTTTGAGTGTACCATTGATCCCGGAAGGGTCGAGATTGTCAAAACGACTATCATTGGGTTTTATTTCGGCTCCGGAATATTTTTAAGTTAATTTGACTCGAATTGGTGTAAACGAGTCATTTAAATTGTGTATTAACATTTAAGATTGGGTTTATTGTTTTATGGGATTTTAAGGCTTACGGATGAAGCGATTTCTCATTTGAGAGAAAGAGAGAAAAGCCCTAGAAAGAGAAAAGAAGAAGAGAAAGACGAAGAAAAGAAGAGAGAGAGGAAGAAAGCTTGGGGATTCCGGCCCAAAACCACGACATCGAGGACGATCCAACCTCTACAAATCTGAGGCAAGTGTTTAATCTTGCTAAATAGCTATTTGTGTATTTCATTTCATAATTTGTGGGTTAAAGAATGGTTTTTTGGGTATAAATATCAAAAACCTAGATTTTGGGGTCTAATCTTGAAATCAATGTTTATGTATGGCTTGATGACATATAAATGTTTGGGATGAGATGTAGGATGGATTTTCTTGTTACCAATATTATTGGGTTAAAGATTTGGGGGATTGAGGATGATATGTGAGTGTTTGAGGTTTGTGGGTTTGCTGAAATTGGAAAATCGACCAAGGCAACTGGTATGGCTGGTCGACCGCGGTCTGGGGATTGGTCGACCACGCCTTAAGGGAAAAGCCTACTGCATTTCTTCGTAGGCAAAATTTGGACCCGCGATCGACCGGGGGTCTGGGACCGATCGACCGGCCCCCTGTTTTTAGCCCAAAATTTGGGATTTCTTTCTTTCCCTTTTCTTTTGGAGTTTATTCTTAGGGGCCTCCTTAATGAGTTGTTTTATGAGGTTTTTCTAGGATGATTTCTACCCCTTTTTGGTTGGGTTTATTAATTTGAGGTTTTCTCTTATGAATTAAGAGATACTTTGGAGACTTATAGGGGGTCTCTCACTTAGTATATGATAGTGTGTACTTCTTGGAATAATTGGATAAGAAATATCCATGTATGTTGTGAAATTTCTAGGCCGACCTTTATGTCAAATCCTTATGAGGATAGGATATTGTTAAGATACAATTTGGGGCCAAATGGAAGAGAGTGGTCTCATACTCTTAAAGAGTGAGGGATCTCATATTCTTATAAATGTTTAGACTAAGGAACAATTGATAACTCAATAGGAGTAAGGGTTCCTGAGATTTATTTGAACCATAGGTGAAATTGGGAACATTTGGATCGTACTATCGATTAGAATAAGCGGTAGCATAAATTCTAGTTAGAATAGTTTACTCATAATTGTGGGGATATGACCATTGAGAGTCCAATACTTGAAACGAGGTTGGAATAATTTGAGGTTTTAGACTATTAAGTCATGTATGTGCCTATGGTTAAATAGTACTAAAGGAAATTATGTACTTTTGAATATGGATAAAATGTGTAGTGATGGGTTCCTACACAAAATTTTGGGTGATAACCCTAAGGTTGGATATATATATATATATATATATATATATATATATATATATATATATATATATATATATATATATATATATATATATATATATATATATGTATACAAATACATATGATTTTGGGAGACTATTCATCATAGGAAAAATGATTGAATATGTTTCAAGTGAGGGATTGTATTCACATATCAAGGTAAATGATATGAGTTTGTGGTGACGGCTTGTATATTGAGGATTTATGTATACTTATAGACGGGTTTGTATATCTTATACATATAAAAGAGAACTAGTTTATATATATAGATTTATGGATATGTGAAATGTGTATATATCTATATAGATATGAATATATGGATATATTTAGTTTATGGACATACATGGTATGGATATTTAAACCTTATATGATGGTTTACTATTTGGTCATATGATTGGATCATATGGATGTATATATATTGTGCATGTTAATGATATATATACTTATTTGGTTAAGCATACCCCGCTCATGCTATCATTGGGAAGTTGCGCACGTAGAGGGTGAGCATCCTGGCTAGAAAAGCAGGGTGTGGATATTCCCCAGGTCACAGTCGTCCCGTGTGTTATTATGTGATTTACATTTTTATATTTTGGGATGAGACGTGGTGGGTATGTTTCGTCTCATTGCCGGTTTGGAGCTATGACCGCTTCCCGGGACGTCGTGTGCGTGAGTTTACCACGAGATGGGTGTCGTTTAGTCCCACCATGGTGGCCCCAGTATTGCTACGTGAGCCGGGCACTGGGAAGATGATAGCATTGATGCAGTTTATCGGCGATATATATAGCCGGGTATATTATGTGCATGGCCTTGTACATCGTATGTAGTATGTACACTTGGCTATTGGATTGATGATGGTATATATATATACGGTTAGAAATAAATACCTATATATATATTTATATATATCCTATATATGAAAGGATATGGACTTTTATGGAGTACATCTTGGATGATTATGATGTACTAGATGATTGGGGGATTGATGTATCGCATTTAAGGAATATTTCGGGTACATCATCCCATGGATATTATTGGAGATTGTAGATGTTTTCATATTGTAGTCTAAAAGTTTACTAGTAGTAGTATTATTATATGGTATGTATGGCATTATGGATCTCTAGGATCGACGTTGACATGGAGTAGTGTAACGGGGTGGTTCCTTGTTTGGATTTCGCTTTGTGAGACACCCCACGCACGAAACGCAGCGCAGCGTTGAAATTGGAGGGAAGTTGTGTCAATAATAATTTTGCATGCTTATTAATTAGAAATTTAAATCATATGTTTCAACCCAAATGCATATTGGGTAACTTATTAAATTATAAATGGTTAAAGTATAAACCGGAATCCACTAAGCCTAATAAGGAACTTATGATTGAAAATAAATACTTAATTGTGTTTAAAAGGGGGTGGATTCTTGGGGGTATGATAGGAAGGTTGATCTCGTGGGTATAGGCTAGGCCTATGATAAGTTAGGTTGTCCTAATAAATTGGGATAATTTAACTAATAAAAATTGAGGACGCGAATAGGTGCGCGCCTTTAGATGAGAGGTGAGTTGGGGTTCCACGAGAGTGCGATTCCACTTTAATTAATGAATAGTGCACCGATATTTATTATGCACGGTTAACAAACTTGCTAAATATTTTTCACAACTCGGGCTCTGACCCGTTTACTTTTCTCTCCTGCATGTATATATATATATATATATATATATATATATATACTATTACAGGTGTCCTACCGCATGGATGCCGGATGACCTTCTATCCAAAGTCTTGGGAGCCGTGACAGGTGCGGACTGTTGCGGGATGTATCATGTAGCCGCTTCCTACTTCTTTAAAATTCCAGGTAGGATTCATGTTGTATATCGGGTTTGTACCCAAGGGATATTTATATACATGTTTATATTTATTCCATTCCAGTTATTGTATTTACTGTGACCCGACATCTTATTCGGGTTTATTTCTTTGTAGCATACTCAATTGTAGTTATTCACTTTATTTATCATCATTTTAGTACGCATTTATTTTTATTAGTAGTTACAGTGTTGGTTCGTTAATTATGGTGTGTTTTATTTACATTTTAACATCTCGCTTATATGATATCGAGTAGTTAATCCTATATTATGTAGTACCGACTGTTAGTGTTGAGACTGGACCATCTGAAACTCCTGATTTAATGTAGTATAGGGCTGGCCACCCATTATTATTTTAGGCGGGTTGTTACAAATACTACTTTGGCAAATTATGTTGAGTTTTTCTTTACTATGAAACGTGTCATTAAGTTTTGGAGCATCTTGGCTTTGATAAACACTACTCTTGTAAACTCAGTGGTGAATTTTTATTATTATAGGTTGCTATGATATCGCAGTGGCAGAGTAAATCCCTCTCACAGGCATATTCCCGTTCACAGTCTCTTTTGCACTCACAATCCAATCTCCAACCACCATTTCACCCAAAATCTCAGTCCAGTTTTCATTCCCATTCATATTCTAGCTCGACCGAACGATCAAGCTCAAGTGATAGTGAAAGCGATAGTAGCTCGACGGAGAGTGAGGCTTTACATAACCAAGATGCCAATTCACATAAAGAAGGTACTCAAAGTTATTTGATATATATGTGCTTAATTAACTATGTAGATTAAAGTTAACCTATTTTTTCAATTTTTACAATTCAGCTTCAACACAATATGCCACTAAACGTAGAGGTATTGTGAAGTTGGGTGAATTATGGGGTACGGGAAAATGCTTAGAGCTTCACTTCAACGATTTCTATCAGCCAATTAGAGATACCGAAGATAGACTATCTACCCATTTAGGCATTTTAGTTCGTGATGGGAACACGTAAACTTTCTTTTGTAAATTTTCGTATAACACAACTCTTACTAGAATACTCTTTGCAATATTGTATGTTATCTCTTAACAATTTAAAGATAATTATTTAATCGATGTAAGAGGTTATTAATTTAATATTATATCGATGTTGAACAGGTTACCGTTGGCTTTCAAAGATTGGCGATGCAAGGACTTATACCCATACAAGGAACATGTTTCGCGAGAGGTGAAGGTAAAATCAAATGATACCACGATTTGTGGCAAATGAATTGAAAATTTGAATTCTTTACAAAGATAATTATGTAAGCTAAAATCATATGTGTAGTAGATGACTTGTTTTTCTATATATTATAATTATATAGGAGAACACTGATGCCCCTGAAGAATTCAAAAAAATGTTCATGAAGAAGTTTGGGAAGATATGGAATAATTGAAAAGCATAGGTGAAGAAACATTATCGTGACTTTGATATATACAGATGAAGAGATATTGAAATATTGCCCACCTAGAGTAAATCTAGAGCAGTGGTCGCAACTTGTTAAGTATTGGGGAACTCGTGAGGCAAGGGTATGAATGTATTACCAGCAGTAAAGTTTTATAAATTCAAGTTAAACATATATTTTATATATATTTTTATAACAAAGAACAAGTCGAAGAAATCATCGAACTCGTAAGAAGCAAAGAACACCACATACTTTCGGAATAAAGAGTCATGCGAAAGTTGCTCATAAGGTGTTTTATAAAAGATTTTGATTGTCAATATCATTTTATGTTATCAAACTTATTTATGTAACGACTTACGAGTCATTGGGTTTATGCAGATGAAGGCTGATCAAGGGAAAAAGGTTTCGTTGGTTGTTGTTTACGTTAAAACACATGAGAGGAGCGATAAATCAGCCATCGATAAGGATTCCACTAAAGAAATGGTACAAAAATATCATCCATGTTCCTTCCATTCTTTCTAAATCTCAACGACATCATTTTACCTATTAATGAAAATTCGTATTCTATTTACCAACCATTATAAAAGGCAACATGCTGGAGATTATGTCATATCGTTAAAAGCATAATATATATCATACACGAATGATGATAAAATTAACAATTAAATAAGTTTATTATGAAAGTTAAAATTTTTCATGAAGAATTTAAAATTAGTGGTGGGGAGACACTGAGATCTTTATTCTATTTTGATTCTGTGAATGAATTATTATAATTTTTGTTTTATTTAATGAATCATTTCATTTCAGTCAAAAATGGGGTAAAAAGTAGATAAACTTTCGTCAGATTATAATGAATCTGTCAATCGTAAAGACAAGATATTTTATGAAGTCCTGGGACCTGATGAACACGGCCATTATCGAGCTTATGGTCATGGACCATCTCCAACTGATGTGCATGGAACTAAGAAACCGAAGGTTAATGAAAAAGAGTATGAGCGACTACAATCTGAGATTCGATCTCAATTTTAAGATAAATTTGATCATTTAGAGGATCAGTTTGACTTGATACACACATACATGATGACTTGTCCTTCCGTTGTATCCAAACAAGTTAATAAGTACACACTCTTATCTTTTGTTCTTAATTATCGTGTATATATAAATGTATGTTCTAGTATTAAGTTATACTAGTAATAGGTTCCTCAATCCTCCAACGAGCAAAACATACCATCATATAGGTCTATTTTGCAACCGGAGCAACAATTAGAAGAAATCAACCAATTTCAACCTGTAGTGCTACCACAATCAAATCACCATTTAGCTCAATCTCAACATGCAATTAGATAACTACTTTTTAAAATTATAATTTGAGAATATATGTTTTTATGACTGAAATAATTAATTTTTTATAGATTGCAAATTCTCAACACTTGGCTTCCCCCGAGACTACTGCTAATGTTAGTGAGCAAATGAATGCTTCTTCAATTCAAGTATGTTACTAATTTACAGAATTTTAAAGGGCATAATATATATGCACTTTCTTGGGGAGTTTATGTATACTTGACATTGAGTTGTTGGTTTATTTGGTTGTATATAGTCTTAAAAATTTTGGGATGTCTTAAAAACAAATAAAACTCTGTCGTTTTTTTTCCAAAAATATATGGTTGGTGACATATTCATCTTGTTTGTAGAAAGAACCATCAAATAAGAAGAAGAAACACCATCAACCATGACAAAGGGTCTCAAATAATGCACTACCTAAAATTGTATACCTTATTACTTCTGGAGTTCCAAAAATGGTTGTGGCACACAGAACCATTGTGAGCAAGGACCCTTTAACAAAAGTAGGGGGTACGCCACTGGGTGAAGAATTTTGGGAAGTATATATTGAGAAAATATTTGTAACAAATGAACCATTGCCTAGACCTTATGGAAACAAGTCCACAATTCGAGATGCACATCATTCAACTGTAGCGTGGCATATTGCTAATGTACTAATTTTTAATTTTAATTTTTTACTTAAAATACTAAAGAATAATTATCAATGACTAACGATTGAATTTTTATTTGTAGGTCAAAGAGGATGTTTGACTTTGATGAAGAAGGATCATGCATTACATAAAACTTCGTTTTGCTTCATGTTTCCCTAAATTTTCTTATTGGACAAGTGATACATTTTATTTTGTGGATGAATAATTTTTCCAAGCAAAATTACATTTATTTACGATGAATACTATTGGTTTTAATTTAATGACATTTTTATTTGATTACAACCCTCTTAATTTAATATTATATTAATGTATTTGCACATAAATACAATACTTCTTATAATTGATTTTTTTAACACTTGTTCCGAGTCATATATTAAAAAATAATATCAACATTTTGTTTAATGCCGCTATATTTATTCTCGGCATTTTGTTAGTGACGCCAAAAGTGTATTGAATATTTAATAGGTGTTGCAAAAGGTCATTATAAATATTTTTATAATGCCTCTAAAAGGTTATTGCCAACATTAATATAAATGCTTAAAAATGCTACTAACTTTTTGCGGCATTTGTTCAAATGCCGTTGTTCTTTTACCACATTGGTTACCGCACTTGTGAAGATATCGCCAAAAGTACCGCTAACGTTTCCCGACATTTTTAAAAATACCGTTGTTCTTTTACGACATTGTCTATTACCGCACTTGTTCAAATGCCGCCAAAAGTTCCTCAAAAAGTGTTACCGACATTTTTGGTACTTTTCTCGGCATTTAATTTATGTCAGGAAAAATTAAATATTTAAGGTCATCCCTTTTTATCTAACAGTAAAAAAGATGAGGAATTCTCCAAAAAGGATCAAATATACGTTATTCCATCCAACTAACTATTATCGGGAACACATGATCGCGTGAAGGGGATTGTTGGGCTTTTCATTCACATTATAAAAGTAAATTATGTCATCATCATAAAAGATCTCTTCATCGTTCATCATGTGACTTGGGGGTCCACACTACACCCTAAGCCAAGTATAAAAGAGAATCGCCTTATCATTTATAACCCAAGTAACTTCTAATTGTATTCTTGCTCTCCCGAAATATTGTTAGAGGGAGAGAGAGAAAAAAAAGAGATATTGTGTAACTTTGTATTCATGGTGATTGGTCAAAGTTTATAGTGAGGAATAGTTCTCCTTGATAGTAAATGTAGGCCGAAGGGATGAACCACTTATATTTGTTTTTGTGATATCCTTTCTTCTTTTTTCTCTCTTTAATAAATATATATTCTTGCGTATATGATCATAATTTCATATAAACATTGATTTCATGTTCATTATATTTATTATGTGACTTGATCCTAACATATGGCATCATAAGATTAGCGACGTATGTGGGAACTATCTAAACTGGGCATTCCAATTGATTAAACTCATTAATTTCCTAGTTCTAAATTCAAATATGGGTGTATCAAGATCCGGAGCTAAAATTTGAAGGTTGTAATTAATGGTTTATTTAAAATTCATTCTCAGATCACTCTCGATATGTTCATCCTTTGATTCTTAACTAATCATTTTTTATTACTTAAAGAACTATTCATCCTTTAATCATCAATAATATAATCATGATTCATTCCTTTATATAATTTAATATGTTTGGTTGGTTGATGTGCAAGTTTTCGAAGTAAACTCAAGGTTTATCCATAGGTTCATCAATTTTTCAGGGAGAATACTTGTTTTAATTAATAACTCCACTATTCATCATGACATAAGATCTACCATCCCCTCAAGTTAACATTAATGCCTCAAGTAGTACCATGCCCTCAGATATGACTGAACTCAAGAGAGTTTCAAAGCACATGTTGGCCAAGGATGAAAGAAAAGCTATCCTAGATGATGTCTCTCACCCAAACACTAGTGGGTAGAGAACCATATGATATTACTATTAACCCTAACACATCAATCATAGGCGGAAGTCACAATCCCCCTAATAAGGTGATGTAAGCTCCAAAAAGGTTGGTCCGTATGCAATGAGGTGGAGAAACACCACTGGATGACGTCAGATGAAATTGAGGTATAAGGCTGATGAGGATTTATAGAAGATCCCATCAATGGAAGATGAGGTTGAGGTATAGTCTCCACCTTTGGATTAAAACTCCTCTTATCTTTAAGGTAATACTTCTTTCGTCCCAGTTACCATGTGAGGCATATGGATTAAACATCCATCACAACATATGTCAATGACTTTACTTCCCTTACCAAACCTTCAGCATTGGATATGATCGGGCCCAAACCTCGAGTCTCTTAGAGTCATTTTATTATGAATCTGTATGTTGAGGTCTATAGGAAAAATCCAACCCTAAAGGTTTCAACCTATGTTGGACCTCGAGATCTTATCCATACCCCAACTAATCAAAGGTGAGTGTCATCAAAGACTAAAGGACTAAGAGGCAATCTGTGACACCCTACCTAATTAAACACCGGGTGATTAGTCCTAAATTAAATTAGAACAGGTTTCTCAGTTGTTTCATTCTTAGCATCACTGTCAAAACTTTTTAATTACTAACCACCTAAGTGAAATTAGACTGGTACCAAGTTTTATCTTTCATTACTTCAATGGAATAATCATGCGCAAATAAACCATTAACAATCACAAGTTAACTGAATCTAACTATCACATATAAATAAGAACCTGGCTGAATAAACCATCGGCTAAAATCCAACACAAATATAAAGACAAATAATAATGAATATCAAGTATATGAAGTAAATACTAAATAAAACCGTGAGAAACATGCTCGAATATTTGATAGAAAATACCCACACTAGGAATAGAAGGAATAGAGGTGCCTATCCCAATCCTGCAACATCCACAAATGCTGTAGCTTCGAATTCTGGAATGAATCAAGCATGGCATCCCTGTGGCTGGACACCTAAAAGGTTTTGAAAATATTTTATAGCAAGGGTTAGAACCAAAAATATTTTGAAAACATTTATCAAATGATTAACTTACAGTAATAAAATATGCATAAATGCGCTTCATATTTTAGTTAGTGTCGCACTCCCTTGAGGACATACTCACCCCTCAACTAATGTGCACACCTAACGCCTTCTTTATATCCCACCTAGTTCTCTACCCCGAAACTAGATACTTGATATAACTCTTGTCAATCTCCCTACTCAATCCTGAGTATTTTAAACGCATGATTTATAAGTTATTTACCAACGTAACTTAGTTAATCATATTTCCTTGAAAGCCATATAACATTCACTAGTTATATAAATAATACAATTTTCTCCATGTATTTGAATTACCTGTATATAATTATTTACCCCATTATATATGCAAAGTTATCTTATAACAATCACACGTATGTTGAATATGAATATACCTCATATATAGTTACTTACAATTCACTATACGTATTTACTGACCCGTATATAACTATCTATCCCATTATATATGTAAAACCATTATACAACATTCACACATATGTTGAATATAAATAAAACCCATCCTCCCGAGTAATAACTCACCGGATGTATTATCTAAAATGCTATCACACTAGGTTTACTCACATAACCTAGATACCCCAAGTCCGAATAGCTCACTAACTTGGTCAAACATATAAACATAATGGAGGCGGTCATACTCCTTCCCTGAAAGTGAGATAAGCCCCTCACCCATATAACGGACGCTATGACCTGGGGATATATTCGCCCTACTCCTCAAGCTAGGGGATTCACCCACTACGTGCAACCTCCCTTGATAGCACTAGAGTATAAACTTTTAATAAATATATAGCCATTAATATTCATAAGCACACATAATATATATATATATATACACACACACACACACACACACACTATCGCACCGTATGTATTTATAATTATAAAATCCCGGCTTTACCGTGTACAAAAACAAACTGTAGCACTAGCCTACATATAAATCTCGACTCTATGGTCTGACTCTAATTTAATTAATTTGTACATTAATTAATTTAATACTTTTGGTGTCGCCTAACTAATGTACTCGGACTTTCTCTCTTGGCTCGAAATTAAATATCACCCGAGTCTATACCCCGAATCTAAATTAATTAGTTTTACTCCATAATTAATTTAAGTAGGTAGTGACTCACTACAACTATACCCGAACCTATCCACCCAATTCGTTATTTTATCCTTAAGAATTTATTTCATCAAAATTCGTCCGTGATGTGTCACACGTAATCTCCATACCAATCCCAATTATATTCCCTTATAATTGTTAGTCATTAACTCCCATATTTAATCTCTCTCTGTTATTTTTATTAGGCAGGAGATTTAACCAAGATTTTTACCCTTATAAATCCTAAGGCTAAACTGCCGAAAAACCTGAAGGGTCGATCGATCGACCCCTATCCGTCGATCGATCGATCGAACAAGTGATTGTCTTCTCCGAGACTCTGTTTCCACCATTAACGAAAACCTCCAAATTCTATCATTTCCCCTGGTCTAACCCAAGCACAATCAACACTATATCTACATAGGAATAGGATCAAGTCACCTTATAGAACTTCAAACTCAAATTAAATCTCACTAATTTCTATTTTTCCGAGTTGGGGAATTTTTGGGTTTTCACACATTAAATCCAAATTCCATCAATTTATTCCAATTTCGTCCATAATTTCTACTGGATTTCACATTCAAATCAGATATGTATACTCAGAACCATGAAACACAATTAATTCTCACTTTGAATTCATTCCAGTGTTCCATTAACAAAAACCCCATTTTGTACTCATTTATACCCAAAAACGGATTCTGGTTTACACATCACTAAAATATGAATTGAATATCACAATTAAACATCACAACAAGTTAACCACTTGCCTTATGGGTTCGTAGGGTCTGATTCGAGTGTGTGATTCACAAGGTTGATGATGAACTTCCAATAGGTTCCTTGCCTTGTCTCCAAAAGACTCCAATTTTAAAGTGAAATCACTCCCTATGGCTTCTTCTCCAAACCCTAGGTTCTCCCTTGTGTTTTTTGTCATTTCCTTTTTATTAGATTTAGGTCTTAAGACACTAATCCCGTTTTTAGCCTACTGGGCCAAACCCAAGTGACCCAAATAGCCCCGTGTGGACCCGGTTAAGCCTAAAAATGCCCCATGACCCGTTTACTACCCCGGATACTCTTTTCCGACTATTTCGGCCCATCCGGACTCAATTGTGCGCTCAAAATTGACATCCAAATTAATTTATACAAATCCTTATTTCACACCCAAACTAGTCTATTTCGACTCCCGACTGAGATAAATAAATGCCACGTCACTAATACACGTTATGACGTAAATAAATTATTTCTATTCACTTAGTAATTAAATTTCCCTAAATATTAACCATTCACTCACCGATTAATATTTAAATACATATTACCATAATTAATTCAATTAAATTATGACACACAAGTAATTTAAAATTTCTCGAATTAATTAAATATTACATGCACAGAAATACGGGGTGTTAGATACTCCCCCCTTGCAATGGAATTTCATCCCTGAAATTTGGTCATTACTACATCGTATAATTCTTGATACTGCTCTCACATAGTCTCTTGTATCCCTCCAACTATGCCACGTGGAACACATCCTGTATCTACTGAAGATGTTCTGGCAAATCCAGTCGTTAAGCTAGTAGTCCCTCCCTCTCAAAGATAGGGAAATGAACCACATACCTCTACGCTAGCTCCCCTTTCTTACCTAACTTCATTAATCCTTTCATAGGAGACACCCAAACCAATACCTAGTCACAAATGTTTAACTCGATGGCCCATGACAACATGGTGCCCCAGAGGATAAGCCTATACTCCGTCGGCTCCACTATCTCCAAGTTAGGAAATTCCCCTCCTATGTGGGTGTTAATTCCCTTATTGCCAAAATTCGTGACTATATTTCGGGTAATTACCCGCATCACCCCTAACTAAGCATGTCGAACTTGAACCTTTAACTCACGGTGACATACCCCTCCTTACGTCCCTGAAATATATGGAAGGAGACAACTTACTTAATTCTCGCTGATGGACCATTACCCATCTCGGGTCCTAGCATCTTGTTATTTCCCCACCACTTATCTACCAAAGGTGGATAATGAAACTTTTTCCATAAAGTCTCCTAAGGTGTCACACAGACCAAACTGTTATGAGGCATCACACGTAACTCTACCTGTGGTAATTTTTACTCCCGAATTACCCAAAATCTAGAATGCATAATCCTCACTTCCCGCCTACCCATCGTCTTATGTCCGACATGTTTATCCCAATACGTACCTCTGTCCCCTATCACCTCCTGACATTCTTTACTACAGTTGGGACTGAAGGTCTCACCCAAATTTCCAATAATCTTGGATGACACCTTGTTCTGTTTCACTCCTTCCCGTTAAGGGTAAAGATGGGTATACTACTCGATAGTATAACCCATTCCAAGATAACAATTCGTGTTCATGTCAATCCATTCAGTAACGCGATGGAAACCTTGACCCCTCCATGATTTTACCAAACTGAGCATTAATTCCTTCACTGGAACCAAAAAATCTTGTTTGATATCTTCCAATCAACCCTTTTTCCATCCTTAAATGATCTACCCAGAGACAAATTTACTATGTCTCATTCATCACTAATTCCCATGCTCAAGAACTTTAATCCTTGTGCAGATTTTGTCGGGTAGGATTCTACACTATGCCTATGCGGAAAAAAAACCCATTATAGGCATAAGGCTAAGTGAAACTCTTTTCTATATTTTCCCCATAAATTTGGACTTCTCCCTTGCCTAGGGATATCTTATTACATAGGTCTCCCCCACCTCCCCCCTCCCTACGGTGGAGGTAGTTCTCCTTGATAACATATAGTCAGACCGTTTCCTTTCTCAAACGGATTTCAGTTTACTACACTTTCCACTTATTCTCTGACTGCCCCGCAGGTGTACATTCAATATGTTTATTTACACATCCCTTTTATTTAAGACGACACTGAAATCACACTAACCGGGGAGCCCATACACCCTATATCCCGTGCTTAATCGCACAAAAATTACCTTCATTAACCAGGGTACCCATACAACCTGTTCCCGTGCTCAACTGCATGAAAGTTACCCGACTATGCTAACCGTAACCCGTAGTATACTCCCAACTCGTAGTCATATCGCATACATGAATAATAATCGGGGTACCCAACCAATGTACTAAGGACCAACCCTCTGCCCTCTTCCAACGTTGTGCTAAGTTTCATGCGTGGGACGTCTTGCAAAGCAAAATCCAAATAAGGACCCTCCTGATACACTACTACCTAACATTGTGGGTCGTTGAGACCTGTTAGACCCTCCGTCCATAGAACGTACCCCTAAATACTTGTCTCTTAACATAAAAGCATAAACGCCTACTCTTATGCTACAAAAGACAACATAAAATATCGCGCCCTTACTATCACTAGTTCTTGCGCAAAATAAATCCCGAGTTATCTCTCCCCGCTCGAAAAATAATTCTAACCACCCTGAATTGCTTCAGTATACATCCATTCTTACCGAAAAAAATAATAATACAAGACATTACTATATGTCTATCGCACCACATAATACAAGATATCTACACACACATATGCATAGGCTAGTCTCCCTCGCAGGTGACAGCTAGCAGGAGTCATTCATGACCTGGTGTCACGAACACCAAAACTTACTATCACTATTCGTAATAGTTCACACCCATTGCTAACCAATCCGTACCCAGGAAAAATCACGCTTCCTTAACACTCCTCACAATGATTAAATCTTATAAAATATACCCTCTCTGTTTTCACACCTTCTCCCCTGCAGAAAAGACTAAAGAGAGCCCCGTTACCCCGTGGTCACGATATACATAATAGTAACACTACTATACACCCACTAAACTCGTCCCCCACACGAATATATTGCTAACAAGAATATTGTGATCACTCGTGTCACAAAATTCACCCCATCTATCCCAGGGTAAAACTCATAGTTCCACTCGCCTATCCACCGGCGAATCAAAGGGTTCCTGGACATAATATTCCCATCCGACCGAACCAAAATTTTGCAATTCTTGTCCCTACTGGGGATTCCACTTCTATCTTCTGCCTCACTGTGGACATAATCAATTGTTGAGGTTCCACTTCCACACATAAGACACCTTTCTGTGTCAATCCCCTACCTCTGGCCCAAATGGCCATGTTGGGGTTGTCCTTCTCGCGTACTTGGTAGTCTTGACCCTAAGTGCTACCCCCATTGTCCCTTAGGCTTCCCTAGCCCTGTGGGACTCGTTATTGGCCTCGATGACCTGGATCAAATCCATCGTCAATAGGTAGAAATTTACTTAATTTAAAGCGTCAAGATGGGTCCCTTACTAGGTATACCCCTCCGTCGTGCTTCACTAGCACCCTTAATTCTCATTTTGTTCTTAGGTTAAACTCTCTAACCTTATTGGCTCCTGCATCTTAGAAGCGTTAATGTAAGCGGGTAAATAAAAGATGTTGACGACCTCAACACTAGTCATCCTAGTAAGATTTCCCCTCCATTATTGGGTATTCTCACACGGTTCATTATCCATTTGCGGGTTACTTTATCGTTCTCCATATCCCCTTCATCGGTTACGAAGTTCACTTATACAATTCATCGTCTCTCTCACGATCAGTTACAATCTTACCTATTTTATAAATTCTAAAATTTCACTCGCATTCTTATTTGAATAGCGGATGGACGATCTTATGGTCACACCGTACCCAAAATTTCTCATTTGACTCCATATATTCTCCTTCATACGTGGTGACCGACTCTCCTACCACTATTTTATACAAAATTTAGCCCTAGGTGCCACCACACACCATCCTACACAATTGTCTTTGGGTTATTTCCTCCCATCGACTTATCGTCCCATTCTGCTACTCTATCCTTATAAATAGCCCTTCCAAAAGGGTCTTTCCACACTTCCCCACCCTTTGTTGACTATGCCGGGTGAGACTGAAATTGTACCACCATTATCTACAACAGTGATTTGGGATACTATGGCTCCCGGGTGATTATTCTATCCCCACTGGCCTGAACAACAATCAAGGTGATTCCTATCACGATCACCATTCCCAGAATACCCTATGTCTTCTGTTGAGCCTCTCCTCCTACAATTCTTCAATAGCCCTCATTGGTCGCCCCAAAGAATGTTCGGTATACAAAGCCCAACCGAACTCAGTTATGAATCACCTCACTATAGTTGATAATAGGAGAACATAACTCGCATACGTAGAGGAATACAAAAAACCTATCCTAAATCTCTACATCAAAGAATGCTAAACTGAAACGTGAAAAACCGCATAAATCCTAAGGACACTAGAACCTGATGCTCTGATACCATCTGTGACACCCCGTCTAATTAAACCCTGGGTGATCACTCCTAAATTAAATTAGAACAGGTTTCTCAGTTGGTTCTTTCTTAGCATCACTGTCGAAACTTTTTAATTACTAACCACCTAAGGGGAATTAGACTCGTGCCAAGTTTTATCTTTCATTAATTCAATGAAATAATATGTGCAAATAAATCATTATTAATCACAAGTTAACTGAATCCAACTATCACATATAAATAAGAACCAGGCCGAATAAACCATCGGTAAAATCCAACACAAATATAAAGACAGATAATAATGGATCTCAAGTGTCTGAAATAAATACTAAATAAAACCGTGAGCAACATTCTCGAATATCTGATAGAAAATACCTACACTAGGAATAGAAGGAATGGAGGAGCCTATCCAAATCCTGCAACATCCACAAATGCTGCAGCAACGAATCCCTGGAATGAATCAAGCCTGGCGTCCCTGTGACTAGACAACTAAAAGGTTTTGAAAATATTTTATTTCAAAGGTTAGAACCTAAAATATTTTGAAAACAATTAGTAAATGTTTAACTTGTAGTAATAAAATACGAATGAATGCGCTTCATATTTTAGTTAGTGTCGCACTCCCTTGAGCACAGACTCACCCCTCAACTAATGTGCACACCTAAGGCCTTCTTTATATCCCACCTAGTCCTCTACCCCGAAACTAGATACTTGATATAAATCTTCTCAATCGCCCTACTCAATCCCGAGTATTTTAAACGCATGATTTATAAGTTATTTACCAACGTAACTTAGTTAATCATATTTTCTTGAAAGCCATATAACATTCACTAGTTATATAAATAATACAATATTCTCCATGTATTTGAATTATCCGTATATAATTATTCACCCCATTATATATGTAAAGTTATCTTACAACAATCACACGTATGTTGAATATGAATATACCCCATATATAGTTACTTACAATTCACTATATGTATTTACTGACCCGTATATAACTATCAATCCCATTATATACGTAGAACCATATTACAACATTCACACATATGTTAATTATAAATATAACCTATCCTCCTGAGTAATAACTCACCGGATGTATTCTCTAAAATTTTATCACACTAGGTTTACTCGCATAACCTAGATACCCCAAGTCAGAATCACTCACTAACTTGGTCAAACATATAAATATAATGGAGGAAGGTCATATTCCTTTCCTGAAAGTGAGATAAGCCTCTCACCCATATAACGGACGCTGTGACCTGGGGATATACTTGCCCTACTCCTCAAGCTAGGGGATTCACCCACTACGCGCAACTTCCCTTGATAGCACTAGAGTATAAACTTTAAATAAATATCTAGTCACTGATATTCATAAGCACACATAAAATATATATATATATATACACTATCGCACCATATATATATAATTATTTAAATCCCGGCTTTATCGTGTACAAAAAAATTCGTAGCACTAGCCTACATATAAATCTCGAGTCTATGGTCCGACTCTAATTTAATTAATTTGTACATTAATTAATTTCATACTTTTGGTGTCACCCAACCAATGTACTCGGACTTGCTTTCTTGGACCGAAATTAAATATAACCCGAGTCTATGCCCCGACCCTAAATTAATTAGTTTTACTCCATAATAAATTTAAGTAGGTAGTGTCACACTACTACTATACCCGAACCTATCCACCTAATTCGTTATTTTATCCTTAAGAATTTATTTCATCAAAATTCGTCTGTGATGTGTCGCACGTAATCTCCTTGCCAATCCCAATTATATTCCCTTATAATTGTTAGGCATTAACTCCCATATATAATCTCTCTCTGTTATTTTTACTAGGTAGGAGATTTAACCAATATTTTTACCCTAATAAATCCCAAGGCTAAACTATCGAAAAACCTGAAGGGTCCATCGATTAGGTGCTTGTTTTCTTCGAGACTCTGTTTCCACCATTAACGAAGACCTCCAAGTTCTATCCTTTCCCTTGGTCTAACCCAAGCACAATCAACACTATATCTACATAGGAATAGCATTAAGGCGCCTTATAGAACTTCAAACTCAAATTAAATATCACGAATTTCTATTTTTTCGAGTTGGGGAATTTTTGGGTTTTCACACGTTAAATCCAAATTCCATCAATTTATCCCAATTTCGTCCATAATTTCTATCGAATATCACCTTCAAATCAGATATCTATACTCAGAACCATGTAACACAATTAATTCGCACTTTGAATTCATTCCAGTGTTCCATTAATGAAAACCCCATTTTGTACCCATTTATACCCAAAAACGGATTTTGGTTTACACATCACTAAAATATGAATTGAATATCACAATTAAACATCACAGCAAGTTAACCACTTGCCTTATGGGTTCGTAGGGTCTTATCCGAGTATGTGATTCGCAAGGTTGATGATGAACTTCCAATAGGTTCCTTACCTTGTCTCCAAAAGACTCCAATTTTGAAGCAAAATCACTCCCTATGGCTTCTTCTCCAAACCCTATGTTCTCCCTTGTGTTTTCTGCCATTTCCTTTTTCTTATATTTAGGTCTTAAAACACTAATCCCGTTTTTAGCCTAATGGACCAAGCCCAAGTGACCCAAATAGCCCCGTGTGGACCCGATTATGCCTAAAAATGCCCCGTGACCCGTTTACTACCCTCGGGTACACTTTTTCGACTATCTCGTCCCATCCGGACTCAATCATACACTCAAAATTGACATTCGAATTAATTTATACAAATCCTTATCTCACACCCAAATTAGTCTATACCGACTCCGGGTTGAGATAAATAAATGCCACATTACTAATACACGTTATGACGTAAATAAATTATTACTATTAAGTAATAATTAAATTTCCCTAAATATTAACCATTCACTCACCGATTAATATTTAAATACATATTACCATAATTAATTCAATTAAATTATGACACACAAGTAATTTAAATTTCTCGAATTAATTAAATATTACATGCACAGATATACGGGGTGTTACACAATCTCCTTGAAAGTGAAAAGCCTTGGAAGATTTCAATCTAGAGGTTAGATTATAAACTCATTGATCTTATAAGGGAAAAAATCCATTGGAATGAGGACTTGTGGAGGGCCAACCCTCCATACACGAGATTATGAATTTTCCTACTCGTGTGAAGTTTAAGTCCCTAGTAGTTATGCCAAAGTATGATGGTAGTTCCAAACCCATTCACCATGTCAAAGTATACCAATCAACCATTGATGTCCATTAAAATACAGATGAGATGGGGTGAAGAGCCTTTGTCAACGCTCTTAGTGGAGAGATTTATATTTAGTATACTAGTCTTCCAAAAGGGGGGGATGAAATGTTTTAAGGATCTAGTCAACAAGTTCATTCACAATTTCTTCTTTGACCTCATGCCAACTAGGAGAGTGACTCATATCCTCAATGTCTTATAAAATAAGGGTTAGGCTCCTAGAGGCTTCATCTCTTGATTTAAAAAAAAGAATTATAGGTCAAAGAACTAAAATAAAAATATAACAATGACAATCCTCTTAAATAGACTCTAACATGGTCAGTTGTATTGGATGGGAAAGTTGTGGATGGGAAAGTTATGGTCAAAGAACTAGTTGTGGATGGGAAAGTTATGGTTAAAGAGGATGTTATAGTTGGTACTAAGAGTGAATTGAAAGAGCACGAGCCTAGAAAATACAATCGGAATAAGGATAAAAAAGTGAAGAAACCCCAAGAAAAGTTAAGACACAAGTTCACGAGTTATATGCCTCTTATCACTGAGGTACATCTAGTCATTAACTATATTTATGATGATATGGAGATAAAATGGCTTTCCAAGTCATAAATAAGAGTAATAAGAATAAATATGGCGATTTCCAAGAGAACCACGGGCATGATACAAACCATTTTTATGCCATAAAAGATGATATTAAGAATATCACAACAACGATCGATTGAAAGGTTTTATAAACCAAACAGTTGACCCTAGGAGAAGAGGAAGAGATAAGGGTTCCTTGCTCATGAAAAATCACGTAATAAAGAAGGGAGAAATACAAAATAAGATGAAAGGTCAGATGAATATACTAAAAATGATTTTGATCTATCTTAGAAGCCTAAGGACCCTAGGGATAATTAAACATTATATCTTTTGGAATTTATATTATATGTGGAGAAGTAGTCAAGGGAGAATTTGAACCACATTATTGCAAAGCCTACATGTGAGATTCCAAAGTCGACTCTCGACATATAGTCATAAACCTAGCTGAAGAGGACGAGGAAGAAGTTTGACATGGAAAATTGAAAATCAATCGATTGATTATTTCTTTTCTCAAGCCTACATCAAAATTATTGTTTACCCCTATAATGACACATTGGTAATTAGCCTCATATTCCATTAGTATATTGTCTCAATGATGCTTCAAGATGGAGGACACTAAGACAATGTAATATCTTTGGAATACTTTAAGGGCGTCAAATGCAATGTTATGAAATTGAAATCCTACCACAAGCTTTGATCGACTTTAGTGTTGAAATGTTATTCCCTTTAAGAATAGTGGAACTTGAAGTATTTATGGGAAAATGACCTACTTGTCTCACTCAAATGGATTAAAATTTGATATTTGAGTACAACATCATCACATGTCGTATCTCCTCAAAATAATTTAAAGTCTTACATCAATGTTTCATCATATGATGAGTTTCCCAAATCACTTTAGGGTGGAATAATTTATGGGTGATCAAATAGAAGGTCACGAATGTTACTTCACCTCAATTGAGAAGATGATAGGATAAAGACCACCTCATATAACATTGAAACCTATCATCCTCAAGATGAGAAAAAGATTAATAAGGCGAAGGCAATAGTGTAAGTAGAATCAATGGTTCTTAATAAAGTGTTCCTTAAAAACCGTGCAATCGACTATTCTATGAATCCCAATACAAGGAAGAAATTAATCAAATTTCTGAGGAGGTGGAGGGACATCTTTTCTTAGTCTCATAAAGATAGGTTGGGGTAGAACCTAAAATTATCTATCACCGGCTAGATGTGGACCATCTTTTTAAGGAGGTAAAGAAAAAGATAAGGCAATTTGCAGATATTCATTTATTAGTCATACACTGGGAAGTGAATAAATTACTATCATTTCGTTTCATTAAGGAGATGAAATATCCTTTATGGTTATCAAATGATGTCCTCGTTCTTTAGTCAAGTGGAAATTGGCGTACGTTTGTAGACTTGAATAATTTAAACAAAATGTTCCCTAAAGACTACTTTCCTCTGTGAAGAGTAGACCAAATGGTTGACGCCACTACATGTCATGAGATCATAAGATTCATGAACGCATATAATGAATACAATGAAATATTGATGGATGAGGACTATGAAGAGAAAAAACCTTTCATCAATAATAAGTGTCCCTATTGTTAGAATGTAATGTTATTTGGACCTAAGAATTTTGGAGGCACCTATCAGAGGTTTGTAACCAACATATTCAAATATCAAATTGGAATATGAATGGAAATCTATATATATGACATGCTTATGAAACGTCTCACAGAAAATGATCATATAAAAATATTCCATGACTTTTGAAATTATAGATAAATATAAAATGGAGCTCGATCCGGCTAAGTGCATGTTTGGATTTAACGCAAGGAAGTTCCTCAGCTTCATTATCAATCATAGAGAAATTGAGAAAATCCATCCAAAATAATAACTTTGATCAAAATGCAAGCGCTACGGAATAGAAAGGAAGTACAAATGTTGAGTTTATGTGTTACGAAATTAAAAAAAATTATCTCAAGGGATGCCGATAAATACTTATCATTCTTTAATAATTTGAGGAAAGCCTTTGAATTGAATGAAGAGCACTAAAAAAGAGTAAAAAAATGTCTCATGAACTAAAAATGTACTTACTATCATAACATCTTTTATCTCAGCTTATACATTCAGAAAATCGTTACTTATATTTATTTGTCTCAAAGTCAATTGTGAGTTCAACAATGGTTTGAAATAATATAAGGATACAAAAGCTTGTCTCATACACAAGTAAAGCTTTCCAAAGGACTAGGTAACGATACCAAAAGCTAGAAAAATTAGACTTTTCTCTTATACAGGCTTCTAGGAAGCACACTCAATTGTAGTTCTATTAGACCAACCTCTTCGAAAAATTATTCGTAAACTTAAGAAATCAGGTGAACGCATGGCTTGGTTTGTAGAACTTGAGGCCTTCGAAGTTGATTACAAATCTCGAATAGCTATTGTAGTACAAGACCTGTATTAATTCATATAATAATTCACTTGGGAGGAAACAGGTTAATCTAAGTTAGTTTTAACCTCATTATGAACAATAGACTTGGGGTGGAACTTCTTCAGCTGTTACCAGTTTGGTCGCTAAACAAATCAAAGGAAATAAATCATCAAAAATAACACACAAGAAATGGAATTCTTTAGAAAAATAAGAAGATTCGAAGACCTTTTCACCTAGAAATATCAGTGTAGAACCTATTCGTGGATGACATATCCAGTATAGTAGGTAAAAAAGCATACATCATACTCTCAGGTCCAAAGAGGACAAATATAGAGTACACTCTTCAATTCAATTCACTGCCTCTAATAATAATATTGGATATAAATATATTCTTCCAATCCTCGACCTTGGATATTTAATAGGGGTAATTTTACTCGAGGCTCATATTGATTCACAGGTGATAGTAAGGCATGTGCTAGGAGAATATGAGGGTAACGGTGATAATATGGACAAATACTTTCTACGTTAAAGAAAATTATGAAGCTATTCAAAGGAATAATAATGGTTAGAATAACAAGAGTCAAAACTATAATATCACATGCATTAATTCGATTCTCTTCGGCCACCAAAGCTGAACTTCATAAAGTCTTACCTATTAAAATATTTGCCAAATAAAGAATAGACCTCAAAGAAATAGTGATAGAAAATTTTTACCTCAATATTAGAACCCCTTGGATAGACTATAATGACAGAATTCAATTATGGCCCCTACAGGTTTTGGGACTTATATTTGTACTAAGGATAAATACATTCGGGGGACCAAATTACCATTATGATCAATCACATAAATAATATAGACATTCCAACACTCCCCCTTAATCTAGCAGGTAGATATTGACCAAGCTAAGCTTACCAATCGAAGTGCAAAGAAGAGATGGACTAGCATGTTTGGTAAGAAGATATGGGACCTATTCTCATGAAGAAACAAACAATGGAGTGAATATCTCATGATGAACCTTCACTCTAAGAAAATGAATGTCTATCTTAATGTTCTTTGTCCTCTCATGAATAACTGAATCAAAAGAAGGTTGAATAGCCGATTTATTGTCATAATCTAGAACAAGAGAAGTCTTCTCAAGAAATCCTAACTCCTCAAGAATATGATGAATCCATATACAGTCCCAAGTCCATGGCCATATATTCTTCCTCTATAGAGGAACGCAAAACAACATACTGCTTTTTACTTTTCCAGGAGATATGATGACAACCATGAAAATTACACAAACTAGTAGTAGAGGGACCATCATAAGATCCTCTACGATCTGAATCGGTGTAGCTATGTAATCCTCTAGGTTGAGGTCCTACTATATAAAATAACCCAAGTCCAGGAGAAGACTTCAGATACCGCAAAAGGTAATATACCACATATAACTGAGTCTGACAGGGTTTCTGCATAAACTAACTAACTCTCCTAATAACAATTGATGCATCGGGTCTAGTATTAATTAATAAATTAGACAACCCACAAAACACTAATATATAGACGAATATTTCAAAGGTTCACCACTATCATATATAAGCTTTAAATTAGGAATCATAGGAGATAAAGTTGGTTTACACCTAATCATTCTTGTATCCACCAGAAGATCTAAAGCATACTTTATCTATGAAAGAGAAATCCCAAAACTAGACCTTGCCGCTCCAATGCTAAAAAAATAACGAAGTTGATTGAGGTCTTTCACATCGAACGCATATCCTAAATGAGCCTTAACTTGTGCAATTCCTATAAAATCATCTCTAGTAATAATAATATCATCTACATACACAAGTAAGATCAAACTCTTCCTATATGAATCCCATCTGATGTAAAAAGTATGGTCAGAATGGCACCGAGTAAATCCAAATCCAATGATAGACCCACTAAATGTCGAGAACCATGCGCGTGGTGACTATTTTAGCCCATATAGTGATTTGTAGAGACAATAGACTTTTCCAGCATACTCCCCCTCACCAAGAAAGATGGGTGGAGGATCCATGCGGATGACCTCATCAAGGTTGCCAAAAAGAAAATCATTTGTGACATCAAGTTGGTGAAGTATACAAAAGGATAAAGAAACCAATGAGATCAATAAGATAACAGTGCTATGTTTTGTAAATAGAATGAAGGTAGCACCAAAATATTTTCCCCAAATATGAGTAAAGCCCTTTGCAATAAGGTGAAACTTATACATATCCGCTGTCCCATTAGCTAGGAACTTAAGTTTATAGAACCACTTATAGCCAACTATCTTAGACCCTCTAAGTAAAGGAACCATGTCCCAAGTATGATTACGTTTTCAAACATCCATCTCAAACTGCATAGCTTCAACCTATTGTAAAGCCTAAAAAGCATCAGAAATAGTACTTGGGATACGAGTGGAGGAAGTAGCCATAATAAAAGCGCGATAAGGACCTAAAAACCCTCATAAGAAATAAACTTTGAGATATAATGTTTTGTAGAAAAAGCATGAATCGGATCTCTACACTCCTGAGGGAGTACCGAGGTTAAGGGTATGGAGTAACAAGGTCATCATCTGCAAGCTCATTAGTAAGTTCAATAAGATGTTGAATTGAATGAGAAGTGTTACTTAGTGAGGAGGGGATAATGACAGGAAAGATGTGTGAGCGTGGGCGACGGGAATACACCTATACATGTTTATTAGCTGGAGAGATAGGATTAGTATAATCAAACAAAGTTAGAAAGTAAACAATATATGAGTCCTAAGGAGGTGGAGTTGAAAAATGGCCAGAAATAGAGTGACCAAATAATGGCGTATTTTCATAAAATGTGACATCTAAAATATCTAACATACGATGAGAGATGGGGTCATAACAACGATACCCTTTATACATATTAAAATATCCTACAAAAATGAAAGGAATAGCATAATCATCAAGCCTAGTGAGAGTTGAAGTTTTATTATGAACAAAGCAAGTGCAACCAAACATGTACGAAATTATAGAATAACGAATCTTATCAGGATACATAATTTGTAACGGGATGTTATTATTAATGACCCAACATGGAGCATGATTCAAAAGATAAGTTGCCATCAAAATAGCTAAGTGCCAATAATATTGAGGAACCTACTTCTCCCGTAATAGACAACAGACAACCCCATGAGATTTTTTTTTTTCACCAACCTTATTTTGTTGAGGAGTATATGGGCAAGTGAGCTGCAAAATAATACCTTATTTGTTAACACGAGAGATAAACTCGTTGGAGATGTACTCTTTAGCATTATTATATCGAATCCCTTTAACAACAATTAATAAATTGAGTTTTGACAAGTTGTAAGAACTGTGTAAAAAGGGGTAGCATATCAGATGTTTTATGAAGTAAATAAATCCAGGTACACCTCGAGTAGTCACCAATAAAAGTGACATAATATAGATGCTGATAAAAAGTTGTAACAGATGATGGGCCTAAAATATCATAATGTATTAGATCAAAAGCACAAAGAGTATGATACATGCGAGGGATATAATTAGTTCTAGTATGCTTAGTTAAAGAGCAGACAATACATAAGAATTTTAAACAAATTGAAGCTTTAATTAAGTCGGGAAACAAAACATGTCCTTAACGATCATGCCATAAATGTATTGTTTGAGAAGAAAACATAACGGCCTGAATTAGGCAACACACTAGCATGAAAAATGAAAGTAAGGGGTGGAAATGGTGAAACTAGTGGAGTAGCCTCAAAATCGTAGATCCTATTACGCTCATATCCCCTACCAAAAATCCTCCCCATACGCAGGTCCTGAAGATAACACCAATCAGACGAGAAAATAACATCACAATTAAAACTTCTTGCTAAATGATTAATAGATAAGAAGTTCATAGCAAGATTAGGTATAAGTAAAATTGAGTGTAAAGTAATATATATATATATATCCTTCTCGTCTGTCATATCATCACTAGCACCAGAATCCATAACCCAAGTAAGAGGAGTGTCAGTTGTGTGAGCACATTATGCTCAAGGAGTACCTGAGGAGGATGCAGTCATTTTAGTATGCCTATTAATAGGAGCTTGATGATAACCCAATAAATGGAGAATTTGATCCATCTTAGAACTAATAGATTTCTCAATCTTGTCATTGAGATCATCAAGAGTACAGAAATGAGAATCAGTGGAACCTTCAATAATGGCAGCTATACGAGTTTTTACCTTCTTAATTCTCAACTCAGGATACAATTTGAAGAAGTTGAGCTTCGCATGCCCCTCTCTACCATAATGCTCAAAGACCATTTTCTTCTTTTTAGGATGTGTACCCCAACATAGAAAAAGAAGAACCCAAATACTGATTCCCTGTATTAGTTATACAAGCCATCTGATCAATTACAAAAGGAGACTTAGATATCACCACAGATGAGCATGTAAGATTGAGGTTCCGTTTATACCTCTCACACATTGCATACACTTCACCTAGTGGAGGAAGGGGTATAATGTTAAAACTTTTTATCCAAGGAATCTCAAAATTAGTCCCAATGCCCATTAAGAACTGGTAAACCCTTTTTCTTCTCTTCCCAAACTATAAGTGATCATGCAGTCTGTACGATAAGACCTACTATGTCATCTAAAACATGATACGAAGCATACTCCTTCAATCTTTGAGTCGGATAGATATAAAATGTTAAAACCAAATCATTACATTGAGAGTCATGTGATATCTCCTTACACACTTAAAATATTTGAACCTTATTGTGTTGATTAGAGTACATAACAGTCATAACCTTTAATAGGAGCAAAATAGACTCATAAAACTAAAAAATCTCATAAACACTCGACTCTGTAAAGTTGAACATCCACCCAAAATAGTTCAATAGGTAACAAAACACTGACTGAAGGTTGGATCAGATTCCTTTGGCTTTGAAATCTTACCAAGAAGCCAATCAAATTTTCCTTCTATACTATAGAATAAATGGAATGATCAAGACCGCGATGAAAAGTTTCGTCCATTAAGTACCTAAGTCGTGACTTTCTGCGAGGGTGCACGGTAAGTGGTCATTAAATCAAATAATGGATTCTTTACTTTGACAGTTCCCTCGTCAGACATTGTGCACCAAATCAGTAATAAGACCGATAATTATGAATTCATAAGTAATAACAATTACTCAAATAAATCCATAAAAAATAGCTCACAAAAATAGTGACATGGCCACTAAAAAATTAACGGAGAAGTAACAAAGAAATCTCTCGATTAAAAGAAATGAAAGGTGATTGAATTATACCTTCAATTGCATATAATCAATGAAGAAAGAACTTGAAATAGCCATAAACGTGTGCTTCTCTAGATGACTAAAAATCATAGAAATAATCTACCACATCATAGGTTTATTATAAGAGTATCTTTATTCAAGATAAATCACCCCCAAAAAACCAGAAAAATGCTCAAAAAATTAAAACCCTAGGTATATTGAAGTCGGAATCCAAACCCTAAGGGTAGGGTGTGAAACTCTGCCTAATTAAATATTGGGTGATCAGTCCTTTATTAAATCAAATCAAAGTGTCTGGTTGGTTCATTCTTAGCATCACTGTAGAAAAAAAAATCTTTATTAATCACCTAACAAATAATTAAGCTAAGTGTCAAAACATTTCATTTTAGAGATTAAGTCCTATTGCTATGATTTAATAAACAAAACCAGGTTAGAGAACACGAATAAGATTAAAAACCAAACCATCCAAATGAAAGAAACATGCTAGATAAATCAATCCAAATAAAATATCCCAAGTCGTAGGAAAATGTAATAATCAAACGCAATCCCAAATAAAACAGGATACAGAAATAAATCAAGAGTACAAATATCTATGAACTTGATAAAAACTGAAAATGGGCGACACATGCCCTATCTAATGATAACTAAATAGAAGACTAAGAAGACAAGTATGAAGTTGTCTAATGTAAGAATCTGCAACTCCCACACTAGCTGTAGCACGTCAACAGTACAAAGATCTTAGTCTGACGCCCCTGTGGCCGAGTACCTGTAATACATATCTTAAAATAGTTTAGCAAGTATTTAAAATGCTTCCCAGTTGATATTACATACATGTTAGTACCTAGACACTCACTTGGGAATTCTCACCCCTCAGCCAGTGTGCACACCTAATGTACTAACGAACTAATCTGGACAAAGCTTACCCAATACTCTAGTCTACTTTAATTTCCCCTCACCAAATTTTTTTTTAAGCAATCGCATGATTATATTTTATATCAGATAACCTTTTCTTATGAATATATTAGGCCAGTTATATTCGACTCGATACAGACTTAAGTTCGCAACCACTTATTTAATTTACTATGAATTATTCAATTCGTATCTACTTACAAGCACAATAGATTAATCACATGTATATATATTTATCACTCATAATATATACACTAATAAGGCACCCCACATAAATCTATGGTGACGACATACTCTCCTATCAAGTCCCCGTATCTCTCGTACAAAGGGAAATACTAGTCCAGAATCACTCTTGAACTGTATTAACACAAAACACACATATTGGAGGCAAAGCATAGTTCCTAGTCACTAGAGGTCAGCACATACCCTAACGTATCTTCGGACCATCTGACTATCATTCTCAGATAGCTTGTATCAAGGATCCTATGTTCTAGGGAACAAGTCGATACCCCCCATTAGGTCCAATGGAGATAAGACTGTCATAGCGTGGAAGCCTCCATGATAGCAAGTAGCGTGGGTATGATTACACACCAATAAATAACATTATATATATATATATATATATATATATATATATATATATATATATATATTCACATTGTTCATTAAGGTACGCCCATGACCCATAATAATATTCTAACCATACGTGGTACATATCACCCGATTCCTACGTTTAATTGAACCATTTCTTGTTATTTTCAATTACCGCCATTTCTATATACTTATCGTCCCTAGAAGTGCTTCATCTTAATAGATGTAAATTCAATAGGTGTACCCTCACTACCCTACTGGTATAATTCCTTCTTGAGTCTCACAAGACCTAACTTAACGTATACACGATTTTTACTTAATTTTATGCCCCCGATATCCCACATTTACATCTCGCATATGTTGTATGTCTCAAACCCTACTTAGACCTTAGTGGTCCTTCCAATGTCCCTTTATGATCTTTAACTTATATCCAAGGGTTGTTACGCATTGGGATTGAATAATCGTTAAAAGGGGAAAAAGTTTCAGTTTACGGGAGGGGTCGATCGATCGATGAAAGGGGGTCGATCGATCAATCTAGTCGATCGATCGACATTATTGAGTCGATTGATCGATCAAGTAGGTGTTGGCCCAGTTTTCTGCCATTTTAACCTACGAGTTTCATCCAATATAAATCCTCAAACCTCCATTAACATGTCCTAAACTCCCAACCAAACATCATGAACGTTATATAAACCAATATAGAAGATTTCTAATGTAAAATATTCAGAAATTCATCAAGAATAGTCATCAAAGGGGCGTTAATTCAAGAATTTAGCATTTAACCATAGTTCATCCATTTTTCTCCAGAATTCATTTAAATTTCCAGATTTATATCCTTACTGGGCATCAATTTCATGGATACTATATTACATATGGCATATATCCATCCTCACATGTTTTTTACTCCAGATTTGCAATAATGATCTCCCAAACAACATTTTATTTTCAAGATGACATGAGATGATTAATTCCTACACTAGCATAGATGTGTTATCAACTAAAGAACAATAAGTTAGATACTTTCTTGGAAATCGAAGGTCTGATTCTACATATTAGAGTGGTATAGGAATGATCCCCTTCTTCCAATCTACGCGTTGGTAGTGGATTTGGTGAGAGTGGTGTACGGTTAGTGGCTCTCCTCCTTGGAAGCCTTCTCTCTTCCTTAGCCTCTCTGCAACTCCAAGATTTCTAACCCTCGAGGACTATGACTCTCATCAGATATAACACTCCTATTTTCGTCCATGACTAAGGATGGGTAATTACCAAAATGCCCTCCGGGTTACCGGTTAGGCCTAAAAATGTCCCGAGACCCAAACTAAAACCTCAAATACACTTTTCTGACTAACTCGACCCTGCCGTACATATTGACGCAATCAAATGACCATACGAGCGACTTATAATTAATTCAATTTTATTCCATTAATTTAGTCCCAACACGATACACGCTCGTCCCGACTTAATTTCTATAATTGTCGTATTATTCACTCGCGACAATTTCTAATAAATTCAATCTTATATATTAATTTACTCATCTAGTAATTTTCAACATTATTCTTACCAATAATTACTAACTCTCGTCACTCTAGTAAATATTTAATTTAAAATCTGGATTAAAATTAAATTAATTTATCCCAATTAAATTTAAATAATCCCATAATTAAATGCCATAAAAATACCGAGTATTATATACTTCCACCCTAATAACGAAATTTCGTCCCGAAATTCGAAAAAGTAAGGCATACCTGGTAAAAACAAGTTTCCTCTAGTACTCAAAACTAACTTCAAAGTAAGGCTCAATCACTATAGCCTCCGCTTCACAACAAGCTTATTTAACACTCTCGACACTTTATTTGTTATAGGGTCACTTCTCAATAACATCACCTCATCTTGTGCTCCTACCAAAAAACATTCGAATAAGTCTAGCCTATACATCATTGGCCCCATTATCTCAATATTATTAGGAGGCCTTACTTCACTACGTGTCAACTACTCGTATTTATCTAAACACAAAGCTCCCATCCTGAGAGAAACCATATGAACATCTGACTACTCTTGTCAGTTCTTTGAATATCGATTTCCAGTGATGTAATTCTTACGATAGCCAAAATCCACCTAAGATAGTCTGCAGAAATTCCTCTATAGTCATCGAACTCTAACTCGACCAATCCGAAATTCTGATTATCCGTTCACCTCTAAACAACCAGAGGGAGAATAGTTAAGGTTTTTCCACATAAAACTTCAATAAGAATCTTGTCCATAATAAACATATACGAGTGTTTACACACTACATTATCATTAGGTAACATCTTCTCCAAATTATCGTAATATGCTTCACTTACTATCTATAATTATTGCGGATATGAAATGACCACAATGGGTCCAAAATTACATTCATACCGCTCCACTAGTCGTTTATCACCTTTTGCCTACTCCTCGAGCTATCGGTGATACAATCTGCTCGAAACAAAATGTTATCCTCACTGCTTCCTAAAATCCTATATCAAAGGTGGGGTTTAGGGATCTCATCTTAGTTCAGAATAATATGAGGTAGGACCACTTACTAGTGCAATCCTTCCTTTTAAAGAAAGACTAGGGCATACTGTTTAATATTGTAAATCACCCAAGAGAGTAACAATTAATTTCTTTTAGGTCAAGTTGTTCCACACATTCGAAGGGACTCGTGACCTTGTCTTAAGGTTGGAAACCCATTAAAGAAATTTACCAAATTGACTGCCCTTTTCCATTACAGGAATCACCGGCTTGCTACAAAATTCTCTGGTTGATCCTCTTGCTCCAACTAATTTTTATCTATGAGAGGTGTACTCGGATACTACTCTATACGTCCCACCTAACATCGACTCCCACTTATAATGTCTCACATTAAGTGATACTTAATACTCCCATTCTTTCCTTAGCATATACCGAAAGTTCTGACCCGTGCAATTTTCTCCACGATGTGCATTTCTGGACTTTTTATACCATACTACCATCATCATTCTATCTACGCGCAATTCACTCTCAATTTTTAACTAGGAAAACTCCGCTCCAAGTGTTTTCCATAATAGTTAAATTTTACTCTTCTCAAGGAATACCCCTTTTTAAATAGCTTCCCACAGCCTTTTAACCTAATTCGGGTATGCTATACTGATTGCACACGTATATATGGATTATCGTCATTCTCATATGATGCCTAATACACTTTACCATTTTTAGTTCGTTATATTAGTCCCATAGGCATATATTTCACACATCTATTCTCATGCACCTTTAACCCAGACGATTCTGACATCATCTAACCAAGATGCCCATACACCCTATAAACCGTGCCTACTGGCATAAGCATCACATATGTTTCACACATAACACTCAATTATTTATTTCCTTTATATTCACAATGTGGCTATATCACTTGGGTATTCCCAATCACCCCAAAAATTGAAATTTTAAATCCTCCTGAACATCATTCCACCTTTTAACTCGTGGTGATAAAATAAAATTTTCAATGCTTTCTTACCACACAATCGGTTCCACTAGCCTTAAATCCTAATTTAACTTCCAACTTATAGTTATAACTACCCGCTCCTATAGCGATCGAGGTACCGGACTCATGGACTAATGACCAAACATCTCCCTACTTCCAACCTTACGCTAAGTTTCATGCATGGGATGTCTCATAAAGCGAAATCCAAATAAGAAACCTCTCGATACACTACTACCTAGCATCGTCATTATCGAAATCCTTCAGGTCCTCCGTCCATAACATGAACCCCTATATTCCCGTCTCTTGGCATAAAATCTACATCTTCTCCCGTAATTACACTTGAGCAAAGAAATTTTCGCCAATTGCACTATCGCTTAGCATTGGTGGTAATCACATTCCATAAACCTCGTACACATATAATCGGGACTCTTGAAATCCTGTCCCCAAACAAATTAATATAATCTTAACTCCCGCGTCTCTAAAGTATAGATATAACAATGCGCTCTTCCTATCACCAAGTCTTGAGCACTAACATAATAATGAGTTAAATCTTTTCGCTCAACAGGAAGCCTAATACTCACCGAATCAAGATAATAAAGTCCTTACACACCCCATGACTAAGCGTCTCGATACCACTATACCCTTCGAAGTCTCTATAATATATGACATACATGCAAGACCCACCCTCTCATCAGGCCTCGCCTGAACAAAACATCATACACTATAAAAGCAACCCTGATGGACTTGTGATATCCTCCCACTATCGGTCTAATTAGTACTATAAAACCATAATCAAGATAATATCATACTCGTATAACACATCACTAAAACGGGTAACCTCAATAAGGTATATACCACTAACAATATACCCATTCATCCTCCTCGGATAACACTAAAGATAATCCTGCTATACTAGGGAAAACATTCACATAGTAATAAGTTTATTATCGATATACGCATTAAACTCATCTCACGTACGAACCTAACAATAATCAAAATATAGTGACTCTCTCACGTCCCATAAATAACATCTCATCCTCCGAGGGTAAAGCTCATAGTTCTAACCTTCCAATTGCGTTGGCTGCTCAAATGGTTTTCGGACATAACACGCTTGTCTGAACCAAAACAAAAACTACTTTAATCATTTCCCCTTACTAGCCACCATACTCTTGTCCCTTTACCTAGTTCGGGAAAAATTAATGCATGTGGTTTCACTCTCCACAAATACCTCTATGAGTAATCCACTTATCACCGGTCACACTGAAAATATTAGGGTTATCCTTCTCTCAAACTTTGGTAGGTTCGATCCTAATGCTACCCCCGTTGTTTCTTTAGATTTGGTGGCCCTAATGGACACACTACTGGCTTTGACAACCCTTACTGAATTCACCATCGCTTGGTAAGAATTCGGTTACCCGAATTATTTAAACGGGTCCCCTAATGGGTCTCCCCCTTACGACTTTCACTAACTGCATTTCTTATAGTCTTACTCTCCAACTAAATCTTTCGATTCCTTTAGCTCCTTCACAAATAAGCGTTAACATCTCTATAGACAATGCGTGACATTGTCACCACATGGATCGACTGTCCAGCAGAATTCCCTTTCAATGTTGTCAAATTTTCTTACGAGTCGATTTCCCACTTGCAATCCTCTTCTCCATTTGTATCTACTTCTTCAAGAATAAGATTCTCTAAATAAATAAATTTATTTTCACACATGGACCTCTGTCCATCCCTCCTGTGATGAGTTCAGAACAACATTCACATCTTAACATGGACACCTGATGAAGGAACTTGCGATCAAATCGTAAACCATACCTAAGATCCTTCCATTGACATAATATTCCACTTCTAAATATGGTGGTTGACTCCCACCATTATAACTTTGCTCCGACAAGTGAAGAAAAATTTTACCCCAAATTTTCACTCCTCGTTACCCACTCTGCTATAAGTCCAAGTCCTTGGATATTTTACCTTCGTTGGTTAACACACACAATTCTTGAATTTTTAGATCTTCCACTGATGGTTCTCCTTAATTCTATATATGTCTCTCTCCCAATCATACCACATTGGGTGAGTCAAATTTTCCACCACTTTTGACTATAGCGGCACTGGGAAATCATATGCTGCGCCCTAGCTATCTTTATAGTCCTAGATTCTCGTCCCATAATAGGGTTGACCTCGACTATGGTCATCATCCTCGAATATACTCTACAACCTCGACTAAGCCATGCCTTCTGTTGTCTGCCCAACGGCCCTCGCCTATCATACTTCTTTGTTCGAACACGCCTGAACGCAAGTAAGATTCACTAATATATATACGTTATAGCAGGAGAATGAAATCTCGCCATAGAAATCAACAATACTAAATATAGGAACCTACATCAAACAAATCAACGCTGGAAGCAAAATAAGTCGCACAGATCCTAAGGACACTAGAACGTGATGCTCTGATACCACTTATGATGCCCTGCCTAATTAAATACCGGGTGATTAGTCCTTTATTAAATTAAATCAAAGTGTCCGGTTGGTTCATTCTTAGCATCACTGTCCAAAAATAATTTTTCTTTATTAGTCACCAAACAAATAATTAAGCTAAGTGTAAAAACATTTCATTTTAGAGATTAAGTCCTATTGTTATGATTTAATATACGAAATCATTTTTGTGAACACGAATAATTTTAAAAACCAAGCCATCGAAATGAAAGAAACATGCTAGATAAATCAATCCAAATAAAATATCCCAAGTTGTAGGACATTGTTATAATCAAAAGAAATCCCATCTAAAACAGAATACTGAAATAAATCTAGACTACAAATCTATCTGAACTAGATAAAAACTGCAAATGGGCGACACATGCCCTATCTAATGATGACTAAATAAAAGACTAAGAAGATAAGGATGAAGTCGTTGAGAGTGCAGCTACAGCGGAAATATTGCGACTTCTCAAATAAAATCCATTTTTTAATTAAACCCAAATTTTAGTTAAACCCTAAGACATGCATCTAGATGATTTATCAAATAAAATATAGCATGCAGGATAAAAACAAACAATTTCAGGAAAAATCCCCCAAATGGGCAAAACCTTTTATTTTCACTATAATTTGTAAGAAAACGGCTTACAATCGGATTACAATGAAAATACAGTGACTAAGAATTACCCTCAGGTATCGGATTCTGTAGTCGGCGGCTGGAAATATCCCTTTCCAGGAGGGCATCAATGAATCCACACGCGGCGAACCCACATGAACCTCAGTCCAATCAACAAAGGAAGAACCGCAGCACTCCTCAATGACACGCAGCCATGAAACTTTGTAGAGACTCCCTCAGCAATGACACGCAGCCCTCGGTTGCAAAGATCTCCCCACAAAGATGAACAACAACAAAGTTTGTGTTCTAGGGTTCTAAAAGATTCACAAAAGTAATTGGGATTTTTGTGTGAATAAAAAAGATGTTTTGCACATCAAAAAGGTGAAGACTTAGAGTATTTAGGACTCTGAAAATCGTCTTTAAAAGTCTTAAAAAATAACTCCCCGAAGTTGGCTTTAAATAGGAAAACTTTGAGCCTAAAAAAATCTGCAGCGAATCTGGCCGAATTTATCCCAGTCGGACCGGTCCGGTTCTGAGGCGGATCGGTCCGGTCAAGCGGATCGGTTCTTTTATTTTTGCCTTCATCGGTTCGCTTGCGGTCCGGGGTATATTGGATCTGCAGCAAGTGGATCGGTCCGGTTGAGGGGCAGACTGGTCCGGTTGCGGATCGGTCCGGTAGGGGGCGGACCGGTCCGGTTTTCCCAGAAAAATAAAATTCTTTTAAAAGCCTCAATTTGTTTTAAAAACTTACTTCTTATTTTTATAAAAACATTTTATAAAAATTTCCCAATACTAAATATGAACTTTAATGAACGTAAAAACAAAATTTTACCAAGTTCATTCTCGCAGAGGCTATGATGGTGAAGACGCTTTGATATTCGGATCCCTTGATGTAGATGCGATCTTGAGTTTCTTCAACGGTGTAACGGCGCACGACATACAAATTGATAATGGACAAAAATGTTCTTACAAATCTCCCCCTATGTCTATGCCGGTACATACATAAAAAATATCCGAATTATCAACTAATGACCTATACAAATCTACCCTCCCATGAACCCTAAAGATGGAAAGATACAAAGGTATAAATCTTCATCGTTTGTTCTTCAATCTTCAACAATCATCAAATCTCAAAGATTTTCTCATCATGGTGTGCAACATATTGATCTTCAATCTTTATACCTACACACATGAGACAAAGCAAATACCACTTGACATATCGAGTTTGAAATGAGATAACATGGATATCAATATATGATAAAAACATAAGCAACATCTCAAAAACTCCCCCAAAATTCAAACTCCCCCATAATATGATAATTCTTTCTCCCCCTTTTTATGATGTCCCCAAATAGACAAATGAGAAGAATGAATCAAATAAGCACAATCGGGGTGCCACGGTACACAAAAAAAACAGAAACTATTTTTGAATATTTCAAAATTTTTCATACAAAGATAGGATACCAATATGAACAAATATGATACAAAAATCACACCATGGATTTAAACTCAAACAACCAAGTCATGGAAATGGAATGAATGGGTGTGAACACATTCGATAGGTAAATCAACTCAATCAATCATATGTTCACGATGCATATGTGTACCCCTAACGAATGAACATCAAAAGTATCCTTAGGTGAAAAAATTGTTGAATTTAGATGACATCGTCTTATGCAAATCAACAAATCAAAGTCAAAGTGATTTTCACACCAATAACGTCCAAAACTATGTAGCGCATTTTTAAGCAATTCAAGGACGTGCAATCCCGTTTTAAATTCTCCAACCAAACTCCCTCATATATATATTCTATTAGAGGTGATCTAAATTCTCAAACTTTGGAGAATTGGTGCAAAAACCTACATGGCCCCCTTTTGGCATGAATATGTTTTTATTGCCTTTAAATTTTTTTTGGGCTCTTTTAACCTCTTTGGACCTCGGATAATAAAATTCCTCAATTTTTTAGGTCCAATTTAACGGTGGCTTTTGCGCAAAGGATAGATAATTACCTTTCGCAGCCCCTCCCCGTTATAAAATAAAGCACACAGACTCACAAAACGGTTTTTATATGCACAATTTCCTTATCAAAATTTATCGCGCTTGGTTCGTTTTAAGGACAGTATTGAAGTGAAAACACCCAACCAACATGTGATAAGACAAGCACAATAATCAAACAAATCCGTGCATGTGTGCGATAAAGGAAACATGAGTCAATCATGTAGGAAGAACCACTTAATCACATCTTAATGACTCCAAACATTATAAAGCACAAGGATGAATTGACCTATTGTCTCAAAACACTATCAAACAGTCACATGAAAAAAATGGAATGATGTTGTGACTTGGTCATCCAAAGAGTTCATCCATAAATGGTGCAAACAAAAAACAAAAATCTGTTTGGATTTGCTCAAAATTTTATCAAAATAAAATCTTTTTGTAGTTTTTAAAAAAATTCAAAAACAAGAATTTATACAAAAAGTACAAGTCATCACACTAGTAAAAATATATCATGAAACCACAACTAGTGTATGACAAACATGCAATCACAATCAACCAAAAGATTTCACATGGGGTGAATCACGTGCAAGCAAACGGGAATCGTGGACAAATAAACCATAAGCCTCTAAATCCGATTTTCTAACCCAAATTGATGTGTAACGAAGTGTGGGGGTTTTGGGAATCGAATTTATTCTTTCATTAACCTTCCTAGGTCCATTTAAAAGCTTGTAAAAAAATCGCCTAAGAAGACCTTGCCTATCGCAATGTGTGCAAGTGTAAATCGGGCGGTGTGTGTTACCTAAAGGTGGCCCTCTCCTCAAATTTATCGGTTGCTCTTTCCGAATTTGCCTAGGTGGGTCTCTCCTAATGATCCTAGAAGGTTCTCTCACAATGTTCTTAAGGGGTGCTTTCCTAACAACTTTAGGTGCCTCTTTCTTAACAAACCTAGGAGGCTCTCTCACACGTGTGGGAATGGGTGCAACATATTTTTCAAGCCCAATCCCACCCCTATCAGTTTTGATCTCGACTGTTCCTAAAATCTTATCAAGTTTTTCAGACCTAGACTCCAAATCAAATTTCACTTTACTTGAATCTTTCAATTTCACCTCAAGTTCACCTATCCTAGATTCAAGTACTCGTTTAGAATCCTCAAACTCTAAAAGCTCCTTTTTCATAGTCTCCATCAACCCTCTAAGACTATCTCTCTCACCCTCGACGTACTCAAGCTTCTCTTTCAAAATTTTCACATGAGCCCTAAGTTCTTCAACTAAAAAATCATTATTTTTTATGGCACACTCTTTCAATTGAGCTTTCAATTTCAAATTTTCTTTCTTTGTTTTCAAAGTTTCAGCATAAAGTTCATTGAAAGCAGTTTGCAAGTCATGCTCATCTACACTTTCCTCCTCACTTTCATCCACACTCCCATCACCCTCACTATCATCACTAATCACATGGATGGGAAACTCTCGCCTAGAAGCATAAAAAACTTCTTCTTCCGAATCACAATCACTAAGGGTAGAAACATAAGAAATCGGTTTATTCAATTTCATCTTTAAATTTGTGGTACACTCATGTAAGGTGTGACCAACACCCTCACAACAAGGACACCTCTTAGATTCGTTTTCAACAGAAGATTTAAAACAAGAGTTCGTGTGAATTTTCCAATTAATTTTTTCAAAAATTTGACATCGAAGATCATCAAAACAATCAAAAGCCATTTTAGTGTAAAAACATTTCATTTTAGAGATTAAGTCCTATTGTTATGATTTAATATACGAAATCATTTTTGTGAACACGAATAATTTTAAAAACCACGCCATCCAAATGAAAGAAACATGCTAGATAAATCAATCCAAATAAAATATCCCAAGTTGTAGGACATTGTTATAATCAAAAGAAATCCCATCTAAAACAGAATACTGAAATAAATCTAGACTACAAATCTATCTGAACTAGATAAAAACTGCAAATGGGCGACACATGCCCTATCTAATGATGACTAAATAAAAGACTAAGAAGATAAGGATGAAGTCGTTGAGAGTGCAGCTACAGCGGAAATATTGCGACTTCTCAAATAAAATCCAGTTTTTAATTAAACCCAAATTTTAGTTAAATCCTAAGACATGCATCTAGATGATTTATCAAATAAAATATAGCATGCAGGATAAAAACAAACAATTTCAGGAAAAATCCCCCAAAGGGGCAAAACCTTTTATTTTCACTATAATTTGTAAGAAAACGGCTTACAATCGGATTACAATGAAAATACAGTGACTAAGAATTACCGTCAGGTATCGGATTCTGTAGTCGTCGGCTGGAAATATCCCTTTCCCGGAGGGCAGCAATGAATCCACACGCAGCGAACCCACATGAACCTAAGTCCAATCAACAAAGGAAGAACCGCAGCACTCCTCAATGACACGCAGCCATGAAACTTTGTAGAGACTCCCTCAGCAATGACACGCATCCCTCGGTTGCAAAGATCTCCCGACAAAGATGAACAACAACAAAGTTTGTGTTCTAGGGTTCCAAAAGATTCACAAAAGTAATTGGGATTTTTGTGTGAATCAAAAAGATGTTTTGCACATCAAAAAGGTGAAGACTTAGAGTATTTAGGACTCTGAAAATCGTCTTTAAAAGTCTTAAAAAATAACTCCCCCGAAGTTGGCTTTAAATAGGAAAACTTTGAGCCTAAAAAAATCTGCAGCGAATCTGGCCGAATTTATCCCAGTCGGACCGGTCCGGTTCTGAGGCGGATTGGTCCGGTCAAGCGGATCGGTTCTTTTATTTTGGCCTTCATCGGTTCGCTTGCGGTCCGGGGTATACTGGATCTGCAGCAAGCGGATCGGTCCGGTTGAGGGGCAGACCGGTCCGGTAGGGGGCGGACCGGTCCGGTTTTCCCAGAAAAATAAAATTCTTTTAAAAGCCTCAATTTGCTTTAAAAACTTACTTCTTATTTTTATAAAAACATTTTATAAAAATTTCCCAATACTAAATATGAACTTTAATGAACGTAAAAACAAAATTTTACCAAGTTCATTCTCGCAGAGGCTATGATGGTGAAGACGCTTTGATATTCGGATCCGTTGATGTAGATGCGATCTTGAGTTTCTTCAACGGTGTAACGGCGCACGACATACAAATTGATAATGGACAAAAATGTCCTTACAGTCGTCTACTGCAAGGACCTGCAACTCCCACACTAGCAGAAGCACGTCAACAGTCCAAAGATCTAAGCCTGACACCTCTGTGGCTGGGCGCTTATAATATATATATATATATATATATATATATATATATATATATATATATATATATATATATATATATATACACACACACGAGAAGGAAGAGATGACAGGAAACGGGTCAGAGCCCGAGTGTAAAACAACTTTAAAATAGTTAGTGTATTTAAAATGCTTCCCAGTTGATATTACATAAATGTTAGTACCTCGACACTCACATGGAAATTCTCACCCCTCAGCTAATGTGCATGCCTAACGTACTAACGAAATAATCTGGGTAAAGTTAACCCAATACTCTAGTCTACTTCAATTTCCCCTCACCAAATTTTGTTTCAAATAATCGCATGATTATACATTATATCAGATAACCTTTTCTTATAAATATATTAGGTCAGTTATATTCGTCTCAATACAGACTTAAGTTCGCAATCACTTATTTCATTTACTAGGAATTATTCAATTCATATCTACTTACAAGAACAGTAGATTAATCACAGGTATATATATTTATCACTCATAATATATATACTAATAAGGCACCCGATATAAATCTATGGTGTCGGTATACTCTACTATCAACCCCCGTATCTCTCGTTTAAAGGGAAATACTAGTCCGGAATCACTCTCGAACTATATTAACATAAAACACACATATTGGAGGCGAAGCATAGTTCCCAGTCACTAAGATGTCATCACATACCCTCACATCTCTTAGGACCATCTGACTATCATTCTCAGATAGCCTGTATCAAGGATCCTATGTTCTAGGGTACAAATCAATATCCCCCATAAAAGTCCACTCGAGATAAGACTATCCGGGCGTGAAAACCTCGGTGATAGCAAGTATCATTGGTATGATTACACACAAATAAAAAAACATTATATATATATACACACATGCAGTTGGCTATATATATATATATATATATATATATATATATATATATATATATATATATATATATATATATATATATTCTCACATTGTTTATTAAGGTACACCCACGACCCATAATAATATTCTAACCATATGTGGTACATATCACCCAAGCCCTACGTTTAATTTAACCATTTCTTTTTATTTTCAATTACCGACATTCCTATGTACTTCTCGTCCCTCGAAGTGCTTCATCTTAATAGATGTAAATTCATTAGGTTTACCCTCACTACCCTATTGGTCTAATTCCTTCTTCAGTCTCACAAGACCTAACTTTGAAAATGCCACTTAAGACATTTAATACAAGATTAAACTATTAAAATGGCTCTGAACTGTTTGTTGAAGAAACTCTTTTAATCAAAACAAAACTTAACACAAGATGTGTTTAAAAAGATTATCGAAATAGTTTGAATGAGTTTAAACGAATTATTTCAGATCTTGAATAAACCAGTTTTGAAAAACAAAACTTAAACTATTAAATCAACACAGCTAGGAAGAAGGTGATGAGAAAATGAGGTAGTACACAATAATATTTTTAACATGGTAACCCCCCTCCCTCCCCCTCCCCCCCCCCCCCCCCCCCCCCAATTGGGAAAAAATCCACGGTGACCTCAACGTCACAAAATAAAAAATACAATAAAATCACATTAACAAATTACAAGCTATTTAACAATCAAACCACACAAACACTCCTAAACTAATTTCAGAATCGTTACCAACTCCTCTGGATTAGATCTGACTTCTCCGAAGCTTGTTGTTGTTGATGTTCTCTCCAGCTTCGTAACTTTACTCGATTCCGGCTTTACGTTGACTCAAATAAGTTCAAGATCATACATCCAACATTTTAAGTGTGGTAGAGTGAACGTGTAGTGGGGATGTGCTCTCTAAAATATGCATGTAACACACTCACATTTAATAAAGACATAATGATTTAACAAATTACAGAATCACTAGTTATGTAAGATATTCTAAAATCGGTTTAGTCAAAACTAAATCAGACTTTTAGGCCTTGCAAAATAATCGCAGATCAAGAGGGAATATTTTTGTGAAATATCCAAGATCCTAACACTTTTTTGTTTTGAAAATATTATATTGAAAATGCAAACCCCAATCAAGATCTCAAAACTAGATCTTAGTCTGATAGTTTAAATAAAATGAAATCATAATGAAAATTGTTAGTTTAGGTTTTGAAAACATAAAATCAGTTTTTAAATAACCTATAAGTAAGATTTCTCGAAATAAAAAATCAAGATAGAAAACTATCTATATTATTTGTATCTCAAAGACGAGATCTCAAGTTTCTATGTAGAGAAACTGAAAACTTTACCAACGTGACTAAGTTGGAAGATGATCAAGAACAAGAGGGGATTATCTTCTCAAAAGTGGGAACTAAACACTCAGGTTTAATCTCTGAGATATGTATTTTTGGTTTAGAGTTTGACGAAGTTTGGATTAGGGTTTCTATTTATCTCTCTAATCTTTCTCTCCCTTCTCTCTTTCTTCTCTCAAACGAGGAAATCACAAAAGTTTCTAATTGCCTCACCTAAGGCATCTATTTATACTAGTGATCGAAGGATCTGGAGCGATGGTTCAAATTCAAGGGATGAGATTAAAAGAAGTTAAAACGATGTAAATCCAAGGGTTCTCAAAAAGCGATGCAAAAGCTAACTATGATTGGTTAAAACCAATTCAGTTGGATTGATTCCAAACACATGCAGACCGTAGATTAAGACGATCCAAAGGTCCATAATAAGTCACAGGTATGTGAGTGATAATAAACACAAATCAAACCATTGTGTGTGCAAAACGTGTAGGCTCAAGATTAACTCTCATACGCGTGTTTTTGAGTTTCTAAAAAATTCCCGTTTCACCCACATTATTTTCTGCCGCTTTTGGTTTCTACCCAAGATGGTTTTAAGGAATAAGAAATATTTACATATCAACCCTAAAACTTTATTGAGTTCCAATTTTAATTTCCAAAAAATATTTAAAATTCTTAAAAAATATTAAATAAATCCCAATAATTATTTAAAAATCATTATAGAGGGATTTAACTCACACAAGGTCATCACATGAACAAGAAACTATATGTATGCAGTCCTAGTGTGTGGTGTATGTTATATACGTTCAAGAACTTGTAGAGGAATATCAATGAAGCTAAGAAAGTTCTGAGGCTTTTTGGTTCATCTAGGGATAGACATAATTTTGTCACTATTTCCAAACTAGATGAGCTCCTATATAATGCAGACTTAAATGAGTCAAAGATATAGGGTGCTTCAATATCCCCCTTTGGAAATATGAGACAAAATATCCTTTGAGTCTGAAAACGTTGAGCTTTTCTAAATCAAAGCTCTGATACCAATTTCAAAACGTTGAGCTTCTCTAAATCAAAGCTCTGATACCAATTTGAAAATGGTGTGAGTTTATGGATCCCCGGAGTTTAATTTTCGTAATTCAAAAATAAATTTATAATTTCCTCTTATGTAAAACAAGATGCGGAAGCGTAAAAATCAAGTCCTAGAATTTGCCTAAGTCATAATTATCAATATTTCGAAGTTAGGCCAAACCAATTTTAGCAAGTGACTTGAATTAAACAACTTTACCCAAAATTCAATTTAAGTCCAAATTAAATTGAGTGTGATAATTTAAACCAAATTTTATCTTGAATTATCCTAAGCATGCGTTCTAAATTATTTATGCAAGATAAAATAAATCAATCACACTACGCCGCGATGTACGAGGAAAAACCCAAGACGGGAAACAACCTCGGACGGCCCTAGCCACAAATCCACTAGATACGGAATTACAAGTACAAGACAAATAGACTTATAACGCACGACTCGACCCCTCTCAAGCCTCGACGCTTCTTCTTGTAGACACCTCTTCCTAGCGGATAACCTTGTAACACCACCGCGGTCTCGGAATCCACCAATAGGGCTTTCTATGGTCACCGTCACCCGTACATGAAGCCTTTCTCCAAGAGGGTACAACAAAGTAAATAACTTCTCTTCAATTCGGTGTAGAGAAAAATCGGTGCCAAACTCCAAGCAATTGATATGTATATATGAACTTGGATAAACACTAATTTGGGTGTAAAACTAGAGTGGTAAGTAAATTTCTCTTTGAAAATTAACACTCAAAACTTGAACATTTTCCTTAAAATAATTTTCTCTCAAACTCTCTCTAAGAGATGAAAATAGGATGGAAAAGTTAGATTGGAAAATGTCATTCCCGCTAATGATAAAGTCTGAAAAAGTTGGTAAAAAACTTAGTGGGAAAGTGGGTCAAAAAACTGCCAAAAACTGCTAAAAACTGTTCCCGCTTGGCATCTCGTTCGAACGACATTTCGTTCGAACGAAATTCTCGTTCGAACGAGACTTCTAACGACGCTCCAGTATGGACTCGTTAGAACCTCGTTGGAAATCTCGTTAGAACGAACAATCTCGTTCGAATGACATTTCGAACGACGGACCAGTATACCTTAGTGGGAACTCATTGGCAAACTCGTTCGAACGACATATGGTTCAAACGAAAAACTCGTTCGAACGACCTATCGAACGAACTTCCAGAATTTTGGAAAATTCGATTTTAGCCCAGAAAACTTTACAAACTTATTTTATAAAACCTAACACCCAATAAACTTTGTTCCAAGCTCCTATATATATAATGTTGCATTCATACCTTGGGAGCATGGAACCATAGTTGAGGACGTAGAAACGAGGCACGCAAACCGGCATATTTCATGAAGCTTTATATTCTTGGCCGCTACGTCTTCAACAAACACTTCATAGGCTTGAGAGTATAACAATTACATTATATCCTATGAATAAATGTTTTTGTCCGGAATTGAGCCAACACAATACATGGACTCAATTGGAAATTTGTGTCCTTACAAATCTCCCCCTTTGGCTATTTCGGGAAAAAAACCAAACAAAAATCCTAAAGGGCCGTCAAGCTCACTAGACTCAAAGACATAATCCACCCAAACTTGACTCAACCCAAGGATCGAACGCTTTGCCATTGAAAGATGCCGCTTTAGAAGAATTCCTGCACACTTAAGCAAACTATCAAATGCATAGGGAATATCAAAATATTAAATGCATTTAAATAATTAATCCCCCTAAATTAATTCTCCCCTTTATCAAACAAATGACCTACTTAGAAAGACGTCTCCCCCTAAGATAAATCTCCCCCAAACTAAGATACGATAATAATAGGATTATATACCATTTCTGCCCCTATCATTCTCCCCCTTTTTGTTCAGGAATAGACAAAGGCTAAAGAATCAAAGCAGTAACTTATATACCCTAAATAAAGCATATAAACCCTCTAAACTAAGCAAGGGATAAAAGAATGGGATAACAAGCTAAAACATGTAATTGTGCATATAGTGATGAGAACGTTAAAGCATATGGGCAACAAAAGTTCAACTAATTCAAACAATAACATCGGATACCAACTAGGATGCAATAAAATGATACCAATATGATATATAAATTATTAAGCACGTGATATCAACAAAGAATGCAATAAGATGGATACCAAGTATGAATTAAAGCATATATGGATGAGAAATCAAAGCAAAGACTAAACAAAAATATCAAATATATGTATACATAATATATATCAAAGAGACTCAAGTACACATATATAGATATAAACACACAAATGACACACACTAAATATAATAGGAATCTTTCACACTCGTATGGCAAAAATGTGTCATATGGAAATGGAAGTGTTGGGGTGTGAACTAGTAACGATTAAATTTAGACCCAATCACTTAAAACATGTTCACGGAGTTCTCAATTGATTGCAAACTTCAACACATTGGAATATAACCTCATGTGATAATATAAATTGAACTCAAAGAACAAACATACACAATGCATACAAGCCTAGCATATTGATGATTCTACAAACCAATAGAGTCATGACATGAAATACGCAACTAGGATAAACGGACATTGTGCAAACCATTGATATACCATCCAATCTCCCTCAATATGCATTTATATTAAATTTGAATGAATATATCAATCAAACATAGGCCTTGGCAAATTATTTTTCTTTTTAATGTCATATTTTCTATTTTTAGGCCTTTGGACCACGTCTTTCTTTTAGGTCCATTCAAAACGGTGTCTTGCAATCGCAAAGGATCACTTAGTCCTTTCGGAGCCCTTCCCCGTGCACATTTTTATTTATCATGTTTTCATTTTTCACACAAATCTCACGTGCAACGGATTTTGACATGCACTAGTCCTCCTAAGTCACAAATATGTAGATGACAAGATTGGTAGGAGAACACCTCACATAGCTCAAATATACACATGAAGTTAAAAATTCAAAGGAGCTCGTGCATGTGTGAATAAAGGCATATAAAAATAGAATCCATTTAAACAACACAAAATCCAACTACTACATAAAATATGGTAAAGAACATAATAAGGATTGATAATCTAAACCAAAAGTTCTAGCCACATGGGAGCATTAAAGGACGGATTCAGACACAAGTATATGCCACTTAAAGTGTGTCAAACTAAAATACACACATAAAAAATCTTTTTGAGTTTTTAACATTTTTCACCAAAAATAAATATATATACTCAAAAGGATAAACAAAAATCAGTTGAATTTCTCATTAAACTTAAATTACCAAGAGGTAAAATTCAAATGATAAAAAAAAATCTTTTTGTATTTTTCATTTAATGCAAACAAAATGAAAGAAATATAATACAAAAGATAAACAAAAATCATAATTCTAGCATGTGATAAGCATGGTGTATAAACTAGAAAATGATTAAACAAGCATACATTTAGCATGTGAATATAGCATGAAGTACAAATGCTAAAGTATGCAAACACTAACACATTCATCCTTTAGATTTAGCAAGGGAGGAAGAATGTGAAAGTAAATGAGAATCAAAAACCCTATTTTGCAAGGCAACCAAGTCGGATTTCCTAACCCAAATTAATGAAGAATGACTATCTTGGGATGTAGGAACTTTAACTACCGTGGTTACTTTACTATGGGATTTTCTAGGAATTCGTTTAAGATCAAAACAAAATTTCCTAAGATGACCTTTTCGACCACAATGGGTACAAGTAAAAACATGTAGAAAATATTTACCTAAGGAGTGATCTTTAAATGCATTCCTAGTATATTCTCCTAAAACGTTGGTTTTGGCTTTAGGGATAAATTCATTGCACGTATTGAACCTAAACCACAAGTGTCATTTTTAATTTGGACCGTTCCTAAGATTTTATCTAGTTTTTCCGAACGACACTCCAAATCAAATTTGACATTACTAGGGTCTTTTAATTTATCTTGCAATTCTAAAATGTTAGACTCTAATAAAACATTTCGCTCTTCAAAAGCAAGAAGCTCCTTTTTCAAGGATTCCCTTAAACCTCTAATGCTATCTCTCTCGCCTTCTACATATTCAAGCTTCTCTTGAAGAATCTTCACATGTGTCCTAAGGTCTTCTATTAAATCATTGTCATCAACGACCTTGACACTCTCTCTTAAACTAGCTTCTAACTTCAAATTAGCTCTTTTCAATTTAATAGATTCATTATAAAGTTCTTGAAAAGCATTTTGAAGTTCACTCACATTAACCTCTTCTTCATTTTCACTCTCTTTTTCTTCTCCACTCTCACTATCATCAAAAACAAGAGAATCATAAACTATGTCCTTGGAAGTGTCATGAGTTAAAGTTTCATCAATCGATGAGTTCTCACTATCACTCACATGACTAGCCATAAAAGCCACAAAATTTTTCTTAGTGGGGGAATCGGGTACCTCTTCTTTATCACTATCACTAAGGATCGCATTATATGAAATGGGTCGTTTACCCTCTTTCCTTAGTTTAGTGGGGCACTCAAAAGCCCTATGGCCATAACCTTCACAACCGAAACACTTATTAGACTAGTCCCTATCTAAATTTTCATTACTAGGTTTAGGGATCTTCTCGGCTTTAGGGATTTTCTCGGCTTTAGAAATCTTCTCGCCTTTGTCATGCTTAGAAGATTCAAATTTCTTAAAATCATTTTTAAATTTATCTTTGTTAATTTTAAGAAATTTTCTAAATTTGCGAGCAAATAAAGCCATGTCTTCCGAGTCACTATCACTATCGCTCTCTACTACTGGTTTGACCTCTTTTCGGGCTTTTAAAGCAACGCCCTTTTCGATTTTCTTTTCAGTTTTAGAGGGAAACATATCCAGTTCATAGGTTTGTAAATCACCTACAAGCTCTTCTAATTTCGTAGAGGCTAAAGTGGGTAAAGAATTTAAAACGGTCACTTTTGGAATAAATCTATCGGGTAGGGACCTTAAAATTTTCTTTACAACACGGTCGTCAGGTATTTTCTCTCCCAAGTTAAAAGATGAATTAACAATATCAGAAAGTCTAGCATAAAATTCATCAAAAGTTTATTTTTCATTCATTTTGATAGTTTCAAATTGAGTGGTGAGGTTTTGGAGTTTTGAAGCTTTAATGACACTAGTTCCTTCATGAGTTAATTGTAAAATATTCCAAGCTTCTTTAGCGGTTTCACACCTTATAATACGTCAGAATTCATCCGGTGTGACAGCACTAAACAAGGCATTTAAACCTCGGGAATTAAAATTAGCAAGTTTAAACTCATTTTCAGTCCATCTATCGGCGGGTTTGGGAACACGTTCATTTTCAACTAAATAAGTTGTTGGGGACCACCCGTTAACAACAGACATCCAAACTCTCTCTTGTCGATAGATTTTAGTGCCGATCTCATACGCGCTTTCCAATACGCGTAGTTTGAACCATCGAAAATAGGAAATTTTGAAAATAGGGAAAAATCCATTTTAGCCAAAAATTATTTAAGGATCTTTAACAAAATAATTTATCATTTTTGGCTCTGATACTAATTTGAAAACGTTGAGCTTTTCTAAATCAAAGCTCTGATACCAATTTGAAAACGTTGGTTTAAAACTTAGTGGGAAAGTGGGTGAAAAAACTGCCAAAAACAGGTAAAAACTGTTCCCGCCTGGCATCTCATTCGAACGACATTTCGTTCGAATGAAATTCTCGTTCGAACGAGACTTGTAACGACGCTCCAGTATGGACTCGTTAGAACCTCGTTGGAAATCTCGTTAGAACGAATAATCTCGTTCGAACGACATTTCGAACGACGGACCAGTATACCTGTGGGAACTCGTTGGAAAACTCGTTCGAACTACATATGGTTCAAACGAAAAACTCGTTCGAACGACCTATCGAACGAACTTCCAGAATTTTGGAAATTTCGATTTTAGCCCAGAAAACTTTGTAAACTTATTTTATAAAACCTAACACCCAATAAACTTTGTTCCAAGCTCCTATATATATAATATTGCATTCATACCTTGGGAGCATGGAACCATAGTTGAGGATGTAGAAACGAGGCACGCAACCCGGCATATTTGATGAAGCTTTATATTCTTGGCCGCCACGTCTTCAACAAACACTTCATAGGCTTGAGAGTATAACAATTACATTATATCCTATGAATAAATGTTTTTGTCCGGAATTGAGCCAATACAATACATGGACTCAATTGGAAATTTGTGTCCTTACAGAGTCAACAAGGACTCGTAGGAATACTAAAAGAAATATGAAAATCCTATTCTTATACAAACAATCTATCTACCCAATCTCCTAGAAATGGAAAAAATTTACATAACTCAACTATGTACAGACCATTACCCTATCAAAATCTGATGCAATAAAGAGGTCATGAAATCTGCAAAAAGATACCTAAGATTAAGTTCAATAGATGAAAATGTACAAATGTATCCAAGTGGAATCAAAATTTCTCCCCCATTTTGTCTCAAATGGACAAAGGGCAACAAGAATCAAATAGGAGAGTTATAAACAAGTAGATAAGCAGTAACTTGAATAATCAACGGGAATTCAAATGAATCTCCTACATAAAATAGATATAAGAGGTGTTCTTTGTCATTTTTCTAACATCCATGCCTTACATCCACAGAGATTGATTATAAGCATGTGAAAATCTGGCAGTTATATAAATTATGCAAAAAAAATTATTCAGCTAAAACCATTCCAATTGATTTGCGTAGAGATTCAAAACACTTAAAATCCAAAGGTTTTGTAAACAAATCAGCCAATTGTCGATCAGTAGGCAGGTAATTAATCTCTAGTTCTTTTTATTCAACTAATTCTCGTATGAAGTGATATCGAATTTTAATATGTTTAGTGTCAGAATGTTGAACTGGATTCTTAGAGATGTTGATCGCACTTTGTTATCGCAATAGAGTTGAATTTTTTCTTCTTTTATACCGTAATCTCTCATAATTAGTTGCAACCATAATAATTGGGAACAACAACTTCCAGCCACAATATATTCAGATTCTGCAGTAGATAAAGACGTGCAATTCTGTTTTTTGTTGTTCCAACCAACCAAGTTATTACCGATATAGTAACATGCGCCAGAAGTACTTTTACTATCGTTGAAACACCCGGTCCAATGAACGTCAGTGTATCCTACTATAGTGCTCGATGTGTCATTAGTGTACCACAACCCTATATTGTGAGTGGCTTTTATGTATTTAATTATTCTTTTTACACTTAACAAATGGATCTCTTTAGGATTATTTTGATAACGAGCGCATACATAAATAGAGTACATAATATCAGGGTGCAAGGCAGTTAGGTAGAGCAAACTTCCTATCACACTATGGTATAAAGTGAAATCAATGGATTTACCACTTTCATCTTTGGAGAGTTTAACAGTAGTACTCATAGGCGTTTTAGCTTCCTTAGCAGTATCTGGGCTAAAAATGTTTACAATCTTTAATGCATATTTAGATTGTGAAACAAATAAACCTTATGAGTTTTGTTTAACTTGAAGACCTAAGAAAAATTGCAACTCCCCCATAACCGACATTTTGAATTCTTTATGCATAATGTATGAGAAGGACTTGTCTTCTCAAGGAGGGGTGGATCCAAAAATTATATCGTCAACATGTACTTGAGCAATAGTGATGTAGTTGTCAAAATGTTTGAAAAAGAAGTTTTGGTCACTTCTTCTTCTCCTAAGTCGATTATCTAATATAAAGGTTGATAGACACACTTGTTTTAACCCGTACAGAGCTTTTTAAGACAATAAACATGATTAGGATGATGAGGGTCAATAAACCCTTTGGGTTGTTCTACATAGGTCTCCTCAGTTAAAATTCCATTAAGGAAGACAAACTTTACATCCATTTGGCAAAGTGTGAAATTTAAATGACATGTTATGGCAAAAAGTAAATGAACAAATTCGAGTCGAGTGACAGGAGCAAACGTTTCCTCTAATTATGTTCCTTCAATCAGAGAGTATCCCTGGGCAACTAAACTAGATTTATTCCTAATGACCATCCTAGATTCATCAGTCTTGTTTTTAAAAATCCAATGTGTGCCAATAACCTTTTTATTTTTAGGCCTGGGTACAAGATACCAAACATCATGAATGAAAAATTGAAGAAGTTCCTCTTGTATTGCAATAATCCACAAGGGGTCATTCAAGGCTTAATTTACATTTTTGGGCTTAATAGGTAATGTTATCTAAAGGATGGTCTTTGGAAAACATGCACAATGAGTAATCCACAAAACATGCACAATGAGTAATGTTACGAAGTTGAGATCTTGTACGAACATGTTCTATAGGGTTACCAATAAAGTTATCTAAAGGACGGTCTTTGGAAACCCAGTTAGGCACTTCAGGAGTCTGAGTTGGTAAAAGCTCAGTTATTTTAGGAGAGTCATATTTTAAAAGGCTTTCAGACTCATCCACAATAGCTGGTATAGTAGTTTTACTTCCTTCAGAAGTGTCATTTACAATCACATTAATGGATTCCATCATAGTCTTAGTACGCAAGTTGTAAATTCCATAGGCTCTACTGTCTGGTGAATAACCTATAAATATAGCTTTATCTCCTATTATTTCAAACTTAGATAAATGTTCTCTGTCTTTACAGACATAACATATACTACCTAGTGTCCTAAGATATTTAAGTATTTGGTTTCTTGCTATACCAAAGTTCATAGGGGGTATGTTTAGAATTCTTCGTAAGGTAGACTTTATTGATAATCTGACATGCAGTACGAACTGATTCAACACAAAAGTATTTAGGTAAATCTTTGGCATGTATTAAAACTCTTGCCATTTCCTGAATTGTTATATTTTTTCTCTCAGTTATCCCATTTTCTTGGGCTATCTTGAGAGCACTGAACTCATGTTTGTAACCATTATAGTCACAATATTCAATGACACCTGAATATATGAATTCACCTACTCTATTACTCCGAATTCTATCTACTTGGGAGTCCTTTTCATTTTCTATACGAAGTAAGATTTTTAAAAACTCTCTAAAGGTTTCAGACTTCTTCATTAAAAAAGAAACCCAAGTGAATCTCGTGTAATCATCAACCATAACTGGAATGTAACAATTTCCACAAAGACTAATAGTACGAGAAGGACCTATATGAATGAGTTCTAAAGGTTTAGAGGATAAAATGCCATTAACTCTTTTATGACATGCCTTAACTATTTTTCCTTCTTGACAAGGACCACAAAATATGTTAGAAATAGATTTTATTTTAGGAATACCTCTAACAATTTCCTGAGAGGATAATTTACTGAGGCTGTCATAATTTATGTGACCCATTCTATTATGCCATAATTCATTATCATCCATCCTGTCAATGTTATAGACCTTTGTACTTAGATTGACTGTGTAACAGTTATCTGTAGTACGTAGTCCTGTAATGATGCACTCACCATTTTCATTTAAAATTTTGCAATTGTTCTTCGAAAAGGTGATAGTATGATTAGAGTCACAAAATTGTGAAATACTTAATATATTAGACTTAAGAACTTTTACTAATAAAAAATCTTCAAGAACATGTACTCCTTCTTCATGGAATATTCCTTTGCCAACGATCTGGGCTGAAACACCAGCCCCAAATAAGACTTTACCTTCGGAGAAGTTGGTTTTGTTGGAGAGTTTAGATTCATCCCCGATCATATGCTTAGAATATCTAGAGTCTAAGTACCATCTAGACGTGATATGTTCATCTTTCAAAGAACTGATCATTATGTTACATGTTATCTGGGGTACTAGATCATCCTTTCTTACCCAAATTGCTCTGATTTTCAATTTGACCTTATTTTCTCGTATTTGAGAAAGCTTGCGAGCATTAGATTTTTGTCTAAACAGATTTTGCGCAATTTTATTATTGTTATAAATATTTTGAGCATTTGGTCGAGAAAATACTCTAGGATTATTTCTTGATGATAGTATTTTAGTATTAGATCTTTTCTTTCTCTTTTGATAGTTAGAGTTTATGTCTGGTGGTTTAGGAAGGACATAATTTTTACGGTAAAATTCGGATAGGTAAAGGAGGGATAGGTATTTTGGTATAGTCTTTTGGAATATCAACCATCTAAAGAATGTCCATACACATCACAGTATGAGCAATAAAGATTGCTCGTTGCAGTTAAGTATTTAGGAAAGTTGTTGAAGATAGGTTTCCCTAAATTATTACTTTTGGCATTATTTCTAGAGGGAGCAGTTTGAAATCATGTCTCACTCTTTCTAATGGGAGGACAAACGTACTTAGATTTAAGTTGAACATTATGCTTAGAGGTACTTGTCTCACCAATGTTTAACTGCTGATGGTTTCTAGCAAAATCAGTTTTCAAAGATTGAAAGTCTGGAAAAATTTCCATAGGTCTTTTCCCACCAGTAATAAATTGTATGGTTTCAAAAGGTTTAATTTTCTTGATATTTTTGGTGAAAAAGCCTATTCCAGATCTGTCATCAGAATTGATCATACTATCAGCAACATAGTCCTCAAAACAATTAGAATTTCTTTCAAATTTTGAAATTTTTTTGAAGACTATTGATGCCTTTTCTTTTGTTTGTTCCAATTCTAATAACGATCCTTTATACTTATTTTCCAAAACATTATTGGATTCAGTCAAGTCTTTCACTCTTTGTTCAAAAACCTTTATTTCCTCATCATGAGTTAAACTTTGAGACGTATACTCTTCAGCATATTGTTTAACTATTTTGTTTAAGAACCCTAATTTCTTGAAAAGATCTTTGACAAGCTTCTTTAGTCTAGCGCTTTTCTTGAGTGTTTTAGTGTAAAGAGTGTGAATGTCAGCAAGGTCCTCATTATTGGAGTCACTAAGTGAGCAGTGTGAAGTGTCCTTTATTGATTCAATTTTTAGACTCACACGCACATTGGCATCATCAATAAGGAATTCACTTTGACTCGCACACACACACACACACACACACACATAATTTTTAGTACTATAATCATTCTCAAACATTAAGGCAAACACATCACTAGAACCAGCATCAATCATTGTACGATAAATTTTCTCATCATCATTGTAGATTATCTTAGCAAAGAATGATATGCAAGGGTCATAAGAGTTGGATGGCTCAGGTTCATCATTTTTAGAATCACTTGAGTCATTCCAAGCCTAGCATAGTTGAGACCTATTATGTTTGGGGTTTTTATCTAAGTTAACCCTACAGTCACTAGCCATGTGTCCTAATTTGCCCCATCTATAACATTCAATGTTTTTAAGGTCTTTCTGAGGTCTCTTATGATCATTAGTCTTTTGTTTGTCAGGTCGTCTCTCATGAGGCCTATTATTATAAGTGTTGGAGTAATTAGATTTCCCTTGTCTTGAAGCAACTTTATTTCTATAGGTTACAATTTTTTTTAATTTCTTAGACATAAGATCAATCTGATTATCCAATTTATCCAAGTCACAATTCTCATCAGAGTCAAGGACAAGGTCAAGTTTGATCAACTTAGATGAAAAAACAAGATTAGAATTACCCTATTTTGTATTGGTCTGGATCAATTATTTCTTGAATTCTAGTGCATTTCCACAGTTCTTAGTTTACTACTGAGGAGTTATGGGGTAAGATTTTGATCATCCATTTCCTCAATGGCATATCTTTTATAATCAAACTTCTGTGGAAGTGATCTTAAAATTTTTGAAACAATCTCGTTCCTATCATAGGTTATGTCGTTTGCATGCAACCACTACACCAAATCTGCCCATTTGTCAAGGTCATTGACCCTGACAAATCACCCTTGTCAAGGTCAATGACCGTGACATTTCGAGGCGAGACAACTTTTTTTATCACGGTCGTGTCACGGTCATTGACCTTGACACAAAACTCGTGTTTTGTGTCACGGTCGTGTCGCGGTCAATGATCGTGACACGTTTGTCACGGTTTATAATCGTGACAAAGCCGTGACCCTTTTTAAAAAAATAGTCATGGCCATTGACCGTGACACGTCCGTGACACAAAACGCGTCACGGACGTGTCACGGTCAATGACCGTGACAATTCTGGGCAAAATTTAAAAAACATCTGCTGGGCAGTATGGCCACTTCCACTGCCCAGCAGTATATTTGTACCTGTTATAGCAACGTCGTACCTGTTCCAAACATCATATATCCAAACAAACTAAAGATAATGCAAATATATATTCATGACGATATAATCCAAATATTCAAAATATAAATAATATACATGACGATATAATCCAAATATAATTAAAATTGACAAACTTAAAAATAATGTTACTACATGTCTTGGGTAAATGTGAGGAGGTGAGTAGGCCACACGACATACGAATTGACGCACCCACTAATATACGTCGTGCCGCATTGTTCGCGCAACCACAATAGGGAGTTCTCCTTCCCGGGTATGACATGCATGACGAGCACCCTGGACTCCATCTGTTGAAGCGCACGTCCATGAACTATTCCACCCTCGACGATATTCGGGTCCCTCAACCCCCGCCCTATCTGTTGGCCATCAAATATGTCCAATATGAACATGCTCGGCCATCCAAGTGTCGACAATGGTCTGTTGAAGGGCGCCAAATAGGGAAGTGTATCATCGAAGTACGAACGTGTCAGTGATGAAGCAGCGAGGTCCACATACTCGTCATCCTGCGCCTCGTCCTCCCGCACCTCATCCTCCACCACCTTCTCCTTCCCTTTACCTTTACCTTTACGGTCTCCGCCCAACGTACGCTTCATGAATGCGTACATATCTTGGACCGTCGCCTCCAAACGGGACAGCTTCGCGTCGTGTGAATCCACCGTTCGAGCCAACTCGGTGTCGCTCGTCTCCAATCCGATGATCCTAGATTTGGCCACCCGCGAGCTCACTCCCCTTGTCCTCCCCTTGCGATCAGAGCCAAGCACTTGGCTGAGTGTGTCTGTGGACAAAGATGCCTTGTCGGCATCAGACTGCGACTCATGCACTTCCTTAAGCTTTGCCTGAAACGACAAAAAGCACATGATTAGTAAAATAAGTAAACTAAAAAATTATAACGTAATTAACAAAAATTAAACTGTCGGATTACTTACAATCGTGGTTGCGACGCTCGGGGACACCTCCTTGTCCTTCCCCTTCTTCATCCGAAGAGCCGCATAAATATCGAGCCTATGTGGCTTACCCCCTGTCCCACTCCCTACCCCTTGAAATAAAATAAAGAAAATTAAAATTAGTATCGGCCCCGCAAAGTAAAATAATGAAGAATAATATATTTCTGTAGTTATAGAAAAAGTAAATCTTACCTGCATCCTATGCTCCACCTCGGCGTAAGAAGTCCGGCCGGAGTAGTGCACGTCCGTCTTTTTTGCCCGATTTTCCCTCCCCGATTGGCGAGATGCCAATTGTCAATCCTCGATCTCATTGTCAATGAACTTCTGCCATTGTGCCAATGAGATCGGCTCCTTGGGCGGGACGGATTCACGCCATTGGATAATCGACTCTTGTGTTTTCTCAAAGTACCGTGCCCGCATATTTTTTTTCCACGACTTGAGTTGCTCCCTAATCTACTCCAAGACGGGATCGCGTAGCTTTGGATCCAAGTTGAATTGTTCCTGTCCAACAAATACAATGTTAGTTGCGAATAAATATAAATATAAATATAAATATAAATACAAATATAAATATAAATATAAATATAAATATAAATATAAATATAAATATAAATATAAATATAAATATAAATATAAATATAAATATGAAATTGAAATTGAAATTGAAATTGAAGTATTCATATAAATATATTACCTGTAGTGCCGCCGAAACAGCTAACTTGAGCTCATATGGCACCTCCTTCCAACTCATAAACCCCGGGCCGATGACTGTCTTTAGCAGCTCGAGGGATCTCGCTAATATCTCTGACTTGTTCTCGACGGTAATCCCAAATTTTCCATATTTGGGGAGCCTAGGGGCGGAGGAGCCCTCGTCGCCTCCGCTACCACCGAGCCCAGACGACATCATCATAAACAGCATCATCATCTTCGCCTTAATATCTGAAGGAGACATTTTTGCTGTAAAAAAATGTTATTAGTACAGATAAAAAAAAATGTTAATAGTACACATACACACACCCCTACCCCACCCCCACCACACACACGCACACGTCATGCCACTTTTAAAACTAACCAACCCAACATTTCATCAATTAAACTAACAATTAAAGTATACAATTATTAATTTACTAATTTACAATAAGGGACAATCCTACTTTCATATGAAATTGGCACTAATTATTAATTTACTTTCATCTAAAACTATACAATTAAAATTACAATTAAAGCTATACAATTTCTTAATTAAAGATATACAATTGTTAAAATTTCCCCTCCACACCCCCACACCCCACCCCCACCCCCACCACACCCCTAGCCCCCCTCCCCCCACCACGCACACACGCACACACCTACGCACCCCCACCCCACCCCCACCCCCCACCACGACCCCCTCCCCCTTCCCCACTCCCACCCCCACCCCCTCCCCCCACCACACCCCACCCCCACTACCCCCTCCCCCACCACACACCACCATACACACACCTACGCACACACACACACCCCACCCCCACCCCCTCCCCCCACCACGACCGTGACAACTACAGTTATTGTTTATCAATAAAATTATGACAGTAGATAATTATAATTGGAGCATAAATTTCATTATCATAATATAATAAATCCAACCAAGTACAGAGATTCTACAAATTAAAGTGAGAATTAAATTTAAGACTTTCTAACAACATGCATGTGTATGGATTCTAATGATATTACTAGTGTATGGATTCTAACGAAAGTAACTAATGATATTCCTAAAAACATACAATTGGCAACATTTTATGAATTTACTAAACTTTATATAATATTATCAAATTCTGTTAAAAAATTATCTAGGGTTTTACCTAATTGAATTAATTTCATGAATAAAATTATTATCAATTTAAATATTTATATAATTAAATTTAACATATGAATTCTAGAACTTTTCTAACATTTACACAATTTTAACTATCACTAGCATTTACACCATTCTAACTATCACTAACATTTACACATATATATACACACATAAACATATACATATACACACATACACATACACATACACATACATATAGAAATGAAAGAAAAATAGAGGAAAAAATATACCTTAGAGAGAGAGAGAGCAGAAATTGCGGATGAGAGAGAGAAAGAGAGGGAAAACCAAAAGAGGTGGGAAAAAAAGAAGCCTAGGGCTTTTTTTGCTGCAAAAGTTGTCACGGTTGTGTCAAGGTCATTGACCGTGACAAAAATCTCGCATTTTGTGTCACGGTCATTGACCTTGACACGACCGTGACACAGAATTATCACGGTCATTGACCGTAACAAGTAAATTTGTCACGGCCTTGTCACGGTGAAAGACCGTGACAATTTTGTGTCACGATCGTGTCAAGGTCAATGACCGTGACACAAAACGCGAGATTTATGTCACGGTCAATGACCTTGACAAGGGTGGCCGGCTGAAAGGTGACAATTTGGCCATTTTGGTGTAGTGAACTTAGTTACAATGTAAGTTAACCTAATGTAGAAATCATCAAAGGATTCAATCTAAGACATGACAAGAGAGTTATACTGTTGGATAAGCATTTGAGTTTTAGCAGTTTTAACTCTCGTATCACCCTCATGTGCAGTTACAAGAGTATCCCACGCTTCCTTAGAAGTTGTGCAAGATGAGATCCTCTTGAACTCATGTTCGTTAATAGACATAAATATGGCATTCTTGCCTTTATTGTTACATAGTGAAATTTGTTTCTCATCTTTAGTGAATTCACTTAGTAACTTCCTGATTCTCATAGTACTTTATTTAACAACTGGTTTAGTAGAAAAAGTGTAGCCATTTTCTATAACTTCCCAGACTTCACCTCCCAGAGTTCCTTAAATGAAAGTAATCATCCTTACCTTCTAGTAAGGAAAATTAGTTCCGTCAAAGAGAGGGGGTCTGGAAAGGTTACCTAGTCTCTCAAAATTCTCGTCCGTACTTTTATTTTGAAAAAACAATTTCAGAAACACAAGATCAAAAAGATTTTTAAAACAACCAAGTTCTGATACCAATTGAAAAATGCCACTTAAGACGTTTAATACCGGATTAAACTGTTAAAATGGATCGAAACTATTTGTTGAAGAAACGCTTTTAATCAAAACAAAACATAACACAAGATGTGTTTAAAAAGATTATCAAAATAGTTTGAATGAGTTATTTCATATCTAGAATAAACCAGTTTTGAAAAACAAAACTTAAATTATTAAATCAACACAGCTAGGAAGAAGGGGACGAGAAAATGAGGAAGTGTACAAGAATATTTTTAACGTGGTAAAACCCCTCCCAATTGGGGACACAACCACGGTGACCTCTACATCAAAAAATTAAAAATTCACTAAAATCAAAGTAAAAAATTACAAGCTATTTAACAATAAAGCCACACAAACACACCTAAACTAAGTTCATAATCGTTACCAACTCCTCTGGATTAGATCTGACTTCTCCGAAGGTGGTTGTTGTTGATGTTCTCTCCAGCTTCGTAACTTTACTTAATTCCAGCTTTACGTCGACTCAAACAAGTTCGAGATCATACAGTCAACACTTTAAGTGTGGTAGAGTGAAAGGGTAGTGGTGATGTGCTCTCTAACATATGCATGCAACACACTCACACTTAATACAAGCATAAATATTTGAAAAATTACAGAATCAGTAGTTATGCAAGATATTCTAAAATTAGTTTAGTCAAAACTAAATCAGACTTTTAGGCCTTTCAAAATAATCGCATATCAAGAGGGAATCTTGTTGTGAAACATCCAAGATCCTAACACCTTCTTGTTTTGAAAATATTATATAGAAAGTGCAAACCCCAATCAAGATCTCAAAACTAGATCTTAGTTTCATAGTTTGACTAAAATGAAATCCGAATGAAAATTATTGGTTTAGGTTTTGAAAACATAAAATCAATTTTAAAATAACCAACAAGTAAGATTTCTCGAAATAAGAAATCAAGACAGAGAACTATCTATGTGATTTGTATCACAGAGACGAGATCTCAAGTTTCTATGTAGAGAAACTGAAAACTCTACCAACGTGACTAAGTTGGAAGGATGATCAAGAATAAGATAGGATTATCTTCTCAAAACTATAATTTTTCCATTGTTGCCTACTGTATTTTCTCAAGGTTTTCTAGGTCTTTTTCCTCATGGTGAGAACGAATCCATTCTCCTAGGATGGGCACTACTAGTAATAAACCGAGAAGTAAAGGCCTCAGTGAGGTTCTTAAAATTATTGATCGACTTGTGTGTCATAGTTTTAAACTATTTATGTGTGATATCCCTCGAGATGGATGGAAATATTAACATATGGGAGCGTTGTTATTATTACACAAGGTCATAACCTACCTGTACTTATGAACCTGGTCAATGAGGTCGTTCTTTATGTTATATATTTTGAACCTAGGAGTTATAAACATTTTGGAAATTTCTAGTTCTTCAATTGCCCTTGAAAAATAAGACTTAACTTGACTGATGAGGATCTTTATGACCATTTCCTTTGTGGATCTATCCCCACGATGAGAGGGTTTCATTCCATATCCTTCTGAAGGAGGTCACGTGTATCATGCATGTGATGTCCTCCCTACTAATCTCATCTCACTAGAGGACTCCCGTTCATTGAATGCTCTTGATCATTATGTGAAATACTTTCCCGACAGCGAGTTTACTTGACTGAGGGCTAGGGGTTCATCCATGATGCTATCCCTTGTCTCTGTGAATCTATCGCTCCATCTTTTCAAGGCGATGCTGCAGATGCGCATTTTCCTCTTCTTAAAGGTTTAATCTCTCAAAAAATTATTTCTGGTTTAGGGTTTGACGAAGTTTGGATTAGGGTTTTTATTTATCTCTCTGATCTTTCTCTTTCTTCTCTCCATTCTCTCTTTTTTCTCTCAAATGATGAAATCACGAAAGTCTCTAATTGCCTCACCCAAGGCATCTATTTATACTAGTGATCGAAGGATCTATAATGATGGTTCAAATTCAAGGGCTGATATTAAAAGCAGTTAAAACGTTGTAAATCCAATGGTTCTCAAGAAGCGGTGCAAAAGCTAACTCTAATTGGTTAAAACCAATTCACTTGGATTGATTCTAAACACATGCAGACCGTAGATTAAGACGATCCAAAGGTCCAGAATAAATCAAAGGTATGTGAGTGATAAGAAACACAAATCAAACCGTTGTGTGTGCAACACGTGTAGACTCAAGATTAACTTCCATATCCGTGTTTTTGAGTTTTTAAAAATTCCAGTTTCACCCACATTATTTTCTACCGCTTTTGGTTTCTACCCAAGATAGTTTTAAGGCATAAGAAATATTTACATATCAACTCTAAAACTTTATTAAGTTCCAATTTTAATTTCCAAAAAATATTTAAAATTCTTAGAAAATATTAAATAAATCCCAAAAATTATTTAAAAATAATTTTAGAGGGATTTAACTCACACAAGGTCATAACATTAATAAGACTCTATATGGATGCAGTCCTAGTGTGTGATGTATGTGATATACCTTCAAGAACTTGTAGAGGAATATCAATGAAGCTATGAAAGTTCTGAGGCTTTTTGGTTCATCTAGGGATAGACACAATTTTGTCACTATTTCCAAACTAGATGAGCTCCTATATAATGCAGACTCAAATGAGTCAAATATAGAGGGTGATTCAAACTTAACATACACACGATTTTTACTTAATTTTATTCCCCCGATATCCCACGCTTACATCTCGTATATGTTGTATTTCTCGGACCATACTTAGACCCTACTGGTCTTTCCCATGTCCCATTATGATCTTTAAATTATTTCCAAGGGTTCTTACGCATTGAGATTGAATAATCATTAAAATGGAAAAACATTTCAATTTCCAATAGGGGTCGATCGATCGATGAAAGGGGGTCGATCGATCGATCCAGTCGATCGATCGACATTTTCGAGTTGATTGATCGATCAATCGGGTGTTGGCCCAGTTTTCTGCAATTTTAACCTACGGGTTTCATCCAATATAAATCCTCAAACCTCCATCAACATGCCCCAAATTACCAACCAAACATCATGAATGTTATATAAACCATTATAGAATATTCCCGACGTAAAACATTCACAAATTCATCAAGAATCGACATCAAAGGGGGTTAATTCAAGAATTTAGCATTTAACCCTACTTCATCCAATTTTCTCAAGAATTCATTTAAGTTTCCATATTTATATCTCTACTGGGCATCAATTTCGTGGATACTATATTACATATGAAAGATATCCATCCTAATATAGTTTCTACTCTAAATTTGCAATAAAGTTCTCCCAAACAACATTTTATTTTCAAGAAGACATGAGAGAATTAATTCCTACACTAACATGGATGTGTTAACAACTAAAGAACAACAAGTTAGATACTTTCCTAAAAATAGAAGGTCTGATCCGACATATTAGAGTGGTATAGGAATGATCCCCATCTTCCGATCTACGCGTTGGTGGTGGAGTTGGTGAGAGTGGTGCAGGGTTGGTGGCTTTCCTCCTTAGAAGCCTTCTCTCTTCTCTCTTTCTTAACCTCTCTGCATTTCCAAGATTTCTAACCCTCGAGGACTCTAACTCTCATCAGATTTAACACTCCAATTTTGGTCCATGATTGAGGCCTAAAATGGGTAATTATGCCCTCCCGGGTTACCGATTAGGGCTAAAAACGTCCCGAGACCCAAACAAAACCCCCGAGTACACTTTTCTGACTAACTCGACCCTTCCAAACACATTGATGTACTCGAAATGACCATATGGGTGACTTATAATTAATTCACTTTCATTCCATTAATTTTGTCCTGACACGACACATGCGCGTCCTGACTTAATTTCTATAATTGTCATATTATTCACTCGCGACATTTTCTAATAAATTCAATCTCATTTATTACTTTACTCACTAGTAATATTCAACATTATTCTTAACAACAATTACTAACTCTCGTCACACTAGTAAATATTCAATTTAAAATCTGGATTACAATTAAATTAAGTTATCCCAATTAAATTTAAATAATCCCATAATTAAATGCCATAAAAATACGGGGTATTACATTGGAGCACACAGAGGGGCTGCGTAACCTAGGGTTTAGATGCCTAGGGTTTGGAAAGCTGGTGGTGGTGACCCGAGGTAGGGGAGTGGATATGGTGGCTGGGATGCAGAAGGTGAAGTGTTAGAAAGTGAGTTTTTTTAGCAGAAGAAGGAATCAGGCAGCTGGTATTTTTTTTATTTTTATCTCTAATACCCACTAGAATGATAAAATTCAATTATGGCCCCTATAAGTTTAGAGATTATATTTATACAAAGGAGGAAATGCGGGGAACCAAATTACCTTTATGGTCAATTACATACATAACATAGACATTCCAACAAATAGATCCTTTTATAGACTATTTTCAAAATAAAATGCGACATGAATCTAAAAGAGAAGTAAGAATAGTAATTTTTAGAGATTCCAAGTTTGTTATTCATGGTGAGGTGTTATACAAAAGAGGATCATTGATTCCTCTAATTAATTGTGTTCTCTCAACTAAAGTGTCTATGTGTTAGAGGAGGTAAATGACGGCTCATGATGAAGCCGCGTCACAGGAAGATCACTTGGAAAAAGAATTATAACTCAAGGGTAATATTACTTGACTTTATCAAAAGATGCTTATACTTAAGCGAAGAGAATTAATATTTGTCAAACGCATTCCAACATCAACCATTGGCCTCACCAAATATCCACACTCATCATATCCTCCTAGCTATTTGTACAATGGGATATGGACATAGTATTCTCACTCCCCATAGCACTAGGATATTTAAGGTATCCATTATAGTAGCGGACTATTTGCATAGTATAATGGGTGGAAGCTGAGACTTTTATTAATATCACTTTCTTCCAGTTTATAAAGCAGAAGATAATGTGTCATTATATCATGACCATGTCTTTCATTAGTAATTATGGATCTCGGTTTTACAATAAGTCACTTAACGCAAACTGTGGAGGATAGGACAAAAAAATTACTTCTCACACCTGCCCGCCCACAAATGAATGGTCAAACAGAATTAAACAACCAAACACTTCTTTTTGGCATAAAATAAAGGTTGGAAGAGGCAAAGAGAAGTGTATGGAAAAATTATTTTGCATCTTATGAGTTTATATAACAACTAGATGGACCCCAACCGGTGAAGGACCCTCCATGCTTGCCTATGCATACCGGTAGTTATGCTAATAGATATAAGACTCCCACTCCACAAGGTTCAGCATTTCAATGAATAAGATAATGATGATGAACTTCGTCTCTATTTGGATTTTATTAAAAAAGGTGCAAAGATGCTAAGATATGGCATGTAGCCTATCAACAAAGGGTTGGCAGCTACTATAATTAAAAAGTTTCAAAACCTAACTCCTCATAGTCAGAGATTACATTTTGAAGAAGGTGATAAAAAAAATAAGCTACATCCTTAACCGGAATGACCAGTATAGGATCATAAAAGAGGTTGTCTCGTGAACTTAACAATTAAATAACCTTGAAGGAGAGTCGTTTGTCAATATATGGAATGAAATAACCTTAAAGTAGTATTAGTAGAAAATTGGAAATCTTTTATAAATAAAATCTACACTCGATGCACTTCAATCTTCGATCAATAAAATACAAAGTTCCTATATTCTCCATTATATTGTCTCACTAGTTATTTCTTTTAAAGTGTGTTAGCATCTAAGTAATGCCTAGGGGCTAAAGACTCGTATAGACCCTACTTGGACTATGTAAAAAATGAAGGATTAAAAAAGCACAATGGATTATCGACCTCGATTCCTTTAATAAAATAGTACATATGAAATTGTATATGATATTTAAGATAGGAGAAAAAGTTTACTAAGTCATACGAAGCACATATTTCCTCATATGAAAAGTTATTGACTTACCACCACATAATGGGTCAGACAAAACTTGATAATGATATAAAACATGACAAAACACAATATGCCCAAGGGTAATTTGTAAAAAGTTACAAATCGCATAATCAAAATATTTTCAAAGGTGAATAGGCAAAGCTTAAAGGAATAGTTGGAATATTTATAAAGACTTTACCTTGAGAACTTTTCCAACTTATATATATGGAGTTAAGCTTCGACCCATGATAATCATAAAGGGAAATTATCGATTAAAGTTTATAATATGAGAAATTCGAGTCAAACTTAGAAATATTCTGCGTATAATTACATTCATTTCGCTAATTTGAAAGTTAGTTTGAGGATGAATCTCATAATTTGGCTAAATGCGAGAGGTTAAATGTATATTCTTAATATGGAATATACTAAAATATACTTATTCAAAGATTCACAAAGAAGATAAAGAAAGAAGTGGATAAAGGATGAAACCAATCATCTATAATTCATCCACATACATAAGATATATACGCAGCAAAAAACAAAATATATGCAAACTCCTTAACGGGGGTAAAGATATTCAGTTAAAAATAAATATAGAATTGTGTTCTCAAAAAATCCATAGAGGGCCAAAAGGAGGATTTGAGCAATTGAGAGAAGTTTGGAATCATTGTCTTAATTCTTGACCTCATCATCTAGGGTGGTGTCATTAGCTTGAGCAGCATCCTTCTCAGTGGCCTTAGGGTCACAAAAATAGGAGGAAGAATCATATCCCAATCCTCGTATGTGACTCCTTCTAACCAATCCAAACATAAATAATGATGGTAAAGGATTTAACCAAGTGATAAAGCATAAAAATAATCAAAAACTTTAAGGATTTGAATACTTACGAAGCTGGTGAAAAGGAAAGGCATCAATAACGATGACGAGATCCTCTAGCCACATTAGAGTAACTAACTTATTAATGGTTTGTAGACACCTCGTAGTAACGACATCCATCTTTTATCAGGTATCTGGACTTAAGACGAAGTAGAATTCAGTTGTGAAAATAAAAGATTTGGGGAAATTATCCGAACAATTCGAGTTATTCGAACTGGGTCACACTTGCCCTGAAGTATAAATATGTATTGCATCTTAAGAGATAAGAACAAATGGGAGTTCGATTAGCAAGAATCTTTGGGAAAAGATCAGTTAAATCTAGCTACAAATACATCTAGAGCTCCTAGAGTTCTATGTGGTTCCTTCACCTTGTGCTCCTTATAACTATAACCTACACCCTAGGGAAAAGAGGTATGCAATTCTTGTTATTGTGAATCAATTAATAAGAAAGAAGGAAACATCCCGTGGACATAGACACATTATAAAACCATATGTATTCTTGTGTCGTGAGACTGTGTGATTAGTTTTCCTTATTCAATTTTAGTTGTTTGGAAATATTCATCATAGGCTTTTAGAACCTATAATTAGCTCTGTTTGGAGGAATCGAGTGTCTCTTCCCAAGACAATTAGAACTAACATATATGCATGTTTCATCCCCACAGTGCACCTTTATCGTTAAATGTAAATTATGAGAATGGCCCTCCAGTGCCTAGGGTAAGGTCAGAGATCTATCCTAGCAGGAGTCACAATGCTCCTAATGTACGTTATTTCCCTCAGGAGGAACATTCTAATCAAAGCCATGAATATACAAGATCTCACAAGTTGTCGATGCATATAACGAGAGGCTCCATTAGCAAGAGTAGGCCACATACCTTTAAGAAGAGTAAAATGCGCATCTGCAGCATCGCCTTGAAAAGATGGAGCGATAGATTCACAGAAACAAGGGATAGCATCATTGACGAACCCCTAGCCCTCAGTCAAGTAAACTCGCTGTCGGGAAAGTATTTCACGTCATGATCAGGAGCATTCAATGAACGGGAGTCCTCTAGTGAGATGAGATTAGTAGGGAGGACATCACATGCATGATACACGTGACCTCCTTCAGAAGGAGATGGAATGAAACCCACTCATCGTGGGGATAGATCCACAAAGGAAATGATCATAAGGATCCTCATCAGTCAAGTAAAGCCTTATTTTTCAAGGGAAATTGAAGAACCAGAACTTTCCAAAATGTTTATAACTCCTAGGTTCAAAATATATAACATAAAGAACGACCTCATTGACCATGTTCATAAGTACAGGTAGGTTATGACCTTGTGTAATAATAACAACGCTCCCATATGTTAATATTTCCATCCATCTCGAGGGATATCACACATAAATAGTTTAAAACTATGACACACAAGTCGATCAATAATTTTAAGAACCTCACTGAGGCCTTTACTTCTCGGTTTATTACTAGTAGTGCCCATCCTAGGAGATTGGATTCGATCTCACCATGAGGAAAAAGACCCAGAAAACCTTGAGAAAATACAGTAGGCAACAATGGAAAAATTATAATGAAGTCATATATTGCTCTAAATAGTTTATTATGTCCTAGTTCAAGATTGAATTATCCAACAGCTCTATGTTACATCGGTCTCTCATTGAGATAGAGGCGAACACCATTAAAAATCTCATGTGATGTAAATAGAAGTACGGGAAGGTGGGAGATGTTGCTAGTAGCATCCAGAATGACAACAATCAATCGAAGATGACCAACAACGGTTATAAATATGATTCCCTTAATAATACGACATGAATAAGAACTGGGGATTGAAGAATGGAGACAAGGCAGATCATGCCAAGGCTTTCCATATGATCAACATTGATTTTAAGGAACTCGTTTACAAGATCTTGAGTAAAATTAAGGATCAACAATTCCTCAAGTGGCCAAAGAATATGGGGGGAGATCCATCAAAAATAAAGAATGCACTTAGGTGCACGTCTTACAAAGAACATTGGAATAAAATGGATAATTTCAAGGCCCTCAAGTCCCATTTAGATGAACTAGACCAAGATGGGAACTTGAGCGATTCTATGGACAATATGGGCACTAAATCCATCGTAGATGTCGACCAAAAATACCCGAGAAGATGATGAGATAGGTAATGAGTTTCAAGTTATCCGCGGTTCCTCAAGCCTAAATAAGATTCAGTGCAATGCTGTAATTGAAAAAAGTCACCCAAATGGTGAAAAAAGTCACCGAAATTCCTACTAAGAGTCCAGGAGGCAACCGTCAATGTTCAGAAGACATCAATTATAACAAGCATATAGTCTTCACGGAGGATGAGCTTATCGAAGTTAGGACTCCTCATCATGATTCATTTGTAATTACATTTAGGATTGTAAACTAGAATGTGGATAAGTTACTAGTTGAGCAGGGAAATTCCTCGGAGGTTTTGTGCATAAAACTATTTAACTACCTTAACTTTAAGGAAGAATACCTCAAGGAAACGATCATTTCTTTGGCCGGCTTTGTAGGAAAGATGGCCGTGCCACTAGGGAAGAAGGTCTACTAGTCCAAACTAGGAATATCTAAAAAATAATTGAGTTCATGGTTATGGATATTGATTCCCCTTTCAACATAATCCTTGGACAAGGATGAATCCATTCTATGCAAGTTTACCCTCCACTTATCATCATAAGCTCAAATCCATCACCGACTGAGGGGATAATGGAGAGTAGGGAAAATCAAGGTGTTGCTTGGTAATGCTTTCTTCCCGCTATCAGACTCAAATATGGGAAAATATGAGAAAAAGGTCATCCCTGATCCGCCCAAGGATGGAAGATAGAGGGTAGAAAAATGAGGTTAGCCCTGCCAACAGGGTCATAAAAATGTTATGGGAAGTGATGCATTGATTCACACTACAAAAATAAATTCCTGATCCACAACTTACTTATCGACCAGGAAAGGGAAGAACTGATTTTTCTAGTTAATGAGAATCAAGATTTTTTTGCTCGGAAACCTTATGTTATGTCTAGGATTGATAGTGAAGTCATGTTCCATTATTATCACGTGGTCAAAATGATTCGTATCGAATATTGCACTTATATACCCTCGAATTTAGGAATTTTAGCCCCCTCGAGTACCATAATTGCTATAAATATGCTCATTAATTAGACAACCTCTGTTTTATATGATAACATGTTATTTGAGGTATTATTGAGCTTTTATAGGTGTTATGGTACGTAGTATGAAGTTTGAGTGCGTTCCGATAAAGTTTCATCGCGATTCGCACGTTCAGAAATACTTGCTCGAGTTGTTTTCCATGAAGGCATCTTTGCCTCCCTGTGCGCCCCCTCCCATTCCAATTTCAAAATACTTGGGTGATGATTCAATTTTTCCATTCCCCCAAGTGTATTTGTCACCCGTCTTATCCAAACCCCCCACCCTCCCACTAAAAATTTTAATTGGGGACGGTTCATTTCTTACGTCTTACACATGCCTTCCATTGTTCAAATGGAATTCTTATTTTTTGAACGGCATGCTTTCAAGTGAGGGTACACCGATTATCCTCCAAAGTCAAATTGTAGTTCTGGTGGACCCTCAAAAATTTCAACTCTAAGTGTATAGTTAATTAGAAGTTAAAATTGTAGGTTGTAAATAGTTAGTTGTTATTTTCTTTATTTTTCTTATTTATTCTTACTTATAGTCTAATGTAATTAGTCAAAAAATTTATTCTTTCTTTTTGTTATGCTTTGGTACTAACATGTTTTGTAGAATCTTTGGGCTTGTACTTTCCCGAGATCGCTCCATTGTGTGTAATATTGTTATTTTCCTCTCTTTAACTTGGTTTTTAATTTACATTGAGGACAACGTCAGGTTTTAAGTTAGGGGGTTTGGGATATTCTATCCATTCACTCGTATTTTCTTTGATTTGATTACATGTTATTTCCAAGCATGCTTTTCTTGTAAAAAATTAAAAGTTCACAAATATTTTCTTTCTTGTTTCTCCTTTGTTGGGCATTTTGCCTTTATTTACGATGATAAATTTTAATAATTGCCCGATCCAATAGACAATTCAATGATGCATGTTTTTGATTTTAGAAGTTATTAGACTTTATTCCTAATTATTGATATTATGAATAACTTCAAGAATTAAACTTTAATCCCATGAGCACATGCATTTTCTTGTTTTATTGATTTGGTTTAAGATTTTTATAACTCGGTAATGTTTTGTTGCATCGTATATACTTACACCGAGTAAGCTTTGTACCTTTCATCGTTTGTGAGTGTATACACTATGCTTTCCTCATTAAAAATGTTACATTCATTGGTAATCTCTATATTCTTTCATTTGATCATTCATTAATTGAGTTCATTCTTGAAATGTATTACTTGAGCATGATTTTCAAAGTTTGTTTTGACTCGAGAAGTACGTAAATTTTAGGAAATGATCATAGGAAATATTTTTCATATCACCCATATTAGCCTTGACCTCACTTTATATGTTTTCCGTAGTCATCCCCTTTGAGCCTCAATATAGCCTTTCATTTCATAACCCAAAATTAGGGGTGTAAGCGCTACGGTTTGGTCAATAAATAGTAGATACCAATATCAAAACCAAACTCTGGATGGTAAAACCAAACCGTACCAGTTTACCACTCGATACACCAAAATTAATACCAAAACCAAACCGGCCGGTAATTCGGTTTTTTCGGTAATTTCGATTTCTTCTAGTTTCGATAAATTATATTTTTTTTTTCTGGTTTCTTCTGTTTTTTTCTAGTTTCGGTTTCTGTTTTTTCATGGTTTCTGGTTTCAGTAAACAGCACTAAAAGCCCCAAAAACCTAAAACAAAGTCAACCAATTTTTTTAATTATTAAAACCAAAACCAAAACCAACTTTTTTCTAGTTTCGATAAATTCGGTACGGTAATTTTGGTACGATTTTTTCTGGTTTCGATAAATTCGATACGGTAATTTCAGTAAATTGGTTTTTTAAATATTAAACCAAAACCAACCAACTTTTTTGCCGTAATTTCAGTTTCGGTAAGACCGGTTTCTGGTATTTTAATATATGAAACCAAAACCATTTTTTCCTGACCAAATTGGTAAGGTACGGTAAAAACCCGTACCGCTGCCACCCCAACCCAAAATCCCATAACCAACTTCACATTGGAGTTTAAAAACATACGTATTACCTTACATACCTTTGTTTGAATGTTACATGGGATTGAATGATGTTATTATCTTATGGTTGCAATTTAGGCATGTGAGAGTGAGAAAGAAGTGAAAAAAAAGAGAGAAATAAAAGAAAACATGAGAAAAGAAGAAAAGAAAAGAGAAAATGTGTATATGTTGTGTATAGTGTTCAATAAGATATGTTTACTCTCCCCATTGTTATATTTAAGGATTGTATTTTCCAATTTTTTAAATCTCCTGCATTTTCCATTATCCCGAGTTTTCATCTCCAAACACTTTGAATCCGTATATAGTCCTTTCATTTCATAACCCTAGCCTAACCTACAATACAACCCTATACAAGTCTTATGTGATCTTAGGGTGAATTTAATTTAAAAGTTGAAATATTTTTGATAATCTGTGAAAATGCATTTCGCCTCCTTTAATGAGCTGTATATTTCATTGAGATTATAGTTTTTCATTTTATATATAGCATTCTTCATTTGTGACATGTGTGCGACCTAGTTTCCATTTACATTACTCTTTATGACCGCATGTTCCGTGTGTTAACTCCCTGTTTCGAGTGAATTCACTTTATGAGTGTAATGCCCGTGAGGACTGACTATATGCTTGCTTTAATTTTTATCTGGTTTATTTATGTTTATGCCAAATCATACTTTGCATGTGCTTACTCCCCTCCCACATTTTAAAGTTTCAATTCAACGAAGTTCATTCTATAATTTTAATGATATGGACTTCTGTGTGAATTCATTCACTTTGTTAATAATGTGTATGAAATCTTTTTCGCTATTATTGGGTGTGTCGTATGTTATTAGGCTTATTTTGAGGAAACCATATGATATTTGTGGGTTTCATCTCTGAAAACCTTCACGAGACGACACTCGTCCACTAGGGTAACCTAGGGATTTAACGACTTATTGCATACGCTAAATGCAATCGTTCGTCCGTGAAAGTGGCCTTATCTTTTTTATCCTTTTTATCACTTTTGCATACTTCTCATGTTTTGTGTTTTTCTTATAGTTATTATTGCTTTGAATTTCATTACTAGGGACTAGCAATGTGTAAGTTAGGGGGTGTAATTCGTATCGAATATTGCACTTATATACCCTCGAACTTAGGCATTTTAGCCCCCTCAAGTACCGTAATTGCTATAAATATGCTCATTAATCAGACAACCTCTTATTTATATTCTAACATGTTATTTGAGTTATTATTGAACTTTTATACGAGTTATGGTGCTTAGTACAAAGTTTGAGTGCGTTTTGATAAAGTTTCATCACGATTCACACGTTCAATGGCATTTTAGTAATTTCACACTTAAAGATTTTTTCCCGAAGAATTTACGGAACTTGTACCCACTGTCGGGCCAAGCATCGCGTGGCCATGAATGGTGCTCAAATCGAAGTTTGAACGAACGAAATATGGACCTTTAATCGAAAAAGAATTATAAGAAAAAATAACAATTTCATTAATGACCTCCATGTCCCTTTTCTCTTTCATTAACAATTCATATAATACCCCTTATGTCCCTAACTCATTTTTTTGCAGCAAACCTATTTCGAACATAGCGATTTTGGCCCTAGGATCAGGTTTTGCTCGGGTTTTGGGTTCATCTCAAATTGAGGACTTTTGTCCGAAATTGGAGCTCAATTTTGGTCCACACATGCGTATGGGTCTTGGACATGTACAAATTGGAGGGTTTTGTTGGCCATTAATGGAGGTTGAGATTTGGCTATGGAGATGGTGGGTTTTATCATTTTATTGGAGATTTTGGTTTTTGGCCATGGGTGTTGGTCTCGGTTTGGGCAAATATTGGAGGTCGTGGCTTTTGGTTTTGGTAGTAGCAGCGTGTGACACTTAAATGGATGTTCTCGGATTTGGTCATTTTTGGCAATTTTACAACTCGGGTCTTTGATGGAGATGGGAGTTGGTTATTGGCCACGATTGTAGCATCAGTGGGTTGTTCCAACGCTGTCGGTCGACCGGCCACCACTCGTGGTCGATCGGGTTTTTTATTTAAACTGTGGGTTGGAGACAGTGTATTGCTGCTATTTATACGTCCACTGTTTTGTGTTACGGGGTGTCATGCATGGATCTCAATTATGTTTGCCTGGTTGGCTTACCCTACCATGAGGGTAGTAGAATGTATTTATAGCCTTTGGGATGTCAATGTGAATAGATAATATTCCGTTATCGAATAGTCATATACATCTATACATGGTAAGGAATGATTGTAATACAATGAACATTGAATCTGTCTGGTCGTTTGGTCTTCCCAATAAGTTGCTTGGTATGATGAGTAACATGGTACACTAAGTAGTTCGGTAGATTGAGTAGCTCGATACCTGATCTTGTGCCATGTTGGATGAGGGGTGTCTCTATATAATTGGTCCATATCAACTCACTAATTTTTGTATCAACAGAAGCCCCCAATGTTTCACAGTTAAGGTTGGATGTGAGAATGTGGAACATTTTACTCAAAAAGTTACTCGAGCATATTTTCCTTGTCTTGATTAATTACAAACCTTCAATACTTGTAAAAAATTTCCACTTTGCGTAATAGTATTGAGCGCGAAATGGCAAATTTGTAAATATTTTGAATTCTGCCAATCGTTTGGGTATCTGCAACTTTTTCCTTTGATTAGCCGCCGAGAGTGCAACTGTCGTCATCTGTGATAATTACTTTTCTCATTTTTCGAGGCGGCATATATAAAGGAGAAAAAATCCGATTGTCTTGTACTTTTTTCTATCTTGTTTTCAAAGTCTTTGTTTTCTCATTTTTTTTTCTTATGAACATTCTTTCTATCATCTCCCTTAGCTGATTCCTTAATCGTCTGTAAGAATCTCTTCCTTCTTTCTTCTATCTTTGCTTTAATCACCATGATTTACCTTATCGAGTCTTTAGATAAGTTTAGAGCCGATTTTAAAATTCCTTCTTGGGTTGATTTGGGGGAACCTACTTGTCCTTCTGACTTATTTTTTTCAATTTTTGTAGTAGAATGGGATTTTTCTTTCCGACCAAATCCACGTGTTTGGAATTTTGCCAATATTTCGATATTGTACCTGCAAAAGTAGTTCCAAATACATGGAGGATAGTTAATGGCGTACATAGGTTGAATCAAATTCATGGAACTCATCTTGGGATTCCTGAAACTATGTTTTGTTATAAATGGGTCACCAATGACACCACCTTTTATTTAAAAACTAAGTTTGTTAACAAAGACTTAGTGGTCAATCTCCCTGATTCTAATAGGGATTATTTTGAATATGGGGTTGTGATGAAAAATTGGCAATACCCTCCATTAAATGGGAATGACGTGTACCAAGATCCCAGATGTCCTCCTTATGGCAATAGGATAGGTTGTTCTTTAGTTTTTACCTAACTCTGTTTTTTTTATAAAATGTGTCAGTGACTTTTGTTTTCTTCAATTTTAATTTGCAATTGACAGTAAAAGAAAATCCCCAAAAGAGAGTGATATTAATATAAAATATTTGAAATTTATCTGGGGTTTGCATAAATCAATTATTGAGGAGCACCTGAGAGTTGTTTCCTATTTGCTAAGATATAGGAACATCATTTTTATCTTTTATTGCTCACCCTATTGTTCCTCCTCTGGTAATTGATCTTGAGCAGGCTCCAGCATCTTCTTCAGCTATTGAAGATTCTTCTTCTCATTTGTCTACCTCCATTACTGATATGATGACAAAGAAGAGGAAAATGCCCGATCTCTTTGCCAAGATTGTCCCTGGTGCTGATGGGGTAAAAAAAGAACAAAGAAGATGTCCCAGCTGAAGGGACTAAGAAAAAGGATGTTGCTCCCTTTGGTAGGGCGATTACACCTGTTAAGGGAGATACCAAAAATCCCCCCTTTGTTCAAAAAGAGGCAGCACCTTTCATTAAAGAGGCTGCTGTTGTTCGAAAAGAGGCAAGACCTTTTATTGAAGAAGCTGGACCTTTGAGAAGATTGAGAGGGGGTCTTGCTGAGAAGACCGTCGATGTAGTTGCTCAACCTGCTGGGGTTAAAATACCTTCCTTAAAGGCTGGTCCTCCAGCATTCATTACTCCTGGTTTGGCCAGGAAATTGATTTGGTCTGGAAAAATATCTGATCACAGAGCTTTTGAGACCTATACTCCTCGGGAAAATGTCTCTGATTTGGCAGCCCAACACCTTGCATCAGTAAGTGTTATTACTCCTTGTCATTTCGATTATGCTTTCAATTTTCATATTCTAATATTGAGTTTATCTTTGTCTTGTAGTTTTTAGTGTATTTCAATAATATTCTGGAGAAGGATGAAGCTATCAAAGATGCATCATCTTCCAGTGAAGTAGAAGAAGCCCTTGCTGGGTTATCAAAATCTTTGGTGGACTCCCGAAAGAAATATGAAGATGACAAAACTTCTTGAGAGAATAAAATCAAAGCTACTGAGACAGCTCAGTAAAAAGATGTGGATGCTGCAAAGGAGGTTGATCTATCTCGGCAAAAAGTTGTACAAGCTTCCAAGGAGACAGAGGAGAAATTGAAAGTCTCCATTACCAGCAAGGAGGAAGCTGAGAGCAAGATTGAAGAGGCTAAACGGCGTAAGAAAGATCTTGAACAAAAAGTAAAATCTGTTTAAGATCTTCTTAGGAAAAATACTTCCTTGGAGAGGATGAAGAGAAGGTCTATTGAGAAGAAGTCCTTTAGCTCTGGCTGGGACAAAGGGTGAAACAAATCTGTAACTGCTACATCTCTTCAAATGGAGCGCGCAAGTTTGAAATTCTTCAAGGATGGATGGGTTGTAGCATTGAAAGAGTTGAACGCCGCTGAAGACTCTGAATTATTTTAGAAACATGTCCACGGCCCTCCTCTTGCCATTGAAGAAGAAGAAGAGGATGAATATATATATCTGATGAATCTTCTTTCATGATGGTAGAACAAACACCTGCTACCATTATCCCCTAATCTTTCGAGCAAGCTCAGCAGACAACTACTTCTTTCGAGCAACGTCGAATACCTTTCGAGCAACTTCAGTAACTAACTCCTTCTTCAAAATCAGCTGATGATGTAGTGGGGGATAAGGAGAAGGTGTAACGTTGCTCGACAACTTTTTTTTGTTTTACACTTTTATTTTTATTCTTCGTTTTTTTCATCTGGTTGTACTCTAATCCATTATGATCAATAAAATTGACTTGTTATTTATCTGAATTTATCCTCTACTATTTAATATAGCTGTATTGTTATTGATCTATTTTTATTTTTCCTTTCTAGTTTATTGCCAAGATGGAACTATTGTCAGCTCATGATACAGAGTTGATGAAGAAATGTACAAACTACTTCAAAGATGGTCATACAGATTTTACTGAAGTACAAATAATTGACATCCTTGGCCCTGATGCCTCTAAACAATAAATTGAGGCTTACCAATATTTAAAATGTTTACTTGATCATGCTGTAGCGAATAACTTATCTTATTATGAAATGATTTAATATCTTCAAGGAATGATTAAAGAACTTCAAACGCAACACAAGGAAGCCACAACTCTTCTTCATGAAGGTTATGAGAAGAAGTACTAATAGTTGAGTGTTGATCGGGGTTATGATAAATTTTTCACTACCCATAATAAAAGAGAGAGTGTGCTGAGACTTGAAATTTAGGAGCATAAAAACATTGCCAAATTTCTGGAGGAAGAAAATATTGCTTTAAGAGAAGAACAGAGACAACTAAAGTTTTCTTATTCCTCTAGAGCTCTAGTCCCGGTTACTGATGAAGGTTTTTCTTTTTTGGAGAGTGAAAATGTTTCATTAAGGGAAGAGTTGGAAAGTTTGAAAAGAGTTAGACCTGCATCCACTTCTCGGGGTAGAACAAGAGATGGTCGGAGTAGTATTGAAGAGGCTAGAACTCAGTAAGTTTTAGAAAATCAAGTTGCTCAAATGAAAGAAAAAAATCAACCTCTGTTAGAGATACCCAGAAGATTTAAACCCTTACAGAACAATTATCCAATCAGAGTTCTGCGTTATAGAATAAAGAAAGTGTTCTGAAAAGACTTCATCAACATGTTAAACGCTTAACTTATCATTTTCACAAGCAGCCCAGAGAGTTCTAGATGGAGGGATACAATGAAGCTTTATATCATCTCGATGCCAGATTGAAACAATCAAATAATGATGGGTACAAATAGGGGTGGCTGAATGCCTTAACTGTAATAAAAGTTGAACAAGGAACTGAACCGTGGGATTGGTATGACCCTGGTCCACTTGATCTTCCAGTACCACCTTTTCAATTGGATGTTAATTAGATTCTAGTTAGCTCCATTACTCATAGTTTGATTTCCAATATACCTCGGTGATTACAGTCTTCACAAAGAATTTGAGATATCCTGACCTCCTTATTTATAAGATCAACCAAGTTCGAGAAACACCAGAATGCTACAGGACTTGAATTTTATCAATTCTCTTTATGCTTTAGGTAACCCTCTAGCTGGAATGGATCATGTATCAAAATCTGAAGGAAAGAAACCAATAGAATAGGCTGTTTGAATTTTATTAGTAATTGTTGTTATAAATGAAGAAAAATCGTCTTCTCGTAATTTTGTTTCCTTAGAAATAAAATGATTGCATGATGTTTATTTTATCAATCTTCGTTCATTAGATGAGATCAACAATAGTAATAGTGTACTTATAATAGTAACAGGTTAATTTTTAGTCATTGAATATATATATATATATATATATATATATATATATATATATATATATATATATATATATATATATATGTATGTATGTATGTATGTATGTATGTATGGGTAGTTTGCCCCTTTTTTTATTTGATTAACTAGACAGTGGAACTTTTGCCCCATGTGTTTGTCTAGTTGTAGTGATTATTTTATCACCCATAAGTGCTTAAGCAATGGAATTATTTTTATTATGTGTTGCTGCTTAGTTATAACAATCTTATCTAGATTGCCTTGGTTCCCAGGAAGTGGATATTTTACCCAACTTCTTGCCTATATTAGATGCTTTCTTGGGTCACCCATAATCCAATAGGACTTTCCTTGCTCGATGGTTTTACCAACATTGTTGATGTTTATTTTGATGCCGACCAATTTTTAACTGGTAGTTGTTGATGCCGACCAACTTTTAGTTGGTGGTTAATGATGACGGCCAACTTTTAGTTAGTGATTGTTGATTTTTAATTGTATAAATGTATTTACAAGCTTTTATTGAGTGTAGTACGTAGCACTAGTTCTCCGGAAAAAAATGAGAAATCATCATTTTCATTCATATTAAAACAAATGAGTAAATAGGTTATTACATTACTGGTAGTATTTTCGTAGGTGCTCTGCATTCTAGGAATTTTTAAATTCTTCCCCTTCAAGAGTTTTTATTCTGTAAGTGCCAAGTCGAACAACTGTTGTGATACCATAGGGCCCATTCCAATTGGCCTCCAACTTATTGTGCTTTTGAATTACCTTCTTGAGCACATAATCGCCTTCCTTTAGATCACATTTCCTTACCCTTTTATTATAAAGCATGGCAGTCTTTTGCTGATAGGCAGCATTATGGATTGTTGCGTCCTCTCTGACTTCTTCAAGCATGTGAAAATCCAAGCATCACATCAAATCACTCAATGGAGAATTGAAGTTGAGCACCTTATGAGTAGGTAATCCTAACTCAGCTGGTATCACTACTTCACTCCCAAAAGACAACATATAAGGGGATTCCCCCGTTTCTGTTCAGGGAGTTATTCGGTAAGCCCATAACACTGACTGCAACTCATTAATCCAATTCCCTTTAGCATCATCTAATAGATTCTTCAAACCATTCAATAAAGTTCTGTTTGTCACCTCTATTTGACCATTACTTTGGGGATGACCTGGAGCATAAAGGATTTTTGAATGTTGGACTGTAGGTAGTACACTGTAAACTTCTTATTGTCAAATTGGGTACTATGATTAGTGATAAAGGCATGGGGTAGACAATATTTGCAAATAATATTCTTCCAAATGAATTGATAGACCCTTTCATAGGCCATATCGATGAGCGATTCAGCTTCCACCCACTTTGTGAAGTAATCAATAGTTACCACCAAATATTTGAATCGTCCTCTTGTAGTAGGCAGAAGCCCAACTAAGTCAATTTCCCATATAGCGAATTGCCAAGGTGAAGTGATTGGTGTTAGCAATGCTTTAGGAGTTCTTCGTATGGTAGAAAATCGCTAACACTTGTCACTTTTTTAGCATAAGCCGTGCAATCAGCATGCATTGTTGGCCAGTAGTATCCTTACATATTCATTCTCTGTAGTAGAGTTCTTCTGTCTATATGAGCCCCATAAGATCCTTTATGAATTTTCTTTATGAGGTCCTTGATTTCTGCTAGATGAAGAACACACCTCTACAAACCAGTTATTAAACCTCTCATGTACAGAACTACATTATTCAAAACATATTTGGAAACCTTGTACTTTAACCTTTTGGCTTCAAGTAGGTCAGCTGGTAAAATACCATCTTCAATATAGTCCCTTATGGGATCCATCCAAGATGGTCCTATATCTAAGGTGATAAAATTCACCATCAGGTCTTCATCAATACTTCTGCTTGTAAGTACTTCAATGGGGATTATTCTTCGTAGCTCGGTGAAAGTAGCTTAGGCTAACCGAGCAAGTGCATCTTCCTTTTCATTCTCCAGTCAAGTTATTCTAACCACCTGAACAACTACTAAATCGTCTACGATCTCCAGAGCCTGGTTAAGTATCTTGACATGAACTCTCCTTTTGATGCGTAAAGACTTAGCATCTGATTCACCACTAATTGTGAATCACTGAACACCATGACTTTTTCTGTATTTAATGATTTAGCTAAGTTGAGACCCATAATCATGGCTTCATACTCAACTTCATTATTGAAAGCTTGAAATTGGAAATGCGGAGCGTATTCGATATCTATCCCATTCGGACTGTTGAGAAAAATTCCAGTCCCGTAACCTATTGCACATAAAGAACCATCAACATACAAATTCCATATAGGACTATTATCATCAAACCTTTTGTCTAACAAAATCCCTTGATGGAATATTTTATCGTTCCTTTCATCATATTTCTTTTTCAACTCTGGTACTTTACCAGAAGATTCTGGTTGATTAGTGGCCATCCCTTCTATCAATTCTACTTGGGGGAGTCGACTGGGGAGATTTTCTATTGATCCTCCATCATCCTTACATTGTTATGCATTAGACCGTTGTTGATTGGAAACATTTGGGTAGGTAAACTTAGCAATGAAATCCGCCACTACCTGCCCTTTGAGAGAGGGTCTTGGCTCATAGATAATGTCGTATTCTCCTAATTCCACTGCCCAATACATCAATCTTCTAGACTTTTCTGGCTTATGTAAAGCCTCTGTGAGTGGAATGTCAGTATATACCACTATTGTATGGGCTTGAAAATACGGTTTTATTCTCCTACTTTCTTCAATAAATGCCAACGCCAACTTCTCCAATTTAGGATACCTGAATTATGCTCCTGTGAATGCCTTGCTAGTATAATAAATAGGTTTTTCACTTTATCTTCTATTCTTATCAAGGCCGAACTAACTGCACTCTCTGAGACAGTTAAGTACAAGTATAATTTTTCTCCTTCTACTGGCCTGGACAATAAAGGAGGTGTCCCCAAGTATCTCTTCAACTCTAAGAACGCCTTCTCATATTCGTCATTCCACTCAAAGGTCTTTCCGATAACTTTGAAGAATGGAAGACATCTATTAGTTACTCGGGAGATGAATCTATTGAGAGCAGCTACACGCCCCGTAAGTATCAACACTTCCTTCTTGGTGGTTGGAGATTGTAACTCCAGCAAGGCTTTTATTTTATCAGGATTCGCTTCAATACCTCTTTGATTCATAATGTATCCGAGGAACATGCCTTCCTGTATGCCAAAAATGCATTTGGTCGGGTTCAGCTTCATCTAGTACTTCTCTAGTTGATCAAATGTTTGGCTTAAATCAGTTATATAGTCAACAACTTTCTTTCTTTTAGTCAACATTTCATCGACGTATACCTTTATATTTTTGCCAATCTTCTCTGTAAACACCTTGTTCATCAGCCGCTGATACGTAGCACCTGCATTTTTAAGACTAAAAGTCATAACATTGTAACAATATGTTCCTCGGGGAGTAATGAAAGTAGTACTTTCCCTATCTTCTGGCTTCATTTTAATTTGATTATATCCCGAATAGGCATCCATGAAGCTTAATAGCTCATGCCCTAAGGTTGCATCCACTAGCTAATCTATTCTGGGCAGAGGAAAGTGATCTTTTGGGCAAGCTTTATTCAGATTTGTGAAGTCCACACACATTCTCCATTTATTATTATTATTATTATTATTATTATTATTATTATTATTATTATTATTATTATTATTATTATTATTATTATTATTATTATTATTATTATTATTGACCATCACAATGTTAACCATCCAATCTGGATATTCCACGTCTTTGATAAAAGAAGTTTTTTGTAGCTTTTCCACTTCTTCTTGAAAATCCTGGTTCTTCTTCGGACTCAAGACTCTTATCCTTTGCTTCACTGGTTAGATATCCTTATTGACATTGAGCTTGTGACATAAGAAAGTTGAGTCTTTCCTCGATATATCCTCGTGACTCCATGTAAATACCTATTTTTTGTGCTATAAAAATTCCACCAGCTCTTGCTTCAATACTGGATCAAGTGAAGAGCTAATATGAGTTGTTCTTTCCAGTTGCATGTCGTCCAGAATAATACTTTATGTTTCTTACATGACTTGGCCTTTAACAAGTTCTGTTTCAGCTCTTGGGTCTAAAGTTTCAATCTTAGACTCATCAGATTCATCCACTTAATAGGTGTTTTTTTTCTTGGCATCCTCTAATTCCTCTTGCTCGGAAGATGAGTAGAAGCACTCATGGGCTACCTTTTGATCTCCCTTCACAATTCTAAATCCAAAGCTGGTCGAGAATTTTAAACACCGACGTATAGTAGATGGAATTGCTTCAAACTTTTTCAGGTCTACTCTCCCTATAATTATATTATAGGATGACTGAAGGTTCTTATCCATAATGAATAAGTGCACCCTCTCTGTTCTGCTAGCTGGACAGGTATCAATCATCCTATCTAACTTGATCGATCCTAGTGGAAAAACTTTTTCTTCAAAAAACTCAATGAGAGGGTTGTGATACGGCTCTAACTGACCAAGTTTTAAGTCCAGAGTATAGAAATAAGGGTAAAACATGATGTGTGTCGAGCTACCATTATCCATCAGTACTCTTGAAATGATTACATCCTTCATTCTCATTTTGATCACCAGAGGATCATCATGAGGGTACAAAATGTCTTCCAAATAATTTTTAGAAAAACCAATGACCAATTTATCTTTGTTGACCTTTCTTGGGCGATATTCTTCTGCCAGATTTGTTCGCTGTATATAGGAACAAGCTTGAGCCTCATTGAGGTAAGCTTTCCTTTCAGCGGTATGATCGCCCCCACATGCATCTCCTCCTGTAATCATGTTACAATCAAATGAACCAAAATGAATCGAAAATACCTCGCGTTAAGGTTGTCTAGGCCTTTTTAGGAGATCGGGATCCTCCTTAGGATCATTTCATGGTCTATTTTATTATCTTCTCTTGGTTGGTAAGGAGACTTGGACATCTGCCGAGCTCTGTGATTGGTCCTTCCACCATTTTGACGATCAACAAACTTATTCATCTTTCCTAGTCTAATGATTCCTTATATCTCATTTTGGAGAGCTACACACTTCTTGGTCGTATGACCATGACCTTTATGGAACTCGCAATACTTGGATTTATCCCTCCTTTCAGGGTCTTTCCTTAGCTGTTCTGGCCAATTATGTTCCTCATTGTTCTTGATTTCTTTCAGAACATGGTTTATATCCACTTTTAAGGGAGTATAATTTGTATACTTCCTTAATTGATCCAATGTTTATTTGCCTTTTGACTGCTTGCTCCCACCATTATTCTTGTGATCTTTCTTCTTTGACTTACCTTTAGCTTTAGCTTCCACCTTTGCATCAGCATTCTTCTTCACAACCATAGCTTCCTCCGCATTCATAATGTTAGCTTCTTTCGCCATCAATTCATCCATGGATTTGGGAGGATCCCCGGCCAAGGTATAATACATCTAATCTGGCAAAAGACCACTCATAAAAGTTGTAGTGACTGTTTTCTCCTCATAGTCTATAACCTCCAGTTCTTGTTATTGAAACAAGTGATATAATCACTAGTACTTTCATCTTCTTTCTGCCTGACACTCAACAAATGTGCTACCCTTTTAACTAGATTTATGCCAAAATAGAAATTTTCGATAAAGAGCTATGCCAGTAGATGGAAGGTCGCAATCTTACCCCGAGGAAGGCTATTATACCATATCTGAGCAGATTCAATAATGGTTCCTGAGAATGCCTTGCATATCATTTTATCTGGGACTGCATATATATCTATTGCATCTTGGTATTTCTCTATATGAATAATAGGATCGATTTTTCCATCGTACTTCGGTGTGACCACAAGAGCCTTGAATTTGGCTGGTGTGGGAAAATCCATAATTGCTTGTACAAATGGAGATCCCTTAATAAAGGTTCTTTGGAGAGGGTTCTTGTCCTTGGCCATCTCTCCTAACATGTCTTCTAATCTCTGAATAGATCATATCCATGCATCATATCCAGCCCCTGATTTATTTTTGTATGCCCGAGTAACAGAGCGTGTAGAATTTTCCTCTTGGGATCTTTCTCTTCGAGCTGCAGGTCTTGGGTTTAGATGTGATTGGACTTAGCCTTCCCTTAAATCATTTGGTCATTGAAAATTTCTCAATGCGGATCGAGGAGGATTTATATTCCTCTTGGGACCCAAACGGTCAAAGTGTGAGGCTCTGCTCAACCTTTTCAGAGGATTTGGTCTTTCTGGCATTAGAGTGATGTTTTCTTGTGAATCTGAAATTTTTATAGGGGAGGTTGCGCCAGGGTGATAAGATGGATCACTTAAGTTTCTGGAATAATTGACTTCAGTATGTCTGGATCGTGACATAGACCGTGGCTATCGTGAATATAGTGGATGCATGCTTCTTTGAACGCTTCGTTGGCCTGACTGGGCGAATGCTCCATTTTGAACAGTCTGAGTGAAATGTCGCATAGTTTCCTGTATAGCCGTTTGTCCCCTGGATAAGCTTGACAAAATTCCACTAATATCATTTGCATTTGGAGGGACGGAAGGGTTAGGAAGATTCCCTTCATTATTTTTATTGCCAGATTCTGGGATATCAGCCATTTATGACAAGTATTTTGGTGAAAAAACGCTATGTATAGTCGTTTCCCACGGAAGGTACCAATCTCTTGATGTAAAAAACTAGATTTGATCTAATTAATTAATCACAGATAAATATGAGTAAAAAAATAAGTAAAGATATTTTTAAAGTGGTTCAGTCGTAATGAAATGGCCTACGTCCACTGTTTTGTATTACGGGGTGTCATGGCTGGATCTCAATTATGTTTGCCTGGTTGGCTTACCCTACCATGAGGGTAGTAGAATGCATTTATATCCTTTGGGATGTCAATGTGAATAGATAATATTCCGTTATCGAATAGTCATATACGTCTGTACATGGTAAGGAATGATTGTAATACAATGAACATTGAATATGTCTGGTCGTTTGGTCTTCCCAATAAGTTGCTTGGTATGCTAAGTCGCTTAGTGCGCTAAGTAGTTTGGTAGATTGAGTAGCTCGATACCTGATCTTGTGCCATGTTGGATGATGAGTGTCTCTATATAATTGGTCCATGTCAGCTGACTAATTTTTGTATCAACACACGCTATCCTTTTTCTTTTTTATTTATTTTTTTGTTTTTCTTTCTTTCCTTAATTAGGAGACTTATCTTCTTTTATTTTCTTTTATCTTTATCTTTTATTCCTTTTTTCCCACTTGGTATAATAGTAAGCTTTGTTTATTTTTGTAAACATATATTATATTTTTAGCTCTCTTCTCTCTTAGAACCTAGGGTTAGTAAACATTTGGGGGTTTATTGTTGGAGACCACCCCTTTCCTCATTTGTGTTGGATTTTCTGCATTAATGTAATTTCCCTGTACTATTCATTGTCATCTTCCTTTTATTTGTGCTTTGCCCATTTATTTCTATGCTTAGTTAAATATTTCCATGCCTAGATAATTTTGGTTGTTAATTTATTTAGTTACTTTACTTAATTAGTTAGTTTAATTAATGTCTTTAATTATGTGTAGTGGCTAATTTAGTCTAGGTTGTGTCGGATTTCACTCACCTAGGGTTAACGTGTTGCTTTGCTTTGGTGATGGTTTCTCATGGGTTTATTTCGAGTGGGTTGTCCTAGTTATTGAGCCTAGGAGATTTAACGGGGTATATCATGTATGCCCCGTATTTACGACCTTGCATGCGTAATTTTATGGGTATTTATTGACGCCAAAATCTTATTAGACTTTTATGCGAATTTACGGGTGAGACAACTCTTGATTTAATTAACTGTTAAAACGAGACTCAATCTTAATAACTCGTGAGCCCATGTAACCATTTTATACTAATTTACTCTAGGTGGGGGATATATAACGCAACCTATAGTTTTTATTCTCTTTATTAATTTAGTTTAAATACACTCTCGCCTAGTATAATCTTTTCCTAGTATAATCTATTTATTAATGGAGTTTTTACTTGTTTATTTCGATTGGGTTGTTCTAGTTATTACGTCCAGGAGATCTAACGGGATATATCACGTATGCCCCGTATTTATGACCTTGCGTGAGTAATTTTTGGGATAATTGTTGATGCTAAAATCTTATTAGACTTTTATGTGAATTTAGGGGTGTGACAACTCTTGATTTAATTAACTATCGAAATGAGGCGCAATCTAAATAACTAGTGAGCCCATATAACCACTTTATACTAATTAACTCGGGGTGAGGGATATCCAAAGCAACCTATAATTTGTATTCTCTTTATTAATTAAGTTTAAATACGCTCCCGCTTAGTATAATCTTTTCCTTTTGTTATCTTTCCTTTTTATTAGAAAATACCTTTTAAACTTTTATTTAGAAGTATTAAACCAATTAAAATCTAACAACTCGTCTTTGTGGATTTTTGATACCCGGACTTGGCCGCTATACTCACATGTTGAGTGTAGTCATTAATTTAGGTTTTTATATTGAGGAGTGATTCGAAAACAATGATTAGTGTCTTGACAGGCGCTACTTTTCACGCTTAATGAAAATGGTGCTATTGTCGGGGACTTTTTGTTTTAGAATTTATTTGATTTAGTATTTCAACCCCGATCAGGATAAGACCTCATTCACTACCACTATTGGAATATACCACTACAAAGTCATGCCATTTGGTCTTAACAACACCGGATCCACATATCAATAGTTGGTCACCAAGATGTTTAAGGATCAACTAGGTGACACCATAGAAGTCTATGTTGATGACATGCATGTGAAAAGCAAGAGTAAGGCCGACCATTTATAGGACTTACTAAAAACATTTGAGGTCCTCATATATTACATGATAAATCTCCATGTAGCTAAATGCTCCTTCGAAATTCAATCTAGAATGTTCCTAGGATACTTGGTTAGCTAAATGGGAATCGAAGCCAACCCCAACTATATTGAGGCAATTAAAAATATTCAGCTACCAAAGATGCTTCACGATATACAAAAGTTTCCACAAATATTTATAGCACTCAACTACTTCATCTCAAAATCTTTCAAAAATTTCCAACCATTCTTTTAGCTATTGAAGAAAGAAAAGGGCTTGTCATGGAATGGGGAATGCTCAAAATCATTTGATGAGACCAAAACCTACCTAAGATGACCACTTCTACTCGCAATCCCAAATTTGGGAGATTTAGTCTACTTGTATCTCTCGATGTATGATCATGCAATTAGCTCATCCTTTATGTGTGGGGACGAAGGAAACAAAGTTCCTATTTACTATGTTAGAAAAATGTTCCTTGACGCTAGAAACACTACCTTACACTTGAGAAGTTGTCCTTTTGTATATATTGCTTCACGAAAGCTGAAGCATTACTTTGAATCTCACTCAGTCATAGTCATCAATTTTTCTCACTCAAGGATGCCCTCTAAAAATTAGACAGATCTCGATGGATTCTCAAATGGTTGGTGGAACTTTGAAGGTTCGACATATACTATCAACAAAGGATTGCGATAAAAGGTAAGGTGATGGAAGATTTCATCATTGAGTTCACATAGGAGGAGAAGCCCAATGAGAAAGACTTCATCGATCAGGTGAATAATTGAGAGTCTAACCAACTCAAAAAGTGGAATCTCTATGTCGATGAAGCCTATAATTTAATGGGGAAAGAGTGTGAATTATCCTTATTACTCATGAGAAGATAATGATCGAATATAGGATCAGACTTGGAGTTGAAGCATCCAACAATAAAGCTGAATATGAGGCTCTCATCATTAGGTTATGAAAATCAATATCTCCTAGTTCAAGTCACCTTAACATCTACTATAACTTAAGGCTGGTATCCAATCAAGTATCAAGAGACTACATCAAATTTAAGTGAATATCAGCATATCTTCTGGTTGCCTAAGACTTGATCGCTAGGTTTGAGAAGATCCACATTCAATTATTCCGCCATAGAAATAGTGGTCATGTTGATGCCTTAGCCACTTTAGATTTACCAGCAGACTCGGACCTTAAAAAACCATCTATGTGGAGTACCTTGCCCAGCCAAGCATCACAAGAACAAAGGTTGTCAAGAAAGTCCTCATCATCCGAAAAGACCCTAGCTTGATGGAACCGATCGTAGTCTATTTGTAAGAGGACATATCATCGATTGATAAGAAATAAGCCCATCATGTCAAGGTAAAAGTAGTTCATGATTTAAATTTGTGTGTGCAGCTTAAAATCAAAATGATATAACAATGGAGATATGAATGCAGGTATGAAAATAAGAGATGGAGATGAGTTAAAGAGGAAGGCATAGTGATATAAGTGGTTCATCTTGATGGCTTACTCCACTTTGCAAGGTGTCTGGTGTGTTTATATTAACGATAGAGCTCCAATGACCTAGAATTATAATTCTTCAGCTTTTTCTCTCTCTCTATAGTGGTTTTGATAGAGTTTAGCTAGGGTTTTCATTCCGGATCCCTTGATAAAGGAGATTGAGCTCCTTTTTATAGTCTTGGGGGTTCATAATGTGCCCCCCAAGCATGACAAAGATATGCATAAGGTAACTGCTCCATTAAGATGATGCCACCTGTCAAGTGTATGATGATTAAATATTTCCCCACGTGAGGAAGAGAGCTTGTCATAGCGGTATGACCGTGTCTCACGTGTCATACAAGGTGAAGCTGTCATCCCTGATGGTCTTGTCCTGCCCGAGATTGACATGGAAAGACCTTTCTTTTAAGAATTTACAAAGATGGGTCAGAAGTGTAGTCTCGACTTACCAGGGTGGCACAAGGCCAAGATGAGATGTCCGAAAGAGATGGGAGAGTTGATCATGTAGTATCGACTTACCAATGTGCTAGAAGGATGAAACGATTGAGAGAGATCATCCTAATAACAGTGGATAGGTAAGGTCGACTTAGCTGGATCAAGGCCTATAAAGTAAGAGTCCACACTTACGCATATCAATCATATCATATCCATTAGTCTTCAATATGATTGGTAAGATGAGGGGTATAGTTGTATGACCCCCATATGGATGAGACCTCTCAGTGTCTGAGTTGGCTTTGAGGAAGTGCACCTATTTAGCTGAGGGTGAGGGTGTCCTTTCAGTGTCTCAAGAATAAGTTTATTGCAAGAATCTTGTGTTGGACACTTCTTAAGGGTCTTGTGGTTTTTCATGTCATCCCAAATAGGGTGACTGCAGGCCTACTTTAGGAAAAGTTCCGAAGGATGATTTTGTAGGAAGTTGTTCATAATGGTTAAGGTGTTTAAAAATCCCAAACTTATCATTTTCTATTTCTTCCCCAAACTACTCTTTCATTCCTAAGCTTCCTTTAACACAGATTTACTTTCTATCTTCTTTAAGGATCCGTTCTGATCCCCAAACGTCCATCCCTACCTAGGTAACCTCCCATTACTCTTGTTCTTCGCTTCCAGTACGTTTTTGCAACTTTTTTTTGCTTGTTTTCATTTTTTGACGTATTGCTATATTTTTTTACAGTCATTAGGGTGGTTTTAGGGTTGTTATTTGGTGGTCAAGTGCTACTATTGTGGTTTTTATGAGGTTAAACCTATTTAAATCGAGTTTATAGGTGTTGACACCAAAATTAGTATGCTGATGTGGACAAATAATAAGAAGACACGTGTCAATCTACGTGGCACAATAGCAACGAGGAAGATTGCTTCCCCGACCAACATACTCACTCCGAGGAACACCAACCCTCCGAGGAACTCTTATCCTCCGAGGAACTCTAATGCTCCGAGGAACTTTTGGACGACGAGCAACTAAGGCGGTTCGAGCTGCACCTCGACCACAACATTAATTGCCAGATAATCAACAGTTCAACTATTCATTGAATGCTTATCATCTTGACGCGCACGTTTGAAGAACATTAAATGAATTACCCTTTCATATGTGTATCATTTAATATAACACCCTTTCATGTACAGCCTAAGGGCTATAAATACCTTGTATCACCCTCATTCAAGGGGAGCGAAATTTCTTGATAGCACTTGTAATCGAGAATTCCCAAACACTCAGCAATAACATAACAGTGGACGTAGGCCATTCATATAAGGCTGAACCACTTTAAAATCTTTTATCTTATTTATTTATCTGTGATTAAATAATTAGAGTAATCTAGTTTTTTACATCAACAGATTGGCGCCGTCTGTGGGAACGATTGTTATTATCGTTTTTCACCAAAAATCATTCATCATCAATGGCGGATAATCCAGAATCTAGCAATCAGAACGCTGGAAATGCTGGAAATCCTCCAAATCCCTCTGCACCTCCAGATCTGGCCGGGATTATGACGAATCTGACTCAAGGACAAACCTCCATGCAAGAAACAATGAGGCAACTCATACAAACCCTTCATGGCGGTGCACCTGCACGTTTAGGACATCGAAGTGGTCAGAGGCAAACTTATTTACTTTCTTCACGATCCAGGCGTACTGAGTCATATCGTAATGAGGAGTCTGATGATTTCTCTTATCAGCCTGGGCGAACTTCGTCAATAAGGGCTACAGATACTGATCAACGTATCACTCTCTCTCCAGAAAGACCCAGTGCCTTAGAAAGACTGAGTAGGGTGTCTCCTTTCAGTCGATTAGGCCCTAGGAGGAATAGGAGTCCACCTAAGACCATGTCGAGGATTTTTCGACAACCATCGGATCTAAGAGAAGGATCAGCACAATCACGACCAGTTTCTCGTCAAGATAGATCTCAGGAGGCTACTTCAGAACGATCTATTGCTCGAACCAATATGCCCGAGGAAGGAAACGAAGCGTGGAAAGGATCCCTTCAGCGGTTGGAGGATAGATTGGGAGAAATGGCTAAGACGAAGAATCTCCTACAACGAACTTTTGTTCAAGGGACACCTTTTATCCAGGCCATTGTGAATTTTCCTACACCGTCAAAGTTTAAAGCACCAGTAGTGACCCCCTAAATATGATGGAAAGACATATCCTGTTCTTCATATAGAGCAATATCAAGCTGCCGCCGATATCTATGTTGTCCCCGACAAGATGAGATGCAGAGCGTTCTCAGGAACTCTTACTGGAGCTGCCCAGATATGGTACAACAATCTTCCTTGGGGTAAGATTTCTACTTTCTTTCAGTTGGCCGAGTTATTCATTGGCAATTTCTGTTTTGGAGCAAAGCCAGTAAAACGAGTAGCACACTCGTTAAGTGTTAGACAAAAATCTGATGAGAGTACTAGAGATTACATAACTCGTTTTAATAACGAGAAGCTGGAAGTCATAGATTACGAGGAGAAGACAGCAATCACCGCCTTGATGAGTGGGTTGTTGCCTAATAAGTTGTATTACACATTGGCGAAAGATCCACCTAAAACTATGTCAGAGTTAATGGCAAAAGTGGCCAAAATCATGAATGCCGAGGAAGCTATGGCTGTAAAGAAGAATATGGATAAAGACACCAAGGTGGACGTCGACAAATCTAAAAATAAAGAGCGTAAGGGCAATGGCGGTGACAAGCGTTCCAGAAATAATAAGTCATCATGGGAAGTCCTGAAGAAATTCGATAATTATACTCCCTTGAAAATGGGTATTAATTATGTCTTCGAAGAAATCAAGAATAGCGAGGAGGTAAAGTGGCCGAAGAAACTGAGGTCAGACCCTGATGCGAGGAAGAGGGATAAATATTGCGAGTTCCACAAAGATCATGGCCATATGACTAAAAATTGCATATCTCTTCAGAACGAAATTGAAACACTCATCCGAAGAGGAAAGCTAGCAAAGTCTGTTGATCGGGGAGGTGAAAGAAGAAATAATGATCGAACTAGAGAAAGATCTAGATCTCCTCGTCGAGCATAGGAGAAAAAGAAGAGAGGCCATGAAGATGATGCCGAGGATGACCCCGATCTTCCTAAGAAACCAAGGCAGCCAGAACGAGAGGTATTTTCCATACGTTTTGGGTCATTTGATTGTAATGTTATTGCAGGAGGAGATGCAGGAGGAGGAGATCTTACTGCAGAAAGAAAAGCTTACCTCGGAGAGGCACAAGCTTGCTCATACATTCAGCGAATAAATTTGGCCGAGGAGGATCGTCCGAGGAAGGTAAACAAAGATAAGCTAGTTATTGGCTTTCCAAAAAATGACCTGGCAGGTGTTCTTTACCCTCACGACGACCCTTTGGTGATCAAAATGAGGATGAAAGAAGTAGTGATTTCAAGGGTGCTGGTAGACAATGGCAGTTCGGCAGATATCATGTACTATTCATGCTTTGACAATTTAAATTTGAAATTATCTCAATTGGAGCCTTATCACAGACCTCTTCTGGGTTTCGCTGGTGAGAAAGTTTTTCCACTTGGGACGATCAAGTTGGATATATTCATTGGAACTTGGCCTGCTTGTCGAACAGAGAGAATACGCTTCTTTGTGATGGATAAGAATATGCAGTTAGCCTACAACATCATCATGGGAAGAGTTGGTTTGAAGAAGTTCAAAGCAGTCCCATCTACAGTACATCAATGTTTAAAATTCCCAACAAATTTCGGAGTGGGAGTGGTGAAAGGTGATCAAAAAGTAGCTCGAGAATGCTATTATTCATCTGCCGAGCAAGAGGAGCTTGAAGAATCAAGGAAAAAGACTACTACTTACCAGGTGGATGAAAGTACAGAAATTGAAACACTTGATCCGAGAGATGAATCCCAACTTGTAAAAGGACAGGTGGTAGAATCTACAGAAAATGTTATTCGGGACGACGAACACCCTGAACGAGTAAACCAGATAGGTTCGTCGTTGGATGCTTCAATAAAACAGGAGTTGATAACTTTCTTGAGAAACAGAAAGAAAACTTTTGCGTGGAGTCATGAAGACATGCCAGGAATAGATCCAAACTTCTTATGTCATGAGCTCAATGTGAATAAGGAGATCAAGCCTGTAAAGCAGAGAAGAAGGGTATTTAGCCCCGAGAAGAATCAAGTTATTCAATAGGAGGTCGACAAGCTCCAGAAAGTCCAATTCATTGAAGATGTGAAGTATCCGGATTGGTTGGCAAATGTGGTGATGGTAAAGAAGAAAAACAATAAATGGAGAATGTGTGTTGATTTCACTGATCTCAACAAGGCCTTCCCAAAGGATCACTTCCCATTGCCCAGAATTGACCAACTAGTGGATGCTACCTCGGGGCACGAGCTGCTCAGCTTCATGGATGCTTACTCTAGTTACAACCAGATCAAAATGAAACCTGAAGACAGGGAAAGCACTTCTTTTATTACCCCTAGGGGAACTTATTGTTATAATGTTATGCCTTTTTATTTGAAAAATGCAGGAGCGACATATCAACGGCTGATGAATAAGGTTTTTGCCGAACAAATCAGTTGCAACATGGAAGTCTATGTCGACGATATGCTGACAAAGAGCAAGAAAGCTGCTGAGCATCTAGTTGACTTAGGTCAGACCTTTGATCAACTGGATAAATACCAGATGAAGCTCAACCCGACGAAGTGCACCTTTGGAGTACGAGAAGGAATGTTCCTAGGGTACATCGTCAACCAGCGAGGCATTGAGGCAAATCCAGCAAAGATCAAAGCTCTTTTAGGGTTGCGATCTCCAACAACGAAGAAAGAAGTGCAGAGTCTTACAGGACGAGTTGCAGCACTCAATAGATTTGTATCTCGAGCAACTGATAGGTGCCTTCCATTCTTCAAAACACTCCGAAAAACTTTCGAGTGGAATGATGAATGTGAAAAAGCCTTTCAAGACTTGAAGAAATATCTGGGAACACCTCCATTGCTGTCCAGACCAGTGATGGGTGAAAAGTTGTACTTATACCTAGCAGTATCAGAGAATGCAGTCAGCTCGGCACTGATCAGATTGGAGAATGGAGTCCAGAAGCCAATTTATTACACAAGTAAGGCTTTCCGAGGTGCAGAGATCAGGTACCTAAAGTTAGAAAAATTGGCATTGGCATTAATTGAAGCAAGTAGAAGAATGAGGCCGTATTTCCAGGCCCATACCATCGTTGTATACACCGACATGCCATTGAGACAAGCCCTTCATAAGCCAGAAAAGTCAGGGAGACTGATGTACTGGGCAATAGAGCTCGGTGAATATGATATTGTGTATGAACCCATATCATCCTTAAAAGGGAAAGCTGTAGCAGACTTTATAGCAGAGTTTACATATCCTGATACCCCCGAGGAACAAAAGTTGCTCGCTGACCAACCTGTGGATGTTACAGGATCAACAGACATAAGTCCAGATCAACTCCGGTTGGTAAAAGGGCTTGTGGAGGTAGAAAGATCATCAAATTCAAACCCAGACCAACTCCGGTTAGTAAAAGGGCGAGAAGATATGGTCGACGAAGAACAAAAAATACCAGGGGAGGATGAAAGGAAACAACAGATATTTCACCGAGGAACTCTGTCAAAAAATAAATTTGAAGAAGGGTTACCTACATGGAGATTATATGTAGATGGGTCATCTTGTACAACAGGTTGTGGAGCAAGAATTATTTTGAACACCCCAGACGAGATTGACATGGAATATGCCTTACGATTCCAATTCAAAGCTTCCAATAATGAGGCTGAGTATGAAGCCTTAATAGCAGGTCTTAATTTAGCAAAGATTATGGAAGCACAACAAGTGATGGTATTCAGTGATTCTCAATTAATTGTGAATCAGATAATGGGAACGTATGCAGTTAAAGGAGAACTAATGGTCAAATATCATGCAAAGGCGATGGAGTTGTTGGCCGAATTTGATGCCATTCAGTTAATCAGAATACCAAGAATGGAGAATGCACAAGCAGACGCACTGGCCCGACTAGCATCAGCTACTCGTACCGAGTTGCGAAGAACGATACCAATTGAGGTGTTAGAAAGTCGAAGCATAGATGAAAGCTTGACGATGAATGTTATTTCCCTTGATTTAGGACCATCTTGGATGGATCCCATCAGGGCATATGTCGAGGAAGGAGAATTATCGGAGGACAAGATCGCTGCCAAGAAATTGAAGTTTAAAGCTGCTCGGTATGTACTAATTAATGGTGTTTTGTATAGACGAGGAATTATGGCAGGTTTGCAAAGATGTGTACATCCCTCCGGGGTGAAAGAATTGATTGAAGATATCCATGAAGGGTCTTGTGGAGCCCATGTAGCAGGTCGAACACTTTTGCAAAGGGTGATGACGCAAGGATACTACTGGTCAACGATGAGATCTGATTGTATAGCCTATGCCAAAAAGTGTGACAAGTGTCAACGTTTTTCCTCCATCCGACGAACTCCATAAGCATTATTGACACCCATGACTTCCCCTTGGCCATTTGCCATGTGGGGAATTGATCTGGTTGGACCACTGCCAACGACCCGAGGACGATTCAAGTACCTCGTCGTCGCAGTGGATTATTTTACTAAATGGGTAGAAGCTGAGCCTCTGATTGATATGACGTATGAGAAGGTGTACCAATTCGTTTGGAAGAACATCATCTACCGATATGGTCTCCCTCATGCCTTCATTACAGACCATGGAACACAATTCGATAACGAGGAGTTTGCCGCCTATTATCATCAGTCAAACATTTTGAAGGTTCATTTAGCACCAGGCCATCCTCAAAGCAATGGACAGACTGAAGTGACGAACAGAACATTATTAAATGGTTTGAAGAAGAGGTTAAATGAGGCTAAAGCTAACTGGATTAATGAGCTACAATCAGTATTGTGGGCTTACCGAATAACTCCCCGAGCAGCAACTGGAGAATCACCATATATGCTGGCGTTTGGAAGTGAGGCTGTAATACCTGCCGAGTTGGGTCTTCCGATACATAGAGTGCTGAATTTCAATTCACCAGTCAGTGACTTGATGAGAAGACTGGATTTGGATATGCTCGAGGAAGTTAGAGAAGAAGTAGCCATTAGGAATGCTGCATATCAACAACGAACAGCTTTGTTCTACAATAAGAGGGTGAAGAAATGCGATTTAAAGGAAGGAGATTACGTGCTAAAGAAGGTCATTCATAAGCACAATAAATTGGAAGCAAATTGGCATGGACCTTACCGAGTTACAGAAGTTGTTCGATCAGGAACTTACCGAATAGCAACTCTAGAAGGAGAGGAATTCAAGAATGCTTGGAATGCTGAACACCTTCGCAAGTATTATCAGTGATGTAAAATGTACAGCAGGTCCATCAATATGAATAAAATGATGATGTTTCACCATTTTTTCTCTCCTTTGTTTGAAAGTTTTTCGGGGAATACTAGTGTTGTACACTACGCTGCTCGACAGCAAAAAGAAGACGATAGTTCAAACCCATGACCAACTCCGATTGGTAAAAGGGCGAGAACAAACTATACTCCTTTGGTTAGGAGGCATACACTAGCGTGACCTACTCCGGTTGGTAAAATAACTAGTAGATAGTCCGAGCGTGATCAACTTCGGTTGGTAAAATAGCGAGAACACGATAGTTCAGACCCACGACCAATTCCGGTTGGTAAAAGGGCGAGAACAAACTATACTCCTTTGGCTAGGAGGCATACACTAGCGTGACCAACTCCGATTGGTAAAATAACTAGTGGACACTAATAGTTCGAGCGTGATCAACTTTGGTTGGTAAAATAGCGAGAACAAACTATACTCCTTTGGTTAGGAGGCGAACACTAATGTGATCCACTTCGGTTGGTAAAAGAGCTAGTGGTCATGATAGTTCAAACCCATGACCAACCCCGGTTGGTAAAAGGGCAAGAACAACACTCTTAAAAATGCCAATCTCGGTTGGTTTGAAAACAAATATGCTCTCAAATGCCAACTTATGTTGGTCGGGAAGCAAGTTATTACATAAAAGTTCATCGAAGAAAAAATATTCCAAACTGAACCAAGTATAGTTGGTCGGGGATAAAAACCCACTAACTGTAGTTGGTCGACGAGGAAAAATCTTTGACCTTGGTTGGTCGGGCACATTTATTGAAAAAGACAAAATTTACCAAGTATAGCTGGTCGGGGATAAAAACCCATTAACTATAATTGGTCGACGAGCTCAATTTAAACAACCTTGGTTGGTTGTAAGAAATTTTAACATTTTTTATACTCATTACTTTGTTATTAAGTGATCGAGCAACATTTTTTATACTTGTAATTTTTTATTACTAGATTGGTCGATGAACCACAAAGAATTGTTATGCAATCACAAATATAAAAGTGTTAGACAAGTACAAAATAATAGCAATACAGATTTGCAAACAAAAAATGAAAGTCTTTCATTAAAATTCAAAATAAATTACAAGTTACATATGTGTGCTAACTATTACATTGAAAATCCTATTCTATTGGTTTTTTCCCCTCAGTCTTCGATACAGGTTCCTCGCCAGCAGGAGGATCATTTAATGTCTGAGGAGAATTAATAAAATTCAAGTCCTTCAACATTCTGACATTCATTACTGAAGGAGTATCCAAGAGTTGCTTCGGACGAGATACTTCAATTTGAGAATGAAGGTTATAGTCACCAAGATATTTTGAAATTAAGCTCCGAGGAATGGCACGAGCTGGGATCCATTCCATGTCCAATTTATAGGGTGGTACAGGCAAGTCTAGTAGCCCCGGAGTATGATAATACGACAGGTAGTGCCCCTGTTCGAGCTTCAGCACACCCAGGGCGTTCAACCATCCCTGTTTATAACCTTCATTATTGGCATTTTCAATGCGAGCATCCAAGTGATAAAGGGCCTCATTATAGCCTGCATTCCAGAATTCGTGAGGTTGTTTATGGAATTGGAAAGTTAATCTTTCTAAATGCTCATGAAGGTTCCTGGCAAAAACATCCTTATTATTCAAAGCAGACTTCATCGCAGTAAGTTGATCTTCCAAAGTCAGGATTTTCTTGGACATTTTAGACAAAGCCCGATCTTTTGCGTTCAACTGGTACGCTTGAGTTTCCAATGTTGACAGAGTACGAGCTTCTTCAATACTAAGAGTAGTTCTTGATCGACCCCGAGCAGCTGGAGTGCTTCGTTCCTCGTTAACATCCTGAGCAGCTCTTCCTCGCCCACGAGAACCTCTTCCTCGTCCCCGAGCAGTAGCAGAAATACCAGACCTTTTTAAAGAATCCAATTCTTGCCTTAATTTGGCATTCTCAACCTCTAAGAATGAGAACCCTTCGTCGGAGACTGGTACCAAGGCAGTGGAAGATGAAGCTGCAGACTTATACTGTGCTAACTCTTTCTGCAAATTATTGTTCTCTTGTTCCAGCAGCTCGGCAATCTGTCTGCAGGCCTCAACTTCACCTTTTAGGGTCCTCTCCCTGACATCATACCCAGGAATGAGTTTGTCATAGCCCTTCTCGGCAGAAAGCTGTTGATATTTCTTTTCATACCCCTCATGTAACAAGGAATTTGACTCCCTGTACTGATCCTTGAGATCTTCTAGAGTATATTGAATCTCCTCGATCATATCATAGTAGGCCACGTTATTGGCCACTGCTCTATCAAGTAAGTCCTTCAAGTATCGATAAGCTTCGATTGCTTTCTCTGAAGCACCATGACCAAGGATATCGGTAATTTCGAATGTACTGAGGTCTGTGTGACCAGCTTTATAATACTCATGGCATTGCTGCATCAACTTTGTGTCGTTCGCAGACAAAAGATCCATCCTGGCCAGAAACTAACAGAGAAAGAAAAAGAAGATCAAGACAGAGTGCAGATAAAGAAGAGACAATCATATGGAAAGAAAGAACTCAAATTTTATTAGATCATAAGGCAAAAGTTATAAAGATCTGAGATACAAAGTACAAGTAAGGAGAAAAATAGAAAGATAGTACCGAACAACTTCACACCTTTTCCTTGTCTCCCAAGACTTTCTCGGGAGGCTGGGACGAGGAGCTTGGTTGCTCGGTGGGAACACTGATTTGATCGGTTGGAGTTGGGATTTGTTCAAGAGGAGCAGGCAAAGAAGCATTCTCCTCAGCAGATGTCTGGTTGGGTTGAGGAACAAGGATTTGATCACCCACAATCATTGAAGATTCTTCAGATGCAGCTTCGTCTTCATCTTCGTCTTCAATAACTGGAGGGGGACCAGGGAGATGTTGTTGAAATAGCTCGGAGTCCTCGCTCACCTTCAATTCCTGCAAGGCAGCAACCCAACCATCATGGAAGAATTTCAAACTTCCACAATTCACCTGGGTCATCATTGCTGCTACCCCCTATCCCATCCTTTATCCCAACCAGTCCGAAAGGATTTCTTCACAGCTGTTTTTCTCTTCATCTTCTCCGAGGAGAGCTTCTCGGATAGAAGGTCCTCGGAGGCTTTCAGCTTGGCCTCCAACTCCTCCTTCTGACGATTTGCTTCGCGCAGAAGTGTTAGCTCTCCCTCAGCTGATTTCAGCTTATTTTCAAGCTCCCCGAAAGTAGTGAGATTCTCGGAGTATTTCTTGTTCTCCCTCTCCAAATCCTTCACCTTGTTTCCCAACTGCACTTTTTCTGCTTCAGATGCAGCCAATTTCTTCTCCCATACAGCTTTATCCTCGTCATACTTCTGACGGGATTCCTTCAGAGATTGGGCCAAACCCTGGAATGCATCCTCTACTCCAGACGAGGAGCTTGAAGCCTTGAGCGCTTCATCTTTCTTCACAATGGTGTTAAAACAACTCACCAGCTGAAAAAAGAAGGTAGTAATGAGTTAGTGCCGAGATACATATATTGATAGAAGGAAAAATTCAAGATAAAAAGAAACTTACTGAAGCAATGTGACAAGTAGCTAGGGATGTCAGCATATCCCTAAGCATGTTTTCCTCGATGCCTTGAACTTCAGGAATAATCCAAGTTTTTACCAAGCTCATTGCAGAGCTCGGGGGAATGATGGTTGGAACACCAGCTCCACTAGTTTGGAGCTGGGGAATGACTTCAGAAAAACTAACCGAGGAGGATTTATTCAATCTCCTCAGTGGAACTTCAGCAGTTTCAGCCAAAGAACCCTTGGAGGGGGAAATAGTGATCACTTCCACATAAGTACTTTTCTTGCTCGGAGCCATTAGAGGCTTCTCGGCAGCCTTCTGAACAGCAACAGAAGGAACAGCATCAATTTTCTTGGTCCCCTTTGGGACTTCAGCCTTGTTCCTCTTTCCATCCCCGGCAGAGGAAGTCTCCTCGAAGATAGCAGGAACTCTTCTCTTGCCCATCTTCTGACTTAGAGGAATATGGGATTCTGGTGAAGATTCCTCGGAAGCTGGCAATGGGTCACTAATGCTGACCACGGGACGAGCAGTAAAGGATGATGTGTAGCTCCTATACTGCAACAAATATGAAGCAGACCTGATGTGCTCTTCTGCAACCCTCTGATGCAAACTCCAGATTTGTTTCAACTGCTTTATATTGACTTCTGACTCTTTTGGAGTTTTTCTCTTGCTATCAACTGCAAACAAGAACATATTGAAATATCAGTCATACATTTTATCAAATACCATGAAATCATAATTTCAAAAAACAAAATAAGATGAAAACGACCTATCCCATTGCCATATGGGGGGCATCTGGGACCCTCATATACTGCATCTCCAACCAAAGGGGCATGTTGCCAATTTTTTATAACTACCCCGTGTTCAAAATAATCCTTGTTGGCATCAGGGAGGTTGACTACTAAGGCCCTATTCAAAAACCTAGTTTTTAAATAAAAAACATTGTCTAAAATAGCCCATCTGTAACAGTACATAATCTCAGGAATTCCTATATGAGTTCCATGAGTTTGATTTAACCTATATACCCCATTAACTATTCTCCATGTATTGGGGGCTATTTTTGCAGGGACAACGTCGAAGTACTGACAGAACTCTAAACACAACGGATTTGGTGGAAAAGAAAATCCACATTCAGCAATAAATAGGCTAGGGAACCAGTGTCCCTCAGCCAAATCAAAATAACTTGAAGGCTCAGAAAGAACCTCCAAAGTTACCCAAGAAGGAATAGAGAAGTCAGAGCGGAACTTCTCAAGAGATTCGATAATGTAAACCATGATGAATAAAAGAAGAAGGAAGAAGAGCTTACAGGGAAAAAGGAGATCTGTTGACAAACGAAGGAGGAAATGAACGCACACGAGAGAGAAAAGCTTTAGAAAACTCGAAAGGAGAAATTGAAAAGGTAGAAGACGATGGGATTGCCTCTGAAGTTTAAATACCTTGCCTTGGGAAACGGCGAAAGAAATGATTACGAAAAGGAAATATTACGCTACCGGCGGCTAAAAGGACAAAAAGGGCATGAAGATTTAAGCGCCTATAAAAATGCAAAAAGGCGGATTCTGCGAATTTGGAAGGAAATTTAAATACGAAGAAAATGCTCCTAAAACCCAGGAAGGTCATTTAATATCGCCAGATACCGAGAAAGAATGTTCCATACTCCTCAAAGTTCGAAATATGAAACATTGGGGGCTTCTGTTGACACCAAAATTAGTATGCTGATGTGGACAAATAATAAGAAGACACGTGTCAATCTACGTGGCACAATAGCAACGAGGAAGATTGTTTCCCCGACCAACATACTCACTCCGAGGAACACCAACCCTCTGAGGAACTCTTATCCTCCGAGGAACTCCAATGCTCCGAGGAACTTTTGGACGACGAGCAACTAAGGCGGTTCGAGCTGCACCTCGACCACAGCATTAATTTCCAGATAATCAACAGTTCAACTATTCATTGAATGCTTATCATCTTAACGCGCACGTTTGAAGAACATTAAATGAATTACCCTTTCATATATGTATCATTTAATGTAACACCCTTTCATGTACAGCCTAAGGGCTATAAATACCTTGTATCACCCTCATTCAAGGGGACCAGAATTTCTTGATAGCACTTGTATTCGAGAATTCCCAAACACTCAGCAATAACATAACAGTGGACGTAGGCCATTCATATAAGGCTGAACCACTTTAAAATCTTTTGTCTTATTTATTTATCTGTGATTAAATAATTAGAGTAATCTAGTTTTTTACATCAACAATAGGTGTTATGAGATTCAAATACCGATTGTTACCCTTCCTGATAAGCCTCAAATAACCTTCTCTAGAGAACCACCCCTTAGGTGTTCTTTCTATTCTTAGCAGAAAACCTTTAAGTTCCCCATTTTTATCCGAAAGTCAACCAAAGTCAAACCGAGAGATGTTTAAATGTTAAGAACTCTATATGAGTTTACTGACTAATACCCAAACCTTAGGGAGAGAATATTTAGTGAGATATATAAGTGTACAATCGAGGTGGAGGTTAAGCTTAAGGCCAGAGTTGATTCTATACTTCCCATTCAACCGGTTCCTTTGGATGTGATACACCTCCCATTATTCAGGTTAGTGATTCGATGTCTGAGTCATCGGCTTCAGATTCTAAATCTGCATCTTCTTGTTCAGACCATAATCCTATTGCCTTTACTTAATTCGGGAGTGAAAAGTCTTTTTAGGAGGTGATAAAGGTTACCACCTCTAATGCGGAGGAGTCTGAGGTAGTTGAGACCTCTTCTTGCACCTCATCTTCTAATCGCGATGAGTCCTCCAACCGTGAAGACCATTATTTCCATGAGATTTTGGACTCTGATGAGCCAAGAATGGAGGTTACATTCCAACCCCCTCCTATGGTTGTTCTAATTACAGCCATGTCTAATGCCGAATATAGGTGTCAGGAAGGACTTGAGGCCTCCGAAGTTAAGGATCTCTCTTCTGATTTGGATGAGGAACCACTTGATACCAGTTATGCCTAAAAATAATCTAGCACTATCAGGGATTGGTTATCGTGGAGGCATATATATGGTATTAAATCTGGCATTCATATGAGAGTGCCTATGAGAGACGAAAGGGAATACGCTCGTCGTGATGGTAAATTCATTGTCTATGAACAAATGTTCAAGGTCGGCTTTAGACTTCTCGTCCATCCTAACATACGATACATTCTTTCCAATTTGAGGTTATCCGCGACTCAGTTGTCTCCTAACGCCTGGAGAATCCTCATTGGCTTCTTCCAATTCTGGCGTTTGATCCATAAGACCGACATTCCTATTCTTTGATTCAGAGGATACTATAATGTTTCCTGATCAAAGGCAAAATCTTGATACTGTCATATCATAGCCAAGAATACTACTGAAAATGGTCTTCTCGTCAACCAAACTTCCAGCCATTACTAGAAACCTCAGTACTTCTTCATCTCAGGTGCTAAGGATTTTGATGCCGATAACCCAAATGGCATTTTTGCACCGAAAGTACCCACGAGATAGGCGAAGTCCCCCATATTGGCCAAGCTTGGCCCCCGCCTTAGCATAGACGATATGGGAAAATTAATAAGCTCTGTTCTAAGGGGGATGTTAATGGTCTTGTCTAGTTTGAGAGATTGATGACTCCTAAATACCTGAAAAAGATGGGTCTGAAGGTTGACCGTTTATCCAGAGATGTGTTAGTGGAATTTTCCTTATTTGCTGTGTCATCTTTTATTATTTATTTTGGTATTGACCTCATCCTTGACTTGCAAGTTTTCCTTTAAGTATTTCTGACCAAATGTGAGAAATAGCAGCCCTTTGCTTGGAAATATCTCAGCAAAATGTCCAAAGGGCCTACCCCCCCACCCCCCCCCCCCCCCGAGAAGACAACCGCTGGCAGCCCCAGCCAGGTCGATCAAGCAAAAAAAAGAAAAGATCTGGAACTTCAAACATTCTTCTTATTCAGAAGAAAAATAAGAGGTCTGATTCCCCTTGGGATACTTCATCCTCGGCAATACCAATATTCTTATTCGGTCTTGGGAAATAGGCTTTCAATACTCTCCATCAATGTTGACTCTGTGATCGGGGACGAAACAAGATCAAGGTTCTCGATCAACTCGTGGCTTCCTGAGTCTAAGCATGGATTCTTAGATTTAATGAAGTTGTCTCGTCTTTCTAACTTCGGCCTCCATCGGGCCATCCAGGTAACTAACCTCATATCTGTTACTTTCTAGATTTTCATTGGGTGTTATCTCATCATGTCTCATACTAACTTTCACTTTTTTCTCTTTGAAGTATCTCTTCTCTTTTAACCAAGTGATCGAGTGGTTCCAATCAAACAAGACCAATACTGAAAAGATCGATGATGCTATCAAGGCTGAAAAGGCAACTAAGCAAGATCTGAAGCAGAAGGAAGCTAAACATTAGGTCCAAATGGAGGCTGTTGAGCAGAAGGACCGAGACGACCTTGAAGTCAAGGTTAAGGAGCACAACGATGTTATTTCTACCTTATATAAGAAATATGAGGAGGAAATTATGACTACTATTGAGGATACTAAGAAGACAATCATGGATGATTTCAAGGTCTCAGATGAGTTCATCACGTATGGAATCAAGTACTTGGAGAGGGGATCCCTCACTTCCCTCTAATAGGCGACTAAAAAGTACCTTGACGTTGCTTATGTGGCCAAATTCTTTTTAACTTTTGATTTTTTACCCTGCGGCGATTACCATGCTAAACGGGGGAGGCTGAGGGTATTGTCCCTGAATCAACTTCTACTGAGACATTGGCAGAGGTGTAGGTCGAGACTATGGAAGGATTTAACATTAAGAGTTAGGATCAAACTCAACCATCCATTGATAACATCATCTGGAAGCAGGTCAACAAGTAAACATAGGCATCCATTTCTCAATGTTTTGTTCTTTATTATTGGGTGGCCGCCTGTGGCCTGTTGCTCATTGCCAGCTCTATTATTCATTTTCTAAACACTTGTAATCTCGTCACTAAACATCTTAACATTTGTAGTCTCCAGTTTTGCTAGTGCATATATGAATGCAATTTATTTCCATCGTCTCTGTTATTTGCTGAAGTGTAATGTCCGCACCTTTATGCTTTGTTGTCTTTGACTGATGGTTCATGCTCAATATTGGTTGGTCAACTTACAATAGGTCGACGCATAATTTCAACTCATAATTCACCATATTATGGTGTTTAAGTAACATAACAATAATTATCTTCAAATTTAATTAAAATTTAACCACCAAATGGATGACGTTGAACTGAAATTTGACCACTAAATGAATGATATTTGCATATAAGTCCCCTCTAGTCATTTTTTAGAGTGTATGGGTGAGTCTTGTCTCTTCATACACTTTTGTCTCATCGAGAGAGTTTTGACTCTTAGTTCACCATATAATGATGTCTAAGTACCATAATGAAGTGATTTTAAATTTCTATCACCAAATTAATGATGTTATGATAACCCAATTAATGATGTTATGGTACGAGTCCCCTCTCCTTATTTTTAAGACTATATGGATGAGTCTAGTCTTTTCATACACTCTTGTCTCGTCGAGAGAGTTTTGACCCTTAGGCTCACCACATAGTGATGTTTAAATAAATAACCATAATAAAATGATTTTCAATTTCATAACCAAATTAATGATGTTGTGATATATTTTCGCTCTCATTGTTTTTTAGAGTGTATGGATGAATCTCTTCTCTTCATACACTCTCGACTCTCCGAGAGAGTTTTTGACTCTTAATTCACGACTTAGTGATGTTTAAATAAATAACTGTAATAAAACTATTTTAAATTTGATCACGAAATTAATGATGTTGTGATACAAGTCCTCTCTCATTATTTTTTAGAATGTATGGATGAGCCCCTTCTCTTCATACACTCTCATCTCTCATAGAGAGTTTTTGACTCTTAATTAACTATTAAAATTGTTGTTTAAGTATGTAGGGGGCTTGAATATAATCTCAAGATTAGGAATATCCACCCAGCTAATATAATAGACTGAAGGGACTAAGTTAGCGAGGCAGATCAAGCGATGCATCTCATTAAGGCAGCGATGCAGCTCAGCAACGCAGCTCAAGCGATGCCCCTTAGGGACGCCTAGGGGGATCTTCCAGCAAAGAAGCTGGACGAGAGAGCTCATCATGTAGTCGTGTTATTTTATTTAGTCGTGTTGTATATTTTGTTCACATTGACTATGAGATATAATGACTTTAATGATGTAAGGATTGTAATGTCATTCGGCATGAGGTCAAATGGTACTCGCGAGAGACCAGGCCTGGAAATGCCTGGGAGAGATTTCATGCTCTATTGAATGACCTCATCGTGGGAAATTTAGAGGGACTTGGTTTGGAGGATTAAGAAGTGAGGCACCGTTAGAGCTTGTCCTGACCATCTTAGACACACCAAGTAAAAACACCAAAGGACCTTGATCGTGGAACCGTAGGCATAGAAGTCTTGAGTTCTATCAGGCGTTGATTTGTGAACCAAATAACCCTCTACTTAATGCCACACCTAATTTATGTGTTGTAACTAGCTATCTAGGCAATGTCAAATCTTCACTTGAGTAAACGATCGTGGTATTTGGGTTTTTCAAACATTTGGTGAGTCACGTCTGTGACGATAGCCCTCTGATGCATAGTGGTTAGGCAAAAGGCATGTATAGTAATTTAATGTTTATGACGTGGATTTGACTAGTCCATCATGCATTTAATGTTTGTGACATAAAGTATGAGGGATGTCTTTCACATTTATTAATGACTGAGTCATCTCGGGAGTGGTGTGGGGGATATTTAAGGGCCTCAACCACCACTAACAAAAGGATGTTCTTTTTGAGAGTTCAGAAGTTATTATTAGTGAAAAAAATACATCAGAAAGAGAGATTTATTACAAACCACAATTCACTCAGCCACCATTGTTATTTATTACGGAGCTTTTAATGCTTGACAGAGATCTTTAAGGGTTGTTGGTGTGGTTTGGCTGCTTGCCAAGGTGTGTCTAGGGTGCTCACTTTTCTCTCTCTCTAAATGAGTTACTTATGAGTTTCTTTATTGCTTTCTTGAATTATACATGATAGTTCTTGAGAGTTAAAACTAAGTTCATCTCTATAGATTTGTGATTGCGTGTTCTACTTAGGCAAAGGTGCTTCTCGATTAACTTATCATTACGGTACTTCAAAAAAGGGTTACGCCTCCATCTTATTTAAACTACCCTCTTACATTTGGCGACTCTGTTGGGGAGGTATTCTTCTAAGCAAAGGGTATGGCACAGGACAATGTTAATCGAAGCTTAACTTTGATGATATTCAATGCAATGAAGAATAAGAGGCGAGAGAGATGGAGCCCCGCGGGTGGAGATACCTCCAGTTCAAACGGTGATACGCGTTCGAGGGGTGACGCAAGCTTCCACGATCATCGGGTTAGGACCAGTTCAAGTGGCACTCCTCATGAATAAATTTATTAGTTTTTGTATACTCTTGTGGCTTCAACAGTGTTGGGGGAATTTGAGGCCAAATCCTTCATAACGCCAGGGGTAGTCCTAATGGCCCCACCAAGCGCAGTTCCATATGAACTGCCCCAACAAGCACACCCCCTATTATGGTTCCGACCATGATAACCTTAGGAGTAATAAGCATTCCAACTGTGGTGGTTATTCCAAGCGCAACGGGCATCCCACATATGGTCCCTCTGGTCGTTCCTTCAATGGTATCGACTATGAAGGAGATGAGAAGAGAGATGCAGAAGGAGATGTTGAAGTTCATGCAAGATTAATCTCAATGTGTCGATGAGGTAGCTTCAGTTTATGATGACTGTTGAATGCCTTACTTTTAGGAATATAACGATGTGCCTTACCCAAAAGATTATATTACTCGTATCATTGAGAAGTACACAGAAAAGGGTGTAAACTTGAAGGAGCAAATTAAACACTTCGTTGAACATTTGGGGGCTCACTGCAATAATAAAAAACTCAGGTTAGGCGAGTTTTCCAAATCCTTAACCGATAAGGCATATACATGGCCTTCTCACCTAGCTCTTAAGAGTGTTTCCACGTGGGAGGAGATGCACGTTTTGTTCGTCCAGAAGTTCTTCCTGGCCAAAGATGAGTTCACCTTGACCTAACTGGGGAGAGAGAAGCAACCACCAGGGGAAGATGTCATGGAGTACATCCAAAAGTTCAGGGAAAGGTCCCTCGATGTAAGGGAGGAAGCTAAATATTCCAAGCTACTATAGATCTGTACAGAAGGACTGCTCCTTGAGTACATCTGCCATCTCATTAACGAGGCACGCGAGGGGACTCTTACGACGTTCTTAAAAGCAGTAAGGAATATCTCATTGGTGGTATGACCAAACTCGGTGGTGGTGCCAATGATGTTTAGGCAGTCGATATAACCTACGGGAGGAAGGTCTAAGTCCCCATGGGTGGGATATACCGAAGGAGCAGACGGGGGCAAACTAGCGAAGAGGGATAACAAGAGAAAGTTTGGTAGAGATAGGGAAGACCTACCACCATTACCCTGTACAGTAGAGGAAGTTGTTAGTTATTACAATGCCAAGGTTCAAGGAAGAACAATGTATGAACCTAAGGGAATCCCTGCCGTGGAACCAGATGCGGTGACCAGAGAGAATCCCAAGTATTTCCAGATCCATTGGAAGATTCAACATCGAACAGGAAGTTATTTTACATTAAGGAGAATGATTGATAAAAATTTAAAGGAAGGGACACTATAAATACCTCGATAAAATGTTAATGACAACCCACTCCCAGCTCATGGGGCCAATCTTATGGTGTCCTATGACGATGAGGTAGAAAGAGAAGCGAAGGAGCTGACGACAGAGTAGGGGGAGTTTGAAAACACTTTGGAGGAGTGTACCAGAGGAATGGCTAATGTGGTGTTAGCCTATAACGAAGAAAGTGTCAAGGATATAGAGGGCATATATAACATTGAAGGTGAGGAAATGGACCAAAGCTTAGAGTACTGTGCAATTCCACGATCCCCAAAGTTCGCCTGGTTCTTTGACCAAGTGGGAATGCTAAAAGAAAATAGGTTGGAGATAACCTAAGCAATCCTGGATATTGAGAGGAATAATGCAGTCCCTTCACTGAGATAGAATGGACCAATGGTCAGGCTAGTGAAGACATTTCTATCAGAAATAATATTCAGCAATGCAGATAGGACCGTGAGATTTTCTCATAACTGACTGTTATATGTGACTGCTAGCATTAACGGGGTAAGCTTTGCAAGGGCTCTTATGGATGATGGAGTATCCATCAACATCATGTCAATCAGCTCTTTCCACGTTGCTAACATACCAAAAGAAAGATTGGTCCCCATGTAGTTGTAATTTCAGGTTATGACGATCAGTCTTTCAGGTCCATTAGTTATGTGAATGTTGGGATTATAATGGGAAATTTGAGTTCCCACATCAAGTTCCACAAGATAGAGAGTGAAACTTACTACCATGTGTTGATAGGAAGAGTATGGATGCACAACCAAGGACTAGTAGCCTCGACGTATCACTAATGTGCCAAGGCAAATATCAAAGGAACTGAAATCACTATACGGGCTACGAAGAGGCCCTTTGCTGTCGAAAAAGCTCACCTAATGGATGCATTGATATATACAGAGTTAGAGGAGGACGTCGGAGTCCTAACAAGAAGAATGGAGGGATACTGGGTTCCTTCGATCAGAGAAAGGATGGGACCTGTGAACGGCCAGAAGGATAAAATTGTAAGTGATAGAGGAGTAATAGAAGAAGCCCACCAAGTGGTCCCTCGACCTAAGAAAATCTCAAAAAATTTAAAAGATAGGATGTATCCCAGAATGGACCCGATGGAACACGAGGACACACGGTAAAGTGTGCTGAGTCGATTCTCTAAAGGAAGAAGGGAAGAGGCTTCATAGGAGAGGAAAAGAAAGGCAATTTCAACAACTAGCAGATAATGTAAGAAGATTGTTACTAAGGAAGGAAAGGTGGTTTATCGTCTATGATAGTGTGAAAGGGAAGCCGAAGGATCTATGACAGAGGCAGACGAGGAGGCTGACTCGATATACGAATGTATGATGATAGATAATTCTAACATACAGGAGTTTTTAGAGGATGTCGTCGAGGAACCAAACTATATGACAGACCAACCAAATCCACAAGCATAAGAATTGGAGCAGCTAAATCTGGCAAAAGAAGGGGAGGAACCAAGGCCCATTTTACTCTCGAAAGATCTCAGCATGGAGAAATGGGAGGCTTTAATTTAGGTAATTCGGGAGTTAATAAACATTTTTTTGTGAAAGTATACAGAAATGAAGGGGCTAGATGAAGAAGTAAGCTGCCATAAATTAAACGTAATGCTTTCAGCTATTCTGGTCAAGCAAGCAATGAGAAATTACAAGCCTGAGCTGGACTTAAAGATCAAAGAATAGGTCCAACGCCTGTTGGCAACAAGATTCATTAAACTGATACAACACCCACTCTGGCTATCTAGCATTGTTCTGGTGGGTAATAAAGACAAGAATCAGATAAGGATCTACGTGGATTTCAGAGAGTTGAATAGGGCTTACCCCAAATATGAGTTCCCTCTACCCTCCATCGATAGCTTAATAGATGCAACGACTGGACATGAGATGTATAGCTTCATAGATGGGTATGTAAGGTACAACCAGATCAAGATGGACCCTACAAATGCATAGAAAACAGCATTTAGAACCCCATTGGATAACTTCATGTACAAGGTAATGTCGTTTGGACTCAAAAACGATGGGGATACTATTTGATCTAATTAATTAATCAAAGATAAATAAGAATAAAGAGACTAGCCAAGAGATTTTTAAAGTGGTTTAGCCTTAATGACATGGCCTACGTTCACTGCCTCGTATTACTGGGTGTCTTGCTTTAATCTCGATTATGCTTTCTTATGATAGCTTACCCTACCATGAGGGTTTTATAATGTATTTATAGCCCTTGGGATGTCAGTATAAATAGATAATATGATGTTATTAAATAGGCATATACATATCTATATGGTAAGAATGTTCATTGAATCTGTCTTTGTCGTTTGATCTTCCTAACTAGTTGCTCGGTACACTGAGTAGCTAGGTATACTGAGTAGATCGGTACATTGAGTAGCTCAGTACATTGAACTTGTGCCATGCTAGATGACACGTATCTTCATATAATTGATCCACGTCAGCTGACTAATTTTTGTATCAACAGAAGCCCCCAATGTTTCACAGTTGAGATTTGATACGAGAGTGTTGAACATTTTACACAAAAGTTGCTTGGGCACATTTTTTACGTCTTGATTAATTACAGAACTGCAATACTTGTGAAAATTTTCCACTTTGTATAACAATTTTGAGCGCGAAATTGCAAACTTGCAAATATTTTGAATTTTTCACGAACGCTTGGGTACTTACGTCTTTTTCCTTTGATTAACCATCGGGAACATAACATTCATCAGTGTGATCATTACTTTTCTCATTTTTTTATGCGGTGTATATAACAACGGTAAAATCCGATTGTCTTCTACCTTTTACTATTTTGCTTCCAAACTCTTTGTTTTCTCATTTTCTTCTTACGAACGTTCTTTAAAGTCATCTACCTTAGCTGATTCCTTAATTTCTGTAAGAATTTCTTCTTTCCTTCTTTCCTTCTTCTTTCTTCGCTTTAATCATCATGGTTTAGCTAATCGAGTCATTAGATAAGTTTTGAGACGATTTTGAAATTCCTTCTTGGGTTGTCTTGGAGGAACCTCCTTTACCTTCTGATTTATTTTCTCTAGCTGAGGGACATTGGTTTCCCTCTATTTTTGTGACAGAATGTGGTTTTTCTTTCCCGCCTAATCCCCTGTGTTTGGAAATTTGCCAATATTTTGATATTGTACCTACAAAAGTAGTTCCAAATACGTGGAGGGTAGTTAATGGCGTACATAGGTTGAATCAAATTCATGGAACTCGTCTAGGGACTCCTTAAATTATGTACCGTTATAAATGGGTCACCAGTGATACCATATTTTATTTAAAAACTAGATTTTCTAACAGAGCTTTAGTGGTCAATCTCCCTGATTCCAATAGGGATTATTTTGAACATGGAGTTGTGGTGAAAAATTGGCAACACCCCCCACTAAAGGGTAAAGATGTGTACCAGGGTCCCAGATGTCCACCTTATGGAAATGGGATAGGTTGTTCTTTATTTTTAAGCTAACTGTATTTTTGTTTGATAAAATATTTCACTAACTTTTGCTCTTTCTTTTTTGATTTGCAGTTGACAGTAAAAGAAAATCCCCAAAAGATAGTGATATTAATATAAAATATTTGAAGCTCATCTGGGGTTTCCATCAATAAAATGTTGGGGAGCACGTGAGTTCTACTTCCTATTTACTGAGATATAAGAACACCACTTCATCTTTTATTACTCAGCCCTTTGTTCCTCCTCTAGTGATTGATCTTGAGCAGGATCCAGCATCTTCTTCAATTGTTGAAGAATCTTCCTCTGATTGGGGTACTTCTATTATTGACCTGATGATGAAGAAGAGGAGAATGCCTGATTTCTTTGCCAAGATTGTACCTAGTGCTGATGGGATAAAGGGAAGAAAAAAAGATGTCCCAGCTGAAGGGACTAAGAAAATGGATATTGCCCCATCTGGGGGAGCAGTTATGGTTGCTAAGGAGATCATCGAGAAGCTCCATGTTACTCCAAAAGAGGCAGCACCGTTGATTGAAGGGGTTGTTGTAGTTCGAGAAGAAACATCACCTTTGATTGAAGAGACAACATCTTTAATTGAAGAGATAACACCTATGATTGAAAAGGCTACTCCTTTGAAAAGATTGAGAAGGGATCTTGCTGAGAAGATCGTTGATGTTGTTGTTTACCCTATTGGGGTTGAAGTACCTTCTTTAAGGGCTAGTTCTCCAGCACTCATCACTCCTGGCTTGGCCAAGAAATTAATCTAGTCTGGAACTCTTCCTGACTGTCGAGCTATTGAGACTTCCACTCCTTGGGGAAAAGTCACTGACTTTTAAGCCTAACACTTTGCATCAGTAAGTGTCATTATATTTGTTATCTTCTTTCAAGTTTCCTATTCTAACTTTAGTTTCTCTTCTTCTTGCATTTTTTGGTGTATTTTAATAATATTTTGGAGAATGATGAAGCCGTTAAAGATACTTCCTCTTCTAGTGAAGTAGAAGAAGCCCTTGTTGGGTTATCAAAATCTTTGGAGGAATCTCGGTAGAAGTATGAGGATGACAAAGCTGCTTGGGAAAATAAAATCAAGTCTACTGAGACAGCTTAATAAAAAGCTATGGAATCTGCCAAAGAGGCTGATCAAGCTCAACAGAGATCTGTGGATGCCGTACAAGAGGCTATGTAAATGCTTTCAAGAAGGCAAAGGAGAAATTAAAGATGGTCGTTTTCAATAAGGAGGAAACTGAGGGAAAGCTTAAAGAGGCTGAACGGCGTAAGGAAGAGATTGAACAGAAAGTTAAATCTATTAAAGATTAACTCAGGGAGAGTGTTTACTCGGAGAGGGAGAAGAGAAAAATTATTGCGGAGAAATCCTTTAGCTCTGGTTGGGACAAAAGATGGAACAAATCTATAACTGTTGCCTTTACTCAAATGGAGTATAAAAGTTTGAAGTTCTTTAGGGACGGATGGGTTGAAGCGTTGAAAGATCTAAAGATTATTGAGCACTCTGAACTATTTTAGAGACATGTCCATAGCCCTCCTCCTAATATTGACGAAGAAGAAGAAAATAAAGTTGGGTCTAATGAATCTTCTTTGATGATAGTAGAACAAACACTTGTTGCCTCTGTCCCTCATATCCTCCAAGCAAGTTTAGTAGACTATAACCTCTATCGAGAAACGCCAGCTGCCCATCGAGAAACCAATCCCTTCTTCAAAATTAGCTGAGGATGTTGTAGGGAATAAGGAGAAGGTGTAAAGTTATTTAACAATCTATTGATTTTCCCTATTTTCACTTTTATTTTGTACTCTTGGTTGTACCCTCTTCCCTTATGATCAATAAAATGGACTTTGTTGTTTATTATGGATTACTCCTTTACTGTTCAATATAGTTGTACTGTTCTTGATCTGTTTTCACTTTTCCTTGCTAGTTTATTGCCAGGATGGAACTGTTGTTAGCTCACGATACAGAGTTGATGAAGAAGTGCACTAATTACTTCAAAGATGGTCGCGCAGATTTAAGTGAAGCATAAATAATTGATATTCTGGTATCTGATGCCTCTGAGCGAGCAATTAATGCCTATTAGTATTTAAAATGTTTGCTTGATAGGGTTATAGCAAATAACGTATCTTCTTATGAAATGATTAAAGAACTTCAAGGAATAATTGAAGAACTTCAACTTCAACACAAGGAAGCCAATGCTCTTCTGCATGAGGGTTATGAGAAAAAGTACCAACAGTTGAGTACTGATCGGGGTTATGACAAATTTATCTCACCCATAACAAGAGAGAGAGTGTGATAAAACTTGAAGTTAAGGAACATAAAAACATTACTAAGCTGTTGGAGGAAGAAAATATATTTTCTAGAAGAACTCAGACAGATAAAATTTGCTTCTTCCTCTGGAGCTCTGGTCCCAGTTAATGATGAAGGTTTTTCCTTTTTGAAGACTGAGAATGCCTCATTAAGGGAAGAATTAGAATTTTTAAAGAGAGTCAGACCTGCATCCACTTCTCGGGGTAGAACAAGAGCTGGCCGGAGCAGCATTGAAGAGACTAGGACTCAACATGCTTTAGAAAACCAAGCTACTCAACTGAAGGCAAAAAATCAAGCTCGGGATGAGATGTCCCAAAAAATTCAAACTCTTACCGAGAAACTCTCCAATCAGAGTTTTGTGTTACAAAGCAAGGAGAATTTGGTGAAGAGGCTTAATGAGCATATTGAATGATTGACTTATCAATTCCACAAGCAGCCTAGAGAGTTTTGTATGGGGGGATACGATGAAGCTTTATGTCATCTTGATGCCAGGTTGAAGCAATAAAATAATTAGGCATACAAACAGGGGTGGTTGAATGCTCTAACTATGATGAAGGTTAGGGAAGGAACCGTGTTGTGGGATTGGCATGACCCTGGATTACTTGATCTTCCAGCACCTCCTTTCAAACTAGATGTTAGTTGGATTTTAGTTAGCTCCATTACCCATTGTTTAATTTCTAAATACCTTGGTGATTATAATCTTCATGAAGATTTTAAGATATCCCGACCTCCATATTTCCTTGGCCGACCAAGTTCGAGCAATACCAGAATACTGCGAGATTTGAACTTTATCAATTCTTCCTTTGCGTTAAGTGATCCTCCAGTTGGAATGGATCCTGTATCTAAATCTGAAGGAAAGGAACCAGTAGAATAGGCTATTTGTATTTCGTTAGTAATCATTAATGAAGAAAAATCATCTTTTTGTAAAAAAATTTCCTTGAAAATAAATTAATTGTATGATGTTTATCTTGTCAATCATTACGAGATCAACTATAATAGTGTTGTACTTGTCAGTCACTATATATTTATAAATGGAAAGTTAGTCCTTTGTTGATTTGACTGCCTAGACAATGGAACTTTTGCCCCATGTGTTTGCCTAGTTATAGTGACTTATCACCCATAAAGGCCTAAGCAATGGAATTATTCGTATCCCATGTTCCTGCTTAGTTGTAGGAAACATTTAAGTAAATAATTGCCCTGGTGCCTAGGCAGTGATATATTTACCCATCTCCTTGCCTAGTTTAGATGCCACTTACGTCACCCATAATCAAACAGCCTTACCTTGCTCGATTGTTGTACCAACATTGTTGGTTATGTTGATGCCGACCAACTTTGTTGGTGTTTGTGCTGATGCCGACCAACTTTTAGTTGAGAGAAAAAAAAATCTATTTGATTCAAAGTGAGTTAAGTGTAGTGTGTAGCACTAGTACTCTGAAAAAAAAATAACACAAACAAATATGGGGAATTCATCGTTTTCATTCATACTGAAACAAAAGGGTATATGTATAGTTACATTACTGGTAGTATTTTCACAGGTGCTCTGCATTTCAAGCATTTTTTAATTCTTCCCCTTCAAGAGTTTCTACTCTGTAAGTGCCAGGTCGAACTAAAGCCGTGACATGATAGGGCCCATGCCAATTGGCATCCAACTTATTGTGATTTTGAAATACTTTCTTAAGCATGTAATCGCCTTCTTTAAGATCACACTTCTTGACCCTTTTATCATAAAACATGGCAGTCTTTTACTGATAAGCTGCATTTCGGATTGTTGTGTCATCTCTGACTTCTTCGAGCATGTCTAAGTCCGAGCATCTCATCAAATCACTTACTGGAGAATTGAATTTAAGCACCCAATGAGTAGGTAATCCTAGTTCAGCAGGTATCACTCCTTTACTCCCAAAGGCCAACATGTAAGGAGATTTTCCAGTTACTGTTGGGGGAGTTATTCGGTAGGCCCATAACACTACATTGATCCAATTCCCTTTAGTATAATCCAATCTCTTCTTCAACCCACTCAATAGAGTTTGGTTCGTCACCTCCATTTTCCCATTACTTTGGGGATAACCTGGAGCACAATGAACGTTTTGAATGTTGGACTGTAGACAGTATGCTGCAAACTCATCATTGTCAAATTGGGTACTATGATCTGTAATGAAAGCATGGGGCATACCATATCTGTAAATAATATTCTTTGAGATAAATTGATAGACCCTTTCGTAAGCCATATTAATGAGAAGTTTAGCTTCCAACCATTTTATAAAGTAATCAACAGCTACTACCAAATATTTGAATCGTCCTCTTGTAATTGGTAGAGGCCCGACTAAGCCTATTCCCCACATAGATAATGACCAAGGTGAAGTGATTGGTGTTAATAGTTCTTGAGTGGTTCATCGTATAGTAGAGAATCGCCGACACTTGTCGCATTTCTTGAAATAAGCTGTACAGTTGGAGCGCATTGTTGTCCAATAGTTCCCTGCGTATTTATTCTCTGTAAAAGGGTTCTTCTAGCTACGCGAGCTCCACAAGATCATTTCCTCTACTAGATCTTGAACTTTTGTTGGATGAACACATCTTTGCAAATCAGCTATCACACCTCTTTTGTACGGAAATCCATTATTTAGGATATATTTGGCAGCCTTATACTTCAACCTCTTAGCTGCCATTAGTCGGCTAGTAGAGTACCTTATTTGATATAATCCCTGATGGGATCCATCCAGAAAGGTCCCATATCCGTGGCGCTAAAATTCACCATCAAATCTTCATCAATACTTCGACTTGTAAGTATTTCAATGGGTATTGTTCTTCGTAGCTCGGTGCGCGTAGCTAAGGCTAACCAAGTAAGTGCATCTACCTTTGCATTCTCCAACTTTGGTACTCTAATCACTTGGACAACCGCCAAATTGGAGACAATCTCCATAACTTTAGCTAAATACCTCGATATGAACTCCCATTTTTCTGCATAAAGACTGAGCATCTGATTTACCACCAGTTGCGAATCACTGAACACTACAACTTGCTCTGCATTCAATGATTTAGCTAAGTTGAGGCCCATAATTATGGCTTCATACTCATCTTCATTATTAGAATCCTGGAATTGGAAACGCAGAGCATATTTTATGTCTATTCCATCGGGACTATTCGCAACATGTTGCACACTAAGAGCCATCAACGTATAAATTCCATATAGGGATATTATTATCAAACCCTTGGTCTGAAAAAATACCTTGATGGAATATCTTATCCTTCCTCTCTTCATCCTTTAACTCTGGCCTCTTACTAGAAGATTCTAGTTAATCAGTTGCCATCCTTTCTGGAAATTCTGCAGCTGGGAGTTAATCGAGGACAGTTTATGTTGATCCTTTAGCATCCTTGAGTTTCTCTTCATTAGCCCCCGGTTGATTAGGGATATCTGGGTATGTAAATTCAATAATGAAATCCGCTATTTCCTGCCCTTTGTGAGAGGATCTTGGCTCATAGATAATGTCATACTCTCATAATTCCACTGCCCAATACATCAATATTCTAGATTTTTCTGGCTTATGCAAATCCTGTCTGAGTGGCATGTCAGTATATACCACTATTGTATTGGCTTGAAAATATGGTCTCATCCTCTTGCTTGCCTCAATCAGTGCCAATGCTAACTTCTCTAATTTTGGATACCTGATATTTGCTCCCCTTAATGCCTTGCTTGTATAGTAAACTGGTTTTTACGCTCCGCTCTCCATTCATATCAAAGCCGAACTGATTGCAATGCCTTTATAACTCTAGCAAGGCTTTTATCTTCTCAGGATTTTCTTCAATACCTCTTTTATTAACAATGTACCCGAGGAACATTCCTTCTTATATGCCAAAAATGCACTTGATCGGGTTCAGCTTCATCTAGTACTTATCCAACTGATCAAATGTTTGGCTCAAATCAGCTATATGGTCAGTATCTTTCTTGCTTTTAGTCAACATGTCATCGACATATACCTCCATATTTTTTCCAATGTGCCCTGTAAACACCTTTTTCATCAGCCCCTAATACGTAGCACCTGCATTTTTAAGACTAAAAGGCATAACATTGTAACAATATGTTCCTCATGGCATAATGAAAGAGGTACTTTCCCTATCTTCTGGTTTCATTTTAATTCTATTTTACCCAGAATAAACATCCATAAAGCTTAACAGCTCATGCCCCGAGGTCATCTACCAGCTGATTTATCCCGGGCAAAGGGAAGTGATCTTTCGAGAAAGCTTTATTCAGGTCTGTGAAGTCCACGCACATTCTCCATTTATTGTTTTTATTCTTGACCATCACAACATTAGCCAACCAATCAGGGTACTGGATGTCTTCGATGAAAGAAACCTTTTGCAACTTTTCCATTTCTTTTTTAATATCCTAGTTCTTCTCTGAACTAAAAACTGTTCTTCGTTGCTTCACTGGTTTGATCTCTTTATTGATGCTGAGCTCATGACATAGGAAAGTTGGGTCTATCCCAGGCATATCTTCATGACTCCATGCAAATACTTATTTTCTGTGCTTTAGAAATGCCACCAGCTCTTGCTTTAATACTAAGTCAAGTGAAGCTCCAATCTGAGTTATTCTTTCTGGTTACTCTTCATCCAGAATAATACTTTATGTTGCCTTCATTACTTGGCCTTTAAAGAGTTATGTTTCATCCCTTGGGTCCAAGGTTTCAATCTCATATTCATCAGACTCATCCACTTGATAGGCGGTTGTTTTCTTTTTAGCATTCTCCAATTCTTCTTGCTCGGCAGACGAGTAGTAGCATTCCCGAGCAACTTTTTAGTCGCCCTTCATAATTCCCACCCCAAAGTTGGTCGGAAACTTTAGACACTGATGTACAGTGGATGGAACTGCCTCAAACTTTTTCAGACTTACCCTCCCCATGATTATATTGTAAGCTGACTGGACATTTTTGTCCATTACGAAGAAACGCACCTTCTCTGATCTATAAGTAGGACAGGTTTCAATCAAGATATCTAACTTAATCTTCCCAAGTGGAAAAACGTTTTCTCCAGAGAACCCATTGAGGGACCTGTGATACAGCTCCAACTAACCCAGTTTCAAGTTCAAACTGTCGAAGCAAGGGTAGAACATGAGGTCTGCCGAGCTACCATTATCCACTAGCACTCTTAAAATGATTACATCCTTCATCCTCATTTTTATTACTAGAGGATCATTATGAGGATACAAAACACCTCCCAGATTATTTTTAGAAAAACCAAGGACCAACTTTTCATTGTTAACCTTCCTCGGGAGATCTTCTTTTACCAAATTTATACATTGTATCTAGGAACAAGCTTGAGCCTCATTAAGGTAGGATTTCCTTTTAGCGGTATAATCACCCCCTCATGCGTCTCCACCTGTAATCATGTTACAATCGAATGAACCAAAATAAATTGAAAATACATCACGTTCGGGCTATCTTGGATTTTTTGGGGTCATCTTTAGTGTCATCTCCATTGTCTCTTTTCTTATTATCACTTGGTCGGTAAGGATATTTGGACCTCTGTCGAACTCTATTGTTGGTTTTTTCGCCATTCTGGCGATCAATGTACCTGTTTAACTTTCCTTATCTAATGAGTGCCTCTATCTCATTCTGGAGAGCTACACACTTCTTGGTCGTGTGACCATGATCTTTATAGAACGCGAAATACTTAGACGTATCCCTTCTTTCGGGAGTTGTTCTCTATTTTTCTGTCCAATTCAATTCCTCGATGTTCTTGATTTCCTCCAGAATGTGGTTTATATCTACCTTTAAGGGAGTATAATTTGCATACTTTCTCAGGTGTTCAAATGTTTCTTTTCCTTTTGACTTCTTGCTCCCACCATTATGCTTGTGATCTTTTCTCTTCGACTTGTCGTCAACTTTTGTTTCTACCTTTACATCAGCATTCTTCTTCACAGACATAGATTCTTCGGCATTCATAATTTTGGCTAATTTAGCCATCAATTTAGCTATGGATTTGGGAGGATCCTTGGCTAAGGTGTTGTACAACTTGTCTGTCAAAAGACCACTCATGAGAGCCGTAATGGCTGTCTTTTTCACATAGTCTATGACCTCCAGTTTCTCGTTATTAAAACGAGTGATATAATCCCCGATACTTTCTCTTGCTTTTTCTCTAACACTCAACAAATGTGCTAACCTTTTAACCAACTTTGCACCAAAATAGAAATTTCCTATAAAGAGCTCAGTCAGTTAATGGAAGGTCGCAATCTTTCCCCGAGGAAGGTTGTTGTACCATATCTAAGCAGATCCAGTAATGGTTCCTAAGAATGCTCTGCACCTCATTTCATCTGGGATTGCATAGATATCTTTCGTAGCTTGATACTTCTCTATGTGGAGAGCAGGATCGGTTTTACCATCATACTTAGGTGTGACCACAAGATCCTTGAACTTTGATGGTGTGAGGAAATTCACAATTGCTTGTACAAATGGAGATCCTTTCAGAAAAGTCCTTTGGAGAGGGTTTTTGGCCTTAACCATTTCCCTTAACCTGTCTTCTAGTCTCTGAATAGACCATTTATATGCATCATTACCAGCCTCCAATTTGTTTATATTCACACGAGAAATAGATCATGCAGAATTCCCCTATTAGGATCTTTCTGTACGAGATATAAACCTGGGATTGGGATGTGACTCGGCAGACCCTTCCCTTAAATTATTTGGTCGTAGATAATTTCTCAATGCCATTCGAGGAGGATTTCTATTCCTCTTAGTGCCAAAACGATCGAAGGGAGAAACTTTGTTCAACCTTTCCAGAGCGATTGCTCGTTCTAGAATTAGATTAACATTTTCTTGAGAATCCAAAATTCTTATAGGAGAAGTTAAGCCAGGATGATAGGATGGATCACTTGAATTCTCCACATGAGGGAGTTCAGTGCATATGTATATTGAAGACGGTGGATACATGGTTCTACGAATGCTTCGTTGTCCTGACTGGGAAGATGCTCCATTTTGAACAGTTTGAATGAATTATCGCATGGTTTCCTGCATAGGTGTTTGTACCCTGGCTAAATTTGCCAGAATCCCGGTGATATCGTTTGCATTTGGAGGAGAAAAAGTGTTTAGAGGATTGCCGTCATTGTTCATGTTGCTAAATTCTGGGATATCAGCCATGTATGATAAATTTTTAGTGAAAAATGCTCTGTATAGTCGTTCCCATATACAGCGCCAATCTGTTGATGCAAAAAACTAGATTTGATCAAATTAATTAATCACAGATAAATAAGAATAAAGAGACCAAACAAGAGATTTTTAAAGTGGTTCAGACTTAATGAAAAGTCTTACGTCCACTGCCTAGTATTACTGGGTGTCTTGCTTTAATCTCGATTATGCTTGCTTATGATAGCTTACCCTTCCATGAGGGTTTTGAAATGTATTTATAGCCCTTGGGTTGTCAATATAAATAGATAATATGTTATTATTAAATAGGCATATACATCTGTACATGGTAAGAATGTTCATTGAATCTGTCTTTATCGTTTGATCTTCCTAACCAGTTGCTCGGTACGCTGAGTAGATGGGTATGCTGAGTAGCTCGATACGTTGAGTAGATCGGTATGCTGAGTAGCTCGATACATTAAACTTGCGCCATGATTGATGACACGTATCTTTATATAATTTGTCCACATAAGGTGACTAATTTTTGTATCAACACTTATCAAAGAACAATGATGGCCATTTTTAATGACTTATTTAACAAATTTGTGGAGTTTTATGTGGACGATTTGGTCATCAAGTCGAATAAGAAAGAGTCCCACCTGAGCGATTTGAGGAAAGTATTTTCCAGATGTAGGAAGTATAAGCTAAATATGAACCCGTTGAAATTCGTCTTCGGGGTAAACAGTGGAAAGTTCCTAGGATTTGTGGTGGATCGGTAAGGGGTGCAGATGGACCAAGATAAACAACGAGCGATCTTGAAGATGCCAGGCCTAAGAATGGTGAAGGAGCTCAAGAGTTTCCTCGGCAAGGTTTCCTACCTTAGGAGATTTGTGCCTGGATTGGCTAAAATAACACACCAGTTGATGCAACTTTTGCGAAAGAACACAAAGTTTGAATGGGAGGAAGTTCACTAAGAGTCTCTCACCAGGCTGAAGAAGTTGCTCATTTTGCCTCTGACCATGGTCCCTCCAAAGGCAGGAATACCATTGCATGCGTACCTCACATCCACCATGAGGTCCGTTGGAGCTCTTTTAGCACAGGAGGTTGATGGGAAAGAATGACTAGTCTACTACCTTGGTAGAATCATACATAGGCCAGAGTTCAGTTATAATAGCGTAGAAAGTTATTATTTAGCCTTAGTCTTTGTAGCCCCAAAACTTAGACATTATATTTTGTCTTTTACAATTCATATTGTAACAAGATGCGATCCTATTTAGTTTTTGTTGCCAAGGACTATATTAATTGGTAGGGAATCTAGGTGTTTCCTCATTCTCTCAGAATATGACTTAGAATGTGTGGTCCCTCGTGCAATCAAGAGTCAGGCATATGCAGACCTCTTGAAAATCTTCTAATCTGGGGTATATGAGCCACCACAAGAGAGAATTTCGGGAGATGACTTGCAGGCCAATCACCTGGACGCAAGCGATGAAGAATGGATGATGTAGTTTGATGGATCTTGGGCAAAAAAAGGAGGTGCGGGGGTTATTCTATCAAGAGGACCGAAAGAAATTTGTCTTTCCTACAAACTAGACTTCCCTTGTTCCAATAATGAAGCCTAATATAAGTTGTTGGTACTAGGGTTGTTGGAGGCCCTTCGGATGGGGGATTTGTTCACTTTGCATCAAAGATGATTCGAACTTGGTGATTCATCAAGTAAATGGAGAATATGCATTAAAACACCTCAGTCTGTCACCTTACATGACAATCATTCAGAGGCTTCTCAACCAAATCCACCAGACCAAGATCAAGAGGCATCCTCGAACGATAAATCACCATCCAGATGCCTATGCCACCATCGCTTAGAAGATGATCATGAGAGACAATACGACTACAGTCGTGATTCAGCAAAGAACAAATCCCTTGGTAGTACAACCAATTTTGCTGATGGAGGATGACTCTGACTAGAGGGGAGAGATTAGAAAATAATTGGAGTCTGAGGAAGGAGCGATGGGCTGAGAGAGTTAGCCCAATACTTGACAAATTCGGGAAACCTTTACTTTAGAAATGCAGGAGGATGGATGCCAAGATGCATTGACCCAGAAGAAGAAGAGAGGAGATTAAAAAAAACATAAGAAGAGCACTGCGAAACAACTAAGACCCCTCTTTACAGGAGAATACAAAGGGATGGATATTTATGTCCTAGAATGAAGCAGGATGCAACAGAGTTACAACGAAAGTGTGTCAAGTGCCAATTGTTCTTCGAGGCATTCAACTGAATACCATTTTATTGAAGCTCAACCAGATTAGAGACAACCCTATATTGACGATATTAAAGATGGAGTTATCCCACTAGAGAAGATTGATGCGATGGGACTAAAACGAAGGCCCCTAAGGTTCTACGTTCAAGAAGGGAAGATTTATCGAAGAGGGTACTTCAACAGGCCATTGCATTTTATCACAAAAGAGGAAGTAGTTGAAGTACTCAAATAAGCTCATAATCCATCTCACATAGGAGGAGCAAAGTTATATGACCAGTTGATGATGTTGGGGTATTATTGGCTAATGATGGAGAAATACTCTACTGAGTTCATTCGAAAATGTAAAGCTTGCCAACTATATGGAAATATGATCCATTCTACAGTGGTGGATCTACACACTCTCGCAACACCTTATCCTTTTCACACTTGGGCGTTTGACCTGGTAAGGGAAATACATCCTTCTTCAAGAGGAAAAATCTAGATACTAGTGGCAATGGAGTGCTTTACAAAATTCGCTAAAGCGATACCACTAGGAAGGGAAACAATGAGGGTGGTGATCAACTTCATTAGCGAATACATTATTTGCCATTTTTCGATTCCAAAGGTTATGCTCTCTGATGACGGAACCCCATTCGTCAATTCAGAGGTATTGATGTTCACACACAAGTACTACATTGTTCATCATACTTCAACGACGGCATACCCAAAGGGAAACGATCAATCCAAAGCAACTAACAAAACATTGGTTAACATTTTGGCCAAGACAATGGAGGATTTCTCGGGATCATGGGATGACAAGATACCAGCTGTATTATGGTCCTATCGAATAACTAAAAGGAAGCCACAGGATATACCCCATTCTCCTTTGTGTATGGAACTGAAGCGATTCTCCCGATGGAGTTAAAAGTTCCCTCTTCCTTATATGCCTTGTGAAGTAGCATGCTCACTCAGAGCAGACATATGCAGTTGGAAGCGTTGGACAAACACAGAGATAATGTGATGCAACATTTTCAAATGTACATGAAGCAGCTCTCTAACTTGGTAAGACCAAGAAAGTTTGTTGAAGGAGATCTTGTCTTGAAGTTAGAAATGAAACATATCAGAAGGATTCCCCTACCAAAGTTTGGAGTGAATTGGGAGGGACCTTTCATTATAAAGGAGGCTCAAGATTCAGGTTATTGCTTGATTTCTAAGATGGAAGAAGATAAACCATTTAAGATTAACAACAAATGGTTGGAGGTCTATCGTGTGTAAAGCAAGTAACCTTAGAACATCGATGTATCTAGATTTTTTTTGTTATGAATATATATAAGTCATTTCATTTCTCGAAAGATGTCTTTTGTTGTAACTAGAGTGAGATGGAAGATAGCAAAATTTCTACTTTATGCAAGCAGTTATAACACAAAGAGGTGGAATGAAAACAAGATATAACTTCTCTTTCATTCATGAATTGGGAGGTTTTACAAAAAAAAGGGGGAACTATTAACCAAGAGTATATAAGAAGGAAAACTGAAATTTTTTATATAAAGTATGTGGGAGGTCATCAACCTAGGAGGAACCACAAGTCTGGGGCAGAGAAATAATCTCCAGGTAGGCCCGAGGAAGCTGCTAGGCATGCTTGTTGGCGTTGATAGAACCTTCCAGCCTAGTCTGAGCATGAGCACACTCAATAAGGATATTTTCTCGCCTTTGATTCATTAGACACAAAGTTTCTTTGATATCATCCACCTTTTTATTAGCAATTTTAAGTAGAGATATTAGTTCAGCTTGTCTAGCTTTCTTAGCTAGTTGAGCATCTTGATGCTTCTGCAGTAGTTCTCCTTGACTTGCTAATTGCTGACTCTTTAAGGTCTTCAAGTGTCCAATCAGCCAGCTAAATTGGAAGTTATCTCTGCCCAACTCCTTTAGATAGCCCAAGAATTGGTTGAACAGGGGCCTGGTAGTGTTTATAGTAGGAGTACTGATGATATATGCAATAACGATTGCCATACCTTGAAGCCTGTGGATCATCACGAGGATGTTTGAACGTGGGCAGTCGATAGTAAAAGTCTCGGGGTGATGAGCTTCAATCTGTTCAATCACCAATTAATGACTGGCAGGTAGTTGGGGAGAGCGATGAAGGACCATGAGATAAAACTCATGAGGAGCTATAGTTGGCATAAAAAGCTCACAACCAGATTCACTATCGGCCTAAGTACTTGTCATAGAACCTTGGTCGTTAGAACTCTTTTCCTCAGATACAGCTGGTTCCTGATTTGGCGAGGCGACAGGCGAAGGAATAGCTGGAGATTGCTCTGTAACTCGAGGGGACTCCCCAATAGCCTGGAGACAGATCAAGCAAATAATGAGTTAAGTGGAAATAAATCTTAACAAGTGTTTGTCATTGTTAATCCACCGTTACTGGTGGAATTTGACGAAAAATCTTAACTGGTGGAGATTAACGAAAAATCTTAACAAGTGTTTATCATTATAAAGTCACCGTTATTGGTGGAGTTTGATGAATGCTATTAACAAATGTTTATCATTGTTAAGTCACCATTACTGGTGGATTTTGACAGAAAATCTTAACAAGTGGTTGTCATTGTTAAGTCACCGTTATGGGTGTCACCCTTATTGGTGGAATTTTAAAACAAGAAAAATCTTAACAAGTGGTTTCCATTGTTAAGTCATTGTTACTGGTAGAGTTTGAATGTTTGAAAATGAGGTTCTTCTAGATTGTACAATGTCAAAATAGAGGACAAACAATATGGAATGAAAGAAAATAGAAAAATACCTCAGTAATGACTGGAGAAAGAACATGGGTCTCTATAGAGGCTACAACGGTGGGAAATATTGAGGGCAGATTCATCTCCTAGGAAGCTTCCACAGCATCCTTAACTAGAGGAACCCCAGCCAGAGGAACCTCAATATTGGATGAAGCGCATGCGTCAACAAAAGGAACTAAGTCCAGTATTAGGGGAGAACTTAAAGAAGTCGTCGAACCTTCCATAGATGCACCAACACTAGTAAGGGAAGAAGAAGCACCAGGGTGAGTAGAAGAATCGATAGTGGCCTTGGAAACTGGTAGAATACCGAAGGATAATGGCGGGGCAAGACTTAGAGAAAGTTGTAAAAATAAAGCTAAGTGTTAGAGGAGGGGAATAATACCGAAATAAGAGACACACTTCACACTTAACTCACCTCACTAATATAACTCAAAGGAGGAACGATAATGATGGGTCTTGTCAATAAAGTTGGAAGAAGGATGTTGGCCAACGATGAATCCAGAAAGGAAGCTACCTCAACCTGAGATACATCAAGAGGATAAGAAGATTCACACAATAGAAAATATAGAAAAGAAAAAATTTAGAAGTATTTAAAAGTTGTCACCTTTGGAGAGCTTGGCAAAACGGGAATCACAGCCAGAGGAACCACCAAAAAAGGGTGTACTAGAAGAAGCTAGGGGAGTCTCCTCTGGATAAGAGGAAACCCCTACAGATTCAACGAGAACAGCAAGCCTTGGGGAAGCCTCCTTAGAACAATTGGAGGCCCAACAAAGCAAATAATTAAGACCCATCATGAGTGAACGAGGAGGAGATGATTCGATTATAGATGCACTAAAGCGTCCTCCCACGAAAGGGTTGACTGGTGGAAAAGGCCTTTCATCATTAGCCTCTTGATGAAAACAAGAAAAAAGGAACAAGTATCAGAAAAGAGAAGAGAATTCACTAATTTATAAATGAATAAGTATGAGAAGACTAACCTCATGCTCAGAAGAAGAGTGTGATGGTATGACAACGGGCAAAGCTGGAGGAGATGAGTGAGGAGAAGCCCTCTCGGTGAGATTATCTACAGTCTCAAGGCTATCATCAACTCGTATGACTGCATAGGGAGAAGGAGAAGTAGATCTCCTAGGAGTAGAGGTAACTGATGGGGGTTGCACTATAAAGGCTTGTTTTTTACTTGCATTGGTTCCCAAAGTTTTCTTCCTCTTACCAGAAGCACCAGTAATGGGAAATGACTCGGGATGAGGAACTAATGGCGCAGTTTATCGAAATATCTGTTGAAGCCATTCTACCTCCTTTCTAACTGCCTCCCGTGTTTCCTCAGGCACATTATCATTGGGAGGAACGGATGCAATAGGAAAAGCATCTATAGGGTCTTGGGACTTGCGTGGGGACTTGGGCTTCGAAGAGGCCCCGCTCTTAGTCTTCTTTATTTTTTACAAAAAGGGTTACGAGGGACCTTCACCAGAAGCTGTAGCGGCAGAAGTACCCCCAGATGGGGGTTCAGGCGTTGAAGCTTTATTATCTTTGGTTGCAACAATGGGGATTGCTGGACAGTATGGAGGCAGCTCGCCAGGAGGATCCTTCAGTGTTTGGCTGAGTGGGAACTCGATTCCCAGAACGGAATTCCCCTTTAGCCCCATCTCTAAAGATGGAAAACTCTGAAAAACAGGGTAAATAGGGAAACTTTGGATGAATTCATGAATTTTCACTATCTGTCTTGGCCAATACTTTATCAGAAAATCACTGGTCACATCCCCCTTCTGAGAAAGTGCAGGAATGGTAACACGACCACTAATAGCTGAGCAGATCATAGAAGTAGCTAACACGGTGTAAAAGGCAAAGACCTCAAGTAAACTTGACTTGGGGTGAGAATCTTAAAACACCGTCCGAGGAACCCCTTGGTCGTACCCAAACTAATAGCTGCAATGATTGGGGTTATAATGTTCAGACGTATACCCCCAGTCAGTATAAGAGGGCAGATAGTTAGGAGTTAAAGCCAAAATGATGGAAAAATAAGGGTCCTCCGCTATAAGATCCTCCGAAGTGGGGCCCACTACCCTAGGTATGACACTAAAAAAATTCCAAGTGTGGGCAAAAGAATCTTCACTATAGGGCCTCATCACGAAGCAGCTTGCTTTGTCAAAATTACCGAGAAGCTACTTTCTACTTTGTTTCTTATGGAAGCAAAAAAGGTGATTGGGCTTGATGATTTTCCTAGCACGAAGGGGAATACAGTTGGTAGATATCTCGAGAAAACGAAAGTAAAGAAAACCAGTCAATATGATGAAATTGGCAGAATTGGCCAAGTTATATTTGGCCAAGGATCGTTCCATATCCAGATGGGTCATGTCCAACCAGATATAAAGTGACCCTAAGGCCATGACTGCCAGAGGAAGCTTATATCCTCTAGCCAAACGGATAGATAATTTATCAAGTCCCTGCGTAGTTGATCATTGGGCTTGCCAAGAAAGACAAAATGAAACTGAATCATAAGTATGTAGGCGGGTAATTCAAGACATGTACCTTTGCCTGGGCTAAATCTAGTAGTGGGGTTGGTACGATAGAAGTATTTTATGAGGGGAGTGAAGGTAGCCTTATTGGAGGTATCGATACACCTCTGGCAAATCTGATCGAAGTCTGCTCGGGCCTTTGTCTCTTCGGGATCCAAAGCCTCATCGTGATAAGCCAAAATCCCTATAGGCTCAAGTCCAAGCAGCTCACAAATATCCTCAAGTGTAATGGTGAACATTACCCATGAAGTAACGAATGTGTAAGTTATAATGTTCCAACGGAAGACCAAGATTTGAAGGTCAGCATTGCATTTGGAGAGAGTAAACTCCTAAACTAGGCAACTCGATGGAGACCAACCTTGGAAATAGCGTCAGAATAAGTGGTCTGCATAAACGAGTTCCAAGTAGTAAAGTAGGAAGGGGAACCACCAGGTCCTTCGAAGTCAATATAGGACCAAGGGATGTCACCTCTGTCAAGAAAGAATTTCATAGTCCCTTCTGGAGGAAAATATCCCCAAGAAGTGGAATCTTGGTCTTCATCACCCAACAAAAAAGCATCATACTTGGCTGAAAAATGGCAAGTCCTTCACCCCTCAGAAAACGCATCATCTTTGCCAAAGATAACAGACCGACGGTAAAAATGCAGTTGTTCTTGGCGTGCTGCTACTAAGGAGGCGGCGTCCATGATGGTTACATGCATAGCACTGGTGGTAGGCGTGCTGGGAACACTGGAAGAGGCCATGACAGTGGATGGGGGAAGAAGAAAAGCTTAAAGAAGCGGAGAGGGGGATAAAAATAGAGGAATACAACCATAAGTGGCGGTGAAAGAGATGATGAAAGGGAGAGAACTAGAGAAAACCTGGTTAATAATGGAGGTTTGAATCTTTCTCTCTCTTAAAAAAAGCACCAGGATTTTAAAGAAGATGAAGAAGAAATGGTTAAGTATTTTTGAAAAATAAATGTTTACAATCTTTTAAACCCTTCTTTTGAGTTTTCCTACTAACATACGTGCAAAGCTGTCTATAATCATTTCACGAGGACACGTGGCACTTCGGGGAGTGTCCTGACAGTTGATTAGACGGCACCACATCATTAATAAAGTAATGCATGGGGAATAGAAAGGGTTTTCTTCCTAGGCAAGTTTGATTTTTGGCGCCAGAATTTTTGTTAGACATATCCAATCGCTCCGAACACAAAGTTGTCCCAACGGTTCAAAAATCTATGACGTTCCCTCGCCACAAGTCCAAAAATTATTTAATTGTGACTTAGATACATTGGGGAGATTTTCTTTTCTACTTTATCGAACATAAAGAAATCAGCTAAGGAAGTAAAGACAAAACGGTTGAAGCTCAATGACAGGAAAAAGTGGTGATGTCCCTTCACCAATCGCCGACAATCCGCAACACTTTAGTTCAGGTACATCGGGGAGAATTTTACTTTTTCCTGGCAGTGATAACGACAGAGTCCGTAACGAAGACAGAGACACCAAGGTTCATCGAATTGAAAAGTTTTCGTGCAGACATTTCTTATTTCCACAATAAATCTCTCCACAAGGGGAAAATGTAGCGGGGCTTGAAGATAATCTCAAGATTAGGGATAATTCCCCCAACTAATACAACAAACTCAAGGGACTAAGGTAGCAAGTCAGTTCAAGCGATGCCACTCAGTAAGTCAGTGATCCAGCTCAAGCGATGCAGCTCAGTAAGGTAGCGATGCATCTCAAGTGATGCAGCTCAGGGCGGCCTAGGGGTATCTTCCAGCAAAGAAGCTGGCTGAGAGAGCTCATAATTTAGTCATGTTATTTTATTTAGTCTTGCTGTATATTTTATTCACAGTGACTATGAGCTATAACGACTGTGATGATGTAACGATTGTAATGTCATTCGGGGTGAGGTCAAACGGTACTCATGAGAGACCAGGTTTGGCAGGGCCTGGGAGAGATTTCATGCTCTATCGAATGAACTCACTATGGGAGCTTCAGAGGGACTTACTTTGGAGTATTGAGATGTGATTTACCATTAGGGCTTGTCCTGACCATCTTAGACACACCTGGTAAAAACACCAAAGGACCTAGATCGTGCAACCGTGGGCACATTAGTCTTGAGTTCCATAGGGCGTTGAGTTGTGAACCAAACAACCCTCTACTTAATGTACACCTACTTTATGTGATGTCACTAGACAGCTAGATAATGTCAAATCTGCACTTGAGTAAACCAACCTGGTATTTGGGGCTGTCAGACAGTCGGTGTGCCACCTTTGTGACGACAGCCATCTGATGCACAGTGGTTAGGTAAAAGGCATGTCTTGGCATTTAATGTTTATGACGTGGAGCTAAGTAGTCCATCGGTCATTTAATGTTTATGACATAAAGTATGAGGGATGTATTTCACATTTATTAATGACTGAGTCATCTCGGGAGTGGTGTGGGTGCTATTTAAGGGCCTCAACCACCTCTGAGGAAAGGATGTTCTTTTTTAGAGTTCAGAAGTTATTGCTAGAGAAAAAAATACATCAGAGAGAGAGATTTATTACAAAGAAGAGTCCACTCACCTACCATTGTTATTTATTACTAAGCTTTTAATGCTTGCGAGATATATTTGAGGGTGGTTGGTGTGTTTGGCTGCCTGCCAAGGTGTGTCTAGGGTGATCACTTTTCTATCTCTCTAAACGAGTTACTTTTGAGTTTCTTTATTGCTTTGTTGAGTTATATAAGAGTTCTTGCGAGTTCAAACTGAGTTCATCTCTATAGATTTGTGATTGGGTGTTCTACTTAGTTAAAGGTGCTTCTTAATTAACTTATGATTACTGTACTCCAAAAAGGGGTTATGCCTCCATCTTATCTAAACTACCCTCTTAAAAAGTAACCATAACAAAATGATTTTCTAAGTTTTTTATTTTCCACCACTTAAGTGATGTTACTACAATCGTCTCCTCTCTCAGCGTTATTGAGAGTTCACGGTCGAGATAAGTCTCTTCATGAACTCTCGTATTATCGAGAGTGAGCTATAACTAATTCACTAAAAAATTATGTTCTTTAGTTTAGCATCATCCAAACCACGCAACCATAATTTAAAGACACATAAATGAATCAACACTTGTATTTCTCATTCATCTTTCATCGTCATACAAATACATTGAATATTTGCTGATAAAGAGGATGACACTCATACAATATCCATTATAATATCCAGATCTATTTATGGTATTTCTTCGATTCATCTCCATTCTAAGGGTTAGAAAAAGGTTCACCCTATAAATTCTTTAGCATGTAGGTCCTTGGGATGACTTCTTCAATGACCCAATACGACCCATGCCAATTCGAATGCATTTTTTTAGGCTTCTGCCAAACCTTTTTCAATACTAAGTCTCGCATGGCTATTGGCCTCACTTTTACCCTCTTATTGTAGAATCTGGCGGCTCTTCGTTAGTAGGCGTACTGTCAAACCTTAACGTCCTCCCATATTTATTTAATTAAGTCTAGGTCAAGACTCCTCTCGACACTGTTGGCATCGCGGTTATAGGTTTTGACTCTGCGGCTGAGAAGTCCAAGTTCAGTAGGAATAATCGCTTCAGACCCATAGGCTAACATAAATGGCGTTTCTCCCATCGGTGTTCTCTCTGTCGTACTGTAGGCCCATAGCATCCCATGTAACTCCTCAGTCCATAAGCCCTTCGCACCCTCTACTTTATTTTTAATGCCGTCCAATATCATCTTATTTGCGACTTCAGTTTAGTATTGGCTTGAGGTCGTCGTGGAGTAAAATAATTCTTTATCACCACTCTTTCACAGTACGCTTTTTTAAATTATTTCCCATTGTATGAGATTGGCATATAGGGTAGGCCATACCTACAGATAATGTTTCTCCAAATGAACTTAAATGTCTTCACTTTAGTGATGGAGATCATGACCTCAGCCTCCACTCATTTGGAAAAATAATCAATGGCCACAATTAGATACTGGTATCCACATGCTGCCCTTGGAAGTGAACCAACAAGGTCAATACCCCATACTGCAAACGTCCACGGGAAAGTAATGGATGAGAGTGGTTGATGAGGCTAGTGGGGAATACTCTCATACTGTTGAAACTTATCACATTTTTCCACAAGATCAAACTCATTCTTTGCTAGGGTCTACTACTAGTATCCCTCCATCACAATCCTCTTCGCAAAAGATCTTCCTCCAATGTGTATTGGATATGACCCCTCATAGATATCACGTAGGACATAATCAACCTCTATAGTATAGAATCATCTGAGGAGGGGAAACAAGAAGCCTTTTTTATAAAGGACGTCTCTAACAATAGTAAACATTGTCGTCTGATATCGGAGTTTCCTTCTCTCGGCTTTAGTACCTGGGAGCTCCCCGTCTCTAATGTATTTGATCAAAGGATCCATTCGTGGCCCAAATTCAAGTTTAATAAAAATTACACCCCATTGTTGTCCTCCTTATTGTTGGGTTTATGTAGGATCTCTAGTGGAACGTCCCTTCTAATCTCTATTTTCATGGATGAGGAAAATCATGATAACGCATCGACTCGGCTATTTTCATGCTGAGTGACTCTTCACCTTTACTTCCTTAAAGTTGACTATTACCTTTTTTTACTCTTGTCAAATACTTGGCCATTTTCTTATCTTTAGCATCGTAGATTCCCAGGATTTAGTTCACCACTAACTGCGAGTCACTATGCACTATCATGTGACCAACATTCAACACCTTGGACAAAGAGAAGCCGTCAAGAAATGCCTCGTATTCAAACTCATTATTACATTATTTGAAATTAAATCTTAGAGCATTTTCAATATCATTTCCATCTGGGGCCGAGAGTATCAGCCCAGCCTAGGCCCACTACCATCTCCGTAGGAGGAGCCATCCACAAACAAGCTCTAGATTGGTCTTTCATCTGAGAAAGAACCCTCGACCAATGCTCCATTTTTTAACAAAAAAACTTTTCTGCAGCGTCACCTCTCACTTTATTAGTCAGTGTCAGAATACCACCGCCCTTTCAGGTAGTATTGTAGTTTTATCGTCTTTCACATCGACTTCAGCCCAAGAGAATTCTTCCATAAAATCGGCCAATTAATGCCCTTTAATTGTGTTCCTTGAGTGATAAATGATGTCAATCTCTCCTAAATCAATTGACCAAGCCATCAGCCTGCTCGGTTTCTCATGTTTACGTATGACTTGTCTCAAAGGAGTGTTAGTGAGTACCACTAGTGTATGAGATTGGAAATAAGGCTTCATTTTTCTAAAAGCATATATCAGAGCATATTCCATCTTTTCCATCCTTAGGTATTTGAGTTCAACCCCTTGAAGAGCCTTGGTGTTGAAGTATACAGGCTTTTGAGCTCCCTCGTCATCTCCCACAATAGCTGCACTTATGGTTAATTTTGACACCGCTAGGTATAGGAATAAATTATCCCCTTGAATGGGTCGAGATAAGAACATTGGGGATCCCAAATAAGCTTTAAGTTCCTAAAAAGCGTTTTCACACTCTTTATCCCCAAAAAATGATTTTCTTAATATCCTAAAGAAGGACAGACACTTATCTGTAGCTCTAGAGACGAAATGATTGAGAGTTGTCACTCTTCTTGTCAGCCTCTGCACATGTTTAGTGGTTTTGGGTGTCTGCATATCAATCAGTTCTTTCATCTTTACTAGATTTGATTTAATCCCCCTCTACTTGACAATAAAGCCAAGGAACTTGCCTACACGGACTTCGAACACACACTTCACAGCATTCAACTTCATCTTGTAGAGGTCAATGGTGTCAAATGTTCTTTGAAGGTCGACATTATAATCCTCATCCCTGAGGCTCTTCGTCAGCATGTCGTCGACATAAATCTCCTTAGTCTTCCTTTTTTGGTCTTTAAACATCTTGTTGACTAACCTTTGATAGGTTACCCTAACATTTTTAAGGACAAATGGCATGACCTTGTAGTAGTAGGTTCCTTTATTTGTGATAAATGAAGTCTACTCGGCATTGGCCTCATCCACGAAGATCTGGCTGTACCCTGAGTAAGCATCCATAAATCTCATCAACCCATGCCCTATTGTGGCATCTACTATCTGATCTATAAGATGCAAAGGAAATCTATCTTTAGGATAAGATTTATTTACATTAGTGAAATCAACACACATTATTCACTTTCCATTAGCCTTTGGGATGATCAAGACACTGGATAATCGTTCTGAATACTTTACCTCCCGGATGAACTCGGTTATTTATAAATTTTTGACCCCTTCTTGGATGACCTCATACTTCTCCCTTGCATAAGTTTTTCTTCTCTATTTCACAGGATGTACCTTCTTATCAATAATCAGTTTGTGTCAAATGACCTTTGGATCTATTTTCGATATGTCCTCATTACTCCATGCAAAGATGCTCTGCCTCTGCCTTAGTAATTTCACCCACTCTTTTTTTACTTCCTTATTTAAGGCTTTTTTTTATTTGGATGATTTTTTTCAATTCACCATCATTGAGGATGATAGATTCTACCTCCTCAACTACTTCACCTTTCTTTAGTTTCTTCTCATCCCTTTGGTCGAGAGTATCTATATTATCGGAAGTGGTTATCTTCTTGTGGGACTCCTTCTACTCAACTGAACTGAAGTAACATTCCCAAGCTTCCCCTTGGTACCCTTGAACATGCCTTACCCCATAAGGATTTGGGAATTTTATCATTTGGTGGACTATGAATGGGACTGCCTCAAATTCCTTAAGTTAAACTCTTCCAAGAATGATGTTGTATGTCAAAAACTGACAAAGAAGCTTAATTTCCTCGTGAAGCATCTCGACCATGTGCCCATAAAAATGTCAATTTCAAATACCCCAAGAGGATGGACTTTCTCCCCACTAAAACTTATCAATCGCTAATGATCCGGGACAAGCCTCTTCTTACTAATTTTTAGAACCTAAAAGTAGTCCTAAAACATAAAAACTAATCATGCCTATGTCCCACATGTCATATCTGGTGGAAATACCATCCTTGATGGTCCCGTCCTGGCCGAGACTGACATAGAAGGACCTTCCTTGTAAGAATTTATGAAGTTGGTTCAAAAGTGTAGTCTGAGCTTACAAGGGTGGCACAAGGCAGATACGAGATGTCCGAAAAAGATAGGAGAGTTGATCATGTAGTCTCATCCTATCAGTATGGCACAAGGCCGAGACAATTCAGGGCGATCTTCCCAATAGTGGTGGATGGGTAAGGATAGTTTGTCTCGATTGAGTCTTATAAAAGATGAGGCCATAATTATGCATATCAGTGCTCATTTGTACTTGTCAGTTGAAGAAAAAATCCATAGGAGATCATTCACATGTCCCGAACTTAAATGCATGCAACCAAATGACTTCGACCAAGTTATGTGAAAACTTCATATTGGTATGTGTGGGAACCACGCATGGGCAGATATTTGGCATTAAAAGCAATAAAAGAAAGTTTTTAGTGGCCATGTAAGTAGAAGGATGTTATCTCCTACATTATAAAGTTCATGAAGTTCTAATAGTTCTCGCATATTCTTAATCAACCAGTTTTCAACCTAAAGTCATTAACCAGTCCATAGTTGTTTTCTGAGTGGGTTTGGCCATCGTGGACCACTTAATTACAACATCGGGAAATTGTAAGTATTTCTAGGTCAGCCAGACTATTTGACCAAGTTGATTGAAGTCGAACCATTAGCGAACATCATAGATATTGATATCATAAGATATATTTTTATAAACATCACAACCTCTTTTTGCGTACCAAGAACAATCATCATGGGCAATGAAATTCAATTTGAAAGCGAGCCATTTTAAGACTTCTACGACAACCATAACATTAATCACCACATCATCTTGGTGGCCTAAACCTAAAGCAGTGGGCAAGATGAGGCTTCTAACAAGATAGTGCTCGATGTCATGAAGAAGAAGTTAGAGAAGGCAAAAGGTTCTTAGGTGGATGATCTTCCCTTGTCCTTTGGGCATACTGTACTACACCTAAGAGGTCTACTGGGGAAATTTACTTCACCTTATCTTCTGGGATGGAAGCTATAATCCCTTTTTGCAACTTTCTTGTCAACCATGAAGACGGCCATTATTGGCCAAGACTTAAATGGAGAAACCATAAGAACTGAGCTTAACCTAGCTAATGAGCAAAGAGAACAAGACATAATCGAGTTAGTTTACTGCCAACAACAGTTGGCCAAGCATTAAAACAAAGGCATTAACCCAAAAAGGTTACAGGATGGAGATTATGCCCTCAGGAAAGTTCTCAGAGCGAAGAAGCCATCAGATGGAAAGTTAGGTAAACCTGGATATTGTTATAGCATGTCACTATAATGTGGAATCTAATTGGGAGGAGTCATTCAATATTAGTAAAGACAACCTCCAAGTATCTTTCAATTTGGAAACAATTGGGGTAGGGGGATCCCAAGGTCCTATAATGAGACCAATCTTAGTAAGCTTTATTTTTAGCAAGTTTATTTCTCCCGAATTTCATTAAGCATGTCTAGATTATTTCAATTTTTAAGTTCATGTTTCTTCGAAGACTTTAAGTTCAATTAATAAAATTAGCTAAATTGTTTTCCAAATGGCAGACCAATTATTTTTATAAGTTATTATTATGTTCGAGCAAAGTTTGGTTGTCGACATGAATGCCTTAGTATGATTACACATAATCAAACTTCAAAGTTAAATTATTTTTTTCATTAAAAACATGAAACCATTAAGAATTTACCCAAAAAGAAAAAGACCTAAACAGGTGGACCTACAACTAGTTGTATTTTCTCCATAGTTTGACCTAGGCCTGAGATTGTATAATGACATTCTCTAAAATGTAAGGAAAATAACAAAAACATGCTCGCCATAACAAGATTTGAAAGTAAAAAATTTGGAATTAACTAATAGTTTTATAGAGAATTCATATAACAAAAGGACTATATAAGAAAAGTTACAAAATGAATATATACAATCATGGCACAAAGCCATCATCTCCAGTGAATTATTATCTCGACAACTTCATATCTTCGTCTATTTTCGATATTAAGCTGAAACTCATTGTCATTGTCATGAGACGATAAGTAATCCTTCTCTAATTGGAGGGTATAGCATCAAGAGGAATCCAACTTTCATCACTCCTAAATAGGGGGTGATTGTAAGCAAGGCACTCCACTTAGTAGTAGTACAAAAGTTAGGATGTTTTTGGAACCTTTATGATCGCTAGGGTGGCCACCTTTTTAGATTTATCTTGATGAAAGGAGCGTCTACCCATCCTTCATCATAACTAACATCCCAAACTGTGCAAGGAACCATTACAAAAATATACTTTAATTTTATTATCTCACAGCTTATGTGTTACTTAATAGCGTCGTCTTTCTCAAAGTCTAGATGAGCATGCTCTTAAAAATCACCTATAATCTTTTGAAAAGTGTAACAAACAGAAACAAGTGCATTGCGATATCGGCTTCTGGCATCTGAATCAAGCACCGAGTCCAAATCATCAATTTCTAGAAGCATTGTCCCTCTACTAACTTATTTTCAAGCTAAATGGATCAAGATAAAAATATTCAGTTATAAAGGAGACAATTGAAAAGCATCCATAGAGGAATCAACAACAGACAAACAATGACAAATTAACAAAAAAAATTATTTTTGATTAAATCAACGGGGGGCATGCCCTTACAAACGTTTAAGAGGAAGAAAAATATAAGGAATAATAAGACTAAAGCTAAACCTAACTAGCTTGGACCTATTTTTCCTTCACCTTCTCTTGAGTGGTGGGGACTTTGCCTTAATCGGCATCCGTCATATCTTGGTTTCACCTATCCTTCACTTGGCTTCTACCTGAGGCCCTATCCTCTTCCTCCTCCCTTAGTGGAGAACCAGAATTGTGCTCCATAAAAATTCTGATTCAGGGGGACCTTAGTTTTAACCAAGGCCGCATTCCAGCCCTTCTTGAAATTTAACTTACGAATGTAAGACATCTACTACTTGGTTTGACCAAAGGATTTCACGTAACCCTTGTTAAAGTCCTCAACTTTGGAGGCTTTTAGGAATCGATAATTATCGTTGATAACCTATTTTAGTAGATCGAGCTCTGACTTTAACTTGGATATCTCCAAGTCAGTTGATTTCTTCTTGGTAGCATATGCCTTTTGGATATCAGCGAAGGACTCTTGGGACCCTGCTAGGACCTTTTCTAGATCATAATTTTCTTTGAATTGGGAAGCCCCCTATCAAGCATGGTGACAAAATCAGCCACAAACTGCACAAACAAGAAAATCATCACTTAATACATCCATACAAATCACAAAACTTACGAGATATAACGCATGCGCGGCATGTGAAGAAAGTTGGTCAGAGATCATCCTGCTAACCTACTCTTGGTCTAATTCCAGAACATATCCCCTCAATAATTCAGAGGGCAAAGATGGATTCTTGTCCATCAATATGATTTGGCGGCCCCTTCCCATGTTGGAGGAATCTACCTTCTTGGTGGGAATAGCGATAGAAGTAGAAAGAGGGATATCTCTCTTACACTTTTTATTTTTCCTTCTCCTTATCAGGAGAATCCAGCATAGTGATAAGCTTGGAAGGTCCTACAACCTCCTTCCTCTTTGAAACCTTAGCCTTTGGAGAGGTGGGGAGGTCAAAATCATCCATCATAGTAATGTTTCTCTTCCAAATAGGAATATTTTCTTCAATATCAAAGATATCATTTATGTTCATTGGTTCAAAATAAGATAACGTTAACACACTTGAATACCCCTCACTGGTTGAAGGAACTGGTGTCTCGAGAATTGAATCAATGGGCTTAGTGATAAGAATTTGTTAATTTTGAATACTCGAGTAGTAAAGATGTCGATCTCATTTGCTCGACACCTGGAGATAGTGGTCATATTAAATTTCAAACCTTTACAAACTCAAGCCAATTAACAAGAGATGATGCAAGATCCTTCTTCTTTTAGTCTTCTGAATAAAAATAAAATAAAGAGTTAGTAAACATTTCACATAAAATCTAGTCATCGACAACAAAGAATTATCGAGACAATGTTCAACCTATCTTATGCCCCCTGTTAGGGAAGCCCCACAATAGGGATTACCACCCTCAAGAATTGGTGGATGGTTCCATTCTCTGGCAATGAAGTTATGTCTCAAATAATCCTTATCAGAATTAGGGAGGTTAACCACCAAAACCTTTCCAGTCTTCCTTGATTTCAGATAAAAGCTATTATCATTCATTCTAACCCACAAATAATAATACCTTATCTCATGAATCCTAATTTGGGTCCCATGTAGTTATTTTATTTTATAAACTCCATTTATGCTTCTCCACATGTTTGGGGAGCATTGGGAAGGAAAAACTTTGAAGAATTCGCAACATTACAGAAATAATTTATTTGATGAAAAGTGGGACCACCCTCAATACACATTGGGTGTGTATTCAAGTGCTTACGGGGACATTGTAGAAGTCATCGGTTTCTTTGGCTAATTCGATTTCCACCCAATTTGGGATTAAAAAGGTTTTTCTAAACTCTCCTAGGGTTTTTGCGTTCATGGCCTAAACCATTTTTTAGGTTCAAGAAGAAAGAATGCAAGAATATTTAAGAAAGCAGATGGTCGTTTGAAAAAGAAATTAAAAATGAAAATGAAGAACGAATAAGAATTATAGGCTGAGAAATATAAAGATAACTCATGACGTCTTGAATAGTTAAAAATAAATGAAAAATGGAGGTTGGGAGAACTTTGAAACTGTGTGGTTTAACTCCTAAAGCGACTCATCATTTGAAACAGGACCCAAGACGACAGTTGACATGCGTATGTCCCAACTTTGGTCTTTTCATGCACTTTTTACCAGCGTACCCTTAGGAAGTCAAAATAAATTACAAGTGTGCCACCAGGCACTCAACGGGTAGAACAAAATGGGTTTTTGTTAAAAAAAATCACAAGTGCCAGAATAATCGAAAACAAACCCCAAGTATGTGTAATACCCCGTTATATTGAGGGATTATTTAGGAAAATTATATGAGATTTTATTAATATTATTATTTTATTAATTGAGATATTTTATTTTGAGCAAAAATATTCATATGGATATTATATTTAAAAATAACTTATTTTGGTTTGAAATCGAATCAAACATTTAAATTTAAATATAAATGGTTTATGAACATTTTATAATGGTTTAACTATGTAAAGTAGATAATTTTGAGGATTTGAGAGAGGGAATATATAAGGAATATTATGGCTGATTATAAGGAAAGGAAGACGAAAAATAGAAGCCAAAAATAAAATTTAAAGAGGCAAAAACGAGAGGAATAGAAAGAGTTAGTTTATAGTGTTTTAGATTTTGTTTTTGAGTACTTTCAGATGAGATTTGTGAAAAACTCAAACCTCATACCTGACCCAATTTTTCTTGTAGAATCCAAATCTAAAGTTGGATTGGCATATTGGATAATGTTCAGAGCTAATTTCTCTGGATTTTTAAAATAGGCCTTCAATTGTGGATTTTGACGCCTTGAGGTAGTTTCGTTCTCCAGTTGCTAATTTAGTGTGCTACACTTTTTCAACCTTGATTGTATAGTTATATCCATGCTATGTGTTGCATTTATATATATTATATGCTAGTATATGATATTCGTTATTACACCCATTTTGTATGAGTTATTTCCATGTCGTGTAGTTTGAGGCAATACAACTAGTTGATTTTACGAGCATGTTAGGTTATAGAAATTTGGTAGAATGCATATACCCTTGATTTATAAGAATTGAATCTGAAATTTATTTTCATTGGGATAGTTATATTAAGATGATTATAATTGGAGAATGAATGGGAATTCCTTAGACAAACCACTCGCTGGATAGGGTGTGCTATCGGCCATGATTTTGTTTATTATCCAAAGACTAGACCATGGACACCGATTGGCGAGTATGCCAAGTGCTTTTATAGCGGTGATGCTAATATTTTATGGCGTTGATGTTAGGTTATGATGGGATGTGTGCTTGAGCTATATTTTTTATTTTGGGGGGCCACTGGATTGTTCCCGAGATAATTGATAGGATAGTGGACGGTAGTCCATACCGTACTGTGGGAAGTGCGACGGGAATTTTTATATGGGATCTTGGGTTGTGTAGTGCCCACGATGAGATCATAGGTTATAATTATTTTATTGGTATTTTAGTTTGAGTGTTCATATTGCATATACTCTTGTATACGATGCACGCAAACACAAGTATGTTTATTTACACTTGGAGAATTTATACGAGCTCCTGAGTTTCCCACTCACCCCCATAGTTTGTTGTATTTTAGGTTTAATGCGAGATGATATTTATGGAATCATTGGGATTAGGAGCGTCATTAGAGGCTTTGGATATTTATTTTTAAAATTTAAATATACAGCTTTGTTTAATATAAATTATTTTTTAAAAGGACCTTTGAAATTTAATAAACTTGAGACATTTCATTCAGTTGAATTTATGCTCCCACAAATTTATACTGAATATAAATGGTATTTTTTTATAAGAAAATTCTCTAATTTTTTAATATTTTTAGTACCACCTCCCGGGGGGTTAAAATTGGCGAGCAAGAGTCATTATTGACTAGATCAAACCTCTTCACCCTTTTTAGACTAAAAAGCCTTGTGGGCAATTTTGTGGATCCGAACAATCCGATTTATTCGTATTGAGTGACACTTTCCCGAAAGTATAGATAAGGTTCGCGGCTTAAAAGATAAGAACAAAGGGAAGTCCAATAAGTGAGGATCTCGAGGGAAAGATCGGTTCAATCTAGATACAACTTCATTTAGAGCTCCTAGATTCCCACACGGTTCACTAAACTTATGTTTCTTATAAATATAAACCACACCCCTGGGGACATTTAATTCTTGTTGTTCTGAACTAATTAATAAGAAAGAGAAAAACACCCTATAGACGTAGGCATGTTACAGAACCATATATATACTTTTGTTGTGCAATTGTGTGATTTGGTTTCCTTGTTCAGTTTTAGTTATTTGAAATTATTCGCTATTAGATTTTAGCACCTACAGAAGGTAACATAACAAAAAAGAGATTCAAAATTTTAATAAAAGGGCATCATATCATAAATAATAAGTATATATATATATATATATATATATATATATATATATATATATATATATATATATATTAAGTTAGGGATGTCCCATTCATGTGGGATCCTAATTACCACATATTGAACTTCTTTATTTATGAATTACATAGCTCCACTAATGAAAAAAATATAAGGACTTCTAGCCATGGTTAGAGGAATTGATTGTCTCAACAAACCTACGATTGGGGTTGGGATGGCTCAAATGGTAACAACCCAAAATATTCAGAGTTGAATTGGTTCTATAAATGCTCCTAAATATATGACCAATGATTTATCCTCGTGAACTTACCTTTAAGAAATGATAGGGCCAAGGAAAACACTCTAAGAATTTACGGCTAATTCCGAAAGTGGTATCCCATCTTAGAAAAATATACCTAGTGCAAGGGTGAAAAAGGAGCCTAATACCTAACTTAAAATTGTGCGCATATAACGTAATCTCGATATTATTTTGAAAATATTAGGTTCTATCCTCGACCTTAGGGGCTCTCACAGTCATCACGTGATTAATGACATACTTACGCTAAATTATAATGGCCTTAACATTGTTAATGGTACTTTTGTACATAATATCCTTAGTAAGATCGATCTCATACAACTTATCGTCATCGACAAAGGATAAGGCATACCCATAGTCAATGGGGGTTGTCCAATGGAAAAATAAATAACAAGAGTGTGTTCAAGTTCCTTATCACACTTGTAATCGATATCATTTACAGCCTCATTGGAATCATCATGCCTCTCTGAAATGTTGGGGTTTTATTCTTAAAACCAAGTATGATGTTTACTTTTCAGTAAAGGTGCGTTAGTTAATTTTAAAATGGGATTCACATTTTTTAGAATGCCTTATATTTATGTTTTAAATATATTGTATGTTATGTCGATTAATTATATTTAGTAGGAATTTCGGTGAATTGGGTTGAGATTGATCATATTAAATCGAAAAAAATTGGCTCTAGTATAATTGAATAGTTTGCGGCCAAGCCGGGGAGTTGACAACCTATCGGTATAGTTGTGTATCCAATCCTATTAGTGTATCTCAAACTCCAGGAACCTATCTAATGGTTTGAGATGTTCTTTGATAGTTAAAAAGAGGATTTTGACCCAAACATTCAGTAATGTATTGAATATGACCACCCATGAGATTCAATTCTAAGGTTTGTCATGATTACACTAGGGCAGTCTCATACCATTTACAAAGGGTGTATAGATTCTTAATCACGGGGACTATGAGGATTGAAAGGCTTGCATGATTATTACTTTGATTGTTATGGGTGAAATTTAATTTTATATGGGATTAATATATCCATGCAAGTTGGAAAATGATTGTGTGGGTAGGTCTGAGATCATAATTCGGAGGAATCCATGTCCAATAAAGGTCTTGCATTTTAATACCCCCTTGATAGATTTATAAGATGTGTTTTTGCCAATAAACCTGATCTGTAGATTATTTTACAATTCAGTGCAGTAGCAAAATAATTTTAAGTCCGAGAATCGAGGAAATGATTAGATACTAGTTAATATCAATTAGCGAAAAATTTATTTTACCAAAAGGGCTTTGGACAATTAATGAAGAAATTCACATGTGTCATATCAACTTTACAAATAAGAGCTCATTACTCTAAGTGATTTTGAGATAATTGAACTGGAGTGAAGTCATAATTGTCTAATGTAATTAATTATGATTAAATAAAGAAAGATAATAAATTATGGGTTTGTAATTTGGGATTTTTGATTATTTATTTGGAAGCTAATGTAATTATTTAGTCTTGAGTCCCTAGTATAGTCCATTTATACCCAAGTAGCAGGACCAAGCTCTATAGAAACCCAGTCTATCCCAAACCCATAATTTATACCTATATATATGGGTGTAGGCTAGGTTTTTAACCTTTATATTCATTATTAAGGGTTAGAGGGGGAGAGATAAAACACTCTTCACATTTTATGAAGATGCTTAGATAGAAAGGTCCATATCTCACTCAAAATCAAAGGTTATTATCTCAAAAGGTTCCCACACACCTACGTTTCTTTGGGAGGCTCATATACTAGAAGATCCAAGACTTATGATGTGTTATATAAATATTTTTTAGGACTAAAATAAGGTGGCCTTTAATCTTCTCTAAATACCTTTTCTCCTCATTCGGATGACCAATATGATCCATAAAGGTATTGTATTTGTAACCCTGGGTTTAAGCTTTAAACCAAATTTAGTTGTTTAATTTATGTTGCATGATTAATCCTAGTTTTGTGGGTGAAATCTTTCCTCATATATGTATCCCTAATAGTTGTTCTTAGAGCCCTTAGTTTAGATTGATCATGCTTTGGAAAGGTCCATGTTGTCCACCATAAAAACCTTGATTTACATGTTGTAAGAATATACATATTTGTATGGTTATTCATACTAACATGGTTTTGTAGAAATTCTAATGTTTATGTCTTTGCCATTATGGTTACATGAATGTTATTTTGTGTGATTGGACTATAAGGTGGTTTATCCTTAGTGATTTTCTTCATAGATTTGATTTACTTGTGATAATTAGGTTATTTTAACTATTGATTTTTATCAATATATATGGACTGGTATGTGAGGGGGTATAATAGTTTGACTGGTTATAATCATGCATTTTCATGATTTATGGTCTTAGACAAAGTTTCATCGAGTTTGGTGAAGTTTTGAACAAGTTATGGAGGTTTTTGCATGCATATGGCGAACCCAAGACAAAGTTGTAGACCTATAGGGGCGGATCGATTTGGAACCTCGTCGGATCAATCTGGCCACCTTTTGGACCGATCGAGCAAATAGCGGGTCCGAATATTTAGTGTTTGATGTTGTTTTCATCATTTTAAAAATGGCTCTTCATCCTGATTTTTTCCTTAAAGAGACGACATTTTCCAAAGGTCAAAGATGCATAAAAATCCTGCTCTAGTTCAAAAGAAAGTACTTTAATATGGATTCTTGACCTTGTAGAGTTCTACTTCAAGAGAAACATTATTCCGTGATGGAAAGGAAATTTGATTCATATTTGAATTATGATTGTTTGATTGTTCCGTTTTACTATGATTTTACCATATTGCATGTCGATAATCTCGTGCCTAATTAATTGGTTAATTAGGATATCACATTTTGATGGACAACATGGATTTTCATTGTGACTGACCTAGATCACGCTTTTTTTAAAATTCAAATTTTATTTCTTGTTTTTTAAATTGAATTTAATCGAGTAATTAACATAAAGATCTAAATTAAATTGTGATCTTTGAGTGCTTTTTAATTTAAAAATAGTTTCATTATTTTGGAAAACCAAAATAATGAGATCAGTAAATTTAATTTGTACAAGTAAATTGGGAATTACTAAGGATTTAATTCGGGCATTTAGAATTGAACAAATTATTTTTCAAAATACCCTCAAGTTTAAAATATTAAGTGTAAGAGGAGTTTCAACATAAACTTTGCGGTCTCTATTGGTGTTTTATGAATATGATGTGATTATGTTTTCATGTCAATTTCAAGTTTCCCCTCTAATGGATGGATTTAAATCATGGCATCCGAATTTCTTAAAACTCGTAAGTGATAGTTCTAACAATTGAATGTGAGTGAGATCGGTCCCCCATGGTGAAGTTCTTCATGAGTGGTTTCAAATTCGACGAATGAACAAATTGTATACACGTAAACGGAATTGATGATATCCTCCCCAGTAGAGTCACTGCTATTAATTGTGGGACCAAAATTCATCGGCTATTCAATTATGTAGGATAGAAGATTCCCACACTATCCAAAGACCATAATTAAAAGATGAAAATTCATCCAGTTGAAGGTGGGGAGATTTAATCTCCTAATAAGAAATATCAATTCATAAAAGAACTAGGATACCCAATTGGATTAGTTTTTATTGGCGGTTAAGGGATGCTACTTTAAAATTGAATTAAATTAATTCTTGCATATTTAATTGAAAAATAAATTTTTCAATGGTGATTGTAATATTTCTAAAATGAATTTAACTTTAACTCACTGGTTTTAGTCTTAAAGTGTTACCTAAAATAAATTCAAGGACTAAAAATATAGTTGGACATTGTTCAAACTTAAGGTGATAATAAACTTATTTGAACCACGATTCCTATCAATATGTTTAAATTTTGATGTGACCAACTCCTTGCATCAACTTTTTCTGGAACCCTAATGGATGGAATTGAACATGGAATCACGGTAATTCTTTTAAATGAAGTGTGATGTATGTGCGGTCCCCTAACGAGGAAGTTTTATAGGTACATGTTTAATTTTAAAGAATTAGACGATGGGAATTTGTAAACACCAATGTTTGTTGATGACGCTCAACTGAGAATCATGTTCTTGAAATTATTTTCATCATTGATTTAATGATGGATTATTTTGATTATATATGGTGGGCCCTGATCCATTTCGTAATCTGGGAGTGAGCATTATCGATAGCCAAGGGATGGTGTTAGTTGTTGAGAAGAGCTTTATGTATTTCCCCTAAAGGGAGGTGGAAGGTTAAGGCTAAGTCTCAGATGAAACGGTTTGAGTTTAAAAATGTTCATAATCCTCGGTAGAAGTGAAAAGGTCGAAAGGCAAGTGTTTTCACTACAACCAATTATAAATTTTATGGAAACGTGTCTAGTTTTACAGGTTCTATAAGGAAGAGGACAAAGTAATATATTTTCTTTTAAACGTAAATGCAGGATTAATGGTCCGGTCTATAAGAACCTAATGTATGAACGCGAGAACCACAAATCAGAACTGTAACTCTCTATAGAGGTTTTAGGTAACCGATTAATTACTTAAAAGTAAGATGTTCCTAATTATAGGGAATAAAAATAAGGCAACAGTGTTATCACAAGGATATATATTTTATATTATGGTGAAGACATAAGGATAATGTAGGTAAATTATTTAATGTAAATGGTTTGAAAAAAGGTTGTTTCAGTTCCTAAATTAGTTTTGAACTGATATTTAATTATTTTAATAAAGTTATTTTTATCAAAAATGATAAATCTTTTATGTTCAGGTGCATTAGAAAATAATATATGCATTATAAGGTAGGCCTCACTAATACTGAAAATTATTGAAATGAATATAATGAATGGACAAAGCATCAAAGAGATAATTTCCTTATTGGTTGAACCAAACACGATTTTAGAATATACACAAAAGTTATTTTACTTTAAAGGAATTCAAAGAGTAGCTTAAAATGGGCATTTAAGCTCATTGGAAGTAGTGGCACTTCTAGTACTGAATCTTGTTTAAAAAGTAAAATAACTAAGGGGCCCTTCATAGCCAAAAATTTATTGGAAAGGATTCACTTTGATTTGTATGGTCCTGTGACTATGAGATCAAAGATGTAGCTTTGAGTGATTCATTAGTTTCATTAATGATTACTCAATGTATAGATATGTTTACCTTATGCACCACATGTCCAAAGCCTTTGATTAGTTGAAAGTGCATAAGAGTAGGGTGGAGCATAGGTGAGGTAAACTAATTAAAACTTTATGATTTATTCATAGGGTGTGTACCTCTTAGAAGAATTTAGGAATCCTTTATCAGAGATCGGTATTATATCTCAGCTTTCTACATCGGGCATTCTAATTCATAAGGGTATAAAATAAGGTACGGAATAAGGATCTTTTTAAATATGATAAGGTCCATATTAATTTATTCAGGACTACGAAATTCATAGTGGGATTTTACATTAAAAAAAATGGAAATATACGTTCTGAATTTAATTTCATCTAAATTGGTCACTTCAGGTCCCATTGAACATTAGAATATGCACAAGCTCATTCTAGGGCATGTTTAAATTTGGGGGTTCCCGACAGTCGTGCTATGGAACGATCCAAGGAAGTTAAAATTAAGGATAAAAGTATATCTCTTTGTTGGTTATCCCAAAGGTTATCAAGGTAGTTTATATCATATTCCTAAGTACAAGAATATTATTGATTGCATCAATATGTGGTTTTTGAAAGAGTATTATGTAATAAACGATAAGCCCATGAGTAATCTAGAGTTATAAGATAAAAGGAAACTTCATATTTCCAGTGTTTCTATACCACCTGTACATGATGAAATAAAACCTGATGTGGTTAAATACAATGCCTAGCGATAGTGGGAATATTACTGATGATCAAGATACATGTGTCACTTATACTGGATAACAAGTGGTGTGACATCATATGGGAAACATCAGGAGTCATCCTAATTGGTAAGTTTTTTTGGGTGAACATTTCAGTGATATCCCAAGCTAACACGTACTAGGTCCCAAGAACTACAACTAGGCACTCCAAGACACAAAATTTTAGCTTTAACTTATGACTATGGATACCAAAAGGGATTCGATGTATTTGAATTAAGTTTTAGGGACTTATAAACTTGCTGATAGGATAAAACCCATCGATCACAACGGGTTCTATAAGAATTTGAACGACAAATGAATGGGAAAATGCAAATCTTTTAAGTCAAGGCTTGTTACAAAACGTTTAATAAAAAACTAAGGGATTGACTATGAGATAACCTTCATGCCAGTAGACATTTGTTAGAACTCTTTTAACATTTATAATATGCTCTTGCATGATTATCTTGACAAATACATAGTAAAACGACAGGAAGGAGAACTAAGTAAGATTAAGAAGTCCATTTATGGGCTTAATCTAATTCTAAGGTACTTGAACATTTGATTTGATTAGGAAATCAATATTTTAATTTTGATCAAAGTCCGAAAAATATTTATTTGTATAAGAAGCATGATGAAAACATGGTAATATTTCCAATACAATGTATGGATAATATTATCCTAATCGGGATTGAGGTGATTTTATGGTTTTATATAAGAGTGTGGTTAATAAGACAGCTAAAGATAACCAACCTACTTGGTAAAATTCAAGAACATCCTTGTGATCAAGAATTCCTAAGATCTAATACAAAGGATGTTAGCATTATCCAAATCAAATTATATTAATCGCGTACTCAAAAGTTTATCATTCGAACTCCAAGAAAGTTTCTTCTTTCAAGTATGGAGTCACTCTATTTGGGGTCAATTCCCTAAAACAGTTAATCATGAATAAGAAATAAGGAATATACTGTGGCCATCCCCTCCCGGATCTCGATCCTCGCGGAGGATGGGCCGCGCAAGAGTGAGGATCCTTAGGTCCCACGCGTCCCTCTCGGGAGCTCTTCAGTCGGTGTCATTTGAGGTGAGGTGAAAAATATAGAGAGATTAGTGTCGCCAGTATATTTTACTCAAAACAAACAAAAGAAAAGGGGAAGCCATCCTGAAAGACAGCATCCAAAGACATACTGGTGCATACGAAACCAAAGTGATTCGAAAAGGGTCTGGAGGCTAAGTTACGAAATGGGAAGGTGTTAGGCACCTATTCCGCCCTTTTGGTGTCTCATGGGTTTTTGATATTTTCCTTTATTTTCCCCGTGATATGTGTGCCTGTGTATTTATAGTGGAGATAGGAATCATCAACTTGTACCATGGAAGATTTAAAGTGAGTCTTCCGTAGGAAGGTATAAAAAGTATTAGAAAATAGGATTTAGGCGATCATCACTACGTTAATCATTATAAGGGAACGATAACGTATACGGAATAATACGCCCTTAGGAAAAAATATATGTATATATGTAGTATAAGAGAATGGAGTTTAGAGAAAATAGAAAATGAGAGAGAAAGTAAAAAATAGGATTCCAGTCTCGGGTTTTACCCCGAGACACCTAAGTATCCTATAGAGGCATCAAAGTCCACGTAGTTCGAATACAAAATGAGGGGTGGGGTTTATCCCATAAATCCAACCGGGATTATCTTATATGTGTGTGTGTGTAGAAAAAGTGTTTTAGTTGTGAGAAAAGTCTAAGACAAGTATGAGAATTCCCATTTGGAATTTATGAGCAAACCCTCTTTTTCTTATTTTTTGGGTTTTATTTATATGAAATTAAGAGATGTGCAATAATACTAAATAAAAAGTTTATTAGGATGTGTGAGATGAGATAATGAGAGTGCTAAGTAATAAAACAAGTTATTGCAAATTTATGACAATTTAAGGAGAGAGTTGAGAAAATTGGACCTTCTTGAAGATCTTGAGCTTGATCTTGAATGTTGGAGAGCAGCACTTAGACTTGGATGATGATGGAGGGTCGTGAATTCACCAAGTTTGGTGAAAATGATGATGAAAAGTGAAGGTTGGAAAGGGATTTTGGTGTGGAAATCACGCTGACTTCGAGAGAGGTTTTCTGGATTTGCTGAGAGAGATATCTATCAGATATGGGATCCCCTTGCAATGAGGTCAAGGCCTCCTTTTTATAGCCCCAGTGCATTGTCAATAGGTATAGCCCTGTTCCTGTCATTCGGTAGGTGCGTTTAGGCACACTACCGATAGGCAGGGTCTGGGACCTGTCGTTTGGTAGTGTCTTTCAGGCCTTTTTAGAAAATCGACCGAAAAACACAAACCGATGGAAAGGAAATTCAGAGACCTTCGAAAGTCCTTTGGACTGTTCCCGGGTTAGGGAGTTGACTTTGGGCCAAATATGGCTAGGAAGCATTCATCAGTTCATTGGACGGGGAATCGTCAGATGCAAACGGATCGTTTGTCCGCATGGTAAGTCCGAATCGCGCACGGGGTGGACCTTTGGAAAGGTTAGGATATGTACTTCAACATTCCAAAGAGATTTGATCAGGTTCGGGGAGTTGACTTTTGTCGATTTGGCCCTGGGAGAATTCGGTGAGCTTTCGGAGTCAAACGGATTGTTTGTCCGTACCATAAGTCGAAATCGTTCACGAGATGGACCGTTGGAAAGTGATTTTAGTGCCCTTTGAAGATTCATTCAGTCTCGGTCGAGCTGAAGAGCTGACCTTGGTCAAATGGAGCCCGGGAGCGCCGGTGGTCTCCTGATTGAGTTTTAGGGGAAATGGGTCATTCGTTCATATGGTAGGTCAGAATCGTGCACGGGACAGACCGTTGGAAAGGGGTTTCACTGCCCTTTGAAGATTCATTTAGTCTCGGTCGAGCTGAAGAGTTTAACTTTTGGTCAAACGGAGCTTGGTGGTGCCCTATGGCTTCTAGGTCAGTACTCAGGGTATGACATGGGTCTGTAGTGATGAGGGGAGGTTCTAGGGACCTAAGGAGAGTTTAGGGGGTAACAGAATGGGGTGTTTACAGAGCCCCTCGACGGGTGAGTTTGGAACAAATGATAGTCGTCGAATCGACACCGCATGATGCTTTTAAGGGAGGATAACCAATTTAGAGGGTCGAGGCCAATTCTGAGGACCTAAAGGAGAGAGGATGACCAATTCAGGGGGTCGAGGCCAATTTTGAGGACCTAAGGGAGCGAGGATGACCAATTCAGGGGTCGAGATCGATTCTGATGACCTAAGGGATGGTTTGGAGGAAAGGTTTAGGCCAATTCCTGAGGAGGTGCTCGGGATGACCGATTTTGTGGGTCGATTCCAATTCTGAGGTCTTAAAGATGAGGGTGACCGATTCTTCGGGTCAAATCCAATTCTATGGGCTTAAGTTGAGATACCCAATTCTGTGGGTCGAAGCCAATTTTGAGGGCTTAAGTTGATATGACCAATTCTGCGGGTCAAAGCCAATTTTGAGGGCTTAAGTAGAGATGACCAATTCTGTGGGTCGAAGCAGATTCTATAGGCTTAAGTAGAGATGACCAATTCTGCGGGTTGAAGCCAATTCTGAGGGATTAAGTGACGATCCAAGATCGAGGTCGATTCTGACCTAAGAGTGGTGATGATCGAGGACCGAGGTCAATTTTGACCTAACTATGGTGACGATCTAAGGATGAGGTCAATTCTGATCTAAGAGTGGTGATGACCAAGGATCGAGGTCAATTATGATCTAACTAAGGTGACGATCCAAGACCGAGATCAATTCCGACCTAAGAGTGGATGAAGATTGGATTTTGGGTTCCACTGGGGAACGAGCTGGGGAAAAAGCAGAGTGTCTTTTGGAGACTTTGAAAATGACTTTCTGGAATTCCGCAGAGGAAATTACCTCATGATGTTGTGTTGAACCGGAGAGTTGATTGTTGGGGAAGCGTTTGTGATCTTAGGGATTTCGTGGAGGAAAGGCAAGTTTGATGCTGTAAACTTCACTATGGAAGTGATTAGGTGGTCCAAGGATTGGACATATTTTAAGACCTCTAGGGGGTAGGAGGTGATCCTTAGAGATCCTCTGGGGACGTTTTTGGGCGGAGTTTCACTTGGTTTTTGATAGTTTCGCTGGGGAAATGGGGGTTTCGCTTGAGGAGTGTGAAATTCTCTTGATGAAAATGTTCTAAATCCTTTTCGGAATTTTTAGGAATTTTGTGAGGATTTTTCCAGATTTTTTGGCATTTTCTAGGAATTTTTGTACAAAATTTTTAAGGGGTGCCGGTCGGCACAATTTAAAGGGTTCCATTCAGCAGTGGCATAAACTTTTGGACTGCCTTGAGAAGGTAAGAAGACAGTGTCGATCGCTGGGTGGTGAGTCAATGTCGATCGGCATTACGCTTAGCATCCTATATAAACGGGGCGAATTCCCCTCATATTTCACAACTTCTTACTTTCTTTCTTTCTGCGATTTTCCTCTGCAAATCGTTCTAGCATTCCGATCTCCAAGAAATGGACGCCTTTGTGAGCACTGCAATGCATAGGAAATGGTTGACGGTTGATGACTGGGGCGAATGTGGAGTCGTGGTCTAGGGCACCTCTTACTTTGGGGAGTGAGAACTCTTTCGACTCATTTGAGCCGATTGCGGATGAGCAGACGTTACTGCCGGAGCCATCATGTCATCGGTCTTCTAAGGTGGTGAGCCCTGGTGGTTATGTAAGTAACCTAACTATTGGCATTCTCCTCTTTTTGGGGATTTTTCCTTTCTTCCTTGAATTTTGACAAGGTTTCTTCTTTTGATAGTCTGATATCTCTTTGAAGAAAATGCATGCCCGCTGGACGACAGGACTTAAGGATGTTTGGGAGCATCTTCCACCTGTGGTGCGTTGGGTGGTATCATCAACAGGTTTTGGGAGGTTGGCTTCTGCGCTGGATGAGACGCCTCGATCCACAGCGTTCTTGTGCGCTTTGGGGGAGAGATGGTGGGATACTACCCACACCTTCCATTTCAATTTTGGGGAGATGGCCATGGCTCCCATAGACGTGCAGCAGTTACTGGGGCTGCATTACGATGGGGAGCAGATAGAGGTGGATCGCTCCTTGCAGGTGAGGCCGGAGGCGGTGAGGGTGGCGCTCGGTGACATAGGGAGGATAGTTTCTAGGGAATCCATTTGATTGTCCTTGCTGAAGGATGTTCTGCTAAGTAGGGTGGTTGATGTGGAGGATGGGCTGCAGGTGAGGCAGATGGCCCGATTGTTCATTTTGCTGGTGCTGGGAGGCTTCATGGTGGCGTCGACTGACGACGTCTATCATTTGTGGTTCTTGCCGTACTTGAGGATGTTTTCGAACATCCCTCTCTATTATTGGGGGAGCCTGACTTTGGAGACCTTTTATTTTTCTTTGGATGCATTCAGCCGGTGCTGCCAGCAAACTTTTACTGGAGCCACATATCTCCTCGAGGTATCCTTTAATTTTGCGCATTTTCCTTTCATTCATTCGCATTTTCCTTATGCGTCTCTTTTTCATTGTGAATTCTTGTGTCTAGCAGATGTGGTTCTATGAGGTGATTGGGTGCAATACCCAGCTGATCGCTGTGAAGGATGATACTGATTGGGAATTTTTCCGATTGTATCGATGGTGGAAGTCCAATCGGTAGTCGAAGGGATCCCTCTCTCTAGAGGCGGTGCATCAGGTCTTGAATGGCCTGACCAGTGGTAGGGTAAGACTCTTACTTTTTTCAGTCTTGGTTTTGGCATGTTCTAGTTTTGTATTGACTTATGCTTACTGTGGATTTTTAGGTGACTTTTTACCCTTGGGGATAGCCATTTAGAATACAGGGGCGACCGGGGTGAATACACAGATGAGGCATTTGTTGGTGCATGAGTTCAGCCATTCCTGGTAAATGGGGGAGCGAGTGGTTTGGCAGATTACTAAGGAGGAGTTGGTGGTGCCACTCGCACAGCCTCCTATGTCTATGAGACGGGAACGGCTGCTACCGAAGGATGCAAGGATGGCAGCGATGATCGGCGGGTCCTACCTATTGTGCACTGATACGAATGCGCCGTATGATTATATGGACTTTGTGATGATCTGGTTGATGGCCCCAGCATATATGATGCCTTGCCTTTCCCTCCTGTGGGTTCAAGTCGGGCGGTGGGGTCTTCACACAGTGGTGGTGGTTCGGCGACAGCGGCGGCGGCTTCAGAGGTTCCTTTCGTGCGATTGCACACTCATTTGTACAACATTCGGCGAGCTAATGGAGGGATGGTGCCTATGTTACACCATCCTCATGTGATGGATCCGGAGGAGTTGGGTTTGACAAAGGAGGTCCTTCATCCTGCGGTATACCTTCTTGCTCTTTTTGGTTCTTTTTCTGTTTTGATCCCTCTTTGATACTGATTTTTCTTTTTCTTTGAAGCAAGTTTGGGTGTCGACCACTTGGCTGAGGGACATTAGAGACTGGATCTCTTCGTCGATTGCCCACATTCGAGATGCGGTCCTGGTTCCTTCTTATTTGTTGCCTTCTACTTCATTCGGGGAGGACTTTGGCTCGGGTGGTGGTGGTGCGTCGTCTCATCATAGGGGAAAGAGAGCGCGTCGCAGGGATGGAAGCTCTTAAAGAGAGGGGTGAATAGTAGGTGAGAGAGAGAGAATGAGAATGTGGGTTTAGGCTGAGTCCCATTATTTTTTTTGCTTTTTTCTATTTCCTGCAAAATTGATGTAACATAGAGAACAAATATATATGCAATGCAATGGGATTTATCCTTTGTTAAAGTTGAATGCATGTGCATGTGCTTTTTACTTTGCTGTTGAGACCGTAAAAAGAAATATTTTTGGGATTTTGAAGGAATGTTAAAAATGGGAAATTTTATAAGGAAGGAAAAGGATTTTTGAAATTCTATTGAGAATATCAATTTATTTTTATTGGGCTTCTGATTTTGATAAAAGAGGAAAAAGGAAAATTTCCAAAAATAAGGGGTTGTCGATCGGCAAGAACCTTCTCCTGCCTATCGGCAGTCAAGTCCAGTCCCATCAATTTAAAGCTTTTGATTTGTGCCCTCTTCAGGCTTTTGTACCTTGTCGGGTAGGATTCCCACCGATTTCTGCAGGGATTGTGTCTCTTGTGAGGGTTCTCAAGTATAAAAAAGTGGAAGGATGGAGTGTTTCCATCACACCTTCACTTGTCTACTATTTCTTAGTCTTGCAAGATGGATCTCCCTGGTAGCATTGAGTTTGCTAATTACCTCGAAGCCTTGGAAACAATGTTCTCTTATAATGTCGACTATGATGCTTTCAATATGCGTCGAGTCTCTTTGTGGCGCAATCGGTCCATTGAGTGGAATATGATGATGGAGATGGTATAATTTTGGTACCCCGAAGACCATGTATTCCGTTTTGGGTTGGATGAAGTTTGTCCTACCTACGTGGACTTTTCTTCCATGCTGGGGATAAATCCCAGTGTTGCTGCGGCTTTACCCGAATATTCCCGTTCTCCCAGGGATTTGCTGGTTGGGCTTCCTCGCATTTCTCCTTCGGCGACTAGATCACTGGTTGCTAGAGGAATGATTTCCCTCCCGACGGTATTGCAGTCTGTGTATTTGCGGGAAGTAGGCGATGTTGGTTACGCTGGAGCCATTGCTCTGGCCTTAGTATCAAAATTGTTACCGGTGACTGGGGAATTGCGAATGGATTCGTAACTTGCATCCATTACTTCATGGATGACATACCGTCGTATCCCTGCAATGGTGATACTGGCAAAAGACCCTAAATGTCCTGGATGCCTGGCGAGAAGGTCGTTCTGACCTCCTGCAAGGTAGCCCCGTGATGCTGTTCATGTGGTTGTCTGAAAGACTCCGTCTAGTGACTCTTCCAGAATATCCTTTGTCGGTTGTACCCAACTTCTTTTCACGTCACTTTTTCAGCGTTGGCCTGGATATTGCGAGCTGGAAGAATTGGTTTGTGCAGCATGGGGCTTAAAATCTTTATTGGTCAGTGCCTTGGTGGGGACAGTTTCTTCCTATTCTGGAGCTAGGAGAATACTCATATGTGCGACTGGTTAGTCTCAGACAGACCTCTTTTTATTTCCCTTGGCAGCCTCTGCTCCAATTTGGCTGGGCACGGGTCGTGCCACCTCGGACACTTAATTTCTTTTCGGTAGAGGATTTGACCGAGTGTCTGCGCATGCGGCTTGGCTCTCTGTGGGAGAATCGGCGTCCATCGACCCATCATTCTCAGTCTGTAGGGAGAGTTTGGCATATCCCTGGGGATTATATGAAGTGGTTGTGGAGGAGAGTAGTTAGCAAGACCTTGGCAGTGGAGACTGGACAAAGGTGGTTTGTTTCTTTTGACACCATGGAATGAGGTGTTGTGGTTTTTTCGAAGGTGGTTCGAGCTTATCGGTCCATGGAGTATCTGCGACACTCTGTTTAGGTAAGGGAAACTTGGGGACCCGAGGATGTAGATGATGATGACGGAGCAGGCTCCTCTAATAGATGTGGATAGGACTTTTGGAGAGTTTATTGTGGGGAATAAATGTGGGGATTTTATTTAGCTTTTTTAGGAAGGTAGGGGGAAGGGAGTTATCCATTCCTTTTCTTATGTAATCTATACCGTAATTTCTTATTAGTGAAATAAATAAGTTTCTGATCATCCAGTTGTGCCTTTGATGAGTTTTGTGTTTTTTTAAATTATCTATACCGATCGCTAAGGCATACATAAACATTTTGTTTAAGTATATGTTGGAATTGACTGTCGTTCTCGGAGATAAGAAAAGAATAGTATTTTGTGAAAAAGAAAGGGTCGTGCTCATGTGAGGTGTATGAGCTGCCTACGTACCTCTGGGGTTTTTGAAAAGTTTTAATTTGTTTGAAAATGTTTTTTTTACAGAGGATTAGGCCCACGTAGTTCTGGGTAGGGGGAAATGAAGAGAGTTTTTTTTTCTTTTTTTTTAAAATAGAAGGGAGATGAGAAGAGTTGTAGGGCGCCGAGATTTCGGAGTGGGGGTAGAATTTCTTAAGACTCTCCAAGTTGACTGGATGAGCCATCTCTTCCCCATCTAAGTCGGTGAGCATGGCGGCACCACCGGACAAGATCTTCTTGACAATGTAGGGGCCGCTCTAATTGGGCTTGAATTTCCCTCTAGGGTCCCAGATGGGTTCTATGATTCCTTTAAGGGATAGGTCCCCTTCTCAGACACCACAGTCCTTGACTCTCTTGTTGAATGATTGCGTTATTCGGTGATGGTACCCTTGTACATGGTATATTGATTTTAATCTCCTTTCGTCTAGGAGGGTCAGCTCGTCAAGACGACTTTGGCACCAGTCTTATTCACTAACCTTGCTTTCAAGCATGACGCGCAACGAGGGTATTTCCAGCTCCACGGGTAGTACTGCTTCCATACCATAAACTAGAGAGTAAGTGGTAGCCCCAATAGAGGTTCGAATTGAGGTTCGGTAGCCCCAGAGGGCATATGGGATCCGGTCGGCCCAATCCCGATAACTTTCGGTCATTTTACTGATGATGATGTGGAGGTTCTTATTGGAGGTTTCAACTCCAAATTTGGTCTGAGGTCAGTAAGGAGAAGATTTGTGTCTCTGAATCCCATACTCATTGACCACCCCTTTGAATTCTTCCTCAAAATGTAACCCGTTATCTGATACTAGCTCGTGCACGACCCCATATCGATAGATGATATTTTTTTTGATGAATTTGGCCACTTTTTTGGCGTTCAGCACTGCGTATGACTCAACTTCGACCCATTTGGTGAAGTAATCAATGGCAACTAGGATGAACTCATGCCTATTAGAAGCCTTTAATGTAACCTCCCCTATAATGTCGATGCCCCAGGTGGATAATGTCCAGGGAGAGGTCATGTTGTATAATTTGCGTCGAGGCAGATGCTGAAGGTTGGAGAATTATTGGCGTTTGAGGCATCTCCGAGCATAGGCAGTGAAATCATGGGTCATGGTGGTCCAGTAGTAGCCTTGTCGGATGATCTTCTTAGCAAGCATGTGACCGTTCATGTGGGGTCCTCATTCCCCACTGTGGATTTTCTATACTATCGTTTCAATTTCAGCCCCTATGATGCACTGCAGATGAGTTCCATCGAAGTTTCTTTTGAGCAGTGCTTTGTGACAGATGATGTACTGCGCAGCCAGTCTTCAAAGGGTTTCTCCATCTTTCTTATTGGAACCCTTGGGATACCTACCATGCTTAAGGAGGTGTCAGATATCATAGTACCAGTAATTTTCTAGTTCGGGATCTTTTATGGTGACTAGCTCAATGTGGTAGCAGTGGGTTGGTTTGTCTTGCTTTTGAACTAGGAGGGGGTTCATTGTGATTCCTTTGGGCATGTCGACCATGGAAGCCAGGGTAGCAAGGGCATCGGCTAGGTTATTCTTTGCTCGAGGTAGGTAATGGAAGGTGATATCTTGGAATTGGGAGGCTAGTTCTTCTAAGTGGCCATGGAAGGGTTGGAGCTTCTCATCCTTGACTTTTCATTTTCTGAGCACTTGATCGATGATGAGGGAAAAATCCCCATAGACGTCTAGGCATTGAATATCTTTCTTGGGAGAGCAACTTTGACGCCTACCATGCATGTCTCGTATTCAGCCATGTTATTAGTGCAAGGGAATCCAATTTGATGGAGATGGGAGTGTGGGAGTCATCTGGGGCGATCAAAAGTATCCCAATGTCGTATCCTTTTTTATTGGCAGCACCGTCAAAGAATATTTTCCATTGATGGGTGTCTTGAGTGGTGCAAAGGATGTTTTCATCTGGGAATTCAGAGACCCAGACGTCGGCTTCTTCAACGGGTTAATCAACGAGGTAGTCAGAGATAGATCTTACTTTTATGGCTTCCTGCATGACGTACACGATATCAAACTCGGTTAGGAGCATCAACCATCATGCCATTCAGATGGACAAGGAGGGTTTCTCAAGCAGGTATTTGATGGGGTCCATTCGGGATACAATTTTGATAGGGAAGGCGAGCATGTAGTGTCGTAACTTTTGGGTGACCCAAATAAGTGAGATACACGCCTTTTCCAAAGCAGTGAAGTTGACCTCGTACTCGGCCAATTTGCGACTAGCATAATAGATGGCTCTTTTTTTACGAGAATCTTTAAGGTATAGGGATAGCACAGCCCTAATTGAAGTGTCAATTATGGTTAGGTATAGGATCAAGGGGAGACTAGGCTATGATGGCATGAGTACCGGGGATTGGGTCAGGTATTGTTTAATTCAGTCAAAAACTTCTTGGCAGGCCCCGTTCCAAACTTTAGTTGAATCCTTTTAGAGGAGTTTGAAGATAGGTTCGTAGATGGAGGTTAGATGGCTGATGTATTGCGATTTCTCGAGGAAGCCTCAGACTTCTTTCTCTGTTCGCGAAAGTGGCATCTCAAGTATGGATTTTAGCTTGGCGGGATCTACTTCTATCCCCTTCTCACTGACCATGAATCCTAAGAATTTTCCCTTTGTAACGCCAAAGATGCATTTCTGTGGATTGAGTCTCATATGATACTGTCGCAGTCGTTAAAAAACTTTTGGAGAGCGGGAACATGACCCTCTCTAGTCTTGGATTTGATATCATACACATAGACCTCAACTTCTTTGTGAATTAGATCGTGCAGGATGGTTGTGGAAACCCTCTGGTAGGTAGCCCCAGCGTTCTTGAGGCCAAATGGTATGACAGTGTAGCAAAAGGTTCCCCATGGGGTGATAAATGCAATTTTTTCTTGGTGGTCTGGGTGCATTTTAATTTGGTTGTATCCGGTAAACCCATCAATGAATGACTTGAGAGCATGACTGATTATGTTGTCCACGATCATATCGATATTGGGTAGCAGATAATCATCCTTTAGAGAGGCTTTGTTAAAATCCCGATAGTCTACACACATCCAAAATTTTCCTCCTTATTTCGGCACGGGCACTATGTTAGCTAGCCGCCTGCGTTCAACTGTTTGACCACCTCTTCTTTGACCTTGAGCGACCATTCGGTACGGAGTTTTCGCAACTTTTGCTTGACCGGCTTATAATCTAAGGGAGTGGGAATCTCATGTTTAGCTATTTCAGGATCAATATCGGGCATATCGTTGTAGGACCATGCGAAGACATCCACGAATTCCTTTAGCTATTCTTCGAGTTGTGCATGCTCATGCTCGTCGAGGGTAGTCCCTATCCTAATCTCGCGCAGTTGGCTACTAGAACCGAGGTTAACAACAATAGTCTCCTCTTTATTAACTTGAACGTGGTTATGTTGTTTATTATTAACCTTATTTAAATCAGTTAAGAATTATTCCCTTGCAAAATCATCATCATCAAAAGTTTGATTAGAATCCAAATAGCTAATGTAAGGCACGGCAAGATACTCAAAATATTTGTTTATTTCATTGATAGGAAAAACAGCATTGAGAACCTCGTCAAAAGAGGACTCGATTACATTTAAATAAGGATAGACAACAGAAGAAGAAAAGGGGTGAACATTCGGATTAGGGGAGATTTCAGAAGGTAGAACTGGCGCAGCATGCCAATTGAGGAGAGGTATATCAGCAGCTTTAATCAGTTAGGACGGATCCGGTGATGTAGTGCCTGAGTGAACCATGCAGAGTGTTAGTCCCAGTGTCTGTAAGTTAAAGGAATCTTTGGAGTCACTTTCCTCAGTCTCTTCGGTATCTTTGATGAGTGGTTGTACATGGTGTTGGGAACTCTCAACCCATGGGTAGCTGACTTGGAAAAAGATATCCATTCCAGGCTTCATCTTCTTGTCTGTATGGTCATACCATGGTTCAGGAAATCCGCTAAAGGGGAAGACTTCGCCCTCTTTGATGAATCGTCCATTCAAGGAATCACCTGGGATAGTCCGGACGCAGTCTAGTCCACTCTTTGGTCGAAACTGGCGGATCATTCTGAGCTCTTGTTCTGATGGTTAACACCCCAAACCATAAGGAGGTAAGGCCTTCTTTAGTTTAATCGGCTCAAGTATCCCTTGTTGTATTTGTCCTAGCCCCAGTCCGAGCATGAAGTGTATATTTTTGAACATCTGAATCCCATTGACATTGCCATGAGGGTTATATTCTGGAAAAACCCTTTCTTTGAAGTTGTCCCCTGCCGAGAGTAGAAGTGGTTCAACTCAAAATCCTGATAGGAGCATATCACTTGACTCGTGCTGTATCTCAAGGATTGCGCAGCTGGTACTTGCACCATCGGTATTTTCGTCGTCACCCAAGATGGTAATGACCCGTCCGTCGGTGAAGAATTTTAATTTTTAATGGAGTGAGGAAGACACACCCTTCATACCGTAGAGCCAAGGTCGTCCGATCAATAGATTGAAATAAGCTGGAATGTCAATAACTTGGAATTCAACGACAGGCTTTATAGGGCCAACCCCTATTACAAGCTTTATGGATCCCATTACCTCCCGACGGGTATTATTATAGGCACGTACAGCGGTGGAGGTTGGAGCGAAGGCGCTTTCTTTCAGTCCTAAACATTTGAAGGTTCTCAGTGGGTAGACATTCAAGGCGGATCCATTATCGATAAGAGAGAGTGGTACAACGTGCCCCATAACTTTGATGGAGATGTTGAGTGCATGATTGTGGTTTAGCCCAATCTTGGGGATTTCTTCTTCGCAAAAGGATATCATTCGGGTAGAGGCCAAGGATCCAACCAAATTTACCACTTCTTCTGGTGTGGTAGAAGGAGGAACTATGGTCCAGTGAGCAACTTTATTAAAGCATTTATGTGCAACTAAGAAAACATGAAAATCCCCCATAAAGTGATGTTAGATTGAGCTTTCTTTAGTTGAACGAGGATCTTGCTTTCCTCGGGGGTCATCTCTGGCATAGGAAGGTTTTTAACGCCCTTCCCCTTGTCATTGGCTGGTAATGATCTTGGAATCTAGTAATACCTTCCTAATCTGGTCATGTGATTTACTGAAGAAGGGAAAAATATGAATCCCGTTTCCTCATCAATCTCAGGTTGTTCTGCCACCTTGTTTATTTTTCCGAGGAGTTCTTCAAATGATATCATTTCACACATGTCTTCTACTGGGCCAGTTCTCTTTGAAGCTTGCTCTTCTTTCAAATCTTTGAATTATTCCCCCCATCCGGTGGCAACAATTATGTCTTTCCATGTAAAGTCGATGCATTTCACAACTTCAACGGCTTTTTCATACAGGTTATCCCATTCTGTGGGGATGTGTAAGGGTGAAGGGACCAGGTACCCCTGTAGCTTCAGAGCATTGAATAACTCGGTGATACTGTAAATATTATTGGTCTGCCTGAATAATTCTACTATAATCTAGACTACATCATCCAGGCTGACTTCATCGGTTGGTACTACCCAACTATCTGACTCACGGGCCCATTTTCGTGCTTCCAAGAAAAGCGTATTAAATCTCTGACAATCAATGATCATCTATGAGGGAAATTTTACCCCGAACTCTAGGAGTTGGTTTAAGACTTCTGATAATTCAATACTTCCATTTCCAGAATGGATACAGACAGCGATGCATGCTCTGGTAAGGAGTGACAGTGCCTGATCAGTGAGGCTATCAGGGTGTAAGAGGAAATATGGGCAAATTTAGAGAGGTTTAGGAGAGTATATGGGTGTGATTTGAGTTGAGGGATCAAATTCTGGGTTCTCTTCTAAGAAGATGGCATTGGTATGATTTGGAAGTGGGTTGTGAGTATTGTCTGGCTTAGGATTGGCTAGTGGGGCGATGTTACCCCAGTTAATTAGACCTTAAACTACATTTCGAAGGTGAAAGCATTGGTTGGTGGTATGGCCAGCTATTTGGTGAAAGGCGCAATGGGTATCTGCCTTGAAGTTTCTTGGGAATGGATTTAGAAATAGACGGGGATCCAAGCGTTTGATAAGGTTTTGGCTTAGCAGGGCTTGATAGACTTTGGAGAGGGGAGCATGGAGCTCACTATATTCCTTTTGGACTGGGACAGGGCATCTTTCTGGTGCCCATGATGCGGTTGGTTGAGAGATGTTGTTGATGGTTGAGACTGTAGCACTGGTAGGCTTGTCATATTTTTTGGGGGTGAACTGTCCAAACACATTCATTGGTTCAACTTCTATCTTGGCAAGACCTTCATCGATTTCTACCCCTGCCTCTCTAAGAGCTCAAAAATGGGGATAATATTATCCTCCCATCGTTATTCGAACATGGGGTAAGAAGTTCTTCTTTACTATGCTAACTTGTTCTTCCTCGAAAGGCCAATTGGTCACAATTGCTGCTTTTTCCCTCCATCGGTCGATGAAGTTACTGACTGATTCTCTAGGGTTCTGCTTGAGCAGCTCTAAATCACGGCGGGTGACCTCAAGCTCTTCATTGTATTTTTCCTGTGACATGAATTCTCGGGCTAGATCCTCCCAGCTATGAATTCTGAATTCTTCGAGAGACATAAACTATCGGAGGGAGTTATCCTTCAGAGTTTGCTGAAACAATTGGGCCATCACTTCTTTAGAATCCCCTAGTAGAGTCATAAAACGGTGATAGCTGCGGAGATGAACAATTGAGGGTCCACTTCATCTGAATTTCTCGATATTTGGCATCTTGAACTTTTCTGGTAAACTCACTTTAGGATAGGGAGACATGTGGGTGTAATCCATGTAATTTCTCGATATTCTAACTTGGTGAAACTTCTTGCTGAGCATCTTGAGGTCCTCTTTGACTTTATTCAGCTCTTCGTCCTTTAGATTAGAGACCATAGGCAAGTTAGCCCAATGCTAGGCAAGGTTCGACATCGGAAGCCGGGCAGGCGGCGGCCCATTAGTAAGAGGGGCACATGGAGCGTGTTGATACTCTTCGAGAACCCAGATAGGCTCGGGAGAATCAATGGCACGACGAAATAGGACCTCGAGATCTTGAGGAATGGGAACCTAGTTTCTTTTCATCTCTCGGACCTCGGTTTGGAGATTGTCAATCTTGGACACAAGTTGAGCTAGAACTATCGTCAGATTCGGCTGCACAATGGGTACTTGATCGGTATTCTCCATGGAAAGTGGATGGATTCTAGACTCGAAAGGAGTAATAGGGGAACGGATGGAACTCCAGGATGACTTGACTGAAGATCGAAGACAATAAGAAGCCAGGCGAAGGCCTTGTGATCGACCAGAGAAGGCGTAAAATGGGATTTCTTTTTAGAAAAGGGGAAGAAGTTTTTTTTTGGATTTTTGATAAAGAGAGGAGAAATTTTTTTGGCTTTTTGATAAATAAGGGAGAAATGTTTTTGGATTTTTTTGGAGACGGATCTCAGCATGATTATTATAATTATTATGTTTTCACTCGTATTAATACTCCTAAATGCAAAATAAAATGTTGGACGGGACCCGAGCCTAGAAAAATTGGGTTCGTAATATATGCAAAGCTATGGCTGGACTTGTGACCAGGCTCACGGATAGGGTCCCATTTTAAAAATGCGCGAGAATTAAGGCGGCAGGCCGACCCGGAATTTCGGCAGAGTTTTGGGTTAAAATTGGTAATCTAACATGTGTTTCCTAGGCTTGACACCTATATGCGGGTATGCAGTTGGTTGGGTGAATCGAAAAGGGTTCCCCCCTTTGGCGTGGCTTCCACGATATACGTCTCGCTATTGCGAGCAATCGGTACGTGTGGACAAGCCATTTGATATACCTGAGTGTAAGTGAATTGCCACACCATATACCTCATGAGGACGGTACGTGTGAGAGTGAATTCGATATACTCGGCGTACATGAATGAGTTCACTGCAATATACCTCCCGTCATGACTTTGATCAAGAGGTATGATGTGGGGGAACCGTTTGATATACGTCAAAGGTACTTGGCCAATGAAAGGTGGGAGTCATATCGCTTAGGCTAACTGTGCCCTGCCGGACCAGTGCCCATCATGAAGTGACCCTCGAGTTACTGGGTAAAATTTGGTCAATAATAATGCTCTTTGGTGATGTCGTGTGAGTCATGCATGATTCTCTTATTAGTATCTTATGATGAGAGTATATTTCTAGATTATGCCAAACAGGGAGCAAAGTTCAAGTACCAATGGTACACCAAGTATGGATGATGCATGCAACATGTGGATATATGTGACCCTAGGTGAACGTTGTGCGAAGTGTACATGGAGAATTTTCTACAAGTGTGAATAGGAGCATAAGCATGGGGGTACACTTGAGTAATAAAGGGGAACATGAAAATAGGGGTAAAATATAAACAAACATAACATCCATGTAAATAGAGTCTAGCCCTCAAAATAACGTCCCCAGCGGAGTGGCCACTGTGGCCATCCCCTCTCAGATTTTTATCCTCGCATCCCGGGCGGGACGCATAAGAGTGAGGATCCTTAGGTCTCGCACGTCCCTCTCAGGAGCGCTTCGATCGACATCATTTGAGGTTAAGTGAAAAATGTAGAGAGATTAGAGTCGCCAGTCTATTTTACTCAAAAAAGACAAAAGGGAAGCCATCCCTACGGACAGCATCCAAAGACATACTGGTGCATACGAAACCAAGGTGATTCGAAAAGGGTCCAGAGGCTAAGTTACGAAATGGGAAGATGTTAGGCACCCATTTCGCCATTTCGGTCTCTCATGGGTTTTTGCTATTTTCCTTTATTTTCCCCATGATATGTGTGCATGTGTATATCTAGTAGAGATAGGAATCATCAACTTATACCATGGAAGAGGTAAAGTGAGTCGTCCATAGGAAGGTATAAAAATGATTAGAAAATAGGATTTAGGCGATCATCACTACGTTAATCGTTATGAGGGAACGATAACGTATACGGAATAATACACCCTTAGGAAGAAATATATGTATATATGTAGTATACGATAATGGAGTTTAGAGAAAATAGAAAATGAGAGAAAAAGTAAAAAATAGGACTCGAGTCTCGGGTTTTACCCCGAGATGCCACGTAGTTCGCATATAAAATGAGGGGTGGGGTTTATCCCATAAATCCAACCGGGGATTCTCTTAATTGTGTGTGTGTGTGTGTGTAGAAAAAGTGTTTTAGTTGTGAAAAAAGTCTAAGAAAAGTATGAGAATTCCCGTTTGGAATTTATGAGCAAACTTTTTTTTCTTGTTTTTTGGGTTTTTATTTATATGAAATTAAGAGATGTGTAATAATACTAAATAAAAAGTATATTAGGATGTGTGAGATGAGATAACGAGAGTGTTAAGTAATAAAACAAGTTATTACAAATTTATGAGAATTTAAGGAGAGAGTTGAGAAAATTGGACCTTCTTGAAGATCTTGAGCTTGATCTTGAATGTGGGAGAGCATACCTTAGACTTGGATGATGATGGAGGGTAGTGAATTCACCATGTTTGGTGAAAATGATGATGAGAAGTGAAGGTTGGAAAGGGATTTGGGTGTGGAAATCACGCTGACTTCGAGAGAGGTTTTCTGGATTTGCTGAGAGTGATATCTATCAAATTTGGGCTCCCTTGCAATGATATCAAGGCCTGATTTTTATAGGCCCAGGGCATTGCCAATCAGCATATCCCTGTTCCTGCCGTTCGAAAGGTGCGTTTAGGCACACCGCCGATAGGCAGGGTCTGGGACCTGCTGTTTGGTAGTGTCTTTCAGGCCTTTTTAGAAAATCGATCGTAAAATGCAAACCGTTGATTAGAATCGTGCACGGGGTGGACCATTGGAAAGTTAATTCAGAGACCTTCGAAAGTCCTTGGGACTTATCCCGGGTTTGGGAGTTGACTTTGGGTCAAATATGGCTCGGAAGCATTCATCAATTCATTAGACGGGGAATCGTCGAACGCAAACGGATCGTTCGTCCGCATGGTAAGTCCGAATCGCACATAAGGTGGACCATTGGAAAGGTTAAGAGATGTACTTAGACATTCTACAGAGTTTGATCAGGTTCGAGGAGTTAACTTTGGTCAACCGGGCCCTGGGAGCATTCGGTGACCTTTCAGAGTCAAACAGATCGTTCGTCCGTACTGGAAGTCAAAATCGCGCACAGGATGGACCGTTGGAAAGGGGTTTTAGTTCCCTTTAAAGATTCATTCGGTCTCGGTCGAGCTGAAGTGATGACCTTGGTCAAATGGAGCTCGAGAGCACCCGGTGGCCTCCTGATTAAGTTTCGAGGGAAATGGGTCGTTCGTCCGCATGGTAGGTCAGAATCGTGCATGGGATGGACCGTTAGAAAGTGGTTTCAGTGACCTTTGAAGATTCATTCAGTCTCGGTTGAGCTGAAGAGTTTGACTTTTGGTCAAACGGAGCCTGGGGGTGCTCGATGGCTTCTAAGTCAGTACTCGGGGTATGACCTAGATTTTTAGTGATGAGGGGAGGTGCTAGGGACCTAAGGAGAGTTTAGGGGGCAATAGAATGGGGTGTCTACATATACATAATAATTTGTTGCTATGTAGCTTCATGTATCTTATATTGAGCATCATACCGCATATTTCCTTTGTTTTAAGGATAAATTTCCAAATAATATCAATTTGTACATATTGGCATTATTTCGGAAAAAATCACTTTGAGTCATAGGATAGATTTTACTTGTCATAATTCCCATTAAGCATGTGATGTTGTGTTGAAGACGTAGTGGCCAACCTTTAAAGATGATCATGATGTAGTTTTGGTGCACATTTCACGTCTTCACTTGGTCTTTTGAGATTCTCTCAGGTATGGATACATATTGGTTTATGGATACTCGGTAAGTATTTTTTAAGGATGCTATTTTTTTTAAATTGGATTTTAATATATTTTTTCTGAGTTATTTTGGGTCTAAAGTCGTATGAAACACTTATTTTTGTTTGTGTAGTTCAAATGACATTAACAGTCATTCAAACGATATCTTGATGTCGTTCAAATGACATGGCATTCTCATTCTAACGAGATGTTCATATAGTTCGAACGACTGGATAATTTCATTCTAACGACGTGTTGCCTCAAAGTTTTTATTTAAGGCGTCTTTCGCTCAGAAAAAAAAATGGGAAGAACATATAGAACTAAACAGAACCCATACGTTTTTTGCATTTTTTTACCAAAGGTTATCAAAGATAAAAACATCCTCCGTGTTTATAAGATCCGAGTTTCACATAACCATATTTCATAGAGATCTTATATTTTCACCATAGTTTCATTCTTCATCATTCGAAGAACCCGTTTTGTGCAGTGGACTCCGTACTTGCTAACTGACGGTTGTTGGCTATATTGTGTTATGGACATGGCATAGGTGGACTCTTGTATTGCCTTATGGATGAGAGGTTAAAGATAATAATAGGTGTCAAGACTTGTGGGGATCCAGTCATTAAGTAAGAATGTAATCTTTCTTTATAAAACCATATGATAGTGACAATTTGTCCTAGGCCATCCGAGGTTTTTTCTAGTTTTGTTTTTCTCATACATCGGTATGTTTTGGGAGGATTTTTACTTTATCTTTCTTATATCACTAGATGCATGTTTAGGGAGTAAGAATATAAAATTGGATTAATTGAAATTGGTCAAAAAGATTAGTGCTAAACAAAGTTGGAAAAAGTTTTTGAAAAGAAAATGTGTTTTCACCTAAAGGATACACATAGAAGGACCGTCGCGTATACAAATTGGCATCAGAGCTAGAAACACTATTTTACTATGTGACTTATCCCACGTGTCTTTAGGCATGAATTTTGAAATTTATGAAGGTTGGTTAACACCTATTTTTATGGGTCTAATTATGCTTATTGGAAGATGCGAATGAAGAGTGCACATAAGGCCATAGATGAGTGTTTGTGGTTTGCGGTAGAAAAATGGTGGACATCACCAGTCACGAGAGAGGGTGAGGCCACATGTTTAAAACTTGTTGAGTTATGGACCAAAGCCGAACACAGATTTGCACAATACAATTCCAATGGTTTAAAATATATCTCATCGTCTGTCACCACGGAAGATTTTAATTCTATTATGATGTGTGAGATGCCGCAAAGAGTCTTGGTATATCCTTGCACTTACTCATGAGAGAACTAGCACTATTAGGGTGTCTAAACTCCAAAACATCACCACCCAATTTGAGATGATTAATATGCTAGAGAACGAGACGTTTGATGAGTTTTACGCTAATATTGTCAATTCGTCATTTTTCTTGGGAGAAAAATACCCAACAACCGAATCATAAAGAAAATATTTACGTCTTTGCCTAGTAGATTTGATCTAAAGGTTACCATTTTGAACTCTTTGGGTTTACTTGACTCAACGAAACTAGAATAGCTTATAGGTGATCTATAGACTTATGATCTTGACATGTTTATGGACAAGCAAGTGCCGAAGAAAGAAAAGGGCATCACTTTAAAATCTCAGAAGGAGGAATCAAATTTTTTGGAGGATGATAAATCCGACACCAATTTCAGAGATGTAGCCTTGTTGGAAAAGAAGTTCAAAACGTTTCTTAAGTTCTAAAAGAAATCGAAAGATTACAAAAGACTTGAGAACTTCAATCACAACAAGGATGATCACATCCCTAAGAATCGAAGTGAGAATGATAAGACGGATGAGTCAAATAGGTGTTTTGGTAGTGAGGGTTATGGACATAGGGTAGTGGAGAGCCCCACTAGACTTAAGAAGGAGGGAAAGAAATCGATTGAATATAATGCCATGCTTAGTGATAATTAATAGGAAGAGGGAGAGTACACACCCATTGAATGCAACTACACCGCGTTCATGGTTTGTCATGTGAGCGATGACGATAAATCTTCCCATGAAGATAGTCATGTGAATAACATTTCTTAGGCCATAGTTTGTGAGTCCCAAGTGAGTGAGTGAAGAGAGTGAGGAAGAGGATGTGGAGGAAAACGAGTTGAAAGTTGCCTTTCGTGAATTATCTAAGGAAACGGGGAAGGTGAAGAAGTCAAACTTGAAATTATAAGCTAAGTTGAAAGAGTGTGCCATAGAAAATAATGATTCATTGATTGAGGATCTTGAGGCAGTGGAGATTACTTTTCGGGAGAAACTAGAGTAAGTTGAGGGTGAGAGGGATAGTCTTTATGAATTGATGAAGTCAATAAAAAAGGAGATTCTAGAGTATGAGTAGTCTAGGCATTTTTTTGAGTCTATAATTAGTGAGATTGAGAGATTCGAGTAAGGTGAAATTTGATTTGGAGGCTAGGTCGAAAAGGTTGGATAGGATTTTAGGTAGCATCCAAATCAAGGGTCATAGGTGTGGTATAGGCTTCAAGGATCGTATTTCTCCCATTCCCAAAGCCAACACCAATTATGTGAGCGATCCAACTAGGAAAATTAGGGTAGGTCCACATTCAAGTAACATTCCTCGTTGTTTTTACACTTCCAGTCATTGCAGTAGGAAGGGGCACCTTAGGCGTTATTGTTATGACTTTAAAAATGCTCCTAGAAAGTTTAAGAATAAAGTCTTTTCGGTTCCCAAAACCCCCATGCATCGTTATACACTTACATGGGTTAGGAAATTGGACTTAAGGACTTTAGCAATTAGACTTCATGACTCTTATTTTCTTGCACATGATATTTCCTACGGATGATTGTGTTAACATGTTTATCATACGCTAGTTTGCTTCATGATATATTCTTGCTAGTGTTTTGACTTGTTTATCTCTTTGTATTATATTTTTCTCCTTTTATTTGAGTCTTATTGGGAAAATACAAAAAGATTTTACTTTGATAAAAAAATTGAAAAATACAAAAAGATTTTTGGTTTCATATATTTTTGAAAAATACAAAAAGATTTTGTTTTGGGGTTAAAAATATTTTTGAAAAATACAAAAAGATTTTGTTTGGGGGTTAAAAATATTTTTGGAAAACATAAAAAGATTTTCGATTTATTTTTGTGTCATGAGTTTACACTTTATATGGCAAATTGGTGTGCTTGAACCACCCATCATTTCATCTTTCCACGTGGCTAGTACATTTGGTCAAAATTTTGGATATATAGATTGATCTTAACCATTGGTTCTAATGGAGTTGTTTCGAAGTTGACTTAAATTTAGATTCTACTAAGTATATGCCATTGGACACATGCACAAGCTTAATTGAATGTTTAACTTCTCATGCATATTTGAGTTTGGTGAGACATTATCCTCTTAATTTTGTCATCTACGCGCATATTAAATTTAGGAGGATTTGTGCATGTAAGAACCGTTGCTGAGTGTGCACGAGAAAGGGCTACAAGAGGCATGTGAACTCGTTATGATAGCCACCGTTTAAAAGTTCCCAAGAAAAATAAATCAAGGAAATAAAAGGAAAAATATGCCAAAAATGGGGCCAATAGGAAATCTCTTAAAAGAGAAAATAGATCTTAGAAATAAAATATGAATAGAAAAGAATTATGATATATGTTTGAGGGAGTTTTAGTTGGAGATCAACGGATTTGCACAAACAAGTCCTATATTGAAAAGTCGTGTCATGATGTTATTGTTTGTAGAGTCATTAAAATTTCTAGACTTGCGTGTGTGATGTTTGTTTTGTTTATTAAGTTCAAGTTTAATTGTCACATATGGATAAAACGTAGTTTGATGATATTTAGTGGTCAATTAAAGCTTCTAGAACGTAATTTTATATTTAGATTATGATTCATTTGTGCAAATTACACCCCTTCATTCCATTCCATGTTTGAGCACATTGATACTATGTTAAAGCGTAACACACATGTTTTTATTTTTTTAGTATGTTTTGCTACTATGTTCAAACTGTCAATTGATTTTATCAGATATTCTTTCACTAGGAAATTAATACATTAATTTTAAGCTAGAATTGAGGACGTTTTAAATCATTAGAACGACTTTTTCTTGTCCTTAGAACAACATGTCCATGTCGTTAGATAGATGGATCAAACGACGTATCAAATGAGCTAAAGTCGACGTATAAGTATGGTCGTTTGATGGGTCATTAAATGGATTGTTAGAAAGGTGTTTCGAACGAGGTGCTAATGTTTTAGGTCATTATTAGCGAGATTACACATGATTCGAATGACATTCACTTATCTTTTGAATGACCTCTGATATTATTCGAACGATCTGTTTGGCTTTTGTGATTTTCGATCTGTTTTAGTACCTGGTGGTTATATATTGCATTGATATTCTGATATGGTATTATGGGTTATTTTGGTCAGTTTATATGCAGTCAATATTGATTATTCATGCTTGATTCTTACATGGCATTGATTTTATTTAGTCACATCATTTGATATTGATGATTATTCCATATGATTGTTTACTAGTTATGCCTTATCATATATTGATCAGTTTAGCTAGTTCGCCATGTTTATCTACGTATTCTTTTCATGTTATACTTATGCTATATATTAGTGTATATGTTTATTTTTGCAAACTAGTTGTCTATTAGAGACAAAAAGGGGGAGAGATGGTTATGTGATGTAGGGGAGATTTTGGCTAATATTTTTATATTGGTATCATATTGATTATATATCACTTATTCCTCAATACTTCACAAGGTATTTGTTTGTTTCATGTGTGTAATGATTCTTTAGCAATTAGAGATTTTGTGACTACATCACATTCAGATAGTTCATGCTCGTTAGTCATCTTGCATTTTATAGTTTATGTCCTGTATTTTCTTTTGGGGTTTGTGGGATGGAATTTTGGTCATTCAGCTTGACGGCCCGGCTTAAGCATTTCATTTTTTGGTTTTCTTTTCGAATATCCAAAGGGAGATATTTGTAAGGAAAAATTTTCAAATAATGTCAATTTATATGTATTGGCATTATTCCAGACAAAAACCACTTTGAGTCACAGGATAGATTTTACTTTTCATGATTCCCATTAAGCTTATAATGTTGTGTTGCAAACGTAGAAACCAAGATTTAAAGATAGATTATGTCATAGTTTTGGTGCACGTTTCACATCTTCAGTTGGTTTTCCAAGATTCTTTTAGGTATGGATACATATTGGTTTATGGATACTCGATAAATATTTTCTAAGGATGTTATTTTATTTAAATCCAATTTTAAAACTTTTTTCCTGAGTTATTTTGGGTTTAGAGCCATAAAAGGCGCTTCCTTGTGTTTGTGTGGTTCAATGAATTTAACAGTCATTCAAATGACATGGAATTCTCATTCTAACGAGATGATCATATCGTTCAAACAACTGGCTAATTTCATTCTAATGACGCCCCATCTCAAAGTTTTTAATTAAGGCATCTTTTGCTCAGAAAAACAAAAGGGCCGAACATATAGAACTAAAAAGAAGCCATACATTTTCTGCATTCTTTTACCAAAGGTTTCCAAAGATAAAAACATCCTTTGTGTTTACAAAATTTGAGTTTTACATAACCATATGGCATAGAGATCTTGTGTTTGCACCATAGTTGCATTCTTCATCATTCAAAGAACTTATTTCGTGCGGTGAACTCCGTACTTGCTGATTGACCATTTTTAGCTATATTGGTGGATACCGAGGTATATGTGGACTCGTGTATTGCAAACGTGGCATAGGTGGACTCCTACATTGGACTGTGGAGAATAGGTTGAAGAGAAGAAGAGGCGTCAAGACTTGTGGGGATCAAGTCATTGAGTAAGACTGTAATCTTCCTTTGTAAAACCTTATCATAGTGGTTGTCTGACCTGGGATGTTCGAGGGTTTTTTCCGTTGTGGTTTCCTCGCACATCGGTCTGTTTTGCGAGAATTCTTTACTTTCTCTTGCTTAAATAACTAGATGCTTGTTTAGGGAGTAAGATGATAAAATTTGCTTAATTGAAATTGGTTCACAAAATTGGTGCTAAATAAAATTGTAAAAAGTTTTTGAAAAGAAAATTTATTTTTATCTAAAGGACACACATAGAGGGACTGTCGCGTTTACATTTGTTGTTGGCATGGCCAGTATATTTCAGTTCAATAGTCTTGTATCGTTTATGTGTAAAGACTTATTTTTTAGTCAGATAAGGATTCCAAGTTTTCTACCTTAGAATATCTATTTTATAAGAACCCAAAAGTGTGTAAATAATACCCCAAATAGACACTTTTTAATTGCTAATCCTCGACAAAATGGGTCTTATGAACTTATATGTATATTTTGTAGGTCATACGCCACTTGGAATTTAAAAGCTGTATTTTGAGGCAAATGCGCGGTAAAAGATTCTAAACCTAATCCTTGTTCCTTTTACCCAACTCCCGTAGCTTACACCTAAGCCTAAACCGACCCCAAGCCATCACCCGAACCCTGTGTGTATTTAGTTTGTACTTTTAATATTTTTATTTGAGTCGAATATATATTTTTTTTTGGATTTATTCCATATTTTTAGGATTTTATATTTGTGTGCATTTAGCTATAAATATTAGGGTTTGTTATCGTGCTTCGTATGTGTTTCTAATATATTCTTTTATTTTGTTTTTAGTGTTCTTATAGTTTTATAGGTGTGCGTTTTATTACATTTTTATTATTTGTTTTTCGTTTTTAGTTGTTTTTAGTTTAATTTTATTATTATTTTATTTTATTATTGTCTTTTTTAATTTATTAGGTTAATTTTTTTTTTAGTTTTGAGTCTTTTATTAGTTTATAGGTTAGAAATTTAATTTTCAGTTTTATTAGAATTTATTATTTTTATTTTCATTTTCTTTTAATTTAGTTTGATTTTTATTAGGATTTTATTTTTATTAGTTTTAGATAGTGTTAGTTTTATTTTTATTTTTATATTTATTGGGTGTAAACTAAACACACACACATAAACACATTATCCCATACACACCCAAACAAACTCTCACCCTCACCTAAGTTTCATACACCACACACAACCAATCACACCCATCATCATCTTCAACCTCCCACACACACTCTCTCCTCTCACCTCCACTAACAAACACATCCATCCTACCTTAATACTCATTACCTTATCCCCCCAATGCCTCCCTCCATACATAAATTGGTTCTAACCCGATCCCATTCCAGCGAACCCATCACCTGGGCCCGGAGATACTTTACCAGCTCTGGTACCCTAGAACCCACTATTAAACCATAATCTGACCCAAACCAACAAAACTCACTCAACCCGACACCAATTAAAACCAAGTATCCATTTCAACCCAAGCTCCTACTCGATTTTGCACAGTACAGTACTAAACCAAAGACAATAAAACATAACCCCATATGCCTAATGCCCTTTTACCCATTATTCCAAAAATACCCCCAACACATCAAACCTCCCTCATTCCCTTACCACCTCATCCACATGCACTTTTAAAACTCCCTAAATTTCCCTCTCACCCCTCATACATAATTACTATACCCAATTTGCCCCTTCTTCATGTGCATCATGTAAATTGAAGACTTGGTTCCATTGAAAAAAAATCCGCATTTTAGGTTTTAACTCTGTGTGATAAATTCACATCCACCCCTCTATAGAGAGTATTTTCATTTTTAGCAAATATCTCAATATACAGTGGTGTGGTAGAATCTATCTCTTGGATGAATTCCACTCCACCCCTCTATAGTAAGTTTTTGCATTTTTAGCAACTATCTCAATGTAGAGTGATGTGGTTGAATTCATCATTTTTGGAAGTAACTACTTCTCCATCCCTTTATGGTGAGTATTTAATTTTTAAGCAAATATCTCAACATAAAGTGAAGATGTAGAATTTATTTACTTGGATGAATTCTACTACACAATTTTATAATTTGAGGATTTGTATTTTTAGCAAATCTCGCTTATTATTCAAGAGTCCATTATGAATTCAACCATTGTATATTGTAATTAGTTTTTATTTTTTTTTAGTTTTTAGTTTTTATATTTTTAAAAAAATATATATTAGTGAGGGATTGTAATCGAGAATTTTGGTTATTATTGAAGATTCCATTCCAATTCAAGGCTTATATGGGTTTTTGATCTATTCCTCTTTAATTAATTTTGTTTCAATACCCACATGTTTTAATTAGTTTAGTTTATATTTTGGATGATGACTAATGAGGAAAAATCTCCCCTTCATTGGATGAATTTTGAAGCCCTCACGACTCCAATTAGTTAGTTTACTTATTAGCACAATTTGGTTTATCTCATTTTATTAGAATTAGCTTTTACATCTTAGTTAGTAATTTAAAAATTAGTATAGTTAGTTAATTAATAATACCTTAAAAAATCATAAAAAAAAAATAGAAAAATCATAAAAAATAATAATATGCAAATGAATCTACACGTGTCTTCACATATTTTGTGTTTCATCCTTAGATTAGGATTGACTCCCTTAATTACCCTATGCAAATTTTGAGTTTATTTGTAGGTTCAAGGTAATTTTGATGGAAAAGGAGTTGCAACAATGATCAACACGCATTACAATCAATTTCTTATATATCGGTGTTTACCATGGGAAGTGGAGCTATATTTGTAAGAGTGTAAAGAAATCTTGCATTGTTGACTCCACCAAGAAAGCCGAAGTTGTTTCCACTTAAGAGGCAACTAAAAAGGCTATATGTCTCGGATACTTACTAAGTAACTCGGGTGAGGTTAATTCAATTGCAATTGTCTATTATGATTCTTTGTGTTCATAACGGTGCGATTGCAAGTTCGAAAGAACCCATAACCCATAAAAGGGTTAAAGACATTGAGCGTAAATTTCACCTAGGTCATCATATCAAACGAAGAGGTTATAAGTTTACTACAAAGGTTGCATCGGATAACACCTCGATAATCTTTTTACAACCAGGGCTTTAGACTATCGAGTAAATGGGATTTTATTCCTAAGTCCATGTAAAATGTTTACTTTTTAGTAAAGGTTTGTCATTATATTTTAAAATGAGATCATATTTGTGAGAATGCCTTATATTTAGATTTTAACTATATTGTATGCTATGTCAATAAATTTTACTTAATAGAAATATTGGTGAGTTAGGTTAGCTAGATCACATGAGATTGGAATTCTAATTCTAGTACAACTGAATAATTCATAACCTAAATAGGGAGTTCACATCCTATCGGTATAGTTGCTTGTGCAATCCTAGAAGTATATCTCAAACTATAGGAACCTATTGAATGGCTTGAGAATTGGTTTGATAGTTCGAAAGATGATTATGGCCGGCACATTCAGGAATATATTGAACAAGGCCACCCATTAGATTCAAGCGTAAGGGTTGTCTTGATTAGAGTGAGAAATATCACACCAATTGAAAAAGGAGCATACATTATTAATCCATATGGTTATATGGATTAGAATGCTTGCATGATTATTTCTTCGATTGTTAGGTATGCGATTCAATTTTATATTTTATCAGTATATCCCTGTAGGTTGGGCAATAGTTGTGTGAGTACATCTGAGATCATAATTCGAAAGAATTTGTGTCCATGAAACATCTTGGATTGTAATACCACTTAACAGACTTATACAAATTTTTCCACCAGTAAACTTGATCAATGAAATATTTTACAATCTGGTAAAGTACAAGCATAAGTTAAATTTGAAAATCAAGGAATCGATTAGATGTTGGTTAAAATCAATTAGCAAAAAATTGATTTCACTAAGAGGGTATTAGAATGTTAACGCGTAAATTCACATTATGTACCATATCAACTTTGGAAATAAGATATCATTACTCCAAGTGATTTTGAAATAATTGAATTGGAGTGGAGTCATAATTATCTAATGTAATTATAAATTATTAAATAAAGAAAAGAAATAATTTAAGGGGTTATAATTTGGGATTTTTGAGCATTTATTTGGAATCCAATTTAATTAGTTGATCTTGGGTACCTAGATGTTCCATATGCCCAAGTAGTAGGCCAAGACTCTCTAGAAACCCAATTTTAGCCCAAGCTCAAAATTTATACTTATATATATTGGTGTAAGCTAAGGTTTTAAGGTGTATATATATTATAAAGGGTTATAATGGAGAAAGAAAAAAATATTCATGATTTTGTGAAGAGTCTATAATAGAGAGGTCAATATTTCATTCAAAACCAAAGGTTTTCTTCTCAAAAGGTGCCAACACACTTACCTTGATTCGGGAGGATTATATACTAGAAGATACGAGACTTATAGTGTCTTATAGCAAGATTCTAGTGGACCAAAAGAAGTCATCCCTTTCATATTATTGAAATATCTTTTCTCCTCATTTGGATCACCAAAAAGGTCCACAAAGATATTGTATTCGTAACCCTAAGTTTATTCTTTAAACATAGCTTTGTTGCTTAATTTCAATCGTATAATTAATAAAAGTTTTTGGGCTAAAAATTTTTCGTGTATATTTATCCCCAATATGAAGGATCCACATATCCTATTAGTTCATGAACAAACTCTAAGTATTAGGAATTTTTAGCGAAAGATCCTAAGTCCATGGGATCATGTCTGGAGATAGTCCTTGAAGAGGACTCGATTATAATATGTTCTCTTATATGGGGGTAACCTAATTTATAGGTCTTCCGGCCATCATAGCCTCATAATAATCCTAACCATAATCTCATATTATTTTTTCATATTAAAGAATCACCAAGGACACACGTCATTATTAGCTTAATAATAGTCTCGACCTCTATAAGTGGGGAACTATGAACCGAGATAGACCCACGTCTTGAGGGGTTTATGGTAAGCCGCTAATGTGGTCAACCAAATAAAAACTTGGGCATCCTAATTCAAACAAGACAATTTTTTTTAAAGACATGAATGAAATTCGTCAAAGCCCTCCTTTAGAGGATGATTCGGGAACAACAATTCTTGAAATTTTGGAATAGAATACGTAAAGATCAAACTAAGGAAAATCTTAATGAATAGATTAAAGCAATTTAGTAAATTATTGAAAAAAAATCTTTTAAAAATTTCTCCCAAAAAGGAAACATGTATAGAGTACTAAAAACTATGGTGGAAATATCTAAATATAAAAAATCTTAACTGAAAAGATGTCAAAAACGAATAACACTTATTAACATAAACAATTGCTTTGAGACACTTTAGAAATTCCTAGATAGATAAAGTGTTCAAACCTGAGGTTATACTAAGGTCAATACAAATAAAGTGGAGTTAGGCCTTATATAAGGAAAAAGGTAATTATTTTGCACAACTACCAATGCCTTGGGAAATGTAAATGACATAATCAAAAGTGACACATCATATCTACCTATGTCACAATCCTTCATCTTAATATCAGCATACTGCCTCAACTTAAAACTATCTGAACACTTTATATATTTTTCAACCTTCAATGACATGGATGCTACATTTTAAAAACTTAAAATTATTTTTTTTCTTTTATAGACGTATTATTTGCCTCGTCCCTTATGGTTCGACCGATGGTGATTCCGCCTCCACAATCAAGACGTTTATTATTGTTCAACCTATGGTGATGTGGAATAACCTCTTATTGTTTGTCCTATGGTGTTTTGGCCTTCGCAAATCAAAGCATCATTTATTATTTAGCCTATGGTAATTTGGCCTCGATAAATCTAGGCCTCTTATATGGTTCAACATATGGTGATTCATTCTCCACAAATCAAGGCTTACTATATAGTTTGACATATGATGATTCAGCTTCCATAAATAAAGGCCTCTATTATGGTTTGAACCATGGTTATGCAGCCTCCACAAATCAAGGCCTCTCTTATGTTTTAGTCTATGATGATTCGATCTCCATAAATCAAGGTTTGTCTTAGTTCAGCGTATGGTGATACAAATTAATAAATCTCATATGGTTTGACCTATGGTGATTAAGCCTCCACAAATCAAGATCTCTCATATGGTTTGATCTACGGTGATTCATACTTGATAAATCAAGGCCTCTCTTATGATTTTTCATTAGTATTCTTGCCTACAAAAATAAAGGAATCACTTAAGGTTATACTTATTGTGATGTAGACTTCATAATTCAATACCTCTCTTATGGTTTGTCCTATGGATATTTAGCCTCGACAAATTAAGCCCTATCTTATAATTTAGTCCCTGGTGGTTCAACCCCCCAAAACTAAGTGATCTCTTATTGTTCAACTCATGGTGAATAGGCCTACACAAATCAAGGGACATTTATGGTTCAGCCGATGATGATTTGGCCTCCACAAATTAAGTTATTTTGTCTTATGGTGATTCAGTCACCATAAATTAAGGCCTCTAATATGGTTTGTCCTATGGTTATTTAACCTCCACAAATCAAGGCCTCTATTATGGTTTAGCCTATATTGGATCGGCCTAAATAAATCAAGGACTCTCTTATTCTTTGGCTTTCTTCGACCTTAAAATTTTAAAATTCTTCAAATGATTAGGCCTTAATCTGTTTAGTCGTATCTCAATCAGCCTATTATGTAGTAGGTTGGTCTATAGCCTCCAAAATTCAACCTCCATCCAAATTGTTTAGAATATTGAAACTTGGAGGGTAATTTATGATTCTAAAAATAATTTCATTCATCCTAAGAGTTAACTCGTCTCTCATAGGTTGGCCATCGCCCTCTTAATTCATCCTTCGGCCATCCTAGGGTCAATCATTTTCATCGAATAGCACAAAAGATGAGGATTTATCCAAAATAGTAAAGCATACCTTATTTCCTCTAACTAACTAAAAGGGGACTGCATGAGCACGTAAAGGAAATTTCCCTGCTTTTATTTCACATTCTAAAAGGACTTGTGTCGTCATATTAAAAGATTTTAGTATGATCATTTATCGTGTAACTTAGGGTACACACTATACCCCAAGTCATAAATGAGAATCATCTTCTCACTTCAAACCCAAGTAATTTCTAACTGTATTACTAATCTATGGAAATAGTGTTAGAGAGAGAGAGAGAGAGAGAGAGAGAGAGAGAGAGCTTGTGTAGCATTGTGTTTATGGTGATTTGATCATTTTTTATAGTGAATAACAATTATCATTGATTGGTTATCTAGGCCTATGGGTTAAACCACTTATATATGTGTGTTTGATTTATTTTCTTATTTTCCCCCTTTTTAATAATTGTTTATACTTTCCTATGTAATCATAATTTCATATAAACATTCAGCTCATGCTCTTTATCTTCATTATCTGAGTTAATACCAGCATCGGGTGTCATCAATATATTAAGTGTTATGTGTGCATTATGTTAGAAAGATGTGACATGAGGTATGTGCACAGTGGGACTAGTGTACAAAAACCCCTGATGTGACATATAGTATTGTATGAGTTGTATGTATATTATGACGATGTTATATATACATATATACATATATATATATACATATATATATATACATATATATATATACATATATATATATACATATATATATATATATATATATATGTGTGTGTGTGTGTGTGTGTGTGTGTGTGTGTGTGTGTTTGTGTGTGTGCGTGTGTGTGTGTGTGTGTGATACATGTGCAAGGTTGGAATAGGTGTATAAGCACCCCCAAATGTGACTTTTATTGATGTTTGGTGTATATCATCCTTATGTATATATTATTATGTTTAGTGACAATGTTATCCCAAATTAGATTTTATGATGAGTTAGTGTGTGTGAGTCCATGAGCTTTTATATATAGTTATATCCGTAGTGTGTGAGCCTATATTATATGGCATAATGTGATTATCTGCGTATGAGTCTAGGTGTTTGAATACGATTGGTTAGCTAGTAACTTTAGTCATATGAGTTGGAATGGTTGAGTTTATGTTGCTAGTGAGATGGACTAGGAGAGGGAGACTTTAACACAACTGTTGTACCTTAAGTTTCTAGTTAGTTAGGTAATATCATAAAGGTTCTCTAGTGTAAGTTGACATAATGATGGAGGTTGAAGGTATAGGCAGATGCGGCATGAGATGCATAAAGATTAGAAACCCCTACACTTAAGTATTTGTAGGTCAATCATAATTAATTTAACAATTCTGATATTTACTCATTGCATCTTTTCATGGGTATGTGTATCTTTATTTGGGATTATGTATGGATTCTCTTGCAATGGGATATTGTAGTTTATTTTATTCATAGACTTATAGTTTGTGTTATTTATATATATTTTTCTAACTCTTTATTTTACTCCTTATGCTTTGAATTATTATTATTGGTTTGACACTCGTGAGTTGTGAATTTAGGCCTGATCATCTAAGGTATGGAATTTGTGGGTTATCACAATTTGTATCAGAGCATGGTCTAGAGCCATTAGAGTCTGTGTGAGCCAATTTTTTTATTTGTTGATCTTTATTTGATATGTATAGAGCCTATCTTATGACTACCTACTCTTCTATCGCATTGACGCATATATTGACGTTGTTTGTTCCCATCTTAATAGTTCATGAACACGAGGATTAGTGGACCATCAAAGGATAAAAGTAGCACGGATCCATCGAGGGAAAATGATCGAGAATGGACTAGGTGGAATAATAAGGGTTTATATAATATTTTTGGAGACGGTTATCCAAGTTGTGGTGGTGGGATTTATATAATGATCGAGAAATGGTTTCATTCAACTAATCTTTTTAAATAAACCATTCAAATAAAACATCCACACGGTTTGAAATAACAGGCTGAAATGAAATAAAATAACCGAACACCCGGTTTAACATAATACGACCAAATCGAAAGCCGCAATGAAAAGCAGTAAAAGTATAAATAAATACAATTGGGCTTTTGGCCCGAGTGTTACTATAATGCTTCCAATCTAGATCACAAGAATCGAAGCATCTAAAATAAACCTGCATGCATCTACAAATGCTGCAGCAACGTCTCACTCGAAGGAATCGTCATTCAGGCGTCCCTGTGTCTGGAAACCTATATATATACATATATAGCAAAAGAGGCAAAAATATATAATTGGGTCAGAGCCCAAGTTGTGAAAATATTTTTCAAGTGCATAAATGCAATATTTTTAAAAAAAATATGCTTTACCCATTATTTAAATTGGTATCGCACTCCCATGGGATACCCCTCGCCCCTCTTCTAATAGTGCACAGTTAACGTGTACCTGTTAAATATCCTAGTCAGTTACCCTGCCTAATTAGTTCGTCTAGATAACCCTCACTCAATCTCTGAAAATCTTAATTAACCCGAGTACTAAGGTCTAAACTTCTCCCCATTCCCAACACTGCGCTAAATTCGTGCGTGGGGTGTCTCGCGAAGTGAAATCCAAACAAGGAATCCCCCCAATACACTACTACTTGTCTATGTTGTTCGTCGAGATCCATTAGGCCCTCAGCACCCAACACATATATATAACTCATATATAATTATATATGTATCTTTATAATCTCTGGTTAATATTCATACAAATCCGGATATACATATCTATCGGAAAGGGGATAATACTTTATCATTCTTTTCACCTTATATAAACATATAATGTCTCTACTTCGTATACGAGCAATATACTATGCTCAACGAATATATAATTATACTTATTACAATCACAAGTAATATAACCATCCCTTTCAAGTTATAACTCGAGGATGCAGTCTCGTAGTGCCTATTCGAATTCGGGTTTACTCACTATACCATGGTACCAAGCCAGAATCACTCGTGGTCATGGTAAAAATACACAACGATGGAAGCGGTCATATTCCCTATGCAAGTGGAGTACACACACATCGCACCCGAATGTGGGACGAGATGACCTGGTGATATACTCTCCCTGCTCCTCAAGCCAGGGATTCACCCACATCGTGCAGCCTCCCCAGATCGCACTAGAGAAATTTATACTCTGGTCGTTCCAACCCTACGCCAAAGGAAATCCCGTGGAACCAGCCTCTAAGATACAAATACAACAATCACACACAGATATATATGTATGTGTATTATATTATATATACTGTAATCTCGTCATATATATATCCTATAACACTTCTCAATTATATATATATGGCTATAATTTTCATCCACATATAGTGATAGCCAATAACCCTGAATGTTCCCATTCGTAATAATATTGAATTATTCATACGCCAAAAATACTGAATCCATAAGTATTCTCTCACTCAATGTATGACTCACACCTTAATCTGGTTCAAGGATTTTACACATATAATCCCGAATATACTAATTCCTACTATTCACATCCTAGGATTTACTCAAATGCATTTAGCCCATAAACATTCTAACCACGTACATATCACTACACTCTTATCGAAAACCTCTCTCTTGAATGTTACTCAACCCGAACACTCACTAGGTCCGTCCCTCGGATTGCACCCTAAATTAATCCAAGGTTCTCTCTTTCATTTAAAGGTTTACTCGCCCTCAAAACAATCATGTAGGATTCCCAATATCATAAATAGTATCCCCCATATGAATCCCCAAATTGTGATTTGACACCCCATATTCTTAAGGGAAAAAGACTAATAAAACTGGCAAAAGCTAATCGATTTGCCCTTAATGCGAATCGATTCGGGTTGGCGAATTGATTCGGCCCCCAATCCGAATCAATTCGAAAACTGCTCTACAAGCAGGTCCTCAAAGGTGAATCGATTCGGTCTAAATCCAAATCGATTCGACCTAAGGCAGCCTTTGTGATCCCCTTATGCGAATCGATTCATTCTAGGCCCGAATCGAAATGCCCTATTCGAGGGGCACTATTTGGGCGATTTTTCATTCTCCAAAATACTCAAATATCAGCCCAACCTCCATTTTAATTGTTTCTAATCTAAACCAACAACTCTATAATCATCCTAAGACTAATTTATAACTAACACCTCAATTTATTTATGGTATGAAACCATTTCTCGTAGGTTTAAAAACCCTAGTTTTGACATTTCTGCCATTTCTATTCAATTTTACACTCCATTAATATGGTTTTAACCCTAGAAATCATTTGGAGTTCAAAATACATCAATTTGTAAACTCATACACAAATTTTCCCAAATTTACTTTAAGGGTTTTAACCCAAAATTGCATAATTTACAAATTATGATATGAGATATACACACTAGATTAAATAAAGCAAGTAAACACTTGCCTGATGGATAAAATCTGACGATCTCGAGTCAAATCCCGCGGAGTTTGGCCAAAATATCCCTTTTCTCTCCCTTTTTCCTTCCTCTCTTCTCTTTATCTTCCTTCTCTCTTTTCTTTCTTTCTTTCTCCCTCTCTCGTGCCTCTATAAGGGAGAAATAAAGGCTTGTCCCTTATAAACCCAAAAATGACTCGTTTACTCAATTGTGAGTCCCTATTAGTCCAAAAATCTTCAAAATCTAAACACTACCCCCGGATGCTTTATTTTGACTATCTCGACCCTTTCGAACCCAACCGCACACTCGAAATCTCCATCCGAGTCACTTAACCAAAATTCATTAATTAAACCCAACATAACTTAATGCAGGTTTTTCCAATTAAAATGTTTTCCTTTGTCCCTTTACCCAATTGCGACATGTAATTAAACTACACTGACTCATTAACTTAATCCCAAAAGTAAATATAGCATACATCAAAAATCATCTAACCCTCGTAAACTCCAAAAAATTTATTATTCAATTTCCAAATTTCACTTACTTATGAAATTTAATTATCCATAAAAGTGAGGGGTATTACACTCTCCCCCCTTACAACGAAATTTTGCCCTCGAAATGGTACATCTAAGTCACAACCCGAATCACCAAAATCACAACATCTTAATACATCTAAGTCAAATGGTACTACCCAATGGTGTCCTATCGTGTACCTATTAATGATACTCACCTATCTCGAGGCATATATTCTAACGCACTAGCATAATTAAATCTCTATATGCTACAACGCTACCTCGATCGTAAAGTTGAATCTCACGTCACATCGCACCTAGTGATTTTATTGCTATATATAGAAAACAAGCCTATTGATGTCACTCTAACGTCTCGAAAAGCCGACACTCTAGCTAACGCTCTAGGCGTCCGTTTATCTTCAACAGGACATTAAATTTTCCTCAAAAAGGAAATTACACTAACACTTGAATACTCTTGTCAGTCACATCGCTTAGTTTGGGCGCACTACCTCTAATTGTGCCTAAATAATTGGATTCCTATGTACCCCATACGACATTCCATTCAGCAATCTCAAGTCTCATTCATAACTGTCGCACTGCATAATCTCCAGCTTTATATACTACATCCCTTCTATTTCGGGTGGTATATAAAATCAACTTACCAAGGTGCCCATACACACCCTTTAACCCATGATTATTTGCACAACCACTGTAAATGTCACACACGTAACACTCTCTCTAAAGATGGGCCTCACTTTCTTAGACTGATTCTAGCGCCTGGGTTTTCCTAACCCGAATAATTCAAAATTCAATTCTTCCTATACCTAGAAATCCAATCATTCTCAATGTTAACCCTCCAATCTTCTTGTAATTAACTCCCAACAGTCTTCCTATATCGATGCCACTAGTCCTACTGGCCTTACTTCCTAATAACCTTACGATCAAAGTGTTTTTGACACACGTAGAATGAGTACCATCGTAAACTATGTCCCTAGTGCCCAAGACCTCTCTCAACTTATGACATTTGCTCGGTTTCATGCGCGGGACGTCTCGCAAAGAGAAATCCAAATAAGGAACCCTCCCATTACATAACTCCCTCGCGTCGTCGGTCATTGAGATATAACGGTCTAAGGCACACTAGCGGGACGTCCTAAGTCCTACCTCACTAACCTACTAACGTACTTCTACTACTATGTCCTTTTATCTTAACGATATGGAAAGTTTATTAAATTGGGGTGCTTACTCTCTGCAAAAGTGTCACAAACATCGTACCCAAAACATACTTCCTCCAAAATTTGCCTTTTCATTAAGGCCTAGCTACAAGACTTAAATCAATTTCCTTCACCTTGCCTCACCCACATACTTGCGATGAGAGAACCATTTCCAGTGCTTTTCCACAGCACATCTACTTTTATTAGCCCCTAGTCATCACATGGCTCTTGGATAACTTACCAAAACTAACATCTTAGTACACAGTAACATCTTTACACTCCCAATGTCGTTAAGGTTCCTGCGTGAAGCGTCTCGCAAGCGAAATCCAAACAAGGAACCCCTCATATACACAACTACTTAACTTTGTCGGTGATGGAGGTATGTCAGCAAAAAACATGGAAAATTATATATATATATATATATATATATATATATATATATATATATACTGCATATCTCCATGCATTTAAATCATGCTAGTGAAACATCTACTCACCGAAGTTCCATCTAAGCATATAATAAAGGCGAGCTCAACCCGTATCCAGGTGAGATATCGCAACAACAACCGGTTCCACCCTGGAACTGAGGACACGATAGTGTTGCAATCACTAGCCTGCTATCGCTCCACTAATACAATAACATTACTCTTATAAAAGTACCATACTCGTATAACACATACAAAATGAGTAGTACAAACCAGATACAAATTCAAAATAGAACCCCGCTACCGCGGAAAAACATATAGACATACACTATATAATGTTATCGATACCGCCACAGAGCTCGAATCAAACACACGAATCTAGGGTTAGCTAAATACCACGACTCTATCTAGCCATGTAAAATATAACTCTTTCATCCAAGGCAAAACTCATAACAATAACTTCGCCAATCTCCCTAATTGCTCCAATTTGTTCCCTGACATAGAAAACTTGTCTTAACCGAATCAAAAACTACTTTAATCAATGCCCCATCTAGGAACCCTACTCTTGTCCTTACCTCCTATCGAGCAAGGGCTAACTGCGTGGTTCTATACTCTATAATGCAACAATCTCCATCGCTAGCCATCCTGACCATGTTAAGGTTTTAGTATCTTAGACTCTATAGATTCGATCCTGAAAATCACCTTCATAGTCCCCTTAACTTCTTCATAAAAAGGAAACTCCACTACCAGCCTCAACAGCCCTGTTCCAATGAACTCCCCGGGTGGATGTCCACCAATGGGGTTCCATGAACACAAACTCTCCATAAGTGTTAAAAACACTTTTCTAGTGAGCCTATCATTCTTTCGAAGGGCTCTCTCTTCATTGTACCTACCTTACTTCGGTACCAGGTTCACTTCTCCATATCACTCTTTATTCACTATCGGACTCTAACCGAGCCTTATGTGAATAACTCAAAACTGCATTCTCTTCATTCCTGTTAAATCCTGGTAACTCACGATTAATACCTTTCGTAAGATCCTTTCTTGATCCAAACATCCTTCTCTCTTGAACATGGTGACTATTGTTCCCACCATTTCAATATTGCTCCCATGAGTGAAAACTTTTTCTCAAATTTTCACATCTGGGTATTTCCATACCCTGCTCTAAATCAAAGCTTCTGAGCCTTCTACTTCCACTAAATAAATCTACACTGCCTTCGTATGACTTAACTTCAATGGATGGTCCTTATCAAAGATCCCTCTTAAACCCTTTCCTAAATTTATTTCACTGGGTAATTCAACTTTAGCACCACTCCCTACTACAGCGGTACTTGGATACTCATAACTACTATACTTTATTAATCATTGCAACCATCCTTGACAAATGTTTATTAATCATTGCAATCATTGCAACCATACTTGGATACTCATAACTACTATACTACAGCGGTACTTGGATACTCATAACTACTATACTTTATTAATCATTGCAATCATTGCAACCATACTTGGATACTCATAACTACTACAGCGGTAAGGAGAGTGACCTCTACTGCGGTCCAGGTCTCCAATTTTAACTTATAGCTCCAACAAATCCATCCCTCTTGCTGCTCTCCCAACGGTCTTTTGTGGTCGTCCTTCATCGATCAACACATGAGTCTCGAACGAGCGCGCAAAAGATTTACTATAGTCTTATATAACAGCAGGAGAACGAAATCTCACAAGAGGAATCAACAATCCTAATACTAAGGCTCTATATCAAATCGAGAGCAACGCTAAAAGCGTAGTACTCCTTCACAGGTTCCTAAGGACACTAGAACCTGATGCTCTAATACCATCTGTAACACCCTGCCTAAAAAATTATCGGGCGATCAATCTTGTACCAAATTAAAACAGGAGTCTCAAATGGTTCATTCTTAGCATCACTGTCGAAAACTAAAGTAATTACTAATAACCAATTAGGCTGACATCAAAATTTTATTTAACTAATCTTTTTAACCAAAACATTCAAATAAAACATCCACGCGGCTTAAAATAACAGGCTGAAATGAAATAAAATAACCGAACACTTGGTTTAACATAATACAACCAAATCGAAAGTCGCAATGAAAAGCAGTAAAAGTATAAATAAATACAATTGGGATTTTGGCCCGAGTGTTACTACAATGCTTCTTATCTAGATCACAAGAATCGAAGCGTCTAAAATAAACCTGCATGCATCTGCAGTTGCTGCAGCAACGTCTGACTCGAAGGAATCATTATTCAGGCGTCCCTATGTCTAGAAACCTATATATATACATATATAGCAAAAGAGGCAAAAATAGATAATTGGGTCAGAGCCCGAGTTGTGAAAATATTTTTCAAGTGCATAAATGCTGTATTTTTTAAAAAAATATGCTTTACCCATTATTTAAATTGGTATCGCACTCCCATGGGATACCCCTCGCCCCTCTTCTAATAGTGCACAGCTAACGTGTACCTATTAAATATCCTAGCCAGTTACCCTGCCTAACTAGTCCGTCTAGATACCCCTCACCCAATCTCTGAAAATCCTAATTAACCCGGGTACTAAGGGCTAAACTTCTCCCCATTCCCAACACTGCGCTAAATTCGGGTGTGGGGTGTCTCGCGAAGTGAAATCAAAACAAGGCACCCCCCCCCCCCCCACCCCCGATACACTACTATTTGTCAATGTTGTTCGTCGATATCCATTAGGCCCTCAGCACCCAACACATATATATAACTCATATATAATTATATATGTATCTTTATAATCTCTGGTTAATATTCACACAAATTCGGATATACACATCTACCGGAAAGGGGATAATACTTTATCATTCTTTTCACCTTATATAAACATATAATATCTCCACTTCGTATACGAGTAATATACTATGATCAACGAATATATAATTATACTTATTGCAATCACAAGCAATATAACCATCCCTTTCGAGTTATAACTCGAGGATGCAATCTCGTAGTGCCTATTTGAATTCGGGTTTACTCACTATACCACGGTACCAAGTCAAACTCACTCGTGGTCATGGTAAAAATACACAACGGTGGAGGCAGTCATATTCCCTCTGCAAGTGGAGTACACACACATCGCACCCAAACGTGGGACGAGATGACCTGGGGATATACTCTCCCTTATCCTCAAGCTAGGGGATTCACCCACATCATGCAACCTCCCCGGATCGCACTAGGGAAATATATACTATGGCTCTTCCAACCCTACGCCAAAGGAAAGCCTGTGGAACCAGCCTCTAAGATACAAATACAGCGATCACACAGAGATATATATGTATTTGTATTATGTTATATATACTGTAATACCATCGTATACATATCCTATAACACTTCTCAATTATATATATATATATAGCTATAATTGCCAACCACATATAGCGATAGCCAATAACCCCGAATGTTCCCATTCGTAAAATATTTAAGTATTCATACGCCTAAAATACTGAATCCATAAGTATTCTCTCACTCAATGTATGGCTCGCACCTTAATCACATTCAAGGATTTTACACATATAATCCCGAATATACTAATTCCTAATATCACATACTAGGATTTATTTGAATGCATTTAGCCCATAAATATTCTAACCACGTACATATCTCTACACTCTTAGCGAAAACCTCTCTCTCGAATGTTACTGGACCCGAACACTCACTAGGTCCGTCCCTCAGATTACACCTTAAATTAATCCAAGATTCTCTCTTTCATCTAAAGGTTTACTCTCCCTCAAAACCATCATTTATGAGTCCCAATATCATAAATAGGATCCCCCATATAAATCCCCAAATTGTGATTTGACTCCCCATATTCTTAAGGGAAGAAGACTAACAAATCTGGAAAAAACGAATCGATTCGCCCTTAATGCGAATCGATTCGGAAAGTGCTCTGCAAGCAGGTCATCAAAGGCGAATCAATTCGGTCTAAAGGCAAATCGATTCGTTGTAAATTCCAATCGATTCGGCCTAAGGCAGCCTTAGAGATCCCCTTGTGCGAATCGATTCGGTCTAGGCCCGAATCGATTCGCCTTGTTTGAGGGGCACGGTTTGGGAAATTTTGCAATCTCCAAAATACCCAAATATGAGCCTAACCTCCATTTCAATTGTTTCTAATCTCAACCAACAACTCTATAATCATCCTAACACTGATTTATAACTAACATATCAATTTATTTATGGTATTAATCCATTTCTCTTAGGTTTAAACCTTAAAACCATAAAAACCCTAGTTTTGACATTTCTCGTATTTCAATTCAATTTTACACTCCATTAACACGGTTTTAACACTAGAAATCATTTGGAGTTTAAAATACATCAATTTGTAAACTCGTACTCAAATTTTCCCAAATTTACTTTAAGGATTTTAACCCAAAATTACATAATTTACCAAATATGATATGAGATATACACACTAAATTAAATAAAGCAACTAAACACTTGCTTGGTGGATAAAATCTGACGACCTCGAGTCGAATCCCGCGGAGTTCGGCCGGAATCTCCCTTTTCTCTTCCTTTTTCCTTCCTCTCTTCTCTTTCTCTTCTTTTTCTCTTTTCTTTCTTTCTTTCTCCCTCTCCCGTGCCTTTATAAGGGAGAAATAAGGGCGTGCCCTTATAAACCCAAAAATGACTCGTTTACTCAATTGTGAGTCCCTATTAGTCCAAAAATCATCAAAATCTAAACACTACCCCCGGATACTCTATTCTGACTATCTCGGCCCTTTCGAACCCAACCGCGCACTCAAAATCTCCATCCGAGTCACTTAACAAAAATTCACTAATTAAACCCAACACAACTTAATATGGATTTTTTCAATTAAAATATTTTCCTTTGTCGCTTTACCCAATTGCGACACATAATTAAAATACACCGACTCATTAACTTAATACCAAAAGTAAACATAACACACATCCAAAATAATCTAACCCTTATAAACTCCAAAAAATTTATTATTCAATTTCTAAATTTCACTTACCTATAAAATTTAATTATTCATAAAAGTGCGGGGTATTACAGGACCGTATCATGTCAAAATAAGTAAAGTTTAGTTAGTAGATTTTATGTCAGTCACTTATGTTTAATAGTTAATTATAGAGATAGATATTTGGTATGGTGAGAATAAACTTTAAAATAATATGACATGTATAAAATCCTAAGTATTTGAGAATGATATACTAATAGGTCCTACAATTGTTCTTTAGAACAATACAGCTTTCGAAAGAGTTGGATTGCATTGATAGTGAATGTTCGAAGTTTTGATGGCATCAATTACCTAGTTTGAGAGGTAATTTATTAATTCATAGAAAGTGTAAAGCATTCCTAAAGTTTATGCGAAAAAAATGTTTTGCGAAGTTTAGAATCCAAATTTTATCTTTCGGTTAAGATAACGATTTTAAAAATGTGGAAAGCTAAAACTATATCATAATACTGGATGTACGGGGGGAAATCCACTAATGGGAAAAACCTTAAGCCGATAAGAATAAAAAATGAACTATGGTAGAGTTTTATAAAAGGAAGCCATGACACACATGCATATTTGTCACTAGACACCCTTTTCATGCCATATCTTCCAAGAAAGGCTTTAACAACTAGAGCATTCTACACAACCGCCACCGGTTTTGATCGCAGCAAATATATTCAAATCCCTGGACAGATAATAATTTCTTATAAGTTGAAGAAAAATTTTGTTCAAGGTTTTGTAATTTTAAGCAACCAAAAATATTACACCTTGGATGTATGAGGGTATCATAAAGGTTGAAATGGAGGTAGTAAAGCATTTAGTTCTTCAAATCTCATGAAATATTTTTCAAGATCTTTGGAAGAAAACTTAAACTCAAGAACAAACTTTTTGTAAAAATATTTGTGTTAAGTTGAATTATAAATTTTCATTAAATGATAACCTTGAAGAACATAAAGAAGATGAGTGAAAATCTGCTCTCAAATATTATTGGGTGTGATTAGTAAATTGATTTTTTCACTTTATTCGAGTTATAAGCGTGTTGGGCGCATGAGCTGTACTGCCAAATGGAAGACACTAGAGTGTCCTATAGCATATGTGGCAAACACTAAAAGTGTAATATCCCGCCCTAATATTTATTTATCATTCACCACATGAATTGTAATAATATGAAGACATTGAGATTTAGATGATTATGACTGGGTTTATATCTTTATTTGACTGAGTTAAAGGTTTGACAATAATTGTTGGAAAATTATCGGTTAAAATAATAAATTTAGAGAAAATAAGAGTTAAGGGTACTTCAAATGAAGTTCAGGTCATTCGAATGAGAATCAAGACTCGCTTGAAGTAGGGATCGAACAAGATTAGAACAAGATTACATTGCATACAAGTCCAGGTTGTTCGAAGGTCGCCTGCAATGGATATCGAACAAGGTTCGAATGAGATGCCTTTCTCATTCGAACGAGGGGGAAATCTTGTTCGGATGAAGCTATTCAGATTTTTAAGTCAGGTTCCCCATGTGCGTTGTCTTGTTTTGGACCATTGGATTGATGAGCCAAGATTGGCAAAAAATGGGATTTGGAATCTTGAAGGGTTTTATAAGGGTTGTTTGGGTTCATTTGGGTCATTTAGAGTTGTAAGAAGAGAGAGACAAGGGTGGGTCTTCCACCATGGTTGAGTATATCACCACCTCAAATCACCATTCCACAACCAAATATCCACCTTAAACCATCATATTCTTCAACTCTTCACCATATCCAATCTTTAGATACCCATTTCCACCACTATTGGGCATAGCCATGAATTTTGAAAGTATTGTTGGGGATTTTAGAGAATATGAAGATGGGAGTTTCATGGAGCTTGAAGAGGGGTTTAATGGAGCTTTCAGGGAGATAAGCTTGGTAAATCAAGGAAACCTCCCTGATGTCACCTTAGGAAGTGGTAGGTTGCCATCTTCATATACAATTCATGCCTTCTATTATTGGATCTTCATTTGAGGTGGAAAAAACTACAGTTAGTTTCAGACTTTATTTTTATAAATTCGTAGTATTGTTGTTACAATTCAAGAGTAGAATGCATATGATAAATTAATGGGTTTTTAATAGATTTGTATTAAACAATTTTACGAAATAAAAATGTTGGCCAAATATTATTTTGTTGGAAATAAAGGGTAAGTAAATATTTCAAAGTTTTCTTGAAAAGAAACTAAATTTGGGCATTTTGTGAAAGTTCTATTTCTAGAAGTTTTAGGTTAAACATTTTATGAAATAAAATGTTTTGAAAAACTAATTTGTATATTGCTAAAAATATTTGATGAAATAATGTCCCAAAGTCTCTTGAAATATGAAGATCTTATGAAAGTACGACATTTGTTGACTTATATGAAATAAAATGCCTTTTGTGTCTTGAAAGTCCATTTTTTACAAAGTATTAAGAATATCAAGAATGAAGTGTATATTTGATCCATTTGATAGGATTTTAGGATTAAAATCCATCCTCTCATGAATATAAACTTACATTATTTTAATAATGGATATATAAACAAGTTTAGATAAGGTTTTATTGGGTTTAAACATGAAATAAGAAAAATGGAAATTCTAGTCTCCAAAGTGTGCAAAAAAGGGGTTGTAGTGGTGATAAGTGTAAGGTTTCAAGATTACATGTGTTAATAAAGAAAATTGTATTTTTCTTATAGAGTAGTCTTATATGTTCAATGATTCATAGAAATAAAATTATTGAAATAAAGATGTTTCTAATTGACAAGAATATTATTCTAAATTGTTAAAAATGTATTAAGGGGTTAAAGAACTTAAGAAGTTAGTGCGGGTAACTTAATGGTGTTTTGAAAAATTAACACTTATGAAAATGGAGTAAAAGGTGAGTTTGGAAACAAATAAATAAAATGGAAATTTTAGGTAAAGTGGAACATTTTTATAAAATAAATATGTTGGAAAGGGTGTTAAACATGATAATCTCAATGACCATGATTTTTGGAATAAAATCAAGGCTAAAGTGTAAAGGACATGAAATGATGATTTTCAAAGTGTAACACAAGTTGGGGTGAAATCATCTGTTTTAGCTTCGTACGGGTAAAAGGAAAGGAGGAATAATGTGGATATTTGCAAAATATTAAAACGCGTTAAAAAGAAACTTAGATGATACCGAAAAAATTAAGGAGGGCCACAAGCCACAAGCCCTGGGGTGAAAGACCTAAAACACTGGCCAGAGCATATGGTGACGTCGTCGGTGGTGCGGTGCCCACTAAAGTACATGATTATTGAAAGATTCTGAGAAAAAGATAAAGGAATGGGGAATATGTCAAGAAATGGGTAGTGCGGTGAAAATGTGTTTACACAACCTAACTTGAATGAATTGATAATTATTCCGCTAAAGGATAAAATGGACAAGTAAATATGAAAATTGATTAATGTCTATAAGGTGACAATAAGGTAAATCTAAGTGATTAAATGGGTTGTTAAACCACCTAAGTAGCTTAACCCATAATTAACATAAGGGTGTGTTGTGAAAGATTTTCAAAGACTATATAATTATTTTTCTAACACGGTGTTCGCGTGTGTCGAGAGGGTGATTTTTAATAAAAATACTAATGTGGATAGGTTAGAATTAAATTAGTAATGAAATGACTTTCAATCCAACCAAGTGTAGTTGTTTCAAGCATTTAATCATGTGTGTAAATTAAAGGGATAAATGTCAAACTAAGAAAGAGGAAGTCTTTTACAAGATTAAGGTGAATTAATCGAGATAAATAATATTTTCGAAAGTAAAACGGATTCATGATTTAAGAGTATGTTTATGTGTGTGTGTGTGTGTGTGTGTGTGTGTGTGTGTGTGTGTGTGTGTGTGTGTATACAAGGTAGTTGCATGTGCACGTAGGTATAATGTGTTAGAGTCTTCTTTCTGTCGTTCGATTCTATACTACATTATATACATTTCCCCGTGAGCATTCGGTTTACTCCCTTGTTTTGTTATGGCAGGTAGGGTGCAGTTTCATATCTTGAGAGCGTTATACAGGTAAGTACTCTATTTTATTTTACTTAAGTAGATTTGTATGCTTGGACTCTAGGGTGCTCCCCACGGGTCCCTTACATAGTTTAATTTTAAATTAGAATCGCATGCTAAATAAGTGAAACATTAATTAAAATAATACTGGATTAGCAACATTATATAGGTTATTTCATTGAACTTCATACCTAACACTCGAGTCGGAGCGGGTTAACTATGGGTAACCCATAAATCTGGGTCGAGGCGTTACAAATGGCATTAGAGCTCTAGGTTCAAGGTTCCTTTCGGGAGTGACATGGTAAGGTCAATAGGGGAACCTTAGATGTAGGTGTTGATTTGGGATGATCACTATAGTTTTGTTGACGGTTTAGTTCATGTCCTCATCGATGAAGTCAAAGAGGATTGCACGACGGGTGAATTCATTGCCAATTGGCAGTGGCTAAGTTAATTGTCATTAATCGCTTCCACACTTCTGATTTAGATATGTTAATAAATTGTGAGTGTCCGTGCAAGACAGTGGTGGTGACATCACAGGTTTATAGTTTGATGTTCTGGGGTGTCAATTTATAGTGATATGAAATGCCAATCGATATGTAGAGAATGGTGAATGATATCTGCCGAATTAGAAGCATGAATCTTTTAAAGTCAACCATGGAGATTAGGTGAGTAGTGCATCATACATAAGAAGTGTTGATTGGTGAGAGAAATGCGTTGAGTTCTTTGATTCGGTACTTTGAGTAGTGAGTACCTACGGGGTGATTAGGCGAATCCGATCCTTAGGGTAGTAAAATGTCGTAAGTCGATTGATGATTTGATAAATAGGAGGGACCATATTGGTAAACACACGGTCATGTGTACTTCATTTGAGTCGATAAGATATTATTATTGTAAGTTCCCTGTTGATTCTTGATTGAAGGTTGTACCTCGAAGGGTATGATGAGAGTTACGAGAAAATTCCAGTAACTATGTTTCATAGGAAACTATGATGGTTGAGGAGACCTTAGGAGTGAAGTATAGGTAGTATTCTATGCCAGGATTTTAAAAAGTATGATGCAACTTCTAGGAATAGGATCTTTAATGATATCAGTCATACTGACCTAAAGGTTTATAGGTTATAGGCGACATCATGTATACTTCCAGAATCCTTGGTAGTATTAGTTTTGGTTTGGTACGTGGCTTATGGTCACAACCATTTTGAAGAAAGATAATATTATTATCTAAGTGTAAAGGCTCGTTTTAGTTGTCGAGGTAATGACTAGATGCGAGGAAATACTAATGTGAATGCAGTTTAAGGGCACCTTAGAGTGTCCGTATGACTCATGGTGTGTGACGTCATTGGGGATGGAAATTGAATTATTATGACTTCTTAATGTATTCAAAAGTTAATATGTGCCATATGTAGAAGCTCATAGACAAGTGTCTTCACGAGAACCAAGTAGTCATGATGAGGGTATTGAAAGGTTTGTAGAGCGCACTTACCATGATAAAGGTATGGATGGTTAAATGTTGTTAGGTTTTGGGGATTTTTATATGATTTGTGTTTGGTATCCTTAGGAGACCAGTTAAGTGTAGTATGTAGAGGCATTAGAATCCTATTAATGATTGTGTTGAGGGTCAGGTGATGATCTCAGGTTATTGGTCAAGGTTTAGAAGAGTGGAATAGAGTTCATTTCAGGTTCAGATTCTCGAATCGGTATAGATGGGTAGTGTATCCTCCAAAAAGGAATTAGAAGCTCGTGTCGTTATGGGTCGTGATGCACGGGTGTCATGGAATGACGAGTAGTGTAGGTGTGACACTTGATTTTGAGGAGTATTATGAAATGTATTCGAGACTTAGGTTGATAACACCATGTGAATACTTGAAAATGAAAACCAATGGTTATATTGAAGCATGATTCGAATGGTGTCATGTGTCGAGAGTATATGCTAGATAGTTTTAGCACATCCTGTCAAGTCAAGTCAGTATGAATTAGAAGATATATCCCAATGTGATACTTACAACCCTAAGAATGCTAATAGCGACCATTATGGCCATCACATGAGTTCAGTTTTTGTAGGACCTAGAAGTAAGCTTAGTGACAATCTCGTATAGTCAAAGGATACAATAAAGTGAATGTCTCTCTTGGAGAAAATACTGTCTAAGGTGATTTTGGGGTCACGATCATGATATGATAAGGCATACGATAACCAAGGTGTAGTTAGTTAGTTATGTCATCACTAATAAATGGACTAGGTCATTGTAAACAAGGGCGTTAGGCATTCGTTAACTGGAGTGGTTGATGTGTGAAAAGGATGTAAGGGGGAGGGCCTTAATCATAAGGAGGGAAGTCGGGCGTTGGACTTGCTAGAAAATGACATGTTTGTATGTTGCTTCTGTCGTGTGAGGATGAATGGTCGTGATAAGATTCATCATGGTTGGTGATACAAGTCGGGGTATATGGCTAGGTTAGTCCCAGTGATAACGTCTGAGATGAGTGATAAGACTTCGAGCATATAGTGTAGGTTAACTTTTCATAAATCATGATCTGACGCATACGGGCAGGATTTTCTCGAAATAGTTTCTTGTTCCTTCTAACTCTTGTATGTGTACCTTTCGATTTCGAGAATTGAGTATTGGTATTATTGCATGCATGGTAGCTCGAATTCGTACCATCCCATCATACGACGCGGTTAGGCTTGGTAGAGCACGGGTGGACCTGGTATGGTCAAGGTAACTCAGTAACTGGGTGTTCCCATTCTGAGGTATTCTTATTATTGCACAAAGTTTAGCATACGGGTGGTTGTGCTTCCAGCCGCACGATTTCCTCGTGGTACTTGCTCTTCTTAGGATTAGCGACCTCTCGACTGGAAAACATAGAAGAATATGGTTTGGGTTGTAAAGAGATGAATGATGACTCAAGGATATTGTAAAGGGTTATAAATTGAGGAAATGTTACACCCCGCCTAATTAAATACCGGGAGGCCAGTCCCATACCAAATTAAAACAGAATATGTAGTTGGCTCAATCTTAGCATCACTGTCGAAAACATTTACAACTTACCCAATACCCAATTAAGCTGGTGTTAAAAACATTCCAAATTTTAATTCAACAAAATCCATTTCCAGTTTAGGAATAACACAACACATTTTATTCTACAACACTGATAACCAAATAGATAACACAAAAGAATTTAAATGCAATTGGAATAAACATTCCCAAATAATATAAATCCATTACAGAAATTCCAACAATATAATATGTATTAAAAGACCCGGATACAACAGTATTTGATCCCGATAGAAAAAGATAACTGAATCCTTTGGGAGACAATCCCTAACTAGAAGATCCCTGTGAATCAAAAGAAGATAAGCGTCTAAGCAACACTCCATAGCTCCATAGCTCGTCAAGATCAACTAAGGTTGGCGGCCCTGCTGCTGGACACCTGATATAGAAGATACAATAGAAAAGAAAATATGCAAGGAAACGGGTCAGAGCCCGATTGTGAAAATGATTTTTAAAACAGCGAGTATTTAACAAGTGCAATAAAGCATTTATTATGTACATGTTAGCTTCCCACTCTCACTTGCTATTCTCACCTCCCAACTAGAGTGCGCACTTAACGTTCTCCTATTAACCTCCTAGTTAATGGTTTCCCTTTTCTAGTCTCCATATTATAATTCCATTCCCATATCATAATCCCCGTATGTCCAATATCATATGTCACATTATTATACATTTATATTATTCATTTATGAATTTAAGCTTTTCAATTCTTGAAGAATAAACATTCATTAACTTATTTTCATTCTTCTTTCTCAATCCACCATTATCTACCATTATCACCGTAGATAGATTTAATCACCATTCATTCCTTTAATTCATTATATATATTCATATATAATATGGGACCCCGAGTCACAGCTGCGGTGCAATGCATTACTCTGCTATCATGTCCCATCATCGCTGGTCACCGAATAGGGGACTAAAGGTTCGGTAAAGATTCCTCGAACCACAATCAACAACATACAAGTTGGAGGCGAACATAGTTCTCGTATCCGTGGGTCACGCACATACCTACGTACCCACAGTCAGCGGACTTATCAATTCCCCAATAATTCTTTCATAGACCTATGTTCTTGAGCGACAAATCAAAGATCCCATGGATTCATCAGGATATAACTTCCCTCACGCGCAAACCTCCAGACGATAGCAAGTAAGCTAGGTATGTCATACACATAATCATCAATCAATCAAATAGGCATTATCATACCTATAATATACTATCAACAAGGTACCTACATTACCCATAGATAGTTCCCATACGTAGTATTATATCTCTTTAAATCCCACGTATTAAAATAACGTAACTTAACTTCTTAATTTAATTAACCCCGAGCCTCACTCAATACACAAAGTTCAAATAGGTTTTTCCTCAACAAATTTTCAGTAAGAAGTCACTAATACCCTACTGGTCCATATCGTCATATCTCCCGAATTACTACGAATTAAGCTCTCTCTTTAATTAAGGTTATAACCGATAGTTTCAAATCTCGTATAAACACATCTTCTTTCACTTAGCATTAAACCCTCTTGTAAACTTAAGGATACCCAGGTGTTACATTAAACCATCCCTACTGGTCCTATCTTTGATCCTCATGCATCCCAATTAGAATTCAACAAATGAATCTAGCAACTGAAATTTCCATTCAATATAATTATCATTATTTTAATCAATTGAATACCAATCAAATTAATTCAAATCTTATCAAGGGCTTACGGATATATTCTAAGTCCCATAATATCCAATTAATAATCACCAAAGATTCACAAAATTTATGGGATAAGAATCAACATTTAAAAAGAAACAACTTTAGGAATTCTGGGGAGGTCGATCGATCGAAGGCAGGGGGTCGATCGATCGATCACTCAGGTCGCAACTTGGTTTTTCTGCATTTCTGCAACTACGGATTTAGCCATTTTTTATCATTGAAACCTTCATATTAACATCCCAAATGACTTATAATCTCTACTACATGATATAACAACATATATGTATGGTTTCTAATGTTCTAAACATCCTAGAATCATCAAAAGATTGGATTAAAAGCATGATTATCTCCTATTTTTCCAGAAAATTTTCAACATGTTATCTTCAAGAACACAACAATGGTTTCCGGAAATTCTTCAATAGATATATGATTATTTCGTGTTTATTATCAACCTACAACATGAGTTTGATTCCTAAATCTTTTCAGTTTCCAAAGATCCATTTAACAACTCCATTATGTCTTCCAAACATGAAAAATCATCTCTCTTTTTTAACTACTCTAACATGGACAATATACAAACTTAGATTTCCATTATCAAACACTTGCCTCTACTAAAGGTCTGATCCTTTGGTGTACTATATCTCAGGTGGTTCTCCCTTCTCCGGTCAACCTCCGGTGGTGGTTGGTGGTGGTGACTCTTGGTTCTTAGTTCTTCTCCTTCCCAAGTAGGCTTTTCCTTTCCCAAGCAACCTTTCACTCTCTCTAGGAAGATGACTTGTCTATTTTGTGTAGAGGAAATGAATAACCCACGTACACTTAATCTACCAATACTTATAATAGGACAAAATCCGAAATCACTATTCATCCCCCTTGTAAAATGACCAAAATGCCCTTTTGGGTTGTCTTTTCATTTCCAAATGACCCGAGACTCAAAATTAACATCCCAATAGACTTTTCTGACTATTTAGAACCTTCCGGACGCAACTACGCAGTCAAAATGACTATAAGGTCGATAGAAAATAAATTTACTTTTTAATCTCACAATTTAGTCCTGACACGTCCCATACCGCGTCCGACTAAAAATTCAAATTACTGAATTAATAACACACCTCCATATCAATAGCATCTCATTCGTATATTACCTAAATATCTTTAAGTAATATTCAGAATTATACATTTTAATATCCACCATTCGGATAAAACCCAAATGAATTAATCAATAATCAAATTCAATTAATCCATTAATTTAAAATATAACTCATTTTAAAAGTCATTAAAATCACGGGGTATTACATACTCCCCCCCTTATAACATAATTTCATCCCGAAATTCAGGAATATAAATCATAACGGTAAGGTCAACTCCGAGTATAAATCTCACATCACAAGAAATCTAAGACGTACCGCCCATACAGTACATTATCAAAAATCCCTATTGATGTTATACGCCCAACCTCACCATATTGTTCCAACTGAATCGAATATAAACTTTACCCAATCTTCCCTATACCATTCACGTATCCAAGTTCGAAAAATGATCCTTATAATTTCACAATTATGTAAACTACCACAATCCAACCATCCAGGGCGCCCATACACCCTATTGTACCACTTTCATTATAATATTCATCGTAAAGGTTATAAACATATATCCCAAAGACCTAACTTATCTCGACTCCCAACGGTTATTAGTTTCATGCGTGGGGTGTCTCGCAAGCAAAATCAAAATAAGGAACCCCCCTGATACACTACTACCTAAAGTAGTCGGTCATAGAAACTCCTTAGGTCCTTAGTCAATAGTATATAAAAATCAAGTTTATCGATTTTAAAAGAAATTAGGTTTTTGTCGATTTCATATAGAATCTACTCATCTACTCTCTTATAGAAGACAAGTCGGATAGTAGTAGTACATACGCTCTCATATACCACAAGTCAATGCACGCTGATAATCACATCATGCTCGGACATACCTAAAGTAAATAATCCCATGATAAAAATATCCAACCCACGTGATGTCATGAAAAATATAGGTGTCCCACACCCCTCGGTGAGTCTATGTAACTAACGATGCTATAGGCTAAGTTTAGCAACCCATTTGCCCATACAATATTAATTTCTACAAAAATCATTATACGCCTCATAATTCTTTAGATAGAAAACATACCCTCATTCGCTAGTGGTGGTTGTTGATTTGTTTCCTGATGGATGTTATATACATTCCCGTATTGACCCTGTTGCGCGGGTGCTACTGGAATGGGAGGTAGTGCTAGCAGCGGAGTTGGAGATGGAGCTGGAAGAGCAGCTGGTGGAAACACTGGTATATGTTGCTCTTGTCGAGCATTTTGTTGCTAAGGGAATTCATCTTTCTCAGGATAATCTTGGCGTTTATGTCCATACTTGTCGCATACGAAACATTTTCCCGCAAACTTTCCACCACTTTTCCCCTGTTGACCCCATCCCTGCTAGCCATTACCTCCTTTCCCTTGGCCCTGATGAACCTGTTATCCTTGCCCATTACCTCTATCCTCAAATCGAGAATCTCCAGATCGCAAACGCTTAGCATAATCCCCTATTTGGGAACCCTGTTCACCCTGACGCGGTTGACTCTGCCCTAACTGAGTCCCACTAGAACTGCCCCCCGTAGTCTTTCCTTACAGGCTTGACCCAAACCCCCGCTTGACACCCTGAGTATGAAACCGATTATCCTGGCAGTGAAGCATTGCAGCATTAAGAACATTTGCATACGTGCGTAGTGAAAGATTCCTCAATAAATGCTGACAAATCTTATAGCTCAACCCATCAGTGAACATTAGAATTCTCCTCTCCTCAGTGGGTACTTATGCTGGTACCAAATTAGTTAGTCGAGTGAATTCTTCCTCGTATTCTGCCACCGTCTTCTCTCCCTGCTTCAAATCAAGTAGTTTTTGCCTCATCTCTGTCTGGATGGCGGAAGGAAAATACTTCCCATTAAACCGTATCCAAAAGTCTTGGATAGTCATTGTGTCTCTCTCCTCCATAGTGGTCGTAGCTTCCCACCATTGCAAGGCTGCCCCTACTAGCTTGAATGTGGCTAGTATTTGACGTTGAACCTCAGTACATTCAAGCATTCTCAAGTGCCATTGGATATCTTCCTTCCATTGGCTAGCAGTCACAACATCTGATCCTCCCTGAAACTCAGGTGGGTGCGCCTTTTGAAAAGCATCCCTCGCTCGTTCCCATGCAGTAAGAAACACTTGCCCTTGTTCGGGTGGCACAACTGGTGCCGGTGATGGAGCCTGTTGAACAGCAGCTAGAGCTGCATTGACTGCCTGAGCGACAATTGCAGCAACTTTGGCCGCAGTCATTGTACCCTGAGTTAGGGTAGGCTGAGGTGCACGTCGAGGAGGCATCTGAAACGAGAGAACACTATCAGTATTTGATATAACAAATTAGCTGAAGAGCGTAAGCGTACATAGAAAAAGAAATAATCCTACTCAGAGGGCTCTACATCAAAGAACGTTAAGCTGAAAACACAAAAAGCCATACAGATCCTAAAGGACACTAGAACCTGATGCTCCGATACCACCTGTAACACCCCGCCTAATTAAATACCGGGTGGCCAGTCCCATACCGAATTAAAACAGAATATACAGTTGGCTCATTCTTAGCATCACTGTCGAAAACATTTACAACTTACCCAATACCCAATTAAGCTGGTGTTAAAAACATTCCAAATTTTAATTCAACAAAATCCATTTCCAGTTTAAGAATAACACAACACATTTTATTCTACAACACTGATAACCAAATAGATAACACAAAATAATTTAAATGCAATTGGAATAAACATTCCCAAATAATATAAATCCATTACAGAAATTCCAACAATATAGGATGTATTAAAAGACCCGGTTACAACAGTATTTGATCCCGATAGAAAAAGATAACTGAATCCTTTGGGAGACAAGCCCTAACTAGAAGATCACTGTGAATCATAAGAACATAAGCATCTAAGCAACACTCCATAGCTCCATAGCTCCATAGCTCGTCAAGATGAACTAAGGTTGGCGTCCCTGCTGTTGGACACCTGATATAGAAGATACATTAGAAAAGAAAATATGCAAGGAAACGGGTCAGGGCCCGATTGTGAAAATAATTTTTAAAACAGCGAGTATTTAACAAGTGCAATAAAGCATTTATTATGTACATGTTAGCTTCCCACTCTCACTTTCTATTCTCACCTCTCAACTAGAGTGCGCACTCAACGTTCTCCTATTCACCTCCTAGTTAATGGTTTCTCTTTTCTAGTCTCCATATTATAATTCCATTCCCATATCATAATCCCCGTATGTCCCATACCATACGTCACATTATTATACATTTACATTATTCATTTATGAATTTAAGCTTTTAAATTCTTTAAGAATAAACATTCATTAACTTAGTTTCATTCTTCTTTCTCAATCCACCATTATCACCGTAGATAGATTTAATCACCATTCATTCCTTTAATTCATTATATATATTCATATATAATACGGGACCCCGAGTCACAGCTGCGGTGCAATGCATTACTCTGCTATCATGTCCCATCATCGCTGGTCGCCAAATAGGGGACTAAAGGTTCGGTAAAGATTCCTCGAACCACAATCAACAACATACAAGTTGGAGGCGAACATAGTTCTCGTATCCATGGGTCACGCACATACCTACGTACCCACAGTCAGCGGACTTATCAACTCCCCAATAATTCCTTCATAGACCTATGTTCTTGAGCGACAAATCAAAGATCCCATGGATTCATCAGGATATAACTTCCCTCACGCGCAAACCTCCAGACGATAGCAAGTAAGCTAGGTATGTCATACACATAATCATCAATCAATCAAATAGGCATTATCATACCTATAATATACTATCAACAAGGTACCCACATTACCCTTAGATTCTTCCCATACGTAGTATTATATCTCTTTAAATCCCACGTATTAAAATATCGTAACTTAACTTCTTAATTTAATTAACCCCGAGCCTCACTCAATACACAAGGTTCAAATAGGTTTTCCTCAACATATTTTCAGTAAGAATTCACTAATACCCTACTGGTCCATATCGTCATATCTCCCGAATTACTACGAATTAAGCTCTCTCTTTAATTAAGGTTAAAACCGATAGTTTCAAATCTCGTATAAACACATCTTCTTTCACTTAGGATTAAACCCTCTTGTAAACTTAAGGATACCCAGGTGTTATATTAAACCATCCCTACTGGTCCTATCTTTGATCCTCATGCATCCCAATTATAATTCAACAAATGAATCTAACAACCAAAATTTCCATTCAATATAATTATCATTATTTTAATCAATTGAATACCAATCAAATTAATTCAAATCTTATCAAGGGCTTACGGATATATTCTAAGTCCCATAATATCCAATTAATAATCACCAAAGATTCACAAAATTTATGGGATAAGAATCAACATTTAAAAAGAAACAACTTTAGGAATTCTGGGGAGGTCGATCGATCGAAGGCAGGGGGTCGATCGATCGATCACTCAGGTCGCAACTTGGTTTTTCTGCATTTCTGCAACTACGGATTTAGCCATTTTTTATCATTGAAACCTTCATATTAACATCCCAAATGACTTATAATCTCTACTACATGATATAACAACATATATGTATGGTTTCTAATGTTCTAAATATCCTAGAATCATCAAAAGATTGGATTAAAAGCATGATTGTCTCCTATTTTTCCAGAAAATTTTCAACATGTTATCTTCAAGAACACAACAATGGTTTCCAGAAATTCTTCAATAGATATATGATTATTTCGTGTTTATTATCAACCTACAACATGAGTTTGATTCCTAAATCTTTTCAGTTTCCAAAGATCCATTTAACAACTCCATTATGTCTTCCAAACATGAAAAATCATCTCTTTTTTTTAACTACTCTAACATGGACAATATACAAACTTAGATTGCCATTATCAAACACTTGCCTCTACTGAAGGTCTGATCCTTTGGTGCAGTATATCTCAGGTGGTTCTCCCTTCTCTGGTCAACCTCCGGTGGTGGTTGGTGGTGGTGACTCTTGGTTCTTCGTTCTTCTCCTTCCCAAGTAGGCTTTTCCTTTCCCAAGCAACCTTTCACTCTCTCTAGGAAGATGACTTGTCTATTTTGTGTAGAGGAAATGAATAACCCACGTACACTTAATCTACCAATACTTATAATAGGACAAAATCCAAAATCACTATTCATCCCCCTTGTAAAAATGACCAAAATGCCCTTTTGGGTTGTCTTTTCATTTCCAAATGACCCGAGACTCAAAATTAACGTCCCAATAGACTTTTCTGACTATTTTGAACCTTCCGGACGTAACGACGCAGTCAAAATGACTATAAGGTCGATAGAAAATAAATTTACTTTTTAATCTCACAATTTAGTCCCGACACATCCCATACCGCGTCCGACTAAAAATTCAAATTACTGAATTAATAACACACCGCCATATCAATAGCATATCATTCATATATTACCTAAATATATTTAAGTAATATTCAGAATTATACATTTTAATATCCACAATTTGGATAAAACCCAAATGAATTAATTAATAATCAAATTCAATTAATCCATTAATTTAAAATATAACTCGTTTTAAAAGTCATTAAAATCACGGGGTATTACAGGAAACTTAGCACACAGTATTTCTTTGCCACAGTAAGTGGATTGGCGCGAGGCTCAAGTGATTAATCAAAGGTGAGACGCCTAGAGTAGTACTAGGGTTATTAAAGTGATGCAGTGGAAGGTGTCAACCGAATGTGTTGTGCTGGTTTGGTCAATGTATTACTCCTTGGAGTGAGTGTTGAGCATTATAAGATTAAGGTCAAGCTTAGGAAAAATTTACATAATCAGGATAACCTGAAAATTCGTGGGGCACAGGATGTGGAGTCCTAAGACTAGAAATGGTTCTTGATGATTGATTGTATTGTGGTTCACTCATGGGTAAGTGTCGATCACTAGAGAGGGATGCTCGTGAAGGCACCGATATGCTTTCGGTATTATCAAAGTTAGTCCTAAGTATTAATTGAACATGATCATAAAGTTAAGGGAGACTCAAAGTCTGATATGTTACGTTGATGGTTAGAAAAACGGTGAGCATTAGAGCATGTCGAATGTTGAGCCTTTGACAATAAACCATGTGTGAGGACGTGTGATGTGATGTTAGTAATAGAGGACTTAGATGATTTTATCTTAGAGGATTTTTATGATTTATAATAAGAATCGGTAAACCATGTGAATTTGAAGAATTGACGGATCAGTAATTTCGGGATGAAATTTCCTAAGTAGGGAAGATTGTAATACCCCGCCATAATATTTATTTATATTTCCCCGCAAAAGTTGTAATAACATAAAGACATTGAGATTTGGATGATTATGAGTGGTTTTATATCCTTATTTGACTCCTTTGAACGCTTAATGGTAATGATTGGAAAATTATGGGTTAAAATTATAAATTTGGAAAAAAATATGAATAAAGGGTAGTTCGAACGATGTTCAAGTCGTTCAAATGAGAATCAAGCCTCATTTAAAGTAGGGATCGAACAATATCCCATTGCATAACAGCTTTAGGTAGTTCCAAGGTCGTTTAAAGTGGAGATTGAACGCGGTTCGAATGATATGGCTTTCTAGTTCGAACGAGGGGCGAATCTCATTCGAACGAGGCTATTCAAATTTTTAAGTCAGGTTGCCCATGTGAGTTGTCTCGTTCTGGATCGTTGGATGGATGAGTTGTCGAGCTATGGTCTGCCCAATTGAGTGGGGTTTAAGGGAACCTTGGAGTAGGACTCATGGTCTATAGGAGCAAGACTCAGAGTAGTTGTTGAGATTTTGGCAGTTCATTCTCTTTCCTTTTGAGGTGTAGGGTTTCTTTATTATATTTTAGTTGGTATTAGATTTTTTCCGACACATTTATATGTAGGTACATTTGTAGTTTTGGTTCCTAGTACATTGGATATTTAGCTTTATGTTAGATGGTTATTAGTTTATTTTATATCGATTAGATGATGATTTACCTCTATCTATCTATATTTTATCTTTATTTATTATTTACTTTATGTTAAATTCTTTGAATGATATTTAATTTGATGGACTAAAGTATTTTTAATATTTAGGACTAACCACCTTAGATTGGAAATAGAAATTATTATAATGGTTGAAAGTATTAGTTCTATAAAGTTGTTCCTTATTGAATCGTGTAAAGACCTTATTAAATTAAGGTATGCGAGAGCTAATTTTAGTGATTAGTAGACCATATTTTACAACCACCACCATTATTTCGTTGAGGTAATGATTCATGAAACAAATATGTTTGGTGGTAAAATGTGTTACAGAATAACTTTTATTCTACAAATGAATTGGGAATGAGTAGGGGTATCAATGTCATTAAATAGGGGAAATTTAGTAATTAATCATCACTAGGGTTATGGTAAGAGGGGGTACAATGGGATAATATGGGAACAAGTCATCAAAAGTTGATAATGGGGAGTGGGTTTATAGAAATTTGACTTATTAGTAGATAACGATGGACTACCATGATAAGTCACAGCAAGAGCATTTTCCTTGTTACATAAGGGAAAAACAAAAACAACATCAAGGGAACTAAATCATGGGGTTGTCCAGTTCGACACATTCAAGCATCACGAGTAGCCTCTCTGACGTATGCTCATACTCCAAATATAGATCCTAAGATTCTTTCACAATTCTGGCCATGCAATCCGCTTGGATGTTCTTCTATCTGGAGTGTGGATTACCTTGTCTTTGAGTTAACTAGTGAGTTCACAACAGTCTTTAATGATATTAGATAGGGATGTTTCCCTATGTCCTCAGACTCCAAGATTTGGACGGCCTCAAGGCAATCGGTATTGAGGCAGACGCTCTTCCACTTCTCCCTGATGGAAATTTTAAGCCCATGGAAAACACCTTCCAGGTTTTCTGAAAGGGGGCTTGTCGTTCCTCGAATACGTCCAGTGAAGCCAACAATCCACCTTCCTTCTTCATCCAGCACGACACCTCTAAATCTCTAATCCCCCTATTAGTGTCAAAGCTCCCGCCCGTCTGAATAATGTAGGTCCCTACAATTCAAGCACTAGCATTAGTGGGCATACTAGAACTTTCCCCTTCGTGGTTATTAATCTTATTATGAGCTTCAACGATATCGCAGTTAAGTTCAAAAATAAGATTATTAACCATATAAGGGGTAGTGCTAACATTATCAAAAACAAGTTTATTGCGGGTTTTCCAAATTCACCAAAGGAAAAGGATGAAAGTCACATACCGATTGTTATCCGCATTATTCCACACATTTGCAATTACCCAAGAATTAAAATCAGTGAACATACCTTGGCTGTGAATGAGGGGAGAGTTGAGATTTTGCCAAACTTGGTTAGAGAAGGGGCACTCTTTGAATAAGTGCCTGAGATTTTCCCTGCATGAGCATCTTGAATAAGTATTATCTATGGTGAGGCCCCATCTCTCTCTATGGGCATTAGTGAGATGTTTTCCATGAAGGATGGTCCAGAAAAAGTGTTTTAATTTGGGAGGAATACCAAGTTTCCAAATATTCTTCCAAACAATCCAAGGGGAAAGCCTCCTCGCCCACAAATATTGTATTATAGCAATAATGGATAGAAAAATTACCTTTACTGCTAGGTTTCCAATAGGGAATGTCCTTCCTACCCCCTCCCCCACCCCCCCCCCCCACCCATTTAAGGAGATATGTATTAATGGTATCACCCACAACTTTATTGTTGAACCTTTGACGAATCTTATTAAGGTTCCAAGCTCCACTTTCAGTTAAGAGGGTGCTCACATTATCTTCACACATGGGTCTATGGTCACCTCTATCAGCAATAGGTTCATCCTCACACCACCAGTCTTTCATGATGTTAATTTTATTATCCTTCCCCATATTCCATTTGGTGTTCTTTATGAGTACCTCCTTAATTTTAAAAATGCTCCTCCAAATGTGGGAGTTGTTGGTTTTCTTACACCATAGCCTAGGTTTAGGTCAACTTTATTCATGATTTTCCAACCTAATTTAGCAATCAGAGCTTTATTATTATCATGGGCATTTCTAATATCCCACCCACCCCTATCTTTGGGCCTACAGACCTTATCCTAGCTAACCAGATGGATCTTCGTATTACTCTCGTTACTTCCCCACATAAAGTTTCTATTATTCGGATCAAGTGTATCACAATTTTTCTTAGGGAAGAGAGATGTTTTCATATTATACGTAGGGATCATGGAATTAACTGACTAAACAAGGGTGGTTCTACCCACAAAGGATAGAAACTTATATTTCCACCCCGTAAGCTTCTTTTGAATTTTATTAACAACATTTTTAAGATATGCATTATTTTACCTACTGTGAACAAGATTAACCCCAGGTAGGTTCCCATATTCTCAGTGAGACACATCCCAAATTTATTACTAAGATCAACTTCTTTATGTCTATGGATATTAGGCTAGACAAAAAAAAATTGATTTAGATTACCTAACTCTCTGACCCGAAAAATAGCAAAACTCATCAAGTGTGTCCAAAACAGTCTCATAAGAAGTAGTCGTCGTGTAAGAAAATAGAATGAGAACGTTCGCAAAGAAGAGGTGCGAGATACAAGGGACATTAGGGGGAGTTTTAATTCCCTTCCACTTACCCTTCCCCATTTTGTCAAAGATACTAGCGGAGAGGTATTCCATACACATCACTAATAAGTATGGAGACATCGGTTCACCTTTTCTGAGCCCCTTCGTGGGGGTAAAACTAAGAAGCGGGTAGCCATTCCAAAGTATAGCGGTGGAGGTACTTCTCACACAACTCATAACCAACTTACTAAAGACACTCTCCACATTGAACCACATAAGGACTTCCTCGAGGTAGTCCCATCTAACTTTGTCATAGGCTTTCTCAAGGTCAATTTGAAGGATAACCCCACCAACCTTACATTTGTTCTTCATAAGAGAGCGTATAATTTCCTGTGTAACTATGATGTTATGAGAGGTTTGTCTACAAGAAAGGAAATATAAGAAAGCATGATTTCCTGGGTAAGTTACCCAACCTTTCCTTTTTTCTTCATACTCTTTTAGTATGTCATATATTTTTTCATATATGACATAATATCATACATTAGGAAATATATATCAGATATTATGTCATATATGACTCTCAGATAAGAAACATTTTTCCATTTCATGCATAATAGATCTTAAAAAGGCAAGTATTTTTCCATCGCGAACATGACATGACAGATAGATCTCACTCATCTTTCATAAAAGTTTGTTATATAGTTAAGATTTTTTCATCTTCTTAAAATAGTATGGGTAACGTTAAAAAAAATTAGTTAACATTCACAATCGAGGTAAGTATTCTAGAAGAAAGGTTAAAATTATTTTTCATGTTGGAACAAATAAAAACAAGTTAAATAACCAGGTATGAAATAGCGAAGTTTTATAAATGAAGAATATGATGAGAATGGTAAGAGAAGTTTATAATTATAGGTTATCTAATAATTCTATTATATGAACCATATATAAATATTATTTGTTCCACTACTAATTTTGAATGCATCAGAGCCTATGTGATGAATTCTTGATGTAGTTACTAGACAAATTATTACATTTTGTAGAGGCCCAGTGTCTTGGGATAAATCAGAGTCTCGTGTCACCGAAAAATGGACACCGATGATCTTATTTTAGCATATGTGTTATCTACTGATACAAAGAAGTCTTTTAATCTAACAAAGTTATTGAATTTTTTTTCCTAGAGTATACTCGACCAGTATTACGCATTTTTAAAAGAAGGAGGGATCTTTGGAATGCTAGGTAGTATAGACTTTATGCACTCGGTGTGGAATACTTGTCAAGAATTATCCTAAAGTTATTGTGTCTTATGACTTATGGTTTTGGCGATTTAGTTTTTGAATGTTGTCTTGATTTCATGCAGATGCCCCCATATAATTTCCATGTCAACGGTCCTATATTTTAATATGGGGTACATCTTGGAAGACAGGATACATTCGATATGTGCAAGCCTAATTCAACCTTTTAAAAGAGAAGAATCTATATGTAAAAATTATATTCCCAAGAGCAAAAGGGTTTATATCAGGATGTTGAGCGATATTTCAAGTGACTGCAATTAAGTTTTACTTTCATATGTGAACCAACAAAGCTTATTAAAAAATAAAAACTTTCAATTATCACACTCAAAAGGCTCAATTCCATGAGTTCCTTACTGACCAGTTTGTGGCAAAACCTTGTCTGTATAATTGAATCCAAAATCATATCTTGAACTAAAGACTCAATAATAAGATTAACCAATAAATTACAACCAAAGGTATGCATCATTGATTTAATAGGTAAAAGGGTATTTTGCTAAAATTTCTCTCAGAGAACCAGTACACTTCACATGAATGTTGCACTAATATTTTAGTAAAATAATTTTTAATTGGACTAAGACAAATTTTCCACGTTAAATATAAATTTTCCATGATTATATGATTTTTTAGAAATTAATTTGAATTTTCTTTAATTCAAACGAATTTTTTTAAATTCATTTAGGCTAGTGAAATTATTTATCAAAATATGTTAATGGTCTTAACCTAGTTTGTTATATCTCATTTTATTTTAGTCATTTGATTGGAAGTCACATGGATTATGGGATTTTTTGGTGTACAAGGAACATCTTGATGTAACTCCCTTTTCCTTTATAATGAAATAAAGTTTATGCTCCATTCATTGTTGTCTTAGTAAAATTCTTCCAGTTTCCTTTTCTCGACAAGTACTTATATTCGACCACCTATTTTTTGGTTTAATTCAAGATTAACATATGTGGTTGCAGTCCAAAGTGATTCCAAGAGAGAACTAATCAGTTGTACGACATTGGGCACAATGAGATTGATGAAGATGAGCTTGAGGAGCTACTCAGCCTAGATACATCTATTCAGGTCAAGTAATCATATTTAAGCATGCATGGTCTTATCCATCGGGCAGTTGCAAACAATTCTTCTTACCATGACATGATTTTGAATCTTCAACAGAGCCACAAGGAGTCAGTAACAAGTCTTTATACCGACTACAAAAATAAATTATCTAACCTGCGAAAGAGCAGTGATTTTGACTAAAAATTTCTTTCCTTGTCATCATCTTACTTTAAGAAAAGTATATTCTTAAAGTTGAGCTGAAAAGTGAAAGAGAGGTCACCAAAATGCTTTAGCAAGAGAATAACTCCTTACGTGTTGAGCTTGAAGGTTCTAAGCAGTCCGTTCTTATCGAATAAAATGAGCATATTTTATTTTTAGGATACGAGAATGCTCTCATGATGGAGGAGTTAAAGAAAATAAAGAACTCCAAAGGCCAGTCTTCTCAGGAGCGATAGAGGATCATGCAGCAAGTGGGTGAAGAGAGGACCAAGAAAAATTTATCATACCAAGTTGCTACCATAAAGTACCAATTATACACAATTAACAAGCTGAATGAGAGGGTGGATTGACTCACATATCAATTCCATAAATAGCCTCGTACTGTCTTGATGGATGGTTACGATGAGGCTCTAAACACATTATAACAAAACTTGACCATGCTATCAAGTTTGGTTATAAATAAGGTTGGCTCAACACCCTTACTATAATGAAGGTTCCCAAAGATAATGAAGATTCTCAAGTTTGATGTTAATGGATTCCCCCAGGTGTCATCCTAGTGAGTTTGATTAGAAAATACCTCGAGGATTACGCCATACATGGAGATGATGAACTTTACATACCTCTATATTTTATGGATATGGAAATTTCTAATAACCAACCAAGACTTAGAGATTTAAGGATGACCATTACCCCTTATGTATTAGATGTACCACCAGCTGGTTTTGCGAATGTACCAAGTGACTAACCTCATCATCATTGATAACTTGTATTATGTTTTCTTTATAAAAACCTTTCATAAGTCATAATGGAATTTTATATCCTTCTTTCCTTCATGCTTATTTATTTAATGTTAGTTATTTAAAAACAATTTGCTAGTAGTTTAGTCTTATGATTATATGGTCCACCATTATCTAACTAATCTACCTTCTACCTTACCAGTTACCAATGTTGGAAAAACCTGGGTTATTCGATCATAGTTTTTATTGATGTTTATACCATCTTAATGGTCATATGAGTGGACTTTGTTGTTATGACTAAGTTTTAATGTTAGTTACCAAATATGACCAAATGTTTTAGGACATGTCCTCACATTTAGGCAATTATGGTCAGATCTTATCGTCTATATGACTAAAACGGATTTCCTAAATTTGGTAAACTTGTTTTTCTTTGTCTGCCCTAGGGCGTGAAACCATACATAAAGTTTAAACTTCTTGTTTTTTACATTATGGGGTCAAATATGAAGTTTAAAACTTCTTATTCGTGACCTTATGGAGTTATACACGAAGTTTTTATTGTTATTTTGGTATATTTCACGTGATTAATATGTCTTCGGCTTTGATTTTTTTTATCTTTTTAGCACATCTCCCCAAACCGATGAAAAAAACATAAAAGAGATTATAGAAATCATGAGGAATCAACAAATTTATTGATTACTAAAATAGGGTTATAAGGAAATGAAAATAACTTTTTCACTCCTGGAAGTTTCATCACTGGACCCTATCCTCTAGAAGGAATTGTTTCTATTTCTTCTACAGCCTACCCTTTGACCGACACTGCCTCTTTCTGCGGATCCAATGTTTCAATCTGGTAGGTCATGGTCAGTTTCTTTTGTTCCTCATATTCAGCTAAAATATAGTAGCAATATCTAGCTTCAACCTAGTTCCCTTTAACCACTTCGACCCTATAATGAGTAGGGAACTTCAAACATTAGTGCATAGTAGAAGGTATTGTTTTGAACTTCTTCAACCCTACTCTATTGAAGATAATAATGTACCCTGAGTTGATATTCATCAAGTTTGCTTTAAACATGGGAGCTTTAAGTTTTCTTTCTCGTATCCCCAAACCTCTGAAGTAATTATAGAATAAAACGTCGATCGAACTGCCATTATCAACTAAAACCCTTGCCTCCTTACCTTCATGTACCATTATTATGAAAATTAGGGGTCGTTATGAGGGTAAAGCACTCCTAATAGATCTTCTTTGGAGAAATCGACCATTAAACGATCTTCTTTTTACCTTTCATGGATGAGTATCTACATCGCTGGTCAGGTTGATCTACCTAATATAAGTACAAGCCTTTGCCTCATTGAGGTAGGCTTTCCTCTCTTTTAGATCATCCCCTCTGCCAGTATTACCTCCTGTAATAAAGTTGTAATTGAAAAAGATTATATTTACCGCACGCACGGGTTCTTTGGACCTTTTGGGAAGATTCGAGTTATCTTTGGAATCATCATATCTCTCTATTTTGTGACATCTCCTTTTCTATAAGGAGATTCTGACCATTTCCTAGATTATCGATTTTCCCTTTGATTTGCTCGGCCAACGCTCTCCATAAATTTTGACAGTTTGCCTCTTCGAATCAGGTTCTCTATCTCGTTCTTCAAGGTTAAATAGTTATCAGTGTTGTGGTTGTGTTATTTATGGAACTCGTAGTACTTACTATTAGCTCTTCGATTTGGAGGATATGTCTGCTTTTCAGGTCATTTCAGGTCTTTTCTCTCACGAATATCTTCTAGGATATGGTGAATACCAACGGTTAGATAAGTGTATTCGTCATACCTCTTCGGCTTCTTCATCTTTCTATCTTTCTGCTCTTTTTTCTCCCAGCTCTTGTTGGCATTGGCCTTGGACGTTTTCTACCCTTTAGCAGCCATAGCTTCCTCTACATTCATAATTTTGCCCATTTTCTCCAGTAATTCAGTCATAGTCCTATATTGCTCCTTATCCAATGCATAATACAACTTCTAGGGTAGCAGTTCACTTACTAACGTGGTAATTATTGTATTCTCATCATACTCAATTACTTTCAGCTTTTCACTATTAAAGAAGGTGATGTATTCACGAGTAGTCTCGTCAATTTTTTGGTGAACAATTAGCAGATGGGACACCCTTTTACTAGAGTTGGATCCAAAATAAAAATTATTGATGAAGAGGTCGACCAGATGTTGAAAGTTAGATATTTACCCTCATGAAAGATTATTGTACTAGATATGCATCGACCTAGTGATAGTACCAAAGAATGATCGATAATGAATCTCATCTGGAATTGAGTAGATGCCAGCATCACACTAGTATTGTTCCATATGCAACACTGGGTCAGTTTTACCATTATACTTTGGAGTTACCTCAGGTGTCTTGAACTTAGCAGGTGTGGAATAATCCACAATAGATGGTGTGAATGGAGATCCTTTAAAGAAACCTATATGTAAGGGATTCATTTATTTGGCCATTTTCCCAAGAGATTCTCTAGTCGTTAAGTTGATCCCTTCCAGGGTTGGTCAGCCTACTCAAAATTAACTATAACCGTCTTAGCTACTCGACCACTATTATGAGCTAAACTCTCATCCTAGGAAGTTTTCTTGACTTGTACCGACCCCCGTATGCTCATTCTTAACCTGGTCATACCTTCTCAACGTCCCCTAGGACCTCTAGGTTCTCTGTGATATTATCCTCTCGTTGCTCGTGGGCCTCGATGGTTAAATTTGGAACCTCTGCTTAGTGTTTTCTATACGCTTGGCTTCTCCACATAGAATGAATGCTCGTCATAATAATCAGTTTTCCTGAGGGATGAGGTGTGCCCTGGGAGATATGACCTATCATTTTGTGATCCAGATTGTTTAGATCTACTTCTTTCATTTTGTCAACCCAAATTCAACCTCATATGGTTCTTTAGGGCTCGTTAGTGGTAGGCTCGTGGTCTGTATCTGTAGAGGATAGGAGGCAACATCTCACCCCTCATATCAGGGGGTTCTCTCTCATCTGAGCAAATAAGATCTTCTCTGAGTCAGTATTGACCATATTAAAGTGTCTGCTTAAGTTTTCTCATCATTTCTTCCATTGCCTCTTGACCTATGACAATGCTCATTAGAATTGCTTGTAGATCCCCCATACTAACAAGTGTTGAGGGTGGAAATGTTTCATTCGCACAACTACTTTTTATATTATCTTCCATTTCCATATTTGACTGGTGTTTAAAAGGAATTGTTTTAGGATTGTGAATATGAGATTGGAGGAAATAAAAAATTCTTGTTAAAAGTTTACCGCATACGGTGCTAGTATGGTATCGTCTAAATATGGTACATAGATTTTATGGCTCTTAGTTTATTGACATCAATAATAAACTATAACAAATGAAAAGATTAATGACTAAGATTTGAGAAAGGTGATAGATTGAGATTATCATGATTCCGCCCAATGAGGTGCCTACGTACACAGGTGCGGTGCTTTCTATATGAAAGAAGGGGTACATGAACTCAAGAATCTTCCTAGGGTTTTAGATGCCTCTGTTGTGTGTCATTGAGTGCAATTTATATATATATATATATACATTGATATTGAGATTGAGATTGAGAGAGAGAGAGAGAGAGAGAGAGAGAGAGAGAGAGAGAAATAAAGAAGTGGAAGAGGTGGATTGCCATTATAAATTAGGAAATTACACCTTTCTACATTTTAGGGGGAAAACTCGCAACAAGGTGAAAGGACTAATCCACATGTGGGTATTGAGAACTATACATATCCCCACATGTGTGTTTGGAAAGTAACAATATTAAGTTACTTTAGTCGGCCATTCATCCGACCAAGAAAGATACCAAGCCGACCAATAATAATATTGAGCCGACTACATTCAGGTGGCAAGATAGTCTTCTTCTGATGATACGTGTCACAATAACATTGATCCACGTCACGTTTCATATTTATGGTGTAACAATATTGATTGCGTATAATGTAAGTTATACACATTATTAATTACAAGTGGAATAGGGGTTGTTAGGTGATTGATAGTTTGTTTTTTTGAAAAATGATTAAATATCTTGATCTCCTAATTCATTTAAATACGTATGGTTGTAGTACTAAACTAAACATCCCCCCAATATTTTTTTGTAGCAACTTCCCTTTGGAAGGTTAGGAAGATTGCTTCCATTTTAGTATTGTTGAGCTCCATTTGACTTTGGTCAAATCTCAGACCCAAGATTACCTCAATGTGCTTTTCTACAGCTCTGATTTCTCTTTCCAATGGTCTTAGTTGGGCATAAAATGGACGTATGGCTTATATTTTATGATCGTTTTCCAAAAATCTACCTTTGGATTGATTATAGGCACCCCCTCGCCTATGCCTATAGGTAGATGGTACCTTACTTGGCCGCTAATTTTGGAACCTAGGACTGTAAGTAGGCCAAGTCCTATGCCGAATCGCAGACCCCGCAGGAGTAGCTTGGTCTTTTAGCCTTTTAAGGTCTCCAATTTAAGAAAACCCGAACCTAATTGATTCAGAACTTGGGCCAAAGAAATTAATACGTCACTTTTCAAAACACTCTCTCCAACATTCTATTACCTCACTCACACCTCACCTTCCACCATCATTACATCACTAATCACAATCAAGCTATATTTCTCCCAAAATCATATTTCAAGTTACTTGAAAATTTACATTCTATCCATCTAAGACTATTAATTTAGTGTTATTTCTTACACTTTACTAGTTTTATCATAGCTTCCTATTTAATGTCTATTTTGTCACCTCTAATCACCTTTTTTATTATCTATATACTAAAAAACAATTTTTTATAAAATTTAAAAACCCCAAAAAAAGGGTTTAATTCATAAACCCTAAAGTAGAGTTTTCTTACAGTTCTTTACACTTTCACCACTTGGGCACATTTTTCCACAAATCAAAATATAAAACTCTAATTTTGGACTTACGGGTTAAATCCTACCCCTATATTGTTTTTTTACTATATGGAATTTGATGTCTTTCTAGCTACGTAAGCTTCCCGGGTTTCTTTGGGATTCGAGTCCTCTTTTTCCTCATTTTTCACATTTTTGTCATTTTTTTTGTTAGCATTTTTGTATACATTTGTGCTTATTTTTAGTGAATCGTGATCTGGTACACCACTCACATATTAAATATTATATTTCCTTTTTTTAGTTATAAGTCTTTGAATGATTCATTCCAATATTTCCCATGATGCGGATATGATGAGTTCACTCCTTATGTATATAAACACTTTTCACCCCACATACACTATATACATTTTTTATAACAAGGGATAATGATTGTATTTCCTATGAGAGACCGAAAGAATAGAATGGGTTCCTAACACCTTCTCATTTTGTAACTTAGACCTTGGACCCGTGATCTATTTTGTTGCATAAGTTAGTCTTTTAATGTCTTTTCTCCAAGGATGACTATATCATTTGCTTGTTTTGAGTAAAATAGGTTGGCGACTCCATTTTCTATATTGTTACCCCATTAATGATGGCCTCTTTATGTTCGTGGGAGCTCGTGAATGCAACAAGAGTGGCAAAATTGGAGTTTTCCTCTTTGAAGCCGTTTTTCACACGAGATCGCTCTTCGAGGCGTACTTGAGATCTTGGATGGCCACAATAGAGACTGTGATGGGGAGGTTATTTTTAGATGACTAGACTCTATTATAAATGGGCTTTCTTTTTCCTTTTTCATTTTCTTATTTTTTTTCTACGTGCTTATATATGTCTCCACTTGTATATTCTTCTTTTTATTCTCATGATCACATGTTATATATGCCATGCTCATGTCACACTATCTATGTATATTATTTTCTTTGTCATGCTCATTTTTTTCATCACATGTATAGACCATGTTTTCTATCACATGCTTTATGCTTACTTCACTTGTATATATCTCACACTTCACATTCACTTGTATATATCTTCCACATGTCACTCTACTTATTCACGTGAGTCACTTACTCCATGTCAATTGAAGATACCCATGTTTATTCCCACCTATATATATTAACATGCTTCACATCACTCATATTTAACCCATGAAACTTGCACACACTTCCACCTTACTCTTACTTGAACAAACTTCCACGCTATTTCCACTTATACATATCACCATGTTACTCTCACTTCATTCATCTCACTTGTGTATATCCACATGTTTCACACCTTGTACATATCAATACGCTTTTTCCATTTGTACACAGTTCATGCTTCGTGTTACTTGTACATATTTACTCACTTTAATCTCCTTATATGACTAGATATTTTTCACATGTATCCTATGTATATTCATATGTTTTACTCCATGCCTGGTAGTTATACATGTTCCTCTTAGCATACATAAAAAACTTGGCAAAAAAATACCAATTAAGACTCATGCATTTCACACACTAGTTCACATGAGCACTATATTTTGTTCCCTAGCGGGGGGTCACTTCGTGATGGGTTTTCAATTTTGTGGGGTGCAGTTAACCTAAGCGATATGACTTCAATCTTCCTTTGGCCAAGTACCTTCGACATATATCTAACAGTTCCCCAGCATCGTACCACTTGACTGAACTCACGACGAGAGGTATATAACAAGGAATTTATTCACGTACTTGTTATATACCTACGTCATTCTTTCTTGACTTTAATAAAGAAGTCAATTTCCCCCACGACGAGAGGTATATAACAAGGAATTTATTCACGTACATCGAGTATATGGAATTCACTCTTACACATACCATCAGCATGAGGTATATCGTGAGGAAATTCATGTATACTCACGTATATCATATAATTTTTCCACATGTACTAATGAATGATTATCCTTACAGGACAGAGGTATATCATGGAAGTTATGCCAGGGGGAACCCTTACACTAACCTCCCATGCGTAAACTTCATATAGGTGTTTGTCATAGGACACTCATACCTAGTTTTTCAATTTTAACGCGAAACTCTGTCGAAATTTCTGGTCATCTTACTACCCAAGTTTTGTACCACTTTGCCAATTTTAAAATAGGACCCTTCTCATGAGTTTATAAATAAGTCAAACCTTGTCTTGCATCGCGTATTCCATCCTTTCCTAGACTCATGTCCTATCCAACATTTCATTGACACCGTAGGCGGAACATAATACAAGTGAAACCTAATAATAATAACTGCATTGGGGGTTCTTCCTTCCTCCTTTTTTGAAAAATACCAAAACATTTTCTACCTTTTTAAAAAAACAATATATATATATATATATATATATATATATATATATATATATATATATATATATATATATATATATATATATATATATATATATATATATATATATATATATATATAGAGAGAGAGAGAGAGAGAGAGAGAGAGAGGCAGGCTCCTGTGCACACTAAGTTTGCACATTACCTTTTAAAAGTAGGCAAACTTAGTGCTGGCGCACACCAATTTTTTTATGTGATATTTAAACATTTCAAGGAACCCATATAAAAAAAATCATCTCAAAAAAACTTTTTTTGCTATTTTTAAAAAATCGGTCAAACTTTCGCAGTTTTTAAAGGGCTTAAAAACTGCGAAAGTTTGACCGATTTTTTAAAAATAGCAAAAAAAGTTTTTTTGAGCTGATTTTTTTTATATGGGTTCCTTGAAATGTTTAAATATCACACAAAAAAAATCAACTCAAAAATATTTTTTTTACTACTTTTAAAAGGTAATGTGCAAACTTAGTGTGCACAGGAGCCTGCCTATATATATATATATTCAAAAGATGAAAATAAAATTTTATCTCCCACTAAGGTGTGACCACACTCCATGGTCTATCTCCCTGTTGACTCAAATACGCCAACAAGCCACATCGGAGTTCAACACCCTCATCGTCCACTTCAGTGATAATGGAATGATCTTATTAAATAAAACCATAATCAAAATGCCAATGTTCATCTGGACCTAATGATAGTACTTACTCAACTCAATGTGAAGATAGACAGTCTTCAAGCCGATGTCCAATAGATACAGAGAAATAGAAGACAGATTCCTGAGGTTCCCAAACCAAATATTTCCTTCCACTATGTTGGGGGACCACAAAGTCCTAAGTCCATGTGTGCTGTAAATTAATATCAACAATCTCCTCATCATTTATGTGTTCCTCTTGTCAACAGATCGCCACCTGCTCATCTGTAAATACCATACCTTGCTCAACCAGGAGCTAATCTGATAGCACTTATCAATCCCAAGGATGAATAATTCGATTGGGGCAAAGAATACCTCAGACTACTTTCCAATTAGTTTGACCAGGTCAGTATTTTAACGAACTACGTGGATTACACACACATGTCCCAGTATCCGAAGGTTAGGTTATCAAAAACATTCAAGATGCTTGATATAGAGAAGTTTAGAGATACAGTACCTCCCATCGTGTGTCTTGGGAACGACCACCATTCTATTAGCCTACTTGGTGCTACTGAAGAAATCACAGCTCATATGTTTTAACAGACTCAAGTAAAGCGCCCTCCGCTGGTTCCTGTCCCTAGAGGAATCCCAGATTCGCGGTTGGGAGGATGTAGTAAGGGAATTAATGACTCATTACAAGTATAATGAAGATTTTCATATAAGTTGTCAACATATTAAACTGCTTAACAAAAATCCTAGAGAATCTATTAGTAATTTCATCAGTAGGTGGACAGAGCAAGCCACTAACATGACTAACCATCTATTATAGGAGGCACAGGAGAGTGTTATGAAGAAGAATTTTCTGTCGCATATTATGACTTGTATAGAAAGACAGTATTACCCTCATTTATAATCCCTTTAGGAGGCTGGAGTTGAGATTGAAGAGAATGCCCATAATCAGGAGGTTAAATATGAATCAAAGAATTGGAAAGGATAGTTTACCCCTCACAAGTATGATAAGCCAGATGCTATTATTATCTTATCCATCAATAACATCTCTCGATCGGCCACCTCACCACCTCATAGGAACCACAAGCCCACCCCTTTGCCACTCAGAAGGAATACACCGATCTCCGTGATCCCCTCTCAAAAGTCTATCAAGATATCTCGTGCTAAAATCTCATCAAGCCTTTAGACACTCGTTCGTTACCCAATCAACTTCCCTATAACTTCAGACATGACGTTCGTGTAATTTTCACCAAATCTCATCAGTGCTTCTACTTGACGAATGTTATCCAAGGCCTCATAGACCAGGCCTTATCTCTCCTCTAATAAATACTAAGCCAAACACCACCCAAAACCTTTAGCAATGTATCATGTCGTTACAAATGCCATTCTTACCTATGAAGACTCGGATTTTGACCCATCTGCTAGAATCCAACCCATCAATAAACATGTTCTTCTAAAACCTCACTCAAATCACTTAACCCCTCCAAATTTTCCCATTTTTCCTCCTACACCCTCAAAATTCTCTTGATCAAGCTCTTTCCATCATGATGTGAGTATGTATCATTATCTGAACCCGCTTAGAAATAAAGAATATGGAGTTTCCAGTTGTCTTAGAATAGCATAGAAGCTTTGCAATGAAATTTCTATATGAAATGACTATAAAAGAAAGTATTTGTGAGAATATCAGTGATGTGTAAACAGAAGCACAGAAGTGGGTCCATTAATCTAACGATTGGTTTCTGCCTCTGAAAGAACTCAGTTTAGGAAACATAGTCCAACTTCTGTCAAAAGAATGTGCCAAGAGGAAGGAGATATATAAGGCTTTCGAGATATTTACGATGCTGAAACTCAAAGGTTATTTGGTACTTTCTTTTCAACACTTCGTTGTTTCCTGGGAACACTTTTACGATGAAGTGGTTGAGGTTCAAGAATGCATCAACTATTCTTGGAAAAACAATATTGGCTACATGACGTGGAGATAACTCTGATAGCTGAGATGGTGAACCTGACATTAAAAACAAGCTGAAATCGAGATTTGAAATCTTTTTTGAAGATAAGTTTACTTGGAGTAAAGTCCCAAAGCATGAGGTGACACCCTTGACTATAAATTCTGCCAACTTAAACTCTTCAAGCCCTAAGATCACTTAAAGAACTAAAAACACCGACAACGATGAATTTTTTGTCTTCCATACATTAGGAATGGATCTTTGCATAATTCATGCTAAAGAGGAGTCATCAGACCCATCTATAGAGATCATCTTGCTAATAAATATATCCTCAACTAGCGAAGCATCCCAGTAAGCCCAACTTTGCCCATTCAAAATCCTATTATCTTCCTCCAAGAGAATGAACCCAAACCTATCTTTTCCATTTCTATTGCATAGATGAATGTAAACGAGGTCTCCTTTGATGAGGTTCTCAATGTTCTATTTTTGCAAGACATTGCTAACGAAATAAATGAAGATTTTGAGTATCTGGATGTGTATGATATTAATTGCGTTGATTCTAATAAAATAATATATGAAGATGATCTATAAATGAAAATTTCTTAACTAACATCAATAAGCAAAAAATTAAACAACATAATCATGTTCAAAGTAATGATGATGAGACTCTCCTTATTAATATTGACTCTAGTAGCTCTTTGCGTCTCACAGTGATATGCCTAGCATCGACCAAAATATTGTACAATATGAGATCCCAAGTTATCCAGAACGCAAGTGTGTCAAGAAAACATTGAGAAAAATCTGGCCCAAATGGTCCCTCAAAGTTAAAGATTAAGTTGTCAAAATTTTGAATGTGGGTTTCATCCGCGTGGTCAAATTTCTGACTTTTCTCGACAACATCATCCCTGTGCCAAATCAAGAGGTAAAGTCTGCATATGCATCGACTATTGAGATATGAATATAGCTTATCCAAAGGATGATTACCCTTTGCCTAACATCGACATGATCATCGAAAATACTTCCAATCATGCTCTCAAGTCATTCGTCAATGGATTTGTGGGGTAAAAATAGATGATGTTTCATCCCGACCACTAAGAGAAGACTGCTTTCATCACCGCATGGGGTCCCTTTTTCTATATGGTCATGACTTTTGGTCTCAAAAATATCGAGGCTACATATTAAAGAGCTGCTACCACCATTCTGCATGATGTTATCCACAAATAGGTTGAGTTTTATAATGACACTATTATCATCAAGTAAAGACTCGAGAAGATCATATTCCTGCCTTGAAAAAATTCTTTGAGTGACTACAGAAATACCAAAAGTGCTTAAATCCGTATAAGTGTGTCTTTAATGTTACAAAAGATAAGATCCTTGGCTTCATAGTTAGTGAAAAAATGGATCAAAATTGACCCTTCTAAACTCAAAGTAATCCTCAAAATGCCACATCCATGAATATAGAAGGAAGTTCACGCTTTCTTAGGATAGATACATTACATTAGCAGATTCATCAACCAGATCACTTGTAACACCCCGTGTTTTTTTTTAATTTATCAAATTAATTGGAATATTCAAAAAAAATTGAATTTTAAAAATTTTATTGGTTAAATATGTTGGTTATGATTTTAGAAGAATAAAACTTCCAGCGTAATCGAAATCGAATTTAAAATGAAGTTTTTGTGAGAGTTTTAAATTAGCTTTTTTTAAAAAAAGGAAAAACCATTTGTCACGGATTTAGTCCGTGACTAATAAAAAAATTGATTTTTAGTTAAATGGTATTAAATGAAGGAGAAGAGAAGTGGCGGCGTACCTGTTTGATCGATCGATTGACCTAGGGAGTCGATCGATCGACCCCGACAGAAATTGTGTGCTGCAAGCTATTTTTAATTACAGTTTGTTTAGGATTAGGACTCCTAATCCCTATATAACCTTGTTAATCCATAGGGGGACTTCTCATAATCACTTTTTCTTAAGTTTTTCACCAAAGAACACTTCCAAATAACTTTCCTTTCAACCATAATTATCAGCCTCCAACACAATCAAATTTTTGTCACAAGTTTTGGGAGGCTTAATTAGGGCTTAATCAAGATTGATTTGAACACTTCTTTGATAATTTTTTGAGAGGAATCCAGATTTCTAATCATATTTTCAACACGATGTTCACAGACATGAATACTCTATTCTTTTCCTTTAGTATTATGTGTTTTAAGTTTCGCGTAAACACTTGATTACATATTTTCTTAAAAGAAAGTAGTGACTTAATTAGAAAAAGTGAACACTAATTATGGGACTATTTTTAATAAATCATTTAATCAGAATAACATTCATAACCCTTGGGTACGTAGGATTGATGAGTGGATTTTGGGTTTTATTGCTGTAGGTTGCATGTAGAAAAATCCTAGTTTTAAAATAAATAATTTTGGGGTGCGTATAACTCACGTAATCTATGTAGAGATAATGAAATTTAAATTTTGTTGTATTAATGATGAAATAGCGGTATATTTTAGTTAAAATAATTAAATGCGATTAGTTGGGTATTTTGACGTTCAGATAATTAAATTGAGATTTAATGGATTGGACTATCATGCGTAGTTTGGAACTTTGATTTATTATGCATATTTGTGTGACTTGTTGGTATTATTAAATATCATTGTGACGATGGGTTGTTGGGTATTATTGATATCCCTATATTTTAGAATGCCTTCTAAAAATGGGACTAGTGAGGGTAGATTATTACGACTTTATTATGTCGGGGGTGGGCTGATTTTTGGTACTTTTTCATCGTTATGCTAGCCTAAGCATGAGACTAGGTCGAAGTTTAGGTTAAAAATTCTTCCTATACATAGGGTAGGACGTATTGATAACTTGGGGGCCCTTAGGTATGGGAAAGGGGTATTTTGAGGATCTCACATCGATAAAAGGGTGGGGTAATTTGAAATTATAAATTGAGAAAATTGAGAATTAATATCTAAGATAATAAGACCGATATTAAAATATATTGGCGACAAAATCAGCGAGGGCTGTCAGTTTAAATGGGTCAGCTGGCATTTTATGTCGTGTCGTGGGTGGAACCTCGTCAATCAGCGAGGGCCGACAGTTTAAACGGGCTAGCCGGCATTTTGAAGAGGGGATGTGTATTTTGGTGGAGAAAATCACCCGAGGCGGGAGGACCGCCATAATAAATTGAGGATATAAGAAAAGTAGGTAATTTAATTAAATTAACATCGTGGGACTTGGGAATTTAAAAATTATATTGGTGTGCCTTTTTAAATGGGAAATTCCTTCGGGTAGTTAGTGATTTATATTTATCACGTTTAATTATCTCGTCTAATTTAAAATACTCTATTGTGAGATTTATTGCGTATAATGCTACTGTTTGGATTCAAGGATCCTATTTGAGGGGAGTAGTGTGTATTCTTGCTCGGAACTTTGGCCCTGACCCATGCATTGACTAATCATTTTTAGGATAAGATTTGGAGAAGCTGCATAGGATTATGTTATCATTTGTAGGTGCAGCTGGAGTTATTTATTTTTATAGCATAGTTAGTTAGACTTTTCCTTCCAGTCGTATTTAATTATGAGACTTCAATGGAGTTTTATTGGGCCACTCGGTTCCAAAGTTGTTCAGAGGATTTATGTTGGATTATTCAGATCTTTATTATTCAGATTTTATTTAATCATTATTGGAAATTGAATTTATTTGGAGTTCTAGCATGTGATGGATCTTTATCGCGCAGTTGGTTGTTATCCATTGAGATTGATTCAATTATTTATCTTATGGACTGATTTATTTATGTCTCATATCTGTCTCATGCTAAGAATAGCATTTATTTAGTTCACGTCCGGCATAGTTCGGCGGCTGTGCCTGGCCACCCCGTCAGTCGGATTTTGCGGGTTGTGACAGATGGTATCAGTGTATGGTCTTAGGTCTCATAGGTTATGAGTCCATTTAGCTTCTGCATTGGCGAACTTTGATTTCCTTTGTTGGTTCGTACTTCTTAAAGTAGAGGGTCTATTATACGTGTTAGATGTGTTTCTTGGAGATGTGAAGCTTTGTGCTATGAACGTCATAGTCATTGAGTTTAGAATTAGTAAGCTTAATGTGAGGATTCTTAAAATGGATTTTGGAGACGAGAATTATTTTAGAGATTTTAGTACATATGTTAGGTATCGTATGTATATATTTTTAATGTTGAGATTTAATTTAAGGACGTTAGCATTTTGATGACTTTCAAATATAGGATCGAGTGGGGGATTTGTGAGAGCGTGTGGTACGCCGTTATTTTCATAGTTATGCGTATGCATATAGGCAATATATATATTATTTTTATGTTCGTGGGGTAGGTTCCCGTAGGATTGGGTGTATGGGCACCCAATTATGGCATTCTACGGGTAGGCATATGTGAGCCTTATTTCCTTTTGCGAGATTTACGCGTTTATGTGTATGCTTCGTCTAATTTCGAGGACAAAATTCTTTGTTAGTGGGGAAGTATGTAACACCCGGTGTTTTTATTTTTTGATTTAACTAATTAATTGGAATATTCAAAAAAAAAAGAATTTTGAAATTTTTATTAGTTAAATATGTTGGTTATGATTTTAGAAGAATAAAACTTCAAGTGTAATCGAAATCGGATTTAAAAAAAAGTTTTTATGAGAGTTTTAAATTAGCTTTTTTTTTTAAAAAAAAAAAGGAAACCCCGTTTGTCATGGATTTAGTCCGTGACTAATAAAATAATTGATTTTTAGTTAAATGGTATTAAATGAAGGAGAAGGGAAGTGGCGGCGTACTTGTTCGATCGATCGATCGACCCCGGCAGAAATCGTGCGCTGCAAGCTGTTTTTAATTTGAGTTTGTTTAGGATTAGGACTCCTAATCCCTATATAACCTTGTTAATCCATAGGGGGGCTTCTCATAATCACTTTTTCTCAACTTTTTCACCAGAGAACACTTCCAAATAACTTTCCTCTCAACCATAATCATCAACCTCCAACACAATCATGTTTTTGTCGCAAGTTTTGGGAGGCTTAATTGGGGCTTAATCAAGATTGATTCAAGAACACTTCTTTGATAATTTTTTGAGAGGAATCCAAATTTCTAATCAGATGTTCAACACGATCTTCACAGGAATAAATACTCTATTCTTTTCCTTTAGTAATATGCGTTTTAAGTTTCGCGTAAACACTTAATTACATGTTTTCTTAAAAGAAAGTAGTGACTTAATTAGGAAAAGTGGACACTAATTATGGGACTATTTTTAATAAATCTTTTAATCGGAATAACATTCATAACCCTTGGGTATGTAGGATTGATGAGTGGAGTTTGGGTTTTATTAGTGTAGGTTGCATGTAGAAAAACCCTAGTTTTAAAATAAATAATTTTTGGGTGCGCATAACTCACGTAATCTATGTAGAGATAATGAAATTTAAATTTTGTTGTATTAATGATGAAATAGCGGTATATTTTAGTTAAAATAGTTAAATGGGATTAATTGGGTATTTTGACGTTATGATAATTAAATTGTGATTTAATGGATTGGACCATCATGCGTAGTTTTGAACTTTGATTTATTATGCATATTTGTGTGACTTGTTGGTATAATTAAATATCATTGTGACGACGGGTTGTTGGGTATTATTGATCTCCCTATATTTTAGAATGCCTTCTAGGAATGGAACTAGTGAGGGTAGATTATTACGACTTTATTATGTCGGGGGTGGGCTGATTTTTGATTCTTTTTCGTCATTACGCTAGCCTAGGTATGAGACTAGGTCAAAGTTTAGGTTAGAAATTCTTACTATACATAGGTTAGGACGTATTGATAACTTGGGGACCCTTAGGTATGGGACTATGGGGTATTTTGAGGATCTCACATCGATAAAAGTGTGGGGTAATTTGAAATTGTGAATTGAGAAAATTGAGAAGTAATACCTAAGATAATAAGACGGGTATTAAAATATATTGGCAATATAATCAGCGAGGGTCGTCAGTTTAAACGGCCCAGTCGGTATTTTATGTCGTGTCGTGTGTGGAACCTCGTCAATTAGCAAGGGCCGACAGTTTAAACGAGACAACCAGCATTTTGATGAGGGAATGTGTATTTTGGTGGAGAAATCACCCGAGGCGGGAGGACCGCCATAATAAATTGAGGATATAAGAAAATTTGGTTAATTTAATTAAATTAACATCGTGGGACTTGGAAATTTAAAAATCAAATTGGCGTTCCTTTTTAAATGGGGAATTCCTTCGAGTAGTTAGTGATTTATATTTGTAAAAGGAAGAATTTCCTTTTGTATATAAATTTTCAAGAATGATGCGGAAGCGTACAACGTGACGGTTCAACTTTAATACAACAACAAGATGAAGGTTCAATAAAATTAATCAATTAATATAGTCACTTAAACCGATTCATTAATCCAAGTCCTAGAAATTTGCCTAAGCCAAATTTATCAATATTAGCAAATTAGGCGAAACCAAATTTTAGCAAATGACTTGAATTAAATAAACTTTACCCAATATTTAATATAAGTCCCAAATTAAATGAGTGTGATAATTTAAACAGAATTTTATCTTGAATTATGCTAAGCATGCGTTCTACGTTATTTATGCAAGATAAAATAAACCAATCACACTACGCCGCGATGTACGAGGAAAAACCCAAGACGGGAAACAACCTCAAACGACCCTAGCCACAAATCCAATAGATACAGAATTACAAGTAAAGACAGATAGACTTACAACGCACGACTCGATCCCTCTCAAGCCTCGACGCTTCTTCTTGTAGAAACCTCTTCCTAGCGAATAATCTTGGAACACCACCGCGGTCTCGGAATCCACCGATGGGACTTTATATGGTCACCGTCACCCGTACATGGAGCCTTTCTCCAAGTGGGTAGAATCGCATTAAAAACACTTCTTCTTTCTTTGTGGGAGGTAGAAGCAAAACCCGAAACTTCTCTTTCAATTCGGTGTAGAGAAAACCGGTGCCAAACTCCAAGCAATTGATAAGTATATAAGAACTTGGAATAAACTCAATTGGGTGGAAACACTAGAGTGAAGGAAATTTTTCTCTAAAAATCTCACTCAAAACATGAACATTTTCCTTAAAACAATTTTCTCTCAAACTCTCTCTAAGAGATGAAAATGGAATGGAAAAGTTAAGGTGGAAAATGTTATTCCCGCACATAATAAAGTATGAAAAACTTGGTTAAAAACCAAGTGGGGAAGTGGGTGCGAAACTGTCAAAAAAATTGCCAAAAACTGTTCCCACCTGGCATCTCGTTCGAACGACATTTCCTTCGAACGAAATCTCGTTCGAACGATACTTCTAACGACGTTCCAGATTGAACTCGTTAGATTCTCGTTGGATATCTCGTTCGAACAGAAGGTTCGTTCGAACGACATATCGAACGACATGTCAGTGGCCTATTATGGGAACTCGTTGGCAGGTTCGTTCAAACGACAATCTCGTTCGAACGACTCTATCAAACGAAAAACCAGAAAGTTTGGAAAATTCAATTTTAGCCCAGAAAACTTCATAAACTTATTTTAAAGTTTTATTTAATTCTTTTTGAAAATTAAAACACAGTTTTTACAAAACCTAACACCCAATAAACTTTGTTCCAAGCTCCTATATATATATAATTTCATTCATACCTTGAGAGCATGGAACCATAGTTGATGACGTAGAAACGAGGCACGCAAACCGGCATATTTGATGAGGCTTTATACTCTTTGCCGCTACGTCGTTAACAAACACTACATAGGCTTGAGAATATTACAATTAAATACTATCCTATGAATAAATTTTTTTGTCCGGAATTGAGCTAAAACTATATATGGACTCAATTGGAAATTTGTGTGTTACGTCTTTAACTAACACTTCATAGGCTTGAGAATATTACAATTAAATACTATCCTATGAATAAATGTTTTTGTCCGGAATTGAGCCAAAACTATATATGGACTCAATTGGAAATTTGTGTCCTTACAAATCTCCCCCTTTGGCTATTCCGGGACAAAAACCAAACAAAAATCCTAAAGGGCCGTCAAGCTCTACTAGACTCAAAACATAACCCACCCAAACTTGACTCAACCCAAGGATCAAACGCTTTGCCATTAAACAATACCGCTTTAGAAGAAATCCTGCACACTTAAGCAAACTCATCAAATGCATAGGGAATATCAAAGTATTAAATGAAATTAATTCTCCCCTTTATCAAACACATGACCTACTTAGAAAGACGTCTCCCCCTAAGATAAATCTCCCCCAAACTAAGATACGATAATAATAGGATTAGATACCATTTCTCCCCCTATCATCATTCTCCCCCTTTTTGTTCAGGAATAGGCAAAGGATAAAGAACTAATAAACATAAAAGCATGTTGAAGCTTAAAGTGATAAGACATGAAGGCATATGGGCAACAAAAGCAAGGCAAAGGCAAAATAAATATCATATATATATATACTAGAAATATGCCAATAGAGTACTTGCATATATAAATAGATATAAACTCACACATGACACAAAATACAATAAGTTTGCACACTCATATGGCAAAAATGTGTCATATGGAAACGGAAGTGCTGGGGTGTGAACTAGTAACGATTAAATTTAGACCCAAACACTTAAGAAACGTTCACGGAATTCTCATTTGATTGCAAACTTCATCACAGTTAAATATAACCTCATGTGACAATATAGATTGAACTCAATGAACAAACATACACAATGCATACAAGCCTAGCATGATGATGATTCTACAAACCAAATAGAGTCATGACATTAAAGACAACTAGGATAAACGGACATTGTGCAAACCGTTGATATACCATCCAATTCTCCCTCAATAAGCATATATATTCTTTTGCTTTTGAATGAATATATCAAACAAACATAGGCCTTGGCAATTGTGTTCTTTTAAATGCCAAATATTCTGTTTTTAGGCCTTTGGATCACGTATTTCTTTTAGATCCAATAAACGGTGGCTTACTATCGCAAAGGATCACTTAGTCCTTTCAGAGCCCTTCCCCGTGCATATTTATTTTTATCATGTTTTCATTTTTCACACAAATCTCACAGGCAACGGATTTTGACATGCACTAGTCCTCCTAGGTCATAGATATGTAGATGACTAGATTGGTAGGAGAACACCTCAAATAGCTCAAATATAACATGTGACATTAAGATTTCAAAAGAGCTCGTGCATGTGTGAATAGAGGCATATAGAAATAGAATCCATTTAAACAACACAAAATCCAACTACTCCATAAAATATGGTAAAGAAGATTTTAAGGATTGACAATCTAAACCAAAATTTCTAGCCACATGGGAGCGTAAAAGATGGGATTCAAACACAAATATATGTCACATAAAGTGTGTCAAACAAAAATACACAAAAAAAATCTTTTTGAGTTTTTAACATTTTTCACCAAAAATAAATATATATACTCAAAAGAATAAACAAAAATCATTTGTATTTTTCATTAATCTTAAATGAAATAAATAAAACACAAATGATAAACAAAAATCTTTTTATATTTTTCAATTAATTCAAACACAAAATATAATACAAAAAGATAAACAAGTCTTAATTTATAGCATGTGATATGAACTAAGGCAATGACTAGAAAATGACTAAACATGCATACATCTAGCGATGATATATAATATGAAGCACAAAAAGCTAGAGTATGCATAAAACACTAACACATTCATCCTTTAGTTTTAGCAAGGGAGGAAGCATGTGAAAGTAAATGAGAATCAAAAACCCTATTATGCAAGGCAACTAAGTCAGATTTCCTAACCCAAATTAATGAAGAATGATTATCTTGGGGTATAGGAATTTTAAAAACATTTGATGCATTGCGTTGGGATTTTCTAGGAATGCGTTTAAGATCAAAACAAAATTTCCTAAGATTACCTTTTCGACCACAATGTGTACAAGTGAAAACATGTCGAAAAGATTTACTTAAGGAGTGATCTTTAAATGTATTCCTAGTAGATTCTCCTAAAACGTTGGTTTTGGCATTATGAGTAAATTCATTACAAGTATCGAAGCCTAAACCACAAGTGTCTTTTTTAATTTGGATCGTTCCTAAGATTTTATCTAGTTTTTCCGAACGACACTCCAAATCAAATTTGACATTACTAGAGTCTTTTAATTTATTTTACAATTCTGAAATATTAGACTCTAATAAAACATTTCGCTCTTCAAAAGCAAGAAGCTCCTTTTTCAAGGATTCCATTAAACCTCTAAGGCTATCTCTCTCACCTTCTACATATTTAAGCTTCTCTTGAAGAGTCTTCACATGTGTCCTAAGGTCGTCTATTAAATCATTGTCATCAACGACCTTGACACTCTCTCTTAAACTAGCTTCTAACTTCAAATTAGCTCTTTTCAATTTAATAGATTCTTTATAAAGTTATTGAAAAGCATTTTGAAGTTCACTCACATTAACCTCTTCTTCATTTTCACTCTCTCTTTCTTCTCCACTCTCACTATCATCAAAAACAAGAGAATCATAAACAATGACCTTGGAAGTGTCATGAGTTAAAGTTTCATCAATCGATGAGTTCTCACTATCACTCACATGACTAGCCATAAAAGACACAAAAATTTTCTTAGTGGGGGAATCGGGCTTCTCTTCCTTATCACTATCACTAAGGGTCGCATTATATGAAATGGGTCGCTTACCCTCTTTCCTTAGTTTAGTGGGGCACTCATAAGCCCTATGGCCATAACCTTCACAACCAAAACACTTATTAGACTCGTCCCTATCTAAATTTTCATTACTAGGTTTAGGGATCTTTTCGGCTTTAGGCATCTTCTCCGCTTTAGAAATCTTCTCGTTCTTGTCATGCTTAGAAGATTCAAATTTCTTAAAATCATTTTTAAATTTATCTTTGTTAATTTTGAGAAATTTTCTAAATTTGCGAGCAAATAAAGCCATGTCTTCCGAGTCACTGTCACTATCGCTCTCTACTACTTGTTTGACCTCTTTTCGGGATTTTAAAGCAACGCCCTTTTCGATTTTCTTTTCAGTTTTAGAGGGAAACATATCCAGTTCATAGGTTTGTAAATCACCTACAAGCTCTTCTAATTTCGTAGAGGCTAAAGTGGGTAAAGAATTTAAAACGGTCACCTTTGGAATAAATCTATCGGGTAAGGACCTTAAAATTTTCTTTACAACACGGTTGTCAGGTATTTTCTCTCCCAAGTTAAACGATGAATTAACAATATCGGAAAGTCTAGCATAAAATTCATCAAAGGTTTCTTTTTCATTCATTTTGATAGCTTCAAATTGAGTGGTGAGGTTTTGGAGTTTTGAAGCTTTAACGACACTAGTGCCTTCAAGAGTTAATTGTAAAATATCCCAAGCTTCTTTAGCGGTCTCACACGTCATAATGCGTCGGAATTCATCCGGTGTGACAGCGCTAAACAAGGCATTTAAACCACGGGAATTGAAATTAGCAAGTTTAAACTCATTTTCAGTCCATCTATCGACGGGTTTGATAACACGTTCATTTTCAACTAAATAAGTTGGTGGGGACCACCTGTTAACAACAGACATTCAAACTCTTTCGTCGATAGATTTTAGTGCCGATTTCATTCGAGCTTTCCAATACGTGTAGTTTGAACCATCAAAAATAGGAAATTTTGAAAATGGGGAAAAATCCATTTTAGCCAAAAATTATTTAAAAGATCGTTAACGAAATAATTTATCGTTTTTGGCTCTGATACCAATTTGTAAAAGGAAGAATTTCCTTTTGTATATAAATTTTCAAGAATGATGCGGAAGCGTACACCGTGATGGTTCAACTTTAATACAACAACAAGATGAAGGTTCAATAAAATTAATCAATTAATATAGTCACCTAAACCGATTCATTAATCCAAGTCCTAGAAATTTGCCTAAGTCAAATTTATCAATATTAGCAAATTAGGCGAAACCAAATTTTAGCAAATGACTTGAATTAAATAAACTTTACCCAATATTTAATATAAGTCCCAAATTAAATGAGTGTGATAATTTAAACAGAATTTTATCTTGAATTATGCTAAGCATGTGTTCTACGTTATTTATGCAAGATAAAATAAACCAATCACACTACGCCGCGATGTACGAGGAAAAACCCAAGACGGGAAACAACCTCGGACGGCCTAGCCATAAATCCACTAGATACGGAATTACAAGTACAAGACAGATAGACTTACAACGCACGACTCGATCCCTCTCAAGCCTCGACGCTTCTTCTTGTAGAAACCTCTTCCTAGCGAATAACCTTGGAACACCACCGCGGTCTCGGAATCCACCGATGGGACTTTATATGGTCACCGTCACCCGTACATGGAGCCTTTCTCCAAGTGGGTAGAATCGCATTAAAAACACTTTTTCTTTCTTTGTGGGAGGTAGAAGAAAAACTCGAAACTTCTCTTTCAATTCGGTGTAGAGAAAACCGGTGCCAAACTCCAAGCAATTGATAAGTATATAAGAACTTGGAATAAACTCAATTAGTTGTAAACACTAGAGTGATGGAAATTTTTCTCTAAAAATCTCACTCAAAACATGAACATTTTCCTTAAAACAATTTTCTCTCAAACTCTCTCTAAGAGATGAAAATGGAATGGAAAAGTTAAGATGGAAAATGTTATTCCCGCACATAATAAAGTCTGAAAAAGTTGGTTAAAAACCAAGTGGGGAAGTGGGTGCAAAACTGCCAAAAACTGTTCCCGCCTGGCATCTCGTTCGAAGGAAATCCCGTTCGAACGATACTTCTAACGACGTTCCAGATTGAACTCGTTAGAATCTCGTTGGATATCTCGTTCAAACAGAAGGTTCGTTCGAACGACATATCGAACGACATGTCAGTGGCCTATTATGGGAACTCGTTGGCAGGTTCGTTCGAACGACATTCGTTCGAACGACAATCTCGTTCGAACGACTCTATCGAACGAAAATCCAGAAAGTTTGGAAAATTCGATTTTAGCCCAGAAAACTTTATAAACTTATTTTAAAGTTTTATTTAATTCTTTTTGAAAATTAAAACACAGTTTTTACAAAACCTAACACCCAATAAACTTTGTTCTAAGCTCCTATATATATATAATTGCATTCATACCTTGGGAGCATGGAACCATAGTTGATGACGTAGAAACGAGGCACGCAAACCGGCATATTTGATGAGGCTTTATACTCTTTGCCGCTACGTCTTTAACAAACACTTCATAGGCTTGAGAATATTACAATTAAATACTATCCTATGAATAAATGTTTTTGTCCGGAATTGAACCAAAACTATATATGGACTCAATTGGAAATTTGTGTGCTACGTCTTTAACAAACACTTCATAGGCTTGAGAATATTACAATTAAATACTATCCTATGAATAAATGTTTTTTCCGGAATTGAGCCAAAACTATATATGGACTCAATTGGAAATTTGTGTCCTTACAATATTTATCATGTTTAATTTTCTCATCTAATTTAAAATACTCTAGTGTGAGATTTATTCCATATAATGCTACTGTCTGGATTCAAGGATCCTATTTGAGGGGAGTAGTGTTTATTATTGCTTGGGGCTTTGGCTCTGACCCATGCGTTGACTAATCATTTTTAGGATAAGATTTGGAGAAGCTGCATAGGATTATCGACGTTATAATTTGGAGGTGCAGCTGGAGTTATTTATTTTTATGGCATAGTTAGTTAGAATTTCCTTTCCAGTCGTATTTAATTATGAGACTTCATTGGAGTTTTATTGGGCCACTCGGTTCCAAAGTTGTTAGAGGATTTATGTTGGATTATTCAGATCTTTATTATTCAGATTTTAGTTAATCATTATTGGAAATTGGATTTATTTGAAGTTCTAACATGTGATGGATCTTTTATCGCGCAGTTGGTTGTTATCATTTGAGATTAATTCAATTATTTATCGTATGGACTGATTTATTTATGTCTCATATCTGTCTAATGCTAAGAAGGGTATTTATTTAGTTCACTCCCGGCATAGTTCGGCGGTAGTGCCTGGCCACCCCGTCAGTCGGACTTTTCGAGGTGTGACATCACTTCTATCCGCAATCCTAATTTCAACATCCTCCAAACAGATTCAACAAGAGGCATGTCAAGAAGCCTTCAATAAAATTGAGTGTTATCTCACCCAACCTTTGGTAGTTATGCCATCACAGCCCATTCTACCCCTTATCTTGTAACTTGCTATGACGAACACTTTGGCTAGGGATATGCTATCCCGTTATATTAAATAATAGTGCAAGTAAAGATCTATATACAAGTCACAAACGGACTACATAAGAATTAAACTACACTGTAATGATGAAAAAATTTGGCGGCATATGAAGCATGCACCGTAGGCCTCAAAATTTCCCCCAAGAAAGGAATTTAATATCTCGATGTCTATGGATAATCATCCGTCATCATTGGACAAGTCATCTGGAAATAAAAAATCAAAGATAAGAAGATCATACCTTTTTAAGCTCACCTTGAACAACTCGACTCTCAATTCAAGGATGTCACCTTCCACTACCTCTCCCGCTTGAGAAACAGTTTCATTGATGCATTTTACAACCTTATCTTTCATGGTTGAAATGCTAAAGGGAATAAAAATGGACCTTTGCAAGTTTAAAAATAGCCCAGGCCAATTCATTGTTACCACATCGAGCTTGCTATAGAAGCAAACTAAGACAATGTTGGAATGTGGTATTATGATATTAGGTGTCTCCTCAACGATGGTCGATATACTCAGTGGTATGATAAGAAAGATCGCAAGACCCTTCGTAAGCTTGTAGCTGAATACATCATTTATGACAAATTGTTTTTCAAGAGAAACTTCTATGGTAGCAACTTATAGTGCATAATAGGGGCTGACATCGAATAAATAATGTAGAAGATCCACAACAGGGAATATAGACACCATGTGAATGGTCACATGCTTGATAAAAATATTATTCGATAAGGATATTATTTGACCACCATAGTTAAAGATTGCGCTTCTTATCTCAGAAGGTGCTTAAAATGCCAGTAATTTGCCAATCTCCAACATCTACCTTCCCATGAGTTATACAACATGACTTCTCCTTGGCCCTTCTCAAATTGGGCATTGACCTTATAGGGAAAGTCACTCCTAAATCATTCAATGGGCACGAATAAATCCTATTCTCCGTTGATTACTTTACAAAATGGGTCAAAGTTTAATCATATGAGGTGCTAATTGCTAAGAAAGTAGCCTAGTTCCTTCGAAAAATAGCATATGTCGCTACGGAATCCCTCACGAACTGGTATCAGATAATGGGCTCCATTTTGAAACGCAAGTCACCAAAGTGGTTAAGGAATATGGAATTCAAAGGCATAAATGTTCTCCCTAACGACCAAAAACTAATGGGGTTATAGAAGTAGCTAACAAAATCCTCAAGTCCATATTCATCAAGATGATCGAGAGTTGGATGGATAGAGTTGATTGGACCCCTTATGCCCTTTGAGGCTACCGTACGTCTATCAGAAAGCCCACTGGGGCTACCCCTTACTCCTTGGAATACAGTATTGAATCATTCTTTCCTATTGATATTGAGCTACCCTCCCTGCATGTTATTCTTGAAAGTCAAATCCGAAAGGTTCACTGGTAATAAAATTATTACGATGAACTCGTGCTATTGGACGAAAAGATACTAAAATCTTTAAACCACATACAAGGGTACCATTGTCACATTGCGTGATCATTCAATAACAAGGTCAAAGATCGTTGTAGCCATGCGGATTGGACTCCTACGGCGTGGACTGGTCCCAAAATTTGGACGGGGGGAGTACCACGAGGAGTCACCCTCTATTCCTTGCCATGCGCATGTGGTTGATTCGAGGATATGGTGGCCCTCTTTTTTCCACTCATGTTGATGTCTTCGTGGGCTCCCTTTTATATAAAATTAGTCGTCGTCAAAAGGGGATAACAAAAAGGAATTGAGTCGCCAGCCTATTTTTATCAAATCAGACAAAAAAAATGTAGCCTCCTAAAGATAACAGCATCAAGGTCACTAATGCATACAAAACCAAGCGAATTAGCCCATTCCAACCTTTTGGTCTCTCATGGGCTATGTTAATATTCTCCTTTTCTCTGAAGCGTGATGTGTGTGTACATGTGTGTAATGTAAATGATGGGAAAAAGGAATCATCTAACTCACGTCACGGGAAAGACGACGGGGGATCATCCATAGGAGTATACCTAAAAATAACATAAACATATGATGTGAATGTTCGTTGAATCACGAGTCGTTATGGAAAAGTAAATGTGCATGTAGGATGAGACACAAAAATATATAGGCGTTCATGACTCACAGAATAGACATGATGTAGTATAGAAGCATAAATAGAAAGAGAGGACTTGAATCCCAGGATTAGCCCGAGACGCCTATGTGGTGTAAGACCCCATAATTTTGAAATATTTTATTTTAATTATGGGATTGATTGATTTAAAAGGGAAACTTTATAATTAATCTGTATTTGAGTAAATAATTACTAGCGTGATGAGAGTTAGTATTTATTGGTGAGGATTATGTTGAAGATTACTTAGTGACGAAAGTAATATATAATGAGAATATTGTATAATTGTCGTGTGTGAAAAATATAGCATTTACAGTACACTTAGTTGGGACGCGCGTGTGAGTCAAGTCGGGACTTAAATGAGAAATTAAAATGTAATTTTAATTTTAGTTATTCGGATGGACGTTTTGAGTATGCTGATGTGTATAGTCAGAAAATTTTACTCATGGGTTTAGTTTGGAGTCCTGGGTAACTTTAGGCCAACCTGACACTCCGGAAGGGTATTTTTGTCTTTTAAAAAATTCGGATTAATGTATGGACGAAAATTGTAGAAATATATATGCATGTACGTACAAGAGTTAGGGTGAATAACTGGTAAATCTAAGAGAGAGTCCAAGAAGAAGAAGGAAAAGAGGTTCCTAGGAGTTCTAACCCCAAACCCAGTCACCTTTCACTAAAAACATCATCAACGTACAGATCGGGAAGAGAAGTACGCATCTATACCAATTTCAAGCGACGAATCAGACCTTCATGAAAAAGGAAAGTGTTTATCTTGCTTCATTTAGAGCATATAATTTCAATGTTAGACTAGATGATTTATTCACGATATTATGAAACTAGGGACTGAAATTGGGTATTAATCCATGATTGTGGTATAGGTTTTGTGTGTAGTTGAATAACCATATGTTGGGGATTAGAAATCTGAATTTTATATGTTAAAATCACTAATTTAGATTTAGGTTTATTTGTGATTGATGGTGATTATATGAATTTAGGGATTTTTGAAGATTTGAGGAATTAATCTGAATTCATATTATAACTTTGAAGGATTTCATGCTAAAAACGTGTTGGACAGGATTCTATTACTAGGGAGTATAGTTTAGAATCGTTGGATTTGAGTTAGGATAAGTTTTGGGTGATTTGGGTGATGAAAAAATTGGAAAAACGCAATTTTTAGAGGACAGGAACGAACTGCAGTATTCTCATTCGAACGTCATGTGTCATTCGAATGACCTCGTTCGAATGAGAATTCCAACGACGTATCCAACGAGAGTTTAGAGAGTAGTTCGTACGAAGTTTCGTTCAAACGACCACGTTCGAATGAGATTCCAACTAAAATTCAATCCTTAATTCGTTCGAAGTTTCGTTCGAACGAGATTTCAGAAGTTCAAATTTTTACCTGAACACGTTAAAACCTTATAAAGTTGAATCGAGTGAGAGAGAATGACTTACGTTATCCTTGAGTGACTTCATTACAAAGTCTAGCGACGAGATGATTGTGTAACTACTAAGGGAATATGTTGGAATAAGAGGGCCTTAGGGAATATGTACGATAAAGAGATTAATCGTACAGATTGAGTAACGCGAGTATTAGAGATAATAATACTATGTATGAATTCGGCGACTTGGGTTGTGTGAATACCTAATGATTATTATAGATTAAGTATGTACCTATTGATTGAATTATTGTGTGTGTATAACATACTTACGCTGCTTGTTACCGGGTGGAGGTTGCGCGTTGTGGACGATCATATCTTGATGAGAATTCGGGGGAATTTTGATTCGTATCACTTGAACATAAAACATAGGTACGATCGATCAGTGAGAACGATAATGTTGATAGTCATATGGGTGCATAGGTATGTGCATAACCCATGGGCTTCTCCTCCAATATGTGTGTTTATTTTGATGGTTCGAAAGAGATTGAACATATAGTCCTTCATGCAATGAGCGATGCACCGGGACATGATAGCAGAGTATGCATTGCACCAAGGGGGCCTTAACCCAGGGGAGTTGAAATGTTACTTATTCTACTGGGCATGTTTAGTAGATATGGAATTAACGATACATAAAAATATTACTAGTGAGATAAAATAATACCTCTGATAATAACGGTTGTGTATATGAATAAATATCCTTAATCATATAGTAATACGGGATACGGGTGATATGGGTAAACTCATGAGATTTTTGGTGTGAAAATAGTCATCTTCGGGCTAGTTAGGTGGGGTAGCATGACTAGGATGGGTTAAATATACGCGTTAGATGTGCACTTTAGATGAGAGGTGAGTATCTCAAGTGGGAGTACGAAAATATAACATGTACACAATATGTGATATTGTTTTCATTTAAGCACTTGCTGATTTTTAAATTGTTTTCAACTCGAGCTCTGACCCGTTTAATGCAAATCTCTTTTCTTTTGTCAAATTATTTTAGGTGCCCAGCCACAGGGACACCAAGTTTAGGGTTTCCATTCATGTAACGAGTTGTAGCTGTAGTGGAAATTAAAGGACTTGGTAGTAGAAGCCTTCATGACCTTCATTTCTTCATCTTGAGTTATTTACTTTAGTTAGGGAATGTCACCCCCTTTTTACTTATTCAAACAGCGAGAGATTGTGGATTTATTTATTTACTCCTTTCAGTTGTTAATTTATTTTGTTAGATTATTGTATTCCGTATTTAGGGTGGAAGTGTTTACTCCAGTCACATTTATTATTTCAGTCATTTTACTTCATATGAGATTAGTTTTATTGGTGTATGTCTAGTAATTGGTTAATCTGATTTTATGTTAATTAAAGATAAATTTTGGCATCAACCTTTTTAAATATTAAATGGTTAGTGTTAATAATAAGTTTTCGATAGTGATGCATATTCTAAACCACCTGGATATTCTGATTTAATTTAATAAAGGACTAATCACCCGATATTTAATTAGGCGGGGTATCACATGTGGTCCAAGTGGCATCAAAGTCCACGTAGTTCGATACATCATAAGGGTGAGGTTTAATTCATATACGTAAATTTAAGACTCCTCTTTGAGTGTTTTGAAGAAAATGTATTCAAGTGTAAAAGTGTAAGACAATGAAGAAGTCTTACCTTGGGAATTTACAAGTAAACCCTCTTTTTTATCGTCTTGGGTTTTTTTATGAAAATAAGTTATGTGAATACTAATAATAAAAATGAATTTTACTTGATGTGAGATAATGAAATTAGAATAAAAGATATCGCAACATGGGAATAAAGTGAATAAATAACACTAAATGAGTAAACTAGAAAATATTTAGGAATAGACCTCCTAAAAGATTTTTTCAACAGAATTTAGAAGGTATGAAAGTTGATTTTGTAGTGGTATAAGGATGGTAAAGTAGGGTGAGGTAAGTGAGCTAAGAGTAATGGTGAGAATGTTGGAAAATAGGGTTTTTTGGGAGTCACAACGCTCTAATTTTGAGAGAATGTTTGTTCATTGTTGAAAGGTACCCCTTGAGGAGTGAGGTCATGGGTTCCTTAAATAGTCCTATTTAAGGTTGTGGGTGCTGATCGGCATGAACCCTAGCCTTCCTATCGGCACAGTGCCTACCTTTCTATGTAAGGAAAGTACACCCCGCCGATAGGTAGGGAGTCTTGGATGCTTATAGGTAGTCGGGAGTGGACTTTTTTAAAAAAATGAGCATAAAATGCGAACCGTAAGCCTGAATGGCATATGGATGGAAAACTTGGATAGGAAACTAAAAACTCTTCAAGAATACATTGAGACTCAAAAGTGCTCGGTGGTCTTTGGACGCGGGTTTCGGAGTAAAATGAGTCATTCATGTGAATTGTGAGGCCGATTTGCGCACGAAATGGACCGTTAGAAAGGGAAATCAGAGCCCTTCAAAATTTCATTGAGCTTCACTCGAGTTGGAGAGTTGACTAATGTCAAATGGGTCTCGAAATAACCTAATGGCCTCTAGAAGTAAAAAGGATCATTTGTGCAGACCGTGAGGGCAATTTGTGCACGATATGGACCGCTAAAGAGTTTATCGAAGTCAAGCAAGGATCAGAAGTTCTCGGTGGCCTCTAGATTAGTACTAGGAGTCGATTCGTGCATGGTAGGGACTATTAAAAAGGGGATTTAGATCCTTTTAAGGTTTCATTGAGATTCGCTGGGGTTAGAGAGTTTAACAGAGCCAAACGGTGCCTAGAATCACCCGATAGCTTCTAGATCGGTACTTGGAGTATGACCTAGAGTTTAGGAAGAAATGAAGAGTGTTAGGGACCTGAGAATATACCTGGGGGTACTAGGTTGGGTGTCTATAAATCCCACTCGACGAATAACCTTATAACAAGCGAAGGTCATCAAATGATAGACAACTCATCGATGATTGAGAAAAAGATTGAGCTTAATTCTGCGGACCTAGGGATGGAGATGACTGATTAAAAGGGTCAAGGTCGATTCTATGAACCTAAAGATTTAGATGACCGATTCAGGGGGTTGAGGTCGATTTTGTAGACCTAAAGATTAAAATAACCAATTTAGCAGTCGAAGTCAATTATTAAGACCTAAGATTGAGGTGAGCAATTCCGTAGGTCAGATTGAAGTGATCAATTCAGAAGGTCGAGGTCAATTCTGTGGACCTAAGAAGTTAAGATGACGAATTCAGCGGGTCAAGGCTGATTTTACGGACCTGAAGAGTTGAGACGATCGATTCAGGGGGTCGAATTAAAGTGATCGATTATGAGGATTGAGGTTAATTCTATGAAGCTAAGGATTGAGGTGACCAATTCAGTGGGTCGGATTTAAGTGATCGATTTAGAGGGTCAAGGTCGATTCTACAAACCTAAGGATTGAAGTGATCCATTCAGAGGGTCGAGGTTAATTCTGTAGACCTAAGGAGTTGAGCTAACCAATTCAGCAGGTCAAGGTCGATTATGCAGACCTAAATAGTTGAGACGATCGATTCAGTGGGTCAAGGTCGATTTTATGAACCTAGAGATGGATTTTATAGGGAGTATTTTGAATTATGGTTCTGTTGGGGAAAGCATAAAGTATTTTAGTACAAGTGCACCTTGAATTTTTAGTTTCATTGGGGAGTATGATGACGATGAGAGTGAATGACAATGATCCTTCTGGGATTTATGAGGCTTGTAATTAGGTTTGTGATTCAAAAAGGGTTCTTTTGGAGAAATGGCGTTCTTGACTTTGTGGAGATTTTTTGGGATTTTTAGGCAATTTTTGAATTTTTATGGCATTTTTGTAGCAAAATTTTAAGGGGACTGCCGATAGGCACATCTGGGGAGGTACCTATCGACATAAGGCACGGACTCCTAGGATTATTGAGGAAAGGGAAAGAACACTACCGATAGGGGACTAACTATTATTGAGGAAATAGGTGACATTCTACCCTTGGTGTTTGTCCCCGAACATCGCAGGGGTTACAGGCATGCATGCCCATATGACGAGTTTGTTAAAACATGAATGCAAATAAGTCTAGTACTTGGAGGGGATTTACATTAACCATTTTGTATGCTTGATTTAGTTGATCCACTCTGTACCTGAAAAGAGACTTAAAAAGGCAAAAAGGATGCAATTTATTTTATTATCTTGATTTAGCGGCTTATCCTACATGCTCTTTTAATTTTTTGCTGAGGTTTTAGTTTGAGAAAAATTAAGGAAAATATAATTTTTAGAAATTTTGAATAAATTTTTTGGCATCTTTAAATGGAGGGATGCCTTAGAGGCTTGGCTATAAAGAGCTTCCCTTTAAAGGGACTTATTTTGAAATGAAATGGGTATAAAAGAGAAATATGAGGTTTTCCCAAAATACATATGACCGGCATAACCTTGGGCTTGACTGTTAGGCTCCTTTTGATGATGGGCGATCTGAGGTTTGACCCTCAAGTGGACACAGTATTGATGTGGATTTATTACCGTTGTATTCCTATTGCGGTGGTATTAGCTAAGACTCTGAACAGTCAAAATACTTGGAAGGAAGGTTGTGCTGGCGTTTTGTGAAAGAGCCTTGTGATGTTGTTTATGTGTCTTTTTAAGAGACCGCGCCTTTCAGCACCTCCTGAGTAACCTTCATCGAGCATTCCTAATTTTCTTCTAAGACCTTCTTGAGCTTTATCCCATCGATAAAAAATGAATTAACTGGCATGTGGAGCATGGAACCCAATGACTTCATTATCCTGTACCATGGTTGGGGAGACTTACAGCTTGTTTTGCAGATGGGGGATTATCGGTATGTGCAGTTGGTTAGTCTTAAGTAAACGTCTTTCTACTTTCCTTGGAGGCTTCTATGCCAAGTGGGATGGGAGAAAACTATTTCTCCCTGCATAACCAATTTCTTTTTTATTAAGGACTTGACTGAGTCTTTAAGTATAATACTGGGACCCTATGGCAACATCATCAACCGTCTACTCGTCCTTCATAATTTGTTAGAGAGGTTGGGTTCATATTAAGGGACCATTTGAAGTGGTTATGGAAATAGATGGTTGATAAGATTCAGGTGGAGGAGACTTGGCAAAGATGGCTTGTAATGCTTGACACCTTAGAAAGGGGTGTCGTGGTTATTTAAAGCTCATTAAAGTCTACTGTAGCATGGAGTGCATCCAGAGCCATAATTAGAAGTGGGATTTTTAGGGGCCCCAGGGACAGGTAATGATGATGAGGTGAGCCCATCTGGTAGTTGAAGACAATGTTTAAGAAGCTGGTATTTTTTTAGAAATTTGTGCTTTGGTTTTAGGTAGGTGTTTGGTTTTTAGATCTTTATGTGAAGCTGGTTTAATGGGAGGGATTTGTATGTTGTATAAGGTTGGGGGATGGTTAGTTTAACTCTAGCCGCTGATACTTTAAGTAATAGCCATATTCCATATTGAAAATAGAAGAAAAATGATTTTGACATATTTTGTTGTGGCTTTTGAAGAATTGCGTAATTTAACCACCTATACTAATCACTAAGGCATACATAATCCTTTTGTTCGTTTAAATGATGAGAGAGACCACCGTTCTTCAGGGGGACAAAAAGAATAGTATTTTGTGAGAAAGAAAGAACCAAGCCCATTTGTGTTTATAGGATCCCTATGTACCTTTGTGGGTTTTGAAAATTTATGAGCTTCATTTAAAAGGGGTGAATTGAGAGGATCAGGTCCCAAATAGTTCGGCGTAAGGGAAATGAAGAGATTTCTTTTTTGGAATAGAAGGGGGACAAGAAGAGTCGTATCGCAACGAGATTTTGGATTAAGGGTAGAACTATTTTAGACGGTTCAAGTTGACTGGACATTCCAATTATTTATTGTCGAGATCTGTGAGCATAGTGGTGCCACCTAAGAAGATTTGCTTCACAATGTAGGGAGCCCTCTAATTAGGTTTGAACTTTCCTCTTGGATTCTAAATGGGTTCTATAAATTCTTTAAGGGCAATATATCCTTCTTAGACACCGCTATCCTTGACTTTATTATCGAATGATCTAACGATCTGGAGATGGTACCCTTGTATGTGGTATAGAGATTTTAATCTCTTTTCATCTATGACCGAGAGTTAGTTATAGTATTTTTTACACTAATCTTCCTCACTGACCTTGCTTTCAAGAATAACCCTTAAAGAAATCACTTCTAGCTCGACGGGGAAAACTGCCTCTATGCCATATACTAGAGAATCGGGGTTAGTCCTAGTGGGTGTTCTTATGGAGGTAGGATAGCCTCATAGGGCATATAGGATTCGTTCATTCGAGTCTCTATAACTTTAAGTCATCTTGTCGATGATGTTCATGAGGCTCTTGTTGGTAGTTTTGACAGTGCCATTGGTTTGGGGTCGGTTGGGAGAAGACTTGTTCCTTTGAATTCCATACTCGTTGACTAATAAAGTGACCTCAGCCTAAAAGTGGATTCCATTGTATGACACCAACTTATGGGGAACTCCATAGCAACTGATGATATTTTCTGATGAATATTGCTACTTTTTTGCATTCAGTATTGCCTATGACTTGGTTTTGACCCATTTCGTGAAGTAGTTAATGGCGACCCTAATGATTTATGCCCGTTTAAAGCTTTGGGAGTGGACTTCCTTATGATATCTATGCCCCCAGTATAGAAGGTCCAAGGAAAGGTCATGTTGTACAATTCTCGAGGAGGCAAGTGTTGCAGGTTGGCAAATTATTAGCAATTGAGGGATCTCCGAACATAAGCAGTGCAATCTTGGACCATGATGGTCTAATACTAACTTTGATGAATGATTTTCTTGGCAATCATGTGACCGTTCATATGATGTACACATTCCCCAGTGTATATTTTTTGCATCAATTATTCAATTTTATCCCCTGCTATGCAATGCAAGTGGGTTCTATCAAAGTTTCTCTTGAAAAGTGCTTTATTATAGATGATGTACTAGTCAGCCAGTTTATAAAGGGATGCATGATCTTTCTTTTCTGCATTTCCTGGATGCCTACCGTGTTTGAGAAGGCGTCAAATGTCATAGTAACATAACTCTTCCATATATGCATCTTCCTCTGTGATGAGCTCGATATGGTAGCAGTAGCTAGGTACAGCTTTCTTCTAAACTAGGAAGAGGGCCATTATTTTTTCCTACATCATGTCGATCATAGAGGCCAAGGGTGCTAGTGCGTCGGCTAGGCTATTGTTCGAGCGTGGAAGGTCGCAGAAGTTGGGATCTTTGAATTGAGAGGCAATCTCTTCAAGATGGGCATGGAAGGGTAGGAGCTTCTCGTCCTTAACTTTCCATTTCCTGAGATTTCATTCGATAATGAAGGAAGAGTCCCCATAGAAATTCATATGATTAATTCCTTTCTTGAGGACGATATTGAGCCCTACTATGCATGTATTTTATTATTTTATATTCTTGGTGCAATGGAAGTCGAGTTTAATAGCAATAATGGTGTGAGAGTCATCGAGAGAGATCAATAGTATCTTGATACCATATCCTTTCTTGTTGACAGCTCTGGCGAAGAACATCTTCCACCTGAGATCCACCTAAAAGGTTCAAAGGATGACTTCATCTTGGAATTCGAGGCCCAAACTTCGATTCCTTCCATGGTATGGTCGGAAAGGTAATCGTTGATGGCCCTTCTCTTCATATCTTTCTATTTGACATAGATAATGTCAAACTCGGCTAGTAATATCAGTCAATGGGCCATTTGTCTTGATAGATTAGGTTTCTTCGACAGGTATTTTATAAGATCCATTTAGGATACTAGTTTGATGGGGAATGCCAACATGTAGTGTGGCAATTTTTGCGTGACCCAGACTAGGGCAACACATGACTTCTATAAGGAAGTGTAGATGACTTCTCACCCAGCTAGCTTTAGACTAGCTTAGTAGATTTCTCTCTCCTTTAGAGATTCATCAATGTATTGGGCCATCAAAGCCCCTATTGCATTATCGGTGATAGTCAAGTATAGGAGGAGAGGGAGACCTGAAAATGGAGGCATTAGCACTGAAGGTCGGGTGAGGTATCATTTGATCTAATCAAAGGATTCTTGGCATGCCTCATACCAAACTTTGGTTGAGTTTTTTCGAAAAAATTTGAAAATGAGTTCATAGTTAGAGGTTAGTTGGTTGATGAACTGACTGATGTATTGCATCTTACCTAAGAATCCTCGTACTTATTTCTCCATCCAGGGTGGTGGAATCTTGAGCATGGCTTTAGTTTGGTAGGGTGTTATTTAGTCCCTTTCTCACTGACCATGAACTCGAGAGTATTTCTTTAGTAATGACAAAGACACATTTATGTGGGTTGAGCCGTATCTGGTACTATCGTAGTTGCTCAAATAATTTTCTTAGTGCGAGAATGTGACCTTCTCGAGTCTTGTAATTGATGACCATGTCGTCGACATAGACCTCCACTTCGTTTATGGATGAGCTCGTACAGGATGATTGTGGCAGACCTTTGGTGTGTAGCCCAGCATTCTTGAGCCCAAATGGCATAATGGTGTAACAGAAGGTTCCCCGTGGGGTGATGAAGGCAGTCTTCTCCTAGTGATCAGGGTGCATTTTAATCTGGTTATAGACAATAAAATCATCAATAAATGACTTGAGGGTGTGGTTGGTCGTGTTGTCTACGATCATGTCGATATTTGGCAGAGGATAATCATCCTTCGGGGATGCTTTGTTCAGATCTTGATAATCGACGTACATACAGACCTTCCCTCCATATTTTGGAACGGGGACAATATTTACAAGCCACGTAGGGTATTCAACTACACAAATAAAGCCTATGTTCAAGTGTGTTTTCTCTTTTTCTTTGAACTCGAGAGACTATTTTGTTCGGAGCTTCCTCAATTTCTACTTGATGAGTTTGATTTCTTAGAATGTGGGGATCTCGTGCTGAGTTATCTCTGGATCAATGTCGGGCATGTCGTTGTAGGACCATCCGAAGACATTCATGAACTCTTTCATAAGCTCTTTGAATTGCGCTCGCTCATGCTCATTAAGGGTAGACCATATCCTAATCTCGCCCAAATGGCAATTAGAACTGAGTTTAATAACAACAGTCTCATCATCATTAATTTGAATGCGATTATGTTGTTTATTTTTTTCCTTATTGATATCAATTAAGAATTGTTCATTTACTAAATAATTATCATCAAGAGTTTGATTATAATTAAGGAAATTAATTTAAGGCATAGCAAGATACTCAAAATCCTCACTTATTTCATTTTTACAAAATACAGCATTGAGAACCTCAACAAAAGGGGCCTCATTTACAATGATATCGGAAATAGGAAAAGTAATAACAAGCTCAGAGATCTCTTGGAAAGAGTGGATAGCAGGGTTTAGGTTAGCTTGATCTAGAAGGATATGCTAGTTAATAGAAGGAAGTAGGTCTCAAACTCAGTGGAAGCAGTAGAGCTTCGGGGTGATTTTACAGAAGACCGGATTCAATAGGGAGTCATGTCAAAAATCTAGGTATGTGATCAACTGAGAAGAAAAATGATTTTGGTTTATTTTGAGTGAAAATAGAGTATTTTTGGTATTTTCTTCTGAAAAAAGGAAGATATTTTTTTGGTATTTTTTTAAAAGAGGTAGAAAGGGAATATCCTCAACATTTTTATTATTAGGTTCCACTTGTATTACATTTACCTAAATGCGAGAAAAATGTCGGACAGGACCCAAGCCTAGGGAAAAGATTGGGTATAAGATACAAGACATGGTTTGACTTATTTTTCGGCTCACGTAGAGGGTTCTATTTTAATAATGGGTGAAATAGCATAAATTTGGGCGGTATGGTGACCTAGAATTTTGAAAGCCGCATTATAACCATCAATCTAGATATGAGTGTCCTAAAGCAGACGCGTGTATGAGGTTGATGCATTTGGTGGGTTAGTGGAATGTTTACCCAATTTCGCATGACTTCCACGATATACATCTTGCCTATAAGGGCAATCATTCCTCAGTACGTGTGGACATTCCATTTAATACAATTGAGTGTACGTGAATTGCCTCATAATATACCTCGTGGGGATGGTACATGTGAGAGATAATTCAATATACTCGACATACGTGAACGAGTTCCCTACTATATACCTCTCGTCATGAGTTCAGCCAAACGGTACGGTGTGGGGGAACAGTTCGATATACATCAAAGGAACGAGGCCAATAGAAGGTGAGAATCATATCGCTTAGGTTAACCACACCCCACAGGATTGGCACCCATCACGAAGTGACCCCCTAGTACAGGTTAAAATATTGGTCAATATTGCCATGCTCGGATGATGTAGTGTGCAAAAATGGATGAGTCTTAGTTAGTATCTTATGGAGAATTTGTGTATTTTAAGTAAAAGGGGTACTACAACTATGAGGGAGAATATACAAATAGCATGAGATAATAGGGATAATCATGGAAAATAAAGATATCAAGTATATACATTGAGCATGGAAACTATACAACGCATGGTGATAGAGTGTGAACATGTGAATACACAAGTGGGGAATACATGTAAGGTGACAGAGCGACATGAGAATAGTGTGAGTGAAGAAGCATGTGAATATATACAAGTAAAAAAATGTGAAAGTGTGTGCTAGTAAGACTAATCATGGATAATCTATAAGTGGTGTGTGAAATATGTGTAAATGAGCACGGAGATATACAAGTGAGAAAGAAGTTATGGTATGTACAAGTAACTAAGAGTGATACTATACATGAGTGTGAGTGTGTGAAGTGAGCATGGAGAATATATATAACTGAGCATAGGGTGGAACATAGTGAACATGTACAAGTGAGTAAAAAGTTAAGCATGTAACAAGAAGGTAATATATACATGTGGAAAAAAAACAAGGTAAGGACAATCATCATGATAAGAATGATACACACACACACACACATATATATATATATATATATATATATATATATATATATATATATATAGGAGTAAGGACAACACACAAGGGAAGGCTGATGTACACATGTAGAAAGATAGGGGAGAAAAAAAATAACACCCATGTGAAAATAGAGTCTAGTCCTCTAAAAAGTCCCCAGTAAAGTTGCCACTGTGGCCATCTGGATCAAATTCCTCTTGCATCGGCTGGCCCTAAAATCGGGACGGGACGGAGGATTGGGAGGGGTATCCCTCTCTTCCCCTCCATATGTGTGTGGGTGATTCGAGGATATGAGAGTCCTCTTTTTGTCACTCACATTGGTGTATTTGTGGGTTGCCTCAAATATAACATTGGTGGTCTTCAAAAGGGGATAACATCAAGTAATGGATTTGCCAGCCTATTTTGCTCAAAACAAGCAAAAGAAAATATAGACTCCTCGAGATAATGACATTAAGGTCACTAATGCATACGAAACCAAGTGAATCAAGAGTTCAGGGACTAAGTTACGAAATGGGAAGGTGTTAGGCACCCATTTCGCCCTTTTCGTCTCTCGTGAGATGTTAATATTATCCTTTTCTCTGAAGCTTGATGTGTGTGTAATGTAAATGATGGGAGAAGTGAATCCTCCGACTCACGTGATGGAAAAGTTGGAGCGGGATCATCCATAGGAGTGACTCACTAAAAGAACATAAACATACGATGTGAATGTTCGCCGAATCGCGAGTCGCTGTGGAAAAGTGAATTTTCATGTCTAACAAGACACAAAAATATATAGGAGTTCATGAAGCACAAAATAGAGATAAGGTAGTATAAAAGCATAAAATAGAAAGAGATGACTCGAATCCCACGATTGGCCCAGGACACCTACGTAGCCCAAGTGGCACAAAAGTCCACGTAGTTTGACATATCATAAGGGTAGGATTTAACTCATTAACCCAAAGTTAAGACTCCTCTTTGAGTATTTTTCAAAAAAGTGTGTTCAAGTGTAAAATTGTGAGAAAATGAGTTACTCTTACCTTTGAAATCTACAAAAAAAAACTCTTTTTATCTTCTTGGGCTTTTTTTATGAAAATAAATAATGTGAATACTAATAATAAAATGGATATTACTTGATGTGAGATAATTAAATAAGAATAAAAGATATCACAAAATGGGAATAAGTGAGTAAATAACACTAAGTGAGTAAACTAGGAAAGATTTAGGAATAAACCTCCTACAAGATTTTTGCTACTGAATTTGGAAGGTATGTAGGATGATTTTGTAGTTGTATAAGGGTGGTAGAGTAGGGTGAGGTAAGTGACTAAAGGTGGCACGAAAGTGAGGTAAGCAAAATGGTGAGAATGTTAGAAAATAGTGTCTTTTGGGAATAACGGGGCTCTAATTTCGAGTGAATGTTTATTGATTGCTGAAAGGAACCCCTTTCGAGGAGTGAGGTCATGGTTTCCTTAAAAAATAGTGACATTTAGGATTGGGGGTACCGATTGGCGTGGCCCTATCATGCCTATCAGCATAGTGCCTATCTTGCTGGGTAAGGAAAGTACACCCTATCAATAGGCAGGGGGTCTGAGATGCCTAAAGGCAGTCTAGAACGGACTTTTTCAGAAAAATTACCATAAAATGTGAACCTTAACTTCGAATCTTGGAAATAAAAATCAAAAATCTACAAGAATCCATTAACCTACTCTCGGGTTCGGAAGTTGACCTCAGTTAAACATGGGTCGGAAGTGCCGATGGTCTCTAAACAGGGTTTTCGAAGTATAATGGGTCGTTCGTGCGAACTGTAAGACTGATTCTTGAATGGAATGGACCATTGGAAAGGGAATTTAGTGACCTTGGATATTTCATTGAACTTTGCTTGATTTGGAGAATTGAGCAAGGTCAAATTGGTCCCAAAAGCACCCGATGGTCTCTCGGAGTAAAAAGGGTTATTCATATGAACCATGAGGCCAATTCACACATGGTATGGACTGTTGAAAAGGGGATTCAGAGCCCTACGAGGTTTCATTGAGCTTCACTCGAGTTAGAGAGTTGACCAGAGTCAAATGCGGCCTAAAAATGCTCGATGGCCTCCAAATCAGTACTCAGAGTAAAAGGATTGTTTGTGGAAATCGTGAGGCTAATTCATTCGTCCAAACCGTGGGACCATTGGAAGGGGGATTCGGATTTTAAGGTTTCATTGAGCTTTTCTTAGGTTGGAGATTTTATCGGAGTCAAATGGGATCTAAAATTATCCTATGGCTTCTAGATCAGTACTCGGAGTATGACATAGGGTTTACGAATAGAGGAGGATTGTTAGGGACCTAAGAAGGTACCTGGGGGTACTAGGATGGGAGGGTGTCTACAATCGCGGTGCGCAAAAAGCAACCTCTTCCTCAAATAAATCGTAGAGACCATCTGGGACCCTAGAGGAAAATTCAAACCCAATTAAATCAACCCATACCTAGTGAAGAAAATCCTGTTAGGCGGCACCGCTACGCTCACATACCTCGACAGAGAAGAGATAATGTGTCCAGTCAATCTAGATCATCTCTAAAAAATTTACCCTTAATCCGATTCTCTTCGCACTATGAATTTTTCATCTCCATTCTTTTTTAAAAAAAACTCTGCTCTCTTTCCTCAATAAGAACTACATAGGACATGATCCTCTTAAATCATTTTTTCAAACTTATAAATAATTTCCTATCCTCACATAGGTACGTAGGCAGACCAAAAGGTCACTTTAGGCCCAATCCTTTCTTGTTCATAAGATGTTATTCTTTTTTACCATTAAGAAACATTAGTATCTCTCATCATTATTAATGAATAAAAGGATTATTCATGCCTTATTGGTTGGTATAGATAGTTCATACATAAAGAAATTCCTTACAAAGGCACAACAAAATACGTCAAAATAATCATTTATTACATTCTTTATTTCAAAATGTGGTGGTTACATGAAGTGTCAGTGACGAGAAAAGTACCTAAAAATTTACATAAGTCGCCCACCTACCTAACTCAACATAACCAAGAAATATACATCCCAAACATAAGCCACCTAGTATAAAACCTGCACGAATAAAAGCTTCACAAATACATTTTAACTACCAAAAGACCCTGCCTCATCATCATCGAAAATTTCTCGAGGGTCCCCAAAAATTCAAATCTTCACGGCACTTCCTCATATGTTACATGAGGTGGTATGCCTTGAAAAGTTTAGATGGAACCACCACTTCTCCTTCCACAGCCTTAAACATCACAAGCTACCTTTGCCCAGTTTCCTCGACACAGATCTTAGGGACCACATCCTTCCATAGCCATTTTAGATAGTCCCTGGATACCACAGAAGCCTGCCCCTAAGATTGGGAGGGACGAGTGGATGGCATACATCACTATCAGAGAGGCCCCAAAGTCACCCTCAAGGATTCGGTTAGGTCCTTCGTGGGAAATAAATTAGCTATATGCAAAGGGACAATTTGCTCTAAACCCACATGACGCAAAAGTATCCATGGGAAATAGAAAGAAGTTTAGAAGAGACCCACCAGTCGTGCGTAATAATAGTCATCTAACTGAAAGACGGGCTATAATTATCCCCACCATGGCACACACCACCGAAGATGTCTAGCCCTATGATCCACAATCTGGGAAACCCAATTCTCCACAAAAGGACCAAGACTCTGAAAATATCATGGAAATAAATTCGAAACACCAGTTAAAGGATACTCGATAGGGGCCAACAAATAAATATCCTTTGACATCCACATGAATAACATCATAGGACTCCCTCGGAAGAAAGAACACCAACCTTACTTCCCATCATCAAGATCATTCATTGTCACCGCTCGTATGGTCTTATCAGGGTTGTAATTGTCACCGCTCGTATGGTCTTATCAGGGTTGTAATTTATCCACATGACTATGATGGGGGTCGTCACACAGATCTCCTGTCACTAAGAGCATTTTAGCAGTCAATCCCAAGGTCATCGTGCCATCAAAATCACTATCCATATAATCCATCTTGTGTATAGAGTTCAACACCGCGGGGATATTGATACCCCCAACCACACACCACCGGTCAAGCGATAGAAGGAGAAATGTGCAGCAATTTAAGTAAAGACACCAGAGGAGAATGGGAATGGTCAGGCACAGTTGCAGAAACTTGAGTCTCAACACCTTGGGTGGAAGAAAATTATTCACAAGTGGGACACACCTTATCCAAAATAAAGCATAACATATGGTCTTCAGGGTACCAGAACTAAAAAACTGACTCCAAAAGGTTCTAGTCAATTGAGTTATTATGCCACAAGGTGGTCGGGTGCAAATAGAATGTCTCCTAGTTAACATTATACAAGCACATGGCTTCTAACCCTTCGAGATAAGTAATGAAAGCCTCAGTCCCGAGGACATCCATTTCAGAAGAATAGATGAAGTCTGTGAAATAAAAGAGAAGAATAGTTGAGGTGTGGTTTGAAGTCAACCCAAAGGCCCCCTTTTATACTTGACAATATCCACAAGAGGATAAAATAATCAATCTGTTATAGCAATAACAAGTCCTAACTACCAAGGATACAGAAAAAGGACAGTAATGGTTGAAATGCAATTACATTGTATTGGTATGACGATAGGAAGGCCGAGAGATACGCCGATCGGCATACCCCCATTTTGGGAAAGTCCTCCCTTTCCTCTTTTATCCACATCATTCTTAAATAATATTTTCCTAAAGTCAGTGTTTTAGGAAAAATCTCTCCGGCATTTTATTTATTTAAAAACTTTTTAGAAAAGCCTCAAATAAATAAATAAGTAAATAAATGAATACCACAGTTTTACTTTTTCTCACTCTTAAAATACCCCAAGTCGAAAATTAAAAAATGCATGTAAACTAAGTCATTAATTCAAAATGAACCAAAAATGAAAAATGAATCATTCTATATATGTTATTGCTTTTAAAAATTTTAGGAGTGAAGGAAAAGAAGAAAAAAAAGATCAAAATCATCGGGACGTACCTCGGACTTTCCAAAATTCTAAACTGATAACCAAGGGTCTTGGCAAACGCGCTTCTCATGACAACGTGCAGTAAACCCCCACTCCCCGAGCTTACCTCTGGCGCATGGTCATCAGCAGTCGTCGCAGGAGCAATACAAGATCGAGATGTCATCCGTACATTCTCGGCCTTAGAGGCCATCTAGTCCCGAATATCTCGTAGCCGGGATGACGAAACAACCACAGTTTGCAAAAAGAAAGAATCAAGCAAAGAATCTGAGTCGGAAATAGAGAAAAAGGTCAAAGAAACTCAGAATTTAAAGTGAAATAAAGTGAAAAATAAATATATGTACCTCTCTTTGAAGATCTCCCTCGGGAAAAGAATGGAAATCATCGAGCATCGCCTGAGGAAGATAAGGCAATAACAAAATGGGGCTCCCACCCAGATTGATGTAGTAAGAATGAATAGAGTAGTGTTGAGGAATAAGATCTTTTACCACTGCCGTTGTCTCACCACTCCAAGATGCCTATGTCGACGTGCTCGGTGAACTGCCTCCACCCATAGTCCCTATCGATGGTGGAGGTATAGCCTCCTTGTCGCATATCAATGGTAGCATCAACCAACTCGGTGCGAAGTCCAGGTAGTCTTACCCCACCATGGGATCACTGTGGAGCGTATAGTACTCCCCCTCCATTGTCGTCACCCTTTACTCGTCGGACATCTTCACCACACTCCTTATATGCATCAGAGAGACCTATTGTAGGACCTAAACCTGGATCTCCATGACTAGTCTGACCACCCTCTCGCCTAGGTATTAGACGTACCCAAACTCGTGCGCCAGTAACCACCATATCTGGACGGGAATGTCCGCGGACCCCAACATCCCCGAGGACTGACCCCAAGGCTAAAATGACACATGTCACAATATAAATGTATATTCATCAATGTCTAAGACTATATGAAGAAAAAATTTAAAAAAATAGCAAAAAAAAGAATAAAATTTAACCTGGTCACTTGTAAGGGCATTCAGCCTAGCCCTCACATCCTTAAAGAGTGGAAACTCCTTCGATTCCCTATTCATCTTTCTCCGCCTGAGCATCCTAGACCACTCTCTCTTTTCCTCCTCTTTCAAATGGATCAACCCCACATTGTGCCCAATCACCTCATTAAACTGTGCCTGAGAAGAATAACAAAAAAAAACATAAAATAAAAGGGTGATATTTAAAGGTTTCCTCCATAAGATACATGGGCCCAGTATATGTCAACCGTTAGTGCCGACTGAAGACATCAAGGTAAGGGTAAAAAGGCATCAATATCAAACTCCCCTAGTAATATATGGGGATCTCCAAAATGATCTGAATGAATGGAAAGAACCATAAATGGACGACATCACTGCTTGTTGCCATTATAAATCCCCTAATAGAAGAAGAATAAACATGTGGGATGCCTTTCGCACCTTCCACCCATCTGAAATGTCTATTTACCATAACAACAAGTTGTTATTCATAACCGACACCTTCACCAACTCCCCGGAGCCAATCCTCCCAAAATCCCCTAAAGTCGCCTAAATCGCCTCCTTAATCAGGTGAAGCAACCTGTCTAACTCTATTTGCACTCTCTTATACTCAAATCTTTTCAACTGATGCATGTCGATTGGAGTAACATTCATCTCACCCACACCCAAGTGGAAGGTGTGAGTGGTGTCCCACCATCTCTCACCCAGACCACATAAGACCATCATTAACTTACATGTCATCTAAAGATCCCGTAAGAGGACCAAACTCAGTGGTGCCCACCATGAGCCACACCTCTACGGGGAAATTCTCCCACACATTTTTTATCCACTTTGTGACTCGGGAGCGGATGCCCATCTGAGTGTAACAGAAAGTTTTATAATTGCTCATTTTAGTTTTATTTGTCTTGTCCCATTACATCCTACTACAGCTTCATCACCGTTCTCAAGTGTTCAAAGAGAAAAAATATTGGTGACATTTACAAGATTAAAGATCGTTCGTCACAACTTTACCCGGGAAGAGTTATGAGGTGGTTTGGTAAAGCCTTAAAGTTTGAGGGGTAATTTTTTTTAAAGTTTGCATTAAAAAGTTTTTAAAGAATTTATGAAAAACTCGTTAACTCGTTAGAACGAGATTGGCATGTCGTTCGAACGAGTTGTATAGGTTCATTATGAACAAGGTTCTTACATTCAAATGAGGTATGGAACAATGACGTTTTGGCCAACTCCGAAATGTCATTCGATGTATCGTTGGAAGTCGTTCGATCGAGATAGGGTATATTATTCGAACGAAGGGGAAATTCATTCGAACGAATATGAATATTTTTTTAAAATATATATTTTACAAATCTTTAATCTCTATCTCTTTGCAAAAAGTTTCCCCATAAATAGTGATGGAGGATTAATCTTTTCAACAAGCCTTTTTAGAGTTATTTTTGTGATCAAACTCTACATTTTTTTCATCCAAGCCCTTTCGATCTTTTAGGATCACTTTGCTAAATCAAGAAGAACACAATACAAAGTTCTAAATCCTTATAGAGATTTATCTACTGTTGATTTATGGAGTCGAGGTTCTACGACTGAAGAACACTGGAATTGCAATTCCTAAGGCTCATCAGTGGATACCTAGGAAAGAGCTACTTGTTGTGGATGGTGTTGGACTGCATCATTTTTTATTAAAGATTTGAAGACCCATGTGCGTTTTACTTATTGGATCTCTAAGTAGTATCTAAGTTAATACATGTTTGTCTTATCTTTAACAGTGTTGAATTAAAGGTTTTGCCCGAAAGGATATTTTTCTCTATCTTCTTTCCATTCTGTTTGGTTTGGGATGTGGCTTTAATTCATCTTGCGTGTTCACTTTAAATAAAATTAAGTTAAAATTTGGTAAAAAGTGAATGTTTAGCCTAAGATATAAGTAATTAAATATATCCCAAGCGTTCTCAAATTGGTATCAAAGAGAGGCACACTAATTTGTTGTGTGATCTTTTAATTTTGGGATTATATAGATAATTTGTATATCAGACTATCTATTATGATGGGTCAAATTATGCATATTAGAAAGTTTTATGAGTTTGGCACCGAAGTCGATTAATGAGAGAGTCTGAATCATCTATGAAAGAGGGTGGATACCACCCACTATGACTAACGACAATGTCGAAAGTCTTAAACCTTTTTAACTTATGTGTCTTGGGTGCAATTTCTAGTGCAGTCACTCTTGACGAGGTTCGTCAAATTATTATCTGTACTACATCTAAGGAAGTGTGGGATACTCTCCAACTCACTCACGAATGTACCATTTCTCTGAAATCTTATAAAGTACAAAATCTCACCACACAATTTGAAACTATCTATATGCTAAAATCTGAGAGTTTTGATGAATTTATGCTAGATTATCTGAAATAGTCAATTCTAGTTTTAATTTGGCTGAGATAATTCCTGAGACGAGAGTTTTGAAAAATATTTTGAGATCTCTGTCATCCCATGTTATACCTAAAGTCACGATCCTTATTCCTTTAGGAATCATATATACTCTTAGGTTAGAATAACTCGTAGGATACATTCAAACTTACAAAATTGATATATTCCTTAAAACTCAACAGAAAAATGGAAAAGGGATTGCTTTGAAAGTTTAGTATAAGAAGAAAGAAAAGTTTTTATGTTCAGACTCTGAGTTTGAATTTGAGCTTGATGATCATACCTTGTTTACGAAAAATTTTAAAATATTTCGCAATTTTAATAAATAAAATTCTTCCAAACAAAACAAAAATTTTGAGAAAAATAAAAATATCAATGAGGGAAGAATGTTTGTAAGAATAATCAAGTGAGATGCTTTGAATGTGAGGACAAAGAGCACAAATCCCATGAGTGTCCCACTAGTCAAAAGAGATAGGGCAATGGAAAAGTTGCATATAAAGCCACTCTTAACGATAGTGACATCAAGTCAGTGTATCCGGGGATGAATTACCACATGAACCCTGTTTTGCATTCATGGTCATACTTCAAGTTTGTTCCATGCCTGTGAGGACATTTCTAAATGTAACAGCCTCCAAAATTTATCAAATCGTTCTGAATAAAGTGAAAGTGATTAAGAGAATTTGAGTGAGGGGGAGGTAGACTTCAATGCGCATACGGTGAACTTTACAAAAAATCTTTAAGAACAAAAAAGCAAAATAGGAGTTTGACTCTTAGAATTTTTTATTTAGGGAAGGAGATAATTTGATAGAGTGTGAGGATTCGGTGAGTCAAATTGAGAAGTTAAAAGTTTTATTTTGTATGCAATTGATTATAGTTGGGAAGGAAAAGACCGATTTGACCAAAACAATAGGTAATTTTCCAAGAGATCTACAAGTTTTATTGGAGGCTCATGAGAAACTTGAAGCTCATGTACCTCAACACAAGAAAGATCTCGCACGTGCTCGGGAGGTCAAGGTCACCATAGCAGACATATCGTAGAAGATTGGAAATATGTTCCTTGTTCCCATGTCAGTTTTTAATGAGACGCAAGTAATAGGTTACAAAGATGCATCAACTTCTAATGCCGCATTTTAACCAGTTCCCGAATTTGTGATCGATCTTTATGGGCCTCGACCTAACCCACCAAGGAGACCTATCCCACTAAGGAGATAACATCCTGGACTTTTTAACTAAGGTAGACCCAAGCCTATTTATATTTGCTTCCATTTAAAATAAAAAAGTCACTTTAAGGAATTTTGTTTTAAGCTACGAAGAATTTCACACACGCGTGTTCCCCGATGTGTTCTTACACGAGTTCATACACATGTTCCTGCACATGGCTCCACACATGCTTCCATGCTTCACCATATATATTTCGATAGTTCTAGAGAGTACGTGTAATTTTTAGTCAAAATTTCTCAAAGTTTGATAAAGTAATTTCAAAGGATATCCACTCCTATTGAGAACTGCTCTCGGACTAATAATTGAGGTTATGACTTGCATCAAGTACATGGAGTTTATCATGTTCATTTCATTTATTCCTATTGCTAGATAGTATCTGCATATGTATATGCTCTTATTTTGAAAAATCTTAACAAATGTAAAGATATTTTTCTTAACATGTGTCGAATATGGTGTTCTCATCTCAATAGTTTTAATAAAACAAAATGTACAAGAGATTAGTTGTTCTTATAAGAACCATAGCTCGAGTTTTATTTCCTGTAAAATTTATTTTATGTTAACCGGTGGAAAGGGGATATAAAAGAGAAAATTCTCTTCGCGTTGAAAGCCACCATTTGCAAAAAAATGGCTACAAGATTAACTGCACACAAAAACATAAGTGGCAAGACCAATTTTCATTAATTCTTTGTTACATATAAGCATTATGATATCTTCAACATTTTGAAGTAATTTCTTAAATATTATGAGATTTTAAGGGTGTTATAAAGTACAAGAGCAATGGGTTTGCACAACAGACTCTCTTGAAAAACATTAAATGTTTTGGTAATATTGATTTGAGAAGCATTTAAATTCACGGCATGTTGCATAATTCGAGTTAAATTCATTTATGTTAGACTTTATTACACCTAAGTTTGAAATTGAGTTATTTATTTAGAAGTACCTCATTGATTTCCTTCGCCTATGTTATGAATGCCTATGTTTCTTTCCCTATAGAAAATGTTCACACAATTACATTTCGCCTTCATGATTCGGATATTTTAGTGTTATTCCATGGTGTAGTGAATTTGTACATATATGTACTCTTTATACATATACTTTTTATTCTTGAAAAATATTGAAATCTTTCAAAAATAGTTGGTATGCCTTCTGGAATTTCATGGCATGTTCTTTTTTTTATTATCTTTGTGATGTTATTTCTTTTGGATTTACGTGATGCTAACATTTCAGGATTAGTTTCTAACCTTTTGTCTATTTCGAATAAAAAGGGGGAGAACAAATTGAGGGGGAGTTTGTTTTTATTTAAACTCATATGCATCACGGTATTTATTTTGTCTCATGTGTGTAAATTATTTTGCCTTAATGATGATTTCATTGACCATGAAAGATGAAGACTTTCAGCTGAAGGCTTATACATTTATGCATTTATGTTTCTTGGTTTGGGAGGGCACTGGTTGTATTAGTCTTGCGCACTAACTTGGATTCAGTTTTTGTTTTGTACCGGAATAGGGGAAATTTATAAGAGCATGTTTTTTAATTGCTCATTTTAGTTTTATTTGGCGTATCCCCTTACACCGCATTGCACCTTCATAACCTTTCTCAAGTGTTTGAAGAGAAGAAACGTTGGTGACATTGGCAAGATTTAAGAGCATTTGTTACAACTTTACCCGAGAAGATTTATGAGATGGTTTTGTAAAGCCTTAAAGTTTCAGGGGTGGTTTATAATGCATTTAAAAGTTTTCAAAATATTTTTAAAATGAATTTTAAAGAATTCTTGAAAAACTCACTAACTCGTTAGAATGGGATTGACATGTCATTTCAAAGAGTTGTGTAGGGTCCTTAGAATAAGGTTCCCAAATTCGAATGAGATCTGGAATGTTGCCCTTTTTATCAGCTCTGGAATGTCATTCGAAGTATCGTTGGAAATCGTTCAAACGAGATAGGATACATCTTTCGAACGAGGTAGACGTTCGTTCGAACGATTATGTGTATTTTTATTTTTTAAACTAATCTTTTACAAATATATAATCTCTACTTATTTGAAACAAATTTTTCTATAAATGGATATGCGGGATTAAACTTTTCAATAAGCCATTTTAGAGTTCTTTTTTACCAAACTCTACAATTTTTTCATCCAAACCCCTTGAATCTTTTAGGATCACTTTTCTAAACCAAGAAGAACACAATCCAAAGTTCTAAAACCTTGTAGATATTTTAGTTATTATTAAATTATGGAGTCAAGTCCCTAGCTGAAGAAGACCGAAATTGCAATTCCTGAGGCTAATCGGTGGATACCGAGGCAAGAGTTGCTTGTTGTAGGTGGTGTTGGACTGCACCATTTTCTTTTGGAGATTCGAAGACCCTTGTGTGTTATATTTAGTGGATCTCTAATTATTTTACAAGTCATTACGTGTTCGTTTTGTCTTTAACAATGTTGAATTAAAGGCTTTGCCCAAAAGGAATTTTTCTTCCATCTTCTTCCCATTTTTTTTTTTTTGTTTGGAATTTGGCTTCAATTTTCTTGAATGTTCACTTTAAATTAAATCAAGATAAAATTTGATAAAAAGTGAATTTGTGTGTTTAGACTAAGATATAAGTAATTCCATATATTACTAGTATTCTCACAGAGAAAAGTCAGTCTGCGAAAATTCAAAATAAGAAGGCATGAATCCCCAAAGGAAAAATAAATTCAAAATAATGACATTAAAATTTTGAAACAAAATAAAAATAAAAATTTAAATACTCACATAATCGCCTAGGTTCCTCACCGTCGCAGATCGGCGTAGCTCAATCTCTCGTAGTAAAATCCTCTTATATTCCATCGACCTGGAACCATGGTGGGTGCTCTCAATCCCCGTCGCCATCACCCCAGTGCATTGGCACTAGATGCAACCCAATCATCGGTCTAAAAGAAAAGGTGGTTGGTCATTCCTTCCAGAGGGAATCATCAAAGAATTTTCTTAAGGATACATTCTAGAGAGGGAAAGAGAAAATATTTCATTTGAGAGCATGAATAATGAAGCACCTTGGCCTCCTATTTATAAGGAGTCTAAGGGGTATGTCGGTCAGCACCCCTCTTGGGTGTTCCAATCGGCAGTGTCCCTTGGGAATGCCTAAATCCCTCAAAATTTCATGCCTTTACCTATAGGCACCTCTCAGCCTATGTCAATCCCCCTTCCCCTTTCAATTTCAATACAAAGATCACCAAAAAAATTCCAAAAATTTTAGAAAATCCAAAATCCCCAATGTTATCAAAATAGCATTTCCTCCATTGAAAGTCACATAAAAACTCTTTAGAAAAATTCAAATAAATTTCTAAACTAAATCTCAAAAGATTTAGAAAATTCCATGAATTGTAAAGGTCAAAAAATTTCCCAAATTTCACATTTTCCAATGAAAATCCTCAAATCTTTGAAATATTCAAGAATCTCAAGAATTGCAAACATCTCTCAGAAAAATTTGAAACTTTCTAGAAAATTCTCATTACATTACACATCTATCCTAAAATTATTACGGTCGCAGAATTGATCTCTTCACCCCCTAGGTCCGTAAAATTAACCTTTTCAACCCTTAGGTCCAAAGAATTGACTACTTAAATATATAGGTCCATATAACTGACCTTCTCACTCTTCAGGTTTGCAGAATTGACCTTGGCCCTCATAATAGGCCACAATCCTTTTAATGGTCTCAGAGACTCTTTAGGTCCGTAGAATTGACCTTGACCCTATAATTGGTTGTGATCCTGTGAATCGGTCACATACACTCTTTAGGTCCACAAAATTGATCTTGGCCCTCATAATTGGTCGTGATCCTTTGAATCGATCGCATACACACTTTAGGTCTGAAAAATTGACCTTGGCCATCAAAAATAGTCGTGATCCTATGAATCGGTCACATGCACTCCTTAGATACACAGAACTGACCTTGGACCTCAAAATCGTCCACAACCCTCTAAATCAATCGTAGATACTCCTTAGGTCCTCAAAATTAGGCCTTTATCCCCAACACTCCCAACTTTCATCAAGGTGTTTATCTTTCGATGACCTTCGATTATTCCTAAGGTTTCCCATCGAGGGTCTCAATTGATACCCCATTCTAGTACCCTCCCCCCCCCCCCCCAACATGCAGCTCCATAGGTCCAATCACTACCCTTTTAACCCTCATACCCCCGTCCCTTCTTCAAAGCTTAAACTGGAGGTAACTGGATGCTTTTCATGCTCTGTTTGACTTTGGTCCACTTAGGACTAAAGAGTAGTTCAACACATGACAATAGGTCTATAAATCCCCTTTCTAATGGCCCATATTGTATGCAAAGAAAACTTATAATTTGCATTTAATACCCCCTTTACCCGAAAGTTCACCGAATGCTTCCCAAGCTCCGTTTGACTTTGGTTAACTCTCGAACCTGAGAGTTTCTCAATGAACTTTCATAGGGCTCTAAATTCCATTTTCAATGGTCCATACCATGCACAAACCGAACTTAAGGTTCACATTTAGCTATTTTTTTACTCCAAACCGGAGGTCATCAGATGATTTTGAGCTCCGTTTAACTTCGGTAAATTCTTGGTTATGAGAGTAACTCAACCCACTTTTATAGATCTCTAAATCCTCTTTCCAAAAGTCCTGGTCGTGCGCAAAATGGACTAATGATTTATAGTTCACAACCATTGTGTCCATCCCGAATCATCCCCTCTCTCTTCCCGATGGGGGACAAAATGGGGGGGGAAAGGTCTCGCACCCGCTTTACTCTAAGAGCTCTTCGTTCGTCATTAGTGTGGGGTGAATGTAAAGAAATGGAGACACCAGCCTATTTTTCACAAAATTGGCAAAAGAACATGTCGCTGCTTCTAGAGAATGGCATCAAAGACAAAATGATGCTTACGAAACCAATAGTTCAAAGGTTCGGAGGCTAAGTTACGGAATGGGAATGTGTTAGGCACCCAACCCACACTTTCGGTCTCTCATGGGCTTGTGTTACTATTTTTATTAATTTCTCCATGAAGTGTGTATGTGTGTGCATGTATATATAAATGGAGATCAAAATCTCTTAACTCATATCGGGTAAAAGATAGGGAGTGAGATCATCCATAGGAATGTTCCCAAAATAATATTTAGAATATACAATTTTGCATTTATCGAAAAATTAATCGTTATGATGAAACGAAAATATATGTTGGGTAAATACTAATAAGGATCACATTTATAATATATGCTAAAATAATGTATAGATGAAAAGGATGAAAATGCAAAATTGGGAAAATTGGAAGAATTGGAAAATTGGACTCGAGTCTCGGGTTTTAACCCGAAATGCCTATGTAGCCAATAAAGGCATCAAACTCCACGTAGTTCGCACGTGGCATAAGGGTGGGGTTATCCCATAGATTCGATCAAAAATTTATCATATGTGTGTGTGTAGAAAATGTATTTTAATTTTGAGAAATTATGATGGATAATCCCGTCGGGATTTATAGGCGTAACCCTCTTTTTGTTTGTTTTTGTTTTCTTATAGATAGTAAAGTATGTGAGATATAACTAATAAAAAAGTGAGATATTTATGTTTATGCACTAAAGTAAAATCTAAAATTATGAATATATGTAACTAATGCAAAAATAAGAAATTTAAAGAGAGATAGAATGATTATGGACCTTCTTTGGAGAATTGAAGCTTATTCTTTATATTGGATGAGTTCCCTTGGATGTTGAGATGAATGTTTGATGTGCGAGAATGATATTTTTCCAAATTGGGTATGAACAGGAAGGTAATGTAAGATGGAAAGGACTTTTATATAAGGAAACTTCGCCGATTACAAGAGAATGTTGATTAGATCACTGATATTGACGGATCTAAGGTGTGACTTTGAAGTGAGGTCATTCCCTCTATTTATAGGGTAAGGGGGATGCCAATAGTCATAGCTCTATCCCTTCCATTCAATAGCTAACCCTAGGCACACTACCGATAGGCAGGGGAATGGACCAGCCAATTGGCAATCTCGTATAGATTTTTTTGAAAAAATGGTCGTACAACGCAATTCGTTGATCCAAATTACACACGGGGCATACAATTAGAAAGTTAATTCATATACCTTCAAGAGAACTTGGGCCTCTCCCAGGTTTGGGAGTTCACTTTAGGTCAAATGGGTCTTGGAAGTGCTCGTCAGTCCTTTGGATGGGAGATCATCGGACGAAAATGAATCATTCGTTCGAACGGTAAGTGAGAAGCACACACGGGGAGGACCATTGGAAAGGTTATTCGAGGTACTTTAAAATTCCAAATTGCTTCACTCGGTTTGGAAAGTTGACTTTGGTCAACTGAAAGCTCTCAGTGACCTTTCGGAGTAAAATAGGCCATCTGTCCTTATCGTAAGGTTGATTCATGCACGGGGCAGATCGTTGGAAAGGGTATTTAGTTCCCTTCGAATATTAATTTAGTCTCATTTGAGATGAAAAGTCAACCATGTTCTAAGAGAGCCCGGGAGTGCCCAGTGACCTCCGGATCAATTTCTAAGGGAAAACGGATCATTTGTCGAAATGGTTATGTCATTTTATGCACTGGGGGGACCATTGGAATGGGGTTTTAGTTCACTTTAAAGATTGAAAGGGATTTCTCTCTGAAGATGGAGTTGATTGGGGTCAAACCGAGCCTCTGAATCGATTTTCAGTGGTAAAATGGTTTGTTCGTCCAAACTGTTATTCCGATTCATGCACAGGGCATACAATTGGAAAGGGGATTCAGAGCCCTTAAAATATTCATTGAGATTTCACTCTAATAATATAGTTAACATGAGTCAAATGAGGACCGAGAGAACCCGATGGACTCTATATCAATACTCGGAGTATGACCTAGGTTTTTTAGTGAAATGGGGAGGTGATAAGGACCTAAGGATAGACTTAGGGGGTCCTATAAGGTGGTATCTATAGAGACCCTAAACGGGTGAGATTGGATAAAGTGAAACCCATCAAATAGACACCACGTGATATTTAGGAAAGAGGTCAATTCTGCAGACCTAAGGGATGAGGATGACCAATTCTGGGGACCGAAGGAAATAATGGGGATAGCCAATTTTGCAGGCCAAGGTCAATTATTAGGACCTAAGGTAGGGAGAGACCAATTCTGAGGGCCGAGGTCAATTTTGAGGACCTTAAATAGGAGCGACTTATTCAGAGAACCGAAGTCAATTCTGAGGACCTTAAGTGGGAGCACCAATTCTGAGGGTCGAGGTTAATTATGAGGACCTTGGTGGGAGTGACCAATTCTGAGGGCCGGGGTCAATTCTGAGGACCTTAAGTAGGAGAACCAATTCTGAGGGTCGAGGTCCATTATGATGACCTCAATGGGAGCGACCAATTCTGAGGGCTTAAGTAGCAACGAAAAATTCTGAAGGTTGTAGCCAATTCTGAGGGATTAAGTAGAGGTGACCAATTCTGATGGTCGAGGTCAATTCTGGGACCTAAGTGGGAGCAACCAATTCAAAGGGTTGAAGCCAATTATAAGGGCTTAAGTAGGAGTGAAAAATTCGGAGGGTCAAAACCAATTTTGAGGGATTAAGTAAGAGAGACCAATTCTGAGGGTCGAAGTCAATTCTGAGGGCTTAAGTAAAGGTGACCAATTTTGTGGGTCGAAGTAGATATGACCAATTCTGAGGGTCGAATCCAATTCTAAGGGTTTAAGTGGAGATAACCAATCCTGCATGTGAAAGACAATTCTGAGGGCTTTAGTAGATATTACAAATTTGAGAGTCAAAGACAATTCTGAGGGCTTAAGTTGAGGTGACCACTTTGTGGGTTGAAGCCAATTATGTGGGTCGAGTTCAATTCTGCGGAACTTAAGTAAAGTGACCAATTCTAAGGGTCGAAGCCAATTCTAAGGGTTTATGTAGAGGTGACCAAATCTGAGGGTCGAAGCCAATTTTGAGGGCTTAAGTAGAGATGACCAATTCTGAGGGTCGAGGTCAATTTTGAGGACCTAAGCGGGGGCCACCAATTCTGAGGGTCGAAGCAAATTCTGATGGCTTAAGTAGGAGTGACCAATTTTGGGGGCCAAAGCCAATTCTGAAGGCTTAAATAGAAGTGACCAATTCTGAGGGTCGAAACCAATTTTGAGCGCTTAAGCATAAGTGACGAATTCTACGGGCCGAAGTAAAGATGACCAATTTTGAGGGCTTAAGTAAAGATGACCAATTTTGATGGTTTAAGCCTATTCTGAGGACTTTAGTAGAGGTGACCAAATCTGAAGGTCGAAGACAATTCTGAGGGCTAAGTAGAGATGACCAATTCTGCATGTTGAAACCAATTCTAAGGGATTAATTAGAGAGTGACCAATTCTGTGTATCGAGGTCAATTCTAAGGACCTTAAGTAGAAGTGACAAATTCTAAGGGTCGAAGCCAATTCTGAGGGCTAAGGGCTTAAGTAGACATGACCAAATCTGAGGTTCGAAGCCAATTCTAAGGGATTAAGTAGAGATGACCAATTCTGAGGATCGAGGTCAATTTTGAGGACCTAAGTGGGTGCGACCAATTTTGAGGGTCATAGGCAATTCTAAGGGCTTAAGTCATAGTTTTATTGGGGAAGTTTCGAGACACCGCTGGGGAAAATATATCAATACGTGGATTGGATGCAGCTTCGATTTTTGTGGTGTCCTTTAGAGACGTTTCTAGGGAGATATCCAATTAATTTTTGGGAATCCTGTTGGTGAACTAAGTGTTCCGCTGGGGAAGTAAGTATGGTATTAAAAAAAAAATTCTTGGTGAAAAAGGTTCATTTGGTAATTGAAGGAATTTTCTGGGGACTTTTTGGGATTTTTTGACATTTTTGGGGAATTTTTATACGAAATTTCAAGGAGGTACCGACCGACAGGGTGTCGACGGTGCCAAATGGAAGTGGCATGGTCTTTTGGGCTTCCTCGATCAGGTGAAGTTCATCGAAGATAGCCCAGCAGCAGCATGCGCATGCAATAGCTCCATCATGCAATAGCTCTAGTATCAATACGATAATACTGGAGACCGTATTGATGCTGGAGCTATTGCCCTAGGCTTAATTTCGAAGTTACTATTAGTGACTAGGGACCTGTTGGCGGATCCACAACTTGTAACCATCGCTTCGTGGATGTCATATCATCACAATCATGTGGCGATAATACTTGAGAAGCCTCTGAATGGTCTAGATGCTTGGTAGGAAGGACGTCTTGACTTCTTAAGGGGTAGCCCAATTATCCTGTTCATGTGGTTATCGGAGAGATTTCGCATGGCGGTCCCTCCTGAATATCCCTTGGCAGCCATCCGAACTTCTTTACTCGCTACTTTATCAGTGTGGGACCAGATATTGAGAGTTGTGAAAACTGGTTTCTGGAGCACGGGGTTCGAGGTTAACGTTGGTCAGTGCCTTGGTGAGAAGAGTTGTATCCCATTCTAGAGTTGGGGGAATACCAGTATGTTTGGTTGGTTAGCCTCCGATAAACTTCTTTTTACTTTCCCTAGTGGCTCTTACATCAATTTTCTTGGAGCAGATTGTGCCACCTCAGACTCTAAAGTTCTTTCTTATGGAGGATTTAACAGAACGCATGCACATGCAGCTGGACTCTCTGTGGAAAATTCGTCGACCGTCAACTCGTCCTTCCTAATTTGTTGGCAAATTTTGGCATGTTTTTTAGGACTACATGAAGTGTTTATTGAGGAGGGTAGTTACCAAGATGATGGATGAGGAGACTAGGCAAATTTGGTTCACCAAGTTTAACACCATTGAGTGAGGTGGTGTTATTTTCCATAAGCTGGTTCGAGCTTACTGTTCCATGGAGCACTTTTGGTTTTCCATCCAAGAAGGCGAGGTTTACGGACCCCAAGATATAGAAGATGATGGTGTTGGTTCTATTGGAAATTGTTGGTAGGATCCATGGGGAGTTTACTTGTGAAACTTTTGTGATGTGTTTGGTCATGTACGGAATAAATTTAGGAAGGGTTTTTTAGGAAAAATAATGTTAGGTTGGCAAAGGAAGTTTTTTGACTCCCTATGCCGATGTAATTATAACGGAATTTTTCATTTATGAAATAAAGAAAATTTTAATTATATTGTTTTGCCTCTTGACAAGCTTTTTGCATTTGACTTATCTATATCATTCTCTAAGGCATACATAATACTTTTGTTCAAGTACATAATAAAATGAATTTCCGTTCTTGGGGATAATCAAAGAATAGCATTTTGTGAAAAAGAAGGGGGTCGTGCTCTTGTAAAGCTACGAGCTACCTACGTACCTCTAGGGGTTTTGAAAATTTTTTGAGTTTCATTTTTTAAAGCAAAAAGATTTTTAAAAGTTCAGATCCCACGTAGTTCTAAATAGAAGGAAATTAAGATTATTTTTTTAGAATAGAAGGTATGTGAGAAGAATCGTAGTGCGCTGAGATTTCGGACTAAGGGTAGAATTTCTTAACATGGCCCGAGTTAACTGGATGAGCCATCTCTTCCACATCGAGGTCAATAAGCATAGCGGCGCCACCAGATAAGATCTTCTCCACAAAGTCGTGGCCACTCCAATTGGGTTTGAATTTCCCTCTAGGGTCGTAGAGGGGTTCTACTATTTCTTTAAGATTTAATTTCCCTTCTTGGACACCACGATCCTTGAATCTCTTGTTAAATGATCGTGCTATTCGGCAATGGTACCTTTGTATATGATATAGAGATTTTTAGTCTCCTTTTGTACAAGAGTGACAACTCATTAAGACTTCTTTGATGCCAGCCTTCCTCGCTGACTTTGCTTTAAAGCATGATGCATAGTGAACAAATTTCTAGATCAATGGATAGGACTTATTCCATATCATATACCAGAGAATAAAAGGTATCCCCGGTAGATGTTCGAACTGGAGTGCGGTAGCCTCAGAGGTCATAAAGGATCCGATTGGCCCAATCTCGGTAACTTTTGGTCATCTTGTTGATGATTACTTTGAGGTTCTTACTAGCGGCTTTGATTGCTCCGTTGGTTTGAGTTCGTTAGGGAGAATATTTTTGTCTCTGAATCCCATACTCATAGACTAATTATGTAACTTCTGCCTCAAAATGTAACCCGTTGTCTGACACTATCTAGTGTGGGAATTCATATCGATAGATAATATTTTTTTAAATGAACTTAGCCACCTTTTTGGCATTCAGAACTACATATGACTCAGCTTCGACCCATTTGGTGAAGTAATCGATGGAAAACAAGATGAATTCATGTTCGTTGGAGGCCTTGGGTTTAACTTTCCCTATGATATCGAAGCCTCATATAGTGAATGGCCAAGGAGAATTTATGTTATACAATTCCCGTGGAGGCAAGTGTTGGAGGTTGGAAAACTGGTGGCATTTAAGGCAACTCCAAACATAGACAGTGCAATCCTGAACAATGGTAGTCCAATAGTAACCCTGTCGGATGATTTTCTTATCAAGCATATGGCCATTCATGTAGGGACCAAACTCCTCACTTTGGATTTTCTACATCATCTCTTCAATGTCAGCCCCTGTAATGAAGTGTAAATGGGTTCCTCGAAGTTTCTCTTGAATAGTTCTTTATCGTGGATAAAATACTGGGCAGCCAGTTTATGGAGGGTTGCTCGGTTTATCTTGTTTGAATCTTAGGGATACCTACTACACTTGAGGAGGAGTTAAATATCGTAGTACCAGCAATTGGATATATCAGGATCTTCTTCTATGATGAGCTCAATGTGGTAGCAATGGGTAGGTTTAGCTTGCTTTTGGACTAGGAAGGGGGCCATCATTATTCCTTCAAGCACGTCAACCAGGAAGGCTAAGGTAGCAAGGGCATCGGATAATTTGTTCTTTACTTGGGGAAGATAGTGGAAAGTGAAATCTTAAAATTGGGAGGCCAGTTCTTCTAGGTGGGCATGGAAGGGTAAGAGTTTCACGTCCTTGACTTTACATCTTCTGAGTACTTAACCAATGATGATGGTTGAATCCTCGTAGACATCTAGTTATCGAATTCCTTTCTTGAGAGTGACTTTGAGGCCTACCATGCATGCCTCGTATTCGGTCATGTTGGTGGTGTAGGGAAAATCCAGATTGATGGAAATAGGAGTGTGAGAGTCCTCAGGAGCAATTAGGAGTATCCTAATGACATATCCTTTCTTGTTAGCAGCTCCGTCAAAGAATATTTCCCACCAGAGGTTTTCGTGGGAGGTACAAAGGGTATCTTCATCTGAAAATTAGAGATCCATACATCGACTTCTTCCATAGAATAGTCAGCGAGGTGATCAGAGATGGCTCTTCCTTTCATGGATTTCTACGTGACATACACAATATCAAATTCGGCTAGAAGCATCAACCATTGGGCCATTCGTCTAGACAGGGCAAGTTTCTCGACCAGGTATTTGATCTATTCGGGACATATGTTTAATGGGAAAAGCGAGCATGTAGTATCGAAATTTTTGAGTGACCCAGATAAAGGACACACATGCTTTCTTCAACGTAATGTAGTTAACTTCATACCCCACCAACTTGCAAATAGCGTGGTAGATGGCCCTCTCATTGCGGGACTTTTCAAGGTATTTTGCAAATAATGCCCCACATGTAGTATTTGTTATGATCGGTTATAGGACTAGAGGAAGACCAGGTTGTGGAGGCATGAGTACAGGAGGTCGGGTTAGGTATTGCTTGATTAAATCAAAGGCCTCTTGGAAATCTTCATTCCAAACCTTGGTTGAATCCTTATGGATGAGTTTGAAGATGGGTCCACAAATAAAAGTCAAATGGTTGATGAAACGACTAATATACTATAATTTTTCAAGGAATCCACAGACTTCCTTTTCCGTTTGGGGTGGTGTCATTTTGAGTATGGCTTTCAGTTTGGCAGGATCTGCTCCAATCCTCTTTTTTCCAACCATGAATCCCAAGAATTTTCCTTTGGTAACTGCGAAGACACATTTCTGTGGGTGGAGTCGCATATGGTATTTCTGTAGTCGCTTGAAGAACTTTCAAAGAGTGGGAACACGACTTTCCCTAGTTTTAGACTTGATAATCATATCATCTATGTATACATCGACTTCTTTGCATATCTGATAGTGCAAGATGGTTGTAGCATACCTCTAGAAGGTAACCCCTATGTTTTTTAGACCAAATGTCATAATGGTGTAACAGAATGTTCCCCAAGGGGTGATGAATGTCGTTTTCTCTTGATGATCCGACTGCATCTTGATTTGATTATATCTGAAAAACCCATCAATAAATGACATAAGAGGGTCACTTTTTGTATTGTCTACAATCATGTTGATATTGGGTAACAGGTAATCATCCTTCAGAGAGGCTTTCTTTAAGTCTCTCTATTCAATGCACATGCGAACCTTTCCTCTAGATTTCGATGCAGGTACGAAGTTGGCTAGCCATGTGGGATATTCGATTACACGAATAAAACCCACGTTCAACTATTTGGCCACTTCTTCCTTAACCTTGAGTGACCATTTGGTGCGAAGATTTCACAGTTTATGTTTGACCGGGATAAATGTCGGGCATGTCGTTGTAGAACCATGTGAAGACATCCACAAATTCCTTCAGTAATTCTTCGAGTTACGCTCACTCATGCTCGTCGAGGGTAGACCCTATCCTAATCTCGTGAAATTGGCTACTAAAACTTAGATTAATAATAACAGTTTCATATTCATTAACTTGAATGCGATTATGTTATTTGTTATTAGCCTTATTAAGATCAGTTAAGAATTGTTCATTTGAAAAACCATCATAATCAACAGTTTGATTAACGTCAAGACAATTAATGTAAGGCACAGCAAGATACTCAAAATCTTTATTTATTTCATTATTGGGAAAAGTAGCGTTAAAACCTCATAGAATGAGGTCTCAATTGCATCAAAATAAGGAGGAACAACAAAAGAAGTGGAAATGGGATAAAAATCAGAGTTGGGTTGAATTTCAACAGGTGGAACAGGTATAGCATGATAATTGAGAAGAGGTGAATCAGTAGCTTTGATCAGGCGGGATGGATCCGATGATGTTGTGGTTGAGTGGACCGTGCAGATTATCAGACCCAATGTCTGTAAGTTTAATGAATCCTCAAAGTCACTTCCCTTATAATCTTTGGTAGCAACTATAGTCTTCTCAATGAGTGGTTGCACATGATGCTGGGAACTTTCGGCCCATAAATAGGTGTCTTGGAAAAATATATCCATTCCTAGTTTCATATTCTTATACACATGATCATACCACGGTTCAAAAAAGCCACAGAAGGGGAAATCTTCACCCTCTATGATGATCTTCCTTCTAAGGAATCTCTTGATACGGTCTTGGCACTTTCTAACCTTCTCTTCAATCAAGATTGAAGGAGTATTATGAGTTCCCCTGTTGAGGGTCAATAACCCAAATCGCATGGAGTAAAGGTCTTCGATACTATGGGTTCAAGTATTCCTTGTTGTGTTCGTCCCAGCCCCAGTCTGAGCATGAAGTGCATGTTCTTAAACATCAATATCACATTGACATTTCCATAAGGGTTTTATTCTGGAGAAATCCTATCTTTGAAATCCTCCCCTACTGGGAGCAGAAGCAGTTCGACTAAAAAACCTAACACAATCATATCATTTTCCCTATGATGTATCTCTAGTACTGGATTACTGGTGCTTGCATTCTCAGAATTGTCGTCGTTTCCTAAGATGGTAATGAACTATTCGGATTGGCAGGCTTCTTGTACTTTTGGGGAGTGAACTGCCTGGATATTTTCTTTGGCTCAAATTCTATCTTAGCAACACTTTCTTCAATCTCTACTTTGACTTCTCGAAGGGCTCAGAAATGGGGGTAGTACTATCCTCCCATCATTGCTCAGACATGGGGTAAGAAGTTTTTTTTTATAATACTGACTTGTTCCTCTTCGAAAGGCCGGTTGGTCATGGTGGCAGCTTTCTCTCTTCATCTTATTATGAAGTTGTTATTATATTCCCTAGGGTTTTGTTTGAGAAGTTATAAATCACAGCGGGTAACCTCCAATTCCTCATTGGACTTTTTCTTTGACACGAATTCATGGGCAACATCATCCTAACTATATATCTAGGATTCCTCGAGAGATAAGAACCATTGAAGAGCTTTGTCCTTCAAAGTTTGTTGAAATATTTGGTCCATTATTTCCTCGGAGCCACCTAGGAGAGTCTTGTCACAGTGGTAACTTTGAAGATAAAATATTGGGGGTCTTCCCGAACTTCTCAATATTAGGCATCTTGAAATTTTTCGACAACCTTGCTATAGGATAGGGAGATATATGGGTGTAAACCATGTAATTCCTGGAGATTTGAAGTTAGTCAACTTCTTGGTCAACATATTAAGGTCCTCCTTGACCTTGTTCAACTCTTCTTCCTTCGAATCAACGATCATGGGTAGGTTAGCCCCTGACTGGGCAAGATTCATCATAGGGAGCTGAGTTGGTGGTGGCCCATTAGTAGGAAGGGCACGTGGAGTGTGATGATATTCCTAGGGGACCCAAATAGTCTTAGGTGTGGGAGGACCCATATCACGAGAGAATAGGACCTCGAGCTCTTCAGGAACAGGGACCCAGTTTCATTACATCTCATGAACCTTGTTTTGAAGGTTGTCAATCTTGGTGGTGAGTTGGGATAGGATCGTCATCAAATTCGGATGCACATTCAGTACTTAGTCAGCGTTCTCTATGGAAAGTGGATGAAGCTGAATTTTGAACTCGAAGGAAGTAGCAAGGGAACAAACTGAGCCTCAGGGCGATTCAACGGAAGACCAAAGCTAATAGGGAGCCAGGCCAAGGGTCGGGTATGCGATTGACCTGAGAAGGAGAAAAATTGGAATTTATTTTTGAAAGAGAGAGGGGAAAACTATTATTTTTAAAAAAAGAGGAAATTATTTTTGACATTTTTGGAAAAGAGGAGGACAAAATATTTTTGGGAAAAACATTTATGGTATAAGGAAGGAAAAATGCTTTTGGTATTATTGATAAAATAGGGGGAAAAATATTTTTGACACCTTTGGTAAAGAAAGAGGGAAAATAAGACACGGGTCTTAGCATGATTACTACTATTATTATGTTCTCACTTGTATTAGGTTTACCTAAATGCAAAAAAAATGTCGAATGGGAGTCGAGCCTAGAAAATTAGGTTTGAAAAATATGTAAAAACATGGTAGAACTTGTTACCAGGCTCATGGACAGGGTCTCATTTTGAAAAAGACGATATCACACGAAAATCTGGGCAGCATGCCGACCTATCATTTCGATCGAGTTTCGGGTAAAAATCGATAAACTAAATATGAGTCTCCTAGGTTTGATGCCTATATGAGGGTATGTAGTTGTTGGGTTAATTGGAAAGGTTCCCCCATTTGGGATGACTTCCACGATATACATCTTTCTTTTTAAGGCACTCGGTATGTATAGACAAGCCATTTGATATACCTGAGTGTATGTGAATTGCCTCACTATATACCTCATGGGGACAGTACGTGTGATAGAGAATTCGATCTACTCAATGTACGTGAACAAGTTCCCTACGATATGCCTCCCGTCATGACTTCGGTCAAGAGGTACGATGCGGGGGGAACCATAAGATATACGTCGAAGGTACTTGACAAATGGAAGGTGGGAGTCATATCGCTTAGGCTAACAGCAACCTGCCGGACCAGCACCCATCACGAAGTGACCCCCCAGTTATGGGACAAAATTTGGTCAATAACCATGCTCTTTGGTGATGTAGTGTGAAAAATGTATGATTCTTGATTACTATATTATGGAGAGAGTATTTTTATTTGGCATGATGAGAATTATACGAAATGATTCTTGATTACTATATTATGGAGAGAGTATTTTTATTTGGCATGATTAGCATTATACTAATAAGGAAGAATGTACAAGTATAAAAACGTACTAATCATGGATATGTGAGGGTGTGAATATCTACAAGTGGGTGTGTGGTAGTGAACCTAAGCATGGAACAACTACAAGTGGTGTGTGACAAGTGTGAGTGAGTATGGATATACAGAAGTGTGATAAGTGGAGGTGTGTCTTGGTGACACCTAATCATGGATATTGTAAGTGGTGTGTGAAACAAGTGGATATAATTGAACCTATGTGTAAGTGGTGTGAAGTGTACATGAGAAATATCTACAAGTGTGTGAGTGAGTAGTGATATAAGCATGAGGTAGATATGTATAAGAAATAATAGAAGAGAAAAAAAGGAACATACTAGGTAGGTGCATACGCACAAAAGCAGAAAATAAAAACACCCATGCAAATAGAGTTTATCCTTCTTTAAAATAGTCCCCAGTGGAGTCGCCATTGTGCCCATCCTGAATCCTCTCCTCTCTCTTCCACGTGGGGGAAAGGGGGGCAAAGGTTTCGCCTTTGCTTTACTCTAGGAGCGCTTCAGTCATCATCGATGTGGGGTGAGTGTAAAGAGATGCAGTCGCCAACCAATTTTGCACAAAACGGGAAAAAGAATATGTTGCCGCTTCTAGAGAACAGCATCAAAGACAAATTAATGCTTACGAAACCAATAGTTCAAAGGTTTGGGGGCTAAGTTATGGAATCGGAATGTGTTAGTCTCCCATCCCATCCTTTCAGTCTCTCATGGGCCTGTGTTACTATTTTCTTTAATTTCTTTATGAAGTGTGTGTGTGTGTATATATAAATGGAGATCGAAACATCCAACTCGTATCATGGAAAAGATAGAGTGAGATCATCCATAGGAATGTTCCCAAAATAATATTTAGAAAATAGGATTTATGCGTTTATCGAAATATTGATCGTTATAATGAAACGATAATATATGTTGGATAAATGCTAATAAGGCTCACAAGTATAATATATGCTAAAATAATGTATAGATGAAAAGGATGAAAATACGAAAATGGAAAAATTGGAGAAATTGGAAAATTGGACCTGAATATCGGGTTTTAATCCGAAACACCTACGTAGCCTATAAAGGCATCAAATTCCACGTAGTTCGCATGAGACATAATGGTGGGTCTTATCCCATAGATTCAAACCAGAATTTATTATATGTGTGTGCAAAAAATGTATTTTAGTTTTGAGAAATTGTGATGGATAATCCCGTTAGGATTTATAGGTGTAACCCTATTTTTGTTTGTTTTGATTTTTTTATAGAAAATAAAGTATGCATGATATGACTAATAAAAAAGTGAGATATTAATGTGTATTTACTAAATTAAAAGCTAAATTAAGAATTTATGTAACTAATGCAAAAATAAGAAATTTAGAGAGAGGGAGAGAGAGAGAAGAAGAAGAAGAAGAAGAAGAATTTTGGACCTTCTTTGGAGAATTGAAGCTTAATATTGATCTTGAATGAGTTCCCTTGGATGTTGAGATGAATGTTTGATGTGAGAGAATGAGATTTTTCCAAATTGGGTATGAAAAGGATGGGAATGTAAGATCGAAAGGAATTTCACATAAGGAAACATCGTTGATTGTAAGAGAATTTTACTGAGATCATTGATATTGATAGATCTAAGGTGTACCTTGGGAGTGAGGACATGACATCTATGTATAGGGTAAGGGGGTGCCAATCGGTATAGACCTAGCCCTATCAATTGACAGGTAACCCGAGGCACACTATCGATAGGCAGGGAAATGGACCTGCCAATTGGCAGTCTCGTGCAGATTTTTTCAAAAAAACTGATCGTAGAATGCAATTTTTTGGTCCAAATAGTGAAATGTTCATACCATTAGAAAGTTAATTCAGATACCTTCAAGAGTCCTTTCGTCCGCTCTTCAAATTGGGAATTGACTTTGGGTCAAACGGGGCTTGGAATCGCTCATCGGTCCTTTGGATGAGAGATTATCGGTGGAAAATAAATCGTTCGTTTGAATGGTAAGTCATTATCGTGTACGGGGTAGACTGTGGTGACAATTATTATTCAACACAAATAAATGAGAGCAGCACGATCACCAAGGAAAATAAAGAAGATAAAATGTCAATCACACAACATAGTATGTACGTGGTTCAGCAAAGAAAGCCTACGTCCACGGTGGTGCAGTCAGTATTATTTCTATATACTTCGGGGAGCGTTTACAGAGAATACAGTGCGTGTCCTTTGCCCCAGACTTAGGGCTTATTATATACACGTTTATTTTCGGGGAGTGGGGGTGTTGGACTCCCCCACGTTTACCATCTTCTCCTGAAACATCTCTTTACGAGAACATGGGAGAAGACTCAGTCGTAATTCTATTCAGTTTAGGTAAAGGGTCTGGACTTTGGGCTGCTCTAATTGGGCTACTCGTCCGGGACCGTAATGCCAAATTCGGGTACCCACAATTGCCCCTAAATTTGTTGGTCCACAAGTTGGTCTCAATAAATTTAAATGATTTCTCATTATGGCTCTTTTGCATATCACGTAACTCTTCCCAAAGTTTGAGGATTGATTTAGGCGGCAGTTACTTTGTGTCCTGTGTGCGATGACTAGTAACATTTAAAAGTCATTTTGAGCAGCGTTTCATAGTTGTCGTTTCAAGCTTCTTAGTGTTCTTCCATCGTCTGCGAGTTTTAGTAATTTGTGCCCTCTTCTCGAGGTCTTCATTTTCTTCACTTTCGATCTCCCTCGTCATTTGGGCTTGTGATCTTGCATTGTCCAAGTCAAACTTTCATCTTGTAAGTTTCCTTTACTTTCTCTCTGTACTTTCTTTGAATTTTTAGTTTAGGGTTTACAAATGGCAAAGATAGGTAATAGATCAGTGTCCGAGTTTAGAAAATTTTATAATATCCCAGAGTGGGTAGAGATTGAGTGCGCCTCTCTTCCTAAAAATGGTAGAGAGATAGAGGGCGCTCATTGGATTCACATCTTGTTACTTTCCTAAGGGGGGCTTACTTTTCCTCCAAACGATTTATTCTTGCATTTCTTTGGTTATTTCAACATTGTTCCTGCACAGTGTTCGCCCAATGAATGGAACATAATCAATGGCGTCCATAGAATAAATCAACTTTATAGCACCAAATTAGGGCTCGTCGAAGTTTGTTTTTGCTACTCCTTTTCTCGAACTAGCTCTGGTGTTCTTTATCTCAAGTCCCGAAGTCTTGATAGGGTTTTGGTAATAAACCTACGTAATTCCCAAAAGGATTACTGGCAAGATGACTTTCTTGCTAAAAATTGCCAGTTCTCCCCCCAGACTGAGCGGTCGAGGTCTGATAGGTTTACTGTTCCCTTTTATGGGGAAGAGTATAGGTAGTCTTTGATCTATCCTTTCAATTTCTTTGTTAATGTGTGATCTTTCTGACTCTTTCCTGTTTTCTTTTCAGCGAGGTCGAAGAACTTGGAGACTGCCCTCAGCGAGGTTCGACTTTCAGAGTTGGTTAAAGCTTGGAATATCAGGGAGCCCTTAGCTGACGGTGAACATCCCCGATCTGATGCTTTCTTGCTCGAGTATAAAAACGTTGGGTCTAGTTTTATAGCGAGGCCGGTGGAAAGTATTCTCGAGTTTGATACTTTTGAAGAATCTGCTGCTGATCCTAATCAGTTGGACGAGGAGGAGAGCAGTTCTGAGAGTGATATCAGGGGAGGTGTTGAAGGTGGTCCCGGTGAGGAGATCTCTGGCAGTGACAGTTCTTCTAGCTCAGAAGAAGTTTCTGAAGCCCAAGATCCTTCAAGTACATCTAGCAGCTCTAGCGAGGAAATGGTTCCTCCAAGGAAAAACCTAATTTTTGATGATCATGATGATGTGCTCCTTGTTCAAAGGTCAAAGAAGAAGAAGTCCAGCAGTGGGGCTGTTGCTACTAGTTCTCGGCCTGTTGCTCAGGAGCGGGAAAAGAAGAGGAAGGAAGAAGAGAGAGAGAGAGAGAGAGAGAGAGAGAGAGAGAGAGAGAGAGAGAGAGAGAGAGAGAGGAAGAGTAAAGAAGAGAAGAAGAAGATTGAGGAGAAAAGAAAGTCGAGGAGAGGAGGAGGATAGAGAAGGAGAAGGAAAAGGAAGAGGAAAGGAGAAAAATGGAGGCGAGGACAAATGCTGGGTAGGACTTAATGCCTGTGTTCGCATTTTCGGAGGGGGCCTCGGTTGCCACTTCTCCCCAGTTGGCCCCTGCACTGCTTGAGCGAGCAGTCCTTCCTGCTGACCGCCAAAGGACGATAGGGACTGACCAGTTAGCTCTGTAAGTGAGCCAGAGGCTAGCCTTGGTAATTCTATTTCTCTTCTCTAATGCTTGCCAATTTATGTTTTTTTCCTTCTTCTAATATCTTCTTTTACTTGAAGTTTGTGACTGATTTTGTTGTGCTCTATTGCTCCCGCAATGAGCTGATTAATAAGAATAGTGAGCTAGATAAGGAGAATGCTGCTTTGGGGATGAGGAGTGTTGAGCTCGATGCTAGCTTAAAGGCTGCTGATGCTGCCCGGACTTTCTCTGATCTGTCCCTTGTCAAAGCTAATCGAGATAGGGAGGTAGTGGTCAAAGAATTGAATGGACTATGATAAGCCTACGATCTGGTCTGCTCGAGCAAGCTGGCTGTTATGGAGGAAAACAAAGTGATGACCGAGAAGCTGAAGGAGAAGGAGTCTCAGGCAGCCACCGTTAAGGAGGACTCATATAACTCCAGGTGGGCTGCCGCGTATAAAGATGCTGAGGTTCAGATAGGCTACATTAGCCGTCTGAACTTCAAAAAGGGCTAGAACAAGGCCCTTTTAGCTGCTGGTGTGGACGTTACCTCTCCCTTGTTTGATGAGCATGATCTAGGTCCAAAGCCAATTGTGGATGAAGCCCCAGCCATCGAAGGTGTTGACCCTACCTCCGAGTCAGTTCCTGCTGATATCCTTCCAGTTCACGCGACAGAGGTTGTTCCTGCTGAGGGATGTGCTCTTACTGCTGCTGACAAGGGGAAGCAATTATCTTCTTCTGGGAAGCCCGAGGTCGCTAGTTAATTTACCCTTAGGGTTACTCTTTTATTTTTTCTTGTAATTTTCCTTTCTATTTCTCGATGTACTCTGATCCTTTTGCATATTAATGAAATGAGAAGGTTTCTTTCCCCAGTGCACTCGTTTATTTTTTCCTTTACTGCTCTTTTATGGCCTGTAGTCGGTTGATGTTGATGACTATATACCAGCCACTTCTTAATTGGGAAGAATACTTGGTCCTGATGAAAGTCCTAAAGTTCATCATACCTTTGTGAGGATTTGCAAATCACTGCGATTGAGGAACAATCATTTCATAGAGCAAACTGAGCTTATTATTAAACTAAAAGACAGGCTCCAAGATATGGAAGAAGTCGGTGCTTTAGTCCAAGAAGAGGTGAATACCCTAAGGGCAAGGCTTCTAGATGCTTCTGAGATCAACCAGGTTGGAAAAATTCTTCAGCGAGAGAATGAATCTTTGAGGAGGGAAGTCTCGTGACTCAGGGAGCATCCACTGAGCATTGCTCCTGCAGTATTATGAGGTTCCTCCTCATCACGAGCTGGAGCTGGACCAAGCGATGTTCCTTAGGTGCTACGAGGTTCTTCCCCGTCGACTGTTTCACAAGCTGGTACAAATGCAAGAAGTCTGGCTAGGGAAATGGAACAGCTTCGTGATGATGTCCGATGAGCATACATGATTACTTCTGGGCTTCAAAGGGATGTCACTCGACTGAGGCATCTGTTTAATAGAGGAGCTCGACGAGTATGGGCCGATGGTTACGACCAAGGTTGGCTAGATGCTCCGATGAGGCTGATAGAGTTTGAAGAGCTCACCTTTATCAGGGGATGGTTGAGTGCCCTAAAGGACCTACAAGTCCTAAGAAACACAATGCTCTGGTATCATCATGAGATCTCTCCTTCCACTCTAATGCCTAACCCCTTTCAGAGAGATGATCAATGGATCCCTATCGATGCCATCCCTCGGTAGCTATTGGAGTCGGATGCGAATGAAGTTGAGGAGGAGCTAGCTCCCCATCCTGATGACGGTCGAAAAGCTCAAGTGGCTGATTATCTCGCTCAGAGGCCTCGACCTCATTGAGATTTTTCCAGTAGTAATTTTGTATACATATGTAATAAATTAATGTGATGTTGATGTTTTGGGCGAGCTCGCCGACTAAACATGGGTTGTATTTGTTGTAAATGTAATGAAGTAATACAAATTTTATGTTCTCGACGAATTTGCCGAATAAATAAATGTTTCATATTTTCCACATCTTTTAGACTTTGCTCAATAATCTTGGGACTCTCTTGGCTGACTAGATTTGTAAGTTTGCATTGTCAAGTGAGTGTCCCTCCAGTCTAGTATGCTTATGAGATACCATTCTGCCCCACTTTACCTTTTAGGTCATGTCGTCACACTCCCTTAGGCCTAAGTGTGGCAATTGGTGAGGACACACCTGGTGTTGGATGCTCTAACCGATCAAGAATTTATTAACCAAATATTGTTTGGCAACAAATTTTGACTTGGCCATATTGCCTAAGGATCTCCTGTAGGGCTTCATATATTGTCAGGGTCAATGCTAAGAGGTTTTTCGTGTTTCATAATGAAAACCTGAGGAGGGTGATTTCCCTGCTATAGTGTAATGATTAGTGCGCCTGTCACTTGGAAAGGGTGTGTGAGTTATAAAGTTCATATACTAGTTAACTGACACTTTGTAGAATGCAACTGCTAAACAACTTTTATTAATGATAAGGAAATGAGCTTCCAGTTTAATAAGTAAAGAATAAAAGAAGAATCTAAAAATAGAATTTCTTAAGATTGGTTGCATTCCATGCTCGAGGTATCTCTCTACCTTCCAGCGTTTCTAAGTGATAGACTCCTCGCAGACCATCTCTTGTTATCTTGAATGGTCCTTCTCAGTTTGGCCCTAACTTGTCGTCTGATGGTTTTACTGCGCTACCCAGGACTTTCCTTAGGATATAATCCCCAACTCAGAATGCCCTTGGGTTGACCATTTTGTTATAGTGCTTTGCGAGCTGTTGCTGATAGCTCGCTAGTTTCACTAAGGCAAGCTCTCGGAGTTCGTCTGCTAGGTCAAGCTCAGCGAGTAATGCTGCATCATTCTGGCCCTGGTCGATAAGGTTGGACCTCATAGTGGGTAATCCTGCTTCCAATGGGATGACTGCTTCCATTCCATACGTTAGTGAGAATGGGGTTTCCCCCGTTGCTCGGTGTGGGGTAGTACAGTAGGCCCACAGAATATGCGATAGTTCATTCACCCATGCGCCTTTGGTTCTAATCATTTCTTTAACCCATCGATCATCGTCTTATTGAAAGCCTCGGCATGGCCATTGCTCTGAGGATAAGCCACCGAGTTGAAATGGTGTCTGATTTCGTGCTCATTATAGAAACTCTGAAAGGAATCGCTTTCGAACTGCATTTCATTGTCAGTGATGATGGTCCTGGGGATGCCAAAATGGGTGATTATATTTTTCCATATGAATCTTATCATATCTGCATCTCGGATGTTCGCCAGGGGTTCCACCTCGATCCATTTGGTGAAGTAGTCAGTTGAGACTGATGATGCTAAAATCTAGCACCACCAGATAAGTAATGATGAGCTCAAACAATAGTAACCACGGCAGCCATAGAGATGTAAGTTTATAAGTGTAGAAGGAGGTGAGTATAAGAGAAATAATACAATTATGTATAGTGGTTCAGCCAATTTGGCCTACATCCACTGTGAGTGTGTGATCCAGTAAATATGGGTACTAATGGCCTTGGATACAATGCACATAAGCTCACTTTCTCTCTCTACTGTGTGTACAAGAAGAGTTTATGCTAGGGTTACAATTATCGATCGATCTCCCTATTGGGTTATAGGTGACAAGTATATATAGGTCTTGGGGGGTGTAGTGTACCCCCTAGTATGCATGGTGCAAGTGAATGATGATTTAACCAATCTCCTGCTGACACATGTAGATGCCAAATGATGACATAATATTCCCTCACGTGAGGGGGTGATATTGTTATAACGGTCTTCCACGTGCCATGTGAGCCTCACGCACACTGTTCCACACGTCTCCCAAGCCACGCACTGTGATGATGTCACCCTCGACCTGTGATATGAAGCCGATGGCAAAGTTCCCTCTGGTAGTGAGTCTGTCCTAATTTGGGCCTCGTACTGTCGTACCCTCAGAGGGTCGTCTAAGCCAGATGAGGGGTCGGCCCCTTGAAGGGTCGTCTGAGACTGACGAGGGGTCGGCCCCTTAGAGGGTCGTCTGGGACTGATGAGGGGTTGGCCCCTTGGAGGGTCGTCTGGGCCTGATGAGGGGTTGGCCCCTTGGAGGGTCATCTAGGACTGATGAGGGGTCGGCCCCTTGGAGGGTGGTCTGGGACTGATGAGGGGTCAGCCCCTTGGAGGGTCATCTGGGCCCCGTCCGATTGCAGGGTTCCCTCGGCCTGGCCGAGGGTACATATGTGTATATCAATCACCCCCCAGCCCTTAGCCATCGATGTTGCTGAGATGGATGAGGGATTAGTGTTTCCTTTGAAATGAGCGTATGGTCAGTTAGATGAACGACACCTATCAAGCTAATATGACACCTGTCAAGTTTTTAATCATTGTCGTTCCATTTTTCTAGGCGTGGCGGCTGTACACTGCTTGGGACTTTGTGCCCTAATGATGTCCTCCTCGTGGGCCCACTCATTGGCAAGGTATTTAAATGGATTTTTAAAGTTTCATCCTCTTTCTTCTCCATCTTCTTCACGCTCAGGCTCTCTCTCTCTGACTTCTTCTACAGCACCATTTCCATAACCATTTCTGTGATTTCAGTATTAATCTCCGCCATTCTTTCTCAGGTAATCCTTCTGAGCTGGTGTCCTCTTTACATTGCATTTCTTTTTACACCTCGACTGCTTTAGGTCTGTAAGACTAGGCTTTTCTTTTAGTTGTCTCATAGTTTTTCCGGTGTATGCTCCGGTGATCTGTTCTTGTACGTTCTTAACAAAAACCCTTTGATTTCTTTGCTTTTGATCTAAAAGTCCAACCTGGTTAACTGTAAGATTGTTTGTAGTTGTCATAGCCAAATCCTTCTAAGTGTAGGGTCTTCCCCTTAATGCTTAGGAGGATTTACAGTTTAGCTGAAGAATTCCCTTCCTTGAGAGAGAAGTTATTTATTAAGATCAGACGAATAGAGGAAGAGGAGGAGAGAATATGAGGGGTCGACCCTAATTGGGTACGACCCATCTTCCGCATTCCTCTAGCCCATCTGAGTCTTGTGGGTCGTCCTGTCATCCAGCCGAGAGTCATTCAGGAAAGATGGATGAGAGAGCGTCGTCGCCAACTGGCACTGGACCTTCTGGGAGGAGAGAGACGTCTGACCTAAGCCCAGGCCGACAGTTCAAGGGCTTACTAACTTCCGAGGCTGTCCCTGTGACAACTCTATCCCCATGCATTTTCCAGATGGCTTTTCCTCAGGGGCCTCTGACGGGTGATGAGGCCGAGGGAGAGGGGGATGAGGATGATGGTGAGGACTCAGATGTTGACCTAGTTGACACATCTCATGCCTCGTCCTATATTTCCTCAGTCAGGGATCGTGACCTCCTTCTATGGAGGCATGCATATGGTGTGTCCCCCAACATATCCATGAGGGTTCCCTCTGAGTCTGAGAGGGTCTTTGAGGGTGAAGAGGGAGAGATAGCGATATATGAACAAATGTTTAAGGTCGGTGTCAGATTACCTCTACATCCTGTCGTTGTAGATATCTTGTCAGCCCTCGGCGTTGCCCCCTCTCAGCTTCCTCCCAATTCCTGGAGGACAATCCTCGGCTACATCTCCCTGTGGAAAAATTGCCTTCACCGACGAGCCATCCTCTGACGTGTTCCTGGCTTGCTATAATATCACTTCCTCGTCCAAACAGCCTGGGTACTATCATCTGGGGGCGAGGAGGTCTGATAAAAAACTTCTTCACGTGGCACAAACCTCCAACCACGATTGGAAGAAGAGATTTTTCTTCATTTCTGGAGAATGGGAATTTTCCGCCGAGGTGCAACATTTGGACGATGGTCCGAGGGTTCCTAGAAGATGGTCTAACCCCTCTATGAAGGCCAGGTCAGATCCCAGGCTAAGTCTGGATGAGAAAGACATAGTTGAATATCTGAGGGAACGAGGGAAAGGGGGTGAAATTGCAAAGTTTGAAGATCTGATGACCCCTAAGTTCCTCAAAGAAGCTGGCCTGAGGGTCGGCCCCCTGACAGAGCTATGTGAGTTATATTACTTTTGGCACAATCTTTGCTTTTTTCAAGTGTTTCATCTTTGCCTCTGCATTTTTCTGACGTGTCATCCTCCTTTCAGGTCGTCCTTCTAGTATATCTGATCAACTCTACGAAATGACTACCCCCAGTTTGCTATCTGGCTTGGGCAAGAAGAAGGGCAAGGAGCCTCAGCAAGCTCCGAGGAAGACGAAGGCAGTGGGGTTGATGGATGTCGAGCCGACACCTGACAGGCAGAAGAGGAAATATCCAGAAGTCCCGGTTGACCCTCGGCCAGGTTCTAGGACGAGGGCAAGAGTGGAGGCGCCTGAGGGTGCCGCCTCTTCTTCCAGCATGGGGGCCTTCTGGTCCCAAAACTTGGTATTTCTGAAGTTCGAGCCGTCTTCTCTGATCGCCAACCTGAGGGCGGCCAAGGCGTCCATGTTTTCTGCCCCCTCGGCTCCTGACTACGATTTTTTGTCCAAGATGCCCCCAGCGAAAGTGTATGACTATAGTCTGCACACCCTAGCTCAGGTATTTGTTCTCACTTCATTCCCTTAGTTGCATTCTTTCACAAACTATTTTCTCGGCCTGTTGACAACTGTTTATTATTTCTATGTGTAGTCTGTATGTGCCTTTACTTCGGACACCAAGTGGATGGTGAAGAATCAGCAAAAATTTCATGAGGCCGAGAGGGCCATTCAACGTGAGGCTGATCTGCAGACGGAGCTGGAGACTGCAAGGGCTACACTGGAAAGTGCCAGGACCGAACATGCCATGGTCTTGGATGAGCTAACGAGGCAGCACGATGTAGATTTATAGGCCAAGGATGCTCTTATAAAGGAGAAGGACGAGGCCTTGACCAACTTGGGGGCCCAATTCAAGACTGAGCTATCTGAGGTAATGAAGAAGGCAGGGGCCGATGCTGTGGAGGCCTACAAACTCTCAGATGAGTTTCAAGGCTTCGGCCTCAAATACTTGGAGAGGGGGATCAGGACGGCCTGTCGATGGGTCGTCCTCAAGTTTGGTGATGTCGTCTCTTCAGTCCGCCCCTCTCTTGAGGCAGTTCAATTGGACGACCCCTTGGTTGCTGGGGCCTTAGCTCACGTGGAGTCCCAAGTGCACGTCGAGGGTGTTGGTACATCCGAAGATCAGCCTGTCGTGGTTGTCGAGGAGACTTCTCTGATCGACGTTGAGGCCTTTCCCTCTGATGTTGCTCAATAGGGTGGTTGTTTGTAGCCAAGACCCTCTTTATGTACCCTATACATGTACCTTATTTTTATAGAACAGACATCTTATTGTAATATTTCATCTATAATATCATCTCTCTTGTTGCCTTCCATATTCATCTCTTATGTCATTTGTATTGTGAATTCTTTATATAAACTCATTAAGTCCTCCCTCATCTTTTTTGAGGGCAATGGTGGGGTCGTCCCCACCATTGACCCTCATTATAGCCGAGGGTTGTAATTACCAAATCAATGGTTTTAAAATCCTCCCTCGTCTTTCTTGAGGGCGATGGTGGGGTCGTCCCCACCATTGACCCTCATTATAGCCGAGGGTTGTAATTACCAAATTAATGGTTTTAAAGTCTTCCCTCGTCTTTCTTGAGGGCAATGGTGGGGTCGTCCCCACCATTGACCCTCATTATAGACGAGGGTTTTAATTACCAAATTAATGGTTTTTTAAAGTCTTCCCTCGTCTTTCTTGAGGGCAATGGTGGGGTCGTCCCCACCATTGACCCTCATTATAGATGAGGGTTGTAATTACCAAATTCATGGTTTTAAAGTCTTCCCTTGTCTTTCTTGAGGGGAATGGTGGGGTCGTCCCCACCATTGACCCTCATTATAGACGAGGGTTGTAATTACCAAATTTATGGTTTTTTAAAGTCTTCCCTCGTCTTTCTTGAGGGCTATGGTGGGGTCGTCCCCACCATTGACCCTCATTATAGACGAGGGTTGTAATTACCAAATTTATGGTTTTAAAGTCTCCCCTCGTCTTTCTTGAGGGCTATGGTGGGGTCGTCCCCACCATTGACCCTCATTATAGTCGAGGGTTGTAATTACCAAATTAATGATTTTTTAAAGTCTTCCCTCGTCTTTCTTGAGGGCTATGGTGGGGTCCTCCCCACCATTGACTCTCATTATAGACGAGGGTTGTAATTACCAAATTCATAGTTTTAAAGTCTTCCCTCGTCTTTCTTGAGGGCTATGGTGGGGTCGTCCCCTCCATTGACCCTCATTATAGCCGAGGGTTGTAATTACCAAATTAATGATTTTGTAAATTCTTCCCTCGTCTTTCTTAAGGGCTATGGTGGGGTTGTCCCCTCCATTGACCCTCATTATAGCCGAGGGTTGTAATTAACAAATTAATGGTTTTAAAATCCTCCCTCGTCTTTCTTGAGGGCAATGGTGGGTTCGTCCCCACCATTGACCCTCATTATAGCCGAGGGTTGTGACCCAAAGATAATCCCATGCACACTAAAACTGACAAACACAAGATGAGAGGAAACACTGATATTTCTCATTAATTTTCCAAGTGTTCTGCTGGAGCAATACCCATTACAATTATGGTCCGTCAAGATATCACAACACTACTGATAGTATTTTTTCAAATGATCTGCGTTCCAGGGGTTGGAAAAGGGTTCCCCTTCTAGGTTTTCTAGTCTATAGGTCCCAGAGACAACTTCATCGATGACCCTATATGGGCCGTGCCAATTAGGATAGAGCTTATTGGGCTTCTGCCAAGTCTTTTTGAGGACCAAGTCCCCCACTGCAATTGGTCTCTGTTTCACCCTCTAATTGTAAAACCTTGCAGCCCTCTGCTGGTAGGCATCCTGCCTTATCTCGGCGTCTTCCCTCCTTTCCTCAATCAGGTCTAAGTCGAGTCTCCTCTCTTCCGTACTTATCTGGGGGTCATACATTTGGACCCTATGAGTAGGAAACCCAATCTCTGTGGGGATGACGGCTTCCGAGCCATAAGCCAGCATGAATGGGGTTTCTCCGGTAGAGGTCTTCGACGTCGTCCTGTAGGCCCACAATACAGCACATAATTCCTCAACGCATCTTCCTTTTGCCTCTTCAAGTCTCTTCTTGATCCCATCTAGGATCGTCCTGTTTGTAACTTATGTTTGCCCATTAGCCTGAGGTCGGCCTAGGGTAGAGAAGAATTATTTGATACTCACCCTTTCACAATACTTCTGTATAGATGTATTCTTAAATTGAGTCCCGTTATCCGAGATGAGGGTGTTGGGGAGACCATATTTGCATATAATGTTTTTCCATATAAACTGGAAGGTATTTTGTTCTGTGATCGTTACCATCGGCTCCGCTTCCACCCATTTTGAAAAATAGTCAATTGCTACGATGAAGAATCGATAGTTATTGATAGCCCTGGGTAAGGGTCCTATTAGGTCAATCCCCCATACTGCAAATGGCCACGGGGATGTAATGGAAGTAAGAGGTTGATGGGGTTGGTGAGGGATGGTGTCAAATCTTTGGCATTTGTCACACTTTTTTACATATGCCGTGGCATCTTTCCCCAAGGTCGGCCACCAGTACCCTTGGGTGATCACCCTCTTCGCTAAGGACCTACCCCCGATGTGGCTTGAACATGACCCCTCATGCACGTCTTGCAAAATGCGTGGGACTTCAGATGGGTGTACACACCTAAGTAAGGGGAGTAAAAACCCCTTTTTGTACAAGGTGTCCCCAATGACAGTAAACTTTACAGCTCTGTATCTCAACTTCTTCCTTTCTTGCCTTAACTCTGGCATCTCCCCCTCTTTAATGTATCTGATCAGAGGGTCCATCCACGAGGCTTCCTTAGAAATATTCAGGCAAGTTCTACGTGATCCCTAAGCATCTTCGATGGTTGGTCGAAGTAAAATTTCCATTGGGACTGTCCTCTGATATATGTCCTAGTCACCGAGGCCAACCTAGCAAGGGCATCAGCACGGCCATTGTCGAGCCTAGGTATCCTCTTTAATTTCACTTCTCTGAAGCCCTTCAGCAATGATCTCACATTCTCGAGGTACTTGGACATCCGCTCATCCTTGGCCTCCTAGGCCCCTAGTATCTGATTCACTACTAGCCTTGAATCACTATGGACCAAAATCTGGCCTACACTAAGGGACTTGGCCAAGGAGAGCCCTGCTAACAGGGCCTCATATTCGGACTCATTGTTGGAGGCTTTGAAGTTGAACCTCAGTGCGTACTCAATGTCTATGCCATCGGGTACTGGCACTATAAGTCTAGCTCCACTCCCGCTGTAACAGGAGGACCCGTCCACGAAGAGGCTCCACACAGTATCTTCTGAAAAATTTCCCTCCGTGAGGGACCCCTGTCTAAAGATATATCTTCCCTCTTCGTTTTCCGCCACTTTTTCTCTAGCGGTGCTTGTTTCAACCTTATCTGCGGACGTGTTGGCGAGTCTTCCCTGTAGGGTATCTGTCTTCCCCAAGCTCTCGTCTTTAGTTTCATCATCTTCCCAAGTAAATTCAGCCACGAAATCTACCAATGCTTGCCCCTTGATGGCCTTCCTAGGTTGATACACAATGTCAAACTCCCCCAACTCTATGGCCCAGGCCATTAACCTCCCTGACTTTTCTGGCTTGTGTAAGACTTGCCTAAGAGGATCAGTGAGGATGACCATTATATGGGACTGGAAGTATGGCTTCATCTTTCTCGATGCATGGATCAAGGCATAGGCTAACTTCTCCTTCCTTGGGTATCTTTGCTCTGCCCCTTGGAGTGCCTTGCTATTGAAATATACGAGCTTTTTTACCCCATCTTCGTCTCTCATAATGGCTGCGCTGATGGCCGATTCTGACACAGCTAAGTACACATGTAGTTGTTCGCCCTGTACTGGTCGGGACAGCAGCAAGCGAGACCCTAGGTACGACTTTAACTCCTTGAAACCTCATCACACTCTCCACTCCATTCGAAGGCCTTTCTGAGAATTTTGAAGAATGGTAAACACTTGTCTGTGGCTCTGAACACAAACCTATTCAAAGCAGCCACTCGCCCTGTGAGCCTCTGAACGTCTTTAATGGTCTTGGGGGTCTTCATCTCTAGGAGGGCATTTATTTTCTCAGGGTTGGACTCAATGCCTCTTTGATTCACGATAAACCCCAAGAATTTCCCTGCTCCAACCCCGAAGACACACTTGGACGGGTTGGGCTTCATCCGGTATTTATCCATCGTGTTAAAGGTCCTCTCAAGGTCAGCCACATGATCCTCTTCCTTCAAACTCTTAGTCAGCATGTCATCTACATAGACCTCCATAGACTTCCCAATTTGGTCTTCAAACATTTTATTTACAAGGCGCTGATACGTTGCCCCTGCATTCTTCAGGCCAAGGGGCATGACCCTATAACAGTATGTCCCCTTATCGGTAATGAAGGTTATTTTCTCCGAGTCTTTAGGGTCCATAAAGATCTAGTTGTACCCTGAATAGGCATCCATGAAGCTCATGAGCTGGTGGCCTGCGGTAGCGTCTACCATCTGGTCAATGTAGGGGAGAGGGAAGTTGTCTTTGGGACAATGCCTGTTGAGGTCGATGAAGTCTACACACATTATCCACTTCCCGTTGGCCTTTGGGATGATGACTGCATTGGACAGCCATTCAGGATAGATAAACTCTCTGATAAACTGAGCATCTTCTAATTTTTTTACCCCATCCCTTATGACCTCATACTTTTCTCTAGAGTAAATTCTCCTCTTCTGCTTTACCGGCTTTGCACCCTCTACCACATTGAGCTTGTGGCACATGATCTCGGGGTCGATCCCCAGCATATCTGCATGACTCCACTCAAAGATGCTCTGCCTTCTCCTCAACAGTTTAATAAGGTCTTCCTTGATTTTTGGCTTCAGAGACATGCCGACTTGGACGGTTTTTTCCGAGTCATCCTCATTGAGGATGATGGATTCTACCTCTTCTGCGGCCTCTCCTTTTTTCAGCTTTGTCTCATCTCGAGGGTCTAGGGTATCAATATTATAAGTGGATGTTTCCCTCTTATGTTCCTCTCTTTCTTCTGCGGAGTTGAAATAACATTCTCGTGCTGTCATTTGGTCTCCCTGAACTTCCCCCACCACGTAAGGGGTCGGAAATTTAATCATCTGATGAACCGTAGACGGCACAGCTTCGAACCCCTTGAGGGCCACCCGCCCCAGTATAATATTGTAGGCTGAGAAGGCATGTTCATCCATCACAAATAAGCTGACCTTCTTGGTAAGCCATCTCGGCCACTCGTCCCCCATCCTGACATCGGCCTCATATACTCCAAGGGGATGAACCTTTTCCCCACTGAACCCAATCAATGGATGGTTGTATTGGAGGAGTCTAGCACGGCTGAGACCCAAGGCTTTGAAACACGGCCAAAACATCACATCTGAAGAGCTACCCCCATCTACCAGGATTCTCGGCACTTCACACCCGTTCACCCTGGTAGTGATGATGAGAGGGTCATCATGTGGGGTTAAGACGACTTTGAAGTCCATTCTTGAGAATCCCATTATCAGAGTATCCATATCGACCTTCTTCCTCTTTTCTGACTTCGCCTCTAGAGAGGTTGAGTGTACTGTCTTCGTCACTGCCTTGGCTTCGGCTACGTGGGCCTTCCTATCTGCGACCTCTGACCCTCCTCCTGCGAGTCCTCCGGCGATCATCCCCATGCCAAGAGAGATCATATTAAGTCTCTTGACAGGGTCGTGATTGTCTCTTGGAGAGAGGTCAGGGTCGCCCTCATCATCAGAAGGGTCGTCCCCTCTTTTTGGAGGGTCTTCTTGGCATGCATCACCTCGCTTTTTTCTGGGGTGATCCCCTCGGCCCCTCTTGAAGGCACTTTTGTCAACGTACTTCCTCAGCTTCCCCTCTTTTAACATTCTTTCAATCTCGTCCTTCAGAGCGAAGCATTTATTAGTCACGTGGCCATGGTATTGGTGAAATTCGCACCACAAGTTTTTATTCCTCTTGTTGGGGGCTGCCCTCAACTTATCAGGCCACTTCAGGGATCGGTCACTCTTTATCTCATTTAGATTGTGTTCACGGCTGACCGTTAGAGGGGTATAATCAGCGAATTTGTCATCCGTAGACCTCTTCTTCCCCTCTTTGTTCTTCTTATGGTTCTTACCCTCACTGGTGCCCCCTTTTTCATCTTTGCCTTTGACAGCCATCGCCTCTTCGGCGTTCATCACCTTTCCTGCTGATAACAGTTCAGCCATCATCCTCGCAGGGTCTTCTGCAAGCTTCCACAGTAGGTTTCCCTTCTGGAGTTCTCCAATGAGAGCGGTCATGGTATGCTCTCCTCATAGTCTTCAACCTCTAACTTTTCTTTATTGAATCTGGCTATGTAGTCTCTTAGACTCTCATTATTTCCCTGCTTAACATAGAGCAGGTGTGTGGTCTTCTTCTGCGGACTCACCCCAAAACAAAAGTTGTGGATGAACCGATCTTCCAACTGCTTAAAGTTTTCAATGGAATTTTTTGGAAGAGACATATACCAGACATGCGCAGCCCCCGTCAGAGTGCCAGAGAAGGCACGGCACCTCATCTCATCTGAGATAGAGTATATATCTACCGGTGATTGATACATCTCAATATGGTGGACAAGGTTGGTACTCCCGTCATATCTTGTGGTGACCGTAGGTGGCTTGAACTTTGATGGCGTAGGGAAGTTGACTATCTTTGCCACAAAGGGTGAGCCTATGGAGTATCCTCTCTGAAGAGGGTCTCGGCTCTTCAGTATATCCCCGATCTTGTCTTCCAGTCACTGGATCGAGTCATTCCAGGGCCTCTTAGGGTCGGTTTGGTCGATGTTATCATCCGCCGCCTCTTTGAGGTGGACAGAGGGTTCTGCAGCGGCAGGCCTGCGTCGGCTATTTACTTCCCCCTGACCGTCATGGGGTCGGCCATCTGCTGCCTCCCTTCTGGACCTCGCATTACTCCTTGATCTGGATAACTTTTCTCGTAGGTCATTTACTGGGCCTAGCCTCTCAAAGTCTGACCCCCTGCTCAGGCGATCGAAAGCAGAGCCTCTCGGGCGATCATCAGGATTTTACCTTCCACACTTCCCTCTGTTCTCCTGGAGAGGTCGTACAGTATTGTTGGAGACCTCATACGGCTCCCAGTATTCTATGGGGGCCTCCTCCTCCTCCAGATAATCATACATGTCCTCAGGGTAAGGGTTTCCTTGCCTCCCCAGGCATAGACGCCAGGGATCAGTAACATCCATATGCCGCTGAGGAGGTGGCAGGTCTTTACGTGGTGCCTGGGGTGGTCCCCTGGCTTCATGCTATCCTGGAGCTGCTGTCGAAGTAATCATCTCAGGTGAGACCCCCGGTGGTCTTAGTATGTTCTAGCTTAGAGCTGTGAACTGCTCATGCATGATCCGCTGGCTTACTGCTAGAGACTTCAAGGTTGCTGCCACATCAGCCATCTCAGACTGAGGTGGGGGCTGGCTGGAACTGGGTCCTACTCCACTATCCGATGGAGGGAGTGGTGGTGGTAGCATCTCTGGTGCCATGTGTTTAAGTTGTAAACAGTTGAACTGGGAAAAAGACTGGTGAGCTTAAGAACCTTAATGGGTCTCTTTCAGTGGTGAAACATCTCCTCTTAGTGGGAGATTTGGTTCACCACTAGAGCGCCCAGTGGGGTCAAGATGTACAGAGGAAGAGATGTCTTCTCGTTCCCACAGACGGGGTCAAACTGATGATGCTGAAATCTAGCACCACCAGATAAGTAATGATGAGCTCAAACAATAGTAACCATGGCAGCCATAGAGATGTAAGTGTATAAGTGTATTGAAGGAGGTGAGTATAAGAGTAATAAGACAATGATGTATAGTGGTTCAGCCAATTTGGCCTACATTCACTGTGAGTGTGTGATCCACTAAATATGGGCACTAATGGCCTTGGATATAATGCACATAAGCTCACTTTATCTCTCTACTGTGTATACAAGTAGAGTTTATGCTAGGGTTATAATTATCGATCGATCCCCCTGTTGGGTTGTAGGTGACAAGTATATATAGGTCTTGGGGGTGTAGTGTACCCCCTAGTATGCGTGGTGCATGTGAATGATGATTTAACCAATCTCCTACTGAAACCTGTAGATGCCAAATGATGACATAATATTCCCTCACGTGAGGGGGTGATATTATTATAACGGTCTTCCACGTGTCATGTGAGCCTCACGCGCACTGTTCCACGCGTCTCCCAAGCCACGCGCTGTGATGATGTCATCCTCGGCCTGTGATATGAGGCCGAGGGCAAAGTTCCCTCTGGTAGTGAGTCTAGCCCAATTTGGACCTCGTACTGTCGTACCCTCGAAGGGTCGTCTGAGCCTGATGAGGGGTCAGCCCCTTGAAGGGTCGTCTAAGACTGACGAGGGGTCGGCCCCTTAGAGGGTCGTCTGGGAATGATGAGGGGTCAGCCCCTTGGAGGGACGTCTGGTCCTGATGAGGGGTCAGCCCCTTAGAGGGCCATCTGGGACTGATGAGGGGTCGGCCCCTTGGAGGGTCGTCTGGGACTGATGAGGGGTCGGGACCTTGGAGGGTCGTTTGGGCCCCGTCCAGTTGCAGGCACCCTCGGCCTGGCCGAGGGTACATATGGGTATATCAGCGAGCAACAGATACTTACGATTGCCAGCAGCGGTAGGAAGAGGTCCTACGATGTCCATTCCCCAATGGGCAAATGGACATGGGCGGGAAAATGATCTTAGGTCGCTGGCAGGTTGATGGACCATAGGAGCATGAAGTTAGCATTTCTCGCATTTGCGAACGTACACTATAGAGTCTCTTTGCATATATGGCCACCAATAGCCTTTCTTCATTGCTCGAAAAGATAATGATCTTCCTCCAATATGGCCTCCATAGATTCCCTCATGGAGTTCATGTAGAATTCGTTCGACATCCCTCGGGTGAACACATCAAAGGTAGGGACCGGATAACGATCTCTTATATAGCTTGCCCTCAGGAGATAAGTAAAAGCAAGCAGCTTTGACACTTATCTGGTGAGCGATCTTCTTATCATCTGGAAGTGTGCCATCCTTCACACAGTCCCTTAGAGGATCCATCCAACTAGGTGCTGACTCAATTTGGAGCACATGCTCAACGCTTGGTAGCTCGTTGTTACGGTTAATGCTCGGATGAGCAAGGAAATCGATGGGGATTGTTCTTTTTAAGTCAGAATCGATTACCGAACTCAGGGATGCTAAGGCTTCAGCATGGATGTTCTTTCCTCCGGGAAACTGCTAGACACTCACTTCCTCGAAGTTGGCCATTAGACTTTTTACCAAGGCGAGGTAGGCTGCCATTCTTTTATCTTTTGCATTGTAGTCTCCACTTATCTGATTGGAGACTAATTATGAGTCGCCGAACACCTGTAACTGCTTTGCCCCCAAAGACTGTGGCTTCTGGAGGCCAGCTATTAAAGCCTCATATTCTGCTTCATTATTGGAGGCTTCAAATCCAAGCCTGATTCCTTGTTCGAGGATTGTATCCTCTGGAGTGACAAGCACAATGCATACTCCTGCCCCCTTTGAATTGGAGGCCCCATCAACAAATAGCTTCCAGACTCCCTCTGTTGCATGATTTTTTCTTTGCTTCACGGGTTGAAGTTGGTCGAGAGGCTGCTCGCCTGTGAATTCGTCTATGAAATCAGCAAGGATCTTCCCTTTGATTGCGTTCCTTGGTTGAAATTGGATATCAAATCATCCGAGTTCGATTGACCATTAGACAGTCTTCCTGAAAAATCCTCTTTCCTCAGGATTGCTTTAAGGGGGTGCTATATAAGGACGATGATAGTGTGAGCTTCAAAGTAGTGCTTCAACTTCCTTGAAGCCACTACTAGTGGAAAAGCGAGTTTCTCTAGTGGTAGGTATCGCTGCTCGGCCTCTACTAAAGTCTTGCTCACATAATAAATGGGGTGCTGGATTCCTGCTTTTTCGTACATCAATGCAGAACTGACAGTGTGGTTGGAAACGGTGAGGTATAAGTACAAGGAATCTATTTCCTGGGGTATGATGAGCAGTGGTGGTGAGCTAAGGTAAGCCTTGAGCTCGTCCAATGCCCGCGAGCAATCTTGATTCCATTTTACTATTTTGTTTCCCTTTAGGAGATGGAAGAACGGTTTGCACTTCTCGAAGGATTTTGAGATAAAAAGGTTCAAGGCAGCGAGCATGCCGGTGAGCTTCTGTACATCCCAAATTGCGCGAGGAGGTTGTACCCTATTTACTGCATCGATCTGGTCTGGGTTAGCCTTGATGCCTCTCTTACTGACCAAGTACCCAAGAATTTTTCCTGACTGGACAACGAAAGAGCACTTTCTTGCGTTAAGTTTCATTCGGTACTTCCTGAGGATTTCGAAGGTTCTTGATAGGCCTGAGAGGTGGTCTTCTTTCTCACATTTAGTCTTTGAACATCTTGGTGACCAGCCGTTGGTAGGTTGCCCCTAAATTTTTGAGCCCAAAGGGCAATGACCTTGTAAAAGTACAATCCAACAGTGGTGATGAATGCTTTCTTGTCCTGGTCTGGAGCGTACAGAGGGATCTGATGATACCTCCAGAAAACTCATTCTCTCGTGAGCTACTGTAGCATCCACTAGTTGATCTATTTTTGGAAGAGGAAAATTGTCTTTATGGCACGCCCCGTTAAGGCCAGTGAAGTCGATGCAGACTCTCCATTTCCCGTTATTCTTTGGAACTACTACTAGGTTGGATAACCATTTGGGGAATTGGACTTCCCGTATGGATCCTCCATCCAGTAGTTTTTGAACTTCTTCCTCCACGGCCTTTGCCTTCTCGGGTGCAGTTCTCCGTGCCTTCTGGGAGATTGGTTTGAAAGTGGGGTCGATGTATAGCTGATGATAGACCATACTGGGATCAATCCCAGACATCTCGTATGGTTCCCATGTGAAAATGTCTACATTGCTTCTTAGCAGAATCGTCAACTCCTTTCGTTCCTGATCTGTGAGAGAAGCTCCAATCAAGAAAACCCTATCATCGTCGCTACCTCTAGCTATAACTTTCTCCAAGTTCTTGACGACCCGTTCAGAGGGGAGGAGCCTGGTCACTTCCACTCTGGGTCTTCCGTACTTTAACTGCTATTTCAAAGGTATCAAACCTTCTTGTTCCTCAACTTTCTCGTTGAGCCTGTCGGCCTTCTTCTCTGGTCTTGGGCGGATGGCCGCTATGAAGCACTTTCTTTCCATCGCTTGATCACCATGGATCTCCATTACTCCTCGCTCGGTCACATATTTAAGCTTCTGATGATAGGTCGAGGAGACTGCCTTCATTGCGTGCAGCCATCCTCTGTAGAGGATAGCTTGGTATGGCGAGTCAATATCACCCACTAGAAACTCAATCATCTTGGAGACATTTCCTGCCCTTACTGGCAGCACGATCTTTCCCAAGGGCATAGTCACTTTTACAGTGAAGCCAACTAAAGGGACGGTGGCTTCCTTTAGGTCGGTGATGCTTAAATTCAATTTTCTGAACAGGTCGAGATACATTACCTCGGATGAGCTTCCTTGGTTGACGAGCAACTTATCGACGTCATAGTTAGCTATCTTGAGAGTAATGATCAAAGCATCATGATGTGGGGTTCTCACCCCCACCAAATCTTCATCTGTGAATACGATATGCTTACTATAGTCGACGTCATCTGCTCGTCGACGCTTTCTTGATTGTGTCTTTGCTAGATCGATCTGAAAAGCTTACATCACCGCTGTAAGCTTTTTTACCTCCATTAGAGCTTAATTTCCTTGAATTTGCTTCACATCAGATGCCCCATGAATTATTGCGAATTCATGGTCGGCAGCATCTTTGAGTACATTATCAGGCCTTGCTTCTCTATTAGCAGTAACTTTCTCTGCCTTCTTTTCCACGAATTCTTTCAGATGCCCGGACTGGGCCAGATCTTCGAGGTGGGACTTATGAGCCTTGAAATGCACAGTCTTATGTCCTCATTCCTTATGAAAAGTGCATATCAGTGCGTTGTTTCTCTTTGAGGTATCTCCTCCCATCTTTCTAGGCCACTTAATAAATGGCTCGTCTTTGATTTTTGAGAGAATCTTGTAAATTGGTTCTCTAAAGACAATATTGACCGCCTGAAATGATTTTTCCACATCGTTGCTGCCTACATTCTTGGAGCCATTCTTGCCCCCATTCTTTCCTCCTTTCTTCTGGTTCTCAGTTTTGTCATCGCCTTTGGCAGCGAGCTTAGCTCGACCATTCTCCCCTGTGCTGAGGCGGGTCACATCCTCCACCTTGGCATATTTCTCTATACGAGCCATTAGGTCATCGATGGTCATGGCCTCTTTATTTGTCAGGGATTGGTACAGAAGGGAAGAGCTAGGTAGCCTAATTTTAAAAGAGTCCACCGCTACCTGCTTCGAGCAGTCCTCAACTTCGTTGAATAACTCCCAGTACCTCTTCGTGTAGTCATGAAGGGTCTCTTGAGGTGTCTTTTTCATTATTAGCAAGGCATCCATCCTTTTGGGATGGGAGCTACTAGTAATGAAGCGGGACGTAAAAAGCTAGGCCAGGGACTCAAAGCTTCTGATGGACCTATGGGGGAGCCTTTCGAACCATTTCGGTGCCACGTCATACAGGCTCGAGGGAAAAATTCAGCACATCAGTGCGTCCCGATGCTTCTAGAGGGTCATGGCTTTCCTGTACTGCCTAACGTGATCAATGGGATCAATTTTACCATCATAAATCTTGAACCTTGGAATAGAAAATTTCTTGGGGGCTTCCTCTTCTTCTATTTCCCTTGAGAAAGGTTATTTCATCTGAGTTTTAAGGGCTCGCCTAGTGAGCTCTCGGGTCGATCTAGCCTCGCGATGCGCAGGGTATTGGTCCATCTCCCTTCGGACTAAATTTCGTATGTTCTCGTTGCTGCGAGTTGGGCTCCTGTAATGGCGAGCTAGCCACAGTTGCTAGAGAAGGTCATCCTCTGACTCATCTCCCTCAACTTTTTAGGACCCGCGTCTAGGGCTCCTTACTCGAATGCGAGACTTGCTCGCCTGAGGGCTAGGAGTGCGGTACGGACATTTCCTGGTGCCACGATGGAGTTCTCTCTCCATTCTTTCTAACCTCTTCTGAGGCGAGCATTCTCAGCTTCATGATTGCAATAAAACTCCCTCTGCTCTTGGAGCCTCGCCTCTATGCATCAATCAACCTGGATATTTGTGTGGACCTCGATGGTGCTTGGCTTTCTTCTAAGGCTGGCCTCTCTAGGCGATCCCTCTGATCTGAACGCCGAACTTTAGATCTGATCCTATGAGAACCAGGTTATTCTTGGATATCTCCTGCCTGAGGAGCATTACTACTGTGACCAGACATTCCAAACTTCTTTGTTAGTGTGGGCTTTCTCAGGGAAGATAAACGTTCCCACAGACGGTGCCAATTATGATGATAATTATTATCCAACACAAATAAATGAGAGAAGCACGATCACCAAGGAAAATAAAGAAGATAAAATTCCAATCACACAACACAGTATGTACGTGGTTCAGTAAGAATGCCTACGTTCACGGTGGTGCAGTCAATATTATTTCTATATACTCCGGGGAGCGTTTACAGAGAATACAGTGCGTGTCATTTTCCCTAGACTTAGGGCTTATTATATACATGTTTATTTTTGGGGAGTGGGGGTGTTGGACTCCCCCACATTTACCATCTTCTCCTGATCAACATGTTTAACATCCCTTTACGAGAACATGGGAGAAGACTCAGTCGTAATTCTATTCAGTTTAGGTAAAGGGTCTGGACTTTGGGCCGCTCTAATTGGGCTACTCGTCCGGGCCCGTAATGCCAAATCTGGGTACCCACATTGTAAGTTTTATGCGAGATAATTCGACATTCCAAAGAGCTTCACTCGGTTTGGAAGGTTGACTTTGGTCAATCGATGCTCGGAAGCGCCGCTGACCTTTCGAATTAAAATAGGTCATTCGTCGATACCGTAAGGTTGATTCATGCACGAGGTGGACTATTGGAAAGGGTATTCAATTCCCTTCGATGATTCTTTCAGTCTCGTTCGATCTGATGAGTTGACCTTGGTCAAACGGATCTTGGGAGTGCCTAGTGGCCTCCCGATCAATTTTTGGGGGAAACGGATTGTCCGTTTGAGTGGTTATGCCATTTCGCAGATGGGGAAGACCGTTGGAAAGAGTTTTCAATTCCTTTCGAAGATTTAAATAAATTTTGCTCTAATGATGGAGTTTATTGGGGTCAAACCGGGGCACGAGAGTGCTTAGTGGCCTTCAAATCGATTTTTAGTGGTAAAATGGTCCATTAGTTTGAATCGTTATTTTGATTTGCACATGGGGTAGACCGTTGGAAAGTGGATTCAAAGACCTTCAAAGATTCATTGATCTTTCTCTCTGATGATAGAGCTGACTGGAGTCAAACGAGGGCCATGAGCGCCCGATGGCCTCTAGATCAGTACTCGAAGTATGACCTAGGTTTTGTAGTGAAATGGGGAGGTGCTAAGGACCTAAGGAGAGACTTAGGTGGTCCTAAAATGTTGTGTCTACAACATTTGTCCTGAAAATCCACATTTGGATTGCCTATAGAACCCCTTCACCTATGCTTATAGGCAAAGGTGACCTTACTTGGCTGCCAAACATGACACCTATGACGATAGGCAGGTCAAGGCCTATTAGAACCGAAAGACCCCCTAAGGAATCTTGGTCTCTTAGCCTTTTAGGATCTCCTATTTAAGGAAACCTAGACCTCATTGATTCAGGACCTAGGCTCCAAAATCAGTGCACATCTTTTCAAACTATCCATTTCTAAACATTCTCTCCAACATTTAATAACCTCACTCTCACTGCGCCTTTCACCATCATTACATCACTAATCAAAATCAGCCAATTTTCTCCTAAAATCATAGTTTAAGTTACTTAAAAGGTCTACATTATATCCATTCATGCTTATTTATTTAGTGTTATTTCTTACACTTTACTAGTTTTAGCAAAGCTTTGCATTTTATTTCTATTTTGTCACATTTAATCACCATTTTTATTATCTATATACTCACAAAAACCTTTTTTCATAATTCAAAAACCCAAAAAAGAGGGTTTAATTTATAAACCCCAAAGTAGAGTTTCTTACACTGCTTTCCATTTTCACCATTTGTGCACTTTTTTCCACATATCAAAATAAATAAATAAAAACTCTAGTTTTGAACTTATGGGTTTAATCCGACCCTTATATTGTTTTAAACTACGTAGACTTTGATGTTGATTTCAGTTATGTAGGCTTCGCGAGCTTTCCTTAGGATCCGAGTCCTCTTTTTGCTTATTTTTAGTAGTTTGTCCGTAATGAATTACGATCTGGCGTACTACTTATATATATGTTTGACTTATTCAACTATCCTTTAGCTGTCCCGTCAGACATGTATATTCACTCTTTTAAAGTGAATCATGATCTGGTACACTGCTCAGATTTTAATTATTATATTTTTTTTCCTTTTTTAGTTGTCCTCCTTTGAATGATTCGTTATCGTATTTCCCATGACACATACATGATCATATCACTCCTCACGTATATATACATTTTTCACCCCACATACATTATATACATTTTAAGAGAAAAGAGAGAATATTTTTATAGCCCATGAGAGGCCGAAAGGGTGGAATGGAAGCCTAACATCTTCTCATTTCGTAACATAGTCTCCGAATTCGTGATCTATTTTGTTTCATATGCATCAGTTAGTCTTTTGATGTTGTTTCTCCAGAGATGGATATATCTTTTGCATGTTTCGAGTAAAATAGGTTGGAGACTCAATTTTTTTACAATTTAACCAGTTTTGACGATCGTCATTTTATGTCTGTGGGAGCTCGTGAATATAATGCAAGTGGCAGAAAGGGAGTTCTCATATTTGAACCCATTTTTTACGTGAGGTCCCTCTTTAGGATGCACCCGAGATCCCGGATGGCCACGGGTACGGAGTGAAGAGGATGAACTAGGAAGCAGCATAAACATATCCCAACCACTCAAGATAGGCCAAGGAGTTCTATTTGACCGCATTAATTTATCAAACTTCGATTTAAACTCAAGTTATGAATGATGTCAACTCATAATGGACAAAAATATGCAATGCACACTAGCTGTGGTGGTAAAATTTACACTTACATAAATAGCATGACACGTGGCGAGCACACGATCAAAATGGCGGCCAGCATACACTCCAATAAGATAAGGACGACTATAGTCCTAGATAAAGTAAAAGATCGATATCACTATTTTATTTAAATTAAACTGTACAAGAATAGGACTTACCCAGTTGTAACCCTGAATTCTATATAAAAGGGACACCCCCATTGTGAAAGGGGGGCTCAGACGCTAGAGAAACACTCTCATGTAAATTCTCTCATCATTATAGTGAAACATTATTGAAGACCCATAGACGTAGGCCATAATGGGTTAACCCACATAAATATTTATCTCTTTCTCATTTATTATTATACATGAATCATGATGATTCCCCCCCCCCCCCCTACGGGTGAATTATTTTGCTACCACAATTGGCACCGTCTGTCGAAAGCGACACAAAAATTCATTCCTTATTATTGACGAGATGGATATTTACGTTTCGACACAATGATGTACACGCACGATAATCAAAAGTTAAGTATTCTTTATCTAGTTTAGCATAAACAATTATTTTTTTTTGGCTTTATCGAAACATGATTCTCACATGTTTATATTCATAAACTTTATATTCAACTCTTCTTTGGCAATCTTCATAACACTGGACTTTATAATTTGAAGTTTGGTACGAGTTCATGAAAATATCGACTATCAAGATAGTTTCCAGGATAAATACAATTATTCACGCCAAAGAAAGGGTGGGTTACATCAATTTGTCGCATCCCAACACGTATCTATCTTTCCACTATTTGGGAGGTGATAGACTCCAGTAGATTTCTCCTAAAAAATTCTCTCTAAAAACATATATTTCAGTCCCTAACATTAGGATCTCGATTCACTTTGATCCTCTGGATCTTCATCAGAAGGCCTCCGTTCGTTTTATTAATAGCAAAAAAAAATGGAGGGACTATACATCAAATCTCAAATCAATTCTGGAAGTAGAAAAAAAAACTTGTAGGCCGACCAACAATTTTCGATGACCTCTGATGGTAGTAGTGCGCCGACTTCTTTCTGAGGCTGTCTTTTTATGTTGACCAAATTTAGTTATTTCGAGCGATCTGGGTCAGAATTAAGATTACTAGTGTCTTCTACAGATGAGGACCAGTCTATTCCCCAACTCGGCATCCAATGATTATTTCTTCGATCGAGCATTAATAAGTTTTCAACTTGCGACCTTCGGTAATATCTTCGGTTACTTCCGATCGGTTGCAACCTTCTTCATCCATCAGCTCCAAACAGATTCTCCTCTACTGGTCGGTGTTCTTTCATGTGTGACGATAAAAGCACATTGGAAGCAACACTAGACCAGCCTGGACGTATCAGCAACATCATCGAACAACCCATATTGATCAGCGACCACTGGGCAGCGAAATTTCGCTGGTCGACATCGAAATGATGTTATCAGCACTAAGAGATTTACACCGCTTTCTCGTGGATGATTTTGGATGGAACTCTGTAGTTTTTCTTTACCATTTTAAGATTATTAAAATAAAGCCTTTGTTGTTAAGATCTTTTGATTTCTTACACCAATTCTCTATACTTTCACACCTCCATATGGAAATGAATTTTTGAAACCAACTTATAATTGAGTATTTACTTGGAGATCAAAAAATTTTACAAAAATTTTGAATTAAATCCTATGTCTTACATTTGGGATATATTTGACAATTGTTACATTATTCGGTTCTCTCTCTGAAAAAATAAGAGGGGTCTCATTATACCATGATCTTCATTTAATGAACCATGCTCATGATTTTTATTATCATAAATTAGATCCAACAATAATCTAAGATGACACTTTTGAGAAGCATCTAAATTCATGGCATGTTACATAAGTCGAACCAATTTCATTTATGTTCAACATTCTTACACCTAAGATTGAAATTGAGTTCTTTTTTTAGAAGTATCTCATTGACTTCGTGCGCCTATGTTATGAATGCCTATAGTGATCTTCCCGTGTATCATGATCACACAATTACATTTTGTTTTCACGATTTGAATATTTTAGTATTTTTCCTTGGTGTGATGTATTTGTACATATATGTAACTTTTATATATATACTTTTTATACTTGAGAAAATTAAAAAAAAAATCATAAATAGTTGGTATGCTTCTTTCAATTTTCATCGCATGTGCTTATTGGATTCTCTTTGTGATGTTATTTCATTCGGATTTGGGGGCTTAGTTTCTAACCCTTTGTTTATTACGGACAAAAAGGGGGAGAACAAATTGAGGGGAGTTTTTATTTGCTGTAAACTCTCATATGTGTCACGGTATTTATTTTTGCTTCATGTGTGTAGGTTTTTTTGCATTGATAATAATCTTATGGAATACACAAGATGAAGAATTTCAGTTCATGACAAAGTCTCCAGTGTCTTTTGGTTTGGGGGTTTAGGAGGGCATTAGTAGTACATTGACTTAGGGGTTTAATTGGTTCAATTTTTTTATTTGTGCCAGAATAGCCAAAGGGGGAGATTATTAGGAGAGAGATTTTATAATTTCTCATACTTTAGATAGTTGGGTGAATCTTGTTACAAATCGAACAAAGGACATCCACATATGCTTCCACGTAAGTTACAGACAATTTAGCGACCGAGGAACATTTTGAAAATCGAGTGTATTGGAACCGTCACAACACTATTGAGAGATATATGGTATGTAGGGTTTTTTATTTAAATTATCCAGATTTATTCTGAGATGTGTTTTTTATTTGAGGCATTTTTCATAAAAGAATTTTCAAAAGGAATTTTTTTATTTTTTAGTTCGTTAGAATGAACTGTGCTTCTCGTTAAAACGAGGTTTAACTCTCTTTGGAACGAAGTTCTTAGTTCATTGGAACAAACTTCTAAAGATCTTCAAACATGGTCTCTCTATTTGACAGAGCTACACCCATTGAAAGTTCGTTGGAAACTCGTTAGAACGAATTAGGTTGTTCGTCGAATGATACTGTAACTCGTTAGAACGAAACTAGTGTTTTCATTCTAACGAAGTAACATTTTCGTCCGAACAAGTTCTTTGCCTGGAAATTTTTATTTATCTACAAAAGGGACTCTCGTGGTCTTATTTTTTGAGACTTTTTGGCAAAAACGAATTTTTATACGTATTTCAAAAGTTTTCCACTTTTTGTTTAATAGAAATAACTTTTTCTTTTCCAAATCATAAATACCTAGAATGATTTGTTGAGTTTTTCAAACCCTTGTAGACTGTTCTCTACTGCTTATTTTTGGAGTTACGACACTACTATTGAAGAATAAAAGATTTTTCATCCTGAAGCTGATCGGTGGATATCGAGGGAAGATCTACTTCATATAAACAGTGACAGAATATGCCATATATATTGAGGATTTGAATATCTATATCAAGTTATACTTAGTAGATCTCTAAGTAGTCTGTAAGTCGATTCGTGTCTTTCAATTCTTAATCAGTGCTGATATAAAAAGCCTTTGCCCACAAGGGATTTTTCCTCAAACTTCTTATGTTCGGTTTGGTTTTGGTTTGGCGTATTTTAGCTTTGGACTTTATTTTGAAATTTCATATAAATATAATCAAGATAAAAATTGGATCTTTATTATGTGTCCTAAGATACAAGTGAATCGATATAGCCCGCACTTTTAGAAACCTAGGTTTGTTCTTCAAACCTAGTTTTGGCTTTCCTTCTTTCTATTGTTTGATTAATCGAAGATTCAAGGGCCTAAAAAATTTATTCCAAGTATATCAATCCCAAATCATTGGTATTAGAACCTTTGGTTTAGATTAATCATCCATGGAAAAGGTCCATGTTGTCCAAGCAAGAAAATTCAAGTTTTGTGTGTTGTGGGATTATATATCTTTGTGTATGCTTTCATACTAACATGGTTTTGTAGAGATTATTTGTTTAAACCCCTTTCGTCATGGTCACACATGTTTTCTGTGTGAACGGATCCTACGGTGGTTTATGTGTAGTTATTTTTCCCTCCTAGATTCAATATTATTGTAATAAGTAGGCTTTATAATTATTTCATTATCGATGTATTTAAAGGAGATTGTGAGGGGATGTACTATTTCTTTATACTTAAAATCTTGTATTAATGAGGGTTTGGGTGCTTTTAAGTTTCATAGAATTTCGTGAAGTTTCGAATGAGTTATGGTCATTTTTGCATGGAAATTCCATAAGGAAGATGAACTTGTCACACACAGGGGTTCCGGATCGATCTGAAAACGGGATGGATTAACCCAACTTGCAGCAGTCAGCAAAGGAGGTTTGTTCTTTGTGCTATTTTTTGGTGGGTTTTCATTATGAAACTTCCTCGTATCTTTTCCCATGCCAAAATGGATTGTTTCCACTTGGAAAGATCATCAAGAACACTTGTTTTCATTGAAGTCTAAATTAAGTTGGACTCTAATTCAAAAGGAAGTCTTCTTGAACAAGAATTCTTTGGCTTGAAGAGTTCTACTTCAAGAAGAATTTTAGACCATGATGGAAAGGGGCATTTTTGTCATTTTATTTTCAACTACATTTATTTATTTATTTGCAATGTCTCATTATTATATATTTTTTTTGCATAAATTTGTGTGCTAACTAATTGGATAATTAGGAACACGCAATTTTTTGGACAACATGGTATGTATTTTTTAGACTAGCCAGATCATCGATTTTCTTCAAAACTTTGTGATAATTTATTCTTTCCAAAATTGAATTAAATTGGGGTAATTAACTTTTAAGGCGTGAATCAAATTGAGATCTCTGAATCTTATTTTAATTTTGAAAAATTCTAATTTTTATTTTTATTTTAAGAAAATTAAAATGTGAGATCAATTTATTCAATTCATACAATTAAATTAGGATATTACAAAGGATTTAAATTTGGTATTTTAGATATAAATAATTTTTTTTCAAAACCCTCAATGTTTTCAAACTACTAAGTGGGAAAAGTGTTTCAGCATAAACCCCACGGTCTCCATCGGTGTTTTCATGAATCAGATGGGATTAATTCCTCACGTCAATTAGGATGCCCCCCCCCACGGATGGAACAAATCAAGGCATCAAGGATTTATTAAAACTCTTAAGTGATAATTCCCAGAATTAGAATGTGAGTGGGTTTGATCCCCCACCCCCCCATGGGAAAGTTCATCACGAGCGGGTTCTATTTCGAGGATGAATCGGTGGTATATACTTAGACATAATTAATAATACCCTTCCTCACGGAGTCACTATCATTAATTATGGGATAAAAGATGTTGATTACTCAATTATATTAGACAGGGGATCCTAAACGGTCCAGGTACATAATTGAAAGACGAAAGTTTGTCTAGTTCAAGCAGGGGTGATTTTAGCTCCCTACGAGAAACCTCATTTTATAAGGGAAATATGAAGTTCGTAGAGTTTGTACTTTAAAATGTTGGTGAGGGAGCCACCTTAAAATTAAAACAAATTTAAATTCTCACATGTATATTTTGAAATTAATTCTCTTTCCAAAATGTATGTTTCTCAAATTTCAAAATGGGATCTTCATTCAAACCACTTACATCAATCTTAAAGGACAACAAGTTAACTAAAATGAACAATATTGACTGAAAACACAATATAGACATTTTTTTAATTGCTAAGGACCTTGAGTTTGTCTTTTCAGAGACCTACCCTGCCAAGCTGGAGAGCGGGGCACCCGACAGAGATGCCTAAACCTACCAGAGGTGGCAAAAGGTCTCTCAAATGGGTCGTGACTATATATTGGCCATTATGAGTAATGTGTTGCAGCACCAATATCAATGAATGTCCACTACTTACGACATTATTCTAAACCTCGGGGAATGTTGATGCCGATAAGATGGCCCACAGATAAAAATATGAGGATGATATTGAAGATGAAATGAAGATAAACAAGCACATCAAACATATAAGAGAACAATTTTTAAAGTGGTTCGGCTATAAATAAAGCCTACGTCCATTGTTCTTTTATTCCCAAGGGTTTAATAATATGGTGTAGAGAGAGAGAGGTGTGTAGAGAATTGCTTAGTTTGGATTGTTTAGCCTGTCCCTTTGGCTAAGGGAATGCATGTATTTATAGTGATGGGAGTCCAAGAGATGAAATGTTATTATATATTCAAATATTTACATCTATGTACAATGAATATGACTGTTGGTCTTCTAGGGTGTTTGGTCTTCCTTGAGTTGGTTGGTATTCCTTGAGTTGGTTGGTATGCCTACCAACTCTCCTCGGGTGCCGAGCAAGTATAAATATTACCACGTAGGATGACAGGTGTCCATTTCTTATTGGTCCACCTAGTTGGAGAATTTTTGCATCAACAGAAGCCCCCAATGCTTCATGCTTCATGCTTCATGCTTGATGGTTTACTGAAAGGATGGAGTATTTATTCTGCAGTGTTGCTCGGTGCTTATGCATCATGAAATTATTGATCTGCCTTCTTGATTTGCTCAACATACAAGTGCATTATCTTCTGGTTGGTGGATGATTCAGGTTGATTGATGGTCGCGCTTGAACTAGTCTTTCTTTTGAGGAACTCTGTTCGTGTGCTATGTATCACCCCTGGGAATCTGAATGCAGTAATGTCATAGTGCAGCTTGTAGCTTATCATAATCTTAAGGTGGTTTGGTTGATTGATTAACCGACCAATTGTCTTCTGTGCTGACCAACTGAGTGCTGATTGTCTATGTTTAATTTTTCTGATCTCTGCTCTTCTGAATTCTTTGTTTATGTAACATGGTACATTTTGAACCCAATTCTTTAATCTGATTAGTGTTGAGCTAGTAACGGTGTTTGAAACATTTACATATAAGTACAACTTCTTCAGTGTTGGTCGGTTGCAAAAATCCCCGTGCTGTAGATGCTGAATCTGATGCTTGAATGATACCGAATGAATAATTGCTTCTGTAGTAAAAGCCCCCAAGTGTGGAATATGGATTCTTATATATGCTATTGATCAGCATATGTGAAGCCCCCAGCTGGGCTTATAAAACGTCTTCTAGAATAAATTGTATTTGTATTTTGTTCATGCATTGTTAGTAACAAGCATGATATAATATGAAATTAGTGAAATGAATGAATGAAATTTGATTAACTTATCTTATCACCCCTTGGATGTTTGAATGGCTTCCTATTCGTGACTTGTATAAAGTCATACTAGAAATCCTCATTTGGGAAACATTGGTGCCTTAAGTTTTTGGTACAATTTGCCCTGAGTTGGGAAACATTGTGCCTTAAGTTTTTGGTACGATTCGCACTGAGTTGGGCAACACTGTGCCTTAAGTTTTTGGTGCAATTTGCAATGAGTTAATCAACATTGTGCCAAAGTTTTTGGTGCGATTTGCACTCATTTTAACGACCAGCGTTGTTGGCGTCTCTGTTGATGCTGAACAACAATTAGTAGGCGATTATTGAATGCCGACCAATAATTAGTTGGCGGTTACTAATGCTGACCAATAATGAGTTGGTGGTTGTTGATGCCGGCCAACCTTAGTTGGCGGTTGTTGATGCCGACAAACACTTAGTTGGGGGTTGTTGATGCCGACCAACCTTAATTGACGGTTGTTGTTGCGGACCAACAATTAGTTGGTGGTTACTGATGTCGACCAACCTTAGTTGGCAGTTGTTGTTGCAGACCAACATTTAGTTGGCAGTTGCTGATGCCGACCAACCTTAGTTAGAGGTTGTGGATTATAAATAATAAATATTTCGCCAAGCTCCTTACCGTGGCATTAAAAATTGCTCGAACATCTGTGGAGGCTACATCAATTAGTCATTATTATGAGAATAATTATTCAACCCAACAATATATAATATATATCTGTTGGAACATTAATTTCAAAATAAGAAATAATATTTTTTGTGCCAAATGCGTGTCATGTGAGTAGATTTTTATCAAGTAGGTATCGACCGCAAGGCAAAATGGTTTAGTCTAAAAAAATTATAAAATTATTTGAATTCGATTAAAAATTCAAATATAAATTGATTGAAAATTATTATAGCCTGAAGATTCCCACTATGAAAATAGGTAGGTGATAAAGTCAGAATGGATCGGTGTGAGGAACCAAAATCCCTCTCTGTTCAGTGGTCACTAACCAACAAATAACGAGTCGACCAACAAAATGTGTAGTCCACCGACCAAGTTGACAATCATGTATGGTTTCTTCCGACCAATAATAAGATATAGTCGAGCAGTCATATATGATCATCGACTAGTGACCGGCCAATAATAGGTGTCCCCGACCAACGGTAGATTCTACCGACCAACAAAAATGGCCCATTGAACAAATAAACAATGGTCAAGCATTGTTGCTGACCTGTTCAACTTTTGGTACAGAAAAATATCTTCGACCAATAATTTCTTTGATGCCAGAAGAAGTCGTCACTCCCGACCAATGATGGGAAGTTGGGAAAAATTGATAAATGTGAAATACCCATCGTCGACCAGCAATTCGATTTTGTTGACAGGCACTCGGTTCCACCGACCTACAGTATGAATCTCCCACCTGTAATCAGATGGTAGGGACCTCCTACCTGTTGCAACATATAGGACTTGTCAACTAGATGTCTCCGACCAGCATCAGGTCCTGCCGATTAACGTTAAATGATGTCAATTAATCAGTAACTTCCGGATTGCCAATCAACACATAGAAGTTGTCGACCTTACTGAGTAGATTGGTGATAAGGTAATACTTGTTGCCGACCAAAACATATGATGTCAGGATCTATATTGGATGGTCGTGAAACTTTCATACTGCAATAGAGGCCTTCGATCTCTCAAGAAGAAATGTGTAGAGGACAGCTAGTTGAATTCCATCAGTAGTGGAACTATAAGGATTTTCTAACTTCTTTTCTAACGAATAGATAAGTTAAATTATTTTGGATTATTAATCATCGTTGAACGGGGAAACACGTCTCATATTTTGAGATGTAAATATCCTCTGGTATCACTAGCCCATCCCTTGTCTGAGTTGGAAAAAGTTATCTTCATTTGGCTTTTCCTTCTTAATTAATGGATTGATTACTTCTTGGTACCAATATACGAATCGTCTGTCACCACTTGGGTAAAACTCATATGGGTTTTACTGTTTGATCTAACACGTTGAGAGATGATTTGATAAACCCAAATGTTTGGATTTCTGAATCGATTTTTCTCCCCTTTGTTATACTGTGATGATGGCCTTAGATCAAATCAGATCTACACAAGAAAAATATATACGCTTATACAGAAAATATTTATGATGAGAGAAATTATTTGATGTGTATCTCAAGTCAATCAATATAATCATAATATCTCATGTGTATCTGTATATAAGTGTGTTTGCATAAAATTTCTTAAAACTTGTGATTATGAAATTGACTGTTGTACAAATTTGTGAATAAAAATTGATTCCACAATTAATGAATATAAAGCCAAAATTGAATAAAATGATGTCTATATAACATATAATTGATTATGAGTATATATAGAAAACTTATCTTGTGATGATGATCGTCATCTCTTTGAATGATAAGGAAAGAGTTTGTGTCTCTTCCCACAGACGGCGTCAATCTGTTGATGACTAGAAATGGCCCGAAGCCATCTTATCGGCATCAATAATAGATAAAAATATGAGGATGATATTGAAGATGAAATGAAGATAAACAAGCACATCAAATATATAAGATAATGATTTTTAAAGTGGTTCGGCTATGAATAAAGCCTACGTCCACTGTTCTTTTATTCCCAGGGGTTTACAATAGCACAATATGGTGTAGAACGAGAGAGAGGTGTGTTGAGAATTGCTTAGTTTGGATTGTTCAGCCTGTCCCTTTGGCTAAGGGAATGCATGTATTTATAGTAATGGGAGTTCAAGAGATGGAATGTCTTTATATATTCAGACATTTACATCTATGTACAATGACTATGACTGTTGGTCTTTTGGTCTTCCTTGAGTTGGTTGGTATTCCTTGAGTTGGTCAATATTTCTTGAGTTGGTTGGTATGCCGACCAACTCTCCTCGGGTGACGAGCAAGTATAAATATTTCCATGTAGGATGACAGGTGTCCATTTCTTATTGCTCCGCGTAGTTAGAGAAGTTTCGCATCAACAGGGAGATATTTGAGGATCAGAACCGTGTCGCAGGGTTAAATGTTATGGCAAGGTTGGTCAACACCAAGATTCTTAAGGATACTCCTATGTGAAATCATGTTTTAAATATGATGTTCATATTAGGGGAACTTGAAGTGCTTGGATTTAAAATCGATGGGAACACCCAATTTAATTTCATTCTCTAATAAATACTGGAGTCATTTAAATAGTTTCGCCTAAACTATTCTATAAACTAATTTGATTACTCACTGATGCAATTTCTTAAGGAACTCCGGGATACGAAAAATATTAATAATTATAGTTCAGGTTGCTGAGAAAGTCCCCCATCTACTTATGTCCCACGCACAACCTAAAGTTATCAAGCCTAACTTTAAGCCCCAGAGATTAAGTAAGAAGATACAGGCAACTGTTATATCTGTACATAGGAAGTACATTTGAAGAATAAGTGCCCAATCTTCTTATTAAGAAATAATGAAAATAGTAATTTCTCCTACATCATTGAGACATGTTTTGTGGTGCAATCTATCGAGACTTGTTGTGTAGATTTGTGATCCACTAATCATGTTTGCAATTCTTTGAAGGGGTTCCAGGTAACCAAAGAGCTCAGTGATGGAGAGATGTTTTTATTTATGGGCAATCATCACAAGGAAGCAGTAGTAGCAATAGGAAATTTAGTTTTAAATTTTGGTGAAGATAATAAGTTAGTATTGGTAGATTATTTTTATGTTCCTAGAATTAGACTAAACTTCATTTCGATTTCGAAGATTGTGATGAACAGATACCTGGTTTATTTTAATAAAGGACTTTTTATCAAAAATAGCAAATCTCTTATCTGTTCTAGTATATTGGAAAATAATATTTATATTATAAGACATGTCTAATCACTACTGCTTAATACTGAATTGAATGACGTAAATGTAAATAACCTAAAGAGAAAGGAACCTTCTAAGTTGAACCAAATATATCTTTAATACTTATTATTAGGTCATGTTAATCTAAAAAGGATACAAAGACTGGTTTTAAATAGGCAATTAATTTCATTTGAAGTGGAGGCACTTCCTTCTACGAATCCTACTTAGAGGGTAAAATGACCAAAAGGCCATTTATGGCCAAGGGGTATAGTGCTAAAGATGTGCTCGAATTAATTCATATCTGATTTGTGTGGGTCTATAAATATCCGATCAAGAGGTGGTTATGAGTACTTCATCACTTTCATCGATGATTACTCGAGGTTTGGATATGTTACCTTATGCACCACAGGTCTGAAGCCTTTGATAAGTTCAGAGAGTAAAAGGGTGAGATGGAGCATTTTCATGATAAACTAATTCACACTCTATAATATAATCATCGAGGGTAATACCTCTTTGGAAACTTTATGCAACACTTATCGAAGTTGGGTATCATAACCCAATTGTCTGCATCGGGCAATCCATAGAAAAATGATATAGAGAAAGAAGGAATATGACTATTTTGGACATGGTTAAATCCAGGTAGAGTTATTTAGATCTGCCGAATTCCTTTTGGGTATATGCACTAGAGATAGTTACATATTTATTGAACTTAGTTCCATCTAAATATGTCTAATCAACTCCAGAAAAATCCAGGTCTATCTCATGTTCGGATATGGTGTTGCCCAGCATGTGCTGAGGAAGAAGCCAAGGAAGTTGGAATTAAATATGGATGTATGTCTCTTTGTGGGATACCCTAAAAGAACCAAGAGTGGACAATTATATGATCCTAAGGATCAAAAATTATTTATTATCACAAATGATGGGTTCTTTGAAGAAGGTTAAATGATTGGCCACAAGCCCAAAAGCAAGATTATCATGCAAGAGCTATGAGGACTAGAGAAAGAAATTACTTTGAGACCACCTGTACTGGAATAATTACAACCTGATATCGATAATACACTGCCTAACGGTAATGGGAGTTTAACCGATGATAAATATATGGGTGTCACATATACTAGACCACAAGTGGAGCCACGTTATAGTGGGAGGGTCATGCGTCATCCTAATAGGTTGGTGTATTTGGGAGAGAACCTCAGTGAAGTCCTAAGGAAACATGAACTGGATCTCGATAACTATGATGAGGCACTCCAAGATAACTATGTTGGCTAAAGTCCATGAACACCGAGATGGATTCAATGTATTCAAATCATGTATAACAACTTGTATACTTTCTATAAGGTACAAAACCCATCGATCACAAGTGGATCTATAAGAAGAAGAGGGGCCTAGATGGGAAGGTGAAAACCTTCAAGGCATGGATTGTTGTGAAAGGATTCACTCAAAAAGAGGAAATCGATTATGATGAGACATTTTTGTCGGTAGTTATGATTAAGTCTATTCGAATTTTCTTATCAATTGTGGCACCTCTTGATTATGAGATTCGGAAAAGAGACGTCAAAACTGTGTTATTGAATGGTAGACAAGTGCATCTATGTGCTTCAACACGTGGAATGTATAGCAAAGGGACAAGAAAGCAAGGTGTGCAATCTTCAGAGATCTATTTATGGACTTAAGTAAGCATCAAGGTCTTGGAACATTCGGTTTGATCAAACAATTAAATATTTTGGTTTTGATCAATGTTTGGATAAAACTTGTGTGTACAAGAAGAAGAATGGAAGCGTGGTGGTATTTCTAGTATTTTATGTAGATGACTAACTCCTAATCGGGAATTATATGGGTGTATAATCTAGTAGAAGAGGGTGGTTGTCTAGTCAGTTCGATATGATGGACTTAGGAGAAGCCCGTCACTTCTCAAGGATCAAGCTTCTATGTGATTGGAAAAATAGGATGTTGGGCTTATACTAAGCTACTTATATTGACACGGTGCTTACAAGGTTTCATGCAAGATTCTAAGAAAGGTTTTCTCCCTTTCAAGTATGGAATTTCTTTACTTAAGGATTTGTATCCTAAGACACCTGGTCAGATAAAGAGAATGAAGAATATACATTATACTTCAGCAGTGGGCAACCTCATGTATGTTATAGTCTATACTAGACCAGATATCCATTATGCCATTAGTATGGTCAGTAGATTCCAATCTAATACAGGTGAGGATCACTAAACTATTGTGAAGCACATTCTCAAGTACCTGAAGAGGACTAAAGATTATGTTTTGGTATACTCAGCAGAGAGTCTGGTACTCGTTGGGTACACGGAGTCAAATTTTCAATCGGATAGGGATTTCAGAAAATCAACCTCGGGACATTTGTTTACCCTTTGAGGTGGAGCAATAAGTTGGAAGAGTATCAAACAATTATGTATTAGTGATTCGACTATGGAAGATGACTACTTTTTCATTCTGGAAGCAGTAAAAGAGGTTGTTTAGCTCCAGGACTTCCTAAGTTACTTGGGTGTGGTTTCTTTAGTGCAATCAGGTATTACACCTTATTATGACAATAGCGGTTCGGTTGCAAATTCGAAAGAACCAAGGACTCATAATAGGGTGAAGCACATTGAGTGCAAGTATCACCTGATTTGGGATATCGTGCAGAGGGGTGATGTCTGCGTGACCAATATTGTATCTCAGGACAAACTAGCGGATCCTTTTTCAAAGAGTTTACCAGCTAAGACTTTTGATATTCATATAAAAGGAATGGGATTCAAATGCATGATCACGTGGCCTTAAAATTAAGTGGGAGATTATTGGGGTTTCATTCTTAAAATCATGTGTAAAATATTTTATTTTAATAAATAAAGGATTGTTATATTTATTTTTAAATGAGAATCAATCTTGTGAGAATTATTTATATTTGTTTACACTACACCAAACTGGACGACTAGTCACAAAAAAAGGTTCACGACCCATAACTGTGACCATACCCAAAATAGGCGTGACGAAGTCCATAATGTGGTGTGGTAATGACTGGTCTCACATGTAGTCACGGATAATCATCGCGACTCATATGAGTCACAGATATAAGCCGTGATCCTGTCGTGACCATTATGGCGCCAAGTTTCCCTCCAAATCTAGTCTTGCATAGGGTCACGGCCTTAGACCGTGACCATAAACCAAAGCCACACTGATATAGTCACGACTTTTGACCGTGACCATTCTGGGAACTGAGTCACGACTTTTGACCATGACCTGGTTATTATTTACACGCTGACGTGTTAAAAAATAACGTTGTCATAGCATGTGGTCACGGCTTTTAGGCATTACGAGTGTCTTTATACTTTAGACCCAGGCGAATTATTTCATTTCCCTCGCAAAAACCCTAAACCCTCCAAATTTTTAGCTCTCGTGCAATTTTATGCTCTCGATTCGGCTCTTTCAATCTCCATTTCTCTTTCAATCTCTAAGTTAATATTCAATCTCAGTATATTTTTGTGTGTGTATTTGTGTGTGTGTGTGTGTGTGTGTGTGTGTGTATGTGTATGTTTTTGTATGTGTGTGTATTTCAGTGTATGTATGTGTGTATATGTGTGTGTATGTGTGTGTGTGTGTGTGTGTATTTCAGTGTGTATATGTGTATATATGTGTGTATATGTATGTGTATGTATGTGTGTATAGTGTATATGTTTATAGGTTCATGTATAATGTATGCGCGTGTGTATTGATGCTAATGTTGGTTTAGGTTTAGGGCTGAAATATAAAAAAATATATATAAAATAAAAATGAGTGTCCTTTAATATTGATGCTAAAAAAATATATGACTAATGTTGGTTTAAGTCTAGAAACAAAATATATTACTAATGTTGGTCTATGTTTAATATTGATGCAAATTCGGGATTAATTTTGGGGGTAATGTTTGCAAGGGATTAATTTTAGGGGTAATGTAAGGGTTAATTTTAGGGTTGATGTGAGAATTGATTTTAGGGATTATTGACTTCAATGAAAAAAATTAGTATTCAAAACCTAATAAATTAACGGTCAGATACACACACATATATGGGATTCAAAACCTAATAAATCAGTGTTCCCAATACTAATTTTAGATGGTGGAGTTCGATTTTGTTGAGGAGAGTGAGGGGGAGTAAGGCTTATTATGCAACTATAGTTTGATTCCACACTCTCCTTCTCAAACGCCATATTGTCGGGGGGAATTTTTATTGTAAAGTTAAGACTTAATATGAGCGGGAAAGTAAACATTGTGTGAAGGAAATCAAAGGTAGAGTCACAAAGATTTTCGCGACCTCGACCGTACTATTCTCTACTTCAATTACAAGTTATGTCAATTGGGGGATTATTCGACCCGAAGTGACTCCAGAATCGCATTCATATATCTTTATGTGTGTAAGAGTGTATATCTTTGTGTGTATTTATGTGTGTATTCATGAGATTCACGCCCTCATACATAATAACTAGTTAATGACTCCTTAGAGACATTATTTATAGGAATCATAATCACGCCCTCATTCATTTTTCTCAGGAAAATGAGTCACGGTGCTAATAAATGGCAATAAGAGTAGAAAATGTTGAAATTGGACCGCACTCGTACATTTTTCATTAATGAGCCTCATTCAGTGGGTGCTCCAATTTATTGGTATGGGAATAGTAAGATAGAACAATTTAACTACCTTGTAAATCGTGGAGTTCATCTCCAGCAAGAGTACTTATTCGATCGTATTCTATTTTTCCTACCAAAATGTTGTGATGAAGCTGTACAATATATATTTCGCGTACATAATCCCGATACAGCACTGAAATTTCTTACGCTATTAGAGAAGGTAGAAAAAAATCACCTTTTATGGATAGAATTACGTACAAAGAGCATTGCCGAAGACTGTGATGTCTCGCGACATATGCACGTCAAACGCAATCTTGCCAATAGGCTAAAGATTATGAGATTTTGAGTTCATGTCACTAACATCTATGCATCGATTATAGATATGCTTCCTCCTAATTGGCCACGTGCGAAAATTCATACATTTTTAATAACAAATCCTGACTGGATGGAGATCAGACACGTTGAACTTTTATTAAAGTATTACCATGGAAAGGTAGATTATAATATATGGTCAAATAATTATTTTTGTTAGTTATAATTTCATATTGAACTTTGAAATTATGCATCTATTATTATAGATACAGATTGAAATTTTATTATTTTTCTAGATAATGTCAGGCAGTAATGGAAACAATGCTCCAACCAAGGACGTGACACCAACACAAAGAGAATTCTCATCACCAATTAGTGAGCAATACTCAACTCCACCAACGGTTCACTCCCCTACTACGAGTTTCAGTAGGAAAGGTACTCCCATTAATTCAATAGATACGCCCAACGCTCCTGAAACTGCAAGGTTAGTCGAGAAGAAGTCCATTGGGTTCTCTCTATTTGGAAATAACCCCATAGGGGATAAGAATCATGTTCAATAATTTAAAGCCCAGTGTTTTTTCGTGGCAAAAATGAATGTGGGAGTGGGAGGAGCTGATAATTGGAACCTTGTAGATAAAGCTATTAAAGATGACATTTACAAGCAACTCAACAAATGATTTTCATTTTTGGCAAACTCAAAAAAATAAGGTTCTTTCTTGGGTTTTTGAACAACTTTGAACATATTGGAGAAACCTTAGGCAAAAGCATTTCTCTGAGGCATCATCGAGCTCTAACATTTTGGCGCTCAAAGATAAAGTCCCTTCAAACGTTGAGATACCAATCGGTCAATCAAATGATTTACTGGAAAATGAGGCGAAGGACTCAAAAACGCTGCAAAAGGAGAAAAACAAGCAGAATATGGCCAAAAAACTGATGTCCACTGGCTTGGATCAAAATCTTATGAATATTTGAAGAATGAGTGGTCAACCAAGACAAAAGTAAACCCAGATGAAGAAACGACACCGAATAGGGCCAACCTAGTCATGCATGAAAGACGAGACAAAGATAATAAATTCCCTCCTCACTTTGCCAAGACTCTAGAATCAATAGTGTCTATCAGTAGTCAATCAACTTCAAGACCGTTCGATGACATTGACAATGATGCCCTCATGCAAACCTTAGGGAATGACCATAGAGGGAGTATGAGAGGTTTGTGGTCACATATGTGAAAAACAAGATTCAAACACTTCGCACCTCTCGTGGACGAGCTTTCTTCTGTTAATAAGAATTTATCGTCCAACGATGAACGTCATTCTAGGATTGAAGGGGATATAATGGGGCTTCAAAATGAATTGGGAGGCGTGAATGATAAACTTTCACATATTGTGTCCTTTTTAATATGTCGTATGCCACTACAGCCCCCAATGCATCCCGGTTACCCCTTACCTCCTCAAAATTTTCCTCCTTCTCCATTTCCCTCATAGATGTCGGTTCCTCCTTCAACATTCCCCTCAAGGATGTTAGTTCCTCCTTCACATTCCCCTTCTCAGTGCCTCAGCATGCCACGGGTCTTGGATCATCGTCAACAACCCACGTTAATTATAGTGAGAAATACTATATAAAGGATGTGAGTAGTAAATTTCCCATTGGGGTGTGCAAGCTCATCTCCACTCATGTTGGGACCTTAATATATAATTGGCCTTTGCAGGAGGGTGAGTGTCAAATCCTGGTTGATAAATTATTTGACGGTTGTGAAGAGACTCTAGTGTACGTCGAGAGTGGAGAGGGGAATTTGTTGAAAAACTATTTAAACTCTTTTACCACTTGGCTAGTTTATAGTTTGTTGAATTACTAGTTGTAGTAATATTTTTCTTATGTTGTAATAATATGAGTAGAATGTTTTATTTAATTTGAGTTTAATTGGTTGTGTAGTATCTTTGATTGGTGTGTTCTTGTATTTTAGTTATTGCATAGTTTGATTGATTGGTGCGTTGTTGACACTATATTTATGAAATATTATATTTATTTTATCATGTTAACACAGGACTGCAATTTGAATATTATTAAATGGATTTTCCACAATACAAAGAGTGGATGGGGGAGATTGATTGAATAATTAATGATTATATTAAAGGCGTTCAAGAATATATTCGCTATGATTTTAAGAACCTTAAAAGTGAGAAGATTTCGTATTCGTGCACCCAATGTATCAACGAAAAATATAAATATTTAGAAGATGTTGAGTTACATTTAATACAGTAGCGAATTTGTCAAGATTATAACAAATGGACATACCATGGTAAAAAATATCCATCTTATGTTCCCGAAGAATTATCGATAACTGCTCGCATAACAGAACACTAAGGAGTTGAAGAGGTAAATGATTCACCAACCCATCGTCCATTGACCGACCTAATTGACGATTCTTACGGAGTCCAACACGACAAAAATCACCAACCTACGGAGACAAATAATGCGCACAATGAAAAATTTGATATTGAACTACTAGGAGACCGAGAATATATACGGTTGAAATTCGATGCGGCTAAACCGTTGTGTAAAGATTGTGATGAAGATCACTCAGTATTATATGCAATGATTGGTTTGCATAATTTGAAGAGTCATTTTGGTTTATTTGGGAATAGCGTAACCGAAATTCTTAAGTGGGTTAAAGATATTCTCCCAAAAGAGAACACGTTACCAAATAATTATCCTATTATTAAGAAGATCTTGAAGGGTTTGGGATTGAAATACAAATCTATTCATGCATGCAAGTATGATTACATATAGTATCGCAACGAGAACAAAGAGAAGGATGAATGTCTAGTGAGCAGTGAGCCTAGATATGTCGTTTGTGAGAAGGGAAAGGACAAAACTACAAAATATCAAAAGTGCTCTCAAGTCCCATAAAAGGTTTTGAAGTATTTTTCACTTAGGCCACGGTTAAAGTGATTTTTTACTGTACCGTGGATAACGGAGGCCATGACATGGCACGCTCGATGCGAGGTGGATAGGAATCTGATGCGTCATCCGGTTGATTCACCTCATCTAAAAATTTTCAAACGCACGACAGAATGAGTTTGCAAAGGAACCGCGCAACGTTCATTGTGCAATCTCAATCGATGGGTTTAACCCTTTCGATAATTTAAGTACTAGTCAGATTTAATGACCAGTTCTCATTGTGACTTTAAGTCTCCCTCTGACTCTGTGCATCAGAAAGGAGTTCACATTGTTATCTTTATTGATACCCGGGCTGAAGGCTCCAAGCGATGATATTGATATATACTTAGCCCTATTAATCGAAGAACTTAAAAAGTTATAGGATAAAGGGGTGACGGCGTTCGACTCTCATAAGGGTGAAGAGTTCACACTTAAAGCAGTGGTGATGTGGGTGATCCACGACTGTCATGCCTATGGGAACCCCTGATTTGAGAATATGACGATAATTTGAAAATATATAGACTTCGGCTTAAAACATGTCTTTAAAGGGCGAAAAACAAAAACACCCCCCAAGAGGCCCCGTGAGAGGTGAGAACACCTCGCATGGGACCAATGTAACTCGCAGGAACCGACCGCATGGTCCCTGGACCCCCGGTTTGATATGTGAAGATAATTAGAAAATATTTACAATTAGGCTTGAAAATATGTCGTTACAGGGTGAAAACACAAAGCACCCCCCAAACGCCCCGTGAATGGAGCCAACACGTCCCACGGGACCAACGTAGCTCGTAGTAATCAATCGTGTGGACACAGGACCCACGGTTTGAGAGCATGGGCCAAATTTCATAATATCCACACTTAGGCCTGAAAAAGTGCCATCAAAGGGAGAAACCATGAACCACCCCACAAAAGGCCCCGTCAGTGGTGTCAACATCACTCACAGGACCAACATATCTCCTAGTAACCGACCATGTGGCCACGAAACCCACAGTTTGAGAGCACGGGCCAAATTTTAGAATATCCACACTTAGGCCTGAAAACGTGCCGTCAAAGGGTGAAAATAAAAAGCACCCCCCAAAAGGTCTCGTGAACAGCGCCAACACCTCCCACAGGACAAATGTAGCTCGTAGTAACCGACCACATGGCCATGGGACCCATGGTTTGAGAGCACGGACCAAATTTTAGAATATCCATACTTAGGCCTAAAAACGTGCCATCAGAGGGCGAAACCACAAACCACCCCGCAAATGGCCCTGTGAGCAGCGCCAACACCTCCCACAGGACCAATGTAGCTTGTAGTAACCAATCGCATGGCCACGGGACCCACGGTTTGAGATCACGGGCAAAATTTCAAAATATCTACAATTAGGTGTGAAAATATCTTGTTAGAGGACGAAAATTTGAAGAACACACCAAACGGCCCTATGAGCGGTGCAAACACCTCCCATGGGACAAACGTAGCTCGTAGTAACCGATCGCATGACCACGGGACTCACAGTTTGAGAGCACAGGCCAAATTTGAGAATATTCACACATAGGCCTGAAAACGTACCGTCAGAGGGAAAAACCATGAACCACCCACCAAAACGGCCCCGTGAGCGGAGCCAACACCTCCTGTGGGATACACGTAGCTCATAGTGACAAATCGTGTGGCCATAGCACTCACGGTTTGAGAAGACGGGCCAAATTTCAAAATATCAATAATTACATTTGAAAACATGATGTTAGAGGGAGAAAATACGAAGCGCCCACCAAAACGCCCCGTGAACGGTGCCAACACCTCACATGGGACCAATGTAGCTCATAGTAATCGATCGTATGGCCACGGGAGCCACAATTTAAGAGCATGGGCCAAATTTCAAAATAACCATACTTAGGACTGAAAACGTGTCGTCAGGGGGTGAAACCACGAACCACCACCAAATGGCCCCGTGAGTGGTGCCAAAACCTCCAACAGGACAAACGTAGCTCATAGTAACTGACCACATGGCCATAGAACCCACGGTTTGAGAGCACGAACCAAATTTTAGAATATTCACACTTAGGCCTGAAAACGTGCTATCAGAGGGCAAAACTACGAACCATTCGCCAAACGGCCCCGTGAACGGTGCCAACACCTCCCAATGGACCAACGTAGCTCATAGTAACTGATCGCGTGGCCACGGGACCCATGATTTGAGAGCACGAGACAAATTTCAAAATATCTATAATTAGGCTTGAAAACATACTGTTAGAGGGCGAAAACATGGAGCACCCCGCAAACGGCCTCGTGAGAGGTGCCAACACCTACCACGGGATAAATGTAGCTCGTAGTAACCGATCGCGTGGACACAGGACCCACGATTTGAGAGCACAGGCCAAATTTTAGAATATCCACACTTAGTCCTAAAAACGTGCCTTCCGTCAGAGGGAGAAACCACGAAACATCCGCCAAACAACCCTGTGCGCGTTGTCAATACCTCTCATGGCACCAACGTAGAACTTAGTAACCGACCTTGTGGCCACAATCACAGTTTGAGAGCACGGGCCAAATTTTAAAATATCTACAATTAGGCTTGAAAACATGCTGTTAGAGGGCAAAAACACGGAGCAACCCCCAAACGGATTCGTGAGCGGTGCCAACAGCTACGATAGTACCAACGTAGCTCGTAGTAATCGACCACATGGCCACGGAACCCACATTTTGAGAGCACCAGACAAATTTTAGAATATCCAACTTAGTCCTAAAAACGTGCCATCAGAGGGCTCAACCATGAACCACCCCCCAAATGGCCCCATGAACGGTGCCAACACCTTCCACAGGACCAACGTAGCTCGTACTAACCGATCTCATGGCCACAAGACCCACGGTTTAAGATCAAGGGCCAAATTTTAGAATATCCACACTTAGGCCTAAAAACGTGTCGTTAAAGGGCAAAACCATGAACCACAAGCCAAATGGTCCCATGAGCAGTGCCAACACCTCCCCCGGGACCAACATATCTTATAGTAACCGACCACGTGGCCACGAGACCCACGGTTTGAAAGCACGGATCAAATTTCAAAATATTTATAACTAGGCTTAAAAACATTTCTTCAGAGGGCGAAAACATGAAGCACCCCCCAAATGGCCCCTTGAGCGGTGCCAACACCTCCCACGGGACTAATGTAACTCGTAGTAACTGACTGTGTGGCCATAGGACCCAGGGTTTGAGAGCACGGGCCAAATTTTAGAATATACACACTTAAGTCTAAAAACGTACCGTCAATGGGTGAAACCAAGAACCACCCCCCAAACAGCTCTGTGAGTGGTGCCAACCCCTCCTATGCGACAAACGTAGCTTCTAGTAACCGATCGCGAGGCCACGGTACCCACGGTTTGGGAGCACGGGCCAAATTTTAGAATATCCACACTTAGGCCTAAAAACATGCCGTCAGAGGACGAAACCACGAACAACCCACCAAATGGCCCCGTGAGTACAGCCAACACCTTCTATGGGACCAATGTAGCTCGTAATAACTGACCATATGGCCACCGCCCCTTGGTTTGAGAGCACGGGCCAAATTTCAAAATATCTCCAATTAGGCTTGAAAACATATTGTTAGAGGGCGAAAACACGATGAACCACACAAATGGCCCCGTGAGCGATGCCAACACCTCCCACGGCACTAACTTAGCTCGTAGTAATAGACCGCATGGCCACGGAACCCACAGTTTGAGAGCACGGGCCAAATTTCAGAATATCCACAGTTAAGCCTGAAAATGTGCCATCAGAGGGTGAAATAACGAACCACCCCTCAAATGGCCCTATGAGCGGTGCCAACACCTCTCTTGGGACCAACGTAGCTCGTAGTAACAGACCTTGTGGCCACAGTACCCACCGTTTGAGAAAACGGGCCAAATTTCAAAATATCTACAATTAGGCTTGAAAACATGTCGTTAAAGGGCGAAAACACGAAGCGCCACACAAACGGCATCGTGAGAGGAGCCAACACCTCCCATGGGACCAATATAGCTCGTAGTAATCGATCGCATGGCCACGAGACCCACGGTTTGAAAGCACGAGACAAATTTCAGAATATCCACACTTAGGCCAAAAAACGTGCCGTTAGAGAGCGAAACCATGAACCACCGCCCCAAATGGCCCCGTGAGAGGAACCACACCTCCCACAGGATCAATGTAGATCATAGTAATCGAACGCATGGCCACGGTACCCACAGCTTGGGAGCATGGGCCAAATTTCATAATATTCACACTTAGGCCTAAAAATGTGCCATCAGAGGACGAAACCATGAACCACTACCCAAACGACCCCGTGAGTGGTGTCAATACCTCTTATGGGTCCAATGTTTCTTGTGGTAACCGACCACATGGCCACACGACCCATGGTTTGAGAGCAACGTAGCTCATAGTAATCAACCACATGGCCACGGTACCCACAGTTTTAGAGCATGGGCTAAATATTAAAATATTTATAATTAGGCTTGAAAACATGTCACTAGAGGGAAAAAACACGAAGCACCCCTGAAACGTCCTTATGTGTGGTGCCAACACCTCCCTCGGTACCAATGTAGCTCGTAGTAACCGATCGCGTGGACACGGGACCCATGATTTGAGAGCACGGGAAAAATTTAGAAATATCCACACTTAGGACTGAAAATGTGTTGTCAGAGGGCGAAACTATGAACCACCCCCTAAACGGCCCCGTGAGTAGTGGCAACACCTCCCACGGGACCAACGTAGATCGTAGTAACAGACCGCATGGCCACGGGACCCACGGTTTGAGAGCACGGGACAAATTTAATAATATCCACAATTAGGCTTAAAAACGTGTCGTTATAGGGAAAAAACACAAATCACCCACCAAACGGCCCCATGAGTAGCACTGACACCTCCCACGGGACCAATGTAGCTTTTAGTAACCGACGTTGTGGTCATGGGATCAACAGTTTGAGATCACGGGCCAAATTTTAGAATATCCATACTTAGGCTTGAAAACGTGTTGTCAGAGGGCGAAACCATGAACCACCCCCAAAATAATCCCGTGAGTAGTTTCAACACCTCCCACAGAACCAACATAGTTCATAGTAACCGACCACATAGCCAAGGGACCCACAGTTTGAGAGCACGGGACAAATTTCAGAATATCCACACTTAGGCCTGAAAACGCGTCGTCAGAGGGCAAAACCACGAACCACCCCCTAAACGGCCCGTGAGCGGTGCTAACACCTCCCACGATACCAACATAGCTCGTAGTAACTGACTGTGTGGCCAAGGAACCCACGGTTTGAGAGCGCGGGCCAAATTTTAGAATTTCCACACTTAGGCCTAAAAATGTGTTGTCAAAGGGTGAAACCACGAACCACCCCCCAAACGGTCCCGTGAGCGGCACCAACACCTCCAACGGGGCCAACGTAGCTTGTATTCACTGACCGCGTGGCCACGGGACACACGATTTGCGAGAAAAGGCTAAATTTCTGAATATCTACACTGAGGCCTGAAAACGTGCTGTCGAATGGCGAAAGCACAATGCACCGAATTGATTATAGAAACATGAGTTTAACTAATTGATTTATTAGTGAACAAGGATTATCTCTACGAGTGAATAGGTTGACCTTGAAACAACAATGATTAATTACTATTGCTATAAAACAAGCTCGTATATTTTTCCCTCTCTTTTTTATATCATTCCTTAAGTCCCATAGGTTTGATCCTTTAGAATCTGACCCATTTTCTCATTGAGCGAAGGGTATAGAATAAATCAGATTGATTTCCCATGGGACTAACATATCTCGTAGTAACCGACCGCGTGGCCACGGGACCCACGGTTTGAGAGCATGGGCTGAAATATCGTCGTGCTCTCAAATTGGGGGTCTCGAGACCACGCGGGATTTTTTAATTAATTGTTTAGCATTTTTGTTGTGCAAGGATTATATTGCGTAGGTTTTTGAACGTCCAGAAAATAAATAAAATTATGCCCAAATTTTTTTTAAAATATATTTAAACATGGTCATGGATATAGTCCGTGACCAAATCCCTGTTTTTTTTATTACGCATTGAACATATGTTACTAAAGTCGTTTATTAAAAGTAAACTATTTAAGTAACTCCGAGCTGTTTTTTGAGGAAACTCTTTTCTCGAAAAAAAAACTATTTGAACACAAGATGTGTTTAACAAAACAGTATGTACGAGATCTATTCAAGATTTGACTAACAGGTTTATAAAACAATTTAAACAAACTTTAAACTCAGCACAAACAAGAATGAGATGAAGAGATGTAGAAAGATTAAGTTCACGATTTTTACGTGGTAAAACCTCACCAATTGAGGAAACATCCACGACTCCCTCTACGGAGTAAAATGAAAAAAAATTCACTAAAATAAATTTATGACTTACAAACTATTTAACTAACATGCATACAACTCAGACCTATATAAGTTTAGGAATGTACCCTCTGGTGTCCTTATAACTTCTCTGCAGTTCTGATTATAGATGTTGTTCTCCCAGTTTGTTAACTTCTGATTTGTTCCAGCACTTTACGTCGACTTTTGTTCACAAGATCTTATTACCAACACTTTTCGTGTTGTAGTGTGAAAGTGTTTGTGGAGGTGCTCTCTAACACATGCATGCACACACTCACACTTATTAAGTACAAACAGTCCTAGCAAATTACATATAAGGCTATATGCAGTGATTTTTCTTTTTCTCTCTTCTCACAAAACTTTGAACCTGTTTAACCTTTAAATCAATCCCAGAATCCACGGATATCTTACTTAGAAGACAGTTAAGATCTTAATCAATCTCAGAGTTTTGAAAAGATTTTCGAGATTGAAAACCTCCAAGTGTGATTCCAAACTAGGTCAAAGGTTTAGTTTTAAGAGAATTAGAAACAGAAAACATTTATTGTTGATTTAGAGATAAAAAAAAATTCAGAAATGAATCAACAATATATTTCTCAAGATGAGAAATAAACTATGTAAATCTAAGTGTGATGTAACATGCAGAACATAGATCTGAAATTTCTATGAAGAAGAAACTAGATCTAAGTAAACAGTTTAAGTTGGAAACAAGATCTAACGAACAAGAGGTTACAGCAACACAAATATCTCTTCAAAAACTCAAGAACACTCAGGGTAGTGTTTTTGGATATGTAGGAGTTTTTTGTGGAGTGTTTGGTTTGAAAGAGGAACGACGAACAGGGGTTAGGGTTTCTAACTCTCTCTCTTTCTTTCTGGTTTCTCTCTTCTCTCTCTCTCTTCTCTCTACTCTCTCTTTTTTATTCTCAGGAATTAATTGGCCAAAAGTCTTGGACGACTGAGAGGAGGATCCTTTTTATAGGACGAAGAGAAGGATTGAGAAGCAGGTTCAAAAATAAGGATCAGGATTGAGTCAAGCTGGATTGACTTAAGTCCAAGGGCTCACAGAAAGCGGTGATTAAAAGTCACCTGATTGGTTCAGGAGGGATACACAGGGATTACTAAAGAAAGAATGGAGGACGTTGATAAGGTTTGATCCAACGGCTGTAAGCATACGCGATTGTATACTCAGTGAAGAAACACAAATCCCACCAATCAGCAAGCAACAGGTGTTAACCAATAAATCGATAAAAAATGCGTGTCATAAATTAATTACAACCAAAACCTGAAGTCTCTGCCGCTTTTGGTTTCTACCCAAACCAACTTTGAGCCAATAAACCCATTAATCAATAATTAGAGATTGAACCCACAAACTTCTAAAATCAAGTTTTAATTAATAAAACCTTTATTAAAAATTGTTTATAAAATCCCAAAAAATATTTAAAAATCAAATTTAGGGATTTAAACATACTCAACATATGTACACACATAAATATGCAGTATGACATATACATGATGCATTCTACTGTGTGTGAGTGTTGGTAATTAGATCTAGATCACAACAAGATATATGAATGAAATAGCAAACCAATCTCTGAGGTTCTTTGGTTTCTAGGATGGACATAATTTTGTCACAATTTCCAAACTAGATGAGCACTTATACAATATAGACTCAAGTGAGTCAAGAGTATAAGGGCTTCAATCTCCCCCTTTGAAAATATGAGAAAAAATCTCCTTTGAGTTAACTAGGACTCGTAGGGCGACAAAACATAAGAAAAACCTATTCCTATAAAGAATCTATCTACCCAAATCCTAGAAAAAAAAAGTACATAACTCAACTATTTACAATTGAATACCCTATGACATCAGTTGAGAATGACTGTACAAAAACCTGCAATGAATCACTAAGATCAAGCGGTTTAGCATATAAACAAATATTCATAACGACTCAAATTTCTCCCCCATTTTGTCTCAAATGGACAAAGGGAAAAACTTGGATAATCAGCAAAGGTATTACTCAGCACAAACCATACCAATAGATTTACGCAAGGAAATGAATCTATTATAATCTAGAGGTTTGGTGAACATATCTGCGAGTTTCAAATCAGTAGGAAGATAATTGATTTCTAATTCCTTGGTTTCAACCAATTCGCGTATAAAATGATGTCTTATTTTTATGTGCTTTGTTCGCGAGTGTTGAACAGGATTTTTAGAAATATTAATCGCACTTTGATTATCACAATTGAGATGCAATTGGTTTTCTTGAATACCATAATCACTTAGCATTTGTTTAAGCCACAGTAATTGAGCACAACAGCTGCCAGTGGCTATGTATTCAGATTCGACTGTCGAGAGTGATGTGCAGTTTTATTTCTTACTACTCCATCCTACCAAGTTATTACATATATAATAATATGCACCTGGTGTGCTTTTACTATCATCAGTACACCCAGTCCAGTCAGCATCAGTGTACCCAATTATAGTGCTTGGTGTGTCATTAGTGTACCAAAGTCCTATATTCAGAGTGCCTTTTACATATTTAATGATACGTTTAACAGCATTCAAATGGCTCTCTTTAGGGTTATTTTGATAACGAGCACATACACACACAGCATACATAATATCAGGACGCGAGGCAATAAGATATAGTAAGGTTCCTATCATACTACGATATAGAGTAGGATCTACGGATTTTCCATTTTCATCTTTAGAAAGTTTTAACGTAGTACTCATGGGCGTTCTAGCATCTTTAACACTCTCGAGGCCAAATTTCTTTACTATCTCTAAAGCGTACTTAGATTGCGATACAAATAATCCTTTTGAATTTTGTTTGACTTGAAGGCCTAAGAAGAATTGTAACTCTCCCATAAGGGACATTTGAAATTCCTTATGCATAGTTTCAGAGAAGGATTTTACTTCTGAGGGAGAAGTTGATTCAAAGATAATATAGTCAACATAAACTTGAGAAATAATGATGTGTTTATCAAAATGTTTGACAAAAAGTGTTTGATCATTTCCACCTCTTTTGAAACCTTTATCTAAGAGGAAACTGGAAAGACGCTCATACCAAGCTCTAGGTGCTTGTTTAAGGCCATACAAAGCCTTTTTAAGACGAAATACATGATTTGGATATTGAGGGTCAATGAACCCTTTAGGTTGTTCTACATAGGTCTCTTCAGTCAATATTCCATTAAGGAATGCAGATTTGACATCCATTTGATAAAGTGTAAAATGCATGTGGCAAGCTATAGCAAAGAGCAGACGAACAGATTCTAAACGAGTAACAGGAGCAAAAGTCTCGCTAAAATCTATTCCTTCAATTTGAGAGTATCCTTGAGCAACTAATCTAGCTTTATTTCTAATTATTATCCCATTTTCATCAGTCTTATCTTTGAAAATCCAACGTGTGCCAATAACCTTTTTGTGCTTAGTACGAGGAACAAGATACCAAACATCATGAATGACAAATTGAAGAAGTTCTTCCTGCATAGCAGAAATCCAGTGAGAGTCATTCAATGCCTCATTTACATTCTTTGGTTCCACAAGGGAAACAAAACATGCATAATGTGCATAATTTCTTAGTTGGGATCTTGTACGCACTGGCTCACTAGGGTTACCAACTACGTTATTTATGGGATGATCTTTATAAACCCAGTTAGGTACTTCAGGTATCTCAATTGGTAATGAATTATCTATTTCAGAAGAGTCATTTTCTAAAATGTTTGTAGATTCTTCCTCAATAGTAGATTCACCAGTCTTGTTCTCTACAGTAGTGTCACTTACAATTACATTTATGGATTTCATCAAGGTTTTAGTGCGAAGATTATACACTCGATAGGCTCTACTGTTAGGCGAGTATCCTAGAAATATAGCTTTATCTCCCGTACTCTCAAATTTGGATAAGTGTTCCCTATCTTTGCATACATAACAAGTACTGCCAAAAGTTCTAAGGTACATAAGATTAGGCTTTTTATTGTACCAAAGTTCGTAAGGAGTTTGTTTGGAATTCTTTCTAAGATAGACCCTATTTATGATGTGACATGCAGTACGAATAGATTCTACCCAAAAGTATTTAGGTAAATTCTTGGCATGTAACATAACACGTGCCATCTCTTGAAGAGTACGATTCTTTCTCTCGGCAATTTCATTTTGTTGAGGAGTCTTAGGAGCACTAAACTCATGTTTGTAACCATTATAGTCACAGTATTATATAATACTAGTGTCTTTGAATTCACCACCTCTATCACTACGGATTCTATTTACTTGAGTGTCCTTTTCATTTTCAATCCGAAGAAGAATTTTTAGGAAGGCCTGAAAAGTGTCGGACTTTTATTTTAAAAAAGCACCCAAGTAAATCTGGTGAAGTCATCAACCATAACTAGAATATAACTGTGTCCACGGAGACTAACAGTTTGGGAGGGACCCATTAGGTCCATATGGATGAGCTCCAAGGGATTAGAGGTAAGAATATCATTAACTTTCTTATGAGGTGCCTTAACAATTTTACCTTCCTTACAAGGACCACAGATAATATTAGGAATGGGTTTGATTTTAGGAACTCCTCTAACTATTTCCTGAGAGGTCAGTCTACTAAGATTATCGTAATTTATATGACCCATTATGTTATGCCGTATCTCGTTGTCATCCATTCTGGCAACATTACAGATTTCAGAATTGTTCATGACAGTATAGCAATTGTCAGGGGTTCTGAATCCTGTAATTATGCATTCACCTTTATCATTTAAAATTTTGTAATTGTTCTTTGAAAAGGTAACAGTATGATCTGAGTCACAAAATTGTGAAATGCTAAGTAGATTTGCCTTAAGACCTTTAACTAGAAGGACATTTTCAAGAACAGGAAGTCCATCTTCTTGGAGAGTTCCTTTGCCTATGATTTGAGATGAAACTCCATCACCAAAAATGACTTTACCACTAGCAAAGCTGGTTTTGTTTAAAAGTTTAGTTTCATCCCCAGTCATGTGCTTAGAACATCCAGAGTCTAAATACCGACCGGATGATGTGTGTTGAGCTTTTAGAGCAGTAACAACTATGTTACACTTCATCTGAGGTAATAAATCATCTTTTCTAACCCAAATTGCTCTAGTTTTCATTTTGCGCTTATTAGTTCTCAATTGATAAAATTTGCGAGCATTGGATTTTTGCTGAAAAATGTTTTGCGCAAGATTTTGAATTTTATGAAAGACTTGAGCATTTGGTTTAGGAAAGTGCTTAGGATTCCTTCTAGGAAATGTTCTTTTAGGTTTGGTCTTTCTCTTTCTATAATTAGAGTTTTTATCTGGTTGTCTATGAAGTATATAATTATTGCGGCTCCTTCTAGAATAGTTAAAGTTCTGATAGATATAAGGATTATAGATAGGTTTAACTAGTCTCCTAGCATAGCAACCATCAAAAGAGTGACCGTATATGTCGTAGTAGGAGCAGTAAAGATTGCTCAAAATTGCGGTCTCCTTAGGAAAGTCTCTAAACAAAGGTTTTGAGGAATTTTGAGGTTGAACTCTATTCCTAGGTAGTACAGGTTTGAATGTAGATTCACTCTTTCTAATAAAGGGGCAGACGTATTTAGCCTTAGGTGAACTTTCATGTTTAGAGCAACTTGATTCCCCACTGTTAAAATTTTGATGTTTTGAAACCAACTCAGTTTTTAGAGAATGAAAGTCTGGGCATGTTTCAATAGGCCTTTTGCCTCCTGACACAAACTTGATAGGTTCAAAAGATTTTGTTTGTGTCTTCAAATTGGAGCAAAACACTATTCCAGTTCGATCATCAGAATTGGTTTTTGATTTAGCAACAAATTCATCAAAACAGTTTGAATTATTTTCAAATTTTATAAATTTTTTGAAAACAGTTGCTGTCTTTTCTTTAGTTTGTTCCAATTCTAACAATGTCCCTTTATACTTTTTCTCCAGAATTTCATTTGTTTCAGTCAAATTTCTGAGTTTTTCATCAAACATTTTAATTTCACTTTCATGAGTTAAACATTGGGTAGTATACTCTTCAGCATTCCATTTGACCATCAGGCTTAGATCTTCCAATTTTTTGGTGAGATCTTTCACAATTTTTTCTAGTCTAGTACTTTTCTTGAGAGTTTTAGAATAAAGTATGTGAATGTCTGGGAGGTCTTCATTGTCCGAGTCACTAAGTGTAGTGTGTGAAGTGACCCCTAAGGATTCATTCTTTGAACTCACACACCCGTTGACATCGTCATTATCGCTTTCCCTTTGACTCACACACCCCGAAGAAGAGATAGCAATATTCTCAATAATCAAAGCATCTAAACCAGTAACAGCAATATTAGGAACATCAGACATAGAGTTACTAGATTCTTCCTCACTAACAAGCACAGACATATCATCATTATAGATAATCTTGGCAAAGAAAGACATGCAAGGGTTAAAAACATCAGTTGACTCAGGTTCCTCATTTTCAGAGTTACTTGAATCATCCCATGTTTTGCAAATGTTGGCTCTAGTGTGTTTATTTTGAGTATTCAAGTTAACTCTACAGTCTTGTGCAATGTGTCCCAGTTTACCACATTTATAGCATTCAGTCTTCTTAAGGTCTCTATTAGGTCTAATGTGAGAGTCCTTGTGATTTTTGTCATTGCTTTTCTCATGAGGTCTGTGATTAGAGGGAGTTGGATAATTTGACTTGCCTTGTCTATTTGCCATTTTGTTTCTAACTTAATGATTTTCTTAAACTGTTTTGACATTAAGGCAATCTGATTGTCCAAACTCTCTATATCGCATTCCACATCAGAGACATCATTGGAAGTATTAAACCCAGGCTTAATCAATTTAGAAGAAAAGATTAGATTAGAACTAGTCTGTTTTCTATGGGACTGGGTCAGTTGTTTCTTAAATTCCAGTTCCATTTCCACAGTTCTTAATTTACTACTTAGTAGTTCAGTAGTGAGATTAATATCACACATTTCCTCAATAGCATATCTTTTGTTATCAAATTTCTGTGGTAATGATCTCAGAATTTTAGATACAATTTCTTGTCTATCCTAAGTTATCCCATTAGCATGCAGTTTGGTCACAATATCAGTCAGGTTCATATAGAAGTCATCAAATGACTCAGTCTCAGACATAATTAGGGAATTATACTGTTGAATGAGCATTTGAGTTTTAGCAGCCTTAACTCTAGTGTCACCTTCATGAGCGATAACTAAAGTGTCCCAAGATTCCTTAGAAGTGGTACAGGATGAGATTCTTTTGAACTCATGTTCATTTATAGAAATAAATATGGCATTCTTTCCTTTGTTATTATTTCGAGAAACGTGTTTCTCTTCTTGAGTGAACTCACTTAATGCTTTCTTAACCTTCTCATTACTTCCTTCAGTGGCTGGTTTTGTAGGAAAAGTGTAACCATTTTCAACAATGTCCCAGACATCATCTCCCAGAGTTCCTTGAATAAAATCAATCATTCTTACTTTCCAGTAAGCAAAATTGGTTCCATCAAAGATAGGAGGTCTGGTCAAGTTACCAAATCTTTCATTTTTCTCGTCCATATTTGATTTTCAGAAAATAATTTCAGAAACACAGGATATCGTTAAAAGAAGTTTACAAAGCTCTGATACCAATTGAAAATATGTTACTAAAGCCGTTTATTAAAAGTAAACTATTTAAGTAACTCCGAGCTGTTTTTTGAGGAAACTCTTTTCTCGAAAAAAAAACTATTTGAACACAAGATGTGTTTAACAAAACAGTATGTACGAGATCTATTCAAGATTTGACTAACAGGTTTATAAAACAATTTAAACAAACTTTAAACTCAGCACAAACAAGAATGAGATGAAGAGATGTAGAAAGATTAAGTTCACGATTTTTACGTGGTAAAACCTCACCAATTGAGGAAACATCCACGACTCCCTCTACGGAGTAAAATGAAAAAAAATTCACTAAAATAAATTTATGACTTACAAACTATTTAACTAACATGCATACAACTCAGACCTATATAAGTTTAGGAATGTACCCTCTGGTGTCCTTATAACTTCTCTGCAGTTCTGATTGTAGATGTTGTTCTCCCAGTTTGTTAACTTCTGATTTGTTCCAGCACTTTACGTCGACTTTTGTTCACAAGATCTTATTACCAACACTTTTCGTGCTGTAGTGTGAAAGTGTTTGTGGAGGTGCTCTCTAACACATGCATGCACACACTCACACTTATTAAGTACAAACAGTCCTAGCAAATTACATATAAGGCTATATGCAGTGATTTTTCTTTTTCTCTCTTCTCACAAAACTTTGAACCTGTTTGACCTTTAAATCAATCCCAGAATCCACGGATATCTTACTTAGAAGACAGTCAAGATCTTAATCAATCTCAGAGTTTTGAAAAGATTTTCGAGATTGAAAACCTCCAAGTGTGATTCCAAACTAGGTCAAAGGTTTAGTTTTAAGAGAATTAGAAACAGAAAACATTTATTGTTGATTTAGAGATAAAAAAAAATTCAGAAATGAATCAACAATATATTTCTCAAGATGAGAAATAAACTATGTAAATCTAAGTGTGATGTAACATGCAGAACATAGATCTGAAATATCTATGAAGAAAAAACTAGATCTAAGTAAACAGTTTAAGTTGGAAACAAGATCTAACGAACAAGAGGTTACAGCAACACAAATATCTCTTAAAAAACTCAAGAACACTCAGGGTAGTGTTTTTGGATATGTAGGAGTTTTTTGTGGAGTGTTTGGTTTGAAAGAGGAATGACGAACAGGGGTTAGGGTTTCTAACTCTCTCTCTTTCTTTCTGGTTTCTCTCTTCTCTCTCTTCTCTCTCTCTCTCTCTTCTCTCTACTCTCTCTTTTTTATTCTCAGAAATTAATTGGCCAAAAGTCTTGGACGACTGAGAGGAGGATCCTTTTTATAGGACGAAGAGAAGGATCGAGAAGCAGGTTCAAAAACAAGGGTCAGGATTGAGTCAAGCTGGATTGACTTAAATCCAAGGGCTCACAGAAAGCGATGATTAAAAGTCACCTGATTGGTTCAGGAGGGATACACAGGGATTACCAAAGAAAGCATGCAGGACGTTGATAAGGTTTGATCCATTGGTTGTAAGCATACGCGATTGTATACTCAGTGAAGAAACACAAATCCCACCAATCAGCAAGCAACAGGTGTTAACCAATAAATCGATATAAAACGCGAGTCATAAATTAATTACAACCAAACCCTGAAGTCTCTGCCGCTTTTGGTTTCTACCCAAACCAACTTTGAGCCAATAAACCCATTAATCAATAATTAGAGATTGAACCCACAAACTTCTAAAATCAAGTTTTAATTAATAAAACCTTTATTAAAAATTGTTTATAAAATCCCAAAAAATATTTAAAAATCAAATTTAGGGATTTAAACATACTCAACATATGTACACACATAAATATGCAATATGACATATACATGATGCATTCTACTGTGTGTTAGATCTAGATCACAACAAGATATATGAATGAAATAGCAAACCAATCTCTGAGGTTCTTTGGTTTCTAGGATGGACATAATTTTATCACAATTTCCAAACTAGATGAGCACTTATACAATATAGACTCAAGTGAGTCAAGAGTATAAGGGCTTCACGCATGAATGGGGTCACGGCTCTAGGCCATGACTAACCTGATTATATGAAAAGTATAGGTCACGGCCTTAGACTGTGACAACGTCTATGACCATTTTCATACGCTGAAGATGGGGTCACGAATTTGAGTCGTGACCTTATCTGTGAATATTCGAGTAAATTGAACATTAGGTCACGGCCTTAGGCCCTGACCAGATACGAGATGGGGTCACGGTTGGTATCCGCGACGACAGTTCATACCCAATTAATCCATGACTAGTAATGTGGCCAGGGATATGGGTCGTGACCAGCGTTTATGGTCACTGACCAAATTTGTGACCCATGTCCAATGATCAGGGATAAAATTTGTGGCCATTCACTCAGTTTGGTGTAGTGTTAAATATATTATTTCACATACATGTCCATCAATAAAGATTAGTAGGAATTCTAGTGAGTCGACTTCGAGTTAGTCACAAAGAGATTAGAATTCCAGTTCTAGCACTATTAAAAAGTTTACAACCTAGATAGGCATTTGACATCTTATCGAAATAATTTCGATACAATCCTAGTAGTTTATCTCAAACTATGGAAACTTGTATGATGGTCCGAGAACTTGTATAATAGTCCTATAGAGGATTGTGATCGATATATCTTGGAACTATATTAAACAAGACCACCCGTGAGATTTGAGTCTAAGGGTTGTCTTGATTAGACTCGAGAAATCTCACACCATTTGCAAAGGGTGAATAAATTCTTAATTTCGAGAATTATGAGGATTTGAATGCTTATATTATTATTTCTTTTCTATGGGTGAGGTTCGATTTCAGATTGAAATGATCCCCGCATATTGGGTGACAATTATATAAGTCGCTCTGAGATCATAATTTGGAAGAATCTGCGTTCGGGGATACCTTGGATTGCGATACCCCCTTGATAGACTTATAAGATCTTTTTCCACCAATAAACCTAATCAATGAATTATTTATAATTTAGTGGGATAGCAAAATATGTTAAGTCTGAAAATCAAGGAACTGATTAGATATTGGTTAAAGTCAATTAGCAACAAATTGATTTGACTAGTATCAAAATCTTAACGTGAGGAATCATATTATATACCATTATCAAGTTTGCAAATAAGACCTCATTATATTCGAGTGAATTCTTAGATAATTAAATTGGAGTACAGTCATAATTATTTAGTGAAATTTATTATGATAAAATAAATAAAGGAAATAAATTACGATAATTGAAACTTGGAATTTCTGAGTATTGAATTGGAAGTCAATTTAATTATTTTTCTTGGGTTCCTAGTATAGTCCATATACCCAAGTAGTTATGCTCAAATTCTCAAGAAACTCGGTTGGACCAAGCCTACCTCTTATATTTATATATAGAGGTGTGAGGAGGGATTTTAATCATTATTATTCCTCATTAAGGCTTGAGAAAGGTGAACAAAAAAAACTATTCACATTTTTGTGAAGAGACCAGGAGAGATAGGACCATATCTCACTCAAAAATAAGGGATTTCATCTCAAAAGGCGCCCACACTTTTAACTAGATTTGGGAGGATTAAATACTAAAAGATCCAAGCTTTTCAAATGGTTTGATCAAGCTTTTGAAAATCTAAAAGAAGGCAATCCTTCATCATTAACAATTATCTTTCTACCCATCGGATTGCAACCGGATCCGCAAAGATATTGCATTTGAACCACTAGGTTTGTTCTTCAAACCAAGTTTCGGCTTTACTTCTATTATTTGATTAATCAAAGATTCAAGGGTTGAAACTTTTTCTTCCCCGTATATTGATCCCCAACATCAATATCACCCTTGATAAATTTTTATGGCAATCAAGGTGCGTGGCGCCATGGATGCGTTGGAGATTTGAGAACGTTTTGAATTTGTAATACTTTAATGAAACATGATACTTTGTTATGAATGTATTAATTATGTAGTGGACATACTTTGAAGTACTGTTTTTTAAACAAAGTGTCATTTTTTAAAAGAAGTGTTGTTTTTTAGAAAAAGTGTTGTTTTTTTTAGATTTGAACTGCTTTTTTCTTTAAGAAAAGTGTTGTTTTTAAACAAAGGTGTTGTTTTTAATTAAAAAAATATGTGTTGTTTTTTTAAAGAAAATTGTTGTTTTTAATCACAAAAAGTGTTGTTTTTTTAATAATGTGTTGTTCTTTTTAAAAGTGTTGTTTTTTTAAAATGTTATTTTATAAAAAAAAAAAACGTGCTGTTTTTAAATAAAAAAATTTTACTTTTAATTTAAAAAAATGTGCTATTTTTTAATGGGTATGGACCGAATAGGATCGAGACCCAACACGGACTGCTTAAAAATCGAATAGAATCGAGGATCTATTCATACGGGTCGGTCCCAAAAATACCTCAAAATCGAACCGAACTGGACCGCGAAGATGTTTCGAGCTTTTAGTGAACCCAACAATAGAAAGTCAAGACAAATGATATTGAAATATAATAATTTTCATGGGATTTTTACTAATGGAGTAGTTTATCTTCAATATTTGAAGACAGAATTTAATTTGACAAATCCATTGTCAAAGGATTTGAGAAGAAACTTAGCATCCAAGACTTTAAAAAGAATGGTTTCAAAGCATGTATCTATTTAAGTTGTTCATTATAGAAACAAAAATACTATTGTGACTTAATTTTTGACATAATTTTTTGGAACAAATTGAAGTGATAGTTTGTTATTGGTTGGTTTTGGGGGTCCATGTCGGTGGGACTTAAAGACCAACCAATCAGTTTGTTTCAAAAAATTATGTCAAAAATTATGTCACAGTAGAAGCACTATTATGAAACTAAAGGAGGATCGTTGGAGTTTGTTTCAAAATATATAAAATGTAACTTTTTAACTTATTGTCAATTAAACTTTATCCTTAGGTAGGATTATATACTTTTTAACTTATTGTCAATTAAACTTTTTAACTTATTGTCTATTGGGAGAGGAATGAGAAGTAAAGTGTAACTTTATCCTTAGGTAGGATTATATAGTTTCATCACTATAGTTTGGAGGTGCCTATAAATGAAAGATCGCATTTTTCTTTTCCCAAAAAAAAAGACTATTAGCATTTGGGCATGGACAAATTTTATAATCCAACCGCAAAAAACAAATTGGTTAACTAAAACCCAAATGAAAATAAAAATGAAAACCCACATAAAAATCTTTAAAATAACAAAAAAACACAATTACCGCCAACTATGGACTATATATTTGATTCACTTGAAACTCTTACTTAGAGAGTCCTTCATCTTGCCCTCAACAATATAAACTTTGAAGCCTATGACCCTTTTTTTCTCTCCAAATCTGGGTCTTTAAATCTCCAGCTTTTAGAAGTTGAGCTTATTCAAGCTATTCATATTGGGATGGGATTGTACGAAATACGGATTAAGACCTGCAACTCCCTATCTAGGTGAAGTCCACCATTAGATTTTCAAAATTTTATCCAACTGGGTAAAGTAAAAGAAGGAAATTATGTGTTTCCTTGTTGAACAACGTGGACAACTTATTAGGAGTATCTTTAGATAAAGGATCCTTGGTTTAGTTTGGGGACGGGATAATCGCGAAGTTATAAATGTTACTATATATTTGTTATAGGAATAGGTCTCTCTTCAGTTACTCTGCGGGAGAGAGAGGGACATAAAGATAAAGGGGTGTTTAGATTTTTGGGAAATAAAATAGATGAACTGAATCTGCCAAAAACAAAAGGGACGGGAGATTAGATAATTGGTTTTGTGTAGTGGTATTAATTATAAGGCTTATCTTTTGAATGTTTGGTCTCCCCAATAAACAACCGTTTGAGGGTTCATTAAACAATCCTAAGTGGACAGAAAAATTCATTTGGTACGCATTTATTACTGTCACGTGTCATCCTCAGAGGATTTGAGTCTACAATTTTTATATAGTTATATATATTTAACATTTGTTTCTTGATTTTTCCACTACTTTTAATGTTTTAAGTTCAAAGAATCTTATTAACGTTATTTAATCATTGATTCTTTTCCCAATACTTCACATAAATTGGAGTGTTGGAACTTGTAAAATATATGAGAAATATAATGTTACATAAGGAACTTTACTGGTTTTGTTTTTTGCAACAAAGAGTCAAAGATGAACACATAGGTTTGTAAAAGAAGTTCATCCTTTTTTAATAAACACATTAAGAATTTGAGCTTAATTGAAGGGCGAAACTACTATATTCAAATTGCGACTATGCACAACTTAGTTTGGCAAAAGTTATTATGAACACAAATTGTAAAATAGTTATCTTACTTGACATATATTTTGCCCCTAATTAGCATATTTTTGTCCAATATTTCACATAAGTGCTTAATAAAAAGGGTTTAATGCGGTTTGAAAATTGCAGAAGAGGGGAGTGAGGGAAAAAATAGAGGGTTATTTGGATTTTAGTCCTCATTAGTTTTGTTCATTTGGATTTTTACCGTTAATTAAAAACTATTATATAATTGACCCTCATTTTTTACGTTTAACGACACTTTTTAAATTTTTTGATATCTTAAGCAATGCTTTGTTTTCAAAAAAGTTGGCTAAAAGTAAAAAATAGAGATCAATAATTTTTTTATTATGAGTCAAAATTCAAACGGATATAATTATTCATGGGGGCTAAAAATAAAATGATACAAAAATAAATAAAAACATTTAAACGGAACTCTATGCGTCTCCAAAGTATTTGGTCATTTTATGCGTTTATGCTTTTGCCCAAATAGTAATACCCATTTTTATTATAGTATAGCCTATAGGAGACCGGGTGGGTGACTGCAATAAGGTAAATGGAGCCCATTTGGCGTGTACCAATGATTAAAATGTATCAAAATTGAAATTGGTAACAAATTTCCACTTTACTTCATTTGGAGGCCCCTGCAATCCTTGAATGGTGTCACCATGGTCATGTGACCGCCTGTCCCTGCAATCCCGGCAGCAACCAAATTTTCACCTTCCATCACTATCTAAGGTTAAATTTTATTTTAGGTTTATTTATTTACTTTTTAGTGAATGGTTATTTTTTTATAAAGAAAACTTGGTTTAGCAAATCACGGGATAGTTGAAGGTGCATGAGCTAAGCTCAGTGAATTAAAATATCCATAGCATCAACACTAGTAAGAAGGTGGAAAAATATTTAGGTCTGTTATCAAACAAAAAGAATTCATGCACTTAATTTAAGATCTTTTCTTTCAAGAAAAATCTAAATATATTCTAATTATTATAAATAAAAATAAAAAATAAAAACTATGAGCTAGACAACCAGGTCCCTATTTAAATTTTAAATGACCCCAACTGGTGTGACATTATTCCTAAAATAACTTCAACATTGCCCACTCCTCAATGGGTAGTCATAACTTCTGAGTTAAAGCAAATTGTTTATGTTTATCTTATAAATTTCTATTTTTACATGAAGAATTAATTATACATGGACGCCCTGAATTTTATTAATCATGTCACTTCACCATTCGAACTTTCAATTTTTTTACTTAATCCCGTAAACTTTGAAAACGACTACAAATAGTCCTATAACGTTAATACCGTCAATTTTTTGGATGGATAATTTAGACATATGCGGGACACATAATTTAGACATATGTGGGACACATATGCGGGACACATAACTCCATAGCCAAACACGCTTAATACAGAAGAGCCACTAATTCACTCTATACGATCGGTTTTGGGGGGATCGTATAGAGTGAGTTAGTGGCTCTTTTGTATTTAGCTTGTTTGGCTATGGAGGATAGGATTTTACAGAGCTTCTCTCTCTCTTCTCAATGTGGATGATGTTGGATGAAAAGAGATGGATTTGCTTTGTTTTTGTTGTTGTGAGTTGTAGCTGATTGGCTAAAATAGCGATGTCTACACGTGTTTTAGTTTCTCAATTATTCGAGAATGTCCTAAGGTAGGAGATGGGTTCACAGGTTTGTCAAATCTGGGTTGGGCTTTTCTAGATTGTTTTCTTCAACGAGCTGGTTAGGTGTGTGGGCCTGCGTGTCCTTTCATTAGCAACATGTTGCCATTTTTTTTCAGGTCTGTTTTGTTTAGTTACGTCTTGGGACCTTTGTTTGGACTCATTGTATGTTCTTTGGGCTGTCGCCTATTCTAATTAAATTTACATTTCATCAAAAAAAAAATTGTCCAAACATAATTTTTTCAAAATAAAATCTTAAAATAATAGCAATAACATTTAAAAATTAAGAAAATACTAAAAAATATTTCAAAAATATCAAAGATGCTAGAAAAAAAATATACAAAATTTTTAAAACAATTAAAAAATACGAATATATATTTAAAAATTCTGAAAATTACCAAAAAAGTATTTTTAAAATCAGGAAAATTCTAAAAAATAATTCAGAAAATGTATTTAAAAATATGAATAATTACTGAAAATGCATTTAAAATACAAAAAAATAAAAAAATATGGAAAAACATAATATATATATATATATATATATATATATATATTAGGAAAAAAAAATGAAATGGCAAAAAATTAGTTGTAACATAAAAGGAAAATATATTTTTTTAAATATTGAGTATCGTTGAAAATCATTTGATATAAGAAAAATTACAAAAAAAATAATAACAAACTGGAAATTACAAAAAAAATATTTTAAAAATTATAAAAATAAAGTTTAAAAATACTGAAAGAGGCTGAAACTTGGAATTTTTTTGGGAGCATATACCAAATAGTCCCTCTAATATTTTTTAATACACATTTAGTCAAAGTCTTCAAAAAACTATTTATCATGCAAGAGAATACTTTGACTAAATGTGTATTAAAAAATATTTGAGGGACTTTTTGGTATTTGATCCTTTTTTTTTTTAATTTGTTTGCAGAAAAAAAAAAGCATTTGAAAATAAAAAGAAATTTGTATACGGGGAAAAAATGAAAAAACAACTTAGGGAGGGAAAAAAAGGATTAGATTAGATTAGATTAGATATACAGTGCCCATCACCGGCCAATTTCGAGTTTGAAATCAAAGGACGACGAGACACTAAAGAGGAGAACCCTAGCTTCTTTGATGAGACGCCAAAACAACAACATAATAGCTATTGTGCCGCCGGTTTAGGCGGCGATTCAGGTGGAGGTTTTGGCATTGGGGCTAGCCGGAGAGGTGACCCATAGTTTCAGAACTATGGATGTGACTATAGCCGGAGGTAAGATGGGCCATGAAGGGAGACAGAGAAGCCATGGGGGTGCTGAAGAGAGAGGGAGAGGAGAGTAGGCAACATTTTTAGATTAAAAGGAGTTTATTGTTTAGAGTTTAAAAGTCTAAAATGCCCTTGTAAAAACTCACAATGTTAGGCACATGATCATTTTTTCGTTCAAAAATTACTGTGTTAACGGTACAAAATTACTATTATCGTGTTGAAAGTTTAGGAAATTAAATGTAAATATTAATAGTTGAAATGATAAAGTAAAATGGATGATAAAGTTCGGTGGATCAAAGGTACCGTTTGGTTCACGATAATATTTTGAATGGATTGTGATTATTAGGAAAGTAATTATCAATAAATCTTTTATTATAATTTTAAATCATTTCGTTCTGTTTGATTAACCAATGAATTTCTATTGGGAATCAAAATTTTGTATTTGGTTCATGCATGGAAAGTGATATGATAATGTATCATATATACCAATAATGGCCTTTAACAATTATATATATATATATATATATATATATATATCAAGGTTCTAAAAAACGTGGGGCGTGATTAAGGCGTGGAGGCCAAGCCTTAAGCGCTTAGAAGCCTAGGCGTGAAAAAACGTGAAAAGGCGTTTAGGCCTTCTTAATATATTTTAATATTTTTAACCATAACAAGGCTATTAAAATACAAAAATTGCACATATCATAAAAATATGTTTGAATATATGTAAATTAAAATACTATTTGATTATTTTGGATGAGATAATGGTCCGATTTGTAAACAAATTCTTTAAAAGGCGACATCGTTTCACTAAAACATTGTTGTTTTTAGAAAAAAATGCGCCTTAAGGGTTTTACCAAGAATAAGGCGTGAAAAGCGTAAGGCGAGGCGTTTCTCCCAAGCCTTAAGCCTAGGCGTGCCTAGGCGAGTTTTTTAGAACAGTGATATATATATATATATATATATATATATATATATATATACACGCGTATATATACACAATATTATTGTTCACTATTTATAAATATATGAACTCAAATATTTTTTTTTCTAAATATATATTTTTTTCAATATTTAACAAATATAATAATTTATTGTAGATATATGTCTATTATATTGTAAGTTAATCAAATTAATTATTACATAAGTAGAAAAAAATGCCTTAATAAATTTGTTCGATTTTAAATATAATACAAACCGAGATAACAAAATTGTCTTCATAAAATAAATATTTAGACCTTATTGGTAATTTTTATAATTTAATATTTTTAAGGGAATTTTGCTCTTTACAAAAATTATTTGTAAGGATTCCCGTGGAAAAGTAAGAATCCTACCTATATTGGATGGATTTTGATTCCACTCACTTTCCTACAACGGGGGTAATCTGATTTCATTGGCGCTACATTCCCATGCAACTTAATCTTAGTCCAAACGCAATAATTTTCAACTTTCTCAAAAATATTTGGAAGGAATCAGATTCCACTCAATTTTACCACGAATCAAACGGGGCCAAAATGTATTCAACCCTTTACTTGAGCTGGTAATTACTATGAACTTTTGCTTATAACTTTGCCAATAGCAGTACTAATTCAAAGAAGAAATATCAAGCTAACAGTGAACACCCACACACACAATCTTCTTTTTCATTTTTAATGTGCAGTTCTATTTTAGGTTTAGAATTAAGATAAAGAAGATAGCATACCCTCCCACTTGTTTCGTCAGACTCTAACTCAATAAACCACACAAGGCATTCTTTGATGGGTACTTTTTATTCTTTTAATGGGTCCTCCTTTCTTCAACCTTTTATATAGGGGTATTACTACAGTGACCTCCGTTTTGTACCCCTGTTTTGTACCCCTAATAAGACAAGGCAATAGCAAGTTGTACTCTATGCCCTGACGGGACCTACAATAATAAAGTATAAGCATTTAAAATAGAGGGTCCGGATTGAGGGTACATTTTGGGGGTACACATATCTTTATTGTTTATATAGGGATGGGGTTGAGACTGCCACTTCTATAGTCTTGCATAGATCGCCTATTCCATGTGGGTCAGATTGCAGGCATGGAGTTCATGAGACTAGAATAGGTAGCTGGCACAGATGATTAAAATAGTTAGAAATGAAACATAGGCTCTAATCATTAGAAAGCAGCTTACTGTTATACAGGTTTACTTTTTTATTAATTGAGTGCGTATACATATAGGGAACCATTATTTCCCCAAAAAAAATTTCCTCCATTTCACCTTTTAACTTTCAACATAAAAATGATTAAAATACCCTTCTATACATATAACTTAGATTAAACAATTTACTAATATATTTATTTATCAAAAAAAAATTATTTTGAACAAATATAGTATTTTATAAAAAAATCTAATATTTATTTTTAAATACATAATATTCTGAAAACAAAAAAAGCATAATATTTTGAATATAAACAAATCTAATATTCTGAAAATTAATTTTAAATATTCTGAAAAAAAAACTTATTATTATTTTTTATTGAAGTGGAAGTTAATCAAAAAACTCCGATATTATTTATTTAAAAAAATGAACATTCTTTTTCAAACAAAAATACTGGACAACATTGTTTTTAAAAGAAAAAATGGTCGAAACTTTTATTATAAACTATATTTTTTTAAACTTTATTTTTTATAATTTCTTATCAAACATAATTTTTTAATAAAACTGTATTTTTTTGTAAAAAATTAAGAAGTGACTTTGACACATTACTACTTTTGTATTTTATACTTTAACACGACATGAGATAAATAGCATGTTTTATAATTTTCACACCACATTAAATACAACATAACACAAATAACACGAGTAACTAATAAATTTAATATTGTGTCATTGACACCAAATTATTCGTAATATATTATATTCAAATTGGTGTGAAAATTATAAATCACACTATTCGTGTTGTGTGTCGTACATTAAATTACAAAATGCAAAAGATATTAATTTATCAAAATCACAACTTAGTTTTTACAAAATGCAAAACATACAGTGTAATTTTTTTTGGTAAAAAACTAAGTTGTGATTTTGATAAATTAATATTTTTTGCATTTTGTAATTTAATGTACGACACACAACACGAATAGTGTGAGTTATAATTTTCACACAAAAATGAATATAATATATCACGAATAATTTAGTGTCAATGACACAATATTAAATTTATTAGTTTGCTCGTGTTATTTGTGTTATGTTGTATTTAATGTGGTGTGAAAATTATAAAACATGCTATTTCTGTCATGTCGTGTATTAAAGTATAAAATACAAAGGTAGTATTGTGTCAAAGTCACTACTTAATTTTTTACAAAAAATACAGTTTTATAAAAAAATTATGTTTTATAAGAAATTATAAAAAATAATTTTTTAAAAAAATATAGTTTATAATAAAGTTCCTACCATTTTTTCTTTTAAAAACAATGTTGTCCAGTATTTTTGTTTGAAAAAGAATGTTCATTTTTTTAAATAAATAATATCGCAGTTTTTTGATTAACTTCCACTTCTATAAAAAATAATAATAAATTTTTTTTCCAGAATATTTAAAATTATTTTTCAGAATATTAGATTTGTTTATATTCAAAATATTATGCTTTTTTATTTTCAGAATATTATGTATTTAAAAATAAATAATAGATTTTTTATAAAATATTATATTTGTTCAAAATAAGTTTTTTTTTATAAATAAGTTTATTAATAATTTGTTCATCCTAAGTTATATATATAGAAGGATACTTTAGTCATTTTAGTGTTTAAAGTTAAAAGTGAAGTGGAGTGAGAATATATATATATATATATATATATATATATATATATATATATATATATAGCATACACACACTTTACGTGGTTTTTCCACTTTCACTATTCCATAAAAAAAACTCTTGAATTTCACTGAGCATTGATCGAACCGCTAGAAAAAATCTTAGTATGCATTGGGAACTCCATATTTATTTGGAATTTGAATTTGAATATTTCATAGTTTGGAATTTAAATTAAAATTGACAAAATTGCAGTTCAATTTTTTTGAAAATTTTCTAATTCCAATTTGAAGTCATGAAATTGTGGTTCTAAACACATTCTTAGTTCATATAATGTTAATTCCAATTCTGATCTATAAAATTGGAGTTTTCAAACACATCCTTAACTTTTTCCTTTTTTCCTTTGTGCTTTTCTAAAATTTATATACAACTACTGCGAATTCATCCAGAACCCTATAAATTTTACACGTGAATTGGCAGGTAAATAAAATGTTAAGAGATCAACATGAGAAATGATCAACTAAATTTGACCAATGGACATTCTGAGAGAGCAGCTACTGATGAGCTTTGCTAGCTGTATCACTCGAGACATAAAAATTGCACGCATTGAACTAATAGCGCTTAATCAAAAGTCATCTTACCAAGATAGTTATTTTAGTGTTGACATAAAAGTGACAAAGGTGGTCACATATTATCCTATCAAGAAAATCTTTCTCATGGACAATCTAAAGGGACATGTGGTGATGAGCTATAAGCTGCTGAATTCGAGTAATTACATTTGAAAATTATTTTTTTGATTATATGACTAATTTCACTCTTTAGTAAACCAAGTTTTTTGGGAGGGCATATACCATATAATCCCTCGAACATTTTTTAATACACGTTTAATCCAAGTCTTTTTATTTTGCTCCAAAAAGTCCCTCACCATGCCGCTGACGAACCTTTAAAAACAATAGAATATTAGTTAAATGAGTGTTTTGAGGAATTTTTTATACAAAATAAAATACTTTGACTAAATGTGTATTAAAAAATATTTGAAGGGCTTTTTAGTATTTACCCCTTTTTTTTTACATTATGAAAATGTACCTTCTTAGTATTAAACGGGTTAAGGTACAAGAACCAACAAAATTGCTAGCCCTGGGTCATACAATCGTTTCAAGTATGCAATTGGATGAATCTGAATGCAGTAACATGGGATGTCATTTAATTTTCCATAATATGGACAGTTTCCTCAACAGCTACAACAGGCTCTAAAGCTAACTTCTGCTTAAAGGACAAACATAACATACTCTCTCCACCAATCAACAAGATTCTAACCCCTATTGAAAACAAAATTACAAAGATAAAATACCCGAAAACCTAATACACAACCCCATATTCATTCAATGGAATATAAGACGGGTCATTTCATATGTCAAACTTAGAAGATACATGACACAATTATACCAAAAACATGCCAACATGCGTGAGATTCAGCATATGTCTATAAAATGGGATCAAGCCTGGTAGTGTTTATAATTTGTGCAATATCTCAAGCGAATATAGGCTTCATGTAAACCGATGAAAGAATGATAAGCTGCTCTGCGAACCCCAATGAAAGAATATGGACTTCACGTAAACTGTCTTTGCGCATGTCTACAATGTTACTGTATATGGCTCAAAAGATAGTTGTCTAAAAATTTTAGGGTCTTTTTATAGTGGGTGTAAAAATGGTGTTGGAAGCACGTAATGGAGGGAAACTCTTGTTTCTGAGTTGTTGGGGGTAAAAACAAAATCAATAATTTGGTAGTTCTAATTTTTGAACTTTGAAGTACACTCTCAAATAGGACTATGAGCACGGGAGGCAAGTAACAGCAAATAAATAAATAAATATTACTACTATACAATACAAAAACAATTAATTGGAAATTTGCAACATGTTAGAGAGTAATTTGTAGGAGAATGTAAGAAATTCTAAATGGCCCATAGATTCAGAATCAATTTGGTACATTCTTTTGGAGGTGGGCCTTTTTTTTGTAAAAAGATGTGTAAAGATCATTTTGACATTAGCCAAGTTTTAAAAACTGTCCAAATATAAGTGGCGAATTATTTGTTAAAAGTCACATCATAGCAATGTGAATACTTTTTTACTTTCACGATACTTCATTTTCAACCTCTTTCGCTCCATTTTCACATAACCACCAACACTCCATTTTCAAAGTTTCTTCTACATTTTCCAAATTACACTATAAAATACATTGTAACAAAAAAAAAGCTATAAAATACATAATAAACTTGAACAAATACAAAAATAAACCCCATAAAATATAAAAACTACATCCTAATAATATACCAAATTGAAAAAGTAAAAGCTACAACAATTATAAAGAATTCCTGCAAATGATTGAACGGCAATCTATAAGACAACATAACCAGCAGGAAAAAATAAAACCACGAACGACTTGTAATAGCTACATTGAATCATAACACAAAGACAATAGCAATGACCCAACCCATTTCCAAACATTTGGGCCAATTCCACCCCCATCAAATAATGGATAAAGATGCAAAAGCAGGCCCATTAAAAATTCACACGCTCAGAACTCATTAAAAGCCCAACCCCCAAACTGGCAAAAAAAACAAAGCAACAAAACTTCCTATCCCGTGACTCGGCAATTACAAGGTGGAGGGCAACAAAGGAGCAGGATTTGACTTCATAATAGCTTCAAACTGGTTAAGCTTAAAGTTCAAAAGGAAACTTGGAGCTTATGCCTTGTGTGACACTGACTTTGCTAGAATGGTCCTGACAAGAGAAAACAAAGGTCTAAATTTTGCTTTGTTCATACAAAAAGCTCATGGCAAGCATCTGGCTACTACTCTTCTACAAGATCTACCCAATGTGAACAACCATTAACAATACAAAACTAAACTTAGCCTTCATGAAGGTAAAGGTTTTTGTTCCACAGTAGCATTTAATCTTCTCATTTGATTTAATCTCCTCTTTTGATATATATTTTTCACTCTGATTCTAACCCATTAGAAGAAAAAAAATTCACTGGAGTATTGAAATGGGGAAGGACAACAACTCAAGGATAGGAAAGAGATTGGGACCTTGGCAACCAGTCACCAATAACTAAGTAGGTGCCCACCCTTAATGCCTTAGATGAACTACGATTTACCCCAAATGACAAAGGCCTAGAAGTATAACGGAGTTTTTGTTGTGTCAAGATGAGGGGTCCACGTCCGTCATATTCTCTTCTTTGATATTAGCTGCAGTATCCCTGAGTCACATTTACGGCAAAACATCAACATGCATGAAATTTAGTCCCATACTTGCACATTCACACAATTAAAATGAAAACCCCAGGGGTTACCTCTTATTGGCATTTGCCATTGACTGACCATCAGTGTGAAAGCTATGATGTCGAGGCTTCACATCTTCATCAGCATCAGACTCATAATCCTCACCATTCCATATGCGGCATTTTGGTCTTTGATCCATCTCCTCTTCTGCCTGTACATAGCCACACTCTAATGAGATCGGAATAAAGTCTTTAAGGCAAAAAAGCTATGAAATGATAATTTATCCAGCAACGGGATATATATGGCTTGCCACCAACCTCTTCTGGAACTTCTGTAGTGGATGGTGTTGTCTGAAAAGGTACACTAGGTGCATGGGGTAGCCTAGAAAGATGTTCCAGCAGCATATTTCTGCAATTTCCGATAAACATCATACAGAATAACATAAGATTATAATTGAAAAAATAAAATCAAGGCGACAGTAGAAAAGATGAATTGACAAACCAATTCCTATATTTACAGTGGCAGAAAGATATCATGCACACTCAAATGAGAACACGAACACATACACATACACGGACAAACTGGAAGCAACTGAAGCAAAATCAAAAACTATACACTCAAATCGTGATCTGACACTAGATTGCAAAGTTGTCTCCTTTGGGGAATTACAAACCAAGAATTTGAAATTGAAAAAATAAATAACACCAATTAAAACCTGCCTATTGTGGGCTTTAGAACCCAATGGGTCTTAAGAAATCAAGTTGACCCAAGGGAAAATGTAATCGGTAGTATTTCATTAATCATTAAGATTTTAGGGTATTTTTGTCAACTCATAATATTATGTATTTTGATATTTATTGCTTAACCTACCCCGAATTAGGGTTTAACCTATAAATATGATCTAATTCATTTATGTATTTTAAAGTTGAGCTATAAATCATCAAGCATACAAACATAGCCTATGTGCTATTGTCAGTGAACATCTTCTACATATATTTCAGGGTAAATTGCACCTAGCGCCCCTCAACTATCACATATTTGCGGGTCAACCCCTCATAAAAAATACCCAACAAACTCACCTCTGTAACTACCAATTCGTCGCAATTAGCACCAGAAACCAGATTCCCACTCATTTTGAGCGCAAAATGACCAAAATAGCCCTCGCCCAATTTTAAAACCCAAAACTAAAAAAAATAATAAAAAAAGCAAAACAAAAAAAAAAAAAAACACAAAACCATTTCAAACCTAACCCACACGATTCAAACCCACATAAATGGTTCTGGCAAATTTTGATTTTAGTAATTAGTCATCAACTACTATTGTTCCTCGATCATATATGAATTGTTCCGGAGTATCTTTTAACAAATTCTAGCTGTGATAGGTTTAGGATTTTTTTAGGGTTTTTTTACTTTAATACGTTACTAATCTTCGATTTTGGACTAATATACTATTTTGTTTAAAAATTAGACTTTGTACAAAATCGTTAGTAAATCCGTTAAGTGTAACTGACACGTGGCTTTTTGAATTAAAACAATTTTTTAAAATAAACATTTCTAAAAAAAAGGAAAAGCAATTAAGAAATGCATTTTGAATTATAAAAAAAAAAATCAAAAATCCTCAAATTTTCGGAGCCATCCCGTCCCCTCTCAAGCACAACCACCCAGACACACCTCATTTGCCCCCACCCCTCCACCCACCACGCACCACCGGCACAACCCATCTCCACCTCCTTCCCCGCCCTAGATCCCTCCCAGCCCACAACCCAACCCCCGTCCCTCCCCACCCTTCCCCATCACCTCAGGCAACCCACCCATTCTCTCTGTACAAACACAACCGCGATCACCTCCACCTTCCGCCAGCACCGCCAACCCAAAACACCAAATCAAAACACAAATCTAAAACCTCTAATCCAACTAATCGACCCAAACAACAAGCGCCACCTCCAAACCTTAAATCTGCGGATCTGGTAGGGAGAGAGAGAGAGAGAGAGAGAGAGAGGGGGGGGGTTGGGTTGGGGGCTGGGAGTGGGTTGCAGTTGGGAGGGAGTTGGGGTGGGAATTGTTGGTAATTTGCAGAAGATTTGACGAGGTTGTTTTTTAGGGGAAGCGAAGGTGTGGAGAGAGGAGGTGAGGGTTATTTTTTGGGGGTGGACGGAGGTGGGTGCGTGCGTGACGGGAGTCAAGCAAGTGTGTGGTGGAAGTGGTGAGGGGCTGGTTGCCGGTGGGCCAGGAAGGGGGGGTGTTGAAGACGAGGTTTTTTTTCCTTGTTTTGGATTTTTTTTTTTTTTTTATTTTCTTTTTATTTTCTGCATTTTTGAATATTTTTAATTAGTAATGCATTTTTTTTTTCTTTTTTCTTTTTTTTTCTTTTTTAATTTTTTTGAGGTTTTGTTATTATTTTAATTCAAAAGGCCATGCGCGACTGATGTGAACACAACGAAATTAACACACACATGAACACACAACAATAATCAAATTAATCTCTTTCTCAAATCTCATTCGTTTCAATAATAATCTTGATAATTTGATTAGTAGAGAGGGCCAAGAGCCTTATTTATAGAAATCCTAAACTAGGGAAGCAAGGGAACTAAATAACCTAATTAAAATAAATAACTAATACCCTAATAACTATACAAAATAATTTAGATAATAACTAATATTTATCTACTCGTAAATAAATAATGAAATAAAAAAAATGTGTAATGAAACAAAATGGGCCCACGTGAGGTTATTTCCACGCGCACGTCACTCTACCCTTCTTCGAAAAGCTCATCCCAAGCGCCAAAGTCTTGCCCGTTGAAGACGCCATAAGATAAGTAATGCCACTCCCTTCTTTGAAAAGTTGAACCACAAACTGTAGGGGGATTTGTAAAAGTCCATGCCACATCCACAAATATTTTGGATATTTCGGACCCTTTTTATCTTTTATTGGGGGTGAAAAAGATTTTTTCTAAAACTTTTGACTGTATAAATTTTTCCACGCCCAAAAAATCAATTTTTGGACCATCAAACTCTAACCCGAGTGGTCATTTGAAAAGTTGAACCACAAACTGTAGGGGGGATTTGTAAAAGTCCATGCCACATCCACAAATATTTTGGATATTTCGGACCCTTTTTATCTTTTATTGGGGGTGAAAGAATTTTTCTAAAACTTTTGACTGTATAAATTTTTCCACGCCCAAAAAATCAATTTTTGGACCATCAAACTCTAACCCGAGTGATCATTTGAAAACCTCAAATTATCAAAGTAAACCCTAGCTCCCTCTTTATCTTTACAAACCCTAGCAGCATTAGACCCCAACAGCGGTGCTAACGAGATTCCGGACATAGATCGACACTGAAAAGGAGCACTAGTGGCTCGAAAGAGGCCCCGGACAGCGGGTTGAATCTGGTAGGAGATGAGGGTTGTCATGGGGACCACCTGCAGGAGATGAGTTGGTTGGTGGTGTCGTGTTTGATATGGACACGGGTGTCGTGTCTGACACGACACGGCACGGACACGCTGACACGGCAAATCTAAAAAAAATTGGACACGACACGAAGGGGACACGGCATCAAATAAATATTTTTTATAATTATTTTTATATATGAAAAATATGAAATATCACATTAATACTAATCTCATACTAAGAACAGTGTTAAACATATAAGCATTAAGAGTATTAAATCCATTCTAAACATCAAACATCACAATGATACTAAATCCCATACTAATAACAATCAAAATCCGAAGAAAGAGGAAGAGACAAAATTTATATGTTTGGAGATTAAACAAAGACAAACATAATGTATTAAACAGAGATTAATAAAAGATTAATCAGACAAAAAAAAATATCTTATTTTGAGTAACAAACAAAACTTCATAAGCAAGCAGGTATTGCAATACACAAACAGAGATTAACTTCATAAGTATTTTGGGTAACAAAAACAAGCAGGTATTGCAAGCATAATGTGCAAAAATAAGAACATGTAGCAAACATAAACAGAGATTAACAAAGGAACGAACAGATATTAACAAAGGAATAAAAATAAGAACATGTAGCAAAAGTAGGTGTTTTGTGCAAAAAGAAAGAAAGAAAAAAACTTACCACCGCGTGAAGAGGCTGTCGGAGAGTAGGCGGAGGCTGTTGGAGAGGAGGGGGGAAGCTTCCGGCTGAAGAGGGCTAGGTTCAGAGATAAAATCGTGGCGTGTTTTTTTAGATACAACAGATAAAAAAACCTAGATTTGTTTTAGAGTGTTAGATAGTCGTGGCTTTTATAATAAGTTTTTAAAATTAAAAACTTACCCATTTATATTTATAACTTATCATGCTTCCTGCCCTCTTTTTTTTTAAGTTATTATATATTTAAGTCAGCCATGTCCCTTGCATTTCTCAACCGTGTCCCTTGCATGTCCAACACGCCACGTGGCACGTGGCCTTCGGGGAAGTGCCTGTGCTTCATAGGTGGTGGCAATGAACGACGAAAAATTTCTAGAACGATTGGCATGCTGTCCAGTATGAGACAACCTTGAGGATCCTTTAACGATGATGAAGTGTTTGAGAATCGACAAGCGAGGGATCGTTCGCGGAAGAACGATATGGCTGGTTGTGGAGCGATTTTGGCGACTAGGGTTTTTGGCAATGAGAAATCAACTAGGGTTTGGTTATTGGATTATTGCAAGGCTAGGATTTGTTACGAAGTTGATGCAACAATGTCGTTATTAGCCAACACGGGTGCAAATCCGACGAGGAGGGCTTGGAGCATCCCCCTGATCTCTCCAATCCTTCCAATAAGCATTCAACACGTTTGCTCATCTGCTTATTTCACGTATCCACCATTATCACCAGCTGTATCCTCTAAAGAGCAAACACCGCTCTGATACCACTTTGAATTTTCAGCTTTAAATGTTACTTATTTTTCAAATTTTTGTTTAAAATGTAATTATTATTATTATTTTTTTATAATTGTCAATTTCAAATGCTACTTGTTTTATAAAATTTTGTTTCAAAATGTTATTATATTATAATTTTCAGTTTAAACTTCTACTTATTTTACAAATTTCATATTAAAATATTATTTATTTTATAATTTTCAGCTTTGAATGTTACTTATTTTTCAGATTTCCGTTTAAAATGTTATTATTTTTTTAATAATTTTCAATTTAAATTGCAACTTTTAAAAAAAACGCTTCAAATGTTATTTTTTTTACAAATTTCAGTTTAAAATGTTACTTTCTTACAAATTTCATTTCAAAATGTTATTTATTTCTTTATTTATGTTTTTCTAATCAAAAACTGGAATGCACGAATTGCTTGCGCAATGGGCGACTTGGCTTCAGAGCCAAAGCGCTACATCCTGCGCGACCGCGATTTAAAACAATGATTGTAATACAAGCCGGTGAAGGAAAAAGATGGAGCAAGGGTTTCAATGCTAGAAAAAATGAATTTTAAGTATAGCCGATGGCTACTAATCAATTATTTTAGCTTCTTGACTCAGTGGAAAAAGTTGGTGGAGAGAAATTTGTTCAAGTAATTTCTTGTTTCTACCTCATCTCATTGATGTATTTATATTTCTTTCTTAATGAAGCTTGTTTCTTATAAAAATTTTGGCTCAGGTTACTAATAGCACATGAGCATATGTCAAAGCCACCGATACTTGTTTTGGGTGACACGTGTCAAAACTGTAGAGGAAAAGCTTGTTTTGGTCACCATACACGACGCATTAAATAGACAATGTTCTAAAAGGCAGCTTCCTTTGCATAACGAAACGAGATTTTTACTTAAATACCTCAATAATTATAGCTTTAAAACTAGTTGTAGCTTTCATAAATTATATTAGATTTTGGTACACAATCTACAAAACATGCAAAAATTGTACTTATGTAATAATAAGATTATTTTATGATCTAAAATTGAAAATATATAGCATAAATTACTATTATACAAAGTTATGAAAAGACATATTAGAGAATATATCTAGTATACCATATGAAAAATATATATGATCAAATATCAAAATTTATTCAATATTTTAATTTTCAAATAATCAAGGAAAACAAAGATATTAAAATAATTAGAACAAATTTACAGCAATGTGTGAAGAAATATCAGAATTAAACAAAAACGCATCACTGTTTTTGCCAAACTAGTGAAAAACATTAAGTCTCACCAAAGCTGAGTCTCGACTTTGGTTAGTTTTTTGGTGGAAAATGGTTAACGTCTCCATATTTCATTAAAAGTTGCGTAATGTTAACATATTAATTGGTCCATTCTTGTATTAAAGGCATTAATTAGAGAAAATTTAACAAGGCACACCTTAGGTGCACCTTGAGCCCAGCGCCTAAGCGCAGAAGGCACGCGCTTTACTGAAGGGGTTTTGAAGGGGTTTTGCCAGAAGTGAGGTGAAACAGTGAGGTGAAACACCAATGGTGCGTCTAGGTGAGCCTAGAGCCTAGGCACGCCTTTAACAACTATGCCTAACTCAAAAACCACAAAAGAAGTAGCAGAAGAAAAAAAAAAAGGCTGGTTAGAGAAGGGGGGGGGGGGGGGGGAGAGACTCGGACCTAAAGTGGCCAAGCAGCAATCGAACCGGGGCCGGATCGAACACATATACGTTTCGACGTAAACTACACGTTAATGGCCAAAAACTAAACAAACATCAATTTCTAAAGAGAGAAACCAGGAATTTCTTATATTCAAAATGGAAGCTATCTCCAAATGAGGAGTACATGGGTATTTATATGGGAAAGAATTACTTGCTAATCAAGTAATTACCTAAAAGACTCAAAAGGACAACTATTACAAAAAATATACCCAAATAGTCCCAAACATGTTTGGAGACCAATTAAAAGGAATAAAAGAACTAAAATAAACGATTAGCTAATAAGAAATACTAAAATGACGAATAAACCCTAAAATAAAAGGAAATAAACCCATTCCCATCATTCTCCCCGTCTTCGGAAAGCTCGTCCTCGAGCGTAGGAGATGAGTGGCAAGAAAGCAAGGCAACCATCAAGGAGTTCCACACTAGAAAGAAAAGCCGTCCTCGGAAACGTCCCTCGTACCGGCTTCCAAAAGGTCCACGAAGAATAGTCGTACAAAATAACCACGACCGGTCCAAAAAACTCGATCCTAGAGTCCCGTAATTAACCTACTCAATACTAAGCTGCGGAAAACTTCCTCCGAGCGCATATCAAAAGCTACCAAAATTGGATTCACATACCCACCACATATCACATCACCTCCAATCATCACCTCAAACCCCAAGAGAGATAACCACCGATCCAACCTCATCTAATCGTCATCTCCATTCCCGAAGATTGGAAAGAAATCTCCCAAATCAAATATTTTCGGCTCCTGAAAATGCGTGCGAGTCACCCAAACAACCTCGACAAAAATGTCAAAAAAATCTCCAACACACTATTTCATCGTTTCTATCTTTCTTGCAATCAAACGGTTCAAGAGGGGAGTTTTTATCGTTGATTTGACTCGATTGGGTGCGTGAGTTAGGAAGAATGATTGGGTGTAGCAACCAATCTTGGACTAGTCGCCGGTAATCTTGAACTGAGCCTCGGGAATTAATCGGGGCGAAAACGTAATTTTTTTTATGTAGCGGTTGAAAAATGGGTGGTGGGTTGGAGGGTTCGGGGTGGTAGTGGATGAATTTTGTAGGATGGGAGGCTAGGGCTTGTAAATTGTGGATTGGATTGTAAAATGGGATGTGATACCCTAGAAGCGGGTTGTCTTGGATCTTGAATGGAGGGTTTATGGCATGGATTTGGGTTTGGGGGGTAATTAGGGTTCAAGATTTTGGTGGGTATGTTTGGAGAAAAGAAAGAAGGATCCACACCTCCAGGGAGGGAGAAAGATCTGCCGCGGCCCAACGGCGGCAAAAAGGGTGTCGGCCGACCATCCTCAGGGCTGCCCGAGGTGATTTTGATGGGCCTTGGGTAGTTTCGACCAAGATTAGGGCCCAGTGATGGATTTCCGATGGAGTTTGATGGGATCCAGATATTTCTGGCCAAGTTCGAGGGACTGGTGGCGTATCGGGAGGTGTTTTCGGCAGGTCCATGTGTAGCTGGGTTGGAACGGGTTAGCACTGGATGGTTTCGACCAATGCCGGAGGATCCTTGCGTGGTTCCGGGCAGTTCGCTTAGGCTCAGGTTATATCCGGCCACCATTGCCAAGGGCGAAAGTGTCCGTGGGGCCTCTGGTGATCCTGGGTAGGGTCCGAATGTTAACAAATGCCTTTCCACTTCTTCGGGAGAGTGGTCTATTCTCGGTAGGTGGTTGTTTTGGGGTGAGAAGGCGGGAGAGGCTCTTCTAGGGTTTGTTGATCCATCTTGTGACTTAATTCTTGAATCTCCTCTTCTTGTTGTTCGGATTTTTTTAGAGCCATTGAAAAGTAGTGTACGATTTGTTTTTGATAATCTAAACACCGATACACCAATGCACCAATGTTGGAGTGACACACGCTCTGATACCAATTTAACGTAAACTACACGTCAATGGCCAAAAACTAAACATCAATTTCTAGAGAGAGACAAGGAATTTCTTATATTCAAAATGGAAGCTATCTCCAAATCAGGAGTACATGTGTATTTAAATGGGAGGTAATTACTTGCTAATCAAGTAATCAGCTAAAAGACTAAAAAGGACAATTATTAACAAAAATACACCCAATTAGTCCCAAACATGCTTGGAGACCAATTAAAAGGAATAAAAAGAATAAAAGAACTAAAATAAAAGAATAGCTAATAAGAAATACTAAAATGACAAATAAACCCTAAAATAAAGGGAAATAAACCCATTCCCATCACGTTCGGTCCTCTCCATTTTCCTTCCAAGGGCCTCGGAGAGACTCGGGGACAGCCCTCCTTCCCAATGATGATCTTAGAGGGTTGGATGTAGGGGTTATCTACCCGATTCAAATGTCTGACTCAAGGGGGAGATTGTTGATCGACAAGAAGAGATTAAGACAAACAGAGAGATCCAATCGCGAGAGAATGAAAGAACTCACCGGAGAAAGAATTGTCAACAAGATTTGCGGCGCCAGAGAGCAGTTGGGGATCCCCGATTTGGTGCGTACAGGTGAAAACCCTAATCCTCTTTTTTTGGAGCATGGCCATCTAGTCCTCTTGTGTTGTTGGAAAATAGAGAAGTGTGCTATTCATTATTTTATTTGTGCCAGGCCCACGGTAATACTTTGGGGACAGCTGCAAAATGATCCTCTATTTTTGGGCTATTCTTTAATAGCAAGCTGCTTGGCCTTAACTGGATTTATATTGAAGTGCTGAAATTTTGGAGTTTAAAAAAAATATGTTTTGGCCAAATTTATCCTCCCTAATTTTGACAAAATTATTTTTGGAACCCCAAAATTTTTATTTTTCTCTTTGGCGCATATTTAAAGGAATTCTTGATATGGGCTCCAAGGTTCAAAACTCGAGGGCTAACTTGGTTTTAAGTTGGGGGGTGTGATGTGAATTGCATTTGCACTATTTTCTTATTCTTTATCATTGTAATTTTGCTTTATTATTTTCAATTTAAGTTGTAGTTATTAGGCTAATAAGGGCTATTTTAGGTATTACGTAATAAGAACGTGCTTCACAATAAGATATCATGGTGGGGACCATCATTTATTGATGTCATGGATGCTAGCTCATTCCTTTGGAAGTAAGTAATTGCTTATCGAGCATTATGGGTTTTGGCAGAATTATGGGAGGAGCTTATGCTTTGTCATCCATTCAGTAAAGATATATTCGAAGTCGCCAGTGTGGAGGAGTTTCAAGTTGTCTTGTTCTTATCGAGTCATAATTCGGAGTACAGTGTGTTTAACGATCAGATATTAGCGGGAGAGAAAGCCACCTACTGCTGCAAATGCTTACTCTTGGCTACAGCGTGCTTCACTTACTCATGGGACAGCTTCTTTATATCGAGTCTTCTGCCCTCATAACTGGAGAAGGTAGTCGTGGTGGTCGTGGAAGTTGTCATGGATAAAATAGTAGTCGAGGTGCTCGTGTCTGCAGTAATGGTGGACGTGGTAATCTTTCGAATCGAAATGTTCATATCAATGGTACTTCTGCTGTCAAAGTGCCACAATAGATGACTGATGGCCTTGTTGCTTCCACTAGTTCTCAAGGGGCTCTTTCTTCTCAGCTAGGTCAGCTCATCTAAACATTATCCACTCTTTCTTCAAATTTGGTTGTCCCTACCACTACTCTGACCAATAATGGTAATTTGGCATGCGCTGCTGGCCAAACTTCTGCTCTTTAGGTTATTGACTCAGGTGTCAGTGCTCACATGTGCATTTCCTCTTTATTCTCTAACTTACGCTCCTTGAATTCCCGTATTTTGCTAGCTGATGGTTCTTTTATACTAATTCGTGGCACTAGTGATTTGCATCCATGTCATTATATTCTGGATTATCTGTTACACAATTTTATTCAATTTATTGATTGTTAGTCAATAAACAAAGTTCAGTGACCTTTTCTCCAGCCTAGTGTGTTTCTCAGGATCTCAGAACGAAGTAAATCATTGGTTCAGGGAATGAGCGCAATGGCCTTTACTATTTGGATTCTAGAGGTTCAGCCAATTCACTGAGTACCACAGTTTCCCATATTCAGTGGCATTGTCAGTTGGGCCATCTTCCGTTGCATATGTTAAATCAAGTTGTTGCCAACTTGAGTAATATTTATATTTGGAATGTGAAGCTTGTCATTAAAGCAAACATCATCGGAGTTCCTTCCCTCCGAGTCTTATAGACATGTAGGAGAGTCCTGAGATTTATTTGTATTTTTGCTTATTTTATTTTTCATGTTTTATTAAGGTAATTCCCTATTTTAGTTGTTATATTAGGTTAGAGGGCGACATCGTCTTTTGATGTCTTTAGTGTGCCCTTTTTACTCTTTTTACAATTTAAAATTATCTTGGCTAGCAAGATAACCGCACCTATAAAAAGTCCTTTGGACACTCTTTGTAATCACTTGACTTTGGGATATGAATGAGAATTAGAAAGAGAAATTAGGCCATTGGCCTCTAAACAAGTGTTGTTGTTGTGAATATGCTTCCACTTACCTCAAATTAATATCAAAGCCACGTTCACTACCGAAGTGGTCGCCAAAGCTGTTATTGTAGAGCCATGAGAAAGGCCCGGAGGACCGGAGGACCGGCGGACCGCTCCTCCACACCAGGCCACTGCGCCAACTATCAACTGGCAACACACCTATTCCACCCTCAAACCCTAGATCTGATCCCCCCACCCCAACACCCAAAAATAAAATATAAAAAATAGTTGTCCCAGCCCAAACGGCTATCAACACCCCTACAAACCCTAGTTCGGACCCCTCTGACCACAAAAGATTTGCTCTAACAACAATGATGACGATGATGACAACCACAATCACTACTTTGAACTACTGACATCATTTATGTATTTCCATGTTTCTCTTTAGTTAGTTAATTATCATAATTAGGGTTCTAATAGTTTTAGTATAAATAATGCCCTAGGCCTCACCTTGTAAGGAGATTACTATGAATACAATTATGAAATGAGAGGGGATGAAACCTTTATAGTTTGGTGAGTGAATCTCAATTCTACTCCGGATACGACAAATTCTATGGAGGGGCAAAATCCTAGTTCATTTCAATTTTCGAGTGCTAAGAAAAATGTCAACTAGCTTGATCAATTGCATAGTCAGGTTCGAGTATAAGGTGAGTGCTTAGCTATAAATCATAGATGAGTATTGACGCCAGATATAGATCAATGAAGTGTAAATTGGTCACATAAATTGATAGATCGGATTTCAGGCATCAAAAGGACAGCACAATACAATCTAAAAAAAATGAGAATTATATACTCCATTTTCTAAAAGGACCTGCAACACCAAACATCGTATTTACAACCTGCATTCCCTTAAAAATAATAGTGCTATTGAAAACTAGAGAATGAAGACCTAACTTGACCGTGTTGTCATACTGTTGTCAACAGCAAGATCACGGGAGGGCAAGAGAGTGGCAATATCCTAAACTAAAAGTGCGCTAGCGTAACAAAAGTATAAGCTTCTGAATGTGACATTATTATACTGTGTCGTAAAAATAAAATAAAATAAAATGTTAAGCAAGTCCGATTTATGTGCTCAGAATCCAAAAGAAAAAAAAAAGAAAGAAAGAAAAGTAACTTGCATTCTTAGCCTTTAGCATAATACTAAAGAGAAGTGATCATCACATGATGTGACCCTAAAGGTGTGCTTGAGACCTCAAGACAGATAATAAGCTAGATACTAACCAGCCCCAGGCATTTGAGAGACAGACATACTGGAATTAGGTGTAATAAAATTACAAACATGAATGCCCGCTTACTGTGTATACCAGAAATAGTTTGGCTTGCACCCAAGGGGAACTCTACCAAAGAATTTTATTATTTTCGATTTATGGCTGGTTCAAGAGTTCATTGATAATGAGCAGTGACATGTGTTGAAATGATGTAGTATTTATAGTAAATGCAATCAGCATTATTAGATTTCCAAGTGTTTTCAGTAGCATTATCAATTTTGTAATAATTTAGATATAATGTTAATGTCTTATTAGTCACAATATCACTATTTTATTATTTGGCATCAATATGCAGGACATATTTGAGACTACAACCTGTAACAATACGGGGTAAAATTTTTAACTATAAACGCAGTACTTAAAATCACCTGATTTTCTCCATATCTTTGGCTGAGTTCTGATTATCAATTGGGCTTGGTTCAACATGAAGAGCGTAATCTGGGCCGAAATATTCGTAGTATTCATTATAGGGTAATTTATTATCAGGTTCTACCCCGACTGCTACTGCTGTCTGCAACGATGTAACATATTGAACTTCAAGGGACAGAATTCCAGCACAAACAATTGATATGGTGATGTTAATTATGTACACACACACACACAGATATATATATATATATATATATATATATATATAGAGAGAGAGAGAGAGAGAGAGAAAGACCTCATAGCACCAGCAACGAGCAACATTGCGAATAGTATACCCACCCCCACCCAAAACCATGAGAGGGACATTGAAAGATCTAAGGAAACGAAGGCAATCTGCATGGCCTTTGACGGACAAGTTGAAGCAACCCAACCTGTCACCAGCCAATGAATCTGCGCCACACTGGAGAACAACTGCGTCAGGCTGGTAAAGCTCCATAACCTTTTGGATGATTGGTCGAAATAGACCACGAAAGCTCTCATCATCCACCCCGTCATTTAATGGAACATTTAGGGCATAGTACTTGCCCTGACCTACCCCAATGTCTTTAATATGCCCAGTACCAGGGAAAAAGTCCCCAAATTTATGGAAAGAGACAGTCATGACTCTATCAGTGGTGAAAAATGCCTCCTCGACACCATCCCCGTGGTGAATGTCAATATCCACATACAATACACGCTGCCCAACAACATTAAAGGAATTAGAGAAATGGTGTATTCATAATAAAAGAACAAAGATACATCAACTGTTGCATGAAAATAATTGTAAATTTCAGTCCCTGATATTCTTTCCCTAAAAAAATTTCTTCAGCAAAACGCAATTGTGTCATAATTAACTAACTCAATAAACAAGCTGATTTCAAACCCAACTCCTAATTGACTGGCTTACTTTCGAGTTGCGTCTGATAAGACTATCTTCTCGTTCTCAAATTATTTTACTGTAAAAAAATATGAGAAGTCCAACACCAGAGTCGCATCTGGTAAGATTCTTCTTGTTCTCAAATTAGTGATGTCAAAAATATGTAGAAGTCCAACATCAGTTGTTTTCTATAGAGTTGCCCAATACAAAGCATAGTGACACATGCAATAACATACATGAAGTTATGGACAATATGTTGTAGGGGTGGACATAAGCCCGCGGCCCTCCCTCCAAACCTGATAGACCCACCAAACATAAATGTCGGGCTTGGGATGGCTAATACAGTCCCGCAAAGTGGGCTTCGCAAAATTTTTAAGACCGATTTTTTTCATAGGCGGGACTAGGTAAGCATTTTTAAGCCCGCGCAGGCCCGGCCCTACCCGAGAACCGATAATTATCATATGTTTATTTACTTAATATAAAAGGTTATTATGCTTTATATTTTTTTAAAGGTTAAATTTCTAAAATGGGAAATAAAATAATGGACTAAAATAGTTGGGACAAGTTTTCAATTTACATTCAATGTGATATTATACTTTATTTTATAATTTACGCAATCTTAATAATTGAATAAAATAGTTACATTAAAAAAAATAATTAAGGCGTTAAGGCTGGGCGGGCTTAGGATGGTATAACCAAGCCCAGTTTGGGTGTAAGCGGGCCTGGGCCGCCACAGTGATTCTTACCATATAGAAAGAGTTTGGCCCGAGCTCAAGCCCAAGCCCGGCCCATGTTGTGATGTATCATTTTCAAAATAATATCCGTTAGAAGGAGCGAAGTTAGCCAATAAAACTCCATCGGAATCGAGAAGTTGCAAGGAAAAAAATATAAGATGAACTCAATCTTATGTTGTCACTCTACAAGGGGGGAGAGAAGAGAGAGAGAGAGGGGGGGGGGGGGGGGGGGGGGGGGGAGGGGGAGAGGAGAGATGATACAGTCAACGGTAAGAATTAGAATGCAAAAAGATATCTGACGTAAACTCAATGTTCAAAAAGGCTCGCCTAGGGACCACCTAGGCGCGAGGTAGGCGCCTCGCCTAGGAGGTAGGCGCCTAGGGGCTAGGCAACAAGAAAGCGAACCACGTGAAATAATCCTCATTATTAAAAAATTTGCTTAGATCTACAGTTGCATACAAATATATCTAGAAACACATATCAAATATATATATATATATATATATATATATATATATATATATATATGAGAGAGAGAGGTTCAAAAGCGAACGATAAAACCGAACTTTTTAACGAACCTATTAGGACATTAAAAAATAACTCAATTAATTTTAATTCTTTGTTGTAATTGTTCCACGCCAGCGGTTAACGGACACGCGTGTCACACGAGAACCCCTTACGCCCCCCAATTCGACCACTTAGACCTGCGTGGGTTTTGACAAACCTTATCCCCCACCCCCATCCATCTGCCATTCAAAGGTGTTTTTGATGAGGATTCAGTTTTGGATATGGGAGCTGGTGGTAGATTGATTTTTGGAAGTTGGCCGGAGTTGGTTTCGTGGCCTGAGATGAGCTGGGTATGGAAGAGGTCGCTGGCGGAGGACGGACAGTGGGCTGCCAAGGTCGATGGGTAAACAGGTATGGTGGCAGGAGGTTTCGGGTAATGGCTATATGGGTATTGGGTTTGTAATGGCAATGGGTTGAAGATGGAGCAGGCAAGCGAATAATGGAAGTGGGTAGAACTCGGGTTAGCTCCGGGTTAAATATTGGGTGGTATGGCAGGTGGTTCATGAGGTGGGTTTAATGGGGGTAGGGGGGGTAAGGGGTCTCGTGTCCGTTGCCGCTGGTGCGGACCAATTACAAGAAGGAATTAAAATTAATTAGGTTGTTTTTTAATGTCTTAATAATTTCGTTAAAAAGTTCGGTCTTTTGGTTCGCTTTTGAACCCTATATATATATGATGTTGCTTTATATATATACAATGATTACAGTAGCCTTTTTTCGCATAATATTTTTCAATTTTAGCATTATTCTTTTCTATGTAACATTTTTATTCTTTGTTTTGGGAATCAAATATTAATTGCACAACATATTTTTGTATGGAATATTTTTATTCTCTGTCTTAGTGTTTGCAATCTTTTATTTATGTATGGGACTATGTTAAAAGTGTAGGGCTTTAAAGTATCCTTACCAATGTTCATATCTAAATCAAATTGATACAATATGATAGTTATGAATCATTGTGATCAATCAATTTATTAGTATTGTATATATCGTAATGAACTTTGATTTGTAATGTCTTTTATTTATGTTATTAAAGTTTTAAGAAATGTTAGTAATGTTAAGAAGTAGATCAATATTAATTGTTAGACTTAAGTATACTTTGTTTGTATAAAAATAAAAAATAAAAAAAATATAAACGTTTGCATACCGCTACTTAAACCCCCAACCTTGGAGACTAACTTGGCTAATTATTTGCATTAGAAAATATTGACGTTTTCCATCCTAAGATAAGCTCCGAGCAACAACTTATAAACGGAACAGAACAATAATTAAAAAGGGAAATTAACACTGAAATTCCTCTCTAGATTTTACAGCTAAAACTAAAGAAATTAAAAAATCAGTTCTAAGGAATTCTCAGATCAATTTCTACAAAAATAAAATGGTTCGAAATGATGAAAACCCCAGAACAACCTTAGTGATCAAGCCCACAATTGACTAGATAATCTTTCTTCCACAAATTCGGATGCCCCTTTTGACCAAACCTAATGACCAAAGTAATAGGTCTCTTAAAATTCTCTGTGAGACTGAGAAGACACTTTTCACTTGCATACCACCCCACCATACGGTCCAAACACTACACAAATGTATGAGAAACACACTTAGCTTCTAAAATCCACAATTCGTTCTTGTAAAAATGCACGGTTCAGCATTAAATGCAGTGAAATATTAGCTCGCTACAGCCCCTTATTGTGCAGTTATAATGTAAATAAAATTTAAAAATGATCCACGAATTAGCTTTTGTAAGTATGAAAGTTGAGCAAACCATCAGAAAACATTCATATATACATATCTATATAATATGGGAGAGTTGTTTTTGACATTCAAAATACTATTCACACAAAGAACGGTTGAGTTCCAGCCACGTCCACACTCAAATAGAGGGTTGAGATTAACTCCCCTTTTCAAATTTTTACCTATTTTCATTACCCCCGAAATTTCCTTCACTTTTAACTTTTTATTTTCTCCCACAAATAATTCCCATGATTTCGTTCTCTTTCTCAAGCTCTTCTTTTCTCCGTCTTCTCTCCAAACTATCAGCAGACCACCATCCACCAATGGAACTACCAGGCACCACAATATTGCCTCCTCTCTCCCTCACATTTCGCGCTCTAATTTTTTGGAACCCTAGAGGTAAATCTCTGCAACCTTAATGCCATTGTGCTGATCTATGTTCTTTTAGGGTTCTCTACGTTTTTTAGGGTTTTTAAAGAATTTCGTATTGGTTTTCGAGGTAAATCTGTGAAACCCTTTAGATTTTACTCCATCTCTATTAGTTTTTTAGTTCTATTGTATGTTTATTTGATTTAATTTCTTTTGTGTATTGTATTTTAAACCTCAGTTTGTGTATAATTCTGCGATTTTGTATGGAGATCTTTTGAAGGGTTTTTCGCCAGATGTAGCGAGGGTGCTCTAATTGAAGGAAATATCATTCTTAGTTTTCTTCCAGAAATTCACAGTTTTATTTGTTTTATCGTATTTTGTTTATACCAATTGCATAGAAATTGCTTGTGTTGTGCTGACTGATTGCCCGTGCTTGAGAAAATTATATTTTCTTCTAAAGGATGAGGATGAGAGAAGATGTGTAGATAAAAAACACCTTACTCCCATGCATAAGGTGAAGTACAAAAAGTAAACTTTATTTCTCTTTCTATCGCCTATATCACTTCATGAGGTGGTTTATGTGTACCTTCTGCTGAAACAAACCGCCTTTAGTATACCTGTGTGCGTATTTTCAAAGTTGGAGATCTTTCTATATTTTTATTCATACATTTGTCTGGATTTTGGGATTTAAGATTTGGTATTAGTTTGGAATTTTTTAATTACGCTTTTGTGTTAAAAATTTGCATTGATATTGATTACATTGTTTGAACCTTTTTGTTTGCTACTTTGGGGGGTTGTTTTGGATTTGTGTAGTTTTTGCAGTCTTTGTGTTAGTCAACTTCACAATCTCTATATGTTCATTATCAATTCTTTGTCTAAACGGTCCTTTTCATTGAATCCAGGCACGTTGATAAATTAGCATTTATTGACCAAATATTATAAGGTTTATCCTCCTATATTTGTTCAAAACATTGTTGTTAACAACTATATACAGGACACACACCAACACAGTGGTATATAGATTACAATTGGGTGTTGTTTCTGCTTATAAGCAGAACTATTATTATTTTCTGCTTAGATAACTTTAATCCAGAAAAAACCTTTGAGTTGAAATTATTATGAAGGAAACATTGTTACCACGGATCACCCGCCACAGCGGTTTATATTTGCCAAGTACCGTGTAACAATACATGTTTGAACAAATCCCATGCCCAAGTTGAGATACTTTATTGTCCTGCTGAAATGTTTGTACTTCTATTGCTCTGAAATATCTGTGATTACATGCCTCTAAACAACGTGACTAATTTTCTATATCTGGGTTTCTTCATGTGGGGTACAGATTTTGGTTCGTTGACATCAATAATGAGTTTAGGTGAGCATGTGACCTGACTTGCTTATTTTTCTGCAGTGTACATTCCTGTATATTTAGTCTTTGTATACTCCTTTTTCTTCATATTTTCTTAGTGGATTCATGTTTTTCTGTATTTAGTCTTTTCTTATGATAATTGCTTCACAACAGCCTAGAGGTTATATAAAAAACAATTTTATAGTATGATTAATTTTTTTTTTTCTTATTCATTTACTGAAATATTCCAAATGTTACCCTAAGGTTTGGAGGCTGTTGTGAAGCAATTATCATAAGAAAAGACTAAATACAGAAAAACATGAATCCGCTAAGAAAATATGAAGAAAAAGGAGTATACAAAGACTAAATATACAGGAATGTACACTGCAGAAAAAACAATTTTATAGTATGATTAATTTTTTCTTTTCTTATTCATTTACTGAAATATTCCAAATGTTACCCTAAGGTTTGGGGGGGTTGGCAATGTCAGACCAACACTCTGAATTTTTACAATGTTAACCCTATTGTTTCAATTTTAATACAATGGTACAACCGTTAGTCTCCGTTAAAGGAATTAACAAAAAATGCGTATTGTACATATTTATAAATTAATTAACATTTTCTTTGTTTATTTATCAATTAAGCAATAATGAGCCCATTAGCAGTGCATCCCTCCTCATTTCTCTCTTTCTAACCACCACCTCTCTTAGCAAACCACCACCACCACCAGCAAACTGCCGGCACCAAAACATCTTACACCACCCCACCATTGAACCGCAGCCACAGATAACACCAAATACAAAATGACCAATACCAAAAAAAAAAAAAAATACCACAACACCACCACTTAACACAAAACAACCACAACTACTAGGTACTAGGATCAGATCATTCGTGTTCAGACCACTCGTGTTATTTGGGACAGAGATGACAGGGACGCCCAAGCAGAGGGGCTAAGTCCAGTCAAGCAAGTCTAAGCAACTCTGCAGTCACTTCACTTGCTCCTTCGGAAGACTAAGGGAGATCTTTACTCAAACAGCCAGAAAGGGTCCACATTTTATAGGGGAGAAAGAGAGGAAAGAAAGAGGGGTAGTTAGTTTAATTAAAAGATTGCTGATTCTTTTTTTAAAAAATTAATCAGATAGAAAATGATTAAAAAGCATTTTACGTTGCATTCCGTAACAGAGACTAACGGTTATCTCACATTACACTAAAATTGAAACATCACAACAGGGTTAACATTGCAATAATTGAACGAGTTGGCCTGACATAGCAAAATTACTTATGTCATAATTAACTTTGCAATTTTCCCATCTCTTAATTATTGCAAAACTACATTGTGAATAGATCAACTTTCATCTTCTTTTGGTTCTGCTGGCTACAAACAAGTTGTCTTATGTCATGATGAGGTACACATGACGTGTGTTTATCTGAGCACATTTCAGTATATTCAGGCGATGTACTTCATTTTTAACTATTCCTAAATTCCGCACCCTCTTTAATCAATCATAGGTTGCAATGAAGGTACCACGAATGCTGAAAGACCAAATTTAGCCATAGCAATTTCAAATGCTTTTGAAGAGTAATTGACTCCTTTGCTGTTATATCAATTTAAAATATTTTAATTAGTTTACTATAGGATCTGGTCATGTTAAATCATAATTTATAGTTTAAAAGATGTTATTCTCACTCTTTATTTATGAATAATGTCTATGCAAGTAAATCAAAAGTCATAAAGAGTGAGATTGTACTTTCAATGAGTCAAATCATATGATTGTAAGTTTTTGTTTGATACTTTCATGGTATAATTTGAGTGCTGAGTTTCATAAACTGCGCGATCAACCAATGGCTGGTGCAGTTGGCACGGCAAAAATAATACAACTCTGAATGGAAAGCATACATTGTTCATTGGTTTAGATCGTACTGCACATCAGTTAATCTAACATATTTCCTTCAGATTAAAGCCTCTGATTAGTCAATGTGTGGCACATCACATTAGCTAATCAAACAGTGAGCACCTTCACATGATTGATAAATTCCAAGGATAGATAACCTTTCAAGTTTTAGATTGTTTAGAATAAAATATAGTTGTCAAAATCGTACGATTCGCGATTCAAATCGTACGATTCGATTCGATTCTCACATAAAACGAATCGAATCGAGAATTGTATAGGGTTAAAAAATCGGACTGAATCGGCGATTCACAATTCAAATCTTACTATTCGAATCCGATTCGGGTCCGATTCACGATTCAAGCCCCATTCACTTTTTTTTCCTTAACCTTATAACCATACGTGTGTTTTAATAAAACAAATAAAAAAGAAGCAAACAACAAAGGATACCGTTAAGAAACTGAGTTTTAGAGAAAAACATGTTCTCTTGGCTCGGTTTTTCTTGTCTATTCTCTTAGCTGAGTGTCTTCTATCTTTTGCTTTTTTTTTTTGTGGTTATAAAACCTTTGTATTTGTTATAAAATCTTTGAAGGTATATTTGTTTTGTTGTTTTAAATTAATATTGCTTTACAAATAATCTTAGTATTTGTTTTATTGTTTTAAATTAATATGGTTTACCGTTTTAAATTAATATTATTGTAATTTTGTAGGTTGTTTTAAATTAATATTGTTAATCTTAGTAGGCAGTCTGTTTAAAATTTTGGAAGTATTTGTTTTACAGTTTTGCTGTCTTAATTAATCTTAGTATTTATTTTATTGTTTTAAATTAATATTGTTTTATGATATATTTTTGTTTTTTACATTTTTAAGCTTAAAATGAATGAGAACATGTGCCACGATTAATTTTTGTGATATATTTAGGTATATTATCATGTGCTACGATTAATTTTTTGTCATATCATGCTCAATTACCAATTCTATTGTGTTAAATCCCATTTACGTATGTTTTACTACATTTTTATCATTTGGTTACGATTGAACCGATTCGATTCGCGATCCGGGGGTAAACGAATACGATTCGCGATTTGATAACTATGATAATACTTGTTATCATCTAAAAATGGTATATGGATTTCATGGGTCTTAGTTGATTAATACCAATAATAAACTATAACAAATAAAGAGATTAATGGCTTAGATTTGAAAGAGATAAGAGAGAGAAAGATACAGGGATATTGTTAACTGTGAAAATGTGGGTACAAGCTCTCTAGAATCTCTCCAGTGTTTTGTGTATGACCTAATATTTTCAGATGCCTTTGTTGTGTGTCATTGAATGCTATTTATAGATTGTTTTTAGAGAGAGAGAAAGAGAAGTGAAATGGCTGGAATGCCTTTATAAATCATGCAGTTACACCTTTTTACATTCCAAGAAACAGCTAATGATGAGATAAATATGATTAACTGAATGAAATAACCCACGTGTGAGTAATGGGAGTTGTACATATTCCCACATATGGCCCACATGTGTGTTTGGTGAATAATAACTTTACTTCATCTTAGTCGGCCACCAAGCCAACCACGGATAATACTGAGTCGACCAATGAGATGACGTACCGACCACATTTGGTGAATAAGATGAGCATTTTCCAATAACAGGTGTCACAATACCACTGGTCCACGTCATATTACATATTTATGGCGTAACAAAAGCCCCAAGACTTCATTCATGATTAGAACGGATGATACTTCATCTGGAGCATAAGGTCTATAGAGTGGTTGGGCATGTGGAATGATGGATGGAGTGTTAATTGCTAAGAGTTGACCGGCTTCGTGGAAAACCTGGTCACGAAACTTTGTGATTTGTGCGACCGGCGATATCATGGAGTTGGAATTTTTTTGCTCATTTTCCCATCGTATTGGCAGTTTTGTAAATATAGCAACTTTTGCGAACCAAAGCTCTTTAGGGATACGCTGGTCATAAAAAATGTTAGGCAGTGAACCACTGTAAAAATGAAGCGGTAGATACTTTTAATCATTATCATTTCTGGGAAATCGTGTAGACATCATTTACCCTTATAAAGGGTCATTTTCCCCTTGGTTCATTTCATCTTTCATTCAAAAATCTCTTTCTTCTTTTCCAAGTTCTTTCACTATTTGTGAGAATTGTGTTCTTTTTCGCTGTAAGGAATCCTTCTTTTTTCTCCTCATTCCTTTGTAATTATTTCCTATTCTTGTATAAATATGTTTTACACTGTTGATGAGAGTTCGTTAGAAGTTTTTAGGATTATGCACGGAATCCCCCCGTGGGTAAATATTGAATTGCTAAATGAGCCCAATGACCTTTGTGCCCTGGCTGAGGGCCATTAGCTACCCTCCCTATTTATTGTTGAGTGTGGGGTCACTCCCTCCCTCCCCAAATCGTTTGTTTTTGGAATTTTGTCAATACTTCGATGTGGTCCCTGCCCAAGTTGCCCCAAATACTTGGAGAATCGTTAATGGGATCCACCGCATAATGAGCAATATGGGACTCAAAATGGGATTACAGAGTTAATATACTGTTACCATTGGGCCACCACCAATGAGAACATTTATTATACGAAGACAAGGCTGTCAAACAGGGCTTTGGTCGTGAATTTACCGGACTCCAATAAGGATTATTGGGATTATGGTTTAATTGTGAAGAATTAGCAGTTTGCTCCTCAACCTTATATTGATCGAGATGCCATCAGGGAGGTCGGGGAATAGGTTAGGACACACATACTTAAGATATTTCTATATGATTTGCACTTTCTTCTCTTTTGGTGATTTTGTATTATTGCCTTCTGTCTTGTAGAGAAGAGTAAGAATAAGCTTCCTCATACTTCTGAGATCAATTTTGCCGAGTTAAATACAGTGCGGTCTATTCAACAAAGGCTTGGTAATGCGAACCATCCTAGGTCGGCTTCGTTTCTGCTTGGATATAAGTGCACCACTACTTCTTTTGTGACCAGACCAATTGAGGATATACCACTTGCTCCAATTCCTTTAGACGACCCCGAAACCTCTACCTTTGAATCCTCAAACCCCGATTCTAAATCCTCACATAAAACAGGGGATAACTTTTCAGTAGAAAGTACTTCCTCCTCCTTTGAGCCTCTCGACGTCGCACTAGTACTCTCCAACAACCCTTCAAACGTGATTGTGAAATGTAAGATTCCCAACCTTCTTGTTGGGGCTAGGTCGCCTCCCCCTACGAGCCAGAAACCTGAAGTTAAATCCCCTTCTCGTGGATACGTCTCCTGCGAAGGATCATGCGAAGGATCATGAACCTCTGTCTAAGAAGATCAAAAAGGATCCACCTCCTCTTACGGAGATTTTTGGAAAGAAACCAGTCGACAAGGGAAAGGGTACTGCTCAATGTGTTGCAGTTCACCTTGAGCTTGCTCGCGATCTAATCAATGTTGGAGTCCTCCCTGCTGATGAGCTGTTGCATCTTCTCTTCCTCATTTAAGATTAATTGATCGGGCAAATCATAATTTGGTCCTTATAAGTTGGTCGTCCATTATACAATTGTTATTGGTGGTCCATTATATCATTATTATTCATGCTTCTTCAATTCTCTATTCTAACATCCTTTTCTGAACATTTAACTTGCAGTTCTTGATTAACTATGACCATCTCCTCGGGAGGAATTCAAGATGAAAGAGTCATTTTTTGATGTTGAGGTTGCCTTTAAGGGGCTACGCAAATCTTTGGAAGTTACTGGTTAAGCTCATGAGGACTAGATGAATTAGCAGAGGAAGTTGGAGGAGAGCGTCAAGACACTGGAACACAAGAAACTTGTGGCATATAACGTTGTGACTGCTGCCCAAAAGGAGGTTGAGGATGCCAAGATAGCTGCCGACCACTCCAGAACTCAAATGGCGAAGATGAAAGCCAAAGCTGCTAAGGATAAAAAGCATGGTTCCAAGACTCGGTGTCGATCCCGGTATCGACCACCCGATTTCAACGCGGTCGCGGTATCGATCACGGTATCGGGCGATACGCAAAGATACACTATTTAGCGAGTAAAAAATTCTGAAAAAAATCTAGAAAATTTTAAAAAAATACGATTAACAATGTGGACCAATTAGATAAGTTTAAAACTATCCTTTAATATGCATTACATCGTACAATTGATTATACTGACGTGCTGCGAACTTGGCAGATTCAATGTTCCATAATAAATCAATATTTTTTTTTCACGGAGGATACAAATATTATGTTTTTACAAAGAAAAACAAATGTTACATTTCTAGTAAGAGAATAATTTTTTTTTTACAAAGAGGATACAACTATTATATTCTTAGTATTATTTTTAGTAAGAGGATACGAATGTGTTTTTTTAAGTATGTTATATTTTTCTAAAAAGGATAGAAATGTTTCTTTTTTAGTATTGTTATTTTTTTACAAAGAGGATGCAAATAGTGATTTTGACAAAACATTACATTTTTTTTACAATCGTTTTTTACAAAAATGGATGCAAATGTTATTTTTTTATAAAAGGAATGTAAATGTTATTTTTTTTGGAGGGGGGGAGGGGGGGTGCAAATGTTTTTTTTAAATTGATACAAATGTTATTTTCTTACAAAGAGGATGAAAATATATATATATATATATATATATATTTTTTTTAATTGTGTTGCAAATGTTATTCTTACATAAAGGATGCAAATATTATTTTTACAAATGTTTAGAGGATACAAATATTATTTTTACAATAATTACGATTGTATATTTGTTTGTAAAAGAATAACATTTACGTTTTTTTCTTATAAATAATAACATATTAAAAAATAACAGTGGGAACATTATTATAAAAAATAATAACAAATAACATTTGGATCATTTGCATTCTTAGAAAAAAAATGGCACATATACAATGCACTAAATTAAACCCACACAATGATCAAATAACACACACACAGAGCACACTAAATTAAAAAAACAGTTGGCCTTTCGAAACCCCCCCCCAAAAAAACCAACACAACATGGGAGAGAGAGAGAGATGCTTAGTAACTTATACCATCTCGTCCGATATATCACCGATATGGATCGATACTGTTGTGATATCGCATATATGCGCCGATTCCATTGCGATATCGCCGATATGGACCGATTATACCGCGATATCACCGATACTACGGAGAAATTACCGATATAGGGTCGGTTCACATCAATAATTGAAAACTCAACTCGTAACTCGGAATCGGATCGGTAGGCATGGATACCTAGTCAACTCAGTCGTATCGTCCTGTAGAAGGGCAGCAAATTTGACCAGAAGTCGCATTCTTTTACGTCAGCTTACTCCCAGAAGGAGTTTGTTCTTAACGCGGAACTAAAAGGTGCCAGAGAGGTTGTTATAATGCTTGAGCAAAAAAACAATGCCTTACGCGGTGAGCTTGAAGGTCTTAAGAAGACAGGGCCAACCGACCAAAGTGAAAGATTTTCCTTCTTGGAAGAAGAGAACGCTCACCTGAGGGAGAAGTTAGAGCAAATAAAGAAATCCAAGGGCCAATCTTTTCAGCAGCGGGGAAGATTGTGCAGTCAGTGGAGGAAGAGCGTAATCGAAAAACTGTCTGGCCAAGCTGCGACCATAAAGAATCAGCTGAATGAGAAGGTAGATCGCCTCACATACCAATTTCATAAACAACCTCGTATAGTTTGGATGGAAGGCTACAATGAAGCCCTTGTTCATACGGGGGAAGAGCTCGATCAAGTAGAAAAAAGTCGGCTATAAGCATGGTTGGCTCAATGCTCTAGCAGTAATGAAGGTTCAAAAAAAACGAACTATGGGTTGTTTGGATTTGCACGAACCTCCCTTCAAGCTTGATGCTTCTTGGATTCCTCCAGATGCCATTCCCGTGAGTTTGATAAGAAAATATCTTGGGGATTATGGTCTTGCGAGGGATGAAGTTCTAAGCCGACCTCTTCACCTGGTAGATAGGGTCAATTCTAGTAACCAGCCTAAGTTTAGAGATCTGCGGACGACTATTACCCCTTATGCTTTAGACGTTCCCCTACTGGTTTTGAAGGTTTATCAAGCAAGCCAACCGCTTCTCGTGACTAAAGATTCTGTTGAAGTCTGTTTTTGTAATGTCTTAAAATAACCTTCAAGTTATAATAAAATGTTATATTCATGCTTCTTTGATTGTTTGTCTTTTTGCACAAGATGTTATCAAAATTGTCGTAACTTCGAGTCACTTTATCTAGCCGAGTTAAAATGGTTCTGCTAGTAGTTTAGTCTTATGATCACGTGGTCGGCTATTGCCTAACTAATTTGCCTTACTAGTTATCATGGTTTAATAAACTCGGGTTCTCCAATCTTAAGCTTTATTGACCAAATATTGGTGTTAGTTACCTGAGACGACCAAATGTGTTTAGGAATTATACTTGCGTTTAGTCAATTAGGGTCTGATCTCTGCAATAGATTTTTTAAATTTGGTGAACTTCTTATTCTTTGTCTGCCCTAAAGGCGAGATCATACATAAAGTAATTTAGTGAACTTTTTGCTCTTGTTCTGCCCTAAAGGCGAGATTATACATGAAGTAATTTGGTGAATCATGCTTTTGGTTTGAGTTCTAATGTCTTTGACTCTTGGCAAGGTACACATCTCCCCATACCCAAAAAAAAACATAAACAAAACAACAGCATTCATTGATAAAATAAATTTTATTTTATCACTAAAAGCGAGTTACAAGAAATAAAAAATATATAATTAAATAAAAATAAAAACATTACATGATTATTGATGATATTTCCCTTGGTGGTCGGTGTTCCAAGGATTCATGGATTGCTCTCCTTCCAAGGTTTCAATTCGATAAGTTCCTGGTCGGACAATAGCAGAAATTCTGTACGGACCATGCCAGTTAAGATCCAACTTGTTCTATTTCTAAATGAATTTCTTCAGCACATAGTCTCCTTTCTTCAGAATGATTGGTTTGACCCTTTTATTGGAAAACCGAGCAGTGCACTGTTGATATGATGTTATCCGAAGTGCGGCGTGTTCTCCCCCTTCCTCTACAAGGTTTAGATATAGCCTTCTGATAAGGTCACTTTTTGGCAAGTCAAAATTGAGAACACGGTGACTTGGTAGATCAATTTATGTTGGGACTACTGCCTCAATTCCAAAAGCTAACATATAAGGATTCTCGCCTGTTGTTGTTCTCGGCATGTCCGGTATGCCCAAAGGACACTTAAAAGTTCATTGATCCAGTTGCCTTTAGCATCGTCTAGTCTCTTTTTCATTCCGTCGAGCAAAGTTTTGTTTGTTACTGTCTGCCCGTTGCATTGGGGATGACCAGGTGCAGAATGTAGCTTCCAGATTTTAAATCTAATGCAGTAATCTTCGCGTTCCTGATTGTCAAACTGTGTACTGTAGTCTGTGATAAAGGCATACAGCATTCCATAACAGCAAATAATGTTTTTCCAGATGAAGTGGAAGACCTTCTCGTATGGCATCTCCACCATGGGCTCATTCTCTATCCATTTGGTGAAATACTCCACTGCAATGACCATATATTTGAACCTTCCTCTTATTTTTGGTAGAAGGTCGATCAGATCTATACCCCATATGGCAAATGGCTAAGGGGATGTGATCAGAGTGAGAAAAGCCCCCAGCCTCTTGTGTATTATGACATATTTCTGGCACTTATCACATCTTTTTGCATAATTTGCACAGTTTACCTTCATGGTAGGCCAGTAGTAACCTTACGTGGCTACTCGCTTTACCAATGATCGGTCGGCTGAATGTGCTCCACAAGAGCCTTCATGTACTCTTTTAATCAAATCATGGACTTCGACCGGATGGACACATCTGAGTAAAGCAATGATGAACCCTATGAACTTTTGTTGTTCGTAGGAAATAAAACTAATATTTCTTACGAACAACAGAAGTTCGTAGGAACTCTAACGAACGACTGTTGTTCGTAAGAACCCAAAAATATGATAAAAAAATTGTTTATATTTCCTATGAACTTATGTTCTTCGTTGGAATTCCTACGGACTTTATAAGTTCGTAGGAAGTGTTTGCAAATTCCGCATCCAATTTGTAACTTTATAGAACGACTAAAGAACGAGTTAGAGAATTTGTTGTAAACTACCCACAATTGCAAACCAGGGATTGTGTAAAATTACAAACTTCTTTGGCATTATGCATCCCCATTGTGGATGCTCTTACTTCCATGTCGATCTTTAAAATTTTATCATTTAAAATTTAAAAATCTAATTGTGTTGGATGAAGTTGTTATTTGGGGTAACGATGTGAGATCGATTATATGATATGTATGCATGCAATGTTTAAAAAGGCGAAAGGCGAGGCAAGGCGTTTTAGTCGGGCCGAGGTGGGGCGTAAGCCTCACCGAAAAGAAAAAAAAAAAAGAGCAAAATAATATTAAAAACATACTAATAAAACCATAAAAATAAAATAACAAAAAAATATAAATAAAGCTACAAAAAAAACATCCTTTAGGACTTTCTCACATAGTTTGACATTTTTTTCCCCCGAGATAACTTTTTACAAAAAAGTAATTTGAGAAAATCAATTTTAACATATTAGTTATTTTACAATATGACAATCAATTAATCAATGCAAAATCATATTGGCAAAATCATAAAAATAATATTAAAAACATACTAATAAAACCATAAAAATAAAATAACAAAAAAATATAAATAAAGCTACAAAAAAAACATCCTTTAGGACTTTCTCACATAGTTTGACATTTTTTTCCCCCGAGATAACTTTTTACAAAAAAGTAATTTGAGAAAATCAATTTTAACATATTAGTTATTTTACAATATGACAATCAATTAATCAATGCAAAATCATATTGGCAAAATCATAAAAATAATATTAAAAACATACTAATAAAACCATAAAAATAAAATAACAAAAAAATATAAATAAAGCTACAAAAAAAACATCCTTTAGGACTTTCTCACATAGTTTGACATTTTTTTTCCCCGAGATAACTTTTTACGAAAAAGTAATTTGAGAAAATCAATTTTAACATATTAGTTATTTTACAATATGACAATCAATTAATCAATGCAAAATCATATTGGCAAAATCATTTTTTAGCTTCATTCACATACTGGTTGTTTTATAATATGACAATAAATTAATCAATGCAACTTAACAAGCAAATTTATTAAAAAATCATTGATTTTCAAGCTACGGCAACTTTATTAAAAAAATAATAAAACATATCAACCTATGTTTATTAAAAAAAACAGCAACCTTTAAAATATATTAGTTTCTTAAAATATATTTAGTTTAGTTTAAAAAAAACATATTATTCTAGGTTGAAAACCAAAAAACATAAACCTTTAAAAAAAAGTCATATTGAAGTTAATTTAATACATTTATTTCAAACAAACAATATATTTATAACAAAAAAAAATTAAAAAAAGGCCCGAAAAAGGTTTCTACAAAAAAAAAAAGGCCGTAGAAGTTTTTTAAACAAATAAACGCCTGAACCAAAAATAAATAAAAAAGTTTTTTCTAACCAAACTTCGTTTTTTAAACAAAGACCGAGAAGTTTATTTCAAACAGTTATTTCAAACTAGGGCAGACGAAGGACGGAATGAAGAAATCAACGCCGGAATTCTTACCTAAGGCCAGACGAAGGCCGAAATGGAAGAAAGTAATGACGGAATGAAGCAACGATGGCCGGAACGAAGAAACAATGGTCGTTAACAGGTTTTTTTACTCCCAACACTAGAGGTGTACGCCTCAAAGCCTTGAGGCGCACTGCCTCAAAGCGCACCGCCTCAGCCCACAAAGGCGTTAGCCTCAACATTCACTCATGAGGCTTAAACCTCGAGGCCATTTTTCTCCGCCTCGCCTCGAGGCGCGACGCGTACGCCTCAGGCGCCTTTTTAAACATTGTATGCATGTGATTCCTCTAACAAAAAAATGTAGTATAGGCTTAAATTTTTTAGTTCGATTTATCTATTGAATATGAAATAAATACTGAAAATGCAAAACAATGGAAATGGCAAAGTTAATTGTTATTCCTTTCAAAATTATAAACAATGACGCAAGACATGGATGTAGCTCAGGATGGAGCGGGTTGTAAAATTGAGACACGACGCATGAATAAGGTGTTTTAGAGACTTGGCAGTGAAAAAATCCACATGGTGTATGAATGGGTGTCGTATAGGCATATATGTTTTGTAGCCACCCGCATGGGCATGTGTTAATCTCTACTACCTAAAAAGAGGCTAAATCTTTTGGAATGGTCATATGACCAAATTTATCTCATATAATATGAAATTCCGCTTCTAACCTCAAATTTAATTCCATTCACTCTTCTCTCTCTCATACCGTCTCTCTCTTCTCTCTCATCAATATCTCTATCTCAAACGACGCCATTTCCCACACTCTCAGCAATTACATCTCTCCTCATCAACAGTCCCCTATGTATCTCACACGACACCAACTGATGTCCCTACCCTATTTACATTTCTCTCTTCAACACCTCAAACTAATCTTCAATCTTCCCCACTCCTCCAATGTGTGAAATCCCTAATTTGTACACCATTAAATAAACTATTTTCATATATATCTATTCGGCCCATTTTTCTGTCTTCCTTGATCTCTCAATGGCTTATCTCATGCCCCAAGCCCCATGTTCTGCTTTAGATTTTCCTGTTCACTTACTCGTCTCTAAATGGCTACTTAAATTGTGCTAGGCCTTTTTCCTAGAGGTCTGTTTTATTTTTTATTTATTTTTTTACACCAATGGTGTGGTCATTGTGATGAGTCCTTTTTTCCAGTTTCATGTATGATGACGAATACTTTATTGTGTTCTTCTAGGCCAAATATACAATTAATAAAATTTATGAAAATTTGATGTGGGTGGCATGTTGACTTGATTAGGTGTAAATAGCATGCGCCTTACAAAATCATATTACTACACATTGATATTAAGCTTCTTATAATTTGTTAAGGGCCCAATTTGGTTGCGCAAATTGTTTGATTATGTAAATTGGTTCGTTGTGAATTAGTGAATTGTAAATGAGTGAATTTGAAATGAGTTAAATCCAATTTTACACAATGTTTGATAATTTGAAATTGATGTTAAGATTCTATGAGAAAAAAAGTTAAAAACAAATTAAGAGAGAGATAGAGAGGGGGAGAGGGGAAAGGGAGGGAAAGAGAGAGGAGAGCAAGCACTTTATGTGACTCCTATTTCAAATGGATGCATTTCACGTTTTTTGTGAAATGATCCAATTTCAGATTTTATACATGAGCTAAAATGGGGCAATTAATGAATCATTTCATTAATGAAACCAACCACAAGTAATGGGTCAATTTGTAAATGGACCAATCTATTAATGCGCCAATTTACGATTTTGGGACAACCAAACGGGGCCTAACCAAAAGGATATGAGTATCTTGTATTAGGAATGTCAAACCCCAGTTGCGCATTTCATCATATAGATTCGTTTTTTATAGAAATATATGGATCACTACATTCATACATGTTTGAAGAGTCCTTTTTAGTTATTGTTATTTTTATGAATCTATTATACTTTAGCTTTATATGTTGTGTGATGAGATTTTTTTTCAATTGCTTTTTATAATCTATTTGGAATTTAATATAGTTCATATCCGTTGTTTTGACATATCAGAATAAGGAACTTTGTAGCTAGTTTGTGGAAGGATTGAATATTCAAGCATATATAATGGTTCATTTGAAAGGTTATTATAGCATTCCTATATTTATAATTGAGCTAATTTGAGATTCTATACAAGTGAAATACATCGAGGCAAAAAAATATATGTTCTTGGTGTAGTCAAGATGAGATGAATATATAAATGAGTAAAAGTATTATTTTTTATATAAATGAGTAAATTGTTGTTTTATTTAAAGGGTGATTTTTTTTTTTTCTCAGACGCCACACAACCACATGCTTAAAAGTGTTTGGAGATTGTGTTCTTACAAATACTACTTTGGAGTCGAAGAGAAAAAATGGAAGTGCTTTTAGCACAAACCTTATTTAAAATTTGGATTTGTAACTGTATTTGTATTTGTTGTCCATATAACTTGTATGTGCCCTTACGTTTTTCTACAGACTGGTTTAAATTAGGGGTGTAAACGGATATTCGAAAATCCGAATCCGTCCGATATTCGAGTCTAAATTTTGTGGATATTTATCCGAAAAAATGGATATGGATATGGATATTGTGTTAAAATATCCGGAAAAACGGATACGGATAGTATGTGTATTCGACATGTATAATCCGTATCCGAGGCGGAGTATCCATATTTGCAGATATCCGTTTTTCTGAATATCCGTATTATCAGTATTGTATTTAATAATAATTTATTATTAATATTAGTTATATATAATTATTATTTATAATATTTATTATATACAATGTAAAATATAAATATATAATATAAAAATGTTAATCATCACTTTTCACTCGTATAAAAAAATAAAAAATAATAGTTTTTAAAAAATCAAAAGATAATGAATAGCTTAAAAAGAAAAAAAGAAAAAAAAAAGAAAACAATAGAAAAGAACAAAAGAGGACAAAACATGTGACCTAAAACCTCTCTTTCATTTTACCTGTTTCCCCCTTCTCCCTCATCTTCGGTGCACACCCTCTTCTCCAAAAAAAACCTCATTTTCGGTGCACACCCTCTTCTCCAAAACCTTCCCTCTACTAGTAACTTGGTAAGCTCCTCCTCCTCTCTCTCTCTCTCACACACACACGCGCGCAATAACACATACAAACGTACACAGCAACACATACACACAACACACAGACGCACAAATCAACACACAAACACACCCAGACGCACACGGTAATACACACATAAAGACGCACACAACAACTGTTAGGGCTAAATTGTTGATTCTAATTTCTAAATTGTTGATTATGAAATGGTAGATCAATTTATTGATACTAAATTATTGATTATAAACAATTAGGTCTTGATATTTTTTTTTACAGTAGTATTGGTCTTAATATTACCTGTTAAAAGAGGCAAGTCAATTGCAATGGATAAGCAATGTAAATGGATACGGATATTATCCAAATCCGGGGAATCTGAGATAATACGGATATGGATAGTTGTTTTTACTATCCGGGGTGGATACGGATACGAATAGTGCATCCAGATGGCGGATACGGATATGGATAGCATGGTATCCGCTCCGTATCCGTCCATTTACCACCCCTAGTTTAAATCTTACTATTGATGTTCTGTTTGGTTCTTTAAGAGGATGTAATGTTAATGGATTTAGGTTGTAGTATTTTCTGTCTATATATATGATACATTATGCAGTCCAATCATGAACAATTTTTTTTGTACCTCTGAATTGTTGATCCAAAAGTAATTGTAACACAACTTTAAATTTTTGTTCAATAATATAATTTGTTTTCCTTGGTTTATACTTTATAGTTGCTTCAATATTACCCTGTCTTTGCTCTTAGTTTACAACAGATAAACTTTTAGTTGTATGGAAAAAATTCTGGTGTATTTGATTGTCCATCTCGGTGAAAGTATAATTTTTTAAATAAAAAAGGGGCGAAAATAATCTGCAACAAAAATGAATTTTCTTACCTTTTCATCATGCTTTTAACTATATATCCTTCATTTACGTATTTCTATTTTCTCAATTATCAATCTTATTTTGATTATAATTCTATTATTAGTTCTAAGTAGGCAAAGCAAACCCACCATACTACTAAATTAAACACTTTTTTTATTAGCAAGAATTTTGTTTCCGACAAAGGATCTATCTTTTTAATATTCACTTCATGTGGATGTGGAAATAGTAGATATTTACAATTTCATTCACAAAATTGATGATACCTTCATCAAATAACTTTTCTAACATTTATCATTTGACTTGAATTGTTTCAGTTAATTGCATCTGTTATGTTTGTTTTATTTTAGAGATAAAAAGATAGCACAACATTAAACAACATGAAATTACCTACCTGATTCCACAAGAACTTACCTCCAATTGACCCAAGATAGCGCGTTCGTGTTTTTTAAATGAAGTCGTGTCATTGTACAATAACACGATACAAAATAAACCAAAATAAACCAGAAAAGTGGTGATGAGTTTAAATTTCGACACTTGTTCAAAGGCACTTAACCTCCCCAAATTTAGAAAATACAGAGCAGAGTATTCAAATTCAACAGTTAGGAGGCAAGGTCGACTCATAATAATAAAAATGTAAGACGTTATAAAAGAGAAAGGCATCAACATGAAAAGAGTAAAAATAATAGATTTACCCTGTGAACCTTGAGGAGCTCGAGAATACCGAGAACAATATCATTAACGTAACAAAAGCCAGAAGCCTCGGACTTCTTAGCATGATGCAAGCCACCAGCCCAGTTGATGGCGATATCAGCATCCTGGCGGTTAAGCTTAACGGCGGCGCCGATGGATCCGCCGGCGGAGGATTGACAGAAAGGGAAGAGGCCATCGAAGACGGGACAGTCCTCGCCGACATTGAAGCGCTTGAGGTGGCGAGAGTGGGTGTGGTCGTGAAGGGTTTCGGGAGCCACGGAGGAGAGGAAGTCGACGTAGTCGTCGGAGTGGAAGAGGCGGATGTCGTCGGGAGCAGCGGGGAAAGGGCGGCTGATTTCCATGCGGCGGTGGAGGGAGTAGTGGACGATGAGGTTGTGGGCCATGCGGATTCGGTGGGGTTTCATGGGGTGCCCTTGCCCGTAGTAGTAGTCGCCGATCGTCGGCTCGTAGAAGTAGGAAACGCGCCGCTTTTTGCCGTCCGGGCCTGAGGGGAGAGAGGCGCCGCCCAATGACGACTCGTCCATCACGACAGCTACCGTAGACAGACACAGGCGTTCACCTCGCGGACCGGGGTTTCTTCTTCTGCAAAAGCGAGCACGTTAACGGAGCTTTAGAAGACTAATGAATTCTCTAAAGCCTATTTATACTTGAGCTCCCGACAATTTACTCCAATTTTTAATAGGGCTTTTGATTTCACTCCTCAATTTTTAAAAAATTAACCTCCATCTATAATCGATAAAATAAATGAAGGGTGTTCTTATATAATACGTTAATGAGCTTCCATAGAAATGAATCATTAGATGTATCAAGGACTTGTTCTCACAAGAGAAAACCATAACCATAATTTATGTCTTAATTCAAATGATTCTTGGATGATACCAAAGCTAATGGGAGGATATCTTACTTAGATGGATTCATAAGAGGAAACATAGACTCAAAAGTATTAATCTTTGAAACTTTAAACTCAATGGGATACTTTTGAGCTCCCCAAATTCGAATTTTACTCGTAATTCATGAATTTTGACGGTATTAAAATCATTTAATATTAAAAAATAATTTTGCTAGTGTGATTTGAATTAGAGAGTAATTCATTTTTATTTTATTTTTTTTACAGGTAGTGCATAGTTCATTTTTTAAATTTTTTATTTTTAATGAAGATGAGTTCTTCAATCTCACGTTAATGGCATTTGTTCTTCTTTATGATAGTAAATCATAACCTGCAGAGTAATTGATTGAGTCCTATGAACATAATCATTTCTATAGGGTGCCATTGTTGCAACCTATATTATTTTTAGAGTTTTTAGACTCGGTCCTCCTTGTCAACAGTTTAGAGCCAACAACCCCATGTATTTTTGTTTTTCATAAATGGTCCTATAACTACCCAAATACAGGGAAAATTTGTCGGATATACCCTTTACACCCTTTACAAACAAAATCGTTTGCAGCAGTTATAGGATCCAAAGCCAAAAAAAATACATGAGAACGGACACAGTGAAATGCCAGATTTTATGACTAAATGCATGCTCTCCCTATTATAGAGTCCTATATGTTTGTCGTTTGAGAATAGATGATGGAGAGGCTACTATCGGGGGCTTTTGAAAGGGTTAAAAATGTCTTTTTGGTTACGTTTTATTTTTAATATCAAAAAATTTTTATGGGGTTGTTTTAATGAATAAATTGGGTTCATGTAAAAATACCCTAAATAAATGATAAACATGAAAGGACAAAATATGAAAACAATCATTTTAAATCTATATTATACTTATAATATAATAGTAGTAGTAATTAATATAAAGGAGTTAATAAGAGAACTGAACATTTATGATTATTTCAAACACGTTTAATCATATTTCTGTGAAAATTTCAAAATAACCTTTGGTTTTCATAAATAGTTGAAAATATACACAATGACTATATGTGTTTTTAACATTTCACAAGAAAAAATTACAACACGCAAAAAGTAAAATATTAAACTAAAAACACACATATAAAAGATATAAAAAACTCAAATAGACAAATAATACAATAAAATATAGAAAAAAAATTACAACACACACATATAGACACTAATATATTACGAAACATACACATTATATTGTATTTACATAAAATAATAGAATACTTAAAGTATATATGTATAAATAAAGTTTGGGGATGAAAAAAATGTAACGTTTTGTTTATAGAAAAAACTTTAAGTTTTTACATATAATACATGCAGTGTTTTTGGAAGTTTATATTTATAAAAAATAGTTTTTATATAATAAAACATTTAAAAATAATAGACAAATTTGATTTATTAAAAAATTAGCCTTTTATAATGGCTTTAAGATAAGATATTAAAATTATGACATATACTAATTTTTATAATTATCAATATATACATTGCCCGTGTGTTGATACCAAATTTAGTCTGCTGACATGGCTCAATAAAGTGAAGACACGTGACAATATACGTGACAACAACAAGCACTTCCGAGGAACTCACATGCTCCGAGGAACCATACTACAATGAAAACACTGATTCCCCGAGGAACTCATACGCTTCGAGGAACAAGAACTCTCCGAGGAACTCTTGAGTACCGAGAAGCTTAGGTGGTCCGAGCAACTCAGGCGGTCCGAGCTGCACCTCGAACAGAGCATTAATAGCAGGATAACCAACAGTTTGGCTGTTCATTAAATGCTTATCATTCAGACGCATACGCTTAAGGGGCATTGAATGTATTACCCTTTCATATGTACATCATTTAATGTATTACCCTTTCACATTACAGCCTCAGGGCTATAAATACATTGTACAATACTCATTGTAAGGGGGACCGGAATTTCTTGATATAACTTGTAATCTAGAATTCCCAAACAATCAGCAATAACATAACAGTGGACGTAGGTCATCTTATAAGGCTGAACCACTTTAAAAATTCTTTGTCTCATTTATTTATCTATGATTGAATAATTAGATATGATCTAATTTTTTACATCAACAGATTGGCGCCGTCTGTGGGAAACGACTGGTAATATCGTTTTTCATCAAAAACAATCTATCACAAATGGCTGATATTCGAGAATCTAGCAACCGAAACGCTGGAAGCCCTCCAAATCCATCTGCTCCGCCAAATATTCCAGATTTGGCTGGAATAATGACAAATCTGGCTCAGGGCCAGACCGTCATGCAAGAAACTATGCGACAACTCATACAAACCCTCCATGGCGGTGCACCAACTCATTCAGGACCACGAAGTATTCAAAGAAATACCCGTGCACCTTCTTCACATACTAGACGTACCGATTCATATCGCAATGAGGAGTCTGAAGATTTTTCTTATCAACCTCGACGAACTTCGTCAATGCGAGCCACAGATACTGAACAACGTATCACTCTCTCCCCAGAAAAGGACCAGTGCGCTAGAAAGATTAAGCAGAGTATCTCCTTTCGATCGATTAGGTCCTAGGAGCAAAAGTCCTCCTAGAGCCCCATCGAGGAGTTTTCGACGACCATCAGACTTAAGGGAAGGATCTGCCCAGTCGCGACCAGTTGCTCGTCAAGATAGATCCCAGGAAGCCACCTCAACGCGATCAGTTGCTCGAACCAACAAGCCCGAGGAAGGAAATGATGCATGGAAAGGCTCTATTCAAAGGTTGGAGGATAGATTGGGGGAAATGGTTAAAGCTAAGAACCCTCTACAACGAACCTTTGTTCGATGAACACCTTTTGTCCAGGCTATTGTAGATTTTCCAACACCATCAAAATTCAAAGCACCTGTTGTGACCCCCAAATATGATGGAAAGACTGACCCCGTCCTTCATATAGAACAATACCAAGCTGCAGCCGACATCTATGTTGTTCCAGATGGGATGAGATGCAGGGCATTCTCGGGAACTCTTACCGGGTCTGCTCAAATATGGTATAATAATCTTCCTCGGGGTAAGATCTCAACTTTTCTTCAACTGGCCGAGTTATTCATTGGGAATTTCTGTTTTGGGGCAAAGCCAGTTAAAGGAGTAGCACATTTGTTAAATGTTAGACAAAAAACTGGTGAGAGCACCAGAGATTATATAACTCGTTTTAATAACGAGAAACTTGAAGTCATTGATTATGAGGAGAAGACAGCGATTACCGCCTTGATGAGTGGACTACTGCTAAACAAGTTGTACTACACTTTGGCCAAAGATCCACCTAGAACCATGTCGGACCTGGTGGGAAAAGCATCCAAGAGTATGAATGCCGAGGAGGCTATGGCTGTAAAAAAGAACATGGATGCTAAAGAAACCAAGGTGGAAGGTGATAAAGCTAAGAAGAAAGAGCATAAGAACAATGGTAATGACAAACATTCAAGAATTAGATCGGTATGGGATGCAATGAAGAAATTCGATAATTATACTCCTTTGAAGAAGGATATCAACCATGTTCTAGAAGAAATCAAGAATAACGAGGAATTAAACTGGCCAGAGAAAATGAAGGCAGACCCTAACAAGAGGAATAAGGCAAAGTATTGCGAGTTTCATAAAGATCATGGACATATGACCAAAAATTTCATAGCTCTTCAGAATGAGATTGAAACACTCATCAGACGAGGAAAGCTGGCAAAGTATGTTGATCGTGGAAGCGAAAGAAGAAACAACGACCGAACAAGAGAGAGGTCTAGATCTCCTCGTCGAGCAGAGGAGAACAAGAAAAGAAACCATAAAGTTGATCCCGAAGACGACCCCGATCTTCCCAAGAGACCAAGGCAGCCAGAACGAGAGGTATTTTCAATACACTTTGCATCATTTGACTGTAATGTTATAACAGTTGGAGATGCAGGAGGAGGAGACCTTACTGCCGAGAGAAAAGCTTACCTCTGTGAGGCTCAAGCTTGCTCGTACATTCAACGAATAAATCTAGCTGAGGAGGATCGCCCGAGAAAGGTGAACAAAGAGAAGTTGGTCATTGGGTTCTCAAATAATGACCTTGCAGGTGTTCTATATCCTCGTGATGACCCATTGGTGATCAAGATGAGAATGAAGGAGGTAATAATTTCAAGAGTACTGGTCGACAATGGTAGCTCGACAGACATCATGTTCTACTCGTGCTTCGATAGTTTAAATCTAAAGCTATCTCAACTGGAGCCTTATCATAGACCCCTCCTCGATTTTGCTGGCGAGAAAGTATTTCCACTTGGGACGATTCATTGGTACGTGGCCTGCTTGTCGAACAGAAAGAATACGTTTCTTCATGATGGATAAGAATGTTCAATCATCATACAATATCATCATGGGAAGAGTAGGATTGAAGAAGTTCGAGGTTGTACCATCTATAGTACATCAATGCCTAAAATTTCCAATAAATTTTGGAGTAGGAGTTGTGAAAGGTGATCAAAAAGTAGCTCGGGAATGATATTATTCATCCGCCGAGCAAGAGGAACTGGAAGAATCAAGGAAAAAGACTACTACCTATCAAGTGGATGAAGGTGCAAAAATTGAAACATTGGATCCTAGATATGAGTCTCAACTCGTGAAGGGTCAAGTGGTGGAAGCTAGTGAAGACATCATTCTGGACGACGAGCACCCTGAGCGAACTACTCAAGTAGGTTCGTCGTTGGAAACCTCACTAAAATAGGAATTGATAACTTTCCTTATAAGCATAAAACAAACTTTTGCGTGGAGTCATGAGGATATGCCCGAGTTAGACCCAAATTTCTTATGTCACGAACTCAATGTGAATGAGGAGATTAAGCCTATGAAGAAAAGAAGAAGAGTATTCATCCCCGAGAAGAATCAAGCTATACAGGAGGAAGTCGAGAAGCTCCAGAAAGCCTGCTTTATTGAAGACGTTAAATATCCAGACTGGTTAGCAAATGTGGTGATGGTGAAAAAGAAGAACAACAAATGGAGGATATGTGTAGACTTCACCGACCTCAGTAAAGCATGTCCAAAGGATCATTTTTCGTTGCCCCGAATTGATCAACTAGTGGATGCTACCTCGGGACACGAGCTTCTGAGCTTCATGGATGCTTATTCTGGCTACAATCAGATTAAAATGAAACCTGAAGACAGGGAGAGTACTTCTTTTATTACCCCTAGGGGAACTTATTGTTATAATGTTATGCCTTTTGGTTTGAAAAATGCAGGTGCGACATATCAGTGGCTAATGAACAAGGTCTTCGCTGAACAAATCAGTTGTAATATGAAAGTCTATGTTGACGATATGCTGACAAAGAGCAAGAAAGCTGTCGATCATCTAGTTGACTTAAGTCGGACTTTTGATCAACTAGATAAATATCAAATGAAGCTGAACCCGATGAAGTGCATATTTGGAGTACGAGAAGGCATGTTTCTCGAATACATTGTCAACCAATGAGGCATTGAGGCAAATCCTGAAAAGATCAAAGCTCTATTAGGGCTGCGATCTCCAATGACGAAGAAAGAGGTGCAAAGTCTTACAGGACGAGTAGCATCACTCAACAGATTTATATCGCGAGCAACTGATCGATGTCTCCCATTCTTCAAGACACTCCGAAAGACTTTTGAGTGGAATGATGAATGTGAGAAGGCTTTTCAGGGCTTGAAGAAATACTTGGGAGCACCTCCATTGTTATCCAGGACAGTGATGGGAGAAAAATTATACTTGTATCTGGCAGTGTCCGAGAATGCAGTCAGTTCGGCATTGATAAGAGTGGAGAATGGAGTACAAAAACCAATCTACTATACAAGTAAGGCCTTCCAAGGAGCAGAGATAAGATATCCAAGGCTGGAAAATTTAGCACTGGCACTAATTGAGGCGAGTAGGAGAATGAGGCCATACTTCCAGGCTCATACTATAGTCGTATATACTGATATGCCGTTGAGGCAAGCCCTTCACAACCCAGAAAAATCAGGGAGATTGATGTACTGGGTAATAGAGCTCGGAGAATACGATATAGTCTATGAACCCAGATCATCGCTTAAAGGGCAAGCTCTAGCGAATTTTATAGCAGAGTTCACCTATCCTGATACCCCCGAGGAGCAAAAGTTTCTCGCTGATCAACCTGTGGATGTTACAGGATCATCAAACACAAGCTCAAACCAACTTAGGTTAGTAAAAGGGCAAGTGGATGTTGCAGGATCATCAAATTCGAGCTCAGACCAACTCCGGTTGGTAAAAGGGCAAGAAAAGATGATCGACGAAGAGCAAGAAATTTCAGGGGAGGATGAAAGGAAGCAACAAATATTTCACCGAGGAACTCTGTCAGATCAGAAGTTTGAAGACGAGTTACCTATATGGAGGCTATATGTAGATGGCTCATCTTGCACAGCAGGCAGTGGGGCAGGGATAGTTTTCAGAACTCCGGACGAGGTCGACATGGAATACGCCCTACGTTTCCAATTCAAAGCTTCCAATAATGAGGCTGAGTATGAGGCCATGATTGGAGGTCTTAATTTGGGCAAAATTATGGAAGCGCATCAAATTATTGTCTTCAGTGATTCTCAATTAATCGTAAATCAAATGTTGGGAATATATGCAGCCAAAGGAGAATTAATGATCAAGTACCATGCAAAGGTGATGGAGTTGGTATCAGAATTTGCTGCTATTCAGCTGGTCAGAATACCAAGAATGGAGAATGCGAGATCAGATGCCCTAGCTCGATTAGCATCAGCTACTCGTACCGAGCTACGAAGAACAATCCCAATTGAAGTTTTAGCTGGTCGGAGTATAGATGAAAATTTAACGATGAACTTTATCACCCTTGATCTAGGACCATCTTGGATGGATCCCATCAGGGCATATATTAAAGAGGGAGAATTACCAATTGGCAAGCTCGCAGCCAAGAAATTGAAGTTTAAAGTTGCTCAGTATGTAATAACTAATGGTATTCTATATAGACGAGGAATTATGGCAGGTTTACAAAGATGTGTACATCCCTCCGAGGTGAAAGAATTGATTGAAGAGATCCATGAAGGATCATGTGGAGCCCATGTAGCAGGTCGGACGCTTTTGTAAAGGATGATGACGCAGGGATATTATTGGCCGACGATGAGGGTTGATTGTGTAGCCTATGCCAATAAATGTGATAAGTGCCAGCGCTTTTCCTCCATCCGAAGAACTCCACAAGCATTGTTGACACCCATCACTTCCCCTTGGCCATTTGCCATGTGGGGAATAGATTTGGTCGAACCACTGCCAACGACCAGAGGAAGGTTCAAATACCTCGTCGTCGCAGTGGATTATTTTACTAAGTGGGTGGAAGCTGAGCCTCTCATTAATATGACATACGAGAGGGTGTACCAATTTATTTGGAAGAACATCATTTATCGATATGGTCTTCCTCATGCTTTCATCATAAACCATGGAACACAATTTGATAACAAGGAGTTCGCTGCCTATTGTCATCAATCAAATGTGTTGAAGATCCACTCAGTACCAGGCCATCCTCAAAGCAATGGACAAACTGAAGTGACAAACAGAACACTGCTGAATGGCTTGAAGAAAAGACTGGACGATGCGAAAGCAAATTGGATCAACGAGTTACAGTCAGTATTGTGGGCTTACCGAACTACTCCCCGAGTAGCAACTGGAGAATCACCATATATGCTAGCGTTTGGAAGTGAAGCTGTTATACCTGTCGAGTTGGGCCTCCTAACACACAGGGTACTGAATTTCAATTCCCCTATCAGCGACTTAATGAGAAGATTGGATTTAGACATGCTCGATGAAGTTAGAGAATAAGCAGCCATTAGGAATGCTGCATACCAACGACGAATAGCTTTATTCTACAATAAGAGGGTGAAGAAGTGCGACCTGAAAGAAGGAGACTGTGCTAAATAAAGTGATTCAAAAGCACAACAAACTAGAGGCAAACTGGCATGGACCATACCGAGTTACAGAAGTTGTTCGACCAAGAACTTACCGAATAGCAACTTTAGAGGGGGAGGAGTTTAAAAATGCATGGAACGCAGAGCACCTGCGCAAGTATTATCAGTGATGGATATTCTCTCCTTTTATTGAAAGTTTTTCTGGAATACTAGTGCTACACACTACTCGGCGAAACTCGACAAAACTCGGGCTACTCAAAATTTTCGGCAAAACTCGGGCTACTCAAATTTTTTCTCGAAAACGCTAGCTATGGTTGGTCGAGAAACAAATGTATTCCTCCGGGAAGTAAAACTTGTATTCCTCCGGGAAGTAAAACTTGTATTCCTCCGGGAAGTAAGGCTACCTGTATTCCTCCGGGAAGTAAAGCTACATGTATTCCTCTGGGAAGTAAAGCTACTTGTATTCCTCCGGGAAGTAAAACTACATGTATTCCTCCGAGAAGTAAAGCTACTTGTATTCCTCCGGGAAGTAAAACTATGTGTTCCTCGGGAAGTAAAAATATTTCTAAAAATGCCAACTTATGTTGGTTAGGAAGTAGGGGTTGAAGCGGTACGAGTTTTTACCGTATCGTACCGTTTTGGTCCGAAAAAAATGGTTTTGGTTTCATATATTTAAATACCAGAAACCAGTCTTACCGAAACCGAAATTACCGTAAAAAAGTTGGTTGGTTTTGGTTTTAATATTTAAAAAACCGATTTACCGAAATTACCGTACCTACTTTACTGAAACCAGAAAAAACCGTACCGAAATTACCATACCGTACCGAATTTACTGAAACCAGAAAAAATCGTACCGAAATTATCGTACCGTACCAAATTTACCAAAATTACCGTACCGAATTTACCAAAATCAGAAAAAAGTTGGTTTTGGTTTTGGTTTTAATATTTAAAAAAGTCAGTTGGTTTTGTTTTTGGTTTTTTGGGACTTTTAATGTTGTTTACCGAAACCAGAAACTAGAAAAAACCAGAATTTACCGAAACCAGAAAAAAACCGAAATTACCGAAAAAACCGAAATACCAGTCGGTTTGGTTTTGGTATTGATTTTGTTGTACCGGGTGGTAAACTGGTACGGTTTGGTTTTACCATCTAGAGTTTGGTTTTGGTATTGGTATCTACTATTTACCGACCAAACCGTACCGCTTACACCCCTAGTAGGAAGTAAATATATTCTTGAAAACGCCAACTAAAAGCTCATCGTAGAGGAAAAATCCACTAACTATGGCTGGTCGGGGATAAAAACTCACTATTTGCAGTTGGTCGAGAAGGAAATTTACCGACCTTGGTTGGTCAGAAACATTTTATGAATACGAGAAAATGATCAAGCAAAATTATTGATACTCGTGACTTTTTAAAATTATTAGTAAGTTGGTCGAGAAACAACTTAGTGAGTTGGTCGAGAAACAACTCAGTAAGTTGGTCGAGGAATAACTTAGTAATTTTTTATAATGACTACCACAAATTCAAGCTAGTCGATAATAAGTTGATCGACAAATAACACAAAACAACACAATATTGTTATCTTTTTAATAGACATACATGCACAAATGTAAAGTATTTTACAAGACAATAGCAATTAAGATTGCGAAATAAAAGTCTTTCATTAAATCCAAAAACAGATTACATTGATAATGAAATGTATACTAACTATTACATCAAAATTCCTACTCTATTGGTTTCTTCCCCTCTGCTTTTGAAACAGGCTCCTCGCCAGCAGGCGGATCATTTAAAGCAAGAGGAGAGTTTATGAAGTTCAAATCTTTTAACATCCTGATATTCATCACGGATGGTCGATCTAGGAGGTGCTCGGGATGAGATATCTCGACACTTGAATGGAGATTGTAATCGGCGAGATACTTGAAAATTAAGCATCGAGGAATGGCCCGAGCAGGGATCCAACTCATATCAAGTTTGAATGGTGGCACGGGTAGGTCGAGCAGCCCAGGATCATGGTAGTCCCACAGGTAATGACGCTGTTCAAGTTGCAGCACACCTAAGGCATTCAACCAGCCTTGCTTGTAGCCCTCATTATTGGCATTCTGGATACGATCGTCCAAGTGGTAGAGAGCCTCGTTGTACCCAGTCATCCAAAACTCCCTGGGCTGTTTGTGGAATTAATATGTCAGTCTTTCCAGCTGCTCGTGGAGATTTTTGATGAAGAGTTCCTTATTCTCCAAAACTGACTTCTGCGCAGAAAGCTGCTCTTCCAGGTCCCTGATCTTCTTTGACATTTCACCCAATGCCTGGTTCTTTGCCATTAATTGGAAAGCTTGGTTCTCCAAAGCAGATTGAGTCCTCTGTTCCTCGACAGGAATTTGAGTTGCTCTTGCTCATCCCCGAGGAGCTCTTGCTCGTCCACGAGAAGATGTAGAGGGGACAGCTCTCTTCAAGGTCTCCAATTCGTCCCTCAAGTTGGCGTTCTCGACCTCTAAGAACGAGAATCCCTCATCAGTCACTGGGATCAAGGCTTTTGAAGTGGAAGCTGCAGACTTCAACTGTGACAACTCTCTTTGCAGGTTTTATTCTCTTGCTCTAATAATTCAGCTATTTGTCTGCACTCCTCGACCTCAGCCCTCAGATTTCTCTCCCTCACATCGTAGCCAGCAAAACGCTTCTCGTATCCCTTGTCAGCATTGAGTTGCTGATACTTCTTCTCATACCCCTTGTGCAAAAGGGCAGTGGATTCTTTGTATTGTTGCTGAAGGTCTTCAAGAGTGCCTTGGAGATCCTCTATCATATCATAATAAGCCACATTATTGGCCACTGCACGATCAAGTAGACACTTCAAGTATTGGTAGGCCTCAATTGCCTGTTCCGAAGCATCTTGACCGAGGATGTCGACGATTTGTACTGCACTCAGATCCGTGTGACCAGCCTTAAAGTATTTATTGCATTGCCTCAACAACTTTGTATCATGAGCAGATAATAATTCCATCCTGGCCAAAAACTAGTAGAGGAAGAAAAAGTTGTAATCAATAATCAAAATAGAGCATGAAGAAGAGACAACAGTATGAATAAACACAAGTTCAAGTTTTATTATATCATAAAGGTCAGAAGTATAAGGTTCATAGTTACACGTTCAGGATTATATTTGTTAAGGAAAAATAAAATAGAGAAATCCGAACAACTCTACACCTTTTCCTTGTCTCCCAAAACTTTTTCGGGAGTATGGGACGAGGAAGTAGGTTGCTCGGATGGAGCAGATAGTGGTTGGGGAAGTGCTGGAGGTTGCTCGGAGGAAGTTGCAGGTAGTTGAAGTTCCTCGTCAGCGGGCTAGATAGTCGGGGGAAGAGAAACCTGATCTCCCATCACCATGGAAGACTCTTCGGAGGCAGCTTCGTCCTTTTCTTCGTCTTCAGGAGTTGGAGGGGGACTAGGGATGTGTCGCTGAAAGAGTTCGGAATTTTCATCCAATTTTATCTCCTGTAGAGCAGCGACCCATCCATCCCTAAAGTACTTGAGGCTGCCATATTCTACTTGCGACATCATGGCAGCTAAGCCCTTGTTCCACCCCTTGTCCCAGCCAGTGCTGAAAGACTTCTTCACAGCCAGTTTTCTCTTTAACTTCTCCGAGGAAAGCTTCTCGAACATAAGGTTTTCAGCAGTCTTCAATTTATTCTCAACCTCCTCCTTCTGCCGATTTACTTCCCGAAGTTGGATTAATTCTTCCTCAGCAACCTTGAGTTTATCTTCAAACTCCTCAGCATTCTTGAGCTTCCCTTCAAGCTTTTTATTTTTCTCCTCCAAGTCCTTTATTTTCTTCTCCAACCCCTTGGAGACTTCAACAACTTGAGCTTTCTCCTTCTCGATGGAGGTAAGTTTCTTCTCCCAAACAGCCTTATCAGCATCGTACTTCAGACGAGAATCTTCCAAAGACTGCCTTAGGCCCACCAGAGCTTCCTCCACACCAGATGAGGAGCTTGAAGCTTTAATAACTTCATCTTTCTTCAAAATTGTATTGAAGCAGCTCACCAACTGTGAAAAGAAAATGAAAGCAAGTCAGAGACAGATATAACAAGGGAAATATGAAAAGTTCAAAGTAATAAGACTTACAGAAGCAATTTGGCGAGCAGCCAATGAGGTGACCATGTCCCGAGAAAGGTTCTCCTCAATACCTTGGATCTTGGGAATGATACAAGTCTTCACCGAGCTCATGACAGAGCTCGGGGGAACAAAAGTGGGAACTCCACTAGTCGGGGGCTGAGAGACGGTGTCAGCCAAATTGACCGAGGGGCTCTTCTTCAGCTTCCTCGGGGGAGCAGGAATAGATTCAACCAATGAGGAACTCTTGGTCGGTGATATTACAATCACTTCTCCTGAAGCAGCAGACTTGCTCGGAGCCACTTGGGTCTTCTCGACAACCTTCACAACAGGGGCAGCCGAGGAAGGTGCATCAGTTTTCTTTGTCCCCTCCCCTGGGACGTCAATCTTACTTCTTTTTGCCTCTCCAGCACCAGAGGCAGGTTTCTCAAAAAGGGTGGGAGGTGATCTCTTGTTCATCCTTTCACTTAAATGAACGTTTGACTCAGGCGAAGAACTGGTAGAGGCTGGTACTGGCTCTGCGTCGCTTATTACCGAACGAGCAGTAAAAGAAGTGGTGTAGCTCTTGTACTGTAGCAGATATGAAGCTGACCTAATGTGCTCGTCGGCAACAGACTGATGCAAACTCCAGATAAGTTTCATATGTCTTATGTTAACGTTTGCCTCTTTTGAACACTTTCTTTTGCTATCAACTACAAATAAATCAACATTAAAATATCAGTGGCACATTTTATCAAACATAGAAGAAGCATAATTTCAAAATAAATAAAATGAAATAAAAATAACCTATCCCATTGCCATAGGGAGGGCATATGGGACCTTGATACACTTCATCTCCAGATAAAGGAGCATGTTGCTAATTTTTTATAACAACTCCGTGCTCAAAATAGTCCCTATTGGCATCCGGGAGATTGACCACTAAAGCCCTATTTAAAAATCTAGTTTTAAAAAAAAGTGTTATCACCCACTTCCCATCTATAACAAAACATGATTTCTAGAATTCTTATGCGAGTTCCATGAATTTGATTTAACCTATGAACCCCATTAACTATTCTCCATGTATTGGGGGGCTATTCTTGCAGGAACAACGTCAAAATATTGATAAAATTCCAGACATAGAGGATTGGGTGAAAAAGAAAATTCACATTCAGCAACAAAGAGACTGGGGAACCAATGTCCCTTAGCCAAACGGAAATAGTCAGAAGGCTCAGAAAGCTCTTCCAGAACAACCCAGGAGGGAATAGAAAAATCAGAGCGAAATTTATCAAGAGATTCAACAGGGTAAACCATGATGAATAAAGGAAATGAAGAAGAAGGAAGAAGATCTTACAGAAAAAGAGTGGATCTGTTGACAACGAACGATGAAAAGGATGAACGCACAAGAGAGTAAGACAATGGAAAATTCGAAGATGCAAATTTGAAAAAGTAGAAGACGATGGGATTGTTTGTGACGCTTAAATACTCTGCCTTGGAAAACGGTAAAGTAATGATTATAAAAAGAAACGATTACGCTACCGGCGGCTAGAAGGACAAAAAGTATGCGGAGATCGAGGCGGTTATAAAAATTAAAAAAAAAGCCTGATTCTACGAATTTGGAAGGAGAAATAAATACAAAAGACTCCTAAATTTCAAGATGACCATTTAAAACTGTCATATTCCGAGAAAGAATGTTCCACACTCCTCAAAGTTCGAACTATGAAACATTGGGGGCTTCTGTTGATACCAAATTTAGTCTGCTGACATGGCTCAATAAAGTGAAGACATGTGGCAATCTACGTGGCAACAACAAACACTTCCGAGGAACTCACATGCTCCGAGGAACCATACTACAACGAGGAACACTGATTCCCCGAGGAACACATACGCTCCGAGGAACAAGAACTCTCCAAGGAACTCTTGAGTACCGAGAAGCTTAGGCGGTCCGAGCTGGACCTCGAACAGAGCATTAATATCAGGATAACCAACAGTTTGACTATTCATTAAATGCTTATCATTCAGACGCATACGCTTAAGGGGCATTGAATGTATTACCCTTTCATATGTACATCATTTAATGTATTACCCTTTCACATTACAGCCTCAGGGCTATAAATACATTGTACAATCCTCATTATAAGGGGGACCGAAATTTCTTGATATAACTTGTAATCGAGAATTCTCAAATAATCAGCAATAACATAACAGTGGACGTAGGCCATTCTTATAAGGCTGAACCACTTTAAAAATTCTTTGTCTCATTTATTTATCTATGATTGAATAATTAGATATGATCTAATTTTTTACATCGACACCGTGCATTGCACGGATTATATGCTAGTAGCCATAGTAAATTAAAAGATTGTAAGAATAAATGTGAAGAGAACAATAAATTTTTAAAAATTTAATGAGTATACAAAAGGAAGAGTTGTTTATTATGAACATTTCAAATAATTGAGAATTTGGCCTAAGGTCATGTTCCACCCTATATTTGAATTTATAGGACACTGGTTTTAAATATAGTCTATATGGTACAATCAGTTGGAGTAAGGATAACTTATAGATGAGAGCTTCATATTCTGCTTCATTATTTGAGGCCTAAAATTGAAATCGCAATGCATACTCAATATCTATCCCATCAGGAGTGTTGAGTATAATACCTACTCCACTTCCTGTTGCATATGATGATCCATCTACATATAAGTTCCATATTGGAATGTTATTGTCAAACCCTTGGTCTGATAATATCCCGTGACGGAATACTTTATTCCTTACCTCCTCATATTTTTTAGCCATCTCTTGCATCTTGGCTGATTATTTTGATAGATCGGTAGCAACTTTTTCTAAGTTATCCCTTTACGGGGTCTTCTCGAGATGTTGGTCGGTGATGACTTCAGTTGAGTTTTCCCCAATTGGGGTTTATTCTGTCTGAATTCTTTGTTACTCGAGGACCTCCAGATAAGTGAATTTTGCAATGAAGTCTACCACAACTTGGCCTTTTAATGAGGACCCTGGCTCATATACAATATCGTACTCCCCCAATTCTACTGTTTAATATATTGATCTCCCAAACTTCTCAGGTTTATGCAGAGCTTGCTGAAGAGACATGTCAGTGTATACCACAATGGTATGCGCTTGGAAGTAAGGTTTCATCCATTTGGATGCCTCAATCAATGACAAAGGTAATTTCTCCATTCATGGATATCTAATTTCTGCTCCTCGAAAGGCTTTGTTGGTGTAGTAAACTGGCTTCTGAACTCCATTATCTTCTCGTATAAAAGAGGAACTTACAGCTGACTCAGAGACGACTAAGTATAAATATAATTTTTCTCCCAAAACTGCTCGGGAGAGCAATTGGGGTAATCCCAGATACTTTTTCAAATCCATAAAAGATTTCTCGCACTCATTGTTCTATTCAAAATTCTTCCTCGGCACTACAGAGAATGGTAAATAACTGTCTGTAGCCGGGACATAAATATGTTCAATACTGTTGCTCACCCAATGAGCCTTTGCTCATTCTTTTTGCAGGTCGGGAATTCATTTCAATCAACACCTTGATTTTGTCAAGGTTCGCCTCAATTCCCCTCTGATTCACACTGTACCCGAGAAACATGCCTTATTGAACACCAAATATACACTTGGTCGGATTCAACTTCATCTAGTGCTTCTCCAGCTGATCAAAGGTTTGCTTGAGGTCGACAATATGATCAGATGCTTTTTTTTCTCTTCGTTAGCATGTTATCTACGTATACCTCCATATTTTTGCCCAAAGACTTTGTTCACCAACCTCTGGTAAGTAGCACCTGCATTTTTTAAACCAAATGGCATAACATTATAGTAATAAGTTCCTCAGGGAGTAATGAAATAAGTGTTTTCCCTATCTTCGGGCTTCATCTTAATCTAGTTATAACTAGAATATCCATCTATAAAACTCAATAATTCATGCCACGACCTAGCATCAATAATTTTATCAATCCTAGGTAAAGGAAGGTGGTCCTTTGGGAGGCTTTATTCAAATCCGTAAAATCAGCACACATTCTCCATTTTTTATTTTTATTTTTTACCATAGCAACGTTGGCCAACCAATTTGAATAGTTCACATCTTCAATGAATGAGGCTTTCTGAAGCTTCTTAACCTCCTTCTGGATAGCCTGGTTCTTCTCAAGGCTAAATACTCTACGCATTTGCTTCACTGACTTGGCGTCCTTATTGGTGTTGAGCTCATGGCAAAAGAAATTGGGATCAATCCCAGGCATGTTATCATGACTCCAAGTTAATACATGATTTCTCTATCTTAGGAACATCACTAGCTCATGTTTAAGAATAAGGTCTAGCATTGATCCTATTTGAGTAGTTCATTATGGCTTGTCGTCATCCAGGATGATATTCTTCGTTGCCTCCAAAATCTGACCTTTAACCAGTTATGTTTCTTCTCTTGGATCTCAGGTTTCCACCTCAGATTCGCTATTAGGCTCAATAATGTCCACTTGGTAAGTGGTGGTCTTCTTCTTTGTTTCTTTCGGATCCTCTTTCTCGGTAGAGGAGTAATAGCACTCTCGATCTATTTTTTATCACCCTTCACCATACCTACTCCAAAGTTGGTTGGGAACTTTAAACGTTGATGGACTGTTGAGGGAACTACTTCAAACGTCTTCAATCCTACTCTGCACATGATGACATTGTAGGCTAACTGCACGTTCTTATCCATCACAAATAAACAAACTTTCTCGGTCTAACTTGCTGGACAGGTGAGCTTGATTGTGCCCAAAGGATAAACTTTTTCATCAGAAAAACTGATAAAAGGCCTGTGGTACGGATCTAGTTGATCGAGCTTCAAATCCATCTTTTGAAAATAAGAATAAAACATGATATCTGTTGAGCTACCATTGTCAAACAACACCGTGGAAACGATTGTATCTGAATTTGACCACCAGAGGGTCGTCATGGGGGTAGAGAACTCCTAACAAGTCATATTTGGAAAACCCAATCACTAAATTTTCTTTATTCACCTTCCTAGGCCTATCCTCTTCGGCTAGATTGATCCTCTGGATGTAAGAACAAGTTAGAGCCTCATTAAGGTAAGCTTTTCTCTTAGCAGTGTGATCTCCACCTCCAGCATCTCCACTTGTAATCATCTGACACTCAAGGGTACCAAAACTAAGTGTAAATACATCATTCTCTGGTTGCTTAGGTTTTTTGGGAAGTCGGGATCATCTTCATGATTTCTTTTATTCTCTTCACTGGGCTTGCATGGAGATTTTGATCGAGCTCCACTATCGTCCTGCCGATCAACAAACTTGTCCAGCTTTCCTCGACAGATGAGGGTTTCAATTTCATTTTGTAGAGCAATACAACGATCTGTATTATGCCCATGGTCCTTATCAAATTCACAGTATTTGAATTTGTCCCTCTTTCCAGCAGGTGCTCTTAGCTTCTCGGGCTAACGTACCTCCTTATTGTGCTTAATTTCTTCCAAAACATGGTGAATCTCCATTATTAATGGAGTGTAATTATTGTATTTCTTGAGCCTATCATCAATCTTTATTTGCCTTGAATCCTTTTACTCCTTGTGTTCCTTTTGCTCCTTATTCTCGATTTTGCCCTCCGACTTCGTGCTCGAGACTTATTTCGCCGCCATGGCTTCCTCGGTGTTCATTATCTTGGCTATTTTGACCATTAATTTAGTCATAGTCTTGGGAGGATCTTTGGCAAAAGTGTAATAAAGTTTATCCAGGAGCAGTCCACTCATAAGAGCTGTAATAGTTGTTTTCTCCTCATAATCAATGACCTTTAACTTCTCATTATTAAAGCGAGTGATGTAATCCTTAGTGCTTTCTCCTACCCGTTGCCTCACACTTAACAGGTGAGTTACTCTTTTTACTGGTTTGGCTCCAAAGCAGTAGTTGCCCATAAACAGTTCAGAAAGCTGGTTGAAACTAGATATTTGTCCCCGAGGAAGGCTGTTGTACTAAATCTGAGTAGGACTTGTTATTGCCTTGTATCTAATTTCATCAGGAATAGCATAAATATCAACTGATGCTTGATATTGCTATATATTAAGAATATGATTTGTTTTCCCATCATATTTAGGAGTAACTACAAGAGCTTTGAACTATGAAGGAGTAGGAAAATTCACAATAGCTTGGACAAAAATATACCATTTCACAAAGCTTCGTTACAAAGGGTTCTTCGCTTTTACCATCTCTCCCAACCTATCTTACAATCGTTGAATAGATCCCTTCCATACATTATTGCCAAAATCAGATTTATGAGATGTAGCTTGACTGTTCCGACCAACCGTTTGTGTTGAGCTCTCCTCCCGTGAGGTCTGCTCGACACGAATAAATCATCGTCATCTGATCTGGATTGGGCTGAGCCCTCACATTGATTGGCTGGTCGTCGAGTATTCCTCGACAATGCCCTAAGAACATTTTTATTGCCTCTGCATCCCAGACGATCAAAGGGAGATGCTCTGCTCAATCTTTCTAAATTACTTAATCTTTAAGGAGTAAAGGATTGCTCATCATTAGGGATGGCAATTTTCCCCAAAATCTCGGGTCCCCGCAGTTACTAAAAAAAAAACCCCGAAAAATGGTGGATCGGATCGGATTCGGGGGTAAAAAAAAATCCTCAAAAAATTTCGGGTCGATTTCAGGTATACCCTCGGGTCTCCACGGGGATACCCAATTTATTAATATATAATATAATACAATATATATATATATATATATATATATATATATATTATAATAAGTATATAAGTATATAAACATCTAAAATAAATAAGCCTTAATCTCTCTCTTTACTCACGCCGCTCTTCACTCCCCCTCTCTTCTCCCTCATCCCCTTATCCTCACGCCGCTCATCCCCTCTCTCATCCTCCTTACGCCTCTCATTCCCTCACGTATGCATCTCCCTCACCTCACGCCGCTGTTACTATTACGATTGGTAAGGATTTACTGTTATGATTTTTAGTTGGGATGTGTATATACCCAAATGGTCAAGTTACTATTTCGCTTTACTGTTACAGATTGTCATTAGATGTGTATATCCCCTTACAGGTTGTTATTGGTTTTAATTTTGCACATAAAATTCCTAAATCAAGTATTGAGGTAATAAACTGCTTATAGAGGTAATAAACCTTAATACAAATTGTTACAGATTGTACATATAATTCCTAAATCAACTTACGATTTTTAGTTGGGATGTGTATATACCCAAATGTTATTTTTCCAGATTTTTTAGTTATGATTTTTTAAGTTACTGTAAACTCACATTTTATGATTTTAAATTACTGTAAACTCACATTTTATGATAAATAAAAAATAAAATCAAAAATCAAAATGGGGAATCCATGGGGAACCCGATACCCATTTTAAACGGGGACGGGTATCCCTGAACCCGTAATAACGGGGAACGGGGCGGGGACAGGGAATGGTTTTTCTAATGGGAACGGGGATAGAGAGTTAAAATCCGACCGTGAACCGACCCGTTGCTATCCCTATTCATCATAAGGTTCTGAAGTTCTAAGAGAAGAACTTGCTCCTGGGAAGTATGACGTGTCTCTGGTAATCCTGGATTGACTGTGCCTGCTGGTTCTTGGAAGTGGTGGTGGCATATTTATATTCTTGTGACTAGATAAGGTGGAAGATCCAGCTTGTCGTGTTTGGGCCAATTGCCTAATAGTATCCTACATAGCCTCATGTCATCTGGCAAGACTAGCCAAAATTCCAGTCAGATAATTATTTGTTGGAAAAACAGATGGAATGAGCGGATTGCTATCGTTTCTGGTACTGAATTCAGGAATGTCAGCCATTCCGGAAGGCTGGTGAATGAATGAGTGAAAACTTTTAGCAATACATTCTCACCGATGACGTCAATCTGTTGATACAAAAAACTAGAATATATCTAATTCTTTAATCACGGATAAATATGTGTAAGTAAAAAAAAGACATCGACTATGGAGAAGAGCCCACGTCCACTATGCTTCTTATTGCCTTGTGTTTGCCTGTCAATTACTTGCCCTTGATGAAGGAATTACAACGTATCTATAGTTCAGTAGGGAGACAAAGAGATGGAATGTTAAAGGATGAAATGCCTTTATAAATTAGGCATTTATATCAGTACATAATGTCCATAATGTTTCTGGCTGTTGACGTTTTGCTGATAAATTTGGTTGGCCTCCCTACTGTTGGTTGGGCTTCCTGGTGTTGGTCGGCATTCTGTATGCTGGTCGGCATTCCATACCTTGGTCGGTGGTTATGCCTCGCTGATTAGGATTATTGCCACAGTGGATGACACATGTCTATTTTTTTAATTGGTCCACATAAGTGGGTAATTTTTTGTATCATCAATGACTAAGACATTTTGGGGGTTGAAAGTTGAATTATTTTCGTTCAACAAATATATAATATAAGAAAGTTAGTGAATTAACATTAAAAAACGTATAATAAATTCTTAAATGAAAGTCATATGTTCAATATAAATATTGAGATTGTAATAGCTCTAGCGCCCCCCAAATGACCATCTTTAGCTAATCGGGCACTTTCCCCAGTCCACTTATTGCTTTCATTAGATCCAACGACCTTATCATAAAAGTCGTCTTATTTTGAACGACGCATCTGATGGTGCTAAAAGTAACAGGTTTTTTATTTGATGACCCCCCCAACACACACACCGCGAGCGCTTTGACTCAGGGTACGATGGCCACCTGCACCTGAAGTAGACATCTCCTATAACTGATTCCCCTTGGGCTACGTAGGCGTCTATGTTTAATCTCTAGACTCGAGTCCTCCATTATGCACATTTGTTACCTTGTTTTCATTACATATATATATATATATATTCTTAATGGATTTCATATGTTTGCATTCTTGTGTCTTGTTCGATGTATACATTCATTCTTCTATAAGGACTTGTGACTCGGCAAACATTTACATTATTTTTTGAATTATTATTTTGGGATAGAGTAAATTACAACTATGTCCCCTTAACTATTACCAAATTTCACTTTACCCTTTATTATTTTTTGTTTCGTTTTATTCCTTTAACTATTGGATGGTTTTTAAATGTTGAGTCTATTAAAACGTTAGTGTTTGGACCGAAATACAAAAACCAATTTTTTAAAAATGTGAGTTTACCAAAATAACCCTTAAATGTATAAACTTAAAAAGAAACCCCCCAAAATATCCATTATCTCCATCTATCTCCTCTATTTCTCTCTCCCCCCCCCCCCCCCCCGTCACACTCACTCACTCACAACCCCAACATCCCCAAGGTAACCCCACCCCACGCTCAACCTCAGCATTATACATCCCACTATGTGACAACACCATCATTATTACCACTCCCCTCCCTCTCCAAGAAATGCCACACACACACACATACACGCACACACACACACACACACACACACACACACATATATATATATATATGCACACATAAACCTACATACACGGTAATACACACACTTGCTTACATACAACTAGGTTAATTGCCTCCCCCTCATAACCCCCACCTTAATTTTGAAACCAAACACCGATCAACCTTACAAATATTACTAAATCAACTTAATTGGCATCGCTTCTACCACTTGACACCGAAAAATCACAGAGGGTCGACGATTATAAAACTTCTCAAAAAGCCAAAAATGGGTTTGATTAATATGTGATTTGGTGGTTTCACCAAGAATGGATTTTATCATGAGATGTTTTTGGTGGGCTTAGTGGTTTTGTCCAAAATAGGTGTATTGGGTTGGGGGATTAGGCGGTGGGGGTGGAGTGAGTTTTCCCGGGGGCTATTGGGTTTGTGAGTGTTGTAAGGACATATTTTACACAGTCCGTTTACATTAGAGTATGTCGTATACCGCTACAACCGTCGAAGAAAAGATTAAGTTCAATCATGCATCAAGACAGATCTGAATATCAGCATTCTTCAACAATTAAGCCTCTGCGATATATATTTTGATAAGGTTTTGTTTAAGTCCCTTAATGGTTCATTTAAAGTGTTGGGATAATTTTTCTAAATTGTTTTTAAACATATGAGGCGTCATTTTTCGTCAAAATAACTTTTACTAAGTGTTGAGGCGGAGTTTTAAAAGAAAAGATTTTTCGTTTTGGTCCTTCAAACGACATGTCTATGTCGTTCAAACGACATGGCCAAGTCGCGTGAATGAAGTCTTCAAACGACGTGCAATGTCACGTGAAGTCTCGTTTGAAGTTCTCTTGAAGAGGTTTGTCAAACGACATGCTACTGTTTTACTTTTCTAAACTCGTTTGACATGTCACGAGAACTGGGATCGAGCAATAATTAAAATCGTCCGAGCGACATGGTTATGTCGTTCGAACGAACCCGCCGACTCAATTTTGTAATATATACTTGATTAAATGAGTCATTTTCCTCAAGAAGAGCTGATTTTTTCAGATACACGAACACTGCAAACTGCATAATTATTTTGTCTTCTTCATTTAGGATTTAAAACTTTGTTTTTCAATTCACAAAAATCACAATAGTTTAGTGCATTGTTTTGGAACCCAAGATACGATCTTGTTGAAGTTTCTCTTGTAGCGAGGGTAAATCTACAGCTGACGACTGTGTATCATTGGGAGTACTTGTGGGTGTTCCTGGCTGATTCAGAGTTGCGTGTTCTTATGGGTTTACTGCGGTTGATCTATTGCTGACTCTAGGATAGGTGTCTATATGAGTGTCTGTGGATATTCATTGCAAATTTCATTGTGTATGTAAGTTGTGATTTATTTTTGCACAATGAAATAAAAAGGTTTTCCCTTTGTTTTGTTTTTCTGAAATCTATGTGTCAGCAATTTATTTGTGATGGTTTAATTTTACCCACCTAGATGTATGTGTTAGGGTTTAAATAAAATTGGCTTAAAAATTGACCCAAATTAAATAAATTTAAATTGGAATTTGCAAATCCACATATAATCAACATCACATTGCATTCTCAAGTGTGTGATAGAGAGATAAAGGAGAGAGAGAGAGAGGGGGGGGGGAGATTTTTTTTATTTTAGAGTTTACACTTTTAAGGGGTATTTAAGTGAATTCACATTTTTTTAAAAATTTTGTCAAAAAAGTAACGTTTTTTAAGGGATTAGGCATTTTAAAACCTCTCAATAGTTAAATGGATAAAACGAGACAAAAAATAAGGTGTAAATTGAAATCTCGTAATAGTTAATGGGGGCATAGTTGTAATTTACTCTATAACATAAATCAAATGGAAATACTTATTCTCATCTCGATATAAGAACTTAAATAACATAAAATATATTTCTTACTTTCTTGGCATAACATACAAATAATATAACACATATCATATGTATGATTTCTATAGGTTAATTTAGTCTCTTGTGACATGATCATGCCTCTTTACGAGTAATTTTGTTGTTAAATTACGTTTTCACCCTTTAACGTCCTATTTTCAAGCTTAAGCCTTATATTTTTTAAATTTCAACTCAATTATGATCTCGCGAGTCACACAACTACATGAGTTGTTTCTACAAGTTAATTTTGTCTCGTGTGACTTGATCATGCCTTTTTTTTTGCAATTTTGTGGTTAAATTACATTTTCACCCCAACGTCCTATTTTGAAGCTTAAGTCTTAGATTTTTGAAATTTCGACCAAATACCCCTTGAGTCACACGACTACACGAGTTGTTTATACATGTTTGTTTAGTCCCTTGTGACATGATGATGCTTCTTTTCTATATTTTTTGTTATTAAATTATGTTTTTACACCATAACTCCCCATTTTCAAGCTTAAGCCTTCGTTTTTAAAAATTTCGACCCAATTCTCACCCCTTAAACCTTAGAATTTTCAGCATTTAAATATAACAACACACATTAGATTTTACAAACTATAAATTACAATTTGGAATTCACATTACATTTAACAAACTACATACTTAACATTACATATTAGAATCCTCACCATTCGCCCAACTAAAATTACAAAACTAAATTCATTTTACATTTAAGAACCCGAATAAATTTACTCATGTAAAGAATCTAGAAATATATTTGAAGTTCAGGTTTTCATCTAAAATGGATTGATATTCGGTATGAGCTTCTAGATCATCCACACAACTGGCGAGACGCTTTGGCGCATGTAAGACGGCTAACCATATTTCGTTGTTGATATAATCCAAGTAAAACACTTCCTTAAGCTTTTCAAATGCCCAAACAAATAACTCATCATTCATATGCTCATTGCTCTTTATCTTGAACAAGTTTACTGTTATCATATTGGTAGAATAATCTATTTTACAAGTATTTTTGTCCTCAACTCTTCCCCAATCACGGTAAAACACAACCTCTTTAAAATATATATAGTCTAATTTAAAAACCATAATAAGTCAATTCAGCTTCAATAAGGTTTTTGTCTTTGCCACTCACCCTGAAATGCATAAGAGCCTTAATGAAATGTCGATGTTTTGTAATGCATTATTTGTCTCGTGCAACCTCAACGAGAATACATAACCATTCAGCCGATAGTTATTAATTACCGAGGTTTAAAATTGAATCCATTGGCGAGAAAAGCAAGCCTTGACGTAGCATCACCCATCTTCAACAACTGAAATTGTGGATTACATAAGTTAAGTAGATATTTTTTAAAGATTACAATCATTTATCATTTAATAAGGTACATTAGACGTATTAATTACCACATGCGACACCTAAAGTCTAAATTCATCGTCTAAATGTGAAAACAACTTTCATTTTTTATTGTTCCCGGGCGCATTATACTTTTTACACTGAATTTTAAAATTTACCAAGAAGGTGACTAAGTATATTAGGTAACAACACTAAGTAAAATTACAACACGAACTTACTATATCCAATCGTCAACATCTTTATGGTTTTCAAATATATATCGAGCCCTTTATCATATTGTAAATTTGCCAGTTTAACTCGTTTACCCATGATTTGAACCCCTTCATTGGCCAATTCATCTCTATCTTCTACAAGTCGCTCATGATTTGAGTTAGAGCTTTCAATGTTAGGTTCGAATATATATATTCCATAGCGAATAAGAATGCCTCAATATTAATGTATTCATTCGCGATGGATCATTTGATGTACCTCGTATTCTTGACATACTTTTTAAAAACTTTCATCAACCTATATCAAAGTAATTAAAACTTAGAATTATTTATATTAAATAATTAAAGTAAATTATACTTTCATCAACTTATATTAGGAAGTATACCTTTCTAATGAAACATCCATCTATATCTTATTGGGCCGCAAGCGCTTGATCGCATAAGTGCACCAACAAGTTAATAATAAGGGGAATTTTAAGTCTTTACTTACTTGCTTAGACTCTAACCCAGGACTGTGTAAAAATAAATTTCGTGTATAACTTCAAGTGGAATTAAAGTTTGAAATTTGATAGGTTTTTAATATTTTAAATCCTAATAAAACTGGAGATAAAGGAGAGAGAGAGATGATGAGCAGGAAGGACTCTATAACTTTCTGATAAACTGATATAGTAGCCCAGCACCGCTGTAGCGAGTGGGGTTGGGATCTTGGCAAGGAAATTTGAGGCAAATTGGTTTTTTCTTAAAGCAAGACTGTAGTTTTCGTAATCTCTAGGTATGGTACTAGGGACGGTTTAGTTTGTGATTCCCAAGGGTTTGAGGGGCAAGTGTAAAATAATGAGAACATAATAAGAAAATTAGAAAATAATTAATACCTTAGATAAATACGGGTATTAGAGATTGATGGATTGTCATGTCCCTGTACATGCAGGACCTATTTTGACCGGATTTATGTGGGCACTACAGTATATATACAGGGCCTAGTGTTATCTGATCATGATAATGTGTGCATAACCTAAACAAACTGGCTATAATAATGGTTTTATGTGTGCATCATGATAATGTGGCTATAATAATGGTTTTATGTGTGCATCATGATATATGTTGTGTGGCTACAAAGAGTAAGTGCATGACATGGGTAAATCCGATTATAGTGATGGTTATTGCGTGGAGAAACATCACGGTATGTGTGGGTGACAGTATGGGTCGTCAGGCTACAATGATGTATGGATTATTGAATAGTTGTTATAGGTGGCACACCATAGTATGTACAGGGTCATATAGAAGACAAACCGTCTCTAGTGGCATTTCAATTGATATTAATTAATATTGAGAAAAGATGACAAATGTCGAAAGAAACATAATTGGAAAGATGGGCCATTTTCTTCGTTTACTTTACATGTATCGTTATTTAATTATTTATTGTTAATTAAAATATTTTGTTGTGATATTTATCTCGTCTAATGCTTATGAATGGGTATATTTAGGAAGAGTAGTCGGTATCCTTCCAGTGGCCTTTAACCCATTATTGTTAACTAAAATTTCAAGTTATGTTGTTGTTAGTTGCATCGTTTGGAGATTAGAGGGACATAAAGTTGGAGATTTATTATATTGTTTAGTTTAGTGTTCCTTTCTAATAATTTATATACGAGAGAGTTGTATTCGGATTTAGTGGGTCCTTAAACTACACAATACTTTATGTTTTTTTTATTTAGAGAGATTAAGTATGATGACAGTATATCATTTGAGGTTTATGTTATTGGAGTTTTATCATGGTGATGGATATTATTATGGTGGATAGTTTATTATGGTTTATCTCAATTATATCTCGTGGATTTTTTTTAAATGTCTTATATTTTGATCACATGATAAGAATGGTATTTTAATTATAACAATCGATATATCTTGGAATCTGGGTATGATCACCCTCAATAGAAAAATATGTGAGTTGTTATAATTACTCCTTGGTACAACTACTTAAAGAGATCCATGGTGCAGGTATTATCATTAAAAAAGGGTGCTATGTGGGTTGTTTAGAGAGGGCCATCTTTATTGTACTAGAAAAATAAAGTATGATGTGGACCGATGAAATTGTGACGCCTGTCATTATGAAATACTTGATTAGGCATTGTCAGCAAGTCATTATCTTGGTCAGCTCTATATTCTTTCATAGTCGATAGGATGGCCGACCATCAACAAGCCAGACTATCAATGCATGCACGTGGTATGCACGTGGGAATATGTACATTATCTTTTTATATATGTACGTGGTTTAAACCTCCCAACTATCTACTATTAGCTCTTCATTGGTTGTCATTAAGAATATAAAAAGGTGTAAGTATTTGACTTATAAAGGAATTTCGCCTCTTCTTCTTCTTCTTCTTCTTATTCTTCTCCTTCTTCTTCTTCTTCTTCTTCTTCTTCTTCTTCTTCTTCTTCTTCTTCTTCTTCTTCTTCTTCTTCTTCATTCTACTATAAATATCACACCATATCTCATAGTTGAGACATGAAGAAAATGACACACATTAAATCCTAGATAGATCCTTAAGAGCAAAGTAACTTTACACTTGTGGATGTAAGCACCTCATTGGGATGAACCACATTAACCCTTTTATCTCTTTCTCCATCTCTCATCTCTCTCAAGTTCAAACTGTTTTCTTCTATATTTGTTATAGTCTATTATTAGTATTTACTAGTTAAGATAAAAAATTGGCTTAATACCAGTTTTAGATAATAATAAATTATCGCCGCCTGTAGGAATGATTAAACAAGCCATCTATTATTTCCTATTCAAATTCACTTATCAGTCCCTTTGTTGTAAGATATGGAGCATAATACCGAAATTAGGCAAACAAATGAAATTATTCCACCCTCAACCCTTGTGGGGATGGGAGACCTACGAGGAATTTTTATGAGAATAGCCAAAGGTCAAGAGGTAATACATGAAATAGTGAAGCAATCGAATCATATGCTCCAATCCAGTCAAAACAAGCTCGTAGCTAACCATATCACACCATCTGGGTGAGAACTCTCTAATAGGAAAGGCGAAATGTTGCCTCATGCCCCATATAGAGATAGGCAACCAACCTATCATACTCGGGCACTAATAAACCCTATCAGGATAAATGTTGGATTACAAAATGAAAGAAGCAGATATAGATATTCTAGATCAATAGATGACAAATCATATCTCCAAAGAGCCACCTCAACCCTCGGGACCACTAATAACTATAATGAGCAATCATTCTCCAAGCAAAGGCCAAGCATTGGAGAGGCTGAGTAGGGGCTGAACGTTTGATCGACTAGGTCCTCGAGTGATGAAAGGGCATTATCACAGAGAGCATAAAGGATCCATAAATCGTAAAAAAGGATCCGTCAGGTCAAGGACTAGCATACGAGGGTCAGTACATGCCAATAAGACTTCACAAAAATAGAGCTCAACACAAAATAATGATTGAGCAGCTAAAACTATCTCGGCCAAGGCCAATCTAGATGATTAGCCATGAAAGGGCTCAGTCCAATGACTGAAAGATTGTTTGGGTGAGACAGTCAAGTAAAAAAATCTTTTACATAAGAGTTTCGTAAAAGGATCACCTTTCACACCTTCAATTATGAATTATCCCACACTTGCCAAGTTCAAGACACCCGTGGTAACTCCGAAGTATAATGATAAAATGGATCTAGTACTACATGTGGAGCAATATCAGTTTACCGCCGACATTTATTCAGTCACTGATGAGATGTGTTACCGAGCACTTTCTAGTACTATCAGTGGGTCGACATATATTTGGTACAATAAGCTACCACGAGAGAAGATCTTCAGGTTTCAATAGCTGGCTGATTTGTTCATCAATAATTTCTGCTTTAGAGCTAAACCGACCAAGAGGGTAACTCATAAGTGTTTTTCAGAGAGTTGGAGAGACCACTCGCGAATACATCACACAATTTAATAGTGAAAAGTTAGAGGGAATTGACTACGATGAGAAAACAATAATCACCGTATTGATGAGCGACTTGCTACCTTAAAAGTTTTACTATGCACTGGCTAAAGAGTCGCCCAAGACTATGACTAAACTACTAGCCAAAGTCGATAAAATTATGAATGTTAAAGAGGTTATGGCTACTAAAGAGACCAACAACTCTAAGATCGATGCCAATAAGAGCTCATAAAACAAATAACAGAAAGATAAAAAGATGGAGAAGCTAAAAAGATATAACGAATACTCTGATCTTACTATTGATGTTCACCATATTATGGAAGAGATCCGTGAGAGAAAATACCTGAAATGGCCCGGGAAGATAAAATCTCCTCCTAATAGAAGTGATAAAAGCAAATACTATGAGTTCTATAAAGATCACGGCCATAACATCGATAATTGCACAACCCTAAAGAACGAGATAGAGAACTTGATTCGCATAGGGAAATTATCAAAATTTATTAAAAAAGGAGGCCAAACAGATCACTCGAACGAGCAGGAACCTAGGATACATTCAGAATCCCGTTGTATAAGAGGAGACAATAAGAAAAGAGCAGGGATAACGATTTCAAAAATGATCTGGAACTACCGAGGAGACCTAATGAGCTTATGCACGAGGTAAAAATGACATCTTTTGGATGTAACTTTAATGTAGGAAGTGACGATGGCGGAGGAGATGAAATAGTGAAGAGAAAAACCTATTTCAATAAAGACAAAGCCTATTCTTACATTCGGCATATCAACTTTTCTCGTGATGTAGACACCCATCTGGAAAAATTGAACAAAGATCGGTTAGTGGTGGTATTCTCCAAAGATGATTTGTCATGGGTGCTTTATCCTCATGATGACCCTGTAGTTGTCACGATGATGGTCCACGAAGGAAAGGTGGCTAGAGTTTTGATCGATAATGGTAGTTCAATTGATGTCTTATTCCATAACTGTTAAGAGGTTTGGGACTATGAGATAATAAACTTAAATCTTACCACGGGCCCCTTATTCATTTCTCAGGAGAAAATGTGTATCTTCTAGGAATAATTAATCTGGAAGTTATGATTAGTACCTAGTTGACCTGTTGAACTAAGAAAATTCATTTCTTTATCCTAGATAAGAACGTCACCTCGTCATATAATATTATCCTCGACAGGGTTGGATTGAAAAATTTCGAAGTGGTGCCTTCTACTATACATCAGTGTTTAAAGTTCCCCATTCATTATGGGGTCGACTTAGTTAAAGGGAATCAAATTGAACCTACAAAATGCTATTACACTTCAGTTGGCTAGAAGGAATTGAAGAAACTAACCAGTAGCTACCAGATAAAAATGTTGAATCCATGCGGAGAGGCAGAGTTAGTCAAAGGGCAAGTTATGGAAACGGTATAATCAATTATCTTGGGTGATGAACACCAGGAGAAAACAACACAGATCGACTCATCACTTAACCCTACAATCAGAAAGGAGTTGGTGGATTTTCTCAGGCAGCGAAATAATGTTTTTTCTTAGAGTCGTGAAGATATGCCAAGGATTGATCTAGAGTTTATGTATCATGAACTTAACATAGTCAAAGATGCCAAGTCTTTCAAATAAATGCGACGTGTCTTCAGCCATGAAAAGAACATGGTCATATAAGAGGAAGTAGTGAAGCTATAAAAAATAAGTTTTATTGAGGACGTCAAGTACCTAGAATGGATTTCTAATATAATGATGGTAAAAAAAAGAAGAATGAATGGCGCATGTGTGTTGACCTCACAGATTTGAACAAAGCCTGCCCAAATGACCATTGTCATTTACCAAAGATTGATCAATTGGTCGACGCTATTACTGGACATAAATTACTCAGTTTCATGGATGCATACTTAGGCTATAACCAAATTAAGATGAAACTAAACTATAAGGGAAAAAAATCGTTTATAACTTGCCAATGTACCTATTGTTACAATGTTATGCCTTTTGGGCTAAAAAATATTGGAGCAACATACCAAAGGTTGGTGAATAAAGTGTTTGAATAATAGATTGACGGGAAGATAGAGGTATATATCGATGGCATGCTCACCAAGAGCAAGATAACCACCAACCATATTAGATACTTGGGTCTGATGTTCGATTGACTGGAAAAGCACAAAATGAAGCTCAACTCAACAAAATGTGTATTCGGATTACAGGATAGCTGATCAAAATGAAGTCTCCAATAAAATAAGAAAGACGTGTAGAAGTTAACAAGCAAGATAGCAGCACTAAATTGGTTTGTTTTGCCAGCCACCCCACAAATTCCTTCCTTTCTTTAAGGTGCTGCGAAAGTCATTTGTATGAAACGAGGAATGTGAAGTCACTTTTTTGGAATTAAAAAATATCTAGGGTCCCCACCCTTGATCTCAAGACTTATCATGGGAGAGAAAGTCTACTTACACTTAGCTGTATCTGAGTTGGCAGTTAGCTAGGTATTGATCTGACTATAAAAAGGGGTGCAAAAACCCATTTACTATACGAGCAAAGGATACCGCGAAGCGGAGATCGGATATTAAATACTGAAGAAACTAGATTTAGCTTTAATTAAGACTTCCCAAATGATGAAGCCATATTTCAAAGATCACACCATTGTAGTTGATACAAACCTGCCACTACGAAAATCCGTTCACAAACCTGAGAAATTAGGTAAACAGATGGCTTGAGCTGTAGATCTAAGAGAGTATAATATAAAATATGAACCAAGAATAATGACAAAAGGGTAGGAAATAGCAAATTTTATTGCAGAGTTCATGTACGAGGAAAAAACCATTGAACAAACTTCTGAGGAAGAGAGATCATTGAGAAAAAATACAAAGCAAAATTCTATGGAAGAAAGCTCATCTTAACCTAAATTGCAGAATTCTTCGGAAGAGAGCTCACCACTTTAACAAGACGAGCAGACTCTTATAGGATATAACTCGATCATCAATCTAGGCGAGCAAATCACTGATATCCAAGAATCATTGACTAAACAAGAGGAAATTGCTCATAATATGGAGCTATAGAAAAAAAGTGTTCAATTATGGGACCCTGGTAGAAGGGTATTTCAAAGAAGACTCTCATGTTTGGAAGATGTACGTAAATGGTTCGTCACGTGTCTCTGGCAGTGGATGAGGCTTGATAGTCACCACACCAAATAACATTGATGTAGAATATGCCCTCAGATTCTAATTTGAGGCCTCCAATAACGAGGCAGAGTATGAAGCACTCAAAACAAGGTTTGGTCTACTTCATATCTTGGCGTTGAGCATATACATACACATAGGGATTCTTAACTGATAGTGAACCAGGTACTGGGACTTTATGGGGTGAGAGATGAGTCTATGGAAAAATACATGGCCAAAATATAAAAGATGATATCAATGTTCCCAGCAGTCCGGGTAATCAGGATACCTAGGGCTGATAATGCTCTAGTAGATACACTTGCTCGGCTTGTATTCACTACCAAAACAGAGCTAAAAAGAACGATTCTAATGGAGATTATCATGCGTCGGAGCATAGTTGAAAAGAGTACCAACATAATTAAATTGGACTTGGGCCCATCGTGGATGGATCCAATAGAGCATTATGTCGACCGATCCTAAGGAAGCCAAGAGACTTTGATATAAAGTAGCAAGGTATGTCCTAGAAGGAGGAATCTTATATAGGAGAGGGTTCATCATTTATTTAATCAAATGTGACCATTTAACTGAACTTGACAACTTGATAAAGGAGATACATGAAGGTTCTTATGGAGCACACTCGACAGGAAGATCATTGGTCAAGCTAATAGCCACACAAGGCTATTTTTGGCCCACCATGAAAGCAGATTACATGAACTATGCAAGGTGATGTGATAAGTGCTAAAAATATGTCATAATCCATAGAAGACCGAGGGTTTCTCTCACACCGATCACATTACATTGTCCCTTTGTTATATTAGAAATTGGCTTGGTTGGACCCCTATCAAAAATAAGAGGAAGGTTTGAATACTTAGTTGTAATAGTTGAATATTTCACAATATGGGTGGAGGCTGAACCTATAGTGAAAATATCGTATGAAAAGGTCTTCTATTTCATTTAGAAAAACATCATCTGCCGTTATGGCATGCCATATAACTTTATCATCGACCACGACACACAGTTTGATAAATAAGAATTTAAAGACTATAGTGTTCGCTCCAAAATCTAAAAACTACATGACGCTCCTGGACATCCGCAGTGCAATGGATAGAGGGTACTAACAAATAAAACTCTGCTCAACAGAATGAAGAATATATTGGATGAGGTCAAGGAAAATTGGATTAATAAACTCCAAAGCGTACTCTAGACATACAGGACAACTCTGAGAAAAGCTACCTATGAGACTCCCTATATGTTGACCTCCGGTACAAAAGTAGTGGTATCAATAGAAATTGGTCTACCAAGTCACCGTGTGCTCAATTTTGATTCACCTAGGAGTGACCTCACGATGAGGTAAGATTTCGACTTAGTGGAAGAGGTTAAAGAGCATTCAACACTTTGATTGGCGAACCACCAATAGAGAATCGCTCGATTTTACAATAAAAGGGTGAAGCCGAGTAATCTTAAAGAGGGAGGCTACATGCTTAAAAATTACTCCAGAGAGGATCCAAGTTGGAACCTAATTGGCATGGTCCATATCAAATTTCTACTGTTGTTCGACCAGGGACTTACATAATTGAAATACTAGAAAGGGAACAGTTCAAGAACCATTGGAATGCAGAACATTTAAGGAATTACTGTCAATAATCTCACGAAATGTAATTTCTTTTTAACTCCTTATAGCTCGCTTTCAGTAATTAATAAAGATCATTAATTCCTAGTGGATATTATTGCTCTTTTATGTTTTTTTCATCGGAGTGGGAAATATGCTAGAAATTCAAAGAAATCTCAAAAATAATAAAAACTACGATAAATAAATAAAAACTTCATGTATGACCCTACGGGATCAAGAACGAGAAGTTCACTAAACTAAATTAAGGAAATCCAATGCAGTCGATCATATGGAAAACAAGGGCCAACCATAACTGGTTAAAATCAAGGACTAATCCTACCACGTTTGGTTGCCACCGGTAACTAACGTTAGCAATTGGTCAAAACGAGGATATTCGTTTACGCGACCAATAGTCTAGATTATTATACATTAGTAGAACCTGAGGCAAGACAATATAGGTTCGTCCAACATTAGTAACTAGTAAGGTAGATTAATCAGGCAATCGCCGACCACATAATCATATGACTAAATTATTAGTAGACCTTTTTTAAACAACTAATAACCAATAAGTTGATGCAACAAAAAGAAGGATATAAGTTCTCATTAATCACGAAGGATTATTAAAGCACAACAAAATAAAAGTATAATAAAATATGAAAGGGGATGCGATTGCTCATTTGATTTATTCTCAACAATAGCCAAAGGAATATCCAAAGCATAGGAGATAACAATAGTACACAGATCACTAAATTTTGTCTGACTGTTGGAACTTGCCCAATTAATTAAATGCAATGGTCGGCAAAGTTCATCATTGTTAACCAATCTCACTAGAATAACATCCTAAGGAATCCATGAAACATCCAGTTTGAAGGGAGTATTATGATGCTCCAAGAAACCAAGATTATGACAATACCACAACTCATTTTCCTGTAGTAACTTCATTACTGCGAGGGCATTGAGCTAACCTCATTTCTAGCCTTCTTTGGGGGCATAGTCAAGTTCCATGCCCATATGTGTAAGGGCTTCATCATAACTATCCATACAGATGATACGAGGTTTCTTATGGAACTGATACGTAAGGTATATAACTTTTTTATTTAACCTTTTGATGGTCCACGACCTATTCTTTATGACTGAGGCTTGGTTAAACAAAGTCTTCATGGTAAGTTCTTCCTCCGCTGAGTGAGGGCCCTAGCAATTTGCTGAGAAGATTTATATTTGCCTTTAGACTTTTTGAGTTGCTCTAACTCTTCCATTAAATAGACATTCTGTTATTCCAAAGAAGAGGCACCTTCATTATGGTCGACAGATGCTGAATCCCCCAATATCAATGCGTAATGAATTTTTTTCTTGCTCAATCAATTTGGCAATATCTCTGGTGCTTTTTAACTTTGAGATGAAGATAAACTCCTTTTTAGAATAAGCCGAAGATAAAGTTAACAACTTCTTATATCAAACCCACTGCTCTTTTGTAAGTCAACAAACCTCTTCTTGTAATCGACCAAAAGACTTGCTACTATTTCTTTATGACTAACTGGAAATTAAGGATCGTTTCCAAAGACAATCGAATGACAGCATACCTCGACGTAGTTAGAGGACTCATGAGAGACTTTGAGCATGTGGAGATTCAACAGTTCCAATGAGGGCAAAACCGTCACGCTGATGCCTTAGCAGCACTAAGCTCAGCAATTGACTCTGACCTAAAAATGATAATACATATTGATTTTCTTGCACAACCTAGTATCGATCATACAGTTGTAGCCGAGCAGGTCCTCCTCACAGATAAAGCCCCAAGTTGGATGGATCCCATCAGCAATTATCCATGGAGCGACATATTGCCAGATGACAAGAGGTCAGCACACCAAATCAAAGTCAAGGTTGCTCATTTCTACCGTTGCCCAGAAGGTAATCTCTATAAGAAGTCATTCACAGACCCTTGCCTCCAGTGCGTTCACCCATAAGATGCGGAACAAGTACTTGGTGAACTTCATGAAGGCATATGTAAGAGTCATGCAGGCTGAAGATCACTGGCCTTTCGAGCAATCAAGGAAGGCTATTGGTGGACTCACATATAGAAAGACGTTGATACATATGTTCGCAAATGTGAAAAGTGCCAAAATCACTCGCCCATGGTTCATAAGCCAGCTAACAACCTAAAATCTCTTACTAGTCCATGGTCTTTCTCGTAATGGGGACTAGACATCATGGGACCACTACCTACTGCTTCTAGAAATCGAGTACCTGCTGGTCACCACTAATTATTTCACTAAATGGGTTAAGGCTGAACCATTGGTGAACATCCGAGACTCTGACATGACCAGGTTCATATGGAGAAACATCATAACTCGCTTTGGGATACCTAAAACCATCATTATCAACAACGGTACACAATTTAAAAGTCGTTTCTTCCAAGCTTTCTGCGATGAGTACAACATTAAGCACCACTTAAGCTCTGTAGCGTATCCCCAAAGTATTGGGCAAGCGGAGGATTCCACAAAACCATGATCGATGTGATGAAAAAATGATTGGAAAATCTAAGGGAGCTTGGGTGGATAAACTCCCTCATGTTTTGTGGGCCTATAGCACGATGCCTAGGAAACCAATTGGAGAAACACCATTTGCCCTCGCTTATGGCACGGAGGTCGTTAACCCTCTAGAAGCAGGCCTCCTTACTATGAGAACCACACTGGTCGACCAAGGCCTTAATGATGAAGCCTTTCGCACTGAGCTCATCCTAGCAGATGAGCGACAAGAGCTAGCTCTGATCAAGTTGGCCTCCTACCAATAATAACTAGACATGCAGTATAACAAAAGGATCAACCTGAGAAAATTTTCAATATGAGACTATATCCTGTGAAAAGTCTTCGACATTGTCGTAAAACCATTAAATGGAAAATTGGGACCAAACTGGGAAGGACTATTCAGAGTGATTAGAGATAATCTTCAAGGAGCATATCATCTGGAAACGCTGGAGGGCAAGGAGATACAAAGATCTTGGAACACAACCAATCTCAAGAAGTTCTACTTTTAGATCTTCTTCTTTATCTTTTTAATTAGTAGAATTTTTAATTTTTTGCACTTTCCATTACTTGATAAGAGAATTTACAGTTGATAAAAGCCAGACTGTCCCATCTATTCTCAAAGTTTACATTGGCTGCTTGACTCGTCTCATCTTATTAATTTATACCTTTTCCAATGATATCTCATATGTTTATACTTTGAATGTTTAACGAACAGGGTTAGTAAGTGAAATACTAACACTTTAAATTATCCTCGTACCCTTATTTTTAATACAAGAGGCCTCATGAGTTGCCCTGGCAACAACAAAAGTCCTACTGGGGATCCTTAGGTAATAAAGCCAACTTTGGTTGGTCGCTAACATTTGTTGGTCGAAAAAACCTTGCTCGGGTGGATAGCCCAATAACCAGGAACATTCTCTTCATCATCTCACTTAGGCCTAAGGAAGTGTGACGACATGACCTAAAAGGTAAAGTGAATGGAATGATACTGCTAAGTCATATTGGACTAGGAGAATGTTCAAACGTATAAAAGGCCTAACACTAATATTTAAACATTATTTAGTTAGCTGCCAAAGACCAAAATGATTCAAACTAAGTATGAGCCTGCCTAAAGCCTACAATTGGTCAATTAATATCATTTTCGTCGATAAAAGTGCTAAGTAACCTATGAATATGTAAAATTAAAATATGCTTAGCCAACACACGCTCAAAACATAAGAAAATTCTTTATTAAGAATACAAGGTTACAACCACAAAACTAAAAATTGATACACAAAAGCCTAAGAGGGGCTAGGGTGTCGAGCAAGATATTTTGCTACAGCTGCCCTTTGACCATCTTCTGGCTTCAGAGTGAATTCTTCGACATCTTCATCGAGATCCTGATCTAAGAGTTGGGGAGGAATAATATCGACCGAAATCCATTCATCATCTTTCGAAAAATGATTATGGCTATAAGCAGGACATTCGACATGATACTTGTACCAAAACTTGGATTCCTTTGGGGTTCTCGCCTCTTTAAGAGCGCTCAACCATCCTCAAGAAAAAGCAATGCTTTCATCCTCCTTAAGTTTTGCTGGGGCATCTGCCCAACCAAAATTATAACCTTCCCCCCATACCCCTCTGGGTCCTACATTAAAAGGATATCTCAGCTTCTTAACATTGTCTTTTATTATTCTTATAGAATATTTTAAGATCTCTATCTCCTTTCACAAAGCATTATTTTTAGACTACAGGACCTCGCCCACTTGGTCAACCTCACTCCTCGCCAGAAGTTAAACCCTCAGGGAATTAACTTCCTCCTAAACGGAGGCCCCTATCTCCTTCATCTCCTGAAGGTAATCCTTTTATTTTGCAATCACTTCAGTCTGATTTTTGTATTGTTAATTCCTAACTCTTAGTGATTTATAGATCCTCATGAAGATTTTGCGAGCTTGTAAGCTGATAACAGGTCCAAGAATTCTTCCCAATTGAGAATTGGGAAAACTGTAGCTATCTAAATCAGCAGACTATAGATAATACATATCAAACCAGAAGCAAGCATTAACATAAACTCAAATAGATGAACACATGAACTAAGGGGTAAACTTCATTATCACATAAAAGGAAAAGAAGTCCATTGGATAGTACTTGAAGTTTATAAAATAATGGTATAGACCAATGAAAACTAAAAATTATACAAGGAAAACGGGAAATCCTAATCTACAAGAGCCATGGTCTTTCACCTGGTCTTCCCCTTGTCGAACACAAACTGGTCCTAGCTAGCACCAACACTCCCACTAAATGTAGTAGGAACGATCTCAGTATTTCCAGCAGTTTGGTCGTCACCCTCTCATTCTTTAGCTTTAATATGAGGGTCAGGACCAGGAGAATGAAGGTCGAAGAGTTTAGAACCTGTAAGAGTTCTAGTAGCCTTCAAAGCCTGGTACCATCCCATCTTAAAGTAGACTTTGTAAGCATAATCCATTTGGCATTAAGCATCCTCATAAGCTTTATAAAAACCTTCATGATAGCTATCGTCCTTAGCTTAAGAGAGGTCACCCTCTAACGTGGCCACCTTGTCTATCAGCTCTTTGTTGGCCTCCACTTACTCAAACTTCTCAGTAATAATCACCTCCTGAGTAGCCCCCAAAGCATCATCAACCTTAGACATATCACTCTTTTAATGCTCCCATTATTGGAGAGCATTGACAAATGCCACCTTCTCATCTTCCAAGGCCACCTTCTCTGCCTCTAGGGCTTTCTTCAGCTCTTCCTCCCTTTTGAAGCTATCAGAATGATTATCCAAAAGGGCAGTGAAATTAAACAGCATTTGTAGAGAAAATAGAATAATAGGGAATCAGAATAAAAATGAGAAATAACAAAGAAAAGAAATAAGTAAAAGAGACTTATCATAACCATACCCTGTGTGGTCTTAAGCGCAAGTTGAGGTAGCCCTCGCCTCAAAGACCTCTCACGATCAGCGGTGAGCACTGAACTCTTTAGCAGGTCTGGAGCCAAAAAAGGGCAGTCGTACACACTAGCCCCCTTAAGACTAGGGACGGTAGGACCACCGGCAGATTGTAAGGTTAACCTCTTAGCCTCTACTCTCTCCCCTCTTCTTCTTCTTCTTCTTCTTCTTCTTCTTCTTCTTCTTATTCTTCTCTCTCTCTCTCTCTCTCTCTCTCTCTCTTTTATTTTCTTTCTCATTCTCTTTATCGGATGGTCCAGTACCACTGCCATTGGGAGAATTTCTCGTAAAAATCTTTAAAGAATAAATCCTGTCGGATATGACTGTATGGTCATCATCGTCATCAGGAAGCCTTAACCTCCTCTTTTTTACTAAAGGAGCGGTGTCTTCTTCTTATTCCTCTTCTCCTTTAACTTTTACTCTTCATTTTCTCTCCTCCTTGCTCTTAACACTGGAACCTGATCGATCGAAGGAGTAATAAATCTGGTGCTTGTGTTCTTGTACTCCAAAAAAAAGGTCGCCGACCTAATATGCTCACCTTCTACTAGTCTCTCCTTTATGCGTTAGGCCTTCGTGAGCTCTTCAGTATTGATCTCACTAATATTAGGCTCCTGGTTCTTGGTACGAGCTACAATAACAAAAAATAGGAATATCAGCCACAAGAGTGAGAAGAATCTACAAGAAGTTAGCATAAGGGAAATAAGAGGAAGTGAACTATTTTGACCTCCCCATAGTCAAGAATGGGAAGGCCATATGGTCTTTCCCCTTCCAAAAATGGAGGGTACTTCCAGTTCCTTGCAATAAACCCACTTTCTTAGTTGTTCTTGTGGGGATCCGGGAGATTTACCATCAGAACTCGTTCAACCCTTCTGGTTTTCAGATACAACAGATCCTCTTTGGTCTTTGAGAACACATAACAGTATCATATCTTAAGAAAATCTAACTTTATCCCATAAAGAGTATTTATCCCATGTACACCATTTACTATCTTCCATATGTTGGGGCACATTGAGTATGAACAATGGCAACCTACCTAAAAAAATCTAAGAAATAAATCATTTGGGGGGAATGTCAAACCCCCTTGAGTTATTAACATGGCTGTGAATCCATTGCCCCCCATCAACCTTATGAATATTACGAGGAAGGGTGGCACAGTCGATAATCACCCAGTTAGGAATGTTATACTTGCGCCTAAATTCTTCTAAAGATTTACCATTTAACACCGCCATAACTGAACATGTAAAAAGAAACCCTAACTATAGTAATTAGTTAATACTGAGAAGAAGAACCAAAGAAGAGGCATAAATTATAACTTACAGGCGGTGATGAAGCTTTGAGAAAGAACATAAATAGAGAAACTTCGAACTTTGAAGCAAGAGAAGAGCTTAAGAATGGATTATGCACAAGAATGACTGAATGGAATGAACAATGCTTGAGTAAGCCTTACCTGATCATCAGAACACTCAAATGATGAGTTTCGATTTTCTAGGATGATTTTAGTGCTACATTTCCCTTCTTAAGACAAGACTGCCCTTGTTGCAAGTCTTATTACTACAATGATGCCATCACGGACTCTCACTACATGATACGGACCTGGAACTTCGACTTAGTTGAAATCTATTGGCTTATAATTATTAGCCCAAAGATTTTAGGGGCAATTGTGGGAGCCCACTTTTTACAAGCCCATGAAAGTATTCGACTAAGATAACTTGATTTATTTGATCCAGCTCAAATTATGGCTTAATTCCTACACGGCCAGTTAAGTTAGAGAAGGATACTCATAGATATGGTCAAATCAAGCGCCAAGAATCTCGGTCGAGATATTCAAGCACCTCATGGCTAACCCACGTACAATAACGGAGTTCCTTAAATAACACAAACTAGATTACAAACATATGTATAAATTGAACTCCCTGACCCTAGGCAAATTGATGAAAAACTGTAATCGTTGAGCGATACTTAATAGAAAACAAGTAACCTCTCTGTGGATGTATTCAAGTTGTCGAACCACATACATCGTTGTTGTGTGTGATTGCATCTACTTTTTACCTTTTATGATTGCTTTCATGAATCTCTTATAATGAATTTTTCTGCACTCACAATGACCAAAGGGCCCTTCACAAATGAAGGTTATAGTGCTAAAGATATTTGGAATCAGTTTATTATGATTATGTGGTCCCATAACTATCCAGGCAAGAGGTGGTTTTGAGTACTTTACCACTTTTATTGATGATTACTCAATGTATGTGCATGTCTACCTTATGCATCATAAGTCTGATGCCTTTAATAAGTTCAAAGCATATAAGGCTAAGGTGGAATGTAGTTATAGTAAATTAATCCAAACTTTACGATCTGATCATGGAGGTGAGTACCTCTTAGGATAGTTTAAAAATCATTTATCAGAGGTTGGCATATTATATCCCAAATGTTTTCACCAGACACTCCATTACAAAATGGTGTTGTAAGAATACTCTTTTAGACATGGTTAGATATGTGATGAGATGTTCAAAAATTTTAAATTTCGTTCCATCACATGTGTTAAGGAGTGAGACATGGAAGTTAGAATCAAGGACATACATATTTTTCCTTACAGGTTACCCAAAAGGAACCAGAGGTGTTTGTTTTATAATACTAAGGACTATGGGTTATTATGAGTAAAAATGCTCGGTTCTTAGAGGAAGATTATATACTAGACCATAAACCTAAGAATAAGTTAATCTTACAAGAGGTAAGAAGGAAAGGCCATGTAATTACTTATGAACCATCCATACAAGATAAAATACAACCTGTTGTTAATAATACACTACCTAATGACAATGGGAGTGATACTAATGTTCAAGATACACATATCACCTATACTGGACCCCATATGTAGCCACTTCGTAGTTGGAAGGTCATACATCAACATCGCAGGCTAGTGTATTTAGGTGAACCCTATAGTGAGATCCTTAGGTAACACGAGTCAGATATCAATACAATGACTATGAGATTTGGCTTAAGGCTATAAATACCAAGATTGATTTAATGAATTCGAATTAGGTTTGATATCCTTTAGACTTTTCAGGTGGGAGAAAATCTATCAGATGCAATTGGATCCACAAGAAAAAAATTGGGGTAAATGGGAGGTGAAAACCTTAAAGGGAAGCCTCATCACAAAAAGGTTTACTCGAAAATAAGATTGATTATGAGGAAACCTTCTCTTATGTATCCATTATCAAGTTTATTTGGATTCTTATATCCATTATGACTCATCTCTACTACGAGATTTGGAAAATGATCATCAAGATTGCATTCTTAAATGGTAGTCTTACCAAGTGCATTTATATGGTGGAGCACGAGGGATTCGTAGCAAGTAGCTATAAAAGTAAGATGTGCGAGATTAAGAGAGTTAGTTATGGACTTAATAAAGCATCAAGGTTTTAGAACATCTAGTTTGATTAATCCATAAATTCTTTTTGTTTTGATAAATGTCTATATGAAACTTGTGTGTGTGTGATTCATGATAGAAATATGGTGGTATTCCTGGTACTTTATGTGGATGATATTGTCCTAATTGGTAACGATGTGGGTGTATTATTCAACATAAGAGTGTTGTTGTCCAGTCAATTAGATGTAAAGGACTTATGAGAATTCGATCACATCCTTGAGATCAAGATTTTGCATGATAAAAAAGTAGGATATTGGGCTTATCCCAAACAACTTATATTGACGATGTACTCATAAAATTTATCTTACAAGATTCAAAGAAATAATTTCTTCCTTTAAGGCTTAGAATCACTCTATCTAAGGATTAGTGTCCTAAGACAACTCATTGGATGGAAATGATGAGGAATGCACCTTATGCTTCAGTTGTGGGCAGACTCGTGTACGCTATGATGTGAACACGACCAAAGATATGATTTGTCATTGGTATGGTCAGAAATTTCCAGTTAACCCTAAGTGATGAGCACTAGAATGTATTAAAAAATATTCTCAAGAACCTTAAAAGGACTTAAAGTTATGAGTTGGTTTATCTTGTGGACAGTCTTGTACCTTTAGGGTACAAAAACTTAACAAGTTATCTAAGAAATTGACCTAACGATATGCGTTTACTATAGGAGGTGGAGATACAATTTGTAAAAGTATCATGAAATCATGCATTATTCTTTTGAATATGGAATTGGAGTGTGTCGTCACTTCAGAGGCAACAATGGAGGTTGTTTAGCTCCGAAACTTCCTAAGTGTTTTGATTGTGGTTCCTTGGTTGCAAATGATGATTAAAATTTATTATGACCTTAAAGGATCAATTGATAACTTAAAAAAACTAAGGATTCATAAGAAGGCTAAGAACACTGCATAGAAATATCACTTAATACGAGAGATTGTGCGAAAATACGACGTCACCGTGACTATGCTTGCATCTCCGAACAACTTTGGTGGGTCCTTTTACAAAGAGCTTATCAGTTAAGGCTTTTGATTTTCATGTAGAGGGAATTAGTGTTATATGAATAGGCACATGGGTTTAAGACTAAGTAGGATATTATTGGGATTTTATTCTCAAAACAATGTATGATATTTACTGATTAATGTAGGCATGCTAAGTTCATCTTAAAATGAGAATTATATTTGTAATAATGCTATATATTTATTCTAAATATATTTTATGAATATCGGTCAATTAAAATTAGTAGGAATTCTGGTGAGTTATGTTCATCTTGATTACGGAAGATCAAAATTTTGGTTTAGTTTAATATAATAGTTGACATCATAGATAGGGAGTTAACATCTTACTAGTAAAATTATGAGTACAATATTAGTAGTTTATCATTAACAACGAGAACCTATTTAATGGTTTATGAACTTTTCTAATAGTTCAAAGAGGATCACACCGGTACATCAGGAATGTATTGAATAGGACCGTGGGTGAGATTTGAGTCTAGGTGCTTACTATATTAGACTTTCACAATCTCCCAACATTTGCAAATAGTGTATAGATTCTTAATCCCCGAGGATTATAAGGATTGGAATGTCCTTATAATTATTGCTTTGATTATTATGGGTCGTTTAAATTTAGTGTGTCTAAATCTCCAAAAGTTGGACAATCATTGAGTGGACACGTTTAAGATCACATTCCATAAGAATTCACATCTCAAGTATATATTGGATTATGATACTCCTTTGATAAACATATAAGTTTTGATTATACTAGTAAACCTGATCAGTGGATTATTTTATAATCTGAAAAGTATCAAATAAATTAAGTTTGAGATCAATGAACAAATAAATTATTTATAAAAATTGATTAGTGGAGAATTGTATTTCATCAAGCGTATATTGTGTGCTTTACACGTGGAATCACATTATGTACCATTTAATTTTGCAAACAATACCTCATTATTCGATTAATTTTGCCATAATTAAGTTGGAGTGGAATTATAATTATTTAATGGAATTAATTACTATTAAACAATAAAGAGATTGTATTACATAAAGTAAATGGGATTTTCATATTCTTCATTTGGAACCCAATTTAATCATTAGTCTCGGATCCATAGTATCGTCCATTACCCAAGTAGTGGGACCAGACTCTCTGGAAACCCTAATTTATAACAACTCATATATTTTACAGTAGGGTTGATCATGTTATAATATTAAGATATACAACTTATCATAACAATTTAAAACATCATTCTTAGCATTTACAAAATCAATAAAATAGTAAGACTAGACATGGATATAATATGAAAACCTCAAACCTAAAATCATAGTACCATTGTCTACTAGATATAAGAGTGTCTCAAAATTAATGTTATATGAAACTCATCCAATAACCCAAATGATAAAGTCTAAGTCCGAACCTAGCATATAAATGAAAATAATAATACATTCCATCAGCACTATTTGAATACAAGCCAATTAATCCCAAAGTATCAAACTCACACGAGTGAATATAAAGATATCCATCAAAGGAGATAACCTACATCATAAACTCCTATAAAGTAGACTGGAAGAGAGAGAAGATCGGGTTCGTGCTATCTGCGGATGAATCTACTCGTGAGGTTCAACCCTAACACCTGAAATTTTTTCATGAATGTAAATGGGTTAAAAACCCACTAAATTACCAAATTAACGCAATTAAAAGGGAATAATATATACAAGTGATAAGTCCACAGTTATTTAACCTACTACAATAACCAACCGTATCTATGAGTCCTCACAATAAGTATTGATTAAAATAATTTATCTATCTATTAATTGATTAATTCATGACCGACATGCTCCCTTTCTCTACAACCAAAGAGCATGTTGTACACACACATAAAAACCATCACATAAAAATCGAACACCATCATTCTCTAGCGTGGTCAAAATTATAAACAAACAGTGTAACGCACAAATAAATCCCATGACACAACCAAACACCACCATTCTCTACCACGGTCAGAACAAACAATCAATGTGTTGCACAAATAAAGTATCATCATGAAAATCAGACACCACCTCATGATAGCGTGCTCGGGACAAATGACATCGGCATATTCATTTCCCCATTTCAATTAATCGATACCATCATTATCTAATTTCCTTTCTACCTTACAACTAATTATATCATATTATCGTCTTATTTTATGAACCCCACCCTTCATACCATACCATATTAAACTAGTCTCTAGTTCACTTGTTACGTTATTTCGTTAATTTCTAAGGGATTTCTCGAACTATGTAAGGGGATATACCTAGTATGGTACTAATTAACTATTTAGACTTATTATTAAAATATATAGGTTAATTAAAGGATTCCTAAAGCCACCACTCATACCCGTTTCTAGACTCCATGCGTGGGACTTAATATAAATGAAATCCAATCAAGGACCCCCCTGATACACTTTTGTCTAGATAGGGTATTCGTTAGGACAATAGAATTTGTTATAGAATTATTAAGGCAAATTTACTAAGGCTTAACGAGTCAATACACAACTTCCAAATAAACAACAACAACTCCCTATAAATGAAACAAGGCTTCTGACTCACTCGCAATCCAGCTGCGGTCGTAGCGATATACTGCAACAACGGTGGTCAATCATGCAGTTGAAAGCGTTGGTTAAGTATGATGGCTTATTTCATTTTAGAAATTCCCACATTTTTAAATTCTTAAAACCCTAAACTTATTCTCCAAGTAATGCACAAAATATTGACACACACTTGAGGTTTTCCCCAAATCTCCCATATGTCTAATTTAATTTACATAAATCACTACTTAAACCCCCAAACATTTTAAATATTTAAAAAAGCTTGCAAAACTTTAACAACTTACCAATTAAATTCTAAAATTCCATTTTAGTTCATTTTAACTTTTTATTCATATAATTATTCTCCCAGTTAAATTTAAATTAACAAAATGAAATTATAATTAATTAAAATTTCCATTAATTAGTCCAATTATTAATTATTTATTTAATTATTAATTCCCTTAAAATACGGGGTATTATATAATTGGTCCAATTCAACACACACACACACACACACACACATATATATATATATGTCCAGGGAACGGGTTTAAGATACATAATCACATCTAAAGGTTAGAGAGAGTGAGCAAAATACTATTAACGTTTTGTGAAGAAGTGAGGAGAGGTAAAGTAATTTCTCTTATGAATCATCAAGTTTTCAACTCCAGAAGTGCCCACGTGCAAGTTTTACTTTGGGGGATCATATACTGGAAAGATCCAAGACTTACGTGAAATTATAGAAAGGATTTGGAGGTAGAAAAAAATAATCTCTTAATCTTCTTCATCAAACATTTCCCATCATTCGGATCACTTACACAACCTATAAAGGTATTGTGATTCGAACGTTAGGTCTATTCCCTAGACCTAGTTATTATTCGTACTTCTAATGCATGATCAATCAAAGTTCTTAGGGTAATAAAGTTTTTTATAGTATCAATCCCCAACATGCCTAAAGGTTAATATTAATTAATTACTTATCATTTTTATTTGAACCAACTTTAATTTTACTAATTAAATTAATTATTCCAAATTTCATTCAAGTTATTATCGATGAAAATAATAAATATGTAACACTCCGTATTTTTAATGATTTTTATATTAGGATTAATTAAATTAAAATGGATATTAATAGGAAATTAATCCAGAATTAAAATAAATATTAATTAACGAGACAATGGTTAATATGTATTTGTATGAATTATATTTAGTATTACTTCATGAACGAGTAAAAAATTAGTAAGAATGCAATATGATTGTCGTGAGTGAGAAATACGACAGTTATGGTAATTTAGTCGGGACGCGCGTGTTAGTCGCATCGGGACTTAAATTTATGAAATAAAATTTGATTTATTTATGGTTCATCCAAATAGTCATTTCGAGTATGTAAGCGTGCCCATAAGGATCAAGATAGTTAGAAAATTGTACTTGTGGGGTTTGCATTGGGTCCCGGGGAATTTTTAGGCCAAACCGGCACCTCAGAAAGGTATTTTGTTCTTTTGGTTTTTAGAGTAAAAGGACCAACGAATTTAATAGGGTTATATCAGCATATGGGTTGAGGGTGCTAGGGTTAGCAGCTAGAAAAACAAATAATAGGCCATTAGAGGAGGAAGGTGAAGGTTTCCAAGGCTCCCCACCACTTTTGCACCACCACCGGAGTTTAGATCAGAAGGAGAGGATGACAAATCCACCATTTTCTGCACAAATGAGACCTACAAATTTCAACAAGTGTTTATCTTGCAAAATTTGAGTATATAGACTATCCATATTAGTATGGGATTGAATATTTTCATGAATAAATGATTATTGGTGTTAGATTGGAGATTTAGTTCATGTTCTTGGCTAGAAATCATGATAGATATAATTCACTCATGTATGTATCACGAATCTAATAATTTAGTAACATGAGAATGAGGAGAAATCTGGAATTGCTTATGTTCTTGAACAAAGAAAGAATAATTTAGGATTTTGGTATTAAAAGGTAGGATTGATCCAGTTTAAATGATTCTCTTTGATGATTTAATGATTTGGTTACGTTAGAAATCGTTTATATATGCTATTATAGGGTCTGGTATACTTGGTTGTGAGTTTGGGACTGTATAATGAAGGTTTAGAGTGTTAAAAATGGTGGAAATTATAGCAGTTAAATGAAGGAGACGACCTGTATCATTTCGAATCAATTCGGCTCAGAAAGCGAATCAATTCGGTCAGCCAATCGATTCGGCCTCTTCACCGAATCGATTCGGCTGCCCAAATTTAAGCAATTTGTTATTTTATGCCCCAAGTCCACAACTAAATTACGTGGAGATTTTTGGGGTGTTATTAAACATTAATGAGGGGGATAGTAATTTCAGTAAGCATACGGTTGGGTTGAGGTTTCTCCAATTGAGGAGAATTATGACTAGGAATTATTGGGCATATTTTGATATTTCCTGAATTCATGAGAATTAGAACGTGTCACGGAGAGCATGAGTGAACCTAAGACCAAACCAGTAGTAGAGAGATGTTTTAACTACTGAAATAATTGTTAGGGGTAATTAGGACCCTTATAGTAGTGGAAAATACTCGGGAATATGCGAAGAGAAGTATAATGGTAAATTGATAATAAGCAGGATATATATTCGAGAGTTATATACTCCGCACGGGATATATTATAGGTTGCATGTATACATATACTGATGATATATTTATATATAGGTTGTGTGAATAACTATTATGTGACTTCTTATGTGTGTGAACATACCTACACTACATGCTATCACAGAAGGTTCCGCATCATGGACAGTTTTATCCTGATGAGTCCATTGGGGGGATTTTTGACTTTTGCCTCAGAACATAGAATTTAGGATTGAGTACTACTTGTGTGTATGATAGTGTGACCAGTCATTTGGGCGCGTTAGGCGTGTGTGTAGCCCAAAGGCTTAGAACTATGTTCGCCTCTAAATTATATGAATCATAAATTTATGGTTCGAGAGTGATTCCAAACTGGAGGTCCTTTACTTAGTACGTAATGTACCAGGACTCGATAGCAGAGTATACATGCATTGCCGGTCTCCAACCAGTGATGCCATATTCGTATATAATACAAGAGGGGTGTATACATATATACGTGTGATTTATTCTACTATGTGTGCATTAGTAAATAAGATAGATTGTGATATCTAAAGTAAACTAAGTGTGTAAAAACTTAATACTTACTTGGGGATTTTTACTGGAAAAAGGGGTTTGGACGTTTGGTAACATATTGTATGCACAATACGGGTGGGCACAATGAGCTAATAGGCAGGGAGAGACTTAGTTCAAACTAGTTAGGCGGGGTATCATAACTAGTTTGGTTTAGGAGAATACATTAGGCGTGCACAATAGTTTAGAGGTGAGTATCTCAAGAGAGGGCCCCTGAAGTTAACATTTATACCATATCTGCTCTTACTACATTTTAAATACTTTAATTTTTTTTCAAATGTTCTTAGGCTCTGTTTCATTTTAAATTCATTTTTGGAAAAACCTTTTAGGTTCCCAGCCACAGGGACGCCAAGCTTAGGAGTCCATTATTATTTGATGTGTTGCAGCTGTTGTGGACGTTGCAGGACCTCGATAGTATATGCTCCCACTTTTATTAGTTCATTTTCATCATTTAGTTATCTCAGTCGAGCATGTTACCCATCTTTAGTTAGTGGTTATTTCAGAGTAACGACATTTCCTTTTTATTTTCAGTTGTTGAATTTGGTTTTTATTATGGATTATTGTATGTGGACTTCAATCTGGAGTGTTTACTCCCGTCACATTTATTTATTGAATTGCTTTATCATTTATTACGTTGTTTACTAGAATGGTGAATGTGGTTTAGTAGTTTAAATTATTGCATGTTTATAAAAAGATTAAAATTTGGACACAGGGCCATTAGTGTATTAGTAACATAATTATGTTTCGATAGTGATGCTAAGAATGAAACCATTAATGATTCTTGTTTAATTTAATAATGGTATGATCACCCAGGATTAGAATAGGTAGTGTGTCAAAATAAAAGGGATATTTTATATCCACCCCTTAGTTGTATCTAACACCCTCTAACTATTTGGGATAATGATATATTAAAGGGACGAGATAGTCTAATATAAGCACCCCTGAGTGAAAACTTCTTAAACTTTATGTAATTATCTAAAATTCCCACACAGAAGTGTAACACCCCGCCCGCCCGGGGAGAGCGAACGGAGCGCTAATGCGATAAAACTAAACCAAATCCATAATATAACAAGGTATAGAGCATCTAAATAAACCCATAATAATATAAATCCACTAATCTCAATCTCTTCAATTACAACAAGTCTCTCGAATTACATACAATAACTAACTCAAAAATAAAATACAAATATCCAATGCTCTATACATCAATATAATACAAATCTTTCCCAAACAATCCTCTCTAAAATCAATCTCCATAGCTCCCCAAAATCCGCGCTAACCTGCCACTAAAAGAAAATATGGGGAAGTACACAATACGACAGGAAAGATGCTCAATAAATATATTTTAGCAATGAATAAAACGTAACAACACGAGTACGAATATTCAAATCAAAATGCAAATCTCAAAGCATTTATCAATATAATTTCTCAACAACACATCAATGGGTAATCAGGCCTCACCCCATTCGCATATGCTTTATCAAGCCATAGCCCGGGAATAGGTATTTTGGCGGGTACTCAACATCCGTGCCATATTAAAATCTTATGATAACGTGCTCATCAACAATATAATGATACCACATGAATCAAAATAATTTCAACAATTATTTTCCAGATTTCAATGAATTTATCAATTCAAATATGGGTTCAATTAGATAAGAATTCAAAGAGAATGACACACGCGAGATTTAAAGAGCATATTGTGTAAAACCCCATACCTCAAACCATGATGAGAAACCAATGATCACATCCTCAAGATCAACACAAAAGATCTACAAAAGCTTCTCCAAGAAAATATCCCCAAGAACACCTCTAATCTAAGGTTGGAACTCATAAATCTCAAAGGCCAACGTGTATATAAAAAGAAGAGGAATATGAAATATATTTGCTGCCAAAATTTGTGCCAAAAGTAGATTAAAAGCGTTGTCCACGACTTCCTTTTATAATGCAAAGAAATGAAGAGTTGAAATCCAAAAGACTCCTTTAAATAAGGCAAAGAAATGAAGAGTTGGAAGTCAAAACAACTCCAAGAGTTAAAAACATTTAAAAATCATTTTAAAATCCGTTTTAACTCCGATTTCGAAACTGTTTGAAATTCTCGCCTTTAAAAATAATAAACAACATATTTGAGCAATAAATATAATTTTATCTAAAACTTTATTTTCCTCCATTTTGCAGAAATTAATTAAAGTAGCCCAAAATTACGCGGGTTATTACAAGAAGATAATTGTATTTCAATGTTGGTTGGAACTGGTAACACTCATTTAGAAAACTTATCCTAATTCTCAATCAATCCGTTATATCCATGGCTTGTATCGGTGAGCTAAAGCCATATATCTTGGTTACTGCTACTGGACCGAAGTTTTCGTACCCCAATTCTCAACATAAATTGGTATTATTAAGTTATATTACCTTACAACATAAGCCATTTATATATGTGTGTATATATGTATATATATATATATACACACACACACACACACTATGAAATTTTAAAATTTGTATAACTCAATTCATTACCATTTTAAATGAAATTATAGGAATCAACGTCACAAAAAATTAGTCATCCTCATGTGGATTCCTTATTACTATTAAAATCATAACAATGCAATATCTCTAGCGGTGATGATGGTAATTGTGTTGGTGACACTGGTAATGGTGTTGGTGACACTCATAAGGTTAATAAACAAGCTAAAGAAGAATGTGATATATTCAGACGAGGTTGTATATCTTTCTTTCTCACTAGTAAGGTAATAAAATTATATGTGAATCAGGTTGACAGTTAGTAATGTGTATGTGCTCGTATCTATAGGTTTTTGGTTCACGAGATGAATTAATAACATGGTGAAAATCTGTTGGTAAAACATGTGTTGTTGTTGTGTGCACTAAACGATCAAATAATTCAAAATACAGTCGACATGGACGAGTAATATATTTTTGTGAGAGGGGCGGTGAGTACAAAAAAAAAAGCAAGAATATAAATTTTAATAAGGCAAGAAACAATACTGAGAATAAGACAAGGAGGTCGGGAACAAAAAGGTGTGGGTGTCCATTTTTAGTTAAAGGATTTAAAATGTGGAATAATGGCAACTGGAAAGTGCAAGTTATATGTGGTATGCACAATCATTCACTTGCTAAATATATCAAATTTTAAGGTCATTCATATGTTGGAAGACCTTCCATTAGTGAGGAAAAAGTATTGTATGATATGTGCATTTGTGGGGTTAAACCAAGAGATATTCTTCGTATGCTAAAAAGAAGGGATCGGGTAATGCTTCAACTATTGAAATAATATATAATTTAAAAGTGAATCATAGAATTCTTGAGAATCAAGGGAGAACATAAATGCAATAAATGAAGCACATTCTAGATACAAAAAATACGTTGAATTTCATAGAAGATATTTTGACACAGACGAGGTGTTAGATATATTTTTTGTACATCGATATTCCACGATCCTTCTAAATGCTTCCCGAAAGTGTTGCTAATGAATTGTACCTCCAAGACCAATATACATGAAATGACCTTAATATAGATAGTCAAAGTTAAATCAACCAACAAAACTTTTATTGTGGCTTATGCATACATTAAAGCAGAGAAGAAAAATAATTTTACATAGGCATTACAATGTTTGAAGAATATTCTCCGCCCATTAATAGGTGTTTTAGTAATTGTGTTTGACAAAGTTTTAGCATTAATAAATGTGATATATGTAACATTTCCAGACACCGTATACTTATTGTGTGCATGGAATATTTCTATGGACATTAAAACATGTGGCAAGAGCTTGTTTAAAACAACCGAAGAGTGGTTACGAGATGTCCATCTAGTTCTTAAGGAAGACACCGAAGATTCATTTTATACTGCACTGAATAATTTTAAAATTAGACATGAATAGTTTGGTAACCTTATAAAATATATTGATGATACATGGTTGGCAGTTTATAAAGAAAGGTTTGCGACACCCTCGATAAATAATATAATGCATTCTGAAAATGTTATGGCAAATAGAATGGAATGACAACATGCTTCGTTGAAGAGGTATTTAGGTAGATCCCGTGGTTACCTCATAAATAATTTGAGAATGATATAAAACCTCATAACGTCTCAACATGTAACCGTTAATGCTTCATTCAATAAATCTTTGAATTCGAATAAGCACGCTCACTGGATTGCTAAATTTAATTAGTTGAGAGTGTTCATTTCTTACGCTTCATTGGAGATAATCTTCGAAGAAAGAGAGCGGGGTAATGATGTGTCCAGATGTAGATTCTATTGATTACATATTGATTCGTCAATAATTATATCAACAGTCGTGACTTTTTGCAAATCTTTGGCAACAAAAAAATACACTAATGAACTTTCAAGGCTTCTGATGACTTATATAACCGATAGCTAAGTTATAGCAATTTTTATTCGGAAAAAAACAACATATATCATCCATAATTTTTTAGTGCTAGATGAACTATGTAAGGCAGTAATCTAAAGGTTTTATGTTTTGTTTTTAGTAAAAAAAATTGAATAGAAACTGAACATGTATTAGGTCCCTATCTCGTATTGGAGAATCATCCACCTAGATAATATTTGTATTTGTTATGACTCTAGTGCAATTGTCCATAATGAATTATCGACACATTAAAACTAAAAAAATTACCACTTACATATTTTTATTATATTTTGTTATTGATTGGTTTGTAACCCAGCTTACACCACTTAGCACCACCTTCAGATAATCATTTTACAAAGGGCAGACCAAGTGAAAACAAGAAGAAAGTATCATCGAAGGCATATTATAGTACCAAACTCTCTCGCTAACGGGATTTGAATTTGCAAAGACACTAGAGGATCAACAAAGCCAACAATCAGTTACAAAGTCTAAGGCCGTGATAAAATAACAAAGTAATAAAAAAAAAACATATGGTCCTAACATGACTAAGAAAGAATACAGTGCATCACTATTAGAGGAGTTCGATCCAAAAATTGAGAAATATATTATTCGTGTTTTTTTGGACGTGGAACCAGACGGGCAATGCAGGCACATGTGTTGTGCTAAGTTATTGCATATGAGTATAGATGAGGGATGGATGACCGTGCATCAAACGTTATTGGGCGAACTACGGAGCATGAGGAATTGCAGTTGCCAATGTTGGGCAATGATCAAGCTTAAAAAGATGTTTATGCAGCATTAGAAGTTTGTGACACAAAGTGTGTGCGCCATCAATATTGGATGCAGTTTTCAGCTATGGGTTGCTTATTTGCCACTGCATTCAACTATATCCTTTGTGTGTATTCTCCCAAATAAAATATCATATACTTGCCACTACGGATTGGATCAACCACTGATGTTGTAACTAATGTCCCAATAATATTATATGATAACAATTATTTCATGTAAATAAGTCCCAAGCAAGGAGCTCATGTGATGCACATTATTCCAAGATGGGAATATCATCTTTACCCACATTCTCAACGATGGGAAGATTCAGTGACTGATCTCATTACTAAGTGGAACAAACTAATAGTTTGCCCATCATTAGAGTTTCCTTCAATTCAAATGAAGATTGGAAAATATACGTATCTTATTTTTGTAATACATCTCAATTGTTAAAGTTACTTTAATATTTATTATCAAATAATTATGTTACTTTCTACATATTCTTAACAGAGGAAGTGAGATTTAAACATATATTGTGTGATTAACTTACACAACACCAGCTACATATTAAAAGGTATGTAAAATACACAACCATTGAATTATTTTTTAACTAAAACTCCTACATATAACTAAAAAATGTAACCGTTTTTTTTAGGAAAGCAAGCATGAAGGTTATATCAACAATGTATTTTGGAGGATTTTATTAGTAGACAGTTATTTAGTTGTTTCAAATATTTCTTTACTAGTGCATAAACATTATTTTTTGAATGCTAGCACTTTATTTTTAAGAATTTGATGGTCACATATTTTATCATTATGTAATTATTATTTTGTAGAATGTAAATTACAAGTATATTTTATTATTATTATTTTAAACTTATTTTTTGTGTGTTGTACGTGTGTTGCATGGTGGAAAACGAAACCATAAAAGGAAGAGCAAAGAAAAATTTACTAAGAAATGACAAAAATAAAAAGAAACCAAGAGGAAGCGAAAAAAAAATGTAAAAATAAATAAAGAAAGAAAGTTTGTTGAAAAGGTGGAAAATATCTAAGATGAAGTAAATATATAAAAACAAAAGAGAAAAAAAATATTTTGAGTGTTTACATGTATGTTTAATATTTTTTTTTTCAAATTACACCACCCCAAGGGGTGGAATGGGTAAATATGAAGTCAACCCAACGATAGAGGTATATTAAAATTGGGGTGTTTAGATAAAATTAAGGAGCTTAAATAAAACCTCCCTAAATAAATAAATCAAAAAACAACATACAAGGATATTAGAGTGGAAACCTCACGAGAAAAAAATATTATCGCCCTAACCCATAATTGAGTCCACTAATATCAAATCACGTTTACACGACTTAATAAGGACACATACACGTCTTACAAACTCCCTTCCATTCCACTCCTCTTCCTCTACCTGTACTAGAGAGTGTTGCCTTAGTCTAAGAAAAAGCTGCACAACCACCAAGGTCTCGGCATCCATCGATCTCGATTAAAGACAATCTTCCCACTCATAGTCCAATGTGATAATCCCTAACTCGTTTTCTCATCCAATTATTACCATGAAAGCATGAAATATGACAAGATATCACACTCTCAAATGACTATTTTAAAACCGAAAAATGGTTTTTAAAAAATTTAGGTTTCGATCTTTAAAAGGTGCATTTACAAAGTTAACTATACTTCGCAGTAGAAGAACTTAACTTAAATATTCTTCCCAAGAACACAACTCTTTTTCAAACCAAGAATCCCTCATTTGAAAGAGGTCCCTTTTGATCGGGGTCCTCTCGAATGAAGATTTTATCTTACGAAGGTACTTGGATGAAAATTAGGGTCCTTGTTTGAAACCTGCTTCTCTCGAGATCTCTCGTTTGAAGAAATTTATCTTACGAGGTCTGCTGTTTTTAAAAATGACTTCAATGAAAAATCCTTTCGATCGAGGGAATCTCATTTGAATGAGATCCTCATTTTTTAAGATCCTTATAAAATAAAAATTATCTTAAAACCTTTCTATCACTTTTTAAAATCAAGTTTTATCCTGTTTATTCCTACTTATAATATAAATAAAAGGAATTACAAAACCAAAAAAACCTTACCAAACATCAAATTATCTTTCGTTTAAAAGGTTTGATCTGGTCCTGTAATATTTTTCGCGGTGCTTTATTTCTTTATCTTCACTTTATGTAAGTTTTACAACCCAAATGACAAATGTGTTTATTCTCGAATAAAGCCAATACATATTAAACTGATGGAGTGTAAAACATATCCTAAATGCTTTTGAAATGAGGGTTTGGTCAGTCGAATGGACAAATTTATCTCCCTAAAAGAAGAATATCAATGCTCTCTAGCCGACTGATCCCATTAATCACATAACTGGGAGGAAATGTGTCACATTATAAGTGCATTTTATGTGTCCTTTAATCACCTAGATGAGCTGGTCCTTTTTTTAGACTCAGCTATAAATATTCATGAACTTATGGATGTTGGTATTCGCCTCAACCTGGATTTCGGGGTTACTAGTGGGTCAACCGGGTTCGATTGCACTAGGTATGAAGTGATGTGAAACAACTTTAAAAAGGTTTCAAGCCAATTTTAATTGATTATAACTACCAATTAGACATACAATTCTATTTTTAATTCATTTAGACATAATATTAACAAGTGAGGAACCCGTTAGGTAATATCCCGGGGTTCAAGGAATTAGAGATACTAGCGTAATAGTTAGGAAAAGACACTCGTAACACACTCTAAAAAGACAAAATATCAACTAACTTGTCATAACATAAGGAATGGCGTGAACCAATACCCAGTAGGGTTTCCCAATAAAATTGCAATATAGAATTGAACATCTAAAAGAACGAGTGCGATACTATATACAGTATAATTATTAACCAATTTTACATGAGACTACTATATAACATATGCATTAGTTATGTTTTACTTCAAAACCTCATATTTAGTTATTTAAGTACCATTAACCTTTGTCATTTCAAAGCTATAGTTTTATTCCACAAATAGTCATTTAATCCATTAATTTACTTGGTTAATTTTAGAAAAAAATCATATTTTTGGATTGTCTTTATATTACCTAGTTTCCTTTCAGAAATATCAATTTATACTTTAAATTAATACACACCTGGTATTTGAAAATAATTATCCATACATATATATATAGAGAGTCTGGGATTGTGCCCTGCCATGGGGTCACATATCCTATTATCAATCTTTTATATCAAATTATCCACCCCCACCCCCGGTGTAAAATATGGGATTTTTCCCCGTCATTGAGTCGTTCAAACACCGAGTTGTTATCTTTTTATTCTTTTAGAGACAAATCAAATTATCCACACATAATTGTATCAAGTCTATGGCTAGGCCTTTTCGCGGGGTTACTCACACAGTAGTCGTCATCTTTTTATCCCTTTAATTTACAAGCTGAAAAGAGTGCGCGTGCGTTCAAATAGAGATATTATTTAATTAAACTCAGTTTTTATCAATTAAATCCTAAACATGCAACTATATGTGATTGAACAAGATGATAACTCATGCAAGAACATTCAAACACACACATGTGAGGAAAAATCCCCCAAAGGGGCAAAACCATTTATTTTCATTATAATATTGTAACATACAATTTCTCGGATTATAATGAAAATACAGTGACACAGAATTACCCGCTGGCATCGGATCTGTAGTCGGCGGCTGGAAGTTTCCCTTTCCAGGAGGGAAACAATGAAGAAGAAGAACGGTCTTCTCCACAAGGGTATGAACAGACACACAGATGTGTTCTTCGGTTGCACACGGATTCATAAAGGTTTGGAAAGTTGTGTGAATCGAAACTTGAGTCTTGGGACTCACAAAGATGAAGACTTCGAGTATTTAGGAATCTGAAAATCGTCTATATAAGTCTTGGAAAATAAATCCCCGAAGTTGGTTTATAAAAGAAAAACTGGCCCTAAAAAATTTGAACACAATCTGCACGATTTTATCCCAGGCGGATCGGTCCGCTTCTGGTTCGGACCGGTCCGAGGTCGGATCGGTTCGTTTTTGAAAAGGGCTTCTTCGGTTCGCAATCGGTCCGGGGTCTACTGGATTGAAGCATAAGCGGATCGGTCCGGCTTGAGGTGAATCGGTCTGTTGGCGGATCAGTTCTTTTTCCAAACTGGGGGATCGGTCCGATGCGGACCGGTTCCTTTTTAAAAACAGGCGGACCGGTCCGGCTGACCAGAAAACTGATTCCTTGAATTCTTTAATATTCGGATCCGTTGATGACGATGTGATCTTGAATTTCTTCAACGATGGAACGGCTTATGACATACATAGAAACAATGGACAAAATGTCCTTACACAAGCACTAAGTTTCTTATTTTAATTCTTATTCCGAGTTTACCAATTCTATTTTCATAATTATCCACGACTCAATACTATGCTATTTAAAATCGAAATATTAATTCTGCAATAATTTATTAATCAATTATCATTTTTTTTGGAGTTCACCAAATCCTATATACGTTAGCGAGCTCACACCGTCCACCATAAATGTCCCGGTCAATTTCTCTACTAACCATATATTTTGGGTTTTAATATTAACTAAAGCCCAGCCCAAGGTCACTTGGCCCTCCTTAAATTTATTTTTGGTAACTCTTTTGTGAAAGTTATTTCACTTTCATTAAGTTCATTCATTTGAAGTCCAACCTCTAATTTTATAAAAAATATTCGGCCTACCTTCATATTAATTTCTTGTAAAAATTTCCATTTGTATTACATTTTTAATTAAAAAGGATCAATACCATAACTTTTTATATGAGGGGCCAAACCACACAAATACTCCACATAAGATTTATATTTTACACGCCTGTTATGTATTCAAACACGCACTTTAAGTTTTGACCCTTTTTGATGTCAAAACTATTAAACACAACACTTAAGATCTACTTCATAATTTCTAAACTGGTGGGGTTGCTTTATAATTTTTTACAAGAGTCAAATTCTAGTTATTTTTAAATATTAGTGACTAAATTCCAAAATTATAAATTAAAAACAATTTTTAATTTTTTTATAGTCTATGGGTTGTTTTGCAAAAGTTTAGAGGATGTTTTGCAAATATTGAAAGTTCAAGAGGTATTTTTCAAACATTTAAAGTTCAGGAGTTGATTGTAACATACCCTCAAGATACATTTCTTGGTTCAAAATAACCTATTTTTGACAAGTTTAGGGTTTAATCCATAATTCATTAAGGTTTGAGGTTAAAACCCTCTTTTAAAAATATTCATGGGTGAAAACACAATTTATAACAACCATGTCCCCCAAATAATAATTTTTCAAAGGTCAAGGGTTTTATATAATATTTTCATAATATTATTTTTAGTTGTAACCCCTAAACTATATTTTTATTTTTCACATAAATTAATATCCCAATAACCAAATGCACAACAGTAGCTAACATTCATAAATACATATTTTATTCTTGACTATGTTTAAATTCGAAAATTACTCAACACCCCTGTCTATGGGAGACCAAAACATAAAGAAATTACTTGGTAGAGAGGGTAACCCCCACCTCCAAAGGTATCCTCGAGGTGCTACTAAGCTTCTTAGCTTGAAGATGCACTCAAATAGTTATTTCCATTACAATTATAATCCAAAACTACATTGGAGACCCCTTATAAATACCCTCAAACTAACTCATTTAGGTTTATTTCCTCTGAAAATACTATTCCAGCAGAAGGACATGGGAGAGAAATGCATTTTCTCTCCAACTCATGGTCAGATGTTCTCTATTATAAGTATACTTGCTCTTATATAAAGAAAGAAAATCCAATACACGGGGGAGGGGGTCTTAGGACACATTTCAACAATTCAATGGTTCAATCAGAAAGTGTACGCCCCAACTGGTACCATGGAGCCTAATGTTGCGATCACAGTCATTTCACCCATAATAGGGAACCTCAATCCACAATCACAACCGAGTCCACCTCCTTCGCGTCTCTCTCTTTCTGTTGCCTTTGAATATAAATAATTATAACAAATTTTATTACTCCACATATGTCTATCTTCATTTTCTCACCCAACCCACTTAACCCAGCTTAAGTGTCCCAATACAAGTTACACCAATAACATATTTAATCTCTTAATTATTCAAACTCATTGAATTAATCACTAAAATTCTTCGAATAATTTACCACTGCATGTAAAAATCATAAAATGTACATAACTTCATGAAATTAAATTCCCATAAAATTAATTAAAACTTGGGTCATTACATTCTTCCCTCCTTAGAAATTTTGGTCCTCTAAATTTTTCATCAACAACCATTAGTTACTCTACTAATTACGATTAGGGACCTCATAATTTGAGTCGTACTATTTGATTTTCCATCCCTAAGGGTTTAGGGACTCCCTGCTAATATATGCACATATAATGATATCCGCAAAATCATAAAAAATCTAGGACCTTTCATCTCCGAAGTATTAGTTTTATATCATCACCTCATCATATATAATTATGAATATGCATTTATTCTCCTTCTCTTTTACTCTGAGTATAATACATAAGTCTCCTCTAGTTCCACACTTAGGGAATGAAAACAACTCGTATAATCAGTTGACACACATATAGTCCAACACCTAGAGATCATAATTCAATTAGTATAAGTAGGGATAACTAACAATACATTTACACACACACCAAATCTAATCCCATTCTTAGGATATACTCTATTGGTCAACGCATGGTTCTCTAAGTTTCCACTCTTAAGGCATTTTCACAACTCAGTATCTTGTTTACTCCAAACTAATTATGTTACCCTAAGACTATAAAATCCTATAAGTCTCTGACCAATTCACTAACCTTACCCTAAGTTTCATGACTTACACTCCACAAAAACAGGCGACATCCATAACTATGTAAGCACATGGTAGCACATAGCGATGTCATATGCGGCGGTTCCTTGCATCAAGAGGTCGAAAAATGTCGGAGTAGAATCCATCAATTATGATTTCATTTTTGAATCACAACCTTTTAAATTCTCCAAATGAGACAGATGAGTCAAAGAATTTATATAATTATAAATTTTTCCTTTCGCGGTGCTCTAACTCTCGAGGTCTAGTAAGATAAACCTACCGAACCACATACAATATACTACTACGTTTAAATCAAGTAATAAATCACATGCAATGTAAACTAAAATTAGCCATGCGACCAAGTCACACTAGGGTGCTTATAAAATCTTACGCAATTATTTCTATAATAAAGGCCTCAGTCACCGCAATGGATCAACAATTCTCGATATACCTCTCATCTAACACAAATCTAATATTATCATTATAGTGAGAGAATAACCAAATAATAACCCTAACTATGGGAAATAAACAAAATGAAACTAGAATGCAATGAAGAGTTTTGAATATTTCTTCCCCAATCTCGAGGAACCAAATGTGGATTGATAATGGAACCTAGTATTACTCACTACTAGACCACATAGGTTTAACATTGTTAAACTTCAACTGAGATAACCTACCTGTAGGAGGGTAGTGGTACTGAGGTCTATGAATAATTAGAAAGGGTGAGGTGTAACTGCACTTATGTAAAACATTTCTAAGATAATAATATCCAAGAGTTTTTAAATAGACAAAAATGAACTTTTCTCTATGATGACATTGATTCCGTGTTACAGAGCAGTAGTAATAATTGGATACAAAACTTTAATAATGAAAACATCTTAAAAATAAATAGGTAAAGAATAGGGATCTCTTGAGAAAGATGATTCTTTGAGAGAGGAGAAGTAAGCACTTTAATAAATGATATAGAGTAAGGACAAAATAAATTTCACTTATTGTGGAATTTCGTAAAGCATAACATTGCTTATTATGTCATTGTCAATTATTGAGCACCTAGTGCTCTATTAATAGGAAAACTTTAAGGTGTACGTATCACTCTCGTGCCCAAAAATATTCTTTATGATAGATATTTGGGTATAATTTCCCCATTATCATTGTCAATCACGATTTATGTCATAATGGTGTGACTCCCGGTGTAGTAATGGATAAAAAAGTGATCTTGTTGTCCAACAGGCCAAAAAGTGACATTTTATATTTTAGTAGAAATACTTGGTGCTCAAGTTTTTAAATCTTACGAGTGACCCTAAGGGTCACTCGCCACTTGTGACTAGAAAAGTTGTATGTGAGAACCTTTGTTGTTAATTTCCATTTTGAGTGAGTTACTTAATGATGTGTGTGTCTGTGTGAGCGACCCCTCGTGCCTCTCGTAATACTATTGTCTCATTATCAATTTACTTAACAAGTCTCACCTCTCGGCCTCCAAACCAAAACTCTCAAGAGATCCCAAAAATATCTTGTTGCTCCAGCCCTACTTGCTCAACCAAGGCCTCTTGATAAGTTAACGTGTCAAAGAAAAAGATAAATTTTTTAATGAGATGAAATGATCGTGCACTTGTTTTCTATGAATGTAGAAGGATTGCTTATTCGTTCTTATCTATTATTGCTGATGGTTTATCGTGCACCTTATTTTCCTCCCCATTGAGGAAGTGTTTGTCACACCCTGCTAAATCTGGCGTCGGCCGCCACCAAAACTAAGCCGGATGCAAGTAAATTAAATATCATCCTTAATATGTGACAGATATGAGAAATAAAAATTTTAATCCACAAGATAAATTATTTTAATCAAACCCAAATATGAATGACATCCAACTGATAAAACAACAAAGTGCGATCAAAATTCACCACATGTTATCTCCGAATATCTCAATATTTAAATAAATAAATCCAACTGAAATCTTAAAATAACTTTGGAATCGAAAGGCCCAATAAACTCAAAAGTAGTCTCATAAATAATATGACAGAATGGAAAGAGAGATCCAACTACTAAAGCAATGAAATAAATCCAGCTGCACCTCCAAAAGATCTCCAATGAATTCCATGCAGCAACTCCCAGATAAATCCTGAAAAAGATTAGTCAACGCATGTGTCAGGGCCAAAGCCCCGAGCATGAAAATCGGCTACTCTTCTCAATTAGGGTCCTTGAACCCACATGATAGTTCTATATATATCGACCATAACAATAGGATATTTTAATTACGAAGGTTATTAATCCCTAAAAATAAATTTCTAACTACCGCAAGGTTTCTTTAAAATGTGCCACACAAATAAGATTTTAATTAACCCACATTCCCAACAATATTCAATTTAATTACCAAAACCACAATTATAATTTACCAAGATACACATCCGCGTGTCAAGTCCGCCGTCTGATCTGTTTTTATTCTGCGATTCTCGTGATATGACAAGGTTCCACACACACACACACACACACACACATCCCCTTGTCAAGTCCGCCATCTGATCCATTTTTATCCTGTGATCCTTGCGATATGACAAGGTTTCACACATGACACGACATTAATCGTCCTCTGACCCGTTTAAACTGTCGGTCCTAGACACATTATATCGCCAATAAATTTTAAATATCCGTTTTAGTCCAACGATATAAATTTCCAAAATTTCTTTTATTCATTTATCAAATTATTTTCCCCACCTTTAAAAGCGATGTGAAAATCCTCAAAATACCCCTTAGTCCCAGCTAAGGGTTCCTAAAACACAAATTCGTCCTATCCTAAGTAAAGGATGATCATAAAAATTTCACTCCCTATAGATATCAATCCTAGGCTATCGTAACAATGGTATAATATAGGAAATCATCCCCCATCCCAAATTATATAACCCGCATAGACTTACACTAACTAGTCCCGTACCTAATTAGCATAAATCGCAACTAAGGCCCACTTACTAGTCCCATACCTAACAAATGTACTATAACAAGGGGTTAAAAACAATTACTTACAATAACCAATGTCCCCGAGATATAAAAATTATGATACTTCCATAAAGTGGCACAATTAACAAATTATAGCAACAGTCGTTTCAACACTAAATTTCCAAGTAAATAATTTTAATTTAAATAGTGGAAATCAAGGACACACAAATATTGTGATTTTCAGAATAATAGCTACATGCAAGCCCTACCATAGTTATTATTTTCTAACATAAGTAATTAATTTCATCTAGTGTTCTCACATGAAATATCAAAATTTACTTTCTAATGGCTCCTCTACATGCACATGCACATGCACATGCCCATAACACAATCGACTACACCAACACAACCCAAAGAACAAGAAAGTTATAAGTATTCGGTAACATTAATTTTTCTTGCAAAACAGTCCCGAAATTTATCTCTTTAATAATTATATTCATAACTTATTTTAGAAAACATGAGTTTAATGGAGGCTACAATCAAGACACATAACACTAAAGGAAAAGAATAGGGTAAACATGCCTGTGATAAGTTTGACAAAAAAAATGATTGGATATATGGGTTCCTCTCGAAAAACGGATCAAAAACCCTTTTTGAACCAACTTGGGACAGATTAGTCTTAGCCTTCAAAACTGAGCTTGAAAAGTAATTTTAATGGTGGCTAGGGTTTTGAGGCGAAAGATGATGAGAATTAGAGAGTCTTCTGCTCTTAGGGTTTTCACAAATGAGTGTTTAAAAGTCTGGCCCCGTCACTTTAATTATATATAAGTAAAAGAGTTTTAAAAGTAACAAAATTCGTAAAAAAAAAAGATTTCAGCGCACGAAAACTGTTGGGGTCAATCGATCGATCGCCCAGTTATTTCGATCATTTCTCTTAAAAAATTTATAGGGGATAAATATTTAAAAATTCATATAAAATCCGTTTTAACTCCGATTTCAATTCTGCTTGAAGTTTTATTTTTCTAAAATCATAACCAACATATTTAACCACTAAAAATTATAAAATTCAAAAATTTATATTTTTCCAATTTTCCAATTAATTAATTAATTAAGCTAATGAATACACGGGGTGTTACAATGCTCGTGCTTCTCTAGTGTCTGAGGAATTGATTGTATAATTCCTTTAATATAACATAATGATTATGCCTGATCATGCCACCTTTTATGAAAAATGAGGGGTTGCTTGAGCACTTATTTTCCTTCACCATTGAGGTAATACTCGTTCGTCCTTTAAGTGACTGAGGGGTTACTAGTGCAACTTTCTTATAACGTTGGTGCTTTCTCATGCATGCCTCAAATAACCGAGGGGTTACTCGTGCACTCCTATACATTATCCCCTTCATACAGAAGTCTTTCGATCATTTGGAAATAGAGAGTTATGTACGAATTGTCAATATAAGATCTTGGAATATGATACTTGTCATCTTTAATTTTGCGGGCTATTAAATGCATTGGCACGCCTAGCCTAGAAAGACACACTTATGCCCATGATTAATTGCCACAAGTCATGTTGGGGAGGGTCGCTTTTATTTTTACATCATTACCTTCTTTTTAAACTGATGGCACCCTTTTGTATTCTAAGGATATAATTACCGCACAAACCTTTTAAAAAAGTTTTACCTTGTCTTGTCATTGTTTTAGAGGTGACTTTAGCATTTTTTGACAAGCATTTCTTCTTTTTACTTTGAATAGTTATTTATTTCCCTAACATCATCAAGTTCTCTATCTATTCTTTTGATTCTACCACCGTTACTACTACTATTTTGATAGGCACTTTATCGATTGAGGTGTCAATGACGGGTGTTTCTATTATGGCCTCAAGGGTTTCTGCCACCATTATCACCTCCCCTTTATGCATTACCGGTACTGATGATGGTGTTGGGCCGTTTGTCCGTATCATTATGAACAAGGATCAATAAAATTACTTAGAGCAATGCTTGGAACGAGATTTCACTTTATATTAGTCTGCCCTTTCTTTGGGTACGGTGATCACTTTATGTCATCACTTAAGAATTTAGTTGCAAACTATATTGCTTTGGTGGTCGAGCGACCTTTCACTAGTTTAACGAGATAAATAATATTCCAATCGTGATTTCGTGACAACATACCAAGAGTTCGAGTTAATAGAGGTGACTTCCATTTCTCCAATGTTAAGTTTTATGTTTTTTGTGGGGCACCCGAGGAATATGAATGACGGGTCGGTCTAGTAATATCTATGAAAAGTTATCATCAAATAATTGATATACTGGGACTGGACAGAACTATTCGAAGTTTGGACAATTTCCATATTAGTAAGAGTTTGAGTTCCTTGAATGCTTTAATATCTCGTTGGAGTATGGACATGCATACTTTTATCCCAGGTTGGAGCAAATTTACTATTACATTAGAATATGTTTGTGAGTTTACTGGATTGTATGCCTTGGGCCCAATGTTTTCACTGATGGATATAATGATGCAATGGAGAAATCTTTATGTGAGGAATCGAAAAAGGCTATAAGTGAGCGAGCAAACACACTTTTAACAAATGACAAATGCATTTAGTTAAAGACTTTGAGCCATTGTCTAAGGAGGAGGCTAAAACTAGAGCTCCCAACAGTTTAAACGGGTCAGGTTTTAAAGCTTTTGGTCACTCGACAGCCTTTTTATGACCTTTCTATCTTGGTTTTTATTCCGTGGGAGTCCTAACAAATCTCCTTGTGAATTATTATTTCGCTTAATCATTCATATTTCTTGTGGCAAAAATCATAGTTGTCAAATCGCGAATCGTATCGTGAATCGTTTACCTCCCGAATCGCGAATCGTGAATCGAATCGTGAATCGTATCGGTCGAATCGGAACCAAACGATAAAAACGTAGTAAAACATATGTAAATGGAATTTAACACTATAGAATTGGTAATTAAGCGTAATATGACAAAAAACTAATCATAGCACATGATAATATACCAAAATATATCACAAAAATTAACCGTAGTACATGTTCTCATCCATTTTAAGCTTAAAAATGTAAAAAACAAAAATATTTCATAAAACAGCCTACATATTAATTTAAAACACCCTACATAAAACAAATATATATATATCATAAAGAGCCTATATATTAAAAAAAAAAGAAAAAAAAAAAAAGTGAATCGGACCGAATCGTGAATCGGACCGAATCGGACCCGAATCGGAAGATTCGAATCGTGAATCGCCGATTCGGTCCGATTCTTTAGACATTTGCGATTCGAAGGTTGATTCGAATCGTTTTGGTAGTGAATCGAATCGAATCGTCCGATTTGAATCGCGAATCGGACGATTTTGACAACTATGGCAAAAATAGGCCTTTGGCTGCTATGAACCAAGTATACCTAGTTAGACCGTGCATATTTTGATATGGAAAGGTCCCATAGACATTAAAATGTCTAAAATTTTAACAACTCTTTCATTCTGATGGGAATTCTATTCGAGTGGTTTCTCAATTAGGCTCTAGAGCCTCACTCGCTACAAGGTACTGCTGCTCATATTTTTAGGTGGTATAGGAAAACACCCACGGATTCTCTCAATTCTATCTTGGATAACATCTAGGAATTTTACTTTCGCGCTTACGTGAAGAGGTTGAAGGTTATATTTACTTCAAGCTTTTTCCCTCCGATTCCACAAGCGCTCGTTCCTCCAGTGCATGCAAAAGTTATGAAGAGTACTCCTTTCATTTACACGATGACCATCATACTCCCTTACATTATTCCATAATTGATCGAGCTAGGTCAGGATATGGAGTTTTACCACCCTAAATAAACGATAAGGCAATCGGGACATGTTAAGGTGCATTCTTATCATATTTTACTGCTATATTCCCAACGGACCATCTTTGTGACAGTTCTTATGTAAGTTTACCCCTGAGGGTGTGCTGATTAGGTTTGCCAAACTCAGGAATTTCCAAATTGCTTATTGTGGTCATTTAACCATAATGAATGCAACTGGGTCACATTGTGGAAATACCAAATATTAAGTGTCCAAATTTGTATTAAAGGTCTGCCCCGAGAGACATATATCGTGGATATCCCTTCATCAGATAAGTTATTGAGCACGCATATTCGTAAGGACACTTGTCACTACAACCAATTTGCGAGACCTTATCTAGAGTGTGTTACTTTAATTTTGGTGAATCCTCTTCGTGAGGAAACCATCTCCTCGAAGCATCCCAAAGTAGATGCTAAACATACAAAGGTTAATTCTAAACGAAATAATAAGGCCACATCAAAGAGGAAGTATAAAGACATAGATGTTTCGAATTTTACTCCTGCTATGATCCCCGGGTCTTCTTCACTTATGTATCAAATTCAAACACGAGCAGGGAGGAAGAAAACTCGAGCAACTAAGGCTGAGAGTAGTGCTGCATTGGTTGATCAATGTTGTGGCACAAACTCTATTGGTATTGAGTAAACGTATAAATTATTTAACACCTCACGCATTCTGGCAAGCGAGGTGGCCATCCGCCACCTCCAAACTACGCCGGGCGTTACTAAATAAGTTATCATTCTCGGCATGTGACAAAAGTATGAGGCATTTAAAAAATTTCCCCATGATATAATCAAATTTATCCAATAAATATAACCATTCATACAAATTAAAAATCCATCACCATGCTATCTCCAAAATAAATCTTGCTCCAAGTAAATATAAAACCCAAATAAAATAATCCAACTATAAATATCTGACTGAAATCATAAACAATAGTGAAATTGATTGGCCCACCAAATCCATAAATGAAAGTCTCATAATAAAAGTGACGGAATGGAAAGTAAATCTAAACTACTAAAGCAAGTAAAATAAATCTCCATATAAACTCCCAAAAATATCTCCAATCACTCCTGTGCAGCTATTCCAGCACTATACCTGAAATGTTAGTCAACGCAATGGGTCAGAGCCCACCGCATGAATACTAGGTACCCATCTCAATTAGGGTCCGTAAATCCATACAATAGCATTAGATATGATAAACATTACAATAGAGTATTTTAAATTAAATGAGATATACATAAATATGCGAGTAAAAATAAACTACAATCATCTACCCACATAACTAAGCCACCCCAATCGTTTAAGTCCAATTATTCCATTTCAACAATAATTTAAACATTATCTCTTATTCTTACTAAATTTAATTTTCCAATTATTCTTATTTATGCGACACCACTATGGCTAGTCGACCCCTTATCAGTTCTGCCCACACTCTCAGCGTGCTTAAGGTTCTACACATCACACCTATTTCCCCCACTATAGCCAATCAACTCGATTTCTATCAGTGTTGTACATACTCGTGAGGTTCCACACATGACACGTTACTATAGCTAGTCGGCCCGATTTCTATCTGCCCTGCACATACTTGTGATTCCAACACTCACCCACGTCGCTATAGCCTGTCGACCCGATATCTGTCAGTCCTGTATACACTCACATTGTAAATTCATTTGAATACTCGTTATAAGTCTTAGGTATTAATTCTCAATTTCTCATTATTTTCTATTAGCTCACCCTTTTATAAAGAATAAATCCTCAAACTACCCTTAGTCCCATACCCTAGCCTATCCTTTAGGAATAATACCTACCAATAGCTACTACCTAGCCTCGCACCTAGGCTCACGATCCAACGAAAAAGACTTACTATTCAGCCCCACCCCAGAATCATCCATCTCTAAAAACCCACAATATCTAGTACCACACCTAGAATGCATTACCAACAACTAAGTGGATAAAGAGAGATTTTGCAGCGGGGTCGCGTCACCGACGCCGGTCCTTTATTATATTCGGCTCACCAACTCAATACAAAAACCTAATCTATGACTACATTCTTTTAAAGGAGTATAACGGCTGGTCCGGGTATAAAAAATTTACAAAGACTAGTTGCTAGAATTATATTGGCTTAATACTTCTAAATAAAATTGTTAACAAAAAGGAAAAGATAACTAGGTGTGTGTATTTCAACTAGATTGACAAAAGGAATAAAAACTATAGGTTACTAAAGATATCCCTCAGCTCGAGTTAACTAGTATAAATGGTTACACGAGTCAACAAATTTAGTAAGATCGCATCTCATTTACACAATTAATATAATCTAAAGTCGTTACCCCCTAAATCGTCATAAAAGACTAATATTATTTTGGCGTCAACAAATACTCCAAAAATTACACACACAAGGTCATAAATATGAAGCATATATGACCTGTTAAATCTCCTAGGTGTAATAACAAGGACAACCCAATCGAATTAAATGAATAAAAATCATCACCAAAGCAAAGCAACTAAATCAACCCATGGTGAGTTCAATCAAACACAACCTAAACTAAGTTAGCCACTAAACATAATGAAAAATATAAATTAAGGAAACTAATTAATTAAAGCAAACAAGAACAATATTAACAACAACAATTTATCTAGGTTTGGAAATAAATAATAAGCATGAAATAAAAGGAACAAAGCATAAATAAGAGGTAGAAGACAATGAATAGTATAAGTCTTACATTAATGGGTATACACCCAAAAGAAATGGAGGAGAGGGGCAAGCTCCACAAAAAAACCCAAATCTCTAAACGTAGTTTCTAAACTAAAAAAGGAGTTAAAAATAAGATATCTAAGTGCCTTAAAAAATAAACAACGTCTTCCTTAAATAGTAAGTTACACAATAAAAAAAGGAAAAAAGAAAATAAAAAAAGAAAGGGGGCAAAGCATGCTAAAACCGACGCTCCCGGTCGATCGGTCCAAGGGGAAAAAACACAGCTTCGTTGGTAAGGAAAATTTTGTTTCACCGGTCGACCAGTGGAGCAAGGCCGGTCGTCCGCCGACGCTGGACCTGCTTGAAATAGTTTAGTCAAATACCAAACACTTGTTTTCATGTTTTTAAAGCCACGAATACTCTATATTATGCCACAAAGACCCGCTCTCTTATTGATTTGGCACTTGCTACAAATTGTGACCAAAGTCCAGCTCAAAAATGCAAAACCAAATCCTCCACTTACTACACACCTGCTATTAATCGTTTATGGCCAAACAAAAACCACCTTGAATATTTAATGGCCAAATATGGCCAAGACCATTTCTCACATCGTAGACCTGCTGCTTGCAAAATTGGGGCCAGGACATGCTTGGCATTTTTTGATATGTTTGAATTGAGAATTTCCTTATATTTCTTCCTCCGCTCAAAGGCCCATAAAAATTTTGTTTGGAATCAAATTTGCACACCGTTTGCGGGCACGCGAAGGATATTCCGAGGGCCTCAAATTCCATGAAAACTCTGGGCAAAAATTTCGAAGTGTGAAATGACTGATTTGCCCCTGAGTATGCGAATGTCTACGGAACTTTATCGGATTGCAACCAAACTTCATACTAAGCCCCTTAATAGCTACAAAAACTCAATAATACCTCAAATAACATGTTAGCATATAAAACGAAGGTTGTCTGGTTATCAAGCATAATTATAGAAATTAAATTACCCGAGGGGTCTAAAATGCATAAGTATAGACGGTAATAAGTGCGATGATTTAGGACGAATCACACCCCCTAACTTACACATTGCTAGTCCATAGCAATGAAATTAAAAGCAAGAAGAACTATAAGAAAACCAAAAGACAAGAGAGATATACCAAAGAGATAAAAAAGATAAAAGACACTTTTGCGGGTGAACGGTTGCATTTGGGATATGCAATCAGCCATCAAACCCCTAGTTACCCTAGTGGACGAGTGTCGTCTCATGAGAGTTTTCGGGGATGAAACCCACAAACATCATATGGTTTTCTCAAAATGTATGCCCAATCACATGCGACAAGCCCAACAATAACAAAAAAAATTTGAAACGCGTTATTAGCAAACTGAATGAAATCACACAAAAGTCTGTATTATTAACACTATGGAATGAACTTCATATAATTGAGACCTTAAAATGTGGGAGGGAGCGAGCACAGGCAAAGTATGATTTTAAAAAAACTTATATAAACCGGATAATAAACATTAAAGCGTGCATATAAGTCAATCCTCACCGGGCATTACGCTCAACAAATGAAATCATTATGAACGGGAGGTAATACACGAAACACGCGGGCATAAAGAGTTAATGTAAATGGAAACAAGGCCGCACACATATTACAAATGAATAACGCTATATATAAAATGAAAAAATATAATCTCAATGAAAGATACTGCTCATTAAAGGAGGCGAAATGTATTTTCACATATTGTCGCAACTATTTAAACTTTGGAATGAAATTCACCCTAGGATCATATAGGACTTTATGGGGTTGTAATTTAGGTTAGGCTCGGGTTATGAAACGAAGGGTAAATATATATGGGTTCAAAATGCTCGGAGATGAAAACTCGAGATAATGGAAAATTGCGGGCAATTACAAAATTGGAATATGATTTCCATAAAGGCATTAAATATAACAATGGGGAGAGTAAACAAAGCTTATTGAACACTATACAAATTTCTCTTTCTTTTGTTCTTTTTCTCACTTTTTCTTTTGTTTTCTTTTGTTTTCTACTTTCTCTTTTTCTTCTCTTTTTCACTTCTTTCTTTTCTTTACCTTTCTCACTCTCACATGCTTAATTGCAACCACATAATGCGAACATCATCCAATCCCAAGTATCATTCCAAACAAAGGTATGGAAGGTGATATATATGGTTTATAACTCCAATGTGGAGTTGGTTATAGGATTTGGGTTTATGAAACGAAAGGCTAAATTAAGGCTCAAAGGGGTTGACGAAGGAAAACATATAAGGCGAGGTCAAGCCTAATATGGGTGATGTAACAAATACGGCCTATGTTCATTTCATAAAGTTTACACAGTTCTCGAGTCAAAACAAACTTTGAAAATTATGCTCAAGTAACACATTTCAAGATATAAACTCGAATAATTAATGATCAATGAAAGAATAGTGAGATTACCAACAAGTGTAACGTTTTCAAAGAGGAAAGAGAAGTGTATAACACTCACAAACGAAGAAAAGCACAAATCTCACTAGGTGTAAGTATATACAATGCAGTAAACGATTACCGAGTTATAAAAATCTTAAACCAAATAATTTAAACAAGGAAAACACATGTGCTTATGGAATTAAAGTTTAACTCATGAAGTTATTCATAATATCAATAATTGAGGACTAAAATCTAATAATTTATAAAATCGAGAACATGCTGCATGAGAGTTGTCTATTGGATCTGGAATTTATTAAAATTTATCATAAAAAACAAAGGCAAAATGCCCAACAAAGAAGAAAAAGGAAAGAAAATATTTTTGAAATTTTAATTTTTTACAAGATAATGAGTAACTACACTAGATAATGAGTAAGAAAAAAGAAATACAAGGAAAATAAAAACTAACTATTTACAACCTTCAATTTTAACTTCTAACTAACTATACACTAGAGGTTAAAATTTTTGAGGGTCCACTAAAAATACGATTTGATTTTGGAGGATCAATGGGGGACCCTACCTTTCATGCATACCTTTCCAAAAATAGGAATTCCGTTTAAATAACGAAAGGTGTGTGTAAGGCGGAAGAAATGAACGATCACTAATTAAAATTTATGGAGGGATGATGAGAGATTTGGATAAAGCGGGTGAGAAATACATAAGAGGGCCAAAAAAATAGAATTTCCTCCCAAATATTTTTCAATTGGAATGGGAGGTGGCGCACATGGAGGCAATGATGCCTTCATGGAAAGCAACTCGAGCAAGTACTGCTCATCGGTTGAAATCGATTCATCGGGTACTTGTATTGGTTCGCAAATACAGAATAAAGATGGGGATGAAAGAAATTAAAACTCAAGAGATGACTCATCATCGCTTGAAGATTGAGTTTCGAAGGAAATAAGAACATTTTCAATGAAATATTCTTTTTTGGGGGCCAAAGAAGAAATCATTTCATTGTAAATGGAAACTACGTCCATTTATTCCACATTTTTATTCTCTATTACACCATGGGCCAAGTCAAGAATGGTTTATTCCAAAGTAGGCACAAAATCCTCATTTGGTTAAAAACATTCCTCGACTTCAAAGGTATCGAAAAAAAAATCGTCGTCAGATTCGAATAATAAATCTAACTCATGATCCCCAAAACGATTTTCTTCCCGATAGCGATTTTCAAAATTTTCATATTCAAGAAGACGTAAGCCCTCACCGAAAGTCATAGGCCGAGGCACGGATTTTCGCAAATGAGAACTTTGAAAATCATTCGGAACTACTATCAAAATCATTATTATAAGAGTTTTGAAAGCTATTGCAAATCGTTTCAAAACTATTATCATAAGGATTTTGAGGCCCAATATCGAAATAATCATTCTTAAAATACCGTAGTCCATAGCTTAATTTTCGTAATACTCACCCAAAGACATTTTAGATGCATCATTTTTTGGGATTGTAAGTATTGACTGAAATTTATAGGTGTAGGGGGATTTTGTGAATTATCATTATGATTACTGAAAAAATTTGAATAGGACAAGCTTACCCCAAATAAGGCTCGAGATGGAAAATTCCACAAAGCGATGTGCGTCCGAAAAATTCAAGCATTTCTTGGCGCTCAAATGTTGAAGTCCTACAAAAATTGTTAAAAAAGAATACAAACAGAAAGGAAATATTACAAAATACTAAATCAATTAAATTATAAAACAAATAAGTCCCCGAAAACGAAGCCATTTGGTTAGAGAGAGATTTTGCCACGGGGTCACATCACCGACGCCAGTCGTTTATTTTATTCGGCGCACCAACTTAATACCTGCAGGGGGCTTGAAAATAATCTCAAGATTAGAGATAATCCCTCCAGCTAATACAATAGACTCAAGGTAATAAGGCATTTAGGTAGCTCAAGCGAGGTAGCTCAGCGTGGCAACACAAGCGAGGCATCTCAGCGTGGCAGCCCAGGGAGATCTACTAGCGAAGTAACTGGACGAGATGGCTCATACTTTAGCTTTGTTGTCTTACTTAGTCATGTTTTATCTTTTTTTATATTGGCTACAATATATAATGATTTTAAAGATATAACGATTATAGCGATATTTAGTGTTAGGTGAAATGATTTTCCCGAGAGACCAGGCCTGGCAGGGCCTGAGAGAGATTTCATGCTCTATCGGGAGACGTCGCCGTGGAAAATTCAGAGGGACTTGGTTTGGAGGACTGAGAAGTGAGGCAGCGTTGGGGCTTGTCCTGACCATTTTAGACACCCCTGGTAAAACACCAAAAGGCCTTTGATGGTGGAACCTTGGGAAAAGTGGCATTGAGTTCCATCGTGCGTTGAGTTGTGAACTAAATAACCCTCTACTTAATGTCACATATACTTTAGGTGATGTCACTAGACAACTAAGAAATGTAAAATCTAAACTTGAGTAAACCACCGTGATATTTGGGGCTGTCAGACAGTTGGTGAGCCACCTCTGTGATGACAGCCCCCTAACGCACAGTGGTTAGGCAAAAGGCATGTCTTGGCATTTGATGTTTATGACGTGGAACTGACTAGTTCATCAGGCATTTAATGTTTGTGACATGAAGTATGAGGAATGTCTTTCATAGTTATAAAAGACTAGCACCTCGGGAGTGGTGTGGGGGGATATTTATGGGGCTCAACCACTTCTGAGGGGAGAGGACGATTTTTGAGAGTTCATTCTAGAGATTTATTGGCGAGAGAGAGAGAGTATACCAGGGAGAAGTTATTGCAAACTAGATCTCTTACTCACCCACCATTGTAATTTATTGTGAATCTTTTATAGCTAACCAAAGATTTTTGAGGGTTTTGGTGTGCTTGGATGCCTTCCAAGGTGTATCTAGGGTGCTTACTCCCCTCTTCCTCTAACTGAGTTGTTTATGAGTTTCCTTTATTATTGTTTGGGTTATACACGAGTGTATTTTGAGTCCAATCTGAGTGCTGATCAAATATAATATTGTGTATTTATTTGTGTTCATTAAAGAAATTCTGGGTTATCATCTATCACCATACCTATAGGGGTTACACCTCAACTAGTATTACCATACTCCCAGGCTACAAGGGGACTACCCTCTTACATTTAACGACTCTGTTGGGGAGGTATTCTTCTAGAAGTATGGCTCAGGACAATGTTAACCGTGCTATAGACTTTGATGTTATTCAACGCCAAGAAGATCAAGTTGCGAGAGAGTTTGAGACATCTAGGGATGGGGTCCCCCGAGAGCCTTTAATTTAAATGGCGACGGGCATCCCAGGGGTAAAGCAAGCTTTCAAAAGCACTGGGATGGGGCCAGCTCATGTGGCTCTCCTCATGACTAAGTTTTATGAGTTTTTACAGACTCCCATTGCTTCAACGATGGTGGGGGGATTTGATGCCAGTTCCTTCGTAACGCCAATGGTGGATTCGATAGCCTCACCAAGTGTAGTTCCAACAGGCATTTCCCCATCGAACACAACACCCACTCCTGTTCCAACGGTGGTGACCCTAGGCGTAACGGGCATTCCACCAATGGTTTTAACTCCAATTATAACGAGTGTTCCACCAATTATCCCTCTGACCATTCCCCCAATGATTGAGAAAACACCAGCATCTTCTTTGGAAGAGATAAGGAAAGAGATGTAAAAAGAAATGCTAAAGATTATAACATCTTCCTCGTAATCTGTTGGCAAGGTAGCATCGGTGTATGATGATTTTCGTATGCCTTATCTTTAAGAATACAATGATGAGCCATACCCGAAGGACTATATTCCTCCCATCTTTAAAATATACACTGGGAAGGGGGGAAACCCGAAAGAGTATATTAAACACTTCATCGAACACTTAGGAGCTCATGCAATAGTAAGAAGCTCAGGTTGAAGGAGTTTTCCAAATCCTTGATCGATAAAGCCTATACCTGGTACTCCCATTTGGCGTCAAAAAGTATTTTAACGTGGGAAGAGATGCACGTGCTATTTGTCCAGAAGTTATTTCGGGTAGAAGATGAGTTTATGTTGACTCAGTTAGGCACCAAGAAGAAACAACCAGGGGAAGATGTGGTGGCAAATGTGTGAAGATTTAGGGAGAGGTCCCTCGATGTGAGGGAGGAGACCAAAGAGTCCAAACTGTTGTAGCTTTACGCTGAAGTTTTTCTCCCGCAATATATCTGTCACCTCATTAATGAAACACGCGAGGGAACTTTCCTAGCATTTTTGAAAGTAGCAAGAAATGTATCATTCATGGTTCGATCGAACCCCATCATAGTACCAGGGTTAGTCAGGCAGCCGATCCAACACATTGTAACACATGGCCAACCCGTACGGGTAGGATACGCTGATAGAGGTGAAGGGGCTAAGCAGTTAAAGAAATATAATAAAAGAAATTTTGGAAGAGGTAGAGAAGTTCCACCACCATTGCCTTGCATCGTTGAAGAGGCTGTTAGTTACTACAACACCATGGTCCAAGGAGGAATGGTGTACGAACCAAAGGGCGTTCCGATTATGGATCCAGATGCAGCAACGAGAGCTGACCCCAAGTATTGTCAGATCCATCGAAAATTAGGTTACCCAATGAAGACCTATTTCACGCTGAGGAAAATCATCAATAAACACAAAAAGACGAGAAGTTTACAGATCCCCCAAGAGAATGTAAATGTTAACCCCCTCCCACTACATGTGGAAAATATGGTAGTTGCCTATGATGATGAGGCCAAATGAGAGGTGAGGGAACTTGAGTTCCAACGGGAAGACTTTGAAAACGCTTTGGAAGATTGTACAAGGGGCATTGCCAAAGTGGTCATATCCTACGATAAAGTAAGTGTGAGGGATGCAAAAGAGGTATAAAACCTGAAAGGGGAATAAGTGGACCCAAGTTTAGAGTACCGAGTTGTTTCGCAGTCGCCTAAGTTCTCATGGTTCTACTACCAAGTGGGGATACCAAAGGGAAGCCGTTTGGAGATAACACTAGTGATTTTAGATATTGCAAGGAAGAATGCAGTACCATTATTAAGATGGAAGGGGACCATGGCTTGGCTGGTGAGAAAGTTCTTATTCGAAGTAACTTTTAGTGACGCTGACAAGTCTGTGAGATTCCCACATAACAGGCCCATTTACGTAACGGCAAGCATCAACGGGGTAAGATTTGCAAGGTCCTTAATGGATGGGGGACATAAATCAATATCATGCCTATAAGTTCCTTCCGGATAGCCAATATTTCGGAGGAAATATTAATACCAATGCCTTTGGTGATTTATGGCTACGATAATCAATCATCCAAGTCTATTGGATATGTGAATGTGGGGATTGTGATGGGGAACCTTACCTCAAATATCAAGTTCCACGTGATTGAAAGTGCCCCTTCGTACCACCTACTGATAGGGAGGGTATGGATGCACAACCAGTGTCTAGTCCCTTTGACGTATCACCAATGCGCGAAGGCAAATATTAAATAGACTGAGATCATTATACGTTCCACGAAGAAGCCTTTCACTACTGAAGAAGCTTATTTGGTTGACGTAACTTTCTACACGAAGTTGGAGGATGATTCCAGGGTGCTGATAAGAAGGATAGAAAGTGCAAGAGTTCCCTCTATCAAAGAAAGGATGGGGACTGTGAACGACTAAAGCAGTGAAGGGACAAAAGGAAAAGAGTAGCCGAAGAAGTTCACCTGCTACTCCTAGAAGGTAGAATCTTTTGAAGTAGCTCAGGGATCGAATGAGGCCCAGGATGGATTCGATAGAACATCAGGTCCAATGGCAAAGAGTGCTGAGCAAATATTCATGAGATAGACTTGCAGAAGCTTCGAGGGAAAGGAAGAGAAAAATTATTATAACGATGAGCAAGCAGTGCAAAAAGAAGACTACGGAGGATGGGAGAGTTATTTACCTCATCTGAAGGTGTGAGCGGGAAGTCGAAGGAGCTGATCTAGAGGCTAATAAAGAGGCCGACCCAATATTTAGATGTTTATTTTTGGACCATCAGGGGTAATGGATGGTCCTTGATAACTTAAATATATAAGAGTTTGTGGAGGATGTGGTCGATGAACCAGACTACATGATGGACCGCCCAAGGCCCTAGGTACAAGAATTGGAATAGTTAAACTTGGCTAAAGAAGGAGACGATGCAAGGCCTATTTTCATTTTGAAGAACATAAGCGCAGAGAAAAGAGGGGCATTGATAGAGTTAATTCGAGAGTTTAGAGATGTCTTCGTGTGGAAATACACAGATATGGTGGGGCTAAACAAAGAGGTGAGTTGCCACAAGCTAAATGTTACGCCTTCATCCATACCGGTGAAGCAAGCCACAAGAACCTATAAGCTGGAGCTGGATTCAAAGGTAAAGGAGGAGGTCCAATGATTGCTAGCAGTAGGATTCATTAAGCCGATACGGCACCCACTTTGGCTATCAAGCATCATCCCAGTGGGGAATAAGGACAAGAACCAGATAAGGATATGTGAGGACTTCAGAGATCTAAATAGAGCCTTCCAACAAAATAAGTTCCCTCTACCCTCCATTGATAGATTAATTAATACAACGACGGGTTATGAAATATACAGTTTTATGGATGGGTATGTGGGATACAACCATATCAAGATGGATCGAGCTGACGCAGAGAAGATGACATTCAGGACCCCGTTGGGCAACTTTATGTACAAGGTGATGACCTTTGGGTTAAAGAATGCCGGGGCAATATATCAAAGGACAATTATGGCCATTTTTCATGATTTCTTTAATAAGTTTTTAGAATTCTACAAGGATGATTTGGTCATCAAGTCAAAGAAGGAAGAGTCCCATCTAGACGACTTGAGGAGGGTGTTCATTCGCTGTAAAAAATACAAGCTGGAGATAAACCCACTGAAGTGTATTTTTGAGGTCACAAGTGGGAAGTTCCTGGGGTTCATGGTAGATTAACAGGGAGTACAGATGGAACAATACAAGCAGTGCAATCCTAGAAATTCCCTACCCAAGAATGATAAAGGAGCTCAAAAGTTTCCGTGGTAAAGTCTCTTACCTTAGGAGATTTGTGCCAGAACTAACCGAGATAACTCACCCGTTGATGGAGTTGCTACGAAAGGGCATGAAGTTCAAATTGGAGGAATCTCACTAGGAGGCTTTTAACAAGTTGAAGAAGTTGCAAACCTCTCCACAAACGATGACCCCTCTAAAAGCAGGAGTACCATTACAGCTCTACCTCACGTCTACCACCAGGCCATTAAATCATTCTTGGCATATGAAGTCGATGGGCAAGAAATTCCAATCTACTACCTGAGCGGAATTATACATGGTCTAGAGGCGAGGTACAATAGTGTAAAACGACACTGTTTAGCCTTAGTTTTCGTAGCACAAAAACTTAGACATTACATGCTGTCTTTCACAATCCACATTGTGATAGGATGTGACCCAATTAAGTTTTTATTGGCAAAAACTATTTTGATTGGAAGAGAAACTAGGTGGTTCCTCATCCTTTCAGAATATGACTTAAAGTGTGTGGTTCCTCCCGCGATTAAGATACAGACATATGCAGACTTATTGGCAATCTTTCCATCTAGAGTATTTAAGCTACCCCGAGAGAACATCCCGGGGGATGACTTGCAGGCAAACTTTTTGGAGGCCAATATTGAAGAGCTAATGATGTAATTCGATAGTTCTTCGGCAGAAAAGAAAGGAGGGACAAGGGTTATCTTTTTTTAAAGGAAATGAGGAATTTTTCCTTTCCTATAAGCTTGATTTTCCTTGCTCCAATAATGAAGCAGAGTATGATGGGTTAGTACTGGGCATCTGTTCACTGTGCATCAAAGGCGATTCTAATTTAGTGGTTCAACAAGTGAATGGGGAATACGCATTAAAGCACCTTAGTTTAACGCCCGACAGAACGATCATCAAACGGTTGATCAATCAGTTACACAAGTGAAGATAAAAAGGCATCCTAAAAATAGGAACAAATATGATGATGCCTATGTCACCACTGCTCAAAAGCTTGCTATGAAGACTAATTCAACTACTGTGGTGATCCACGAAGAATGGCCCCATTGATTGTGCAATCAATCCTACCCATGGAAGGTGATTCAAATTGGAGGGGCAAAATCAGAAAGCAGTTGGAGTTTAAGGAAGATAAGATGGAACTGAAAGAGCTGGTGCAATACTTTGTCAATTATGGTAACCTCTACTTCAAGAACATGGGGGGATGGTTTTCAAGATGTTTCAGCCCAGAAGAAGCAGAACAAAGATTGAAAAAAACACATGAAGGCCACTGCGAAACAACAAAGATCCCTATGTACAGAAGAATTCAGAGGGAAGGATACTTTTGGTTAGTGATGAAACGAGATGCAGGTGAGTTATAATAAAAATGTGATAAGTGCCAACGTTTCTTTTAAGCAGCTGAATGCCATTTCGTTGGAACTCAAACAGATTGGAGACAACCCTACATTGACTTCATTAAAGACGGATTTATTCTTTTGGAGAAAATAGATGTAATGGGACTCAAACGAAGGGCTCCACAAATTTACGTCCAGAAGGACTAGCTCTATCGAAGGGGGCACTTCAACAGACCATTGAGATGCATCATGAAGGAGAAAGCAACAGAAGTATTGAAGAAATCCCACGATCCAACCCACATTAGAGGGGCCAATCTATATGACCAATTAATGACATAGGGGTATTATTATCCAACTATGGAGAAAAATTCTACTGAGTTTGTGCGAAAGTGAAAGGCATGTTAGCTGTATGAAAATATAATCCATGCTCTTTAGGTAGACTTATATTCTTTGGCCAATCCTTATCTATTCCACACTTGGTCGTTTGATCTGGTTGGGGTAATACACCCTTCGTCAAGAGGAAAGATCTGGATTCTGGTGGCGACGAAGTGCTTCACAAAGTGGGCTGAAGCGATACCACTTAGAAGAGCAACGACTAGCGTGGTGGCTAATTTTATTAGATAATATATAATCTATCATTTTGGGATCCCAAAATTCATCCTCACTGATAACAGAACCCTTTTATCAATAAAGAGGCAAAGATGCTCACTGACAGATATTCCACCATCCATCATATCTCAACGGTCGCATATCCCAAGGGAAACGGCCAAGTCAAAGTAACTAATAAGACCTTGGTCAATATTTTAGCCAAAATGATGGAAGATTTCCCGGGATCGTGGGATGATAAGATCCTAGTAGTACTGTGGGCCTACCGAACGACCAAGATAAAACCTACAGGATACACACCGTTCTCCCTTGTTTATGGAGATGAAGTAATCTTGCACGTGGAGTTGGATGTTCCTTCTGTCCATTATGCCATGCGAAGCAGTATGCTCCCTCAGAGAAGACATGTACAATTGGAAGCGTTAGACGAGCACATAGATAACACGATGCAACACTTCCAGATGTACACGAAATAACTCTCAAGGGCGTATGATAACCTGGTAAAACCTAGGAAGTTCGTTAAAGGAGACCTCAATTTGAAAGCAGTTGTGAGGCACATCAGAGGGCTCCCTCTCCCTAAGTTTGCTGCGAATTGGGAGGGACCTTTCATTGTGAAGGAGGCTCACGATTCAGATTATTGCTGAATTTCTAAAATGGAAGAGGATAAACCTTTCAAGATTAACAACAAATGGTTGAAAGTTTATTATTTATAGGCGTGTAACCTCAGTTAAAATTTGTTTGTTTGTTTTGGTGCAATGTGTTATATGAGTTGTTATCTCTTTTGTAATAAGATGAAAAGCGTTTGTTCGTAAATTGCAAATGCTTGAACTTTGCGATAAAATAAAGATATTGCAATGAAATAACACATGATGACAAAATATTATATCTTTCATTGATGAAAGTTGGGTAGATTTATAAAATTGGGAGCTACTGCCCAAGAAATAAATTTGGTATAAAGAAATAAAATAGACAAAATAAAAAGAAAGGACTTCTAGACCAGGAGGAACCTAGGTCAGGCGGGTAAAAGAAGTCCCCAGGTAAGTCCAATGAAGCTTCCAAATGGGTCTGCTGGGCAACAACAAAGCCTTCGAGCCGGGTATACACTTGAACTCTCTTAATCAACAGGGCCTCCCATTCCAGCTTGGCATTTTCCAAGGCTTCTTCAAGCGTCCTCACTTTCTCCTCAATCACTACCAGTAAAAGGACCAACTCTTATATCCGTTGATCCTCAGATTGATGACCTTCGACTTGTTTCAGATATTTCTCCCTCTTGGTTTCCAACTGATGGCTCTTTAGAAGCTTCAGGTAGTTGCTCAGCCAAGTTAGTTGAAGACTATCCTTGACCATTTCCTTCATATTACCCAAGTGACGATTGATGATCTCCCTGGTAAGGTCAAACGTTTGAGTATTGACGACCTCAGCAATAACAATCGCCAAACCTTGTAACCTATGGCTTATCACTAATACGTTGGAGCGCAGGCAATCAACAGTAAAAGTATCAGGATACTTCTAGGCAATGCGTTCAATGATAGACTGATCCATCACGAAGACTTGAGGAGACTGGTGAAGGACGATAAAGCAGAAGTCGGGTGGAGCCATATCTGGCGAGGGAACCTCACATCCCGACTCACTGTCCGTTGGTAAATTTTTAATTGAACCATGATCGTCATTGTTTGATTTCTCAGAGGGGAGTTGATCTTCATGCGTGGATTCAACAGCCGTTGGAGCACACTGAACTGCGGTTAGAATGATGGCAGGATCCCTCAGTTTTGCAAAAAATCTTAACAAATGGTTTTTATTGTTAAGTCACTGTTATAGGTGGAGTTTGACGAAAAATCTTAATAAGTGGGTTTTCATTGTTAAGTGATCGTTATAGGTGGAGTTTAATGAAAAATATTAACAAGTGTATTTTGATTGTTAAGTCACCGTTATAGGTGGAGTTTAATGAAAAAAATCTTAACAAGTGGTTTTCATTGTTAAGTCACCGTGATAAGTGGAGTTTAATGAAAAATCTTAACAAGTGTGTTTTTATTGTTAAGTCACCATTACAGTGGAGTTTGAGATTGAGATTCTTCTAACAAGAGATTGAACATTTTCAAGATAAAAGATAAAAATATGCAAAAAATGGCGAAATACCTCACCAACGGCTGGAGAAAGAACGGGAGATAGAGTAGAAGCTGCAACGATGAACACTGTAGTGGGAAAATACATTTCCTCAGGATCCTCCGTAAAACCTCCAGTCAGAAGAACCTCAGCAAGAGGAACCTCAACATTTGATGAAGCACCTAATTCGAAAAAGGGAATAAGGGCCAAGGTTGAGGAAAAACTCGAAGAAACCGTTCGATCTTCCACGAGTACATAAACACTTGTATAGGTCGAAAGAACCCTGGGGCGAAAAGATGAACCAACGGTAGCCTGAGTGATGTGGGGAGCCACGGACTAGGGGAAAGCTGCACACAATGATGAAGCGTTAGGCATGGGCAACAAAGTTTAGTAAGGAGGAAAATATAAGAGGAGACTTTACCTATGAAATATACAAAAAGGGTGACACCACAACGACGGGGTTCATCAGAGGAAATTAGAAAATTGAGACAACGGCAGACATGGTCAGACCAGGGGAAGTTATAACCTAAAAGATAAAGAAAAAATGTGAAGACTTAAAGAATAACTCATGAAGGGATAATTCAGTTGAGTAAAAAATGAGTTGTTACCTCTAGGGGTAAGAGAAAACTGGAACGATATCCAGAGGGACCATTGGAAGCACTGGTGGCGCAACGAGAGACATTGGAGTTTCTTCTAGGGGCAGAAAAGCCTCAACAGACTATTTCGAAGCACCAGCCCTCCTGGCGGCCTCTTCTGCATGCCTGGAGGGAGAACGATGAGAATATGCAACCCCATACATGGGAAAACGGGGAGTTGCATCGATAGAACTACTCCCAAAGAGTCATCCCACAAAAGGACTCATAGGAGGACTAGGCCTTTCTTCTTAAACCTCATGCGCTAAGTTTTTAAGTGTTAGAAAACACAGTTTGCTAAAGTGAAAATGAATAAGTGTGAAAAATATGCATACCTCTGATTCAGGGGGAGAATGGGATGATATAACCATTGGCAAGGAAGGAGGGGAATCATTTGGTGAAGCGCTCTCAGTGGGATGCCACTCAGCGTCAGGACTATCATCTAATGTAATATCCTCAGTAGTAGGAGTAGCTGGGGTGAGCTATACGTCAAGAGCCCATTTCTTCTGGGACTTAGTGCCCAGAGTTATTTTCCTCGCACCAGGAGCACCAAGACTTGAGGGATTCTTAATCTCTTCCTTCGCTTTGATCCCCTCTTAGATGGATCTACCAAAATGGTGGGGAAAACAGCGGCAGGTGGAACGGCAGGAGTGTGTCATTGAAACTCAAAGTTTATTCGTTCCACCTCATCTTGCACTTGCCTTTTCAATTCCTCACTTACTTAAGAAGACATCAGAGGAGGAATGGAGGCAATGGTAAACACATCCAAGGAAAGTTGAGAAGGGGGTTGATACTTAGACTTCGAAGAAGTTCCACTCTTAAAAGCCCTCGCTTACTTGGTCGAAAGCTTAGAAGCTCTTTCACCAGAAGCTACATCAGTCTCGATACCCTCGCCAGAAACACCTTCAGAAGGGGTAGGATTCTTGGGTGTTGGATCTTTCTTGGACTTGGGGGTAGCAACAGGAATCATAGAGCAATAAGGAGGAAGCTCAGAGGGAGGATCTTTAGGAGTTTGGCTCCGAGGGAACTCGACTCCAAGATGGCTCCGAGGGAACTCGACCCCAAGAATAGAATTACCTTTAAGCCCCAGATCCAAGGCTAAAAAAGAAAGAAGTGGGTGATACATTAGAGGCCCCTGAATGAACTCAGAAAACTGGGCCAGCTGCTTCGACCAGTACTTCGCTACAAATATAGAAGTCACATCCTCTTGCCTTGTGATACTTGGGATGGTGACTTACCCAGCCATTGTAGAACTGACCCCCAATGCAGCAGTAGACGTGTAGAAGGACCAAGCTCCGTGAAATGTGACCTTGGGGTGGGATGGCTAAAAAACTGAGCGAGGGGCCCCTTAATCGAAACTGAAATGGTGGCTGCACCGATTGGGGTTATAGTGCTCGCAGGTATATCCCCACTCGATGTAAGAAGGAAGATAATCGGTAGAGAATAGAAGGAACACATCCAACGAAGGATCTTCAACGATGAGGTCCAAGGTAGTTGGTTGGACCACCTTTCCTCCATGCTTGAAAAAACCCCACGTATGGAGGAAAACCTCCTCTCGATAAGGCCTCATCACAAAGTAGTCAGGTTTGTTAATAATGGAAATTAACTTTTTGCGACTCTATTTTTTGTGGAAAATATATGAGCGAGGGGGCAGGATCATTTCTCCAGAGGGAGGACAGGTAGTTTTGACTGCTACTACAGGGAAGAAAATGTAGCGGAGGCCCGTTAGGATTATGGCGTTGTCAAAGTTGGCTAAGTTATAACGGCCAAGTTACCTTTCCATGTCCAAATGAGTCCTGTCAATCCAAGTATAGAGGGATCCTAAGGCCATTATCGCTAGAGGAAGTCAGATTCCTTGAGTCAAACGGATTAATATATTGATAAGGTCCCTTCGGGGCTGGTCTTTGGGTTTCCCAGGAAACATGAAATATGATAGAATTACAAGAATGTAAGCTGGAAATTCCACGGATGTACCTTAGCCTTGGGAAGCAACGAAAGAATCATCCTTAGAAGGATATTGGAAGAAGTAGATAATAAGAGGAGTGAACGTGGCTTTATTGGATAAACCAATAACCCTTCGATATATGCGATCCAAATCTAAGCGATCAGCAGCCTCTTCGGCGTCTAGAGCTTCATCAGAGTAAGGCACACCACCTATGGGTTCGAGGCCTAAAATCTCACAAACATCTTCCAGTGTAACGATAAACTCACCCCATGCAGCTATGAAAATGTAGATGGTAACGATCCAACCACCAGAACTTGGAGGGCAACATTATTCTTTGAAAGTGTGAATTCTCCAAACCACTTAGCCCGATGCAGCCCTACTTTGGCAAGAGTCACAGCGTGGGAGCTTTGCATGTGAGCATTCCAAGCAACAAAATGAGCTGAAGAGCCTTTAGGCCCCTCAAAATCAATTTGGGACCAACGAATGTCACCTCGATCAAGATGAAAACGTAGAGTTCCCTATGGGGGGAAGAAACCCCATTCAGCTGAATCCTCGTCTTCGTCACCAAGAACCAAAGAATCACACTTGGCGCAAGTTAAGAGGCATAAGAAGTCATCATCTTTGCCAAAAATTGGAGACCGATGGTAAAAATGTAGTTACTCTTGGTGAGTAACATCCAAGGTAGTGGCGCCCATAGTGGCAGCAGTAGCAGCAGTGGTAGCGATGGAGGTTGGCTGAGCACCAGTTCTGGGAACCTTGGGAGTACCTGAAGAGGCCATTTATAGATGGTGGTAAGAGTAAAAGCTCATGGGGAAGAAGAAAGAAGGTCTGAGTAAGATGTAACATAGTTGCTAGAGGCGATGAACAACGCAAAGAAAGAAAGAACAAGAAGATAAGCTTGGCAGCAATGGCGATTTGATATTTTATCTCTCTAAAGCCTATGGGAGTTTGAAGAAGACGAAGGTAAGGTAAATGAAAAAATGTCTAAGTGTTTGGATAATATACGTTTGAAATTCTTAAGTTGTCTTGTGAGTTTTCCACCACCACACGTGCAAAGCCGCCCATAATCATTTCAAATGGACACGTGGCACTTCGGGGAGTGTCTTGACAGTTAAAAAGACGACACTACGTCATTAATGAAATGACGTATAGGGAATAGAAAGGGTTTCCTTCAAAAGAAGTTATGATTTTGGCGCTAGATTTTTTTTATCAGACACATCAGATGTCCCACAACGCAGAAGCTGTTGCCACGGTTCAAAAATCTATAATGTCCCCTCGCCACAAGTCCAAACGGTGTTTAGCGGTGACTCAGGTACATCGAGGAGAATTTTTTTCTTTGTGAACAAAATGAAATGATGGCATGGAATAGCCTAGATAGGGGAGAAGTTTACTTTCAAAGAGTCAGAACGAATGAGGCACGACGATAGGAAAAAGTTACGATGTCCCTTCGCCATTCATCGACGATTCACAGCGCTTTAGTTTAGGTACATCGGGGATAATTTTACTTTATTTGGCAGTGTTAACGGCTAAAGTTGTAATGTAGATAGAGATGCAAGAGTTTTTTTACAAATATGAGGTTCATCGTATTGAAAAGTTTTCGTGCATACATTTCTTATTACCACAACAAATATCTACACGAAGGGGAAAATGTAGGGGGCTTGAAGATAATCACCCCAGCTAATATAAAAAACTCAATGGAATAAGGTAATGAGGCAGTTCAAGCAAGGTAGCTCAACGTGACAACTCAAGCGAGGCAGCTTAGTGTGACAGTGCAAGTGAGGCAGCTCAATGTAGCAGGCGAGGGAGATCTTCCAAGGAAGTAACTGGCCGAGAGGGCTCATCCTTTAGCTTTGTTGTATTACTTAGTCATGTTATATATATATTTTTATATTGGATACAAGCTATGACGATTGTAATGATATAATGATTATAGCACTATTTAATGTGAGGTCAAATGGTACTCGCAAGAGACACCAGGCCTGACAGGGCCTGAGAGAGCTTTCATGCTCTATCGGGAGAGCTCACTGTGGGAACTTCAAAGGTACTTGGTTTGGAGTATTGAGAAGTGAGGCAGCGTTGGGGCTTGTCCTTACCATCTAAAATACACCTGATAAAACACCGAAATACCTTTGATCGTGGAACCTTGGGCGGAGCGACCTTGAGTTCTATCGTGCATTTAGTTGTGAACCAAACAACCCTCTACTTAATGTCACATCTACTTTAGGTGATGTCACTAAATAGCTAAGAAATGTAAAATGTGCACTTGAGTAAACCACCGTGGTATTTGAGGCTGTTGGACAGTTGGTGAGCCATCTCTATGATGACAACCCCCTAATGGACAGTGGTTAGGCAAAAGGCATGTCTTGGCATTTGGCGTTTATGATGTGGATCTTACTAGTCCATTAGGCATTTAATGTTTGTGACATAAAGTATGAGGTATGTCTTTCACAGTTATAAAAGACTGAGCACCCCGAGAATGATTTTGGGGGCTATTTATGGGCCTGAACCACTTCTGAGGGGAGAGGATGGTTTTTGAGAGTTCTTTCCAGAGATATATTGGCAAGAGAGAGAATATACCAGGGAGAAGTTATTTCAAACCAGTGCTCTTACCAACCCACCATTATCATTTATTGTGAAACTTTTATAGCTAACTAGAGATCTTTGAGGGTTTTTGGTGTGTTTCGCTGCCTGCTAAGGTGTATCTAGGGTGCTTACTCCTCTTGAGTTTCCTTTATTATTGTTTGGTTGTACACGAGTGCATTGTGAGTCCAAAAAATATAATATTGTGTGTTTATTTGTGTTCATTAAAGAGTTTATGTGTTCATTAAAGAGTTTATGAGTTTCCTTCATGGAAAGCAACTCGAGCAAGTACTCCTCATCAGTGAAAGGGTTAAATGCTTTAAAGTTCAAAATCGATTCATTGGACATTTTAGATGTATTATTTTTTTGGGCTTGTAAGTATTGACTAAAAGTCATAGGTGTAGGTTTTTTTTTGATAATTATCATTATGATTACAAAAAAAATTAGAATAGGACATGTTACCCCAAAGAAGGCTCGAGATGGAAAATTCCGCAAAGCGATGTGCGTCCGAAAAATTCAAGCATTTCTTGGCTCTCAAATGTAGATGTCCTACAAAAATGGTTAGAAATGAATACAAATATAAAGAAAATACTACGAAATACTAAATCAATTAAATTCTAAAACAAATAAGTCCTTGGCAATGACGCCATTTGGATAGAGAGAGATTTTGCCACGGGGTCGTGTCACCGATGCCAGTCATTTATTTTATTCGTTTCACCAACTAAATACCAAAACCTAAACTATGACTACTCTCTTTTAAGGGAGTATAACGGCCAGTCCGGGAATTAAAAATCCACAGAGACTGGTTGCTAGAATTATATTTGTAAGGATATAATTTTATAAATGTCCATTCACAATTGAGTATGTCGTATACCGCTACAAACGTCGAAGAACGTTCAAGATCACATATGCAACAACACAATTCTGAATATGAATTTCTTCAATAAGAAAAGTCTCCGCGATATTGATTTTGGTAAGGTTGCGTTTTAGTCCATTAACGTTCACTTAAGGTGTTAGGATAATTTTTCATTTTTTTTTTAAGTGTTGGAGTGGAGTTTTTCGTCAAAATATTTTTTCTTAGTGTTGAGGCGGACCTGAATAAAAAAATTAATTTACGCTCCAGTCGGTCAGGTGAGATTGCCAGGTCGTTCAAGCGAAAGAGGCATCTCGGGTGAAGTCGTTTGAGCGACAACTGGCATCGTTCAAGCGATAAACCTATTTCATTCGGCGACGCGCTGCCTTAGATATTTTATAAATAGAGTTTTCCAACTTTCTTTTTGATCAGAAGACTTGAGAATTTTTAATACATGAAACTGCTTTTGAAGAATACATTGTCTTCTCAATTTTGGGGTTTTAAACCTTTTTGTTTTCAATTCACAAGATCCTAGTAGTTTGTGTGAATTGTTTTGGAATCCAAGAACATATCTTGTGTCAAGTTTATCTTGTAGAAAGGATCACTACTGCTGATATAGGTGATCTTGAGGGGAGTACTGGGCTGAAGATGACTGCGTGCCAATAGGGAGTGCTTCTGGGTGTTCCTAGGCTGAATTGGAGCTACAGTTCTTGCTGACTCTAGGTTGCAGTCTATGTGGGTTTTCTGCAGTTAAATCATTGCGGATTTCATTGTAATTGTAAGTATTATAGTGAAATAAAGGTTTTACCCGAAAGTTTTTTTTTCCTGAAATCTGCGAGTTGGTAATTTTGTTTGTGATGGTTTGACACACACGCACACACGCGTAATTGCATGTTTAAGGACTGCTTTAATTTGGTTTAAAATTGACCCTAATTAAATAAGTTTAAAGTTGGAATTTGTGAATTTATCCAAATCGATATCACGCACGGAACACTCTTTCAAATTGGTATTAGAGCAGGTTGCTCAAATTTACCGAGTATTCCCTTTTTCACAAAAAGTGTGATATTGATTTTTTGAAAAATATTTGTTTTGTGAAAAATCGCAATTTTTTCGATGGATCACTTATGTAATCGGATGCCCTCTTTCGATGACACAAGTTTGAGTTCTGATTATTTAAACAGTTTGAATCTGACCTTTGCTAAAAGAATTGCTTTTTTGGAAAAAGAAAATTCTCGTTTTAAATCTGCGCAAAATCAAAGAGATTTTTATCACGAGAAATTTGTTTCTTTGGACCATGAATTTAATGCTTTAAAATTGTCCAAAAAGGAGAGTGATGATAGAGTCCTATATTTAGAAAAAGAATTGGAGGACTTTAAAACTTTTTGGACTTGTGTTTGTGCCAAAGTGGATAAAAATATTTTACTCGATGAGTTTGTGGCATGTGAGGAGACTCTTAAGGATAAGTGTGCGCATTTTAAGAACGAACGTGATGACCTTCTAGGAATAATTGAAAATTTAGAGGAGTCCCTAAAATGGAAAGAGTCTAATTCTTTGCTTGAGTAAAAAAAAATTGGCGATAAAAAATGATTCGACAGACTCGAGTAGTGCTGGTAGCAATGGTAGTGGCTCGTCATATTCTAATGTTTCGAGTGTTAAAGCCAAGACCATTATTTATTTTAGAGGGTAAATAAATATCAAGGACATTAGAAAAGGTCAACCCATAGGTATCGTTCCACCCGTTTACATATATTCATATTGTGGTAAGAAGTGTCACCTTGGGCATTTTTGTTTCAATCTTCGAAAATGTCCTAAGAAGTTGAAATCTAGTGTTCTCCTTGTTCCCAAAACCCCTATGCATCATTGCACACCTATTTGGGTTGGGAAATCACTTTTAGAGAAACTAGATGTTAGACTATATTATTCTGAATTGCTTGCACATGATTCTTGTCTTGTTATATCATATAGATGATTGTGTTCGCATGTTTATCATACGCTAGTTGTGTTTTATGATATTTTCTTGCTAGTGTTATGATTTGTATACTTTTTGTATTAGTTTTTATTTTTGAAAAAAATTGAAAAATACGAAAAAAATTATTTTGATAAAAATTTTAAAAAAGTCAAAAAGAGTTTTTTAGTTTGTTTTTACACCATATATGAATGGACATTTCGGATGACCGAGTCACAATTTCATCCCATATCTACGTGATGATTTGATAGTATTTTGATATGCATCATCATTGTGCTTTATAATGTTTAAAGTCATTGATATGTGATTAATTATTATGACCTACATGTTCGACTCATAAGTTCCTTTAATGCACACTTGCACGGATTTGTTTGATTATTGTACATTTTTTTATCACATATTGGTCGGAATTTTGTCATCTCAATTCCGTCTTTAAAACGAACCATATGCGATAAAACTTGACAATGAAAGTAGTGCATGTAAAAATCGTTTACCGTGAGGAATTTAATTGCGACAAAATATGATGAGTGAATCATGGGAAAGGGCTGCAAGAGTAAAAAATTAACTCGTCGTGAAAGCCACCGTTTAAAAGAGCCCAAAAAAATTTAAAGGCAATAAAAAGATAAATATGCCAAAAAGGGGCTACCTCAAAAAGAAAAATATAATGATTATTATTTATGAGGGAGTTTGGATGGAAAGAAATGAAAAACGAGTTTGCACGTCCTGACAGCATCTTGAAAAATCATTCATAGTTTTAAACATTATTGGTGTGGGAATCATTCTTGACTTTGATGTGTTGATGGATTGAGTCGATGTCATTAAAATTCAACACTTTAAACACCTTAGGACGATTTTGAGATTCATTCGATAGGAGTACACATATACATCGTGCACATATGTTATGTTTGATTGCTTTGATTTACCTATCGAATATGTTTACACCCATTCATTATGTTTCCATGATTTGGGTGTCTTAGTGTAAATTCATGGTGTGTGACTTTTGTATAATTATTTTTGCATTTTTGTTTGAAAAAATTGAAAAATCAAAAGTAGTTTGTGGAAGCTTTTGAGTTACTCTTTGCATAAGGGTAGTTTGATCTATGTTTGCTATGCATATTTGTCGTGACAACTTCACGTTTATTTTTTTATTCATTTCCTTGTCTATTTCGAAAAAATAAAAAGGGGGAGAATGAATTCTGGGGGAGTTTTTGCATTAATTTAATTATTTATTGATTTATTCTTACATCATTTCGAACTCGATGCATCACGAAGGTATTTGCTTTGTCTCATGTGTATAGGTACAAAATTGAGAATCATTATTTTGCACACCTAGATGATAAAAGCTTAATGTTTTGAAGTTGAAGATTTTTTTAGCACCTTTTCAGTTTTGGGTTCATGGGAGGGTATTAGATTTGTATAGGCATTTTATGTTTTGATAATTTGGATGTTTTTATTTATTACCGGTATAGACATAGATGAGATTTATAAGGACATAATTTTATAAATACCCGTTTACAATTGAGTATGTCGTGTACCGCTACAAACGTCGAAGAATGTTCAAGATCACACAACAAGACGATTCCGAATATCAAGTTCTTCAACAAGAAAAACCTCCGTGAAATGAATTTTGGTAAGGTTGTATTTTGAGTCCCTTAATGATTCACTTAAGGTGTTGGGATAATTTTTCTAAAATATTTTCTAAGTGTTAGAGTGGATTTTTTCGTCAAAATATTTTTTCTAAGTGTTGAGACGGAGCTGAATAATAAATTAATTTACACTCCAGTCGTTCGAGCGACAGAGGCATCTCACGTGAAGTCTTTTTAGTGACAACTGGCATCGTTCAAGCGACATCCCTGTTTTGTTCGAGCAACGCGCCGCCATAGATTTTTTATAAATAGAGTTTTTCAACTTCATTTTTAATCAGAAGACCTGAGAATTTTCAATACACGAAATTGCTTTGGCAGAATACATTGTCTTCTCACTTTTAGGGTTTTAAACCTTTTTTTTTCAATTCACAAGACCCCAAAAGTTTGTGTGAATTGTTTTAGAACCCAAGAACATATTGATGATGCTCGAAACAACACCACCCTTCAAGGTGTTCGTAAGCTCAAATTAGTTATAACAATGGCAGCTCAGAAATATACAAGTATAAGAGATAGAGACGAGGAGAAGAGGATGAACACAAATGTTTAAGTGGTTCCACCAATTAAGCCTACGTCCACTGTACAAGTGAGTGAGTAAGGTCACTGAAATAAGGCACTAACGTCCATGGATACAGTCTCTCAAGCTTTCTCTCTCTACTGTGTAAATTGATAGAGTTTCAGCTAGGGTTGTAATTTTGGGTCCTTCTCAAAGTAGGAGAAGACAAGTATATATAGTGTGTGGAGAGTGTAATGTACCCCCCATGCATGCAATGAGCATGTGTGTGTTGATATAGCCAATCAAATGAAGACATCTGTCACTGTCACATATAGAGAATGATAATAAAATATTCCCCCACGTGAGGGGATTGATTTGGTTACAACTGATTTTGTCCATGTGTTTCTACCCTTGCATACGCTTGTCAATGCCCGGCTGTTCTTAGCGTGATGTCAACCTCGGCTTGGGTGAGTACGAGGTTGGTGAAGACCACATCCAGGATATCCGATCGAGGTTGGGTACGAGGTGTAACGTCGACCGAAGCCGATGATGACATAGCTCTTGTTGATTGATCTTAGGTCTTTTACTGGTCTCAGATGATACTCGTAACGTTGGTCGAGGCCGACACCATGCGTTTGTGGTCATATGTCGGAATCATTTGTGGTGATGTTGACAACGTCGGCTGTGGCCGACCTTATACAAGTTGAGCCCAAGTGCCTGGTTAATCTCTACTGATACAATGTAACATCGGCCTGGACCGATATTGTGGACGGATGTCTGAACCCAGATACAAGCCTTGATGATGAGGTTATTGCAACGTCTTCCAGAGACGACCTTGTGAGGGACGATATCACTGTTGGTCACTATGAGCCTCTACCACCTCGGTTGTGAGTCAGGCCGAGGTTAGTATCTCTGAATGAGAAGGTGCCCTTTGGGTATATCAATTACCCCTAACCCTCAGTTAGCTGTGTGAGTAGGTGATTGAGGTGTATTTGTAAGGCCGAGGATAAGTTTTCTTGTGTGCCAATACTATCTTGTCACATGTCACTTGCTTAAGTGATTAGCGTGCATTCATGGTTTGTACCTTTGGGTTCCTAAGGCAATGATTAGCCTTGGGACGCCCGCAAAAATGATTGTGGGTTTAAAACCCCCTTTCCTTCTTTCTTCTTCATTTCCTCTTCTCTTTTCCCACCAGTGCTTTTCTCTGCAACTTCATTCTCTTCAAGAGCTTTTGCTACTACTGCGAGGTGCTTGTTCGATTCTCATCTCCTTCCTCTTATTCCACGGTCATCTAGGTATCCTCTCCACCTTGTCCTATCGTTTCCTTCTTTTTAATTTCCATTTCTATAATTTCTGGTGTGAACTTGGGTTTTTCGTTGAGAGTTTGATTTTTTCGGTGACATTTAAGAGCTTTTTGGTGAGATATTAAGAGCTTTCCGGTGACATTCAAGACTATTCATACTTGTTCTTGTTCTAAAGTATCACTTAGATCCTTCATTAGGTTGAGCCAAGTTATTTGTTTGTGACCTTGAGTACCAAGTGTAGTCTCGTCCTTACATGCTCAGACTTTTATACCAGCTTTTAGAGGATTTCCCCTCTCTTAGGGAGAAGACCTTAGAAAATATTAGGCAGATAAATCGAGCCCAAGGGGAAGATCGTAAGGCTGAGGCCTTCCCTCTCTTACCTATATTTCCACCCCCTCTGAAAGTGATATATGCTGAGCTATCTGTGCCAGCAGAGGTCCCAGTAGAACCCATTCTGATGTTTGAGTCTGAGTTGTCAACCTCAGACCCTATGTCTGTGGATTCTTTTCAAGAAGCCATGGATTATTCCATCAGGATGGATCAATCCCCTGACAAAGCCAAGGTTTCCAGTCGTGCCTCGTCTAACAAGAGTTCTAGCACTTCGTACTCTTCCTCCGATGTCGAAATTGTAAGACCTAGTGTGGCTATTCCCCCAATCCTTGATGCTATTCCCCTATCGACCTCCATAGGGGTTGAGTTTGCTTAGAGTTTACCTACTGGCACTCGCACCCCTGCCCAAGCCGACATTTCCCGAGATGAGGATAATGGTAGCGAAAGTGATGTTGGTACCTCGGAGGCAGCCAAGATAGAGAGCACTGTCAGCGAACTCGACCTCCTAGCTTTCAGGCATCTTTATTCCATAGGCCCCTCCATAAAACTTAGGAGGCCTCTAAGGTATGAGAGGACGTTTGGTGGCCGAGATGGTGAGATATGCTTATATGAGCAGATGTTTAAGTTAGGATTTCGTCTTCCCATTCATTCGATAATTAGGGCCATATTATCCTATATTAACTTGGCTCCTTCCCAATTATATCCCAATGTCTGGAGGGTGATGATTGGAGATATATTCTTATAGAGGGCAGTCCATCATTCAAACCTTTCGATCCAGGTCTTCACAGGGTGCTACGTGCCCTCCTCTGCTAGGAATCATCCGAGTTACTACCATTTTCTAGCTCGGAAGTCCAACAAGAAGATATTGCTGGTTACCCAGACTTCGAACCATAACTGGAAACCATGATATTTCTTCGCCTCAGGGGCATGGGAATTGGGTCCCTGTGCCACCTCTTCATCCTTAGAGCCGAGAATACCTCTGAGATGGGGAAAGGTGTCAATGGCTGCTAGGGTCGACCCAGGGTTAAGCCAGAATAACTTTCAGAAGGTCAAAGACCTTCAAGATCAGGGGCAACATGGTCTTTTGGTCAAGTATGAGCATTTTATGATCCCCTATTACCTATCTGAAACTGGCCTTGGGGGGAGTCCTTTGACCGAGCTCCGTAAGTTACTTTATTTTTTCAACAAGTTATACCTTTGATTTTATTATGTCTTTGATCTTTTAACTCAGATATTTTATTTTTACAGAGCGTCCATAAGGAGTATCAGACGATATCTAGGAAATGGCAACCCACAGCCTTACCAAACTAGTTAAGAAAGCAGGCTTGAATGCGCCTCTGCCTCCTCCTACCACTTCAAGGGCCGATGTCTCCAAAAAATGGAAATCCAATGACCCTTACCCTGAGGATCAGAGGCAGAAGAAAAAAAGATCTAAGGGGTATCACGTGATCCCCATATCCTCTGAGGACACGTTAGCTGCTCGTTTGGAGAAGATGAAGATCGGCGATAGCCTTATTAGCCAAAGTATGAAGGCTATGGACGCCATCAGCTCCATGATGATCGACGCTGACAAATGGTTCTGCCGTTCTCTGGATACCCTTTTGCTGATCGAGTTCTACCTCCACCGATCTATTCAAGTAAGATTTTAGCTGTTGTTATTGAAGTGTAACATAGGCTTTGAATTTCATTGACTCTTGAACTCATATGTCTGGATGTATTTTGCAGGGTATCCTCACCATGCAGTAGTTTGTCGACTGGACTCTTAGGAAGATTCCTCTGATTGAGAAGGGCAGAGAGGCTCAGAAGATGGAGGGCGCTCTATATGCTGAAGTGGAGCATCTGAAGGATTCCTTAGAGAAGTCTGAAGCTAATATTAAGCAGCTGGAGAAGGACATGGGCAAGCTTAAGAAGGATCACAACTCTGTTATGAAGACCCAGGCCGACTCTCTCCAACACAAGGTTGATGTCGCTGTGAAAGTTGCTCTGGATGACGCCTTAGAGAAGATCTTGGAGGACTACAAGGTCTCTGATGAACTCATCAGCTTTGGCTTTTAATACCTCGAAAGGGGTGTTAAGGCCACTGAAAAATGGGTTGTAATGAAAGAGAAGGAGTCAGGGAGCCTGACAGCTTTGGACTTCATTGGTCTGGGCTATGCTGATCCTCGATTTGCTCAGGCCTTACAAGAGGTCGAGGAGGAAGGAGATACTGCGCCTATCGAGACTGCTCAACCAGAAGATACAAGGACTGAAGATGTTAATCCTCAGGATGACGGGGTTGAAGTGACCAACATCGGTCAAGGAAGTGGGGGCATGACCACTAACCCTGAGATTGCAGATACTCAGGCCATTTTTTGTGAAGCTCTTATTTGTAATTTTTTATTTTTAATTTATCGGTCTGTAACCTCTGCACATATTTTCTATTAGCTTTTGACTTGTAATTCTAACTTCTTTGTGCTATACCATTCTCTGAGGAGAACTTTGTTTCTCTTGCCTTCGAATGTTTTTATATGTCGTGCATCAGTGTCTTCATTACTAAACTATGATGTTAACCTTGTAACTTTTTACCAAATTAATGGTTATTAAGTCTGAGGTCAACCAAGTATGATGTTACCCTCATAAATTTTTCCCCAAATTAATGATGTTTAAGGTCCGAGGTCATCCAAGTATGATGTTCACTACAAACCTTATCACCAAATTATGATGTTTTAAGGTTTGAGGTCATCAAACTAAGATGTTACCCCCATAAATTCTTCACCAAATTAATGATGTTTAAGGTCTGAGGTCATCCAAGTATGATGCTCACCTCAGACCTAGTCACCAAATTATGATTTTATAAGGTCCGAGGTCATTAAACTAAGATTTTACCCCCATAAATTTTTCATCAAATTAATGACGTTTAAGGTCTGAGGTCATCCAAGTATGATGTTAACCTCAGACCTTGTCACTAAATTATGATGTTTTAAGGTCCGAGGTCATCAAACTAAGATGTTACCCCCATAAATTCTTCACCAAATTAATGATGTTTAAGGTCCGAGGTCATCCAAGTATGATGTTCACCTCATACCTTGTCACCAAATTATGATGTTTTAAGGTATGAGGTCATCAAACTAAGATGTTACCCCTATAAATTCTTTAACAAATTAATGATGTTTAAGATTTGAGGTCATCCAAGTATGATGTTCACCTCAGACCTTGTCAATAAATTATGATATTTTAAGGTCTGAGGTCATCAAACTAAGATGTTACCCCCATAAATGTTTCACCAAATTAATGATGCTTAAGGTCTGAGGTCATCCAAGTATGATGTTCCCCTCAAACCTTGTCACCAAATTATGATGTTAAGGCCCGAGGTCATCAAAGTATGATGTTCACCTCAGACATTGTCACCAAATTATAATGTTTTAAGGTCTGAGGTCATCAAACTAAGATGTTACCCCCATAAATTCTTCCACCACAGCATAATGAACCAATGATTGACACAGGAACTGATCTTCTCATTAATAATCTCTTCATAAGTTGATACATTTACATAGATACCATTGTAACATCATATGTAATATTTTTTTCAGATGATCAACATTTCATGGATTAGAGAAAGGTTCCCCTTCAAGGTTTTCTAGCCTCTAGGTCCCAGGTACAACCTCCTCGATCACTTTATAGGGGCCATGCCAATTTGGGTAAAGCTTGTTTGCCTTTTGCAACGTCTTCTTCAGCACTAGGTATCCTACAACTATGGGTTTTGATTTCATCCTTTGATTGTAGAACTTTGCTGTTCTCTGCTGGTAGGCTGCCTGTCTAATCTCGGTGTCTTCCCTTCTCTCCTCAATCAAATCTAGGTCAAGTCTTATCTCTTCCCCATTCTTCTCAGGGTCATAGGTTTGAACCCTGTGAGTGGGGAGTCCTACCTCTGTTAGTATGACGGCTTCTGAGCTATGTGCTAATATAAATGGGGGTCTCCCCCGTTGGTGTCCTAGCCGTTGTTCTGTAGGCCCATAACACAGCATAAACTTCCTCGGTCCATCTCCCCTTAGCTTCTTCTAACCTCTTTTTAATCCCGTCGAGGATTGTTCTGTTCGTGGCTTTGATCTGACCGTTTGCCTGAGGTCAGCCAGGAGAAGAGAAAAATTTCTTGATCCCAACTCTCTCGCAATACTTTTCCAAGGAAGAATTTTTGAGCTGGGTTCCGTTGTCTGAGATGAGGGTGTTAGGGAGGCTATGTCTGCATATGATACTCTTCCAGATAAATTGGAAGGTCTTCTGCTATGTGATCGTGATCATCGGCTCAGCCTCCACCCACTTGGAAAAATAGTCAATCGCTACTATAAAAAATTAGTAATTATTTACAGCCCTTGGCAAGGGACCCACCAAGTTAATCCCCCATACTGCGAATGGACAAGGGGAACTGATTGAAGTCATAGGCTGATGAGGTTGATGGGGTATAGTGGAGAATCTTTGGTATTTGTCACACTTTTTCACGTAAGCTGAATCATCCTTGGCCAAGGTCGGCCACCAGTATCCCTGCGTGATAATCCTCTTGGCCAAAAGTCTTCCTCCTATGTGACTAGAGAAGGAACCCTCATGTACCTCCTGTAGGACGCGGGGAACCTCTTGGGATGAACGCATTTGAGGAGGGGTAACAAAAATCCTTTCTTATATAGGACATCTCCTATTATTAAGAACTTTGCAGCTTGGTAACTCAATTTCCACCTCTCTAGATTTGATTCCAGCAGTTCTCCCTCTTTGATATATCTGATGAGGGGGTCCATCCATGAGTCCCCTAGGTTCAAGTTAAGGCAAGGGCTTATAACCTCCTCTTCCTCAATGGTCGGTTTGAGCAGGATGTCGACTGGTACTGTCCTCCTGATATCTGTACTTATTGCTGAAGCCAAACTTGCTAGTGCATCTGCGTGGCTATTGTTTTGTCGAGGTACCCTATTCATCTTTACCTCTTCGAAACCTTCTAGCATTATTCTTACCCTCTTCAGGTATCCAACCATCCTTTCATCCTTGGCCTCATAAACTCCAAATACTTGGTTGATAACTAACCTTGAGTCACTGTGAAGTAGGAGTCGACTAACCCTAAGGATCTTTGCTAAGGAGAGACCTGCTATCATGGACTCATATTTTGACTCGTTATTTGATGCTTTGAAGTTAAACCTTAGTGCATATTCAATGTTGGTACCATTCGGAGCTGAAAGTATCAGTCGTGCACCACTTCCACTTTCGTAAGAAGACCCATTAACGAAGAGGTTCCAAACGTCTTCATTCGACGAAAAGCTCCCCTCTGACAGGGTTCCTTGCTTGAAGAGGTAATTGTCTTCCTCATTCTCGACCACTCCGTTTCTGTCTCTATTAGACACAACCTCTTCCGATTCTCGAAAGACGTTACTATTTGATCCCTCTGTGATCACTGGACTGTTCTCAACTTCAGTCTCTTCCCATGTGAACTCAGTAACAAAATCTGCAAGTTCCTGCCCTTTAATGGACACCCTGGGTTGATAAGTAAGGTCATAGTCTCCCAACTCAATGGCCCAAGTCATAAACCTGCCTGACTTTTCAGGCTTGTGGAGGACTTGCCTAAGTGGGGAGTCAGTGAGGATAACCATAGAGTGTGCTTAAAAATAGGGTTTCATCTTCCTCGAAGCGCGTATTTAAGCGTAGGACAATTTCTCCATTCGAGGATAGTTTTGTTCAGACCCCTGAAGGGCCTTACTATTGAAGTACAGAGGCCTTTGCACCCCAACGTCTTCCCGTACTATGGCTGCACTTATAGCTGACTCAGAGACTGCTAGATAAACATACAACTTCTCTCCCACTATGGGCCGACATAAGATCAGGGGAGATCCGAGGTAGGACTTGAGCTGATTAAAAGCCTCATCACACTCTTTGATTCTTTAGTGAGCCTCTGAACGTCCTTGGTACTTCTTGGTGTCTTCACGTCGAGCAAAGCCTTGATCTTCTCAGGGTTCACCTCTATTCCCCTTTGATTGATAATGAATCCAAGAAATTTTCCAGCTCCTACCCCGAAAATGCATTTCACGAGGTTGAGTTTCATTCTGTACATGTCTATGGTATTGAAGGTCTTTTCTAGGTCTGCCACGTGTGTGCAGGCCTCTAAGCTCTTCGTCAACATATCGTCTACATACACCTCTATAGTCTTATCGATTTGATTTTCAAACATCTTATTTATAAGACATTGATTCGTTGCCCCTGTATTTTTCAAGCCGAAGGACATAACCTTATAGCAATATGTCCCATTGTCGGTGATGAAGGCTGTCTTCTCTGAGTCTTCAGCATCCGTAAAGATCTGGTTATAGCTTGAATACGCATCCATAAAGCACATGAGCTCATGCCCTACCATGGAATCTACCATCTGATCGATCCGAGGTAAGGGATAACTGTCTTTAGGACAAGACTTATTTAGGTCGGTGCAATCTACGCACATCCTCCATTTTCCATTAGCTTTGGGGACAATGACGGCGTTTGATAACCACTCTGGGTATATAACCTCCCTGATGAATTCTGCCTCTTCTAACTTTCTGACCTCTTCTCTGATAACGTCATACTTCTCCCTAGAGTAAACTCTTCGTCTTTGTTTAATTGGCTAAGCAGCTTCTGCTACGTTGAGTTTGTGGCATATAACCTCCGGGTCAATGCCAGGCATGTCCGCGTGGCTCTAAGCGAAGACACTCTGCCTCTTCCTCAAGAAATTTATCAACTCTTCCTTGATCTCCACTTTTAAGGCCTTGCCAACCTAGACAGTTTTTTTCGATTCATCCTCATTGAGGACGATGGATTCTACCTCTTCTACGACCTCTGCTTTCTTCAACTTCGTTTCATCTCTAGGGTCAAGTGTATTAATATTATACGTGGTGGTTGCTCTCTTATGGGCCTCTCTCTCTTTGGCTGAGTTGAAGTAGCATTATCGTGCTATGGTCTGGTCACCCTGCACTTCCCCTACCCCATAGGGGGTCAGGAATTTTAGCATCTGGTGGACCATCGACGACACGGTCTCAAACTCCTAAAGGGATAATCTTCTGATGATGAGGTTATAGGCCGAGAAGATAATTTTATCCATAACAAAAAAATTGATCTTTCGGGTCAACCTCTTAGGCCACTCATCTCCCATTCGCACATCCATCTCATACATGCCCAATGGATGGACTTTTTCACCGCTGAAGCCCATTATCGGATGATGATAGGGTACCAGCCTAGCTCTGCTAAGGCCTAGGCATTTAAAAAAAGGCCAGAACATCACATTTGCTGAACTTCCTCCATCTACAAGAATTTTATGTACCTCGCATCCATGCACTCTTGTTGTAATTACCAAAGGATCATCATATGGAGCTAAGATGCCTTTGAAGTCGAGTCGGGAGAACCCGACTATAAGAGTGTCCATATCCACTTTCTTTCTCTTCTGCTTGGCCTCTGAAGACGCCCGATTTACCACCACTACTTTGTCCACTGACTTGGCCTCTGCCACATGAGCTTTTCGATCAGCCACTTCAGAGCCACCCCCTGCAAGTCCTCCTCATATGGTGCTAACACCCAAGGATATCATACCAATCCTCTTCACTGGGGAATTTTTCATCTTTTGGTGGGAGGTCTCGATCATCTTTATAATCACCATCCGAGTCATCGTCTCTTCTTGATGGAGTATTGTCACGACATCTATCGTTTCTCTTATTTTTAGGGCCATCTCTTCCCCTTTTAGGAGCCTTGCCATCAACATACTTCCTCAACTTTCTGAATTTTAACATCTTTTCGATCTTATCCTTTAAGGAGAAGCACTTGTCTGTCACATGGCCATGGTCTTGGTGGAACTCACACCACAAGTTCTTGTTCCTCTTATGTGGAGGAGCCTTCAACTTCTCTGTCCATCTCAGAGACCGGTTATTCTTGATCTCATTGAGGATGTGTTCGCAGCTCACAATTAGAGGGGTATAGCGTGCAAACTTGTCGTCAACTGACCTCTTTTTTCCGTCCTTATTTCTTTGGAACTTCCTGCTGCCATTGCCGTTCTCATCCTCATACTTTGCGGCCATGGCCTCTTCAGCGTTCATGACCTTACCTTCAGTTGCTAATAACTCTGCCATGGACTTGGGAGGGTCTTCTGCGAGTTTTCACAACAACTTCCCTTTCTGGAGACCTCCTATGAGAGCGGTCATAGCTATGTTCTCTTTATAATCTTCAACATTTAGTTTTTCTTTGTTTAATCTTACGATGTAGTCACTTAGGCTCTCATTCTTCCATTGTTTGAAATATAGCAGATGAGTGGTCTTCTGTTGAGGTCTTACCCCAAAATAGAAATTATGGATGAACCATTCAGCCAAATCCTTAAAGTTCTCTATTGAGTTCTTCAGAAGAGAGGTAAACCAGATGTGTGCAGCTCCCGTTAATGTCTCAGAGAAGGCTCGACACTTTATCTCATCTGGTATTGAGTAAATGTCCACCGCAGATTGGTACATCTCAATATGATGTACAGGGTTGGTGCTACCATCATACTTGGGAGACACCGTAGGAGGATTGAATTTGGCAGGGGTTGGGAAGCTCACTATCTTGGCCACAAACGGAGAACCCTCTGAGAACCCTCTTTGCAATGGGTCTCGACTTTTGATGAGGTCTCCTATATTCTCTTTAAGGCGTTGGATGGAGTCATTCCATGGTCTCGCAATGTCGGCCTGGACGAGGTTGTCCCCATCCACCTCCAATGGGTGAACTGAGGGTTCCCTAGCCTCAGCACAACGTCGGCTGTTGACCTCATCTTGATCCCTATCTCGGCCCTGATGGGGTCGACCATGATGAGGTCGGCCATGATGAAGCCGATGTTCCCCATCTCCCCTTTGAGAGCCAGAGGCACTTTGTGACCTGGATAACCTCTGCCTCAGGTTATTTACTGGTTTGAGCCTTTCAAAGGCTGACCCTCTGCTCAGTCAATCAAAAGATGATCCTCTTTCTTGGGCACCTTCATCTCTTTGGCCTCCATAACCTCGGCTCTGCTGAATAGGACGCATTGTGTTATTTGAAACCACATACGGCTCCCAATAATCTTCTAGAGCGTCTTCTGCGTCCAAATAATCATACCTATCCTCATTGTAAGGATGTCCTTACCTCCCCAGACGTAAATGCATAGGGTCAGCAATGTCCCTCCTCCGTTAAGGTGTAGGTTGATCTTTCCGCGGTGCCTGGGCTGGTCCCCTGGCTTTAGGATGGGGTTGGGAAGCCGCCTGAGTAATCATTTCCGGTGAGACCCCAGGTGGCCTCATCATATTTTGACTGAGTTGTGTAAATTATTCCTTCATCGATTGTTGCATTGCAGCCAAGGACCTCAAGGCTACTGCTACCTCAGCCATTTTGGACTGGGGTGGTGCTTGGCTGGAACTAGGTCCTCTAGCACCAGGTGGTGGAAGAGGTGGTGGCAATTCCGGTGCCATACATTAAAACTAAAGAGCATGTGAAGTAGATGAGCTTAATACCTTAAAGGACCTCTTTCAATGGTGAAACAACTCCACGCAAGGGGTGAGGCCTGGTTCACCACCAGCGTCTCCGGTGAGGTTAAGCAGAAAATGAGGAAGAGATAGCTTCTTGTTCCCACAAATGGTGCCAAAATAATGATACTCGAAACAACACCACCCTTCAAGGTGTTCGTAAGCTCAAATTAGTTATAACAATGACAACTCAGGAGTATACAAGTATAAGAGATAGAGATGAGGAGAAGAGGATGAACATAAATGTTTAAGTGGTTCAGCCAATTAGGCCTACGTCCACTGTGCAAGTGAGTGAGTAAGGTCACTGAAATAAGGCACTAACGACCATGGATACAATCTCTCAAGCTTTCTCTCTCTACCGTGTAAATTGACAGAGTTTCAGCTAGGGTTGTAATTTTGGGGTCTTCTCAAGGTAGGAGAAGACAAGTATATATAGTGTGTGGAGGGTGTAATGCACCCCCGTGCATGCAATGAGCATGTTTGTGTTGATCTAGCCAATCTAATGAAGACATCTATCACTATTACATGTAGAGAATGATGATGAAATATTCCCCCACGTGATGGGATTGATTTGGTTACAACTTATTTTGTCCATGTGTTTCTACCCTTGCATACGCTTGTCAATGCTCGGCTGTTCTTAGTTTAATACCAACCTCGGCTTGGGTGAGTACGAGGTTGGTGAAGACCATGGCCAGGATGTCCGACCGAGGTTAGGTATGAGGTGTAACGTCGACCAAAGCCGATGATGAAATGGTGCTTGCTGATTGATCTTAAGTATTTTGCTGGTCTCAGATGATACTCGTAACATCGGCCGAGGTCGACACCATGCGTTTGTGGTCATATGCCCGGCTCATTTGAGCTAATGCTGATAATGTCGGCTGTGGCCGACCTTATACAAGTTGAGCCCAAGTGCTTAGTTAATCTCTGCTGATACAATGTAACATCGGCCTGGGCCGATGTTGTGGACGGATGTCTGAACTAGATACAAGCCTTGATGATGAGGTTATTGAAACTTCTGCCAGATCTGACCTTGTAAAGTATGATATCACTATTGGTCACTATGAGCCTCTACCACCTCGGTTGTGAGTCAGGCCGAGGTTAGTGTCTCTAAATGGGAAGGTGCCCTTTAGATATATCATATATCTTGTGTCAAGTTTCTCTTGTAGAGAGGATCTCTATTGCTGATTTAGGTGCTCTTGAGGGGAGTACTGGGCTGAAGACGATTGCGTGTCAATAGGGAGTGCTTGTGGGCATTCCTGAGCTGAATTGGAGCTGCGATTCTTGCTGAGTCTAGGCTGCGGTCTATGTGGGTTTTCTGCGGTTAAATTATTACGAATTTCTTTATAATTGTAAGTATTATAGTGAAATAAAGGTTTTACCCGAAAGGATTTTTTTCCTGAAATCTGCAAGTTAGTAATTTTGTTTGTGATGGTTTAACACACACACACACACACACACACACACATTCGTAGCTGCATGTTTAGGGGCTGATTTAATTTGGTTTAAAATTGACTCTAATTAAATAAGTTTATAGTTGGAATTGGCGAATTTATTTAAATCGATATCACACACGACACACTCTTTCAAATTGGTATCAGAGCAAGTTACTCATATTTACCGAGTATTCCTTTTTCCGCAAAAAGTGTGTGATATTGCTTTTTTGAAAAATCTGTTTTGTGAAAAATCGCAATTTTTTCGATGGAGCACTTATGTAATCAGATGCCCTTTTTTGATGACACGAGTGAGAGTTTTGATGATTTAAATAGTTTGAATATGATGTTTGCTAAAAGAATTGGTTTTTTGGAAAAAGAAAATTCTCGTTTTAAATTTGCGATGGATCTTTTGCAAACGGTTCAAAATCAAAGAGATTTTTATCATGAGAAATTTGTTTCTTTGGACCATGAATTTAATGCTTTAAAATTGTCCAAAAAGGAGAGTGATGATAGAGTCCTATTTTTAGAAAAAGAATTGGAGGACTTTAAAAATTCTAGGATTTGTGTTTATGCCAAAGTGGATAAAATATTTTACTCGATGAGTTTGTGGCACGTGAGGAGACTCTTAAGGATAAGTGTGCTTATTTTAAGAACGAACGTGATAACTGTTACACCCTGTATTTTTAATAGTTAATTCAATTAATTAATTGAGAAATTCGATAAAAAAAATAAAATTTTGGATTTAATTATTCTTAGTAACTAAATATGTTAATTTTTATATATAAAAATAAGGTTTTAAGTGGAATTTAAACCGGGATTAAAATTTGGAAATTATAAATTTTTGTATAAAAATCGAGGGAGGATCCAAGCTAAGGAGGCTAAAAATAATATTTTAAGAAATTCGACTTTTTGATCGAGCTAAAATTTTCACAACAGTTCCCTCTTGTCGTCTACAACATACGAAAATTTCAAGGCATTCTGACGGTCCGATCGTTCGTAATAATTTTTTGAGTGTTTGTATTTGATTAAGAATCAATTTTTTTTTGGTATATAAAAAAATTGACGGGGTTAGGACTTTTAAAAACACTTTATTCTAAACCCTAAGAGCAACAATCTCCTCTTTTACATCTTTTTCCTTCCTCAAAACCTCAACTCCATTGGAGAGCTATTTTCAATCCAATTTTTGAAGCTTTAACCCGGCTTTCTCAAGATTGTTCAAGAACGTCTCTTTGCTAATTTTTTGAGAGGAATCCAATTGTCAACTCAGATCTTCTTCATCCAAATCACAGGCATGGACACTCTATTCCTTTCCTTTAGTATTATGCATCTTAAGTGTCGCCTAAGCCCTTAATCACATGTTTTGTTAAAATCAATTAGTTACTTAATTAGAGAAAGTGGACGCTAATTTTGGAACTGTTTTTATGAAACTTTTAAATATGAATTAATCTTTGAAACCCTTGGGTGCGTAGGTTAGAGCGTTGGGTTATCATGGTTTTGGGTGTAGGTTCGCATGTAGAATTTTATGGGATTATTTATATGTTATTTGGGGCGCGTATACAATTATAAAAAATTTAGATGATTTATAAAAGAGAACGATTATGTTATACTGAAGATTATTGTATGTTAATTAATTTAACATTATTCTATGGAATTAATCGTGTCGAAGTCAACGACGGTGTTAGTAATTGATTTAAAGTAAATTGGGACCCTTATGACTAAATTTCTATGTTATGCATATTGAATTGTGTTTTGTGTGATTTTTTTTAGTCACTTTTGCCATCGCGGGGATGGGGGACTTTTGGGTAGTATATTTCTCACATATATTTTAGGATGCTTACTTGGTATGGGACTAGTGAGTAGGCCTTGGTTATAATTTATGCTTGCTAGGTATGGAACTAGTTAGTGTAGATTCGTGCAGATTTTATATTCCGGGGTGGGGCAGATTTTTATGCTTTATCGTCATTGCGCTAGCCTAGGCATGAGACTTTGCTGAGTTAAATGTTGGTAATTGATCATATATATTGGGTAGGACGTATGTTCACTTTGGAGACCCTTAGGTATGGGACTAAGGGCTATTTTGAGGATCTCTCATTGATAATAAGGGTGGGGTAATTTGATAAATGAGAAATTGAGAAGATGATAATTAATGCCTAAGATAATAATGAAAATTAAAATTGGTGGAGACATAATGTGTGGGGACCGACAGTTTAAACGGGTCAGCTTGCATTTTATGTCGTGTCGTCTGGGGATACTTGTCATATTGCGGGGTCGACAGTTTAAACGGATGAGCTGGCTATTGATAAGGGGAAGTGTAAATTTTTTGTGGGAATACCACTCGGGATGGGAGGACTGCCATAATAAAGTGAGAAGATTAATAGATTGCGTTAATTTAATTAAATTTACAACATGGGGCCTATTTATTTAAAATCATATTGGTGTGCTTTGTGAATAAAAATTTTTGTGGGTAGTTAGTGATTTATGCTATCGCGTTTAATTATTTTCTGTCTAATTAAAATATTATATTGTGATATTTATCTTGTGCAATGCTACTGTTAGGATTCAAGGATCCTATTTGAGGGGAGTAGTGTGTATTCATGCTCGGGGCTCTGACCTCATGCGTTGACTAACATTTTCAAGAATAACTTTAGAGAAGTTGCATAGGATTATTTGGAGACTTTCTTGGAGGTTCAACTGGAGTTATTTACTTTATGCGTATTAGTTTATTTTAGTTTCATTTCCTTCATATTTACATTGAGACTCAGTTTATGGTTTTGTTGGGCCATTCGGTTCCAAAGTTGTATGGATTTTATTTAGGTATTTAATTATGGATTCGGTTGGAGTTTATTCAATTTTATACTATTGGAGATTAGTTTATTATTTGGAGTTTAGTATGGTTATTATCATTTGGGATTGATTAAATTATTTATCTTGTGAATTGATTTTTTAAATGTCTCATATCTGTCACATGCTAAGAATGGTATTTTATTTACTTGCACTCGGCCTAGCTTTGGTGGCGGCCGACGCTAGAATTAAGCGGGGTGCGATAATAACCTTCTAGGAATAATTGAAAATTTAGAGAAGGAGCCCTTAAAATTGGAAGAGTCTAATTCTTTGCATAAGTAAAAAATTTTGACGATTTAAAATGATTTGATAAACTCGAGTAGTGTTGGTAGCAATGGTAGTGTCTTGTCTTGTTCTAATGTTTCGAGTGTTAAAGCTAAGACCATTGTTTATTTTAGAGGGTCAATAAATCCCAAAGACGTTAGAAAAGGTCAACCAATAGGGGTCGTTCCACCCGTTTACACATGCTCATATTGTGGTAGGAAAGGTCACCTTTGGCATTTTTGTTTCGATCTTTGGAAAGGTCCTAGGAAGTTGAAATCTAGTGTTGCACTTGTTCCCAAAACCCCTATACGTCATTGCACAAATATAATCACTTTTAAAGGCACTAGATGTTAGACTTGTTGATTATAAATTTCTTGCACATGGTTCTTCTCTTGCTATATCATATAGATGATTGCATTCGCATGCTTGTCATATGCTAGTTGTGTTTCATTATATTTTCTTACTAGTGTTATGACTTGTTTACTTTTTGTATTAGTTTTTATTTTTGAGAAAATTTGAAAAATATAAAAAGATTTTATTTTGATAAGCTTTTTGAAAAAGTCAAAAAGAGTTTTATAGTTTGTTTTTACACCATATATAAATGGACATTTAGGATAACTGAGTCACAATTTCATTCCATATCTACGTGATGATTTAATAATATTTTGATATGCATCATCATTTAATTTTTATGCTTTACAATGTTTGGAGTCATTGAGATGTGATTAGTAATTACGACCTACATGTTTGACTCAAAAGTTCCTTTAATGCACACTAGCACGGATTTGTTTGATTATTGTACTTGTTTATCACATATTGGTCGAAATGTTGTCATCTCAATTTTGTCTTTAAAATGAACCATATGCGATAAAACTTGACAATGAAAGTAGTGCATGTAAAAATTGTTTATCGTAAGGAATTTAATTACAACAAAATATGATGAGTGAATCACGGGAAAGGTCTGCGAGTGTAAAAAATTAACTTGTCGTGAAAGCCACCGTTTAAAAGCGCCTGAAAAAATTTAAAGGCAATAAAAAGATAAATATGCCCAAAAGGGGCCACCTCAAAAAGAAAAGTATAATGATTATTATTTATGAGGGAGTTTGGTTGGAAAGAAATGAAAAACGAGTTTGCATGTCCTGACAATGTCTTAAAAAAACATTCATAGTTTTAGACACTATTGGTGTGGCAATCATTCTTGACTTTGATGTGTTGATGGATTGAGTCGATGTAATTAAAATTCAACACTTTAAACACCTAAGGACGATTTTGAGATTCATTCGATAGGAGTACACATATACATCGTGCACATATGTTATGTTTAATTGCTTTGATTTACCTAACGAATTTGTTCACACCCATTCATTCTGTTTTTATGATTTGGTTGTCTTAGGGTAAATTCATAGTGTGTGATTTTTGTATAATTATTTTTGCATTTTTGTTTGAAAAATAAAAAAATAAAAAATAGTTTGTGGAAGCTTTTGAGTTACTCTTTGCATGAGCGTAGCTTGATCAATGTTGCTATGCATATTTGTCGAGACAACTCCATGTTTATTTTGTTTATTCATTTTCTTGTCTATTTCGAAAAAATAAAAAGGCGGAGAACGAATTATGGGGGAGTTTTTGCATTATGGGGGAGAATTGATTATTTATTGATTTATTCTTATATCATGTCAAACTCAATGTGTCACAAAGGTAGTTGATAGAATTATATTGGTTTAATACTTCTAAATAAAATTGTAAAAGGTAATTGTTAACAAAAAGGAAAGGATAACTAGGTGTGTGTATTTAAACTAGATTGACAAAAGGAATAAAAACTATAGGTTGCGACATATTTCCCTACCATTGAGTTAACTAGTATAAATGGTTATATGGGTCTACAAATTTAGTAAGATCGCATCTCATTTCGATAATTAATCAAATCTAGAGTCTCACCCCCTAAATCGTAATAAAAGACTAATATGATTTTGGCGTCAATAAATATCCCGAAAATTACACACGCAAGGTCATAGATATGTAGCATACATGATATACCCCATTAAATCTACTAGGTGTAATAATAAGGACAACCCAATCGAATTAAATGAATAAAAACCACCACCAAAGCAAAAAACCTAAATCAACCCAAGGTCAGTTCAATCAAATACAACCTAAACTAATTTAGCCACTAAACATAATAAAAAACATAAATTAAAGCAACTAATTAATTAAACCAAACAAGAACTAAATTAACTACAAAAAGTTATCTAGGCATGAAAATAAATAATAACGCATGAAATAAAAGGAATAAAGCATAAATAAGAGGTAGAAGACAATGAATAGTAAAAGTCTTACATTAATAGGTATACACCCAAAAGAAATGGAGGAGAGGAGCAAGCTCCATAAAAAAATCCAAAATCTCTAAACCTAGCTTCTAAACTAAAAAAAGGGATAAAAATAAGATATCTAAGTCCCTTAGAAAATAAACAAAGTCTTCCTCAAATAGTAAGTTGAAAAATAAAAAAAAGGAAAAAAGAAAGTATAAAAGAAAGAGGGGAAAACATGCTAAAACTAGCGCTCCCGGTCGACAGCGGGTGGGAACCCGGTCGACCGGTCTAAGGGGAAAAACACACTGCTTCATTCGTAAGGAAAATTATGTTTCACCGGTCGGTCGATGGGGCAAGGCCGGTCAACCGTCGAGGTTGGACGTTCTTGTAATAGTTTGGCCAAAGACCAACCACTTGTTTTCATGTTTGTCAAGCCATGAATACTCTACTGTATTATGCCACAATAACCTGCTCTCTTTTTAATTTGGCACTTGCTACAAATTGTGACTAAAGTGCAGCTCAAAAATGCAAAACCATGACCTCTACTTGCCACACACCTGCAATTAATCGTTTATGACCAAACAAAAACCACCTTGAATATTTTATGGCCAAAGACCATTTCTCACATTGTCGACATGCTACTAGCAAAATTAGGCCCAGGACATGGTTGGCATTTATTGATTTGTTTGTATTGAGAATTTCCTTATATTTCTTCCTCCGCTCAAAGGCCCGTAACAACTTCGTTTGGACTCGGATTCGCTCCCTATTCATGGCCACGCAAATCATATTTTGAGAGTCTCAACTTTCGTGAAAACTTTGGGGGAAAATCCCAAAGTGTGCAATGGCTGATTTTCCCCTGAACATGCGATTATTGACGAAACTTTATCGGAATGCAACCAAACTTCATACTAAGCACCTTAATACCTATAAAACTAAATAATACCTCAAATAATACGTTATCATATAAAACGAAGGTTGTCTGGTCATCGAGCGTAATTATGTGAATTAATGTACCCGAGGGGGGCTAAAATGCATAAGTATAGAGGGTAATAATAAGGGCCATGATTCGGTACGAATCACTAAGGCCTACCTACTAGTCCCATACCAAGGAAGTAACCTAAAAATAAGGTGAGAGAAATAACTACCCCAATAATCCCACCGTCTCCGCGGTGTCAATTATTTATACAATTAAAGAATAATGTATGACAGGATTTTAACTTATCACAATAATTCTATAAATTAATCGCGAGATCACTATTTCTCAAAATTATATCCGTTTAATTATAATATTAATTAAACAGTTTGTTTTCTCATCAATTTAGAGAATATCTATTCACATGCATATTTTTGGGAACAAACAATAATAAATTTCTAATCTACAAGATGCACATAATTAAAGGGGTTTTACATGACGAAATCACTTTATAACATCCCTACGATTTATTATACATCCGAACGTCATAAATTCTAATGGAATACCAACCTCTATAAGCATACAAGAGTTTTGAGTCTGAATTAGTATTACAGATTTGAATAAAATCAGTACCAAACTTTAGTTTTAATTTCCCTAATTAGTCTTTTTAATTGATTTTAAGAAAATGATAATTATTAGTGTTGAGGCAACATTTAAAACGTATAATACCAAAGGGGAATAATAGAAATTTTCATGCTTGTAAAAATCGTTTGAAAAATTTGATTTGATGGTTTCATTCCTCTTGAGAAAACAACGAAAACACGTTCTAGTTCTTCAGATCTTGAGTTGAAAGTTGAGTTTAAAGGGTTTAGGTTGGGAGGTTCTTGCTTTTGGAGAAGGCTAAAATTTGTTTAAAAAACCCTAAATCCGTCACTTCGTTGTTTTATATCAAAAATAATTTGAGTCCTATACAACTCTAGAATTAAAGAGCTTTAATTTTGCAAAACTGTGCAAGCAAATCGGTTCGCCCCTCCATCCTAACCGATTCGGATCCACTGAAATTCGAATTTCCCCCTTATTATATAAAATGCAAAACTCTCCCATTTTGAATCCGATTTCAATTCCGATAAAAATACCTTTTTATATAAATCAAGATCATCATTTTTAAATATGAAAATAACTAATTTTCATAAATTTATGTTTATCTAAAATTTTAAATTCCCAGCAGATATTATGTTTAAAAAAAATACGGTGTGTTACATACTTTGCCACTAGCACAAGAATTTACTCCTCGAAGTTCGACGAAGCGTAAATGCGAAAAATAAAATAAAGCTCACATATGCCTACCCGTAGAATGCTACGATTGGGCTCCCATACACCCAATCCTACATGCATCCGTCCCGAGAATAAAATACAACTTGTATCTTAATTATATATATGAACATATCTATGATGCACCATGCTCTCCCACAAGTCATAACTCGATTCTCTCTCCAAAAGTAATCGCAACACTTAAGTCGTCAAATCAAATAACATCCCCAAATTGATATTAGAGATGCCTAAGATCTTTACTAACGATCTCTCAAAATAAATATCGTCCCCAAAATCAATTCTAAGTATCCTCACATTAAGATTACTAATTCTAACCTCAATGTCGACAACGTCCTTAACGCAAAACTCCCTGTCTCCAAGAAACACCGCTAACACGTATGCTAGACCCAATACCTTAAGGAGTAAGAATCGACAAAGGGAATCAAAGATCGGTAATTTGGAAGCTAAATGGAATCACAACCTACGAGACCTAAGACCATGCTGTGATACCATCCGTTACACCTCGCACATTCTGGCAAGTGAGGTGGCTAGTCGCCGTCGCCAAACTACGCTGGTCATCACAAAATAAGTTATCATTCTCATCACGTGATGAAAATATTAGACATTTAAATTTTTTCCTCAAGATATAATCAAATTTATCGAACAAATATAACCGTTCATGCAAATTGAAAATTCATCACCGTGTTATCTCTAAAATAAATCCAACTCCAAGTAAATATAAAATCCAAATGAAATAATCCAATTATAAATATCTAACTAAAACCATAAACAACTTTGGAGCCGATTGGCCAACCAAATCCATAAATGAAAGTATCATAATAAAATCGATGTAATGGAAGTAAATATAAACTACTAAAGCGAGTAAAATATATCTCTAGCTACACTCCTCCAAATATCTCTAATAACTCATGTGCAGATACTCCAACACTATACCTGAAATGTTAGTCAATGCAATGGGTCAGAGTCCACCACATGAATACAGCTACTCCTCCCAATTAGGGTCCGTAAACCCACACAGTAGCATTATACATGATAAACATCACAATAGAGTATTTTAAATTAAACAAAATATACATAAACATGCGAGTAAAAATAAACTACTATCATTTAACCACAAAACTAAGCCACCCCAATCGTTTAAGTCCAACTATTCCATTTCAACCATAATTTAAACATTAGCTTTTATTCTTACTAAATTTAATTTTCCAATTATTCTTATTCATGCGACCCCATTATGGCCAGTCGATCCCTTATCGATCATGAAAACTCTTGGCGCTTAAGGTTCTACACATCACACCCTTTCCCCTCACTATAGCCATTCAACCCGATTTTTGTCAGGTCTGCACATACTTGCGAGGTTCCACGCACGAGACATCATTATAGCCAGTCTGGCCGATTTCTGTAAGCCTTGCACATACTCGTGATGCCAACAAACAACCACGTCGCTATAGCCAATCCACCCGCTATCTGTAAGTCCTGCACATACTCGTGATGCAAATTCATGTGAATAATCGTTTTAAGTCTTAGGCATTAATTATCAATTTTCCAAGTTCTCGTTATTTTCTATTAGCCACACTCTTTTATCGTGAATAAATCCTCAATATACCCCTAGTCCCACACCTAGAGGTCCCAAAACATAAGTATATCCTATCCTATCCTTTTGGAAGAATACCTACCAACAAATACTACTTAACCTCACACCTAGGCTCACAATCCAACGAGAAAGATGTACAATTCATCCCTGCTCCGTGATCATCCATCCTTAAGAATCCAAACTATCTTATACCATACCTAGATAGCATTATCAATAACAAAGGCCTACCTACTAGTCTCATACCTAGAAAGCAACCAAAAAAAAGGTGAGAGAAATAACTACTCCAACAATCCCGTCGTCCCCGTGGTGGCAATTATTAATACAATTAATGAATCACGTGTGGCATAGTTTTCAACTTATCACAATAATTCTTTAAATTAATTGCGAGATCACTATTTATCCCAATTATGTCCATTTAATTATAATATTAATTAAATAATTTGTTTTCTCATTTTTGATGTCTAAAAATGGACTTAATCCAGATTTATAATCATAGATAAAAATATAATTGGTTAATCAAATCACACACACAAGAGAAGAGATTTTTAGAGTGGTTTAGATATAAAATAGCCTACATCCACTGTTGGTATTATTTCGTAGGGTTTGCAATAGCTCAGTATGGTGTGCATATGAGTAGTTTGAGTTGTCCCTTCAGGTGAGGGAGTATATTGTACTTATAATGGTGTAAAACCTTTGAGATTGAACGCCTTGATATTGCCAGTCATTTACATCTGCGTACAATGAATGAAACTCTTAAAATTCAGTGCTGGGGTGCATCCAATCCGAGTAACTTTATATATTCTTGATGGTTGGCGTTCTAGAGTTGGTTGGCCTTCCAGCCGACTAAGTATATCTGATGCCGCTCATGGTGGCTGGTCGACCACGTAAGAGAACAAGTGTACATTTATCATTGGTCCACATAGAAGAGTAATTTTATACAACAAATTCCCTCAGTGCTCCATGCTTGATGATTCATTGAAAGTATGGAGTATTTGGACCAGGACACTGCTCGACGTACTATTTTGAGTGTTTGGTCGGTAGCCGACCTTCCATACTTGTAAAAATTTTCACTGTACTATTTGATAATGGCATTTTTATAATTAGTTCAAAATTTTTTTAAATCGCCAAAGGGCACAATGGTCTTTTGAAGTTTTGGTAAGCGAGCAGCCGACAGTAGTTCAACCGTTCGTTTATTTAATCATTTCGTTCCCATTTATCGAGGGCTATAAATAGGTTCAATTTTTCCCTCCTTTTATTTTCACCTCAAACCTTTTTCACTTAAGAGTTTACCTTCATCTTCAATCTTTCTTTGTACGATCGTTCATTGCTATTATTTTTTCTTTATTTCTTGCAGTCACCTTAGAACCTATATAAGCATTTTGTTTCCCTCTTTCTCTATTTTATCATCTTTTTCTCTATTTCCACCATGGTTCACATTGTAGACGAGGGTTCATTAGATGAGTTTAGAGAAAAAAGAAAAAAATTAGATTGGGTAGATTTAAAGATAGCCCAGGGTCCCATAGATGCGTATTCTTTTCCCGAGGGTCACTGGATCCACACCTCATTCATAGCTGAATATGGTATCACTTTTCCACAAACCTTTTTTTTTTCAATTTTATCAATAATTTGATGTGGTTCCTACTAGGGTGAAACCAAATAGTTGGAGGGTTATAAATTATGTCAATATATTGAATGAGATTTATGGGACCTATATTGAAGTCCACGAGTTGATCTTTTGATATTAATGGGGTATTGTTGGAGAAAGTATATATTATTCGAAGACTAGCCAAGAAAATAGGGTTTTAGTAGTGAATATACTAGATTCCAATAAGGATTGTTGGGATTGTTGGTATTGTGTTGTAGTTGTTAAGAACAAGCAACATGATCCTCTTTCTGAGGGAGTATCTTGCACTAGTCCCAGGTGTCCTAAAAAAGGGAGTGGCATAGGTTGCAATTATGTTCCTTATTTTCCTCTTTTGTAATGTATTGATGAATTTGTCCGACTATCCTTACTATTACTTTTTAATGGAGAGGAAAGTAAGAAGAGGTGTCCCAAAGAAGGGGAAATTAATATTAAAGAGCTCAAAATTTTGTGGGGACTTAACTAGAGGGCTGGAGAGGAAAATTCCCGAGTTGCTTCTTTGCTGTTGGAATACAAGAGTTCTATCACCTCTTTTGTTACCTGATCAACACTTGTGTTGCCTCAAGTTACTATCAACTTAGAAGAGGATCACATACCTACTTCTTCAGCTACAAAATCTGCTGGTGTTGAGTTCACCCAGGGAAGAACTTCTTTTTCATTTGAATCCTTTGATATTTTTGAGATACCACTTTCTCCTCCAGTCGACATGACTAAGACAACGATTCCTAATTTGATGAGTGGGCCATTGACTCCTCTCCCCAAGAGGAGTGCTGACACTGGTAAGAATCCAGTTGAGAAGAAGTCCCAGAACAATGATAAGAGGTCTCAAGTCCTTGGTTCTGATGAGACTCAAACTACTGAGTCTCAATTTAAGATATTGAAGAGATGTTTGATTGACCTTCAAATTTAGTCTTAGAAAAATCAAGCCGACCAACAAATGTTGGCTATAAAGAAGACTCTATCCGACCAACAAGAGTTAGTGAGAAAAATCCAAGATGACCTTGACATTGGGTCAACTTTTGATGCTGTTAACCATAGATTGGTCAGGGGTTTAATTAAGTCTGGAACTCTTCCTACGGATAGAGATGCATCATCCCCCATGTACATGTCCAAGCTAACTGAAAAATCTTGCCATAATTTGGCACTGGTAATTATCTTATCTTCTGCTTTTTCTTCATGGTGATGAATTTTTATGACTCTTAGTGTTTACTCTTTTCTTAATTTTTGGTTAACTTCAACCAAATAATGGATAAGGAAGATGAACTAGGGTCTTCTTCTAGAGAAGTGGAAGAGGATTTTTAGGGCCTAAAATAATCTTTGGCTGCTTCCCAAGAGGCTTTGGAATAAAAGAAAAACTTCTGGGATAAGGAACTGAGGAAAGCTAAGGATAAGACAACTACAGCAGAAGATTAAATAAAGTCTGTTGAGGAAAAGGCCCAAACTTTTGAGAAGAAATTGGGCAATGTTGAAGGTAAATCCAAGGCTATCGAAGACAAACTCACAGAAGTCATAGCTCGGGCCCAAACTGCTGAAGATAAAGTGGTTGGCTTGACTTCTGAAGTTACTTCCTTAAAGGCTAAGGGAAAAGCTTCTTTTGACAAGGGTTGGTAGAAGGACCTTTTTATTGCCTCTGCTTATGTTGGGTATGCTGAGAATCTATCATTTAAGGAAGGTTGGTCGGAGGCTCTGAAGGTGGTTAGCTCAGGGGAAAATTCTGAGCCATTCTAAAGGCATGACCATGGAGCTCCTCCTAACTTGGATGAGGAGTTTGACGACGAAGAAGGGCCAGGAAAGTCTTTAATGATGCCCATTGAGTCTTCAATTGTGCCAGAAGTAAATGCCGACCCACCTATTACCGGCCAAGACCATGCTAAGGATAAGGAGAAGGTTTAGCTCCTTCTTAGCTAGTTTTCTTTTTTGTCTTTTCTGATATGTATTTTCTATTTCTTCTCCTTTATTTCTTAATGATGTATCCACCAATGTACTTCAAGATTAATCAATAAACGAACATATTTTCCTTCAATTGGTGATTCCCTTGAATGACTTTAGTTTCTTGTTGGTTTGTTCTTTTCTATATTCTCTATTTATGTGGATTTTCCCCATAAACTCATATACTTATAACTTTCCAATTTGATGCTAGGAAGAAGGACATAGTCTCTGTTGAATCCGACGTACTCAGGCGTAGTAGAAATCTTCTAGAAGCTGGTCATGTTCCCATGTATAAGGAAGACTTAGCAGAGTTACTCGGCCCAAATATGTCTGACCAAGTTAAGGAGTCATATATCCATCTTCATTTCCTTTTGGATAGGGCAATATCTAATAATGCTGCTTATTATGAGATGATTGAGCACTCGTGGGACGATTATAAACTGTCATTGGCGTTACTTTATTCTAATTATGAGGCTAAGTACATAGTCTTGAGTGAAGCACATGCTTTTGACAAAAAACTACAAGTCACCACTTCTGCTATGAATAAGAAATAATTATCTTTAAATAAGGTCTGGATATCAATCGCTGCTATACTGGTAAGTAAAAAATAATGCTCTGAAGAATGAACTTGACTGTCTGAAGAGATCAACCACTAGTGGTCCAGATGAGGGTGTTTTATTTTTAGAGGCTGAAAATGCTGGGTTATTGGAGGATCTAGAGACTTTGTAGAAAAATAAAACCAAATCTGTCTCTGGATAATAATTAGGAAAAATATAATTGATCGGCCTACTGTTGATGAGGAAAGAACCAGAAAAATCTTGGCCGAGCAAGCTTATCAACTTAAAGAGAAATATAAGGCCATAAAAAAACTTTAGGATAATGTGGACCAACTTACTTTCCATTTCCACAAGCAACCCCGTGTTTTTTGGATGGACGGATATGATGAAGCTCTGACTTATCTGGATGTGAATATAGAGTAAGCCAGAAATAAAGGTTATAAATGGGGTTGGTTGAACTTGCTTGCCTTATTAAAGGTACCCAAAAATGATGAACTGTGGCATTGACATAAGCCAAGGGTAATGGACTATTATGATTCTCCTTTCTCTATTGACTTCAGTTGGATTTTCCAGATGTTATTCCTCAGAGTTTGATTAGAAAATATGTTGGAGATTTTGGCCATCAAGGAAAAGCTGTAAAAGCTATGTGATATTGATAAACTGAATTTGCAAATTCCAATTAAATAGTCATTTAATCACTCGTAAATTTTTAAACCAAATTAATTAAATCCTAAACATCCAACTATGTGGATGAAATCAAACCATCATAAATAAATTACTGATACACAGATTTTAGGAAAAAAACCAAAGGAAAAACCTTTTTATTTCACTTAATAATACTCCCAAGATTACAAGAGAAATATGCAATGAATATCCATAAGAACACTAACTTCTGAATCGATAATGGAATTCCACAGCAACTCCACAAGGCAACAAGGATCACCCATGCGTACTCCCAAAGACCTCAGTCGTAATTTTCCCAGCACCTCCCTCAAGCGGTACCTAATTAGCAGTAGGAAATCTTCCATACAAGGGAAACTCCAACACATATCATATCTTGGGTTCCAAAAATAATTCACTAAACTGTTAGGAATTTTGTGAATTGAAAAACAAAGGTTTAAACCCTAAATTGAAGAAGACAAAGTGTTCTGCTGTTTTGCATTTTTTACAAAATGATAAACGTCAGATCATCTTAAGAAACCATGACTCATTTAACATGCTTTATATAAAAAATTAAGTCGGTAACTCGCTCAAACGAAGTAAACATGTCACTCGAACGAAGTTGAATCTCACTCAAACAGCTTCGCGCGATATTCCAATGTCGTTGAAATGACGTGGCACTGTCGCTTGAATGATCGGAGCATAAAAATTTCGTCACCTTAATACTTAGAAAAAATTCCATTTGATGAAAAACAACACCTCAACTGATTAAAAATAGTTTAAATTTTTTTTCAAAACACTTAGAAAATATATCCCAATACTTTAAATGAACCCTAGAGGAACTAAAATACAACTTTACAAAAAATGATCTCGTAGAGGCTTTTTTGTTAAAGAATGTTGATATTCAGATCCGTCTCGATGCATGATTGGTCTTGAATAAATCTTCGATGGTTGTAGCGGTATATGACATAAACTAATGTAAACCAAGATTTATAAAATATGTCCTTACAATTATCCCCCATGTATATGCCCGTACAAACTAAAAACATCTGAATTATCAAATTAAATGTCCTATACAACTCTAATACACTCCCATGCACCCAAAACTGAAAAGGTACTAAAGATGCAAGTCTAAATTTTCTTCAAAAATTTTCAACTTCAAATCTTCAAAACTCCAAATTTTCTTTGTCATCATCAAGGTGTGCAAAATGATCCTCAATTTTGTACCTAAACACATGAGACAAGAGACAATACCTTCGTAACATATTGAGTTTGAAATGAGATAAACATAAATCCAACAAAGCTCAAAACCATAATTAAAACACCCCATAAAATCATAATTTGTTCCCCCCTTCTTATTTGTCCAAATTGAACAAGGAAAAGAATAAACATGGAGTGTCATGACAAGCAAATCAAACAACTACGATCATCAAGGATGGTCATCAAGTATATCCTATAAAGCATTCATCAACTATTTTTGATTTTTCAAATTAATTATTTCACCACCTCATCTTTAACTTTGAGGGACCACTCCTTCTGGAGCTTTCTCAACTTTTTCTTGGTAGTGTTACTCTCTAAGAAGATAGGGATATCATTTTGTTCTATTGCTGGGTCAGTGCCAGGTATGTCATCATAAGACCATGTAAAGACGACCACAAATTCTTTCAGAAGCTCTTCAAACTGTGACTGCTCATGCTCGTCGAGGGTGGACCCTATCCTAATCTCACGCAGATGGTTATTAGAACCAAGATTAATAACAAAATCTGATCATCATTAGTTTGAACGCAGTTATGTTGTTTATTTTTCCTTATCGAGATCATTTAAGAATTGTTCATTTATTAAATCATCTTCATCAAAAGTTTGATTAGAATCGAGACAATTAATGTAAGGCAATCAAGATACTCGTAATCATCATTTAATTCACTGAAAGTGTTTCCAAGAAATACAACAGCAAGGACCTCATTAAAGGAGGCCTCTTTCATATTTCCATTTGAAATAGGGGAGAAAATAGTATATTCGAGTATTTCTTGGAGAGGATGAACAACAGGGTCCAGGTTAACTTGAGTGGGCTGAACATAAATGATATGCCAATTGAGGATGGTTCATCAACAACATTAATCTTCTAGGATGTGTCAGACAACTCGACTTTTTAGTAGATCAGGCAGAGATCTATCCCCAGTATGTGCATGTCGAATAACTCATTGGTATCACTATCCCTAGAATTTTCAGCGCTTTTCGTGGCTTTATTTGTTGGAGGTTCTACCTCATATATTTTCCCTTCATCCCAGATGATGTCATCTTCAAAAAAGATTTATCACCTCGATTTCATCTTTTTGTTAGTGGGGTCATACCATGGTTCAGGGAATTCGCAAAAGGGGAAATCCTCATCTTCCAATTCATCATTTGGGATATCAAAATCATCATCCCACCCGGTGGCAATGATGTAATCTTTTTATGAAAAATTGATGCATTAAACAAGCTCCACGACTTAATCTTGTAGATCTTCCCACTCAGTGGGTAAGTAATGGCATGAAGGGACCATGCACCATTGGAGGTTTAGAATCATAACTAACTCTAAGATGGTGTCTATCTCTTTCTTTTGGAGGAACATATCTGATATGATCTGCACGATGTCGTTTGGACTAAACTCTTTCGCAGGCATAACCTATTCATTAGATTCTCGATCCCACCTTCGGGATTTCTTAAACAAATTACTGATCTTATCATAGTAAATGGTCATTTTTAGGGAAATTTGAGTCCGAACTTTTGAAGTTGATATAGAAATGCAAGAGTTCCATAGCTCCCCCTTTTGAGTGGGTACGAACGACAATGCAGGCTCTGGTGAGGAGTGACAGAGCTTGGTCGATAAAGTTTATAAGATGCAGGAGAAAGGAAGGTCAAACTTTGGGGGGTTTTGGTGAGATGGTAGGTATATTGAGTGTTTCAATGGGCTTAATTCTGGTTGAGGGGTCAAATTCCGGATCTCCTTCCAAAAGGATGGAATTTACCCCTATTTTGTGTGCTGGAAGAGGATTATTGGTGATATTGGGCTTCGAATTGGCTGTGGGGAAATGATACCCCTATCTATGAGAATTTGGATAACATTCTTGATGTGGAAGCATTAATTAGTGGTATGCCCAATGATCTGGTGAAAATCACAATAGGCAACATGCTTAATATTTCTAGGAAGGGGATCTGGCAACGGTTGAGGTTCTAAAGGTTTAATGAGGTTTCAGGCAAGCAGGGCTTAATATACTTTTGATAAAGGAGAATTAATTTCAGTATAATCCTTTTTGGTAGGGTTAGGATGACTTTCAGATATCCAAGAAGTGGGAGGTTGGGACATGTTGTTGACGATTGAGATCGAGTTGTTGAACGGCTTATCATACTTTCATGGTGCAAACTGCCCAGTCGGCCTCTTCGGTTTTTATTTTGCTTTATGATTGGAAACCCCTTATTCAATCTCCACCCCAGTCTCCTGGAGGGCTCTGAAGTGAGGGTAGTATTTCAGATATGGGGAAAGAAGTTTTCCTTTACTATGCTCACTTGTTCTTCTTTTGACGGTCTATTAGTCATGGTCATTACTTTCTCACTTAACCTTTTGATGAAGCTACTGACTGACTCCTCTGGATTCTATTTGACTAGATCTAAGTCTATGCGTGTGACTTCCAAATCCTCATTATACTTATACCGTGTCATGGACTCTCTGACCACATTCTGGACTCTACAAGGGAGGACAACCACCCGAGGCACCTTTTTTGAGGGTTTACTTAAAAATTTAGGCCATTACTTCCTCTGACGCCCGAAGGAGAGTCATAGCATGATGATATCTACATATGTGCACACAATTGGAGTCCCACTTCCACCAAACTCCTCAATGTCTGACATTTTGAATTTTTTCAATAATCGGGCCATGGGATAGGGACACTTGTGGGTAGTCCATGTAGTTCTCTAATATCTTGACTTGATCGAATATTTTAGAAAATAACCTAAGGTATTGCTTGACCTTATTCAATTCTTTCTTCTTGGGATCCATTGGCATTGGTGGGTTAGCCCATGACTGGGCAAGATTCGATATTGTTAACTGAGCTAGTGGTGGCCCATTGGCAAATGGGACACTTGGGGCATGCTGGTACTCTTTTAAAACCCATACTGGTTCAAGATAAGGTGGACTCATAGCATAGGGAAAGAGGATTTTGAGATCGGGAGCCTCAGGAGTCTGGACCCGATGTCGTTGCATTTCCTAGACTTCTGCCTAGAGGTTATCAATCTTAGTGTTGAGTGGGGCTAGGATTGTCATCAAATCTGGTTAGGCATTCATAGCCTATTTTATGTTATTCATAAATAACCTTCAGAGGGATATCTTGAACTTTATGAAAGCAGCAGAGGACGCAGTGGAGCTTCAGGGTCGTTTGATGGAAGACTGGAGCTAATAGGGAGCCAAGCTAAAAATTTAGGTACACAGTCACACCTGAGAGGAAAAATTTTGGGTTTATTTTGAGGGAAAGAGAAGTATTTTTGGTATTTTGCTTTTCTTTTTTGACAAAAAGGGAACATATTTTTGGTGTTTCTTGAAAATAAGGAATAAGGGTTAATCCTCAGCATGGTTATTATTATTAGGTTCCACTTGTATTATGTTTTGCCTAGGATGAAAGAAAAATGCTGGACAAGGTCCAACTCTGGGAAAAAGATACGGTACATTATGCAAAATATAGTTTGATTTTTTTTAGACTCACGAACAAGGTCTTATTTTAAAAATGGGCATAAGCGCAAAAATTCAAGTGGTAAGGCGGCTCAAAATTTTGACAAAGTTTCGCATTGTAACTAAAAAACTAGGTATGAGTGTCCTAGGGTAGACGCCTATATAAGGTTGATGCATTTGGTGAATTAATGGAAAGGTTTCCCCCATTGGCATAACTTCCACGATATACCTATTGCCAATAAGAGCAATCGTTCATCGGTATGTGTGGACAAGCCGTTTGATATACCTGAGTGAACATGAATTGCCTCACAATATACCTCAAGAGACGGTACGTATAAGAGGGAATTTGATATTCACGATATATGTGAATGAGTTTTTTGCTCTATAGTTCCCGTTAGACCTGGCAAAATCATGCACGACACGATAACCCGACACGACACGACATGACACAAAATTATAAGTTAATGGGTTTAGTCTTATCGGGTTTGGGTCATTAAAGGGTCAACACGATAAATCCGTTATCATAAAGAATTGGGTTTGGGTTTGTACTCTTACACGATTAAAACCATTTATACCCTTTAGTACCCGTTAGTGGTATCGAGTTTTATTGGGTGATGTGACCCAATAACGTGTTAGTAGGTACACAAAAAAATATATTTATTGTTCATAAATTAATCTCAACCGTTAGATTAAAAGATTTGATCCCATATATAAAGTGTTGTAAGTTGTAACCTTACATCTCATTTCACTTTCCCCAGCCGCATATGATCATTTCGTAGAGACAGTGAGAGAGGAGAGAAAACCAAGTTCCAAACGATTGTGTGTGTGTGATCATTTAACCGGCAGTTCAAAAGATCCGTGGTACTTTCTTTCTTCTGTTCTTTCTTCTAATCTCTAATATTAGATCCGTTTTTTTCTTAGATCCGTGTGTGGATTCAAACGATTTAAACGTTTATTGAATCGTTTGGAACACAATCATTTATTGAATAATTTTTTAAACCCCCTGTTTCAATAGTGTGTGATCACATATGAAAACCCCCTGTTTTTTTTCAAATGATTGATATGTTGTAATCTCTAATCGTTTATTGATCCATGTTTTTTTCTTTATGTTTCAAACGATTTAAACCCCCTGTTTCAATATGTTCCTCTTCATATGTTTGTTATATAGAAAACCCCCTGTTTGTTTTTCACATATGTTTGTTTTTGGGATAGTTTTCTGATATGTATGTGGGATAGTTTTCTGATATGTTTGTTTGTGGGATAAGTTTTTGGATTTATTGTTCATAAACTCATTTTTTTCTTCTGATTTATTGTTCTTTTAACCCCTCTAATCTTTTTTTCTGATATGTTTGTTCATAAACGATTTAACCTAGTTATTTTTCTGATATGTTTTATGATTTACTTTTCTTTTAACCCCCCTGATTTATTGTTCTTTTAAATACCTGATATGTTTTCTGATATGTCTATTCCTCTTATTTATTATATTTTTCAAGTTTTAGGGAAAGGGATACTGGGAATTCTTTGGATGTGGATCTCTCAGAAGATGATGTTGGTGAAGCTGTTGAATTGGAGATAAATGAACAAGAGTCTACTCAATAAGATACTGGAAAGGTGAGGAAAAAATCTAATATTCCCTCAACTCGTAAAAAAAGATCCCGTTGCTGGACTTTATTTCAAGAATTACCGATAGGTGAGGATAACAAAAGGAGAGATAAATAACGTAAATGTGGTATAATTTATTTGTGTGACAGTCAGTATGGCACTGGGAATATGTTGGCTCATATGAATTATTGTATTAAAAATGGAGCCACGGACATTGGCCAACTTATTCTCTCCGAAACTAAAGGGTCTATGTCATTGAAATCTTTCACATTTGACATACAATTTTTTTATGACTTTCTATTTGAGGCAATTATCAAGCAGAACACGCCCTTTAATTTTGTTGTGTATGAGGGTCTTAGGACTGTTTTTAAATATATTTATGAGGAAATCAAGCTTCTTTTTATAAATACAGCTAAGGCATGAGTGCTGAAAATGTTTAAAAGAGAAAAAATTAAACTTCAAGCTCAACTAAATTCAGTTTCTGGGAGAATTTATTTGACTTCTTATCTATGGACATTCGTAGCCAAGGACGGGTACCTAACCCTTACGGCTCACTTTGTTGATAGCAATTGGAAGTTAAACAAATGAATACTGAATTTTTGTCTCATGCCTCCTCCACACACAAGTGTTGTTTTGTTAGAAAAAAATTATACACTGTTGAGTGAGAGATTGAAAAGAAATTGTTCTCCATCACGTTAGATAATGCTTCAAGTAACACTGCTTTTATCGATATTTTAAGAAGTCAGTTGAATCTAAAGGGTGCCCTTGTAATGAATGGTGAGTTCTTTCACATTCATTGTTGTGCACACATTTTGAAATTTATAGTCCAATACGGACTCAAAGAAATTGATGAGGCTGCAATTTAAGTTAGGGAGAGTGTGAAATACATTAAAGGTTCACCCCAAAGAAAATATAAATTCTATGATTGTGTTTCTCAAGTGTCGTTACAGTGTAATAGGGGGTTGCGACATGATGTTCCGACCAGATGGAACTCAACCTATCTAATGCTTAAAAGTGCGATTTTTTATCTTTGTGCTTTCATCCATTTACAGTTGAGTGATTCCAACTATAAACATTGTCCTTCTCCAGAAGAATGGTATAGAATCGATAAACTTTCCAACTTTTTGAGTTAACGGAGGATATCTTTAATTTGCACGTAAGTCAAAAATCTGGTTCAACCTAATGTTCTAACACTATTTTTATCGATGAGTAACAAGGTTTATATTTAATTTTGACATAAATTTGCTTTTTCTTCTTTAAATTTCTTGTGTATATTAATTTTCTAATTTTCTACTTTTTTAGGTTTCATCCAAGATATGCAGTTTTGGCATTTTTGAATTACAAGCATTCTTCCAAGTAATCGATTTTCTTAGTGAGTAAGCTCCATATATTTTACCATTTCATTTTATCATGTAGTGTATTATATATATTTGAATTAAATGATCCATTGTTGTCCACTTTTAAACAGTTTCACAGTGTTAAAAAATGTTGCTGTTACTATAAGGAGATGCGCGCATTTTGGTCATTTCATGATATCTCCCGTCTCTTATATTTTGATTATTGGTGAGAAAATTTTCATTAATATTTATTTATTAATTTCATATAGTATTAAATATGTTAGATCACTCAGTGTAATATTTCTATTTGTAGGAGGAATATGTTGAAAAAGGAGGGAGGTGCAAATATTGTTTACACAAGGACGCATGCACCTTAATTTTGATAATCTTGTAATATTAATATCCAAATTCTGCTGTATCTGTTTTATCTTGGATATTGGGTTATGATTATGTAAGAAACTTTAAGCTGCAACTACTGTAATTTGAAGTTGTTGCTACTACTAGTTTGAAGTTTGAACTTTAATGTGGAATGAATGGCCATACTTTATTTGCTGTTACTTCTGCAAATGCTATGCTACTAATTTAAAGTTTCTTGCTGCTGCTACTATTATTTATAAGTTCAAAAGTTGAATTTTAGTTTTCAATGATAGAAGAAGTTTCTTGCTGCTGCTACTAATTTGAACTTTAGTTTCAAAAGTTAAACTTTACTTCTGCAATAATAGAAGAAGATGTTGCTGCTATTATTATTATTATTATTATTATTATTATTATTATTATTATTATTATTATTATTATTATTATTATTATTATTATTATTATTATTATTATTATTATTATTATTATTATTATTATTATTATATATATATATATATATATATATTTTTTTTTTGTTTTGACCTTTAGTTTTCAAAAGTTGTATCGTGATGCTGCTATTAAAATTGGTATCAAATTTAAAATTCGATTTAAAAAACTAATATAAATTATTTTTTAAATTATTGGGTAACAATTTATTTAACGGGTAATGGTTTAAGTAATGGGTTAATTAAGACACGACCCAAATTCACCCATTAGCTAACGGGTGTTAACGTTTCGGGCCATGTCACCCATTAAAATTATTGGGTCATTTTTGGTTTTAAATTTATGTAACCGTTAAGCTAACGCGTCGTGTTCGGGTTAGGATGATTTTACATGAAAACGTTAAAACACGACACGAACACGACCCAACACGACCCGTTGCCAGGTCTAGCTCCCGTCGTAAGTTTAGTCAAGCGGTACGCTAGGGGGAACCTTTCGATATACGTCGAAGGTACTAAGCCAATGGAATATGGAAATCATATCACTTTGGTTAATCGTGCCCTGTAGGACCGATACCCATCACGAAGTGACCCCCAATTATTGGACAAAATTTTGGTCAATATTACAATGCTCAGGTGATGTAATGTGCAAAAATGCATGAGTCCTAATTAGTATCTTATGGAGAGTTTTATGTATGATAAATAAGAGATGTACTACCACTATGAGGGAGAATATAAAATAAATGAGTAGCATGGGATAAGAGGGTTAAACATTTAGATCAAAACTATCAAACATGTATATGGAGCATAAAGGCTATACAAAGTATGGTGACGGATACAAAGTGTGAGGCATGTGAATATACACAAGTGAGTAATAAATATTTGGAAAGTGAATGAGTGACATGTGAATATGTGTGAGTGAAGAAAGTATGTGGATATATACAAGTGAGAGAAATATGGAAGTGTGTGATAGTGTGACTAAGAATGGATATCTACAAGTGGTGTGTGAGTGAGCATGAAGCTATATACGAGTGGTAAGAGTGTGAGAGTGTGTGCTAGTGTGACTAAAATGGATAATCTTTAAGTGGTGTGTGAAACATGTGAGTAAGAGTGAAACTATATACGAATGAGAGTGCATGGAGTGAAAAATGGAGAATATATACGAGTGAGTAAAAGGTGAATCATGGTGAATATATATAAGTGAGTAAAGAGTGAAACATGTGATAAGGAGACGATATATACATGTGATAAAAAAAGATCATGGTAGAGATAAACATTATGACAAGAATGAGGCATATACACAAGATGTAAGTATAAGAGTAAGGAGAATATAGAAGTAGAGTCATATGTACACATATATAAAAGGAGGAGAGCAAAAGAATTAACACCCATGTGAAAATAGAGTCTAGTCCTCTAAAAATAATTCCCCAACAGAGTCGCCACTGTGGCCATCTGGGTCGAATTCCTCCGACGCGGGCCGACCCAAAATTTTTTTGGGAGGGAAAATTGAAGAAATCCTTCACTCCGCGCATGCGAGGATTAGAGGATAAAGGAGTCCTCTTTCCTTCACTTGCGCTGATCTTCACGGGATGCCATAAATAGAAATCGGTCATTGTCAAAAGAGGAGAAAAATGTAAAAATGGAGTCGCCAACCTCTTTTGCTCAAAATAGGCAAAAAAATGTTGTCGTCCCTAGATAACGACATCAAAAGACATATTGATGCATATGAAACAAAATGAGTCAAGGGTTCAGGGGCTAAGTTACAGAATGGGAAGGTGTTAGGCCCTTGTTCAATCTTTCGATCTCTCATAGATTGTGATAACATTATATTTTTCTCCAAATATGATACTGTGTACAAGTGTGAGGTGTGAAGAATGAGAGAAAGAAATCATCCGACCCACATCATGGGAACTACGAGGCAGAATCATTCTAAGGAGTTTAAAAAAGAAATGACATAAAAACAACTATAATGTGAAATTCCGTCGAATCACAGATCACTATGAAGAAGTGAGTGTGTATGTCGAGCGGGATATGAACATGTAGGAGTACGCGTACTTGCAATACTAACAAACACAATGAGCCATAAAATGAATAAATGAGAACATAGGACTCGAATCCCAAGATTGGCTCGAAATGCCTATGTAAACCAAAGGGAATCAAAGTCCACGTAGTTCGATAACACGCAAGGGTGGGATTTAACCATAAATCCTAAGTTAAAACTTCCTTTAGTTTGTTTTTAGAGAATATGTGCAAGTCTAGATAGTGTGAAAAGTGTGGAAATCCAAATTTGTGGGTTTAATAAGTAAACCCTTTTTTTTTTCATTTACAGATTTACAAAAATAAGATTTGTGTGTAATAAATAATAATAAGTTAGATTAGTTTTGGAGTAAAGAAATGAAATAAAGATATATCAAAAGTGAGAAGAAAAGTAAATAACTACTATTAATTGCGTGAGTTGTAAATGAATAAGGGTAAACCTTCTAGAGAACTTTAAGTCTGATTTTGCAACAGTAGGGGGCTAATTTTTAGGTGGTTGGATGATGGTGAGGTAAGAATGAAAATTGGGGGTGAAAAATGGATGCGAATGGTGTAAGGAAATGGAGAGAAGGTTTGGAAAAATAGAACTTCGACGCACTAATTTCGAGGGGAATGTTCTGACTTTAGAAAGGGACCATTGAGAATGAGGTCATGGTCTCCTTAAATAGTAAAAAAATAGGGGTTTTAGGGGGTACTGATCGACATGGAATTTGGGAGGCATATTTACATAGCCCTGCCTTGTTGGCCAAGAAAAGTACACCCTGCCGATAGGCAAGGGGTCTGGGGTGCCTATAGGCAGTCCATAATGGACTTTAAAAAAAAAGGGCATAAAATACAAATCATAAGTCCGAATAGTGCATGGTTAGGATAATTGGAAAGGTTATTCAAAGACCTATATGAATATATGAGCCACTCTTGAGTTTGAGAGTTGACTGAAGTCAAACGGCACTTGAAAGCACTCGATGGTCTCTATAAGGGGTTTTTAGAGTTAAAAAGGTAAGTACGCGTGATCCATGGGGACGATTCACGCACGGTATGGACAGTTGGAAAGGGGGATTCATAACCCTATGAGATTTGAATGAGATTCACTCAGATTAGAGAGTTATTCGAGGTTAAACAGGGCTTGAGAGTGCCCGGTGGTCTCTAGGTTAGCTCTCAAAAGAAAAAGGTAAGGACACGCAGACTGTAATGCCGATTTGCACATGGTATGGACCGTTGGAAAGGGGATTTATAGACATATGATGTTTTAATGATATTTAAGTTAGAGAGTTATCCAAGGTCAAACAAAGATCGAAAGGTCGCAGTAACCTCTAGATGAGGTCTTAGAGTAAAAAAGTGAGTACGCTCAAATCGTGAGGCCGATTCACTCACGATATGGATCGTTGGAATGGGAATTCAGAGCCCTATGGGATTTAAATGAGTTTCACTCAAGTTGGAGATTTTATCAAGGTCAAACCGAGCTTAAAAGTATCAAACGACCTCTAAATTAGGTTTCAGAGTATGATTTTGGGTCTTATGGTAGGGGGAGAAGTGTTAGGGACCTAAGGAGGTGTTTAGGGGATACAAGGATGGGGGTGTCTTCACATTTAAAGGTGTGTTTAAGTGTTAATGTTTCCAACATGTGGTTAAGTTTTAAATCATCAAAACTACTTAGGGTTTAAGAGTCTTCGAGTTATACTTTTACTTTTAGGGTTGGGTATTGAGTCTTAGAAGAGCTTAACAGACGATAGGAGTTTTTATTTTGAGTTTTGTCCTGGAAGAGCTAAATGGGGAAATTTTTAAGGGTAAATTTCTAAGATAGTCAATTTGTATTTAATTTGACTTTATTATGTGTTGGAAAAAAAACTCTTTGAGTCATAGGTTAGGAGTTGAGTTGTTGAATTTTCAACCCTATGACGTGGTTTCTTGAAGACGTAATGTTCGAGTTAGAAGATCTATATTAACTTACTATTTTCATGCTCGTTTCTGTTTTCATATTTTGAGGATATCTTAGGTATGGATGCGTACATATTTTGATCCTTGGATATTTAATTTTTGGGTGTTAGGATTTTATAAAATTATTTTTAATATGTATTAAAAGGATTTTATATTTTTCAACATTTTTTAAAAGAAAAAATATTTTTTATGAGGTCGTTCGAATAAAATTAGGTATTTCGTTCGAATGAGTACATGTATCTCTTTAGCACAACTTCGAACGAGATTGATTTTGGCAATTTTTGGCCAATTCTAAAATCTCGTTGGAAATGTTTCTTAAACGGTGTTCGAATGAGATGCATGATTTCGCTCGAACAAGCTGTACCTCATTCGACAAGGTGGCAATTTTTTATTTATAAATTGGAGTTTTTTCAAATTTCTTTTGATCCTTATGTCGTTTTCAAAAACCTCCTATAATTAGGAGTTCAGAGAAATATTTTATTATGAGAAAAATTCTTGTGTAGAGTTTCCAAACTCTACCAAAAAGTTCTTCGATTTTACCCAAACCTTTTGTTTACACCCAAACAGTTTTGTATCCAAGAATCATTATATCACGCTTTGAGATCCAATTTGTCGGAACAAAGTTCATTCTCCACGTCTTTGTGAAAATCGTTTCATATGGTGACTCCGTATTAGGTTTTTACACACGATTGAATCAATGGTGTAGTATTGTGATGCAGCGGTGGATTCCGTATTCTAATCCATAGACGGTTGGTTAGATTTTTAGTGGATACAGAGGCATGTGTGGACTCACACATTGTTGAAGTCATGGGTGGATTCATACATTGCCATTATAGAGGAGAGGTTGAAGACGAAGACGCATCAAGGCTTATGAGAGTGTTGAGTGGTTGTGTAAGTCATCCGTCAACTTTTATAAATCCTTTATTATAGTGAATTTACGTGGCTGCACTGGTCGCGGTTTTTTCCATTTAGGGTTTTCTCGTACATCGAGCATTATGGTTGATTTACTTATTTTATCCTACACTCACCTAAATGTATATTTAGGTTAAGATAAAATTAGTTAATCAGTTTAGTCACAACTTGTTTAAAAAAGGTAAAACGTTTTACTTTGGGGCAAATTATTTAAGTTTAATATTTAATTTAAAAAAATAAAAATTAGATTTTGTTTAGACCATTCCCTAATAGAAGTGTATTCTTAGTTACCTACGAACCTTGAACTTCCCCCCCATAGATGAAAAGAAATGCACACCAAGCTCGACGATGTGAATGAGAAACTCCAATTGTCACAACTGCCTTAATTTTGTTAAAATCATCCTCATAATTCATATAAAACCCTTTTATGATAATTTAACTGTAAAATCTTAGAAAATAACATACGATTTGTTTTTCTTTAAGACATGCTTATATGCTGAGAGGGATATGACCTTACATTGTAGGCTGAAGAAGGGAAGGGCCGTGGACAGGTGCGGACCACGTGATCATAGCAGGTAACCTGAGTATGTTCTTAGGTGTAGAGAGAGAGATTAAGTGGAGAGTTTAGCAAAGCTTCGCCGCCATAAGTGTCTCAATAATGATGAGATGGGGACCTCTATTTATAGGAGTTGGTAAAAGTGTCACATGTATGGTGCATGTGATTTATAGAAAAGTGTTGTTATGATAGAATCAGTAAAAAAGGTAAAAACCTTACAAGAAATTACTGCCATGTCAAAGTCTGAGGCAGGTGCTTCACCCATGAGGGGCAGGTGGCCACTGCTTGTCAATGGTATGGACCTGGCCTTCTTGCTCGCTACTCCTGGCATATAGGTCCGCGATTGACCTGTGGCCCTGGCCGCGATTATGAGTGTAATGGCCTGGGCCTTCGCAACCCTTCTTCTTTATTCTACTACTGTGTGGCTCCTTGCCACATGTCATGTGTTTATAAGATGATATATTTTGGGTATAAAAAACATCATTACCTTCACATATAACTTACTAAGTACCAATACACCACGAACTAAAAATAATTACGAATTTTGGCCCTATGAAGGCCTCCGAGTCATGGCTGAGATTCATGACCATTTCAGGCGCGACTAAATCTGGTGATCATGGACTTTATCCCTAATAAAAGCGAGGGTTATAGCCTAAATCATGGGGTAGTATATTACAACATGCTTACAAACATGACCATGACTAGTTGAGGACTATGAGTCACGACCCTGGCCCATGACCAATAGTACACATTTGGTCACGATTTAGATCCAAGACCAAAAGTGAACTGCGGGTCACAAATTATGGTCAAGGAGTCATGGATAGGGTTCGTCACCACAATGGGTGACTTGTTAACAATGGTCACAACCACTATAATGTAGCCAAGTGGCTTCATCTTCGTCCCCGCATATGGGACATCCATAATAACCATGAATATTGAAACCGAACAAGGTCCCATAAGCAAAAAATGTCGTGGATCACCCACATCACCATTGTTTCAAGTTTTAACTATTCACCCTTATGAGAGTTGTGGGGACCAGATTTTGTTCTTAGCCCACAACAATGTTCGACTTGGCCCAATAGATTTATAAAGAAACTCGACCTCACATCATAAAAAGAAGCTGCATGCGTGTGCAGTCAACACTGCCCCCAAACCAAGTCAATCCCCTATAATCTCATGGAGATATTCAACGGATTTTAATATATCACCATGGGCATTGTGGGAGGATTCTGCATCTATAAATTGTAATCCCTGGTCCGGGGCATAGGGTCATGTAACTAAGAATATTGAAAGATACTTAATAGAACAGTAGACCTCTTCGTGGACGTAGATAAGTTGCCTAACCACGTACATAGTTATGTTGTGTGTGTGATTTTATTCTTTCCTTATTCATTGTGATTATTCCTCATAAAACCACTATTGCGGTATTTTCTGATACCACAATCGGTGCCGTCTGTAGGAACGACTATTATTCCTACGAGAAAACTCACTAATTAAAATCCCTCGATGTCTCACCACAGTAGTAACATCCCTCAAGATGACGATGTTCAGGAATAACTTGACCCTCCTAGGGTAAGGTTTGAAGTTTGCCATCTAAATCCAAGACGTCGCCAGCAAAGGCAACCTTCTGAAGAGAATCATGGACCACCAAGGTCCACACAAATTTCCAGGTTGGTTGCTGCCTATGAGGCCAGACTTCGAGAACAAGAAGAAACCACTCGTCACTAAGAAGAGGAGAATTCTCACTTAAAAAGGTGATTGGAAATAATGGAGAGGTATTTCCACAGAAATACAAGATGACTCTATGACCTCAGGTGAGTGAGTCTCATAATGGAGGAACAGCCCCAGGAGCGACCAAAGGAGAATTGGGATAAACAAGTTAGAGGATGGTCAATCAGAACGACTACAACCAGCTCAACGCCATGGGAGTCTTGGTTAATAGAATGATGAAATCAGGAGTTTGGTCCGTAGGGAGATGGATTAGCACCTAGGCCACCACGGGCCAGGTCCACATGAGAGCTATCCAGAAGAGCTCTTAACACCCAGATGAAGTCCCATTTTTTAAGGGAGATAGAAGAAAAAGTGCCCCCCCAAGAAGTTTTCAATCCCTATATTTAAAATCTATGATGGGAAAACTGACCCTATCGATCATGTCTGGCAGTACAGCCATAATGATGCATTGATGTGTCTCATCTTCCCTTCCAGCCTACACGACGTGGCCCAAAAATGATTCGAGAGGCTGCCATATAGATCTATCAAGAGCTTTAAGGTACTGGTTGAATTATTCACAGCTCGCTTCATAACCAGTAACTCCCACCCCAAGCGAATGGATGCACTGCTCACAATGAAGAAAAAGCCATAGGAGAACCTCAGGGAGTATGCCAAGTGGCACTGGGAGATTTTTAATGACATTAAGGACTGCTCGGAGAAGGTTTTAGTAGCGTCTTTCAAGATCGGTCTGCCAAGCACTTCGTTACTGCACTAATACCTAACTAAGAAGGACGTTAATTCTATCGACGACCTAATGGCACTGTTAAAAAATATGCCAAAGTCGAAGATGTAATTCATCTTAATGCAGAGGACAATGGTCACGTGAAGACGAATATATGAACATAGAAGAATGATTCCTAGAAGAAAGGAAATAAAAATGAGGGAAGGAATGGAACCAAAAATGGCAATAAGAATCACCGCTCGAAAGTGTTCCAAGCTATTAATATAGTTTTCAAAGAACCGATATACAAAAACCTTGCTAAGATCAAGGAGGAGCCATTTGTCAAGTGGCCCAAGAAGATGGGAGGAGATCCAACGAAGCGCGATAACGCACTGAGGTATGCGTTCCATATAGAGGGCGGTCATAGGACTAAACATTGCAAAACACTCAATCTTATCTCAAGGAGTTAACCCAAGCTGGTCATCTCAACGAGTTCATAGACAAGAAGGCAGACACAATCACAACCAATGGCGACCAAAAACCAGACAACGCCCTCGAGGATGAGATAGGCCACGAGTTCAGAGTAATTCGTGGGGCATCAAACCTCAAGTAAGTATAAGAAAATGATGTTCGAATGGAAGTTTTGAAGCTTACTACCGTTATGTAAGCCTTTCAAATAAACCCCGTTAAGACTCGATTCAGGAAGCGTCGTCAACCAGAATATGTCTAATACAGTAAATAAATTGTGTTTACTGAAGATGACTTAGTTGGGGTGAGAACCCCTCCCCATGATGTATTGGTCATCACACTCAGGATAGCTGATTGGGACGTTGACAGGTTGCTCGTCGACCAAGGTAACTCTTCAAAAATAATGTACCTAGACTTATTCACAAATTAAAGCTGAATATTTTTTACCTCAAAGAGGCCACCATTTCGCTGGTCGGCTTTGCAGGAAAGATAACCATGCCACTAGGAAAGATAGTCCCGCCATTCAGGGCATGAAGTATTTTAAAGATGATCGAGTTTTTGGTGGTAGCTATCGAATCCCCTTATCACGCCATTCTGGGCATAGGTTAGCTCCGTGCTATGAAGGCTGTTCCATCCTCATATCATTAGAAACTCAAGTGCATAACAGATCAGGGGGTGGTAGAGATCCGTAGAGACCAAGCTTTATCCAGAAAATGCTTCATCGCAGTTATTCACCCCAAGCATGAGAAGAAAAAAGACTAGAACAAAGTCCAGGAGGAAGACCAAAAAGGCGTGTTGCTTTTAAAATAACAATTATGGTACGGTCGACCAAGGGTGGAGAAAACCAGGGTCCACCCCTCAAATAGGGTCGTCGAAGACCTGGAAGAGGTTACAACTAGAGTCAACTGACCTAAAAGGAGATTTCTGATCAGAGCCTCCCTCACCGACTAAGAAAAGAAGGAGCTCACCATGTTTCTTCGGAGAAATCTGGATATTTTTTCTTGGGAATCATACGCGTTGCCTGGGATAGACCCCTTAATTGTATGCCATCGTCTGCACATTAACCTAGCTTTCAAACTAGTCACTCAGAAGGCTCGTTGAACAGCCTCCAAAAAGGCGAAGGCAGTAGAAAAAGAGGTAGAAAAGTTATCGGATGTAGCTTCCAGTCAAGAAGTTCAAATCCCCAAATGTCTATCTAACCCAGTCATAGTACCTAAGTGCAACGAAAGCTGGAGAGTTTTTATTGACTTTATAGACCTCAATAGGACCTGTCCAAAATATATTTTTCCTCTCCCAAAGATAGACCAGCTGGTTAATGCCACTGCAATGCGTGAAATAATGAGCTTTCTGGATGCTTACTCCAGATACCACCGAATCCCACTTTATGAGCTAGACCAAGATAAGACCTCCTCCATAATACCTATTGGGTTATATTATTATAAAGTCATGCCGTTCGATATACAAAATACAGGAGCGACTTATCAATGATTGGTCACCAGGATGTTCAATAAACAAATGGAAGAAACAACGGAGGTATACATCGACGACATGCTCGTCAAAAGTAAACTCAAGGATGACCATCTCTCAGACCTAGAAGTATCCTTTGAGATCCTCAGGAAATACCATATAAAACGTAATGCTAGAAAGTGTTCTTTTGGTGCCCAATTAGGAAAGTTCCTAGTCAGCAAAAGAGGGATTGAAGAAAACCCTGATCAGATCAACGCTATCAAAAAAGTCCATCCCCCTAAAATGATTAGAGATGTCTAGAAGCTTACCGACATGCTTGCCTCACTCAACCACTTCATTTCTAAGTCTTCAAAGCACTGTCTACCATTATTCTAACTATTGTAGAAAGATAAGGGCTTGGTGTGTAACGACGACTGCTCCAAATCCCTAAAAGAGCTCAAGTGTTACCTCAGCAAGCCACCCTTGCTGGTGATCCCAAGTGAATGCGACCCCTTATATCTCTATCTTTCTGTGTCAAACCACGCTGTGAGCTTTGCCTTGGTATATGAGAAGAAATGAGGCCAACACCCGATCTATTATTCAAGTAAGACGCTCCTGGATGCCGAGCAACATTATTTTCCAATAGAGAAGCTCGCATATGCCTTAGTAATAGCCTCGAGGAAGCTGAAGCATTTTTTTGAGGCTCATTCCATCATCATGATCACCTCGCACCCCTCAAAGTTGTTCTAAAGAAAGATAACCTCTCCGGCCAACTGTCAAAGTGGTCGATGGAGCTTAGAAGATTCGATATCCACTTTCAACCAAGAATAACAATTAAGGGGCAAATTCTAGCAGATTTTATCGCTGAGTTCACGGGGAATCAACCTACCGCCAAGTTAAAAATTGAGTAACCAGCAGAAGAGGAAGAGAAAACCTTCGACTGGACCTTTTACATTGACGGAGCCTCCAACTCCAGGGCCAGGAATAAGCATTGTATTGGTTACCCCAAAGAAGACTATGCTCAAATAAAGGATCGGGTTAGGATTTAAAGCCTCCAATTACGAAGCAGAATATGAAGTGCTAAACGCCAGCCTGCATAGAGCATAATTGTTAGGGGCAAAATATCTTCCGGTATTTGGCGATTCAAAGCTAGTGTCCAAGTAAATAAGTGGATACTTCACCGCTAAGGATGAGAGGATGGCATCTTACCTCATACTTCAGCGCTAGGAATGAGAGGATGGCGGCTTACCTCGCTGTTGTGAGGGGACTTATGGAAAAGTTTGATATATTTCATGTTCAGTAGTTCCTCAGGGGACATAACAGTCATGCCGATGCCCTAGTAGCTCTAAGCTCTGCCATTGACTCCGACTTAATGAGGAACATTCAAATATAATTCCTCATGCAACCAAGAATAAACCAAACAGTCGTAGAGAAAGTCCTCCATATAGAAAATGCACCCACTTTGATGGATCCCATCACAAATTACCTTCCGAGCGATACACTTCTAGGTGGCAAGAGATTGGCGCACCAGATAGGAGTTAAGACTGCTCGCTTTCACTTATCTCCTGAAGGAAAACTCTATAGAAAGTCTTTCACTGGCCCCTACCTCCATTGTGTTCACCCAGGAGATGTCAAACAGGTTCTTAGTAACTCCATGAAGGCATTTGTGGGAGTCATACAGGAGGAATATCATTGAATTTCCGAGCGATCAAGAAAGGATACTGGTGGTCGTACATGCAGAAGGATGCTAGAGTTTATGTTCGCAAATGTGAAAAGTGATAGAAGCACTCCCCTATGGTCCATCAACCAGTTAGCAACCTCAAGTCATTAACCAACCCATGGACGTTTGCCCATTGGGGCTTGGATATTATAGGGCCTCTGCCTACCGCATCTGAAAATCCCAAGTATCTGTTGGTTAGCATTGACTACTTCACCAAATGGGTAAAGGAAGAACCCCTCGTAAACATCCTGGACTCTGATATGATGAGGTTTATATAAAAGAACATCATCACCCGTTTTGAGATACTAAGGATGATCATTATTAACAACGGCACGCAGTTTGAAATTGGATTCTTTTAAGGCTTTTGCGACGAGCATGGCATCAAGCACCACTTTAGTTATGTATCATATCTCCAGAGAAATGGGCAAGATGAAGCTTCCAATAAGACAATAATTGACGGACTAAAGAAACGACTAGAAAGAGCAAAAGATGTCTAGGTAGAATAGCTACCTCATGTTTTATGGGCTTATCGTATAACTCCCAAGAGAGAAATGGGAGAAACCCCCTTCGTGCTCACTTATGGAATGGAGGCAGTCATCCCACTAGACGTAAGACTCCCTACTATGAGGACTACCTTGGTCAACTAAGGCCTCAATGATGAAGAATTACTCACTGAGCTTAACTTAGCCGACAAATAATGAGAACTGGCACTACTTAGGTTCGTATCTTACCAACAGTAACTGGACAAATAATACAATAAAAAGGTTAATTCGAGGAAATTTCTAGTTAAGGATTACGTTCGAAGGAAAGTCCTTGGCAGTGCTGTGAGACCATTGGACGACAAATTGGGACCAAATTGGGAGGGACCATTAAAGATAATAGGAGACGACTTATAGGGGTCCTATCACTTAGAAACGCTGGAGGGAAGTGAGATACCAAGGGCTCAGAATGTAGCCAACCTAAAGAAGTTTTACTTTTAGACTTCTATATCTTTTATTTTTCTGCATCATTAGTTTAGGCAAATCTTCATTTAGAAACTGATGTTGCCTTTTATTTATCATTTTTAGTCAATAAAGGTCGATTGGCCCACACATTCTGAACATCTTGGTTGTTAAATATCTCTTGATTTTTTTATGAAATAGGGAAAAGATCCCCAATCAATTTATTAATCAGAGGAGAAAAAGCCTCTCCCAGGGCAAGAAAGCTTAGAAAAAAAAGACAGAGAACTTTAAAAGCCATAAATATGGGATTTTATTACAACCCCATTACAAGAAGACAACACTATTGACATTTTAAGGATCTTAAATAAAAGAAACCTATTTTGTCCAGCTTGTAAGCCCCTATAGCTAATGATGGCAGATCACTATAAGAGGAAAAAACTGTAGGGGAATTGATAGAAGTACTTGGCAAGATCATTTGCTACCATATTTGTTTCTCTGTAACAATGAGATAAAGAATATTTATGTTTGGAGAGGATAAAATTAATCTCTTCAACATGCTTCACCAAGATCCTAGGGGGTTTCTAGTTATTCTTGATCAAATTCACCACACATAAGTAATCAGACTCTATCTCCACTTCTTTGATACCATAATCCAAGCATAAAATAAGGCCCCTCCAAATACTTTTAACTTCCACCATAGAATTAGTAGAAAATTCTTCTGAACAAGCATAAGCAAAGACTATATCCCCTGAGCCCTTTCTCAATATACCTCAAAATCCACTAATTCCCGGATTACCTTTAGAATCCCCATCAATATTCAACTTAAAGTTAAATGAAGATGGAGGATTCCATTTAACAGGAACAATCATACTGTGGTTCTCTTTAAAATTGAGATAAAAAATATCTTTAATCCCAATATCAAACGTAGAAAGTCTACTCTTAAAGTTATTGTCATTGCAAATTAAAGAGACCAGCTTGATGGATTTAGCTATGATTGTTTGATTATTAACTTCAGAATTTTCAAAAAAGGCTTAATTTCTTGCTTTTCATATTTCCCAACACACATAGATAGGGATACACCTACTAAGGAACCTTGAATAGTATTGATTTCCACTCTTTATCCACCAGTTGTGAATCATGTATGAGATGTTTGAGTATGATATATCAACTCCCATGAGATTTGAGAAGAAACTCCAAACAGGTCCTATTGAGGGGCAGTGCAGAAATGTATGATTTACTGTTTCTATGTCTCTTTTGCAAACCTTACATCTGGAACACATACGAATGCTAATAGCTTGAATATTAACATCAAGAGGGAGACAGTTGTGGAAGATCTTCCACATATTAATAGAACATTTTTTGGGGATATGAGGATCCCAAATAGTGCTATGAACAATGGATGAAGGGAAATGAATTTTACATAACTCATAGGCAGAAGATATAGTGAATTGGCATGTGGGCTCAGGGGACCAGTAACAATTATCTCCTTGATGAATCATGACTTCTTCGCATTGATCTTTCACCCTCATCATATTTTTCCATGTATGAGAAACTCTAAGAGAATGAATACCACAGATCTTGTACCTACTTGATATGTAAGAAGCCCATAGATATTTTTCAGTAGTCATTTTCCAAAAAAGCTTCATAAAGAAAGCTTTAGATTGATAAAAAAGATTAACAAGGCCTAAGCCCCCTTCCTTAAAATCTCTGCTGATAAGATCCCACTTCTCCCATTGATGCGTCCATCCTTCATCTTTATTTCCACCCCAGAAGAATCTATTAAAATGCTATGAATTTTATTGATTACTGCCTTGGGAGGAGCTATAGAAGCCAATAAGGAAGCTGGAATAGATGAGAGCACATGCTTAATGAGAAAGAAAGCATTTTTGACTGCCAACCTGGTATTTTTGATCTCAAAGCATTAATCAGTTTATCATAAATCATAATTTTATTCCTTCCTTTGAAAAGAGGGCATCCCAGATAAGTTAAAGGCAGGTCTTTATGTTGAAGGCCTAAAAATTCAGCTACTTTATCTCTGAAACTCTGGTTGTATTTGGAATCAACAGTGAAGCTGCTCTTTAAAGTATTGACCTTCTGACCTGATAGACTACAAAATAACTGAAGAAAATCTCTCAGAGATCTGAGGCTGCTCTTATCCCTTCTGCAAAAGACTATAAGATCATCTGCAAAAGCTAAATGAGAAATCAAGGGACTTCCAGAAGGATGATAATATGGTTTGATGTTTCCATAAGACATAAGGTTGTTTAGACCTCTAATCAAATATTTAGTAGCTATAATAAAGAGGCCTGAGGATAGAGGATCCCCTTGTTTAAGGCCTCTAGAGGACTTGAAGTATCCACAAGATTGACCATTAATAATCACAAAGAAAAAATTATTTGAATGCACCTCCAAATGATGTCAATCCACCTTTCTCCAAAACCAAAAGCTATTAAAACTTTCATTAGGAAACCCCAATGGATTCTGTCATACGCCTTTTCCATATTAAATTTGAAAACTATATTACCTCCATGAGTTTTCTTCTCTAAAATTTTCATCATCTCTTGAGCTAGAAGCACATTGTCTTGGAGACCATCCCTTTGATAAAGCCACTTTGATTTGTAGAAATCAATAATGGCAATACTTTTGAAAGTCTAGATGAGAGGATCTTGGTAATAATCTTGAAAGAGAAATTGCATAGGCTGATAGGCCTAAGATCCCCACATTTTTTAAGGACCTTAACCTTTGGAATAAGAGCTATAGAAGTACTTATCTAGCTTCGGGGGATCTCATTACCTACAAAAAAGGAGTTAATATCAGTTATTAAGTTATTTTTTTAAGGTGCCAAATTTTTTTATAGAAACAACCGCCAAATCCATCAGGACCTGGGTGTAATAATCCCTGTAATTTTGGACTATTTTAATTAATTTTTGGAAAATGGAGGAAAATAAAGTTTTTGATAAAATTATTTTTATTGCTCAAATATGGTGGTAATTATTTTTAAAGGCGAGAATTTCGAACGGTTTCGAAAACGGAGTTAAAACGGATTTTAAAATGATTTTTAAATGTATTTAACTCTTGGAGTTGTTTTGGCTTCCAACTCTTCATTTCTTTGCCTTATTTAAAGGAGTCTTTTGGATTCCAACTCTTCATTTCTTTGCATTATAAAAGGGAGTCGTGGGCAAGCCTTTTAACATACTTTTAGCACAAATTTTGGCAGCAAATATATTTTATATTCCTCTTCTTTTTATATACACATTGGCCCTTCAGATTTGTGAGTTCCAACCTTAGATTAGAGGTGTTCTTGGAGGAGATTTTGTAGATCTTTTGTGTTGATCTTGAGAATGTGATCATTGGTTTCTCATCATGGTTTGAGGTATGGGGTTTTACACAATATGCTCCTTAAATCTCGCGAGTGTCATTATCATTGAATTCTTGTTAATTGAACTCATATTTGAATTGATAAATTCATTAAAATCTGGAAAATAATTGTTGAAATTACTTTGATTCATGTGGTATCGTTATATTATTGATGAGCACGTTGTCATGAGATTTTAATATGGCACGAATGTTGGGCACCCGCCAAAATTCCTGTTTCCCGGGCTATGGCTTGATAAAGCATATACGGATGTGGTGAGGCCTGGTGACCCAGTTAAAGTGTTGTTGAGAAATTATATTGATAAATTCTTTGAGATTTTCATTTTGATTTGAATATTCGTACTCGTGTTGTTACGTTTTATTCGTTGCTAATCCATATTTGTTGAGCATCTTTCCTGTCGTATTGTGTACTTTCCCAAATTTTCTTTTAGTGGCAGGTTAGGGCGGATTTTGGGGCGCTATGGAGATTGATTTTAGCGATGATTGTTTGGGAGATATTTTTATTATTTTGATGTATAGAGCTTTGGAGATTTGCATTTTTATTCGAGTTAGATAGTTGTAATTTTAATTCGAGAGACTTGTTGTAATTGAAGAGATTTGAGATTAGTGGATTCCTATTATTGTATTATGAGACTTAGATGCTCTATACCTTGTCACTTGTGGATTTGGATTTATTTTATCGCATTAGCGCTCCGTTCGCTCTCCCCGGGCGGGCGGGGTGTTACAAATGGTATCAGAGCTTAGGTATACGACAACCCTCGGGGATTGAGTTTTGGATTCATTGCGTGGTTAGCAATTTTTGGAGATAGAAAATTTTAGGTGATATTCGTGTTAGGCATCTAGATTAGATGTGAGGAAATTATTTTTGGAGACGAAATTATTTTTGGAGTTAGTATAGTGGCCTGATTATTTTTAGAGTTAGGCATTCGGCGAATTTCGAGGGCGAAATTCCATTGTTAGTGGGGAAGTGTAATAACCCGTGTAATTTTGGACTATTTTAATTAATTTTTGGAAAATGGAGGAAAATAAAGTTTTTGATAAAATTATTTTTATTGCTCAAATATGTTGGTAATTATTTTTAAAGGCGAGAATTTCGAACGGTTTCGAAAACGGAGTTAAAACGGATTTTAAAATGATTTTAAAATGTATTTAACTCTTGGAAATGTTTTGGGTTCCAACTCTTCATTTCTTTGCCTTATTTAAAGGAGTCTTTTGGATTCCAACTCTTCATTTCTTTGCATTATAAAAGGGAGTCGTGGGCAAGCCTTTTAACATACTTTTAGCACAAATCTTGGCAGCAAATATATTTTATATTCCTCTTCTTTTTATATACACATTGGCCCTTCAGATTTGTGAGTTCCAACCTTAGATTAGAGGTGTTCTTGGAGGAGATTTTGTAGATCTTTTGTGTTGATCTTGAGAATGTGATCATTGGTTTCTCATCATGGTTTGAGGTATGGGGTTTTACACAATATGCTCCTTAAATCTCGCGAGTGTCATTATCATTGAATTATTGTTAATTGAACTCATATTTGAATTGATAAATTCATTGAAATCTGGAAAATAATTGTTGAAATTACTTTGATTCATGTGGTATCGTTATATTATTGATGAGCACGTTGTCATGAGATTTTAATATGGCACGAATGTTGGGCACCCGCCAAAATTCCTGTTTCCCGGGCTATGGCTTGATAAAGCATATACGGATGTGGTGAGGCCTGGTGACCCAGTTAAAGTGTTGTTGAGAAATTATATTGATAAATTCTTTGAGATTTTCATTTTGATTTGAATATTCGTACTCGTGTTGTTACGTTTTATTCGTTGCTAATCCATATTTGTTGAGCATCTTTCCTGTCGTATTGTGTACTTTCCCAAATTTTCTTTTAGTGGCAGGTTAGGGCGGATTTTGGGGCGCTATGGAGATTGATTTTAGCGATGATTGTTTGGGAGATATTTTTATTATTTTGATGTATAGAGCTTTGGAGATTTGCATTTTTATTCGAGTTAGATAGTTGTAATTTTAATTCGAGAGACTTGTTGTAATTGAAGAGATTTGAGATTAGTGGATTCCTATTATTGTATTATGAGACTTAGATGCTCTATACCTTGTCACTTGTGGATTTGGATTTATTTTATCGCATTAGCGCTCCGTTCGCTCTCCCCGGGCGGGCGGGGTGTTACAAATGGTATCAGAGCTTAGGTATACGACAACCCTCGGGGATTGAGTTTTGGATTCATTGCGTGGTTAGCAATTTTTGGAGATAGAAAATTTTAGGTGATATTCGTGTTAGGCATCTAGATTAGATGTGAGGAAATTATTTTTGGAGACGAAATTATTTTAGGTGATATTCGTTTTCACCATTCGATGGCATGTTTTTATGCTTAAGGCTAATTTTTTGCAAATTTACATCGTACACTCCAACCGGGAGCCTCGGGACTACGCCGTCTGTTCTTACGAGTCACATTTGTCCCGTGCGAGGAGTTTGTGGCTCTTACGGGACCGTTTTAAGGCTGTTTTACGTTTTCACCATTCGATGGCATGTTTTTATGCTTAAGGCTAATTTTTTGCAACTTTACGCCGTACACTCAAACCGGGAGTCCCGTGCCTACGCGATCGGTTCCTACGAGTCACATTGGTCCCGTGCGAGGTGTTCGTGCCTCTTACGGGACCATTTTAAGGCTGTTTTACGTTTTCACCATTCGATGTCATATTTTTGTGCTTAAGGCAAATTTTTTGCAACTTTACGTCGTACACTCAAACCGGGAGTCCCGTGCCTACGTGGTCGGTTCCTACGAGTCACATTGGTCCCGTGCGAGGTGTTCGGGACTCTTACGGGACCGTTTTGGGGCTATTTTACGTTTTCACCCTTCGATGGCATGTTTTTACACTTAAGTTTATTTTTCTGCAAATTTACGTCGTACGCTCCAGCCGGGAGCCTCGGGACTACGCCGTCTGTTCTTACGAGTCACATTGGTCCCGTGCGAGGTGTTCGTGGCTCTTACGGGACCGTTTTAAGGCTGTTTTACGTTTTCACCATTTGATGGCATGTTTTTATGCTTAAGTCTAATTTTTTGCAACTTTACGTCGTACACTCAAACCTGGAGTCCCGTGCCTACGCGATCGGTTCCTACGAGTCACATTGATCCCGTGCGAGGTGTTCGTGACTCTTACGGGACCGTTTTAAGGCTGTTTTACATTTTCACCATTCGATGGCATGTTTTTATGCTTAAGGCTAATTTTTTGCAAGTTTACATCGTACACTCCAACCAGGAGCCCCGAGACTACGCCGTCTGTTCCTACGAGTCACATTGGTCCCGTGCGAGGTGTTCGTGACTCTTACGGGACCGTTTTAAGGCTGTTTTACTTTTTCACCATTCGATGACATGTTTTTATGCTTAAGGCTAATTTTTGGCAACTTTACGTCGTACACTCAAACCGGGAGTCCCGTGCCTACGCGATCGGTTCCTACGAGTCACATTGGTCCCGTGCGAGGTGTTCGTGACTATTACGGGACCGTTTTAAGGCTGTTTTACGTTTTCACCATTCGATGGCATGTTTTTATGCTTAAGGCTAATTTTTTGCAAATTTACATCGTACACTCCAACCGGGAGCCTCGGGACTACGCCGTCTGTTCTTACGAGTCACATTGGTCCCGTGCGAGGTGTTCGTGGCTCTTACGGGACCGTTTTAAGGCTGTTTTACGTTTTCACCATTTGATGGCATGTTTTTATGCTTAAGGCTAATTTTTTGCAACTTTACGTCGTACACTCAAACCTGGAGTCCCGTGCCTACGCGATCGGTTCCTACGAGTCACATTGGTCCCGTACGAGGTGTTCGTGACTCTTACGGAACCGTTTTAAGGCTGTTTTACGTTTTCACCCTTCGATGGCATGTTTTTATGCTTAAGTTTATTTTTTTGCAAGTTTACGTCGTACACTCCAACCGGGAGCCCCGGGACTACGCCATCTGTTCGTACGAGTCACATTGGTCCCGTGCGAGGTGTTCGTGACTCTTATGGGACCGTTTTAAGGCTGTTTTACTTTTTCACCATTCGATGGCATGTTTTTATGCTTAAGGCTAATTTTTGGCAACTTTACGTCGTACACTCAAACCGGGAGTCCCGTGCCTACACGATCGGTTCCTACGAGTCACATTGGTCCCGTGCGAGGTGTTCGTGACTCTTACGGGACCGTTTTAAGGCTGTTTTACGTTTTCACCCTTCGATGGCATGTTTTTATGCTTAAGTTTATTTTTTTGCAAATTTACGTCGTACACTCCAACCGGGATCCTCGGGACTACGCCGTCTGTTCTTACGAGTCACATTGGTCCCGTGCGAGGTGTTCGTGGCTCTTACGGGACCGTTTTAAGGCTGTTTTATGTTTTCACCATTCGATGGCATGTTTTTAAGCTTAAGGCTAATTTTTTGCAACTTTACGCCGTACACTCAAACCGGGAGTCCCGTGCCTATGCGATCGGTTCCTACGAGTCACATTGGTCACGTGCGAGGTGTTCGTGCCTCTTACGGGACCATTTTAAGGCTGTTTTACGTTTTCACCATTCGATGGCATGTTTTTATGCTTAACGCTAATTTTTTGCAACTTTATGTCGTACACTCAAACCGGGAGTCCCGTGCCTACGCGATCGGTTCATACGAGTCGCATTGGTCCCGTGGGATGTGTTCGTGACTCTTACGGGACCGTTTTGGGTTTGTTTTACGTTTTCACCTTTCAATGGCATGTTTTTATGCTTAAGGCTAATTTTTTGCAACTTTACGTCGTACACTCAAATCGGGATTCCCGTGCCTACGCGATCGGTTCCTACGAGTCACATTGGTCCCGTACGAGGTGTTCGTGACTCTTACGGGACCGTTTTAAGGCTGTTTTACGTTTTCACCATTTGATGGCATGTTTTTATGCTTAAGGCTAATTTTTTGCAACTTTACGTCGTACACTCCAACCGGTAGCCACGGGACTACGCCGCCTGTTCTTACGAGTCACATTGGTCCCGTGCGAGGTGTTCGTGGCTCTTACGGGACCGTTTTAAGGCTGTTTTATGTTTTCACCATCCGATGGCTTATTTTTATGCTTAAGGCTAATTTTTTGCAACTTTACGTCATACACTCAAACCGGGGGTCCCGTGCCTACGCGATCGGTTCCTACGAGTCACATTGGTCCAGTGCGAGGTTTTCGTGACTCTTACGGGACCGTTTTGGGTTTGTTTTACGTTTTAACCCTTCGATGACGTGTGCTAAAATATATGTTTGTTTCAAGTGCAAACCAATCGTAATAAGTACTATATATGCATATATATACAGTTATATATGCATATATATGCAGTATATATGCAGTATATATATGCATATATATGCAGTATATATACTAGTATATATATGCAGTATATATACATTATATATGCATGTATATAACTGCATATATATGCATATATATACTGCATATATATGCATATATAACAGTATATATATGCAGTATATACACTGGTATATAACTGCATATATATGCATGTATATATACTGCATATATATGCATATATATACTGCATATATATGCATATATATACAGTTATATATGCATATATAAACATATATATGCAGTTATATATATGCATATATATAACAGTATATATATGCATATATACATGCATATATATGCAGTTATACCAGTGTATATACTGCATATATATGCAGTTATATACTGTACATATATACATGCATATATATGCAGTTATACCAGTGTATATACTGCATATATATGCAGTTATATACTGTATATATATGCATATATATACTGCATATATATGTATATATATACAGTTATATATATGCATATATACACTTGTATATATATGCATATATATGCAGTTATATACATGCATATATATGCATATATATACTAGTATATATACTGTATATATAGTATATATATGCAGTAATATACTGTATATTATACTGCATATATATACTATATATACAGTATATATACTGGTATATATATGTGCATATAGATAATGTATATATACTCGTATTGATAATGTATATATACTCGTATATATACTAGTATATGCAGTATATATATACAGTTATATATATGCAGTATATATATGCATACCGGTTGGAGTGAGGGAACTCCTCCGTTTTTAGGTTGACGAGAAACTTTTGTTTTCGAAAAAAGCATAAAGCTCGGTATTTTCGTAAAGAAGGGACGACCGACAAGTGCCTCGCCCCAATCGGTATTTTCGCAAGTTTACGTCGTACACTCCAACCGGGAGCCCCGGGACTACGCCGTCTGTTCCTACGAGTCACATTGGTCCCGTACGAGGTGTTCGTGACTCTTACGGAACCGTTTTAAGGTTGTTTTACGTTTTCACCCTTCGATGGCATGTTTTTATGCTTAAGTTTATTTTTTTATAAATTTACGTCGTACACTCCAACCGGGAGCCTCGGGACTACGCCATCTGTTCTTACGAGTCACACTGGTCCCGTACGAGGTGTCCGTGGCTCTTACGGGACCGTTATAAGGCTGTTTTACGTTTTCAGCATTGGATGGCATGTTTTTATGCTTAAGGCTAATTTTTTGCAACTTTACGTCGTACACTCAAACCGGGAGTCCCGTGCCTACGCGATCGGTTCATACGAGTCACATTGGTCCCGTGCGAGGTGTTCGTGACTCTTACGGGACCGTTTTAAGGCTGTTTTACGTTTTCACCATTCGATGGCATGTTTTTATGCTCAAGGCTAATTTTTTGCAACTTTACGTCGTACACTCAAACCGGGAGTCCCGTGCATATGCGATCGGTTCCTACGAGTCACATTGATCCCGTGCGAGGTGTTCGTGACTCTTACGGGACCGTTTTAAGGCTGTTTTACGTTTTCACCATTCGATGGCATGTTTTTATGCTTAAGGCTAATTTTTTGCAAATTGACGTCGTACACTCCAACCGGGAGCCCCGGGACTACGCCGTCTATTCCTACGAGTCACATTGATCCCGTGCGAGGTGTTCATGACTCTTACGGGACCGTTTTAAGTCTGTTTTACGTTTTCACCCTTCGATGGCATGTTTTTACGCTTAAGTTTATTTTTTTACAAATTTACGTCGTACACTCCAACCGGGAGCCTCGGGACTACGCCGTCTGTTCTTACGAGTCACATTGGTCCCGTGCGAGGTGTTCTTGGCTCTTACGGGACAGTTTTAAGGCTGTTTTATGTTTTCACCATTCGATGGCATGTTTTTATGCTTAAGGCTAATTTTTTGCAACTTTACGCCGTACACTCAAACCGGGAGTCCCGTGCCTATGCGATCGGTTCCTACGAGTCACATTGGTCCCGTGCGAGGTGTTCGTGACTCTTACGGGACCGTTTTAAGGCTGTTTTACGTTTTCACCATTCGATGGCATGTTTTTATGCTTAAGGCCAATTTTTTGCAAATTGACGTCGTACACTCCAACCGGGAGCCCCGGGACTACGCCGTCTGTTCCTACGAGTCACATTGATCCCGTGCGAGGTGTTCGTGACTCTTACGGGACCGTTTTAAGGCTGTTTTACGTTTTCACCATTCGATGGCATGTTTTTATGCTTAAGGCTAATTTTTTGCAAATTTACATCGTACACTCCAACCGGGAGCCTCGGGACTACGCCGTCTGTTCTTACGAGTCACATTGGTCCCGTGCGAGGTGTTCGTGGCTCTTACGGGACCGTTTTAAGGCTGTTTTACGTTTTCACCATTCGATGGCATGTTTTTATGCTTAAGGCTAATTTTTTGCAACTTTACGTCGTACACTCAAACCGGGAGTCCCGTGCCAACGCGATCGGTTCATACGAGTCACATTGGTCCCGTGCGAGGTGTTCGTGACTCTTACGGGACCGTTTTAAGGCTGTTTTACGTTTTCACCATTCGATGGCATGTTTTTATGCTTAAGGCAAATTTTTTGCAAATTTACGTCGTACACTCCAACCGGGAGCCCCGGGGCTACGCCGTCTGTTCCTACGAGTCACATTGGTCCCGTACGAGGTGTTCGTGACTCTTACGGAACCGTTTTAAGGCTGTTTTACGTTTTCACCATTCGATAGCATGTTTTTATGCTTAAGGCTAATTTTTTACAAATTTACGTCGTACACTCAAATCGGGAGTCCCGTGCCTACGCGATCGGTTCCTACGAGTCACATTGATCCCGTGCGAGGTGTTCGTGACTCTTACGGGACCGTTTTAAGGTTGTTTTACGTTTTCACCATTCGATGACATGTTTTTATGCTTAAGGCTAATTTTTTGCAAGTTTACGTTGTACACTCCAACCGGGAGCCCCGGGACTACGCCGTCTGTTCCTACGAGTCACATTGGTCCCGTGCGAGGTGTTCGTGACTCTTACGGAACCGTTTTAAGGCTGTTTTACGTTTTCACCCTTCGATGGCATGTTTTTATGCTTAAGTTTATTTTTTTGCAAATTTACATCGTACACTCCAACCGGGAGCCTCGGGACTACGCCGTCTGTTCTTACGAGTCACATTGGTCCCGTGCGAGGTGTTCGTGGCTCTTACGGGACCGTTTTAAGGCTGTTTTACGTTTTCACCATTCGATGGCATGTTTTTATGCTTAAGGCTAATTTTTTGCAAATTTACGTCGTACACTCCAACCGGGAGTTCCGTGCCTACGCGATCGGTTTCTACGAGTCACATTGGTCCCGTGCGAGGTGTTCGTGACTCTTACGGGACCGTTTTAAGGCTGTTTTACGTTTTCACCCTTCGATTGCATGTTTTTATGCTTAAGGCTAATTTTTTGCAAATTTACGTCGTACACTCAAACCGGGAGTCCCGTGCCTACGCGATCGGTTCCTACGAGTCACATTGGTCCCGTGCGAGGTGTTCGTGACTCTTACGGGACCGTTTTAAGGCTGTTTTATGTTTTCATCATTCGATGGCATGTTTTTATGCTTAAGGCTAATTTTTTTGCAAATTTACGTCGTACACTCCAACCGGGAGCCCCGGGACTACGCCGTCTGTTCCTACGAGTCACATTGGTCCCGTACGAGGTATTCGTGACTCTTACGGAACCGTTTTAAGGCTGTTTTACATTTTCACCATTCGATGGCATGTTTTTATGCTTAAGGCTAATTTTTTGCAAATTTACGTCGTACACTCAAACCGCGAGTCCCGTGCCTACGCGATCGGTTCCTACGAGTCACATTGATCCCGTGCGAGGTGTTCGTGACTCTTACGGGACCGTTTTAAGGCTGTTTTACGTTTCACCATTCGACGGCATGTTTTTATGCTTAAGGCTTATTTTTTGTAAGTTTACGTCGTACACTCCAACCGGGAGCCCCGGGACTACGCCGTCTGTGCCTACGAGTCACATTGGTCCCGTGCGAGGTGTTCGTGACTCTTACGGAACCATTTTAAGGCTGTTTTACGTTTTCACCCTTCGATGGCATGTTTTTATGCTTAAGTTTATTTTTTTGCAAATTTACATCGTACACTCCAACCGGGAGTGACAAGAATACCAACTCCCCTACATAATGCTTATGTACTTATGTACTCCCCCCCCCCCCACCACCACCACACACACACACAGGAAGTGACAAGAAACAAATGCGCCAATTGTCTTTGTACAATTTAGTAATCCTATCCAAAATAATTTCTTTCTGATAATTGGATAACGATGAGAAATGAGGATACCTGTTCCCTACAGCTGAACATCGGAAGTACTCGGGGAATCATCTGGTGGTATTGGGAATCCAGCATTTTGTATCATACGAAACAATTTGTTGGTGGTCTCTTTCAACTCTTGAATCTCTTCACGATGACAAGCCTCTCCCTCCTCAATCCTCTTTTGCAACCTTTCGATCTCGCTCTCGTAAAAGTGAGAAGGCATGGACCTTACAGATGGCGGTCGAATACCAACTCCCCTACATAATGCACGTCCATGTCCGTCACGACCAATGACATCCTCAAAGATTTTATCTCTCACTTTCGGGTCATTCTGTTGTTCTTCTTCTATCGCATTCAACTGTCTTTGTATACTTTCCTACAAATTAAAAAAAGAGTTTTAAACAGTCTGCAATACCATAAAACATTTATTGCAATATTTTTTACATTAGGTAACAAGGATGGACATTAAAATATAATATCTCTATACCAGCCGCTCCATCCTCCATATTATACGTCTTATCCTTCAACCTTCGAGTCTCTCTATACACACTAAGCTTGTCGATAGGCAAGTCGGCTTTTTTCATCTATTATTTTTTAAGTAAGATAAGAAAAAAAACATATTACGTTCATAATAGTAATGATGAAATTCAACATTATCGTCCTCAAACTAAAAGCATAAAAGAATATGTAAGGAATATAAAATATGATGTTAACCTTTTCTACAACTTGAGGAATTGACGTCCTCCCAATCCTAGGGTGGGCACAAAGGTTTGCCCTATTTTCGGCGTTTTTGGCCGCCACTTGCTATATAAAGAGTTAAATCATGTTACAATTTTGATACATATAAACAATCAACAAAAATAAATAGAAAGTAATTCTACATATGTCATACCACGGTTTCTTTTTCACCCCAATAAGACACTAATTTAGGCCATATATCGGGATCAACTTGGAGAGGTACATTTTCAAGTCGATCTGTGTCATTGTCGTACGCCTCATAATAGTCCTTTTTTATACGATACTTAAAGCGCCTCCAAGCATTGTCCAGCATTTGAAAACAAATTGGCTTAAATCCTTCAGGGGCATTTGTATTGCGCTACAAACAAAAGAATATAAATAAATTATAAATAGATCATTTGATTGACGTACTAACTGAGCATTTTAAAATATTCAAATTTATATTCGCAATGATAGACAAGTACCTTCACACTATCCCAAACTATATCGAGATTTTTCTTCAATACTCTTCTCCAATCGTCCACATCCAAAGGAAATAACGATCCTTGTCTAGCGAAATATCCCAACTGACTCGCAAGCTTCTTCCCGTTGGGTTCGATTGGCTGACAGTCGTTATTCCACCCAATTATCAACTTTTGACCACTATCCCATTCTTTCCATGGTTTCGAAAACCCTCTACGTTTCACACTAGTAGCGGGACCATTTTGAGTTGGTAATGGTGTACCCTCAGCACTACCTGATAAAAATTCAAAAGAAAATATGACATGAATAATTATAAAAGTAAAATATTTGTAGCAGAATTTTACAATTATCTACTATATAGGTAGACACATACCTCCACCCATATTATCTGAGGGTTGGCATATCATTGGCTGAGATGACTCTGGTTGAGACCGATGTGATCCTATAGACGTCTGAGCACATGGGGGGGTCATTTCTGCTTGAGAATCCGATGACCCTCCTACTCCCACGGAATGATAATGGTTTTTAGTTGGCATGATAGATCTGTATAAAAAAACATATATGTCAAAATAAATATGAATAAACGTTATACATGAAACACAAAATGAAAACTTATAATACATCGTATTTCCTTTGATAGTATGCATTTTCAATACCTTTCTATTTCTTCCAAAAAATCAGCCAAATCCCTCATATTGAGGCAACCACATTTTATCCTTTTAATAATAGATGAAATTGGCCACGTGGGTGGAAGCGTACTCACAATCGCATGCACGAGAACAATTATGTTAGGACAAAAGCCTCTCCTCTTTAAAATGTTGTATACTCTTTCTTTGTTATGCATATGATCTCGCACATTTAAATTTGGGCTCATTTTATGTTGCTCAAATTCTATCCATAAAGGATGAAACTCTCGTTCTTCCTCCTCTAGTAGCTCTACTAATTTCTCTCCACGTGTTGGATTATGCTTTTGAAATATCTTTTCTTTTGCTTGATCCCAACATGGTGGTAGCGTCTGGAGTATTTTTTCAAACAAATATTGTTCTGATATTTGTTTCCCACATTTTTGCAAGTAACGACATAATTCAATTTTACGGAATCCATACAAAGTAATTGGAGTGCCCTCTTTAAAAGATGAATGTTCAAATTCTTCTAATGCATTCTTAATATTATCATTAAAATTTACAGAAGACCGCATTGTTTCCTGTCACAATATCAAAAAACATTTAAGCACATCATTTATAACATAACCGTTAATATTAAAAAATAAAAGGCAACACGTGAATACGAGAACAAAGATTTAATAAAACATCCATTTCAATCATCATTTTGTAATTCTGATATGTTCTCACTAACGTAATACAGGGGTAAAAAAGTTCAAGCATTTCAACCACCATCCCTTCATTCCTCAAAAACTTCATCCCTTTCATCCTCCGTGCCATCGTCATCATCAAGAACGGTTGTGTCAATTATGGAGCCATCTATCCCTTGCCTCGTCCAAGATACATTTTGATCTTGATCTAGTTGTTGCATGCTAAATGGCTCAACTTCATGGACATCTAAGTCTTCATTGGCTAAATATCCATCAAATTTGTCTCTTGGTGTCATCGAAACAACAACATGCCAGTCTGATTCTAACGGGTCTTCCACATACCAAACTTGTTCTGCTTGAGATGCTAGGATAAAAGGTTCATCACCAACTCGGTTATCTTTGTATAACAAATAGTTGAAGTTAACGAGCGTAAAGTTAAATTCATCTAATTTTTTACCCATACGGTTATCGATCCAATCGCATTTGAATAAGACAAATTTCATGCCGTTAAGGTAACAAATCTCAATGATGTTTGTAACCTGTCCATAGAAAGTAACATCCCCTAAAAGAGGATTTTTGTCTCTACGGCTAGAATAACTCATCTGTGCAGCTTTTAGAACCACCCCACTATTTTGAGTTTTTCTACGTTGATCAACTGCCTTTGTCCGAAATCGAAAACCACGAACAATATAAGAGTGGAATCTAAAAGCATCCTTTAGAGGGCCTAAAGACAAACTCCTAATTTCATCAGGTAGTTGAGCGTTATTTGTCAAACTGCGCACCTGATATTTGCCCAACCAAAAAGGTAATCAAAATTTTATATAGCAAATATGCTAGAGCACTATTAAGATTAACAAGGAATAAACCGACTTACATGATTCTTAAACCATGTACTGAATTTTTCGTTATGAAGGCGTTGAATATGGTGCTGTGAAAGTTGAGGATACTCTTTTGAAAGTTCCACAAGATGTTTTCTATAAAAATGCACACATGTCAATTTCGTAATGAATGTATCGAAACCTACAAGTAACAAAGTTGTGCAAGTTGTTAAGGCAAAAACCTAACTTACTCGATGAACGGTGCCACTGAATCAGTGTTGAAAAGCACATAACGATGAGCTTGAACTAATGTTTCTTCATCAAGATGAATTTGAACTTTTTTCCCAACAGCGCGACCAGAGTCATTACCTTTGTCATCTGTTCTAATAGGTCGACTAGACTTGGTTTCCACGTTATCACCCAAATACCTCGATCAAAAGGTCATGCACTCTTCTAAAAGGACAGACTTAGCAATTGAGGCCTCAGGATGAGCACGATTTTGCACATAGAGTTTCAATGTGTGTAGATACCTTTACATTGGATACATCCAACGATAAAGCACTGACCCGGCAATTAATAGTTCATCAGTCAAATGCATGGGCAAATGTTCCATCACATCAAAAAATCCTGGAGGGAATATCTTCTCTAGACTGCATAAAGTAAGAGCCATACGGTCTTCAAATTTCTCCAAGTCAGCTAAAGTATTTACACTTGAGCATAGTATCGCAAAGCAATTACTTAATTTAATTAAAGCTTTGACAACATGCTTTGGCAATACCCTACATACAGCTATCGGGAGTAGTTGTTGCATTAGAATGTGATTGTCATGACTCTTAAGTCCCCAAATGCTTCTCTCTTGAGGGTGCACACATCGTGAAATATTCGAAGAATAACCATCTGGAACTTTGAGATTCAACAACACTTTCAAGAATATATCTTTCTCTTTGTTGCTCATCGTAAAATCTGCTGGGGCCACATACTGTTGATTTGCTCCTCGGGGTTGAGGATGTAGCACGCGCCTAATACTCATCTCTTTGAGGTCTTTGCGAGCATTTAAATTATCCTTTGTTTTCCCTTTGATGCCCAACAATGTAAAAAGAATATTGTCATAAAAATTCTTCTCAATATGCATGACATCAAGATTATGGCGAATCAAATTATGCTCCCAATATTGCAATTCAAAAAAGATACTTTTCTTCTTCCAATTCAGTCTTTTTTTCGGAATATTACCTTTAGTTTTTTTGCAAGCTCAATTTCCTTTTGGTCTCTTATCATTCTTTTCAGCACGTCTTCTTTCTTATATTCAGTTACAACGTCAAGCTCATTTAATTGTTGCAGAACTTGTGATCCAGTTAGTTTCAATGGTGGTGGCCTCATATCAACCTTGCCATTAAATATAACTTTTTCTTTCCGAAATTTATGTCGCATTGGTAAGAATCGACGATGACCCCAATAACAGTACTTACGACCGTTATTCAATCGTATAGCTTGATGGTCCTTATTGCAACAAGGACAAGCAAATTCACCTTTTGTGCTCCATCCTGATAACATGGCATAACTAGGAAAATCGCTAATTGTCCATAACAACGCCGCATGTAACTGAAAAAACTATTTCACTGATTCATCATAAGTACGTACCCCATTAGCCCTTAACTCTTTCAACTCATCAATTAGTGGTTGTAAATATACATCAATTTTATCACCGGGCCCTTTTGGTCCGTCAATAAGAACAAACAAAATTAAGTGGGGTTGTTTCATACACAACCATGGGGGCAAGTTTAATATCATTAGCACAATAGGCCAAGTACTGTGAGCAATGCTCATATTACCAAACGGATTGAATCCATCAGTTGCTAGTGCAAGTCTAACATTGCGGCAATCACTCACAAAAGATGGATTTCGCTCATCAAATGTCTTCCATGCAAGGGAGTCAGCAGGATGCCTCAACACGCCATCATCGATTCGTTCATCAGCATGCCATTTCATTAGTGGAGCAGTATACGATGACCAATACAATCGTTGTAATCTCGGTTTCAAAGGAAAATACCTTACCTTTTTCGTTGCTACTTTTGTACCCTCACCACTATCAAATTCATTTTTGAACCTAGGTTCCCCACAAATTTTGCATTTCTCAAGATTCTCGCTCTCATTTCGAAACAACATACAACTCTTAGGACATGCATCCCACGTTTCATACTTAAATCCTAAATCTTTTGTCAATTTATTAGCTTGATAAAAGGATTTTGGAATCTTGGCTTTCGGGAACACCTTCTGCAAGAATAATATCAACATCGTAAAAGAACGATTTGTCCATCCATTTAGTTGTTTCAAGTGCAATAATTCAACAACAAATGATAACTCGGTAATGTCCTTAGGACAATTCTCATACAACTCACTTTGTGCCTCTTTTAAAAGTCTAAAATATTCTGGGAGGTCTGCGTCGGGCACGTCATGATCTTCGATGTTAGGTTCTTCATCATTGCCCATATTTTCCTCTCTACATGGAATCCCCCTTCCTTCTTGAACCATTGCAATCATGCTTGCCCCCGAGTTCAAATAAGCTAATATATCATCAACAACCATACCATCGCTCCAACTATTTACGTTGATATTAAAATCACCCAATGATTCCCCATGATAAATCCAATTCTTGTAACTCTTTTCAAAACCATACATCTCTATGTGATTCCTCACAGTTTGTGAGTTATAGTAGACACGATTAACACAAGTACTACATGGGCATTTGATGCTAGAAGTAAGAATATCCTTATTTCTATATGCAAAATCAATAAAGATTTGAACTCCATCGGCATACGCCTTTGTGGTCCTATCTCCTCCGATCCAACTCTTATCCATATTGATCTTATTGAACCCCTATTACAAATTGAAAAAAAGATTTATAAATATATACAAAATTGCATTTGAATATCATTTGTTCGTGTCAATGTTCTAAAAGTGTCCGTATCAATGTTATAAACATGAATTCCTAATTAAACATGAATGGAGTACAAAGCAACAATAAACTGGAAAAAAATGAAATCCTTCGTTCTCATTTGGCACATGGGATTTAGAAAATTATAAAAACTATAAATTTTGTAGCTAGAATCCGTTTGACATTTTCGGATTCGGACGGGATCCGATAGTCAGACACGGATCAGTACATTGGGAACCGAATCCGAATTTGTTAACAATCCGGTAGTCCGATCCGGTAATCCAATCTGATTTTTGTTTTTTATTTTTTAAATCTGGTTTGTTATAAATAATTAAAAATCTGTTTTACACTTATTGATGTTAAATGCATAAAAAGCCCTAACTAGTATGTTAAAATATGTAGACAGATCACTAAATAAAACTGTAAAAAATGCCTAAACTACTATGATAACAATCTAAACAAATCCCTAACAAATGTCTAAACAAATCAATACAAATCAATACAACAAATCCCTAACAAATGTCTAAACAAATCAATACAAATCAATACAGATAATGTATATCTGTGTGTGTCTATATATATGTATATATATATATATATATATATATATATATATATATATATATATATTGCAAAAAGTACCTGTGCGCAGGGGAGAGGTGGAGGCAAAGGGGGAGAGGAGGAGGCGGCGCTGGGGTAGGGCAGGGGAGAGGCGGAGGAGGCGGAGAGGTGGAGCGGGGCTAGGGCACGGGAGAGGCGGGGGGGGGGGGGGGGGTGGAGCGGGGCTAGGGCACGGGAGTGGAGCGGCGCTAGGGCAGGGGAGAGAAGCAGCGGAGAGAGCGCGAGAGCAGAGAGACAGAGAGTGAGCGAGAGTCCAAAACGTAAGTGCCAATTTTTGGAGTAAGTGGGGAAAAAATTAGGGAAATCATTAAAAGGGTCGGATGTAACCGTCTCTTTTGCCTAAAAAAGTGAGGGAAAAATAAAAAATAATTTTTATCAAAAGGGACGGACTTTAAAACTGTCTTTTTTGGTATCTTAAAAGAGACGGTTAAAATAATCCGTCCCAAATACTCATTTGAAAAAAATAAAAAATTATTTTTTATTAACTGGGACGGAATTTAAAACCGTCCCTTTTGCTATATCAAAAGGGACGGATTTTACAAACCGTCCCTTTTGATATAGCAAAAGGGACGGTTTTAAATTCCGTCCCTTAAAATAACCCGGGAAAAATCAGCGCTAAAAATCCGTATATGCTTTAAGGGACGGTTTTAATTACCGTCCTTTTTGAGAAATATCAAAAGGGACGGTTTTTAAAAAACCGTCCCTTTTGTTACTATCAAAAAGGACGGTAATTAAAACCGTCCCTTTTGGTATAGTATTAGGGACAAAAGGACACGGCCGTCCCTAATACTCCCGTCCCTAATATTCATTTTTCTTGTAGTGATTCCTCTTCTTTTTATATACACATGGGCCCTTCAGATTTGTGAGTTCCAACCTTAGATTAGAGGTGTTCTTGGAGGAGATTTTGTAGATCTTTTGTGTTGATCTTGAGAATGTGATCATTGGTTTCTCATCATGGTTTGAGGTATGGGGTTTTACACAATATGCTCCTTAAATCTCGCGAGTGTCATTATCATTGAATTCTTGTTAATTGAACTCATATTTGAATTGATAAATTCATTGAAATCTGGAAAATAATTGTTGAAATTACTTTGATTCATGTGGTATCGTTATATTATTGATGAGCACGTTGTCATGAGATTTTAATATGGCACGGATGTTGGGCACCCGCCAAAATTCCTGTTTCCCAGGCTATGGCTTGATAAAGCATATACGGATGTGGTGAGGCCTGGTGACCCAGTTAAAGTGTTGTTGAGAAATTATATTGATAAATTCTTTGAGATTTTCATTTTGATTTGAATATTCATACTCGTGTTGTTACGTTTTATTCGTTGCTAATCCATATTTGTTGAGCATCTTTCCTGTCGTATTGTGTACTTTCCCAAATTTTCTTTTAGTGGCAGGTTAGGGCGGATTTTGGGGCGCTATGGAGATTGATATTAGCGATGATTGTTTGGGAGATATTTTTATTATTTTGATGTATAGAGCTTTGGAGATTTGCATTTTTATTCGAGTTAGATAGTTATAATTTTAATTCGAGAGACTTGTTGTAATTGAAGAGATTTGAGATTAGTGGATTCCTATTATTGTATTATGAGACTTAGATGCTCTATACCTTGTCACTTGTGGATTTGGATTTATTTTATCGCATTAGCGCTCCGTTCGCTCTCCCCGGGCGGGCGGGGTGTTACACTGGGGAAGCTTCCACATTAAGATTTGATAGAGCAGCTAGGATCTCCTATTCAGTAGCAAATGCCTAGAGCTTCGTTGATTTGAGTTGTTACAATCCCAGGGATTGTCTCAGATACATCTGCTATAGGAATAAACTGATCCACAAGAAGATGGTATTGGAAAAACATGACTATGTGTTGCTTGATCTCTTCAGGATTGACAATCAGATTACCTTCCTCATCTGTAATTGAGTGAATTTTAAGTTTTTGGTTCTTTGTTATCACACAATTATGAAAATACTTGGAGTTAGCATCTCCAAGTTTGAACCATTTATTAGCAGCCTTCCGTCTACAATAGATCTCTTCATTTGTTGAGCCTCAATCAATTTACCTCTACCTTTATTCAAAGCAACCCTATTATCTTCCTTACTATTCAGCTCAAAATTAAGCTCAAGTTGAAGGATGGCATCCTCATAATTTTTAACTGATTGAAAAACATCCTTAAAAGTCTCATTGTTCCACTTTTTAAGAGCAACTTTGAGTCTTTGAAGTTTCTTGCCAAATATTTTTAAACCATAATCATTTAAATCTTCCTCCTAAGATTTCTTGACTATATCATGAAATTGGGGATTAGTGCACCACATTTGTTAGAATTTAAAGGGTTTAGGAATAAAGTCACTGAGAGTTTTGATAGATAGAAGGAGAAGGGCATGGTCAGATGTGGTTCTATTAAGGTGGTTGAATTTAGATATAGGGAACTCCAGAATAAAATTTCGATTAACTAAGCATATATCCAATCTTTCCATGATCAAATCTTCCTCCTGCCTATTATTGCACCAGGTGAATCTAGTGCCAATGTACCCCAAATCATTACGGCCATTATCTTCAATAGATTGAATAAAATCTTCAACAAATTGGTGGTCAATATCATTACCCCCCAATTTTTCCTTTTGGTTTGAAACAACATTAAAATCTCCCATAATTAAATGAGGAAGGTCTTGATATTTGCATGACAATGATGAGAGCTGATTCCAAAGATCTAATTTTTCTTCTTTAGAGCATTTAGCATACACTAAGGTAAGCACTATCTTAGATTTCATAGTAGGATGACTTATCTTCATAGTTAATTGTTGTTGATGATCAACAAGGCATAGAGTTGTCACCTGAAATCTCCAGAAAAACCAAATTTTCCCATTATTATTGCTACAACAACCTTTAAATCCCCATTTCCTCTTGTAGAAATCTATTTTTTTACATTTACTTTTGGTTCCAACAGAGCAAGAAAAGATATTTTATGCATCTTTTTAAGAATATTTAACCTTCTATTTGAGGATTTCTTAGCTGCTCCTCTAATGTTCCAAACGATGAGATTAATCATTGAGAGATGTTGGAATTTGAGTTAGTGATACCTTTGTTGCATGACCTAGTAACCGTCTTAAACATAATATCTTCCTTTCTACCTCATTTTGTCCTTAATTACAAGCTCGTTAGAATAGGCTACTCTGTAGATACCTGCTTCTTTGATAAGCTAAACTTCTTCTCAACGGGTTTGGAATTTTTTTGGAGTTCTTCAATCATAGGAGTGTTATACATTACCTCCTCTTCTCCATCAATTAAGTAAAGAGACTTTGCTGCTTGTTTCTTGACAAAGTTTTGAGCATCAATTCCTCTCTGATAAATTTGGTCATAGGTGATTACATCATTGCATCCAGGGTCAATCATATTTTGATTCTTTCTTCTTTTCACTATCCATTCTTGCCTTGACTTTACTTGATTCTTTAGATTGCCTGTGACGCCTAGACCTTTCTTGTATTGGCCTTCGATCATTACCTCTTCTAAATCTTGTTCTACCACAACTACTGTTTCTAGAGGATTATTGTCTTGCGTTTGTTGATACTCAATCTTGTCTTCTTTTTTCAAATCTCTTTAATATCTGCTTAGGAATGATATCAGTTAAGGTCTTTGTTTTTGGATTCTCAACATTATTAGGAAGTAAAAAAATGCAGGAGTGAATATCATTTCCCTTATTACAACAATTATTATAATATTTTGGTTTGTTTTCTACCTTGACCTCCTGCTAAAAACTTGTTACCGCATCCTATCCAGTTTCTTTTGGCTATAGGATTTGTGAGATATACTTCCACACAAGTGCGTGCTGCCCTCGGTCTGTTGATTTCAGCAGTTGATGAGTCAAGGTTAAGAGGTTTTCCAATCAATTGCGCAATTAAAAAACGAGAAGACTTGGAAAAGAAATGAATAGGAAGTTGAGGGAAAAAGATCCAAATATAGGATAAACTACTTTCAATATCTGGCCGAAACTCTGGTGTCCATTTAAAAATTCTCATTAGTAATTTTCCAACGTACCATATATCTCTCATCCACATTCTTGAAAAATCCTCTTCCGAGTTTAATCTAATCAGGAGATGTTTGTGGTAAAGAAGACCAACATTAAAGATGTTTTTAGAGCAAAGGTTTGAAATGCCATTCTGATAACATCCATGGAAGGTCTGCCATGTGAAAATTTACCTATTAAGGCATGCTTGAAAGGTTTGGAGAGTGTTTCTATATTAGAGGTAGAAAACAAGACGGCTGGTTCTCCCTTGAAAGTTATGGGTGTTTTTAGGAAAAGGCTATGATTGATGGAAGAAGATTCTGCAACCACAGAGGCAAAAGAGAGATTCCAAACATTTGGAATGTAAGGTGGCTTGGGGTCAACGTGAGGAATGGTGTTGGGATTTGCCATGCAAAACCCTAGTTAGGGTTAGGTGTTACAAAACTCACTCAATATTTAGGACACAATTTTATTTTTAAAAAACACACCTTTAAAAAAAATATCTCTTGATCAAACTTCAATACGCATCTTTTCTAAGCAATATGCACCCCCTTAAAAAAGAACAAAAACAAAAATTTGGTCAACTTACTTCAGTCAAGGATTAAAACTCCTATGGTTACAACAGTGTGCCATACTTATTGTATAGAAAGCTAAAATAAATCAAGCAAGGTTTACGATTAAACTTCCTCAGGTCTTTGCTGAACACAAAATTGGCCTCCTGAGTTGCTCCGACAATAATAAAATACCTATAGGGGATCCTTAGGAAATAAAGCCAACTCAAGGTTGGTTGCCAACTTAGGTTGGTTGAAAAATCCTGCTCGAACGGATGTCCCCTTAACCGGGTACGTTCTCGCCATCACCTGACTTAGGCCTAAGGAAGTATGACGACACGACCTAAAAGGTAAAGTGGGATGGAATGATGTGGAAAAGGCATATTGGACTGGGAAAATGTTCAAACATGAGATAACAAAACTCAATGTCATTTAGTCGGTTGAGAATCCCAAAATGATTAAAGTTTTGTACTAACTCATTTATACCAAGCAACCAACAAGTAAGGTTAATACATGTTTACTTAATAAATGCTCAAAACATAAATAATTTTCTTATCTATCATTAAGAATCATTATTTTATTACATTTACGTCTATCATAAAGACTTACGATGGCCCAACGCAATGAGCAAGGTAGTCTGCTACTCGAGCTCTCGGACCATCACCAGGATGAGGAACCAAGTCTTATTCAAAGCTCTTTGGGCGTGGCTCTAGAAGCTGCACCAGAATAACATCTATTAGGATTTATAGATCATCCTTCGAGAAGGAATTTCGTATAACAGATGAGCGAACAGTCTGATATTTATACCACAGGGCTGATTCCTTAAGAACGTTCAGCAATCCCCTGGCAAAAGTAAGTTCTTCGGCCTCTTTCAGTCTTACTGGCGCACCTGTCCAACTTTAGTCATACTCATCAGCCCAAACCTATTGAGGACCCTTTCAGAATAACCATCTCAATTGTGTGACGTCCCTTTGAAGACCAACATCAATCACATATGCTCGACGAACATCTTCTTTCAGCTAGAAAATGTCCCTCCTGAATGCTTGATTATCAGTATGAGCAACCGCAATAGAAGATGAGGAGGAGCCTCACAGCACAAAAGGAGGACCAGATGGAGTGTTTTCTTTGAGACAAACAATTTCTCTTCTCAAAGTTCCATTCTCTCTTTGCAGTAATTCCCCCACCTGATTGATTTCAGACGCATCCAGAAGCTTTGCTTTCAAGGTGTCCATCTCTTTCTGCATAGAGGGACCTATTCTCTCCATCTCCTCGATATTATCTTTTAACATGGAGACAACTTCAGACTGATCTTTGTAATCCTAGTTTCTTTCCCTCAGGGATTTACGAATCCTTACAAAAGCTTGGCACGCTTATGTTTGGACCAAGAACCTGGTCTAAACGGGAGTTAGCAGGGATATATTCGTCTAAATGAATGAGCTACAACCAACCAAACAAGCAATAGAAGTAGCAAGAATCAGTAATGAAACAAAAAGTTTGCTTTTTCATTAAATCAAAGGGCACAAGCCAGTACAACAAATGAAAGAAGCAAAAATACAATAAGTGAACAAAAAAATAAGAGCAAGGCCTAAAATTCCTAGGAGGCCTCCACCTGGTCAGATGTGGAGATAATTTTCCCTTTATCCGTAGCTTGGTCGATAAGAACCTCCCCTTTACCAACACCTCGGGCAGATCCTCTAGCTGGGACAATGGCCCCCTCTGGATTGACCAGTGCAACCCCAACAGCATGAGTAATGGGACCCATTCCATCCTGAGCATTTGTTTAGGTAGAGGGAGACTCTTCAATAGGATTGCGACCACGATGATGCTGAGAGAAGAGGGGGAATCTACAACAACTCCAGTAATAGTCAAGGCTTGGTCCCAGCCTTTCTTGAAATATGTTCGTCGAAGATAATCAATCTGTCATTTGGCATGGACATGCGCTGCATCCCAACCTTCATTATATCCACATTTTTGAATGGTCGCTGCTTCCCCCTTTAACTTATCCACTTCCATGACTAACTCCTTATTTGCCTCAATCACTGCCAGCTTGTCCAGAATCACGACACCATAAGCTTTGCAGAGGTCGAACAACTCTTTAGAAGAATTCTCCCTCTCTTTGTCACAGGTAGCCTTCGTGTCAGCAAGGGCCTTCTCGAAAGACCTTAGAGCTTCATCCATCTCTGAGTTTCTCATTAGTGGCTCAACTCGACCACGGAGTAGCACAGTGTAGTCAGAGATAAACTTCAAAATAGAAAAAACACAGGATAAGCACAAGATGTTAGAGGAAAATATAAAATAAAGAAGTATAGAAAAATGAGTACTTACCAAAGCAATCCCATGGGCAGACTTGAGGGGTACTAGTCTCCCTCATGCTCGATGAGTGCTCACGGTCAGCCGTGAGTGCTGCTTTCTCCAGGAGTGGGGGTAAGTTGAGGAGCAAAATTCACCGAGTCTCCCTCAATAGCAGCAACAGAAGGCACTATCGAGGCTTATACCCTTCTTTTTCCTCCCTCTATATTTTTCTCTTTTTCTCTCTTTCTCGCTTCTCCTCTTTTTCTTTCTTCTTTCTCTCCACCTCCTTCTCTTGAGACACCATCTTGGAGCTACTAATAGAGTCTCCAACCTTATGCTTGAGGAACTTCATCTTGTTGGATAACAAATCATCATCATCATCATCATCATCATCATCATCATCATCCTGGATTAATATTCTTCTCCTCCAAGGGGCCATCTCTTCTTCGCTGGACTTTCCTTCACCGGACTCTTCCTCGTTGCTCTCACCTTCACCACTTCCTTACTCGCCGCCTTCTACCTGATCCTCCATCGAACTACTCTCTTCCTCTTCTGGTACCTCAATGGTTTCATAGGTACCAACAACTTCTTCTCCTAGAACCACTAGATGAGGGATTGTGTCTACTGAACGAGCAATAAAGATTGAAGTAGTATTCCTATATTCCATCAAGAATGCAACAAACCGAGGATGTTCTCCTTCAGCAACTGTATTTCCTATCCTCCAAGCTTTCAGAAGTTCAGCTGCTTGGATCTCGTGAAGAGTTGGCTCTTGATTCTTGGCTTTCATTATAAACGAAAAAGAAGGAAAAATCAGAAGGAATGCACACAGAGGAAGGAAAATAAGTAATAAAACAAATATAGAGGTAATAACCTTTGTATTCCTCCCCAAAGGTAGGGATCCTGGGTCCCAAGTACCTTATGCCCCCTGCTTAGGGAGGAAATTACCAATTCATGGCAATAAAGCCTTCAGACCAATAGTTTTTATGGGAATCAGGTAGATTTACTACTAACACCTTATCAGGACTTATTGCCTTCAAGTACAGAAGACTTCTACTAGTGCTAGAGAAAGAATATCAATAGAAAATCTCAACTAATCCTAAATTGGTGCCATAAAGTTGGTTTATCCTATGAACTCCATTAACAATCTTCCAGATATTTGGAGAACATTGAGTAGGGACTATGTTGTAGTGTTGGAAAAAATGTAAAAACAGAAGGTTAGGGGGAAACATTGAACCCCCTTGTGAAAATAACAGAACATGGATCCAGTGACCATCTTTTAGGTCGCGAAAATTTCTGGGGACTGATGTGCACTCTATCTCTACCCAATCAGGTATATTGTAACACTTCCTAAACTCAGGCAAAGACTTATTATCAAGCATCGCCATGAGAGAAAATACAAAAACCCTAGCTATAGTAGAAGATCGATGCACCGAAAAAAGAAAACTAGAAAAAGAAGAAGGCTGAAACTTACGAGATAAATAGGAGACTTGGAAAGATGAGAAAGTCTTGATTTTGAAGAGTGAGAGTAAGGAATGAAGCCCGAGTACACAGTATAATAAAAAATGAACATAGATAATGAATTGATGGTTGGGTTTTTGACAAACCTAGTTTCAAACACTCAAGTGATGTTTTGCACTTCTTGAGGAAGATTTGGCGCTTTAATATCTCACAGAAAGACAAGCTCACCTCTCCTGCTTCAATAAATTAAGAGTATGCCACTGACGAACTACACCTTTAGTAACATGTAAAATTCATCATCCCAAACAGTGGCCTAAGGATTTTAGGGGAAATTACGGGGACAAAATTTTGTACTTATCCCACTACAACGGCCAACCTGGACCAACAGATTTAGGAAGCAACCCGACCTCACATCATAAAAGAAGCTACTTGCGTGTGCATTCCACACTGCCCCAAAACCAAGTCAATCCCTTATAATCTCATGGAGATATTCAAGGGATTCATGGATCACCATGGGCATCATTGAGTTAAGTAAAGAACGAGGATTCTACATTTATAAATTGTAACTCCTGGCCCGGGGCATAGGGACATGTAACCAAGCATATTGACATATGATTAATAAAACATTAGACCTTTCCATTGACATAGGAAAGTTACCGAACCACGTATATAGTTGTGTTGTGCCTGCGATTTTCTGCTTTCCTTATTAATTGTGATTGTTCCTCATAAAACCTCTATTGTGATATTTTTTTGACACCACAAGAGTCAAATGCCGCCACGCTTTTATCCCACTACTTTTTAATTTCTTCGATTAATGGGGATAAGAATATATCAATATCATCACCGGGAGCCTTCAGCCCCGGTATCAATAAAGACAATAATGTGAACTCCTTTCTCATGCATTGTGTTGGAGGGAAACTTAAAGGCACCATGAAAACTAACCAATAACTCTGATTAGTGCTTAAATTACCAAAAGGGTTAAACCTAACAGTTTATAATGCAAGACATTGGGAGATTCCTTTGCAAATTCATGGTGTCATGCATTTGAAAATTTTCGGGTGAGTGAATCAACCAGATGACGCATGAGATTCCAACTCACCTCGCATCGAGTGTTTGATGTCATGTCCTTTGCTATCCACGGTACCGTCACCGTGATTCGAGTGGAAAATACTTTAAAATATTTTGTGGAACTTGAGATTTTGGATCCAAATATAGAAATGGGGCCCAAATCTTAAATATTAATTTTTATATGTTTTGGGTTTTAGCGTCTAGGATTCTGGGCTTATATTTTTAATTTACAATTTAGAGTATATGATTTTGGATTTATGGTCAACGATTTAGGGTTTAAATATTAGGGCTTAGGTTTTAGGGTTTAGGTGTTTGGTCTTATTAGGGTATATTGGTTTGGACTTAAGTTTTAGGGTTTAGTAAATAGGGCTTTGGGGAATTTCCACTAAGTTTAAATCTAGGAAAATACACACACACACACACACACACACACACACACACACACACACATATATATATATATATATATATATACACATTCACATACATATACATATACACATTACACACATATAAACACAAACATACACACACACACATTACACAGACATTACATACACATATATACACACACACAAACATCGAGTTTATATATAGAGAGAGATAGAGGTTGTAAGAGAGAGGGTTTAGGGGTGGATTTCAGCAGGAGGATTTCCGATGGAGAAAAGGTTTAGGGAGAGGGAGAGAGTTCGTGAAACGACGAGTTTTTTTAATTTAATACATTGGTCACGACCTTTAACTGTGACCAAGTACCGTGACCAATTAATTTTTCAACATCATCATCATGGTCATGACTTGGTCAAAGACCTAGATTATGACCATGCAGATGACATGAAAAAATTAACTGGCACGATTCGTGGTCACGACCCTTGATTGTGACCAAAATTGTGCCCAATTCAAAATGGTCACTGTAAGGGGCCTGAAGATAATCTCGAGTTTAAAGATAATTACCCCAGATAATACAACAGAATCAAGATATTAAGACAACGAGGCAGCTCAGCGATGTAGTTCAGTAAGGCAACTCAAGTGAGGTAGTTCAGCGTGGCACTTCAGGGAGATATTCTAGTGAAGAAACTGGCCGAGAGAGCTCATCCTTTAGTTTTATTATTTTACTTAGTCTTGTCGTATCTTTTATTTATATTGACTATGAGCTGTAATGATTATAATGTTATTTAGTGTGAGGTTTAACGGTACTCGTGAGAGACCAGGCTTGGCAGGGTCTGGGAGAGATTTCATGTTCTATCGAACGACCTCACCGTGGGAACTTCAGAGGGACTTGGTTTGGAGGATTGAGAAGTGAGGCACCGTTGGGGATTGTCCTGACCATCTTAGATACACCTAGTAAAGCACCAAAAAGACCTTGACTGTTGAACCTTGGGCGGAGCAGCCTTAAGTTCCATCGGGCGTAGAGTTGTGAACCAAACGACCCTCTACTTAATGTCACATCTACTTCATGCGATGTCACCATCTAGTTAGGAAATATCAAATCCTCACTTGAGTAAACCACCGTGGTATTTGGGGCTATCAAACAGTTGGTGAGCCACCTCTGTGACGATATCCCCCTGACACACAGTGTTAGGCAAAAGGCATGTCTTGGCGTTTAATGTTTATGACGTGGATCTTACTAGTCCATCAGGCATTTAATATATGTGACGTAAAGTATGAGGGATGTCTTTCACAGTTATAAATGATCGAGCCGCCTCGAGAATGGTGTGTGTGTGTGTGTGTGGGGGGGGGGGGGGGGGGGGGCTATTTATGGGCTTCATCCACTTCTGAGAGGGAAATATATTATTCCAGAGTTATTTTTCCTAGAGATTGTTAGATAGAGAGAGATTATCATTAAGAAAAAAATTTTATTGCAAAACCAGAGATTTTACTCACCCACCATAGTTATTTATTATGAAACTTTTAATATTTGACTGCAGACCTTTGAGAGTTGGCGTGTTTGGCTGCCTGCCAAGGTGTATCTGGGGTGCTTGCTTCTCTCTCACTCTAAATGAGACACTTCTGAGTTCATTATTATTTTTCTGAGTTATACACGAGTGATTTGTGAGTTCAAACTGAGTTTATCTTCACTAAGTTGTGATTGCGTGCCTTGTAATTAATCAATAGTGTTACTGGTTAACTTATCACTACTATACTCAAAAGGGGTTATGCCTCCATGTAATCTAAACTACCCTCTTACATTTGGTGACTATGTTGGGGTTTATCTTATAAATCCAACTGAGGACTTTATTATAGGTGAGTGTGTAGAAAAAGTATGTTTTAGTATGAGAAGTTTAGTGAGAAATCCCCGTTTGGAATTTATAAGAAAACCCTTCTTTTGTTATTTTTTAATAGAAAATATAGTATGTACCATACTACTAATAAAAAGTTGGATATTAATAGGTGTGATCTAATAAAGATGAAATGAAATAGTAATAATTAGATAACTAATGTGAAAATAAGAGAATTTAAAGAGAGTGTAAAAGTTTTGGACCTTCTTTGAAATCTTTCAGTTTGATCTTGATTGTTGAAGGGCTTCTCTTGGAAGGGGATGAAAGTGGTAGGAGGATAGGGAAAGGAATTTTGCCAAATTAGGTAAGGAAAGGATGAATATGGAATATGGAGGAGAGGATTCAATATGGAGATCACGCTGACTTCGGTAAAATGTTCTTGAGATCATTGAGAGGGACGTTAATTAGGTGCCTTTTAAAGCGAGCTCATGCTCCCTTTATATAAGGTCAAGGGGTTACCGATCGACATTGTCATTGACATGCCTATCGGCAGGCAACCCCTGACACACTGTCGATAGGCAGGGAAATGGGTTTTTCATTCAGCAGTCTCATGTAGATTTTTCAAAAAAATGGCCATAAAATACAATCCGTAAGTCCGAATCAAGCACGGGACAAAATATTGGAAAGGGTATTTAGATCCCTTTAAGAATCCATTTATTTTATCATGGGTTATAAAATTGACTGTGGTCAAGTGGGGCTAGAAAGCGCCCTACGATCTTTTGGACAAGAGGAAAATAGATCGTCATCCGAACCATCAGGACGATTCACGTACGGGATAGACCTTTAGAAAGATTATGCAGGGCTCTTCGATGTTATAATGATCGTCGCTCATTTTGAAGAGTTGACTTTGGTCAAACGGGCCTAAGAAGTGCCTGGTGACCTTGCAGAGTAAAACAGGTTGTCCGTCTGTACCGTAGGGATGATTCACGCATAGGGTGGATCATTAGAATGAGTATTTAGATTCCTTCGAGGATTCATTCAGTCTCGTTCGAGATGAAGAGTTGAAGAGATTTAAATGGAGGGGAGCGCTCGATGCCCTCCGTATCAGTTTTTTAAGAAAAATGGTCCATTTATCTGAATTGTAAGGCTGGTTTGCACATGGGGCATATCGTTAGAAAGGGGTTTCAGGGCCCTTCAAAGATTCATTGAGCTTATTCTTATGAGAGGAAGTTAAATGGGGTCAAAATGAGGCCCGAGAGCGCTTGGTGTCCTCTAAATCTGTACTCGGAGTATGACCTCGGGTTTATGGTGAAGGAGGAAGGGCTATGGACCTAAGGACATGCTTAGGAGGGTCCTAGAATGTGGTGTCTATAGAGCCCCTTGATGGATGAGCTTGAAATAAGCGAAGGCCATTGAATAAAAACCACATGGATATTTGGGATATAGCTTAATTCTGCGGACCAAAAGGATGAGGATGATCAATTTAGAGGGTCAAGGTTGATTATAAGGTTGTGTTGGGGATGACTGATTCGGGGGTCGTGGTCAATTCTAAGGTTATGATGAATGATTCTACGAGTCGAGGTCAATTCCGAGGACCTAAATTTTGTGATGGCTGATTCTGAGGGTCGAGGTCAATTCTGAGAAACTAAAATTGTGATGACTGATTCCGAGGGCAGGGGTCAATTATGAGGACCTATAGTTGTGACGATCGATTCTGAGGGTCGAGAGCTGAGGTCAATTATGCAGACCTAAATTTGTGATGACCAATTCTGAAGGCCGAGGTCAATTATGAGGACCTAAAGTTATGATGACTGATTTTAGGGGTCGAGGTCAATTTCGAGGACCTAAAGTTGAGATGATTGATTCTGCGGATCGAGATCAATTCTACGAACCTAAAGTTGTGTCAATCAATTCTGAGGACCTAAAGTTGTGATGATCGATTCTGAGGACCAAGGTCAATTCTGAGGATCTAAAGTTATGACGATCGATTCTGAGGGCTGAGGTTAATTTTGAGGACTTAAAGTTATGATGACCGATTCTAAGGGCCGTGGTCAATTCTGAGGACCCAAAGTTATAATTATCGATTTTATGGGGTGAGATAGATTCTGAGGACCTAAACTTATGATGACTGATTCTGCGGGTTGAGGTTAACTCTTAGGACGTAATATGTAGAGACCAATTCTGAGGGCCAAGGTTAATTATGAGGACCAAAAGTGGATATGCGGGGAGTAATTCTCCTGGGGAATTTTTATCTTATCTTGACGATGCTGATGCACTTGTTGTTCTGCTGAGGATCGCGTTATTTTGAGAATTTTCTGGGGAAGGTTTTACCCTTGAGACATTCGGCTGGGGATTACGCTATTTTGAGAGGGGATAGCTTCGTCGAGGAAGTAGTGAGGGATCTTAATTGCGGGGGTATCCTAAAATTTTGATGGTGGATAGATTAGGAGAAAGTTTAGACTAGAGATTACACTGGGCTACTGGGAAGGTATTATCTTGTCGTCCTGCTCGGGAGGCATTTGTTTTGAGGTTCGGGTTCCATTGGGGAAGACTTGAGATTTGAGATTCCGCTAGGAATTGTAGTTGGATTTTGGGATGTGGGTGCATTGTTGGTTCTGTTTAAGGAATATGTTTAGAGTTTATGCTGGGGTAAGAGCGTAATATTAATCCTGCTGGGGACTTCAGAAGCCTTTAAGGAGTTTAGTGTTCGAAAAAATGGTTTTCCCGATGAAATTTTTTTCCCAATAATTGTTTGGAATATTTAGGAATTTTTGGGGTAGTTTTTAGATTTTTCTGGAATTTTTTGTAAATTTTTTTTGGAGGGATACCGACCAGTATGTTGTAGGGGTAGCCATTCTGCAATGGCACTCTCGAGGTTCCTTGTGTAGAGAAATGGGCGGGTTTCTATCGGTATGTGCATGGGTCTATTGATCGGCGTGCTGTTTAGTCCCTTATAAAAACGAGGCGATCCCTCCTTATTTTTCACATTTCAAACCATTAAATCTTCTGCTTGATTTGTCTAAAAATCGTTACTAAGTCTTTTCTTCTTCAATACTTAAAATGGCAAGCTCTTCTAGTGAGGAATACAACTTGAACTGGCTGAACGTTGATCATTGGGCGGGCCTAGAGTGGCAGTCTAAGGTACACCTTACCTTGGGTAGCGAGAATGCCTTTGATCTCTTTGAGCCGGTAGCTGAGGAACACTTCCTTTTGCGTGAACCTTCACACCCTCATTCATCTAGGGTGAGGAACCCTAGTGACTATGTACGTATGGTGACCTTTAGTATTATTTTTTCAGTTTTCTTTATTTTCTTATGCCAATGAAAGTTTTTTCCTTTCTTTTTGGCTTTGGCAGGCTGACATAGCTCCTTCGAGCATGCATTTTAGGGGTATGACTGGACTGAAGGACGTTTGGGGCCATCTTTTGGTGGTGGTGCACTAGACGGTTACTTTTATTGGTTTTGGCTTTCTGGCGTAGGCCTTGGACGAGACGCCACTTTTTATGGTGTTGTTTTGCTCTTTGGTAGAGAGGTGTTGGAACACTACCCACACCTTCCATTTGGGTTTCAGGGAGATGATCGTTACTCCCATGGATGTTTACTAACTTCTAAGGATAGATTGCGAGGGTGCATAGATCGAGGTGGACTGTACTGTGAGGGTAACGTTGGAGGCATTTCAGAAGGCATTGGGGGATGCGGGTAGGATTTTTTTGGGGATTCTATCCGCATCTTCTGTCTTCGGGAGGTGATATTGAGTAGGAGGATAGATGAGGCTGATAGACGGCTGGCGAGACAAATGGACCGGTTATTCATTTTGCTTTTGTTGGGTGGTTTTATGGTGGCAACAAGTGGCGACATCATTTATCTCTGTTTTTGTCATTTTTGAGGACATTTTCTGACATCCCATTCTATGATTGGTGGAGCCTGACTTTGGTGACTTTATATTCTTCTTTGGATGCATTCAACTGGTGCTACTGGTAGAATTTTACAGGGGCCACGTACCTTTTGGAAGTCACTTTCGCATTTCTTTTCCTTCTTATGCATTTCCTTTCAGTTTCTTTTAGTTTCTTCTTTGCTGATTCCTATATTTTATAGACATGGTTCTATGAAGTGATTGGGATCAAGATGAGATTGATAGACCTAAAGAACGAGGATTTAGGAGACTTTTTCTGGATGTACTGGTTGAGGAAGTTCAATAGGCGATCGAATCAGTCCTTGTCCCTGGTTACGGTATGGCAGACCCTAACACATGCTGATGAGCGATCATGCTATTTCTTCTTTATTTTGAATCCTCTTTTGACATTTTCTCTTTTCGCACAAATATTGATCTTTTTTTGAGCATTGCAGGTGACCTTTTACCCTTGGGGGATGGGTCCTCACCATATGGGGGTGACGGGTATGCATGCGCAGATTCAGTAGTTAATGACACATGAGTTAGGGTATGCCTAGGACTTAGGAGAGAGGTTGGTGAGGCAGATCATGGAGTATAAGGTGGTGGTCCCATCCTCGATTCCCCCGATGTATATGAGGCGGGTGAGGGAGATGTCTGCCGATGCTAGGGCGACGACAATGGTTGGTGAGGCTTACATGCTCTACATGGACACGAAAGTGAGCCATGACTTCTGGGATTTCGTGATGAGTTGGTTGATGACCTCTTACATTTACGACATGGTGAACATGCCTTCCTATCCTACAGCTTCGGGTAGGGGTACCAGCAGGCCGGTGGGATCTTACCACAACACGGGTGGTATGTTATCGTTGGCAAAAGTGGTAATGGAGGCTCTGCTTATTCAGGTCACTTCCCCTTATTATGATTTTTGATAGAATAACAGGGGGACACTAGACATGCCACATCGTCCTAGTGTAGAAGTGAAGGGATTGACGGGGCTTAGGGATGATTTCCTTCAGCCCGAAGTATATTTTTCTCTTTTCTTATCTCGTCTCTTTTATTTCTTTCTTTGATCTTTACTGACTGATTTTGCCTCTTGCTTTTGTTTCTTTGCTTGCAGCATATTCGGGTGCCGTCCACCTGGATAAAGGCTGTTAAGGACTGGATGACCTCTATGACATCTTACATTAAAGATACCGCTCCTTCTTTCTTAGTTCCATGTGAAACCTCAGATGAGGGATCAGATTATAGTAGTGGAGGTTCTACCGCTCGTTGTTGGGGGAAACGTGTTCTCTATGGAAGAGAGAGATTATGGGTTCGGGTTGAGTCCCATTTTTTTCTTCTTCTTTTCTTTTGCCTGAGAAATGAAATCATGCATTGGTAGCATATATATATATATATATATGAAGGATATATTTTTATTTTTAATTTCTTGTTTTAATGACTTATTCTACATGCACTTTTACTTCGCTGTTGAGACAGTCTATTTTGAAAAAAGGAGAGCTTAAATAACTTAGGAAATGACAAGTAAAAATGGACAAGTAAGAAGAAATAAACCTTTTTTTTTAAAATAAGGATATCTTTTTTTTTGAGAATTTTATTTTGACAAAAAAGGAATGATAAAATATTCTAAAATAAGGGGGTTGCCGATCGGCAGACCCCTTGTCCTGCCTATCGGCATATGGGTCAAGTTAAATCACTCTAAGGATTTTATTTCACTTTTCTACATATAAGAGTACTTTGTAGGGCAAGAATTCATTCAGATTCCTCAGGTCCCTTGTCTTTTTCCAAGCCATTTGTTTATAAAAGGAGAGATAAGGAGTGTAGTTTTCCTATCCATACCCACTTTGTTTTTCTTGCTTTCTTCTCCATTATTCGCCAAATGGCCCTTTCGATGCATGCATAATTTCCTTCCTTCCTACCTCAAAAGTCTAGAGGCTATGTATTTGTACAATGTGGACTACGAGGCTTTCAACTTGCATCGAGTCTCCTTGTGGCGTAACAAAGCCATTGAATAGAATATGCTAGCGACGACGACACAATTCTGGTATCCCGAAGACCATGTTTTCCATTTCAATTTGGATGGGGTTTGACCGACCTACGAAGAGTTCTTAGCCATGTTGGGAATCAATCCAAGTGTTGCGACGATTATGTCCTAATTTTCTCGGTCTCCTTGGGCATTGTTAGTGGAGTTTCTGCATATTTCCCCTTCGACGGTTCGACCGTTGGTTACTGGGGGTATGATGTCCCTTTGGGCTATCATGCATTCTGTGCGCTTGAGGTATTTCAATGATGCGGGCTACATCATATCTGTTCCCTTGGGTCTTACTCTGAGGCTCTTGTTAATGATTGAGGTCTTAATGGAGGATCCCCATTTGGCTATGATAACAACATGGATGTTTAATCGTCGTAATCCTGCGATGGTGATACTGGAGGAGACTCTGAATGGTATTGATGCTTAGAGGGAAGGTCACTCCTATTTTTTAAGAGGGAGCTCGGTGATGTTGTTCATATGGATGGTTGAGAGGTTTTGTTTGGTGTTCCAAATTTCTTTGCTCGACACTTTATCAGATTGGACCCATCTGTAGAGAATTTGGTCAATTGGTTCATAGAGCACGGAGCCTGGTGCCTTTATTGGTCGGTGCCATGGAGGGGGGAACTGCAACCTATTTTAGAACTAAGAGAGTACCGATATGCTCAATTAGTTGGCCGACGACAGACTTCATTCTATTTCCCTTGATGAATTTTGCATCAAGTTAGATGTGAGAAAGTAGTGCCTCCTAGGACACTTAGATTTCTTTTTGGTGAAAGACTTGACTGAATCTATGCGCATAAGGTTAGGTTCTCTGTGGGAAAGTCGTCGGCCTTCGAACTGTCCATCTCAATCTATAAGAAGGGTCTGACATGTGATCGAAGACTATTTGAAATGGTTGTGGAAGTGAGTAGTGGCGAAGATCTTGGTGGAAGAGACCAACCAGAGGTGGTTTATTCTTTTAATACCATGAAAGGAGGGGTAGTGGTTTTTCCCAGGATAGTCAAGGCGTACCACTATATGGAGCATATTCGGAATATCAACCAAGCAGGGGATGTTTGGGGATCTCCAGGGGTTAATGATGATGAGGCTGGATCTTCTGGCAGCTGTGGGTAGGTTTTTGTGAAGTTGGGACTATTTTTATGTCAAGATTTTTAGGTGACTTTTATGAAGCCTTTGGGATGTTTTTGTATTTGGGGTTTTGGGAATAATTTTGTGAAGTTTAATTAGGCTTGTTTAGAAATAGCTTGGTTAGTGGAGATGGATTGTTGGTTTGAATCCCTTCGCTGATCCTTGATGTAATGGTATCGAACTTACTTATTTGAAATAAAAAGGACTTTGATTATATTAGTGTGCCTCTTCATGAGTTTTACTTTTGAATTATCCATACCAATCGGTAATGCATACATAATCCTTTTGTTCATGTAAATGATAAAATAAACCATCATTCTTAAAAATTAAAAAAGAATTGCATTTTGCAAAAAAGAAGAGGATCGTTCCCATGTAAGGCGTATGAGCTTCCTATGTACCTCTTGGGGTTTTGAAAATTTTCTGAGTTCGAAAACAAAAAGTTTTTTAGAGGATTAGGCTCCACGTAATTCTTGGTAGAGAGAAATGAAGAATTCTTTTAGAATAGAAAAGATATGAGAAGAGTTATATCAGGCCAAGATTTTGGACTAAGGGTAGATATACTTGAAATGGTCCATGTTGATCGGACGTTCCATCTCTTCTCCATCGAGGTCTGCTAGCATAACGACGGCTCTTGAGAAAATATTCTTTACGATGTAGGGGCCATTCCACTTTGACTTGAATTTCCCTCTGGGGTCCCAAACAGGTCTCCATCCTAGACACCGTGGTCCTTGACTCTTCGATTGAGTGATCGCTCTATTCGACTATGGCATCCTTATATGTGGTATAGAGCCTTCAACCTTTTTTTATCCAAAGGTGACAGTTTGTCAAAGTGGCTCTGATGCCAGTTATCCTCGCTAACTCTACTCTCTAGCATACTGCACAGGGAAGGCATTTCTATCTTAATAGGTAGGACTGCTTCCATACTGTATAGCAGAGAGTAAGGGGTGGACCTATAGAAACCCTGACTGAGTGCGGTAGCCCCAGTGGGGGTAAGGGATCCGATCGGCCCAATCTCGGTAACTCTCGATCATTTTACTGATAATGGCTTTGAGGTTATTATTGGTGTCTTCGACTGCACCATTGGTTTCGAATTAGGGGGATAATATTTGTGTCTCTGAATCCAGTATTCTTCCACAAGTTCTGTGACCTCGGCTTCAAAGTGTAACCCATGATCTGATACTAGCCCGTGGGGAACCCCATAGAGGCAGATGACGTTCTTTCAGATAAACCTGGCCACCGTCTTGGCATTCAATACTACGTATGACTTAGCTTCGACCCATTTGGTGAAGTAATCAATGGCGACTAGGATGAACTCATGCCCATTTGAAACTTTGGGTGTGAATCTTTCAATGATGTTAATGCCCCAAGTGGAGAACAGCTAGGGAGAAGCCATTTTGTACAATTCCCGAGGAGGGAAGTGGTGGATATTAGCAAAATGCTGGCATTTGAGGTATCTTCAGAGGTAGGTGGTGCAATCCTGAACCATAGTGGTCCAATAGTACCCTTGAAGGATAATATTCCTTACAAGAATATGACCGCTCATGTGGGATTTGTATTCCCCACTATGATTTTCTGCATCATTTTTTTAATGTCAACCCCTATAATGCAGTGAAAAAGGGTTCCATCGAAGTTTATCTTGAACAATGATTTATCGTAGATGATGTACTGAGCTTCCAATTTGTAAAGGGTTGCACGGTATTTTTTTGTTGGCGTCTTGGGGATACCCATCGTGCTTGAGGAGGCTCTAAATGTCGTAGTACCAAAACCCAGCAATATCAGAATCTTCCTCTATAACGAGCTCAATGTGGTAGCAGTTAGGAAGGGGGCCATCGTTATTCCCTTAGGCATGTAGACCATAGAGGCCAGGGTAGCGAGGCATCGACTAATCTATTCTTTGAGCAGGACATGTAGTGGAGGTGATAACTTATAACTAGGAGGCCAGCTCTTTTAGGCGGGCATGAAAGGGTAAGAGCTTTTAGTCTTTGACTTTCCATCTTCTAAGGACTTGGCCGATGATGAGAGCAGAATCCCCGTAGAAATCTAGGTGCCTGATACCTTTTTTGAGTGTGACTTTGAGGCCTATAGTGCATGCCTCGTATTCTCTCAAATTATTGGTGTAGGGAAAATATAGCTTGATGGCAACGGGAGTGTGAAAGTCATCAGTGGCGATTAAGAGCATCCCAATGCCGTATCCTTTCTTATTGGCAGTGCCGTTAAAGAACATTTTTCATCGGAGGTCTTCTTGAGAGGTGTAGAGAATATCTTCATCCGATAATTCGGAGATCCAAACATCGGCCTCTTTTGTGGGGTAGTCAGCAAGGTAGTCGGAGATATCTCTCCCTTCCATGGATTTCTATGTGATATACACAATATCGAACTCAACTAGTAACATCAACCATCGGGCCATTCGACAGGACATTGCGAGTTTCTCAAGCAGGTACTTGATAGGATCCATTTTGGGTACAAGTCTGATAGGAAATGCGAGCATATAGTGCCGTAATTTTTGAGTGATCCAGATTAGGGAGACATATGCTTTCTCCATGGCAGTGTAGTTGACTTCATACCCGACCAATTTTTGACTGGAATAGTAGATGGACCTTTCTTTATAGTATTATTCAATGTATTAAGCTAACAAAGCCCCTGCTGTAGTATCTTTTATGGTGAAGTATAAGAGTAAAGATAGACTTGGTTGCAAAGCCATAAATACCGATGGTCGGGTAAGATATTTCATGATTATGTTGAAAGCTTCCTAATAGGACACATTCCAGACTTTGTTAGAATCCTTTTGGAGGAGTTTGAAGATGGGTTTATAAATGGAAGTCAACTGGTTAATGAATTGAGTGATGTATTGAAGTCTTACCAAGAATCCACAGACTTCCTTCTCCATTTGGGGTGCTAGCATTTTTAGTATACCTTTTAGTTTGGCTGGGTATTCATCAATTCCCTTTTCACTGACCATGAATCTCAAAAACTTTCCTTTCGTGACATTACAAATACATTTTCGTGGTTATAGACGCATTTGGTATTACCGTAGTCGTTCGAAGAACTTTCGAAGGGCGGGCACGTGAAGTTCCAGAGTATTAGACTTAATAATCATGTCGTCTACGTAAACTTCAACCTCCTTGTGTATCCAATCATGCAATATGGTTATAGTAGCCCTTTAGTAGGTAGCCCTTGCATTCTTGATCCCGAATGGCATAACTGTGTAATAAAAGGTTCCTTAGGGGGTGATGAATGTGATTTTCTACTAACGATCGGGGTTCATATTGATCTAGTTGCATTTGATGAATCCATTGATGAATGACTTGAGGGCATGATTGGTCGTGTTTTCCATAATCATGTCAACGTTGGGCACTGGGTAATCACCTTTCGGAGATGCTTTGTTTATATTCGGTAGTCGATGCAAATGAGGAATTTTTCTCCTAATTTTAGCACAGGGATGATGTTGGAAAGATATGTGGGATATTCGATCACTCGGATGAAGCCTACATTTAACTACTTGACCACCTCTTCTTTGACTTTGAGCGACTATTCGGTGCGGTATTTCCTTAGCTTATTTTCGATCTTCATGCATTCTCGGAGAATTAAGATCTCGTCCTGAGCTATTTCAGGATCGATGCCGAGCATGTGGTGGTAGGACCATGCTAAGACACCATAAACTCCTTCAGTATTTCTTCTAATTGCACACACTCATGCTCGTTCAGGGTGGATTCTATCCTAATCTTGCGCTATTGGCTACTAGAATCGAGATTGATAACAACAGTTTCATCCCCATTAATTTGAACGCGATTATGTTGTTTGTTATTAACCTTATTAAGATAAGTTAAGAATTATTCATTTGAAAAATCATTATCATCAAGAGTTTGATTAGGATCAATAAAATTAATGTAAGGCACAACAAGATACTCAAAATCCTCGTTTATTTCAATTTTAAGAAAAATAGCGTTGAGAACCTCGTCAAAAGAGGTTTCAATTACATTGTTATCAGGAAAAAGGAGGAACAATAATCAATGAAGAGACAGGGTAAACAAAAAGGATGGGTTACATCTCAACAGGTGGGACTGGTATAACATTCCAGTTGAGGAGAGGCTCATCAGTGGCTATGATCACAGTAGACGAGTTTGATGGTGTAGCTCTTGAACGGATCATACAGAGAGTCGGCCATAGTGTGTGAAGGTTGAATGAGTCTTCGAAATCACTTTCCTCAGAGACCTCGATAATGGTTACGGATTTCTCGATGGGAGGTTGTAGTTTATGCTATCAGTCTTCGGCATAAGAACAGTTGTCTTGAAAGAATATTTCTATCCCCAATTTCATCTTCTTATCCACATGGCCATGCCATGATTCAGGAGACATAGAAGGGGAAGTCCTCACCCTCCTTAATGAATATTACCTTCATAGAATCCCTCGAAACTGTCTTGGCATCTTCAAAATTCCTTTTTAGTCGTGGTTGACGGAGTGCTTTGAGTTCTTCTGGTGAAGGATAATAACGTAGGCCACAAGGGGGAAAGGAATTTTCAGGACTTTGGGTTAAGAATCCCTTATTGACGTATCCCAACCTCATTTCGAGCATGAAATTCATGTTCTTTAACATTTGTATCACATTGACATTGCCGTGAGGGCTGTGTTCTGGATCGACTCGGTCTTTGAAATGATCTCCTGCTAGAAGGGGAAGTGGATCAACCCTGAATTCGGAGAGAATCATATCATTCACCCCATGTTGTATTTCTAGTATCGAATTGCTGGTGCTGGCATTTTCTATACCATTATCATCCCCCAAGATGGTGATGACTTATCCCTTAGCAAAGAATTTTAATTTCTGGTGAAGGGATGAGGATAACCCCGGATGCTATGAAGTCATGATCGACCAAGTAGTAGGTTGAAGCACGTGGGTATATTAATAACTTAAAACTCATTGATGTGATTGATAGGGCCAACCCTTATTGTGAGTATTATTGATCCCATCACCTCTCGGTGAGTATTATCATAGGCATGCGCTGCGATGGAAGTAGAAGTAAGGTAACTTACTTTCAACCCCAAGAAATTGAAGGTTCTTAGTGGGAAAACATTGAGGGTGGATCCATTGTTAACAAGTGAGAGCGGGATTATATTTCCCATCACTTCAATAAAGATGTTTAGGTCATAGTTATGGTGAGGGCCAACCTTCAAAATTTCCTCTTCGAAAAAGGAAATTAGTCTAGTGGTGGTCAAGGATCCAACCAGGCTTACATCTTCTTTTGGAATGGTGGAAGGATGGATTGTGGTATCGGTGAGAATATTTATCAAAGCATTCTGGTATAACTAGAAGGACATGAAATTCGCCCATAAGGTGATGTTGACTCAAGTCTTCTTGTGTTGGTTGAGGATCTTGCTCTCTTCAACAGTCAATTTCGGCATAGGAAGTTCTTCAGTAGATCCCTTTCCCTTATTTATTCTTGATGATTGAGGATTAAGATCCTAGTAGTGTCTTCCCGATCTGGTCATGTGGTTTACGGAGGTGGGAAAGAACAAGAACCCCATATCTTCATCTATTTCAGGATGAATGGCTACTTTGTTGATTTCTCCCAATAGGTCTTTGAAAGATATAATTCCGCATATGATGATTATCGAACTTGTTTTTTCTTGACTCGATTCATCATCTGAGCTATAAAATTCATCCCCCAATTCGGTGGCAAGTATGTCTTATTGCCAAGATAAATCAATGCATTCCACAAACTTAATGGCTTCCTCATATAAATCTTCCCACTCAACGAGGAGTTGCAGGAGTGAAGGGACTAACCACCCTTGCAGCTTCAAAACAGTGAGTTGTTAAAAAATTCCACAGATCTCGCTGGTTCGTTGAAAAACGTTTGCCATGATCTGTACTATGTTGTCTAACCTGACTTCATCAATGGGTACCACCTAATCATTTGATTCTCGAGCCCATTTTCGAGCTTCCATGAACAAACAACTGAATTTCTGACAGTCGATGGTCATCTTGGTGGGTAATTTTATCTCGAACTCAAAGAGTTGCTTCAGAACAACCGCTAACTCCATATCTCTTCCTTCATATCGGGTTGAACGATAATACATTCCCTTGTGAGGAGTGACAGAGCTTGATCGGTGAATCAGGTAGGATGTAGGAGAAAATATGGGTAATCTTTTAGCGGTTTGGGTGAGATTACGGGTATGATGGGTGCTTTACTGGGCACAATTTAGGTAGATGGATCGAATTCTGAGTCATTCTCTAGACATATAGCATTTGTGTGGGTTGGAAGTGGGTTATGATTGGTTTTGTGTTGAGGATTAGTTTTTGGGGTGATAATACCCCAATCAATTAAACCTTGGAGGGCATTTCAAAGATGAAACCACTGGTCATTAGTATGGCCGATAGACTGGTGGAAATCACAATAGGCATCGATCTTGAAGTTCTTAGGAAGTGGGTTTGGTAATGGACGGGGGTCCAAAGGTTTGATGAGGTTTCGACTTAACAAGGCTTGGTAGACTTTGGATAAGGGATCATGGATCTAGGCGTATTTATTTCTGGAGAGATTAGGGTGACTATTCTGTGCCCAAGAGGTAAAATCCTGGGATATATTATTGATGGTTCATACTGCAGTATTGGCAGGCTTCTCGTACTTTTTGAGAATGAACTTTCTGGTCACCTTCTTTGGCTCGTCTTCTACCTTGGTAACACTTTATTTAATTTCTACACCCTCTTCCCGAAGAGATTAAAATTTTAGATAATACTGACCTCCCATATTTGTTCGGATATAGGGCTCAAAATTCTTCTTCACGATACTGATTTGTTCTTCCTTAGAGGGTCTATTGGTCATGGTAGCAATTTTATCTCTCCACTTTTCTATGAAGCTACTAGCGATTTCTTAAGGTTCTGCTTGAGAAGCTATGGATCATGACGTGTAACCTTTAGTTCTTCATTGTACTTGTACTAGGACATGAATTCTCGAGCGACATCTTCCCAACTGCAGTTCCTAGATTCTTCGAGGGATAGGAATCATCGAAAGGCGTTATCCTTCAAAGTATGTTGAAATATCCAGGCCATTATCTCTTCAGAGGTGCCAAGAAGGGTAATGGATCGATGATAACTTCGAAGGTGAACAACTGGGGCCCATTTTCGTCGAACTTCTCGACGGCTGGCATCTTGGGGAACTGAACTGGTGGTGACCCATTGGCAGGTGGAGAATGAAGAACATGCTAATATTATTCTAGGACCCAAAAAGGCTCGGGAGCAGGTGGATCCATGGCACGAGGAAAGAAGACCTCGGGTTCTTTAGGAATTTGGATCCGATCTTATTGTATCTTATGGACCTCTGTTTGAAGGTTGTTAATCTTGGCATTGATTTGGACTAGGATTGCCATCAGATCAGGCTACACATTCGGTGCTTGGTCAGTGTTTTCCATGCAGAGTTGATGAAGTTAGGTTCTGGACTTGGATGAAGTAGCAGAGGAACTGGTGGAGCTTTGGGGCGGTTTGATAGAAGACCAGAGCTAATAGGGAGACAAGCCAAGACTCGGGTATGCGATCGACTTGAGAAGGAAAAATGGTTCGAATTTATTTTTAAAAGAGGGAAGAAATAATTTTTTTCTTTTGGTACTTTTGAAAAAGAGTAAAAATATTTTTGACATTTTTGATAAAAAGAGGGAAAATGTTTTTGGCATTTTATTTTTTTGAGGATAAAAGAGGGAAAAATTGAGAGAAGAGTATCAACATTATTATTATTATTGTTGTTGTTGTTGTTGTTGTTGTTGTTGTTGTTGTTGTTTCACCTGTATTAGGTTTATCTATATGCAAAAAAAATGCTGGAAAAGAACCGAGCATGGGGAAATTGAATTTGGAAAATAGGTAAGATATGGTTTGACTTGTTTCCAAGCTCATGGATAGGGTCCTGTTTTGGAAAAACGATGAAATAGCGCAAAAATTTGGGCGGCATGCCGACTGAAATTTCGGCAAAATTTTGTGTGACAATCTACAAACTAAATATGAGAAACCTAGGTTTGATGATATACCCGACATACGTGAATGAGTTCAATACTATATACCTCCCGTCACGTGTTCAGTCAAGTGGTTTGATGCGAGGGGAACCGTTTTATATACGTTGAAGGCACTAGGCCAATGTAAGGAGAGAGTCATATTGCTTAGGCTACCTGCTACCTGCTGGACCAACTCCCATCACAAAGTGACCCCCTAGTACGGGACAAAATTATGGTCAAAATCCATGCTCTTGGTGATGTAATGTGCAAAATGCATGATTAATTAATTATTATATTATGGAGAGAGTCTTTTATTTAGCATGATGAGTAAAAGAAGCACTGTATCAATAAGGAAGATTGTACAAGTATTATGAAAAGAAAATCTAGCGTGGATCGTGAAGACTACACTAAGCATGGATACATATGAGTGAGTGATATGTGAATATTTATAAGTGAGTAAGTGGTACCTAATCATGGATCAACGACAAGTGGCGTGTGATATGTGCGATCAAGCATGAATATATACAAGTGTGATAAGTGGAGGTGTGTTCTAGTGAAACCTAAGCAGGGATATTCTAAGTAAAGTGTGAAACATATGGGTATAAGTGATTGCATATACATGTGTAAGTAGTGTGAAGCATACATGGAGGGTATTTACAAGTACGTGAAGTGAAAAGTGAGTGAGAAGTGATATATACATGATGTAGATATATACAAGAATTAATAGAGGAAAAATGGAACATACAGGTAAGTGCATACGCACACATGCGAAAAATGATAACACCCATGTAAAAATATAGCCTAACCATCTTATGACAAACAAAGTCCCCACTGGAGTCCCCACTGTGGCCATCCCTCTCCCAGTTGGTGCACGCGCGCGGGGGACTTGTGCCCTTCCTCGGGGCGCTTTGACTGTCATCGATTGGGGTGATGTATAAAGTTTCCAGCTTAATTTTCACAAAACAGGTAATAGAAATATTTCTGCCTCGAGATAATGACATAAAATACATACTGATGCTTGCGGAACCAATTAGTTTAAGGATTCCGGGGATAAGTTACGGAATGGGAATGTGTTAGGCACCCATATTGCCCTTTCAGTCTCTCTTGAGAACGCGTTATTCTTCTCCTTACTAACTCTGTGAAGTGTGTGTGAGTGTACATATAAATGGAGAATGGAATTACTTGACTAGCGTCATGGATAAAGGCAGAGTGAGGTCATCCTTTGAAGTGTTTCCAAAATAGTAATTAAAAATATGATATGTGCGTTTTGTCTGCTCACCGATCATTTGTAGAAAGATGATGGTATAAGTTGGACAAAACACAATCATGAATAACAAATATAATATATGGAAATAATATATGAACAAAAATTATAAAAGAGGACTCGAATCTCGGATTTTCCCGAGATGCCTATGTAGCCTAAAAAGGCATCAAAGTCCACGTAATTCGCATATAACAGGGGGGTGGGGTTTATCTCATAAATCCAACCAGGGACTTTATTATAGGTGAATGTGTAGAAAAATGATGTTTTTGTATGAGAAGTGTAGTTAGAAATCCTCGTTTGGAATTCACAAGCAACCCTCCTTTCATTATTTTTTTTATAGAAAATATAGTATGTGCCATACTACTAATAAAAAGTTGGATATTAATAGGTGTGATCTAATAAAAATGAAATGCGAAAGTAATAATAAGATAACTATTGTGAAAACAAGAGAATTTAAAGAGAGTGTAAAAGGTTTGGACCTTCTTTGAAATCTTTAAGGTTCATCTTGATTGTTGAAGGGCTTCTCTTGCAAGTGGATGAAGGTGGTAGGAGGAAAGGGAAGGGAATTTGCCAAATTGGGTAAGGAAAGGATGAAAATGGAATGTGGAGAAAAGGTTTCAATATGGAGACCACGCTTACTTCGAAAGAATAGGGATGTTTCTTAGGTGCCTTTGAAAGTGGGCTCATGACCCCTTTATATAAGGTTAAGGGGGTGCCAATCGGCATTGTCCTAGACATGACTATCGACAGGCAACCCCAGACACACTACCGATAGGTAGAAAAATGGGTTTGTCATTCGGCAGTCTCAATAGATTTTCTGGAAAAATGATCGTAAAATGCAATATACAAGTTCAAATCGTGCACGGTATAAACTATTAGAAAGGGTATTCGGAGCCTTTAAGAATCCATTGGTCCACTCCCGGGTTTGGGAATTGACTATGGTCAAGTGGGGCGTAGAAGCGTCCGATAATCTTTTGGAAAAGAGCAAAATGGATCATTTATCCAAACCATAAGGCTGATTCACACACTAAATGGACCATTAGAAAGGCTATGCATGGCTCTTCAATATACGAAAGAGCTTCGCTCGGTTCAGAGAGTTGAATTTGGTCAAACGGGGTCCAGAAGCCCTCAGTGACCCTTCAAAGTAAAACGACTCGTTTGTCTATACCGTAAGGCTTATTTGCACAAAGGTTGAGCCACTGGAAAGGGTATTTAGAGACCTTTAAAGATTCATAAAGTCTCGTTCGAGCTAAGAGTTGACGCAAGTCAAATGGAGCCTGAAAGTGCTCGGTGTCCTCCGTATTAGTTTTCCGGGGAAAATGGTTCGTTCATCCGAACCATAAGACTGATTTACACACGGGATAAACCTTTGGAAAGGGGTTTCATGGACCTTTGAAGATTCATCGAGCTTTCTTTCAGGTGAGGAAGTTGATTGCGATCAAAATGGGGTTCGAGATTGCCCGATGGCCTTTAGATCGAGTATTGATAGTAAAATAGATAATTCATCCGAATAGTAAGGTCGATTCATGCACAAGGCAGATCATTGGAAAGGTGATTCAGATCGCTTAGAAGATCCATTCAGCTTCCTCTCAGGTGAGAGAGTTGATCGGTAGTCAAATGGGGCCCGGATCAATACTCGGACTATGACCAAAGGATTATGATAAAGGAGTAAGTGCTAGGGACCTGAGGAGATGCTAAGGAGGGTCTTAGAATGTGATGTCTATAGTAAGTACAATGGAGGTGGTCATGTTTCCTTTAATGTAAGGAAGGGTTGTTACCAATCGAAGGTGAAGTCCTTTTGAAGTGGTTTATTAGGGGTAAGGAAATCTTGGAAAACCCTTCCAAAAAATTTCGATAATAACTAGCGTGTCCCAGAAAATAGAGAAATTCAGTAATGGTTTTAGGTTGCGGACATTCGAGTACTATGGTGGTTTTGGTTGGGTCTAACTGTATACCTACTTCGGTGATTACATGCTCGAGAAATTTTAGTTCGTTCATAATGAATTCACACTTGCTCTTCTTGGCATAAAGTTGATGTTGATGACGGGTTTCTAGTACTATGCGTAATTATCCTTCATGATCTTATCTCGTCTTGTAGTAAATTAGTATATCATCTATGAAGATGATTACAAATTGATTTAGGAAATGGTTAAATACTCTACGCATCAGATCCATGAAGGCGATGTTGGCATTTATTAATCCAAAATATATGACTATAAACTCAACATAACCATATCTTCTTTAAAAGGCAGTTTTGGTTATGCCTTTTTCCTTAACGCGAAGTTGGTGGTATCCTGATCATAAGTCAATGATTGAGAATACCTTTGACCCTAGTAACTAGTCAAATAGGTCTCCTATCCTAGGTAAAGGATATTTGATTTTGATGGTTACTTGATTTAATTTTCGGTAATCGATACATAACTGAAAGGATCCATCCTTTTTCCATACATATAGAATGGGGGCTCCCCAAGGTGACGTGGTGGGGTATATGAATACTTTCTTTAGTAAATCGTGTAGTTGGATTTTGAGTTCTCGTAACTCTAGTGGGTCCATACGGTAAAGGGGCATTGAAATGGGGGATGTGTTTGGTAACAAGTTGATGGAAAATTCAAGTTATTGAGAAACACATCTTCGTACCTATCTAAGATAGTAGGAGGAGATGAGGATTATTTTTCACATATTTGGAAAAGTATGGGTTAATGGTGACTTTTTCCCTGGAAGCAAATGGAAGTTGAAATGGCAGCTTAAATGTTATCGTCTTTTCATGGTAGTCGGTGTGAGCAAAATCAGGTAACAAAATATCGATCACCGTAATTAAGTCGAACTTTATTAAATTGATGACTATCATATCCACTTTTAACATCGCTGTTTCGAGTCGTAGAGTATGATGCTTAGATATCCTATTAGTAACGATGACCTTCCCAGTTGACATTCCTATGGATAAGGGGTATGCTAATGGGCTAGTAGGCATTTACAGGCGAGTCACACATGCATGGCTAATGAAAAAATGCGTGGAACTAGAGTAAAATAATATATGTGTCGAGATGTTATAAAAAAGAGAGATTACCTTCTACCACACCATGATAGTTTGGATTTTTCGCTGGGACAAGGGAGAAGTTCTGACCTCAGGTTTTATTTAATGGTTCTTGTCTTTTCTAACAGAACCTTTACTGCAGTGGACGATTATTAGAGTTGTTATTTGGGTTCATAAAGGGAGGTTTGATGAAATTGGAGGATTTGGGAGAAGAATAGGATATTTATAGGAGTGGTCACTTCCGCCTAAGGTGTCCTACTTGGTTGCATTCACGACATCGTAATAGAGATCCGCTGTTGCGATGGTGGATTTAGCTAAACACTCGACCATCCTTGGGTTCAGCGTAGGTATGGTATCATTGATTGGGTTTATTCCTAACAACATTGGTGATCTTAGAGGGTGGAGTTGAGATCCGGGTTGTTCCGCCAGATAATGAGTTCTTTTCTATGAGGGAGGCCATTTCTATCATTCGGTTAAATTCACGAATTTGGAAAGGAATGATAGAAGATGTAATGTTGATGTGCAATCCTCTTTAAAAGTGTTTGCACTTTTTGGTTTTTGTATTGACATATTCTTGGTCATATCAAGAGAGTTCCTTAAGTTTGGCATCATATTGTGCTATTTTCAATTGATTATGTTGTAAGATTAGAAAGTCCACAATCATCTAGTCTTTTACTGATTTTGAAAAGTACTTCTGGAAGAAAATTTCTTTGAATTGATCCCAATTTAAGTTGTTAATATCTCGGGAACGAAGAACAGATTGCCACAAAAAATCTTCTTCTTCTTCTTCAAATAGATACGTGACCAATTTTACTTTAAGTTTTGGGTTGATACTTACCCCGTTAAGAAAGTTAAGTGCTTAACAAATTCATTTCTCGGCTTCTGCAGCACCAGGTTTTCTATGAAATGCTGGGGTCTTTGTCAAAGAAATTTATTAAGCGTGTTCATTCTTCAAGTCTCTTCTAGAACTTCATTATTAATTAGTTGTGTTGATTGTACGTTTTATTGCATCCTGGTTGAAATAGTTTGTTCTTATAAATAATGTAATATTCCCTAATTTGTAGTAAGTGGATTAGGCACATGGTTAACTTGTTGCTCTCCTTGGGTTCCACTGGCAGATGCACATGTGTTAACTATCCTATATAAATAACATACTAATGGACAAAACATAGTGGAGATAATTTAAACAGACTTGTTATATTGATGTCACATTAGATTATAAGGAAAGATTTTACAATTCAAACTTGCAGAATGCACACTCTCATATATTTCCATTTTATAATAAAACGGCCAGTCTAGTCTAGTGTCATACTAAGGAATATGGGTATTACTTCTTCTCACACACACACGCTCGATGAAAGTTATTAAAACTCTCGTAGATTTATTTATTTACAACCATATTCCTATCCTAGGTGTTTTTAAGACAAGCTGGGGTGCAATGATGTCGAATTCGAATTCGGGCTGAGAAGGGACAGAGTCATTTGAGTAAGTGCCAAAGACAATGGAGGTGAAACAATTGGTGTTTACTAAAATTGTCCCATAGTCTATGGGAGAATCTGGGGTTGTAACTCCCCAACTCGAGTATGGGTCACCGTTGGGTCAACCCACATCGGATCAAGGAGTTGGGGGGGGGGGGGGGGGGGGGGAGTCCAGTTTTATTATTTTAGAAAACCCTTTAATTGCATCATTTATTAATGATTAAATTATCGATTTTAATCTTAAAAAGAGGTGACCATTTTAAGTAATTATTTTAATTTGCAAAGTTTATTTATGCAAATCTGATTAATCAAACAAAACTAGTTAAATGAAAAGTAAACCATAGTTATCCCTGTATTATTACAACACGTGGCCAAAGGCTAGAATAAATGGTTTAATGTCCCAAATTTCAATTTTTCATAATACAATTTAAAATAAAGTTATAGAGCCTCTAATGACGATGACTGCCCTCAGGGGATTTACTGGAATCCTTCCCTACATCCCTACTCAATATTCCTTAGGGGGGGGGGGGGGGGGGGGGATTTTTCACATAAAAAGCAGGGTTGAGCGAACGCTCAGCACAATGGATATCAGTAAGATATACGTTTTCTACAATAAATACTATACATATAACTTATATTTTAACAATTCTGAAAGCGTTTAACTGTTTATCTAACCTTAATTCAACAAATATGCAATGCACTCGAGTGATGAGCTCATGCTCATGTTTAACTGTTTCATACCACCCCTTATCGGGCCTAGAGATAAATAATCATATTTTATTCATTAGTCTCCTTTGTATCACATTTCATTTGGTTGTCTTATTTACATTTTTAAACACAACCATAATCGTTTATTTTCCATTATCTTTTCTCGAAATCTTCCAAATATTCGCATACTTTAATGGTCTTCGCACCGCCAGCTATGCTACCATATGCTCTAGCCAGTGATTTTAGGTCCTTCACCTTAGGACTCTGGGCCCTTCTTAATTAGTTCCGGTGTTACCTGAGCCTATATTAATGCGTTTTAATATTTTAGTTAATGTCCACATTATGCCGTCATTTTACAGTTTTTATCATTTCTACGGTTCACATCGCCATTTCATCTCATCTACATGCCGTTTTGTATATTTCGTCCATTTTCCCCAAAAAATTGACCGATAAGGTCTCACGAGGAGGTCCGATCATTAGGACCCTAAATTTTATCAAAATAACCATGTTACCCTTTCTTCATCATAAACTTATGAAAAACATACTTACTTTATTATGGCATTAAAAATTATCATTTCTATTCAAAACCATCATTTTATGATTTTTATGTCAAAAAGTCACGCTTCATCATTTTATGTTCCATCACATAAAATACATTTAATCATTTGAAGACCATTTTAGCAAAAAGTCTACTACTTTGCCTTATTATCACATGAAGTCTCAAATATTATTTTTCTTCATTCTTAACAACATTTATAACACACTTTAGGCCTGATTTTCCAAAATTTATTATTTTATCATGAAACTCTTTTTAAACATCATTTATCAAGTCTAGATGCCTTCTACCAACATACTACACGTTTCTACACATGTTAGGGTGGATTTCAAGCCTATAAATCCTCAAATATGAAACTAAGCAAGGTATTATCATGAGTCTACATTTTATATGCTTACTCTTGCAAGGTTAAAAATACTATTTATTCATCAAAACCCATTTTGGTTTAATTTCTTTACAACTCCACTTTTGCAAGACTTGAACATACTAAAAAATGTCTTCATTTTTTATGTTAAATCAAATATAGTATGCATCCTACACATTTTCATAGCTTGACCTTAAGGTTTTAAGAGGAGAATAAGGAAGAAGATGAAGAGGGAAGGTTTAGACTAAAAAAAATACTCCAAAAGTCCTCTTGAATGCTCATACTTGCTCAAATAACCCACTTCAATCCTCAACAAATCTTGTAGTGGAATAATGGAGCTTGGAAATGGGTGAAAATGGTGGACTAACGTGTACAGATGGTGTAGAAATGGTGGAATATGATTTTTGGAGGAAGAAATGGCCTTGAAACTAGAGAAAGAAAGAGTCTATGGCGGATAAAAAATGGGTGGAAGAACCCACCTCCTTCTCTCTCTTAAGTAATCTATAAAACCCTAAGGGATAATTTTACCTAAGGATTCTACCATCCAAACATGATTTTATTGTCTGGTGCACTAGCTTATATGTTGACCATATATGCATATTTTCCAGACTCAGCTCCGGTCATTCGAACGACTTTAGATCTCATCTGAACCATATCCCTCCTCATTTGAACGAGCTTCTAACGAGGCCAAATACCCTTCGTTTGAATCACTGTGTATTTCGTTCGAACGTGGATTTCCTACGAGATTCTAGAGAGCGAGAGAAATTGACCATTCCTCAGTCGTTCAAAGTTCGGTTAATCTTCGTTTGAACGACTCGTTCTAACGATAAATACTCCTCATTCAAACGACGTCAAAATTCCACCATATAAAATTTATGCCATAAAAACTCCAATTCGACATGCCCGAAGACCACGATGATGGTTCAATTTCAATATTCATCCATAAATACAAATTTACACGTGAAAAGATAAAATCTCGGGCATTGGTGTTACATTCTCCCACCTTAGGAGATTACATCCTCAAAATCAGAACAAATAACTAGGGAAAGAGTTTTGGGTTCTTCTTCCGCATCTCCAACTCGCATTCCAAGTCGACCTTTGACACTCTGAAACTGTCAAATAACCTTCACTAGAGGAATAACCTTATTATGTAGAACTTTGTCCTAGCAGTGAAAAATGGATACATGTTGTGTGTGACACCCCGCCTAATTAAACACCGGGTGATCAGTCCTTTATTAAATTATAATCATGGTGAACGGTTGGTTCATTCTTAGCATCACTATCGTAAAAATAACTTTTCCTATTAGACACCCTAAATAATTAAGCTAAGTGTCAAAACCGTTTTTAGACATTGCTTTCCAAATTTATTTTAAAAACCAACATTTAAAACTTTACATATTTCACAATTTAAGAATCACACAATAATAACAAGGATATAAATGATCATTCAAGAATGTAACTGACAATAGTAAATCCCAACTTCAAACCACTCAAGAAAAATATTCTGACATTAATAAGTCCCAAAGTAAAACTACTGAAAGTAAATGAAATACAATCCATCACGAAACCAACTGAATAATGAAAAGGGAGACACATGCCCAACTAGATAAAGTAGAACTAAAAGTGGAATCAACAAATGAGGTCGTCTAAGCAAGAGGCCTGCAACTCCCACCTAAGCTGCAACGCGTTCCTTCCAAAGGATCCTATGCAAGACGCCCCTGTGGTTGGGCACCTGTAATATATATATATATATATATACACACACACACACACACATACACACACAAGAGAGGAGAGATAACAGTAAACGGGTCAGAGCCCGATGGTAAAACAGTTTAAAAATTTAGTTTAGCAAGTATTTAAAATGTTTGCTGGCTAATGCAACAACATATTAGTAACGACACTCTCTTGAGAACATCTCACCTCTCTTCTAATGTGCACAACTATCGAACTAATCTCCCCAATAGTTTAACTTCTTTTATCTTAAGTTACTCGTAAGGTTTCAAGCTGACGATTTCAAATGTTAAGGAGGTTACACTTCTTACATAAGCCTGATATGATAATAAAGTTCATCAGAAATATAACATACTCTTCAAATACTTATTCCCAAGTTGAAATAATTATTCTTTTCTTACATACCATAATCACAGCAGGTAGTTTCCAATTTCCAGATTTTAAATATATATATATATATATATATATATATATATATATATATATATATATATATATATATATATTCTCACAGCACCCCACATAAATCGATGGTGCGGGCATACTCTGCTATCCAGTCCCCGTATCACTCGTACTAAGGGAAACACTAGTTCGGAATCACTCTCGAACTGTATTAACACAAAACACATATAAAATGAGGCGAAGCATAGTTTCCAAGTCCTAAGAGGATAGCACATACCCTCACGTCTCTTAGGACTGTCTGACTATCGATCCGATAGCCTGTACCAAGGATTCCTATCTTCTAGGGTACGAGTCAATATCCCCCCATAAAGGTCCCATCGAGATAATACTGTCCCAGCGCGGTAACCTCAGGGATAGCAAGTAGCGCGGACATGATTTTTACACACATATAAAATATTTGATCAATCATAGAGTCATATAGATATATAATTATTCACATTCATAATTTAGGTACGTTCACGGCCCAACATTATATTATTCCATTCTTAGTATATTACGCCAGTCGTAAATTGGCCGGGTACGAGGTCAACTACACTGCCTTGGAAAAAGTATGTGTCGCACTTGTCTGGGTCACCCAAAAGTTACGACACTACATGCTCTCCTTCCCCATCAAACTTGTATCCCGAATGGATCCCATCAAATACCTTCTTGAGAAACCCGCCTTATCCACTCGAATGGATCGATGGTTGATGCTCCTAACCGAGTTCGATATCGTGTACGTCACACAGAAAACTGTTAAAGGAAGAGCCATGTTTGACTACCTCACTGATTATCCCATAGACAAAGAGGATGTTCGAATTTTCGAATTCCCAGATGAAAATATCCTCTGCACCACTCAAGACCGCCTTCGATGGAAAATATTCTTTGACGGCGCTGCTAACAAAAAGGGATATGGCATTGGGATACTCCTGATCTCCCCAGATGACTCCCACACTCCCATCGCCATAATATTGGATTTCCCTTGCACCAACAACATGACGGAATACGAGGCATGCACAGTGGGCCTCAAAGTTGCTCTCAAGAAAGGTATTCAATACCTTGATGTCTACGGGGATTATGCCCTTATCATCGATCAAGTGCTCAGAAAGTGGAAAATCAAGGATGAAAAGCTCCAACCCTTTCATGACCAATTAGAAGAGTTAGCCTTCCGATTCCGAGATATCACCTTCCATTACCTACCCTGAGCAAAAAATAACCTAGCTGATGCTCTCGCCACCCTGGCCTCCATGGTCGACATGCCCGAAGGAATAAAAATGATCCCCTTCCTGGTTCAAAAGAAAGACAAACCGACCCATTGCTACCATATTGAGCTTATCTCCACTGAAGATACCGAACTAGATGATTGCCGGTACTATGATATCTGGTGCCTCCTCAAATATGGTAGGTATCCTGAGGGTTCCAACAAGAAAGATTGAATGACCCTTCGAAGACTGGCCGCCCAGTACATCATCTATCATAAAGCTCTACTCAAGAGGAATTTCGATGGAACTCATCTACATTGCATCGCAGGGGCTGAGATTGAGAAAATAATACAGAAAATTCACAGCGGGGAATGTGTACCCCACATGAATGGTCACATGCTCGCCAAAAAGATCATCCGACAGGGCTACTACTGGACCACCATGATCCAAGATTGCACTGCCTATGTCCGAAGGTGCCTCAAATGCCAATAATTATTTAATCTTTAACACTTGCCTCCGCGAGAATTATACAACATGACCTCTCCCTGGCCGTTCTCCACCTGATGTATCGACATCATAGGGAAGGTTACACCAAAGGCTTCAAACGGATATGAGTTCATCTTGGTTGCTATCGAATATTTCACCAATTGGGTCGAGGCTGAGTCATACGCAATATTGAATGCCAAGAAAGTGGCCAAATTCCTCAAGAAAAATATCATCTCCCTATATGGGGTCCCACACGAGCTGCTATCAGATAACAGGTTGCATTTCAAAGTAGAAGTCACAGAAGTAGTCAACGAGTACGGGATTCAGAGACACAAATCCTCTCCCGACCGACCTCAGACCAATGGTGCAGTTGAAGCCGCCTACAAAAACCTCAAAGCCATCATCAACAAGATGACCAAAAGTTATAGGGATTGGGCCGACCGGATCCCATACGCCCTCTAGGGCTATCGAACCTCAATCCGAACCTCTACTGGGTCTACCCCTTACTCCCTGGTCTATGGTATGGAGGCAGTCCTACCTGTGGAGCTAGAAATACCCTCGCTACGCGTCATGTTCGAAATCAAGGTTAGTGAAGAAGACTGGTGCCAAATCCGTCTTGATGAGATAGCCCTCCTAGATGAAAGAAGATTAAAAGATCTTTACCATATACAGGGGTACCATCGTCGAATAGCGTGATCATTCAATAAAAAAGTCAAGGACCGCGGTGTCTGGGAGGGGGATTTAGCCCTCAAGGAGATAGTAGAACCCATCTGGGACCCCAGAGGGAAATTCAAGCCTAATTGGAGCGGCCCCTACATTGTGAAGAAAATCTTATCCGGCGGTGCCGCCATGCTCACTGACATAGATGGGGAGGAGATGGCTCGTCCAGTAAATCTGGACCGTCTCAAGAAATTCTACCCCTAGTCCGAAATCTCGGCGTGCTACGACTCTTGTCATCCCCCTGCTATTCTAAAAATAAAAAAAATCTTCACTTCCCTCTACCCAGAACTACGTGGGCCTAATCCTCTACAAAAACTATTTTAAAATATTTTCAAAAAAAACCCCAAAGGTACGTAGGCAACTCATGCCTTCACATGAGTGCGGCCTCTTTCTTTTTCACATAATACTATTCTTTTCTTACCTCCGAGAACGGCGGTTCATTCTAAAAATACTTGAACAAAAGGATTATGGATGCGTTAGCGATCAATATAGATAATTCAAAATACAAAATTCATCAAAAGGCACAGCTGGATGATCAGAAACTTATTTATTTCATTAATAAGAAATTACGGTACGGATTACATAAGAAAAAGGAATGGATAACTCCCTTCCCCACTACCAAAAAAGCCAAATAAAATCCCCACACCTATCACACAAATAAACTTCCTAGGAGTCCTACCCACAGATACCAGAGGAGCCTGCACCCTCATCATCTATATCCTGAGGACCCCAAGTTTCCCCTGCCTGAATAGAGTGCCGTAAACATTCCATTAATCAATGAGCCTTAACCATCTTCGAAAAGATCACAATGCCCCCTTCCATGGAGTCAGATAAAACAAACCATCTTTGTCCAGTCTCCACTGCCAACATCTTGCTGACTACTTTCCTCCACAACCACTTCATATAATCTTTGGGGACATGACAAACCTTCCCGATAGACTGAGAGGGACGGGTCGACGGACGCCGATTTTCCCACAGAGACCCAAGCAAAAGATGCAGGCGCTCAGTCAAGTCCTCTCTCGGAAAGAAATTTGAGATCCGAGGTGGCACGACCTGTGCCCAGTCGAATTAGCGTAGAAGTCGCCAAGGGAAATAAAAAGAGGTCTGTCTGAGACCGACCAGCCGCACATATGAATACTCTCCTAGCTTCAGAACAGGCTGCAACTGTCCCCACCGAGGCACTGATCAATACAGAACACAAGCCCCATGCTCCACAAGCTAATTCTCCCAGTTCTCAACATACAGGCCAACGCTAATGATGTGGCGCGAAAAGAAGTTGGGTACGACCGACAAGGGATATTCTGGAGGAGTCGACAAGCGGAATCTTTCAGACAACCACATGAACAGCATCACAAAGCTATCCCTAAAAAATTCAGAACGACCTTCTCTCCAGGCATCTAGTCCATTCAAAGTCTTCGCCAATATCACCGCCGTGGGATTGCAACGATATGACATCCATGAAGTAATGACTGCAAGTTGTGGGTCCACCTGCAATTCCCCAGTCACTAGTAAAAATTTTGAAACCAGACCCAGAACAACGGCTCTAGCATAGCCAGTATCACCTACTTCCTGCAAATGCATGAACTGCAGCACCGTCGGGAGGGAGATCATTCCTCCAACTACCAATGATCTAGTCGCCGAAGGCAAAATATAAAGAAGCCCGACCAACAAATCCCTAGGAGAACGGGAAAACTCGGGCAAAGCCACAGCAACACTGAGATTTACACCCAGTATGGAAGAAAATTCCTCATAGGTAACTTCTTCCAACCCAAAGTGGAATACATGGTCTTCGGTGTACCAGGATTGTACCACCGCCATCATCATATTCCACTCAATAGGCCGATTGCGCCATAAGGAGACTTGACGCATGTTGAAAGCATCGTAGTCGACATTATAAGAGCACATAGCTTCCAAGGCTTCGAGGTAGTTGGCAAACTCGGTGCTACCAGGGAGAGCCATCTTGCAAGGCTAAGAGATGGTGGGCAAGAAGGTAAGAATGAAAATGTGTGATGATAACACTCCACCCTTACCCCTTTTTATACTTGAAGTTCCTCACAAGAGACACAATCCCTGTAAAAATCGGAGGGAATCCTACCCCCACAAGGTACCAAAGGCTGAAAAGGGTACGATTCAAAGCTTTGAATTGATGGGACTGGACTGAACTGCCGATAGGCAGGTCAGGGTGCTTGCCGATCGGTAACCCCCCCATTTTTGGAAATTTCCCTCTTTTCCTCTTTTGTCAAATCAGAAAACTCAGTAAAATTAAATTGACATTCTCAACCAAAGTTCAAAATCCCATTAATTCTCCCTTTTTAATAAAAAAACTTTGCTTCAAAAAATTCCAAAAATATTTCCTTTTTACGGTCTCAGCAGCAAAGTAAAAAGCGCATATGCATACATTCATCATTAAATAAAAGATAATAAAAAAACTCCATTGCATTGCATATATCTGTTTTCTGTGTTACATCATATTTGCAGGAAATAAAAAGAAAAGGCAAAAAATAACGGGACTCAGCCCGAACCCACATTCTCTCTCTCTCTCTCTCTCTCTCTCTCTCTCTCTCTCTCTCTCTCTCTCTCTCTCTCTCTCAAGAGATTCCACCTCTGTGGGGTGATCTCTTCCCCCTACGGCGAGACGATGCGCCACCATTACCCGAGCCCGAGTCCTCTCCAGATGAGGCAGACGACACCAAGTAAGAAGGAACGGGAACCACATCTCGAATATGGGTAGTCGTCGAAGATATCCACTCTCTGATGTCCCTCAGCAAGTGGTTGACACCCGTACTTGCTGAAAGAAACGGTGAAATCAGTATCAAAGCAGAAATGACCAAAATAGAAAAGAAAGAAAGAGAAGAACAAAAAGGTATACCGCAGGTCGAAGGACCTCCTCTGTCAAACCCAGCTCCTCCGAATCCATCACATGAGGATGGTGCAACATAGGCATCATTCTTCCATCAGCCCATCGAATGTTGTATGAAGAGGCATGCAGTCGTATAAAAGGGACCTCCGAGGTCGTCGCCGTCGCAGATGCCGACGGACCACCACTACTGTGGGAAGATCCCATCGCCCGACTCGAACCTGCCGGAGGAAAGGGCAGTGCATCATATATGCTGGGCACCATCAATCAGCTCGTCATAAAATCCATATAGTCACACGGCGCAGCCGTATCAGTGTATAGAAAGTAGGACTCGCCGATCATCGTCGCGATCCTCTCATCCTCCAATATTAGTCGCTCCCGCCTCATAGACGTAGTAGGCTGCGCAGGTGGCACCACCACCTCCTCCTCGACAATGTGATGAACTACCCTCTCCATAAGGTACCAGGAATGGCCGAACTCATGTTCCATCAAATGCCTCATCCGCCCGGTAACCCCAATCGCCCCCGCATCCTAAATGGTTGTATGGGTAAAAGGTCACCTGAAAATATCCGAGCAAGCATAGATCAATACAAGATTAGAAGGAGCAAAAACCAATACTGAATTGGAAAGAGTCTTACCCTACCAATGGTCAGGTCATTCAAGACCTGACGCACCGCCTCTATAGTGAGAGATCCTTTCGACTGCGGATTGGCCTTACGCCATCGATACAATCGATAGAAGTCCCCAACAGTGTCGTCCTTCAAAGCAATCAGCGGAGTATTGCACCCAATCACCTCATAGAACCACATCTGAATTCATAAGCAAAAAGAGACGCATAAGAAAAATGCAAATGCATGAAAGGAAAATGCGAGTGCATGAAAGGAAAATACGAATGCATGAAAGGAAATGCACAAACTGAAGAATACCTCAAGAAGGTACGTGCCCCCAGTAAAAGTCTGTCGGCAACACCGATTGAATGCATCTAAAGAAAAGTAAAGGGTCGTCAAGGTCAGACTCCCCTAAATATAGAAGGGGATGTTCGAAAGCATCCTCAAGTACGGAAAAAAAAATAAATGAACAACGTAGCCGCTCGATGCCACCATGAAACCTCCCGAAACCAGCAGAATGAATAATCGGGCCATCTGCCTCACTTGCAACCCATCCTCTACAACGACCTCCCTACCCAGTAGAACATCCTTCAGCAGGGACAACCGGATAGAATCCCCAGAGACTATCCTCCCTACATCACTAAGTGCCGCACGCACTGCTTTCGGTCTCACCCGTAAAGAGCGATCCACCTCTATCTGCTCTCCATCACAATCCATCCCCAGCAGCTGCTCCACGTCTATGGGAGTCACCGTCATCTCTCCTAATCCAAAATGAAAGGTGTGGGTAGTGTCCCACCACCTCTCTCCCAAAGCGCACAGGACCGCTGTCGAACGAGGCGTCTTATCCAGTGCCGATGCCAACCGCCCAAAACCTGCTGATGAGACCACCTAGCGCACCACAGGTGGGAGATGCTCCCAGACATCCTTGAGCCCCGTTGTCCCATGGGCACACATGTTCTTCAAAGAAATATCAGACTGGCAAAAAGAAAAGTCTCATCAAAGGTCAAGAAAGAAAAAATCACTAGAAAGAGAAGAATGCCAAAGGTCGGGTTACTTACATAACCGCCGGGGATCACTCTCGAAGAGAGATGATGCGATGGCTCCCGCAACAAGGTCCGCTCATCCGCAACAGGCTCATACGCATCGAAGGAGTTCTCACTCCCCAAAGTAAGAGGTGCCCTGGCCCTCCACTCCACATTGGCCCAATCATCAATGGTTAACCACTCCCGGTGGACTGCAGTGCTCATGAAAGCGGCCATTTCTAGATGATCGGAATGATATAATGATTTGTAAAAGAATCACAGAGAGAGAGAAAGCAAAAGAAGCTATGAAAAAATGAGGGGATTCACCCCTTTATATAGGATGCCAAGCGCCATGCCGATCGACACCTCCCCCTACCATACCGATCGGCACTGACCCCTTGCCTTATAGAGGTAGCCCAAAAGTCCATGCCATTGCCGAATGGCACCTTTCATACGATGCTGACTGACACCCCACTTAAATTTCGTACAGAAATTCCCAAAAAATACCAGAAAGCCTCGAAAAATCCCTGGAAAATTCCCAAAAATCCCAGGAGGGATTTAAAGCCTTTTTACTAAGAAAATTTTGCATTCCCCCAAGCAGAACCCCTCTTCCACAGCGGAATCCTCTAAGACCAAGTGAAAACTCCTCCCGGCAAAGCTCCGGAGGATCCCTAAGGATCACCTGATCACTTCCCCAGTGAAATTCTCTTACAACACCCAAAATAGGTTATGCCCCCTGCGAGGTCTCGTAAAATCTTCCCCAGCTATCAGATCCCTAGCTCAGATCAAAATCACAAAGCTCTTTCTCCAGCAAAATCAAAATCCAATCTTTATCCACTCTTGGGTCAGAATCGGCCACGGTCTTGGATCGTCACCTGAGTTAGGTCAGAATTGATCTCGGTCCTCGGTCGTCACCACTCTTGGGTTAGAATTGGCCCCGATCTTGGATCGTCACCTGAGTTAGGTCAGAATTGACCTCGGTCCTCGGGTATCACCACTCTTGGGTCAAAATTGGCCCCAATCATGGATAGTCACCTGAGTTAGGTCAGAATTGACCTCGGTCCTCAGTCGTTGATTGGGCATAAATATTGTATATTTATTCCCCTAATTTCAGTACATTTGTGAACCCGAGTGATGTAACATATATGGATTTGATTCACATTTATGATACTAACCTTCGTTGGAGAGTATTTCGTGTTTCGTGCTTCTCTTATTGGTTTTACAGGTTAATTATGCAAGCAGTGCAAAAGAGGAAGAAAGACAATGCTAGAAAAGCTAAGAAGGCAAGTTCAAGGGAAATTTAGTAATTTTGCAGCCCAAACCGGAAGGAGAAGTCAATGGGAAAGTTGAAGAGCTCGGAACAACGAGAACACTGTAAGAAACGGTACCCAAATCCGAGCTACGATTGAAGAGTTATGCCCAATTGAAGTTGAAGAAAAAATCTAAGAAAAGAAGAAAAGAAGGCAGAAAAATTCTAAGTGTAGACCTCCAGGCCAGCACCCATTTGCGAACCCAGGCCGAACCGGTTCGGGGTCCCTGATGCGCGAATTTTCTCCTTTATTCTGATTGGTTCCCAAGACTCCTATTAGGTTAAAACTCTAAAAAATTGTAGGAAACGTCGGCAGCAACTTAGGAACAGCCATTAGGGATAGTTTTAGTCAGTTTTTGATAGAGAGAAAAAGGAAGGAACATCTAGGAACATCAAGGGAATTAATTGCTTCAAGATTTAATTGTTACGGGTTTGTTTTTCAAGTTTTTATTCAAGATTCAAGATTCTTGTCATTGTTCTTGCATGCTTAGTTTTCGTGTTCGATTCAACTTATTGTTGAGTTCATAATACATATTTACATGTTTCAATCTCGTTTCATCATGAATTCATACACATGCAACGTCAGTATTTCATGCATTAATCCATTTAACATGTCCGGCTAGGTTTTAAAGGTTGGGATGCATGAACCCAACCTAATGTGTTAGTGCGTGTGCATAACGTTAATCCGATGAATTTAACGATTGATTTTGATCGTATTGCGTAATTACATATTAATTGTGGATCTTTATATCTCGTTTACCTTTGGGTACTCGTGATGATTTAGAGTACAATTTGAATGCAATTACCGCGATACCGATTTACTCATCCTCAGATTAGGTATGACGCGGGCTTGAACCTCGTATACATAATGCTTGGGAGTCCTAAATTCCGGGTCAGATTAATCGGATAAATTTATGATTGACGTTGTCACTGCATTACACTAGGGTTGGGGGATTGTATTCCCATCCTGTTTTCTCATCATTTAGTTTAAAAAGTTTCAATTCAATATTTCATTCATAATTTAGGTAATTTAGTTAGTTGCATTTTTTTCATCACAGTTTCATTATTACATTTAGTTTAATTGATCCCAAAAACCAAATTAATCTTTTCCTTTCTTCTTAGAGTCAACGTTAGGATTCCTCTGTCTTATCCCGTCGTCACAACTCCGTTGTCCTTTTTCCCTGAGGATCGATACCCGACTTGTCGGATTATTACTTGAGCGACAGGGTTGCACTTGAGCCTAGAGAGTACACACTTTAGAGACAAATTCTGAGTCGTGTCAAGTTTTTGGCGCCGTTGTCGGGGAACTAGGTAGACTTAGGATTAGATCGAGCCAATCCAAAGCTTTGACCAAAAATTGAAAAATTCAAAAAAAAAAAAAAGAAAAGCACAGAAAGATTCACAATCATCACCTCTCCTAAGCTTTAATGCAAAATTCTGAAACCACTCCCACACCCCATAATACTCCAACCAGCATTCACAAAATCCACTTGTTGAGTATAACCCTGATAGTCCCCACACTCCAAACGCCCCACAGTTTTGGATCCCACCGCCCACACCATCGCACTCAGTCTCTAGTAACACTCCATTTTCATTCGTAGGACACACTTCGAGCACACCCTGTGAGAGCGCCGAGTCGTCAAGTGAGAGAGAGATGTCGCAACATAGTAATGCACCTACCGGTGAGGACGAGCCTCCGTACCGCCCGTTGAGAGAATTCTTATATCCTGAGCGCACTGTCACTTCGGGATGCATTATACTCCCGAATAATGCCGGGCAGTTCCGTTTAAAAAATGGAATGATCCAGATGCTACCACATTACCAAGGTATGGATTCTGAAAAACCATACCTCCATATAAGGGAATTTGAGGACGTGTGTGATACTCTCAATGATCAAACCCGCACACAAGAGGTAATCCGCCTCAAACTCTTCCCCTTCTCGCTCAAAGATAAAGCTAAAGCCCGGCTATGGTTTTTACCTCCAAGATCGATTCCATCCTGGAATGAGCTCCGGTCGAAATTTCTCAAAAAATTCTTCCCACCACATCGAACAATCTCTATCAAGGCTCAAATTCAAGCGTTTAGGCAACATGAAAATGAGCCATTCCATCGATGTTATGAACGTTTCAACGAGTTAGTTGCCTCATGCCCTCATCATGGATTTGATCCATCACAAATCATCTCCTTTATCTATAATGGGTTGAATCTTAACTCTAAACAAGTTGTTGAAACTATGGGAAGTGGTCCGTTTGTCGATTTAGATGCCCACGATGCTGATCTTCACATGAGGTATGTCGCCGAGACTACCCAATCCTGGGATACCTCTGACCCGAACGCTCAAAATCGAAATCAACAATCCACCACTGCTCCATCGGCGTCCGACCTATTCCACGTAGATAAGAATTCTATGACGGATTGTCGATTAGACACCCTTGAGAAAGGATTGCGAGACCTATGCGAGATATATGGAAAATGACTAGCTGGACCCATTTCGAACCCTGTCGTGAAGGTGTGTGCGATTTATGAGGCGGGACATTCAACTGAGGAATGTCCTACGATACCCGCCTACAAAGTAATGTTGCAGGAGCAAGTTAGTGGTATAGGAGGCTTTAAGGGTAATTTTGGTGCCCCGCACGGGAATTCATATAACCCTTCTTGGAAAAATCATCCCGGTTTTAGCTATGGGCAACAACATGCCGCAATGAACCCTCCTTCGCATGTTGCCCCTCCTCCACCACAACACTTTCAACAAGCTCCACACATGCAAGGACATGTGCAAGCACCGCCACCTCAAGGAAATTGTATTCCACCACAGCGGAGAACTCTCGAGGATACCATGAATCAATTCATTGCAAACCAGACCGCAACCAATGCCAAATATGATCGTCTGATTGGTGACATAAATGCAAATCTGTCAAAAATACAATCCTCGTTGAGTGTCCAAGAGAAGGGCAAGTTTCCTGCCCAGGGCCAAAGACCTCTCCAAGGTCAAACTAGTGTTAGCTCGACACCCCATGACCATCCTGAGCAATGTAGCGCAATTACCACTCTACGTAGTGGGAGAGTAGTTGACTTGTCACCTCCCCCACGAGACATACTTAAAGACAAGGAGATTTCTCCTGACACGAAAGAGGCCGAAGATGTCCCCTTGAATGAGAGTGACAAAGAAGATGCTAGTAAGGCCGAGGTAGTAGTGAAACCACCCTCCGCGGCACCGTTTCCTCAAAGGCTAATTCCTTCCCATAAAGGAAACCCACGTGATGACGTGCTAGACGTGATAAAACAAGTTAAGCTGAATTTACCTTTCCTCGATGCCATTAAGCAAATTCCAGCTTATGGAAAAGTCATTAAAGACTTGTTGACGGTAAAGAGAAAGATGAAGGTAAAGAAAAATATCTTTCTAGCACAGAATGTGAGCTCCATTCTACTCAATGATCTCCCACCTAAATTCAAAGATCCCGGTGCACCCACCATTTCCTGCATCATTGGAGAAAACAAAATCGAAAATGCCGTACTTGATTTGGGAGCAAGTGTCAATATCCTCCCTTACTCCATCTATAGGCAACTTGACTTGGGCGACCTCAAGCCCACAAAGGTCACTCTCCAATTAGCGGATCGAACCGTGAAGATCCCAAGAGGCATAGTCGAGGAGGTGATCGTCCAAATTGACACTTTCTACTTGCCGGTAGACTTTGTCATTTGGGACACGGAGCCCTCCATTAACTCGAGTAACCATTTTCCCATCATCCTTGGGCGCCCTTTCTTAGCTACGGCTAACGCAATCATCAATACTCGGAATGGGCGAATGTAACTCACCTTTGGGAACATGACCTTAGAGACCAACATCTTCCATGTCGCCCAACATACGGGAGAAGAAGATGACCTTCACGCGGTGAGCTTCATAGATGAAATCTTAGGGGAGTACTTTGAGGAAAATGATTGTGGAGATGCCCTAGGGTCATGCTTAGTGTCGAGCCATGAGAATGAGGGGTCCCATAAGAGAGAGCCGTTAGGGGTGTGCCCTATTTCATCAAGTAATAGTGGTAGTTGTGACAATGAGAGAAAAATGGGGAAGAGGTGTGTAGTGACCGCAATTGAAAGAGAGAGAGAGGGGTTAGAAGAGAGAAACCTGGTGGAGTTGGAGATCGAGCAAGTAAGAGAGGACGTAGGCACTACTCGAGAGAGAGAACTAGGAGACATGAGCATGGAAGATTTTGAAAGAGAATTTGGGCAGGTGGATGAAAGTATTACTATTGAAGGCCAATCCCTATTGGATTCATGTAGTCACTTAGACGGAAGTGAATTGAAAGTAAAAATTGATGAATTCCTTCGTTGTGACAATCCACCCACAACACTAGAGGCCCCGAAGGCAAGTGAAGAGAAAAGTTATGGTTCATCTGACTTAGAGCCCGACCCATGCATCTTAAAAAGTGAACGAAACCTAGGTGTTCCCTCCGAGTCAGTGCACGCAGATCACACTTTGAGCCAGCATCACGAGGATCCCTTTCCAGTTAGTCACGATGAGTCTCCTGGTCTATCCTTTATCTATGGGCGAGGTCCCAACTTGTTCCAATTGTTAGCTTATAATCCTAGGACGGGAGAGATAAGGAGAACATCAAACCCCGTGAGTGGGGTCGGGTGAGTTTGTGGAGAGATGAGAGGTCGTCGCATCCCCGACGCGTATGGGGTGATTATTGTTGTATTTTTGAGTCATGCAAGAGTGTCATATAGTGTCTTGTTGCATTTTAATATTTCTTTGTTTTATTTTTCCGCACTTCTCATTCGCCTTGAGCTAGATTTTCGTCCTTTTTGCTTGAGGACAATGCAAAAGTCTAAGTTAGGGGGGTCACAAGTGCGTATTTCTAAAAGTTCACAAATTTTCAAAAATGCCCAAAAATTTCCAAAAAAATCATAAAATTTTGAAAAACCCAAAAATATTTTAGTTCAAAATAAATAAAAATTGGAATTCAAATTTTTCAAAAATATCATTAAAAGTCGAATTGGAGTCTCAAATTGTAAACATTCAACATACACAAAGTCGAAATTGACCAAAGATGGAAATTGAGCGAAAAGTGACGACTTAACGAACGAATGTGGAGATTAACAAACCCGATGAGATTCGAGCCTATCACGTTTTGCGAGTTTTTAAATCAATCCGAGTTAATTGTTAACTCAAAGTTATTTTTAGCGCTTAATAAGTTGTCAAGGATCTCAATCCTTTCATTTTGATTGATTTTAAAAAATGTGTACAATATTGCCTTGAAAAACGTGCCAAATTAGCCTCTAAACTTAAATTCACCTCGAAACGCATATGGTAACGCAATTGGCATTTTGGACAATGAAGTAGGCCCTCGTTTGTCACCTGAAAGAGTTGGCGCTTGCGTTCAAATAAGAAATAATATAATAAACACCAATTTTAACCCAAATTAACCCTAAGCATGCAACTAGGTGTGATTGAAACAATATGAAATCATGCACAAGATATTCAACACACAAAGTTTAAGGAAAAATCCCCCACAGGGGCAAAACCATTTGTATATCACTATAATTTGTAAAAGACGGTTTACAATCGGATTACAATGAAATACAGGTTGACTAAGAATTACCCTCGGGTATCGGATTCTGTAGTCGCGGCTGGAAGAAACCCTTTCCAGTAGGGGTGGCGGCTGGAACTATCCCTGTCCAGTAGGGTTGCAATGAAGAGGAAGGAACGGTCCACTTCACAAGGGTTGAACAACAGAATGGTGTTCTTGGGTTGCCAAATTTGATTCACAAAAATATGGAAGATGTGTGAATCTAAAAACCTAGAATCATAGGACTCAATAGGTGAAGACTTTAGGGTTGATATGCTCTGATAATCGTGTGAAAGTCTTGTGTAAACCAACTGCTGATCGTGGTTTAAATAAGGGATCAAAACCCTAAAAAATCTGAATCATGATCTGGGAAATTCTATCCAGGGCGGACCGGTCCGGACCTTAGGCGGATCGGTCCGATGCGGATCGGTTCTTTTTATTTGAGGCAGCTTCGGTTCTCATTCGATCCGGGGCTCTCTGGATTTATACAAGGCGGATCGGTCCGGGTCTGGGCGGATCGGTCCGATGCGGATCGGTTCGTTTTAGTTAGGGGCGAATCGGTTCGGCTGACTGGATTTCTGAATTCTTCCTTTCTTTTGATCTTCGGATTCCGTTGATGATGAATGGACTTTGAATCTTTGCAACGGTGTTACGGCTAATGACATATACAAGTATGTTGGACAAAAATGTCCTTACAAATCTCCCCCTATGTCTATGCCGGAACAAACATAAAAAATCCGAATTATCAAGTATGAACAATGCCTATACAAATCTACCCTTCCATGAACCCAAAACTGAAAGAGGTACAAATGATAAAGGCTGCATCGTTTGTTCTGCAAATCCTCAGATCAGAAATCTCAATGCTTTTCTCAGCAGGGTGTGCATCATGGGATTATCAAGGATATACCTACACACATGAGATAAAGCAAATACCACGTGACATATCGAGTTTGAAATAAGATAACATGGATATCAATATATGATAAAAATATAAGCAACATCTCAAAAACTCCCCCAGAATACAAACTCCCCCATAATACTCCCCCATAATATGATAATTCTTTCTCCCCCTTTTTATGATGTCCCCAAATGGACAAATTAGAGAAATAAATCAAATAAGCAAGTGCGGGGTGTCACTAGGATAAGAACACACCATGAATAAACAGAAAGCAACCAAGTCAATGATAGCGTAAATGAAGTGGTGTGATCAAATTCGATAGGAAAATCAATGCATACAAACATGACATATGTGCACGATGAATATTGGATATTCCTAGCGAATGAACTCAAATGCTTCCTTTAGTGTAAAAGAGTGACAATATAAGATATTGACTCAATCAAATCAACAAATTAAAGCTCAAAATGATTTTCACACCAATAACGTCCAAAATGATTTTATGCTTTTTCAGGACTTTCAAGGAAGTGCAAACCCGTTTATATTCTCCAACCAAACTCCCTCAGATATATATTTTGAATAGAGGTATACTAAATTCTCAAACTTTGGAGAATTGATGGTGAAACCTAAATGGCCCATATATGGCTTGTATTGCTTTTTATTGCCTTATCAATTTTTTCGGGCTCTTTTAACCTCTTAGGACCTCGGATATTACAATTCCTCCATTTTTTAGGTCCTTTTTAACGGTGGCTTTTGCGCAAAGGATAAAAATCAACTTTCGCAGCCCCTCCCCGTTATGAAAACTATCACACAGTCTCACCAAAACGGTTTTTACATGCAATCCAATCTTGTCAAGGTTTATCGCATTTTATACATTGTATAGACAGGATTGAGATGGAAACACTCAAGCCAACATGAGATTGACAAGTGCAATAATCAAATATAGCAGTGCATGTGTGCAATAAAGGATATAGGAGTCAAGCATGTAGGAAATATCACTAATTACATCTCAAGGACTCCAATCAATGTTAAGCACATGGATCAAATGATGTAGCCTCTCAAATCTCTATCAAACAGTCACATGGATATATGGAATGAAGTTGTGACTTGGCTATCTTAAATGCTCATCCATAAAAGGCAAATCTCTTTTTGGTCTTTTTCAAAAAATTTATTAAAATAAAATCTTTTTGTGCTTTTCTCAAATTTTTCAAAAAAAATCTTTTTGTATTTTTCAAAATCAATATAAACAGCAAAAAGAGTAAAGAAAAGCTGTACAACAAAGAATAGTACATATAAACAGACTAGCAATAGGAAGCATATGATATGATCATGAAGAAGCATCCTATTCTAGACATAGACCAACCCCTCAGTCAACTGTGCAAATCCCCAAAGACATCCTAAGACTCTCAAATCTAAGGGCATCTAAAGGTTTCGTGAAAATATCGGCTAACTGATGGTCGGTAGGAACAAAACTCAGGGTTACGACCTTCTCCTCAACTAACTGACGTATAAAGTGCTCGCGTAACCTGATGTGCATTGTGCGCGAATGTTGGACAGGATTGCGGGATATGTGTATCGCGCTCGTGTTATCACAGGAAATGGTCATGGTGTCCTGTGAAATCCCATAATCCTCCAACATTTGCTTCATCCACAGGAGTTGCGTGCAACAACTCCCGGCGGCGATGTACTCAGCCTCCGCAGTGGACAACGAGATGGAGTTTTGCTTCTTGCTCAACCAAGAGACAAGAGCAGAACCAAAGTAGAAACACCCACCCGAAGTGCTCTTACATCCATCTACGTCCCCGGCCCAATCGACATCCGAATAGGCGGACAGACGGTCATTGGTATCAAAGGAATACCAAATACTGTATGAGAGAGTCCCACTTACGTATTTGATAATACGTTTTAGAGCGAGTAAGTGTGACTCTTTAGGAGACGCCTGATAGCGCGCACAGACTCCAACACTAAAGGCAATGTCGGGACGACTAGCAGTCAAGTAGAGGAGACTGCCTATCATACTCCGATACAAGGTTTGCTCTACGTCCTTGCCTGAAGTGTCCTTACTAAGCTTGGTAGAGGTACTCATAGGTGTACGAGCATGCTTAGCGGAGTCTAAACCAAATTTCTTCACTAGGTCTCTAGTATACTTGGATTGGGAGATGAACATCCCATCCTCTAGCTGACGAACCTGGAGACCAAGGAAGAATGTAAGCTCACCTACCATGCTCATCTCAAACTCACTTTTCATCTCCTCCTCAAAGTGGTGAGCATGCTGGGAGCATGTGGATCCAAAGACTATGTCGTCCACATAGACTTGGGCAACCAAGATAGCACCGTCATCTCTCCTGACGAACAACGTCATATCAACTCCCCCTCTCTTGAAGCCACGGGCTAAGAGATAGGAAGTAAGCCTCTCGTACCAAGCACGGGGTGCTTGCTTCAAACCAAACAAGGCTTTCCTCAGATAGTAGACGTGATCAGGGTGCTTAGGGTCTTCAAACCCTTTTGGTTGTTCCACAAAAACCTCTTCCTGTAGAATGCCATTCAGAAAGGCACTCTTGACATCCATCTGATATACTTTGAAGTGCAGATGACATGCGATGGCGAGTAGTAAACGGACGGACTCAAGCCTCGCAACAGGAGCAAATGTCTCCCCAAAGTCTACACCCTCTATCTGTGTGTAGCCTTGAGCGACCAACCTAGCCTTATTTCTGATTATGGTACCATTTTCATCCATTTTATTCTTGAAAATCCACCGGGTACCAATAACATTAGTATCACTAGGTCGGGGGACAAGTTCCCAGACATTGTTCTTCTTAAACTGAAGCAACTCATCCTGCATAGCAGATATCCAGTGTTCATCTTTGAGTGCTTCTTTGTGGTTCTTGGGCTCGACTTTGGACGTGTAGCAATGATGACTAACAACGTTTTGTAGTTGAGCACGAGTCTTGACCCCTAGAGTGGGATCGCCAACAATGGCTGAAGGATCATGACTCTTGCGGACCCAAGCAGGTGTGTCCCCTAAAACAGGAATAGGGTCCACAGAGTGTGGGAGAGGAACAGGTAAATCACTGTCAGAACAATCCTCATCCTCACACTGAAGGTTGGGATCAATAACCGTCGGAGGTTCATCATCTTGCACGGTGACGTTTATTGATTCCATAACCTTAGAGCTCTTCAGGTTAAAAACCCGGTACGCTCTACTGTTCGATGAATATCCTAGAAATATTCCCTCGTCGCTCCGGGAGTCGAACTTTCCTAATTGCTCTCTATCCCGTAGGATGTAGCATTTGCTCCCCAAAACACGGAAATATGCTAGGTTGGGCTTCTTGCCAGTCCACAACTCATAAGGCGTGTGAAGTGTGTGTGGACGCAGATAAACCCTATTCACCGTATGGCATGCAGTAGACACTGCCTCTGCCCAAAATCTCCTAGAAATTTTACGACCTAGAAGCATAGATCTAGCCATCTCTTGTATCGTTCTATTCTTTCTCTCAACAATCCCATTTTGCTGAGGAGTTCTCACAGCAGAAAACTCATGTTTGATCCCAAGGCTATCACAGTACAGATCCACCTTTGCTTCCTTAAATTCAGTGCCGTTGTCACTACGTATTCTGTTAATAGTGACCCCGTGTTGATTTTGCAGGACACGGCACTTAGTCGTTAAAAATTCTACAGCATCAGATTTCTCTCTTAGAAAACCTACAATGGAGTATCTAGAGAAATCGTCTACCATCACGAGAATGTATCTCTTACCACCTAGACTCTCCGTGCGAGTAGGACCCATAAGATCCATGTGAATCAACTCAAGAGCACGGGAGGTGGTAATGGAATTCAACTTCCTATGCGGGCTACGGATTTGTTTCCCCAACTGACAGGGTCCACAAATCATGGAAGTTGGCTTTCCAAGTGAAGGTAAGCCACGTACTAGGTCCTTTTTGACTAAACGAGATAAGTCTCTGACGTTCACATGACCTAGACGTTGGTGCCACAGATCCATAGGAGTGATCGTGGCGCTGTTGCAGACAAGTGAGGATTTGGGCTCAGTCCCATAACAGTTATCTTCTGTCCTCACCCCTTGCATTAATAGTTTACCGGCTTGATCATAGACCTTACAAGTTTTCCGGTCAAACTTCACTGCAAAGTCATCGTCGCACAGCTGGCTGATGCTAATAAGGTTTGCTTTCAAACCTTTGACGTACAGCACGTTCTCTAGCTTTGGAAATCCTGGTAACTCTACTGTACCTCGTCCTACTATGCTAGATTTGCTACCATCTCCAAAGGTGACTCTCCCATCATTATAATCCTCAAGATGGGTAAAATATGAGGTATCACCTGTATGTCTGGAGCAACCACTGTCAAAATACCACTGTGAGGTATTATGGGCTTTGAGAGCGACATGGACAACAAGGGCCATTTTCTCTTTCTTAGGAACCCAAGAGTAGGTACCTTTTAGTATTCCCTTGTTGTTGTTGGTTTTAGCCGGAATGCAGGGCGCATTCATTGATGGTAAGGTCATCCGTCGGAATTCCTCCATCAAGCTCTGAGATGTGGCGGCTAGAAACTCAACACGCTCTCTCAGACTGGCAAACTCATCAGTCTGAAGTGGTGGAGCAACCGTACGTCGTGTCCGACCCAACTTATAGCAATCATCCCTAAGGTGTCCATTTCTTTTGCAATGGGAGCAAAAGGGCACAATATTAGGAGAACCTTGGTTTGCTTTTCTTGGTCGAACTCTCCTTCTTGGTTTTTTATGACGGCCATAAGGAGTCGTAGTAAACTCAGGAATTGGTCCGGGTGCAATTTGAGACGTGGAGGCACCATCAAAACCTATTCCTTGCCGGTCACCAAAACCTAAAGCGGGACCGAGGAGCATCTTTCCCATCTTCCCAGATCTGTCCTCGATTTGTACCTTGACTTTCCTAGCTCTCTCAAGGTCATGAGTAAGCTGGGCAACAAGGGCTTCAAGTTTCTTCCGAGTCTCCAGGGAGGAATGGAGCTCACTCGTAAGACTAGCCACTTGTTTAGTCAAGTCCGCTTTCTCTTTCTCAAAACTGCTCTCTCTCTCTCTAAGTAAATTCTCTTTACTAACCCAGGCAGACTCACTCTCTCTCATGGCAGAGCAGGTGGAGGTCTCTCTTTCTCTCGTCTCTTCTAACTCTTCTTCTAACGCGGTGATCCTAAGCACTAGGGCTTTGTTATGCTTTTTAGTTTTAAATGATTCATTATACAACTCAGCGTACGCGCGTTGAAGGTTACTCTCGTCCTCACTACCTTCCTCCTCTCCCTCACTCTCTTCGCTCTCGCTGTCGAGGTGTCCCTGTGAGGTAGCAATCTCATCGTCGTGAGATGTACTAGGAGTACTCACATGACTAGCCATGAACGCGGTGAAGTTACGCTCATGCGGTGACTCATCTCCCGAGTCCACCGACTCGACCTCACTGTCGTCACTGAGGGTAGCATTTAGGACAGCTTTACCCTTTTCCCTATTCAGACGAGTGGCACACTCAAACGCTCTGTGTCCCTTACCGTCGCACTTAAAACACCTCTCACTGTCTTTAGGGGGTTCTTTGAAATCTTTCTTTTCAAACTTATTTTTCTGAAAATTCTTTTTATCTTTGAAATTCCCATTTTTCTTAAATTTCAGAATTTTCTTGAAGTTTTTAGCAAAAAGTGCCAAATCATCTAGGTCAAACTCACATTCAGAATCAGAAGTTTCTATATTTCTAGACGACTCGACTCTCTTTCTTGCCGACCCCTCACTTTTTCTCTCTTGGGCTTTAAGGGCAATTCCCTTATCTTTTAGCTTGGCAGATTTAGGAAACATGTCTATTTCATAAGTTTGTAAATCTCCTACCAGTTCTTCCAATTTTAGAGTATTTAAATTACCCAAGGAATTCAGCACAGTGACTTTGGGTATAAAGCGCTTAGGAAGGGAACGAAGAATCTTTTTAACAACCCTAGCATTTGGAATATGTTCACCAAGATTATAGCTAGTATTAACAATGTCAGAAAGCCTAGCATAAAATTCATCAAAACATTCATTTTCATGCATGGTGATGGTTTCAAATTGAGTTGTTAAATTTTGCAATTTTGACTCTTTAACAGCATTCGTTCCTTCATGGGTAAGTTGCAAAATATCCCATGCTTCTTTTGACGTGGTGCACGTCATTATGCGTTTGAACTCATCAGGAGTGACAGACCCAGAAATAGCACTTAGACCTTTAGAGTTAAAAGACGACCATTTAAATTCATCATCAGTCCAAGTGATGTCAGGTTTCAAGTTGGTCACATTATTAACAGTCACGGTTGGAGGAGTCCATCCTCGTTCAACCAAAATCCAGACACGTTCGTCAATGGCTTTTAAAGCCGACCTCATACGGGCTTTCCAATAGGCATAATTCGACCCGTCAAAAATAGGCATTTTATAATATGACTTCTCCATTTGAACACGCTCTTTTCAAGAATCAATTTATTTCAGAAATTGATATCTTTAGAAAAATTTTGCGGAAGTAAGGAATACGCAATAGAATGGCGTAACCTGCTCTGATACCAATTTGAAAGAGTTGGCGCTTGCTTTCAAATAAGAAATAATATAATAAACACCAATTTTAACCCAAATTAACCCTAAGCATGCAACTAGGTGTGATTGAAACAATATGAAATCATGCACAAGATATTCAACACACAAAGTTTAAGGAAAAATCCCCCACAGGGGCAAAACCATTTGTATATCACTATAATTTGTAAAAGACGGTTTACAATCGGATTACAATGAAATACAGGTTGACTAAGAATTACCCTCGGGTATCGGATTCTGTAGTCGCGGCTGGAAGAAACCCTTTCCAGTAGGGGTGGCAGCTGGAACTATCCCTGTCCAGTAGGGCTGCAATGAAGAGGAAGGAACGGTCCACTTCACAAGGGTTGAACAACAGAATGGTGTTCTTGGGTTGCCAAATTTGATTCACAAAAATATGGAAGATGTGTGAATCTAAAAACCTAGAATCATAGGACTCAATAGGTGAAGACTTTAGGGTTGATATGCTCTGATAATCGTGTGAAAGTCTTGTGTAAACCAACTGCTGATCGTGGTTTAAATAAGGGATCAAAACCCTAAAAAATCTGAATCACGATCTGGGAAATTCTATCCAGGGCGGACCGGTCCGGACCTTAGGCGGATCGGTCCGATGCGGATCGGTTCTTTTTATTTGAGGCAGCTTCGGTTCTCATTCGATCCGGGGCTCTCTGGATTTATACAAGGCGGATCGGTCCGGGTCTGGGCGGATCGGTCCGATGCGGATCGATTCGTTTTAGTTAGGGGCGGACCGGTCCGGCTGACTGGATTTCTGAATTCTTCCTTTCTTTTGATCTTCGGATTCCGTTGATGATGAATGGACTTTGAATCTTTGCAACGGTGTTACGGCTAATGACATATACAAGTATGTTGGACAAAAATGTCCTTACATCACCCAAAATTTTGGCTAGAAAAAAAATAGCGAAAAATCACCCTTTGCAACCCAAATTGAGCCGAATAATTTTCCCTTTCGTTTGACAACCCGAAAAACCCAAAATAGCCGAAATTGCAAAAAAAATGAGAGAATTTAGAATTTAAGTCCGAAAAGTACAACAAAAAGGGCAAGAAAAAATAGAAGAATGCTCAACAAAAATAGCAAGAAAAGAAAAGAAGTGAAAAAAAAATGAGCAATAGCCCGGAAAAAAGCACAAATGGACATCCTAAATAACTTTTCCAATTCCGAATTTCCTGACCATTTCCATGTTACCCAATATACCTTAAACCCCGAAAAAGTCCTAACCGAGTCCAAATTGTGAAACTGATTACCGCGTGGAGAGCTAAGACACCAAAAGATAATATAAGAGGCTAAGTGCACGAAATAAAGGAAATGTTCCCGTTTTTAAAATCGTAATCCGTTGATGAGATCCTTTCGCCATAAAGTTTCCGTCTTTCTACTTGTATACGTGAACTTGCTTCCATTACATTTACTCTTTATATCACGCATGCCGAGAGAAATGCCATAATCCGAGATATTCGTTTGTGAGAGCGTTCCGTGAGAAATTGAAATCAAAACAAATTTTCGGATAAGTAACGTAATGATCAATCAGTGAAAATTGGCGGTTATATTTTCGGCTTCGCACACACACACTACGGTTTGAGACTCGTAAATATGACTTGATGATGACTATTTTCTGGAAAAGTTTGAATTGCTCAATTTTTTGCGTATTTTGAATTTTTTTTTAGTCAAATTTTGTGGGTATATTCACTGCAAACCCTTACGAGACACAACTCGTCCTACTAGGGTAACCTAGAGGTTTAAAGGCTTGTTGCATGCGCTAAATGTAATCGCTTGCCCGCGAAAGAGGTGCTCTATCCCAATAAAGTCTTTGATGGGTCCTTAACTCATACTCTCATTCTTTTACATTGCTCGGGACGCGCAAAGTTCTAAGTTAGGGGGGTTTGATTGGGCATAAATATTGTATATTTATTCCCCTAATTTCAGTACATTTGTGAACCCGAGTGATGTAACATATATGAATTTGATTCATATTTATGCTACTAACCTTCGTTGGCGAGTATTTCGTGTTTCTTGCTTCTCTTATTGGTTTTAAAGGTTAATTATGCAAGCAGTGCAAAAGAGGAAGCAAGACAATGCTAGAAAAGCTAAAAAGACAAGTTCAAGGGTAACTTAGTAATTTTGTAGCCCGAACCGGAAGGATAAGTCAACTAGAAAGTTGAAGATCTCGGAACAACGAGAACACTGGAAGAAACGGTACCCAAATCTGAGCTACGGTTGAAGAGTTATGCCCAGTTGAAGAAAAAATCCAAGAAAAGAAGAAAAGAAAAATTCTAAGTGTAGACCTCCAGGCCAGCACCCATTTGCGAACCCAGGACGAACCGGTTTGGGGGGCGAACCGGTTCGGGGTACAGGCCGAACCGGTTCGGGGTCCCTGATGCGCGAATTTGCTCCTTTATTCTGATTGGTTCCCAAGACTCCTATTAGGTTAAAACTCTAAAAAATTGTAGGAAACGTGGGCAGCAACTTAGGAACAGCCATTAGGGATAGTTTTAGTCAGTTTCGATAGAGAGAAAAAGGAAGGAACATCTAGGAACATCAAGGGAATTAATTACTTCAAGATTTAATTGTTACGGGTTTGTTTTTCAAGTTTTTATTCAAGATTCAAGATTCTTGTCATTGTTCTTGCATGCTTAGTTTTCGTGTTCGATTCAATTTATTGTTGCGTTCATAATACATATTTACATGTTTCAATCTCGTTTCATCATGAATTCATACACATGCAACGTCAGTATTTCATGCATTAATCCATTTAACATGTCCGGCTAGGTTTTAAAGGTTGGGATGCATGAACCCAACCTGATGTGTTAGTGCATGTGCATAACGTTAATTAGATGAATTTAACGATTGATTTTGATCGTATCGCGTAATTACATAATAATTGTGGATCTTTATATCTCGTTTACCTTTGGTTACTCGTGATGATTTAGAGTACAATTTGAATGCAATTACCGCGATACCGATTTACTCATCCTCAGATTAGGTATGACGCGGGCTTGAACCTCGTATACATAATGCTTGGGAGTCCTAAATTCCGGGTCGGATTAATCGGATAAATTTATGATTGACGTTGTCATTGCATTACACTAGGGTTGGGGGATTGTATTCCCATCCTGTTTTCTCATCATTTAGTTTAAAAAGTTTCAATTCAATATTTCATTCATAATTTAGGTAATTTAGTTAGTTGCATTTTTTTCATCACAATTTCATTATTACATTTAGTTTAATTGATACCAAAAACCAAATCAATCTTTTGCTTTCTTCTTAGAGTCAACGTTAGGATTCCTCTGTCTTATCCCGTCGTCAAAACTCCGTTGTCCTTTTTCCCTGAGGATCGATACCCGACTTGTCGGATTATTACTTGAGCGACAGGCTTGCACTTGGGCCTAGAGAGTACACACTTTAGAGACACATTCTGAGTCGTGTCATTCGTCACCACTCTTGAGTTAAAATTGACCCCAGTCTTGGATCGTCACCTGAGTTAGGTCAGAATTGACCTCGGTTCTCGGTCGTCACCACTCCTAGGTCAGAATTGACCCTGGTCCTTGATCGTCACCTGGGTTAGGTCAAAATTGACCTTGATCCTCGGTCGTCACCACTCTTAGGTCAGAATTGGCCCCGGTTTTGGATCATCACCTGAGTTAGGTCAGAATTAACCTCGGTCCTCGATCGTCACCACTCTTAGGACAGAATTGACCTCAGTTATTAGACCTTTACCCTAAGTCCACAGATTTGGCTTTGACTCGCAGAATTGGGCACCCTCCCCAAACACCACTTCAGGTCCTCAGAATCGATCTAAACCTCTGATCGTCATTCATCCCCAACACACTCATTAGGTCCGTAGAATCGGCCTCGACCCTCTGAATCGGTCATACTCCCTCAAAATCATCATGTGGTGTCTATTCGACGGTCATCATTTATTACAAACTCACCCGTCGAGGGGCTCTGTAGACACCCCATTTTGTTACCCCCTAAGTCTCCTTAAGTCCCTAGTACCTCCCTTCTTCACCGTAAACCCAAGTCATGTCCCGAGTACTGACCTGGAGGCCATCGGGCACTCCTCGGCTCAATTTGACCCAAAAGTCAAACTCTTCATCTCGACTAAGACTGAATGAATCTTCAAAGGGCACTGAATACCCATTCCAACGGTCTGCCCCGTGCGCGATTTCGACTTACCATGCGGACGAATGATCCGTTTGCATCCGAAACTTGACCTGGAGTCCATAAGGCGCTCTCGGGCTCTGTTTGACCTATGTCAACTCTTCAGATCAACTGAGGCTAAATGAATCTTCAAAGGGAACTGAATACCCTTTCCAACAGTCCACCCCGTGTGTGATTCTGACTTTCCATGAGGACGAACGATCCGTTTAACTCCGGGAGGTCACCGAATGCTTCCCGGGCCTCTTGACCAAAGTCAACTCTCTAAACCGGGTCAAACTCTTTGGAATGTCGAAGTAAATCTACTAACCTTTCCAACGGTCCACCCCGTGTGCGATTTGGACTTACCATGCCGACGAACGATCCGTTTGCGTCCGAACAATTCCCCGTCCAATGGATCGACAAATGCTTCCGAGCCATATTTGACCCAAAATAAACTCCCGAACCCGGGGGCAGTCCAAAGGACTTTCGAAGGTCTCTGAATTACCTTTCCAATGGTATGCCCCGTGCACGATTCTGACCAACGGTTTACCCTCGGCGGTCGATTTTCCGAAAAATCCTGAAGCGCACTGCCAAATAACAGGTTCCAGAACTGGCCTATCGGCACCTGTCGATAGGCAGGAGTAGGTCTATACCAATCGACACTAACCTGGGCCTATAAAAGGAGGCCTTCACCTCATTTACAAGGAGAGCCCAGATCTGATAAAAATCTCTCTGAACGAATCCCAGAAACCTCTCTCGAAGGCAGCGTGATTTCAACATCCAATTCCCCTTTTTACTTCCACTTTTCATCATCCTTTTGATCAAACATGGTGAAATATTCACTCTCCATCATCATCTAAGTTCAAGGGCTGCTCTCCAACATTCAAGATCAAGCTCAAGATCTTCAAGAAGGTCCAACTTTCTCAAACTCTCTTTGAAATTCTCTTAAATTCTCAATAACTTGTCTTCTTATTTAGCACTTTTATTATCTCATCTCACACATCCTAATACACTTTTTATTTAGTATTATTACACATCTCCTATGTTCATATAAATAAAACCCAAAAAAATAAGAAAAAGTGGGTTTGCTCATAAATTCCAAGTAGGGATTCTCACATTTTTTTCACACTTTTCTCACAACTAAAACACTTTTTGTACACACATACACACACTTACAAATAAGAGATTCCTCATTTGGATTTATGGTATAAACCCCACCCCTCGTTTTGTATGCGAACTACGTGGACTCTGATGCCTTTATAGGCTATGTAGGCATCTCGGGGTAAAAACCGAGACTCGTGTCCTTTTTCTCACTTTTTCTCTCATTTTCTATCTTCTCTAAATCCAATTTCCTTATATTCTATATACTTGCCCTTAATAACGTATTTTCCATATGCGTTATTATTCCATTATAATGGACAACGTAGGGGTAATCGCGTAAATCTTATTTTTCTAATACTATTCTTATATCTTCCTACGGACGACTCGCTTTATCTTTTTCATGATACAAGCCGAGGATTCCTACCTCCATTCTATATATATACACATGCACACATATCACGGGGGGAAACAAAAGAAAAATAGCAAATATTCGTGAGAGACCGAAAGGGCGAAATCGGTGCCTAACACCTTCCCATTTCGTAACTAAGCCTCCGAACCCTTCTTAAATCGTCTTGGTTTCGCACGCACCAGTATGTCTTTGGATGCCATCCTTCGGGGTGGCTTCCCCTTTTTTCTTTTATCTGTTTTGAGTAAAATAGACTGGAGACTCTGAATCTCTCTACATTTCTACATTTCCACACCACAAACGACGCCGACCGAAGCGCTCCCGAGAGGGACGCGCGGGACCTGAAGGATCCTTTCCGCCATGCTACCCGCCCGCGCGGCGAGGATCGGTGATGGACACAAGTGTTTTATTAAAGATCGTAGTGACCAAGTTAAAGTGACATAGAGTACATATTTATGAATCATATTTATGTTTGATCTTTGATTTGAGTTTTGGGTGTTAATTTTAAAAAATGTTTGAGGAATTTTTGTAAAATGGTTTTTAAAGGAAAAATTATTATTGGTTTAAGTCATTTGAACGAATTATACACAGTCATTCAAATGAGTTTATAAAATTCGTTCGAATAAGTGTTCAAATGTGTTTACGCATATCATTCAAATGAGGTTTAAACGGGCTTCAAAAGAAAATTTTTTGTTTGAAAAAACAATCTCATTCAAATCTCGTTCGATCATGTTTGAAGAGTTTTTGTAAAATGGTTTTTAAAGGAAAAATTATTGTTGGTTTAATTCATTTGAACGAATAATACACAGTCATTCAAATGAGGTTTTAAAAGTCGTTCGAATAAGTGTTCAAATGTGTTTAGGCATACTGTTCAAATGAGGCTTAAACGAGCTTCAAATGAAAATTTTCTGGTTGACAAAATAATTTTGTTCAGATCTCATTCGATCTTCGCTTCATGAGAATAGCTATAGAACGAGCTTATTTTTGGTTCTTTATTTCTCATTTGAATAACCTGTCTTAGAGTGAGCATAAGTTTCAACGTAAGGTTTTTTGTGAAAACAAATTTTTGAGTCAAATCTAAAGACTCTCGAAACCTAGTTTACATCCAAGATTGAGATTCAAGAATCCTACATACATATGTCTGCTTGATATTTCCTATGTGCTGCACCAAGATTGTTTGATCTAGATCTTGAGAGTGTTTTAAGAAGTGGAGATCATGTTTGTGTCGTAAGACGGCTGGACTGGTCACTAGACAAGTAAAATCGATGGAATACCAAGACATGACAAGCGGCTACGCCGTGTGTCTTTTTGAAGGCGTACAATAGTGGTTACGAAGAAAGTAACTAGGGATGAAGAAACGCATCAAGGCTTGAAGGCGTCAAGTCTGTTAGTATGTCTAATGTGTCCTTATAACATGACCTATATCGTAGAGGATATATGTGGCCAGGCCATCTGAGATATTTTTCGTTGTGGGTTTTCCTTGTACATCATCGTGTTATGGTGTGATTTATTTTATTCTTGCTATACTCACCTAATTTCATGCTTAGGTCAAGATAAAATTGGTAAATTATTTTATACAATATTTTGGTTTAAGCGGTGCAACGATATAAATTTAAAAATTTAAAAATTGGTGATCATTTGGTAATACAAGTAACCTTAGGGAACTAGTAAGTTTTCAAATTGGTATAAGAGTGGGTTATATTATTTTACTGTATTTGATCCCTATTTTGTACACGTTTAGGATTTGGATGGAATTTAACTGAGAGGGAAGTTCCATCACCCAACATCCATTATTTTAGTGGACAAACTATCCCTAGTGGAAGGTGTTGATGCAATTTTTCTTGAAATCGATCAATGAGAACATTTAAAACTCTATTGAGTATGGATGGACTCCTCCCATCGAAGGTGGTGCTCTAAAAGCGTACAAATCTTGGAGAATGGATGAAAAAAGGTCATCGATGTTCATTTATGAGGTTGTGAATGCCTCACAATAGTGAGAAGGATAGTTGGTATATTTTACGATCCACGCACTATAAAATTTGATGACTAGTTTGAGATGATCAAGCTTTTAAAGAATGAGTCTTTTGATGAGTTCTATACCAAGTTGTTGAATATTGTCACTTCCTCATTTAAGTTAGGTGAGTCTAACCCCGTTTTGAGAGTGGTGCAAAAAATCTTAAGGTCGTTGATTGAAAGATTTAATGCCAAGGTCACAACCATAGATTCTCTAGGTGATGTCGATGCTATGCAGGACCAAGGACTTGTTAAAACCTATGAGATGAAAATGTGTCCTAAAAAAGGATGAAAAGAAAGAGAAGGGATTTTCTTTGAAATATCGAAAGGAGGATGTATCAGATTTTGATAATGATGGTGATAGGTTTATTAGGAAGTTCAAGAAGTTTCTAAAGCTTAGAGAAGATAAGAGTTTTAAGAACAAATCTAAGAACTTTAATGATGATGATAGGAATAATATGGATGTTACTAAGAAGGTGGATGACCGGGACAAGTGATTGGAATGCCAAGGACATTGGCATTCTCACTAAGCTAAGGGAGGAAGGCAAGAAACCAAAGGTATATAATGCGACCATTAATGATAGTGATTCAAAAGAGGTATGTGATTCCCCTATTGAGTGTAACTTCACTGCTTTCATGGCTAGTCATGTGGTCGTATATGAAAAGTCTTCTGACACTAAATATAATCATGTGCATGAAAATTTTGAGGTTTGGTATTTTGATTCCTAAGAAAGTGGTGAGGAGAGGGTTATAGAAAAAGAAGACGAAGATGAGGATAATGAGATTCAATTGGCCTTTCGTAAGTTAAACACCGACTCATTAAAGTTGAAAAATTCGACCTTGAAGTTAGAAGAAAATTTGAAGGAACGTGCCATAGGTAATGATAAAAGTAAGCTAATTGAGGATTTGAGGGAACATAAAACGACTCTTAGGGAGAAGCTCGAGTATGTTAAGGGAGGGAGAGATAACCTTCGTTGTTTGATGGAGATATTGAAGAAGGAGTCCATTATGTTTGAAGAGTCTCAGTCTTTACTTGAGTCTAGGATTGAAGAGCTAGAAATGATATTTAAAGAATCTAGGCACATCAAATTAAATTTGGAATCTAAGCTAGAGAAATTAGATAAGATCTTCGGCAACATCCAAATAAAAAATAATAATTTTGGAATTGACTTAGAAGATAACAATGATTTCTCTACTAAAGTCAAAACAAACATTTTGAGAGAGTCAACCATTACTAAGGATGTTAGAAAAGGTCATCCGAAAAGGTAACATCCCTCGCGTTTACACTTGCACACATTATGGTAGGAAAGATGACCTTAGGCATTTTTGTGATAATCTTAGAAAGGTCTTAGGAAGTATATGTCTAGTGTCACTGAGGTTACCAAAATCCTAGATTGTCATGCTACACCAATGTGGGCTGGGAGATCCGATTTGGAGGCACTTAATGTTAGGCTTTTTGATACTCGTATGCTTTAATAAAATACTTCTCGTGCTACATCTAATGCTTGATTGTGTTAGCATGTTTTTTATATACTAGCTTTTGTGCTTCATGTTATACGTTATTTCAAGTTTTATGATTTTTGAGTCTTTTGTATTTGATTTTCCTTTTATTAGGTCTTAATGTAAATATAAAAAGATATTTTTATCTTTTGAGTTTCTTTTGAAATCAGATTCATTTTTTTTGAAAAATGTTTAAAATACTCAAAAATATTTTTGTTTGCTTTTGTGTAGTTTAGTTTACACCTTTTGTGTGGCATATCTGAGAACACACTATATGGTTGACTTACTTGAGTCTGTACCATATAGGAGTTCCAACTAGTTTGTATATGGTGATAAAATATGTTAGATTTCTTTTGGGCAATTTTCTCCATGGTTTGCAAAGCATCAACAACATTGATCCTGTCTATGACCTCCTATCTACCAAACATGGAAGTAAAATATTGCATTGAACACACTATAGGACACAAATCATGCATATAAGACAAAATCATGCGTACTTTAGTGCGAGTGAGTACATGTGTTTAAATAGTTTTAGGAATTTTTAAAAAAATTTTAAACAATTATTTTACCATTTTTAAGACATTAAAATTATGTTTTAAACATTTAATGTAAGGACATATTTTACATAGTCCGTTTACATTAGAGTATGTCGTATATCGCTACAACCGTCGAAAAAAAGTTCAAGTTCAATCATTCATCAAGACGGATCCGAATATCAACATTCTTCAACACACAAGCCTTTGCGAGAGATTTTGGTAAGGCTGTGTTTAAGTCCCTTAATGCTTGATTTATTGTGTTGGGATAATATTTCTAAAATGTTTTTAAACATCCGAGGCATCATTTTTTGTCAAAATAATTTTTTCTAAGTCCTGAGGCGAAGTTTTAATAAAATTTATTTTTCGTTGATGTCGTTCAAACGATAACTTCAAGCGACATGTTATGTCACGTGAAGGCTAGTTTGAAGTTCGCTTGAAGAGTTTTATCAAACGACATGCTACTATTTTAGTTTTCTAAAGTTGTTTTATATGTCGCGTGAAGTCGTTTCAAGCGTTTTGTTCTCGTTCGAGTGATAACACTGACTCAAATTTTCTGTATATTCGTGTTAAATGAGTCCATTTTGTTTCAAAAGACCTGAGATTTTCATTCTACAAAAACTGCTTTTGCAGAATTTTTGTCTTCTCACTTTTTGAGGTGTTTTAGGTTTGTTTTGATTCAAAAATCATCCCAATACCTTTAGTGAATCAATTTGGAACCCAAGATACAATTTTATTGGAGTTTCTCTTGTAGGGAATATTTCTCTACTACTGATTTGGTACAATTTGAGGGAGGTGCTGGCTGACTACGACTGCGATCATTGGGAGTGCTTGAGGGTGTTCCTTATTGAAGATAGAGCTGCAGCTCTTGTGATTTTTCTGCGATCAATCCATTACTGATTCTAGGTTATGACCTATATGAGTGTTTTGAGGAATATTCATTGCAGATTTCTGTAAGTGTTGTTACATTTATTGAAATAAAGGTTTTGCCCTTCTGAGGAATTTTTTCCTAAAATTTGCATGTTAGCAATTTATGTTTATTTTGTGATAGCATGATTTATACACCTAGATGCATGTGTAAGGGTTAACTAATTTGAATAAAAAATTGACATATAGTTAAATAAGTTTTTAATTGAAAATTTGCGAATTCACATACAATTGATATCACACAACATTCTCAAATTGGTATAACATCTTTCTAAGCGATCTTACCACTTTTACATTTAAAATTAAGGTCTTAAAAATGTTGTAGGATAAAACTTAAATACTCTTATTCCTTAAAACTTCTCAGGGTAGAATCTCAAACCGGGAGAGACTTTTGGGGTAGAAATTTGTATTGTTTAGAACTTAAAAACACGTTTTTTTTATATCGGCTTACATTGCACCACGTGTTGGCTTCTGGTTGGTTCCTTCTGTGTTTGTCGCCTCTCGCAGTTTAACGATCACATTGTAACTGTTAGATCCAACTTAATCTCTGATCTGCATTGTCTGAGCGGATCATTGTGAAACTAAAATTGTCCAATAAGAGAGCGAGATTATGTGGTCCATTTATAACCATTAGATTAGAAGTCAAACGGTTATTTTAATTTTAGCCGTCCAAAACACTTCGATCATGTAGAATGTTCCACCCTTAGTGTAAATAAGACTCCATGGTGTAACATTAAAGAAATTTTGGAGAGTTTGTCTTTTTGAGAAAAAAAGAGAACAGAGAGAGTAGAGAGAGAAAAAATAAAAGTTAGAGAGAGAGAGAGAGAGAGAGAGAGAGAGAGAGAGAGAGAGAGAGAGAAAACCAAAGATCATTGATTAACAATCCATACATTTTTCTCCAAATCACTAAACAAAACATATTCCCAGTTATAATAAACCAGAAACCCTTCAATTGAGCATTAGAATCTTTAGGTTCGTCTTCAGAAGTTTGGGTGTTTGCAAAGTTTGATGAAAACTCTTCATACTTAATCTCTCTTAGGAACCTAATCTCACTGAGATCTCACTTTTCTTCTTAGAAATTGTGAGAGATACTTAGAGATACATTTCATGTATTTTTTAGGGTTTCTTTTACCTTCTTTTAATTGGATCTGGTTTTGTAGTTTTTATATTCTTTTAGATCCATTCTCGTTTTTAATTTTTTTAAAAAGATTTCTAAAACTGTCCATATTTTAGAACAGAAGTTTTGTTTTGAATAACTCAGTTTCACAGTTTGTGAAATTAGTTTGAGCATAAATAAAGTGTTTGAAACTTTTGATATAATTTTTGAAAGATTCTCTTTAGATTTTAAATATTCCTTTTGCAACAAAAGTCAGGTTTTCAAGAAAACCGAATTTCTGAATTTCATATAGACTTTTGTAATTGATTAAGAACTATCTGTATGAATCTATTAAGAGACGTGAGTAGCATATCGCTTGTATTATTGCACTTCACTATCACAAAATTCTCACACGAACACCTAGTTAAAGTGTGGATCATTAGAGAAATTTTGTGTTGACTGAGTCCATCAAAGCAAGGAGCAAGGATTAACACAAAGGAACTGCCCGAGAGATCAAATCTAGAACAGTATAACCATGGTGGAGATTTTTGCTCAGTAGGTATATTCTTATTTTTTCCCTTAGGATCTTGTGAGCATGTTTAAGTGCTTGTAAATCTTTTATACTTGTTTATAGTGGATTTTTTGTTTACTCCATAAAGGGAGTCGTGGATATTTTCCATAATTTTGAGATTTTACCACATTAAAAATACCGTGTCAAACTTACTATTCTTGTTCATACTGCTTATTTGGTGTGGTTTCTATTCAAAGAATTAGTATAGGTTTTTATTTTAAAAACTTAAGGTAATATATCTACCAAATCTAACATCCAACTCAAATTTTTTACACATCTTGTGTAGTGATTTAAAAAGGAGTTTCATCAAACGATTTTATTTCGGAGTTTACTTAACATTTAAATTTTAGTTAAAGACTTAGTGAAAAATTTTCAAGTGGTATTAGAGCTGGTTTATCAAAATATTTTTAATTCCGAAATTACAAAAACTAGTTTTGAAATCTATTTCTAAAAATGGATGAGAGATTTGAGAAGTTAGGTAACCTATCCCGTCCAACCCTTTTTGATCCCTTACTGGAAAGTAAGGATGGTTTCATTCATCCAAGGGACACTTGGCGACGATGTATCGTAAATGATTGAAAATGGTTACGTACACCCAACTAAGCCTTTTTTTGAAACCAATCCTACAAGAATTAAGAAAAACCTTAGTGAGTTTACCAAAGAAGAAAAAAAGATGTCGCTAAATAATAATAATAATAATAATAATAATAATAATAATAATAATAATAATAATAATAATAAGGGAAAGAATTGCATTTTTATGCCCATTAATGAACATGGATTTAAACATATATCTATTTGATCTACTTGCAAGGAAGCCTGGGACACACTAGTCACCGCCCATGAGGGTGATGAATGTGTTAAGGCCGAAAAAACTCAAATGTTGGTCCAACAATACAATGCCCTTATTATGGATGATAATGAGTCATTTGATGAATTTTATATAAAGTTAACAGACATTGTCACAAAATTTCTTGCAAATGGAATAACCTATGATAGAAAGGAAATTGTTCTTAAAATCCATAGATCTTTGCCTGCTAAATTTGATAATAAACGTTATGCCATAGAAGAGATGGACGACCTAAACCTGACTCCTGAATTACTAAGTAGTAAACTAAGAACTGTAGAGATGGAGTTGGAGTTTAAAAAGAAAACAACTACTCAAAATAGTAGATCCTCTGGATCTAATGTTTTCTTCTCATCGCAAGTGACTGTCCCTAAAATTAACACACTGGACCTTAACCTTGACCTTAGTGAGGACTATGATCTGGATAACTTAGATAAATAGATAGCTCTTATGAGTAAACATTTTAAGAAAATCATCAAGTTTAGAAATTATGTGGCCTCTAAACAAGGTAAACCTAGTTATCAAAGTCATCAAAATCATAGTACTTATGAAAGAAATGATGAAAAACAGACCAATGACAATAATAGACCTAAGATAGATATTCAAAATGTCAAATGCCAACGTTGTGGTAAAATAGGACATTTTTCCAATAAGTGCAGAGTCAAACTTAACAATAACAATAACAATAACAATTTTAGGGTTAATATGTGTAAGAATTTGGATGACTCAATCGATTCTGATGAAGATAAAACTGAGTCAACCGAGTTTGCTAAGTCATGCATGTATTTTTATGTTAGGATCATATATTATGATGATAATGTATGCTTACCAATTGATGGATGTATTATGCCTGTTGATATTGATGTCGTACTTGCTAATGATTTTACTTTGCCTCCTATTGTCGATAATGAAGTAGATAATCCTAGTTTACGGGCGAGTCAAAGTGTAAACATTATTTACTACTTGAACATGTGTGTGAGTCACGCTGCACAAAATAAATCGATAGGGGGCACTTCACATAATTGACTTAGCGAATCCAATGATGACCTCCCTGATATTCAGGAGCTGTATACCAAAACTCTTAAAAAAATGCCAAACTTGATAAAATGGTTAAGCTATTGACTGAACTTGTTAAACGACTTAATAAATTTATTAGGAAGAACGCAAAAGATCACACTGTACAATGCATTGCTCATGAGATAGAGACAAAAGAGTTTTCATTAAAATTGAAAGACCTGTGTGAGAAAAACATTATTTTTGAAGAAAGATATAAAGTTGCTTTAATTGAAGTGGAAGAATCCAAATAGAAGGTTTCAAATGTTTTTAAAAAATATCTAAAATTTTGAAAATTAAGCTAAAACCTATGAAGAGATAGTTGTAAGAAGTAAGATGGATTCTGAAGATAAATCTGCCTTAGGTTTTGGAGAAAAATTGGTAACTAACAAAACAATTTTATCTCTTGAAAATGTTATTTTTGTAAAAGAATGACAAAATTTTAAAAATCTCAGAAAGGAATTTACAATGTCAATTTCTTTAAGACAATGCAAAATCAGTGTAATCAACAGCTAAAATCACTGTACTCAACAACTACGTCATGGTGTGCACGATTTTGGGGTGAAGTAAAGAGATAGAGTCGCCAACCTATTTTGTACAAAACATGTAAAATAACATGTCGTCGCCTCGAGAGAGTGGCATTAGAGACAAATTATTGCTTGTAAAATAAATAGTTCAGAGGTTTGAGAGCTATATTATAGAATTGTAAGGTGTTAGGCACTCATCCCGCCCTTTCGATCTCTCATGGGCTTGTTTTACTATTTTCCTTAATTTCTCTGTGAAGTGAGTGTGCGTGTATATATGATTGGAGATCGAAATCGCTCAACTCGCATCATGAAAATGATGGAGTGAGGTCATCTATAGGAATGTTCAAAATAATAATTAGAAAATATGATGTGAGCGCTTATCCAGATATTGATCGTTATGATGAAACGGTAATATGGGTTAAATAAGACACAAGTACGAATCACAAGTATGATATATATGAATAAAATAAAAAAAGATGAAAATGTTAAAATAGGACTCGAGTCCAGGGTTTTAGCCCAAAACACCTTCGTAGCCTATAAAGGAATCAAAGTCCACGTAGTTCGCATGCTGCATGAGGGTGGGATTTATCCCATAGATTCAAATGGGAGTTTATTATATGTGTGTGTGTATAGAAAAGATATTTTTAGTTTGAGAAAATATGGTGAAGAATCTCGTCGGAATTTATAGGTGTAACCTTATTTTTCTTTGTTTTGTTTATAGGAAATAAATTACATGCAATATAACTAATAAAGAATGAGGTATTGATGTGTACGATCTAAAGTAAAAGATAAATTGAGATTTATATAACTAATTAGAAAATAAAGAAATTTAAAGAGAGAAGGATGTTTGTACCTTCTTTGGAGACTTGAAGCTTGTCCTTGATCCTTGATGAGCTTCCTTGCAAGTTGGGATGAAAGTATGATGAGAGACAAAGAGATGTTTTCTAAATTGGGTATGAGAATGAAAGGTGGAGAATAATTTCACACTAGGAAACTTTGTTGATTGCGGAAGAATGTTGTTGAGGTCATTCATATGGATGGATCTGAGGTCCCTTTCGAAGTGAGATAATTATCTCTTTATATAGGGTAAGGGGACTAGTGATCGGCATTGCCCTTATCCTGCTTATTAGCAGGTAACCCTAGACACACTACCGATAGGCAGGGAAATGGGCCTGCCAATGCCAGTCTCGTGTAATTTTTTTGAAAAAAAGGTCGTAAAATGTAATCCTTATGTCGAAATTGCGCATGGAGCATTCAGTTAGAAAGGTAATTCAGAGACCTTTGAGAATCATTTGGGTTGCTCCCGGGTTCGAGATTTAACTTTGGGTCAAATGGGGCTCAAAGGCACCCGTCGATACTTTCGACAGAAGATCATCAGATGATGATGGATCATTCGTCCAAATCGTCAGTCTGAATCATGCACGAGGTAGAACGTTTGAAATGTTATACGAGGTAATTCGATATTCAAAAGAGCTTCGCTCGGTTTGGAGAGTTGACTTTGGTCAAATGGGACCCCGAAGCGCCGGATGACCCTTCGAAGTAAAATAAATTATTCGTTTGTACCGTAAGGCTGATTCGTGCATGGGGTGGACCCTTGGAAATGGTATTTAGTTCCCTTCGAAGATTCATTTTGTCTCGTTCGAGATGAAGAGATGACATTGGTCAAACAGATCATGGGAGCTCTTGGTGGACTCCAGATCAATTTTTTAGGGAAAATGGATCGCTCTTCCGAACCTTTATGCCTTTTCACACATAAGGCGGACCGTTGGAAAGGGATTTCAGTTCCCTTGTGTAGAAAGTCGGTGTATGATAATTGATTAAATTCACAAATTTCCAATTTAACCTTGCTTAATTAGAGTCTATTTTGAACCAAATTAACTCAAACCCTAAACATGCAACTACATGTCAATACAAATAAGATATAGCATGCGACACAATAATTCAGGAAAAATCCCTGAAGGGAAAATCCTTTTATTTCTAGAAATCTCACAAGTTTACAAGACCATTGACTTACATACCATATTGCTTTCATCGAAAAGAGTAATGCACAGTGTCTTCGTCAATACTTCAAAGTAACAGCTAGAAATCAGCAGTGGTTCACACGCAGCTATACCATAAGGACACGAAGTTCTAGACACGCAGTCTTCACGATGTAGGTTATCCTTCCCATAAGAGTAACTTCATAGAGACTCCTTCCACAATAGCATGCAGCTCTCCGGTTGTAGAGTTCTCCCCATAGAGAATGAACAAAAGCAAAATGTGTTCTTGAACACCAAAATAATTCACCAAAGCATATGCGATTTTTGTGAATTGAAAATAAAAGGGATGAAAATTCTAAAAGAAGAAGTCAAAAAGAATTCTTCAGATTCGTAGTTTTCAGTCTTTCAAAAGGCTGGGACTTTCTAGTGAAAATGAAACCATTTAATGAGCATTTATAGAAAAACGTGTCGCCCCGATCGTTTGAATGAAAAAGGGATCTCACTCGAACAAAGTACATGTGGAGTTTGAACGACATCGCGCGATATCCCATATCACTCGAACGAGATGTGATCTCGCCTTAACGACCAGGGCGTCAAAATCGAGGAATGCTACAGGACTTAGAAAAATTACTCATTCTCAAATTTTGACAAAAAAGTCCGCTCTAACGCTTAGAAAATATTTTGTAAAAATATCCCAAAGCTCTAAGTGCAAAGTTAAGGCATTTAAAACATAACCTTACCAAAGTAAACTTTGTGGAGGATTTTTGTTGAAGAACCTTGATATATTCGGATTCCTCTTTATGTAGATTGCTCTTGAACTTCTTCGACGTTTGTAATGGTATACGACATAATTAATTGTGACAGACATTTATAAAAATATGTCCTTACAAATACCCCCTATGTTTATGCCGGAACATACAAAAAAAATCCGAATTATCAAATACCAAAATCTACCCTCCCATAAATCTCAAAACTGAAAAGGAAAAGGTAAAAATTTGCAAGTTCTCAAATTTTTCTTTAAAACATCTTCATCAAATCTTAAAGCTTTTCTCATCAGGGTGTGCAACATAATGATCTTCAATCTTTGTACCTACACACATGAGATGAAGCAAAAACCTTTGTGACGTATCGAGTTTGAAATGATATAAGAATAAATCAATAATAAATCAAATCTCCCCCATAATGCAAAAACTCCCCCATAAAATCATAATTCATTCTCCCCCTTTTTATGATGTTCCCAAATAAACAGATAAGAAGAAACAAACTAGATTTGGAGTGTCACGATAAAATGCATAGAAAACATGAATCAAACTACGTGCATGCAAAGGTATATCTCAAAAAACTTTCGCAAACTATTTTTGATTTTTCAAAATTTTCGTATAAAAATAAGATACCAAAAACCACACACCATGGATTTAACTAAAACAACCAAGTCATGGAAAGGGAATGAATGGGTGTAAACACATTCGATAGGTAAATAAACTCAATCAATCATATGTGCCCGATGAATACGTGTACTCCTAACGAATGAACATCAACAGTATCCTTAGGTGTAAAAATTATTGAATTTAGATGACATCATCTTATGCAAATCAACAAATCAAAGTCAAAGCGATTTTCACACCAATAACGTCCAAAACTATTTAATTATTTTTCAATACTTTCAAGGATGTGCAAACCCATTTTAATTCTCCATCCAAACTCCCTCATGCATATTTTCTTTTAGAGGTAATCTAAATTATCAAACATTGGAGAATTGGTGCAAAAACCTAATGGCCCCTTTTTGGCATGAATTTCTTTTTATTGCCTTTAAATTTTTTCGAGCTCTTTTAAACCTCTATGGACCCTAGATAATAAAATTTCTCAATTTTTTAGCTCCGATATAACGGTGGCTTAGTATTCGCAAAGGTCAAATGTGAACCTTTCGCAGCCCTTCCCCGTTTTCAAATAAAGCACATAAACTCACAAACGGCTCTTACATGCACAACCTTTTATCAAGTTTTATCTCACTTGGTTCGTTTTAAGGACAGGATTGAAGTGAAAACACCCAACCAATACGTGATAAGACAATCACAATAATCAAACAAATTCGTGCATATGTGCAATAAAGGAAATCATGAGTCAAACATGTAGGAAGTAACACTTAATTACATCTCAATGACTCCAAACATTATAAAGCACAAAGATGACATGATATATTGTCTCAAAACATTATCAAATAGTCACATGAATAAATGGAATGAAATTGTGACTCAATCATCCTAAGTGTCCATCCATAAAAGGTGTAAACAAAATACAAAAATCTTTTTAAAATTTTCAAAACTTTTATCAAAATAAAATCTTTTTGTATTTTTTAAAATATTCAAAAGAAAAAATTTATACAAAAAGTACATGTCACGACGCTAGCAAACATAAATATCATGAAACCAAATAAAACTAGTGTATGACAAACATGCAAACACAATCATCTATATGATATGACAAGAGAAGAACCATGTGCAAGCAAAAGAGAATCAAACAGTCTAAAATCTAGTGTATCAAAAAAGGATTTCCTAACCCAAACGGATGTAACACGTCAACACGGGGTTTTGGGAACCAACAAAACACTATAATTCGACTTCTTAGGACCTCTTCCAAGATCAAAATAAAATATCCTAAGGTGACCTTTCCTACCACAATATGAACATGTGTAAACGGGTGGACCGAAACCTATGGGTTGACCTTTTCCAATGTCCTTAGGAACGGTTGACCCTATAAAACAAATAATGGTTTTGTCTTTGGAGACGAAAGTATTAGAACATGACGAGCCATTAGCATCACTATCAAACCTACTTGAATCATTTAAATCATTTTTCAACTTCAAAATATTTTATTCAAGCAACTAATTAGACTCTTCCAACGATAGGAATTTCCTTTTCAAATTATCAATTAAACTTAACAGTTTATTGCGCTCCCCCCAATTAAAACAAACTTATCGCTAAGAGTCTTTTCATGTGCCGTAAAATTATCGATTAATTTTTTATCCTCGACGGCACAAATGGAAACCCTAGAATTTTTTAAGTCCTCAAATTCCTTCTCTAAAACCAGGACTCTTTCATCACTCTCCTTTTGGCAATTTCAAAGAATCAAAATCAATACACAAATTACCAAAGTGTTCATGAAAAATATCTATTTGAGCTTGAAACGTTTGCAAATATTCAATCTTACTATTAAAACAAGAATTTTCTTTTTCCAAAACTTTAATTCTTTTGCAAAGTTTCAAATTCAAAAGTTTTAATTTTTCAGCACGGTCGTGAACTTTTTCAAAAATAGGCTCCTCATTAAATGGGCGTTCCGTAGAAAAATTGCAATTTTTTACAAAACTTATTTTTCAAAAAAATCAATATCACACAATTTTATGAAAAATAGGAATACGCGATAAATTAATGTAACCCGCTCTAATACCAATTTGACGATGTGAGAAGTAAAATTGTATAAAAAATTCCTTGAAAAATTAGGATCACACAATAAATTAGCGTAACCCGCTCTGATTCCAATTTGATGACGTGAGCAGTCAAATTGTATAAAAAATAAATCCTTGAAAAATCAGGATCACGCGATAAATTAGCGTAACCCGCTCTGATACCAATTTTTAGAAAGTCGATGTGTGATAATTGATTAAATTCGTAAATTTCCAATTTAACCTTATTTAATTAGAGTCTATTTTAAACCAAATTAAATCATCCCCTAAACATGCAACTACGTGTCAATACAAATAAGATATAGCATGCGACACAATAATTCAGGAAAAATTCCCGAAGGGCAAAACCTTTTATTTCTAGAAATCTCACAAGTTTACAAGACCATTGACTTACATACCATCTTGCTTTCGCCCACAAGAGTAACGCACGGTGTCTTCGTAAAACATTCAAAGTTACGGCTATAAATTAGTAGTGGTTCACACGCAGCTATACCACAAGGACACGCAGTCTTCATGGTGTAGGTTATCCTCCACACAAGAGTAACTTCATAGAGACTCCCTCCACAATAGAACGTAGCTCTCTGGTTGTAGAGTTCTCCCCAAAAATAATGAACAAAAGTAAAGTGTGTTCTTCAACACCAAAAGAATTCACCAAAGCATATGGAATTTTTGTGAATTGAAAACAAAAGGGATGAAAACCCGAAAAGAAGAAGTCAAAAAGAATTTTGCAGATTTGCAGTTTTCTTTATTCCAAAATGCTGGGACTTCTTAATGAAAACAAAATCATTTAATGAGTACTTATAGAAAAATGCGCTGCCTCGGTCGTTTGAACAAAAAATGGATCTCACTCGAACGAAGTACACGTGTCGTTTAAACGACATCGTGCGATATCCCATGTCACTCGAACGAGATGTGATCTCGCCTTAACGACCTGGGTTTCAAAATCGAGGAACGCTACAGGACTTAGAAAAATTACTCATTCTCAAATTTTGACGAAAAAGATCGCCATAACACTTAGAAAATATTTTGTAAAAATATCCCAAAGCTCTAAGTGCAAAGTTAAGGTATTTAAAACATAACCTTACCAAAGTAAACTTTGCTGAGGCTTTTTGTTGAAGAACCTTGATATATTCGGATTCGTCTTGATGTAGATTTCTCTTGAACTTTTTCGACGGTTGTAACGGTATAAAACATAATTAATTATGACGGACATTTATAAAAATAAGTCCTTACACCTTCGAAGATTCATTGTGTTTTCGCTCCGACGATGAAGTTGATTGGGGTCAAATCGAGGCTCAGGAGTGCCCGATGGCCTCTAGATCTGTCTTTGGTAGTAAAATGGTCTGTTCGTACGAATTGTTATGCAGATTTTCACGCAGAGTAGACCTTTGGAAAGGGTATTCAGAGCCTTTAGAAGATTCATTGAGCTTTTTCTCTGACGATGGAGTCTACCGAAGTCGAACGAGGCTCGAGAGTGCCTAACGACCTCTAGATCAATACTCGGAGTATGACCTAGGGTTTGTAGTGAAGGGGGGGGGGGGTTCTAGGAACCTAAGGAGAGACGTATGGGGTCCTAGAATATGGTGTCTATAGAGCCCCTTAACAGGTGAGCTTGAAACAAGTGAAAGATGTCAAATAGACACCACATGATGTTTTGGGAAATAGGTCAATTTTGAGGGCCAAAGTGACGAGGATGACCGCTTTAGAGGGTCGAGGTTGATTCTGAGGACCTAAGGTAATGGTGGGGATAGCCGATTATGTGGGCCGAGTTCAATTCAGAGGACCTAAGGTGGGAGCAACCAATTCTGAGGGTCGAGGTCAATTCTGAGGACCTTAAATAGGGTGACCAATTCTGAGAGTCGAGGTCAATTCTTAGGACCTTAAGTAGAGGCGACCATTTCTGAGGACCAATGTCAATTCTGAGGACATCAAGTAGAGGCGACCAATTCTAAGGGTCGAGGTCAATTATGAGGACCTTAAGTGGGGATGACCAATTCTGAGAATCGAGGTCAATTCTAAGGACCTTAAGTTGGAGCGAACAATTTTGAGGGTCGAGGTCAATTTTGAGGACCTTAAGTTAGAGCGACCAATTCAGAGGGTCGAGGTCAATTCTGAAGACCTTAAGTTGGAGCGACCAATTCTAAGGGTCGAGGTAAATTCCAAGGACAGTATGTGGGAGACACCAATTCTAAGGGTCGAGGTCGATTCTGAGTATCTTAAGTTGAGGTGACCAATTCTGAGGGTTGAGGTCAATTCTGATGGCCTTAAATTGAGGCGTGGGGAATATCTCTCCTAATAAATTTTAAATTTACTTTTTTGAGACTTTATTGGGGAAGAGACATATGTCTGGGGATTTTGTCATTTTGAGAAGAGCGAAAATTCTTAGTCTGGAAATTGCACTTGGGGAAATAGTTGATAACTTGAGGTTTTAGGATTCCGCTGGGGAATGTGTTCCTGGGGAGAGATGTCCAGTTAGGGCTTCTAGCTCTGCTTTGAGGGAAATTGGAATTTTTCTGGGAAAAAAATTTAGTTTGGGAATTCTTGCTGGGAAAATGGATAGGTATTTACGTAGGCCTTCTGGGAAAGCATTTGATTACTGCTGAGGATGAGGTTTTTGGGATTCGACTGGGGAGTTGTAGTGAGTTTTAAGGATGCGGTGCACTGATTTTTAGGGTTTAAGTTGGGTAAAACGTGGTATTAATCCGACTGGGGACTTAAGATCTTGAAAATGGTTTTATTGGTGAAGAAATGTTCTAACATTTATTTGACAATCTTAGGAATTTTTTGGGAATATATTTGGCCTTTTTTATGAAATTTCAGGGGACTACCAATCGGAGGGTGGCAGGGATTGCCAATCGACAGTGACGCGGTATTCTGGTTTATGTTGGGATGGTGAAGGGACAATGTCGATCAGTGGGTGTCAAGTAACTACCAATCGGCATGCCTCTTAGCCTCCTATAAAAAGTGGAGAATTCTCTTCATTTTTCACAGCTTTTAGCTTTCCTATCTTCTGCTTCTCCCTTCTGCAATCTGCACCGGTGTTCTTTCCTCGTTCGAGAATAGAAAATAACGGATTTCTCAAGTAGCACGACCCACATGGCGTGGTTGGACGTTGATGATTAAGCGAACCTAGAGTGGCGGGATAGCACTACATCAAAAATAAAAATTTGGCACACCTTGATATTAAAAATCTGGCACACTTTAAAACCGTGCCAAATTGTGGCACAGTTTAATGACAATCTGGCACAGTTTAAAATCGTGCCAAATTTTGGCATTATTTAAAAGTGTGCCAAAATGGAGTACACCTAAATAATATATAAATAACCTAAAAAAAATAATCTCCTTTCAATTTTTTCATCTCCTGCACTCTCTCCTCTTTCATTATCAATCATCCGCTTTCTCTCTTTCCCTCCAAAATTGATTCCCGCTTCTACAAAACCCTAAGCTAAAACATATTTCATTATTTTTCTCTCTTTACCTCTCCCTCATCCCAATCGATATCCCGATCTTGCAAAGAAGCCCCTTAGCATGTAGTATGTGTTTTGATACATGATTTCTACCTCCCTAATCCCCGATCCCGATCTTGCAAAGCATACCCTTAGCGCTTATCTCTCTAGATATATTTTTAAAAAAGGCAAATAATATGATTTTTGATATTTTTTCTTTATAATATTTCTTTTTGATTCGAATACTATATGTGTTCGTTGTGCATTAATCTGCTTCGATCTATGATTTTTGGGTTCTAATTGTTTCATGTTAAAGAAATTGTTTTATTCATTGGTGTCCAATTTTGTTATTGTAAATTTAAATATCAATTAGGTCATGGTTGTTTTAGTCTGCATACACAAATTATTTGGTAGTATTGTATTATTAGGGCTTGATTAATTTAAAGAAGTAATTTTATTTGCTTGCTTAAGGTTTTTATAGGTTATTGTCTCCTTAATTATTTTATTAATTAAGTCCTCACACACACACACACACACACACACACACACACACAGATATATATATATATATATATATTCTATAAGTTGCATGGAGAAGTTATCTAAGCAACTGTAATTTATATATCTACTCTTACCATGTTAGTTTGTCAATAAGTTAAGGGTTTCCTTTAATTATTGATGATAAATTGATATAGGTTGTGTTTGTTTGATTTACAGGTATTAATTGTTGCTTTTCATGGAATGAATTAGAAGTAATGACGTGCAACGTTGTAATGATACATTTGGAACATTATGACTTCAATCATAAGAGATCCCAACGTGAAGAGGTTGCAATGACAAATTATTAAAATATATAAAAAGATTCATTTTTCAATTACTCTATCATTTTAATGTAGTATTGATTTGCCAGTAGTTTATATGTTTATCATATATTTGTCAAGACTAATGTATTTCATATCGCATTGATATGATATGTCATCTCATATACTCTTATTTTGTATATATATTTATATCAGATAAGATAAACGTGTAGCCCGTGAAGTGGTCAACATCGGCAAATGTTTCGACCGTCTAAAATTTGGGTAAGGTTTCTCATTTCAGTTGTAAAGATATAGTATAATGTATAAAGTTAACTCTATTGGAAATGGATAACTTTAATATCACTTTAATGTCATCATAAGAATCTATTTACCTATTACTAAATCGAATTGTAGTATTCGATTCATAAATTACAAGATTCACTGAAATTTCATCACATGATTTGTATCATTGAGCAACGAATCATGAATCATATAGTGAATTGAATCGTAAGATTCTGGCAACTATGGACGTGGCCCATGGAGGCATGTGCTTATTTTTTAAGAAGCTCGACCTAAGTTTCAAAGTGGCAAACCATCATAATCAACGTCAAGTTGCTTGAAATCAATGTTCAAAATATCTTTTGAGTCTATAACAATGGTCTCAAGGCTGCCTACAGGCTAAGTCGTTAGTTATAATGGCGAGGCTGTAGCGATACACCCACGCCTCAAACCTTTGAGGCTATAGTGCCTTGAGGAGTAATGCCTAAGCTTATATGTCCACTTCTACACTTTCACTATATAAATTTGAGGTTATAATGTGTATATTCGAGTCAAACACACATGTTATATACTTATATAAACCAATATTATGATGATAGTTGATGATACAATCACTTTTGTTATGGCGATATTGTTTTACTTTTCTTATCATGGGATATTTGGAGATGATAAACTGTTGACTTAGATAATGTTATATATCTTTTTGTGATGACGTTGATTATATATTATTTCTATTATTTATTCGATTTTTAGTTTGTTTCTTGGGATTTCCCCTAAATTGAGGCTTATGCCTCGTGCTACCACAAGGCTGTAATCTCTCCTCGTCCGTGAGAAATGACTTGAGGTCGCTTTTAGTGTTTTTAAAGGATGATTTGAATAAACAAGTAGAACATTTGTAAGGTTATGTTCGAGTCATTTTTTCACAAATTTCTCTTTACACCATCAATGTTCCTTTCTTTGGGAAATTATTAGCTAGTTTCCCGGTCTCTCTACATGAATAATACTTATTAGAAATAAAAAATGAGGAGGTTGAGTCATTGATGTTGGACCTATAGTCTTAGTTGATGAGGGTTCAGCTATAGTGCATGTTCTACTATTTATAAAAGGATCATCATTTCCCTTAATAGTAAGTCAACCTAGACAGATCTTACTCTTTAATCCCCGATGTAACGAATGGTTCCTTATAATTTTATCAATCATGACCTCGTACACTTAAGAGGGGCCAAATAATTTAGTAGAAAATAAGAACACGCATCTACGTTCTCACAAACTCAATATACTAGGTGCATTATTGTATGTGTTATTCAACAATACTTTATTGTGACTTCATAATTCAATATCAACTAAGAAAACGCGCCTAAATTCTCATAAACTATTATACCGGTGATACGACGCAAATATTGCGTATTTCACCCGTTAACCTACGCGTTATTAGCCCCCTCGGGTATCTTAATCCCAATATTTATGCTCGTTAACCATACAACCTCGGATTTCTATGTTAACATGTTTTGCAGGGGTTAATTGAGCTTTTGTAGGTATTTGGATGCTTAGTATGAAGTTCAGACGCTTTCCGGAATTGTTTCGTCGACTTTTGCATCTTCGGGGGCATTTTAGTAATTCCAGCATTCCGGTTTGAATCCCGAGATCTTCACGGAAGTTGAATCCCTTTGATTTCTCTTCGCGTGGCCGCCGACGGTGCATGATTCCGAGTTGTATCGATGGAGTTATGGCATTTTTAGGATGGTTTTTACTGTAAAAGTACACTCAAGGTCACATTCAAGGGAATTTTAGTCATTTCATATTTTGGTTTTTTGGCCCAATGTCTTCTTGGATGTTGTATTCCTCTGAGTTATCTTCGCGTAGCCTCCGACCGTGCCTCATTCCGAGCTATAACGAAGAAATGGCGGCATTTTCCGTAAAACAGGACAAAGCTGCAGATTCAGACCTGGTGCTTGCGAATCGATTCGGCCCAAAACCGAATCGATTCGGTTTGCACCAGAATGCCAGATATTTGCTTCCCCTGTTTCCAAATCGATTCGGTCCTTTACCGAATCGATTCGGCTACAAGAAAAGTCCGAAAATCTGTATTTTTAAGTTGGTTTTTGGTTTGGTATATGAGGGTAAACATTGTATTAAGTTGGGGGAACGTTTTTAGATAGTTTTAGGAGATAGAATAGTTAGGGTTTGGGTGATTTGCTTGGTTCTTCTTCATTTCTTCTTGGATTGACACCCCATTTTTTGTGTAAGTTGACTATTCATCATCCTCACTATTAATATAGCTTATATTTCATTCATTCTTGCTTTGATAATTAGGTTTACATGCTTTGTTAATTAGTTTACTTGCTTTCTTAGTCTAATTTAGTTTATTTCCATGTCGTGCCCTTAGATAAATAGGGTCGGGATTTCGTTCCGCCATTTACAGGTTTGGACCTCGAAAGTTAGGGTTTCGTGTAAAATTGCATTTAATTGAAACCGCGTGTATTAAAGTTGGATTGTTATGCGTTTAACTTTATTTGTCACGCAACTTTAGTGTTTATAGCGATAATCCGAATTTAATCCGCGTGTGACCATTTTTGATTAAATGTTTAATCTCGCAACTTTGGCTTAAATTCCTTATTGCGTGATGTTTATGCTTAACTGAAAATGATCGATTAAATGTTTTCGAATCGAAATTCTAATTAGTAGTTGTTTAGCCCGTGAATGTGTGTATGCGATCCCGATCCTCGCTTTCCTTTAATTTAGCGTTAACTTCTCTTTTGTTTTTCCACCATAACCACCCATCACCTTTTCTTATTTCTTTTACACCATTTTTATTCTTGAAGTTTTAAAACAATTAACATCTAAAATTTAATCACTCCCTGTGGATTTCTTACGATACCCGACTTACCGCTTTACTTGCCTCGCAAGTGTAGTAGTATATTAGGTTTTTGTATCGCGGCGGCGAAACACACAACGATTGTGTCCTCACACGAACACACTTTTTCCGCCCGGTCACAAAATGGCGCCGTTGCCGGGGAGTGTGTTTTAGATTGTAATTGTTTTATTATTTCGTAGTATTTTTCCTTTTGTATTTGTATTCTTTGTTTTAACCTTTTTTGCATGATAGCATATTTGAGCGCTAAGAAACTTTGATTCGCGGTTGCTCACTTTCTTGCTCGGATTCTCCATCTACAAACAACGAGGTAATCATGTCCTACTATTATAGTTATTACGGTTATTCTAATGATTCATACTTTGGGGATAGTTTTCAAGTTTTTCATTTTCATGATTTTCTTGAAAATGAAAGACTTGAAAACATTTATCGCAATGAAAATCGTTTTTGGGAGTTTGAGTTGGATTCATATTTTGAAACCAATGATGATTTTTATTCCGATGATTTAGAAGATGAGATTTTACCAAATGAGGAGTTCGAGGCTCTTGAGCCAAGGACGCCTACTTTGGAAGAGACTTTGCTTCTTTATTACCAAGGTTTGGTAAGCTTAAATGATGCTGGAATGAGACTTGGTGAACTTTTCGATGAGATGAATTCTTATGCACAAAACAATGAGGAGGTGGAAGCTTGTGTTTCACCTCAATTTTTCAAAGAATTTCTCATCGAGTGTGCATCTTTCTCCTCTGAAATTCAATCTCCTTCCGACGATGAGTCGATTGAGATTGAATTTGTTTCATCACCATATACGTTTTCCGTCATTGAACCATTAGAATTACCGGTTGATTCCTATGAGTCGGTAGAAACTATTAAAACTTCTACACTGTTTGCCGACGAGGACTCTTTGCCAACTTTGTTTGCTACGATGGAACCTATCCCCGTGTTTGCACTATCTCCCATTCCACATGAAAAACCTTTGGGAGATGAATCGATTTTTCTTGGATCTCTAGTGTACCTTTCCCCCTTATTATCCAAATCCCCCATCGTCCGCCCAAAATTTCAAATTGGCGATGGTTCACTTTTTTCACCACCCAGATGCCTTCCGTTGTTCAAACGGAATTCATATCTTTCGGAAGGCATGTTCACTTTGGAGGGTCCACCATTGATCTTTCAAAGTCAAATCCCTTTTTGGGTGGACCCTCAACTATTTAGACTTCTAGTGTACAGTTAGTGTGAAGCCTAAATAATAGGTTGTAAATAGTTAGCTTTTTAATTTTCTTTATTTCCTACTTTTCTTTCTTTTTAATTTAGTCTAGTGTAATTAGTTAACTTTTTGTTATTTGTTTTTGCTATGCTCGGTACTAACTTGTTTTGTAGATTCCTTTGGACTCGCGCTTATGGAGATCGCTCCAATTTTGGGTAATATCGTTCTTTTCCTCTCTTTGTGTTGTGTTCTTAATGCGCATTGAGGACAATGCAACATTTAAGTTAGGGGGTGTAGGATATTCTATCCATTTCATGTGTAGTCCATGGATTTGCTCACATTTAGTTACTGAGTATGCCTTTTTGTGAAAAAATTGAAAATTTTCAAAAATATTTTCTTTCTTTTTTCTCCTTTGTTGGGCATTTTGCCTTGTTTTCAATGATAAATTTCAATAATTGCCCGATCCAATAGACAACTCAATGATGCATGTTCTCGATTTTAGAAGTTATTAGACTTTAGTCCTCAAATCATTGATATTGTGAATAACTTCACGAATTAAACTTTATCCCATGAGCATATGCACTTTCCTTGTTATATTGATTTGGTTTAAGATTTTTATAACTCGGTAATCTTTTTTTGCATTGTATATACTTACACCGAGTAAGCTTTGTACCTTTCATCATTTGTGAGTGTTATACACTATTCTTTTCTCATTGAAAACGTTGAATTCGTCGGTAATCTCTCTATTCTTTCATTGATCGTTCATTAATTGAGTTCATCCTTGGAATGTGTTACTTGAGCATGATTTTCATATGTTGTTTTGACTCGAGAATTGCGTATACTTTGTGAAATGATCATAGGCAATCTTTGTTATATCACCCATATTAGCCTTGACCTCACCATATATGTTTCCCTAGTCAACCCCTTTGAGCCTAAATACTAGCCTTTTGTTTCATTACCCAAAATCCCATAACCAACTCCAAATTGGAGTTTTAAGCCATACATACACCTTACATACCTTTGTTTGGAATGTTAATTGGGATTGAATGTTGTTGTATTGCGGTTGCAATTTTAGGCATATGAGAGTTTGATAAGTAAAGAAAAGTGATGTGAAAAAAGTGAAGAAAAAGGGAAAGCAAAAAGCAAAAGAAAACAAAAGTAAAAAATGAGAAAAAGAAGAAAAGAAAAGATAAAGTTGTATATGTTGTGTATATAGTTCAATAAGCTTTGATTACTCTCCAATTGTTATATCTAGTGCTTGTTTGGAAGTTACTTTCCATTTTTGATATTGCCCGCATCCTGCCCATTATTCCAAGTTTTCATCTCCGAACACTTTGAATCCGTACATATACCTTTCATTTCGTACCTTAACCCCAAACCTACATTACAACCCTATAAAGTCCTATGTGATCTTAGGGTGAATTTAATTTAAAAGTCATAATAGTTTTAATAATCAGTGAAAATGCATTTCGCCTCTTTTAGTGTGCGGTATCCTTTCATTGAGATTGCAAGTTTTTTATTTCCTATATAGCGTTCTTCATTTGTGACATGTGTGCGGCCTAGTTTCCATTTACATTTACTCTTTATGCCCGCATGTCCCGTGTATTACCTCCCATTCCGAGTGATTTCATTTGTTGAGCGTAATGCCCGTGAGGATTGAATGTATGCTTGCTTTGATTAGTATCCGGTTTATATAAGTTTTTTGCCAAATCACACTATGCATGCTCTTTCCCCCTCCCATTTTTAAGGTTTCAATTCATTGAGGTGCATTCGATAATGTTAATGATTTGAACTTTTGTGTGAATTCATTCACTTTGCTAATAATGCGTATGAAATCCTTTTCGCCATTATTGGGCTTGTCGCATGTTGGGTTGGGCATATTTTGAGGAAACTATATGATGTTTGTGGGTATCATCTCTGAAAACCCTCACGAGACGACACTCGTCCACTAGGGTAACCTAGGGGTTTAACGGCTTATTGCATATGCTAAATGCAATCGTTCGCCCGCGAAAGTGGCCTTTTCTTTTTATTTCTTTTTTATCCCATTTTGTACTTGTATCCTACTTTTGGTTTTCTTGTAGTTCTTGTTGTTTCGTATTTCATTGCTAGGGACTAGCAATGTGTAAGTTAGGGGGTGTGATACGATGCAAATATTGCGTATTTCACCCGTTAACCTACGCGTTATTAGCCCCCTCGGGTATCTTAATCCCTATATTTATGCTTGTTAACCATACAACCTCGGATTTCTATGTTAACATGTTTTGCAGGGGTTAATTGAGCTTTTGTAGGTATTTGGATGCTTAGTATGAAGTTCGGACGCTTTCCGGAATTGTTTCGTCGACTTTTGCATCTTCGGGGGCATTTTAGTAATTCCAGCATTCGGGTTTGAATCCCGAGATCTTCATGGAAGTTGAATCCCTTTGATTTCTCTTCGCGTGGCCGCCGACGGTGCATGATTCCGAGTTGTATCGATGGAGTTATGGCATTTTTAGGATGGTTTTTACTGTAAAAGTACACTCAAGGTCACATTCAAGGGAATTTTAGTCATTTCATATTTTGGTTTTTCGGCCCAATGTCTCCTTGGATGTTGTAGTCCTCTGAGTTATCTTCGCGTAGCCTCCGGCCGTGCCTCATTCCGAGCTATAACGAAGAAATGACGGCATTTTCCGTAAAACAGGACAAAGCTGCAGATTCAGACCTGGTGCTTGCGAATCGATTCGGCCCAAAACCGAATCGATTCGGTTTGCACCAGAATGCCAGATATATGCTTCCCCTGTTTCCAAATCGATTCGGTCCTTTACCGAATCGATTCGGCTACAGGAAAAGTCCAAAAATCTGTATTTTTAAGTTGGTTTTTGGTTGGGTATATGAGGGTAAACATTGTATTAAGTGGGGGGAACGTTTTTAGATAGTTTTAGGAGATAGAATAGTTAGGGTTTGGGTGATTTGCTTGGTTCTTCTTCATTTCTTCTTGGATTGACACCCCATTTGTTGTGTAAGTTGACTATTCATCATCCTCACCATTAATATAGCTTGTATTTCATTCATTCTTGCTTTGATAATTAGGTTTACATGCTTTGTTAATTAGTTTACTTGCTTTCTTAGTCTAATTTAGTTTATTTCCATGTCGTGCCCTTAGATAAATAGGGTCGGGATTTCGTTCCGCCATTTACAGGTTTGGACCTCGAAAGTTAGGGTTTCGTGTAAAATTGCATTTAATTGAAACCGCGTGTATTAAAGTTGGATTGTTATGCGTTTAACTTTATTTGTCACGCAACTTTAGTGTTTATAGCGATAATCCGAATTTAATCCGCGTGTGACCATTTTTGATTAAATGTTTAATCTCGCAACTTTGGCTTAAATTCCTTATTGCGTGATGTTTATGATTAACTGAAAATGATCGATTAAATGTTTTCGAATCGAAATTCTAATTAGTAGTTGTTTAGCCCGTGAATGTGTGTATGCGATCCCGATCCTCGCTTTCCTTTAATTTAGCGTTAACTTCTCTTTTGTTTTTCCACCATAACCACCCATCACCTTTTCTTATTTCTTTTACACCATTTTTATTCTTGAAGTTTTAAAACAATTAACATCTAAAATTTAATCACTCCCTGTGGATTTCTTACGATACCCGACTTACCGCTTTACTTGCCTCGCAAGTGTAGTAGTATATTAGGTTTTTGTATCGCGGCGGCGAAACACACAATGATTGTGTCCTCACACGAACACACTTTTTCCGCCCGGTCAACCAGAACACCTTCCACACTGTATCAACAATACTTTATTGTGATCTCATAATTCAATATCAATTCCTATTATATTTATTTATGATTTTATATAGTTTGCAGGCCAAGAATTAAGATCCATTCCTTTGTTATGATGCCAATTGCACGCATGGTGGAGCATATGTATTAGATGTTATCCCCATACAGGATGAAGGTTCCACAATTGACACCTTTAAGAATCAGGCTCCTTTCTTGCAACAAAACTTTTAACTGTTCAAAGGTGAATGATCGACTTGGCTACACACCCATTGTAACACTTCAGGTCTGTCATAAATTAGATTTGATTTTTAAAATGAAATTACAATATTGTTGTTACAGTCTTCTCTACAATATTATTATAGGTCATTTGGCATTTGACGCCATTTGTTACAGTGTACATCACTTTGGATGCCAATATATTGCGAGACTTCTGTGGATTTTGTATCATCAATCTAGGCATATTAAATATATAAAAAAGAATGGGTCTCAATATAAACGATGAGATAAGCGATTCAGAATGTTCCAATATGTTGATGGTTTGGTCATTACAATATGGAATTGATTTTTTGTAGGATAGTCTTAGGGGGACAATTGAGTCGTAAGCACACATGAAGGCTAAAATTTAACGTAAAAGGGATGGGACATAAAAATATTATATATATAAGAGGTGTAAAGGGTATAGATATTCATTTCCTTTTCTAATTACCACATTCTTTTATATATAACTGTTGCAGTCTCCACAATGGTATATATGCCTTAATTAAACTAGGGCTGCAATCGAACCGAACCGAGCCGAACTTCACCATGTTCATATTGGTTCATATGTTATAAGCCTTATTAAAACTCGGCTCGATATCGAATCGAGCTTCAGTTATTGTGTTCGTGTTTGGCTTGATAGATTGTGGGATTGTTCGAGCTAGGGTTATATAAATTTTATATGACCGTTTATATAACATTTATATAAAACTTATATAAACTTTATATAATAGTTATATCAGTTGTATAAACTTTATATAACAGTTTATATAACTATTATATAATAGTTTATATAAAAGTTATATAAACTGACTAATACATTACTCACTAGTAAAGATGGCTTCTAGCCTAAAAGTAGCTTTTCTTAACGGCTATCTTCATAATTTTTCATAGCATACTTGGTTGAGCTTTGTACTTTTGTTTGTTATTCTAAATAGATGCTACATTTGTTGCAAAAATTTATAACGAGTTATGTATTGTATTCAACTGCCTAGGTACTTCTATCTTCTCTAATATCTCCTGCCCAGGTAGGTGGTGAAAAGACTGGTTGGTCCAACTTGGATTTAGAGGGAAAAGAAAAAATGATCGTTGGACTCTAAATCACTAATATATCAGGTAATTACTAAATCACTGCCGAATTATAAATTATATAGGTTGGATGGTTTCTAGATAGTATTCTTCCAATTTAACTAGGTTTTTTTGAAGCACGACTTGATGATTATTTTTGCTGAATTCTTCTTGAACGACACTATTTGTAGGAGTATTAACTCTATTTTCAAGCTAATCAAGATAATTTCCAAGGAGTCTCTAATGATTGAGGTAATTTTTAAGGTTGTGGAAATTAAAATCAAGCATACACGAATTCTTACTTTTGATTTTGTCACTGGATTATATATAAATGTTCTGTAATCTTTTTTAATTATTGATATTCTATACTGGATAACTTTTCAGTAGGTCCACAAGAAATTTAATGCATTTATTTCTATATGGTAATAGTAAGAACCAAAAAAGAAAGGTTCATTGAAGTGCAATGTGATATATTCTCTTTTGGTCATTACAACAGTTATGCTTGCAGCACAGAGTAACCAGTTAAGCATTAACGATGTTGTCGTGGATGTTAGCATGGAATGCATGTTTAATGTATGTAAATACCTTGCAGAATGTGTATATTTGACAGGTATTTCCCTCTCATGCTCATCTAAATCATTTTGGATCATTATGTATGACATTTCATTTAATAAAATTAGAGTAATATTATGTGTATTTTTGGAGTTTTGTAATAGAGATTCCAACTAGGTTTCATTCATGATGATCTTCGCCATTGTGTAATTTCATGTGCAGATTCAGATAAAATTTGAATCATTCAACAAATATCTCTAGGAATTTGTAAATCGAAAGCCTTGCGGGCACCATCGTCATACACTTCTTGCAGATTGCATGTCTAATCAATTATCATTTAATTGATGTATTTGAACATGCTTATTGTATTTGATATGTATTTGATATAGATTTACAAAATTGCATCATGATTGAGATGAATTTAAAATGTATTAAGATGAATTTTCTATAAATGAAATTTGAGCCATTAATATTTATTAGGTTTATTATCTGGATGTGTATTTATGTTATTGCGCACTATTTGTATTATTGTTGTACTATTTTTCCCATGCGGACTTTGTATTATTATTGAATTTTTGTTTTGGTAAAAACATGTGTGAAAATAGTGGAAATGTTGTTGATTTTTTGGGGGTAATATTATTTATAATTAATTTTTTACTTTAATCCAAAAATTTGACACAGTTCAAAAGTGTGCCAGAAATATCAAATTCTTCACGGTTTTAAAGTGTGTTAGAAGTGTTCCTGCTTGGCCAAATCTAGCACACTTTTAAGTCGTGTTAGAAAAAATGGCAATTTTGGAACACTTGATTCTGGGACAGTTCAAAACCGTGCCAGATTGTTGTTTTTTGTGTAGTGTAGTGTGCCCTTGGATTTGGGCAACGAGAATGATTTTAATTTATTCAATCATGTTTTCGATGATAGGACTCTTCTGCGTGAGAATTCACACCACCTCTCATCTAGGGTGATGAACCCTAACCGCTATATAAGTACTACATGAATTTCGACATTCTTTTTTTCTTCGCATTTTCTTACTTCTTTGAATTTTGACAAAAGGTTTCTTTTTCTTTGGAAGACTGACATTGCTTCTACGATCTTTTGCTCCCGAGGAACGACGGGATTTAGGGATGTGTGGGAGCACCTTCCTGCAGTGGTGCACATGGTAGTCTTTTCCGTGGTTTTTGATCGTTTGGCCTCTGCTTTGGATGAGAAGCCACGCTCTACGGCCATTATGTGTGCACTGAGGGAGAGGTGGTGGGACACTACCCACACCATACACTTGGGATTTGGGGAGATAATGGTGACCCCCATTGATGTCCAACAGCTTATGAGAATCGGCTATGAGGGGACACAGATGGAGGTTGATCATTCTCTAAGGGTGACACCAACGATGGTGGATGTGGCGCTTGGCGATGTGGGGCAGATAGTCTCGGGAGACTCAATCCATATTTCTCTTCACCTAGAGGTTTTACTGAGTCAAAAGATCGATGAGATCAATGGGCTGCAGGTGAAGCAGATGGCCCGATTATTTATTCTTCTATTATTGGGAAGGTTTTAGTGGCGTCGAGTGGCGACGTTGTCCACTTATGGTTTTTACCATATTTAATGGTATTTTCGAATATCCCTCTCTATGACTGGGGGAGCCCGACTTTGGAGACCCTTTATTCTTCTTTGGATGCTTTCAGTCGGTATTGCAGACAGACTTTTACTAGAGCCATGTATCTTCTGGAGGTAATTTTCTTTTTGTATTTTTTCGTTATGCATTTTCTTGCATTTCCTTTATGATTTCTTCTGATTGCTGAATCTTATCCTTTTACAGACGTGGTTCTACGAGGTGATCGGGTTCAAGGCTCACTTGATTGGTTTGCTTGATGATTCGGTGGGTAACTTTTGTCAGATGTACCAGTGGTGAAAACCCAATTGGAGATCGAAGCAGTCTCTCTCCTTATCAACAGTACATCAGGTCTTGAATGCCTGATGATTGACTAGGTTATTTCTTCTTTCCTCTTTTAAATCCTTTTCTTTGGCATTTTATTTGTTTGTATGATTATCGATTTATCTTGGAAAAATACAGGTGTTTTTTATCCCTGTGGGGCAGCTATTAAGCACATAGGGTTAATCGGGGGAATTCACAGATGCGCTAGCTGCTGGTACACAAGTTCGCCTATTCTTGGTATTTAGGAGAGAGAGTAGTCTGATAGATCATGGAGGACGAGGTGGTGGTCCCACCGACGATGCCCCTGAGATATATGAGGCGGGTGCGAGATATATCAGAGGAGAGAAGGGCGGTGGCGATGGTTGGCGATCCCTATTCGTTGTATACGGACACGGTGATGACTTACGGTTATCTTGACTTTGTGACGAGTTTGTCGATTCCTTCCTGCATCTATGAAGTGGTGAATATGCTTCTGCCTCCTATTGCTTCAGGAAGAAGTAAGAGTCTAACGGTGGGGTCTGCCCACCACACTGGTGGTGCATCGTCGTCAGCAACGGTAGTGACGTCGGAGGCTCCATTTCTTCAGCTTGATCGTCCTACCTATAATATCAAACTGGCTGGAGGGGGTGGTTGAGTATGCAACACCACCCTCTTACGCTGGACTCGACATTGTTGGGGCTAACGGAGGACGTCCTTCAACCAGAGGTATATATTTTCATTTCTTTGTCCTTTGTCTTTTTAATCTCTCTTTTTTCTTTAGACCGACTGATTTGTCTTTTTATTTTCCTTGCAGCATGTCCGGGTGTTGAGTACTTGGCTGAGGGACATTTGAGACTGGGTGGCTTCAGTGAAGGCTCATATTTGGGATTCGATCCTGATTTTTTCATGCCTGGTGTCGTCTACTTCTTTTAAGGAAAGATCTAGATCCGGTAGTGGAGGCTCCTCAGCTCGTCATCGGGAGAAGAGTGCATGTCATAGGGATGGGGGATCCTGGGGGGGGGGGGGGGGGAGTTTGGGGTTTCAGGCTGAGTTCTGTTGTTTTTCTTCTTCTTTCTGCCAAAAATGTAATGATGGCAATATATATATATATATATATATATATATATGGTATTTTTATTTATTTATCTTTTCTTTAAATGACTTAGTCTACATGCACTTTTTACTTTGTTGCTGAGACTGTAAAAAGGGTTAAAATTACTTAATAGAAAATTTTGAGACAAGATGAGTAAAAATATTTGAAATAAAGATTATTATTATTTTTTTTTACCCAAAAAAAAGCAAAGATGGAATTTTCTAAAACTAGGGGGATGCTGATTGGCATGCCCCTTGTCCTGCCTATTGGCACGTTAGTCCAGTCAAATCATCCCAAAGATTTTATTTCACTTTCTTCAGCTACTAGTACTTGATGGAGAAGTCTTTTAGTCGGGTTTTATAGACTCCTTGTTTTTAGGCGGAACTTTCAAGTATACAAGGGGGTAAGGTGGTGAGGTTTCTTCACCCATTCACATTTTATCTCTCTTGCTTATTTCTTGCCTTTTGTCTTATTATTTCCAAAACGGCCCTTCCCATGAGTGCAGAATTTGCCTCTTATCTTGAGAATTTAGAGGCTATGTGTTCGTACAATGTAGACTATGATGCTTTTAACCTACGACGGGTCTCTTTTTGGCACAACCGACCCATCGACTAGAACAAGCTAACGGCGACAACATAATTTTTATACCCCTAAGATCATGTTTTTCGTTTTGTCTTGGACGAGGTCGGCCCAACCTATGAGTAGACCTGGCAAAATGAGGCACGACACGATAGCACGACACGAACCGACACGAAGTTATAAGTCAATGGGATGACCCTTAATGGGTTCGGGTCATATTGGTGCCAATCCGATAAGACACGATAGTTAACGGGTCGGGTTAGGGTTGACCCCATTCACCCATTAATACCCGATAAAACCCGTTATGACCCATTAGTTTAAGTAAATGAGATATTTTTTTGGAACTTATAGATAATTTATGTAGCATAATGTTAATTTAATCATAATGAATTTTACTAAATGAGATATTTAGTAATATCAATGAATTAACGGGTCTATTTAGTTTAAAAAATGAGATAATATGTCAACTTGTATACAATTAAAAATAATTCATTATCTTAATGGGTATTAACGAGTGAACACGACACGAAAAGATAACATAACGGGTCGGGTTTGGGTATAATTTTTCCACACGATAAAAAAATTGCCCGTTTAGACACGAATCTAATAAGACCCGAATACGATAACCAATAACACGAATTGATACGACCCATTGACAGGTCTACATATGAGGAGTTTTTTGCTATGTTAGAGGTATATCCCGGTGTGGCAGTGGCCATGCCTGAATTATCTCGGTCTCGTAAAGAGCTATTAGCGGGACTTCGTAATATCTCTCCTTCAGTAGCTCGGCTATTAGTCCCTAGGAGAATGATATCTCTCCCAGTTGTACTGTATTTCATGCATCTATGGGATATCAATAATATGGGCCATGCCAGAGTCATTGCCCTTGGCTTAACTTCGAAGCTATTACTGGTGATCGCGGACTTAATGGTGGACCTCCAGTTGGCTGAAATTACTGAGTGGATGTCATATCATCGCAAACCTACAACGGTGATACTGGTAAAGACCCTAAACGATCTAAATGCTTGGCAGAAAGATCGTTCTAATTTTCTGAGAGGTAGCCCGATTATGCTATTCATGTGGCTGTTTGAGAGATTCCGTTTGACAGTCCCCCTGAATATCCCTTGGCATCTCTGCCGAATTTCTTCACTCTTTATTTCATCAGTTTTGGCCTAATAATAGAGAATTGTGTAAACTAGTTTGTGGAGCACGGGGCTCGATGTCTGCAATGGTTTATGCCCTGGTGGGGTGGAGTTGAAAACCATTCTAGAACTGGGGGAATACCGGTATGTTCGGCTAGGGGGCCTTTAGCAAACCTACTTTTATTTCCCTGGCGGCTCCTACATCAAGTCGAATAGGACAAAATTGTCCCTTCCCATACCCTGGATTTATTTCTTGTAGAGGATTTGACTAAAGGCATGTGCATGTGGTTGGTCTCTCTGTGGGAGAGTTGTCATCCGTCAACCCGTTCTTCTTGATTTGTTGATAGTGTTTGGCATGTTTCTAAAGACTATATGAAATGGTTGTGGAAGAGGGTAGTGGCCAAAGTCTTGGCAAAGGAGACTGGACATAGATAGTTTGCCATATTTAACATTATGGAGGGGTTGTAGTGGTTGTCTCTAGGCTAGTCTGGGATTACCGTTCCATGGAGCGCCTTCGGCATACCATCCAGGAAGGGGAAGTTTGGGGGCCTCAAGGAGCAGATAATGATGTGGTTGGGTCTTTCAACAGTTGTGGATAGGGTCTTTTGTGAAGTTGGTGTTTATCTATAAAGCTTTTGTGATGGTTATGTGCTTGGTTATTTTTGTTTTTTTGGAAATAATCTAGGAAGGTTTGGTTAGTTTGTTTGGGAGTAGTTTGGTATGATTTATTTTAGGATAGTTTGGTTGGAAGGGGTAGTTGTTTGACTCGCTGCGCAGATATTTCCTGTAATCGTGCTAAATTTTTCCATGATGGAATAAAAAAATATTTTAATTATATTATTGTGCCTCTTGATGAGTTTTACATTTGAATTATCTATACCAATCGCTAAGGCATACATAATCCTTTTGTTCATGTAAATGGTAAAATGAACTATCGTTCTCGAAGGTAAAAACATAATATCATTTTGTGAAAAAGGAGGGGACCGCGCCTATGTAAAATGTATGAACTTCCTACATACCTCAAGGGGTTTTGAAAAATTTGTGAGTTCATTTTGAAAGAAAAAGGTTTTTTAAAGGATCAGGCCCCACGTAATTTCTAGTAGAAAGAAATGAAATTTGTTTAGAGGGGGATGAAAGATTCGTAGCACGTCAAGATTTCGAACTAAGGGTCGAATTTCTTAACATGGTCCAGGTTGACTAGATGGGCCATCTCTTCTCCGTCAAGGTCAGTGATCATAGCGATTCCACTGGATAGGATCTTCTTCACGATGTAGGGGCCACTCCAGTTTGCCTTGACTTTCCCCCTTGGGTCCCAGACGGAATCTATGAGTTTTTGAGGGATAAATCCCCTTATCGGACACCACGATCCTTGACAATCCTGTTGAATGATCCCGCTATCCGGTGATGGTACCCATGAATATGATATAGACACTTTATCCTCTTTTTATCTAAGAGAAACAACTCGTCGAGATGACTCTGATACCAGTACATCTTATTCGTTGCCTTTGCTTTTAAGCATGACGCGTAGTGATGGTATTTATAGTTCAACGGGAAGGATTGCTTCGATGTCGTATACCAGAGAGTAAGGGGTAACCCCAATAGATTCCCGGATTGAAGTACGATAGTCCCAGAGGATGTAAGAGATCTGATCGGCCCAATCTCTACAACTCTCGATCAAATTGCTGATAATTGCTTTGAGGGTGGCAGCTACAACTATACCGTTGGTTTGTGGTCGGTAAGGAGAAGATTTTTGTCTCTTGATCCCATACTCGTCGGCCAGTTATGTGACTTCTGCCTTGTAAAATAATGTGTGAAATATCAATTGAGTTCACAATTCTCTAATGGATTCAAACACACTAATTTAATTAGGTGTCTAAATTTGAACAAACCAAATTCAATTTTAGTTCAGCCCCTAAAGATGCATCTAAGTGACATAAATCATTCAAACCATGCATGAAAAATAAAGACGATCGATTTAGGAAAAAAATCCTTTCAGGTAAAAACCTTTTTATCACTTTGAAAAGTTTACCACACCATTGACTTACATATAACCTGATAATCACCCACAAGTGTAACGCATGGTGTCTTCGTCAAACCTTCAAAGCTACTAGAGATAGTGGAATACCCTTTAGGTGTCAGTTCGTCGTCTTCGGCTCATCCACACGCAAAATGACTACATTCGGTATCCACCGATCAGATATGGAGATGCCTTCTCCACAAAGATTGAACAGTAGAAAATTATGCTTTGGATTCCCCAAAACAACTCACACATATGCAATTGGGATTTGTGAATTGTAAAACAAAAGTTTGAACCTCAAAATGTTGGAGAATAAACCAAAACACTCAAAATCATATTCTGTTTAAAACTAGTGTTTCTCCACATGAAAATTAGAAGCCCGACACCCTTATTTATAATAAAAATCAAGGCGGTGATGTGTCAACTAAAAACACATATCGTTCGAACGACATACGTTGTCATTTGAGCGAGATACGATCTCGTTCGAACCAGGTACGATGTCGTTCGAACGACATCATACATGAGTTCCAAAAAATTCAGTCTTTTAAATATTTTGGAAACCTTAAATGTTAAGACTGTTTATGAGATAAAAACATTTATCCAAACCTTTTATGATTTTTGAAAAAAATATAAACCATTTAAGATCATTTAAAAAACCGTTTTAACTTTTATAAAAATACCCTAACACTTTTAATGTAAAATGTAAATAAAACTTAAACACATTTTATCAAGTTCATCCTTGTTGGGCTTGAATGTTGAAGCCTTCTTGAAATTCGAATTCGACTCATGTAGATGTAAGCATCTCAATCATTTGTCGACTTGTAGCAACTTGTAGTGGTATGAGACATAATTAATTGTGACAAACAATGTCCTTACAAATCTCACTTATGTCTATGTCGATACAAAATAAAAATATCCGAATTATCAATAAAAATATGACCTATACAAGTCTACCCTCCAATAAACTCAAACGTGGAAAGAGTAACTCTAAAGTCTTCAAACTGTTCAAACGATGCTCAATAATCAACTTTTCAAAATTTCAAGCTTTTCTCAACAGGGAGTGCAATTCAAAAATCTTCAATTGTACCTACACACATGAGACAAAGAAAATACCTCATGGCTTATTGAGTTTGAAATCATATAAAGCATAATCAAATATCCCCCATACATAAACTCCCCCATAATAACATAATTCGTTCTCCCTCTTTTTATTTTTCCGAAATAGACAAGATAAAAATAAACTACATAAAGCAAATTTGGGTGTCACGGGAAACAAGGCAAACAAACTATTTTTGAATTTTTCAAAATTTCATACAAAAAAAAAACAAAAATGATGTTACAAAAATCACACACCATGAATTTACACTAAGACAACCAAATCGTGGAAACGGAATGAATGGGCGTGAACATGCTCAATAGGAAAATCGACCAAGCATGACATGTGTGCAAGATGCATACGTGTAGTCCTAACGAATGAACATAAAAAATAGTCCTTTTATGTAAAATTGTTGAATTTAGATGACATCGACTTAATCATATCAACAAATCAAAGTATAAATGATTTCCACACTAATAACATCCAAAACTATGTAATGCTTTTTCATGACTTTCAAGGACGTGCAAATCGTTGAAAATTCCATCCAAACTCCCTCATTAAAATATAATGTATGTTATTTTTCTTATGAGGTGATGAAACTAAGATCTATTGGCCCATTTTTGGCATAATTTTTCTTTTTATTGCCTTTTAATTTTTTCAGCCTCTTTTAAACCTCATTGGACCCCGATAATTTTCAATTCCTCACCTTTTTAGATCCATTTAAACGGTGGATTAATCGCAAAGGATAAATGAGTACCTTTCGTATCCCTTCCCCGTTTTTCAAAACAAAATCTCACAATCTCACCAACGGTTTATATCATACACTACTTTTTGTAAAGATTTATCACATTTGGTTCATTGTATAGACAGAATGAGATGGAAACACTCAACCAACATGTGATAGACAAGTACAAAAGTCAAGAAAATCCGTGCATGTGTTCAATAGAGGACAAAAAGAGTCAATTATGTAGGTAGCAACACTTTAGTCATCTCGAAAACTCCAGACTTTGTAAAGAACACGAATGACACAACGTATTGTCTCAAAACACTATCAAATAGTCATGTGAATATGGCATGAAGTTGTGACTTGGTCATCCTCAATGTCAATTCATAGAGGGTGCAAATAATATACAAAAATCTTTTTGGATTTTTAAAATTTTTCTAAACCGAAAATCTTTTTGTATTTTTTCGAACATTGTTCAGAAACAACCCAGCAATAGCAAATAATATATCAATATGAAATAGAAGACTGCAAATAGAGAAATATTTCCAGGGGTCGTTCGAACGAGCCTCCTTGTCATTTGAACGACATGGGATCTCTCGATAAGACTTCGTACGAGATGGATTCTCATTAGAACGAGACAAAACAAAATTCCTAGTTTATTCAGAATGTTATGCGGTATTGTTCAGTGGGAAAATTTCGCTAAAAAACAATTCATGGAATGGGAAAATAGATCCAAAACAGAGCTAAGATAGTATCAAAATAAGAAATGCAAACAAAAATGCTAACAAAGTATAAAATAAATGGTACATACTAGCAATAGGCATAAGATAACATCATGCAAATCAACCTATGCTAGCAACCATGTCTAGACCTCAACTTGTAAAGACGGTGATATCTTTTGAAACAACTCCATCAAATCACGAGAAGTATTGACCAAAAACTTTACTTTCTCTCGAATATGTGCAAACTCTCTATCATTATGTGCAAACAAAGTATCATGGGTGGGTGCATGTGTACTAACATGTGTAGGGGAAAAGTGTGGCACATAACCCAATTTAAATAAAAACTCCCTAAGGTGTCCTCTCTTTTGCAATGGGAGCAAACATAAACTGGCTTAGGTGCACCTCTCTCAATAACTCTAGGACGTGCTCTCTTAATAAAATAAGGGACGCTTGGGTGGGTTGGGTCGAGTCACTTTAATAGGAACCGGCTCGGGTGCAATAATAGAAGTGGATACACCGTCATGAACGTTTCCTAAATTTTCACCACCATCCAAAACGGGATTGAGAACCATCTTTTCCATTTTCTTAGATACATTTTCTAAAGGGACTTTGTCCTCTCGTGCACGCTCAAGATCACTCTCGAGTTGGGATACACGAGTCATTAGACTAGACACCGTGTTTGTCAAATCACACTTTTCCCTCCTAAAAACTTCTTTCCCTCCCTCCAAATCTAAAACCCGGCGACCTAAATCTCTATTATACTTCATTGTTTTTAATGTCTCGGTTTATAAATCCCTAAAACCCTTTTGGAGTTCACTTTCATCTCCACTCTCAAACTCACTCTCATCTCCACTAGAAACACTCGAGTCATCACCGTCGCTCTCGTGAACACTATCATCGTGAGACAAAGTGGGTGTACTCACACGACTCGAAAAAGCTATAATCCCATGTGCTAAACCTTTATTAAACTCATCTCCCTTATCTTTCTCATCTCCATCACTATCACTAAGTGTGGTGGGCATAGCAATTTCTTTGCCCTTTCTCCTTATCCTAGTAGTACACTCTTTAGCTATGTGCCTTTAACCATCACACTCAAAGAACCTGATCTTATCCTCCTTATCACTTTCTTTGGCCTCCTCTTTATTTTTATTTTTCTCAAAAGATCTCTTTTTATTGGAAGAATTTTATTTAGACATTTTGAGAAACTTTTTAAAAAAATTCGCAAGTAAAGTCATGTTAAAATCAGTCTCGTCCTCAGACTCGGACTTACAAAAATTCACTTTCTTTTTTTTATCCCTCTTCCTCGAAACATCCTCACTCGATCTCGACTGTGACCTCAGTGAAATCCCCTTATCTTTGGGTTTGATAGTTTGGGAAAACATATCTAAATCGTAAGTCTAAAGATCACCTACCAACTCTTCTAACTTAAGTGTGCTCAAATTTCCCATCGAGTTTAAGACAGTGACTTTTGGAAAAAAAACATTTTGGAAGGGATCTCAAAATCTTTTTCACAACTCGCGTGTTATCAATTACCTCAGCTAAATTAAAACAAGTGTTGACAATGTCCGACAAATATGCGTAAAACTCATCAAACATTTCAGACTCTAACATAGTAATGGTCTCAAATTGGGTGGCTAGATTTTGTTATTTTGACTCTTTAACAACGGTTGTACTTTTGTGTGTCAATTTAAAAAATCCCATGCCTCTTTAGACGTGGTTCATGTCATAATATGGCTAAATTCGTCGGGAGGGACGACTCCAGAAATTGCACCCAAACCACGGGCATTAAAGTTAGATAATTTATAATTATCCTCGGTCTCGTTTGACACAGGTTTTAAAGAGGTGACATTATCAACAGTCACGGTGGAAGGAGTCCAACCATTTTCAAAAAACAACCAAACTCGCTCATCTATGGCTTTTAAAATAGATTTCAAGCGAGATTTTCAATAGGGATAATTATCGTCGTCAAAGATGGGAACCCGATTATATAAGTGATCCGTTGAAAAACTTACGATTTTAAACAAAATCAATATTACACAAGTTTGCGAAAAATAGGAATACGCAAAAAATTAGCGTAACCTGCTCTGATACCAATTTGTAAAATGATGTGTGAAATATCAATCGAGTTCGCAATTGTCTAATGGATTCGAGCACACTTATTTAATTAGGTGTCTAAATTTGAACAAACCAAATTCAATTTTAGTTCATGCCCTAAACATGCATCTAAGTGACATAAATCATTAAAAATATGCATGAAAAATAAAGACGATCGATTCAGGAAAAAATACCTTTTGGGTAAAAACCTTTTTATCACTTTGAAAAGTTTATAAGACCATTGACTTACATACAACCTGATAATCACCCACAAGTGTAACGCATAGTGTCTTCGTCAAACCTTCAAAGCTACGAGAGACAGCAAAATACCCTCCAGGCGTCGGTTCTTCGTCTTCGGCTCGTCCACACGTAGAATGACTACGCTCGGTATCCACCGATCAGATATGGAGATGCCTTCTCCACAAAGGTTGAACAACAACAAATTATGCTTTGGGATCCACAAAACATCTCACACAAAATCAATTGGGATTTGTGAATTGTAAAATAAAAGTTTAAACCCTCAAAATATTGGAGAATAAACCAAAACAATCAAAACCGTATTCTATATAAAACTAGTGTTTCTCCACACGAAAATCAGAAGCCTGACACCCTTATTTATAATAAAAATCAAGGCGGTGACGTGTTAACTTAAAACACATCTCGTTCGAACGACATACATTGTTATTTGAGCAAGATACGATCTCGTTCGAACTAGGTACGATGTCATTTGAACGACATCATACATGTGTCCCAAAAAATTCAGTCACTTAAATATTTTGGAAACCTTAAAACTTAAGACTGTTTACGAGATCAAAAACATTTATCCAAACCTTTTATGATTTAAAAAAAATTAAAAACCATTTAAAATCATCTAAAAACTCATTTTAACTTTTATAAAAATATCCCAACACTTTTAATGTAAAATGTAAATAGAACTTAAACACATTTTACCAAGTGCATCCTTGTTGGGCTTGAATGTTGAAGCCTTCTTGAAATTCGAATTCTTCTCTTGTAGATGTAAGCTTCTCAATCCTTTGACGAATTGTAGTAACTTGTAGCGGTATATAACATAATTAATTATGACAGACAATGTACTTACAAGCCTCGAAATACAACCCGTTATCTGACACTAGCTCGTGCAAAACCCTGTATCGGCAAATAATATTCTTCCAGATGAATTTGGCAACCTTTTTGGCCTTCAATACTACATATAACTCATCTTTGACCCATTTGGTGAAGTAATTAATGGCAACTAGGATGAACTCGTGCCTATTAGAGGCTTTGGGTGTAACTTTCTTTATGATATCGTTGCCCCATGTGGAGAACGACTAGAGATAAATCATGTTGTATAATTCTCGCAGAGGCAAGTGCTAGAGAATGGAAAACTGTTGGCATTTAAGGCTTCTCCGGACATAGACGGTGCAATCTTGAACCATGGTAGTCCAATAGTAACCTTTTTGGATAATATTCTTGGCGAGCATATGGCCATTCATATGGGGTTTGCATTCCCCACTACGGATTTTCTACATCATCTCTTCATTGTCAGCCCCTGCGATGCAGTCTAAGTGGGTTCCATAGAAGTTACTCTTGAATATTGCTTTATCGCAGACAATGTAATGGGTAACCATTTTGCGAAGGGTTGCTTGGTATATCTTGTTGGCATCTTGGGTTTAGCTACCGTGCATGAGGAGGCGCCAAATATCGTAATACCATAACTTGACCATATCAGAGTCCTCTTCTGTGATGAATACAATGTTGTAGCAGTGGGTCAGTTTAGCTTGATTTTAGACAATAAAGGGAACCATCATTATTCCCTTGGGCATGTTGACTATAGAGGCTAAGGTAGTAAGGGCATAAGATAAGAACTTGCTCGAGGCAAGTAGTGGAAGGTAATATCTCAAAACTGGGAGGTCAACTCCTCTAAGTGGGCGGGAAAGGGTAAGAGTTTTTCGTCTTTGACTTTCCATATTCTAAGGACACGGACGATGACAAGGTCAGAACACCCGTAGACATCTAGGCAATACATACCTTTCTTGAGAGTGAATTTAAGGCCTAGGTTCATGCCTTGTATTCGGTCATGATGTTAGTGCAAGGAAAATCTAGCTCGATAGCAATGGGAGTGTGAGAGTCATCAGAAGCGATCAAGAGTATCCCAATGCCGTCTCCTTTCTTATTGGCAGCGTTGTTAAATAACATTTTCCATCGGAGGTTTTCCTGAGAGTTGCAAAGGATATCTTCACCCGGGAATTTGAAGATCCAAACATTGGCTTGTTCCATTGGGTAATGAATAAGGTAGTCAGAGATGGATCTTCCCTTCATGGCTGTCCATCTGACATACACAATATTGACCCCGACTGACAACATTAACCATCGGGCCATTCGACTAGATATGGTAGGTTTCTCGAGTAGGTATTATATAGGATCCATTAAGGATAAAAGTCCAATGGGAAAAGCAAACATGTAGTGCCCTAATATTTAGGTGACACATGTTTTATAAGGCTTCGTACCTGGCCAATTTATGACTGGTGTAGTAGACGACCCTCTCTTCGTGGGTTTCTTTAGGTATTGGGCTAGTATAACCCCAGCTATGGTATCTGTTATGATAAAGTATAGGAGTAGAGGGAGACTAGGTTGCGGTGGCATGAGTACTAGAGGCCGGGTTAGATATTACTTGATTTGGTTAAAGGCTTCATGACAAGCCTCATTCCAGACTTTGGTTGAATCCTTTAATTGGAATTTGAAGATGGCTTCACAAATAGATGTAAGCTGGATGATGAACCGACTGATATACTTTCATTTTCCCAAAAATCCCTGGACTTCCTTCTACGTTAGGGGTGGTGGCATTTTAAGTATGGATTTCATTTTGGTTAGGTCTTCTTCAATCCCCTTCTTACTAACCATGAGTCTCAAAAGTTTTCCTTTGGTGATGCTAAATAGACATTTTTGTGGGTTAAGTCACATCTGATATCTCCATATTCTTTCGGAGAACTTTTAGAGAGTGGGAAAATTACCTTACCGAGTCTTAGACTTAATGATCATATCATCCATGTATACCTTGACCTATTTGTGTATCAGATCATAAAAGATGGTTATGGTAGCCCTTTAGTAGGTATCCCCTGCATTTTTAAGACCAAAATGTATAACTGTGTAATAAAAGGTTCCCTTAAGGGTGATGAATGTGGTTTTTTTTATTGATGATCAGGGTACATCTTGATCTAATTGTATCCATAAAACCCTTCAACGAATGACTTGAGAGAGTGATTGGCCGTGTTGTCCACAATCATGTCAATATTGGGCAGTGGGTCATCATCTTTCAGAGAGGCTTTATTCAAATCTCGGTAATCAATCCACATATGAATCTTTCTTCCTGATTTTGGTACGGGTACAATGTTGGCTAACCATGTGGGATATTCGATCACGCGAATGAATCCTATAATCAAATGTTTGACCACCTCTTCTTTAACCTTGAGAGACCATTCGATGCGGAGCTTTCGCAGTTTTTGTTTGATCGATTTACATTTTGGGAGAGTTGGAATCTCGTGTTGAGCTATTTCAGGATCGATGTTGGGTATGTTATCATAAGACCATGCGAAGACATCCACAAATTGCTTCAATGGTTCTTCGAGTTGCACGTGATCATGCTTATCAAGGGTGGACCCTATCCTAATCTCGCATAATTGGATACTAGAATCGAGGTTGATAACAATAGTTTCATCTTCATTAATTTGAACGTGATTATATTATTTGTTATTAACCTTATTAAATTAGTTAAGAATTGTTTATTTGTAAAATCATCATTATCAAGAGTATGATTAGAATTAAGATAATTAATGTCAAGCATGACAAGATACTCAAAATCTTCATTTATTTCATTCTTGGGAAAAATAACTTTGAGAACCTCGTCAAACGAGGTCTAGATTAAATTGTTATAAGAAAAGGGTGGAACAACAAAAGAGGAAGAAAGAAGATAAACATTTGGGTTGGGTTGCATTCCAGCGGGTGGAACTAGAATAACACTCCAATTGAGGAGGGGTGCATCAACAGTCTTGATGAGGATGGATACATTTGATGATGTAGCGCTTGAGTTGATCATGAAGAGTGTTAGTGACACTATATGCAGATTGAAAGAGTCCTTGGAGCGATTTCCTTCAAAAACCTCGATAACTGTTGTAGTTTTCTCAACGAGTGGTTACTCATGATGCTAGGAGTGTTCGGCCTAGGAGTAACTGTCTTGGAAGAAGATCTCTATTCCTGGCTTTATCTTCTTGTCCACATGATCATACCATGGTTCGGGAAAGACACAAAAGGGAAAATATTCACCCTCTTTGATGAATCTTTCGTTTAAGGAGTCCCTTGAAAAAGTCTTGGCATTTTTAAACTTTTTTTGAACCAGGGTTGGAGGAGCATTTTGAGTTCCTCCGATGATGGTTAATAACCCAGGACACATGGAGGAAAGGCTTTTTTATCACTATGGGTTCCAGTATCCCCTATTGTCATCGCCTAAGACCTAGTCCGAGCATGAAGTGGATATTCTTGAGCATCTGTATCACCTTAACATTATTATGAGGGTTGTGCTCTAAAAAACCATATCTTTGAAATAATCTCCTGCTGGGAGTGGATGTAGTTCGACTCAGAAGCCATAAAGAAGTATATAATTTTCCCTATGATCTATCTCTAATACCGAAATGATGGTGCTTATATTCTCAGTATTATATCATCTCCCATAATGGTGATGACCTGCCTCTTGGTGAAGAACTTCAGTTTTTGATGGAGAGAAGAACATACCCCCTTTGATGCTGTGAAGCCATAGTCAGCCGAGGAGTAGATCGAAATAAGCCGGTATATTGATAACTTGGAACTCAATAACGGGATTTATAAGTCCATCCCCTATTGAAAGATTTATGGATCACATCACATATCGACGAGTATTGTCATAAGCACACACTATGGTGAAAGTTGGAGCAAGGCCGCTTACTATCAAGCCCAATTAGTTAAAGGTTCTTAATGGGCAAACATTGAGTGCTGATCCATTATCAATGAGTGATAACGGGACTGCCTTCCCCATTACCTCAACATAGATGTTGAGAGCATAGTTATGATTAGGACCAAACTTTGGTATGTCTTATTTAGAGAAGGAAAACATATTAGTAGAGGTTAAGGACCTAACCTGATTTACAGCTTCTTCTAGACTGGTGGAAGGAGTGATTGTGGGGATGGTAAACAATTTTATCAAATGCGTTTTGATGTAGTTAGGAAGACATGAAAAGTCCACACAAGGTGATGTTGGACTAAGGTTTCTTCAATTGATGGAGGATATTTCTCTCCTCGATGGTTATTTTTGGCATGGGGAGTTTCTCAATAACACCCTTTCCTTTATTTGTTATTGTTGATTGAGGATTCGAAATATGTTAGTGCCTCCTAGATCTTACCATATGGTTCACGAAAGAGGGGAAGAATAAAAACCTCATTTTTTTGTCTATCTCGGGATATTTTCCACTTTGTTGATCTCTCATAGGAGATCTTCAAGAGATATCATCCCATAGATGTTGATTACAGGCTAAGCTTTTCCTAAATTGGCTCTTCATCTGAACTATCAAATTCATCCCCCTATTCGGTGGAAATGTTGTTTTCTTACCACGAGAAGTCAATGCATTCTAAAACTTCCACAGCTTCTTCATATAGGTCCTCCAACTCAATGGGGTGGTGCAGAGGTGAAGGGATTAACTGCCCTTGTAGCTTTAAGGCATCGAGTAACTCGAACATACTAAAAATATCATTGGTCTGTCGAAACATGTCTACTATAATCTGTATTGCATTGTCCAAACTGACATCATTAACGGGTACCACCCAATTATCTACCTTGCAAGCCCACTTTCGGGCTTTCATGAGGAGTGTATTGAACTTCTAGCAGTCAATGGTAATTTGTGAGGGCAATTTTAACCCAAACTCTAGAAGCTAATTAAGTACCATTGGCAATTCCATATCCTTTCCCCCGAAACGAGTACGAATGATAATGCATACTCTTGTAATAAGCAACAAAGCTTGGTGGGCAAAACAGGTAGGGTTCAGGAGAAAATATGGGCAAACTGTAAGCGATTTAGGTATAATGTGTGATTTACTGGGTACAATCTGGCTAGACAGGTCAAATTTCGTATCATTTTCTAGGAAGATATCATTTGAATGATTTAGAAGTGGATTGTGAATAGTGTTTGGTTTAGGATTGGCTGATGGGGCCATAACACACCGGTTAATCAGACGTTGGCTTACATTCTATAGATGTAAGCACTGATAAATGGTATGGTCGACATTTTAATGGAAATCACAGTTGGCATCGGGTTTGAAATTTTTAGGAAGTCAGTTTAGTAACGGATAAGAGTCTCATGGCTTGATGAGATTTCGACTCAATAGGTCTTGGTAGACGTTGGAGAAGTGAGCATGAATCTTGGTGTACACTTGTCTGACTGGGTTGGCATGAATTTCTAACACCAAAAGTTAGCAGGCTGTGAGATGTTGTTGATGGTCGAGATTATAACAGGATTTACATATTTTCTTGGAGTGAACTGTCCAGATACTCTCTTTGGCTCATCTTCTATCTTGGCATGATTTTCTTTAATTTCCACTCCTGCTTCCCGGAGATAGGGCTAAAAAACGTGGGTAATATTGTCCTCCTATCCTCGCTCGAACATGGGGTAAGAAGTTTTTTATCACAATACTAACCTGCTACTCTTTCGAAGGTAGGTTGGTCATGTTGGCCACTTTCTCCCTCCCTGTGGCTATGAATTTGCTGAAAGTTTCTCCAGGATTCCGCTTGAGAAGTTCTAAATCACGGTGTGTAAACTACAACTCCTTGGTGTATTTGTACTATGACATGAATTCAAGGGCAACATCCTCCCAATTACGAATTCTGGATTCTTTGAGGGATATGAACCAACGAAGAGTGTTGTATTTTAGAGTCTGCTAGAATATTTGGGCCATTATTTCCTCGGAGGCACCTAGGAGAGTCATGTCTTGGTGGTAACTTTAGAGATGAACAATTGGGCTCCTTCTACCCTCTAACTTCTCAATGTTAGGCATCTTGAATTTTTTCGGTAACTTTGCTTTAGGGTAGGGAGACATATGGGTGTAATCCTTGTAGTTCTCAGATATTCGGACCTGGTCAAACTTCATGGCCAACAGCTTAAGGTGCTCCTTGACCTTATTTAACTCTTCTTCCTTTAGATCGGTAGGTACTAGAAGGTTAGCCCCTGGATAGGCAAGATTTAGTATAGGGAGATGGGCTTGTGGTGGTCCATTAGCTCGAGGGGCACGTGGAGGGTGCTGATATTCTTTTAGGACACAAATAGGCTCAGGTGCGAGTGGGCCAATAGTATGAGGGAAGAGAACCTCGGGGTCTTTAGGAATAGGAAGTCAGTTTCGTCGCATCTCATGATCCTCGATTTGAAGGTTGTCAGTCTTGGCGGTAAGTTGGACTAGGACTATCATCAAATTATACTACACATTCAATACTTGGTTTGCGTTCTCCGTGGAGAGTTAGTGAAGGTGGATTCCAGACTCTGAGGAAGTAGCAGGAGAATCGATGGATCTTCGGAACGATTCGATGAAAGATCGAAGCCAATAAGGAACCAGGCTAAGGGTCGGGTATGCAATCGACCTGAGAAAGAAAATGATTCGAATTTATTTTTAAAAGAGAAAGGGAATAATTTTTTATTGGAAAAGAAGAAAATGTTTTTGATATTTTTCTTGGAAAGAGGAAGATAAAATGTTTTTGGTATTTTGATGAAAGAGAGGGAAAAATATTTTTTGGTATTTTGAGAAAAGAGAAGGGAAAATGTTTTTGACACTTTTGGTAAGGAAAGATGAAAATTGAGAGAAAAAGTCTTGGCAGGATTATTATTATTATTATTATTATTATTATTATTATTATTATTATTATTATTATTATTATTATTATTATTATTATTATTATTATTATTATTATTATTATTATTATTATTACTATTATTTTCACTTATATTAGGTTTACCTAAATGCAAAAGAAATTGCGGATGAGACCCGAGCCTGGGAAAATCGGGTTTCAAAAATATGCAAAACATGGTTAGACTTGTTACTAGGCTCATAGACAGGGTCTAGTTTTGGAAAATGATGAAAACGCACGAACATTTGGGCGGCATGCCGACCCGTCATTTCGGTAGAGTTTCGAGTAGTAACCGACAAACTAAATAAAGTGCCCTATGTTTGATGCCTATATGAGGGTATGCAGTTGTTGGGTTAGTGGAAAGGTTCCCCCTTTGGCATGACTTCCACGATATATGTATTGCTTTTGAGGGAAATCGGTACATGTGGACAATCAATTTACTATACCTAAGTGTACATGAATTGCCCCACTATATACCTCATGGGGATAATATATGTGAGAGAGAATTTGATATACTCGACGTACGTGAACGACTTCCCTGCTATATACCTCCCGTCATGACTTCGGTCAAGTGGTACGATGCGGGGGGAATCGTTTGATATACGCCGAATGTACTTAACTAATGGAATGTGAGATTCATATTGCATAGGTAACTGCGATATGCCGAACCAGCGCCCATCACAAAGTGAACCCCCAGTATGGGATAATTTTTTGTCAATATAGCAATGCTCTTGGTGATGTATTGTGCAAAATGCATGATTCTTGATGAGTATATTATGGAAAGAGTATTTTATTTGGCATGATAGCACTATACTAACAGGGAAGAATGTACAACTATAATGAAAAGTAAATCTAGCATGGAGCATTAAGACTACACTAAGCATATATATGTGAGTGAGTGATGTGTGAATATCTATAAGTGAGTGTGTGGTAGTGAATCTAAACATGGATCAACTATTAATGGTGTGTGATAAGTGTGAGTGAGCATGGATATATAAAAGTATGATAAGTTTAGGTGTTTGCTAGTGACACCTAAGCATGGATATTCTAAGTGGTGCGTGCAACATGTGGATATAAGTGAACCTATATACAACTGTAGGTAGTGTGAGGTGTACATGGAGATTATTTATAAGTGGGTGAAGTGAAAAATGAGTGACAAGTGATATAAACATGAGGTAGATATATACAAGAAGTAATAGAGGATAAAAAGGGAACATACAGGTAAGTGCATACACACACAAGTAGAAAATGATAACGCCGATGCAAACAGAGTCTATCCCTCTTAAGTCATTCCCCAACGGAGTTGCCACTATGGCCATCCAGATATCTTCCCCCTTCTTTTCTCCCGGGGCACTTTTAGGAGGAGGATAAAGATGGAGAGATAAAGGTCCTGCACCCCTTGCTACGTCGTGGGGTGCTTCAGTTGTCGTCGATTTTAGGGTGATGTAAATAGATAGAGTCGCTAACCTATTTTTCATAAAACAAGTAAAAGAACATGTCGCCACCTCAAGAGAGCGGCATCAAAGACAAAACGATGCTTGCGAAACCAATAGTTCAGAGGTTCGAGGGCTAAGTTACGGAATGAGAATGTGTTAGGCACCCGTTCTGCCCTTTCGGTCTCTCATGGACTTGTGTTACTATTTTCCTTAATTTATCCGCGAAGTGTGTGCCCGTATACATGAGTGGAGATCAGAATCACTGAACTCACATGGAGTGAGGTCATCAATAGGAATGTTCAATATAATAATTAGAAAATATTATGTGTGCCTTTATCGAGATATTGATCATTATGATGAAACGATAGTACGTGTTAGATAAGACGCAATGTACAAATCACAAGTATGATATACATGAATAATATATGGATAAAATAAAAAAAGACAAAAATATGAAAATAAGACTCGATTCTATGGTTTTAGCCCGAAACGCCTACGTAGTCTATAAAGGCATAAAAGTCCACGTAGTTAGCATGCGGCATGAGGTGGGATTTATCCCATAGATTCAAATGGGAGTTTATTGTGTGTGTGTGTGTAGAAAGATATGTTAGTTTTGAGAAAATGTGATGAAGAATACCGTCGAAATTTATAGGTATAACCCTCTTTTTCTTTGTTATGATTTTTTATAGAAAATATATTATGTGCAATATAACTAATAAAGGATGAGGTATTAATGTGGAGGATATTTTACTAAATTGAGAATTTGTATAACTAATGCAAAAATATAGAAATTTAAAGAAAAAAGGATATTTGGACCTTCTTTGGAGACTTGAAGCTTGATCCTGATCCTTGATGAGATTCCTTGCAAGTTGCGATGAATGTAGGATGAGAGAGAAGGAGATTTCTGCTAAATTGGGTATGAGAATGATGGGAATGAAAGGTGGAGAATAATTTCACACAAAGAAACTTCATTGATCACTGAAGAATGTGTTGAGATCACTGATATTGATGGATCTGAGGTCCCTTTCGAAGTGAGCTAATACTCTCCTTATATAGGGTAGTGGGGCTGTCGATCGACATTGTCCTTGTCCTTCCTATCATCATGTAACCCTAGACACAATGTTAATAGGCAAGGAAATGGACCTGCCAATTAGCAGTCTCGAGCAGATTTTCTAAAAAAAGTCATAAAACGCAATCCGTAAGTCCAAATTGTGCATGGGGAATACCATTAGAAAGGTAATTTAGAAACCTTTGAGAATCCTTGGGACTCTCCCGGGTTCAAGAGTTGACTTTAGGTCAACCGGGGATTGGGGGATCTCGTCTGTCCTTAGGATAGAACATCGTCAGACGATAATAGATCGTTTTTCCAAACCATAAGTCCAAATCATGCACGAGGAGAACCATTGGAATGGTTGTGCGAGGTAATTTGATGTTCTAAAGAGCTTCACTCGTTTTAGGGAGTTAATTTTGGTCAAATGGGGCCCAGAACACCCAGTGACGTTTCAAAGTAAAATGGATCGTTCACCCGTACCGTAGGTCTGATTTGAGAACAGGGCGGACCGTTGGAAAGGTATTCAGTGACCATCAAAGATTCATTCTGTCTCATTCGAACTGAAGATTTGACTTTGGTCAAATGGAGCTCGGGAGCGCCCGGTGTCCCCTGGATTAGTTTCGAGGGAAAATAGATGTTCGTCCGAATTGTTATGTCATTTCGCACACGGGGCATACCGTTGGAAAGGAGTTTTAGTGCCCTTCAAAATTTATTGTGCTTTCACTATAAAGAAGAAGTTGATTGGGGTCAAATCAGGACCCGAGAGAGCTCGGTGGCCTCCAAATTGGTCTTCGGTAGTAAAATGGTCCGTTCATCCAAAACGTTATGTCAATTTATGCACGGGGGGTCCTTTGAAAAGTGGATTCATATCCCTTCGAAGATTCATTGATCTTTTGCTCTGACGATGGAGTTGACTAAAGTCAAACGGGGCTCAGGAGTGCCCGACGGCCTGGAGATTGGTACTTAAAGTATGGATTAGGGTTTGTAATGAATGGGGAGGTTCTAAGGACCTAATGACAAACTTAGGGGGGTCCTAGAATGTGGTGTCTACACTAATTATGTATGTCCACGTACAAGAGTCCTCGGACAAAACACTAAGACTTGTGGTAATTGGACTATTGTGTTTTACAAGACAAAACCTATTTTTAAGGACTTTAGTGATAGAGTCAAGCCTACGTTGCATCAGCATTGTTCTTATTGTGATGTCTACGAGAAAACCATTACCAAGTATTTTCAAAAGAGACTGTATACACCTACTCATCAAAACTTTAACTATGCGAGAAAGAGTAGCAATACATATGTTCTCCCAAAGAAGACCACACAGAACTCTAATAATAAAAAGAAGAAAGGGGGACCTAACACTAAGAAGAAAGCATTTAGAAAGACCCCTCAATCCTTTTCTAAATCCAAGGAAGATAATTTTTTTAAAACCAGACCCATTTGGATGAGAAAAGAAGACTTGTTACCCTAGCTCAAGTGCAGTGTGGTGATAATAGCTTTTAAGGCCCAATGCACCTCAGTTGGTTGGTACTTGGATTCAGGGTGTTCCAAACATATGATCGGAGATGAAATAAGATTGAATAACAAGACAAACTTACATGGAGGTAGTGTCCTATTTGGATTTAGCATTTCATCTCAGATCATAGGGAAGGGAACACTGTGTGAAGAAGGGCTCCCTGTTTTAGATGAAGTCTTACTAATTAAAGGTCTTAAGGCTAACCTATTAAGTATATCTCAATTTTATGACTCCAGTCATATTGTTACCTTCTCTAAAACCAAATGTCAAATTTTGAATCAAGAAGGAAACTTTATCCTTTCAAGAAACAGAACTTCGAATAACTGTTACACAGTGATTCCTAAGACTAATCTTGTAAGATTGCTAGATTAGAGGATTCTGATTTATGGCATAATAGATTAGACACACAAATTTTGATAAACTTTATAGGTTAAGCTCCCAAGAAATAGTTAGAGGTTTACCTAAAATAAAAAATAATTTTAACTCTGTTTGTGGTCCCTGCCAAGTGGGAAGATGAGTAAATCTTCGTATAAGAAAGTTAAAAGCATTTTAACCTCGAAGCCTATAGAACTTATCCACATGGAACTTATGGGTCCCTCTAGAACTATTAGCCTATGCGATAACAGTTATATTTTAGTTATGGTGGATGACTACGCACGATTTACCTGGGTCACTTTTATGAAAAATAAGTTTTACACCTTCTATGAGTTATTAAAAATTGAGAATGAGAGAGATACCCAGGTATGTCGTATCAGAAGTGTAGAGGGGGGAATTTAAAGACTCAGGTGTTATAAAATATTGTCTAGGTAATGGGTATAAACAAGATATTAGTGCACCTAAGACACCTTAGTATAATGGCATTGATGAATGGAAAAATAGGAACATACAAGAGATGGTTAGGGTGATGTTGCATGCAAAAAGTATGCCAAAATACTTTTGGGTGGAGGCTGTACAGACTACGTGTCACATTATTAACCGTGTATACATCAGGAAAATACCAAAGAGACGTCATGTGAACTATGGTACAATTGAAAGCGTAACTTAAAATATTTCGAACCTTCGGGAGTGTTTTCTATGTCTGAAAAGACGGAGAACGTCTTTCAAAATTCAATACCCGAGGTGATATAGCCATTTTTTGGTTTATTCCCGAACAAGTTCAGATTATCGCGTTTATAACCTTCGTACCCAGGTTATTATGGATTCTATTAATGTAATTGTAAATAACACTAGCACAGAGAGTCATGACAGTCAAATAATGGTCATGTATGAGTCTAAAAATATTTTTACCGTTGATTCTTCTGAGATATCATAGTGGATTCATTTCCACCTGAGGTCCCTGCTATACCGACTTGGGTTTCTAAAGACCACCCTCTCTAAAGGTTGTCAGTAACCCGTCTGAGTTAGTGAGAACGAGATCCCAACTTCAACATGTGGCTACTTTTGCATGTTTTATTTTTCAAGTAAAACCCAAAACTATAAATAATGCCCTATATGACTCATTCTGGATCAATGCCGTGCAAGAAGAGCTTGTCCAGTTTCAAACTCATGACATTTGGTATCTCGTCCAACGACCTCAAGACAAAAGGGTTATAGGAACCCATTGAATTTTAAAAAAAACTGACGAGACTGGGGAGGTAATTAGAAACAAAGCTAGGTTAGTAGTGCAAGGATATTCTCAGATAGAGGGAATAGACTTTGACGAGAGTTTTTCCACTATTATAAGACTCGAGTCTGTTCATCTCCTCCTTGACATATCTTATCATTTACAATTCAAAAAATTTCAAATGGATGTTAAGTCCACCTTTTTGAAAGGTACTTTGATAGAGGAAGTATACGTATAATAGCCTAAGGTCTTTGCAGATCCATCCTTCCCTAACCATGTCTTAAGACTTAAGAAGGCTTTGTGTGGCTTAGATCAAGCTCCTAGGGCCTGGTATGAGCGTCCGTCGAACTTTTAAGTCAATAAAGGTTTGAGCGAGGTGTCAATGACCACACATTATTTGTTAGAAAGATAAAACACGATGTCTTAATTGCACAATTTTATGTAGACGATATCATATTCGCTTCGACTTCTATTAATCAAGTCAAGTACTTCTTAGATATTATGCACGTTGAATTCGAGATGTCCTTAATGAGGGAATTATAGTATTTCTTAGGATTATAAGTAAAACAGTTTAGTGATGGCCTATTTATCACACAATCGAAATATGATAATGATCTAATTAAATAGTTTGGGCTTGAAAATTCAAAAACAACACATACACCCATGAGCACATCCACAAAAATATCTAAGGAAGAAAATGGAAAAAATGTTGACTCGACTTTATATAGAAGTATGATAGGGAGTTTGTCTGTGCACGATACCAATGCACACCTAAAGAAGAACATATGCTATGTGTTAAACGAACAATTAAATATGTTAAAGTCACTTTAAATTTCGATATTTGGTACACAAAGGACACCACTAGTTCCATAGTTGGCTACACTGATGCCGAATGGGTAGGATGTTTAGATGACAGTAAAAGCAGACCGGGAGCCTATTATTATGTAGGAAATAACCTAATAGGCTAGAGTAGTAAAAAATAGAACTGTATATCCCTTTCAACAGCAGAAGTGAAATACATAGCTGCGGGTTGTTATTGTGCTCAGCTTTTATTGATCAAACACATGCTTAGTGATTATGGTATCATTGAAGAAAAATTAACTATGTGTTTGTGATAACTAGAGTTTGATAAATATATCTAAAAATCCAATACAACACTCACGAACTAAGCACATTAAGATTAGGCATCACTTTATTCATGATCTTGTAGAATCCAAAGAACTTGATATTTAGTATATAAACATTGAAAAGCAATTAGCTTACCTATTCACAAAACCTTGAACAATATTAGGTTTGAATCCCTTGGAAAAGACATAGGGGTGATAGTTCACACTTAATCAATTCTGTATAATTTTCATACACTCGGTATTTTCACGCTAATAACTGGCTTCTGAGGATTTCGAGCACGGATGTTTCACAAATGACTAAAGATGCCTCCTTAATTTGTTTAATGTAGGAGAGCCTTGAATCTGCTCTTATTCATGACTTAATTTGTGTAGAATAAATTCGTTGTATATCTCTCTTTTATATATCTCATTTACCTCGTTGTATATTTGAGAAAAATTAGGGAAGAAGTACTTGAGTAACTGACTTTATCTTTACATATCTTGACTCAACTAATATTCCCATTGAGTGTTTATATTTCAGGCATTTTAGATCATATTGTACAACTTTTTATATTTAGGGTAATGGTCTGTATGATAGTTGAGTTATGTATTTTTTTCTCTTATTTTTTGTTCTAAACAGCTCTTTTGTATAGAAAATCTAGGGTTTTTATTTTTTACCCATAAGTACAAGTTACTCAAGGGAATTTTGTCTCCAATATAAAGGGGGAGATTGAGAACACTCTATATGGTTGACTTACTTGAGGATATACCATATAGGAGTTCCAACTAGTTTGGATATGATTATAAAATAGGTTAGATTTCTTTTGAGCAATTTTCAGCATGGTGTGCAAAGCTTCAATAACATTGATTATGTCCAAGACATCCTCTCTACAAAAAAGGGAAGTAAATATTTCACTGAACACACTATAGGCCACAAATCATACATATTTTAGTACGAGTGTGTGTAAATGTGTTTAAATATTTTTAGGAATTTTTAAAACTTTTTAAAGCATTTTTTAACCATTTTTAAAACATTTAAAATTAAGGTCTTAAAAATGTTGTGGGCTAAAACTGAAATATTTCTATTCCTTAAAAACTTCTCATTATAGAATGTCAAACTTGCAGAGACTTTTGGGGTAGAAAATTGTATTATTTAGAACTTAAAAACACTCATTTTGTATCGGCTTACATTGCACCTCGTGTTGGCTTCTGGTTGGTTACTTCTGTGTTTGTTGTCTCTCGCAGTTTAGCAATCATTTTGTAACTTTTATATTCAACTTAATCTACAATTTTCATGTCGTCTGAGTGGATCCTTGTGATGCTAGAATTGACCAATAAGAGAGATATATTGTGCGGCCCATTTATAACCATTGGATTAAAAGTTAAACGGTCATTTTAATCTTAGCCATCCAAAACACTTCGATTACCTAGAATGTTCCACCCTTAGTATAAATAAGACCCCCTGGCGTAACATTAGAGGACTTTTAGAGAGTTCGTCATTATGAGAGAAAAAATAGAGAAGAGAGAGTAGAGTGAGAAAATAGAAAGGTTAGATAAAGAGAGAAAAAACAAGATATCAGTGATTACAAATCCATACGCTTTTCTCCCAAACACTAAACCAAACATATTCCCAGTTATATTAAACTAGAAAACCTTCGATTGAAAATTATAATCTTTAGGTTTTTCTTGAGAAGTTTGGGTGTTTGCAAAGTCTGAAGAAAACTCTTCACACTTAATCTCTCTTAGCAATCCAATTTCACTGTAGATCTTGTGAGAGATACCCCGAGATACATTTTACTTATTTTTTAGGGTTTCTTTTTCCTTCTCTTAATTGGATCTGGTTCTATAGTTATATATTCTTGTAAATCCATTCTCATTTTCAATTTTCTTAAAAAAAGAGATTTCCAAAACTGTCCATATAATAGATCAAAAGTTCTATTTCAAAAAACTCAGTTTCACAGTTTGTGAAATTAGCTTGTGCATAAATAAAGTGTTTGAAACTTTTGATCTAATTTTTGATAGATTCTCTTCAGATCTGAACTATTCCTTTTGCAACACAAGTCTGATTTTCAAGAAAACTGAATCTCTGCATTTCATATAGACTTTTGTAATTCATTAGGAAATGTTTATATAAATATATTGAGAGACATGAGTAGAATATCGCATGTGTTATTGCACTTCACAGTCACAACACTCTCATACGAACACTTAGTAAAAGTGTGGTTTATTAGACAGATTTTGTGTTAAATGAGTCCATCAAAGCAAGGAGCAAGATTAACGTAAATGAACTGCCAGGGAGATTAAATCCAGAACAGAATAAATGTGGAGGAGATTTTCGCTCAGTGGGTATATTTCTGTTCTTTAGTATTATTCTTAGTCATGCTTGCATGGAGTTGTTCGAACATGATTTTCTTAATGGATTGACTTTGCATATGCCTCCGCACACAGTTGCACAAGATCTTTTGGATTATAACTACCTAAGTTGCATGAGCTAAGGGATATATTCTCTTATTAATCTCACCATATACATATCTATTTGGCTATGGGGGATTTGTGCATGTAAGAACTATTGCCCGAGAGTTTGTTTTGTTTGAAATATATGAGGGTGAAATGAAAAAGGGCTACGGAAGGAGAAATATCCTTTACGTGGAAGGATTCCATTGGCAAGAGACTAAAAGAAATAGAGGCAAAAGAGAAGAAAAATTCCCAAGGCCAAGTTTTTTTTATTGAAGCTTCAAAATTTGTATCTGCAAAAGAATGAAAGCGAAAAATCATATATGTTTATTTTGAGGGTGTTAAAGTTGAAGATCAATGGTCTCGCATAGTGAGTCCTAGTTGATCTTAAATGTTTGACGCTATTGATTCGAGAATCATTAATATTTTCTAGCCTAGTGTGGATTGTGTATGGTTGTCCCTCATGAATTCTTTATTTGTCACTTGAGGCAAAAATGAAGATTGATAAGTTAATGTGGTAAAATAAAACTCCTTGGACATATTTTGAGTTATTGGGTCATATTTCTTTTGTTTTTAGTTCACAACCCTCACTCTGTACCATGTTTTGTTTATACAGATTGATGTCATATGAGTATGGAAAGCTTATGTGTTTTGTGTCTTTTTTATGGTGTTTGTACCTATATATTTTTATGTGCATCATTAGTATATGTGAGGTTAAATAAATATGGTATGTTTGTTTTTTGAGTCTTTGCATTTGCTTTTAATCCTTATTTGCCATATGCTTTATCTTCAATTCAAATTGGTATGATTTATGATCATATTGCTATCTTTTGTTTGCTTATTTTCATTGGCATTATATTTTGTTCATTGTTTGGATTATTTGTGCTTGTGTTGTCGAGTTTAGTTTGTCCTTGTGTTTCACTTCACATCATTGCATGATATTTCTTATTTTCCTTAACGTTTACATGTGTTACGTTTAGGGGGAGACATTGTTTATATTGTGCACATTATTCTTTGTCTATTACTGAACAAAAGGGGGGTGGGGGAGAAATGGTATCTATGTATTTAACTCATGGGAGAAATTTTTAGACATCCTATCTTAGATGGAGATTGTTAGACAAAAGGGGAAGGGTTTTCGTACATTCATTTATATTTGTTATATATTCTCTTTTCATTTGAAAGGAGGGTAAAGTGTGTAGTTTTATCAACGATACAACAAAGTTTCACAAGAGCAAATATTCTCAAAGTTTATGTCTGTCAAGCAGTTGTACTTTTTCCATATGGGGTTAATTTGAGTCTTAATGTGCGTGATAACCCAACAAGTTATTATTTTTTAACTTTATCTCAGAATCGACAAAAGGGGAGATTTATAAGGATAAATTTTCAATTGAGTTAATTTGTATGTAATTGGATTAATTCCGTTCAGACAAAACTTATTTGAGTCATAGGTTAGGATTTGAGTTGTTTTTCATTCAGGCCTATGATACGTGATTGAAAATCGTAGAGGACAACTTAAAGAGACACTGAGTACACATCAAGTTTCGTGCCGAGTTTTGTCTTCAACATCCAATGGATATTATATGAGGTATGAATGAATATTTATGTTTGATCCATGGATTTAAGTTTTGGGTGTTATTTTTATAAAATGCTTGAGGATTTTTTTGTAAAATGGTTTTAAAGAAAGAATGATTTTTGGTTTAATTCGTTCGAACTAATTATATGTACTCGTTCGAATGAATTATACGTACTCATTCAAACGAGGTTTTAAAAGTCGTTTGAACGAATGTTAGAATGTGTTTAGGCATCTCATTCAAATGGACTTCAAATGAAATTATTCTATTTGATAAAACAATCTAGTTGAAATTATGTTTCATTTCCATTCTAACTAGAATACCTATGTCATGAGAACGACCTTATTGCTTATGTTTCTTATTCGAACGACCTTCATCGAAAAAAGTTTCGCCTCAAAATTCGTATTTTTAATAAATATTTAGGGCTGACATTAATTTCCATACAAGTTTTATTTTAACAAAAATAAATTTTAGAGCAAAATATAAAGCCTCTCAAACTCTAGTTTAGACCCAATTTTAAGATCCCACAATCATACATACAAATGTTATTAGAGATATCCTTTGTACTTTACCAAAATTTTTTACTTTACCTGTTGAGAGTGTTTGGTCAAGAGACAAGTATTATCACTGGGATATGTCAACGACATGTTGGTCAAGAGTCTGGAGGCTCAGGGTCATATATAGAACCTTAGTAAGACTTTCCCCATCATTGGATGAAACAAAATGAGCCTCCACCAAAATAAATGTGCTTTTGGGATAGTTGGGGCAAGGTTTTAGGTTTTATGTTCACCAAGTGTGGCATATAGGCCAAACCTAGACAAGATCTAAGTTGTGTTAGATATGGAGTCTCCAAGAATAGTCAAAGAAGTTCAAAGCCTTGATGGAATAATGATTGCCTTTAATCGTTTTGTCTCCAAGATCGTAAAAAAATGCTTACCTTAAAAATATCGAAAAAGGCTTTTCAATTGACTTTAGAGGATAATAATGCATTCTAAAGTCTAAAGAAGCAATTAGGATCTCCTCATCTCTTATATTGGACTATTACTAGGTAAGACTTGTACGTATACCTTGATGCCTCCCCAAACACAATCAACTCAACTCATATTCGAGAAGAGTATGGGGTCCATTATCCCATGAATTATGCTAGTTGAGCTATAAAAGGGATGAGAGCAAATGTCTAAGGATGAAAAAGCTGTCTTTTTGTCTGATTACCTTGGCCCAACGTGTACAACGCTACTTATAATCTCACACCATAATGATCAATATCGATTAAACCCTATAACATATCCTACACAGTCCTGATATCTCAGGAAGGCATGTTAAGTGGTTTGTGGAGTTAGGGGAATTTAACATCAAGTATCAACCACGAAGTTCCATCAAAGTTTAGGCCTTAGATGATTTCATTAGTTATTTTAACAACTTAAAGGATATGGAGGAAAATTTTATGATCTAAGGAATAGAAAAAAACAGTTAGACCAAGCTCCCATTGGTCCAAGAGATAGACCCTAACCTTCCAGTTTGGATCTTACATGTAGATGGCTCTTTTAACAATTCAGACAATGGAGCTAGACTTTAAATTTTGATCCCAAAAGGAGGAATAATTTATCTTACCATCCATTTTTAATTCAAAGCCTCCAACAATGGGCAGAGTATGAAGATTTAATACCTTGTCTAGGCTTGTACATTCAGTTGAAGGCATAATATATTGTGGTTATCAACGAGTCTCATCTAGTTTTCGATCATGTCAATAAGGTTTATAAGGCCAAAAGGGACCAGATGGAAAGTTATTTCAAAATTTTGAAGCACCTCATCCAAAGAATCCCTAAATTTAACATTATATTAGTTCCTAGGGAAGATAATTCCAAGGCCAACCATCTTGCACGATTGTCCTCTTCAAATGAGGTAGATCTCGATGTTTTAATAGTTAACTTAGACAAGCTAAGCATCACCCAACTCTAGATCAATATTGCATAAGAGGACCAAAGCTCAAAATAGACCACACCTATTAAGATGTATCCTAGGGATGAAGTCTTACCCAAGGACAAACTCCAAACTAGACGTATGAAGTACTTAGTATCCATATACTATTTTGGGAATGGGGTATTATTTAAGAATGGGTGCGTTTTAACACATTAGTAATGCTTAAGTCTACCAGAAATCAGCTACGTAAAGGTGTTTATGGTGCCCATGTTGGACCCAATACCTTAGTTTACAAGGTCTTAAGGTCAGGATACTTTGTTCCACATTGGAAAAATAAGCCATTGACTTGTTACATTGTTGTGATAAGTGTTAAGATGTTTGCATTTGTTTTAAGACAACAAATAAAAAATATGGACCCAATGCTAAGTCTGTGGACCTTTGCTCAATGGAGGCTGGTGGATTTAATAGGGAGACCATGTCTCTTAGCAAATGTCAAAATAAATTTTACATAGTGATAATTGCTTACTTCACAAAGTGAACTGAACCTTGGCTACCATTATCGAGAAAAAAATAACTAACTTCATCTAGAAGAACCTGATATGTAGGTTTTCTTTGACAAGATCCATCATATTAAATAATGGGAAATAATTTAACAACCCTGCATTCCGAGAATTTTTTTCAGGCTATGGGATCAGTAAACACTAATCATCGCCATGCCACCCTCAGGAGAATGGAAAAGTTTAGGTGACCAACCAGACCATCTTCCACAGCCTAAAGAAGAAGTTGGAGAAATCTAAGGGTCTATAGGCTAAAGAGTTGCTCTAAATATTGTGGGCATATAAAACACGGTCAGAGGTTCGATAGGAGAAACCCCATTCTCTTTAACCTTTGGAACTGATGCAATTATTCCCTCTAAGATCTAGATAACTATAAGAGGGTAGCTTAGTTCGAGTTCATGGTTAATGCTGAGTGGCTTAAGAGGTCCATAAATGAACTAGAATTAAGGTACGAAGATGCGCTAATAAGAATGGATGCTTATAAGCAAAGAACAACCTCGTACTTTAACAAAAACTTTCACTATAGGGAATTCAAAGTGGTAGATTTGGTTCGAAGGGAGGTTACTATTGCCACTAGAAGTCCAAGTAAGGGAAAGTTGGAACTCAAAGGGTAAGACTCTAATGTAATGACCAAGATACCAAGGCCAAGATCCTAATATATTAAGGACATAGAAGATATAAACTTCATTACTCCTGGAATGTAGAACATCTCAAGAAATACTTTCAATGATGTACTCTACTATTGAATTGAAATGAAAGAACCCTTTTTATTACCTACATTGTCTCAGTACAGTGTTCTATGTGAGTTACAAGGCTTCAATCCTTGGATATAAGTTTAAACCTAAGTTCTGAGGACCTAATTTGAGTTACAAGGCTTAAATCCTCGACTTCAAATTAAACATAAGGTCTAAGGAGAAATTGTGAGATACAATGCTTCCATACTTAGCTCCAAATAACATAACTTAGGACCAAGAGACCTCAAACTTGTGAATTTATAGGCTACAAAGGCATTCATCCTTGACTCCTAAGGTATCCAAGGTCTCAAAACTCCCCAAAAATAGTGCAAGGAATTCATCCTTGGCTCGAATAAATAGTCTAAGGTCTAAGAACCAAAAATACTAAGGAAATTACTAAGGCTTCAATTATTGATTCCACCCAAGTTGGATAAGGTCTAAGGACATAGAATGGTCAACCTAGAGGAACTTTTTGCACATAAAATATGTTTTAAAAAACAAAATCACATAATAGTACAAAAACTTAGCAACCATCTCTCAAAACATTTTCATACCTTATTTTAAAAATATTTTTTTGGGGCGAGCATTTTAAAGAGGAAAAATTCCTTAAAATTAAGATCGAAAAATTCAACACTTAGAAAACATTCCAATCTCAATTGTTTTTTTTTTTGGGGGGGGGGGGGGGGGGTTAATTGTTTATGTAAAAAAATCAGACTTCAAGTTTTAAAATTGAGGCGCGTGGTCCCAAACTTCTAAGGCTTTCATCCTTAGTTAGTTAAGTCCAGAGTCTTAGGATACTTAGTGGAATTTCATATTGTTAAGTGCTAAGGATTTTATCCTTAGTTATTTAAGTTCAGAGATCTTAACACCATTAATGGAACTTCATATTTTAAACTTCATCCTTAGTTAGGTAAGTTTTGAGGTCTCAATACCCTTAATGGAACTTTATATTTTAACCACAAGGCCTTAATCCTAATGGGCTATAGATCAAAGGTCTTCGACCCCTTTGTGGAACATATTCCAAACCTATAAGAGGTCCTTACACTTAGTTATTTTTTATTATGAGATCTTGAGACCCTTGACATATTTACTTTCTCGATTTTTTTTTCTCAATTATTTTGGAATCTAACTGTTTATGCGTAAATTTTTTGAGACATTCAGCCTTACAAAGTGCAAGTTTCAAACTCGTAAGACTTTCATCCTTAGTCAGTTATGGTTCTGAGGTCTTATGACCGCTCAATCCTCAACTCCAAAGGCTTCTATCCATACTAACTCATGTTGCAAAGGTTATTGAACCCTCATATGAACTTCAGAAATGTTACTGATTATTTTTGTTACTTTACCAACTAATATTGGGGGGCTTAAGGGGAATATTACAAACCCCAGACAAGCACAAGTGATGACTTCAAATATCATCCAGAGGGATTCAACCTAGTTTCCAATCTTAGACAACAGTGGTGGAGTTAAGATAAAATAATAAAGTGACATAGGAGATGAAAGACGAAGAAGAGACATCGAAATTTAAGTCGTTCAGCCTTAGCCTATGTCCACTATGAAAAGTGTGAATTGATTTAACTATGTAAGGTGTCTAAAATTCATTAATGGAGATTAAAAGACCTTTTTCCATCTCTCTCTCTCTCTCTCTCTCTCTGTATATATATATATATATATATATATATATATATATACACACACACACACAGAGTAGTTGTAGGGTTTCTAGTATTCCATCCTTATAGAAGGAGATAATGAGCTCCTTTTATAGCCTCAAGGGTGTGCAATACCACACCCAAGAATGAAGTTCGTGTGTAATGAGATCCATTAATTAATAGGTTCATGAAACCTTGAGAGAGAAGTGTAGGTCATGATGATGAAATATTCCTTCCACGTGCTGGTTGATTTGTTATAACAGTATTGATTGAATGTGCCGATAATTCCCTTGTCAGGTTTTCCACGCGTGTTCACTGTATCTTAAGCTATGGGTCTCGGTTGGTCGAGATTGGAAAGGCACTAATCCTAAGGATAGATCCGAGATGAGGCTGACTCCGTATTTGATTTGTGTGTTGATGGGAAAGTCTCGGCCTTATGAGGGTGAATGAGGATGACATTCAAAATCCAACACCATATGCATGTTACTTCAAGGCCGATACTTTTCTTGGTCAATGATGAAGGCAATATTGTGATAGGGTGGCCTCGAATGTCGAGACTATCTTATACGAGACTATTGATGTCTAATCTAGTGGTATGGTACGTCCGAGACATTATATGGGAGGACATGATACCACAGCGGGAGTCGTATGGATGAGACCAAACCTATGTTTATGAATCACCCATTAAACCTTAGTCTTCAATGTTAATGGGAGGCCGAGGTTTAAGTTTGTCCTAATTCTCTATGGCTGGGTGTGATCTTAGTCTCTTCACAGTCACATGATGGTTATGGGCAGGCCTGTATGCAGAGGTGTCTTTTCAACTTTCTGAAGTGGACACTTGTCAGTTGGCCAATGGTCTGGTGTGTGGCCCAAAGAGGTGTGCATCCAAGGGTCACTTTATATGACACACCCTCATGGTGGGTGCATTAAGGAGCTTACGTACATTTAAGCAGAAAAAACCATTTAAGTTTTCCCTCTTTCTCTCTCCTATTTTTATTCTTTTCCACTTCTCTAGAGCACATAACTTTTCCTTTCTCTATCTAAAGCTTACCTCATTTCGGTGTATTCTTTCTCTTTTAGACCTCTTCTCCCTTTCAGGTGCCTTCTCATTCCTTTCTTCCTTACTTTCTTTCTTTGATTTTTGTTTTTCTCTATATTTTCCATTTTTTACGTTTTTGTTTTTTTTGGCAACCATTCTCGTCGGTTTATAGTGTTAATTGAGGTGGTTTATGGAGAGTATGGAGTTTAGATATCACTTTAGGATTGAGATTTTCTATTTTAGGCTTTTCTGGGCAAAAGATTATTTTTTCGATGAGTTTTCCACTTAAAGCTCGCTGGATGTATGCTAGTTGTTCTTGACTGTTTTTTTTCAAAAATCTTCCAAGTCACCTTGTTTGATCTTTAGTTAGCAATATAAAAATCTTTACTTTTGTTTATCATATATCATAGACTTTACAAACTTGGAGAATAATTTCCTCACCTTCGTGAGCACAAAAAACGAGAGCTTCACAGGGCTGAGGACGAGGCTAAATGTAGAGCCAAAGCCAAGTCTCAACTTCTTATTACCCCCATCCCTATAGATGTAGTACACCCAATATTAATCCTTACTTATCCAGCTTTAATCGAGCCTAAAGTCGTCATTTCCATTAGCGGTGATTTAATGTTTGCTTCATCCTCTAAGAACTCCTTATCCCTTTCATCTTCTAAGGGCTATAGCCCTTCTTACCTTGTAGACACTTGTAGAAGATGAGATGAGATAATATTGATCATTTGGACAAGGGGAAACTGCTGAGTCTAGTAATCGTGGTCATGACATAACTTTTTCCCTTCAATAAGGAGACCATGAACTCGAGATTTATGATAATTGTGATGTTGAGCTAAAAGTTAAAGTGGTTGGAAATGATCCTCTCATGGCAGTGCCCATTTCAGCTATGATCGAGGCCGAGTTCAAGACTCGGAATCCTCACGAAAAAGCTCTTGTCGTGTAAGAGGAGGAGGAGGGGTACCAATTGTTCCTTGACATTGCATCAACTATACCTAGTGACGTTCGTGAGACTAATCTGATAGTCTGGAGGCACATCCATAGTGTCAAATCATCCATCAACATGAGTGTTACGTCTAAGGATGAGTGTGCCTTTGATAACATAAATGAAGGATAGATTGATGTGTATGAACAAATATTCAAAATTAGATTTTGCCTTCCTATCCACTCGTCTATCCGAGCCATTCTTACCTCCATCGGCATGGCTCCGAATTCTTAGAGGACCCTTATTAGAGTTTCCCAACTTTAGAGGATGCCTTCAATGAGGATATCCCAGTCGACATTTTTTGTGCTTGTTACACAGTGGTCACGACAATACATTCTCCCTATTATTATCATTTTGTAGCACTTCGTTCAGATAGTAAACTCATTAATATCAACCAAACCTTCAAACATGATTAGAAATCCCATTATTTCTTCATATCAAGGGACTGAGTGTTTGGTGAGTACGTGTTATCTTCTACGAACAAGCCGAGAGTCTCCAAGCAGTGGGATAGAGTCTCAATCTTGGTGAATATGGATCTAGGTCTCAACACGGAGATGAGAATAGACATAGACAAACTGCGGGGTGATGATGGTTTCATAGTGTTTAAGGAGTTGATGTCCCCTCATATTCTTGAATATACCGGCATGGGTGTGGACCCCCTAAATAAACTTCATAATTTTTTAATTTTTTGTTGAAATTTACTATCATATAACTTTTTCTTTAACTTTAAGTAAGCTAATACTGAATATGTGTTATTTTTGAAGATCATCCGGAAGGATTTCCCAATTCTATTTGGGAGGTGACATCCCTTATGTTGAGTAACCTCCTTGCTTGTCTCCAAGGAAAATTTGTGTCGCCGAAGCAAACTTGGAAAAAATCCATAACCACCGGAACCCAACTGAGGGGTAAAAGGAGAGAAAAGATTGCCCTAGGGGTACTCTTACCAAACCCCCTCAAAAAAAGAAAGAGAAACGAGGTTCCATTGAAATAGGAGGTCGAACCCCTTTTGCCAATAGGAGATGACACTACAACTGTTGCATGCCTAGACCATCTAGACGTCCATGTCGATTCTCTACTTGGGAGTTAGCCGAGGTCGTAGGAGATCATTACTTTGATTGTCCTTGAGTGTGACAACTGATATTTTGATGCACAAGACCCATCTCAAGTCTTTAATTTTGCACTTCAGAGGGACACACGGGTAAAAAGTTTTTCTTTAATATTTCATTTAATTCTTAAAGTCTTGTGTCATCTTCTACCAACTCGTATTGTTTCATTGCAGTTTGTTATTGCCCTCCAGAATATCCAGCTCTAGATGACTGAGTCCAACAAGAAGGTTAAAAAGGCCGAGAACGCTTAAGCAAGCAGAAAATTGATGGTCTAAAGGCTGAATATGACACGAAGTCCAAGGAGATGAGGGCTCGCCACAAGGACGGAATGCATAATATGAAGGTGGATCTCATGGGTAAGATTGAGGAGTTTAAAGAGTTTAAATATTAAAAACGATCTAAAGGCTGAACTAAAAAATCATGAAGAGGGAGAGGCCGAGAAACTGAAGGTAGAGGACAAGAAGTCTGTAGTGGACTTTAAAGAGTTGGATGAATTCTTTGGCTATGCCATCCAGTACATGGAGAAAGGTGCAAAGATTATCTATCACCGAGTATCCAACCAGCACGCCGAGCTGGTGGCGAGTGACCCCCAACTGGCCAAAATAGTTAACTCCATCAGCTTTGCCGATCCGTTGAAGACCTTAAACAAAATTAAAAACGAGGTTGATGCTGTAGAGACTGTTACAGTGGAGGTCGAAATGACTGTGGTGGAATAGGAGACCATCCATAGGGCTATGGACGAAAAAGGCAACACGGTTATCCAGAATGAAAGTCTAGCAGGGAAGACGGTTACAGATCCCATGGTTATTGGCTCTTGAGCTAAGATCTCTTAATGGGCAACTGCTTGTGGTCTCTGAATCCCCTTTTATGTAACTCGTCTCACTTTAATTCTGAACAATTTCAAACACTTATCTGTAATTTTTAACTTTTGACTCTGCATTGGCTTTTTGCTACTACTTCTATAATATATCATGATTGGTTATTTGCTTGCTACTTTTCATTAAATGAAGTGTCTGAATGGAGTGTGTAGTGTTTTATTAATTATTTTCACTACAAGATATTTCTCCATAGTAATGATGTTTAATAATTTTGTCATGCTAAAATGATGTTAGAGGATCTCCCTCCTCTCAGGCTTTCTAGAATGATGAATTGGAGTCGAGACTCTTCAAGCATTCTCGTACAACCGGGAGAGAGTTTTAATATTCGCCATAATTAAATGGTTTTTTAAGTTCATCATATTCAATTGATGTTTTTTTGTCTCACCACTAAAATGATGTTAAAGGATCTCCCTCCTCTTAGGATTTCTAGAGTGGTGCCTTAGAGTCGAGACTCTTCAGGCACTCTCGTACAGAGGAAGTTTTAATTATTCACTATAACTAAATGATATTTTAAGTTCACCATACTCAAATGATTTTTTTTATCTCAGCATTAAATTGATGTTAAAGGACCTCCCTCCTCTCAGGATTTCTAGAGTGATTAATTGGAGTCGAGACACTCCAGGCACTCTTGTATCGCCGAGAGAGAGTTTTAATTATTCACCATAATTAAATGATGCTTTAGTTACTACCTAATAAGAACATAAATTCGATAAAGAAGAGACGATACAACACTTCATTGTATTTCACATTGTATTTCATATAAAACCTCATTCTCTTTATATACGACTTAAAAGATTGCCTTTCGATTATGGAAAAATGGATGAATAAAAAATGGATAACCTACTGATAGTATCCCTTTAGATGATCCGCATTTCATGGGTTGGAAAATGGTCCTCTCTCTCAAGATTTTCAAGTCGATAGGTGCTCGGGACGACCTTTTCCATTACCCTGTAAGGTCCATGCCAATTAGGTTAAAGTTTGTTGGCCTTTTGAATGACTTTATTTAGTACTAGGTCTCCCACTGCTATGGGTCATGATTTGACTCTCTTATTATAAAAGTTGGCAGCCTTTTGCAGATACATCGATCATCTAACAACTATATTTTCTCGCCTTTCTTTATTAAATCCAAATCTAGGCTTCTTTGTTCTAGATTAGCTTCAGGGTCGTATGTCTGAACCCTATGGGTTGACAACCCAATCTTCATTGGGATAATATTTACTACCCATAAGCCAGCATGAATGGCGTCTCTCATGTCGACATTCTCTCCATTGTCCTGCATGCCCACAGGACACTATGCAGCTCATCAACTCATCTTAATTTGGTGTTTTCAAGTTTCTTTTTAATTACGTCTAGTATCGTCCAATTAGTAACCTCTGTCATCCCGTTAGCATGTGGTCGGCCAGGTGAGGAGTAGAACGTTTAATACCAACTCTCCCACACTAAACCTTCAGAGATTTGTTCATGAATTACCTTTCATTATTAGATATTAGTGTGTTGGGGAGGCCATAATGACATACAATATTTCTCCCAGATAGACTTAAAACATTTTTCCTCAGGGATCGTTACCATAGACTCACCTTCTACTCATTTGGATAAGTAATCAATCGCGATAACAAAAAAATCTGAAATTTCTCCTTGCTCTAGGCAGAGGACCAACAAGGTCTATGCCCCATATTACGAAGGGTTAAGGAGCCGATATTAGGGAGAGAGACTGGTGAGATTAAAGAATGATACTTGCGAACCGCTGGCACTTATTTCATTTTAAAACGTACTTTGCTGAATTTTTTGCAAGATTCGATAAATATTACCCTTCGGTTACAATCCTTTTGGCCAAGGATCATCCACTTATATACCTCGCACACGAGCCTTCATTCACATCTCTGAGTATGTACCTAACCTCAGTTGGATGTAGACATCGTAGAAGTGGGAGGAAGAAACCCCTTTTATAGTGTATATCGTCGATAATAGTGAATTTCGCTGCACAATACTGAATTTTCCTTCTCTTGGCCTTAGTCTTCTAAAGATTTCCATTTCTGATATAGTCTATAATTGGGTCTATCAAAGATTCTCCCAAATTCAAATTTAGGAAGACTTCCATTTTAGTATCTTTTACTTCAATGTTCGACTTAAGCAAGATCTCCATTAGTACAAATGGTCTAATTTTTGTTCTGGTAGCCGAGGCTATCTGCGCAAGCGTGTCTACTCTTCTATTTTTTAATCTTGGAATCCTCTTTACCTTTACCTCATCAAAGTTTGTCAACATCTTCTTCACTCTGGCTATATACTTAGCCATTTTCTCATCTTTAGCATCGTATATCCCTAGTACTTGGTTGACAATCAACTGAGATTAGCTACAAGCAATTATCTGGCCGACACTCAATGCTTTGGCAAGGGAAAGACCTTACAGTAGAGCTTTATACTATGACTCATTGTTCAATTCTTTGAAGTTCAATCATAAGGGATATTCAATGTCGGTCCCATCAGGGGATGACAGTATTAGGCCTACATCGTTTCCACTTTCGCAGGACGAACCGTCCACAAACATTGGACGATACTGTCCCACCCTTGGTGAAAGAACCTTTGGATAAATTTCCATTATTTATTAGTAAATATTTTTCTACTACACCATCTGTTATATTGGACTCTATCTCCTCGTCCACGGTACCTTTCTGGATGACCGGTGGAGTCTCAGCTATATTTTTTCTTTTTGAATCATTCTCAATATCCCATTTAAAATGGGCAACAAAGTCTTCCAGCACCGACCCTTTTATTATATTCCTTAGTCGGTAGATGGTATCAAACTCCCCTAACTCTACCGACCAAGCAATTAGACTACCTGATTTCTCGAGTTTATAAATGACTTGTCAGAGAGGAGTGTCGGTGAGTACTACCATTGTGTGCACTTGGAAGTCAGGTTTTATCTTCCTGAAAGTATGGATTAAAGCATATGAAAGCTTTTCCATCTTCAAACACTTCAACTATGATCCTTTAAGAGATTTATAGTTTAAGTAAATAAGATTTTGAACCCCTTCATAATCTCAGACAATAACTGAAATGATGGTCGACTCTAAGATAGCCAAATATATATATAATTTCCCCCTCTATCGATCGAGAGAGAAACATAAGGGAGTTGATATAGGTCTTTAAGTCTTGGAATGCCTTTTTGCAATCTTTATCCTAGATGAAAACTTCCTTGATGAATTTGAAGAATGGTAAGAACTTATCCATTGCTCTGAAAATAAACTGGTTCTAAGCAATGACCTAGCCTGTCAACCTTTGAATGCCTTTAACTATCTTCGGCATTTTCATGTCAATTAGCCCTTTAATTTTAACTGGATTCGATTCAATTCATTGTTGATTGATAATGAAGCTTAAGAACTTCCCCTCTCCAATGCTAATTACACACTTCACATGATTTAGCTTTATTCTATATATGTCCATTGTATAAAAAATTCTTTATAGATCGGCCACGTGAGTCTCAACTTTTAGACTTTTTATGAGCATCTCATCCATAAAGAACTTAATTTTCTTCCCAATTTGGTATACAAGCATCTTATTAACCAACCTTAGTAGGTTTCCTCTACATTCTTTAGGCCGAACGATATGACCTTGTAGTAGTAGGTTCATTTTAGTGATAAAGGAAGTCTTTTTGGCGTCATCCTTATGCATTAAAATATGATTATACTCGAAATAAGCATTTATAAAGCTCATGAACTCATGACCTATTGTCACATCCACCATCTGATCAATCCGGGATGGAAAACTATCCTTAGGGTATACCTTATTAAGATGTATAAAGTCTACACACATTCTCCACTTCCCATTCTACTTAGGCACAATGACGACGTTAGACATCCATTCTGGGTATTGCACTTCTCTGATGAAATCTACAGTCTATAACTTTTTACCACATCTTTTATGACATCATATCTATCACTGGCAAAGGCTCACTGTCTCTGATTCATTGGCTTATCATTCTTGTCTATGTTCAGGCGGTGACAGTGATTTCAAGATTAATCCCTGACATGCTGTCTTAACTCTATGATAATACATTTTGTTTATTTCTCAATAATTTGATCAAATATTGCTTTATCTCAATATTGAGGGACAAGCGTAGTTGGATCATTTTTTTTATTCATCTTTATTGAGAATGATGGATTTTACCTCCTCAGCAAGCTCCCCCTTTTTAAGTTTTGTCTCGTCCGTTGGGTCAAGAGTGTCTATGTTATAGGAAGTTATCTTCCTTTTGTGACCTTCTCTCTCTTACACCGAGGTGAATTAGCATTCTCATGCTTCCACCTGATCATAATTTACTTCCCCTACTCCATAGGTAGTCAAGAATTTCATCATCTGGTGTATGGTGGAAGGCAAAACTTCAAATTATTTAAGTGTTATACCCCCAAGAATTATGTTGTAAGCTCAAGAGATATATTCATCCACCACGAAAAAATTAATTTTCCTGGTCAGACATCTCGGACAGGATACTATACATATGTCCATCTCATAAACTCAAAGTGGGTGTACTTTCTCCCTGCTAAATCCAATCAAAGGTTGATGGTAGGGAAAAAGTCTCTTCTTTCTCAGCTTCAGACCTTTGAAATAATCCCAGAACATCATGTATGTCGAGTTTCCCCCATCAAACAATATACCATCCACATTGTAGCCATAAACTCATGTACTGATGAGTAGAGGGTCGTCATGTGGGGACAATATCTTTTGAAGTAATGCCTTGAAAATCCCATTATGATATTTATCCATATAAACTTTTCTCAACTTACCCGACTTAGCTTCAATCTCGGTCAAATTAACCTCATCCCTTTTAGGTGCTATATTTTCTTTATTAACATGAGCCTTCCTATCATCCATCTCACTTCCTCGACCTTATAGTCCTCCACATATCTTTTTTACATCAAAATAAATCATACATAGATTACGTTTAACTGTAGGTGGCTTTGCAAGAAGGTCAGGGTCTCTTCGCCACTATCATCCGACTCGTGTTCATTTTTATTTTCCTGAACCTCCTTCTTTGTCTTGACATCCTTCCTTATATTGAACCTTTTTTTACCTTCTTCTCTTTCTCCACTTTTGTCCATGTACTTTATAAGTTTTCCCTGTTTCAGTAGTTTTTTAATCTCGTCTTTTAAGGCAAAGCACTGATCTGTCGTGTGGTCGTGGTCCTGTAGAAATTCGCACCACTTATCTTTGTCCCTCTTGTGGGGTTAGAACTTTAAATTTTTTGGCCATATGAACTCTCTATCATCCTTTATCTCATTCATAATCATATAAGGACTTACTATTAGTGGAGTGTATTTGGAGAATTTATCATCGTTGGATCTCTTTTTCCTTCCTTCTCTTTCTCTCGGACCTGATTGGATTTCCCATTATTAGCCTTTTTAAATCCACCTCTCTTTTTCCACCATGGCCTCCTTCATGTTCCTGGTTCTCCAGACCATTTCCAAGATTTCTATCATGGACTTTTGATAGAGATGTTCCAAAAAAGTTTCTCCGGTTACAAACCTCTTATTAGGGATTTTGTAATGATATTTTACTTGTGGTCTTCATCCTCTAGCTTTTCTTTGTAAAATTGAGAGATATAGTCCCTTAGAGGTTCATTTTTTTCCCTGCTTGACATTCAATAGATGAGTTATACACTTTTCTGGCTTTATAACAAAACATAAATTATGAATGAAGTTTTCAGCCAGCTTCTTAAAGTTCTATATAGATCCTCTCGTCTGTCCAGTGTACCATACATGAGTCACGCTTGTGATAGTGATAGATAATAATCTGCACCTCATCTCGTTAGGTGTTGGGTATCTGTCACTAACCGACTAATACATCTATGTGTGGTAGACGGGGTTGGTGCTACCATCATGTAGAGGTGTCACAGTTGGTGGATTGAACTTGTCAGGAGTTAGGTAACTGACTATCATTGACATAAATAGAGATCCTTTTATGTATCCTATGTGGATAGGATATCGACTTTTAATAGGACAACTAATCTTGTCTTCCAACCTCTAAATTGAACTATTCTAAGGTTTTTCCTTTTTAACCTCATTATCTCTAACCCCTTCCACTACCACAACTATATCAAGAGATGCCTCTCTACCTACAGTTCTCTGTCCATTTTTGACTTCTCAGTGTTCCCTTATTTCCTAGTCTCGTCTCGGTATTTTATTTACATGAAGACCAGTGACACGTGTGTCATTCATACTTCGGGAACATCGATCTCAACTCTCATCACCCCTCGGGTCAAGATGGTTGAAAGTTGATTCCCTACTTAGTCGGTCAAATTCAGAACCTTTTTTATGACTTTGAGGAGCGTGTTTGATACTCTTTCCCTTGTAATCGGGAGATGGCATTACCCCCGACCGATATAACATGTTAGAGGTTTCATAACTCTCCCAAAAGTCCTCGTTATCATAGGCCAAATCATATGGATACTCCTGGACTTTTTTTCTAAGGAAGAGATGTCATAGATCAATGACATTATTCTGCCAGAGATGGTGTTGAACTTTCTTTGTTGGGTCTGGGGGAGATCCCCCAGCCACTAGATGCACGAACTCCTTGGTGGTCTGAGTTATCAAGTTTATAATGGGATCATCTGGGATCCTGCTTAGAATGTATTGGCTAAAGGTCAAGAGATGCTTCTTCATCTATTATTGACTGGTCATAAGGAACCTCAACACCACCGCCACATCAGTCATTTTTTACTGCTGAGGCAGTTGGATGGAGTTGGCCCCTCCATTACAAGGAAAATCAGTGTCCATCTTTAGTGAGACATAACTAAATAGCAAATAGAGTGGAGATGAATAAATTAATAAGCCTAGAAATAGGATAAACTGGTAAATCTTAAGAAACACCCAACTCAAGCTCTTTTAATGGTGATTCAACCCCAACAACAGTGGAATTGGATCACTGCCAGAAATAAAGGAGAGGATTATTCGAGCTAAGGTGGAGAATAAAACTCAGTCACTTCCCACATATGATGCCAAAATGATGATGTCAAACATCATCATGAGGGACTCAACATGGTTTCTAAGATTGCACAACAATAGTGGAGTTAAGTGACAAAGGAGATGAGAGACAAAGAAGATACACATAAATTTAAGTGGTTCATACTTAGCCTACATCCACTATATGAAGTGTGAAATGATTCCACTATATAAGGTGGCTAAAATCCATTAATGGTGATTATAAGCTATTTTTTTTATCTCTCTCTCCCTCTCTACACAAAATAGTAGTAGAGGTTCCAATATTCAATCCATGTAGAGGGAAACAATGAGCTCATTTTATAGCCTCAAGGGTGCTCAGTACCACCACCAAGAATGCGTTTCGTGTGTAATGACATCCACTAGTCAATATGAGCATGACACCTATAGAGAGAGGTGTGTAGGTTATTTTGATGAAAAATTCCTTCCACGTGCTGGTTGATTTGTTATAACGGTATTGATTGAATGTTCCAATAATATCCTTGTTATGTTTTCCACGCACATGCAATGTATCGGAAGTTATGGGTCTTAGCTGGACGAGACTGGAAAGGCACTTATCCTGAGGATGGAGTCGAGATGAGGCTGACTCCATATTTAATATGTGTGGTTAATGGTAAGGTCTCGGGATCGTTAGGGTATATAAAGACGTCACTTAAAGACTAACACCATATGTATGTTACTTCAAGGTTGATACTATGATTTGTTAGTAAAGAAGGCGGTCATATAATATGGTAGTCTCAGAGGCCGAGGCTATTTAATACAAGACTGTTAATAAGTACTCCACCGGTATGGTGAGTTTGTGACATTATATGGGAGGACATGCTACCGCAGTGGATACCAAGAATATCAATGAACCCGATTATTTCAATTGCTTAGGATACCCTTTTCTATCTTCTAGGGTCTATTTCTTAGTTCAAGATCCCTCTTACTAACTGGAATCAAAGAATTAGTATATTTATTCCTCCCAAAATGGGAATAAACACATTAAAATAAAAATTCAATGTAAGTTCCCAAAAACAAAATAAAGAAAAGAAAATTACCAGACTTATGTGTATCAACAAGCACCCGCAAAACTTTATTGGAAAATCAAATCAAAAGAAATAATAGTGAAAGAAAATTTCAAAACCAAGCCATTATCATTAAGGATGGGAGATTTATGGGTGTTACAACAATAACCCCAAGCCAAAAAACAAAGAACAAATATTCAAAAGGACATTTTAAGGATTGGGTTCAACATCAGATTCAGTCATAGGGGATTATGATTCTTTCATTGGGGCTTGGCACAGTCGGAGGATGAGGGTCCTAATTATTGGACTATTTTTCCTTGTATTATGAAATAATGACCTCAATAGCTTCACCCCCACTACTAATTTCACTGCCAGAACTATCTTTAATAGAATGGGGATCCTTGGGGAAGAAACCGGAGATGTCAACCTTAGGAAAAATAGTTGGACTTTATCCTTGCAAGCTTCAAAGCCCGAAGAATACTTTTAGAAAAGAAACTACTGATAGGCCTCAAAGTTCATATAAGCATCCAACTAACTATTCATCGCAGATTTAGTCCTCCCTTGAAGCTTAACATGTTTTACTTGAAGCCCAGATAACTTTTCCTGCAGTTTTTAACCCTCAATCGTCAAAGGGTCTCTTTTAGTGCTTGATCAAGGACCTGTTGCTTCAACTAAACAAGGTCCTCATCTAAATGGATAATCTTATCCTTGGTACCACGCAGCTTGGGAACTTTATCTTTTAAGGCCTCCATGATCTCTATTTTCTTGATCAATGACTCAATATCAGCCCTTTCAACCTCAGTCACGAAGTGCGAGCATCAACAAGTAGTGAAGCACAAGTCAAGTCTGATCAAAAGAATTAATTTGGGACCTCATATTTTCCCTCTCATCTTACAGAGCAACCATATACAACTGGTGATTGCAGACCACCTAGTCCATCTCCATTTTTGCCATATCTCACTACTCATCCATCACTAAAGCCTTATTTCATACCCTTTGACTCTCGATGGAATTAATTATGAGAGACTCAATCAAATAACGGGCTTGCAAACATAAGAAAAAAAGTATGAAGAGAAGTTATATTGAAGAAAAATGAACCTCTCAAAAAAATTAAACAATTACTAAGTTACCTTTTTAAGAATATGGACCAGCTCCTATGAATTATCCGAGGCCCCTGTACCCCTCTATGCAGAAACCTTCTCAGAATTGTCGGTCCTGGTAATTAGTGTTAAGGACACTATAATAGATGCATAAGATTTTTTCTCCTATAAATATGTAGGTCGGGAGTACTTATCCACTTCAAAGAACCTCAACCCTTCTTGCTCTCCCCCAGCTAGCCCATTAGTCTAGCCAAATACCTTGGGTGCCACCTATTTCAAAGTGGACACAAAAACTTCCCTTCCCTTTACTTGGGGACCATCAGACTCTTCCATTGTAACTTTGAGACCAGACAGTGCTAGTCCCCCTTGAATAGAATGTACACTCTGGGTTTCTCTAGAAACATTATGTGCCCCGAATACATTTATAGCAATAATAAGACTTTTACAATCGTCTCTAGTGAGGTTCCTTCACTTGTATAAGACCTTATCTCAATCTCATCCATTAACTTCACAGAGGGTATAGGAATTTCCACCATTGTGTTTAATTTGAGGCACTTCATGTCCTTAGGTATCTTACTTTTCTTCACGGAGGGTGAAATAGAGGTTTGCTTGGATTAAAGACGAGCCATCTTCCATTGCACACGTTTATCCACTGAACTAACAAGAGCTCATAATTATTAAGTGAGGTATAAAAAAGAGTAAATATGGAATTATAAAAGGAGTCGGTTCACTTACTGGTGAGCAATTGGAGTCCAAGATAACCATCCCCTCCACAATGGGTAAAACTTCTTCAATAATTAGGGAAAATTAAATCCTCCTTTGGCCTTTTCATCTTCAAATTTATAAGCCTTAGGTAACTTATAATCCTCAGCAATAATTTCCTTTAAACTAAGACAAAGGTCTCGTCCCCCACTGACTCTCCAACCACCATCTTTAGGGCCTCATGGTCCCCTCCAGGAACTATAGCTTTGGGATGAGGCCCAAGAGCGTTTTTATAGAGATAATTTGGGGTGACCAAGGCCTTGAAGGAAATGGAGGACAACTTAAGAGCCTCCATCAGCCTATCAATTTCCTCTTTTTCTTAGTCAACATACATTGAAAAAGAAGAAACATTAACAAGATTCCTCCCATAAGTTAAATAAATATTTAAAGTTGAAAGAAGTCTTACCCACACCTGATAAAATGCACCAGAAGGTAGGGCAATTGATCTTGTCCACTGGGTATGGGGTGGCCCAGACTACTTCAATAAATAAGAATATATCCTTCTACTACTTGGGAAAATTCTGCTTGTCACTCGTGAAGACGGTTGGACCCTAGGATCAAAGTACTTTATCCCTATTCCTTTAGGCTTGATTTATTCTTTCACTGTGTATAGTTTGAAGAGTTGAGCTAGGGATACATCATATCTCCCTCTGATAGTCTCTCTACAAGCTAAGACTGTGTCCATCAAGGGTCTCCAAGAATTGGCCACCTGCTGAGAAGGGGCTACCCCTATGAACTTTAGAATTTTCTCCACAACCTGAGGTAGCGGAAACCTAACTCCATAGAGATAAAATCACTCATTAAAGTAATTAAATTTAGAATCCAAGGAACATGCCATCTCTTTAAGGTTTGCAACCTTTAAATCACAGAGTTATGGATTTGATACTTCTCACGAATCTCCACTAAATCTTGCTCAGTGATTCGTGAAGACACTCGGGATCCATGATATAAATTAGGTTCATTTAGTCCTAGATAGTTGAATGGTTGAGTATCAGAGGGGATATACCGCTTTGTGTGCAGAGCTGAAGTTCCAGCCCCTGTTTATCCATAGAAGGAAAATAGACTTAGTACCACTGCATATAGAGGAATGGGGTTCAGAATTATGGAGGATTAATATTCTTAGCAAACATTATTGTAATTAGAAAGAATGGAAATAGCAACTAGTTGCATAAAAAACTCAAGAGAAAAAGAAACAATTGCTAATAAAAGCGATAGAGATTTAAAACCATCCCAATGGCTTATTTATAGCCATCCAAGGCCCGATGCACCACTGCTGACCATCTTAAACAATTTCTATGATATCCTTCCCAATGAAATCTAATACTGACAAGAATATTAATTATTAGTTACACTATTTCTCTTGCTTATTTAAATAACTAAGTGTTGCCCCTTGTAATTATTGCAAAGAGAAATAAAGGGATACTGATAATACCACTTTTGATTATTTAATTTCCAAAGGTTCACAATACCTTTACCCTTATCCATGCATAAGAGGAGGTCCTAAGGTCTAGAAGGTAACTCTGCTAAAATAGAGCTAAGCATAAAACATCATGAATGTCTTGTACAACGGTCCAGAGAAAAATCATAGGCCTTAGTCACCTCATTATTGTCACAAAATGCTCAGTCGCTCCCTTACACCTCAATAACCCAAATTAAGGACCTCAACATTAACAGTTCTCAGTATCATATTCGCACATCAGACCTCAAAACAATAAGAAATGATGTTTAAAGGTCCAATAATCCCTTTTTCTTGGCATAATAGTCATAAAGTATCATAGGAACATGATTCAAGAATTTCTAAGTAATCGCAGTTCCTTTTCAGAACCATCAGATGTCTATCCAAGCTTCTATAGCTTTTCTAACAGGTAAGTAGAAGGTACAATCACTGTTTTAACTAAATTTACCACTAACTACCACAAATATTGATGAGTCCAATCCGTATTAAATTCTCCCATGACCTACCTTATATACCTTATGTCTTTATCCCACACTCCACTAGGTTACTATAGCCGTTAGAACTTAGGGATGTCCCTGCCATGCTGTTGCAGTTCACGCATTCCCTCTCCAAGAGACTGGATATAAATGATATGCTTATGAACATTTAAAGGGAATCGAATACAAGTTAAATAAGATTGAAATAGGGTAAACAAGCATTCTTTTATAGTCATATACTTTATCAACCCCCTGTTGGTAGTTGATAATACGATTTTCAGATAATTTCTAGCTTCTCATACATTGAATACTTTGTTGTTTCCAAAACTAAGATAGGGAATCCTTATAGAAGTCCACCAGTTGGTCCCTAAGGGCCTCTTGACTGTTGGCGAACATCGCAGATATCATATATTATCTTGACCAAATTCTAAGAGTATCCAAATTATAAAACTCTCATTTACAATCTAATATACACAGAAACACCTTTTAAATTGAACGTAAGATCATTAACTGAGGTACGAACCACTTTATGTCTTTGTCCATTACATATATAACACTCCCCACTAACTCGTATAAGGTCCTGTGGGGGGCACCTATTAGGCCTCGACTCTTAAATGATTTCAACACCCACCATATTCTTTTAATCCATATACTCAGATTATTATTTTTTAAGAAAAACTACTTTCTTGACATGACTTTAAATCATCCAGTTTCCTTTTAGAAATACTAATTTATACTTCAAATTAACACACACACACACACACACAATGTTTAAAAAGAATTATCCATACATATATGTGAGGTGTCTAGGATTGTGCCATGCCACGGGGTTACTCAAAATTACAATTATTATTATTTATATCAAATTGTCCACATACGCACACCTATGTCAAATATTGGATTATGCCCCATCATTGGGTTATGAAAACTCTTATTTGTTATTTTTTTATTCTATCAGAGACACTTCAAATTATCCACTTTAGGATTGTTAGAGAAAACAACTTGGGATTAACATATAAAATGGGGAAAAAATTTCATCCCCAAAGATCTTTAAGTCTTGCATTGAAAAGAAATCAAGAAATATGTTTAAAGATTAAACCTAGGGTTCAAGAATACAATACAATATAATAGCGAATCACCTTGTGATTCGTATGAGGAAACAATGGTTGAAGACTATGAAATTCTTGCTGTCCTCCAAAGTTTCCAAAAACCATGTTAGAAAGCTCTGAATGCCTTAAATATTCTAGCGTCTGATTTACCCAAAGTAAGCCTTGTGTGGGAACTTTTGGACATGACATCATGGTGAAATATGAAAGAATTGACCTCATCTATCCTCACCCCTTCGTATAAACGTGAATAGTATTTTTCCTATCCCTATTTAACCCTCCATAATGGATCATTAACTGAAAAACCTAGCTTACATTAATATATATAGGTATAGGTTATGGACTTTAGTCAATCGGAGCTTCTAGAAAGTTTCGGGCCTACTCTTAGGTATGGACTATACTAGGACCTAAGAAAAATAATTAAATTTTCTTTTAAATAATTACTGTAATTATTTCCTTTATTTATTTAACAACGATTATTTCCATCAAATAACCATGACTGCACTCTAGTTTAATTATCTCTAAATCTCTCAGAATAAAGAGTTCTTATTTACAAAGTTAATTATGGTACATAATATGATTCCCGACGTTAAGTGTCCATTGCCTTCATGCGTGGAAACAGAACATACAAGTCTATCAAGGGGTCCCATAAACCAAGGTATCCTTCGATGATGATTTATGATCTCAGATCCATTCACATAATTGTTAGCCAATGTGCAGGAATTATTTAACTTAATATAAAATCAGATCTCACCCATAGCAATCAAAGTAAAATTTACGCAAGCATTCCAGTCCTCATAACTTTTGGGATTAAGAATTTATGCACCCTTTGTAAATGGTGTGAGATTACCTAAGTTTAATCAATACAACCCTAGACTAAAATCTCATGGATGGCCCTATTCAATACATTACTGGGATATACCAATCATAATTCTCTGTTGAACTATCATAATGTTCTCAAACCATTAGATGGGTTCCTGCAGGTTGAGATAAACCACTAGGTTTGCACTGCAACCATTTTGATTGGATGTCAACTCCCTATCTAGGTTATGAACCATTCAATAGTACTAGTATCGATATTCAGATCTCCTGTGATCAAGTTGAACCTGACAAACCTTTAAAAGAATACATATAAAGCATTATCATAATCATGATTCTTATTATAAAATGAGCTGACAAACCTTTACTAAAAAGTAAACATCATACATAATTTTAAGAATAAAACCCCAATAATATCCCACTTAATTTTAAATCTATATATCCAAATCCTAACCCATCTACATATAATTAGAGGATTAATCGTGGTAATAAACATATCACCGTGGTCATATACATAAAATCCCAATTGTTTGATCTCTTGAACAGGTGATACCTGCACTTAATATGATTAACCCGTTTATGGGTTATTGGTTCTCTCGAAATTACAATCGTACCTTTATGAACACTAAATTTGTAATGACTAATTGCACTTGAATGAACCTCACCCAAGTTACTTAGGAAGTAACTGATCAATAAATAATTTTGAGTTACCTCCAAAGTGGCAACAGTTTTGTCCTCCCCGATAGAGTTAACAATCCAATATTTCTTCATACTCCTCCAACTTATAGCTCAACCTCCATGGGTAGGAACACATTCATAGGTAGAAAACTTGGAATCCTTATTTGACTGAAAACTTAATTATTGTACCTTAAAAGTATAAGAGTATTAAACTGAAATCTATTGACCATGCTGAAGGCATAACATATTTTGGTTTATACACAAAATATATATAATTCATGAGGTTTCCATCCACTGAAACATTAGGTATATTCCTCGTCTCTTCCACCCAATCAAGTGTCCTAAGATATTGATTCCTTGACAGATCTATTCCATAGTTGAAAATGAATTCTTTTTGTGGAATCACGATTCTAATATTATGAATAAGATTTCCATACAATTGACTTGGGATAATCCCAACATACTCTCTATCCGATCTAGTGAAAGCTTGATCATAAGGATGTGATAAAATCATCCTAAGTTCTATAAATCAAAATACCCAAACAACCACACTCTTATGTAAGACAATACTCCCAACTCGTTCTTGATTAGGAAAATATCATCCACAAATTGTACTTTGAAATGCCATCACGCTTTCATCATGATTCTTATACAAATAAGTATTATTCAGACATAAATTAAAATCAAAACTTGATTTCCTACTCATGCCGAATGACCCAAGACCTTGATGTTATCTAAATCCATAATTGGATTTCACAAGCTTACATCACTTTGCTTTATCAACTTGTTACTATGTGTATGTCAAGATAATCATACCATAATGTGTCTTAATGTTAAAAGAATCCTGAAACAATTTAGCATAGATTTTACAAGAAGGTTTTATCATAGTCAATCCCTTCCCTTCGATGTAAACCTTTTAGCAAGCCTTTCCTTGAAGGTTTTCATCTTCTCATCCATCTATATTTTAACTTCTTGTACGTCCACTTATACCCAATGGGATTTACCCCATCAGTGAGTCTAAAAGTCCCAAAATTTCATTCAAATACATCGAATCCAGTTTAGTATCCTTAGTCATAAGTCAAAGAAAAATTTCTTACCTTAGAACGCCTCATTATAGTTTCTAGGACTCTATTTATGTTTTCTTAGGATGTCATCGAAACGATAAAAAAATACTAAACATTTAGGATGAATCATAATGCTCCCATTATGACATTGAACTACTTGTTATCCAATATAAGTGATACGTGTATGTTGATCATTAGTAATACTCTCAATACCATTAGGAAAAATATTATCGATACCATGTTGTATTTCATCATGTACGGGTGGTCTAGAAATATTGGTAATATGATGTTCCCTTTTACCTTGTAAGTCTATCTCACACTTGGGCCTGTGGTTTATTACGTAATCCTTCGACAAGAACCTGTCATTGATGCAATCAATAACTTTCTTATACCTAGGAATATAATATAAACTTCCTTTATAACTTTGGGTTCCCAACAAAAAAGACATACCTTTGTCCATAATTTTGACTTCCTTGGCTCCTTCCACAACATGACTGTTTGCCATCCCCAAATCCTAACATGCCTTAGAATGATCTTATGCCTATTCTAAGTCCAAAGGGAATTGAAGAGACTGATTAAGAAGAACCTTAATTAAAGTGTATATGTCTATCTCTCAAAGAAAAATCTCAATATGAATGTTCCAGTCGTGAATAACTAACCATGAACCCTATTATATCCAAAATATCCTTAATACTTCCTTTACTCTACAACATTATGAAATGGAATACCCACTGTAGAAAACTGGGATAAAATTCCACACCTCTCATAAATGATCCCTTAATTTCCCTAAGAGGTAAACACCTCTATGATTAGATCATAGAATTTGGATTATTTTACTTCACCCATAATCCACATTAGATTTGCAAACTTTGAACAATCAAAGGTTTCAGACTTGTGGTGCATAAGGTAAACATATCCATACCTTCGACTGATCATCAATATAATTGATGAAGAACTCAAATCTAACTCTTGATTGGATAATCACCGAACAGAACTAATTAAAATGAACCTTTTCCAACACATATTTGGATATTTATCTTTAGTCCCTAAAGGTCCCTTTGGTCATTTTACCTTCTAAAATAGATTCAAGGATAAAACTGCCTACACTTCCAATGAACTCAATTGCCCATGTTAAAATCAGTCTTCAAATTCCTTTTAGAATAAAATAACCTAAGCTTAAGTGAAAAAATGTGTTTGGTTCTAGAAGAAAACTTTCTCTTTAATGATTATCAATTAAATTATTCATGTTAATATTTAGCAATGTTGGTGAGACAAAACTTATAGTGTATAAATTATTTTCCTAGTGTATCATAACAAATAACAAATATCCCAATTTCGATTGAGGATTTTTATAAAATCAATAAAATTTCTATTCAAAACAATTTAATAAATTGAAACCAACTTTCCTAAAACTAAGTACATTAAATAATTTACCTATATTATCCTTATGTCATCTCCATAATTTAAAATATACCATACTTCTAACATCGCTGCCGTATCTTAATTTCCCATAATTAGTAACATCTCTCTTTTAAGTAATTGCTCGATTAGTAACACCGCTATCTTGATTTGTGTTTCTCGAGTCCACGTACCAGGTTACTATAGAATGGACCATAAATCAATCATTTACTTTTAATAGATAAAACATTACCATGTCTTTTTCCTTACATAGTAAGAAAAAATCAGACAAACTACTTTAAAAGTTCTAATTGGTTGTAGTGAGAATACCCTCTTGCCTTTTGCAATGACACTACTATCGAGCAATATAAACCTTTCTTAACCTAATTCGTTGTACTTGAGACTTATCCCTACCTCCTAGTTCCATTTTAGGAAAGAAGGAAGCTCTTTTCTACAACTAGCACCATCCCTTGGCTACCGATGATCCTCATTCCCAAATTATGAAATGATACCTGGTTTCCTCACCACATTTAATAAAAATAATTCGTAATTCAATCAATGATGAATATTATTTCGAGAACATGATTCCTGCTTGATTTTTGTCAATCAACATAGGTGTTAATAAATTTTCATTAATTTATTCTTTAAAATTAAACATGTATACATATAACCTCTCCATTAGGGGACCAAACACGTGTAACATTTAATTTAAAATAATTACCATTTTTTTTAAAATGCATGGTTCCGTTATTAAAACCATCCGATGGGGGCCCAGACGAGATGACACGAGGAGTTAACCACATTACAACTTTAAAGCGCTGATGATAATTATGGTTTAAAATAGTTTATTATCTCCTCAAGTTAGAAAAATGTTAAAAAACATTTTTAGTCCTTGAAACTTATTCGAGTTAAAATTCTAAGAATAAAATAGTGAGAAAAACGTGAATTCATTATTCAAATCTTAGAATCACAAAACCAAAAAGCGTAGGTTTCAATTTAAAAGTGAGAATTAGTGAATTAAAAATTAAAGTGATATCCCCCTACCGCTAATTAAAAACTAATCCTATTGGACATCATAGTTTTCTTACGAGGTGAGATTTCTTGTTGGGAGCTTAAATCACCCTACCTTGAACTAGACATATTTTCATCTTTCATTATGTTACCAAACAGTTCAGAAAACTTTTGTCCAACATAATGAACAACATACGTCTTTTTGTTATGCAATTAATGACAGTGATTTCATTGGTGAGGATATTGATTTGTCTCGAATATTACATTTTAGTACCTTTATTCTTGCACATTCTAAAATAATTGTGTGCATTAATTCCTATATATATGCTCATTAAGTAGACAACCTCTATTATTGATGTTTATATGGTTTGCGAGGTATTATTGAGATTTCGTAGATATTATCGGTGTTAAGCGTGAAGTTTGATTACATTCCAAGAAAGTTTCATCTCAAGGCGCATCTTCAGGGGGATTTTAGTCATCTCATCTTTTGGTCTTTTGACTTAAACTCTTAATGGAAGTGTATCCATATAATCTATCTTTGTATAGCCACTAACGGTTCGTCATTCCGACTTATGATGAAGATGTTACGACATTTTTCGTGTGATGAACCAAGTGAAGAGAGAAGGAAAATCCAGGATTCAAAATCCTAAGCGCCGAATCAGTTTGAACCCTACCACGAATCGATTCAGAATCAAACAGTTTTATCCACATCATAATGTAAATTAATTTATTTTTTCCTCAAATCGATTCGGCCCTTATATATTTGGCTTCTTTGTTATATAAGTTTAACACCCTTTCTTATATATTTTCATAGTTTTTCCCCTCTTTTATTTCCGGGGATATATTCATTTTAAAGTTATATTATTGTAGTATTGAGACATTCTCTCCTTTATTTCTCCTAGGGTTTGATTGTAAGTTACTATTCATGATCTTTCTTATATATCTAAGCTTTCATAATTTAATTTCTTGCTTTGCTAATTAGTTGTCTTCACTTATTTATTATTTTATTTATTATTTTCCATTTTTAATTAGCTGATTTAATTGTTTCATTATGTGTTGCAACTAGTTTAAAAGGCTAGGATCATATTTCCACCATGAATGGGTTCTTGAGCTTGAAAGCTAGATTTAGGTTTGAAACAGTTTTAATTAAAACCATGTGTATTGATATTGGAATATCATGTATTTAACTTCCTTTGTCATGCAAGGGTAATGTTTATAGAGATATTAGAAGGTTTATCAATTTGTGACCATATTCAATTGAAAATTTTATCTTTCATCTTTAGGTTAGGACTCTTCATGTTTGATGTTTATAATTAATATGTTCGACTAACTTTGATTCGAACCAAATTCCTTAATATTTTTTGTTAATCCATGTTGGGGAAATGATCATAATCATGTTTTGTTTAAACTTTGTTATTTAGTTTTTATTTGTGTATTTAACTTTTTTCCCTTTTTAAACCCCCGCATATCATATTTTATTTCCCCCTTTTTGAGTTATAAATTAATTTAATCCGAAAAAGCGTTCCATGCGGATTTTTGATAATTGAACTTATCTCTATACTTATAAAGCGGGTGTAGTTAAACTTTAGGTTTTTTATATTGTGGCAGTAAATTAAACAATGACAGTGTCCTTATATGAACACGCGGTTTGTGCTTGGTCAAAATGGAAAATATGGAATCCTCTAACTATGAGGAAATCCCCCAAGAAGATGTTATGTCTTCTTGTTGGTTTGATCAGGAGTTAGCAGAAAAAGAATTAAATGACTAACCCGATAGTCATAAATCTTAACCTATTGAAATAAATACCCAACTCTATGAAATGATTTATTCTTTAAAAATATTGGTTGAGGTTCTAACTTGTGTTTCACCTCCACCTTTTTTCGAAGAAAAAATCATTAAGAGTAATCCAAGCACTTTTCAACTTCAACATTTTATTTCTGATTCAAATTTCATTGGGGTTGAAAGTCCTTCACTCCCTTGGTTTCATACTATTATCCAGCCATTACATCCATCGCAAGAATAGAATTAAAGTCTTGAGGAGTTTGATCCGATTCTTAAAAGGGAATGTTATTTTAAGATGATTTATTTTATGGGTTATTCACTTACACTTTTACCACCTCCCATTCTAATTGAAAAACCTTTGGGAGGTAATTCTAATTTTCTTAGGAGCGATTTGGTCTTTCCCCTCGTATCATCCAAACCCTCCATAACTCATCTTTTGGGTGATGGATATTTTTCTCCTCCAAAATATACATTCCATGGTGCAAATGGAATTCATATTTTCCATGATGAAAGAACTCAAACGAGGGAGAAACTTTGATTACTTAAAGTCAAATTATTTTTTGGGTGGGCCCTCAAAAATTTCAACTTCTAATGTATCGTTAGTTAAAAGTTAAAATTGTAGTTGTTCATATTAGCTTCTTTCTTTTTCATTTTTATCTAGTGTAATTAGTTAAATTTATTGTACCTATTTTTTTATTATGCTTAGTTCTAACATGTTTTGTAGGATCAATGGACTTGAAATATTGTAGATCACTCCATTTTAGATAACATCTTTCTCTTCCTGTCTTTATGTTATGTTCTTAATTCCCATTAAGGACAATGCAACATTTAAATTAGGGGGTATGTTATATGTTTCCCATTGCATGTTATTTTCATTGGTTAGATATGTATTTTTTCCAAGCATTATTTTGTTGTAAAAATTCAATGATGATGATGTAATTAGGCAAATTTGATTCTCGGGGTTATTTCACATCGTGAGATAGTTGGTGATTCGATAGACATGAGGAACCGTGTTGGTCAACACTTAGGTATATTTACTCAATTTGAGTACATAAAATATTTTTGTTGAGGTTAAGTGTCTTAGTGGTTGTGGATTGAAAGTTGTCCTTGACCAGGTATGATTATAAGAGTTACGGGTAGATTGCGGTAAGTATTTTACATATACAATCGTGATAGTTAGGGAGGCTTATGAGTGAACTCTAGATAGTCTTCCATGTAAAGGTTTTAGGAGATATGATGCAATTTACGGGATAAGATCTTAGCGATCTCGATGATGCAGACCTAGGGGTTATAGGTTGTAGGTGACATCTTGTATCCTGTTAGAATACTTAATGGTGTTAGTCTATGATTTAGTATGCAGCCAAGGGGTCACAACCATTGAAGGAAGAGAAGACCATTATCTAAGTGTCAGGGACGTTTTAGTGGCTAAATTAATGGCTAGATGCGAGGTAATCCTAGTATGAATGTAGTTTAAGGGCGTCTTGGAGCGTCCGTATGATAATCTGTGTGTGGCATCATAGGGAATAGAAATTGAATTGTTATGACATCTTGTGGTGTTCAATGGTCAAGGTGAACCATGTGTAGAGGCTCATAGACTAATGTCGTTATGAGCACCTAGTAATTGCATTGTGGGTATTAAGAAGTTAGTTGAGCGTACCTACGATGAGAAAATGAAGGATAATGAAATCTTGTCAGGTTTTGAGGACTTTGCGTGGAGTATGTTTGGTGTCCTTGGGAAACCTGTTAAGTCAAGTATGAAGAAGTACTAGTGTCCTGGGAATGATCATAGTGAGGGTTGGGTAATGACCTCGGGTTGTTGGTCAAGGTTTAAAAGAGTCGAATAGTGTACATACCGAGTGCTGTCACCCGAATTGGCACAGATGGGTGATATAACCTTTTAAGAGAAATTAGGAGCTTGTGTTGTGGTGAATTGGCGTAATGCTCCGGTGTCATAGAATAACTAGTGTAGATGGTGTGATACTTGGTTTTGAGAAGTCTAAGGAAATGTGTTTGGGACTTATATTGATGATGTTATTTAAACACTTGAAAGTGACACCCCAAAAAGGGGTATATCGAAGCGTGATTAGAATGTGGTCATGTGCCAACAGTATAAGTTAGGATAACCCTAGGAAGATAGGGATCAGTTCTTATCATGTCTTGCCAAAACAATATGGATTAGAAGATATAACCCTGTACGGGTCTCGCTACCCTTAGTATGCCAATGGCCATCAGTGTGGTCGTCACGTAAGTTCAGTTTGGGTAGAACTCAAAGATGTGCTCAGTGAAAGTCTCGTGTAGTTGAAGGTTAATTATAAGGTGAATGATTCTCTTAACGGGGATCTGCCCAAATATACATTGGGATGTAATCATATTATGACAATGACCTAGGTGTGTTAGGTTGGTCATGACATCATTAGAAACGTGGAGAAAGACGACTTCGATTGAGGCATTAAACCTTTTCTATCTATAGTGGTTCATGTGTGTTAAGGATGTTAGGGGGAGAGCCTTACTCCTAAGTAGGGAAGTCGAGAGTTTGACTTTCCAGAGAATAATAGGTTCGTACGATGATTTCATCTTGTGAGGATGAATGGTTTTGATTTGATTTGTCATGATTAGTGACTAACTAGAGTGTGTGGCTAGGTCGGTTGTAGTGAGAATGTCTAGGAGGAGTCGTAAACTTCAAAGCAGGAAGCGTAGGTTCGCTTTTCATAAACCATAGTTTGACGGGTACGGATGGGATTCTCTCGGAATGATTGTTATTCCTTTAATTCTTATGTGTGTATCCCTTTCAATTCCGGTAACAGAGGATAGGTATTCCCACAAATGTGGTAGCTCATATTGGTACCATATTATCTTATGGTGCGATTGGGCCTAGTGGAATACGGGTGGACTTGGCATGGTCAATGCATCTCGGTAACTAGGTATGCCCCCATCTGAGATATTCTTGCTATTGCACAAAGTTTAGTGTATGGGTGATTGCATTTTTTATCGCAGAGTTTGCTCGTAGTAATTTATTTCCTTAGGTAAATGACCTTACGATTGCCCGGTATGGAAGTCACTAGCTCTGGTTATAAAGAGCGAGATGATGACTTGAGGAAGTCGTATAGTGTTAGAACTCGAGAAAATTTAGCACACAGTGTTACTTTTCCAAAGTGAGTGGATTGGTGAGATACTCAAGTGAGTGCTCCAAGTGAAACTCCTAGAGTGATACTAGGGTCATCAGAGTGACACAGCGAAAGGTGTCAACTGAGTGCGCGATGATGATTTGGTTTGTGTGTTTCTTACGAAGTGAGTGACTTACGATATGAGGTTATGTGGACATGATGTTCCAAGGATTTGGGGAAACTTTGAATGTGTAGTTCTTAGATTCAAGATGGTCCTTTATGATTAATTGGATGATTGGTTATATTACAGTTCATTCTCGGGTGAGTATCAATAACTAAAGAGGGTTACCTAGTAGATAAGCTGACATGCTTTGGGTATTAGCAAGGTAATCCTAGGACTTGTTTGTGCGTGATCATCAAGTGAGTGAAGACTATAAATGGTTGTGTGACGTTAATGGTTAATGTATCATTGAGCATTAGAGTGTGTCAGATGTTAGGCTTTTAGTGACAATCCCAAGGTAAGGGTATGTGATGTGATCTTAGTTATTGAGGATTTTAATGATTTAGTCTTGAAGGATTCCTATGATTTAGAGTAGAAATTGGTGAACCCCAAAAACTTGAGGAATTGGCGATTCGATAATTTCGGGGATGAAATGTCCTAAGGAGGGAAGAATGTAATACCCACCCAAAATATTTAATTATTTTCTCCTATAAATTATAAAAAAATGAGAATATTCAATTCGTCTCACTAGCATATGGACTTTGATTACTTTTGGGACTTCATGGTCATTATTTGAAGAATGTGGATGAAGATTGGAAAATTTGGAGAAAATATACGAAATGGTAGTTAGATTAAGTTCAATGTCGTTCGAACAGGAATCCCAAGTCGTTCGAAGTGAGGATCAAACGAGGATCGAACGAGACCCTTCTACATAATAGGTCAGACTCGTTCGAAGGTCATTCGAAGGATAATTCTAACGAGGAGCCATTCTCGTTCGAATAAGACACCATTCTCGTTCATACAGGCGCAATATTTTTTTTAAATCGGGATGCTCTTGTATGTTGTTGCATTTTGGATCATTGCATGGATGATGTGTCGAGTTATAGTGATCCAAGATTGGACAAAAATGGGATTTTGGTATTCAATTGATTTCATAAGGCTTTTTGGGAGGATGGAGGAGAGAGAGAGAGAGAGAGAGAGAGAGAGAGAGAGAGAGGCGGGTCTTCCACCATTTTCATCATTTCTCCACCTCTCTCTACCATAAACCACCATGCCGCCACTATCCCTCCACTATATATCACCATATTTAACTAGTATTCCACCATACCAAAGCCCTACATACCCATTTTCACCATTATTGAGCAAAGCTATGAATATAGAGGTGTTATTGGGGGGTTTGGAGAAGATGAAAATGGAAGATTTATGGAGCTTGAATAGGAATTTTGATGGAATATTCATAGAGAAAGCTTAATGGAGTTAGGCAACCTCTCTAAGGCCAATTTAGAAGGTCGTAGGTTACCATCTTCTTAGACATTTCAACCTACCATTGTTGGAGCTCCATTTGAGGTGTGAAAACTCTAGTCTTAATATTAAGACTCTATTTGCATATTAGTAGTCTAGTTGTTAGATTATAAGAGTAGGATGCATTAGAATAAAATGATGAGTTTCAAGTAATTTATTGTCCAACATTTTTATGGAATAAAAATGTTGAAAAATGCTATTTTTATGAGGGTAAAAATATGAAGGAATATTTCAAAGTTTCTCAAAATAATGGGACTTTATGGCAATGGTGCATTTCTAGAAGTTTGACGCTAAATATTTATGAAATAAAATGTTTAGAAAATGATATTTATCTTGCAAAAAGGAAGATTTATAAAAAAAAATGGACATTTGTTAGATTTTGAAGAAATGAAAATGTCCTTTAGTCTTAAAAAGTATATTTTGCAAGTATTATGAATTTCTAGAATAAATTGTGTGTTTAACCCATTTAATAGGATTTTTGGAGTTAAAATCCATCTTCTCATATGTATAAACTTGTTGTGTTTTGATGATGAACATATAAATAAGTTTAATGAAGGTTTTATTGGGTTTAAACATCAATTAAAGAAGAAAGAAATTTCATCCCTTAATATGTGTTAAAAGGTATTAGAAATGCAATAAATGTAAGGGTTTAAGACTGTATGTAATAGTAAAGAAAATAGTAATTTTCTTATAAAGTGGTCTTGGATATTAACAAAAGGGAAAATAATGAGATGAAAAATTTTCCAACTTGATTAGCATAATACTCGAAAATGTCATAAAAGTGTTAAGGTCTTAAAAGCACTAAATAAGTTAATGTGGACAATTTAATGGTGTTTAGAAAAATGAACACTTGGCAAATGGAGAAAAACATAAGTGTGAAAAAAATGAGTAAAATGGTAATTTAACGTAATATGAAACATGTTTATGGAATAAAAATGTTAAAAAAGTGTGTTGCACAAGATGGTCCTAAATGAACTTGATTTGGGGATATATTCAATGCTAAAGTGTAAAGGACAAAAAAAGATGATTTTAAAGTGCAACACAAGTTAGGGTGGAACCCTTGGTTTTGGCTTCGACCGGGTTAAAGTAAAGGTGGAATAATATGGACATTTGAAAAATGTTAAAACACATTAATAAGGACTCGGATGACACCAAGAAAATGAAGGACGTCCCGAAGCCCTAGGGTGAAAGACCCAAAATTATTGATAAGAACATATGGTGTGCATAGCTGACGGTGTGGAACCCGTTAAAGTAAGTGGTTATGGGACAATTCTGAAAAAAGATAATGAAAATGGAACATGTTAGGAAATGAGTTGTGTGGTGAATATATAAAAATACAACCTAACTTGAATGAGTTAATAAATATTCTGGTAAAGTGGTAAATGGACGAGTAATGTGAATATTGATTAATGTTCATAAGGTAAAGGAATGGGAAAGTGTAGTGATTAAATGAGTAGTTAGACAACCTAAAGAGGTTTAACCCATGATTGACACGCGGGTGTGTTTACAAAAGGTTTTCATAGAAAATAATTATTTCTAACACGGTGTTTGCGTTTGTTGAAAGGGTGATTTTCAAAGAAAATACTTACCTGAATTAGTGTAAATGAAGGGGTGATTTCGGGAAAATAAAATGACTTTTCTTACACAAATCATATTTATTTTAAGTACTTAATCGAGTGTGTTAAACAATGGAATAAATGTCAAGTTAAGTAAAAAAGGAATTCTTTTACAATATTAAGATGAATTAATCGGGACAAGTAACATTTTTGTAATAAAAACGGTTTCATGATATATATATCTATATTGTAGTTGCATGTGCATGTAGATATAGCGGGTTAGAGTTTTATTTCGTTCGATTCTATATTGCATTGTTATAATTTTTCACTGTGCATTCAACTCATTCCCTCGTCTTTGTTACGACAGGTTGGGTGTGGAGTATTCTTTTATATCACGTTAGTAACTCTGTATGCTTGAATTTCAAGGACGCTTACCACGGGTCCCTCATGTAGCTTGATTTAAATGGGAATCGCATACTAAACAAGTAAGATATTAATTAAATAAAATAGGACTAGAAACATTATCTAGGTTTCCCTATTGCACTTGACACCTAATGCTCGGGTCGGACCGAATTGATCAATTGCCTCATTACATTAAGTGTATGATACACTCTTTTCCAAATCAATTTGTCACTAACATAATGAATTCCTTAATTCTCAGACTTAATTTATTCTTTACTCCCCAAGGATTATAAAATAATCCACCAACAGTGTTTTACTCATGGTAAAAATATAAATCTATCAAGGGGGTATCACAATCCAATGTATCCTCGGATGCGAATTAATCCGAATAATAATCTTAGACCTACTCACACAATTGTTAGCCAATGTGTGCGGATTATTTGACCCAATATAAAATCAGATCGCATCCATTGAAATCAACGTGGCATTCATGTAAGAAATCCAATCCTCATAATTCTCATGATTAAGAATCTATGCAGTCTTTAAAAATAATGTGAGATTACCCGAGTCTAATAAACAACCGTTGGACTAAAATCTCACAGGTGACCCTGTTTAATACATTCTTAGTATGTACTAATCGCAGTCCTCTATTGTACTATTGTACAGTTTCTTGAACTATTAGACAAGTTCTCGCAGTTTAAGATAAATCACTAGGATTGCACTGAAACCTCTCTGATAGGATGTTAACTCCATATCTAGGGTAGTAACTATTTAATAGTACTAGAATCAGAATTCTAATCTCCCGTGATCAAGCGGAACCCAACTCACTGGAATTCCTACTAAGTTCAATTGACGGACATGTATAGGAAACAATATATTTAAAATCATAAATATAAAGCATTCTCGTGATCATGATTCTTAAACTAACTTATCTTTACTGAAAATTCAACTTTGTACATGGTTTTAAAAATAAAACCCTAACTAGGAACCGGCATAGAGTTACTCATACACTCAGTCATCATATTTTTATCCCTTGAATTTATGAGTACTAAGTTTCTCATTTTGATTCATATTCTGGGTTTAACAATTACATTTATTTTCATAATTATCTATGACTCACAACTATGTTGTTTAATATCAAAATACCAACTCCGCAATCATTTATGAATCAATTATCCTTTTTCTTGGAGCTTAATAAATCCTCTCTACGTTTATGGGCTCACACTATTTGCCATAAATGTGATGATATACCCATTTATATCCTCGGTTGGATGAGGATTACCTCCAAAATGGACGACCATGTGAGGGGCCGACCCTTCACTAATCTCTTGACGACCCTTCGCCCAGGCTCCAGACGACAGTACGAGGGAACGACCCTCCACCAGGCTCCAGACGACAGTACGAGGGGCCGACCCTCAACCCAGGCTCCAGACGACAGTACGAGGGGCCAACAGTACGAGGCCAGAATTGGGCCAGGCTCACTACCAAAAGAAACTTTTCCCTCGGCCTCAGCTCATAGGCCGAGGGTGATATCACGACAGCGCGTGGTTTGGGAGACGCGTGGAACAGTGCGCGTCAGGCTCATATGACACGTGGCAGACCGTTATAACAAAATCACACCCTCACGTGAGGGAATATTATGTCATCATTTGGCATCTATAGGTGTCAACAGGGGATTGGCTAGATCATTATTCACATGCACCATGCTTACTTGGGGGGTACACTACACCCCCCAAGACCTATATATACTTGTCACCTACAACCCTACAGGGGATCGATCCATGAACAGTAGCCCTAGCTAAAACTCTGCTTGTACACACAATAGAGAGAGAGAGGGTTATGTGCATTGTATCCAAGGCCATTAGCGCCCATACTTAGTGGATCACACACTCACAGTGGATGTAGGCCAAATTGGCTGAACCACTATACATCATTGTCCTAATTCCTCTTATACTCATCCCCTTCTACATACTTATACACTTATACATCTCTATGGCTGCCATGGCTGCTGCTGTTTGAGCTCACTATCACTTATCCGGTGGTGCTAAATCTCAGCATCATCAGTTTGGCGCCGTCTGTGGGAACGAGAAGACATCTCTTCCTTTGTACAGCTTGGCCTCACTGGGCACTCTGGTGGTGAACCAACACTCCCCCTGAGAGGAGGTGTTTCACCATTGAAAGAGACCCACTAAGGTTCCCAAGCTCACCAGTATTTTCTTCAGTTCAACTTTTCATAGCTCAAGCACATGGCACCTGAGATGCCACCGCCACCACTTCCCCCGCCGGATGAGGGGGGAAGACCCAGTTCCAGTCAGCCTCCGCCTCAGTCTGACATGGCTGATGTGGCGGCAGCCCTAAAGTCTCTGGCAGCAAGCCAGCGGATGATGCAGGAGCAGTTCACAGCTCTAAGCCAGAACATACTAAGAGCACCAGGGGTTTCACCTGAGATGATTACTCCGGTAGTAGCTCCAGGGAAGCATGAGGGCAGGGGACCACCCCAGGCACCACGCAAAGACCTGCCACCCCCTCAGCGGCGTAGGGATGTTGCTGACCCCCGGCGTCTACGCCTGGGGAGGCAATAAAACCCTTGCCCTGAGGATAGGTATGGAGATCTGGAGGGAGAGGAGGATCCTATAGAGTGCTGGGAACCTTACGAGGTCTCCAACAACACTGTGCGATCTCTCCAGGGCAGTAGGGGAAAGTGCGGGGGACCAAACCCTGATGATCGCCCAAGAGGCTCTGCTTTTGACCGCTTGAGCAGGGGGTCGGCCTTTGAGAGGCTAGGCCCAGTAAATGACCTGCGGGAACAGTTGTCTAGGCCAAGAAGCGCCGTGAGATCCAGGGGGAGGCAGTAGATGGCCGACCCCGAGGACGAGATGGCGGCTAAAGGGAAGTGAACAGTTGACACAGGCCTGCTGCAACAGAACCCTCCGTCCACCTCGGAGAGGCGGCAGGGGACAACATCGGCCAGGCCGACCCTGTGAGGCCCTGGAATGACTCAATCCAGCGGTTAGAGGATAAGATTGGTGATATATTAAAGAGCCGAGACCCTCTTCAGAGGGGATACACCATAGGCTCGCCCTTCATGGCAAAGATAGTCAACTTCCCCACGCCATCAAAGTTCAAGCCACCTATGGTCACCCCAAGGTATGACGGGAGCACCAACCCCGTCCACCACGTGGAGATGTATCAGTTGGCGGCCATGTCTATCTCAGATGAGATAGACATATACTCTATCTCAGATGAGATGAGGTGTCGTGCCTTCTCTGGTACCTTGACAGGGGCTGTGCATGTCTGGTACACGTCTCTTCCAAAAAATTCCATTGGAAACTTTAAGCAGTTGGCAGACCTGTTCATCCATAATTTATGCTTTGGGGTGAAGCCACAGAAGAAGACCACCCACCTGCTCTATGTCAAGCAGGGGAAGAGTGAGAGTCTGAGGGACTATATAGCTAGATTCAATAAGGAGAAGCTGGAGGTGGAAGACTATGAGGAGAGAATAGCTATGACAGCCCTGATTGGAGGACTCTAAAAGGGGAAGCTGTTATGGAAGCTTGCTGAAGACCCTCCGAGGACGATGGCTGAACTGTTGTCAACAGCAGGAAAGGTGATGAACGCCGAAGAGGCGATGGCTGCAAAATATGAGGACGAAAGAGGAGGTGCAAGTGGGAGTAAATACCCAAGGAAGAACAAAGAGGGGAAGAAGAGATCCGCGGACGATAAGTTCGCTGGGTACACTCCTCTGACGGTCAGCTGTGAACAGATTCTCAATGAGATAAAGAGTGACCGGTCGCTGAAGTGGCCTGAGAAGCTGAGGGCAGCCCCGGTAAGAGGAATAAGAACCTGTGGTGTGAATTTCACCAAGACCACGGCCACGTAACGGATAAATGCTTTTCTCTGAAAGACGAGATTGAGAAGATGCTGAAGGAAGGGAAGCTCAGAAAGTACGTTAACAAAGGCGCCTTCAAGAGGGGCCGAGGGGACGACCCCAGAAATAAGCGAGGCAACGCATGCAGAGAAGGTCCTCAAAAAAGAGGGGACGACCCCTCTGATGATGAGGACGACCCTGACCTACCTTCGAGAGACAACCATGGCCCTGTCAAGAGGCTTAATATGATCTCGCTCGGAGTGGGAATGATCTCCGGGGGACTTGCAGGAGGAGGGTCTGAGGTCGCCGATTGGAAGGCCCATGTGGCTGAGGCTAAGGCAGTGACGAAGACGGTACACGCGACTTCCCTGGAGGTCAAGTCAGAAAAAAGGAAGAAGGTTGATATGGACACACTGATAGTGGGATTTTCAAGAATGGACTTCAGAGACCTCTTGGCCCCACACGATGACCCTCTCGTCATCACTACCAGGGTGCACGGATGCGAAGTGCCGAGGATCTTGGTAGATGGGGGTAGCTCTGCAGATGTGATGTTTTGGCTATGCTTCAAAGCCTTGGGTCTCAGTCGTGCTAGACTCGTCCCTTACCATCATCCATTGATTGGGTTCAGTGGGGAAAAGGTTCACCCCCTTAGGGTATATGAGGCCGATGTGAGGATGGGGGACGAGTGGCCGAGATGGCTCACCAAGAAGGTCAGTTTCTTTGTGATGGATGAGCAGGTGTTTTCGGCCTACAACATCATATTGGGGCGTGTGGCCCTCAAGGGGTTTGAATCCGTGCCCTCTACAGTCCATCAGATGATCAAATTTCCAACCCCTTACGGGGTGGGGGAAGTTCAGGGAGACCAGACGGCAGCGAGAGAATGTTACTACAACTCTGCTGAAGAAAGGGAGGCACACAAGAGGGCTACAGCCACTTACAACATTGATACCCTAGACCCCAGGGACGAGACGAAGCTCAAAAAAGGAGAGGCCACCGAGGAGGTAGAACCCATCATCATCGATGAGGATGACCCGGGAAAAACCGTTCAAGTTGGCAAGTCTCTGAAGCCCAATATCAAGGAAGACCTCATCAAGCTGTTAAGGAGAAGATGAAGCGTCTTCGCGTGGAGTCATGTAGATATGCCGGGGATCGACCTTGAAATCATGTGCCACAAGCTCAATGTGGTAGAGGGAGTGAAGACGGTAAAGCAGAAGAGGAGGATTTACTCTAGAGAGAAGTACGAGGTCATCAGGGATGAGGTCAAAAAATTAGAAGACGCTGAATTTATCAGAGAGGTCATCTACCCTGAATGGTTGTCCAATGCAGTCATTGTCCCAAAGGCCAACGGGAAGTGGCGAATGTGTGTGGACTTCACAGATCTCAACAAGCACTGCCCCAAAGACAGACTCCCTCTTCCCCGCATTGACCAGATGGTAGATGCTACTGCAGGTCATGAGCTCATGAGTTTTATGGATGCCTACTCAGGGTACAACCAGATCTTCATGAACCCTGAAGACTCGGAGAGGACCGCCTTCATCACTGATAAAGGGACATACTGTTATAGGGTCATGCCCTTTGGTCTAAAAAATGCGGGGGCAACGTACCAGCGCCTCGTAAACAAAATGTTCGAAGACCAAATTGGGAAGTCCATGGAGGTCTACGTGGATGACATGTTGACCAAGAGTTTGAAGGCAGAGGACCATGTGGCAGACCTGGAAAGGACCTTTAATATGATGGACAAATACCAGATGAAGCTTAACCCGGCCAAATGTGTCTTCGGGGTCGGGGCAGGGAAGTTCCTAGGGTTCATTGTCAACCAAAGAGGCATCGAGGCCAATCCTGAAAAGATAAAGGCCCTTGTTGAGATGAAGACCCCCAAGTCCATTAAAGACGTTCAGAGGCTTACAGGGAGAGTGGCTGCCCTGAACAGATTTGTGTCAAGAGCCATAGACAGGTGTTTACCATTCTTCAAGATCCTCAGAAAGGCCTTTGAATGGAGTGAAGAGTGTGATGAGGCTTTCAAGGAGCTAAAATAATACTTAGGGTCTCCCTTGCTGCTGTCACGACCCGTGCAGGGTGAACGGCTTTACGTGTACCTCGCCGTTTCAGAGTCGACCATCAGCGCAGCCATTGTGAGAGATGAAGACAGAATACAGAAGCCTGTGTATTTTAACAGCAAGGCACTCCAGGGGGCAGAGCAAAGGTACCCGAGGATGGAGAAGTTGGCCTACGCCTTGATCCATATCTCGAGGAAGATGAAGCCGTACTTCCAGTCCCATACAATGGTCATCCTCACCGACTCTCCTCTTAGGCAGGTCCTACACAAGCCAGAAAAATCAGGTAGGTTGATGGCCTGGGCTATAGAGCTGGGGGAGTTTGACATTGTGTATCAGCCTAGGACGGCCATTAAGGGGCAGGCATTGGCAGACTTCGTGGCTGAGTTCACTTGGGAAGATGATAAGGCCGAGGGTGAGACTCTCGGGAAGACGGATACAGAAGATAGACCCGCTGACACACCCGCAGATAGGGCTGAGACAAGCACCGCTAGAAGGAAAGCAACTGAAAATGAAGAGGGAAGGTACATCTTTAGACAGGGGTCCCTCTCTGAGGGAAATTTTTCAGAGGGAAAGACTCTGTGGAACCTCTTCGTTGACGGGTCCACCTGTGACAGCGGAAGTGGGGCTGGACTGATACTGTCAGCACCCGATGGCACAGAAGTCGAATACGCCCTGAGGTTCAACTTCAAAGCCTCCAACAACGAGGCCGAATATGAGGCCTTAGTAGCAGGCCTCTCCTTAGCCAAGTCTCTTAGTGTCGGCCAGATTCTGGTCCATAGTGATTCAAGGCTAGTGGTGAATCAGATACTAGGGGCCTACGAGACTAAGGACGAGAGAATGGCTAGATACCTCGAGAAGGTGAGGTCACTACTGAAAGGCTTCAGAGAAGTAAAATTAAAAAGGATACCTAGGCTAGACAACGGCCGTGCTGATGCCCTTGCGAGATTGGCCTCGGCGACTAGGAAAGACATCAGGAGGGCGGTTCCAGTGGAAATTTTGCTTCAACCAACTATTGAGGACCCCGAGGGAACACTTGGCAATTTCCTGAATGTCTCTTAAGAAGCTTCGTGGATGAACCCCCTGATCAGATACATTAAAGAGGGTAAGATGCCAGAAGCAAGGCAGGAAAGGAAGAATCTGAGGTACAGGGCTGCAAAATTCACTGTCACCGGAGACACCTTATACAAAAAGGGGTTTCTGCTCCCCTTACTTAGGTGTGTGCATCCCTCAGAAGTCCCCTCCATTTTGCAAGATGTGCACGAAGGATCGTGCTCAAGCCATATCGGGGGCAGATCCTTAGCAAAGAGGGTGATCACCCAAGGCTACTGGTGGCCGACCTTGGGGAAAGACGTCGCAGCATACGTAAAAAAGTGTGATAAATGCCAAAGATTTGCTACCATCCCTCATCAACCCCATCAGCCTCTTACCTCCATTACATCTCCGTGGCCGTTCCCAGTGTGGGGGATTGACCTGGTAGGGCCCTTACCAAGAGCAGTCAATAACTATCGGTTCCTCATTGTAGCGATTGACTACTTCTCAAAGTGGGTAGAGGCCGAAGCGATGGTTACAATTACAGAGCAGAAGACCTTCCAGTTTATCTGGAAAAATGTGATATGCAGATATGGTCTGCCCAACACCCTCATTTCAGATAACGGGACGCAGTTCAAGAATGCCTCTCTGCAGAAGTACTGTGAAAGGGTAAATATCAAACAATTTTTCTCCACCCCAGGCCGACCTCAGGCCAATGGGCAAACCGAAGTAACAAATAGGACAATCCTAGATGGAATCAAGAAGAGGCTTGAGGAGGCAAAAGGAAGATAGGTCGAGGAGTTATATGCCGTATTGTGGGCATACAGGACGACAGTGAGGACTTCTACCGGGGAGACCCCATTCATGCTAGCTTATGGATCAGAAGCCGTCATCCCCACTGAAGTCGAGTTTCCTACTCATAGGGTCCAAATGTACGACCCCCAGGGAAATGCGGAAGAAAGGAGACTTGACTTGGACCAGATTGAGGAAAGGAGGGAGGACGCTGAGATAAGGCAGGCTTCCTACCAGCAGAGGAGTGCAAGGTTTTATAATCAGAGGGTGAAACAGAGACCTATAGCAGTAGGAGACTTGGTTCTCAAGAAGGCTTGGCAAAATCCCAACAAGCTCCATCCTAATTGGCATGGCCCATATAGGGTCATCGATGAAGTTGTCCGAGGGACCTATAGACTAGAAAACCTAGAAGGGGAACCTTTTTCCAACCCCTGAAATGCAGATCATTTGAAGAAATACTATCAGTAGTGTTGTAAGGTCTTTAAAGGCCATAATTGTAATGAGAGTTGCAAAATTAATAAGAAATATCAATGTTTCCCTCATCCTGTGGTTGTTAGTCCTAGCACACATGGAAACATCTACAGAAAATTCATTAAATTGGTAAGTTGATCCCTCGGCTATAATGGGGACCAGTGGAGGGGACGACCCCACCACTGTCCTCAAGAAAGACGAGGGAAGACTTTAAAATCCATTAAATTGGTAAGTTAATCCCTCGGCTATAATGGGAACCAGTGGAGGGGACGACCCCACCACTGTCCTCAAGAAAGACGAGGGAAGAATTTAAAATCCATTAAATTGGTAAGTTGAACCCTCGGCTATAATGAGGGCCAGTGGAGGGGAAGAACCCTACACTGTCCTCAAGAAAGACGAGGGTAGACATTATTAAAATCCATTAAATTGGTAAGTTGATCCCTCGGCTATAATGGGGACCAGTGGAGGGGACGACCCCACCACTGTCTTCAAAAAAGACGAGGGAAGGCTTTAAAAACCATTAAACTGGTTAATTTGAACCCTCGGCTATAATGAGGGCCAGTGGAGGGGACAACCCCACCACTGCCCTCAAGAAAGACGAGGGAGAGGTTAGTGACATTAAGAAAAGACAGCAAACCAACAAAGAGCAAACCATAAAAGAAGTAAATATGGAAGGCAGTAGAAGAAGAGATGATGATGTTAATAAAAATGTAATACAAGATGTCCCAGGTGTTTTACAAAAGAAAATAAAAAAATGAGGGTATGGGCTACAAACAGCCACCCTAAGGGACGACATCAGAAGGCAGAGCCTCAACATCAACCAAGGGGGTCTCTTCAACAATCACGACCGGCTGATCTTCAGATGTGCTAACCCCCTCAGCCTGCACTTGAGATTCCACCTGGGACAGGGCCTCAGCGATTAGAGGGTCGTCCAATCCGACTGCCTCCAATGAAGGACGAACCGAGGAGACGACATCGCCGAATTTGAGGATGACCCATCGGCAGGCCGTCCTGATTCCCCTCTCCAGGTACTCAAGGTCGAAACCCTGAAACTCATCAGAAGCTTTGTAAGCCTCAACAGCATCGGCCTCAGCTTTCGTAATGGCTGCTTCAAGGTCAGCTTTGTACTTGGCCTCCATGTTGGTCAAGGCCTCGTCTTTTTCCTTGAGAAGCAGGTCCTTGGACTTAATGTCCTCATCCCTGGTCTTAATGTCCTCATCGTGATGCCTCGTCAGCTCGTCCAAGATCCTTGCATGCTCAGTCCTGGAACTTTCCAACTCGGCCTTTGCAGTGTCAAGCTCAGACTGAAGATCAGCCTCATGCTGAATAGCCCTTTCAGCCTCATGAAACTTCACCTGATTCTCGGCCATCCACTTGGTGGCTGAGGTGAAGGCACAAATAGACTGTAAGAAAAATGAACAAATATCAAGAGGGACCGAGGGAATAGTTTATTAAAAAAAATGAAATGGAATTAAAGAGGTAGGTCAAGACCAATACCTGAGCAAGGGAGTGCAGACCATAGTCGTACACTTTAGCAGGAGGCATCTTTGCTAAGAACTCGAAGTCAGAGATCGACGGTGCAGAGAACATCGAGGCCATGGCAGCCCTTACATTCGTGATCAGTGACAAGGGGTCGGCCCTCAGATGGGCCAGATTTTGAGACCAGAAGGCCCCCATGCTGGACGAAGAGGTCGTCCCCTCAGAGGCGTCGACTCTGGCCCTCGTTCGAGAATCAGGTCGAGGCTCAACTGGGCCCTCAGGCTCCTTCCTTTTGTTACTGTCAGTGGTCGGCTCCACCACTGTCGGCCCAGTGGCCTTTGTCTTCCTCGGAGCCTGCTGAGGCTCCTTCCCCTTCTTCTTGGCCAATCCAGACAGTAAGCTGGGAGCTGTCATTTCCCAAAGATAGTCTGGTGTACCTGCAGGACGATCTGATAAGAGGACGACATGTCAGAAAAATTCAGAGATAAAGAGATAACACTTCAAAAATAAGTAAAGAATGGAAAATGTTCAGTATAACTCACATAGTTCTGTCAGAGGGCCGACCCTCAGACCAACTTCTTTAAGGAACTGAGGGGTCATCAAGTCTTCGAATTTTGCAAGATCACCCTCTCCCCCTCGTCCTCTCAGATAATATACGATGTCTTTCTCCTCCAGACTAAGTCCAGGGTCTGACCTGGCCTTCATTGAGGGGTTCGACCATTTTCTGGGGATCCTCGGAACATCGGCGGTGGGCTCCCATTCCCTAGAAATAATGAAAAACCTCTTCTTCCAATCGTGGTTGGAAGTTTGTGCCACGTGGAGGAGTTTCTTCTCAGACCTCCTTTCCCCCAGGTGATAATATCCAGGTTGTTTGGAAGAGGAGGTGATGTTATAGCAGCCCAGAAATAGGGCAGCCGAGGGCTCGTCGGTGAAAGAATTCTTCCACAAAGAGATATAGCCCAAGATCATCCTCCAAGAGTTGGGGGGAAGTTGAGAGGGGGATACGCCGAGGGCAAACAGAATATCTTCAATGGCAGGGTGTAGAGGGAGCCTGACTCCAACCTTGAACATTTGTTCATAGACTGCAACCTCTCCCTCTTCACAATCAAAAACTCTCTCAGAATCAGAGGGAACCCTCATAGTTACCCCAGAGGGCACTCCGTAAATATGCCTCCATATCAGATGGTCTCTATCCCTAACTGAGGAGATGAAGGACGAGGCATGGGAGGTATCAACCTCGTCATCCGTATCGTCGTCCTCGTCCTCATCCCCTTCCCCCTCATCACCTGCAGGAGGACCCTGAGGAAAAGCCACTTGGAAGGCATTGGGGGACAGGGTTGTCACAGGAACAGCCTCAGAGGGGGCCGTACCCTCGGCCTCTCGGCCTGGGCTAAGGTCAGATGTGTCCCTCCTACCAAAAGTTCCAGCACCAGTTGGCGAGGATGATCTCTCGTCCATCTCACTTTGTTTGGGAGTCTCGGCTGGACGAGATGACGACCCACAAGACTCAGAGGGTTCGGATGGTCTTACGGTGTCAACAGGAATGGGAAATATGGGTCGTACCCAATTAGGGTCATCCCCCCGTCTCTTCTCTTCCTCTTCCTCAATTCGCCTGATCTCGGCAAAGAGCTTCTCTCTCAAGGATGGGAATTCAGACACTAAGCTGTAAAGCCTCCTAAGCATTAAAGGGAAGACTCTACACTTGGAGAAATTACACTAGACTTGGCTAATTTAGCTACAAATAAGTGGGGAATTGATCAGGTTTGACTTTTGGATTAAACAAAAGAACTCAAAGGTTTTCGTCAAGAACGTTCAAAGAACCAGTGACCGGAGAAGACACCGAAAAAAGATATGGGGTAACTCAAAGAAAGTGTCGCCTTACGACCCTAAAAAACAAACAGAAATGAAGACAAAAGAAAACGCTGGGTGAAAGAGGTTACCTGATGAGGAGAGAGCAAGAATGCTGCTAGACTTGGAAGGATTGAAGGCTGCAAATGGTGATGGAAGCTGATGAGTTTCTAGAGAGAGAAAAGTCTTGGGCGCGAAGAAGAAGAAGAAGGAGAGAGAGAGTTTAAAAATCTCTTAAATACTTTGGTAATGAGTGGACCCGTTAACCAACAAAGGTATAATTAGGGCACAAGGCCCCAAGTGCACTCCGCAGCCGCCATGACCTTGGGAACTGAAACAGCAATGAGTATCTGCCCAGGTGTCACTCATCTAACTGATCATACATGCATCTCATTTAAAACACTATCCCTCAGTCATCTCAGCAGCACCTATGGCTAAGGGCTGGGGGGTGATTGATATACCCATTTATATCCTCGGTTGGATGAGGATTACCTCCAAAATGGACGACCATGTGAGGGGCCAACCCTTCACCAATCTCTTGACGACCCTTCGCCCACGCTCCAGACGACAGTACGAGGGGCCGACCCTCCACCAGGCTCCAGACGACAATACGAGGGGCCGACCCTCCACCCAGGCTCCAGACGAAAGTACGAGGGGCCGACCCTCCACCCAGGCTCTAGACGACAGTACGAGGGGCCGACAGTACGAGGCCAGAATTGGGCCAGGCTCACTACCAAAAGAAACTTTGCCCTCAACCTCGGCTCATAGGCCGAGGGTGATATCATGACAGCGCGTGGTTTGGGAGACGCGTGGAACAGTGCGCGTCAGGCTCATATGACACGTGGCAGACCGTTATAACAAAATCACACCCTCACGTGAGGGAATATTATGTCATCATTTGGCTTCTACAGGTGTCAACAGGGGATTGGCTAGATCATTATTCACATGCACCATGCTTACTTGGGGGGTACACTACACACCCCAAGACCTATATATACTTGTCACCTACAACCCTACAGGGGATCGATCCATGAACTGTAGCCCTAGCTAAAACTCTACTTGTACACACAATAGAGAGAGAGAGAGGGTTATGTGCATTGTATCCAAGGCCATTAGCGCCCATACTTAGTGGATCACACACTCACAGTGGATGTAGGCCAAATTGGCTGAACCACTATACATCATTGTCCTAATTCCTCTTATACTCATCCCCTTCTACATACTTATACACTTATACATCTCTATGGCTGCCATGGCTGCTGCTGTTTGAGCTCACTATCACTTATTCGGTGGTGCTAAATCTCAGCATCATCATGTGACAACTAATTTCTCTACTGAAATTTGTTTTTGGTAAAAGCCAAATCCAAATCCATAACCTAAGGATTAGGGCCATTTTTAAATTTATTCTCGGTAGATAATTTGTGAAATATTTTTCACTTTCATTAATTTCATTCATTTGCGATTCAACCACTGTTTTATAAAAAATATATGACTTACCATCTTATTCATTGCTTATACAAATACCCATTTGTATAAATTTCTTACTTTAACTTTTTATACCAGGCCAACGGGCCAAACCACACAAAAATTTACATTTTACATGCATGTAATGTGTTTAAACATGCATTTCAAGTTTTCGATTCTCTTTGGGGTCGAAACCATTTAACACATAACCTATAGTCGGTCTACTTCATAATTTCTTAAGTGTTGGGATTGCTTTGTAACTTTTTACCAAAGTCAAAGTCTAGTGACATTTAAACATTTGGGACTAATTTCCAATATATCACAAGTTTAAGGACAATACTCAAATTTTCAAAGTCTAGGGGTTATTTTATAAATATTTAATGTTTAGGGATTATTTTATAGATATTTAAAGTTCAAGGGTTGTTTTGAAAATACTTAAAGTTCAAGGGATGTTTTCAATATACCCTCAAAATACATTTCTTGATTTGAAATAATCCATTTATGGCAAGTTTAGGGTTGAACCCATAATTTCATTAAGATAGTGATCAAAACACCCTTTTTAAAATGTTCATGGGTGAAAAACAATTTGTAACAACCTTGTCCCCGAAGTAATAATTTTCCAAAGGTCTGGGGTTATATAATATTTTCATAATATTATTTTTTATTCATAACCCTTAAATTATAATTTTATTTTCCACAAAAATTAATATTCCAATAAACAAATGCACAAAAATAATCGACATTCATAAATATGTGCAAATAACTCATAATATCACACAATTGTATTCTTAACCATGTTAAAATCTGAAAATAACTCAGCATCCCTACCTATTGGAGACTAAAATGTGAAGAAATTTGTCGTTGAAGAGGACATCTCCCACCCCTAAAGGTAGACTCAAGGGGCTACAAAGCTTACTAGCTTGAAAATAATCTCCTATAATTATTTCCATTGCATTTGTACTTCAAAACTCCATTAGATACACTTACCATATCACCCTCAAACTCACTCATTTAGGTTTATTTCCTCCTCAAATACTATACCATCATTATAGGAGAAATTTTTTATAATTTCTCATAGATTAGGAATTTTTGCGTATCCCATTACAAATCGCTATTACAAACCGAAGATCAAATTCGCTTTTGCCTCCATGATCATTTAAAGATGTGTTAGTCATCGAGCTTCATGTATGAGATTCAAGATGTTGAAATTGTCACAGACATTTTATGTAGATACACGAACTTGTGGATTTGATTTCTCAGTCGAATTATACTCAGGGATGCTTGTTTTTTACTGGAGGCTTTTTTTATAAAATAATTTTTTGAAAATAAAATTATTTTTAATATTGTTCGAACGGTATGTAGATCTCGTTAGAACGAAATTCCCTTTTCATTAGAATGAGCTTCGAGCGAGCGTCTAATGAGTTGTGCTCTATTTTACAGAACCAAACTCGTAAGAATATTGTTAAAAGATCGATCGAATGAGATTGGCTTATCATTCAAACGAAATTCACCCCGTTAGAAAAAAATTACTATTTTCGTTCGAACAAGATCCTATTCTCGTTCAAATGAACGTGTCACCTCAGAAAATATATTTTTTCTATAAAAAATGTTTTGATTAGTTTTCTTAAGTTTTTGGTTAAAATGAATTCCTAATGTCTCTTCCAAATTGTCCAATTTTTGTTTTTTAAAAATAAGGTTTTTGTTTTCCAAATCACTTCATCCCCTAGAATGATTTGTTGAGGTTCAAAACCTAGTTCCGAAATACTACATCAAACCCTTAGATTTGTTGAGTTTCAAACCCTAAATCCCAATTACTACATCAAAGCCTTGAAGAGTTTAATCTACTACTAATATGTCAAGCGAGGCTTTACGGCTGAAGAAGAAATGATCTTGAATCCTAAGGCTGATCGGTGAATACCACGGGGAAACCGCTTCCTGTGGATGGTGCTGGATTGTGCTATATTTGTAGAATAATTGAAGATCTAAGCAGTCTGTAAGTCATCGAGTTTGCCAATTTCTGATACAGTGCTAAAATCTAGGTTTTCCCAGAAATGAATTTTGTCCTCATATTCTTCTTTGCATGTTTGGTTTGATTGATTGCTTTGGAGAAATTTAATTTGGAATATATTGCATGAACACCTTAATCTAATCAAGGTAAAATTTGGATAAAAAATTGGGTCTTGTGTGTGTATAAACTAATATACGAACTATCCATATAAACCAACTTTCTCCAGTTGGTATCAGAGCAGGTTACACCAAGTTTTTGTGTTATTTTTAAATTTGGGTTCAAATGTATAATTTGCATAATAGGTTATCTATTATTATTGTTCTAATCATGTGTATTGGAAAGCTCGAATAAGGTCGTCTTTGAAAGCGATTGACGAGCGTGTTTCTCTTATTTGTGAAAGAGGGTGGACTCCACCCACTGTGACCAATGGCAATGTCATAAGTCTTACACCCGTCACCACTTCGAAAAAGGATTAACTAAAATGGAGTAATTTTGACTCATGCGATTTAAGTGCTAATTTTGGAGCTGTCACTCCTGACGAGTTCTGCCACATCATGACGTGCACCACGTCTAAGGAAGCTTGGGATACCCTCCAACTCACTCATGAGGTTACTGGTGTTATGAAAGATTTTAAGTTTCAAAATCTTGCCACACAGTTCGAGACCATTACTCTACTAGAGTCTGAATTAATTGATGAATTTTATGCACGATTGTCTAATATCAATAACTTTACTTATAATTTAGCTGAGAGAATTCTTAAGACGCACCTTATGAAAAAGATTTTGAGATACCTTGCCTCGATTTATTCCTAAGGTTGTTGTCCTTAATTCGTTCGGGAATTTAGATACAATTAGGTCAGAAGAACTCATACTTCAAACTTATAAGATCAATATGTTTACCAAAACTGCTAAAGCTAAGGAAAAGAAAATTGCTTTAAAAGTATAAGTAGAAAGAATCAGGAGGTTTCTTTTGGCTCCGAGTATGATTTTCATCTCGATGATCTTGACCTTTTTGCAAAAAAATTCAAAATATTTATCAAACTTAGAAAAGAAAATCTTTTCTAAGAAAACAAAAGTTTTGAAAAGAGAAAAAAATATAAATTGGGCAGGAAAATTTTGAATGCAAGGGTAAGGGTTATGAAGATCACGAGTGTGCTACGAGTTTAAAGAGACAAGGCAAAGTTTCCTTCAATTCCACGCTTAGTGATACAGACGTCGAGTCTGTGGATTCTAGGTATGAATCACCGCATGGAAGTAACTTCACTGTGTTCATGGTTAGTCATGTTAGTACATAAAGTACGCCTCGCACCAATGAGGAAGTTATTAAACATGATGACCTCGATAATGAGTCTAGTCATTTCAGAGAGAGTGGGGGAGATGAAGTTTTAAGTGAGGGATAAAGTGACATTTAACGTGCTTACATCGAGCTTTACACCGAGACATCTAAAGACAAAAAGGAAAATAATGCTTTGACGCTTAGGGTTTCATCTTCAGAGAGTCGAGAGAGAGAGTGCGAGTCCTCGTGAGAGTTTCTTTGGGGGATAGAGTAATTTTAGTGGAGAGGGAAAATGGTGACTTGACCAACAAAGTAGAAAGTTTTATGAGAGATCTTCAAGCATCATTAGAAACTCATGAAGCCTTAAATCCCTTAGATCCAAACTCGAGAAAGATCTCGAATGTGCCTAGGAGGTCAAGGTTACTGACGCGACCACAAATGTGTCTAGTGTGCGTGCTATGTAGGCTCAAGTGCAAGCCTGTCGCTCAAGTAATAATCCGATAGGTCGGGTATCGATCCTCAGGGAAACAGGACGAAAAGAGTCATGACGACATTGGAAGGATGGAACCAAACCTAGATTTGACTCTAAAAGAAAAGAAAAAATTATTTAGGGGATGAAACAACTAGGACTATATGCAAATTCTAGAGTGACTATTAATGAAACTGATAACTAACAATATGAAACTATGCTAATTAACTAAGTGCTAATGATAAATGGACTTAACATTTAACTATGAAATGAGAACAATAGGTCAGATTACAATCCCCCTCACCCTAGTAATTCACTTCGTAGGATACTAGATTCGAAATTAAAATTTTAAACGAACCCGGTCTTTAGTACTCCCAAGTATTACACATATGAGGGATCGTAGCCGCACATTATGTAAGCAAAGGATGAGTAAAGCGATGTTGTATTAACCAATACACTCTTCGCACTCTTAAGCATCCCAGTTACCTAGGGCAAACGAGATCGAAAGTCCTACGACGGTTGCACTAGTTAGACAACATGATTCATCTAAGATTTTAATTCAAAAGTTTATTTCCACTATCGTGAATTACACCGGGTGGGGTTCATGCACCCCAACCCTTAGAAAATTAGCTAGACATAATTAACTTAGAGAAAAATAGGGTTTTAAGAAAGAAAACATCAAATCTAAAGAACTAAATGAAAAGAGACTTTCAGATTCAAAACCAACAATTAAAACTAATGATCAATCGAAAATTTAAAGGAAAGATGTTACTTGAATTGCAGAAACCAAAACTTGAATCCTTACATCAAATTCTTCTTATGAAAAACTAGGATTTTTTACCACAAAAACCCTCTACTCCTACTTAGCTAACCTAAAAATTGAACTCCTGGTATAAATTAACAAAGTAGAATAAATAGCTATGAAATTTACAAGAGTTCGACCCCATAAAAACTATGAGAAAAAGAATAAAAATTTGAAGAAAATCCCAAGAGGTCCGGACCCATCGGGCAGAACGGTACGGACCCATCGGGAAGGGAGGTTCGGATCGCAGTGTTCCTCAGCTTAAGGCGGTCCGGATCCTTTTTGGGAAAAAAGGTTAGGATCGCCCTCCTTTTTGAGACAGAGAATTTTTCCAATGCGGTCCGGATCCTGCTTGGGAAAAAGATCCGAATCTCCCCTATTTTGGGACATAATCTTCCTTTCGAGGCGGTCCGGATCCTTTTCCAATAAAAGGTCCGGACTAGGTCTTTTTTTATCCAGGGGATTTTTCCTTGTTTCCTTCTCAACTTAAAATCTTCGTAACTTGATCACCGGAGCTCGGATTGACTTGGCATTTTTTCCAAAGTTCTTAAAATTGAATTCTTTTCAACTTTCTAGTTGGCTTCAACTCTGGACGACGGATACAAATTTATGAAATTACCCTTTGACTTTCCTTCTATGACTTTGCCCATTAGTTATCTAGTTTCTTTCTTCCTCAATGCTTAAAATACCTGTAAAACTTAGGACAAATACACGAAACTAGATGTATTTTTTAGAAGGAGTTAGAGTCAAGGAAATGTGATAATTACACTCATTTTGTATTATTCGAGATGGTAAAAGTCTCTAAATTAAGGGGCTAAATTGGAAGAATTTGACCCTAATCAAAAACCCCTAACTTAGAACTTTGCACGTCCCGAGCAATGTAAAAGGATGTGACTATGGGTCAACTCTTAAAATTTTTATTTTATTTGGATAGAATACCACTTTCGCGGGCAAGCGATTGCATTGAGCGTATGCAACAAGCCTAGGGTGAATTGTGTCTCGTGAGGGTTTGCAGTGAATATACCTACAAAATTCGACTCAAAGAAAACTCAAAATAATTCAAACTTGTATAATTCAAACTTTTCCAGAAAATAGTCATCATCAATTCAATTTAAGCATCTCAAATCACAGTGTGTGTGTGCGAAACTAGAAATTTAATCGCGAATTTCCACCGGTTGACCATTACGTTACTTATCCAAAAATTCGTTTTGATTCAAATTCTCACTGGGTGCTCTCTCAAGCGAATCACTCAGAAATGTGACTATTTTCTCTCGGTATGTTTGATATAAAGAGTAAATGTAATGGAACACAAGTTCACGTGTACTAAACTCAAAAGAAGGAAATTTATGGGGTAAAAAGATCTCATCATTAGAATACAGTTACAAGGAAACGGAAAACATCGTCGCTACTTTAAGCCTTGAATCTCTTTTGTTATCTTTTGTGCATGAGCTCTCCACGCGATAAGAAAATTTGCAATTTGGACTCGGTTAGGACTTATCGGGTTTTTAAGGTGGGTAAAAGGAGATGGTTGGGCACTTTGGAATTGAAAATTTTCGTTGAAATGTCCATTAGGATTTTCTTTTCTTTTTTTTCCATTTTTTTTTCACATTTTTCTTGTCTTGCTATGTTCTGTTGAGCATGTTCTATTTTTCTTGCCCTTATTTATTTAAACTAATTGGACTAAAATTCTGGGGTTTCACTTTTCTCAATTCCGGTCCATTTATGTTTTTCGGTAGTCAAACAAAAAGGAAAAAAATTTAGTTGGCTAAAATTGGTTAGCAAAGGGAAAAAAAATTCATGACTTTTTCTGGCAAATATTTTTAGGTAAAAAATGAGGGCCTACTTCATTGTCCAAATTATTAGTTGCATTACGATATGCGTCTCGAGGTGAATTTTAGGATAGAGATTCATTTAGCGCGTTTTTTAAGACAACATCTCACACATTCCCCGTAACCGATCAAATCAAAGGAATTGAGATCTTCAACGACTTTTTTAAATGTTGAATAGAGCTTTGAGTTAACCATTAACTCGGATTGATTTATACACTCACAAAAAGGATAGGCTCGAATCTCACCGGGTTGGTTAATCTCCACACTTATTCGTTAAGTCATCTATGTTCGCTCAATTTCTATCTTTGGTCAATTTCGGCATTTTGCATTATGCTTTTACAATTTGAGACTTTAAACCGAATTTTAATGATATTTTTGAAAATTTTAAATTCCAATTTTTATTTATGTTGAAGAAAAATATTTTTTGGTTTTTATGAGTTTTTCAAATTTTTTTTGGAAATTTTGAAGTTTTCTGATTTTTTTTGGCATTTTGAAAATTATTGAAGTTTTAGAAATACGCACTCGCCGACCCCCCCCCCCCCCCCCAACTTAGACTTTTGCATTGTCCCCAATCAAAAGAACTAAAATCTAAATAAGGCAAAATAAGAGTGCGATAAATAAAACAAACAAATGGAGAAAATGCGGATTTTTATTTATAAGGACTGTGGTACATGAAAAAGAAAAAGCATACAAGCATAGAAGCAACCAAAGAAATTACACCGACACAATCACCAAACACAAGATTCACTAGGGTGGGGGATTTGAGCTTCTGGGTGCGCTTGGGTCGTATGGATCATAAAAGTAGCTTGGAGGGGGCCCACCAAAATTGAGTTCGTACATGTGAGTTTGGAGACTATGCATTATGCTCGTATCCCGTCGGTAGGCTGCTTGATCCCTATTGTATTGCATGAGGAACCCATCAAATTTTCCCTCCAATGTTGTTAGGTGCGCGTCCTTATCATTATCGAGTAGCTCGAAATTATAATCATCTTCGTCGGACCCCACCTCTTGATCCCCCATTTCGACATCAACCGCTGTTTCCTCCTCCTCGCTACTCTCATCCTCATAGGACTCTTCAACTTCTTGGGCTCCTATAATGGCCCTTTGTTTCTCGCTTTAAGTCTGGGTGGCCTTCGCAAAAGGGTTTGGGAGACGAAGAGTCCTGACATGATGACCGAAGAGGTTATCAACGAGAATGGAGGTAATGAACCGGGCGTAGGGAAGAGGAGTAGCACCCTTTTTATCCATCGCCAAAAATAGGACATCGCGGTACATAATATGCGTTAGGTTGATGGACAAGGTACGATAAAATAGGTGGTACACAAGTGTTTCTTACCGCGGGCGCATGCCGAAGTCATTGGAATTCTGGAGAATGTTTGTGCACACAATTTGAAAAGTGGGGGCGCACTTTTTCGCTCATCCGGCCGACCCGAAAGGCACCTGTGCCCCAAACTTCCCTGGGCGCGATACGCTCAATGAGAACATCTTTTTCGAGCGGTTTGAAGTTGTTGGGGTAGACAAAAGAGGCAGGATTGGGTACATCTTTTTCAGCAAGCTTCTCGACGATTGTTAACAGTGAGAATGGGATGCGTTGCCCCCGAATTCACGCTTCGGCCACGAAATCACCAATGCGTACGAGGGGGTACCATAAAATTCTCGGACTTTCGAAGCCCAAACGGCATTGTGAGGCTCGTTCAAGAAGCGTCACCAACCCTTAGGATGAAACAATTTAGTGACATAATTGGGTAGTTCGTCCCAAATAATGGCCCGTTCTACTTGGAAGTTTCGCGTTTACCCAAAATATTGCCTACACCACCGCATTTCTTGGTCGGAGTGGTAGTCGGCGGGGTTATTATCGATGATAGCGACGGAATTATATTTGGTGGGTCAGTCTTGCACAGCCATGGAGTGAGAGAGAGGGTGGGGAAAAGAATTTGAGAGATGAAGGAAAGGAAAAGTCTTGAGAAAGATTGGTGTGGGGGAGATGGGAGGGGTTAGGGATTGTATTTATAGGTGGGTTTGGAGGTGGGAAGGAATGGGTTTGGAGGGAAAGGAGAATGAGGGAAAAGGGGGTGTGTTTTGGGAGGGAAATGGTGGGGGGGATGATTTAGAGGGAAGTGCAGGGGTTGGGGGAGAGGGGTTGCACCTAGGGAATTGTTTGAACCAATTTAAAAGGCGGTACGGACTAGGTGCCTAGGGGCGATCCGGATTGCCATGCGTATTTTTATTTTTCAAATCTCCTAAAGTGGTTTGGACCGGGTGCCTTTTTGTGACAGACTCTTCTCTTCTCGATGTCTCACCCTCTCTCGTACTATAAATGCATTACCTTGTACTTTCAACTCGATTATGACACTGAATTATTCTCGACCCTTATTTTCGAATCTCGAATCGGTCTCTACGTGTATGCTTCCGACCCACGAATGTACTCGATACCCATATAGTGAACCTACCTATCATATCCTAATTGACACCTAACTAATGTACACAAGAATCACCACATACGCGTTGGGGGTGTGACGACCTCTCAATTTCAGCTCACTCGACCTCGTAGATGGGGTCCGATAACCAAATGGTGTCGACATCCTCTACGCATGCTTCTAGATATGACTTTAGGAGGTGTCTATTGACTTTGAACGTGTTCCCCCCTTTTGGATCTTCCAATTACACAGCTCTGAGGGGAAACACGGTCTTAACAGCGAATGGGCCAGTCCAACGGGATCGCAATTTACCCAAAAATGTGACACCCTGCCTAATAAAATACCGGGCGGTCACTCCTATATCAAATTAAAACAGGAGTCTCATATGGTTCATTCTTAGCATCACTGCCGAAAACCAATTTATTTACTAATATCCTATTAGACCGGCATCAAATTTTTGTAATTAACTAATCTTTTTAACCAAACCGTTCAAAGAAAACAATTACAACAATTTATATGTAGCAACTGAAATAAAATAAAATAAAATAAAATAACCGAACACTTGGTACAATAATACAACGAAATCGAATGCCGCACTAAAAGGCGATAAAAGAATAAATGAGTACAGTTGGGCCATAAGCCCGAATGTTTCTACAATACCTCCTATCTAGATCTCAATGATAGAAGTGTCTAATATAAACCTGCTTGCATCTACAGCTGCTGCAGCAAACGTCTAACTCGAAAGAATTATCATCCAGGCGTCCCTGTGTCTGGACACCTATATATATATATATATAGATAGATATAGCAAGAGAGGGGAAAATAGAGAAACGGGTCAGAGCCCGAGTTTTGAAAATATTTTAGCAAGTGCATTAAAATCCATATTTTAAAAAATATGTTATTTCTCATATTTAAACTGGTATCGCTCTCACATGAGATACACCTCACCCCTCTTCTAACAGTGCACAACTATCGCATACCTTTTTAAACAACCTAGTTAAGCTACCCTGCCCAACTAATGTAATTACCCACCTTCTAATAATCCTCATCAATTCGAATACTAAGGACTAAACTTCTCCCCAATCCCAATATTACGTTACGTTCGTGTGTGGGGTGTCTCGCGAAGCAAAATCCAAAAAAGGAACCCCCCCGATACACTACTACGTGACAATGTTGATCATCGGGATCCATTAGGCCTTCAGTACATACCATATTTATACCATCCCGTATTTATTAATAGTTCTCATTAGAACACAAGATTCATATTCATATAAATCTGGATATTCATTTACCGGAAGTAATATCACACTTTATTCATTCTTTTCACTTTATACAAGGTTAGGTTATATGATATCTCATCTCATATATATAAACAATATACTATACGCAACAAGTATATTAATTATCCACTAAACTATAATAGAAGTGGCTTAGTCATTCTCATTTACTAAGCATCCCTGGATTATCTCAAGTACACATATATGTTAATCACAATACATATATATACATATATGGAACCCCTAGGCTCAGCTGCAGTGCACTCATACTTTGCTATCAAATCCTTGTACATCGCACACATAAGGATAACGCGTTCCGCATCACTCAGGAACCGTATCAATACAAATCACACATATTGGAGGCGAACATAGTTCACATACCCATAGGTCACGCACATACCTACGCTCCCATAGTCAGCAAACTTATCGACTCACAAATAAGCCCTTCATAGTCCTATTTTCTTGAGGTACCAAATTTAAAATCCCCCGAAGGCAACACAGGATAAGATTATCCTCACATGAACGTCAACCTCCCGTGATAGCAAGTATGGTAGGTATGTCATACACATAATAAATAATCATATAGGTACACATTCCACCTGTATAAATATATCATCAATTTGGTATTCAAACAACCATATTATAATTATATGGTATTTCTCTCACCTATACATAATTCCCCATAGGTAATTATTTAACCCACGTATATAATAACATTCGGGCATACGCACAACCCGTATAATAAATTTCCTACGTAGTATATTTATCTCTCGAATATCCTACGCGTTTTTCAATTTTGACTAATCCTCAATATATTATTTTCGAGCTTTTCTCATCGCACGATGACAATACCAACAACATCGATATATTTATTCATCCCATAAATAACGATAGGCATTCCTCTCACCTATAATAATTGTCATAAATATACGTATCGGATGACTGCTCAATTCTCTTTAGCCCGTATCCTAAATTTCAACCTAGTCACCTCATAGTATTTTACTCAATCAAAATTGGCATATAAGTGTGTTTTCTATGCACACAATTACTTATATAAAATTTTGCCCACCTAAACATCACCCCGAGTGTTACTCCTCCCAAACATCCCTATTTCGGTAAATTTTGGGGTTTACTTTCATCTAACCAAAGATACACACCTTAATAAAAAAATATTTAGAAGTCCCCACACTATTTTTAGGAACCCCAAATATTTATCTCCGAAGAATTTTAGCCTTTATTTTATTTTTCCAAATTTCCGAGTGCATTTCCGAGTTGGTGGTTTCACCCCGGAACTGTCATCTTGTAAAAATCATAACAATTCATAGAAAAATCAAAAAAATACGCAGTTGGGGCACACACGACCGTATCGAAAAGATCTACAACTTTTGTGTTTTGACCGAGAGCTGAATCTGCTATATTCCTATCCGAATTTATCCCCCAAACTACGAAGTTACTATTCATCATCTTCTCCAAAATCCCAAACTTCCATTAATACACCCCCGATGTTTTTATTTTCTCACCCATCATCATACAACCTCAATCAATCATAAATACACACATAGAAAGGTTTCTAATCATCTTAGAATCCAGATTCAATAATTAATTTCAATGAATTCCTAAATTTCTCAAATTTGATATTATTCGGGGTTTACTCGTTAATCTTCCGAAAAACCCATTTTGATTTACGGAAACTCATCCCAAAAATATTTATACTTTTACACACCAACTATAATATGAGAAATAAACACACTAAATTTATAAAGCAAGTAAACACTTGCCTCGTCGATTAAATCCGACGACCCCGAGTCGAATCCCGCGAATTTTGGCCGAAAATCTCTTCTTCTCCCTTCTTATCTTCTCTTCTTCTTCTTCTTCTTATCTCCGTTCTCTCTTCTCTTTCTCTCTCTTAGATCTGATTTTAGGGGGAAAATGAGGGTTTTCTCTTATTAAACCCTAAATTGGGTGTATACTCAATTGTTAAATGACCCATGTACTAATTTATGAGTCCCTACTAGTCCAAAAATGCCCGGAACCCAAATACTACCACCGGGTACTCAATTTTGACTATCTCGGCTATTCCGAACCCAATGGCGCAGTCAAAATCTCCATCCGAGTCATTTAACTAAAATTCACTATTTTAACCCAACACGTTCAATACACGTATTTTTTCATTTAAAATATTTCCTTTGTCACTTTACCCAACTTGCGACATGTAATTAAAAATAATCCTCTCATATACTTAGTCTCGTAAGAAAATATAATCCATGTAAATATTAGTCCGACACTTGAAAACTAATATTTACTATTCACTTTATAACATTAAATTTATTTAATTTCACTCATAAATTCCAAAATTGCTATTCACAAAAATTCCTCAATTTACCAAATTATGCCCACCTTTGTAATTTAAATATCTTTAAAAGTACGAGGTATTACAAAAAATAGATGAAGCTGGGAGTTATAGAGGAGTACCTTTTGCCCGGGTTGAAACTCTTTTCGTCGAATAATCTTATCATGTGCAAGTTTCATCCTTTATTTTGAAATCTTGGCATTCTCATACGCATCATTGCGTATCTCCTCCAACTAATTCAGTTGAAGCTTTTGAGCTTCACCATATTTGTTCATATCATAATTTAACGTCTTAATGGACCAATATGCTTTGTGCGTCAACTCAATAGAAAGATGGAAAGGTTTGCCATACACAAAACGGAATGGGGACATTCCGAGTGGGTTCTTGTATGCGGTGTGGTAGGCCCATAGGGAATCGTTCAATCTAAGGGACCAATCTTTCCGGTTAGTATCGATAGTTTTCTCGAGGATGTTTTTTATCTCACGATTCGTCAACTCGGCCTGCCCATTCGTTTGTGGGTGATATGTCGTTCCAACCTTGTAAACGATACCATACTTTTTCATAAGTTTCTCAAACGGCTTGTTGCAAAAGTCCGTGCCGTTATCACTGATTGTCGCTTTAGGTGCACCGAAGCGAGAAAGTATGTGTTCCTACAAGAACTTTATCAACACTTTATTATCATTAGTCTTGGTAGCTATAGCTTCCACCCATTTAAAAACATAGTCTACCGCGACTAGGATGTATAGGTATCCAAAGGAAGGGGAAAAAAGGCCCATGAAGTCAATATCCCAGTAATCAAAAACCTCAATGATGAGAATCGGGGCTAATGGAATCATGTCTCGTCGGGTAATCGCCCTCATCCGTTGACACCTGTCTCAAGATTTGCAATAATTGTTTACATCCCAGAACATTATGGCCCAGTACAAACTTCTTTGGAGAATTTTAGCGGTTGTCTTTTTCACGAAAAGTGTCCTCTACATGCTTTCGAATGACAGAATTAGATGACTTTCGGAATTTTGTCATCCAGTACGCATCGTCGGATGATTTGGTCGATGCAATATTTAAAAAGGAATGGATCATCATAGAGAAACATGTGCGACCAAGTGATGAACCTCTTATTATCTTCCGGTGTCCAATCGGGAGGGACGAATCCCGTAACAAGATAGTTCACTATATCCGCAGACCAAAGTAAAGAAGAAGTGGCAAAGAGCTGCTCATCCGGAAAATACTCATTTATGGGTGTAGAATCGCTAGGTACATCGGACGAGAGCCATGATAGGTGATCGGCTACGACATTTTCTACTCCTTTTTATCTTTAATGGAGAGGTTAAACTCTTGTAGGAGTAGTATCCACCATATGAGGCGTGACTTTGCGTCTTTCTTTGCAAGTAGATATTTTAAATCCGTGTGGTCGGTAAAACATATGATGGAAGAACCGATAAGATAGGACCAAAATTTGTCTAGAGCAAAAACTACCGCTAGCAATTCCTTCTCCATGGTAGAGTAGGTAAGTTGTAGTCCGGTGAGAGTCAGGTAGCATAGTAGATGACATGATAATTTTATCTTTCGTTTGGCCCAAAATAGCCCCTATCGCATAATCGCTCGCATCACACATAAGCTCGAATGGTAAGGACCAATCCGGAGCTTACATGATGGGAGCAAAAAAAAGCATGCTCTTCATTTTTTTAAAAGCACTTTGGCATGCTTCATTCCACTCAAACGGGGTGCCCTTCATAAGAAGGTTACTTAAGGGTCTAGCGATGGTGCTAAAGTCCTTAATGAACCTTCTGTAAAACCCTGCATGGCCTAAGAAAGAGCGTACGTCCTTAAGCAATTTTGGTGGTGGTAGATCATCTAGGACATCAATTGTTGCTGAATCAACTTCGATCCCTTTGGATGACATGATGTGGCCAAGAACTATACCCTCAATTACCATGAAATGGAATTTCTCCCAATTAAGCATTAAGTTTTTTTCCACATATCGAGATAGTAATTTTTCAAGATTGGCTAGACATAGATCAAAAGAGGTGCCAAAAATACTAAAGTTGTCCATGAAAACTTCTAGACCTCTCTCAAACATGTCACTGAATAAGCTCAACATGCACCTTTGAAAGGTCGTCGGTGCATTACACAAGCCGAATGGCATAGTTTGTAGGCAAACTTTACAAAGGGGCAAGTGAAGGTTGTCTTCTCTTAGTCAAGTACATCTACCTGAATCTGGTTATATCCAGAATAACCATCTAGGATGCAATAGTAAGGGTGGCCCGCTACTCTTTCAAGCATTTGATCGATAAATGGCAAGGGGAAATGGTCTTTCCTAGGCACCACATTGAGTTTTTGGTAATCAATGCAAATGCGCCACCCAGTGGTGGTACGTTGGGGAACTAGCTCTCCCTTGGCATTTTCAATCACAGTTACGCTCGACTTCTTCGAGACGACTTAAATGGGGCTTACCCACTTGCTATCCGAGATTGGGTAGATAATCCTGGTATCCAATAACTTTATGATTTCAGTCCTCACCACATCTTTTATTGTGGGGTTTAGCCTTATTTGTATTTCTCTCGAGGGCTTAACATCCTACTCGAGGTGAATCTTATGGGTGGAAATCAGAGGGATTATCCCCCTTTAGATCTGCTATACACCAACCAAAAGCACTTTGGTGCTTTCTCAAAATTTTAAATAGCTTACCCTCATGCTCTTCATCTAAGCTAGAGGAGACAATAATAGGAAATATCGCACCCTCACCTAGGAAAGCATATTTACCGTTGGAGGGCAGTTTCTTCAACTCGAGAGTCGGGAATGTGTTGCTAGAGGGCACCATGCATGCCTCTCTTGCCGGTAACTCTTTGAATGCCAACATCTCTCGCGTCCTCGTCCGATGCTCTCTCATCGAGTAAGTCTCTCAAATCCTCAATATCTCTCTTAAGCTCCGTGTAAGCTTCCTCGCTCTCATGACTAGACACTATGCAAGCTTCTAAGGAATCTCCACAGAAATTTTCCTCAAAGTGATCGTCTACAATCTCATCAATTAAGCTCACCACGTGAAGATCGTCTTCTTCCCCTTCTTGTTGGGATATATTGAAGATTTTTGTTTCTAAAGTCATATTTCCAAAAGTGAGTTGCATCTGCCCATTTCGAGTATTGATCAGTGCATTAGCCGTAGCTAAGAATGGGCACCTAAGGATAATGGGAACATGATTTTTCGAGGCAAAGGAGGGCTCCGTGTCCCAAATGACAAAATCTACTGGGGAGTAAAAAAAATCCACTTGGACTATCACGTCCTCAACTATACCCCTCGGTATCTTCACTATTTGATCCGCCAATTGGAAAGTGATCCTCGTGGGCTTAAGGTTGCCCAGATTAAGCTGCCTATAAATTGAATAGGGAAGATATTAACACTTGCCCCCAAGTCGATTAAGGATCTCTCAATTTTATTCTCTTAAATGGTGCAGGAAATGGTGGGCCCACCGGGATCTTTATATTTAGGTGGGAGATCGTTAAGAAGAACAGAGCTCAAGTTCTGTGCTAGGAACACATTTTTCTTTACCTTCATCCTCGTCTTTATAGTCAATAATTCTTTTATAACTTTTGCATAAGCTGGGATTTGTCTTATTGTATCGAGGAAAGGCAAGTTCAATTTCACGCTCTTAACGACTTCTAAAACTTCATCACTTATGATCCCTTTATAGGAAGGAACCAATCTTTGAGGAAATGGCGCAGCGGAGGGTGGCTTTATAACTACCTCGGGCTCACTGGTGTTTATTTTGTCACTCTCATTCAAGAAGATATCTTCGGCCTCTTTCGTGACGGGTGAATTTTCCTTGTCTTTTGATGTATCGTGTGGGGGAGGTGATAAATCAACAACTCTCCCACTTCGAAGAGTGGTTACTGCTTGGCAATGCTCTTGCTATTCTGTAGAGGTAGAGCTAACACTATGTTGACCTTGGGGAGGTCTTTGGCCCTGGGCAGGAAATTTTCCCTTATCTTGGATACTCAACGATTATTGTAACTTGGAGATGTGCGCATTCATGTTGGTGAACATGCGTTCATATCTAGCATTTCTTGCAGTTTGAGAATTTATAAACTATTTATGGTATCCTCGAGATTCCTCTGAGCTGGAGCTACATATGAAGCTAGAGGTGGTGGTGCTTATAGGTATTGAGGAGGTGGTGGAGGTGGGACAACTTATGAATGTGGTTTCATCGCAGCTTGTGGTTATTCGTAGTTAAAACCAAGATGGTTCCTCCACGAAGGGTTGTACGAATTCCCATGCGGGGAATTAAAATTTCACTTGAATCCTCCTATAGCATCCACCTGTTCGTTGTGCATGGCATTATAGGCAGAAATCATCGAGCAGGCCTTTGTGGAATGGCTCGTCCCATATATAGCACACACCTTTTCTTTCGAAACACGTCTAGTTCCAGAGATATCTCTCAATCAACTATCAAGAAAATCTCTCATATCTCTATGAAACTGATCAAATCGATGGTCTAATAAGGTATTACTCTTAAAATAGTATAGACCGGATGCATTCGGAGGGATGGTTTCTTATCTAGGTCGAGCTCGGGTGTTAGGAACAGATGTGTCCCATGCTTGAGTAGTATCTGTGACATACTTAAGACGGGCCTCGACATCGCAGGAGTTTAAATCCCAAAAAGGTCTTTCACACATTGTTTGCACAAGTTGTTTGGAAGCCACTGTTAACCCATTATGGAAGAAAGTGATCACGTGGTGTTCGTCAAAACCATGATGGGGGCATGTGCTTACCAACTCTTGTAAACGTTCCCAACACCTGTCAAAAGGCTCATTATCATGTTGTCAAAAACCTTGGATTTGAGTCTTGGCAGAATTGGTCTTGTGTTGTGTATAGAATTTTGAGATAAACTTGGATTGCATATCTCTCCAGGAAAGTACGAAGTTCAGAGGTAGAGACCATAGCTAAGTCTTGGATTTTTCCTTTAAGGAAAAAGGAAAAAGCTTTAGGAGAATGACATCTTCCGTGCAGGCTTGGTCACTAAACGTGTCGCACGCCTCTTCGAACTCGCGGATATGCAGGTATGATTTTTCTGAATCCATGTCGTGAAACGTAGGGAGAATCTGTATCATCCCATTGAGAAAGTGGAACTGACTGGCATTGTACGGAACTAAAATGAAACCAGAAGTGACAGTCCACTTAGGGAAGAATAAATCTTTCATGGGACGATAGGGTAGATTTCCCTCTCCCGTACCGAATCTCGATGCGTCAAACATTGCGCTCGCGCTCTCTTCAAATGACTCGGAGTACTCACTCGGTGTCCTAGAAGTGTGACTTGAGGTTTGACTCATGGTGTAACTACCGATAGAGTGCTCAGGAGTAGGAAGTGGAACCCAAAATTATAAAACGCGAGGTGTGGGGGGGCTTTCAAAGTTATACTCAACAATCGGATTTTTATGGATTCTGGTTGGAGTATTATGAGGAGTTTGTGTATGTTCAGGATTTTGCATTAAAGGATTTTGAGAGATGATGATTTTTTTTATTGTTATTATTATTATAATAATTATTATTATTATTATAATTTTTTTTTGAATTTTTGGTCAAAGTTCTAGATTGACTCAATCTAACCTAAGTCTACCTAGAATCCCCAACAACGGCGCCAAAAACTTGGCACGACCAAAAATGTGTCTAGTGTGCATGCTATGTAGGCTCAAGTGCAAGCCTGTCACTCAAGTAATAATTTGATAAGTTGGGTATCGATCCTCAGGGAAACATGACGACAGGAGTCTTGACGACGTTGGAAAGATGGAAGAAAACCTAGCTTTGAATCTAAAAGAAAAGAAAAGATGATTTAGGGGATGAAATAATGACGACTAGATGAAAATTTTAGAGTGACTTTTAATGAAACTAACAACTAACAATATGCAAGGATGCCAATTAACTAAGTGCTGATGATAAATGGACTAAAATTTTAACTATGAAATGAGAACAATAGGTCGGGTTACATTCCCCCACACCCTAGTAATTCACTTCGTAGGATACTAGTTTTGGAATTAGAAATTTTAACGAACACGGTCTTTAGAACTCCCAAGTATTACACATATGAGGGATCGTAGCCCGCACAGTATGTAAGCAAAGGATGACTAAAGCGGTGTCGCATTAAACAATATGCGCATTGCACTCTTAAGCATCCCGGTTACCTAGGGCAAACGAGGTCAAAAGTCCTACAACGGTTGCACTAGTTAGAAAACACGATTCATCTAAGATTTTAATTCAAAAGTCTATTTCCACTATCGTGGATTACATCAGGTGGGGTTCATGAACCCCAACCCTTAGAAAACTAGCTAGACATAATTAACTTAGAGAAAAAGAGGGTTTTTAAAAAAGAGAACATCAAATCTAAAGAACTAAATGAAAAGAGACTTTTAGATTCAAAACCATAAATTAAAATTAATGAGCAATCGAAAATTTTAAGGAAAGATGTTACTTCAATTGCAGAAACCAAAACTTGAATCCTTACAGCAAACTCTTCTTATGGAAAGCTAAGGTTTTTTACTAAAAAAACCCTATACTCCTACTTAGCTAACCGAAAAATCTAACTCCTGTTATTATGTAACAAACTAGAATAAATAGCTACGAAATTTACAAGAGTTTGACCCCCATAAAAACTTTGAGAAAAAGAATAAAATTTGAAGAAAATACCAAGCGGTTCGGACCCATTGGGCAGGGTGGTCCGAATCGCCCCCTGTTTCCAGATAGTGTTCCTCAACTTAAGGCGGTCCGGATCCTTTTTGCGAAAAAAGGTCAGGATCCCCCTCTTTTTTGAGACAAAGAATTTTTCCAATCCGGTCCGGATCCTTTTTGGGAAAAAGGTCCGGATCTCCCCCTATTTTGGGACAGAATATTTGTTTTGAGGCGATCCGGATCCTTTTCCATTAAAAGGTCTGGACCGGGTCTTTTTTTCAACCAAGGGATTTTTCTTTGTTTCCATATCAACTTTAAATCTTCGTAACTTGATCACCAGAGCTCGGATTGACTTTCCGTTTCTTCCAAAGTTCTTGAAATTGAATTCTCTTCAACTTTCTAGTTGGCCTCAACTCCGGACGATGGATACAAATATACACAATTACCCTTTGATTTTCCTTCTATGAATTTTCTCATTGCTTATCCAAATTCTCTCTTCATCTATGCTTCAAATACCTGTAAACTTAGGAGAAATACAAGAAACTAGTTGTATTTATTGGAAGGAGTTAGTGTCAAGGAATTGCGATAATTACACTCATTTTTCATTATTCGAGATGTTAAAAGTCTCTAAATTAAGGGTCTAAATTAGAAGAATTTGATCCAAATCAGTTACTATAGAGGATACATCAAAGAAGGCTGGAAAGATGTTCATTGGTCTATCTTTAGGATTTGGTAAGAGGAAAGGAATAGGTTACGATGGTGCATCCACTTCTCATGCTTCACCGAAATAAATTCCTAAATTTGTTGTGGATCCACATGGGCCTTGACCTAAATCATAAAAGAGAGTTAAACCTAAACGAGTGAACTAAGGTAAACCCAAACAAGTCTATGTTTGCACCCATTGCAAAATGAGAGGCCACCTCAAGTAATTTTTATATAAGTTAGGTAGAACTAAGTGTATACATACTCCCATGCACCATTATAAACACTTTTATAGTCTCAGGGAGAAAGTTGAGTTCCAAGTAGCCACTTCTCAAATCTTAATGAAAGAATTTCATAGGATGTATGTTCCTATTCAGAATCATTCTAACACTACGACTAAAGCCAATAATGATAAGGACAAACAAAAGGTTACCTCCACTTGGGTACCTAAGCAAAATGACAAAGCCCTTATTATTCACGTTGCTCTCAAGGTTCAAAATATTTTCCAATGGTATTTGATAGTGGGTGCTCTAGGAAAATGACTGGTGACGAGACATATTTTACCGACCTTATAGATCGCAAGGAAAGCAAAGTCACTTTAGAAGATAGGAGTAGGTATAGTATTTTAGGACGTGGTTGTGTTGTGATACCCGAATTTTCTAAACTAGATAATATGTTGTACATAAAAGGGTTAAAAGAAAAATTAATTATCATAAGCCAATTGTACGACCCAATCTTTGAGATAAAGTTTAAACGGTCCAAATGTAACATATAGATTAATCTGGTGAACTATTACTACAAGGAGGGAGGACCGAAGATAATTACTATGTGATCATTCCTAACCAAGTCCTCCTTTTGTGAAAAAATGCCACGGTCTTCTCTATAGATCTTTGGCATCAATGACTATGTCATGTGGACTTTAGAGATCTTGAGAGATTAGTAAAAAAGGACCTAGTTCATGGCTTACCGTTGCTTGGGAAATTAACTTCCTAGGTTTGTGGACCTTTTCAATAGGAAAACAAATTTGAAGTCCTCGTCCGAAGTTGAATATCATTACCACCACTTTGTGTTGGAGTTAATTCACATGAATCTTATGGATCCTACTCGTTCAGAGAGTTTAGGTGGTAAAGGATACATTCTCATGATAGTCGATGACTTTTCAAGATACTCCATTATGGTATTTATTAGAGAAAGTCTGATGTGATTGAGTTCCTAACAATTAAGTGTCATGTCCTATAAAATCAACATAGTTTCACTCTTATTCGGATGCATAGTGATAATGGCACTAAATTTAAAGAAGATGGAGTGGATAGTCATTATTATAGAGTGGGCATCAAAGATGAGATTTTGGTTGTTCGTACTCCTCAATAAAATGGGATAGTTGAGAGAAAGAATTGGCCGATTCAAGAAATGGCTAGATCCATGCTTTTCAGGAGAAACGTGCATAGATATTTTTTAGCAGAGGCAATAAGTACCACATGCCATACGGTGAATAAAGTATATCTTTGTCCACACATGTTACACACACCATATGATTTGTGGACAGGGAAGAAACCTAACCTCTTACATTTTCATGTCTTTGAGAGTACTTGCTACATTTTGAGAAATAGAGAGCACTTAGGAAAGTTTGACTCCCGAAGTGAAGAGGGAATATTTGTTGGTTATTTATCATCGAGTAGGTCTTACAGGATGTATAACCTTATAAGCTCTAAGGTTATGGAGTCAATTAATATCACGATTAGAGACGGAAAGATATCGAAGTTGATTGACCCTAGACCATCGTTCCTAATACTACCCCGGTGGATCCCACTCTTGATTCAAAGGATCCACCCTCTTAATTTAAAAAGAGTCATGACCGTTTCGTTATACTTGGTGATCCCACATTAGGTGTCAAGACTCATGCTAAACTTGAGAATACGATTAGCTACCTTTGTTAAACCTCCATTGTTGAGACCAAGAATGTGAAAGAAACACTCAAAAATGAGCATTAGATATTCTTTATACAAGATATGTTTCATAAGAACAATGTCTGGGAGTTAGTAACTCGACCTAGCAAGACTAATATAATTGGTACCAAGTGGATTTACAAGAATAAGATGGACGAAAATGGTATAATAGTTCGCAATAAGGCTAGGTTAGTTGTTCGAGGCTACACACAGACTGTGGGTGTAGACTTTGATGAGATATTCTCTCTTGTTGCTATGATTGAGTCCATCCACTTAATACTTGCCATAGCATGTCATCTACGCTTCAAGATATATTAAATGGATGTCAAGAGTGCCTTCCTTTATGGCATTCTACAGGAGGAAGTTTACGTGGAATAACTAAATGGTTTTGAAGACCCAAAGCACCCAGGACACATCTTTTATATTAAGAAGGCCTTCTATAGTTTGAAGGAAGAACCTCGTGCTTGGTACGAGAGGCTCACTTCTTGTCTTTTAGCTCATGAATTCAAGAGAAGGGGACAAGATAAGACATTATTTGTGAGGATAGATAGAAAGTGGTGCAATATTAGTTACCCAAGTCTATGTGGACAACATAGTATTTGGATTCAAGCGATCCTGACATGTTCAGATATTTTAGGAGGATATGAAGAGAGAGTTTGATATGAGCATGATTAGTGAGCTTATGTTCTTATTAGATCTCCAAGTACATTAGCTTGAGGATGGTATATTCATATCTCAATCCAAATATGCTAGGGACCTAGTGAATAAGTTTGGTATATACTCCACTAAACACTCACGCACCACCCCTATGAGTACATCAACTAAGCTCAGTAAAGAGTCTTTAGGCAAAGACGTAGAGAAAAACTTTATAAAATCATGATAGGTAGTCTTCTCTACTTCACAGCTAGTTATCCTAACATTTACTTTAGCATTGGAATTCGTGCACGATAGCAAGAGTCCCCGAAAGAGTCTCATTTTTTTCCCTTAAACGTATCGTCAAATACGTGAGTGGAACTCTTTCATACGATATTTAGTATTCTTTTGATATCAATGATCGATTGTCCAGTTATCGCGATGTCGTCCAGTTTGGGGTTGTTGATGGTTGTAGGAGCACCTCAGTTGGGTGTTTTTACTTTGGGAGTGATCTTGTCTCTTAGTTAAGTAAGAAGCAAAATTCTACATCTTTGTCCAGAACAATAGGTGAGTATATATCTGCCAGGAGTTGTTGCACACAACTCTTATGAATGAAGAAAATGTTAGAAGATTATGGGATTTCCCAAGGAATATTGACTATTTCATCTGATAATACGAGCATAATTCATATATACTGTTATTTGGTCAAACATTCCTACAAAAGCACATTAGGATACGTGAAAATTTCATTCGTGATCTCATTGAGGAGAAGGTCGAGTCCTTGAGATTTGTGAGCACCGCACATCAATTAACCGATGTTTTCACGAAACCTTTAGGTTCACTTAGATTCGAGAATCTTAGGAAGTCTTTGGGTACTTGCTCCATTGATTGAGTTTGGGTACTTTATCTAGTGTGGGGTATGTATCATGATCATATCTTATTTCCCTATTACTAGACTGTATTTCTACGTTTTTTTATATATATTGAAAAATCCAAAAAAGATTTTCGATTTTTAAGAAAAAGTTTGAAAAATTGAAAAAGATTTTATTTTGATAAAATTTATAAAAAAGACAAAAAGTTTCTAGTATTTTCATTTTTCACCGTATATGGATGTACAATTAAGATATTCGGATCACCCCTACATTCCATCCATTCACGTGACTTTTTCATGTTTTTTTAAGACACGACTTCGTTCTTTATTGTGCTCAATAATGCATGGATAGAATTTCGTTGATCATTGATGATTATTTTCTTCATGTTAGACTATTTGTCACCTTTATAGCACACGTGCATGGAATTTTTGAATATTGTGCTTACTTATCATATGTCGAATATGGTGTTCTCATCTCAATCATGTTTAATAATGAACTAAATGTAAAAGGAGATAAGTTGTGCTTATAGGAACCATTGCCCGGATTTAGTTTTTCGAAAAAGTTTGTTATATATTAAAGAATGGAAAAGGGCTATAAAAGAGAAATTTTCTCTTTAAGTTAATAGCCACCATTTGCAAAAGGAGCCTAAAAGGATTAAATACACAAAAAAATAGATGTGCCAAGGCTAATTTCTTTTATTCATTGATGCTTCGCTACCTATGAGCTTTATGATATCTTCAAAAATATTTGAGAGTTAATTATTATATATGTGAGAATTTGAGGGTATTATAAAGTAGAAGATCAATGGGTTTGCACAACAGACTCTCTTGAAAGGAATTAAAGAATTTGGCATTATTGATTTGAGGATAATTTAAACTCAAGGCATATTGCATATGTCGAGTCAATTTTATTTAAGTTTAACATTTTTACACCTAAGTTTGAAATGGAGTTCTTTCTTTAGAATAATCTCATGACTTCGTGCACCTATGTTATGAATGCTTATGTTGATTTTTCTACGAAAAATGTTCACATAATTACATTTCCTTTTCATGATTCGGGTATTTTAGTGTTATTCCATAGTGTTAAGTATTTTTTTTACCTATGTGTATATTCTATAATCATACTTGTTCTCTTTTGAGAAATTTGAAAAACTTCAAAAATAGTTGGAATGGATTTTGGAAATTCATCTCATTGTAATGATCTCTTTGCTTCTTCGAGTGATGCTTCATATTCATGATTAGTTTCTTATCCTTTGTCTATTACTGACAAAAAAAAAGTGAGAACAAATTGAGGGGGAGTTTATATTTCTTTAACACTCATACTCATCACGGTATTCTTTTATTTCATATGTGTCTGTATCTTCTACTCTGATGACGATCTCGTGGACTTAACAAGATGGAGAATTTTAGATAAAGATAAAGTTTCGAATGTCATTCCAATTTTGGGTTTGGGAGGACATTACGATACATTGTCTTAAGGTTTTATTGAAATTTATGATAAGCACCCAAAACTGTACAATTTATACCCTGAATAGACGTACTTTTGTTGCTAATTCTCGGTAATATGGATCTTATGTGCTTAAATGTTTGTCTTGTAGGTCAATTGTGCGTTGCAGAGTTCAAGCGTTTAAATCAAAGTAATTGCGCATAAATGGAGTTAAATACCTTGTCCCTAAACCTGCCTAAACCTAGCTCAAACTGTCACCCAAGCCCGTGTGTGTTAGTATGTACCTTATTATTATTATTTTTTTGATTTTTAGTTTGTGTCATTTTTATTTTTAGAATTTATTTTAGATTCATTTAGTATTTTCTAGGTTTTATTTTATTTTATTTTATTAGTATAATTTTATTTTGATTTTGATTTTATTAGTTTTTAGTTTTAATTTTATTTTATTTTATTTTATTAGGATTAGAATTTTTAAGATTTTATGTTTTTTTTAGTTTTATTAGATTTTGCATTTTCCTTTTAGAATTTTAATTTTAAATTTTATTAGATTTTATTTTTATTTTTATTTTTATTTTTAGTTCAATTTTTATTTGAGTCTTTATTTTGTTTTAAATAGGATTTTATTTTTAAAATTTTTATTTTATTTTATTAATTTTTTTTATTAGTTAGTTTTATTTTAACGGTCCAAATTACACACACACACACACCTTAAGTCACATCACACTAATCTATCCTACACCCTCACCCTCACACTTAGTTCATGCACCCTCACCCACACAATAACATGCCCACTTCATCTTCCCCAACAACTCACTCCCTCACCTCTCTCCAAAACACAAAACCCCATAACCAAACTCTTCCCACCACTAAACCTTATACCACCAAAACCTCATTTCTCATACTCCATTAACACAACCTAAACAACCACCTGACGAAGACTTCCGCCAGCAGCAACCCCCGACCTAGCCCAACAACCTGCCTTCTCCGACCGAACCCCTCACCCCCATTTCCGGCGCCGCTGCTACTAAAAACCTCAACCGCCGTCGACCCCCGTCCTTCATCCCCACCGGCGGCACCAATCCAAACCGCCGACGACACCTACCTCAACTCGACCCTCTCTCTCTCTTCGCCTACTGCACCTCAGTCCGGTGACCTCCAAACCTGGCGCCGGCAAACCCAACGCAACCCTCCGCCAGGTCCCCAAACCCGAGACACCCCCTCACCCCTGCTCGCCGCTGCCATCTCCGGCCATGGCCACTGCCAAAACCCTTCAATCTTCTGCGGAAAGCCCTTAGCCACCAGCGTGAACCCGCCGGCAGACAGCCCGTCTCCGACCTGTGTGCCTTCCAAACCTTCTGCCTTACACCCATTTCGGTGAAGCCCTAGTCAGCAAACAAAACCAAAAACCAAGACCCATCCTTCCAACCCAAACCCATTTCATCCGTTCTCTATTTTAGCCCAAGCCACGACCTGCCAAACAAACCAAAAATAAAGGCCAAAACCACCTAATAAAAATACCCCCAACCTTTTTTTCCATAATCTGATATTTATTCCCCCATTTCCCACTTGTCCCCATCACCTCATACAATCCATGCACAATTGTGCATTTTTTACATATTACCCTCACCCATATATCTTCATACCTCACACCCTTCATGTGCACTTCCTCATTTTCTCAATTTAACCCCTTAGCGCCAATTACATATAAAAGAAGACCTCAAGGCCTTTTGGAATAGACTCATCATCATCATAGAGAGAGAAAATTCTAGAGAATTGTAGAGAGTTAGGTTAGAGTAAATTAGGTAGAAATATTTGTAAATAGTTTTGTTTTTATATTTTTTTAGATATTTGTGAGAAATTAATTGTTGAGTGATTCAAATGAGTGTTTGTATGTAATTGAATATTGTGGAAATCTCATTTTGAATGGATGTTGCTCAATTTCAATGGAGGATTAGAGTCTAATTTTGCAAATCAAGGAGACTTGTTTGAAGATTTGTCCTCTTACCCTTCTATTTTATTTGTTTATGCCGTTGATTATTAATTTGTCAAATTTTATACCATGTTAGGCTAAAAATCCCTTTCAAGGGGCGGGGTAAAATCCTTATTTGATGTTATTTTATTTTTATTAGTTTAATTACTTGAAAAGCCCCTTTGATTATTAATTTTGATCCCTCACCCTTAAATTTACGCATCGAGAGAGGGTAAATGATTTTCGAGAGAAAATCGAAATTCTAGTTATAATACTCATTTTAGATTCGAACTAGAGATAGGGGTTTCTTAAGTGGGATATTATAACTTAACTTTCAACTCTAAATTTATTTTATAAGATTTACATAAATTTTAATGGATCGATCCTAGCGGGTAATTAATTAAAAGGAGAGTAGATCTATTTTTTTAGAGTTGTGGGGTGTTAAACTTAATTTTCTAAAAGGTTACTATTATAATTACACTTGCAATGAGAGTTGGTTTGTAATTTTGATATTAATTTGGGAGAATTCAAATAATTAAATTAATTAATTAGAATAACTAAAATTTGTGGTGTAATTCCACTCCTTGATTGTTCTCACAATTATTTACCTCACTTTATCTCTTATTTTTAGTGTTAGACTTTATTTTTCATTTTAGTCATTTTCTAGTTAGTTATTATCATATTACATTTAGTTTAGTTATTAGTTTAAATCATCACCTCACCCTATTGTTTTAATATTGAAAAGGCTAAAAAAAATTAGAAAAGTGAAAAAGCACAAAAAGAAAATAAAAAGTGAATTACAATTGAATTTGTCTCTAGCTTACTCCCTAGAAAGTGGATTGATACTCTTACTTACCTCTACACTTGAGTTTATATATTTTGTAGGTATTTGAGGTTTTGATTAGAATGACTTTTTAAGCAATGACAAAAGACAAATATACACGCAAAAGTTCTTTTTATCAAATGGCGTCGTTGCCATTCTTGGGATTGTGAAGCTCAGAGCGGATTTCATATTGTATTTCATTTATTTATCGTAATTTGTTTTATTATTACCATTTTTATATTTTTAGAAGGCTTGTATTTAGGATTATTTTATCATTGATTGTATTGCGGTGCTTAGAGACACCATTTATTTTTCATTTAAATTTGTAATAATTGAAGACAAGCGTGATAGGGAAACCGGGCAAGGTAGAGAGAGGGCGTCCAAAGGCGAGGATTTAGAAGCCTCTTTACCTTGGGTCGGTAGGACTCCAGGGAATGACTGAGATAGGCGTGATCTCCCCCCAGTTGACTCAAAATTTTCGACACCCCACGGCGTAAAAACCGTGGGAGGCACATTTCTTAAACACTCGCGCCTCTCCTGTTAGCGAGTTCATTATTGTGTCTGCTTTGTGTGCTCTTATGTGATTTTATTCTAGCATTTATTTTTTCATGGTGTGATGAATTAAATTTCTAAGACCTATACCCGGTCACTCACGAGAAGGGATTTCATCACCCTACTCACTCGCTTATCATTGTGTGCTGCCCTAGCCATCATTAAATTTAAAATCAATAAACTAGGTAGCCCAATAGGAAAATATTTTGCAAAGGTGATCACAAAGAGATTTTCGTAAATTTTTATCGCCGCGGACTTAATTAAAATTTGACTACTCTTTCACTAAATTCAAAGATAAAAATTGGCTATGTGCTAGTTAGGAAATTTTCTTAACTTGTGTGTGTGTCCAATTCCAATTTCTGGTAGTCGGTTTTAGTTGGTTCGTCCAATTCAAAGAGTCCATATATTTCCCCACCCTTTTCTTCCAAAAAAAAATCAAAAAATATTTTTCTTCTAATATTTATTACAAATAAATCCAAAAATATTTTCTTTCTTTCATTTTTATAGAAAAATCCAAAAAAAATTTCTTCCAATATTTTTAGAAAATCCCAAAAATATTTTCTTTCCTTTTGAAAAAATTTTAAAAACTCCAAAAAAATATTTCTCTCCACATGGCCGAAGAACGTCCTTTAAGGGACTATTTTGGTCATTTTTCATTGACACGTGACACGTGTGAGAGTGATCCCGAGCCGTCTCTTTATGATATTCTTAGTCGTTTCACCTCTCTCACGAGTACCGTTGGTACTCTTGACCCCTCCATGCATGCACCTCCTATTCCATCACCCTCGGTGTCAAGTGTCGGCGTGCCTCATCCATTATTGTGCACCAACTGTTATTATGCCGATCACATGTCCCATGAGTGCCCATACTCTTCATATCCATACAAAACCACCACGGACCATGTGTATCCATATGACACTGTTCCGGAACCCACCTCGGCCTATTCTCCCTATATACCCAATCCCGAGTTGTGTGAGTCCCCGAGTTATTCGTGGAGGCCCGATCACCCTTCCATGCAATACAAATCTCAACCCGATGTTGTGGATCCTCACACGTTCCAACAGTCGTCATGGCAACCTTATGCACCCATTTCCGATCAGTTCCCTCACTACGCACCCCATGCGCATCAGCCAATTGTCCATCACGAAAGCAATCCTTTCGTGTATGAAGAACTTGACCCCACCCCACACACTTCATATGATTATTCTCCATATTGTCTCGATTATAGCGAGTTATGTCCACCTCAACCACCACCACCACCCGCCACTCCACCGCCACTATCATCCACCTCCACTCTCGAAACCCTCTTGCAAAAGTTCATACTTTAGCAAGAGCAAGCAATTCAAGCTCAAGCTCTCCAAAGGATTGAACAAAGGTTAAATGAATTGGAGTGTGCGAGAGAGTCGGATATTCCCATAGCCCCACCCATCGTTGCCACCGAGTGTGACGATAATGTGTCCTCTTGTGACACGAATTCTGAGTGTGACCAATCCTACCACCCCGAGAATCTCGAAGTTGAGACCATCCCATGGCCTGGGTCCCAAGTAGACAATTGTGTTGACTTACCTTTCATTAGTGAGCCTGATCCAACCCCACCATATCCATATGAACCCCACTTTGAGGTTCCCACTCAGTTTCCCGTCATATCCAAAAATATGCCCGAGTCAACACCTATTGAGCACACTACGTGTGTTCCCGAGGAACCACTTCATTTTAGGTTAGTTCCGGCTACGAGTGTTCATTATCTTCATGAGATAGAATCCGTGATAGTTCCTAACTATCAGGATATGGATGATATCCCTCCATGCATGGATCCCTTTGAGCCACACATTTCTAGTGATTCCTCTATCTTAGATCTTGGTGCCTTGTCTTACCCACCCACCCCATTTACCGATGCTACTCTTATGGAGAAGTTGCCAACTCCATCTTTAGAAACCACACTCCCTTGTGAGTATTCCTTTACTCCTCCCAATGAGTGTGTGTCTCCCACGCTTGAGTTGGATCATCTTCCTCCACCATTTATCCCACCTGATCCACCATTTATCCCACCCTTTACCCCACCCATTATCCTTTCCACCCACCACCTGGTTTGGATCTTGATTTTGCACATTTCAAGTTTACATCTACATATTTAGATCCTAACCCGAAACCATCCTCCATCTAAGAGAGTATTTATGGTGATACTCTCTACCACCGTGACACCGAGCTTGTTATTTCATGCACACCGCTTCCTTGTGGTGTTAATTTTTCTTCTCAACAGCTCCCTGGTGTGTCACGGCACGACCATTATCATCGCCCATTCATAGAATGGTCGTGTCATTTATATGAGCCCCACCCCATTCCACTTACCAAACTCTTTTGCCTTCCCATACAACTTGAGCACCATGCTTATAGGGCCCTTGTTACCCTCACCTTTAAGCTCAATAAGGCTCGTGATCGATGCTTCATCACCCATGCCTTTTTCACTATAACCCTTTTTTCCACCCGCCATTGGTCCACCGATGCTTTGCATCGTGTGATACACTTTGCCATACAAGTGCATTGACCCCTTTATCCTTTATCCAATAAGACTGGCGCTTCAGTCTTATTTGGGGGTGATTCTCATCACCCATTCTTCTGTCGCCCTGCGCTTCCATAGTTCTTATCCTTAGGGTGATAATGGTTCGGTCTGGCTGAAGACATTAAACTTAGCACTACCGGGAGGCAGCCCGCGTTTCTTGTACTAGTCTCATCCTGTTTGGGGGTGGTGTTTCACATCACCCGATGCTTTATCATGTTATACACTTGTACACTATTTTTTTTCTTATCACTCACTCAGGTTTATTCTTGGCTACATCTTTCCACTTCATGAGCGGTTGATTCTGGTAAACTCTTTTCTACCTTATGCTCTCCATTTTAAAAATCACATCAAGGATGATGTTCCTTTTTGTTTGGGGGTGGGAAATTTATCAAAATCGTGCCTCTTTTGAAACATTATGATTTTTAAACCTGATTTTTAAAATTTTGTGCAGTTTCTTTCATCTCAATCATTGATGTGAATTTTCAATCATCCATCTTTCAAAAGTCTAGGAATCAAGCTAGAGAATATTTTTTCTAATAGCTTATGTAATACATAACAAGGCATGTTGCACCATGAATTTCTAGACTCAACAAAATTTTCGCACTTATCACGTCACTACGGTTTAGAATTGAGGAGTACTACAATTCTCATGAGAACCTTAAGGATCACTAGTAGAGACTTTAGCTTGTGAGTTTTGTGCCTTTCACCCTTTCTGAGAGTTTTACGCAATCTCCGAGTCACAAGTTGATTCAACTTCTTTTGGGTCCGCACTAAATTGTTGTATGATCTCATTATTCTTCACTAAATTTTTGTCTTGATCACTGAGGACGACATCACTTTCGAGTTGTAAGAAACACGTGTCTTGAAATTTGTCCCGATCACTAGGATTTTCATCCATACACTTACCACTTTTTCTCCATATCATATTCCCATTCACTTCACCAATTACCTTACCATATTCTACCCTATTCCCATATATTCCCCTCACCTATCATCTCCATTTATATTTCATCCATCATTTTGAGAAAATGAGTGTTGATTCTAAATGTTAAATGTCTTCATTGTTAATTTGAAAAGTGAGAGAAAAACAAAAAAGAAACAAAGAAAAAGAAAAAAAATAGAAAAATAATAGAAAAATAGAAAAATAATAAATTATAGAAAAAAAGAAAAAAAAAGAGAGAAAAGAAAAGAAAAAGAGAGTTGTCGTTAATTTTTATGTAATAAAGACATTTGTGCCTAAAGTATAGAACACTCTTCTATCATATACATTCATCCGTCATCCTTTATCATTCATATCACCATTATATCCTACATACCACATCCATACATCACACATCGATCATACCACACCTTATACCATCCTTCCCATTTCATTTTCCCCTCACCCATAATCATCCATATTCCCCTAGATGTTCAGGTAAATGAAAATCGACGTGGTGAATAACTCGATGTTCTCACTATAGTGATTAGCATTCTTTCATGAGATCACTTTTCTTTCAAATTGTTCGTTCTTTCTTATGTGTGTGTGAGACGTTTTAACTTGCTTACATTTACTCACATCCTCACACACAAGAGCGATACACTTACCCTAATCTCGAGAGTTCGTTTGAGAGAGATATATCCGTGAGATTTGAAGTTGAAGCATTGATTCAGAAGAGGCAATCTAGGAATTACTCTTGTGATACTCGACCCGTTTTGACTGATTCACACTACACACGTTGAGTATGTGCCTTGTGTATTTACCTCGCTAAACTTTTTTCTACATTCTAGCTTGTATTTCTGAAAACATTTATCTCATGTGATGGATTGTGCGATCATTCAATGTCTAATAAAAAATTGACTGCCTTTCAATAAATCATTTTCGCAAATAAAGAATTTTTTGGGTATATTCCCTACAAACCCTCACGAGACACAACTCGTCCTGTAGGACAACCTATAGGTTTAAAGGCTTGTTGCACATGCTAAGTGCAATCGCAAGTGCCCGCGAAAGTGGTACACTTTTGGTTACTTATCTTTCTCTTTCTCTTTCTCTTTCTCTTTATCTTATTGCTCGAGGACTAGCAACACTCTGTTTGGGGGTGGTGTGATAAGCACCCAAAACTGTACAACTTATACCCCGATTAGACGTACTTTTGTTGCTAATTCTCGGTAAAATGGGACTTATGTGCTTAAATGTTTAGCTTGTAGGTCAATTGTGCGTTGCAAAGTTCAAGCGTTTAAATCAAAGCAATTGCGCCTAAATGGAGTTAAAGACCTTGTCCCTAAATCTGTCTAAACCTAGCCCAAACTGTCACCCACGCCCGTGTGTGTTAGTTTGTACTTTTTTATTATTATTTTATAGATTTTTAGTTTGTGCCATTTTTATTTTTAGAAGTTATTTTAGATTTATTTAGTATTTTCTAGGTTTTATTTTATTTTATTAGTATAATTTTATTTTTATTTTTATTTTATTAGTTTTTAGTTTTAGTTTTATTTTATTTTATTAGGATTAGAATTTTTAGGATTTTATGTTTTTTTTAGTTTTATTAGATTTTGCATTTTCTTTTTAGGATTTTAATTTTAAGTTTTATTAGATTTTATTTTTATTTCTTTTTAGTTTCAATTTTTATTTGAGTCTTTGTTTTATTTTAAATAGGATTTTATTTTTAGGTTTTAATTTTATTTTATTACTTTTATTTTTGTATTAGTTAGTTTTATTTTAAGGGTCCAAATTACACACACACACACACCTTAAGTCACACCACACTAATCTATCCTACACCCTCACCCTCACACTTAGTTCATGCACCCTCACCCACACAATAACAAACCCACGTCATCTTCCCTAACAACTCACTCTCTCTCCTCTCTCCAAAACACAAAACCCTATAACCAAACTCTTCCCACCACTAAACCTTATACCACCAAAACCTCATTTCTCATACTCCATTAACACAACCTAAACAACCACCTGACGAAGACTTCCGCTAGCAGCAACCCCCGACCTAGCCCAACAACCTGCCTTCTCCGACCGGACCCCTCACCCCCATTTCCGCGCCGCCGCTACTAAAAACGTCAACCGCCGTCGACCCCCGTCCTTCATCTCCACCGGCGGCACCAACCCAAACCGCTGGCGACACCTACCTCAACCCGACCCTCTCTCTCTCTTCGCCTACTGCACCATAGTCCGGTGACCTCCAAACCTGGTGCCGACAAACTCAACGCGACCCTCCGCCGGGTCCCCAAACCCGAGACACCCCCTCACCCCTGCTCACCGCTGCCATCTCCGGCCATGGCGACTGCCAAAACCCTTCAATCTCTGGCGGAAAGCCCTTAGCCACCAGCGTGACCCCGCCGGCGGACAGCCAGTCTCCGACCTGTGTGCCTTCCAAACCTTATACCTTACACCCATTTCGGTCAAGCCCTAGTCAGCAAACAAAACCAAAAACCAAGACCCATCCTTCCATCCCAAACCCATTTAATCCATTCTCTATTTTAGCCCAAGCCACGACCTGCCAAACAAACCAAAAATAAAGACCAAAACCAACTAATACCCACATGTGACAAAACCCCACTTACCTCACATGTTTTAAACCATTAACCCTTTTTCCCATATTTCCAAAAAATTCCTTCAACCTTTTTTTTCCATAATCTGATATTTATTCCCCCATTTCCCACTTGTCCCCATCACCTCACACAATCCATGCACAATTGTGCATTTTCTCCATATTACCCTCACCCATATATCCTCATACCTCACACCCCTCATGTGCACATCCTTATTTTTCCAATTTAACCCCTTAGCTCCAATTGCATATAAAAGAAGACCTCAATGCCTTTTGGAATGGACTCATCAACACCATAGAGAGAGAAAATTCTAGATAATTGTAGAGAGTTAGGTTAGAATAAATTAGGTAGAAATATTTGTAAATAGTTTTGTTTTTATGTTTTTTTAGATATTTGTGAGAAATTAATTGTTGAGTGATTCAAATGAGTGTTTGTATGTAATTGAATATTGTGGAAAGCTCATTTTGAATGGATGTTGCTCAATTTCAATGGAGGATTAGAGTCCAATTTTGCAAATCAAGGAGACTTGTTTGAAGATTTGTCCTCTTACCCTTCTATTTTATTTATTTATGCATTTGATTATTAATTTGTCAAATTTTATACCATGTTAGGCTAAAAACCCCTTTCACGGGGTGGGATAAAACCCTTATTTGATGTTATTTTATTTTTATTAGTTTAATTACTTGAAAAGCCCCTTTGATTATTAATTTTGATCCCTCACCCTTAAATTTACGCCTCTAGAGAGGGTAAATGATTTTTGAGAGAAAATTGAAATTCTAGTTATAATACCCATTTTAGATTCGAACTAGAGATAGGGATTTCTTAAGTGAGGTATTATAAATTGAATTTCAACTCTAAATTTAATTTATAAGATTTACATAAATTTTAATGGATCGATCCTAGCGGGTGATTAATTAAAAAGAGTGTAGATCTATTTTTCTAGAGTTGTGGGGTGTTAAACTTAATTTTCTAAAAGGTTACTATTATAATTACACTTGCAACGAGAGTTGGTTTGTAATTTTGATATTAATTTGGGAGAATTCAAATAATTAAATTAATTAATTAGAATAACTAAAATTTGTGGTGTAATCCCACTCCTTGATTGTTCTCACAATTATTTACTTCACTTTATCTCTTATTTTTAGTGCTAGACTTTATTTTTTATTTTAGTCATTTTCTAGTTAGTTATTATCATATTACATTTAGTTTAGTTATTAGTTTAAATCACCACCTCACCCTATTGTTTTAAATCAACAACTACTTCATCATTTGAATTGGGGATTTATCACTCCTAAATCTAAATTGGAAGTGATTTTGTTTATTGGAGAAATTAGAGCATGGCGTGATTCCAATGAGAATAATGAGTAATACCTCGTACTTTTGAGAGTATTTTATTCCATGTGTGCGTTGAATTATTAATTTAATTGTGAAATTAAATTTGTTTCAATAAATATTAATTAGTGAATTTATGATTAATATTTATGATTAAAATTATTTACTTGCATTTAATAAGTAAATAGCAATGTGAATTATTATAGTGTCATTTAATGAGTGAAAGCAATGGATTATTATATTGTCGTTACATAGTTAATACGACGAATTTAAATGGTTTAAGGACGACGCATACTGTACGCACAAGTCTAGCCCGATTAATGATATGGTTGAACATTTTTAATTGGGTTACTCGAATGGACTTTTTGAGTGCACCAGTGATCCAGAATAGGGAGAAATAGCCAGAAATAGGTGTCGGGGGGTTATAGTTGAGTTGTAGTGACTTTTTAGACATAAAATGGTTTGTATAGGGGTATGGTAATCTTTTTAACCTTAAGGCTTACCTAAAATAAAATTAGGGTTTAATTTTGGTGTTTAAGGGTTATTAAGGTGGATAGAAGCCTCATTTAACCTCTTCTTAATGGGGATTAAGGGAGAGAATAAAAGAGAAGAGAAAAGAAGAGAAAATGAGAGGAATAAAGCTTAGAGAAGAGAGGAAAATCCAATTCCAGAATCAATTTATCAAGAACGTGTTAAGATTGAAATTTTAATCCATCAAGGCAAGTGTTTACTTAATTTAAATTTTCATTTTTGTAGTTAATTATATTCATAGTTAATTAATCTCTATACTGATATAAAATGCTTTACAAGCATATACTGTTTCTAATCAAACAACATGCCCACATGGATTGATGTAGAAATTGGCCTAGCTATCCAATCGACGAACAACAATCGTGATTTACACACCCATCTATCCGATCGACGAACAACTATTGTCATTTACTCTGTCATCTAAGAAATCTACCTATATGCGCTCATTTATCTCACAAAACACATTCCAATTGAAATGGCTTCTCCTACTTATTCACATTTTGTTCTTTCCTTAAACATAGAAGTTTCTCTCCTTTCTCCTCTCTCCTCTCTATTATCCTCTTACAGCCTTCCCTTCCCTTATTTCCTCCATGTTGGCAACTGGACACAAACGTCAGTCATCTTCCTCTAATCGGCCCATCAAAAATGATGTTCATGATTGCGGTGGAAACAGACTGAAAATCCATAAACTTAGCAACCACAAATGCCAATGTTCATGGCCATAACACATAGGCAAAAAATGGATCTCATGGTCCCAAGAAGATCTCACCTCAAGTCAAAAATTTCTACGAACCCCGGATATGCTTTATTTGAGTCGTAAATAAAGAGATAGAGATAATTGTAATTTAGGCATAGCATTGGTAAAGTTCATTACCACCGATTTGATGGTCTCTGGTGGTGATAATAGAGATACATGGAAGTAATGAGAGAACCTTGCAAAGATCTAGATAGAGAAAGAGACGATCCACTATTTCCTCATAGTTGTTGGTTGGGGTCAACGTTTTTTTTTACTGAAGCAGGAAGATTAAATTAAACTAAGAAAATCTTACAAGTAATGTTAGAAACTGTAAATCGTATTACTGGAATATTACACATATCATGGTGAAAAGATGGAAGTAAAAACTCCAGAATCTGAGCATACACAGTAGAGAGAAACAACTTTGAAATCGAGTGGGAAGCAAGAACATCGGCACAAGCATTAGCTTCCCTGAAACATAAACATAAGGTAACACGTTGAAATATCTGGAAGCCGTCACATATGGCTTGGATCAGATTCATGTGATCTGGATGTTGGGTTTGGTTCCTGTGTATTATATTGAAGACACTTTGACAATCGATTTCCACTTCGATACAAGTAATACCCTGAGCAGAAGTAAGATCCAAACCAATTTTAATGGCCCAAACCTCCGCTAGCACGAATGATGCAAAGCCTATATGGTGGGTAAAAGCACATGCAAATTTTTCTTGAGCATCGCGGATAATCCCACCACTTGCGGCATGAACCGTAAGATGCAATTTGGCTCCATTCGTATTACATTTGAAAAAAGTAGGCGCAGGTTTGGACCAAGTAATAAGAAAAACAAAAGAGGGGGGAGGTATACTAGGTCGAATAAATTGACGAGCCTGATAGTAGTTACGAAGGCATTGAGATAAGGTGGACTTGAAATATGAAAAAGTTATGGGTATCTATTGAAAGATCACCTCATTGCGCATGATCCAGAATAACCAAAGAATAAAAAATGGTCGAAGTTGATTGATTGCAACCCGAGCCGTAGAATATATGTGGGAGAGCGCAGTAAAGATGGATGTAGGACTAAGGTCCAGTAGAGGCATCGAGTGTCAGAGTTGGAACAATGCAGAACAATCATAGTATATATGTGAATTACAGTCAACCAACTCACAAAGAGAGCACAGAGGAGTCGGTAATTTATGGTAGTGAAAAATTAATTCCACAGTTCGTAAAGCCCTCTCAATGAGAAACCACGGGAAAAACTGAAGCTTGGGGGGTAAGCTACTTTTCCATAAATATTTCCAAGGAAGCGCAGGAATGTGCTGGGCATATAGGTGAGTGTGGAGCCAATGATAGGCTGATTTAAGAGTAAAAGTACCAGTAGCAGTAGGCCACCAAAATAGAACATTTAGTGATTCTTGAGAGGGAACATACAGGGCACGAATTTGGTGAATATCATCTAACGGCAACCACAGAGCTAAAGTTGGTATGTCCCACTGGCCATTAGAAATGAACGTGTGTAGGGGAGCAGCTAGAATGTGAGGAGGAATATGCGGGTAAAGATGAGCGAAAGAATTCTGCCGGAGCCAAATATTATTTCCAGAGGAAATAGAGTCGGACCCAAGTTGCCATTTGATCCCAGTGGCGAAGGAAGGGATGAAAGCAGAAACTTTTTGCTAAAACCACGAGTCTGTAGCCTTACTATGAGATGCCAATAAATTGGTGTTAAGAAAATATTTATGTTTCATAGTTTGAGTCTAAAGGTTTTGTGGCTCGGTAAAAAGTTTCCAAAGTAGTTTAATTATGTACGCTTAATTTAAAGAATGTAATTTTTATATGCCCAAACCACCATGTTGTCTGGGAAGGGTAATCGTATCCCAACGGATAGTGGTTGTTTTATGAGAAATGTTGGAAGCATTTCAGAAAAATGATTTAATTTTCTTGGATAACGTAGCAAGAATATGAGGAGGAATCGGATATGCAGACATATAATAAAATTGAAAGGAAGTACATACTGCATAAATTAGAGTGGTTCGACTAGCATATGATAAGAAATTATTATACCACACATGTAATCACCGATCGAGAGTTTTCGTAAGCTCAGAGAACATTTGGCGCGTAACCCGACCTTTAATAAGAGGTAATCCAAGATATTTATCCTGGCCATGAGCCCCTTGAATTCCCAGTTGGCACAAAGTAACTTGTTTAACGGCACGCCGAGTAGAAGGGCCGAAAGTAACTGTAGATTTATCCTTGTTAATGGTCTGACCCGAAAAACAACCAAAAGTAGTTAATATGCAATGGAAGTGAGCCATTGAAGCTGGCGTAGGCTGGAGGAAAAAAATACAATCATTAGCAAAAGCAAGCCCAGGAATAGGGGGTCCCTTACGAGAGGGTCGGAGAGGAGTTATATATTTTAAAAGACAGTCTGACTCCACCTATCGTAGAAGGATGTCTAGCGCCAAGATAAATAAGTAACACGAGAGGGGATCCCCTTGTCGGAGTCCACGAGTTGGAGAAAAAGGTTGGGGACAACGTTAATCTTTATCTGTTATAGTTCACTGAACATTGCAAGTACTAAAAATTTAGGTCTGCTAATTTGCTAATGATTTTGATTCTTAAATCGTTGTACAACTTGACTTCATGTGAATATAACAGCGTGCAGATTATTAAGCTTTGTGAGGCTTAAAGTAAGACTCATTGGGATTAAAAGTTAATAGTGCGTACATAGTTTTTATTTGTCTCGGATATTATCCAGTTATATGAAACTACACGTGTTGATTTCTCAAAATTAGCTTAGTTTAATGTTTTACATGCCACTATTTATTCATTTCTTATTTTGTTATTGGTTTGGTTACACTATATTATAATCAAATGTTGTAAGTTGATATATTTAGAATAGTGGGTAGATTATAGTGTAGAAGGTAACATAGTCTCTAATTACCATATGGACCATTTATGATTACGAATAAGCGGTCGTTCTCAATTAACAATATGTTCTCAATTCTCTCTCGGAATCTGCTTTATTAACAATATTTTCTCAATTGAAACCATTTCATTTTGCTCTAAATGCATACAGATGTTACTCATTTTACACCTCATTTATCTCAGTTTCATAACTTCTAATCAAGGCGGCATCAACCACCATCAATGAAATCCCTGCACCCCAGGTTATTGAAATTTTGAACAAATTGTATGAAATGAGTTTTGTTTTGTTAATAAAAATGAGGTTTTGGGAGTGACGAAAAAATGTTGTTTGATGATAATATGTTGGAATCACATGTATATGGGATCTGATTGTTTTAGGTTGGGAGTTGAATTACAAGGAGGAGTCAAGAGCCCAAATTCAAGAACCGTATATAGAAGGTACTTTTTTTGTACTTTTTTATTTTCATTTCGAAATTTAGGATTTCTTTTTTAGGGCATTTTGGTTGATTTGTATATGGTTGGATTAGTTGATTTTCTTAATATCTTTTTGGTATTTGTATTTTTTTGTATATTTTTATGGTGGTTTTGATCTATTTTCTTGAAATATGTATCATTGCTGGGTTTATTCTATTAATATCGGAACAAAATTGATGTGTCTTTTCTTGATGAAAATTTTCCTTTGGGAGTATTCAAGACGTTAGGTAATACTCTTTTGAGTTTGATTCATTTCTTATATACTCGATGAATTAGATATTTATCATTCATGGTGTATAGTTATTTTTTTAAATAGAACAGATTAATAGTTTACTAGATTGCCTTGATTAAAATAGTGCCAAAACCAAGTAGGCAATCATTTTGCAAAAAAAATGTTTTTTTTATTTTTTGGTGTATTGACAATGATTGTAAGAAATAAATTGAAAAGACTATGATAAATATAAAAAATATATAAAAAATATTTTAAATTACAAAAATATCATTACAAAATTCTGGAAAAAGACAAAGAACTTCTTTTAGGTTTTTTAAAAAAATGCTCTTAAAAAGGAGAAAAGGGTTAAATCAAGTAAAAAAGTAACTAAAAAAATAATTTTTATTTACAGTTTTTACGATTTTTACTAAAAATAGTTATTATTTACAGTTTTAAGAAAACAATTTTTATTTGTAGTTTTAGAAAAATAAGTAACTAAAAACAGTTTTAATTTATTATTTTAGAAATAAATAATTTTTATGTAGATTTTTAGAAAAACAATACTTATTTAGAAGATAAAGTTATTAAAAAAAACATAAATTGTTTTTAGGAGAAAACAGTCAAAAAAATCGGCGAATATTTTAAATCACATAAATAAAAATTGTATTTAGAAAGAAATACCATTTATTTTTTTCATTAATTTGATTTTGATTTTTATGTATATTTATTTTTCTTTCAAATGTAATCTTTTATATCACTTTTCTTAGATTTGAGAATAATAAGCAATGAACAGATAAATGTTAATTGTGAATTTTCTGTTTTAAGCATATATCTTTGTCTATATCACATAGGTATATATTTAAATAGTGAATAATTTTTGCAAGCTTCCTCCAACTGCTTCTAAGCGGAGAGGAAAATCTATTTTGAAACCGTGTTGAGGATTTGAAATTTCACTTGCCAAAAGAATTTTTTTTTAATTTCCATTTTTTTAGTTTAACTCTCAGAACAATTTTTTTTGGTAGTTTGATTCAATATAAAATGACCATTTTGATTATTTAGTGGTATGAATTTGAGTTCTATCGTTTATAGGAAGATATATTTGATATTGACGTAGTTTTTAATTGTGAGGTTTTATCCCCTTTTTTGTGCAAGTTGTTTTATCTTTTCTTATGATAGTCCTTTTTTTATGAAATCTATACAATTTTGATGTCCCAATTTCAAGTCAATTGTTATTGAATAGTTTTTTTAACTCAAACGCCAGATCGAATGCCACTGATTGTCTCGCGCGTGCATCGCGCGGGTTTACACCTAGTGATTAATCTGAAATTGAGGATGTAATCATGGGGAAAAACATAAGAGGATTTGATTCTTATTTAACAAGATAATATGATTAGGAATTAATATGGACGAAATTATAAGATTTAAATCTAGAAATTTGAATATGAGAATGATGAACATTGATAGGGTGCTAGATCAATGGGTTTAAAGTTTCATTAATTCTAAATTTAGTGAATTGAATTAATAATCTATAATCCTCGGGATTTAACATTGGATTCTGGTTAAGATCAGGTTTAAAATGCATTTGGGATGTTTATATATGTATTTGGTATCTTAATTTATCGTTTTGGAAGGCTTGGGACCCCTATTGATAGGTTTAGGAGGTGAAATCCCGAGGTTGAAGATGAAGGGAAGCCCATCCAACTGAATCGGTTTGCTGGTGGAGCAAATTGATTTGCTGGAGTGAATCAATTCGGTCTATCAGCGAATCAGTTTGGTTCTCTGGCATATCTCAATTAATTTCACCCGTTAGTGATGGATAAATGGGTGTATGAGTTTTCAGAATAGATTGGGATTGCCTGGGAACATTAGTAAGGGGTTGGTGCACATTTTATGCCAACTACTAGTTGGATTCGGGTGAGATGAATTAGTTAACAAGTGAGAGAACACTTAATTGAAAATCAGGAAGTAGATTCGGACTTTGGGATTGGTATACTAGAAAGGTGTGGGATTTTTGTACGTAGTCGATTCTATATATGCATATATGTATTATGGGTTACTTATATATGTATATATGTGTAATTGTTGTGTATTTGTTCGAAACATACCGACTCGATAGTTCTATTGTTAGGAGGTTAAGCGTAATGGGTCGTTCACCCTGGCTTTGACTAACAGGAGTTGGATTAATTCCCCATGTCATAATATTATCGCACGGTCACTATCCATGTGTGAGGATAGGTATTGATTTGGAGACCGATTGGGTGCGATGTTCTATAGTTGTGAATCTCAGACGTATATTTAAGACCACCTCCGTTGTTTGTGTTTACGTTTTGGGATCGGTGGTAAGATTTCAACCCAGTGGGCTCAGTGTGATGCGTGGTATGCTTGGAGCCTGATAGCACATGAGTGATGTATTCACGCGGTCTTGCTCTGGGGATGCAATATATACATATATAGTGAGTGATATATATATATAGGGTGGGTATGTATGTGTATGTGTGTGATAGTTGTGTGAATATCTATTTATAGCATGTGTGTAGCTATGTAATCCTTATGAAAATATACCTAGTGAAGGTAGTGCGTATTAGCTAATGGTGATTATTAGCGGGATGGTCTATGTTAGAGGTTATTATCCTAGTTAGGCTGATGAGAGGTAAGGAAAGGTATCATGTGAGTGCTATTGGAAAGTTAATTATGAAGGTAATACACTGCACCTTACATTTAAAGATTTAAATACTTACAAATATTTTTAACATGTTTTTTGGTCTTTGACCCATTGTCAAATATTTTTCAAATCCTTAGATATGTAGCAACACAGCCTGCAGGGTTAGTCTCTTTATCATGTTGTTGCACATAGTAGGTGTGGATGATGCGAGATTTAATTTTAGTTGCTCCAGTTTCTTCTATCTAGATATGACCTAATATTTCAGTATTTTTCCATTGGGGCGTATTGCCCGTAGATGGTTAGGAAATTTTTTTTTAGTCAAATATTTTCTATTACTTTGTAGTAACATGTTTATGTTGATATTATTTATCACAACTTATGGTTTATTTGGCTTACGTTATTTATGATTACGCTCTTATTAGTTCGATTGTCATTTCATTTGGTACATATTTGTATTAGTTGTATTTATATATTTTGTTATAACATGATGCTAAGAATGAAATCATAATTGATTCCCATTCAACTTTAATAAAGGCTTTATCAAACAGTATAGGAATAGGCGGGGTGTCACAGAATGAACATTCCCATTCATTTTGTTGAGCTCAAGGTGGATTTATACTTTCTGATAACGTGACTTTTGTATATGTTTGTCGTTGTTTGAAGCCGAGTTAGTCAAAATCCTCACATACCTACATATAATAATAAACTCAAGTGTAGAGGTAAGTAAGGGTATCAATCCACTTTCTAGGGAGTAAAGCACATGGAACAAATTCAATTGTAATTCACCTTTTATTTTCTTTTTGTGCTTTTTCACTTTTCTATTTTTTTTAGCTTTTTCAATATTAAAACAAAAGGGTGAGGTGAGATCTAAACTAAACTAAACTAAACTAAATGAAAATAACTAACTAGAAATTTACTAAAATGAAAAATTAAGTCTAACACTAAAAATAAGAGATAAAGTGAGGAAAATAATTGTGAGAACAATCAAGGAGTGAGATTACACCACAAATTTTAGTTATTCTAATTAATTAATTTAATTATTTGAATTCTCCAAAATTAATATCAAAATTACAAATCAACTCTCGTTGCAAGTGTAATTAGAATAGTAATATTTTAGAAAATTAAAATTAATACCTCACAACTCTAAAAAAATTAGATCAACACTCCTTTTAAATAATCACCCGCTAGGATCGATCAATTAGAATTTATGTCAATCTTAGAAATTAAATTTAGAGTTTAAATTCAAATGATAATACCCCACTTAAGAAACCCCTATCTCTAGTTCGAATCTAAAATGGGTATTATCACTAGAATTTCGATTTTCTCTCGAAAATCATTTACCCTCTCTCGAGGCGTAAATCTAAGGGTGAGGGATCAAAATTAACATTCAAAGGGATATTTCAAGTAAGCAAACTAATTAAACTAAAATAATATCAAATAAGGGTTTCACCCCACCCCTTGAAAGGGGTTTTAGCCTAACATGGTATAAAATATGACAAATTAATATTCGAAGTCATAAAATAATAAAAGAAGGGAAGAGAACAAGCAAACCAAATCTCTTTGAGAAAGTTGAACTCTAGTCTTCCAATTTGAAGCATACACCTCTCAATTTGAATGATCAACAAATACACATGAAGCACTAACACACAAATTGATTCTCACTAGAATTACTTTCACTCAATTTAAATTGAAAAGAAGAAAATAAAAAAAACTAATTCTAATCTACTATTTATTTCTAACCCTAAAATTTCTCTCTACAATTTCCTCTCTCTAATCTAGAATTCTCTTTACAAATGAGGTCTTCATCTTCTTTTTATATGCAATGGAGCAAAGGGGTATATGTGGGAATTGGCTAGAGGTGCATGGGTTTTGGGTGAGGTCACATGTGCATGGGGGTGTGAGGTGAGGGAATAATTGGAAAAAATCTGATTTGTTATTGAGGGTAATTTGGGAAAATGGGGTTAAGTGGTTGTTGGGGGGTAAAATGGGTAAAAGAATTAAAGTGGCACATGTGTTAAATGGGTTTTGTGGCATATTTTGGCAGCACACGATTTTGGCTTTGAGAATGGAAGTGGGTTTTGGCTTTGGGAGTAAATGGGTTTGAAGGTGAAAATGGGTCTTCTTGGTTGAACATGGGTTATGGGTGACAGTTCGGTGGGTATCAGGCATAGGCGGGTAAGGTCGGGTTTTACAGGTGGTTCCGGGTTTGAAATGGGGCAGACCCGGATATGGGTCTTCGGGTTTAGGGCAGGAAGCTCGCCGGGGTTTCGGTTGCGCAGGGCTGCGATTTGGAGATCGGAACAGACCCGCTTGGGTCGCGGGGGTTAGAGGTGCTGGCCGTGGGTTGTTCAAGGGAGTTATAAGGATGGGGACTGGCCGGAGTCGCTGGGTTTAATGCCGGCGGTTTCGAGCTCCGGCGGAAATGGGTCTGGGGGTGTCCGCCGACAGGAGGGGACAGGGTGACGCCGGCGGGATCGGAGTAGGGAGGCTGGAGAGAGAAAGAAGTAGGTGGTGGGTGTTGTAGCTATGGAGTTTAGAGAGGAAGAGAGAGAGAGAGAGAGAGAGAGAGGGGTTTTAGTTGGGAGGTTGAAGATGATGAGTGTGGGGTTAAGGTGTAGGTGAGGTGTATGGTAAGGGGTGAGGGTGAGGGGCTTAGTTTGGTGTAGGTGAGGGTGTTGGGTATTAAGGTAGGATAGAAGGGGTTGTGTGTGTATTTAATTTGAATCCCTAAAAAAACAAATTAATAAAGACTCAAATAAAATTTATAAAACTAAAACTAAAATAATAAAATCTAACTAAAAATAAAACAAAATAAAAACAATAAAAAAAAAAAAATCCTAAGCTATATAAAAACTAAAATAATAAAACAAAATAAAAAATGAAAAAATCTAATAAAAACAAAAGTCCTAAAAAAATATAAAATCTAATAAACTAGAAAATAAACTACTAAAACTAAAAATAAGACTAAACTAAAAACAAATCAAAATCGAAATAAAATAAAATTATATTAATAAAAATAAAATAGAAAAATAAAAAGTAAAATCTAAAAATTCTAAAATAAATCCTAAAAATAGAAAAGACTTAAACTAAAAATCTAAAAAATAATAAAATGACACAAATAAAACACACACAGGCTTAGGGTAAGTTTGGGCTAAGTTTAGGGTAGGCTAGGGTACCGGACTTTGGTATTTAGCTCCGTAAAATGCACAATTGCCTTGAAATACGCGTTTGAACACCGCAACGTACATTAAACCTGCATATTAAACATTTAAGCGCATAAGACCCATATTGTCGAGAAATAGCAACTAAAATACAACTATTCGGGGTATAAAATGTACAGTTTTGGGTGATTATCACACCACCCCCAAATAGAGCGTTGCTAGTCCTCGAGCAATAAGATAGAGAGAAAGAGAAAGATAAGTAATCAAAAGTGTACCACTTTCGCGGGTACTTGCGATTGCACTTAGCATGTGCAACAAGCCTTTAAACCTATAGGTTGCCCTACAGGACGAGTTGTGTCTCGTGAGGGTTTGCAGGGAATATACCCACAAAATTCTTATTTGCAAAAAATTTATTGAAAGGCACTCAATCTCTTATTAGATGTAGAATAATCGCACAATCCATCACATGAGAAAATGATTTGAGAAATACAAGCTAGAATTTGTAAAAAGTTTAGCTAAGTAAATACTAAAGTCACATCCTTCCTAGAACTCAATGTGTGTAGTGTGAATCAGTCAAAACGGGTCGAGCATCATAAGAGTAATTCCTAGATTGCCTTGTCGGAATCAACGCTTCAACTTCAAATCTCACGGATATATCTCTCTCAAACGAATTCTCGAGATATGGGTAAGTGTATCGCTCTTGTGTGTGAGGAGATGAGTAAATGTAAGCAAGTTCAAACGTCTCACACACGTATAAGAAAGAACGAACAATTAGAAAGAAAATTGATCTCATGAAAGGAATGCTAATCACTATAGTGAGAATGTCGAGTTATTCACCACATTGACTTTCATTCGCCCGAACACTAAGGGGAATATGTATGTATATGGGTGAGGGGGTAAATGAAATGGGATATGTGGGATGCGATGAGGTAGGATGGGATGGGATGATGGTATGATGGATGGATGGTGGATATGCGATGTGAAATGGATGAAGAATGGATGCGAAAGAAGAGTGTATACACATTAGGCACAAATGTCTTTATTTCAAAACTAACTACTAACTACAAACTCTCTTTCTTTTCTTTTCTTTTCTCTCTTTTTTTTCGATTTTTCTTTTTTTTCTATTTTTGCTATCTTTCTATTTCTCTATTTTTTTTCTTTTTTTTTCTTTTTTTCTCTTTTTTTTTGTTTTTCTCTCACTTTTCAAACTAACACTTAAATCACACTCTTTTTCTCAAGACAATGGATGATATAAATGGAGGTGATAGGTGGATGTGTGGGGAAATATATGGATGGTGAGGGGAATATAATGGGTGAAGTGAATGGAAATGTGATATGGGGGGAAAGTGGTAGGTATATGGATGAAAATCCTAGTGATCGGGACAAATATCAAGACACGCGTTTCTTACAACTCAAAAAAGATGTCATTCTCAGTGATCAACCAAAATTTTAAGAAAGAAAATGAGATCATACAACAATTAAAGTGCGGACCCAAAAGAAGTTGAATCAACTTGTGACTCGGAGATTGCGTAAAACACTCTAAAAGGGTGAAAGGCACAAATCTCACGGGCTAAAGTCTCTACTAGGGATCCTTAAGGTTTTCTATAGAATTGTAGTACTCCTTAACTCTAACCGTAGTGACGTGATACGTGCGCAAATTTTGTTGAGTCTAGAAATTCATGGTGCAAAATGCCTTGTTATGTATTACATAAGCTATTTATATAATATTCTCTAGCTTGATTCCTAGACTTTAAAAGATGGATGATTGAAAATTCACATCAATGAATGAGATGAAAGAAACTGCACGAAATTTTAAAAATCAGGTTTAAAAATAAAAAAATTTCAAAAGAGGCACGATTTTGATAAAATTCCCCACCCCCAAACAAAAAGGAACATCGTCCTCGATGTTAAGTAAAATGATTTTTAAAATTGAGAGCATAAGGTAGGAAAGAGATTACCAGAATGAACCGCTCATGAAGTGGAAAGATGTAGCCAAGAATAAACCTGAGTAAATGATAAGAAAAAAAATGTGTACAAGTCCATAAGCATGATAAAGCATAGGGTGATGTGAAACACCACCCCCAAACAGGATGAGACTAGTACAAGAAACGCAGGCTGCCTCCCGGTAGCGCTAAGTTTAACGTCTTCAGCCAGACCGATGGAATCTCACCCTAAAGATAGGATCTATGAAAGCGCAGGGTGACAGAAGAATCGGGTGATGAGAATCACCCCCAAACAAGACTGAAGCGTCAGTCTTGCTGGAAAAAGGCTAAATGTGTCAATGCACTTGTATAGCAAAGTGCATCACACGATGCAAAGCATCGGTGGACCAAGGGCGGGTGGGTATTAAGGTAAGGGTGAGGGTGAAAAGGTATCGGTCTCGGGCTTTATTGAGCCGAAAGGTGAGGGCGACTAGGGCCCTATAAGCATAGTGCTCAAGTTGGTGAGGGAGGCGAAAGGGTTTGGTAAGTGGAATGGGGTGGGCCTCATAAAAATCACACGACCGTTCTATGAATGGACGATGATAATGGTCGCGCCGTGACACGCCAGGGAGTTGTTGAGAAAAATCAACACCACAAGAGAGTGGCGTGCATGGAGGAACAAACTCGGTGTCACGGAAGTGGAGAGTATCACCATAACTCTCGTGGAAGGTGGATGGTTTTAGGTGAGGATCTAAAACTGTAGATGGAAATTGAAAATGTACAAAATCAAGATCCAAACCAGGTGGTGGGGTAGAAGATATAATGGGTGGGTCGGGTGGGACAAATGGTGTATCGGGTGGGATAAATAGTGGAGGAAGATGATCCAACTCAAGCGTGGGAGACACACACTCATTGGGAGGAGTAAAGGAATACTCACAAGGGAGTGTGGTTTCTAAAGATGGAGTTGTCAACTTCTCCACAAGAGTAGCATCGGTAAATGGGGTGGGTGGGTAAGACGAGGCACCAAGATCGGAGATAGAGGAATCGATAGAAATATCGGGCTCAACGGGAGCCATGCATGGTGGGACATCATCCAGATCCGAATAGTTAGGAACTATCATGGATTCTATCTCGGGAAAATGGTGAGCACTTGTAGCCCGAGCTAACCTAGGATAAATTGGTTCCTCGGGAACACACATGATGTGCTCAATAGGTATAGACTCGGGCATTATTTTGGATTCAGCGGGAGTGGGAAGGTGAATGGGAACCGCAATGATGGGTTCATAAGGATATGGTGGGGTTGGATCAAGCTCACTAATGAAAGGTAAGTCAACACAATTGTCGACTTGGGACCCGGACCACGGTATGGTCTCAAGTTCGAGATTCTCGGGGTGATTGGGTTGGTCACACTCAAATTCTGTGTCACAAGGGGACACATCATCGTCACACTCGGTGGCAACGATGGGTGGGGTCAATGGAATATCCGACTCTCGCGCATACACCAATTCATTTAACCTTTGTTCAAGCCTTTGGAGAGCTTGAGTTTGAATTGCTTGCTCTTGCTCAAGTATGAACTTTTGCAAGAGGGTTTCGAGAGTGGAAGTGGATGAAGGTGTTGGTGGAATGATGGGTGGTGGTGGTGGGTGAGGTGGACACAACGCTCTACTATCATGAGTATACGGAGAATACTCAAAGGAAGTGGGTGGGGTGGGGCCAAGTGCATCATACACGAAAGGACCGCTTTCGTGATGGACAAATGGTTGATACGCATGGGGTGCGTAGTGAGGGGACTGATCGTGAACAGGTGCACAAGGTTGCCATGACGACTGTTGGAACGTGTGAGGATCCACAACATCGGGTTGGGATTCATATTGCGTGGAAGGGTGATCAGGCCTCCACGAATAGCTAGGGGACTCACACAACTCGGGATTGGTTATATAGGGAGAATAGGCCGAGGTGGGTTCCAGGACAGTGTCATATGGATACACATGTTCCATGGTGGGTGCGTAGGGATATGAAGAGTATGGGCACACATGGGACATGTGATCGGCATTAGAACAGTGGGTGCACAACAAAGGAGGAGGCACAGTGACACTTGACACCAAGGGTGTTGGAATAGGAGGTGCATGCATGGATGGGTCAAGAGTACCAACGGTACTCATGAGAGAGGTGAAATCATGAAGAATATCATAAAGAGATCGCTCAGGATTACTCTCACACGTGTCACGTGTCAATGGAAAATGACCAAAGTAGTCCCGTAAAGGACGTTCCTCGGCCATGTGGAGAGAAATATATTATTTTTGATTTTTTGAAATTTTTTCAAAAAGAAAGAAAATATTTTTGGATTTTTTTATAAAAATAAAAGAAAGAAAATATTTTTGGATTTTTTTTTTTGGAAGAAAAGGTGGGGAAAAAAATATGGACTCTTGAATTGGACGGACTAACTAAAATCGACTACCGAAAAATGGAATTGGACACACACACAAGTCAAGAAAAATTTCCTAACTAGCACATAGCCAATTTTTATCTTCAATTTTAGTGAGAGGGTAGTCAAATTTTAATTAAGTCCGTGGGCGATAAAAATCACGGAAATATTATGAGTGATCGCCTTTGCAAAATTTTCTCCTATTGGGCCACCTAGTTGATTGATTTTAAATTTAGTGATGGCTAGGGTAGCACAAAATGGTAAGCGAGTGAGTCGGGTGATGAAATCCCTTCTCGTGAGTGACCGGGTGTAGATCTTAATTAATTAATTCATCACACCATTCAAAAATAAATGCGAGAATAAAATCAAATAAGAGCACACAAGAGCACACAAAAGAATTGACTCGCTAACATGAGAGGCGCGAGAGTGTAAGAAATGTACCTCCCACAGTTTTTAGGCCGTGGGGTGCCGAAAATGTTGAGTCGACCGGGGGGAGAATACGCCAATCTCAGTCGTCCCCGGGAGTCCTACCGACCCAAGGTAGAGAGGCTTCTAAATCCTCGCCAATGGACGCCCTCTCTCTACCTTGTCCGGTTTCCCTATCACGCTTGGCTTCAATTATTACAAATTTAAATGAAAAATAAATGGTGTCCTATGCACCACAATACAAGTCAATGATAAAATCCTAATACAAGCCTTCTAAAAAAATGGTACTAATAAAAATAAAAAGTGCAATACAAATGAATCACAAATAGGTAATCCTCGCAAGTGCTTCAAGCTCCAAAGATCGGCAACGGCGCCATTTGATAACGTGACTTTTGTATATGTTTGTCGTTGTTTGAAGCCAAGTTAGTCAAAATCCTCACATACCTACATATAATAATAAACTCAAGTGTAGAGGTAAGTAAGGGTATCAATCCACTTTCTAGGGAGTAAAGCACATGGAACAAATTCAATTGTAATTCACCTTTTATTTTCTTTTTGTGCTTTTTCACTTTTCTATTTTTTTTAGCTTTTTCAATATTAAAACAAAAGGGTGAGGTGAGATCTAAACTAAACTAAACTAAATGACAATAACTAACTAGAAATTTACTAAAATGAAAAATTAAGTCTAACACTAAAAATAAGAGATAAAGTGAGGAAAATAATTGTGAGAACAATCAAGGAGTGAGATTACACCACAAATTTTAGTTATTCTAATTAATTAATTTAATTATTTGAATTCTCCAAAATTAATATCAAAATTACAAATCAACTCTCGTTGCAAGTGTAATTAGAATAGTAATCTTTTAGAAAATTAAAATTAACACCTCACAACTCTAGAAAACTAGATCAACGCTCCTTTTAATTAATCACCCGCTAGGATCGATCAATTAGAATTTATGTCAATCTTAGAAATTAAATTTAGAGTTTAAATTCAAATGATAATACCCCACTTAAGAAACCCCTATCTCTAGTTCGAATCTAAAATGGGTATTATCACTAGAATTTTGATTTTCTCTCGAAAATCATTTACCCTCTCTCGAGGCGTAAATCTAAGGGTGAGGGATCAAAATTAACATTCAAAGGGATATTTCAAGTAAGCAAACTAATTAAACTAAAATAATATCAAATAAGGGTTTCACCCCACCCCTTGAAAGGGGTTTTAGCCTAACATGGTATAAAATATGACAAATTAATATTCGAAGGCATAAAATAATAAAAGAAGGGAAGAGAACAAGCAAACCAAATCTCTTTGAGAAAGTTGAACTCTAGTCTTCCAATTTGAAGCATACACCTCTCAATTTGAATGATCAACAAATACACATGAAGCACTAACACACAAATTGATTCTCACTAGAATTACTTTCACTCAATTTAAATTGAAAAGAAGAAAATAAAAAAAACTAATTCTAATCTACTATTTATTTCTAACCCTAAAATTTCTCTCTACAATTTCCTCTCTCTAATCTAGAATTCTCTTTACAAATGAGGTCTTCATCTTCTTTTTATATGCAATGGAGCAAAGGGGTATATGTGGGAATTGGCTAGAGGTGCATGGGTTTTGGGTGAGGTCACATGTGCATGGGGGTGTGAGGTGAGGGAATAATTGGAAAAAATCTGATTTGTTATTGAGGGTAATTTGGGAAAATGGGGTTAAGTGGTTGTTGGGGGGTAAAATGGGTAAAGGAATTAAAGTGGCACATGTGTTAAATGGGTTTTGTGGCATATTTTGGCAGCACGCGATTTTGGCTTTGAGAATGGAAGTGGGTTTTGGCTTTGGGAGTAAATGGGTTTGAAGGTGAAATGGGTCTTCTTGGTTTAACATGGGTTATGGGTGATAGTTCGGTGGGTATCAGGCATAGGCGGGTAAGGTCGGGTTTTACAGGTGGTTCCGGGTTTGAAACGGGGCAGACCCGGATATGGATCTTCGGGTTTAGGACAGGAAGCTCGCCGGGGTTTCGGTTGCGCAGGGCTGCGATTTGGAGATCGGAACAGACCCGCTTGGGTCGCGGGGGTTAGAGGTGCTGGCCGTGGGTTGTTCAAGGGAGTTATAAGGATGGGGACTGGCCGGAGTCGCTGGGTTTAATGCCGGCGGTTTCGAGCTCCGGCGGAAATGGGTCTGGGGGTGTTCGCCGGCAGGAGGGGACAGGGTGACGCCGGCGGGATCGGAGTAGGGAGGCTGGAGAGAGAAAGAAGTAGGTGGTGGGTGTTGTAGCTATGGAGTTTAGAGAGAGAGAGAAAGAGAGAGAGAGAGAGGGGTTTTAGTTGGGAGGTTGAAGATGATGAGTGTGGGTTTAAGGTGTAGGTGAGGTGTATGGTAAGGGATGAGGGTGAGGGGCTTAGTTTGGTGTAGGTGAGGGTGTTGGGTATTAAGGTAGGATAGAAGGGGTTGTGTGTGTATTTAATTTGAATCCCTAAAAAAAACAAATTAATAAAGACTCAAATAAAATTGATAAAACTAAAACTAAAAAAATAAAATCTAACTAAAAATAAAAACAATAAAAAAAATAAAATCCTAAGCTATATAAAAACTAAAATAATAAAACAAAATAAAAAATGAAAAAATCTAATAAAAACAAAAGTCCTAAAAAAATATAAAATCTAATAAACTAGAAAATAAACTACTAAAACTAAAAATAAGACTAAACTAAAAACAAATCAAAATCAAAATCAAAATCAAAATAAAATTATATTAATAAAAATAAAATAGAAAAATAAAAAGTAAAATCTAAAAATTCTAAAATAAATCCTAAAAATAGAAAAGACTCAAACTAAAAATCTAAAAAATAATAAAATGACACAAATAAAACACACACAGGCTTGGGGTAAGTTTGGGCTAAGTTTAGGGTAGGCTAGGGTACGGGACTTTGGTATTTAGCTCCGTAAAATGCACAATTGCCTTGAAATACGCGTTTGAACACCGCAACGTACATTAAACCTGCATATTAAACATTTAAGCGCATAAGACCCATATTGTCGAGAAATAGCAACTAAAATACAACTATTCGGGGTATAAAATGTACAGTTTTGGGTGCTTATCACTTTCAATGGGGGTAAACTCTAAAGTTCTTAGGTAACTATTCGTGATGGCATGAGTGAGAGGTACCTTCTTGCTCTATGTAAAAGTTCTTATTAATATGAAATAAAAATTAGAGTGCATAGAGGGTTTTTACCCTTATGTGGGGGGGGGGGGGGGGGGGGTTTCCTCATAAATCCGTGTTATGGATTGCTTGGTTGTGTTGATTGTTAATTGGCACACTTTGTTCACACACTATACTTAGATCTCCCCTAGATCTAGAGTAATTAATCAAAATTAACTTTAGGTCTTTAATTCTAGTTAATTGTCCTAAATTTGCCTAAATTGCATCATTATTTTTTCGAGTGAGAATCCATGAAGTTCATGCATTGATGACCTGTTGTTGAGTCGACGAGTTTATCAATCACGGGGAGAGGAAAACTATCCTTTGAGAAGGCCTTGTTGAGGTATGTGAAGACAATGCAAACCCTCCATTTTTCGCTCTTCTTTCTGACAACGATGGTGTTGAAAATCCAATATAAAAATTGAACCTCTTTAATGGAGTTGGCTTGAAGTAGATTATCAATTTTAGGTGGTGAGAAACATCTGGATAAATTCTTCGGAGATCATAGGGTTTATAGGAGAACATTCCCGCATTCATCCTAAAAAAGTGAGTGAGTCGCTCAGCCTCATTTTTTAGAAATTCAAAACTGATTAATAAGGTTTTATATAGTTAAGATATGTTTAGTGGAATGGTTCTGAGTTCTTTTATTACTCGATCGACGGGGGACAATCTAGTATCCTCTAGCCCTAATCGAAATCCCTCTAGTTGCTATTTAGGTTGACCAGTCTCTGAATCGTCACCATCCCGACTTTTTTGGGGCTGATCGTACTTTGATTTGATGTCAATGATAAAAAAAAATGTGTGATGCTGCTTGATCTCATCTTACTTCGACGATCCCTTAGTCGGTAACTAACTTGAGTTTCTGATGGAGCGAAGACAGTACAAATCTCATAATGTGGACCCACCATCTTCCTAGGATTTCATTGTAAGGTGAATCTTACTGGATCAACTGGAACTCGATCTCCCAATCGAAAGGCTCGACCTTTACTAATAACTTGATCTTCCCTAAAGGGGTTTCCACATCACCGTTAAAATAGATAAGAATATCGACCTTGTTGTCTAAAAACATGGATATTGTATATAAGTTTGTGCATTAAATTGACCTACATGATCTCTAAAAAAACTCACTTAATCGACCCGTATTCTCTTTCCATTGAAGTTTTCCACCACGAGAGTAAGGACCAAGGAATATTTATGGGATAAGTCAACACAGACCATATCCTCATCTGTGAAGATAATTTCTCAATCAAGACTAATGTCCTTATGTTCTTTTTCGATGATGATAGGCTTTAAAACATCAACCTAGAAAGCTTCTTGCATTCTATTTGCAATCCCCACTCTTTCCTTCACCCTTTTCCCCATGAAATGGTATGGATCAATAAATCCATGTACGTCTATGATCATTAGTAATAGTGGGAGGTCATTATCTTCATATTTCTCTTGTATTGTACTGATATGTGCTAATAATTTTGTCTGTTAAAATCAATATGTTCTTTGATATTTTTGACCCATACAAGATCTTCTAGTTGTCTCTTAAACATTTTGTAGTTTTCTACTTTGTGACCATGGTCTTTATGATAAGTACACCTGAGATTAGTGTCTCTATCATTTAGTTCACTGGCCATTTTGGGCGTATTCTTAAAGAATGAATTGTCCTTTATCTAGGGATGGAGATTGCAAATTGACTTCTTGAAAAAAGTATCCACTGCTTGGTAGGAGATATCATTAGTTGGCATATTTGATCGTCCCTTAATTGTCTCATCCTTTTCCTCTTTATTGGAAGAAATTGGTTGAGATCCCCCTTAGGTACCCTCTTCTAATCATTATTTTTAGACCGCTTAAAAGGATGCGCGACTGGAATATTTACGTTGATGAGCTCATCCTCAACCTTGACATATTTCTCCATTCAATCCATGATATTTTCCATAGATGAGGTCGTAAGACCTATAAAGGCCAAACTTGAAGGATGAAATTTCCAACTACTCATTGCAATTGTCAATCTCATTGAATATGTCCCAATGTCACTGTGGGTACTTTCTAAGGGACTCCTCTTTCTTCTATTTAAGGGATATTAGGGAGTAACTTCCTTCCTTATTTTATATTAGTGATTAAGTGAGTTGTGAATTACTTTCCCAACTATTTAAAAAAAAATATTGACTCAGGGGATAGATTCTCAAATCACTTGAGGCAATTTCTCCCATAGTGGAAGGAAAAACAAAATGCATAAGGGCGTCATGATGGCTCCATATGAACATTGACTACATGCAAAATGTGATGTGACTAGATGGATTTTCCTTTCCATCATAAATGGTGATATTTGGAATTGAAAACTTCTTCGGTAGCTCCAATTTTTCTATGTCAATGGAGAATAGGGATGTTGATTCGTGCCCTAATGCTCTCCTAGAAATATCTTTTGGAGTGCACACAAGGATTGTATTTAGATGTCCCTCTAACTCTTTTCTAGATGAATTCCCAAAGATTGTCACTATTTACATTCTTTACTTGAGCCTTAGTCTTTACTGATCTGTGTTATGGATGGATTCTGCTGATTGAACTTTTGCTAAACTGCGATTATCAGTCTTACGGACGAAAGCATGATCCAAGTGAGGGTGATTAGATTTCACTACATGTGGACTTCTTGATATGAGGGCTTTTCCATTATGGACAACCCAATATATTTTGGTGGATTGGATTCTCTGCTTTTTATGACTTTCAAATGTTGTGGTAAGTAGAGCCACAACCCCCAGTTTGCTCGGTTAGCTACCTCTTCAACTGGGCTATTTTTTTATCTTATTCGTTCAACTGTTCCTCATAGAGGAGACCATGTAATGACCCCACTTTAATATGTTCATATATAGTTTTAAACATTTTATTATTTCATATGTGATATGGATAATGTTAATTTGTTATTTTAGTCTAATCCTCCCTTCATAAATCATGAAATATCAAATTAACTACAAGCATAAAATTTTAAAGTTTTTGGTAGGAATGTTCATATTAGAGACTAGTTTTGATCATTATAATATAACAATTAACTTAAGGTAAAAATCAAAAATTTGTAGATATATGAATTAGGTTTGTAACACAACAAACGGTGTGTTAAAGGGAGGTCCGATCAAGAAGTTATACTGAAATTACAAAATAAGGGCAAATATGTCCATCCTTTAAGTCATATTTTGTCTTATTACCACACCATGTATAATATTTTGATTGGTTGAAGGGAATGTTATTTTGGCCGACTTAAACACTTTGAAATAACCTCCTTATTCATCAAAATGGATTAAATCAAAGTCTTATAGCGTATCCTAAGCTAAATGATAAGTTTTGGGTTGAAAATGAAATTTTATGAATCTTTAGGGACTTGATTTTGAAATAATGATAGTTTTAGGAACAAAAATGAAAATATATAAAGGATCATTTTGTAAATAAAATATTTTCAAGGACCTCTAAGAATTATTGAAAATGTATGGTGTAAAATTGCTAAAATACCCTTCATGTGTAAAATGACCCTAATACCCTTAATAACTTTACACCTCGTGCTTGACACCCCGTGCCTGGTTTTGACACCTCCATCGTACACGTGTTGCCTTTAAAGGAAAGGACAAAACTCGTGTCATGCAATTAGATATAACTAATACACGTGTCGACGTTCGGTGAATTGAGACTGCAAGAGTACTCCATTACGCGACACGCTAACGCTGACTCACTAAATTGGACGCTTAGTCATCGGGACACGTGTTAACACCCTAATAACATTGGGAAATTATAAATAGAGGCCTTAGAATAAGTTCTTACACTAAATTCATTCCAAAGATCAGATAGATATAGTGAGAGAAAATACGGGAAAGTTAAGAAGAAGTTTCGTCTTAAGAATTAACAAGTGATCCAAGACTCAACATCTGTAACTTCGGATTTCTGTTCTAGGTGAGTAGTCTGTGAAATTCCGTGCGTATTTTGATTGTATGATATTATGCAAACTATATCTATTTTGTGAAATGTTTTATTCTCAAAATACATCTGATACCGATGATTCTGTCGTTTGTTGTATGTGTATATCTCTCGATATATACATTTGATTTGAATTCTAAAATTATGGATTCGGCCTATGGAAACTCTCTTACCATGTTGGCCTTGACTACCGGGTGGAAATATTTGGGTGGTACCTTCCCATCTGGTTTATCACTGGTGTGCCCTAAATAAGGCGTTATTATGTCTGTGTTGTTACCAAGTGGAAACATCTGGTGACACTATCTATTTATCTGGGTATTAGAGCGTACATGGCCATTAAAAAAAATTTAATAGTTGATATACCGCTCAAATTATTTTATCTGTTATGTTCTGAACTGTTTATTATGAAAATATATACTGTCAGTTTGCTTTATATATTTTACTGCAAATTCCTGTCCATTTATGTATATGCCTTCTGTTGGAAATTGAATAGGTATCAAATTTTTGAAAAACCTTAGAATGTCTGGAGATTGAACCTCACTCGGCTTTTAGCTGATATTGTATAATTAACCATTTTTCAGGAAATAAGTAGGCTTGGAGGGAACGAAAAATGACTATATGGAAGATTCAACTTTTAGAGTTCTTTTTTGTTATTTTAATTAAAAAGTTGTTATACCATATAAAGCATGTTTGGCTCTCTTGTCATAAGTTTTAAATTTCATTTTAAGTTGTAACTCGTTGTGACTTGTAATATAAATGAAATTTCCTTTTAGAAAGATCTGATGATGTAATTCCTTTAATTTCAGTATTTTACTATTCATAACCATGTAATTGTATTTTCGTTGCATTTAATTAAGGAAAAAATTTAAGTCAGAATATTTGTTTCCTTGGTGGCATGTCAAGACACTCGTTCCCCACTACTATTTTGGGATGGGGTCGTGACAGAGGTGGTATCAGAGCATAGGTTATGAACCCGTAGACTACTACTGAACATAAGTTTCGAATGTTATCAATTCTAAGTCTCCATACATAGGATATAAGATTAAATATCCGACTTATTTGATAACCCTCCATATGTCTTACAGTCTACATAAATTTTTTTATATATAATTGTTCTTCTAATTTGTAATGTTGAGTTAGTATAATACGTCTTATGTTTAGCCATGACTGTAGAAAATGACCAATCCAAGATCAACTGCGAGAACAAGTGGTTCAAGTATGGAAGGACTGGAAGGTGCATACAAGGCGATTGCGAGTCTAGCAAAGATTGTGGAAAATCAAGTAAATAATGGAGCACCAAGGAATCTTGAACCAACTAGCTGTACAATTGAACATTTTAAGAAGTTAAACCCGCCTTCTTTTAAAGGTACTCTTAACCCCACTGAAGAGGAAAGTTGAGTGATGCGGAAGAAAAAGGTGCTCGATGTTCTCAAGTGTACCGATGAATAAAGGGTTTCATTTGCAACATTTATGTTGGATGGTGAAGCCGAACATTGGTGGAGAATGACTAAGAGAATACACGAGGAGAGAAATACTTTCACAAGTTGGAATGACTTCTTGGTGATCTTTTATGAGAAATATTTCGTTGAAATGCTGAAGGATGAAATGGCAGCTGAGTTCATGAGTCTAGTGCAAGGGAATATGAAGGTTAGTCAATATGAGGCAAAGTTTACTGAGTTATCCCATTTTGCACCTTATGTTGTGATAACTGATGTTTTAAAAGCCAAAAAGTTTGAACGTGGGTTAAGGTTGAGTATTCATAGTAGAATTTCCATCCTAAAGTTGACATAGTATAGTGACGTTGTGGCTAGGGCTACGATAGCTGAAAGAGATGGCGAGGAGTACAATCTAATTAGAGATGGTAAGAGGAAGTTTGGGGAACAAATAGGCAAGAGCCCAAATAATACAAATAATTTTAGGAGTACATCCAATATTGGGGGAGCTAGTGATAACAAACAGTTTAATAATAAGATATGTTAGCAATGTGGGAAGATGCATGGAGGACGGCCTTGTTACAAGGATACGAGAGCTTGTTTTAGATGTGGATAGAAGGGATATCAGATAAAAGACTGCCCAACCCTAGCAAGGATTCCGACACAACCTTTAGGTGAAAATAAGGACCAAGGCAGACAAGGTAGAGTTTTTTCACTTTCTGATACCCAAGGTTCTAATGCAATAGTGTCAGGTATACTTTATATATGTGCACAACCTTTTCAAGTTTTAATAGATCCTTGTTTTACCCATTCATTTGTTTCTGTGCGTTTTGTTAATCGCTTTCCTAATAAGCCCGAACCCTTGAGTCATAGCATGCACGTTTCTACTCCTTCGGGTGAGTTATTGATGGAAACCTTAGTACATAAGTCTTTCCCTATAGATGTTAGTAGTCATAAACTATTTGTTGATTTAATAGTTTTACACATAAAAGACTTTGAAGTCATTTTGGGTATGGATTGGTTAGCATCGTATCATGATAAGGTAGATTAATTTGAGAAGAGAGTTATTTTCCAAATCCCTAACCAACCATAATTCAGTTTTGAAGGAACAGGCATCTTATCTCCCATTCGTATTATCTCTGCAATGCAATCTTGTAGTTTTCTTAAGAAGGGGTGTCAAGGATTCCTTGCGAGTGTTATTGATTTGCAAACAAAAGAGCCTATTTTAGAAGATATTCCTATAGATAAACATTTTCTAGATGTTTTTCTAGATGATTTACCTAGTCTTCCTCCTGGTAGAGAAATAGAGTTTACGATTTACCTTATTCCCGGAACTATACCAATCTTGAAACCACCTTATCACATGGCACCTTTAAAATTAATGGAATTAAAAGTTCAATTATAAGATCTGTTAGACAAGGGTTTTATTAGACCAAGTGTATCCCCTTGAGGTTATCCAATGTTATTTGTTAAAAAGAAGGATGGGACGATGAGGTTATGTATAGATTATCGTGAACTAAATAAGGTGACCATTAAGAATAAATACCCTTTACCTCGTATAGATGATTTATTTGACCAACTTCAAGGTGCGCAAGTATTTTCAATGATTGACCTTAGGTTAGGCTATCACCAATTGAAGATTAAGGAAGACGATATTTCAAAATCAGCTTTTCGTACTAGATATGGTCACTGTGAATTTCTTGTGATGTCATTTGGACTAACTAACACACCAGTCGCTTTTATGAATATGATGAATAGGGTGTTTAGGAATTATTTGGATCAGTGTGTGGTTGTTTTCATCGATGGCATCCTTATTCATTCCAAAAGTATTGAAGAACACGAAAAGCATTTAGAGACGGTGTTACAAATCCTTAGGAAGGAGAAATTATATGTGAAATTAAAGAAGTGTGAGTTTTGGTTGCCTAGCATCTCTTTTCTAGGACATGTCATTTCCAAGGAGGGAGTGTCAGTTGACCCTCAAAAGATCAAAGCTATACTGGATTGGCCTAGACCAACTAATGTAATGGAGATTCGTAGTTTCCTTGGATTAGCAGGTTATTATCGAAGATTTGCTAAAGGATTTTCTAGTATTGTCAAACCTTTATCTAGGTTAACCCAAAAGAATGTGAAATATGAATGGTCTGAGGAAGTTGAGAATAGTTTTCTAGAACTTATGAATCGATTAGTAACTGCCCCAATTTTAACTATTCCTTTCGGGACAAGGGGATTTGTGATTTATAGTGATGCTTCTAAAAATGGTTTGGAATGTGTACTAATGCATAATGGAAAAGTAGTATCTTATGCCTCCAGATAGTTAAAACCACATGAGAAAAATTATCCAACCCATGACCTAAAATTAGCAGCTATAATTTTTGCTCTTAAGATTTGGAGACATTATTTATATGGTGAGACTTGTGAGATTTATACTGATCATAAGAGTTTGAAATACATTTTTACCCAAAAATAATTGAACATGAAATAAAGGAGGTGGTTAGAATTAATGAAGGATTATGATTTGAATATTCATTATCTCCCGGGGAAAGCTAATATAGTAGGTGATTCTTTAAGTAAGAAGTCTACACCAAATTTAGCATGTCTTATTACAAGCCAGGAAGCACTGTTGAAGGATTTGAGAAGTATGGAAATAGATGTATGTATTTGTAGTAAAGGGGGAACAATCGCAAATTTACAAGTACAACCCATATTGATGCAAAGGATCAAAATTTCACAAGTAAATGACCCACAACTAAAGAAGATTATAGAAGAAGTTATTAAAGGGAAGAGGAGTGAATTTCTGATAAAAGATTATATATTGAGATTTGGAAAGAGAGTGCGTGTTCCATGTGATGCCTAACTAAAGAGGAAAATTTTGGAAGAAATTCATTACTCGAGATTCACATTTCATCTCGGATGTACAAAGATGTATAGGGATCTTCGAGAAGTATTTTGGTGGAATAACATGAAAAGGGAGATAGCATAATTTGTATCTCAGTGTTTAGTTTGTCAACAAGTAAAAGCTAAATATCAGAAATCATCAGGATTACTACGACCCCTACCTATCCCTGAGTGGAAATGAGAACATATTACTATGGATTTTGTGACAGGTTTACCAAAGAGTTCAAATGGTAATGATTCTATTTGAGTAATTATTGATAGGTTAACTAAATCTGCTCATTTTTTTTGCCATTAATATTACCCATTCTTTTGAAAAGTTAGCCAAGTTATATGTACGAGAAATTATTAGGCTTCATGGAACCCCAATTTCAATATTTTTTTATCGTGACCGTAGATTTGTGTCTCACTTTTGGAAAAGCCTACAAGCAGCCATGGGAACACAATTGAATTTCATCACCGCTTTTCATCCTCAAACAGATGGACAATCTTAGAGAACCATTCAAACCTTAGAGGATATGCTTAGGGAATGTGTACTTGATCTGAAGGGGAATTAGGATGATCATTTACCACTAGTAGAATTTGCATATAATAATAGTTATCAAGAAAGTATTCAAATGGATCCATATAAGGCACTCTATAGAAGAAGGTGTCGTTCCCCTACATGTTGGGTAGACGTTGGAGAAAGAAAATTATTGGGACCAGAATTGATCCACATCACAACAGAGAAAGTGAAATTGATATAAGATCGACTTCGAATTGCTCAAAGACGTCAAAAGAGTTATGTTGACAATCTTCGATGAGAGTTGGAATTCTAAAGAGGATATTATGTGTTCTTGCGAGTATCACCAGCAAAGGGAATAATCCGATTTGGGAAGAAAGGGAAATTGAGTCCAAGATACATAGGACCTTTTGAAATCCTTGAAAGGATAGGAGTTGTTGAGTATAGAATAGCCTTACCCCCTGAACTCTCTAGTGTTCATAATGTGTTCCACGTGTCAATGATAAAGAAATACGTACCCGATCCAACACATATCCTAAGTCACGAACCTCTTCAACTTAGAGAAGATTTATCATACATTGAGCATCCAGTAGAAATTTTGGACCATAAAGATCAAATATTACAAACCAAGGTAATTCACTAGTCAAAGTATTATGGCATAATCATTCCATTGAAGAATCAACATGGGAGGAGGAAGATGAAATAAAGGAGCAATATCCATACCTGTTTGAAAATTAATGTAAGTAAAGTTTGGGGACCAAATTTTTTATAAGAAGGGTAGGATGTAATGACCCCGCTTTTATATGTTCATATATTGTTTTAAATGTTTTATTATTTCATATGTGATATGGATAATGTTAATTTGTTATTTTAGTCTAATCCTCCCTTTATAAATCATGAAAGATCAAATTAACTACAAACATAAAATTTTAAAGTTTTCAGTAGGAATGTTCATATTAGAGACTAGTTTTGACCATTATAATATAATAATTGACATGAGGTAACTAAAAAGTTGTAGATATATGAATTAGGTTTGTAACACAACAAACGATGTGTCAAACGGAGGTTCGAGCAAGAAGTTATACCGAAATTACGAAATAAGGGCAAATCTGTCCATCCTTTAAGTCATATTTTGTCTTATTGCCACACTATGTGTAATATTTTGATTGGTTGAAGGGAAGGATGGTTTGTCCGACTTAAACACTTTGAAATAAACTCCTTATTCATCAAAATGGATTAAATCAAAGTCTTATAGCATATCCTAAGCTAAATGATAAGTTTTGGGGTAGAAAATGAAATTTTATGAATCTTTAGGGACTTGATTTTGAAATAATGAAAGTTTTAGGAACAAAAATGAAAATATATAAAGGATCATTTTGTAAATAAAATATTTTCAAGGACCTCTAAGAAATATTGAAAATGTAAGGTGTAAAATTACTAAAATACTCTTTATGTGTAAAATGACTCTAATACCCTTAATAACTTTACACCTCGTGCTTGACACGTCGTACTTGACATATCGTGCTTGGTTTTGACACCTCCACTGTACACGTTCCACCTTAAAAGGAAAGAACAAAACACGTGTCATGCAATTAGAGAAAGCCAATACACGTGTCGACGTTTAGTGAATTGAGACTGAAAACAGCTCCGTTACGCGACACGCTAACGCTGACTCACCAAATTGGACGCTTAGTCATCGGGACATGTGTCAACACCCTAATAACTTTGTAAAATTATAAATATAGGCCTTAGGATCAGTTCTTACATGAAATTCATTCCAAAGATCAAAGAGAAATAGTGAGAGAAAATACGAGAAAGTTAAGAAGAAGTTTCGTCTTAAGAATTAATGAATGATCCAATGTAACTTCGCATTTCTGTCCTAGGTGAGTACTCTCTGACATTTCTTGCATATTTTGATTGTATGATATTATGCAAACTATATCTATTTTGTGAAATATTTTATTCTCAAAATACATCTGATACCGATGATTTCGTCGTTTGTTATATGTGTATATCTCTCGATATATACATCTGATTTGAATTCTGAAATTATTGATTCGACCTATGGAAACTCTCTTACTATGTTGGCCTTGACTACCGGGTGGAAATATTTGGGTTGTATCTTCCCAGCTGGTTTATCGCTGGTGTGCCCTAAATAAGGTGTTGTTTTAGATATCATGATTTTCTGTCTGTGTTGTTACCAAGTGGAAACATCTGGTGACACTATCTGTTTATCTGGGTATTAGAGCGTACATGGCCATTAAAAGAAAATTTAATAACTAATATACTCCTCAAATTATTTTATCTGTTATGTTCTGAACTATTTATTCTGAAAATATATACTATCAGTTTGTTGTATATATTTTACTGTAAATTACTGTCCATATATGTATATGCCTTATGTTGGAAATTGAGTAGGTATCAATTTTCTGAAAAACTCTGGAATGTCTAGAGATTGAACCTCACTCGACTTTTAGCTGATGTTGTATAACTAACCATTTTTTTGGAAATAAGTAGGCTTAGAGGGAACGAAAAAGGACTATATGGAAGATTCATCTTTTAGATCTCTTTTTGGTTATTTTAAGTAAAAAGTTGTTATATCATATATAGCATGTTTGGCTCTCTTGTAATAAGTTTTAAATTTCGTTTTAAGTTGTAACTCGTTGTGACTTGTAATTAAATGAAGGTTCCTTTTAGAATGCTCTGATGACGTAATTCCTTTCATTTCAGTATTTTACGATTCATAACCATGTAATTGTATTTCTGTTGCATTTAATTAAGGAAACAATTTAAGTCAAAATATTTGTTGCCTTGGTGTCATGTCAAGACACTTGTTCCCCACTACTATTTTGGGATGGGGTCGTGACAGACCACACATGACATTATATTCCTAGAGGGGGGTTTCACAGAGGTAGTGTAACGTCGACGACTAGGACTAACCTCCGTGGTGTGCGCCCCTAGACCTCGTGTCCCTAAGAGGTGGATGGGACATTGAAGGAGTCTATTCCCTCATTGTGACTTATATTTATGATCGGACAAAACTCTTAGTGGGAGCATGATAAGATTGGTGGTCACTCATATTGAATAAGGTCCGATATTCTCTAGTGGTGGGGATTCATAAAACACTTTCCCACAGCCGATGACAACTTGTAGAGAATATCAGTCCTCCAATAATGCCAAATACCAATTGTATACCACATATAAGTGTAGTAGAAAAATAAACACACATATTTACCTGGTTTGAAAGGTTGGCATGTCTAGGTCCACGGGGAAGGGAAAACACAATTTTATTAATGGAACAAGATGAGGAATTGGAGTGCTAGGATTGCTAACTGAGATTTCAAGCCACGAGTACAAGAGTGTGCTAATCGATGGTCTAGGTCATTAGGGTCTATTTATGGATACACGTTTCCTAAGGTTCGAGCTATTTTTCATAGTGATCGGTCGTTATCCTCGACAATATCTTTAAAGTTGTAGCCTAAAAACTAATCTTTATCCTACCATATCCAACAATCATCTCATTTTCCTATACCATAGTCAGTTAGTGATTTCCGGACGATCTGATTGTTAAATTTCCCTTGATGCCACGTGGCATACCATGTGGCTTTTCCCGACTTATAATCTCTTTATTACTGAAACCTGAAAATTTGATTGATGCACCACGCATATTAGAATAACAAATGACATAAGGAAGTGATTTAGTAGAGTTCATGTATAGTGAATCTTGAAAATGTTTATTTCAAAGTTTATGGTTTACTTTTCTATTAACCAATTTTGATTTTCCTTCAGCCCCCCCCCCCCCCCCCCCCCCCCCCCCAACTTGACTGTTTAAGGTTATTGATTTGGGATTTCGGGAAAAAGATGACATGAAGAGAATATTTTGTCAAAAGAAAAAAACATCCGAGTTAACTCATTTTTAAAAAACGAAGACTAACGTCGTCAACCTTAGGAGTTACTTTTTTATTATGGCGCTAATACAAGAAATTAAGTATAGTTTTTTTTTATCTTTAAGGGGTTGAGTTTAATTATGACATTAATACAAAAGTATGTAACAAAATCATTATATTGACAAGTGCGACTTTTGCAAATTTATTCAAAATCTAGAGGGTTTATCCGATCTACTCGATTATGACCTGAACCCATTAGGCCTCCACCCATGTGTACATATCAACGCCCGAAAGAGTCTATGGGTATGACTCATGAAATGGCTAATGGCCTTGGCAAACAATTATTATCAAATGGTAACTTAGAGCATCTCCAATGCTACTGTAAAGTGGAAAAATGTGAAGTAACACATGATTAATAGACTAGCTCTCTCATGCAATCCTCAAAAATGAATATGAAAGTTACGAGACATTAGTTTATATCCACAATGTGAAAAAGACCCAAAAGTAATCAATAAAAACTTTTCTCTCTCGTTCTCTATGCATTTTACAAAACAAATCAGTTTACTTTTAAACATTTACATTATCTACATAAAATTCCCATATAAATAGGACAATTCAGAGATGCTTTGTAACTTAAAAGTCTTCAAACCACTCATATGAGCCATAAATACAACTAACGACGAACAGTAACTAAATTGGAATGATTAACTATGGATGAAAAGGCATACAACTTCTAAATATCCAATCATCTCCGTAATGAATTTCAAAAACCATCTTTGATATCACGATCCTTGATTTCCTCACATTCGCAATGTATGAACAAGTGTTACATGCATTACAATTGTAAGCAAAAACCACCAAGTATGAATGGAATGGCGCTCGTCAAATAACTGCATTTATGGCACATAAGAGTGTCTATGGGTATGAGCACCCGCCTGATACAGAGTTAGCTGATGAATAGCCTTCGCAAACAATTCTCTCAAATCAGGATTCTGAGTGACTACGGAACGAGCTGCCCCCTCAATAACATTCAATGCCCTTGCCTGTTCAAGGACTTGGCTATTACCAACATGTAATGCAAGGTAACACAGCAAAACAAGCTCATGCACTTGTCCCTTGTCATTGCCCTTAAGCAGGCTTATCAGCCGAGGCACCCCATTAAACTCAATGATGGACTTCGAGTGCTCCACACAATTGAAATTATCAGGGGACACAAATTTCCCCAACGCAATTGTAGCCTCGGTTGCCACGTCAGCACTCTTATGCCCAAGCTGCGCAACCAAAGGACCGATTATTCTAGTCTCCTTGGCCGGAAATGTTCGCGCCAACGAACCAATAGATCTTATAGCTGGAATCAGCAATGGTGGACTCATTTCTTCCTTTACCACTTTTAAAAGTTGATCCAACACAGCCCTTGCCGCGGGAGAGTTGGGCTTGAAAGCGGCCCGTCTAAGGTCTGTGTTAGACTCGGCCACTGTGGCCAATTCCATCACTGTCATCAAACAATTGATCTGCAAATCTCCTCTCTCCTTGTCAATCAACTTAGCCAAACAAAGCAAAGCTTTTGTCTCTGTAATTTTCCTGCTGTTTAACAAACTCCCTTTCGCCAGTCTCCATAAAGCACCAGCACAACTGATTTTAAGATTAAGTTTGAGCTCAGGTGACTCAACCCCCCTCTCCTTCCTATGTGATAACGAAGAATTCAAATGGAAACTATTCATCAATGTGTTATTTAACATTTCTTTCTTTATCTGGATAAGCGAAGGTATACTCGTCTTATTAGGTGGATGAATTTTGGGGTCATCCAAAACTATATCCATGGATAACAGCGTCACCAGCGGCCTAGTCACATTCTGTGTCCCAAATTCCTCCTGCACATCATAGTCCATCTCTACCATCCTCTGCACTAATTTCACCAACAAAACCTGAGCCTTCATCGGGGAATCTCCAAGAACCTGAACAATTATGGGAACCCCGAGCTCGCTAGCAATCAACCTGACCCTGTCCCTATCAGTGGCTAAATTATACAAGGCGGTGGCGGCCGCAATTTGAGCTTCTGGGGAAACGGAAGCCCCTTCTTTTAAGAGCTTGAGTAACGGTAAAATTCCACCTTCTTCAACTATAATTTTTTGGTTCCGGTTATTGTCGTGGGCCAAGGAAGCGAGCTCGTTGGCTGCGTCGACCCGGTCCCGGAGCTGGCCCATTTGGACAGCCGCTATGTAGGACCAAACCCAAGCGAGAATGGGGTCGTTGCTGGCGATGGGAGGAAGAGAGAGATTGGTGCCTGCTTCAGAGTCGAAGACGGAGAGGAGCCATTTCATGTCAGCGATAGAGGATTCCAGAAGGTTGGAGACTTTCCGGAAGTCGGCGGTTGTTGTGATGGAGAACACGTGGCGGAGGACACCTCTGTGTTTGAACTTGCGGACAAGGGTCAGGGCTCGTTCCAGGTTTTTAGATACGTCGGCGGAAATTCGACGGAGTGGGCGTTGGTAGAGGGATTGAGTGGAGGCGTACAGTCTGACGGTGGATCGGAGCAGTTGGGCCAGTTGCATGGCTTGTTTAGCGAGTTCGGAGCATTCCAGTTTGGATGACTCAGCTTCTTGGGCAGATTTTATGATTCGATCGGCTACTAGGATTTCCACTGACAGCTCTTCTTGGATGCTTTTCTCGTCTTCACCCATTTTTGCGTGGGTGAGTAATCTCAGAGAGAGAGTAGTAGTAGAGTGCAAATATTGAAATTCAAACAAGTGCCCAATTTTCTTCACTCCAGAATATTCGACAACAATGTCGTGGATAAGAAGGGGCTGTTTCACACTTCTGTTAACTTTGTTTAATTATAATAATATTATAATTTGTGTGAAGGTGCGAAATAGAATGACCCGTGTTGGACCAGGCAGGGAATCAATTGTCCAGCACCTCTTGAAGGTGTTTGGTCTTTTCTCGCCTTTTATTTATGAGGGGGTGCTTCCTACATTTCATTAAAAAAATGTATATTTTACATTTTAATTAAGAGTAATGCTAGGCTTACCGAAGCCTCATTACCCATTCAATGCCGAACTCCATCTTGACCGTTCATTCTTTGTCAAGCCACGCCTTCATTTTCAACTCAAAGTTTAAATCACAGATAATTGGCACGGATGAGTTTGGTTAATGATAATTTTTTAAATATATTAATTTATTTTAGATTTATATTTCATTATTTTTTTAATAGAAAATTAGAGTAAAGGTCATGTTTTTTTCTATATTTGAATTTTTAGAGCAATATTTTTCAAGTTTATAAATCTAGTCCCTATGGTAGAATAACATTTATAAATCTAGTGCATATGGTACAATAACATTTATTTTTTCGGTCCGCGCCAGCGGCACCATTTTTCATGGTATATTTAGTTCAGGGACTAAATTTATAAAATTATATGGAGTGTCTTATTTCCATACACTTTGAGCATTACCAAGACCTTTTCCCAAAACTCATTTTTTTTAAAATTGAATGAAATTTATATCAAATTAATATGAGTGATTCTTTAAAGACACACATGAGAAAATAATTTTTTTAGTACCATTGGTGAACACTTTTAGTGGAACACATTAATTCAATCGAAATATGAAGCGATATGACTAAATCGAAATAAGATTATTTTTGCCTAATGCGGGCACGACCCAAAAAAAGTGACACTAAGTGACTTTTTTTTCAATTTTTTATAATGTTAATTTAACTTTAAAATAATTTGGGCATATACCAAATAGTCACTCGAATATTGTTTTAATACATGTTTAGTTCAAGCGTTTCTATTTTGTTCCAAAATGTCCCTCACCAAATACAACATTAAAAAATGAGCTCCAGCACAGGGGGGGGGGGGGGGAGGAGTACGGCTAGTGCGGACCATTAAAAATAAGAAAATATTGATTAAATGTTGGGGTGTTCAGGGCGGAAGCCCCCGAGGCGAATTTTTATAGTTTAGTTTGACTTGTTTTGCAACTTTTTAACCCTAAAAATTTGTGGATAATATTCACCCATTTTTTACTCATACGTAATAAATCAACAGTTTTTACCAAACAAACAAACCAATATTTTTAACAACCCAATAAAGTTTCATACAATTTAACTAAGAAAATTTCAGCAATAAAGTTTCGTCAAATTAACTAACAAAAAATAGATTAGTAATTTTTTTAGGTGGTAATTTTTTTTAAAGATCAATTTTATGTCTTTTTTTAAGTTGAAATTAAAAAAAAATAGATTACGTCAAATACACATAAATAAAGTCAGAGTTCTTATACGTCGACATGTGTCAGCGGTGACCCGCTGACATGGCGTATCGCGATTGGTTAGTGCCGTTGGCGCGGACCCACATCCATAAGACACTAACCAATTGCAACACGCCACGTCACTGTATCGTGATTGACTTTTTGATAAAGTCACTATAAAGTTAAAATCCAAACAAAAAGTAATTAATTAGCTTAAAATGATTGTATCATATTTTTTCATCTTTTTTATATACGAAAAAATGGGACTACAAAGAAAAAAAACTGATTTATATTATTTTTTATGCACAAAAAAACATTTCTTTTAATTGGAATCAATTAAAAAACTTTTTTATTTAACAAAACAACATTTTTCAATAAATTAATATATTTTTTTAAATAAAAACAGTTTTTTTCTATATATAGAAAACATTTATTTTTTTCAATAGTTCATTTATTTTAATTGAAAGTGCAAATATTTTTTTTTTCTAAACATGAATGGAACAATTGAAAAATGAAGTCATGACATTAAAAATAAAGGATTGGTTTGGTTTCGGTAGTGTCCTTTCGGTAAGAACGACATTATTCTTTAATTCATTGTATAACTGTTTTGTATACTCGATGCATAAAATCGGTATAAGTATCATTTTTCTTTATTTATAGATAGTAATGAATTCATTTTTTGGCTTTTGCTAACATAGGTATAGTTAAAGTTTTCGTCACAACACAGCATCAACATTGTCGCTCCACAAGTTAACACGTGTACACTTTATTAAATCATTTATTAATTTTGTATTATTTAAATTAATATAAATACATATATATTTGGTCTGTACATGCATTTAATTGGTCCATGTATTAGGTTGTTCATGTATAGAAATCTAAATGAAGTATGTTTACATTAAATGTAATAGATACATATATTTGGGTAGATACATTTTAGAAATTCTATAAATATTCATGTAATGTTGGCATTTGAAGTGAAGTCATAAAAAGTTAAAAACATTGTGTGAGTAGTGAGGAAAATTTGTATCTTCATATTGAGTTTTATCTTTCAAATGTGGAGTGTGTTAGTATATTTTATTATCTCTCAAATATTTTTTATTTTTGGCAGTCATGTATTTGGATGAAGGGGTTTACGAAGGTATTCTCATATTGAATGAACACTTTAGATATTTCAATAAAAGTTCTAATGAAAATTGTTTTCCTGTCTTTTGGGGGTGTGATGGTTTTGAATGCTTTGGTAGGTTTATTAATTTGTATGTTTATTTTACGCATTAACAGTGCACTACATTTATACTTACAATTTTTCAGCTATAGATACTAATATGTTGTGCTTATTAAGACTGTTAAAGTATGTTTTGCATAAATTTATAATGTGACATATATTGTATAAAATGTTTAAGGTCACATATTAAGATTTTGTAATCTATTTGATGAGTTCATCTTGAATGTTTTACGCTTATTTTACGTTGTTTTCTATGTACTTTTAAACATAACAGTCTCTTTCATAACAGTTTTTATATATTGGTTTAAGATTAATTTTCATTTATTTAAAATAATATTAGGATATGCAGGGACATTATCCACCTTCAAAATATCGTTATACTATGTTAAATATGTTTTCAATATGCCTTAACTATATTCTCTTTCACAATGTGAGTTTCCAAAAAGTATCATTTTACCGTCATGCAACGCATGGTCTGTAAGCTAGTAATCAATACAAGACTCAAAGTCTTAGCACCGTACACATGAGTCTATCGTGCCAAAAGCAAAAGACATTATTATGGTCTACTACATTTATTAGAGTTTCATTGATTTTTTAATGAATTAAGTAAGTTTTCATTATATAACACATATATTTAGATAAATGTATCCTCCACACATATTCATTTTGAATCCACTACTTCTCTTGCTAAAAATAAATACATAATCTCTCTCTCTCTCTCTCTCTCTCTCTCTCTCTCTCTCTCTCTTTCTGTTTGTGGCAACGCACCCCATCCTACTGGAAACTTGCCAGAACAATCCGTAGGAGAAGCTCTTGGACGCTGCCAAACATGGTCGTTGGAGTCTCTCTCTCTCTCTCATATTTTTTCTCTCGCTCTTCGTCTATTTATGTTATTTTTCTAGTCTGTGCCAGCGACACCCTTATCGGAGCTGGAGAATAAGGTTTTTGCTAGATAAATGGATGTTTTATAGAAACTAGTAAATTATTTGTTTTGTTTTTTTGTTAAAAATATCGAATAAATGTGTTGTTTGATAGATCTTAACCAGTAGATTCCAAATATATAAATTTTGTGAATTTTGAATTCGTAAATTTGAAGTTATGAAGTTTTAAAGATTTGACGTTTTTTGGGAGAAAACAAGGTAGTTAGCTGTCAAAGACATTTTGGGGGTATATTAGTCATTTTAAAGCGTTAAGTTGACAAAATAGGACCTTTGACACCATTGAGAGTATTACTAACACGTTGTGGAAATTTGTGGGTTGGTAAGGTGTATTTGTGGTGCAGAACATAAAAAAATTACAGCGCACAAATGGTAAAAAGAGGTGAAATGTCGTCTTTTGTTAACAGGATCTCTGGCGGAAAATTGTATTTCGTCTAAGATTTTTTTATTTTTCCAAACGACGTCGTTTCGTTCAGTCTCAAGAAAAAATATGTATTCTGTTTGAGTTTTTTGTCTACATGTGTCACAACCCCGATAAACCTGAACATTTACCAAATTACAAATTTCTTCCTCAGAGAAATCACAAATGGAAATTGTTCAATATCACAGATATGAAAAATGACCTCATGATTGTCTAGTCCCATCTCACAATATCCAACAACGTTTGAAGGTCTCCTACGAGTTCTTCTAACATAATAGTATCTAGAATCTCTAATGAATTTAGCACAGTAACTTTAGAAATAAAACGAGCAGGGAACGATCTCAAAATTTTCTTAGCAATGTGCGTCTTGAGGATTTTCTCACCTAAATTGAAATTCGAGTTAACTATATCATACAAATGTACATAAAAATCATCAAAATATTCAGACTCAAGCATGGTGATAGTTTCATATTGTGTTGTCAGATTTTGCAGCTTAGAAGCTTTAAAAACATTAGTTCCATCGTGAGTGATTTGGAGGCTATCCGAAGCTTCTTAAGACGTGGTGCATGTCATAATGCGACAGAATTCTTCGGGGTGACAGCTCCCGATATAACACTTAAACCGTACGATTAAAATTGCTCTATTTAAAGTCGTCCTCTATCTAAGAAGAGATAGGTTTAGGGCTGACAACATTGTCAACAGTCACAATGGGTGGTATCCACCCTCTTTCACAAAGCAACCAGACACGTTCATCAATAGATTTTAAGGTTGACCTTATCCTAGCTTTCCAATATGCATAGTTTGAACTATAAAAAATAAGCATTCTATTATACAAATTATCCATTACATCGGGAATTTTTAAATCTCTTAACAATTTTTTTTTAAATTGATATAAAAAAAAAGTTAGTGAAAAAGATCACACAATATTTTGGTGTAACCTACTCTGATACCAATTTGAGTGTCCACGTGATCTAATGGACCAATTTATATAATTAAAAACATACACAATTTAATTTATAATCAAATTTAATCTTCAATTAATTATGATGTGCATACAAGATGATTTTTAATCTTTATTTTCAAGTCAAGCATGCAAATAAACACGAGATGGGAAAAAATTCCTAAGAAGGGAAAAAACATTTTATATCAGTAGTATTGAGTTTTAAATACAATCGACTTAGAAAACACTTAGCTACACTAAGTTAGATGCGTAGAGTTTTCAAAAAGCCAATAGATACGACTCAGATTCAGAGTTGTCCACATGTAGAGATCTACCTTTGTATCCACCGATCAACATCGTCTTCTACTTCAGCCGTAAAACCTTATTCCACAATCTCAACAGTAGAGAAAAGTCTTTACAAAGGGATTTCAACAAGAATCCTTCTTGTGATAGGTAAAGTGATCTTGAATAATTCCTGGAGGTGAGGAATATGATATGAGGCATTTGATCACAAAAGGAGAACTGGAAAATATGTTTTTCTATATAAAAAGATTTCTTAAGGTATCTGATCCCGTTCAGCCTTTTTATAAGAAGGATTGATAAAAGAAAAATAAACACAAAAGATATGGGAAAGATAATCTTCAAAAAATTCGAATTCGTTCGGTCGTTCAAATGAAATCAGGTGTCGTTCGAACCACACCTGTTCTCCTTAGAACGACATCAAATGAAGACTTCGAACGAGATTCCAAAGGAATGCGCAAAATGCCTCATTAGCATCTCGTTTGAATTAAAATCAGTTTCGTTCGAAAGAAGCGTCGATTTTTTTTGCCAATTTTCCTTATAAAAAAATAAGTTTCTTTTTTATAAAAATAGCCACATAAAAATAATTAAACCATAGAAAATATTTAAAAAAAACGTTAACCACTCAGGATCACAATCTTCTACCATGATTGCTGAGACGAATAAATCTTCCAATCTCTTTAGTCCTGAACAAAATCTTCAAATACCGAGAAGTTGTGTTGGTGCCATGTTTGTGTAACGGGATACGCCAAACCAAATAAAATAAAAATACGAGCAATTATAAATTTTCCTCTTACAATCCAATTTCGCTTGGTGTCATCCAATCTCTTATTTATTCCATCGAGCAGAGTTTTGTTCGTCACTTTTGTATGACCGTTGCATTGTGGATGTTCAGGTACAGAATGTAGCTTTTGAATTTTGAATTGAACACAATAATTTTCAAATTATTAGTTGTCGAATTGTGTGTCATGGTTGGTGGTGAAGGCATATGAATTTCCATAATAGAATATGATGTTCTTTTATATGAAATGGAAGTCTTTCTCATAAGGCATATCTACAAGAAGTTCTGCCTCTACTCATTGATAAGCACTCAAATATATTTAAATAAAACCCTAACTAGATGGTTTTTAATTGCTAATTGTCGGTAAAACTAGTCTTATTCGCGTCTATGTCTATTTTGTAGGTCAAATATTTCTTGCGGATTTAAAAGCCTTATTTCAAGACAAATGTGGAAAATACGCGTTAAAAGAGCCTAAAACTAATTTTCGTACCAATTACCCAATCTTGATCCTAAGCTTTAACCATCCCAAGCCCCGTGTGTGTAGTATTATTTTTATAGTCATTTTTATTATTTTATTAATTAAAGTAAATATATATTGTGCGTCGAGTGCTTTTATATTATTTATGTAAATGTAATTGGTGTGAATTTTGTTTTTGTTTCATTTTTAGTTTTTATTATTAGTTTAATTTTATTAATATTTTATTTTTATTAGGTTAAGTTTATTATCATTATTTTATTTTAAGTCTTTTATTTTTAGATTAGGAATTTAATTTTCTAAGTTTAATAGATTTTATATTTTCTTTATTTATATTTTAGTTTTAATAGATTTGTAAATATTTAATTTTTAATAGGTTAGGAATTTATCTTTTTAGTTTTAGTAAAATTTTATCTTTAGATTTTATTTTGGGTTATGAATATATTAGTAATTTTTATTTTCTTTTAGGTATAAATCTAAACATACACACACTACTCTACACCTCACCACACCCTATTACCCTTCATCATCCCCTTAAATCCACAAACCATATTCTCTCTCCTACATGCATTAATAAACAAACCTCAATAAAACCCAAGGTTCATTTCCTTACAACTTGACAACTCGCCCCCCCCCCAAAAGGGGAAAATACTCTTAAGTCCCTCACAAATAAATTTTAAACACTAAAGGAATTTTGATAAATTTTAAACACTTAGGTCCACTAATTCTCTTATTGTAGAAGTCCACGCTAGTGGTATAACAAGTATGACTAATAGTAAATTATCTTTAAATGTTTAAAAATTGTTACCAATGGATCGAATTGTAAATTGCCAAAAAAAAACTGCAGGAACCCATCCTCTAAACCCATTCGACCCATCATAACCCGAAGCTCCACCGCTGAAGCCTTTTGCCCATCAACCTAAAGCCTAAACTTGGTCTACCCACCTCCGGCGGCCTGAACATCTCCAACCCGAACCCGAGGTCCCTCAAACCGCCCAACCTCTTGCCCAAACCGTCGGTGAACCCAAACTCTGACCAACCCGAGGCTGCCTCCAACCCGGTTAGACCCCATTTTATCTGAAGCCCTTAACCCGAGACCAACCCAACCTCAGTCTCCTACTCCAGCCTATACCCTCCAACCCGAACTTGAAGCTTACTATTCCAACCCATTTCAACCCTATATACTTCAACCTGATTCTAACCCACTGCCTTATACCTCCCTAACCCCATTGTTACAAACCCATAACCCATACACTAAACCTCCAAATTGAATCTGCTAAATAAAATCCCAAAGATATAAAACCCACATGTCCAAATTGCCTTTTACCCTTTTACCTAAAATACCCTCACCCTTATTACAACAAATATCTATTTTAACCCATAAAGCCTCTCAATGTCTAAATTAACCCTTATCTCCATTTGCCATATATAAAAGAAGATCCAAGGCCCATTTGAAAATAATGTAAATAAGACCTAGAAAAACCCTATCGAGAGTATTTTAGTAGCATGGTTAGAGAGAAAAAATTGTAGAGAAATTTTTTATCAGTTTAGTGAGAGAAAAGAGTGACAAAAAATCGTAGCATCAAAAGAAATTGTGTTATATATTGATTGGTTGATTCTCTTCTCTCATACTCATATGAATTCAATTGTGTAGTTTTTGTCTTGGAATCCCATTATGGAGGGCTAATCTCTCATTCAAGGGATAAAATGAAGCCACCATGGATACAACTTATTTAGCTTGCTAATTTTATTCTTGTTTGATTTCCTTTGATTAGTAACTTTAATCCCTACACTTGTTTTTGTATTGATAAATGGAAAACCATCATTGAGAAAGGATTGAAAGTTTGTGTTATGATTTTATCATTTTGATTCAAACAAGAGATAGGATTTTCAACATGGCCAAAATTATAATGTAATTTTCATCTACTCTTGTTTTATATTGTTTAATTAAAATTAGTTTGGTGAATTTTCCCTTATGGGTGATTCATTTGATTAATTTTAATTCATTTTGAGCAGTCTTGTAGGAATTAAAATTACTTTTCTAAAAGAATATTTAATTAATTCATTAGTGTAATGAGAATTAACTTTCGAACTAAATGAATATTTTGAAAATCAACCTAATTAAAAGATTTCAAATTAGTGTTAATTGTGTGAAGTGGGGGTGGATTTCATTCCTTTTTTCTTTATCATATTAATTTGATCACTTATTTTAATTCTCATCACTTTATTACTTTGATTACCTTAGATTTGTATTCACCTATATTTAGTCTCATTCACCATTTGAAAATTGTTTTTAAGAGAAAATAGAAAACAATATATAGTTACACATTTTAAAGTGAATTGCATTTATCTTCTCATTTTCTCTCTCTTTGGTTTGACATCCTTACTTACCATTATACTAGTTCATATTATGTTTGTAGATTTGAAGGGTTTTGATTGGAAAAAAGGCTTATTTTTATAACGACTCATAAAAAGCTTTCTATGACCCACTTGGTGAAGTAATCCACTACAACGATTACGTACTTGAACCTTGCCATTGTCTTTGGAAGAGGGATGACTGGGTCTGTGCCCCACATGGCAAAGGGCCAAGGGGATGTGATTATTGTGAGTGAGGCTCCCGACGTTCCATGGATTGTAGCATATTTTTGGCATTTATCTCAACGTCAAGCATAATCAGTGCAGTTAATAACCTTGCTTGGCTACTCTTTGACTAACGACCTTCTTGTTGAGTATGCCCCATAAGATCCTTCATGTATCTTTATATCAAGTTGATTACCTCAGTTGGATGGACATATGTGAGAAATAATGAATCCACTTATATATAGGATTCTTCCTTGCATAATGAACTTAGCCGCCTTATATCCTAGCCTTCTAGCCTCCCTATGATCACTTAGTATAATGCCCTTTTCTAGGTAGTTCCTTACCGGATCCATCCAAGATGGTCCTAAATCTAGTCCAATCATGCTGAGGTTTTCTTCATAAATACTCCCGTGCAAGAGGATTTATACTGTGATGGTCCTTCTTGATTCTATTTTTGTCACAAAAGTAAGCCAAGCAAGCACATCAGCTCTGGCATTATCAGTTCTATCAATCCTGATCATCTTGATGGCAAGAAACTTGGATATCATCTCTTGTGATTTGGCTAGGTATTTTGTCATGAACTCTCCTATGACTCCATAGACATCCAACACTTGGTTTATAATTAATTAGGAATTATTGTGAACTTTTATTTTCTCAGCACCTACATAGAGCTCTAGGTTAAATATTATTATAAGTGCTTCATACTCTGCCTCATTATTGGAGGCCTTAAATTAAAACTTGAGGGAATAATCAAACTCTATGTTGTCCGAGGTGTTGATTATCAACCTAGCCCCACTTCCAGAGGCACATAATGATCTATCTACATGCATATTCCAATTTTGAGGTTCTTCCTTGAAATTTCCCTCTGTTAGGGACCCATAATTGAACACCTTTTTTCCTTTGTTCCAAGTTATGAGCAGTTTCCTCTCGCTAAGCCGATTATTCTTGTATATCTTCTACCTGATTGGTTGTACAAGTCATTAAGCTATCTTTCGGAGAATTCTTCTTGGTAAGTTGAACTCTTCATCTCTCTTCCAAAGAAGTTTACTCGTTTGGTTTTATTGCTAATCTCTCTTCCATGGAAGTCTTCTCGATAAATTTTTCCTCATAAGTGAACTCTTCTATGAAATAAGCTACTGCTTGGTTTTTTATCGTTGTTTTGGCTTTATACTATATATGCTACTCCCAAAGTTCTACAGCCCAAGCCATCAGTCTGCCTGATTTCTTAGGTTGATGAATGGTGTAAGGACATTTTTCTCATGTCCAACATATTACATTTATGTATGTCGTACGCCGCTACATTTGGCACGTCACCTCACGATCTCACATGACGGCCTCTATCCGAATTTCAGGAATCAAGCATTCAACATCTCCATTAATGTGTCCCATATCTGCCTCAACGACTTCACGTTCCACGATTTTAGGGACTTAATGCAAGTGGTACGCAAGAGAAGTCAAAACGGTGAAAAAAAGGCACGATATGGAAGTTAAAGGGCATTTTCGTAATTTTACAGCCATAGTCCGGAGGTCTGGTCAACTGGAAAGTTGAAGATCTCTCCGCAACGAAGATACTGGAAGAAACGGTACCTCAATCTGAGCTACGGTGAAGGATTTATGACCTTTTGAAGTTGGAGAAAATTCCTTGAAGAATGCTGAGTTTTTTTTTAACCCCAAACCAGAAAGGTACCCCAAACCAGAGATGTACCCTAAACCGCATGAGGTACCCCAAACCGGTTCGGAGTACCTGTACGCTGGATAGAATTTTAGTTTTTTTATTTTGCAAAACTCTTCATCTGTTTTGCTATTTAAACCACCTTCGGGGGAGCAGTTTTGCAAGACTTTGGAAGACGTTTTTGAGAGTCCAAATACCTCTAGTATTCATATTTTTTGAGTCCCAAGACTCATGTTTTGATTCACACAATTGCCAATCCTTTGTGAATCTTTTTGGTAACCCAAGAACACAACCTTGTGTTTGTTCAAACCTTTGTGGAGAGATCTTTGCAACCGAGGGCTGCGTGTAATTGCTGAGGGAGTCTCTACAAAGTTTTATGGTTGCGTGTCATTGAGGAGTGTTGCGGTTCTTCCTTTGTTGATTGGAATGAGGTTCATGTGGGTTCACTGCGTGTTGATTAATTGCTGACGACACCGACCGACGCCTGCGGGTATTCGTGTGTCACTGTATTTCATTGTAATCTGTGTAAGTTGCGATTTACTTATTATAGTGAAATAAAAGGTTTTGCCCTGCGGGGATTTTTCCTTAACTTTGTGTTACATGCTTTATTTATGGTTTGACACACACACACACATAGTTATTTGTTTATGGGTTATTTCTAAATAGACTCGAATTAAATAAGGGTTACTTGGAATCTTGCGAATTTAAATTTAAATCAAAATATTACACTTTTCAAATGGCCTAATATAGGGGTAGGTTTGTATAGATCACAATGATATGAGCTTGGAAGTATGACTTCATTCTTTGAAAATCCCTAATTAGGACCAGATCTAACTTTTCCATTTATGAATAACAAATTTTAGCTCCTTGGTAAGCCTTACTATTATACTAAACTAGTTTTTCTACCCCATTTTTAGGTCCGACTAGCGCTGAGCTAATTATCGAATCGAATACAGTCAGGTATAAATAGTGTTTTTCTCCTATGAGTTGTCTTGAGAGCAGGGGTGGAGATCCCAGGTATTTCTTCAATTCTAAGAAATCATTCTCACATTCCTCATTCCATTCAAATGTCTTCCTTAATACCTTTAAGAAAGGAAGGTACCTATCAATAGCCCGTGAAACAAATCTATTGAACGCTGCAACCCTTCTTGTCAGCTTTTGCACATATTTTTTGTTTAGTAGGGACTTCATGAATCTTATTTGGGTTAGCATCAATGCCTTTTTGATTTATTATTAAGTCGAGGAACATTCCTTCCTTCATGTCGAGCACACATTTAGTGGGGGTGAGCCTCATCTTGTGTTTATCTAATTGGTAGAACATATGCCTCGGGTTGTTTATATAATCAACAACTTTCTTTTTCTCAGTGAGCATGTCATCCATATATACTTACATGATCTTGTTGATCCATTCCTCGAAGACTTTATTTACCAACCTTTGGTATGTTGCTCCAGTATTTTTGAGCCCAAAAGGCATAACATTATAGTAATAAGTACCTCGACTGGTGATGAATGAGGTTTTCTCATTATCTTTTCACTTCATCTTAATTTATTTATAACTCAAATACGCATCCATGAAGCTGATTAGTTCATGCCCAGTAGTATTATCAACCAATTAATCAATCATTGGTAGGGGTAATGGTCCTTCAGGTAGGCTTTATTTAAGTCTATGAAATCAACACACGTGCACCATTTATCATTCTTCTTTCGAACCATAACTATGTTAAACAACCATTTACGATACTTAATGTCCTTAATGAAACTAGCCTTCTGTAACTTATCGAGACTCAAGACACGTCATTTCTATTTTATCGGCTTTGCGTCTTTAACAAAGCTGAGTTCGTGATATACGAATTGGATCGATCCTCGACATATCCTCATGAATCTAGGCGAATACATTTTTCATTGCTTAAGAAAATCAACTAATTCTTCTTGATGTGATGAGTCGATATGTGTTATTTTTTTTGGATGCTCATCGTCCATGATAGTGGATTGTACCACTTCCACGACTTGTCCTTTAATCATTTCTGCCTTTTCACGAGGGTCTTGGTCTCTATTTGTTAGGCAGTGGTGATCTTATTCAGTTCTTCTTGGTCGGACGATGTTTAGTAGCACTACTTGGCTTTGACTTAGTTCCCTTCAATAATGCCAACCCCATAATTCGGGGTAAACTTAAGGCATTGGTGCACGGTATATGGCGTAGCTTTAAACTTCTTCAATCCAACCCTGTCGAGGATACTATTATATATTGAGTTGATGATCTTGTCCCAGATGAAGAAATGTATCTTTTTAGTTCGGTAGGTTAGCCAGGTACTGATTATAACTTCTAGGTTAAAAAATCTTATAGGATACACCTTATCTCCTGAAAAACTAATGAGGGGACTATAATAGGTCTCAAGCTAGTTATCTCCAAGTCCTAACCCTTCGAAGCATTTCTAGAATAGGATGTTGACTGAGCTACTATTATTGATCAATACTATATCTACCCTTTCTTCATAAATAAACATCGTGATAACCAGGGGTCATCATAAGGATAGAGTACTCATGAAAGGTCGTCCTTGGATAATCCTATCACTAATCGGTCTTTGTTTACCTTCCAAGGGCCATTATCCACGTCACTAGACAAGTTGATCTGTCTGATGTACAAGCATGCTTTATCTTCATTGAGGTAGGATTTCCTCTCAACTATTTCATCGTCGCCGCTAGCGTCACCACCTGTAATAAAATTACAGCTAAAAGAGATCATTTTCACCTCATATACAGGATTTTTAAGTCTTCTCGACAAATCTGGATCATCATTAGCATCATCGTCCCTGCCTATTTTCTTATCATCTCCTCTTTTATAAGGGGATTCCGATCGTCTCCTAGTTTACCATTTAGCTGAAGGGTATGTTATGCCCTCCCTATCAATAAACTTGGATAATTTTCCTCTTTGAATTACATTTTTTATCTCGTTCTTCAGGCCTATACAAATATCCGTGTTGTGATCATGATCTTTGTAAAATTCGTAATACTTGCTTTTATCCCTTTAGTTTGGTGGAAATTTTAGCTTCCTAAGCCATTTCAGATCCTTGCTTCCCCAGAATTCCTCAAGAATTCAATGCACACCAATGGTAAGAGGAGTGAATTCATCATACCTCTTTGGTTTCTCTACCTTTTTATCCTTATGTTATTTCTTCTCGGAGCCCTTACTACTATTAGCCTCAGAGTGATGGGATTGTTTAACAGCTATGGCCTCCTCAGTATTCATAATTTTACCAGCTTTAGCTAGTAATTTGATCATGATTTTGGGAGGCTCTTTAGCTAGATCATAATATAGTTTCTCAAAAAGAAATCCACTCATCAACACAGTGATAGCCTTCTTCTCTACGAAATCAGTGACCTCCAGTTTTTCACTATTAAACCATTTTATGTACTCGCGCGTGGTTTTTCCAAATTGATGGCAAACACTCAGTAGATGAGCTATCCTTTTAATTGGATTACCCCCAAAGTAGAAGTTACTAATAGATAAAAAATAGAAGGGTTGAAATCTGAAGATATGTCCTCATGGAAAATTATTGTACCATATCTGAGCTAACCCCGTAATAGTGTTAGAAAATGCCCAACAGCACATCTAGTCAAGAACTGAATAGATGACGACGATAGCTTGATATTATTCCATGTGAAATACTAGATCTATTTTTCCATCGTACTTTGGGGTTACTATGGGTGTATTGAACTTGTCAAGTATAGGATAATCCATAATAACAGGCGTAAAGGGTGATCCCTTTATGAAAGTTCTGTGCAGGGGATTTTTTTATTTTGCTATTTCTCCTAAATGGCCTTCCAATCGTTGAATTGAACTTTTCGTCTAACTCATCTTTGACTGAGTCAGTTTTAGCTGCCTGGTCATTGTTTTGTGTTGAGCTCTCTTTTTAAAAAGTCTGCTTGGCACACATTGACCCTTACATACTAGTCCTCGACCTGAAAGATCCTTCTCAGTGATATCTGGATCCTACTGTCTCTCTATGCTAATGACCCCTTGTAGCTCAGGAACATAAGCGATCAAACGTAAATCCTTTACTCAACCTTTCCAACATGCTCGACCTTTCCTTAAAGAATGATTTCCCCTCATAATAATTAGTGGATCTCAAGGAGGATGTGGCTCCAGCGCGATAAGTTCGATCTTCAATTGAGCTAGAAGAACTAGATCTACTCATTTCATTTATTACGACTAGGTTTAGGAGTTACCTATTCCTATAGGGGCAGAAAGCAATCTTTATCCTCCGCGGTTGGGGTGTTCCCATTCAAACGGCATGTTGGTGCCTACCACAGGCTTAACTTAGAGTGTCTGAGTAAGTTGCTTGACTATTTCTTGCATGGTATCTTAACCTTTGGATATGCTTATCAAAATTCCTAGGAGATCTCCTATTCCTGGAGGGGCAGAGGGCAGGACGATTACAGCTGGACGACTACTTTATGCATTGTCTGCCTTTTTGTAGTACTTGTAAACAAGTGATTGGAAAATTACTTTGGGATTGAAAATTAGTTGGAATCAAACAATGGCTTGTCGAGTTCCCATAAACGATGCCAATCTGTTGGTGTCTAAAATAAATATAGGTTTATGATTAGTCTTAGCTTAGTTATACCAATAATTATATGCCACGAATATATAATAATATGATATGGACTAGAGAGAGATAAGAGACAAGGAAGGAGACACAAGTTATTATGTGTTTCAGCTTACCTACATCCACGGGTACTAAGTCACTAAGTATTAGGGTCGAGTACAATCTCACTAGGGTTATGTCTATGCTATTTTGCACATATCCCCCAGTTGACGGGTGTAGTAGGTCATTTATAGTAGTGGGAAGAAAAAGAGGTGGAACGCCTTTATATATCAGGCATTTACATCTTTTTAAATTATGGATAACAACTAAGAGTGAGACAGCATGGCCTCACGTGCATGTGTATGGGTGATTGTAGATATTCCCACATGTGCACATTTACTCTGTTGATGTTTGATCATCCCGAGGGTGATCAGTCATTCTGCCAACCAATGGGATAATAAGCCAACCAGAATAATATCATGGGACAAGGCCCCCCGGGGTCCTGACAGATGTCACACTCTAATTGGTCCACATCATTCTTTTATTTTAGGTTACAAAAATTAGTTTCACTTCTTATGACTTGTGAAAATAAAACCATATCATTATTTATCCCTAAGCCAAATTCATGTTCATGTAGATAACCACATAATCATTTAGGATAGTTCTCCTTTTAGGATCTTCTTCATACACCTTATGACTTTATTTACATTTCTCTCATGGTGAGAATACCATCATTTAGTGGTTACTCATTTATTTGTTCTTTATTGTTTAGACAATCCAATAACTACAAGAATACGTAGGGATGGCCACAGGCCCATGTCCCACCAAGCCTTCTTGATAAATAGCGCTTGGGTAAGGTAAATACGCCCGCAAATTGGGATCGACAACATTTTATAGGCCCGATTGTTTTTCTGGGAGGGCTTGGGCATGTATTCTCAGGCCTGCTTAAGCTAGGCCCAGCCCGAGGCCTAAGAAATAGATATTATATTTATTATATATATGTATGTATGTGTGTATATGTATATTAGTAGTTTAGTTTTTATTCCTTTAGGGTTAAAAGTTATAAAAAATAATATAAATGGGGAACATTTAGAAATATCAATTTTAGGCTTTATTTACTATTAGTCTTAAGAGTACATTCTAAAATAAATTTGCTAAAGAATAAAATAGGTCATAAATTTTTTAAACAATAAAAATTAGGTAAAAAAAAATATGTCTGAACCTTGGCAACGAGCCCGAACAAGAAGCTTATGAATTTGGGCGGGCTTGGGATTACACAATGAGGCCTGATTCGGGACTGGGCGGCTTGGGATAGTTCAAATTTTGACAGGCCCGACTCGAGCCCGACTGGGCGCTCCCAGGCCCAACCCATAGCCATCCCTAAGACCAAGTATTTTTAAGAGGGTAGTTATACTTGGGGTCTATGAATATTTGAATCTGGTGAGGCATGACCCACTCCAATGGAAGATGTCTTTAAGGTGTTCAAGGTCTCAAGAGTAACTGAAGATTAAAGCTATCTATTTCTGGTAACAATGGAGTTTCTGTGATTGCTATCTGAGGAGACAATGATTAACTATATCTTTTCAATAACAATAATATCAGAGAAAAGGGATCACTCGAAAGTGATGGTTCTTGGGAGTTAAGAGATAAGCACTTTAAATACCAAGGAGAGAGTAGGGAGAGAATACTTTCTGGTGCTATTTTGATAGAGTAACAGTGCTAACTTGTGTTGTTCTATTTTAACATTGCTCAATGGCTCTATTTATAGGACGATATTAGATATGATCTGGTATGTGCACGCCAAAATGATATTCCTTTGACACAACATCTGAAATGTACTTTTTGTCCTAGTTTACCAATTTGTCGTTTGTCCACTCTGACAAATGACATCTGGCATAACCCAAAGTCAAAAAGAAAATATGTCGGGCATAGTGCAGAAAACATGATTTGGCAAATATCTTTTTGAACGGTAACTACGTGGATAATATTTCGAAATCTTACGAGTGGCCTTAGGGGACACTCACCAATAACAAGTTTGAAAATAGTTTGTCAGTAACACCTTGACTACTCACCTTTTTTACTAAATGTGGATTATATAAGTGTATGAGTGGCCTCTTAGGTCCCTCTTATTAGTATTCTCTCTCTCCTAAGGTATTGAAGTGGTCGGGCCTTATCTTTTCCAATAAGACTTGCCTGTCGGCCTCCAAACCAAAACTCTTAAGAGATCCCAATTGGCATGCTCGATCCCTTCTTGATCAATCAAGGCTACATGTGTAAAGAAAGTAATAATGTTAGTAATTATTCCAATATAGTAACTTTTATAATCACTTGACTGTTCACATAGTATCCTCTCAATCTCTTGGATCTTCTCGTCTATTTTCTTTCCTATCTTAGGGTTGCTCATTAGGCACCCCCTCGCTAGTCTTAGGAATTACTTGATTAGATGTCCCTTCTTTGGTCTTGGGTCATTTGTTATGGCACCCTTTCACCAAAGTGATCTGTTTTGACTTACCTTTTTTTATTTACTCTTGGGCCCACTCATTATGGTACTCACTCGCCAAATGGTAATTTTAGCTTACTTCTGTCTTATTTACTATTGGTCCCACTCATTGTAACCATTTAAATGGTCATTTTCTCTTATTTTGTTTATCTGATTTTGGGCCCACTCGTATGGCACCTCTCACCCTGTTGGGATCATTTAGTTAATACTTCTTTTAGGCCTACTCGTGTGATAGCCCCCTCATCCGGCCTTGTACCCACTCGGCTGGCACCCCCTCGCCTATTGGGCTTATTTGTGTGCAGTTGAATGGGTGCCCCTCTATATTAGCCACCTTGTGCAAAAGTGTTTATGTTGCTTAAAATAAAGAGTTTTGCACGAAACAAATCATTATCTTCTAGGAATTCGAGGGGTCTTTTTTTGTTAAATCATTACTTTTGTTGGGCATTTAATGCCCCTAACAGGACTACCGTACTGATGTGCCCTTTTAGTGTCTCAAGAGATACGTGTCTGCCTGGGAACACTCCTTTCATGATTTGGAAATCATTATTATTCTTTCTTGAGCCGTCAGTCGTGCGCCTCTTTCAAGGTATAAATACCTTCTTCAAAAAAATCAAACCCTTCACCTTATTGTTTCCTTTTGTTTTTCTAGAGCTAGAGAGAAAAAATAATTTGTCCCCAAACCTCCTTCTATAAAAAAAAAATTTTGTTCCCAAACCTTATTATTCCTCCATTGCTATTTATTTAAGTTCTCCACTGTCAAATGGACACTTCCTCTTCTATGGTGTCGAATGTCATCGCCCCCTCTATGAGTGAGATCCTCATGTTATCTTTTCCCATTCAAGTTATGATTTCCACCACCACAGCCACCTGATCCACCATTGTGGCATTCTTCATAGTCATTTCCACCACCACCATCACTATTAGGTCTGGTAGTGTTGCCTCTTACACCGGTGGTGTTATTGCCCTGACTAAAGTTCAAAAGGAATACCTTGAGAGCCGCTCGAAGAGAGACTTCACTATTTACGGTCTTGCCCCTTATTTTAGCGAGAAGTACACCTTCATGCCCTCACTAGATAGGTTCGAGGTTGAGTTCATTGGGAAGATTAATGAGGGGACACTTCCAGGCTTTATTAAGTTTGATACTCCAATCGTGCTAGTTGATAGTATTTTGTGCATGCAAGTGAATAGGGATGATTTCCTTTTTTTGAAATCAGTATTGTTGTTTGTGGTGGTGCCCCAAATGAGAGGGACCCCTAGGTGGACTATATCATGATTTTTCTTACTCACAGGTTGTTATCGAGTAACGAGGTCCTGCTAGTACCCTTACAAGTTTAAAATTTTTTACAATTGCCAAACACATTTTAACCTTATAGCCCCTTATTGGAGTGCTGATTCCCATACTTTTGTCACCATTTGGAGTGATTTTTCCATCAAACTTGAAGACATTTTCAAGTTGACTGGTCCCCCCCTCTTGGGAGATCGTGTTTTTACTTATGGCTATGAAGATGTTGACGAGAAGTCCATGTGTGAAGAGCTCCATCAGGCCTTATTAGAATGTCCTCACTACGTTGCAATCAACAAAACTAGGGCCACTAAGCATTCCATTGCTAAGTGGAAAAGGTATTGGTTTAGATACTTTGAGCCAACTCCAAAGGTTGTGAGTTTGAGATAATGCACCCAAAAGTCACGATGGCCCCAAGATCAACTCTACTACTCACTTGGTTGATTTTTTTGTGACCTTTCTTAGCATATTTTTGTTTCAAAGGAGGCCAAGTGACTCTCTTCATGAGTTGGTATTTCGCTTTTTTGTTAGGCTTGATCGAAGGAGGAATGTGCCCCTCGCAACTCTTACCCTGGGATCTATGTACACCTGGATGGATCTTACCCATGTGGATATGTAATGTTCACATGATCATTTTGATGTGGCCAATTTTTTTTACTCCTTCATTGTCATGGGTATCTTGGTTGAGTATTTTCCCAACTTTGCCCCTGAACCTTATTTATTACACAGCCAAGCTGCTCGCATTGCGAGGTGGCATAAGAAGTCCCCCAAGCAATCCTTAGGCCTACTCATAAATAACATAGATGAGTTTTAATTTTTTCCTTACTCAAAGCGAGTGGGTGGTGTCTTTTCATGGGCTTTCTTCTCATCTTCTCTTGGTACTTTCCTTTGTCCTTTCGATATGGAGTCAGTACTTAAGTTCCCTCAAATTTCTTTCATGTCAATGGTTTTGCCTTGTATTCTTCCATGACGGGCTAAGTTTGGCCAATGGGTGGAATTATATCACTCTGAATGTGTGAGAAGAAAATTTGGTTATGACGAAGGAACTTACACCCCATATATTACCTCTAGCCTCTCGCCAACAGACTTGTACCTAGAAGCATATGCCAACTTTACTTTCGAGGGGATGCTTTAGAGAACTTATAATTTTGGTAAATTTTTTATACCCCTAGTGATTATATTCCCTCGTTCAGTTGCTCGTGGTTTGGCTTATGGCAACGCCAAATCATGTTAATCAATAATTGCATCAGGGATGCCCCCCACGAGTATGTTTCCACTTACATTACCATAAATAATAAATACTTCATCAAGAGGACCCAAAAAGAAATTTGGTATCTTAGTAGTGTGGAGAAGACCCAATTAGAGGAGGTCACCCTTATTTTACCCCTATTTTAGTGAAGCCCTTACGCGAGGAGACTATATATTCCAAGAATTTTAAGCCCAAGGCTCATCCAGCAAAGAGGAAGGACAAAAGCAAGGAAATCTCCAAGGCCCCTTCTAAAATGAACATCTTCACACCAATGAGTTAAATTTTATCCCAGCTCAAGCAGAGGTGGTTGTTTCTTCTCCATCATATGTGGGAACTAGAGTAGCTAAGAAGAAGAAAAGAGCATAGTTAAGAGTCAGACACAAACATTTTAGGAACTAATAATACCTTCCAAACAGTTCAAGAGCATAGTTATGAGGCCTTTGGCCTTTTTCTTTCCTAACCCTCAATTTCATTAGCCCCCCTTTCACAGAAGGTACTCTAGTCACTTCCTTTTTACTTAGTAGAATTTTAAGTCACGGGGTTACGAGTGCTTGCTCCTCGTCTTTCTAATTCAAAGAGGAACTTGTTGATTATAGAAGCACCCTTTTCTATGAATAGAATAGTTATTATTCAAATGACATTGGTGTTATTCAACCAAGATCACTCACTTGACACTTGTGCTTTCTTATCAGCTTTGAGAGTCTCTGATGGTTGTAATACCCCATACTTTTATGGATATTTAAATTACATAAGTGGGCGTAATTTGGTAATTTGAGGAATTTTAGTGAATAGTAAATTCTGGATTAATAAGCGTTAGATGTTTACCGACGCGTGTTACATTTACTTAGGGGACTGAGTAAATGAGTCGGAATGTTTTTATGTCATGTCGCAACTGGGTTAAGTGACGAGAATTATTTTACGTTGTAGGAAATGCGTACTAAGAAGTGTCGGGTACGACTAGTAAATTTTAGTTAAGTGACTCGGATGAGTGCACGGTTGGTTTCAGAATGGCCAAGATAGTCAGAATAGAGTATCCGGGGGCAGTGTTTAGGTTTTGGGGACTTTTGGGCTAGTAGAGACTCGTAATTGTGTAAACGAGTCATTTTTGGGTTTAATAGGAGATGATCCTCTTTTCTTTCATATAAGTCAAGAGAGAGAGGGAGAGAAAGAAAGAAAAGAGAGAAAGAAGAGAAAAAGAAAGGAAAAGAGGAAGAAGAAAGGGATTTTCGATCCAAACTCCGCGGGTTCGACTCGAGGTCGTCGAATTTTATCCACAAGGCAAGTGTTTACTTGCTTTATTCATTTGTGTGTGTATCTCATATTATAGTTGGTAAACTATATCATTTTTGGGTCAGAACCCTTAAAATAAATTTGGAAAATTTGAGTATGAGTTTACAAATTGATGTATTGTAAACTCTTAATGATTTTTAGTGTTAAACCTATGTTAATGGTGTGTAGAAATGGGAGAAATGATAAACTAGGGTTTTAATGGTTTTAGGGTTTAAATCTAAGAGAGATGGTTTAATACCACAAATTAATTTATCTGTTAGTTAGAAATAAGTGTTAAGATGATTATAGTGATGTTAGTTAAGGTTATAAACCATAAAATGGAGGTTGGTTTGATATTTGGGTATTTTGGAGAAGATGAAATTGCTCAAACAGTGCCCTTCGAACAGGGCGAATCGATTCGCATAAGGGGACCTGTAAGTCTGTCTCAGGCCGAATCAATTCGAATTGAGACCAAATGGATTATCCTTTGAGGACCTACTTGCATAACACTTTTCGAATCGATTCGGATGGAAATCGAATCGATTCGCTAGCCCGAATCAATTCACATTTGGGGCAAATCGATTCGCTTTTGTTGATATTGAAAGTTTTCCTTCTTTGAGTTTAGGGGGAGTTAAATTGCAATTGGAGATTATTATAGGGGATTCTATTTATGATATTAGTACTCCTATATGATGGTATTGAGGGTGAGTAAACCTTAAGATGAAAGTGGGAACCTCGGTTTAATTTAGTGTACAATCCGGGGGACGGACCTAGTGAATGTTCGGGTCGAACAACATTCGAGAGAGGTCTTCGGCAAATGTGTAGAGATATTTATGCGGTTAGAATGTATATGGGCTGAATGAATTTGAGAAAATCCTAGGATACGATTAGGATGTAATCTAGTATATGGGCTAACGAGGATTGAGCGACAATTCGGTACGTCTATTGACGACTATTATTATAGGTGATACGATACCTATGGAACCAAAATAAGTCGATAGTATACTTATTTGATTATTACGAATTGGTATATTCGGGATTTTATATAAATCCTTAAAAGTGATTAAGGTGCAAGTTATATATTAAGTAAGAGAATACTTATATGCTATTACGAATGGGAACATTCGAGGTTATTGTCTATCGCTATAAGAATTTGGCAATTATAGCCATATACATTGAGAAGTGATATATATTATATACGGGAGTTGTTACTGTATATATATGATATGATACGAAATTAAATATATTTGTATGTAATTGGTATATTTGTATCATAGAGGTTGGTTCCCCAGGCTTACCCAGGCATAGAGATGGACAACCAGATTTTATATTTTCTCTAGTTTTATCTAGGGAGGTTGCACGATGTTGGTGAAGCCCCTAGCTTGAGGAGCAGGGAGAGTATATCCCCAGGTTAAATCGTCCCACATACGAGTGCGATAGTTTTATTCCACTTTCAGGAGGGAATATGACCGCCTCCACCGTTGTGTATTTTTACCATGACCATGAATGAGTCTGGCTTGGTACCGTGGTTGATTAAGTAAACCTAGATGCGAATAAGCACGATGAGACTGCATCCTCGAGTTATAGATCGATGGGATGGTTATTATACTTATGATTGTAATAGGTATAATTATACTCGTTGTTTATAGTATATTGTTTGTATATAAAGATGAGATATCATATAAAGTCAACTTGTGTAAAGTGAAAAGAATGAATAAGGTCTTATGCCCCTTCCGGTAAATTTATATCCGGATTTATATGAATATGAATCTTAGGTTCTACTGAGAACTATATATGTATATGTTTTTTTTATATATGCGTTATGTACTGAGGGCCTAGTGGATCTCGACGATCGACATTGTCAGGTAGTAGTGTATCGGGGGGGGGGGGGGTCCTTGTTTGGATTTCGCTTCGCGAGACACCACACATATGAAACGTAGAGCAATGTAGGGAATGTGTAGAACTTTAGTTGTTATTACTCGGGTCTATGAGGACTTTTAGAAGATGGGTGAAATATATTAGTTAGACAGGGTAGGTTAACTAGGTTGTTTAAAAGGTATGCGATATGTGTGCACCATTAGAAGAGGGGTGAGGTGTATCTCATGAGAGTGCGATACCAACTTAAATATGAGGGATTTCATATTTTAAAATATGGCATTTATGCACTTGCTAAATATTTTTAAAACTCGAGCTCTGACCCATTTCTCTATTTTCCCCTCTCTAGATATATATGTATATATATTAGGTGTCCCGACACAGGGATGCCTGGATGATGATTCGTTCGAGTCAGACGTTCGCTGCAGCAGCTGTGGATGCATGCATGTTTATTTTAGATGCTTCTATTATTGTGATCTAGATAGGAAGCATTGTAGTAACATTCGGGCCAATAGCCCAATTATATTCATTTATTCTTTTACTGCCTTTTAGTACGACATTCGATTTGGTTGTATTATGTTAAACCGAGTGTTTAGTTATTTTATTTCTTTTTAGTTTTGTGTATATAAACTGTGTGAATATTTTATTTAGTTGGTTTGATTAAAAAGATTAGTTAATATAAAATTTTGATGCCAGCCTAATAAGTTATTAGTAAATAAATTGGTTTTTTGACAGTGATGCTAGGAATGAACGGTATGAGACTCCGGTTTTAATTTGGTATAGGATTGATCACCTGGTATTTTATTAGGCGGGATGTCACAATGGTGATCAGGATTGCATCGTGATTTATTCTCCCTCTACCACCAGCCCCATTACTAGGCACTTGCCATATGGGCAAGCCCCTCGTCAAGATCATATAAGTTTCTTAGAGCCTTTGTTTTAGTATCCCTTTTTCATTTGATTTTCTTATATTCTTGCAATCTTTTACTAACTTTAACTCTTTTTTTTCTTTTCTTTTGATCAGGTTTCTACTTTGGGGATGAGTGGCCCCTTGAAGGTGATGTGATACATCACGAATATTTCATATTTGCTCCCTTTATCTTTATGTATTCTAGCACTTTTACGTTCTTAATGTCTATATATATATTCTCGTTAACCAGACAACCTCGAATTTGGACATATATATGTTTTGCATGGGTTAATTGTGCTTTTTTAGGTATTGGAACGCTAAAAGTGAGGTTCGGTTGCATTTCGGAGAAGTTTCATCGTAGAATGCTACTTGAAGGGAAATTTGGTCTTTTCAAACTCACTATTTTTTATGGAATGAAGTTACCAACATGTATATCATCAAATTATCTTTTCGTGGCCACTGACCATGCGTCATTCTGACTCCGTATGTGGAAGTTATGGCTATTTTCGAAAAGTTTTGGTATTTTGTTCTACTTCAAGGGCATTTTAGTAATTTCATACTTCATAATTTGGAGGGTTTCAAAACATAATCATGTAGATAATTGAATTATCTTCGCTTCGGTTCTGACCACACATCATTTCGATTTCGTATGAGGGAGTTATGGCCATTTCCGTGCAATGCGTCAAAATTGGTTCGAAGAGGAAAAGGGGGTTGTCAACAGCCTAAGGCAAATCTCAAAATTGTAGTCGATCGGTCCCAAACATGAGTCCGATCGGGCCCATCAAATATGGACGAAAATTGACTTATTTTGGATTTTTTGGCTTGGTTTTGTGGGGGGTTTATTTTGGGGTATTAATAGAATGTTGTAGGCTTTTATTTGAGAGATATTTTTCATTTTAGATAGTTTAGATTAGGTTTTTGAGAGCTTCTCTCTCCTAGACTTTCCTTCCTATTTTGGGTTTGTAAGTTTACTATTCCTTCTTCTTCTCCATTAATGTAGGTTCCATTATTGTTCTTAAGCTTTGTAACCTAGATTTCCATATTTTCCATTTACTTCTTGCTTAGATAAATTGTAGTGTAATTTAATTAGGTGCTTTAATTATTGTTGTTTACCATGCTTAGTGGCTAATTTAGTTTAGTTTGCCTTGTATTGAACTCACCTAGGGTTGATTTGGCTACTTTTCTTTGGTGATGGTGTTTACGGGTTTATTTTGGGTGCGCTGTCCTAGTTATTACGCCTAGGAGATTTGACGGGGCATATCATGTATGCTCCGTGCTTACGACCTTGCGTGCGTAATTTCTGGGGTATTTGTTGATGGTAAAATCTTATTAGACTTTTATACAAATTTAGGGGTGTGACAACTCTTGATTTAATTAACTGTCGAAACGAGACGCATTCGTAATAACTCGTCGACCCATGTAACCATTTTATACTAATTAACTCAGGTGAGGGATATTCAACGCAACCTATAGTTTTTACTCGCTTTTTTAATCTAGCTTTATTTTCCCTCACCTAGATTAATATTTTCGTTTTATGCATCTTTTCCCTTTTTGTGTATAATCATCTTTTACATTTTTATTTAGGTTATTAAACCTTATAAATTCTAGCAACTTGTCTCTGTGGATTTTCGATACCCGACTTACCGCTATACTCACCCGTTGAGTGTAGTCATAATTTAGGTTTTTGTATAGTTCAGGTGAGCCGAATTCAAAACGACCAGCGCGTAGGTGACTCTCGCGCCGCGGCAAAACCCTGTCTATCAAATGGCGTCGTTGTCGGAGATGAGTTTGTTTTAGACTTTATTTGATTTAGTATTTCATAGTATTTTCTTTCTATTTGTATTATTTGCTAATATTTTGCAGGATTTCCACATTTGAGCACTTAGAAACGCTTGAATTTCCCGCGCGCACTTACTTTGTGGAATTCGCCATTTCGAGCCATTTTTGGGGTAGGCATATCTTATTCCAATTCTTTCAGTAATTATTGTTATAATTCTCAAAATTCTCGCAAGCCTATGACTTTCGGTCAATACTTAGAATCCCAAAAATTTACAAATTCACATATTACTTTGGGCGAGTATAACCAAAGTCAAAATTTGGGTTATTGGAATTTCGATGAAGATGATAATGATTTTGGGCCTTTACCTCCTTATAATAGGAATTTTGAAACGAATTCGAATAGTTTTCAAAATTCCTATAATAATGAGTTTTCGTTTAAGTCTGATGGTAATTTTTAAAGTTCCCATTTTCATGGATCCGCACCTCGACCTATGACATTCGGTGAGGGTTTGCGTATGTATGAAAATGAGAAAATTGAAAATCGCTATGGGGAAGAAAATCGTTGTTGGGAACATGAGTTGGATTTATTATTTGAGTCTGACGACGATTTTGCTTTCGAGACTTTCGAAGTCGAGGAATGTTTTGAACCAAATTAGGTATTTGTTCCTACTTTGGAACAAACCATTCTAGACTTAACCCATCGCGTAATAGATATTGAAAGTGAGGATGAAATGACGTAATATCTGTTTGCAATGAAATGATTTCTTCTTTGGCTCCCAAAGAAGAACATTTCATTGAAAATGATATTATTTACTTCGAAAATCAATCTTCATGCGATGATGATTCATCTCATGAGTTTGAATTTCTTTCATCCCCATTTTCATTCTCTATTATCACACCGTCACAAGTAGCCGATAATTCGGTTTCAAACTTTAATGTTTTAAACTTTTTCGCTGATGAGGAGTACTTGCTCGAGTTGCCTTCCACGATCGCACTCGTGCCTCCGTGTGCGCCGCCTCCCATTCCAATTTCAAAATCATTGGGAGGATATTCGGCTTTTCTCAGTCCCCACATGTTTTTATCACTCGTGCAATCCAAATCTCCCATCGTCCCACCAAAACTTTTAATTGGCGATGGTTCATTTCTTCTGCCTTACACATGCCTTCCGTTGTGCAAACGGAATCCATATTTTTTGGAAGGAATGCTTGTATGTGAGGGTACACCGGTTATCCTCCAAAGTCAAATCGTTTTTCTGGTGGGCCCTCAGCTATTTAGATTTCTAGTGTATAGTTAGTGTGAAGCCTAAACAGTAGGTTGTATATAGTTAGCTGTTTTTCTTTTTATTTTTTCTTTCTTTTTAACTTAGTCTAGTGTAATTAGTTAACTTTCTATTTTTTGTTTTGCTATGCTCGGTACTGACTTTTTTTGTAGATTCTTTGGACTTGTTCTTATGGGGATCGCTCCAATTTTGGGTAATATCGCTATTTTCCTCTCTTTGACTTGGTTCTTAATTTACATTGAGGACAATGTCAAGTTTTAAGTTAGGGGGTGTGGGATATTCTATCCATTTCTTTATTTAGTCCATGTTTTTGCTCACATGTTAGTTGCTTAGTAAGCTTTTCTTAGAAAAATTGAAAATTTTAAAAAGATTTTCTTTCTTTTTTCTCCTTTTTTGGGTTTTTTGCCTTTGTTGCCGATGATAAATTTCAATATTTTCCCGATCCAATAGACTGCCCAATGATGCATGTTCTCGATTTTAGAAGTTATTAGACTTTAGTCTCACTTATTGATATTATGAATAACTTCATGAATTAAACTTTAATCCCATGAGCACATGAACTTTTATTGTTCTATTGATTTGGTTTAAGATTTTTATAACTCGGTAATCTTTTGTTGCATTGTATATACTTACACCGAGTAAGCTTTGTACCTTTCGTCGTTTGTGAGTGTATACACTATTATTTTCTCATTGAAAACGTTGAATTCGTTGGTAATCTCTCTATTCTTTCATTTTATCATTCATTAATTGAGTTCATACTTGAAATGTGTTACTTGATCATGATTTTTATATATTATTTTGACTCAAGAATTGTGTAAACTTTATGAAATGATCATAGGCCATCTTTTTTATATCACCCATATTGACCTGGACCTCACCTTAAATATTTTACCTCATTAACCCCTTTGAGCCTTAATATTAGCCTTTCGTTTCATAACCCAAAATTCCCATAACCAACTCCAAATTGGAGTTTTATACCATATATATTACCTTCCATACCTTTGTTTGGAATGTTACTTGGGATTGAATGATGTTGTTGTGTTGTGTTTGCAATTTAGGCATCTGAGAGTGTGAAAAGTAAAGAGAAGAAAGAAGTGAAAAAGAGATGAAAAAGAGAAAGTAGAAAACAAAAGAAAAGAAAAGAAGAAAAGAAAGAGAAAGAGAAATTCATATATGTAGTGTATAGTGTGCAATAAGCTTTGATTGCTCTCCCCGATGATATATCTAATGTCGTTTGGAACTTGTTTTCCAATTTTGATATTGTTCGCATTTTCCCACTATCTCGAGTTTTCATCCCGAACACTTTTAGTCCGTATAAACATTCCTTCATTTCGTACCCTAGCCTATCCTACATTACAACCCTACAAGTCCTATGTGATCTTAAGTAGATGTAATTCAAAAGGTTTAAATAGTTTTGATAATCTGTGAAAATGCATTTCGCCTCTTTTAGTGTGCGGTATCCTTTCTTTGAGATTACAGTTTTTCATTTTATATATAGTGTTCTTCATTTGTGACATGTGTGCGAGCTAGTTTCCATTTCCATTTACTCTTTATTCCCGCATGTTCCGTGTCTTACCTCCCTGTTTCGTGTGAATTCACTTGATGAGTGTAATGCCTATGAGGATTGAATATATGCTTGCTTTAATGTTTATCCGGTTTATATAAGTTTTTCGCCAAATCTCACTTTTCATGTGCTCGCTCCCCCTCCCACATTTTAAGGTTTCAATTCTATGAGGTGCATTCTATAATGTTAATGATTTAGACTTTTGTTTGAATTCATTCACTTTGCTAATAATGCGTATGAAGTCCTTTTCTCCATTGTTGGGCTTGTCGCATGTTGGGTTGGGCATATTTTGAGGAAACCACGTGATGTTTGGGGGTACCATCCCTGAAAACCCTCACGAGACAACACTCGTCCACAAGGGAAACCTAGGGGTTTAACGGCTTATTGCATATGCTAAATGCAATCGTGTTCCCTATGAAAGTGGCAATTATATTTTGATGCATATATATATTTTGTATTTCCTTCTGTGGACTGGTTTTGTTTGTTTCATCACTAGGGACTAGCAATGTCTAAGTTAGGGGGTGTGATGTATCACGAATATTGCATATTTGCCCCCTTTATCTTTATACATTCTAGCACTTTTATGTTCTTAATGTCTATATTTATTCTCGTTAACTAGACAACCTCATATTTGGACATATATATGTTTTGCAGGGGTTAATTGTGCTTTTGTAGGTATTGGAACGCTAAAAGTGAGGTTCGGTTGCATTTCAGAGAAGTTCCGTCGTTGAATGCTACTTCAAGGGCAATTTGGTCTTTTCAAACTCACTATTTTTTATGAAATGAAGTTACCAACATGTTTATCATCAAATTATCTTTCCGTGGCCACTGACCGTGCGTCATTCCGACTCCGTAAGTGGAAGTTATGGCCATTTTCGAAAGGTTTTGGTATTTTCTTCTACTTCAAGGGAATTTTGGTAATTTCATACTTCATAATTTGGAGGGTTTCAAAACAGACTCATGTATATAATTTAATTATCTTCGCGTCGGTTCCGACCACGCATCATTTCGATTCCGTATAAGGGAGTTATGGCCATTTTCGTGCAATGCATCAAAATTGGTTCGAAGAGGAAAAGGGGGTTGTCAACAGCCCAAGGCAAATCTCAAAACCGCGGTCGACTGGTCCCATCAGATATGGACGAAAATTGACTTATTTTGGGTTTTTTGGCTTTGTTTTGTTGGGTGTTTATTTCGGGGTATTAATAGAATGTTGTAGGCTTTTATTTTAGAGATATTTTTCATTTTAGATAGTTTAGATTAGGTTTTTGAGAGCTTCTCTCTCCTAGATTTTCCTTCCTATTTTGGGTTTGTAAGTTTACTATTCCTTCTTCTTCTCCATTAATGTAAGTTCCAATATTGTTCTTAAGCTTTGTAACCTAGATTTCCATGCTTTCCATTTATTTCTTGCTTAGATAAATTGTAGTGTAATTTAATTAGGTGCTTTAATTATTGTTGTTTATCATGCTTTGTGGCTAATTTAGTTTAGGTTGTCTTGGATTGAACTCACCTAGGCTTGATTTGGTTTCTTTGCTTTGGTGATGGTGTTTACGGGTCTATTTTGGGTGCGTTGTCCTAGTAATTACGCCTAGGAGATTTGACAAGGCATATCATGTATGCTCCGTGCTTACGACCTTGCGTGCGTAATTTCTGGGGTATTTGTTGACGCTAAAATCTTAATAGACTTTTATGCAAATTTAGGGGTGTGACAACTCTTGATTTAATTAACTGTCAAAACGAGACGCATTCGTAATAACTCGTCGACCCATGTAACCATTTTATACTAATTAACTCGGGTGAGGGATATTCGACGCAACCTATAGTTTTTACTCGCTTTCTTAATCTAGCTTTATTTTTCCTCGCCTAGATTAATATTTCCATTTTATTCATCTTTTCCCTTTTTGTGTATAATCATCTTTTACACTTTTATTTAGGAATATTAAACCTTATAAATTCTAGCAACTCGTCTCTGTGGATTTTCGATACCCGACTTACCGCTATACTCACCCGTTGAGTGTAGCTGTAATTTAGGTTTTTGTATAGTTCAGGTGAGCCGAATTCAAAATTACCGACGTGTAGGTGACTCTCTCACCTCGGCAAAACCCAGTCTATCATGATGGTCACCACCTCTTTTGCTCAAGAGGTTTGTGCACAAAACTCTAAGACTTGCATATTTTTAGTTTCTAACTCTTTAAAACTTTCTAAGGACTCTTTGCCTATCTTTATTTATTTTGCTGCTTTCCACCTTATTCCCCACTTCATGAGGGGTTCCTCTGTACATACTCGTTCGGTCTAGGTATTTATCCATCTTTTCAAAACATCTCAAATCTTACCACCTATGGATATTTTGAATTTATTCTTGTATACTTATATGTGTATATTTTCTTCCTTGATAGGTGACTGTATCCCCCATTTCTTTCACTAAACCTCATGCTTCCTCTATGGCAAGCAGTTCTTTAGTTGGGCCCTAAACCATCATCTCTACAGAGGTATTTCTTTTTAATTTTTTCCTTTGTGTATAGTTTTGTCTCTTGATTGTGGCTAACATAAATCTATCTTTATTCTATCTTAACTTTATCTTGTAAGTCTCCCTTTCGAACACTCCCTCAACTAGTGGGGGAATACTCCTACCCACTGGGGTGGTTATTCTTGGATTGTCTCCTTATAGAAGGATATTTATTCCCAGGGTTTGCTTCCCTATTGATAACAAGCCGTAGGTCCAGCCTCTTCTTGCTTAGACCATTTATAGTGTGTCTTTGAATGGACCTATCTCACATGTCTTTGCCTCCACACAGGTACTTAACCATATAACCTTTGTCATTTTTTGCTTGGCCTTTTCTTAACAAATTTTATGGACAGGTTGGTATGAGCATTCTTGCAACCCTTGTGGTTGATTTGAGCCGTTCTCCCCCTTTAGGGTTCAAGTACATGGATTATACAACTTTTAACTTTTCTCATCTTATTCTTTTCATTTCACTTGAGTTATATATTCTTTGTTTTAGTCTAGTACCTCCTTGTCAGCCATCAGCGCTCGAGTGAGTAGTTCATCAACTATTTCATCCCAGGTATTCATTCTCTTCTCTTGAGCTTTCTATATTTGTAAAAAAAATCTTTGTCTGTGAACATCTTGAATCATGACTCTCTCTTTTTTCTCTAGGTGATCCCCTCGTAGGGCCCTGCCACTATGGACCCTCTTGAGAGCCTTCCAGTGAGCACCTCCTCGTCAAAGGCCCCTCGGGTATTTTTTTCTATTAGATCTGATACTTCACCTAATTTACTTTCTTTACTGTGCAAAATATCTTGGTAACACATTCTTTGTTTCTTTATTTTGAGTCTAGTGGCACTGAAGTCTCTTTACCTGCGGGACGTCCTGTGAGCACTATTGAAGTGAGTCCTTAGGTATTTATTATATCACATCTTATTTTAAACTTTCTCTTAATGTGCAAGTACTTGCAAACACATCCTTGTTTCCATGGTCTCAGGTTAATGCTGCGGGCATTCCAATGTTTAGGGAATAACTTGGGAGCCCTATTACAAGTGAGGTATCATACCATCATACCTTATTCACTCTTTTATGTCTTCTCCCGTTTTCATTATTGCTTTTACAGTTTAAGTTCTCACCAGCACTCCTTATTTCATTTCTCTTGGGTTAGTGAGGCAAGTGTTTCTATATTTGTGGAACAATTTGTGAGTGTCACAATGAGCACTCCTCAGGTATTTTATATCCATACCTAATTTACTCTTTTTTTGTATCCTTTTAGAGCTTTACCTTTGTTATGTAAGTTCTTTACTAACATTATCTTTCTTTCCATTTGTTAGGTCAACACAGTGGGTTAGGGAGGACCCCGCAGGTTATCTAGTAGCATGTTAACTCCTCTGGGATTGGGAGCAAGTTCTTTCCCCATATTATTTTTTTCTACTATCTTCCTTAGTTGAACTTATTCTATAACAAGTATATGTATATATGAGAGTTAGAATGTTTATAGAATTTAGTGTTCGTATAGAAACGCCAAAGAATTAAAGTTGATAATCCCATACTTATCAGTTTAATAAGGGTTACATAATGAAAATCAAGGATTTTGAAGTAATAATCCCATATTTACCAGTTCATTAAGGATCATATAAATAAAGTTAAGGATCTTTGAACTAATAATCACATACTTACCAGTTCACTAAGGGGTGTAGAAATAATCAAACCATCAGTAAAACCAAATAAAGTCAACCCAAAACCTTTATGAAAAAGTAACCCGCTAGGCACACAATTGAAGTGGCACTTATATGTATGTAGCAATAATTCAGGCTCTCAATCATCTGATACCATTAGGCTAAAAAGAAAAGTTCTATGGGACAACACGATAGTCTATTCCCTAGTCAATAGTGATGCTCATAATATTAATATTTGCACAAAGGTTCAGGGGTGAACTGAATCAATCATTAAAATAGATTCTTCACGATATCAGTTATTAGATGAAAAGGGTTTAAATTGATCCATATTCAAATTCAAATATCAATGATATTCAATAAAATATGTAGTATGGTGGTATTATAACATGCATATACTAAGAGTAAATAGGAGCTATTACATAGTGATATCAATAGCAGTATGTCAAATACGCAAAGTTTATTATTGAAAAGGTAGAAAAACCTACTTGCTCGGTATTTTGTATGGCTTATGGATCAAAAGAAGATATCGGGAGGAGCTGGTACTTCATTCTATGTATATAATGTTTGGGTATATAAGTATTTGTTGGAATTGGGGTTGGGTTGGTCAGTTTATACAAAAATGTATATTTTAAAGGTTCAGGGGTTTAATTGTAAATAACTTGGGATTTTATAATCTTGGATTTAAGGCTATATTTGAACTTTGATATAAGAGACTTTTTGTCTTAAAACATTTAGAAGTGCTTATAGACAAAGTTTGGGATTTAAATTCATTAGTTAAACAAGTCAAGAGGGGTCAAATTGTAATTTAGGAAAAAAAATACAAAGTTAAAATCTCATTTTTTCATAATTTAGGTTAGGCTGAACCAAACATTACCTCACTCTTATACCATTTTGATAATTAAAATAAAATAAAAATATTGGAATTTTTTTAAAAAAAATCTGATTGGCCATGCTCCCTCACGCGCAAGGTCAAAATTTTTGGCCAAAAAGTTCTTCTTCTTCTTCTTCTTCTTCTTCTTCTTCTTCTTCTTCCCCTTGACAGTTGAGATTAGGGTTTCTAATTTTTAACATGAATTTTCTCCTCCATTTTTAAACCATTCTTGGTGATTTTTTAACAAACTCATCCTAAAATTTCATGAGGAATCTATATATATGGGTTTTGTAGGTTGATATGCCTTCTATCCTGAGTTTCGTAACTATGTGTTTTTTCAAAATTTTGACCTAACATTCGTGGCTTTCAAGGATATTGATATGCCCTAAATTTACCCCCTCGGCTCAGAGACATCAACCTCGGCCATGGAGATGGCCGCTGTTGGAAGGGCCTTAGATCAACAATCAACGGTCTCGTCCCAAGCAAGGTCGGCCATGGCCGACGTTACTAGCTACCTCGGCAAGTGAGGTCTCCATAATCCATAGGGGCGGTTATCCATCTGGTCATCCAAGGCTTGCAACCTCGGATTGGTTCAGGCCTAGGTTGCCATCCCATCATCATAACCAATCTCAGCTGAGGATCAGTTGACGTTCCTGCTATGCCACCATTACCTCGGCCCAAGTCGACGTCACAGCTCAACATACCTTACCTTATCTCTCCCACTGAGCCAAGGTCACCACCTCGTCCTCTTCTAGGCCGAGGTTCGGACCATTCACACATGGCCGAGCCTTTATCAGCATATGTATTATTGGGAACACGTGTACACAATCAGTTATAACCGAATCATTCCCCTCAATTGAGGGAATATTGAGGTCATCATTATCTGCATGAGATCAGCCAGGTGTCACTCTCATACTAGTTCGATCCTCACGCACATGTTCATTGCATGCTTGGGGGGTATATTACACCCCCCAAGCACTATATATAGAGGTCATCCTCTACCTTGTAAAGGATCCGAAATTGGCAACCCAAGCTGAAACTCTTGTAATACCCCGTATTTTTATGGCTTTTAAAATTTGGGGATTTTTTAAATTTAAATTGAGATATTAATTTAATACTAATCCGGAAATTTATTTTTATATTTACTAACGTGATGTGAGTTAGTTATTATTGGAAAATTGTTGAATATTACTAGACGAGTAAAGTAATATATGAGATTTATTTTATTAAAATTGTCACGAGTGAATAAAATGACAATTATGAAAATTTAAGTCGGGAAGCGCCTGTGTCGTGTCAGGACTAAATTATTATTATATAAAGTGAATAAATTATAAGTTGCTCGTATGATCGTTTTGAGTGCGCCAAAGTGTCCGGAAGGGTCAAGATAGTCAGAAAAGTGTACCTGGGGGTTTAGTTTGGGTCTCGGGGCATTTTTAGGCCTAATTGACATCCCAGGAGGGTACTTTAGACCTTTTGTATTTTTGGGGAATTTAATACACGAATTTCCTAAGGATATATAAACCTTTAGGAGTTGCCTTCTAGGGTTAACAAACACAAAATCAAAGGACGACCATTAGAGAAGAAGTTGGCAAGCTTTTCAAGTCACCGCCGCCACCACCTAAGCGTAGATCGCAGAACGAGGAGCACAACCATACTTTTTTTCCTTCACAAATCAGAAACTAAATTCCCAGGGAAGTATATATCTTGATTTATTTTTAGTTAATGTCTCAATGACGTTAGTCTAGGGTCGTTTAGGACTTGTACCATGAAAGAAATTGTCAATTTAGAGACTTTAAATCACATGTTTAGAGAGATTCCATATATTCTGGATATACCCATCATATGTAGAGGATTACCAGCGAATTATTATGACTTTAGAAACAAGAAATCTGGGAAATAATTAGAGGAATGTATATTTCTTTCAAAATTAGGGTTCTTGAAGATAATGTCAATTTTACCCCATTAATCCGATATCGTTGATGAATTTATACATGTTTTGCGTAGGAAATCTTGTATATATGTAAATAGAACTTATAGTACCATCATGGGAGAATTCTAGAGTTGTTAATGACATTTTTGCAGAAATTGGAAGATGAAAATCGTAGGTTTAATTTGCAGTTTCTGGGTAAGAACTACTTGATCGATCGATGGAGCCCAGAGCATCGATCGATCGACCCCTCCTGGAAAATTGCATATTTCTCATTCGTTAATTTAATCCAATTAAGGTGTATGGGAACCCTTGATTGTTGTTGTTGGAATATAATGGGATATAGAGATGACCAGTAGGGCCTAGGTAGACCCCGTTGAGTAACATTTAAGTGTAGTATGAGATTTTGGGTTAACGAGGAATGATTCATGGGTATAAGAAATCATGCGTACATTTAATAAAAAGATCGGGACTCATAAGGGAGTTAGACCGGAACGTAAGTGAGTGAATGCCTACTGATATTATACTTAGAATACTTCGAGAGAGGAGAAGTGAGTATAAAGGGAATAATAAATGAGAATACAAATAACGAGCCCGTTATACGAAATAATCGAGTAAAATGTGTAATAACTGATAATTATAATTATGGGTCGTGAGCGCACCTAATTTAGAAATGTGGATGTGTGTGTATATATATATATATATATATATGACTATGTGATTGTGCATATATTATATCTGTATAAAAATCATACTCTGGCAACTTGTTATCACGGGGGTTTCCACACCGGGACGGTCTTATCTCGATGGGACCTTTATGGGGGATATTGACTCGTACCCTAAAACATTGGATTCCTGGGTACAGGCTATCTGATTGATAGTCAGACGATCCTAAGAGACGTGAGGGTATGTGCTGACCTCTTAGTGACTTGGAACTATGCTTTGCCTCCATTTTTATGTGTTTTATGTTAATGCAGTTCGAGAGTGATTTCGAACTAGCATTTCCCTAAATATGTGTGATACAGGGACTTGATAGCAGAGTATGCCAGCACCATAGATTTTATGTGGGGTGGGGATAGTATATATTATATGAGTGATTGGTATATATATACTTATATATGGAAACCTTGGGCCATAGATTTTATGTGGGGTGCCGTTAGTATATATATTATACATGTAACTAATATATATACGTATATCTATATTATAACTTTCTACTGTGCGTAATAGTAGTTAAGTAATGTATAAAAATTTGAAACTTCACTATAAGTATTCGGAAACTTTATGACGGTACGAGGTTATTCTAAATAACGTAATAAATCCTGAAGAGATTGATTTTCTAAAGTGAATATCATAACCTTATTTTCAAGTTATAAAACCATATGGAGAATAAGTTAGAGAGACTTATGAGATTCATTACTACGGTAGGCGTGCACACTAGGCGAGAGGTGAGAATTCTCAAGAGAGTGTCGCATACTAACATGGTTGTTGTACTAGCAGGTAAGCATTTTAAATACTTGCTAAACTATTTTTAAACTATTCTACAATTGGGCTCTGACCCATTTTCTGTTATCTCTTCTCTCTTGTATATATATATATATATATATATATATATATATATATATATATATATATATATATATATATATATATATATATATTACAGGTGCCCAGCCATAGGGGCGTCATGCATAGATTCTTTGGATCGGACGCGCTGTAGCTTATGTGGGAATTACAGGCCTTTGTTTTAGACGACCTCTTCATTGATTCGGTTCTTGTTATAGTTCTTCATAGATAGGGCATGTGTCGTCCATTTCCCATTCAGTGTAGATTTTTCAGAGATGTATGTTTATTTATTTTCAGTATTCGGTACTCTTTGGGTATTAACTCTTGTCAGTATGATTTCATTTGTAGCTTAAATTTGGTTTGGTTAATTTAAATGGATTAATTCTTTTGTGTTAATTGCTATCCGTAGCATTTATATGATTCTTAAACTGTTGGTTATTTAAAAGGTTTTCAAATTGGAATTTAATAAAAATGGAAATAAAGTTTTAAATTGTTTTGACACTTAGCTTAATTAATCAGGGTGTTTAAATTGGAAAATTTTATTTTGCGACAGTGATGCTAAGAATGAACCAACTGTTCACCTTGATTTTAATTTAATAAAGGATTGATCGTCCGATATTTAATTAGGCGGGGTGTCACAGGTGGTATCAGAGCATTAGGTTCTAGTGTCCTTTAGGATCTGTGCGGCTTATTATGCTTCCAACGTTGCTTTATTTGATATAGATCCTTATGTTTACGATTGTTGATTTCTACGATGAGATTCCGTTCTCCTACATTAACGTATGTATCTTAGTGAAATTTTAATTGCGTTCGGGCGTGTTCAAACAATGAAATATGGCAGGCAAGGGCCATTGGGAGGACAGCAGGAGGCAAGGATCAGTAGAGATTGTAGAGAAAATTTGAGGATGATGATCGTGGTTAAGGTCACCCCTATTATGGAACGGGAAGCCGGGACTGTAAAGATGGCTAGGGCGCAACTTATGATTTCCAAATGTTGATATAGTCGAAAGAGGTGCAAGAGTAAACTCACCCCAATGTGGCACAACCGGGAAACGTCAGACGAAGCATTGTAGTGAACTGTCAGTGGGAATTCTAGAAATGCGGGAATTATATGTGTTAGACAAATGAGGTAAAGTATCCAAAGGTGTAGACATAGGATGGAGTGTGACTAACTGAAAGTGAAAATTTGGAGAAAATTTTTCTTAGCTTGTCGGAACGAAGTTATAATGGTGGGAGTCAGCTACCATTTTTAGAAGTTAAATGCTATGACTATAGAAGAATCTTAGGTACAGTTGACTGCATGTTCCTTCATCAGATGTTCAGGATAAGAAGTGAACGTTGTTCTGAACTCATCACAGGAGGACCTGACAGAGGTCCATTTGTGAATATGAATATAATTCGTTAGCGAATCTTGTATCGGGGGATGTAGATACAAATGGAGGAGAGAACTCCAAGTGGGAAATCGACTATTAAAAATAGTTAATAACACCAAAAAGGGAATTCTGCTCGACGGTTGATTCAGAAGTTATCAATGTCATGCTTTGACAATAGAGATGCTAATGCTTCTTTGTGTGGTAAGCTAAAGGAATCGAAGAAGTTAGTCAAGAATAATAATGTAGCCAGTAGCATGTTCTTTAAGGGAAACAAGACTAAGGGAACCACATGGGATAGCCAACATGAATTGAGCCTACCGAAGTTCGAGAGAAGGACAATCCTAATATGGTTGGTATAACAGGTGATAAGTGAATTATGTGTGGAGGTATTTTGTGGACAGTGAAATTGCACACGTTGATATTTTCCCGAAGTGAGTAAAGGAATAAGAGTATGGTGCCTAGTAAAAGACAACGATTAAAGTAGTTTTGTGTTGGTTGGACAGGCATGTTACATCCGGAGACCATTTGTGCAATCAAGACGATTTGCAAGGTAGAATTATAAGTTTATCCTCAGAGGATGAGACGCATTTTATATGACACGAGCGAGTCATTTTATTTTGTTCATTGCTAGATCAGCATGTGAGACAAGTTTAATGCGTATAACTACAAACGATATTATTATGTGAATATTTTTCCCTAGGGTAGCGGGATTTTCCTTAGTGCTATCCGCGAAGGATGAATGAGTATATTAATAGTGTTATATAATTTATTGAGGTTACTCATTTTAGTGATGTGATATACGAGTATAATATGGTATTGATTACAACTTTATAGAAATGGTCAGTACGATATTAGGCCGTTATTGCAAGGCTATCGGAGTGGTTGCACAAGTGCAGCATGTTTTGTTCTGGTGAGACCTCACCTGCAAGAGGATTGGACTCGCACTTATATTATCTATCCTAGAGACTTAGGAGGGGATAGTGGGCTCGAGATATTCGATACCGGTGTGTGTAGGGACTTTATTGTTATGATTCAGTATGTATCGGGTTTACTGTTGAGCGAAAAGATTTAACTCAGTATTATGTTTAGCGCTCAGGACTTGGTGATAGAAAGAGTGCAGTGTTATACCTATCCTTTAGAGATGCGGGAGTTAAGATTTATACTCCTATGATTGGGGAAAGGGATTTAGAGAATCCCGATTGTATGTATTCGAGGTTTATGGAATGTAATTTCCATCAATACTGTACGATAGTGCAATTGGCGAAATGTTCTTTGTTAAGTGTAATTTCTGGAGGAAATGTAATTTCTTCTAAGAAACGGGAAAATAGGGGTACATGCTATGGACGAAAGGCCTAACGAATTTCGATAACCGATAATGCTAGGTAGTAGTGTATCGGGGGGGGGGGGTTCCTTGTTTGGATTTCGCTTTGCGAGACATCCCACGCATGAATCTTAGCGTAAGGTTGGAAATAGGGAGATGTTTGGTCATTAGTCCATGAGTTCAGTATCTCGGTCGAAATAGGAGCAGATAATTATATCTGTAAGTTGGTAGTTGAATTATGATTTCAGGCCAGTGGAGCCTGTTGCATGGTAAGAAAGCATTGAAAGTTTTATTTTACCACCACGAGTTGAGGGGTGGAACGATGATAAGGAGGATTTAGAATTTTTATTTCTAGGGTGAGTGAGAGTACCCCAAGAGTTGCAATCACGTTGTGAATACTAGGAAAATAAAGAATTGGGTATTGGGTGTGACGCGTAGGTGATGCTTACGCTAGTATGCACGATTTATAGGGTATGTGGACACCCTGGTTAGTTGATGTTAAAAATCGTCTGAGTTGAAGGGACGTGGGAATAGACGTGTGGAATATATGTTTGTGGGACTAACATAACGAAGAAAAAGTGGTAGAGTGGATTAAGCACGGCGTGAAAGATGATAAATCCATATATACGTGTGCGATCAGAGTAGCACACCGAATCTGGTTAGAAGGCTGTGGGAAGCCATTTACCAAGGAGTACTCCTTGAGAAGGGTATAATTTAACTATATGGAGAACCCTCGAAGTGGAGTTGTAATTAGTCAAATATGATAGCGACTTGCGCATACAATGAGTGATGATGTTAGTATGGTATAAAAGATCTAGAAGTGCTCATCGTGGAGAAAAGCGCACGGGTTGTAACTTTCGGTATACACCAAGGAAGGAAGGGAGTATTAAGTGTCACCTAATATGAGACATTTCTAGGGAAAACACGATGTTTAGCGGGACATATAGTGAGTAGTCTCTGCATGCACCACTCATATATTGAAATCGGTTGGAATAAGAGGATCAACCAGAGAATTTGGTGGCTATCGACAATACCTATAATGGAAGAGGCCGGTAAAGTTGATAAAGCTTCTTTGATGAGTTTCCATCCTCAAGGCAAGATCAAGGGTTCATCCGAACGTGTGGAACAAATCGCCCAGGAAGTAAGTTATTGACATTCCTTTGGGTTGACTTACAATATTAACTAATATGCCCCAGTCTTCCTTTGGAAGGAAGGGATCGCGCCGGTACGTGGTCCTACACGGTATTATTTTCTAAATCGGGATGAGATTTTTGAATCCCACCTTCAATATGGGATTTCAGGGAAACAACATAGATAACGTTTCGTTATGAGTGGGAGGTACCACCCATAGCCGAGGAGGAGGCGCATGGTGATTAACGATTAGTGGGGTTGCACGAAGGTAATTTTGGAATCTTGGTGATCATTTCATTTACATAACGGATATAACTAGCACGTGAAATATAGTATGGTAGAGTTCCGCGGAAGCACTTGTACTTGTTTGTCGTGAACAAAGTGCTTATTGAAGTTTTTGGTGTGGAAAAACCTTAACTATTCTCCTTCTGTGTATGTTTAGAGGTGAGCGGATAATCAGAATTTTGGATCGGTCGAGAATAATCCGATGACTATGGTGGAATTCCACGATTGTTTTGGGCAAACAAGAGTGGTAAGATGTTCGTATGGTTTCTCTCAGAATGGGAGTTTTGTGTTTAGATAAATCCGAGAAGTTGTCATGTGGTGAGGTGCGGCCTCCCAATGATATTAAAATAATGGGAATTAATAGTGTATATGCGTGTCTTATGCGAATGTTGTCGGATAGGAGCACAATGTGAAGTATCTTTAATGAAGAGCGTTAAACAAGCTTTCTGTGAGGCGGGGGCTCTAGTGATTGAGCACCTTACTATGTGGGTAGGTTGCGTACTGTTAAGGTATCCAAAATGTGCATTACCAGGTAGGCCTTATTTTTTGAATTTCGGGACGAAATTCCATTATTAGGGGGGAAGTATGTAATACCCCGTATTTTTATGGCTTTTAAAATTTGGGGATTTATTAAATTTAAATTGAGATATTAATTTAATATTAATTCAGAAATTTATTTTTATATTTACTAACGTGATGTGAGTTAGTAATTACTGGAAAATTGTTGAATATTACTAGATGAGTAAAGTAATATATGAGATTTATTTTATTAAAATTGTCACGAGTGAATAAAATGGCAATTATGGAAATTTAAGTCGGGACGCGCCTGTGTCGTGTCAGGACTAAATTATTATTATTATTATTATTATTATTATTATTATTATTATTATTATTATATAAAGTGAATAAATTATAAGTTGCTCATATGGTCGTTTTGAGTGCGCCAAAGTGTCCGGAAGGGTCGAGATAGTCAAAAAGTGTACCCGGGGGTTTAGTTTGGGTCTCGGGGCATTTTTATGCCTAATTGACATCCCGGGAGGGTACTTTAGACATTTTGTATTTTGAGAAATTAAACCCACGAATTTCCTAAGGATATATCAGCCTTTAGGAGTTGTCTTCTAGGGTTAACAAACACAAAATCAAAGGACGGCCATTAGAGAAGAAGTTGGCAAGCTTTTCAAGAAATTCAAGGCCAAAGACTTAACCGTTTTCACCGCCACCACCACCTAAACGTATATCGCAGAACGAGGAGCACAACCATACTTTTTTTCCTTCACAAATCAGAAACTAAATTCCCAGGAAATTATCTATCTTGCTTTATTTTTAGTTAATGTCTCAATCATGTTAGTCTAGGGTTGTTTAGGAGTTGTCCCATGAAAGAAATTGTTAATTTAGAGACTTTAAATCACATGTTTAGAGAGATTCCATATCTTCTGGATATACCAATCATATGTAGAGGATTACCAGCGAATTATTATGAGTTTAGAAACAAGAAATCTGGGAAATAATTAGAGGAATACATATGTCTTTCAAAATTACGGTTCTTGAAGATTATGTTAATTTTACCCCATTAATCCGATATCGTTGATGAATTTATACATGTTTCGCGTAGGAAATCTTGTATATATGTATATAGAACTTGTAGTACCATTATGGGAGAATTATAGAGTTGTTAATGAAATTTTTGGAGAAATTGGAAGATGAACCCTGTTGGTTTAATTTGCAGTTTCTGGGCAAGAACTACTTGATCGATCGATCGAGCCCAGAGCATCGATCGATCGATCGACCCCTCTTGGAAAACTGCATATTTCTCATTCGTTAGTTTGATCTGATTAAGGTGTATGGGAACCCTTGATTGTTGTTGTTGGAATATAATGGGATATAGAGATGACCAGTAGGGCCTAGGTAGACCCCGTTGAGTAACATTTTAGTGTAGGATGAGATTTTGGGTTAACGAGGAATGATTCATGGGTATAAGAAATCATGCGTACATTTAATAAAAAGATCGGGACTCGTAAAGGAGTTAGACCGGAACGTAAGTGAGTGAATGCCTACTGATATTATACTTAGAATACTTCGAGAGAGGAAAAGTGAGTATGAAGAGAATAATAAATGAGAATACAAATAACGAGCCTGTTATACAAAATAATCGAGTAAAATGTGTAATAACGGATAATTATAATTATGGGTCATGAGCACACCTAATTTAGAAATGTGGATGTGTAGATATATATATATATATATATATATATATATGACTGTGTGATTGTGCATATATTATATCTGTATAAAAATCATACTCTATATCTGTATAAAAATCATACTCTGGCTACTTGCTATCACGGGAGTTTCCACATCGGGACGGTCTTATCTCGATGGGACATTTATGGGGGATATTGACTCGTACTCTAGAACATAGGCTTCCTTGGTACATGCTATCTGATTGATAGTCAGACGATCCTAAGAGACGTGAGGGTATGTGTTGACCTCATAGTGACTTGGAACTATGCTTTGCCTCCATTTGTATGTGTTTTATGTTAATGCAGTTCGAGAGTGATTTCGAACTAGCATTTCCCTAAATATGTGTGATACAGGGACTTGATAGCAGAGTATGCCAGCACCATAGATTTTGTGTGGGGTGCAGATAGTATATATATATTATATGAGTGATTGGTATATATATACTTATATATGGAAACCTTGCACCATAGATTTTATGTGGGGTGCCGTTAGTATATATATTATACATGTAACTAATATATATACGTATATCAATATTATAACTTTCTACAGTACGTAATAGTAGTTAAAGTAATGTATACAAATTTTCAACTTCACTATAAGTATTCGGAAACGTTATGACGGTATGGGGTTATTCTAAATAACGTAATTAATCCTGAAGAGATTGATTTTCTAAAGTGAATATCATAACCTTATTTTCATGTGATAAAACCTTATGGAGAATAAGTTAGAGAGACTTATGAGATTCATTAGTACGGTAGGTGTGCACACTAGGCGAGAGGTGAGAATTCTCAAGAGAGTGTCGCATACTAACATGGTTGTTGCATTAGCAGGTAAGCATTTTAAATACTTGCTAAACTATTTTTAAACTGTTCTACAATCGGGATCTGACCCGTTTTCTGTTATCTCTTCTCTCTTGTATATATATATATATTACAGGTGCCCAGCCACAGGGGCGCCATGCATAGATTCTTTGGATCGGACGCGCTGTAGCTTATGTGGGAATTGCAGGCCCTTGTTTTAGACGACCTCTTCATTGATTCGGTTCTTGTTATAGTTCTTCATGGATAGGGCATGTGTCGCCCATTTCCCATTCAGTGTAGATTTTTCAGAGATGTATGTTTATTTATTTTCAGTATTCGGTACTCTTTGGGTATTAACTCTTGTCAGTATGATTTCATTTGTAGCTTAAATTTGGTTTGGTTAATTTAAATGGATTAATTCTTTTGTGTTAATTGCTATCCGTAGCATTTATATGATTCTTAAACTGTTGGTTATTTAAAAGGTTTTCAAATTGGAATTTAATAAAAATGGAAATAAAGTTTTAAATTGTTTTGACACTTAGCTTAATTAATCAGGGTGTTTAAATTGGTTAATTTTATTTTGCGACAGTGATGCTAAGAATGAACCAACTGTTCACCTTGATTTTAATTTAATAAAGGATTGATCGTCCGGTATTTAATTAGGCGGGGTGTCACAACTCTGCCCAAATATACAGTAGAGAGAGAAATATTGAGAGACTGTATCCATGGCCATTAGTTCCCTCTTGCTGTAGTATTAATCACACACTTGCACAGTGGACGTATGCCTAATTGGCTGAACCACTTATATTCCAGTGTTAATCCTCCTCTCCTCACCTCATTCTCTTATATTTGATACACTTGTGCTGCCATTGTTATACACTGATTACAGCTCACAAACACCTTACCTGGTGGTGCTATTTCCAACATCATCATTTTGGCGCCGTCTGTGGGAACGAGAATCTATCTCTTCCTCATTATTCGCTTAGCCTCACCGGAGACTCTGGTGGTGAACCCGGCCTCGACCCTTGCGTGGAGCTGTTTCACCATTAAAGGAGGTCCTGTAAGGTATTAAGTTCATCTACTACACTAGCTCTTTTGTGCTAACACATGGCAGAGGAATTACCACCGCCTGGGGTTGGTGGATCTAGCTCCATCCAGGCACCGCCCCAATCCGAAATGACGGAGGTGGCCGCAGCCTTGAGGTCTTTGGCTGCAACAAAACAAGCAATGCAGGAGAAATTCGCACAACTCAGCCAAAATATGATGAGGCCACCAGGAGTCTCACCGAAAATGATCACTCCGACGGCTGTTTAGCCTCATCCTGACGCCAGGGGATCACTTCAGGCACCGCGGAAAGACCAACCTACACCTTAGCGGAGGAGGGACATTGCTGAACCTAGGCGCTTGCACCTGGGGAGGCAAGGAAACCCTTTCCCTGAGGACAGGTATGATGATCAATAGGTGAAAGATGTCCCGGAAGATTGTTGGGAGCCGTATGAGGTTTCGAACAATACAGTCCGTCCTATCTAATGGAGCCAAGGTTGTGGGGGCAGTAGAGGTGGAGAAGCCCAACAACGAGGACCATCTTTTGATCGGTTGAGAAGAGGGTCAGCCTTTGAATGGCTCAGCCCAGTAAACGACCTAAGGCAAAGGTTGTCAAGGTCGAGAAGTGCAGTCGGCTCACAAAGGGAAGAGAGACAACGTCGGCCTCAACCGGGACGAGGAAGAGACGAAAAAGAGGTCAACAGCAGACGCTGTGCTACGGCTGGGGATCCCTCAGTCCATCCTTTAGAGGTGGCTAGGGACAACCTCGAACAAGCCGACGTTGCAAGACCATGGAATGACTCCATCCAACGCCTTGAGGACACGATAGGAGACCTCATCAAAAGTAGGGATCCACTGCAAAGAGGTTTCTCAGAAGGCTCTCCGTTTGTGGATAAGATAGTGAGCTTCCCTACCCCATCCAAGTTCAAGCCACCTACAGTGACTACCAAGTATGACGGTAGCACCAATCTTGTACTTCATATTGAGATGTACCAGTCAGCGGCCGATATTTACTTAATACCAGATGAGATGAAATGGCAAGACTTTGACGGGAGTCGCGCACATATAGTTTACTTCTCTTCCGAAGAATTCAATTAAGAACTTTAAGGGCTTGGCTGAATAGTTCATTAACAGTTTCTGCTTTGGATTAAGACCTCAAAATAAGAACACCCATTTGTTGTATGTCAAGCAAGGCAAGCACGAGAGCCTAAGAGACTACATCGCCAGGTTCAACAAAGAAAAACTTGAGGTTGAAGATTACGAAGAGAATATTTCCATGACCGCCCTCATAGGAGGTCTTCAGAAAGGGAAGTTGTTATGGAAACTTGTGAAAGACCCTCCAAAGTCCATAGTGGAGCTATTGGCAACTGCAGGAAAGGTCATGAACGCTGAAGAGGCCATGGCCTCTAAGTATGAAGATGAGAACGGCAGTAGCAGCGAAAAGTTCCAAAGAAAGAAGGATGGAAAGAAGAGGTCAGTTGATGACAAGTTTGCACGTTATACCCCTCTTACTATAAGCTGCGAACATATCCTCAATGAGATCAAGAATGACCGGTACCTAAGATGTCGAGAGAAACTGAAGGCTCCTCCACATAAGAAGAACCATAACTTATGGTGTGAATTCCACCAAGACCATGGACATATAACAGACAAGTGCTTCGCTTTAAAGGATGAGATCGAGAAAATGTTGAAGTCAGGAAAGTTAAGGAAATATGTTGATGGCAAAGCTCCCAAAAGAGAAGAGATGACCGCAAAAAGAAGAGACACGATAAGTGTCTTGGCGATACCACAGCAAGAAGAGATGGTGACTCAGATGGTGATGACGAAGACGATCCTGACCTCCCACCAAAGGATAACAACACCCCCGTGAACAAGGTTAGTATGATCTCCTTTGGTGTTAAAACCATATGCCGAGGACTTGCAGGGGATAGTTCCGAAGTGGCTAACCGAAAAGCTCATGTGGCAGAGGCCAAGTCAGTGATAAACTTGAAATAGTAAATCTGACATCTTCCGAGACAACGCAGAAGATAAAGAAGGTGGACATGGACACTCTCATAGTCGGGTTCTCCCGACTCGACTTTAAAGGCATCTTAGCTCCACATGATGACCCTTTGGTAATCACAACAAGAGTTCATGGATGTGAGGTACAAAGAATTCTTATAGACGGAGGAAGTTCAGCAAATGTGATGTTCTGGCCCTGCTTCAAAAGCCTAGGCCGTAGCAAAGCTCGGATGGTACCCTATCATCACCCGTTAATGGGGTTCAGCGGTGAAAAGGTCCATCCGCTAGGCATGTATGAGATGGAAATACGAATGGGTGATGATTGTCCCAAGAGATTAACCCGAAAGATTAATTTTTTGTTATGGATGAAAATGTCTTCTCGGCCTATAGCCTCATCATAGGAAGAGTAGCCCTTAAGGAGTTTGAGGCGGTGCCGTTTACGGTCCACCAAATGCTAAAATTCCCGACCCCCTATGGGTTAGGGGAAGTGCAGGGTGAACAGATGACAGCACGAGAATGCTACTTCAACTCGGCCGAAGAGAGAGAGAGGCACATAAGAGAGCTACTACGACTTATAACATCGATACACTTGACCCTAGAGATGAAACAAAGTTAAAAAAGGAAAGACCGCGGAAGAGGTAGAATCCATCATCCTCAATGAGGACGAACCAGAAAAAACCGTCCAGGTCGTAAATCCATAAAAGCAGGGATCAAGGAAGAGCTGATAAACTTCCTGAGGAAGAGGCAGAGTGTCCTCGCTTGGAGTCACGCAGACATGCCTAGCATCAACCCCGGGGTCATGTGCCATAAACTCAACGTATCTAAGGACGCAAAACCAATCAAGCAAAGACGAAGAGTCTATTCTAGGGAGAAGTACGATGTCATCCGAGAAGAAGTCAGAAAGTTAGGAGAGGATGAATTCATCAGGGAAGTGATATATCCGGAGTGGCTATCAAATGCAATCGTTGTGCCCAAAGCCAACAGAAAGTGGAGAATGTGCGTAGATTTTACTGACCTGAACAAGTCTTGACCAAAAGACAGTTATCCCCTACCTCGAATCGATCAGATGGTAGATGAAACTGCAGGACATGAGCTCATGAGCTTCATGGAAGTGTATTCAGGCTACAACCAGATCTTCATGGATGCAAAAGACTCGGAGAAGACAGCCTTTATCACGGACAAAGGGACATATTGCTATAAGGTTATGCCTTCGGATTGAAAAATGTGGGGGAAACATACCAATGTCTTATGAATAAGATGTTTGAGGCCTAAATAGGCAATACTATGGAGGTATACGTAGAAGATATATTAACAAAGAGCTTAAAGGCCTGCACCCATGTGACATACCTGGAAAAGACATTCGACACCATGGACTTGTACAGAATGAAACTTAACCCTGCGAAGTCTGTCTTCGGGGTAGAAGCTGGGAAATTTCTTGGATTCATTATCAATCAGAGGGGAATAGAGGGGAACCCTAAGAAAATCAAGGCTTTGATTGACATGAAGACACCAAAGAGCATCAAAGACGTTCAGAGACTAACTGGAAGAGTATCAGCGCTCAATATATTTATTTCAAGAGCGACGGACAAGTGTCTTCCATTCTTTAAGGTGCTCAGAAAGGCCTTCGAGTGGGACAAAGAGTGTTATGAGGCTTTTAATCATCTCAAGGCCTACCTCGGATCCCCCTTACTCTTATCTCGACCCATCGTAGGAGATAAATTGTATGTTTATCTAGCAGTCTCTGAGTCAGCTATAAGTGCGGCCATAGTACGGGAAGACGTTGGGGTCCAAAGGCCTGTGTATTTCAACAGTAAGGCCCTTAAAGGGTCTGAACAAAATTATCCTCGGATGGAAAAATTGGCCTATGCCCTGATACATGCTTCTAGGAAGATAAAGCTTTACTTTCAAGCCCATTCCATGGTCATCCTCACTGACTCCCCACTAAGACAGATCCTCCATAAACCTGATAAGTCGAGAAGATTGATGACATGGGCCATTGAACTAGGGGAGTATGACCTTACTTATCAGCCCATGGTGGCTATCAAAGGGTAGGCACTGGCAGATTTTATCGCAGAGTTCACATGGGAAGAGGCCGAGTTTGAGAATAACCTAGAGACTGTGAAAAGGTCAAATAGCAACGTCTTTCGAGACCCGGAAAAGGTTATATCTAAGGGAGCCAGAGATGGAATAGCCGAAAATGAGGAAGATCGGTACCTCTTCAGGCAGGGAATCATAATAGAAGAGGGTTTCTCATCAGATAAAAACATCTGGAACCTCTTCGTCGACGAGTCTTCTTGTGAAAGTGGAAGCGGTGCGGGGCTGATACTCTCAGACCCGGATGGTACCAACATCGAATATGCCTTAAGGTTTAACTTCAAGGCATAAAAAATGAGTCAAAATACGAGGCCATGATAGCAGGCCTCTCTTTAGCAAGGACCCTTGGGATAAGACGACTCCTTCTTCACAGTGACTCAAGGTTGGTTGTTAATCAAGTATTGAGGGTTTATGAGGCCAATGATAAAAGGACGGACAAATACCTGAAGAAGGTGAGAACGATACTTGAAGGCTTCGAAGAGTTAAAGACGAAGAGAATACCTCGGTAAAACAACAGTCATGCAGATGCATTAGCAAGGCTAGCTTCGGCAACGAGGATAGATATCATAAGGATAGTCCCTGTTAAGATCTTGCCCAGAGCGACCACTAAAAAAGAAGAGGTCAGTAACCCTTGCCTAAATTTGAGCCTAGGGTACTCATGGATGGATCCCCTTATCAGATATATTAGACAGGGGGTGTTACCGGAGTCAAAGTTAGAGAGGAGGAAACTGGGGTACAAAGCTGCGAAGTTCTCAATAGTAGGAGATAGCCTGTATAGGCAGGGATTCCTATTACCTCTCCTCAGATGCGTCCATCCCACAGAAGTTCCCCACGTCCTACAGGAGGTACACGATGGTTCTTGCTCCAGTCACATAGGAGGGAGACCTTTGGCAAAGAGGACTATCACGCAAGGATATTGGTGGCCGACCTTGGCCAAAGATACTACAGCCTACGTAAAGAGGTGCGACAAATGTCAGAGATTCTCCACTATCCCATATCAACCTCATCAGACTATGACATCAATCAGTTCCCCTTGGCCATTCGCAGTATGGGGAATTGACCTAGTAGGACCCCTGCCAAGGGCTGCAAATAATTACCGATTTCTGATAGTTGCCATTGATTACTTCTCCAAGTGGGTAGAGGCAGAACCGATGATCACAATTATAGAGAAGAAGACCTTCAAATTTATTTGGAAAAACATCATATGCAGACATGGCCTCCCAAACACCCTCATTTCGGACAACGGAACCCAGTTCAAGAATTCTTCCCTAGAAAAATACTGCGAAAGAGTTGGGATAAAGCAATTTTTCTCTTCTCCTGGCCGACATCAAGAAAATGGTCAAACCGAAGTCACAAACAGAACGATCCTTGACGGGATCAAAAAGAGGTTAGAAGAAGCTAAAGGTAGATGGACTGAAGAGGTTTATGCTGTGCTATGGGCCTACAAAACAACGGCTAGGACACCAACGGGGGAGACCCTGTTTATTTTATCACATGGCTCAGAGGCTGTCATACCAATAGAGGTAGGACTCCCTACTTATAGGGTTTAGACCTATGACCCTGAGAAGAATGGGGATGAGAGAAGACTCGATCGAGACTTAATTAAAGAGAAAAGGGAAGATGCAAAAATCAGGCAAGCAGCTTACCAACAGAGAACAACAAAGTTCTACAATCAGAGGGTAAAATCAAGACCCATAGATATGGGAGACCTAGTGCTGAAGAAGACGTTACATAAGGCAAATAAGCTTCACCCAAATTCGCATGGTCCTTACAAAGTGATTGAGGAGATTGTACCCAGGACTTACAGGCTAGAGAACCTCGAAGGGGAACCCTTTTCCAATCCTTGGAATGCAGATCATCTAAAAAAGTATTACATATGATGTTGCAAGAGCTTTTATATAAATATATCATCTTATGAAGAGATTATTAATGAGAAGATCAAATTCCTGTGTCAGTTCTTGGTTCATTAAATTGGCAAAATTTATGGGGATAACATCTTTATTGATGACCTCAGACCTTACAACATCATGATTTGGTGACAAGGTCTGAGGTAAGACATCATACTCGGATGATCTCTGACCTTAGACATCATTAATTTAGTGAATATTTTATGGGGATAACATCTTAGTTGATGACCTCAGGCCTTATAACATCATGATTTGGTGACAAGGTCTGAGGTAAGACATCATACTCAGATGACCTCAGACCTTAGACGTCATTAATTTGGTGAATATTTTATGGGGATAACATCTTAGTTGGTGACCTCAGACCTTATAACATCATTATTTGGTGACAAGGTCTGAGGTATGACATCATAATTGGATGACCTCAGACCTCAAACATCATTAAATTGGTGAACTATTTTATGGGGATAACTTTTTAATTGATGACCTTAGACCTTGTAACATCATGATTTGGTGACAAGGTCTGAGGTAAGACAATATACTTGGATGACCTCAGACCTTAGACATCATTAATTTGGTTAATATTTTATGGGGATAATATCTTAGTGATAACCTCAAACCTTATAACATCATGATTTGGTGACAAGATCTGAGGTAAGACATCATACTTGGATGACCTCAGACCTTAGACATCATTAAATTGGTGAAATTTATGGGGATAACTTCTTACTTGATGACCTCAGACCTTATAACATCATGATTTGGTGACAAGGTCTGAGGTAAGACATCATACTTGGATGACCTCAGACCTTAGATATCATTAAATTGGTAAAATTTATGGGGATAACATCTTAGTTGATGACCTCAGATCATATAACATCATGATTTGGTGACAAGGTCTGAGGTAAGACATCATAATCGGATGACCTCAGACCTTATACATAATTAAATTAGTGAAATTTATGGGGATAACATCTTAGTTGATGACCTCAGACCTTATAACATCATGATTTGGTGATAAGGTCTGAGGTAAGACATCATACTTGGATGACCCCAGACCTTAAACATCATTAATTTGGTGAATATTTTATGGGGATAACATCTTAGTGATAACCTCAGACCTTATAACATCATGATTTGGTGATAAGGTCTGAGGTAAGACATCATACTCGGATAACCTCAAACCTTATAACATCATGATTTGGTGACAAGGTTTGAGGTAAGACATCATACTCGGATGACCTCAGACCTTAGACATCATTAATTTTGGGAAAAATTAAAGGGGGTAACATCTTAGTTGATGACCTCAGACCCTAAACATCATAATTTGGTGACAAGGTCTGAGGTAAGACATCATACTTGGATGACCTTAGAGCATAGACCATTAATTTGGTAAGAAATTATTTTTGGGGACAACATCTTAGTTTATGACCTCAAATCCGAGAACACATTGCATGATAAAGAAAACTATTCAAAGAACATCCAGCAAATAAAGAAATAAAGCCCTATTCAGAGGTTGATATAAACAAAGAGTTACAAGGTAACTAAGTTTGCAATCAGAGGTGACAGTTTGAAATGTATAATAGAAGGTTACAAAAAGCTTCATAAAAGTGGCCTAAGGGTTTGCAGCTACATTATGAGCATCCTCGGCCTGGCTGATGTTGGTCACCTCGGCCCCATCATCTTGGAGATTGGCACCTTCAGTCTCTGTAACATCCAAAGGTGCAGTCTCTGCAGGAGAAACATCTTCCTCTTCAACCTCTTGAAGGGCCTGGGCAAACTGAGGATTGGCAAAACCCAGACCAATGAAGTCAAAGGCTTTTAAGCTCCTTGACTCCTTCTCCTTAGCAGCCGCCCATTTGCCAGTTTCCTTAATACCTCTTTCGAGGTATTCAAAGCCAAAGCTGATGAATTCATCAGAGAATTTATAATCATCCAGGATCCCCTCAGAAGTATCCTCAAGGGCTGCCTTCACTGCAGCATCAACCTTCTTCTAGAGAGCGTCGTCCTTGGCCTTCAGAGCAGAGGTGTGTTCATTTTTAAGCTTGGAGATCTCTTTCTCCAACTGCTTAACCTTCTTGTCAAACCCCTCAAAGGCAGACTTCAAGTGATCTATCTCGGCGTTCAGAGTATCCTGCACCTTCTCGGCCTCTTGGCCTTTCTCGATGAGGGGAAACTTCCTTAGAGTCTAGTTGGAAAGATGGTGCATAGCAATGATGCCCTGTAAATTAAGAAATCAAATGTATAAGTTCAAATTCAAAATAGAGGTTACACTTTGAAATTAAACTGAAATCCAAAATTTTACCTGAATGGACCTGTGAAGGCCAAACTCAACCAGCAGAGGAGTATCCATAGAGCGATAAAAGCGTTTGTCAGCATCGGTCATAGCAGAGCCGGTGGCATCCAACGCCTGCACACTGTGGCCTATTATACTATTATTAATTTTCAACTGCTACAAACGAGCAACCAATGCATCTTCAGAGGATATGGGGATAGCCTTTTGGGCCTTAGTTTTCCTCTGATCCTCAGGGGAAGTGGTTATAGTTTTCCTCTTTCTCGTGGCGTCGGCCTTGGACATGCCGACACTCTTCTTAGGTGGGGGAGGAGGGGGTGCACTCAAGCCTACCTTCCTCACCACCTTTGTGAGACTTGGGGCAGACATCTCCCAAATATTGTCTGAGATGCCTTCAGGACGTTCTGCAAATGGAAAGGTCTGAGTTATAGGATCAGAGACATAAAAATTCAGAGGTTTAACTTGCTAAAATAATAAAATAAGCACTTACGAAGCTCGGTTAGAGGAATCCCCCCAAGGCCAGTCTCAAAGAGATAGTAGGGGTCATCAGATGTTCGAACTTGACCAACAGACCATGTTCCCCCTAATCTTGAAGGTCTTTTACTCTTTGAAGATTATTTTGGCTTAGCTTAGGGTCGGCCCTGGAAGCCATTGACACCTTACCCCATCTCAGGGGCATCCTCGGCTCTAAGTTTGAAGAGGGGAAACAAGGGCCAAATTCCCATGACCCTGAGGCAAAGAAATACCATGGCTTCCAATTATGATTACTAGTTTGGGTGACCTGCAACATCTTCTTAGTTGACTTCCGATCTAAGAAATGATAATAGCTTGGATGATTCCTGGTAGAGGAAGGGATATAGCATCCGGTGAAGACCTGAACAGGAAGATCTGAATGATGGACTGCCCTCCATAAGATAATAGATCCTATTATCACCCTCCAAGAATTGGGTGACAACTGGGAAGGAGCTAAGTTGATGTAGGAAAGTATGGCCCTAATGGTGGGATGAATGGGAAAACAAAACCCCAACTTGAACATCTGCTCGTACAAGCAGATCTCACCATCTCGACCGCTAAAAGCCCTCTCATCCCTCAGAGGTCTCCTGAGTTTTATGGAGGGGCTAATGGAATATAGATGCCTGAAGTCAAGAAGGTCGACCTCGATGACAGTGCTTACTATCTCGGCTGCCTTTGAGGTATCAACATCGCTCTCATCCCCATCATCATCATCCGATTCAATGTCGGCCTGAGCAGACGATGGGGCACCACCTAGGAACCTCTGAGCGAACTCGGCTCCTATGACGGCCGACAGGGGAATGGCTTCAAGGATTGGAGGAACAACCAGGCTGGGTCCTACAAACTCAACATCGGAGGAAGAGTACGATGTGTTTGAACTCATGTGAGACGAGGTCCGACTGGAAACCTCGGCTTGATTAGGGACTTGATCCTGCTGAACGGAAAAGTCCATGGCCTCTTGAAAGGAGTCCATAGACATAGGGTCTGAGGTGGACGACTCTGACTCAGACATGGGGTAGGTTCTATTGGGACCTCTGCTATTTTAACTGGTTAAGCTGGCTCAGGGTATATAACCTTCAGAGGGGGTGGAAAGATAGGTCTGAGTGGGAATGCCTCTGCCCTACGAGCATCCTCTTGGGCTCTTACTAGTATAATTTTATCTAAGGTCTTCTCCCTAAGAGAGGGGAATTCCTCTAAGAGTTGGTAAAGGGATCTAAGCATATGAGGCAGACCCTACACTTGTGACTCTCCTAAATAAATAGGATTGGCAATTGAATTAAAGATCAAACTATTAACTTTGACCAAAAAGCAACCAAGAACAATAAGAACCAGGGCCATCAGAAAACACAAGCGATGATCGAAAAACCCAAAGAACTCGCCGAAAAATGCAAAAAATAGGAACAAGGCAGGAAAAAGCAGAGAAGAAGGGATGATAGACAGTACCTGATGGAGAATGATGAGAAGAGAGGAAGAGTTGGCAAGGAAAAGTCCACCCAGTGCACTTCTAACCAGAGCTCTTGTAGAGAGAGAGGAGGAAAATTTCAGGCAAAGAAATGAAGAAGTGGGGAATAAAGAGAAAGGAAATGAGGGTTTAACCCTCAAACAGCCCCACACGCATCCCAAGGCCCATCATTGCCTTGGGAGCCCAAAAGACTGCAATCATTACACATGCCAGGCACGCTAGCCACTTCAGCAGCTGACACTTGTCAAAAAGGTATTAACACCTAAGGAAGTCCAACCTCGAGCAAATATACCCCTTAGGCACCTGATCACACAGGTAACTAAGGGCTAGGGGTGATTGATATGCCCTAAATGTACCCCCTCGGCTCAGAGACATCAACCTCGACCATGGAGATGGCCGATGTTCGAAGGGCCTTAGATCAACAACCAGCGATATCGTCCCAGTCAAGGTCGGCCATGGCCGACGTTACTAGCTACCTCGGCAAGTGAGGTCTCCATAATCCATAGGGGCAGTTATCCATATGGTTATCCAAGGCTTGCAACCTAGGCTTGGTTCAGACCGAGGTTGCCATCCCATCATTATAACTAATCTCGGCTGAGGATCAACCGATGTTCCTGCTATGCCACCATTACCTCTGCCCAGGCCGACGTCACAGCTCAACATACCTTACCTCAGCTCTCCCACTGAGCCAAGGTCACGACCTTGTCCTCTTCTAGGCCGAGGTTGGGATGATTCACACATGGCCAAGCCCTTATCAGCATATGTATTATTGGGAACACGTGTACACAATCAGTTATAACCGAATCATTCCCCTCACGTGAGGGAATATTGAGGTCATCATTATCTATATGAGATCAGCAAGGTGTCACTCTCATACTGGTTCGATCCTCATGAACATGTTTATTGCATTCTTGGGGGTACATTACACCCCCCAGGCACTATATATAGAGGTCATCCTCTACCTTACAAAGGATCCAAAATTGGCAACCCTAGCTGAAACTCTGTCTAAATATACAATAGAGAGAGAAAGCTTGAGAGATTATATCCGTGGCCATTAGTGCCCTCTTGCAGTAGTATTAATCACACACTTGCACAATGGACGTAGGCCTAACTGGATGAACCACTTATATTCCGGTGTTAATCCTCTTCTACTTACCTCATTCTCTTATATTTGATACACTTGTGCTGCCATTGTTATACACTGATTAGAGCTCACAAACACCTTACATGGTGGTGCTATTTCCAGCATCATCAGATATGGCGATATTCTTATGAACATAGTTTGGTTTCTGTTATGTGTAAGAGTAGTTTGGTTTTGATTGCAAGGTTTGAGATGGATTATACAGGGAGAGTTTAAGATTTTCAGTTTTTTGGTCCAAAATACACTTTCAATCGATTAGATCTTACTATGCGCATTCATGAGATTTGATCATTACACTTGAGTTCATAAGGTTCTATTGAAGTCATTCAAAACTTTAAACGCGTGTTTTGAACATTATTTAGATGTTCACCATTAACGCTTAAGTTTTAATGGTGGAAATTTCATATTTTTCACTTAGGGCTTTTTTTCTACATAAGATTCCTACTATTTTAATGTATTCTAGCATTATAACAATATAAAATCGATTGAAACTAAAAGAACTTAATATAATACATAAAATCACTGTGTACCTATTTGGAATGAATTTTTGAGTTTTTGAAACTGTTGTTGAGGTGAGTTTCAATTGATGAAATCGTGGAGTATTTATAGTGTTTGATCAGGAGAGTTCATTGGTTAAGATGGGTGGTGGATTTTAACTGAATATGGGAAGTTTTCAAGCTTCGTTAGTGTACCTCACATGTGTGCATGCTGTACACATGTGATTTTTGGCTTCTAATGCTGATGTGTAGGCTTATTTGGACATGGGTGATGTGGAATTATTCAAACATTGGTGTTTAGTCCTTGGTTGGTCAAGTATATGCGTTTATAGCCTTAAAATGTACTTTTGATGAAGTTAGGGTATTTTTATAAATTTTAAAAGTTTTAAGGGACAAAATTAGAATTTTGTTTTAGTTGAATTCTGAAGGATTAATTTGATATAAAGTTTAGGTTTATGAGTTAAGTATAATCCAAGTTATGTTTGTTTGAAATATTCAGGTCTAGTTGGTAATTATTGAAACCTCAGGGTGTCTAGGTTAATTTAGTAAAGTTGTAGGTGTCAAGGATAGTTTGTTTCTTATTAGAAAACTTTTTATTTTGAATACTTTATGAGGGTTGAAACAATGAATATATGTGATTAGGGTCGGTTAATAGATACGATTTGAAAGTTTTGTTATTACAGTCTACCTACCTAAAAAAATAAAATTCGTCCTCAAATTTACCTTGAAATGAGTCGGGATATTGATCTTTCATAGTCGATTCTAGTTCTCATGTGCCTTTTTATTGATTTTGATTTCCCAAAGTACTTTAACTGAAGAGATTTCCTTATTTCTAAGATGCTTCACTTGGCGATCTAGAATTTCAAAGAGCGTACTTCAAATTCATGGGTTGGTTTGATAAACATGTCTTGCCACGTAACGGTATGAGAGGGATCAGAAATATACTAGCATAATTGAGACACATAAAATACATTGTGAATATTAGATAATTCTACAATAAATTCTAATTAGTAGGCTACAAAGTCAACTCGTTTAGAAATTATGAAAGGTCCAATATATCTGGGGGCTAATTTTCCTTTATTTCCAAAGTGTTCCTTTTCGAGAAGAAACTTTCAAAAATACTAGGTCATTAACTTGAAATTCTAAGAGTTTTAGGCGCTGGTCTGCATAACTTTTCTGAGGATCTTCAGTTGTCTTCAATCTTTCTCGAATATGTTGTATTCTCTCAGTGGTTTTTTGTATTATATCGGGACCAAATTGTTTACAACTTTCGAATTCTATCCAATATGCAGGTGATCTACACTATCTTCTAAATAAATCTTCAAATGGGGAAGATTTGATACTGGTCTTATAATTATTGTTATATGGAAATTTAATAAGGAGTAAATGTACATTCTAATTGTCGGGGATATCTAACGTACAAGCTCGTATCATATCTTCCAATGTTGGGATTATACATTCTGATTGTCCATCCATTTGTGGGTGGAATATGATACTTAAATCAAGTTTAGTACCCATTGTGGTTTGCAGTGATTGCCAAAACTTTCCTACAAAGTGGGAATCTCAGTCTGATACGATGGATAAATTAATTCCATGTAATCAGACAATTTCTCGAATGTAGAGCTTACTGAGATTTTGAAATGAGTTGGTGGTCTTCATTGGTAGAAATGGAGAAAATTTGGTGAGTCAGTCTACTATTACCCAAATGGAATTATCTCTTTGGGACGTACGAGGTAGTCTGCTGACAAAATCCATGGTAATATGATCCCATTTCCACTCGGGAATTGGTAAGGGTTAGAGGATTCCGCCAGGGTGTTGGTGTTCCATCTTTACTTATTGACAAGTAAGACATTTCTTTACAAAATTCTCGATATCATTTCTCATATATGGCCACCAATATTTCTTCTTTAGAGCATGGTACATTTTTTAACTTCCTGGGTTAATCATAAATTTTGAATGATGGGCTTCTTTCTATACTTATTCTCGAAGAGATGAATCATTGTGTACATAAAATCTATTTCTAAATCTTAAGTCTATTTTCTTATCTTATGAGAAGTCAGTATTTTTATGTCGAAAGGTTTGTACAAAAGAATCTTGGGTTTGTTGAACTCACATTTTTTCTCTTAATTTGGGATAAGCAATGACGTTGGAAAATTTTGTGAAACAGGGTATCGATCGAAGGTCATATTTCTTTATGGTATTAGCAATATCACAAGAAATTAAAATATGGAGTCTTCCTTCTAGATTTCGACTTAAATCATCGGCTACTACATTGTCGTTGCCTGGATGGTAATTTAATTTAATTGATAATCTTCCAAAATTTCCATCCAGCGTCGTTGTCTGAAATTCAATTCATTTCAAGTAAAAATATATTTCAAACTTTTGTGATAAAAAAAGACTTGAAAATTTTCATTATAAAAGTAACAATGCCAAATTTTCAACGCAAAAATTACAGTTGCTAACTCAAGATCATGGACAGGGTAATTACGTTAATGAGTTTTGAGTTGTCGTGACCCATACTCTATAACTTTCTCATTATGCATTAACACACATCCTAACCCTTTCAATGAGGCGTCGGTATATACATCGTAGCTTACATCACTAGAAGGAATGGTGAGGATAGGAACACTGGTTAATTTGTCCTTCAAAATTTGGAGTGATTGGTTACATTCATCAGACCATACAAATGGAACTTCCTTCCTAGTTAGCTTTAAAAGAGGGGGAATAATGCGAGAAAATCCTTTTATAAAATGATAGTAATATCCAGTTAATCCTAGAAAACTTTTTATCTCGGTAATATTGTTAGGATTATTCTATTCTTAAACGGCTGAAATTTTGGTTGGATCGAATTGGATTCCATTTTCATAAGTCATATGTCCTAAAGATTTTATTTCCTTCATTAGAATCACATTTTCTCTTCTTAGAATATAACCGATGGTTTTCATGAGTACCGAAGACTGTTTCTAAATGTTTGGCATGCTCTACTAGATTTTGAGAATTAACAAGAATATCGTCAATGAAAACGATAACGAATTGTTCAAGAAAAGGCTTAAAGATTCTATGCATTGGATCCATAAAAGTTGTGGGTGCATTGGTAACCCAAATAACATACTATAAATTCAAAATGTCCATAATGAGTTCGAAAGAAGTTTTTGAAATATCTTCTTCTCTAACTCACAATTGATGGTAACCAGGTCATAATTCTATTTTAGAAAAGACCATTGCTCCTTGAAGTTGATCAAATACATCTCCTATTCGGGGTAAAGGATACTTATTCTTAATAGTTATTGTGTTCAGTTTACGATAATCTGTGCATAATCTAACGCTTACATCTTGTTTTGTGAAAAATAATATCGGAGCTCCTTAAGGAGCTGAACTAAGTCGAATAAAACCCTTTTTAATAAGGTCATCTAATTGGGTATGGATTTATCGAAGTTCAAAAGGATCAATTTGATACGGAGGTATCGAAATAAGAAATGTATTAGGATAAAGATTAATACCAAACTCGATTTCCCCGGAAGGGTGTAATCCTAGTAAATCCTTGGGAAAAACATCTTTAAATTGTTCTAACAGGTTTAGAATTAAAGAATAGATTTGAATTTGGAAGCTTGATTGTTCAAATGTACTTGCTCCCTAAAATATAAAAGAACAATTATCTTCATTTTGAAAATAAATTTTCTTGTCATAACAATCGATATAAGCATGATGTCTTGATAGAACATCCATTCCTATAATAATATCGAAACCACAAATATCTAAAATAATCAAATTACAAGGAGTGTTCCTAAACCAAGTTGAATTCTACAATTGCAATAAGCTTTTGTTGGTTTCTTGATTTCACTTGTTGGTAATTCAATATCTAATGGAACAGTTAAAGATGTAGGTAGTAATTGCAATGATTTAGAAGACTGATAAATGAATGTGTTGAACCTGAATCAAATAAAATATGTGCAGGAAGATGTTGGAAAAATATCATACCTTCTACGTCATGGGAGTTTTGTGTTGGGAGTATTGCATAATTATTTCCATGACTCGGGATTGGCACAATATCCTTAATAGGATTCGGCTTAGGTTAATTTTGGATAGTAAGGGATTTTAGATTTTGTGAGGGATTGTTTAACTGGTGACGGATCGAAACAGATCTTAACTTAGGACACTGGGGCCTAATATGTCCTATTTTGTGATATTCATGACAACGAATCATTTAATGCATTGTGTTATGACGGATATGGGAGTAAGCTTGTGCACTCAAATTTGGATAGGGTTGAGGTCGAGATTGAGGAGGGGTTCTAATAACATGATTATTTCTAGTAACGGGGGGAGAAGATCGCATTATAACGGAAGAATTTTGTTCTATATTTGTCGAAACATCGATAAGTTGAGAATACTCATGGATTTGTAAAGGAGCGATCGAATTCTTGATTCTTGGATGTAGTCCTCTTTCAAATTGTTTTCACTTCTTTATCTCAGTATCTATATATTCAAGGGAGTAACAAGATAAGTCGGTAAATTTGGCTTCGTATTGGGATACAAATAGATTGGCTTGTTATAATTTTAAAAAATCAACAGTTCGTGGATCTCGTTCAGCCTCAGGAAAATACTTTTTGAAGAAAATATCTTCAAATTGCTCCTAAGTAAAATTAACATTGTTTTGGTTACATGAGACCGCTTGCCACCAGAAATCAGCTTCACCTTCAAATATATAGGCTACTAAAGTTACTCGGAGATTAATAGTTATATCTACTCCATTAATGATTTTCATAATCCGACATATCCATTTCTTAGCTTCACTGGCACCTGGCTTTCCAATAAAAAATGAAGGTTGTTTTCTCAAAAATTCATTAAGAGCATTCGTCCTACGGATTGTTATTTTCAGACTAAAGAAGTGAGGACCTGAAGGCATCGCATGATCCCTTCAGTTTGAGTTCTAGCGGACGGAATTCAAGTACTAACCATCCTAAAATATAATAAAATAATTTTAATAATAAAAATCATAAAATAAGGATATGTCACAAGACTACTATACTATACAACATAAGTTTTATGATACATTAAAGTTATATATCATAAACTAATTCTACATTAATTCTTAACTATAGCAATTAGTTAGTATCCTAAGGCTTAGTATGACACACTATGTATAATACTTTATTATTCTATATATATATATATATATATATATATATATATATATATATATTAGGACATCATTTTAACTATGGATTTTAAATAAGAACAATAGCCTCGTCATCAGAGATGGATTCCGAACTAACATGGTAATCTTCTTGGTCAAGAGAATCATCAGTCGATTCAGTATTGGGGTCATGAGAATAATCTCCATGCACTTCGCCATTTGAAGTATCATCTAGATACATAGGTGGGGTCGGTGGGGTCGGTGGGTCATCTGTGAGTACAAGATTGACAAATTCTTGAAGCATCACTGGATCGTTTACATAGTCATCAATTTTTCTCATAACTTACATGTTACCCAAAACCTTATTAGTCGGTACTAACGACTTGACATCGCTACTAGCGCCTGCCCAATCTTTTTCTATTGAATCATTTCCCTTAACATTTCTAATGCGTCTTCCCAAACTCTAGTTTCCCAATGGTTATTTGGCTCAATCTCCACATTAAACAAAAATGTATTCCAAGTATCCATATTGCGAAATGGAATTACCATATAATAGTAATAAAAGAAGTTTTGAAAAGATAAAATAACTAAAATCTTATAAATTTCTTTTCCGTATAGAATGTTAATCCGACAATATGTTAAATTTAAAACATGCACTGATACAAACTTATCACACCCTACTTTTTGGTATGAATGCATAAGAGAGTATACATAAAGTAATAATTCAAAGTTAAGGTGGAATAACATAATTTTATTCATTATTAAAATAGTATACATAGGGTAGTACAACCGCAGTGGTGAATTATATTTTTTAACATGGACTATAAAGTAGAAAATGGAAAAGTGCCACTCCTTGGTCCCATCTGGATTATTCTCTACCTATACAATCACGTATGCAAACATGTGACCGGTATTTATATGTAAAGGGGAAGAGATATTATCCTCTTTCTCCTAATTCATTTGGAGGAAAAAGGAATTAGAACGAATATTCTAAGAAGGCTTTACCAATTTTATAATAAGTATATATATAGATGAGAGTTGGAGTGTATATAGAATTCAGTGTTTGCATAGCAAAGATAAAGAATTAAAGTTGATAATCCCATACTTATCAGTTTATTAAGGGTTACATAATGAAAATCAAGGATTTTTAACTAATAATACCATATTTACCAGTTCATCAAGGATCATATAAAGAAAGTCAAGGATCTTTGAACTAATAATCCCATACTTACCGGTTCACTAAGGGGTATAGAAATAATCAAGCCACTAGTAAAACCAAATAAAATCAACACAAAATCTTTGGGGAAAAGTAACCAACTAGGTACACAATTAAAGTGTCACTCATATGTATGTAGCAATAATCCAGGCTCTCAATCATCTAAGACTAAGTAGAAAAGTTATGTGGGACAACACGGAAGTCTACTCCCTTCTCAATACTAATTCTCGTAATATAAATATTTGCACAAAGGTGCAGGGGTGAACTGAATCAATCATTAAAATAGATTCTTCACGTTATCAGTTATTAGATGAGAAGGGTTTAAATTGATCCATATTCAAATTCAAATATCAATGATATTTAATAAAATATGTAGTATGACACTATTATAACATGCACATATTAAGAGTAAATAGGAGCTATCATATAGTGATAAAAATAGCAGTATGTCAAATACGCAAAGTTTACTATTGAAAAGGTAGAAATGCCAACTTGTTTGGTATTTCGTATGGCTTATGGATCAAAATAGGATATCGAGAGGAGCTGGTACTTGATTCTCTGTATACAATGTTTAGGTATATAAGTATTTGTTGGAATTGGAATTGGTTTGGTCAGTTTATACAAAAAAGTGTATCTTTTAAAGTTTTGGGGGTTGAAATGTAAATAACTTGGGACTTTAAAATCTTGAACTTAAGATTATATTTGAACTTTGGTGAAGGACGCTTTTTGTATTAAAACCTTTTTAAGTATTTATAGACAAAGTTTACGGTTTATATTCAAAAGTTGAAAAAGTCAGGAGGGGTGAAATTATAATTTAGGAAAAATATTTCAAAGTTAAAACCGAATTTTTCCACAACTTAGGATAGGTTGAACCAAACATGGACTTACCTTATACCATTTTGATCAGAAAACTAAAATAAACACATTGAAAAAAAAATCAAAATTTTTTGAATGGCCATGTGCTCTCAAGCGCAAGTTTTCGATCAAAAATTTCTTCTTCTTCCCCTCGATAGTTGACTTTAAGGTTTCTAATTTTTTACCTGATATTTCTCCTTCATTTCTAAACCATTCATGATGATTTATTAACAAAATAAACCTAAAGTTTCATAAGGAATACAAATATAAGGAATCCAAGTTATAGGGTATCAAGCATAGTTTCATTCTTCTTAGAAGACTTTTGAATTCGAATAATTTATGTGGGTTGAAACAATTAATATATGTGATTAAGGTCGGTGAATATATTCGATTCGAACGTCTAGTTATTACACATTGTAAAGAGTCTTCTCTTTTTTTTCCTGTAACTTCAAGGACTACTCAATTTTCGAGCAGGTCCTTTATGTTAATGAGAATGAGAATTTTCTTTTCCTTGTTTATCTCTATTTCTTTTTTGCACTATGTCGAGTTAGACTTTTATCTTTTTGTTGTAAATTGATACTGCTCCCCTTTTCTGTGGGAGTACTTGCTTGTAATCTTAGCAAGCTATCTATTATAACTGCCCCATAGTTTGTGGGGTGCTTGTTCTACATTTCATTTAGAACTAAAAGGATAATTTAGAGGGGGGTTAATCCCCTCTAAATATTTTCAAATAATCATGATTTTTGACAAAATAACTCGTGGAACTAAAGTAAGGGAACTATCTTACTTTTTTTTAAACTTGTTCTCAAGATAAAATAAAACTAGAATTTATTTAGCTTGTCAGTGAAGAAAAATTGTGTACCCTATATTCTGTTCGATACTTGAGCTATTATAAGTAAATGGAATTTGCTCATTATATTTTATCCTTGGGAGGTACATATCCCTTAAAGTATACTGGGTAATATTCCTAAAATTCAAGACCCGCTCATAAACTTGAAGAGTCAAAATGCATTCTGTCCACAAAATCTACAAGTCTAGGTAAAATTATTAGGCAAGAAAATCTAGGTGCATCCACTCGCATTGTTGGTGACTGAGTGCACAAGATATAATGAAAATAAACATAATATATTATCATTATATAATAAATCTTATGTATGACTGGTCAAAAGGAATTATATTCATTCAATTCTGTAAGGTAATATTTGTCTTTGCTATTACAACAACTTCTTGCTCAAAATTTCCTTTTACTAAAAGTACTAAATGTTCTAGAGATAATAATTAAAATCAAAAGAAAAGTTAAGGGTACCTCAAGAATAGTACTTTTTCAACCACTTAGACTTAATGGAGTGGATGAATTTGCTCTCAGGCTTTGAGATCTGACAATAGCCTAACTTCCCTACTCCTCACACTACGAAGCGTTCTTCCCAGTTTGGCTTAAACTTTGACGCTGATATGCTCCTCCGTTGATGAGGGGATGCTCATAAGACCAAATCTCCCACTTGGAACTCTATAGGCTTAACTAAATTTTCATAAGCCCTAAATAGTTATTGGGTGTAAACTTTGAAGTTTTCCATGGTATTTTCTCGGTTCTCATTCAGAGCTTCCAATTGCACATTTCTAGGATCAGATATGAGGCTGTGGCTTAGAGACACTCGGGATGAAGGTAATGCCAACTATATCGGTATGATAACTTATATCCCATAAACTAAATAGCAAGGGTAAACCCTATTGGCTTTCTTTTTGAAGTCCTATAGACCCATAAGGCCATCGATAACTTCTCATCCCATGCCCCTGGCAAGTCCTCCAGCATATTCTTCAAGATATTGATTAGCGTCCTGTTTGTGGTATCTTCTTGACTATTTTCCTTAGGGTAAGATATGGTTTAACCATTGTGAATGATTTTGTACTTATTCGTGAGGATCCTCATATCTTTGCACACGAACCATTTCCCATTGTCTGTGAGAATAACTTTTGGGATGCCAAACCTGCATATTATGTATTCTCGGATAAATTGAGTCATTACTTAAGCAGTGCCCCTCCTCAAAGGGATTTCTTCTGACCACTTAGTGTATAGCTTTGTGACAACAATGATAAAATATTTTCCATGAGAAGTTGGGATAATCTTTTCCACCCGATCGAATGCCTAAGTGTGGAAGGGGTAGGGAGATGTTAAACTTTGCAAGGTCACTGAGGGGGCATGGATCATGCTACCATGCACTTGGCATCCTCAACACTTCTTCATGAAGCTAATAGAATCAACCTCCATCGTCGGCTAATAATACCCTAATGTCATTAATTGATTGTACAACTTAGTGCAACCCATGTGGGAAGGTTCATGAGCTTCTTTTAGGACTTTCTCCACATCTCCCCCTACCATGCACCGTAGTGCCTTCTCATTATATCCTTTCATGTAGAACTCCCCCTTTACCAAGTAGAAATGAGCAGCACTTTTCTTTAGGTACATCGCATCTACTCTTTCAGCTGGAAATTCTCCATCTTTAAGGTATGTAATAAAGGGTTTCCTCCAGTCCTCAAAATTTTCTACAAAGTTGTCTTTGTCCGATTAATTGAACTATGTTTGATACTTTAGATAAACCCACCACAAACGAGTTTTCTTTGTACTCATATTGGGAATATAAATATCCCCGCAATGCTTCTCATGTATTGTTTCCAGTCTTTATTTAGCTTCCCCTTCTCATAGGCATCTCGCCAGAAATCCCTCTGGTCTTTTAAAATAAAGTTACCTTAGAGAGGGTGATAGTTAACTAGCTCAGACATCTTCATTTTATCTTATGTTATTTCTAATTATTTCACTATCTGGCACATTCAGTCTTCCAACTCCTCACTTGGGGACAATGACTTCACTATTGTTGGAATTGTTCTTCATCGGACTTTGATGGTGGCCTCCTACTCTTCTATCTCCAACTTTTAGGTTATTATCACCAGTGCTTCCGAATGCCTATTTATTGTTCGTGCACGCCTTTCTATCTTTACTTCTAGAAATTAGCTAAGTAACCTCTGAATGATTGATTTGTACAGGTCTAGGTTGGTATGTTTGACTAAAAAATCTCCACCAACTTTCTTGGCGACCAAGTTAGAGTCCCCTCATGTGCATAACACTCTAATGCCTCTCCTTAGTGCCTCCATCAAGCCAAGTATGAGAGCCTCATACTCCGCCTCATTGTTGGAGCATTTTAAATCCAACTTAAAGGAAAGAGTGACTTTTTCCTTACCATTAGAGAGGATGATGCTAGCCCCACCTATACCTTATGCACAAGAACTGTCAAATTCCATTTTCCATTCCTCCATCTCCTCCTCTAGATAGGCTTGAAAATTTTCAGCAATAAATTCTTCAGTGGGAGGCTCAAAGTTTTGACTTAGGAAGTTGACCAATAAATCATCTATCACTTGGCTCTTGATGGTCTTCAGGACAACGCACTTCAAATCGTATTCAGACAATACCAAGAACAACCTATCTGCCCCACCTACCAAGATGGTTCATGCTAGAAGGTATTTTATAGGATGGCATTTGGTGAAGATATGCACCGTGAATGAGAGTAAGTAGTTGATTAGCTGCGTGAAAGGTGTGCACGTGTAAGGGCACAATCGTTGTTTTCATTCCACCACAATAATACAAAAACCTAAATTACGACTACACTTGCGAGGCAAGTCTAATGGTAAGTCGGGTATCGAAAGATCCACTGAGATGGGTTGCTAGAATTTATAGGATTTAATACTTCTCAATAAAAGTGTAAAAGGTGAATTACACACTAAAAAGGAAAATATGCATAAAAGGGAAATATTAATCTGGGCGAGGTAAAATAAAGCTAGATTATGAAAGCGAGTAAAAACTATAGGTTGCATAGAATATCCCTCCCCCGAGTTAATTAGTATAAAATTGATACATGGGTCGATGAGTTATTACGAATGCATCTCGTTTCGACAATTAATTGAATCAAGGGTTGTCACGCCCCTAAATCCGCATAAAAGCCTAATAAGATTTTGGCGTCAACAAATACCCCGAAAATTACGCACGCAAGGTCGTAAGCACGGGACATATATGATATGCCCCGTCAAATATCCTAGGCGCAATAACTAGGACAACACACCCGAAATAGACCCGTAGACACCATCACCAAAGCAAAGCAACGCGTCAACCCAAGTGAGTTCCATTCAAACACAACCTAGACTAAATTAGCTAAAAAGCATTTTAAAAATGCGGTAAATAAACGCGGTAAATAAACGCAATAAATCTATACTAGAAAGTTATTAAATCAAAGCATGTAAACTAAATTAGAAAGCAAGAGTTAATGAAATACAAACTATATTAACGGAGAGGGTGATGAATAGTGCAACTTACAACCCAATTGGGTGTTAAACCAAGAAGAATCAAATAAGAACTCTCCAAAACCCTCAAACCCTAAGCTATTCTAACCTAAAAACTATTCTATCACTTAATATTTGATATTTACAACAAAAATCCTTTATATAGTAAGCTACAAAAGAAATAAAGGAAAAAGAAAAGAAAAGGAAGGAATTGTAAAATATTTGGTATGATCGATCGATCGATCAGAGACCATCGATCGATCGATCGAACAGATCTCAGCCCACTGTCTCAATTCGTAAGACAAATCTGAAATCGCGGTCGACCGGGGGCCCAAGCCTGGTCGATCGGCACTCTATTTTTGGCAGCCCTTGGTCCATCAAAAGAGGGAAAATGCGGTTGCAAATGGAAACAACCATATATTCTTCGTTCGAACTCCAAATGATGTTTATGGACACGCGATGCTAACTCGATGAACTATGCATACATGGAATTTCCATGAGCTGGAGAAGAAATGTGAATTGACTAAAATTCCCTTGAAGTGGCGTCCACTGACGAAACTTCTTCGAAATACAACGGATCCTAACTTTTAGCGTTCCAATACCTACAAAAGCACAATTAACCCCTGCAAAGCATGTATATATCCAGGTCTGAGGTTTTCTGGTTAATGAGCATAAATATAGGCATTAAGGACTGTAAAAGTGCTAGAATGCATAAAGATAACGGGCGGAAATATACAATATTCGATATGAATCACACCCCCTAACTTAAACATTGCTAGTCCCTAGTAATGAAACAAACAAAAATAGTCCACAGAGAGCAGTACAAGACGTATATATGCATAAAAATATAAATGCCACTTTCGTAGGGATCACGATTGCATTTAGCGTATGCAATAAGCCGTTAAACCTCTAGGTTACCCTAGTGGACGAGTGTCGTCTCCTGAGGGTTTTCATGGATAAACGTCACATGGTTTCCTCAAAATAAGCCCAACCCAACGTGCGACAAGCCCAAAAATAACGAAAAGGATTTCATACGCATTTTTAGCACATTGAACGAATTCAAACAAAATTCTAAAATCATTAACATTATAGAATGCACCTCATGGAGTTGAAACGTTAAAATGTGGGAGGGGAGCGAGCACATGCAAAGTGTTATTTGGCAAAAAACTTATATAAACCGGATGATAGATAAAGCAAGCATATTCAGTCCTCACAGGCATTACACTCATCAAGCGAATCCACTCAAAACAGGGAGTTAACACACGGAACATGCGGGCATAAAGAGTAAATGTAAGTGGAAACTAGGTCGTACACATGTCTCAAATGAAGAACGCTATATATAAACTGAAAAATTGTAATCTCAATGAAAGGATACCGTACATTAAAGGAGTCAAAATGTATTTTCCCAAATTATCAAAACTATTATGACTTTTGAATTACATCAACTTAAGATCACATAGGACTTTAATAGAGTTGTAATGTAGGTTTGGCTAGGGTACGAAATGAAGGAATGTATATACGGATTCAAAGTGTTCGGGATGAAAACTATAACATTTGGAGAGTAATCAAAGCTTATTGAACTATATACACAACATCTACAACTTTCTCTATCTTTTCTTTTTTTCTTTTTCTCATTTTTTTCTCTTGCTTTTTGCTTTCTCTTTTTAATCTCTTTCACTTCTCCTTTCTTTATTTATCTCACTCTCATATGCCTATATTGCAACCGACACACAACCACATCATTCAATCCCAAGCAACATTCCAAACAAGGGTATGGAAAGTGTATCTATGGTACATAAATCCAATGCGGAGTTGGTTATGGGATTGGGTTATGAAACGAAAGGCTATTATTTAGGCTCAAAGGGGTTAATGAGGGTAAACATATAAGGTGAGGTCAAGGCTAATATGGGTGATATAACAAAGATGGCCTATGATCATTTCACAAGTTTACGTAATTCTCGAGTCAAAATAATATATGAAAATCTTGATCAAGTAACACATTTCAGGTATGAACTCAATTAATGAACGATCAAATGAAAGAATAGAAAGATTACCGACGAATTCAACATTTTCAAAGAGAAAAGAATAGTGTATACACTCACAAATGACGAAAGGTACAAAGCTTACTTGGTGTAAGTATATACATTGCAACAAAAGATTACCGAGTTATAAAAATCTTAAACCAAATCAATGTAACAAGGAAAGTGCATGTGCTCATGGGATTAAAGTTTAATTCATGAAGTTATTCATAATATCAATAAGTGAGATGAAAGTATAATAACTTCTAAAATAGAGAACATGCATCATTGGGTTGTCTATTGGATCGGGCAATTATTGCAATTTATCATCGGAAACAAAGGCAAAATTCCCAAAAAAGGAGAAAAAAGAAAGAAAATCTTTTTGAATTTTTCAAATTTTCTAAGAAAAGCCTACTAAGTAACTAACATGTGGGCAAAAACATGGACTAAATAAATAAATGGATAGAATATCCCACACCCCCTAACTTAAAACTTGACATTGTCCTCAATGTGAATTAAGAACTAAGTTAAAGAGAGGAAAAGAGCGATATTACCCAAAACTGGAGCGATCCCCATAAGAACAAGTCCAAAGAATCTACAAAACAAGTTAGTACCGAGCATAGCAAAAACAAATAAAAAAAATTTACTAATTACACTAGACTAAATTAATAAGGAAAGAAAAAAATTAAAAGAAAGAAATAAAGAAAGCTAACTATATACAACCTATTATTTAGGCTTCACACTAACTGTACACTAGAAGTCTAAATAGCTAAGGGTACACCGTGAAAATGATTTGACTTTGGAGGATAACTGGTGTACCCTCACATACAAGCATGATTTTCCAAAAATATGAATTTCGTTTGAACAACGAAAGGCATGTGTAAGGCGGAAGAAATGAACCATCGCCAATTAAAAGTTTTGGAGGGACGATGGGGGGTTTGGATTGAACGGGTGACAAAAACATGTGGGGACCGAGAAAAGTAGAATATCTTCCCAATGATTTTGAAATATGAATGGGAGGTGGCGCACACAAAGGCAAAGATGTGATTGCGGAAGGCGACTCGAGCAAGTACTCCTCATCGGCGAAAAGGTTTAAAACATTAAAGTTTGAAACCAAATCATCGGGTACTTATGACGGTGTGATAACAAAGAATGAAAATGGGGAGGAAGTAAATTCAAACTCATGAGATGAATCATCATCGCATGAAGATTGAGTTTCGAAGGAAATAATATCATTTTCAATGAAATATTCTTCTTAAGGGGCCAAAGAAGAAATCATTTCATTGCAAATAGATATTACGTCATTTTCATCCTCACTTTCAATATCTATTATGCAATGGGCAAAGTCTAGAATGGTTTGTTCCAAAGTAGGCACAAGTACCTCATTTGGTTCAAAACATTCCTCGACTTCAAAAGTCTCGGAAGCAAAATCGTCGTTGGACTCAAATAATAAATCCAATTCTTGTTCCCACAAACGATTTTCTTCCCGACAACGATTTTCAATTTTCTCATTCTCATACATACGCAATCCCTCACCGAATGTCGTAGGTCGAGGTGCGGATACATGAAAATGGGAACTTTGAAAATTACCATCGGACTTAAACGAAAACTCATTATTATAGGAATTTTGAAAACTATTGAAATTCATTTCAAATTTCCAATTATAAGGAGGTAAAGGCCCAAAATCATTATCATCATCATCATCAAAATACATGCACTCCAAAGCTTGACTTTTGTAATACTCGCCCAAAGTCATTTTAGATGTTGCAATTTTTTTGGATTCTAAGTATTGACCAAAAGTCAAAGGTTTGCGAGAATTTTGAGAATTATCATAATGATTACCGAAAGAATTGGAATAAGACATGGTTACCACAAAAATGGCTTGAAGTGGAGAATTCCACAAAGATATGTGCGCCCGAGAAATTCAAGCGTTTTTAAGTCCTCAAATGTGGAAGTCCTGCAAAAAGGTTAGTAAATAATACAAATAGAAAGAAAATACTACGAAATACTAAATCAAATAAAGTCTAAAACAAACTCATCCCCAGCAACGACGCCAGTTTGATTAGTCGCGTGAAAGGTGCGCTCGTGTAAGGGCACAGTCGTTGTTTTCGTTTCACCGCGATAATACAAAAACCTAAATTACTACTACACTTGCGAGGCAAGTCTAGCAGTAAGTCGAGCATCGAAAGATCCACTAAGACGAGTTGCTAAAATTTATAGGATTTAATATTTCTCAATAAAAGTGTAAAAGGTGAATTACAAACTAAAAAGGAAAAGGTGCATAAAAGGGAAATATTAATCTAGGCGAGGGAATATAAAGCTAGATTATGAAAGCGAGTAAAAACTATAGGTTGCGTAGAATATCCCTCACCCGAGTTAATTAGTATAAAATGGATACATGGGTCGACGAGTTATTACGAATGCGTCTCGTTTCGACAGTTAATTGAATCAAGGGTTGTCACGCCCCTAAATTCGCATAAAAGTCTAAAAGATTTTGACGTCAATAAATACCCCAGAAATTGCGCACGCGAGGTCGTAAGCACGACACATGCATGATATGCCCCGTCAAATCTCCTAGGCACAATAACTAGGACAACGCACCCGAAATAGACCCATAAACACCATCACCAAAGCAAAGCAACGCGTCAGCCCGAGTGAGTTCCATTCAAACACAACCTAGACTAAATAAGCTAGAAAGCATATTAAAAACGCGATAAATAAATGCGGTAAATAAACACAATAAATCTACACTAGAAAGTGATTAAATAAAAGCATGTAAAGAAAGCATGTAAACTAAATTAGAAAGCAAGAATTAATGAAATACAAGCTATATTAATGGAGAGGGTGATGAATAGTGCAACTTACAACCCAATTGGGTGTCAAACCAAGAAGAATCAAAGAAGAACTCTCCAAAACCCTCAAACCCTAAGCTATTCTAACCTAAAAATTATTCTATCACTTAATATTTGATATTTATAAAAAAAAAATCCTTTATATAGTATGTTACAAAATAAATAAAGGAAAAAGAAAAGAAAAGGAACGAATTGCAAAATATCTGGTATGATCGATCGATCGATGGACATCGGTTGACCGATCCAAACCATCGATCGATTGATCGATTGAACAGGTCCCATCCCACTGTCTCAATTTGTAGGCCAAATCTGAAACTGCGGTCGATCAGGGGACCAACCCTGGTCGACCGGCAGTCTATTTTTCGCAACCCTTGGTCCATGAAAAGGGGAAATGCGGTTGCAAATAGAAACAACCATATCTTCTTCGTTCGAACTCCAAACGATGCACCGTTTATGGCCACGCGATGCTAACTCGACAAACTACGCATCCGTGGAATTTTCATAAGCTAGAGAAGAAATATGAATTGACTAAAATTCCATTGAAGTAGCGTTAAGCGACGGAACTTCTCCGAAATGCAATAGATCCTCACTTTTAGTGTTCCAATACCTACAAAAGCACAATTAACCCTTGCAAAGCATGTATATATCCAAATCTGAGGTTGTTTAGTTAATGATCATAAATATAGGCATTAAGGACCGTAAAAGAACTAGAATGCATAAAGATAACGGGCAGAAATACATAATATTCGATACGAATCAGTAGTGTCTCAACTTATTTACAACGAAAACTAGGGCTAACTAATTGCTCTTTATGGTAGTGTATCTATATTTTGTGCTTGAAATTACTCGTGACAAATAATATACTGACCGCTCTATTCCTTCCTTCTCTTGGGTGAGAAAATCTCCTATGGACAACTCAGTTGAAGTTATATAAAGGCTCCTGCTTCTAGTAGCATCATTATCGAGGGGGAAATTAATATCGCCTTCATTTCCTCTCAAATTCTTTCTTTTGTTCCTCCCCCCAAATATACTTGGCTTTTTCTTTCATGAGAGGGGTAAATGTGTGAGTGACCTCCACTAAAGTTGGTATGAACTTATCAAGTAAGAAACATTCCCCAAGAATCTCTTGATCTCTATTTATCTTTTCGATGGTGGCATCATTATAATGGCTTTATGTTTCTCCATGTCGACTTACACACCTTGCTTGTTTACCATAAAGCCTAGAAATTTTCCTGCACTTATTTCGAAAGCACATTTAGAGGGGTTCATCCTCATTTTGTACTTTCGTCACCTCTCAAGTACTCTCCTTAGATCCTACACATGTTTTCTCTCCTTCTTGGATTTCACTAATAAGTCATCTAAATAAAATTATAATATGCCATGAAATATTTCGATCAAGATATGCTGGTAAGTGGCACCTGCATTTTTCAACCCAAAGGGCATAATCGTATAATAGATATTTCCTAAAGTAATTCTAACAGCCGTCTTTTTCGAATCTGCCGGACCCATTCTAATTTAGTCATAAACCAAATATCAGTCCATAAAGCTATACATTTCATGTACAATTTTGGCATATACCAGGCTATCAATACTGGGCAATGGAAATTCATATTTCGACAATGCACAGTTTAGATCCCTAAAATCCATAAAGACACATATTTGTTTCATATCCTTCTTTGCTAAAAGAATAATGCTTGAGATCCATATTGGTGTTGAATAAGTTTGATGAATCCTGCTACAAGTAGCTTCTCAATCTCTGCCTTAATCTTCAATTCTAGTTCATCTTTATAAGTCTGAGTGGATTGTCTCACCGATAAAGCGTTTGGAAAAACGTTCAGCATATGGGAGCTCAATACCAGATCTATCCCTGGCATCTCCATGTATTTTCATGCAAACATGTTTGTGAATTCTTTGAGTAAGATGACGATATCTTTCCTATGCTTGGGACTCAAACCCTTGGAAATGAAAATGGGTCGCTCGTCACCCCCTTCTATTCCCATATTTATTTCCTCCAACTCTTGGAGTTTCTTTTTTAGTCCATCTTGCATACACTCTGGAGCTTCCTCTGGCTCCTCAATGTGCTCGACTATATGGAACTCATCAACTACAAAACATTGTGGTGCCGGATCGACGCTTTTATCCCAAAACGCTGCCTGCGTAGATTGTTATAAATGGTAGATAACTTTACCATTGGGCAAATAATTTTATTTCAAGTTCGTGGGGGTGTTTCCTCCTCTTCACACTTTCTTTTTTCTTTTTCTTTACTCTCAGAGGGGTCCATTCACTGGACCAACCTCTCATGTACTGATTTCTTGAGTTGAGCACCTTGTTTGACCACGTGAGGTTTCTCTACCCCTTGATGAAACATATCTTCTCTTTGTTCAACTCTATAAAAAATGATAAATTGGCCAGCTGGGCCTTTTCTACCAAGAATGGTCTTTCAATAGCTTTGATTACATTTTTGTTCCACATATATTTTCTTTCGCGCATTAATGGAATGTCGACGAAACAATCATGGGCGTATAAATCCACACTCATCCTATCAAGAGCTGGTAATTGGTGTTGGCATTGATAATGTGAAACTTGGTGTGGGATGTGAAGTTTGCAAACTTGATACCCACGTTCACATATCCAATCAAATTCATCCCCACACTGTCAAAGTCGAAGATTATAAGCGGCACTGTCATAATCTTCTCTTGGGAAATACCGGGCTCCTACAAGGTTCTTATGGGCATGACATTAATCGATGCTCCCCCATTCAAAAGTGCCCTTATAAATCTAATTTCATTTACTAGGGGTGTGACATATAAAGGATGATTATGGAAGTAGGTCACTTGTTTATCTACCTCTAAGAACACTACTTCAGACATGTATATTTTATTATACCTTCTTATAGGACCATGCCAGTTAAAAGAGGGGTTCCCTCTCTTCTAGACTGCTTCTAAAATCTTCTTGGTGATTCCTTTTTGAGTATCATACTTTACTCTAATCTAGTCTATTAACCATTTAAACTTTGAGCTCCTCGCGATAGCTGCGCACTCTGAATCGAGTTCAACTTCATATGTTGGTGCATTGCACACATATTCTGGTTCTTACATCCCCTCTCATTTAGGGCGAGGACTTCATCCACTCTTCATTCGGGGGAGGGGGCTCACCCACTCATCCCACTCATTTTTTTCTTGTTATTCCTTGGATAAGTGAGTTAGCCACTCTTCTCATAACTTTTCGTTGCTCCACCATTTTTCAGGTTTGCGGGCTCCTTCTTCTGGTGTAATCCTTAAGAGCATATTAGACCCTCTGCTGTAACTTGCCATACTTTGCATCCGCATTCTCTACTATTATTGGTATCCGGCCATTAGAGTAGTAAGGACCTACCACCCCCTTGTGCACTAATATGCGATAATAGTCCATGGCCTCTGTTACACTATAAGCCAGCAGTGGTGAGGAATCATCTCCAAACTTTTTTTTTTTGCTAAACTATTTTTCTTGAACCCCCTAGGACCCTTTCTTGCCTTTGGAGTTTCCATTAACATAGTTAATAGCCTGTGGTCTAAAAACTTAAAATCTTCCTACTGTCAAAGGAACTTGTGCTATACAACCTTTTCGCCTGGGCTTGATGATCATGGCAATATTATTGGTTGCTCTCCTGAACTCTCTAAACGTGTCATCCGGGGTCTCATTGACCAAGTGGATTTTGTACTCGTCCAATAACCCCTTAACATAAATTTGTTGCAATCTAGCCTTCGCTACATCTTCATGAACATCCAATGCTCTTTCTCCTAAGCGTTTAATATAGTGCATCAACTCTTCACCTAGATTTTGCACATCCTTTGTAAGATGCCTTAGAGTGAACTCATACTCCGTAAAAATAAACTTTTGCAAAAATTGCATATGCATTTCTTCCCAAGTGGGAATGCTATTTGGTGTCAAATAGGAGTACCACATGTAGGCCTTTCCAGTGAGAGTTTTGAAAACTCTTATAGTTTTAGCTCTTTATCATTTTCGTGCACCCCAAGTTATTCCACAAACCTTTTCACGTGGTCAGTGGGGTTTTCACATTTCCCGTTGAATTTTATGAACTTAGAAGGAACATACCATTTTGGGTATGGTTTTTCATTGGTGCTCTCTGGGTAAATATTATGCAGTTCCTTATACATATGAGGTGACTCCCTTTGAGAGGAAAGAAATTTCTTCACCTCCCTCATCGTAACAACCTTTAAGGGTGACTTCTCCACCCTAACTTTTTTTACTGCTGGCGAACTCACCGGCATCGCCATCTGCTCCGTCACGGTTTTTTATGGTGGAGCCATTTCCACTGTTATTGTTACTCCCCCTACATTCACCATCATAGGAGTCACACATGTCTGGCCCAAACTTGCCATATCCACATTGTGCTACTTCAAAAATTGAAAGAACATACTCATCAAATTCATCCCGCTTAGTGGCATGGCCACTACTGCGCTGGTCTGTCCTCTTTAAGGGTAAGGTATCCTTGATCCGGTCACCACGACCTCATTACTAGTGGTTTAATAAGTCTAAACTCCATTACTATATAGAGTATCTTCAAACACTCTCTTCTTTGAAATTTTGTATCTTTTTTTATCCATGGCAATGAGAATACTGATGATACGCTAATATTGCATATTTCATCCTCCGAACCTACGCATTTTAGCCTCATCGGGTATCTTATTCCCTATATTTATGCTCGTTAAACATACAACCTCTGATTTCTATGTTAAAATATTTTGCAGGGATTAATTGAGCTTTTATAGGTATTTGGGTGCTAAGTGTGAAGTTTGGACGCATTCCGCTCGATTTTCGTATGTAGCCGCACGTTCAAGGGCATTTTAGTCTTTTCTGTACAATATCATCAGAAAAGTTGTAGCCCTCCTCGCAAGCTTCACATGGCCATGAACGTTGCACGATTCTGATTTAGAACGAAGAAGTTACGGTGATTGCAGCGAACGAGAAATGCATGCAGCCCAAAATAGCAATGCATTGTGTTGTTACCTTCTTGATCGATCGATCCCCTATTTCTAGGAGATATTTTTCCTTTTAATTTCTTTTCTCTTTTCTTCTCTATTTCTTTTCCCACTTACTATAAATAGGTTTTTTGTTGTAATAATCATATGAACGATTTTAGATAGTTTTAGAAGATAGTTTAGCTTAGGGTTTAGGTTTTTGGTTAGTTCTTCTTCATTCCTTCTTGGATTGACACACTTTTGGTCTTGTAAGTTGACTATTCATTCGCCCTCTCCATTAATATAGTTGTATTTCATTTTTTCTTCCTTTTTTAATTAGGTTTACAAGCTTTCATATTTAGTTTACGTGCTTTCTTTAATCGCTTTCTAGTGTAAATTTACCGCTTTTATTTACCGCTTTATTTTTTCCGTTTTTAACATCCTTTCTAGGTAATTTAAATTAGGTTGTGTTTGAATGGAACTCCCTCGAGTTAAAGCGTTGCTTTGCTATGGTGATAGTGTTTACAGGTCTATTTCGGGTGCGTTGTCCTAGTTATTACGCCTAGGAGATTTGACGGGGCATATCATGTATGTACCGTGCTTACGACCTTTCGCGCGTAATTTTTGGTATATTTATTGATGCAAAAATCTTATTAGGCTTTTATGCGGATTTAGGGGTGTGACAACCCTTGATTTAATTAACTATCGAAACGAGACGCGTTCTAAATAACTCGTCGACCCATGTAACCATTTTATACAAATTAACTTGGGTGATGGATATTCGACGCAACCTATAGTTTTACTCACTTTTTTAGTCTAGTTTCAATACCCTCGCCTAGTTAAACATTTCCATTTTATGCATCTTTTCCTTTTTTAGTTTGTAATTTATCTTTTACACTTTTATTTCGGAGTATTAAATCACTTAAATTCTAGCAACTCCTCCCAGTGGATCTTTCAATACCCGACTTACCGCTAGACTTGCCCCACAAATGTAGTCATAATTTAGGTTTTTTGTATTGCCACGGTGAAACGAAAACAACGACTGTGCACCTTACACACGTGCACTTTTCATGCGTTAATCAAATACCTCCCCAGCGAAGTCACCAAATGTAAAAGGTTAGTTTTACTAGGGTCTATGAATATCTGGATCTGATGAGGCGTGACCCACTCCAATAGAAGTTATCTTCAAGGTGTTCAAGGTCTCAAAATCAGTTGAAGATGAAAGCTATCTATTTCTGGTAGCAATGAAGTTTTTATGATTGTTATATGAGGAAACAGTCATTAACCATAAATTTTCAACAATTCGGATATCAAAGAAAAGGGATCACTTGGAAGTGATAGTTCTTGGAAGTGAATAGACAAACACTTCAGATACCAAGGAGAGAGCATGGAGATAATATCTTCGGATGCTATTTTGATAGAATAGCAGTGCTAACTTGTGTTGTTCCATTTTGGCCTTGCCCAAAGGCTTTATTTACAGGAAAATATTGGAGTTGATTTGGCATGTGCGCGGCGAAGAAATATTCCTTTAGACAACATCTGAAATGTACTTTTTGTTCATTTTACTATCTGTCATCTATTAACTCTAACATGCGACATCTGGCACAACCCGAAGTAAAAAGGCAAATATGTCGGGCATAGTGCCAAAAAATAAGTTTTGGTAAATATCTTTTCAAACGGTAACTTGGTGAAAAATCTTTTGAAAACTTGTGAGTGGCCTTGGGGGCCACTCGCCAATAACAAATTTGAATATACTTTGTGAGTCGTACCTTGGCTACTTACGTATTTGACTAAGTGTGCACTGTGTAAGTGCATGAGTGACCTCTTAGGTCCCTCATATTAGTATTCTATCTTTCTTAAGTTATTGAATTGGTTAGGCCTCAGCTTGCCCAATAAGAATTACCTCTCCACCTCTAAACCAAAACTCCCAAGACATTCCAACTGGTTTTCTCGAGCCCAACTTGCTCGATCAAGGCTACCTGTGTAAATAAAGTAATAATGTTACCAATCATTCCAATATACAAACTTTTATAATCATTCGACTGTTCATATAGCATCCCCTCAATCTCTTGAATTTTCTTGTGTATTTCCTTTTTTGTCTTGGGGTTGCTCGTTAGGTACCCCCTCACCAATCTTAGGAATTACTTTATCATATGTTCCTTATTTGGTCTTAGGTCCACTCGTTGAGTCACCCTCTCTCCAAGTGATCTGATTTGGCTTACCTTTGTTTATTTACTCTTGGGCCCACATGTTGTGGCACCCACTCACCAAACAGTTGTTTTGGCTTACTTGTATCATTTTTACTCTTAGGTTCACTCAATATGGCCCCTCTCGCCAAATTTTCATTTTGGCCTATTCCGTTTATTTTCTTTTGGACCCACTCCCATGACACCCCCTCGCCCTGTTGGGTTTATTTAGTCAAGACTGCTTTAGGGCCTGTTCGTGTAACAACGCCTTCGTTTGACCTTGCACCCACTCGTCTAGCCCCCTCGCCCTATTATGCTTATTTGTGGGAAGCTGAATGGGTGCCCCTCTATGATATTCAATAAACTTATGGGTAATGGGATAAGTCCCCTACCTTCCTGTGAAACCATATTTCATGATTTTCTACTCCCACTATTTTCACCATTCATAATGTATTCGACATTTTTGGTTTTCTCTAATGCAATAAGTATGTGTCAATGATTATATGATCTATTTAGGTCCACTTTAAGGGAATTTTCTCATAATCTCCCACTTAGGACACATAAGCCATCCTGGTATTAGACATTGTAATACCTTAAGAGCATAACTCGACTCTCAAGATTTATAAGAGATAATACAAAAATTTTGTCCACAAAAATTATTAAAGGGAGTGTAGATTTAATTTGGTACAAGATTAAAGAGTTTCATTATTAATGCTACAATTATGATGCGGGATCAAAACAACCATTAAAAGATATAGGTCCAAACATTATGTTATACAAAACCTCAAAAGGAATACATAACCTTTGAAAAATATACACTGGAATATTCTTTAGAAAATATCCCTCACGATCAAGTCTAGAGAAATATTTTCCAAGAAAATTAAGAACTTTGAGGATTTATGATAGATAAATGGTGATTTCATTTCCTAAGAACAAAAGAAAAAGAATCTTATTTGCATTTCTAGTTTGTTTTTAAAGAATCCTTATATTGAGTTTAAACATTATTGTAGCACCCTAAGTTTAATTTGACACATACGAGTTAAATATCTAAAATTATTTTTAAACGAAGAATTATGTTTCACATAATCTACCTTAATGTTCTTGAATATGTAGCACAAGAGGTACCTACTAGCGTGAAAATGATGTCTCATATATGAATTTAATCTTAGCATTATTAGTCTGAGTGTGTAAAATCATCTGTTTAATCCCTTCAAACTTTATATGTAGTATTCCACGCATTGTTCATCAACAATAGTGGGTTCATAATTAAAAATTACATATAGAGATCTATATAATAATTGAAACTTAACTCTTTACTTCAATCTAAACGTTAGTCTAGAAAGAATTAAACAGATGAGATTTGCAATTTTAGAGAAACAAAATGAGATACAAATATAATAAATAAAGAGATAAATTCCTCACTTCATTCATGCTTTTATTTAACAACACACACATCGATAACATAATAATGCATAAAGTGCATAACCGTGATTTTTCTTCAGTAGTAACCGCGAAATATCAATTTTATGATGCTTGTAGATTACTTTAATGGGTTTAATGTTATTTCATTAGATGTTAATGATATTTATGGACAACTTATTTTCGCATACTATGATAATGTACATGATCTTTAATGTTTATTCAATCACTCAAAATTAATTTCATGTAAGGAATAACCTTGCTTAAATGAATTAACTTAATATACCCCATTAATATCTTTACAATTTTAAGCATCATAAGTTACTACTACCATCATTTTTACATTTAATATTCATTGTCACGCTAGTTGGGTAATATGAATATTACATTAAGTAAAGACTTACATACAAAAGTCAATAAACTTTTCACTTATGTTCATTGAATATTACAAGAGAAATGAACTAAATTATTCATGTTTATGTTTTCATACACTTAATTGGTGATATTATAATGAAAGAAACTATGGCATTTGCATTTGATAACCATTATTGCATTCCCAAAATACATATCACCACTTAATTTTTGCTCAATTATTATAATTGGACTTGTAGGCTACCGAACCATAACAATTGAATAAACAATGATATGTGTGTCCATCTCGAGGTGGGGTCAGGGGTCTCTGAGGAGGGTTCTTTTCCTTCCCTTTCGTTGTGCGCGCTGGATTGCATTATTTCTCGAGGAGCTCAGTCGTCAACAATGTGGGGTGGTCTGCAGAAATAGTGTCGCCAGCCTATTTTAAACAAAACCGGCAAAAGAAATGGTGTCGCCTCGAGAGAACGACATCAAGGAAAATACTGATGCTTGCGAAATCAAGTAGTTTAAAGGTCCAGGGACTAAGTTACGGAATGGGAAGGTGTTTGTAGGACGATAGAAACCCCAATTTTAAATTTATCAAATATAATTTCCTTTTAAATGCGCAATAAGGATGGTTCAATTAAAAACAATAATCTTTTCAAGATTCACAATTAAAAATTTACACTTTTAATTCTTCCAAAATTAAAATTAAACTAAACTGGATTTTTACTTTAAGCCCAAAAATCAATTCAGTACAAGTCCTAGAAATTTGGCTAACAATAAATATTCATTTTGCAATTTAGGCCAAACCAAATTTTATCCAATAAAATTAATGACTTGAATTAAATTTAAAATTTACCCTAATTAAGTTTGTACCAAATCAAATATTCTAATTTTATCTTTTACCTAAGCATGCGTCTAATGTGAATATGCAAAATATAAAATGAACAAATCACTACGCCACGATGTACGAGGAAAAACCCACAATGGGAAAAAACCTCGGACGACCCTAGCCTTAAGTCCACTAAGTACGGAATTACAATTACAAGACATATGACTTACTACACTCGACTCGACTACCTTTATTCCCCGGTGCGTCTTCTTGCAACTACCTCTGCTTAGCCGATAATCTCGCAATCCACCGGAACCTTGTAATCCACCAATGAAGCTTTAGGAACCCATCAACCACACATGGTGCCTTTCACCATATGAGAATTCTGCAGCCAACAACAATGAACTTCTTATTTATGGGATGTAGAAGTAAACTAAACTTATCTTCATTGTGGTGTAGAGAAAACCCGATGCCAAACACTCTCCAAGAAAGATATGTATATATGTCATACTTGGAATAAAAAAATATGGGTGTAAACAAAAGTGTTTAAGAATTTTCTTGTAAACACACACTCAAAACATGAACTCTTTCATTGTGGAATTATGCTCACAAAAGTTCTCTCTTTTAGATTGTAGATTATGAAAATTTTACTTTGAAAGAGTTGGTTCCCGCACTTAGTAATTCTGAAAAAAATTTATAGGGGAAAAAGTAGTGAGACCATGGAGAAAACTACCAAAAACTAGCAAAAAACTGTTCCAGCCAAACTCGTTTGAACGATATTTTCGTTCGAACGAATTTTTTGTTCGAACGACTTTACTAATGATGTTCCAGTGATAAAAAGGAAATCTCGTTCGAATGACCTAGGAATCTCGTTCGAACGAGATTCCAGTTCGTTCGAACGACTTGTCACAAAATGGAAAATTCTTTGTAAGCCCAAAACTTTTTATGAAAAGTTCTAAAAAAATTCTGAGTAAAACAAAGTCGATAAAACAATTTATAAAAAATTTATAAAATACACCCAATAAATTTCCAAGCTCCTATATATATATAAAATGCATTCATACCTTAGGAGCATTGGAACAAATGTTATTGACGTAGAAACGAGGCACACTAAACCCGGCATATGATAAAGATTTATAATCTTGGTCTCTACGTCTTCAACTAACACATCATAGGCTTGGATGGATACACATAAACACTATCCTATGACTCAAATGTTTTTGTCCGAAACTCAACTAACACTACATTAAGACTCAATCGGAGACTTGTGTCCTTACAGTGTTAGGAACCCATCCTGCCGTTTCCATCTCTCATGGTCGTGTGTTAATATTCTTCTATTAAACTCTGTGATTTGTGTGCTTGTGTGCATAATATAAACGGAGAATGGAATCGCTCAACTCGTATCATGGACAAAGGAGGAGTAAGGTCATCCTTAAGAGTGTTCCCAAAATAATAATTCAAAGTATAACGTAAGTGTTTATCGATTAATAAGTCACTATAGAAGAATAAATGCGTATATCGAACAAAACACAAGTAAGCAAGCATGTAAAATATATTATATAATAAGAAAAAGGTAGCAAATGTATATGGGAGGACTCGGGTCTAAGGATTTACCCAAGATGCCTATGTAGCCCCAGGGCATCAAAGTTCACATAGTTCGAAGACAATACGAGGTGGCATTTAACCCATAAATCCAACTAGGGACTTTGCTTATATGTGTGTGTGTAGAAAAAGGTGCTTTAGTGTGAGAAAATGTGATGAGAATTCCCCATTTGGAATTTAAAAGTAAACCCTATTTTTTTTTTTCGTTTTTTTTATGAAAATAAAGTATGTGCAACTACTAATAATAAAGGTTTGGGATTAAAGTATATGATTTAATGAAATAAAACACTAAAGTGAAAATAAAGTGACTAATGCTAAAATAAGATAATTTAAGATATGGGTGGAGAGTTGGACCTTCTTACAAAGACATGGAATGGATCCTGATTGTAGATACGCTCATGTCACTATGAGATGATGGTCGTATGAGGATATGGGTGAGAATTTACTAAAAGGAGTATGAAAATGATGGAGGGAATGTGGGAAATGGGCTTTTTAGGAGGGGAACAACTCTGAATTACAGAGAGGGATGTTAAGGGGTCATCTCTCAAGGTGAGGTCATGGCCTTTATTTATAGGGCCAAGGGGATGCCAATCGGAAGGATCCTAGATCTTCCTTTAGGCATAGAACCCCAGATACACAACCGATACCATTCGTCAGTCTAAGGCATATTTTTTTTAAAAATGGTAATAAAACATGAATCGTAGGTGTATTCAGATCCCCTCGAGATTTCATTCAGCTTCGTTCGGTTTGGAAAGTAAACCAAGGTCAAATGGGGCCGAAAGTCCCGGTGACCCGTCAAAATAAAATGACTCATTCATCTGCACCGTAAGGTTAATTCACACATGGGGTGGAACATTGGAAAGGGTATTCAGAGCCCTTCAATGATTCATTCAGATTTGTCCAAGCTGGAGTTGACAGGGGTCAAATGGGGTTCGAGAGCTCCCGCCGACCTCCAAATTATTTTTTAGGATACAACGAACCGTTCGTTTGAACCGTAATGTCAATTCGTGCACGGGACGGACCATTGGAAATAGGATTCAAAGCCTTTTGAATATTCATGGAGATTTCTCTCAAACGAGAAACTTAATAAGAGTTAAACGGGGCCTCAGAGTACCCAGTGATCTTTAGATCAATTTTCTATAGTAAAACAGATCGTTCATCCAAACCGTAAGGCCGATTCAAGCACGGGGTGGATCGTTGGAAAGGGTATTTAGAGGCCTTTAAAGATCATTGAGATTTCACTCAGGCGAGAAAGTTAATTAGAGTAAAATAGGACCCAGGAGCTCCTAGTGGCCTCTAGATCGGTACTCGGAGTATGGCATAAGGTTTGCGATGAACGAGTAAGTTCTAGGGACCTAAGGAGGATCTTAGGGGGACCTAGGATGGGGTGTATACAGAGAGCCCCTCACGAGCTTAAAACAAGTGAATTCGATCGAATGATAGACATCACATCGACATTGGGGAAGAGATTTTTAAGTCAATTATGTGGACATTGAGGGTCATGTTGATCAATTTAGAGGGTCGAGATCAATTTCATGGACCTAAGGAGACAATAATGATTGTTCAGTGAGTCGAGGTCAGTTCTGAGGACTAAGGGGGAGAGGATAACCGCTTCAGTGGGTTGGGGTCAGTTCTGAGGACCTAAGGGGACAAGGATCACCTATTCAGCGAATCAAGGTCAGTTTTAAGGACCTAAGGAAGTGAGGATGACCAATTCAGCAGGTTAAATATGTGTTAAGATTGGTTCTAAAGGTCTAGGGAGACCAATTCAGCGAGTCGAGGTCGATTCTAAGGACCTAAAGTGATGTTAGTGATAATCAATTTAGAGGAGGTCAATTCTGAGGACCTGGAGTTGTATCAACCCATTTTGAGGGTCGAGGTCAATTTTGGGGACCTGAAGTTGTGATGACCAATTCTGAGGGCCCAGGTCAATTCTGAGGACCTAAAGTTATGATGACCAATTTTGAGGGTCGAGGTCTAAGAACCTAAAGTTATGATGACGAATTCTGCGGGCCGAGGTCGATTCTAAGGACCTAAAGTTATGATGATCAATTTTGAGGGTTAAGATAATTATAAGGAGCTTGGGTTATGACGACTAATTCTAAGGGGTGAGGCCAATTCCGAGGACCTAAAGTTACGATGACCAATTTTGTGGGTCGAGGTCAATTCTGAGAACCTTAAGTTATGATGACCAATTTTGTGGGCCGAGGTCAATTCTAAGGACCTAAAGTTATGACGATCGATTCTGTGGGCCAGGGTTAAATCTGAGGACCTTAAGTAGTGACGACCAATTTTGAGAGCCGAGGTCAATTCTGAGGACCTAAAGTTGTAACGAAGAATTCTGCGGGCCAGGGTCAATTCCGTGGAGCTTGAATTGGGACTATCGATTCTGCAGACCGTGGTTAATTCTGAGGGCCTAAAGTTGTAAGGACCGATTCTATGGGCCGAGGTAAATTTTGAGGACCTAAAGTTATGATGACCGATTCTGCGGGCCGAGGTCAATTATGAGGACCTAAAGTTGTGACGACCAATTATGTAGGCCGAGGTCAATTCTGAGCACCAAAAGTTGTGATGTGGGGAATTTCTCTCCTAGTGATTTTTAAGTTATCTTGGTGGTGCAGGTGAACTTATGGTTTTACTAGGGATTGTGTTAAATTGGGGGATGCTTTATCTTTGTGATTTCGATCGGGGAATTGTAGTTGATTTGGATGGACACATCGTTGGTTCTACTTGAGGATATGTTGAGGATAAGGGTGTAAGATTAATCTTGCTGAGGATTTTGAGAGTTTATAAGAGGCTTAGTGCTTCCCAAAAATATGATTTTCTTGAGGAAAATAATGTTCTATATTTTTTTGGGATTTGGGGGAATTTTTTAGGCAATTTTTAAATTTTCTGGCATTTTTATAAAAAAATTGAAAAGGGGTGCCAATAGGCAGTCTTAGGAGGGTATCAATCGATAAGGGCACGAATTTATGGGATTCCTTGGGAAGAGGAAAAGGTGGTTATCAATTGGTATGATCAGGGGGTTTCCGATCGGCGACCCCTTAGCCTTCAATAAAAGGGGGCGATACCTACCCAATTTTCACAACTTCAAGTGTTTGAATATTCTTATTTCTCTCTAAAAAAATCGTTTTTAATTCCTTTTTACTTCAAGACTTCAAATTGTTGGATCTTCAAACAATGGATACAACACTGAGTGTTTGGTCATTAATGACTGGGCTGGCCTAGAGTGGCAGTCTAGGGTGCCCCTTGCTTTGGGCAACGAAAAAGCCTTTGATTTGTTCGAGCCTATTGCTGATGAGTGTAACCTACTGTGCGAGCCTGCATACCACCATATCATCTAGGGTGAAGAACCCTTGTGGCTACGTATGTACGGTGACTTTTGGTATTCTATCTTATTTTTCTCTTCGTTCTTTTTTATTCTAATAATGGGTTTTTCTTCTTCTTCTTTTACAGATTGACATTGCACCTTCGAGCATTCGATCTTGGGGGATGACAGGGTTGAAGGAGGTTTGGTAGAATCTCCCTGTTGTGGTGCGATATATTGTTTATATGCTAGTTTTGGCCGTTTCGCGTGGGATTTGGATGAGACACTGCATTCTATTGCGGTGATGTGTGCTCTGGGGGAGAGGTGGTGGGACATTACCCACACTTTTCATCTTGGCTTTGGGAATATGACTCTTACTCTTATAGGCGTTCAGCAGCTGACGGGAGTTAACTGTGAGGGGTTCCAGATAGTGGTGGACCGCACATTGAGGGAGACACTGAAGGCGGTGCAGGCAGTGTTAGGGGACGTGGGTAGGATCGTATCTAGGTATTCTATCCATATTTCTTCTTTAAAGGAGATGCTCCTGGGGAGGAGGGTGGGCGTGACTAACGGGTGGCAAGTGATACAAACGGACCATCTATTTATTTTACTTTTTCTGGGTGGATTTTTCTTGGAAAATTCTACTGGATTTTCCGATGGTGGAAATCCAATCGTCGGTTAAATCAGTCTTTATCCTTGGCGAGCGTGCAGCGGGCTTTAAATGCCCTAAAAAGAAACCGATTAATGGGATTGTGGTGACATATATATTTGGCCATTCTTTTTATTGTGTTATCTTTAATGGCTTATATTTATTGTTACTACATATATATTTATTCATATCATATCTTAACTTCCATCTCAATTACATAATGCGATATATTAGTTTTAATTCTTCGATTATCTCTACTAAATTCACTTTTCTCGAGACTTATTCATTATTTTATTAATTATGCTAGTTCTTGGGTATATTATCTTTGCCTTTGTCCATTCCATGACGAAAGGGGGAGAACTATTCTCCTTCCTAGAAAAGTAATATTGACTATAAAACTCATCCATATATTGGGAGTAATTCCTTAGAAATGTTTTCTTTGGGGAGAGAGTTAATTCAGGGGGAGAAGATTCCCTAAGAGAGAGATAGGATGATAAAGATTATTATAACTATGATATTATGACTTAGCCTATATTAAAATGAATGAGTAATATATAACTTGTGGAATAAAATGTATATGTCCCATCTTACTGAGATATTAATTAAATTTGGTATATGATCCTTAGTAATTAGATGAACCATGCTTACATTGATTATATCTTATATTCATCATATTACTCTTGTTATCTTGTCAATATTTGTGCATTAGTATCTTTATGTCTTTGCTAGTGTCTTGATAGGGGAAAAAGTTACAAGCAGTTACAAATGGTTATGTCATATTTATCATTTTAATGTCTTTAGTTGGGAGAGTTGTGTCATAGATGATAAATTTGATCCATTTATTTGGAATTTTTTTATTTATATGTTTTGTCATAAAATAGACAAATGGGGAGATTGAAAAAGAACATGTATGCTCAAAATCTTCACAAGATTATACTGCCTTATCCGATTCCAAATCATATTTGTGTCATAGACTAAGTTGTCTGGGAAAGTTTCACATTCAATATTTTAGGATCGGACTTCTTCATCTTCAGCCAATAAGTTATCTCATGCCATGACCAAGGATATGGCCTCTTTAGGATAAAGGTAAAGGACTTATAATGACTTAGTTTACCATCCTTGTTTTAACATAACCCAAATTAGACTTTCTTAAAATTGAAAATGTGATAACTTGTGTGTGAGTAGTTTGGATAGATTGAACAAATACACTATGCAATATACTTTTGTTTTAGAAAAACTTTGTTCATAAATTCTAATGTGTGTATTTTAAGTATGAGTGTTCTTGGTCGAGAATAAACATATTTAGGGTGTTTTGTCAAAATATTTTCAAACTTTTTGAAGGCAAATACTCATTTAAATTTTTGGGACAAAGGCGAGACCTGCTTCGCGAAAGTTTCATTGCAGCGATGGTTTATCTCACTACAACAATAGTCTATCATCGATGCTCTTGTCCAAATCCAAAATTTCCTAACTTGTAGCGCAACCTAGATCGCTTTAGTATCATTGTAGTGACGCAACATTTCGCTGCAGCGACGCTACTGTGACTTTGTCAGATTTATCACATAATGCGTATCTTCCCAAAAGATTTCACTGTAAAAAAAAAGAGATGCTCTTTTATTGCCATATCTTTTATTGCGTTGGAGAAAAAAATTATTTCGTGTGGCTGATAATGAATTATAGGGTCTTAAATCTTGTACACGCGAGTTTGAACACATTTATTTAAATCACTATCTTCTTCCTCACAAGATACAGTTAAGATTTTTTTTAAAGGTTTTTATTATTTTATCAATCTAAAAGAAATCAAATTTTCTTAAGCGCAAAAACATTATTTGAATTTTTGAGATATCCATTATTATCATTCTATTTTAAAATTTTATACTTCTCTCAAGTCTTGAACAAAACATTTTGCAAAATTTGCTCTTGAGAAACTTTAAATATTTTTTATATCTCAAAAATATTTTATGAGTTTATTTTGATTAGACAAACACTTTTTGAAACTTCCCTCCACTTTTAGGATCCTCACACCTTAGGAAGTTAGATCTACAAGTAGTGGTTTTTCAATAGTATCTTTTGGAATAAAAAAAATAGTTTTCTCCCTAAACTTTATAAGAAGAAAGTGTTTTTGGTGCAAATGCGGGATTATCAACAGAAGTTGACACTTACGGCATGACGAGTTGTTGAAGAGCGATCCGTGCTTGATATTTTAGCTATGAAGTGGAAAAAGTGTCTTGTGGATTTTATGAGTTATTTAGTCTAGGAGAGGTTCAAGTTTGTAAGTCATTTCTATCTTTTGTAAATCTTTACCTATTTTGTGGAAGGTGTCGGTTTGACTCGCGTATTTTCTCAAAAGGATTTTTTTTCTTGTATAAATCCTTGTTTCAAGTGCATGATTTACTATTCAACATCTTGATTTACCATATATGTTTCATGAACATATATAGTTAAGTTAAATCAACTTTTAAATAAATATTTTATCACTTTGTTGATTATTTTTGCTCGAATTTGGATTAAAGCAAACTATGGCCATCCCTCCCCGTTATTGTTTCCATATCATTCTCCTTCTTGGTGGTTGGCACTGACACACGTGGTGGAGAGGGAGGTGTTTCACGCCTTTTATAGGAACATTTCGATCGTTGTCGATGAGGGATGATGTAAAGAGAAAGAGTCACCCGCCTATTTTGCACAAAACCGACAAAAGAACATGTTGCCGCCTTGAGAGAACAACATCAAAGACAAACTGATTCTTGATTATGAGGTGCCCTGGAAGGTGAGATCATACTCTCCTTGTATAGGGGTAATGTACTACCTATCGACATTGTCCTTGCCCTTCATGTCGGTAGGTAACCTTAGACACATAGCTGATAGGCAGGAAAATGAACCTTCCAATTCGCAGTCTCGTGCAGATTTTCTGGAAAAATGGTCATAAAATGCAATCTGTAAGTCCAAATTGCACACGAGGCATGCCATTGGAAATGGTATTCAGAGACTTTAATAATCCTTTAGGTCTCTCCCAGGTCCAGAAGTTGATTTTGGGTCAAACAGGGATCGGAAGCGTCCGTCGGTCCTTTGGACAGGAGATCGTCGGACGACAATGGATTATTCGTCCAAGTCCTAAGTTTGAATCGCGCATGGGGTGGACCGTTGGAAAGATTATGTGATGTATTTCGATGTTCCAAATAGCTTTGCTTGGTTCAAAGGCGCCCGGTGACCTTTCAGCATAAAATGGGATGTTCGTCCGTACCATAAGGTAAATTCGCAGACGGGGGGGACCGTTAGAAAGGTTTTCCAAAGACCTTCAAAGATTCATTCAGTCTCATTTGACCTCGGTCAAACGGAGCTCGGGAGGACCAGGTGGCCTTCAAATCAATTTTTAAATGAAAATAAATCATTCATTCGAACGGTTATGCCATTTGATGCACAGGGTAGACCGTTAGAAAGAAGTTTTAGTTCCCTTTAAAGACTCATTGAGATTTTTCTCTGACAATAAAGTTTATTGGGTGAAATAGGGGCCCGAGAGTTCCTGACTGCCTCCAGATAAGTTTTCGATAATAAAATGGTCCGTACATCTGAAGCCCTTCGAAGATGCATTGAGCTTTTGCTCAGACAATGAAGTTGACCGAAGTCAAACGGTGATCGGGAGCGCCTGATGGACTCTAGGTTGGTAATCAGAGTATGATTTAGGGTTTGTAGTGAATAGGTACCGGGGGGAGGGAGTCCTATGGACCTAAGGAGAGACTTAAGGGGTTCCTAGAAAGTGGTGTCTACAGACACCCTCAACGGTTGAGCTTAGAATAAGTGAAAGACATTGAATAGACACCAAATGATGTTTTAGGAAAGAGGTCAATTCTGAAGACTGAAGGGACAAGGATGATCGTTTTAGAGGGTAGAGACCGATTATGAGGACCTAAGGTAATGCTTGGGATGTTCGATTCTACGGTCTGAGGTCAATTACGAGGACCTAAATTCGGGGCGACCAATTATGCGGGTCACAGTCAAGTTTTGAGGACTTAAGGTAGGGACGACCAATTCAATGGGTCGAGGTCAATTTTGAGGACTAAAAGTTATAGTGATCGATTTTGTGGGTCGAGGTCAATTCTGAGGACCTAAAGTAGGGGCGACCAATTCTGCGAGTCGAGATCATTTTTGCGAACCTGAAGCTGGGGTAGCCAATTCTAGAGTCGAGGTCAATTCTGCGGACCTAATGTTGGGGTGACCAATTCTGCGGGTCGAGGTTAATTTTGCGGACATAAAGTAAAGGCGACCAATTCTGCATGTCGAGGTCAATTATTAGGACCTAAAGTAGAGGCAGCCAATGAGGTGACCCCGAAAATACGGGTCGGTGCGCAAAGACTTTATATGCGGAAGTAAACTATTGTTGAGTAAACACCTTAAACCTACGAGTTTATATGAATGATGCCAAGGGGGACCAAATTAAACTTTTACTTAATCTGATTAACTTTTATGAAAATAATTTTAATTTTCAAAGTTAATTAAAGTCCAAAACAGATTCAATTTTAGGCGAGTTTCTAATTATTTAGTCCTACCTTTTCGTGTGAGGTGAAATGCGATAAATGTGCAACACACGATATTTATTTAACGTCGCAAAAACCCTTCCCCGGGAAAAACGACGAACTCCTCTAGGAGTTACCTAAACTACTTCCACTAAAACAATAAAACAACAGGAACGAGTTACAAACAACAAACTTAACAATTAAAGAAGAATGATCTAGCTATTACCCCACACGACCAAGTCTGCCCTGGTTGCTTATTCTATTCTCTCTTTAACTTGTCCTCACTTGTTTTTGCGTTCTTCACTTCCACGCCTCCCCTTTAACTTCCTTAAGCGCAGGTTGGCTCAGTGCCTATTATTTACTTTCTAGTGAAGTGTGTGTGATGCAACAGAATATATTTCACCTATATCTTTGCAAGTCTTGTGCTATTCAAATCAAATCAGTTTGACTTTGAATACACCTTTGAAAAACTTCTTTTCTCTTTCTTTAAATCTCGAACACTAGACTTGTTCAGATATTACACAAACATGTGTCTACGTGAATACAAAGTGAGTGATATGTGAGTGATATGAGATGCAAACAATTTCTGAAAATCATTAACACAATCAAACAATCATGTTCACAGAATATGACTTCAAATATATTCAATAAAAACAGAGAGTCAAATATTCACAATCTCGTTTTTCAGAAAACAACTATTAGATTAAATCAGATTTTAATCTAAAATCGTATCAAGACTATTTTCACAGATATTTCAGATTAAATCAAAACAGTCTTAAGCACACAAACAAATAATATTCAGTCAGATATTAAATCTTCCACAAATCAGATCTCAGATATCTTAGGTTTAACTTTCTAAACCTCAAACAATACAAATCTGAATATTAACAAATATTTTCTGAAAAATCTGTTTTAAAACAAAACGTTTTAAAAACATACAAGATCTCACAATCAAGTCACAAGCAGAATATTCACATACACAAATTAAATTCGTGAATAGTGTGTGTTGTGTACAAATATTAGATCTAAAGACTGATCTAAAAAATACACACAAATGAGAGAACTCACTTACAAAGATTATACACTCTAGAAAATCGTAAGTGCAGATTCAGAAGAGAGAAGTCCAATCTTCAGTTTAGTTTTGACAGAAATCAATACATGAAGATGATACAAAAATAATCTGGTTTAATCTCTCTCTCTCTAAAAATTTTGACAGAGTTCTGCTACAAAATTTATTTTCTCAGCTCTGTTAAAATGAATACCCAAAGGGTTCTATTTATAGAGTGCACAAGTGTGTGCAGATTGGTGTAAAATAGGTTCACATGGATTACCAAAGAATACACACCAACCACTGATAAAAAATAGATCTAAGGGCTCACAAAGAAACACAAAGTGATGTGTTAAAATTGTGACACGTGTTGTGCAAGCTGTTACACACTAACAGAATCAAGAAACAATTAGTTACTTAAAACTGTGTCGTTTTTAAAAGATTTAATGCCAGCTGTACCGCACTAAAATATTACCGTTATAATAAAAATACACGGCGTCGTTTTAGATGAAAATAATTCTGCGTTTTTAAAACTAAAATGATACCGACGTCATTTTCAAAAATAATAGTTTCTGAAAAATAATCCGCGACGTCGTTTAGAACAAAACCATTTTCAGTTTTGATAAAAACCGTGGGCTAAAAACTGAATAAAGCAGGGACGTTCAGCTTTTAAAACAAATCAACTGACACACGCCATCAGCCATAACAAACTATATATATAATATATAAAAAAAACGTACGCATGTATGTATATAATATATATTCAGAAATATATAACCACACACACACGCCAACAGTTCTCGGCCAGCACAATAAAGACCAAGAGGTCAAATTGGCAGGGCATGCCAATAGTTAAAAAAAAAGGAAGAACACGCATGCAGTTACTAACTCATGGAGGAGTCTTTTAAAAATCTGCTAGAGGTCACATCGCCAACAGTTAAGGTGAATAGTTCAAGCCAAGACCACATCACATATATTAATATATATATATATATAATATCACAAGGGAAAGGCATGCATACACACATACATATATTAACATATATATAAAAACACATGCACACACACAACATATATTATGTATATATAATATATATATATATATATATATATATATATATATATATATATATATATATATATATATATATATATATATATATATATATATATATATATATATTAATATACACGCATACATAAACTTATATATATAATAACACGCATATGCACAGTAAACATAAAATAACAAAATGTATTTTTAATTTCAAAAAAAAATATTCTGCAATTTTTATTAAGAAAAATATTTAGTGTCAAAACTGATTTTCCAATAAAATATTTTTCTTATAAAAATTTCAAATTAATTTTTGAACTCAAAAATAATTTTATTATGACGAAACAAAATATTATCATAAGATATGATAAAAATGCAAAATGCAACGTGGTGTCGTGTCCTACGTGATATAAAATTCCTATGAGCCATAAGTTTACCTTTTTCTGAGATGGCGGACTGAATGGAGATCACATTTGACGTAGATGGACAAAGAGAGCTTGGAGTCGATATGGGGACACACAAACCTAAATTACAAAAATATTTTGTCAAAATTCTAGTCCAACTAGATGAAGTCCTATATAGCTAAAGCACGAAAAGAAAATCCTAGGTGTGCTCTATATAGGGCCTTCAAACTCCCCCATTGGACTAATTTTGACAAAACCCTTGAGTACATCAAATGATATACTAAGGAAAAATAAATCCTAATATGTCCTATACAAAAGAGTATCTAACTACCCACCCATCCTAGAAAAGAAAAAGAAAACTCGAACGGATGCACGGTTAAGAAAACCTGCAAAACATAAATACACAATCTGCCAAGAAATCAAGTTAGTAGCATTTGTTCTACCAAAATATTAAAATGACAGAATTAAATGTGCAGAAATTATAAGACAGAATATGTATGAAAAATATCAACAACACAAGACTAGAATATGTACTCAATTCTCCCCCATTTTGTCTAAATTAGACAATGGAAAAGAAAGAAAAAAAATAAGTGTTCATAATCTGCAAAATAAGCGTCTCCTACATTACACATGGCTTTAAGAGATACCGGTTATTAGTAGATACCTTAATCCTAAAACCTCGGAGATCTAGTAAACAAAGTATGCAGTATAAACAAACCAAAACATTCAAGTACAATCTTTCCAATCAAATGTTGAAGTTACTTCAAAACAAGACTTATCATAAGACATAGACAGCATATCAACAAGCTGAAAATCACAAGCAATAGAAGGAACAACCCTAATTTGTTTATGAGTTTTTGGAGGATAAAGCTGGTATGAATATCCATCAGTGTCACAATACTTGGTAACTCCATTTTTATTAAAACAACCTCCCCCATCATTGAATAAATCTAAGGGTATGGTAGTGTTTAAGTCCTTAACCTTCACGTGAGGAGACATAATGATTTTCTTATTCTCGCAAGCGTCACATACATTAGTTGGGCATTTCTTCGATTTTAAAAAATCCATTTGAGGTCTCAAGTCACAAGTCCTAATCCAAATAGGCAAAGTTTTCAAAGGTTTTTGTGCCTTTTGAAATTTAGGATAAAATTTATTTTTCGAAAATCTGTTCTTGTTAACATGTGGCCTAGACTTATTGAAGGAATGATCCCAATTAGTATTAGTGCGCTGCTTAGGAAAATTTGTAAATCGCTTCACATTAGAGTTATGACTTTTAAAATGAGTACCTTTCTTGCGATTACCAAGGCATTCCCAGATTTGGTGACCAAAAACATCACACCTAGTACAAAATTTACTAGAAGTAGGTAAATCAGATTGGTAGTGTTTTTCCTCTACATGCTTGACAGATTCATTACGAATAAATGGTTTAGGAGGTCTATAGAGTCTCTTGGCCGGAGGACAATATTTTGATGTAGATGCCTCAACAAAATTTTCAATGAAAGTATCAATGTCATTTTCAAAATCACTTTCAATTAAGACTTGTTTTCCTTTATCCTTTTCAGACAACTTACTTTCCAACGGAAGAGCCATTTCTTCTTGGGCTTTTACAAAGGGGACTGGTTTAGTAAAATCATCAGTTTTTGAAATAGGACCATCATAACCAAACCCTCTAGTATCACCCTTATATCGTTGTTCAGCAAGAAATTTGTCAAGGTCAAAACATGTTATATCACGACTACGACACATTTTGAAAGCTGTTTCACAAACTTGTTTGGATTTTTCAACTTGCAAAAGCGCTTCATTATATTTTTCTTCAAAAGAAGATAAATTTTCATTTAAAGTCGTAATATGAATTTTAAAATCAAGTGATTGTTTTTCAAAATCAGTTTTGACATTGTTCATTTCAATGGAATTTTGTTGAACAATCTTATATTGGTTCTCTAAGGTCTCACTAAGCATTTTAACCAAATTCGATAATTCTTGTCTATTCTGCAAAGTCCTCACATACAATTCCGAGTAATCATCATAGCCAACAAAATTTTCATGCTCATTAGTGTCCGTGTGTGAATTGTTGTTATCATCAAATTCAGTATCACACAAAGCACGTTTAGCATCAAACGGAGCAGTTATTTCAAGCATAGAAGGCTGACTAGCTAATAAAGATTTAGCAGCATCAATTAAATCAAGAACTTCATCAGATTCAGATTCAGAATGAGAATCATATTCAGAATCAGTCATTCCTGCTAAGTACACATCTCCACAACAATCATAAACTTTCCCAAAAAATGCAACACAGTTTGATTCATCAGAAATAGGAGGAATACTAAAATTACCAAGCCTAAGTAATTGACTTGAATCATCCATTAAAACAAGGTGAAAAGTGTTTAACAAAAGTTTTGAAAATGATCTTTAAAAGTCTAGCTCTGATACCACTTGAGGTGACCCCGAAAATACGGGTCGGTGCGCAAAGACTTTATATGCGGAAGTAAACTATTGTTGAGTAAACACCTTAAACCTACTAGTTTATATGAATGATGCCAAGGGGGACCAAATTAAACTTTTACTTAATCTGATTAACTTTTATGAAAATAATTTTAATTTTCAAAGTTAATTAAAGTCCAAAACAGATTCAATTTTAGGCGAGTTTCTAATTATTTAGTCCTACCTTTTCGTGTGAGGTGAAATGCGATAAATGTACAACACACGATATTTATTTAACGTCGCAAAAACCCTTCCCCGGGAAAAACGACGAACTCCTCTAGGAGTTACCTAAACTACTTCCACTAAAACAATAAAACAACAGGAACGAGTTACAAACAACAAACTTAACAATTAAAGAAGAATGATCTAGCTATTACCCCACACGACCAAGTCTGCCCTGGTTGCTTATTCTATTCTCTCTTTAACTTGTCCTCACTTGTTTTTGCGTTCTTCACTTCCACGCCTCCCCTTTAACTTCCTTAAGCGCAGGTTGGCTCAGTGCCTATTATTTACTTTCTAGTGAAGTGTGTGTGATGCAACAGAATATATTTCACCTATATCTTTGCAAGTCTTGTGCTATTCAAATCAAATCAGTTTGACTTTGAATACACCTTTGAAAAACTTCTTTTCTCTTTCTTTAAATCTCGAACACTAGACTTGTTCAGATATTACACAAACATGTGTCTACGTGAATACAAAGTGAGTGATATGTGAGTGATATGAGATGCAAACAATTTCTGAAAATCATTAACACAATCAAACAATCATGTTCACAGAATATGACTTCAAATATATTCAATAAAAACAGAGAGTCAAATATTCACAATCTCGTTTTTCAGAAAACAACTATTAGATTAAATCAGATTTTAATCTAAAATCGTATCAAGACTATTTTCACAGATATTTCAGATTAAATCAAAACAGTCTTAAGCACACAAACAAATAATATTCAATCAGATATTAAATCTTCCACAAATCAGATCTCAGATATCTTAGGTTTAACTTTCTAAACCTCAAACAATACAAATCTGAATATTAACAAATATTTTCTGAAAAATCTGTTTTAAAACAAAACGTTTTAAAAACATACAAGATCTCACAATCAAGTCACAAGCAGAATATTCACATACACAAATTAAATTCGTGAATAGTGTGTGTTGTGTACAAATATTAGATCTAAAGACTGATCTAAAAAATACACACAAATGAGAGAACTCACTTACAAAGATTATACACTCTAGAAAATCGTAAGTGCAGATTCAGAAGAGAGAGGTCCAATCTTCAGTTTAGTTTTGACAGAAATCAATACATGAAGATGATACAAAAATAATCTGGTTTAATCTCTCTCTCTCTAAAAATTTTGACAGAGTTCTGCTACAAAATTTATTTTCTCAGCTCTGTTAAAATGAATACCCAAAGGGTTCTATTTATAGAGTGCACAAGTGTGTGCAGATTGGTGTAAAATAGGTTCACATGGATTACCAAAGAATACACACCAACCACTGATAAAAAATAGATCTAAGGGCTCACAAAGAAACACAAAGTGATGTGTTAAAATTGTGACACGTGTTGTGCAAGTTGTTACACACTAACAGAATCAAGAAACAATTAGTTACTTAAAACTGCGTCGTTTTTAAAAGATTTAATGCCAGCTGTACCGCACTAAAATATTACCGTTATAATAAAAATACACGGCGTCATTTTAGATGAAAATAATTCTGCGTTTTTAAAACTAAAATGATACCGACGTCATTTTCAAAAATAATAGTTTCTGAAAAATAATCCGCGACGTCGTTTAGAACAAAACCATTTTCAGTTTTGATAAAAACCGTGGGCTAAAAACTGAATAAAGCAGGGACGTTCAGCTTTTAAAACAAATCAACTGACACACGCCATCAGCCATAACAAACTATATATATAATATATAAAAAAAACGTACGCGTGTATGTATATAATATATATTCATAAATATATAACCACACACACACGCCAACAGTTCTCGGCCAGCACAATAAAGACCAAGAGGTCAAATTGGCAGGGCATGCCAATAGTTAAAAAAAAAGGAAGAACACGCATGCAGTTACTAACTTATGGAGGAGTCTTTTAAAAATCTGCTAGAGGTCACATCGCCAACAGTTAAGGTGAATAGTTCAAGCCAAGACCACATCACATATATTAATATATATATATATAATATCACAAGGGAAAGGCATGCATACACACATACATATATTAACATATATATAAAAACACACGCACGCACACAATATATATTATGTATATATAATATATATATATATATATATATATATATATATATATATTAATATACACGCATACATAAACTTATATATATAATAACACGCATATGCACAGTAAACATAAAATAACAAAATGTATTTTTAATTTCAAAAAAAAATATTCTGCAATTTTTATTAAGAAAAATATTTAGTTTCAAAACTGATTTTCCAATAAAATATTTTTCTTATAAAAATTTCAAATTAATTTTTGAACTCAAAAATAATTTTATTATGACGAAACAAAATATTATCATAAGATATGATAAAAATGCAAAATGCAACGTGGTGTCGTGTCCTACGTGATATAAAATTCCTATGAGCCATAAGTTTACCTTTTTCTGAGATGGCGGACTGAATGGAGATCACATTTGATGTAGATGGACAAAGAGAGCTTGGAGTCGATATGGGGACACACAAACCTAAATTACAAAAATATTTTGTCAAAATTCTAGTCCAACTAGATGAAGTCCTATATAGCTAAAGCACGAAAAGAAAATCCTAGGTGTGCTCTATATAGGGCCTTCAGCCAATTATGTGGGTCGAGGTCAATTATAAGGACCTGAAGTTGTGGCGACCAATTTTGTAAGTCGAGGTCACTTCTAACGACCTAAAGTTGTGGGGACCAATTCTGTGGGTCGAGGTCAATTCAACGGACCTAAAGTTGAGGCGACCAATTATGTGGGTCGAGGTCAATTCTGAGGACCTGAAGTTTAGATGACCAATTCTGCGGGGTGAGGTCAATTCTGAGGACTTAAAGTTGTGGCGACCAATTTTGTGGGTCGAGGTCAATTCAGGAGACCTAAAATTGAGGCGACCAATTCTAGGCCTGTAAATGGGTCGTATTCGGATCGGACCAGGCCAATCTAAACACGAATCCATTTATGTTAAACGGATTCGGATCCGACCCGATTATCAGACGGATTATCTGTTAGGGTTCCGACTCCGGATTCGTTAAGAATCCGTTTATCCGATCCGATTCCATTATAATATTATAAATAACTATTATAAATTTAAAAATACATTATATATTATAAATAACTATTATAATATATATTTTAAAAAATATATTTAAATAACTATTATAATATAAATTACTATTATAAATAAATACAATATATATTAATATAGGAATATTATAAATAACTATTAAAATATATATTTAAAATATTAATAAAGTTCTAAGTATAATATATATATTAATTAAAAATATTATATATACATATATATATATATATATAGGTATATATTAATCGGTTTGGATTATTAACAGATCGGATCATATGAATCCAAATCCGCTCCATTTAATAAACGGGTAATTGGGTAATCGGATAATCGGGTAATCGAATTTCAGGCGTGATCCAAATCCACGTAAACGGATCAGATTCGGATTCATATTCGGATAAAATACGATCCGTTAACAGGCCTCACCAATTCTGCCGGTCGAGATAAATTCTGAGGACCTAAAGTTGTGGAGACCAATTTTGCTGGTCAAGGTCAATTCTGAGGACCTAATGTTATGGCGACCAATTATGTGGGTCGAGGTCAATTATGTGGACCTAAAGTTGAGGTGACCAATTCTGTGATTCGAGGTTGATTATGAGGACCAGAAGTTGTGGCGATCAATTTTGCAGGTCAAGGTCAATTCTGAGGACCTAAAGTTATGGCGACCAATTCTGCAGGTCGATGTCAATTTTGCGGACCTAACGTTAAGGTGACCAATTCTGCGGGTCGATGTCAATTTTGAAGACCTAAAGGTGTGGTGAGCAATTCTACGGTTTGAGGCCAATTCTGAGGACCTAAAGTTGTAACTCGGGGGGTTTGTTCACTAGGGAGTATTTCATTTACCTTTTTTGAGACTCTATTGGGGAAGAGACATCTGTTTGGGGATTATGTTCTTTTAAGAGGAGATAGCTTTATTGGGGGAGTTAAAATTCTTATGGTTGATGGATCGGGGTAAAGTTTGGACTGGAGATTTCACTGGAGAAACAATTGATGACTTGAGGTTTTGGGATTCCTTTGGGAATGTGTTTCTCTGAGACACTGTCGGGGAGAGTTATCCGACTGGCTTATAGCTCCACTAGGGAAATTGGATTTTGATGTTCTGCTGGGGAATTTTTAGTGGACTCCGGGGATGTGGGTGTGTCGTTTTAGGGTTTAAATTGGGATTAGAAATGTAGTTTTAATTTGGCAGAGGATATCGGGTAGCTTAAAAAATGATTTTCTTGGTGAAGAAATGTTCCAATATTTATTTGGGATTTTTAGGAATGTTTCAGAGAATTTTTAGGATTTCTGGAATTTTTGTACAAACTTTTTAGGGTATGCCGATTGGCATGTTGCAAGGGTTGTCATTTTGCAATGGCACCGTCTTCTGCGCTGCCTTAGGAAGGGGAAGGGGTAGGTGCCGATCGATTGGTGTAAGGGAACTGTCAATCGGTATACCCCTTGGCCTCTTATAAAAGGGGTGAGTTCTCCTCATTTCATAGCTTTTAGCATTCAAATATTCTGCCCTTTCATGCTAAGATCCGTTCCTAAACATTTTTCCTTCTTCGAGTTCTAAATATGGAAGATTGTTTAGGTAGTGCAACCCACATGGCGTGGTTGGGTGTCTAGAATTGGGAGAACCTAGAGTGGCGAGCTAGGGTACCCCTGGCATTGGGCAAAGGAAATGCCTTCGAGTTATTCAAACCAGTTGCTGATGATCACACTCTTTTGCGTCAGCCTGCACACCACCGTTCCTTTAGGGCGAGCAACCCTAGTGGCTATGCAAGTATGATGACCTTTGGCATTTTTTTTTCTTTCCTTCTTTTGTTTCCTTGAGTTGACAAAAGTTTTCTTTATTTTGGCAGACAAACATAGCTTCGACGAACTTTAATTTCCAGGAGATGACGGGGTTTCAAGATGTGTGGGAGAACCATTCGACGGTGGTGCACTGGGTAGTTTCTTCTGCATGTTTTAGTCGCCAGGCATTTGCTTTGGACGAGACACCGTGCTCTACGGAAGTTCTATGCTCTTTAGGGGAGAGGTAATGGGACACTAACCACACCATTCATTTGGGATTAAGGGAGATAATGGTGACTCCCATTGACGTCCAAAAGCTTTTGGGGATTGACTGTGAGGGCATGCAGATTGAGATGGATCGGTCTTTGAGGGTGACACCTAAGGTGATTGATGCTGCATTGGGAGACATTGGGAGGACAATCTCTAGTGATTCTATCTGCACTTTTGTTCTACAAGAGGTGCTTTTGAGTCAGAGGATCGATGAGACAGATGGGTTGCAGGTGTGGAAAATGGCCCATTCGTTTATTCTTCTTTTGTTAGGAGGGTTCTTAGTGGTGTCGAGTGGTGACGTCATCCATTTATGATTTTTACCATTTTTGAGGGTATTTTAGAATATGCCTCTCTATGAATGGGGGAGCCTAACCTTGTCGACCCTTTATTCTTCTTTGGATGCTTTCATCTAGTGCTGTTAGTAGACCTTTACTGGGGCCATGTACCTTCTGGAGGTCACTCTCGTACTTTTCTCTTTATATATTTTCTTACATGTTCTTTTCAATTTTTTCTAATTATTGACTCTTGTACTTTCCGCAGACGTGGTTTTATGAGGTGATTGGGATCAATGCCCATTTGATAGGTTTTCATGATGAGGATGTAAGGGACTTCTACCGGCGGCAAAAGTCCAATTGGTGATTGAAGTAGTCCCCTTCTCCGTCGGTAGTGCGTCAGGCCTTGAACACCCTGACGAGCAATCAAGTTATTACTTTTTTAATCCCTTTTTTGGCATTTTATCTATTTATGAGAGTATTGATCTCTATTAGAAATTTCCAGGTGACCTTCTATCCCTGGGGGACAGTTGTCCAGTACTCGATGGTGACTGAGGTGCATGCACACATGCACCGGCTAAAGGCGCACGAGTTTGGATACTCCTGGTATTTGGGGGAGAGAGTGGTCTAATAATCATGGAGGATGATGTGGTGGCCCCACCGGTGGCACCCCCGATGTACATGAGGCGGGTGTGGGAGATGTCAGAGGAGGCTAAGGTGACGGCGATGATTAGCGAGCCCTATTCATCATATACGGATACCGTGGCGGCCTATGACTACCTTAACTTTGCGATGAGCTGGCTGATGCCTTCTTGTATTTACAATGTTGTGAACATGACTTCGCCTCTTATGACTTCAATCATGGGTGTGAGTAGGTCGATGGGGTCTTCCCACTACACAGGTGGTGCATCGTCTTCGATAGTAGTTGTGGAGGTTCCATTTATTCAGCTCGCCTCGCCTGCGTATAATTTCTGATTAACTAGAGGGGAATCGCTACATATGCAGCATCACCCTAATGCGGTGGAATCGAGGGTGTTGGGTCTGACGAAGGATATCCTTCAGCTAGAGGTATATCTCTTTTATATCTTTATCCTTATTTGGCTTTTTCTTTGCTTTAGACTGACTGATTTGCCTTTATCTTTTTTTTTACCTACAGCATGTTCGATTTCTCAGAGGAAGCCCGGTTTGCTATTTATGTGTCTGGCTAAGAGATTTCGTTTAGCCATTCCCCTAAATATTCCTGGACGGCTGTGTCGAATTTCTTCACTCGTGATTTCATCAGCTTTGGCCCATCCACAGAAAACTGGGTAAACTGGTTTGTGGAGCTCAATGTCTGTTATGGTCGGTGAAGTGGTGGGGAGAGTAGCAGTTAATTCTGGAACTAGGGTAATACCAGTACATTCGGTTAGTTGGCCTCCGATAGACCTCATTTGATTTCCCTCGGATGCTCCTATGTCAAGTAGAATGGGAGAAAATTATGCCTTCCTATACCCTGGATTTCTTTCCTGTAGAAGATTTTACTGAAGGCTTGTGTATGTGGTTAGGCTCTCTGTGGGAGAATCTTCGACCGACAACTCGTCTTTCTCAATCTATTGGCAGGGTTTGTCATGTTTTTGGAGATTATATGAAATGACTGTGGAAGAGGGTAGTAGCTAAGATCTTGGTAAAGGATACTAGACAGAGATGGTTTGTCATGTTTGACACTATGGAGGGGGCATAGCAGTTTTCTCTAGGTTGGTCCGAGCTTATCACCCCGTGGAGCGCCTTCAGCATACTGACCAGACAGTGGAAGTTCAAGTCCTCAGGAAGCAGATGATGATGGGGTTGGGTGTTCCGACAGCTGTGGATAGGGAAACTAGTGTTTATTTGTGAAGTTTCTATGATGGAGATAAATTTGGGAAGGATTAAATAGTTTTTTAGGGGCAGTTTGGTTTGATTTGTTTTAGGACATTTTGGTTAGTGGGGGGATAGTTGTTTGTCTCCCTACGCTGATATTTCATGTAATTGTATCGAATTCTCCCTTTATGGAATAAAAAGGATTTTAATTATATTAGTGTGCCTCTTAATGAGTTTTATGTTTGAATTATCTATACTAATAGCTAAGGCATAAATAATGCTTTTGTTCACGTAAATGATAAAATGAAATGTTATTCTCGGAGGTAAGAAAAGAATAGCATTTTATTAAAAAGAAGGGGATCGTGCCCATGTGAAGCATATGGGATGCCTACATACCTCTAGGGATTTTGAAAAAAAATTGTTTCATTTTGAAAGCAAAAGGTTTTACAGAGGATCAGGCCCCACGTAGTTCTGAGTAGAGGGAAATGAAGATTTTTTTTAAGAATAGAAAGTGGGATGAGAGGAGTCGTAGCGCGCAGAGATTTCGAACTATGGGTAGAATTTCTAAAGTCGGTCTAGGTTGACTTGACATTCCATCTCTTCTCCGTCAAAGTCAATTAGCATAGAGGCACCACTGGACAAGATCTTCTTCACGATGTAGGGGCCACTCCAGTTTGGCTTGAATTCCCTCTAAGGTCCCAGATGGGTTCCATGATTTCTTTGAAGGATAAGTTCCCCTCTCGGACACCACATTCCTTGACTCTCCTATTGAATGATCGAGCTATTATGTGATGGTATCCTTGTATATGATATAGTTCCTTTAGCCTCCTTTTGTCTAAGAGCGACAAATCGTGGAAAAAGCTCTAATACCGGTCTTCCTCATTAAGTTTTCTCTCAAACATGATGTGTAATGAAGGTATTTCGAGTTCAACGGTTAGGACTGATTCCATGCCGTATACCAGAGAGTAAGGGGTATCCCCAATAGATATCCAGACTGAAGTGATATAGCTTCAAAGGGGGTAAGGGATCCGATCATCCCCGTCTCGATAACTTTTGATCATCTTGCTGATAATTACTTTAAGGTTCTTATTAGTGGCTTCAACTGCACCATTTGTTTGTGGTCGGTAGGGAGAAGATTTGTGTCTCTGAATCCCATATTCGTCGACTAATTCGGTGATTTCTGCCTCGAAATATAACCCGTTATCTAATACTAGGTCGTGAGGAACCCCATATTGACAGATGATGTTCTTTCGAATGAACTTGGCTACCTTTTTAGCATTCAGCGTTGCGTATGACTCGACTTTGACCCATTTGGTGAAGTAATCAATGGAAACTAGGATGAATTTGTGCCCAATGAAAGTTTTGGGTATGATTTTCCCTATGATATCAATGCCCCGTGTGGAGAACGGACATAGAGAAGTCATAGTGAATAATTATTGTGGAGGCAAGTGCTGGAGATTAGCAAACTATTGGCATTTAAGGCATCTCTCGACATAGGAAGTGCAATCATGAACCATGGTGTCCAATAGTAACCCTGTCGGATAATCTTCTTAGCGAGAATATGACCATTCATGTGGGGTTCACATTCCCCTATGTGGATCTTCTGCATCATTTTCTCAATGTCAGCTCATGCGATGCAGTTCAAATGGGTTCCATCGAAGTTTCTCTCGTGTAAGGACAAAATTTTTAATTGAGTCCAGTATAAGTATTTGACTTATTTCGAGAACAAAACATGTTTTTGAGTTATAGATAGATGTTTTATTTCTACGATCCCACACAGTCTATGACATAGAGACTATTGAAGACGTCACAGCCAAGCTTAAAAGATTTATCATGCCGAGATTAATTTGGTGCATGTTTCACGTCTTCATTTCATTTCGAGATTGCTCAGGTATGAATGTGAAATGTTTATGGGACTCGAAAAATGTTTTAGGATGTTATTTTTATTTAAAGCTGTTTTTAAAATGTTAAACTTTATTTATTCAGAGATAAGGATAGTTTAGAGTTGTGTAGATAACAAACTCTTATGTTTAGTGGTTTAAACGATATTACAGGTCGTTCAAGAGAGATGAACATGTCATTTGAGCGACATGTCCATTTCATTCGAGCGACATGCTTATCTCGTTCGAACAATGCACCGACTCAAGTTTATTATTTAAGGCGTGTTTCACTCAAAATTTCATAAGTTGCAGAACCCGAAAATCAGTTTACATACAGTACGTTTTCTAAGGTTTTAAAAGTCTAAAAACATCCTTAGAGTTTCAAGATCTGAGATTTCATTCTCATATTCTATAAAGATCTTGGTTTTCACCATTGGAGTTTGTTCATCACTTTAAACGTTGGTTTTTGTGGTGAAGAAGGGAACAAGTTCATTTTTAACATCGTAGACGTTGCTAAGCTGCATCGATGGAAACCGAGACATACGTGGATGCATGTGTTGTGGGCGAGCATCGTAGAAGGACTTATGTGTGGGCACTGTGGAGGAAGTGTTTATGGATCAGAGGAGCATCAAGACTTGTGGGGGATTGAGTCATTAAGTAAGTCTATAATTTGTACTTAGTAATACCATATCATAGTGATTGTCTGGCTTGGGCCATCTGAGGTTTTTTTTCCCTAAGTGGTTTCCTAGTACATCCGGTGTCGCCTTTATGAACTTATTTATTTTACTTGATTTAATCACCTAGATGCATGTTTAGGACTAAACAAGATAAAATTGGGCTTAACTAAAATTAGTTCACACACTTGGTGCGGGTTTAAATTTAGAAAAAGGTCTTTACAAAACGAAAGTTCGTTTTGACATCCTTGAAACACATTCGAAAGAAAAAGGGGCCGACAAATTGGTATCATAGCTAGAAACAAATTTTTTTATTGTGTTAATCCCATGTGATTTTAAGGATGAATTTCAGAAACTATGAAAGTTTTAGAGTTCCTTTTTTTTATGGCACTAACTATAGTTATTGGAAAATACGAATGAGAAGTGCTTTGAAATCAATTGATGAGCGTGTGTGGTTAGCGATCAAAATGGGTTGGATTCCACCAGTTTCACAAGAGGGTGATGCTACTACTTTAAAAACCCGTTGAGTCATGGACCGAAGTCGAACATAGACTTTCACTTTACAACTCTAAAGGTCTTCATGTTATTACCTCATATGTAACACCGGAAGAGTATAATAGAATAATGACGTGTGAAACTTCAAAATATGCTTGGGATATTCTTGCACTTACTTACGAGGGCACTAGCAGTGTTAGGGCGTCTAAATTTCAAAACCTCGCTATACAGTTTGAGATGATTAAAATACTAGAGAGTGAGTCATTTGATGAGTTTTACGCTAGATTGTCAAATATTGTCAACTCTTCGTTTAACTTAGGAGAGAAAATATCTGACAACCGAATCATAAATAAAATCTTAATGTCATTGTCGAGTATATTTGATGCAAAAGTGGCCGTTTTGAACTCCCTGGGTATGCTTGAATCGACAAAACTTGAAAAGATTGTAGGTGACTTACAAACCTATAAACTCGATATGTTTACCTCAAGCAAGTGCCAAAGAAAGAAAAGTGCATTACTTTGAAAGCCCAAAAGGAGGAGACTAAAGTTTCGGATGATGATTCATATTCCAATTTTTGAGGATGTAAACTTGTTGACAAAGAAATTCAAAAAAAATTTTAAGTTACAAAAGCAATCGAAAGATGCCAAAAGACTTTATAAATTCAAGAACAACAAGATAGATCCCTCCCCTAAGGATAACAGTGTGAATGTCAAGTGGGGTGAGTCGGATAGGGGTTTTGGGTGGAAGGTTATGGTCACAAGGTTACCGAGTGTCCCACTAGACTTAATAAGGAGGGAAAGAAACCGATAGCATATAACGCCACCTTAAGTGAAAGTGAACAGGAAGAGGAAGAGAGTTCCCCATTGAGCGTAAAATTGTAGCATTCATGGCATGTCATGTGAGCGATGACAATAAATATTCCCATTAAGATTCTCATTTACCTGACACTTTCGAGAAAAAAAGGGCCTACAAATTTGTAAGTACATATTTTACGTAGTCCGTTTACATTAAAGTATGTAGTACACTGCTACAATCGTCGAAGAAAAATTCTCGTTCAATTATGCATCGAGACGGATCCAAATATCAATATTCTTCAATAAACAAGCCTCTGCATGATAGATGTTTGTAAGGTTGTGTTATGTACCTTAATGTTTCATTTAAAGTGGTAGGATAATTTTTCTAAAATGTTTTTAAAGATCTGAGGCGTCATTTTTTGTCAAAATATTTTTTTCTAAGTCCTAAGGCGGAGTTTAATGAAATTTATTTTACGCTGATGTCGTTCAAATGACATGTCAATGTCATTCAAACAATATGACAAAGTCATTTAAACAACAGCTTCAAGCGACAGTGTATCTCGTGTGATACCTCGTTTGAAGTTCATTTGAAGAGTTTTATCAAACGACATGCTAATGTTTTAGTTTTCTAAAGTCATTTGATATGTCGCGCGAAGTCTCTTTAAGAGACATAACATGTCATTCGAGTGACATGTTGTTTTCATTCCAGCGACAGCGCCGACTCAATATTTTTATAAATAGTAGTGTTTTGATATTTTCATTCTATGAAAACTATTTTTGCAGAATTTTTAACTTCTCACTTTTTGAGGTGTTTTAACTTTTTTTTGAATCACAAATCGTCCCAATAGCTTTAGTGAATCACTTTGGAACCCAAGATATAATTTTACTGGAGTTTCCCTTGTAGATAAGATTTCTCTACTGTTGATTTGGTACCACTTGAGGGAGGTGCTGGCTGACTAGGAATGCGATCTTTGGGAGTGCTTGACGGTGCTCCTTACTGAAGATAGAGCAACGATTCTTGTGGGTTTGTTGCGGTAATGCATTGTTGATTCTAGGTTGTGTGCCTATGTGATTGTATCACGTAGTAATCATTGCATATTTCATTGTGTATGTAAGTTGCGATTTACTTCTCATAGTGAAATAAAAGGTTTTGCCCGAAATGTTTCTTTCCTGAAATTTTTGTGTCGGCAATTTATGTTTATTTGTGATAGCATGATTTATACACCTAAATGTATGTGTTATGGTTTAATTAATCTGGATAAAAAATTGACATATAGTTAAATAAGTGTTTAATTAGGAATTTATGAATCCACGTACAATCGATATCACACATCATTCTCAAATTGGTATCAGAGCGGGTTTCTCTAATTTTTCGAGTGATCCTTATTTTCGCAATTTTTTTTTTGTGATATTGATTTTTTGTGAAAAAATCTATTTTTGAAAAATTATCGAAATGTTTACAAATGAAAACTTATATAATCAGTTGCCTTGACGAGTCAATTATGCCTATTGGAAAGCCCTTATGAAATCTCATTTAAAAGTAATCGATGAGAGATTTTGGGTTATTTGTGAAAGAGGGTGGACTCCTCCCACTATCACTGCTAATGATGTCACCAATCTTAAAACTGTGACTGAGGACAAATTAAAATGTATCACCTTTAATTATCATGGGGTAAGTGTAATTTTTGGAGCCATCACCCCTAACAAGTTATGACGTATCATAACGTGCTCCAGGTCAAAAGAATCATGGTATGTTTTAAAACTTACCCATGAAGGTACGACTGTAGTAAAAGAGTCTATATAACAAAATTTAACTACTCAATTTGAAACAATTACTATGCTTGAATCTGAGTGCTTTGATAACTTTTATGCACATTTCTTTAATATTTTCAACACTAGTTTCAATATTGGAGAGCACACTCCGGATGCACGAGTGGTTAAAAAGATTTTGAGATCGTTGCCTAAACATTTTATCCCGAAAGTGTCTGTTTTGAATTACGTAAGAAATTTAAGCAATCTTAAGTTAGAAGAACTGGTAGGAGACCTCCACACATATGAAATTGACATGTTTCCTGACACTGCCAAACCTAACGATAAAGGGATAGCATTTAGAACCCAGTCTAAGAAGAGTGAAGAAGTGTCAAATAGAGAGAAGAAAAAGAAAGTGAGACTTTGTGATAAATCCATATGTCTCTCAACCAAACCCACCTAGGCATTTGTTGCCCGATAGGAGATCCTGTCCTAGACATTTTGTGAGAGGTGTTCCTAGTCCCGTGTATGTTTTCACCCATTGCAAAAGTGAGGACACCTTAGGGAATTTTACTTTAAGTTGGGTAGTGTGTCGCATAGAGTTTTTCCACTTGTTCCCACACATGCACCCACACATGATGCCCTGAATGATTACATGAGAGAGTTTGTACATATTAAGGAGCAAGTAAATTTTTTTGTCAAAACTTCACATGATTTGATGGATTTTTTTCATAGAATGTCAACACTTTTGAAAAACTCCACCATACCTAACGGTTGAGGTTTAGACTTGTTTGCTAGCATAGGATAAATTTCATGACGATGTTTTATGTCTATTACTAGTGTGTACCACCTTTGTATATATCTTTTTCCATTTTTGATATATTTTTTTGAAAAACCAATAAGATTTTTTGTTTTTGAAATTTTTTGAAAAATACAAAAAGATTTTCTATTTTTAAAGCCAAAAAAAAATTATTTTGATATTTTTTTTGGAAAAGGATAAAAAGAGTTTTGTATTTTGTCTATACCGTTAATGGATGGACATTTAGGATTACCAAGTCACAACATCATTTCATATCCATGTGACTATTCGATAGTATTTTGAGACGATACATCATTTAATTTTTTGTGCTTTATAATGTTTGGAGTCATTAAGATGTAATTTGAAGATTACTTTCTATATGTTTAACTCATAGTCTCCTTTATTGCACACTTGCACGAATTTGTTTGATTAATGTACTTGTCTATCACATGTTGGTCAAAGTGTTTCCATCTTAATTATGTCTTCAAATGAACCATATGAGATAAAACTTGACAATGAAAGTGTACATGTAAGAACCGTTGCCCGTGAGAAATTTGTTTAATATGAAAAAATGATGAGTGTACACAGGAAATGGCTGCGAGTGAATAATAGTCACGTCGCAAAAGCCACCGTTTAAAAGAGCTTGAGAAACAATTAAGGCAGTAAAAATAATCATATGCCAAAAGAAGGCCAATAGGATTTCTCTAAGTTGAGAAAAAAAACTGGAAAGAGCTTGAAAAAGAAATATATATTTGAAGGAGTTTGGTTGGAAATTCAATCAACGGGTTTGCACGTTCTGACAAAGTCTTGAAAAAGCATTAAATAGTTTTAGACGTTATTGGTGTGGAAATCATTTTAGATTTTGATTTGTTGGTTTGATTAAGTCAATGTCATTTGAATTCAACAATTTTTACACCTAAGGATGATTTTGAGTTCATTCGTTAGGAGTATCCATATTCATCGTTCACATTTGTTATGTATGTTTGAGGTTATTTACCTATTGAATATGTTCAAACCCACTCATTCCGTTTCCACGATTTGGTTATCTTAGTGTAAATTCATGGTGTATGATTTTTTTTGTAAATTATTTTTTGAAAAACTGGAAAAATAAAAAATAGTTGGTGAATGCTTTCAAGTTTTTCCTTCATGATCATAGGCTTTGCTTGTTGTGACACTCCATGTTTATTTCTATTTATTCTTTTCCTCTTCTAAATCTTTTGAAGTCCCCTTTGTAGAAAAAAAGGGCCTACAAAGGGGCCTACAAAAGAGACCGTTGAATGTGAATCCCAAGTGAATGAGGGTAAAGCTAGTAAGGATGAGGAGATTGATGTAGGGCCTATAAAAGAGACCATTGTATGTGGAAGCAGTAAAGGTGAAAAAGATTACAAGCTAAGTTGAATGAGCGTGTCATAAAAAATAATGATGCTTTGATTGAGGATCTTAGGGAATGGGAGAAGACTCTTAGGGAGAAGCTAGAATATGTTGAGAAAGAGAGAGACAGTATTCGTAGTTTGAAGGAGGCTTTGAAGAAGGAAATTCTAGAGTTTAAGGAGTCTAGTCATTTACTTGAGTCTAAGATTAGTGAGTTAGAGGAGATATTGAAAGACTCGAGTAAGGTGAAGTTTTATTTGGAGGCTAGATCAGAGAAGTTAGATAGGATGTTAGGCACCTTCCAAATTAAGGGATATAGGTTTGGTATAGGCTACGATGATAGAGTTGTTCCCATTCCAAAAGCCAATACCAATCGTGTGAGAGATTCCACTAGGAACGTTAGGAGAGGTCGACAATTTGGTAATCAAACCCACTGTGTTTACACTTGCACCATTGCGGTAGGAAAGGTCACCTTAGACGTTTTTGCTATGACCTTAGGAATGATCTTAGGAAGTTATGGAATAAAGTCGTTTCGATTCCCAAAATGCTCATACATGATTTCACGACTACTTGGGTTAGGAAATCGGACTTAGAGGCTTTAGGAATTAAACTTCATGGTTTTTGTTTGGTTGTTCTTAATTCTTCTCATGCTATATCTAAAGGATGGTTGGTTTCCATGTTTGTCAGACGCTAGTTTTTGCATCATGATTTATATCTTGCTAGTGTTATGACATGTGTACCTTTTGTATTATATTTGTTTTCATTTATTGAGTCTTAATTGAAAAATACTAAATATTTTGAAAAAATATAAAAAGAATTTATTTTTTGGGACCATTGTCTTAATGTGGTTATTTCAAAGTTGATGTGCATTTGAATTAGACTTTGTATATATGGCATATTTTCACACACACACGAGTTTATATGGATGTTTGACATCTCATGCATATTTGAGTTTGGTAAAACATTCTTATCTCAATTTTGTCATCTATGCGTAATAAGACTTAGGAGGAGGTGTGCATGTAAGAACCGTTTACCGTGAGGATTGATATTGCATAAATTGAAAAAATGAAGAGTGTTCACGAGAAAGGGTTGCGAGTGAATAATAATCACATCGTGAAAGCTACCATTTAAAAGGGCACAAGAAAAAAACTAAGGCAATAAAAAGAACCATATGCCAAAATAGGGCCAACAAGATTGCTCCAAGTTGATCCATGTTTGAGCACATTGATACTATGTTGGCATGAAACTCATATTGTTTTATTTGTTTTATTTTTTCTATTTTGAGTCTATTTTTTTGCTGTTTTGCCCTTTCCAGTTAACTTTTTTAGGATATTTCTTCACCGGACAAAACTTCATGATTTATAGAATTGGAATTGAGAAAGTTTAATGTCATACAAACGACCTGTTGGCCTCGTTCGAGCGACAATATGATGTCGTACAAGGTTTTATTCACGCGAGGTTCGAGCAACATAATGAAAAGTCCCAGGTATGGGTCATGAGTGCGAAGGTCGCTTGAAGGGTCGTAATGCATGAGATGCTAGTGTTTTGCATTTATTGATGTCGCTTGATGCATGGTTTGAGCGACATGCAAAGTCATTCTAACGACCCAACATTTTCGTTCGAGCGACTCCTGGAGTATTTTTTAGGATTCTTCTGTTTCAGTATCCCATTCTTGTTGATATAATTTTTGGTACTGCTAGGTTACTTATGGGCAGGTTATATGTAGTATTTGATGTTTATGGATGATGGTCTTTACTGCATTATTTATTTAGTCACATCATTACTGATTTTGATGATTTCTTACTTGTGATTTCTGTTTGCTAGCTACGACTTGGTACATCGTGATTATATTTCGCTGGCAGTTTCATGTTTATCTAGATATGCTTCATTGATTTTCACTGTCTAAATATAATGATTTGTTATCTTTTTCACTTATTTTCTATCCGAGATAAAAAGGGGGAGAGATGTATGTGATTCAGGGGAGTTTTGATTGTTTAATGAGCACATAATTTTTTATCAAATTGATACCTTGATTTTTCGATGTTTATTTTAACAATTGGTATCAAAATATTTTGCTCACGTGTTCAACAAATGATTAGTTTTTAATTTAAAAAATTAGTATATATATTTCATATTTATATCATTTGTTCCTTCATACTTCACCGGGTATTTTTCTGTTTCACGTGTGTAGGTATGCTTAAGAGATTTGAGATTTCAAGATTACATCACATTTAAACATCTCATGCTTGTCATACCATCTTTACTAGTCTTGTCCTGTAATTTTTTAGTTTGAGTTTTTTGGGATGGGTTTTAGGCATCATACAGCTTGCCATCCCGGCTTAGGCATTTCACTATTTGGGTTTTGTCCTGGAATAGTCAAAAGGGGAGATTTGTAAGGAAAAAATTTCCAATTGAGTCTATTGTATGTACTTGACTTATTCCCAAAATAAAATAAGTTTTTAAGTCATAAATAGATTTTTTATTGTGAGGATACCACACAGTATATGACATAAAGATTATTGAAGACGTTGCGTCCAAGCTTCAAAGATTAATCAAGCGGAGATTGATTTGGTGCACATTTCATGTTTTCATTGCAATCTGAGATCGCTCGAGTATGAATGCGTATTGTTTACTGGACTCGAAAAATGTTTTAGGATGTCATTTTTATTTAAAAAAATGTTTTTAAGATTTTAAACTTCGTTTATTCTGAGATAAGGATCATTTAGAGTTGTGTATATAACAAACTCTTATGTTTAGTGGTTCAAACGACATTGCAGGTCGTTCAATCGAAATGAACATGTTGTTTAAGCGACAGAGCCATTTCGTTCGAGGGACATGCTTATCTCGTTTGAACGATGCATCGACTCAAGCTTATTATTTAAGGAGTGTTTCACTCGGAATTTCTTAAGTCGCAGAACCAAAAAATCAGTTAGCATACAGTACATTTTCTGCAAAAGTTTTCTAAAGTTTTAAAAGTCTAAAAACATCCTTAGAGTTTCAAGATCCGAGCTTTCATTCTCATATGCTATAGAGATCTTGGTTTTCACCATTGGATCTTGTTCATCACTTTTAACATCATCGTAGACGTTGCCAAGATGCATCGGTTGACACCGAGAGTAAGTGAACACATGTATTGTGGATGAACATCTTGAAGGACTTTTGTGTGGGAACTGTGGAAGAGTGGTTAAAGGATTAGAAGAGCGTAAAGATTTGTGGGGGATCGAGTCGTTGAGTAGGTCTATCGTTTGTACTTTGTAATACCATATCATAGTGATTGTCTGGCTTGGGTCGTCCAAGGTTTATTTTCCTTAGTGGATTCTTCGTACATCCGGCGTCACCTTTGTGAACTTATTTATTTTACTTGCTTTAATCACCTAGATGCATGTTTAGGACTAAATGAGATAAAATTGGGCTTAACTAAAATTGATTCGCACACTTGGTGCGGTTTAAAATTTAGAAACAGTTTTTTACAAAAATAAAGTTGGTTTTGAAATCCTTAAAACACATTCGAAAGAAAAAGGGGCCTACATCTTGAACAGTGCTTTATCGCAAATAATGTACTGGGCAACCAATTTGTGAAGGGTCATGCGGTATTTCTTGTTGGCATCTTGGGGGTACCTATCATGCTTAAAGAGGCTCCAAATGTCATAACACCATCACTCAGCCGTGTCAGAATCCACTTTGTGACGAGCTCAATGTGGTATCAGTGGGTCGATTTAGCTTGTTTTTATACTAAGAAAGGGGCCATCGTTATTCCCTAGGGTTTTTTGACCATGGAGGCTAAGGTATCAAGGGCATCGGCTAAGTTGTTCCTTGCTTGGAGAAAGTAGTGGAAGGTGATATCTCAAAACTGGGAGTCCAGCTCTTCCAGGTAGGCGTGAAAGGGTAAGAGCTTTTCGTCTTTGACTTTCCATCTTCTAAGGACCTAGCCGATAATGAGGGAAGAATCCCCGTAGAAATTTAGGCATTGGATACCTTTTTTTAAAGAGACTTTGAGGCCTACGGTGCATGCCTCGTATTTGGTCATAGTGTTGGTGCAGGAAAAATCTAGCTTGATGGCAATGGGAGTGTGAGAATAATCAGGGGTGATCAGGAGTATCCAAATGCAGTATTCTTTTTTGTTGGCAGCACCGTCAAAGAAAATTTTCCACCGAAGGTCTTCCTGAGAGGTTAAAAGGATATCTTTATCCGGAAAATCAAAGACCCAATTGTCATCCACCTCCATAAGGTAGTCAGCAAGGTAGTTAGAGATGGTTTTCTACATGACATACACAATAGCAGTATCAACCATAGGGACATTCGGCTACACATGGAAGGTTTCTCGAGTACGTATTTGATAGGATCTATTTGGGCCACAAGTCTGATAGGAAAAGCGAGCATGTAGTGCGATAATTTTTTAGTGACCCGAACAAGGGTGACACATGCTTTCTCTAAGAACGTGTAGTTGAATTCAAACCTGACCAATTTGCAACTGGTATAGTTGATGGCCCTTTCTTTGCTAGATTATTCAAGGTATTGGGATTGAAAATCCCCAACTGTGGTGTTTGTTACAGTCAAGTATAGGAGTAGAGGGAGGCCAGGCTATGGTGGCATGAGTACTAGAGGTCAAGTAAGGTACAACTTGATTCAGCCAAAGGTTTTCTGAAAAGACTTATTCCAGACTTTAGTGGAATCCTTTCGAAGGAGTTTGAAGATGGGTTCACAAATTGAAGTTAATCGGTTAATGAACCGGCTAATATACTATAATTTTCCTAGGAATCCCCGCACTTCCTTCTCCATTCAGGGTGGTGGCATTTCGAGTACGGCTTTCAATTTGGCAGGGTCTGCTTTAATATCCCTCTCGCTAATAATGAATCCAAAAAGATTTCCTTTGGTCATGTTGAAGTCTCATCTGATATCGCCGTAGTCTTTCAAAGAACTTTCGAATGGCAGGAACATGACCTTCCTAAATCTTAGACTTAATGATCATATCATCTATATATACCACAACCTCTTTGTATATCAGATCATCAAAGATGGTTATGGTAACCCTTTGGTAGGTAGCCCCTGCGTTTTTTAGATCGAATGGAATAACTATGTAACTAAAGGTTCCCCAAGGGGTGATGAATGTAGTTTTTCCTTGATGATCAGGGTGCATCTTAATCTAATTGTATCCATCAAACCCATTAACGAATTATATGAGAGCATGACTGGCCATTTTTTCCATGACTATGTCGATATTAGGCAGTGGGTAATCAATTTTCGGAGATGCCTTGTTCAAATCCTAATAGTCAATGAGCATGCGTACTTTCCTCCTGATTTTGGCATGGTACAATATTGGCTAGCCATGTGGGATATTCGATCACCCGAATGAAGTCTACGTTTAACTATTTGACCACCTCCACTTTAATCTTAAATGACCATTCGATGCGGATTTTTTGAAATTTATGTTTAATCGATTTACATTCCAAAAGAGTTAGAATCTCGTGCTGAGCTATCTCAGGATCAATGATGGGCAAGTCATCGACGGCTCATACGAAGACATCCACAAATTCCTTCAATAGTTCTTTGATTTGCGCGCACTCATACTCATCAAGGGTGGACCCTATCCTAATGCTGGCAGTTGGCTACTAAAACCGAGATTAATAACAACAGTTTTATCCTCATTAATTTGAATGCGGTTATGTTGTTTGTTATTAACCTTATTAAGACCAATTAAGAATTGTTCATTTGCAAAACCATCATCATCGAGAGTTTGATTATAATCAAGATAATTAATGTAAGGTACAAAACGATACTCAAAATCTTCATTTATTTCATTTTTAGGAAAAACAACATTAAAAACCTTGTCAAAGGAGGTCTCAATTACATTGTTATTAGAAAAAAGAGGAACAATAAAAGAGTAAGAGATAGGACAAACATTTGGGTTGGGTTGCATTTTGGTAGTTGGAACTTTTATAGTATTCCAGTTGAGGAAGGGTTCATCAGTGGACTTAATCAGGATGGACGGATCCGATGATGTAGTGCTTGAGTGGATCATGCAGAGTGTCAGCCGCAATGTCTGCAGATTGAACGAGTCCTTGGCATCACTTCCCTCGAAAACTCAGTAACATCTATAACTTTCTCAACAAGAGGTTGAATATAATGCTAGGAGTCCTCAGACCAGGAGTAACTATTTTGAAAGAAAATCTCCATCCATGGCTTTATATTCTTGTCCACGTGATCATACCATTGTTTGAAAAAGCCACAAAAGGAAAAAATTTCACCTTCTTTGATAAATCTTTTGTTCAAAGAATCCCCGAAATAGTCTTGGCACTTTTGAAACTTCTCTTCAACTGTGGTTGGTGGAGCATTCTGAGTTGCTTTGATGATGGTAGATAACCCAGGCCACGAGGTGGAAAGGCCTTCTTCAGAATTATGGGTTTTAATAACCCCTATTGTCATCATCCCAACCCTAGTCTGGTCATGAAGTGAATATTCTTGGACATCTGTATCACGTTGACATTACCGCGAGGGTTGTTCTCTGAATAGAATCAATTTTTAAAATCATCCCCTGCTGGGAGTGAAAGTGGTTCAACTCGGAAGTCAGAAAGAAGAATGGCATTCACCCTATGCTGCATTTCTACTACCGGATTACTGGTGCTTGCATTCTTAGTTTTATCATCATCGCTTAAGATGGTGATGAACTTACCTTTGGGAATAACTTTAGTATTGATGGAAGGAGGAAGATACCCCTTGATGTTGTGAAGCCACGGTCGACCAAGCAATACATTCAAACAAGCGGGTATGTCGATAACTTAGAACTCGATAATGGGATTGATAGGGCCATCCCTTATTATGAGTGTTATGGATCCCATCACCTCTCTGTGAGTGTTGTCATAGGCACTCACTGTGACAGAAGTTAGAGCAAGGCCTCTTACTGTCAAACCCAGGCACTTGAAAGTTCTTAATGGGTAAACATTGAGTGTTGATCCGTTGTCAACGAGTGAAAGCGGGACTGTCTTCCCCATTACCTTAACGAAGATGTTGAGAGAATAATTATGATTAGGAACAAACTTTAGAATTTATTCTTTAGAGAAGGAAAGCAATCAAGTAGAGGTTAAGGACTCGACCAGGTTAACGGCTTCTTCTGGAGTGGTGGAAGGAGGGACTGTGGCCCGGTAAGCAATTTTATTAAAGAATTTCGGTGTAGCTGGGAAGACATGAGGAGTCCCCCCAAGGTGATGTTGGCCTGAGTTTTCTTTAGCTGATCGAGGATGTTGCTTTCCTCGATGGTTATTTCTGACATGAGGAGTTTCTTGAGAACTCCTTTCCTTTATCTATCCCTGCTGACTGAGGATTCAGACTCTAGTAGTGTCTCCCAGATCTTGTCATGTTATTCACGGAGGAGGGGATTTATTTTGAGCTGTTTGACCACTTTACTAATTTCCCCTGGCAGATCTTCAAAAGATATCATCCCACACACTGATTAACGGACTAACATTTTATTGGCTTGGTTCTTCATTTGAGATATCAAATTCGTCCCCTCCATCCAGTGGCAATGATGTTGTCTTGCCATGAGATATCAATGCATTCCACAACCTCATTGGCTTCTTCATATAGATCCTCCCACTTAACGGGGAGATACAGAAGTGAAGGGACCAACCGCTCTTATAGTTTTAAGGCACCGAGTAACTCGAATATACTACATATCTCATTATTTATTGGAACAAGTCTTCCATAATCAGTATCGTGTCGTCTAAACTGACTTCATCAATGGGTACCAACCAATTATCTTACTCTCGATCCCACTTCCGAGCTTCCATGAATAATATGCTAAACTTTTGACAGTCAATGGTCATTTCATAGAAAAATTTCACCACAAACTTAAAAAGTTGGTTCAGTATTGCTAAAAATTCCATATATTTCCTTCCAGACCGGGTATGAATAATAATATATTCTCTTGTGAGGAGAGACAGGGCTTGGTCGGCAAAACGGGTAGGGTGTAGGAGAAAATAGGGGTAGACTTTAAGGTGTTTGGGTGAAAATATGGGTATGATGGGTGCTTTAATGGGTACAATCTGGGTAGATGGATCAAATTTTAAGTCATTCTCTAGGAAGATGACATTTGTATGGTTTGGAAGTGGATCGTGAGTGGTGTTTTGTTTTGGATTGGCCAGGGGGACGATGACACCCCTATCCATTAAACCTTGAATTACATTTCAGAGATGGAAGCATTGACTAGTGGTATGACCGATAGTTTGGAGAAAATCACATTGGGCGTCGGGTTTGAAATTTCTAGGAATCACATCAAACCTTGACATTTGTATGGTTTGGTAGTGGACGAAGGTCCAAAGGTTTGATGAGATTTCGGACCAACAAGGCTTGGTAGACTTTTGAGAGGGGGGCATGGAGATCGGTGTATTACTTTCTAACTGGGTACGACTTTCTGGAACCTAAGAGGTAGCAGGTTGTGAGATGATGTTGATGGTCGAGACTGTAGCATGCTAGTCATATTTTCTTGGAGTGAACTGTCTGGATACTTTTATTGTCTCAACTTCGGTCTTGGTAATACTTTCTTCAATCTCCACTCCTATGTCCCGGAGTGCTAAAAAATATGGGTAATACTGTCCTCCTATCGTCGCTCGAACATGAGGTAAGAATTTTTTATTCACAATACTAACTTTCTCCTCTTTATAAGGTTAATTTTTCATAGTGGTCGCTTTCTCCCTTCAACTTGCTATAAAAATACTGATAGTTTCTCTGGGGTTCTTCTTGAGAAGTTCTAAATCACAGCGTGTAACCTCTAACTCCTTGTTGTATTTGTATTATGACATGAATTCACGGGCAACACCCTCCCAACTGTGAATTTTGGATTCCTTGAGGGATAGAAACCAATTAAGAGAGTTGTCCTTCAAATTCTATTGGAACATCTGGGCCATTATTTCTTCGAAGGCAACTAGGAGAGTCATGGCTCATCGGTAGATTTGAAGAAGAATCATTGGGGGGCCACTACCCCTGAACGTCTAAATGTTAGGCATTTTGAATTTTTTCAGCAACCTTGCTTTAGGGTAGGGAGACATATGGGTGTAATCCATATAGTTCTTAGAGAGTTGGATTTGATCAAACTTCTTGGTTCATAGCTTAAGGTCATCATTGACCTTGTTTAACTCTTCTTCCTTTGAATTGATAGGTGCTAGTAGGTTAGCCCCTAGCTCGGCAAGATTCACCATAGGGAGTTGTAAGATGTAGGTTCTTAGAATATAATTAATATCAAATAAGGCATAACCCCTTATCAAGATCGGGATTAACACTCCGTACAATATTAAATAATGATAATGAACGCATATGAATAAGAGGCAATGGGATTCAATATTCATACTTATATTAAATGATATATCTGCACCATAAATAAACAATAGGTATCATAAATAGATGGGACCAGGTCGGAGGGAGAAAGAGCAAGCACTTTGGGCATAATAAAGGCAAGGCAGTAACTTCAAGATCAGTTAATTCTCAATGATATGGGTATTAAATGGATGTGGTAATAACGTCCTCACAGGAGCTCTCATGTATGAAGGAAATTGGGCTACAGATCTAGGTTCAGAATGCTTCCCCTTTGTAAACTATTTAGTTGGTTTTTTTAAACGAAGGCAATATTACTCGAGTAACCTTGCTAGTGTGTAATGTGATTGACCACCTTTACTACACAAGTACCCCACATTAATGTAGGAGATATTGTATTAAATGCATGGGATCTCACAATTTGACAGGAAACTGCTTTACCAGTTGGAAACATGATGGGCATTAATTAGGGACGTGACGTGGCAGCTTAGGGGCTTATCTTAGAATGGCTAAGGGGTCAGATTTGGTAGACTAGGCATTCCATCCTAAGGATAAACCCACTTGAGTGCTTTAATTTTGAGTCCTAAATGCAAGACGTTATAACGTTATAAAGCGGGTGAACAGTGATCCCACTAGGTGTGTGGTCACATTAGTCAAACGAGATGGTGTTTGGTTTGAGGTTACTTGGCTGATAGGTAAGTCGAGTATTTAGTATTCTATTTATTGGTTAAGAATTATCTTTAAGCCAAGGTTGCAAGATTGAGGTACCTTGAGGAGGTTCCATCGAATGAGTATAAGTTATGGTAGCTCGGTTGTAGGTAGCTCGATCAACCACATATACTAGATAAAGTTTTTTGCCCAAGTGTGCTAAGAGGGTTGGTAACTGTATTTTCAAAATTAACTTGCTCCCAATCCTTCGAACCATTTCCCTGCGAGGTTTCCAGGAGGAGGTTGTTCGATAGAGCGTGTTATCTCTCCCATGCCCTGCCAGTCATGGTCCCTCGTGGGTACCAAATAACCTCGCTCAACATATAACATAAGATAAGGTACATGATACAATTCTTTCTATTTCATATTATAAACTATCGTCATTCGAGTGACCTTGATCTACGGGTTGGATCCTTCAAGCCACGTTTGTGGAGAATCTTCGAGGTCGATCCTTCGAGTCACGTCTGTGGAAAATCTTCGAGGTAGATCCTTCGAGCCACGTCTGTGGAGGATCTTCGAGAGAATCACTCTTTGGTGGGGAATTACCCTACACATTCGATTCCAAATCACTTCAAGTCGTCTCAGAGAACTCAACAAATCCCGAATTATAGGAGGAATTATGCCACACAGCGTATGCGAAATGCACGCGACGTGATTAAAGGTATACTTATTTTTCAGCAAATTCTGACCTACCTTGGTTTGACATAAGAGCTATGCATTCTTCTATTAGCTTTAGACTAGCTAAATTCATACGATTGACCCCCGGGTCCTTGATTAGTCCAATGAATAATGAATTACCAACAAGTGAAATCAATACGTCGACACAAGGGCATATGAACTATACGATTCAACTTGGTCTAGGAACTTTATCAGTGAACTTGATGATATTAGATATTCACGGATTCGATATCATTATCAGAATGGATGAATTATCTGAACATCACGCTTATATCAACTGTCAAGCCAAGAAAATTAATTTTTATAATGGAAATAATTGTTCTTTTATATTCTAAAGAATAGGTTCATCAAATCCTTCAAATTCTCAAATTTATATTTCTTCTTTAATTTCTAATTTGCTGGAACAATTTGAAGATGTTTTTCCAAAAGAATTAGTAGAATTACCACCGTATAGATAAATTGAGTTTAGTATCAATCTTTATCCCACTAAACTTCCTATTTTGATACCCCCATATCGAATGGATCCTTTAGAACTTCGAGAAATTTATACCCAATTGGATGATTTTTTATCAAAAGGGTTCATTCAATTAAGTACATCACCTTGGGGAGCTTCGGTATTATTTGTTAAGAAACATGATGGTAGCTTTAGATTGTGCATAGAATATCGTAAACTGAATTCTGTAACTATTAAGAATAAATATCCTTTACCCCGAATAGGAGATTTGTTTGATTAAGTTAGAGGAGCAAAGGTCTTTTCTAAAATAGATTTACAGTCCGGATATCATCAGTTACGTGTAAGAGAGGAAGATATTCCAAAGACTGCTTTTCAAACTCGTTACGTACATTTTGAGTTTACCGTAATGCCATTTGGTTTAACCAATGCCCCAACAACTTTGATGGACCTAATGCATCGAATATTTAGAACTTTTTTTGACCAATTCGTTATTATTTTCATTGACGATATTCTTGTATATTCTCAAGACTTCAAAGAGCATGTTCAAAATTTGAAGATAGTCTTCAGTACTCTTAGAACTCATCGGTTATACGCAAAAAAGAGAAAATGTGATTTCTCGATGAAAGAGATCAAATTTTTAGGAAATGTGATTTCTGAAAATTGAATCCAGGTCGACCCAACTAAAATTTCAGCCATTTTGGAATGGAAAAATCCTACCAATATTTCTGACATAAAAAGTTTTCTCGAATTAGCTGAATATTTTCATCGAAGCATTTTCACATGTTGATCTACCCCTTCCAAAACTAACTAGGAAGAAAGTTCCATTTGTATGGACAGAATAGTGTAACCAATCATTCCAAGTATTGAAGGACAAGTTCACTACAATTCCTATCCTCACTATTCCTTCTAGTGATGTAAGTTATGAAGTATATACTAAGGCTTCGTTACAAGGATTAGGATGTGTATTAATGTGGAATGAAAAAATAGTAGAATATGGGTCACGACAGCATAACTATCCAGTTCATGATCTAGAACTAGAAGTCTTAGTTTTTGCATTAAAGATTCGATATTGTTACCTTTACGGTGTAAGCTTTCAAGTTTTTTTCAGATTACAAAAGTTTGAATTCTATCTTTATTCAAAAAGACTTAAACTTAAGACAATGACAATGGATAATATTTTTGGAATATTACCAATTTTAACTTAATTACCATCCAGGTAAAGGTAATGGAGTAGCCAACGCTTCGAGTCGATATCCGATAGGAAGACTTCATACTCTAAATCCCTATAATATTTTCGCTACCATAGAGCAATAAGATCTACGATTATTTACCTGTTGTACAAATTTTTTTAATATTATCTCTCATCCCGAATTAAGAAATAGAATCTTATTACAACAGACCCAAGATCCGTTAGTACAAAAAAATTTGAGCAAAAATACAGACTTTTCCTATGATAGAGAGACAGGACTCAGATTTAGAAATATATTGTACGTACCTAACAATACATCTCTACGAGACGAAGTGTTGCATGAAGCTCATCATTCAAAATTCATGATACACCCTGGAAGTTAAAAAATGTACCATGCTTTGAAGAAGCAATACTGGTGGCCAAACATGAAAATCGATATCGAGAACTTGGTAAGGAGATGTCTTATTTGTCAACAAGTAAAGATAGAACACCAACACCTTGGTGGACTTCTTCAGCGCTTACCTATTATCGAATGGAAATTTGATCATATTACCATGGATTTTTTCAGTGCACTACCCCGTACGTCCCAAGTACATAATTCAATTTGGGTAATAGTAGATCAACTTACTAAATCTACCCATTTTCTGCCATTAAAAACCACTAATTCATTCCAAAGGCTTAGTAAGTAATACATTCGAGAGATTATTCAATTACATGGAATCCCTTTATCCATTGTATCATATAGAGATCCCCATTTTACCAAAAAAATTTGACAAGCATCGCAAGATGCAATGGGTACCAAGCTTCACTTAAGTACCGCATTCCACCCCCAAATGGATGGACAATCCGAACGTGCAATTCAAACTTTAGAAGATATGTTATGAGATTATACATTAGATATGTCTAACCATTGGAATGTATATTTAACCCTTGTCAAATTTTCATATAACAACAACTATCAAACCATAATTAAAGCTACCCCATTTGAAGCTTTATATGGTAGACCTTGTAGATCCCCGGTATGTTGGATAGAATCAGGAGATAGTTACAGTTTGGTCCTGAAATAATTCAAGAAACCATCGAGGTAATACAACAGATTCGAGAGAAATCGAAGACCGTCCAAGATCGAAAAAAGAGTTATGCTGATCATCACCGAAAATCATTGGAATTTCAAGAAAGCGAGCAAGTATTTCTAAAAGTATCTCCTAGGAAAGGAATTTTACGTTTCGAAAAGAAAGGAAAATTAGCTACCCAATATATTGGACCTTTAATAATTTCTAAGAAATTGGCTCGGTAGCCTATCAATTAGAATTACCTGTGGAATTATCCAATATCCATAATGTGTCTCATGTATCGCAATTACGTCAATATATATCAGATCCATCCATACTATCACATGGCAAGATGATTCAATTGAGCCCAACCATGATTTAGAGGTACGTCCTATTCAAATTCTTGATCGCCAAGTGAAGTATCTCACAAATAAAGAAACCCCCTCAGCTAAAGTACTTTGGGAACACCAGAATCAATAAGAAGCTACATGGGAACCAGATAAAACAATGCATGGTCAATACCCCGACTTATTTTAAGGTAAAATTTAAGGACAATTTTTTTTTAGGTAGGTAGATTATAAGAATAGAGAATTTTCAAACCTTAATATGACCTACGACCTCCATTTTCACCCCCGTAAGATGAGTAAAATCAAAAGTCTTCTGAAGAATAAATAACCTATACTTATAATTCTACACGTTTGCTCATTAACTTTCCACCCTTAAAGTTTCCATTGATTACAAAATAGTCCCTGAACTTTCAAAATGAAATAAACCAAGATATATTGAACCCCTAAATCTTAACCCTGTATCAAATCAAATCTATTGACCTCAATCAATATGAAATTATAGTTTCAACCCTGGAAACTTTCTGAAATCACCAAAATACCCCTAAACTTTACCAAAAACATAATTGTATGGACATAAATGCAATTATACCAAATATAAAGGACCTAAATCCAACCCTTAGTGTTACCTAGCCTACACACACAACCACATCAGCAAAGGAGGTGAAATCACATGGTAACATATGGTAAACTTTAGGAAACCATGTGCACCCATTTGAACCAACTCAAAAGTCACCCTAACTTCATTCACATCCACCTCTTCTGTACTCCAATCAACTATCCCCACAAAGTAGTATAAATACCCTACGTTAGATACAGTAAAGACTCATCCCATAGTTCATTCTCAAAGTTCAAACTTTCCCTTAATTCAGGTAACTCATCATTTTATGATTTAAATTCAATTCTAGTAGTTTTCGGCATAGTTAATATAGTTAGAACACTAGAAACATGCAAGCTTTTACTTATAAAAATGCCTAGAATAATAAAAATCAGTAGGAACACCATTAAAGCTTAAGATTTAATGGTCAAATCCATTACAGTAACTAAACCTTCGATTTAAAGCCATGATTAGACTCCTTAGAACCTCAAGATGTCAAGTGTAATGGTAAAACCCCATGAATGTTTATACAAAAGTATAATCGATCGAAAATATTTTTAAAACTAAAAAACCGCAAATTCGAACTTCTCGACCTATTTTATGAAAATCCTTGAAACTAAACAAAGTTACTCTCATACATATAAGAAACCCAACCAATTCATATGATACCCTACAATACTCTTTAAATCCACGAATGGTAAGTCAAAATTTCCTCAAAACACACAGTTTTACAACTCAAAATATATTGAGATTCGAATCATGAAACTTATATATTTAAAATCCTCATCAAAAATTAGGTTTAGTTGGTTAACAAATAATCTCAAATGGTATAACACAGAAGGAGAAAACCTCAGTCAAAGTTTTAAACCCTAAAAAGTCAATGCCGAGATGAAGAAGATGAAGATTTTCTCTAGAAAGTTTGACCTCGCGTGTGAGGGCGCATAGCGAATCAGAACTTAAAGAAATTTTATTAAAATTACAAATTCACCCCTAGTAATTTTTTCAACTTTAGAATATGTACCTCAAACTTTGCCCCTACACATATTAAACTATTGTAAAAAAAACTCTCTTGAACCAAAGTTAAAAAATGAGCTTAAGACCCTTATTTTAAAATCCCAAAATAAATTACACACCCGAAACTTTATTAAAGACAGTTTTAAGTACAAAACTAACTGATTAAATCCTAATACTCCTATGCCACTCATTGTATAACAGAAAACCAAGTCTCAAATCTTCTGACTACTCCAGTGTGACCGCAATTCAACAAGATACCCAAGCAAATAGGTTCTCCCTACCTTTTCAGTATTATACTTCGTGTATTTGAAATACGGCTATTGATATCACTCTGTTATAACCACATTGACTCTGAGTATGTGCATATTATTATACTTCCATACTATATATTTTGGTAAACATCATTAGTATTTGAATTATCACAAGTGTTTAATTTTAGAATCAATTTTAACCCTTCTCATCTAATAGCTGAGATCATGTACTATATTGATTTAGTTTGCCTTTTCACTTTTGTGTTATATTTTACTATAAGCATTAGTATTAACTAGGAAGTAGACTGACGTGTTGTCCCATAGAACTTTCTACTTGGCCTATTGGTATCAGATGATTGAGATCCCTGATTGTTGCTACATACGTATGAGTGCCACTTTAATTATGAGCATAACAGGTTACTTTTATCCAAAGGTTTTGGGATTATTTATGATGAACTTACACTAATGTCTTAATTACCTCTATAACCCTCCGTGAACTGGTAAGTATGGTATTATTAGTTCAAAGATACCTGATTTTCTTTAACCCCGATCCTAATTAAACTGGTCGTATGCCTTAAATTCTTAAATGGATTAATTACCATGGAATTATGATATTCCCCCATTTTTTATATTTATAACCTGATAAATATGTAATTATCAGCTTACTATTGTCATACCTTTTAGACACTAATTATATACACACTCCAACTCTCATTTATATTTATATCATTGTTATAGAACTTGTATAACCTACTTGTGATATCTATGCTAATTTCTTCCTTATCCGAGTGTGGCAGGATAAAGAAAATAGTATCTCTTCCCTACTAGAGCCAGACACCGATCACCTGTTCGCATATGTGACCGTACGATAAGAGATTAAACCAGATGGAAGCAAAGAGTGGCGCTTTTTAATTTTCTATATTATCGTGTGTACTAGAAATGTGTTATTCACCCCTGCGGTGGTACCACTTTATGTAGCATATAAAAATGAATAAAATGTTACCTTATTCTGCCTAAAATTTAATTCACTGCTTTATGTGTACTTTTTGTTCATTTATAGAAAAAAGCAGGGTGTGACAGGGTATGCAATTATTGGGTTAGTGGAAAGGTTTCCCCCTTCGGCATGACTTCCTCGATATACGTTTTGCTTTTAAGGGCAATCGGTATGTGTGCACAAGCCATTTGATATACTTTAGTGTACATGAATCGCCTTATATATGCCTTGTGAGGGCAGTACGTATGAGAGAAAATTCGATAGACTCAACATACATGAATTAGTTCCCTTCTATATACCTCCCATCATGAGTTAGGTGAAGAGGTACGATGCGGGGTGAACCGTTCGATATACGTCGAAGGTACTAGTCCAATGGAAGTTGAGAGTCATATTGCTTAGGTTAACTGCGCCCTACCGGAACGACGCCCATCACAAAGTGACCCCCCAGTATGGGACAATTTTAGGTCAATATAACAATGCTCTTGGTGATGTGTGCATGATATATGATTTTTAATTAGTATATTATGGACATAGTATTTTATTTGGCATGATGAGCATTATACTAATAAGGAAGAATGTACAAGTATCGTGAAAAGTTAATCTAGCATAGAGCATGAAGATTACACTGAGCATGAATACGTGAGAGTGAGAGATGTGTGAATGTCTATGAGTGAGTGTGTGGAAGTGAGCCTAAGCATAGGTAACCTACAAGTGGGGTGTGATAAGTATAAGTGAGCATGGATATATACAAGTATGGTAAGTGGATGCGTGTGACAGTGACACCTAAGCATGGATATTCTAAGTGGCGCGTGCAATATGTGGATATAAGTGAACCTATATACAAGTGTAGGTAGTGTGAGGCGTACATGGAGATCATTTACAAGTGTGTGAAGTGAAAAGTGAGTGGGAGATGATATAAACATGAGGTAGATATATACAATAAGTAATAGAGGAGAAAAAGGGAACATGCAAGTAGATGCATACGCACACAATCAACAATAATAACATCCATGTAAATGGAGTCTAGCCCTATTAAGTAAGTCTCCCCCAGTAAAGTTGCCACTGTGGCCATCCCTCCCTGGTAGTCTTTCCATCTCCTTCTCTATCTTGGAGGTTAGCGCTTACGTGCGCGGTGAAGAGAGAGAGAGGGGGGGTCTCACACATATTCTAGGAATGCTTCGGTCGTCGTCAATATGGGGTGATATAAAGAGATAGAGTCGCCCACCGATTTTGCACAAAATAGGGGGGAAAAATGTTATCGCCTCGAGAGAACTGCATCAAAGGAAAACTGATGCTTCCAAAACAAATTAGATTAGAGGTTCAGAGGATAAGTTACAAAATAGGAAGGTGTTAGGCACCCATCCCCCCTTTCAGTCTCTCATGGGCTTATGGTATTATTTTCCTTTTAATTTTTCCGTGAAGTGTCTGTGCGTGTATATATAAGTGGAGATTGGAATCATTCAACTCAAATAATGGAAAAGATGGAGTGAGGTCATCCATAGAAATGTTCCCAAAATAATAATTAAAAATATGATATGTGCGCTTATCGAGATATTGATCGTTACGTTGAAATGATAATATGGGTTAAATAAGACACAAGTATGATATATGCGAATAATACATGGATAAAATAGGAAAAAAGGAGAAAAATAGGAAAATAGGACTCGAGTTTTGGGTTTTGGTCTAAGACGCCTATGTAGCCTATAAAGGCATCAAAGTCCATGTAGTTCGCATGCAGCACGAGGGTGGGTTTTATCCCATAAATTTAAATAGGGGTTTTATTATGTGTGTAAGAAAAAGGTGTTTTTAGTTTTAAGAAAATGTGGTGGAAAAAAATCCCGTTGGAATTTATAGGTGTAACCCTCTTTTTCTTGTTTTGTTTTTTAATAGAAAATATATTATGTGCAATATAATTAATAAAGGATTGAAAATTAATGTGTATGATCTAAAGAAAAATCTAAATTAATAATTTATAGAACTAAAGAGTAAATGATGAAATTTAAAGAGAGAGAAGAATGTTTGGACCTTCTTTGGAGACTTGGATATTGATCTTGATTGATGATGAGCTTCCTTGAAAATGGGTGAAGAATATAGGGGAATTTTGCTAAATTGGTGTGAAAGTTATGTAAATGAAGGTGGAGAGAGGTTTCAAACAAGGAAACTTCGCTGACGTTAGAAGAATGTTGCTGAGATCACTGAAGTTGATGGTTTTGATGTGCCCTGGAAGGTTAGATCATAGGTTCAAGGGATTTACGATTGACATTATCCTTACCCTACCTGTCAGTAGGTAACCCTAGACACACTGCCGAAAGGCAAGGAAATGGACCTGCCAACTGGCAGTCTCGTGCAAATTTTTTGGAAAAATCATCGTAAAATGCAATCCATTAGTTCAAATCGCGCATAGGGTATACCGTTTGAAAGGTTTTTTAGATACCTTTGAGAATCCTTTGGGTCTCGGGTCCGGGAGTTGACTTTGGGTCAAACGGGTCTCGAAAGTGCCTGTCGATCCTTTGGACAGGAGATCTTCAGACGACGGTGGATCATTCGTCCAAACCATAAGTTCAAATCACGCACGTGGTGGATCATTGGAAATTTTATGCGAGGTACTTCAATGTTCCAAAGTTCTTCGCTCAGTTCAAAGAGTTTACTTTGTTCAAATGGGGCCCGAAATCACCCGGTGAACTTTCAGAGTAAAAAGGTCATTTGTCCGTACCGTAAGACTGATTCGTGCATGAGGTGGACAGTTGGAAAAGGTATTTAGTGCCCTTCGAATATTCATTCAGTCTCGTTTGGGATGTAGAGTTGACCTTGGTCAAACGGAGCCTGGGAGCGCTCGGTGGCCTCTAGATCAATTTTTGAAGGAAAACGGATTGTTCGTCTTAACGGTTATGTTGTTTTGTGCAGGGGATAGACCGTTGGAATGGGGTTTCAATGACCTTTGAATATTCATTGAGCATTTTCTCTAATGATGAAGTTGATTGGGGTCAAATGAGCGCCTAGTGGCCTCCAGATCAATTTTTGATAATAAAATGGTACGTTCATTCGAACTGTCATGTCGATTCCTGCATGGGGTGGACCATTGGAAATGGGATTCAGATCCCTTCGAAGATTTTTTCTCTGACGATGAAGTTAACCGGAGTCAAATATGACCCAGAAGCGCCCGATGGCCTTTAGATCGATACTCGGAGTTTAACCTAGTGTTTAAAGTGAATTGGGGGGTGGGGTGCTAGGGACCTAAGGATAGACTTGGGGAGGTCCTAGAATATGGTGTCTATACGAATATTAACTTCATTTTGGTAATGATTTTAATTTGGGTAGTGCCTCTCTACATGAACATTTCTCCACTTATCATATCTAAAGTAGTCTTATTCCTTCATATCCTCTAGACCATTATAACATGGAATGTCCAGTTTAGAAGATTGGAATATGGCCCCCACATTAGATAAATGATTCCTTAACTATCCCCAATAGGAATACAATCTCGCGATCAGATTGTAGAGTTGGAATTAGTTTACCTCGCCTATGATCCATCTTAGTCTTATACACTTTGAACTAATTAAATATTTGATACATGTGGTGCTTAAGGTAAACATATCCATAGCTTGAGTAATCATTAAAAAAATCAACGAAGTATATAAAACCTCTTCTCATCGGATAGTCATAGGATAACATAAATCAAAATAAACCATTTTAACCACATCATTGGCTCTATAGCTTTTGACTGTGAAGAGGCCCTTGGTCATTTTACCTTTAAAACAAGATTCCCAAACTAGAAGTTCCACCACATCCAATGAAACCAATTGTTCTATTTTAACCAATCTTTGAATATCTTTTAGAACAAAATTACCTAAGTTTAAGCGCCAAAATTTTGTTTGGATCGACTAAGAAGGAAACGTTTTATATAATGATTATCCATAAACATTATTCAATTAAGTATTTAGCAGTATTTTTTAAACAAAACTTATAATGAATAAATTATTTTCCAATGTATCAAAATAGATAAAAGATATCTGAATTTTGATAAAATAAATGTACAAAATTAATCGAATATATGTTCAAAACCAGTTTAGAACCCGAAACCAAAATTTATGAAAACAGGTACATTAAAATAATTTACATACATTGTCATTATGTATTCACCATAATCTAAAAATATTTCCTCTTACTAATATTTTTTCCTTATTCTAATTACCAATTATTATGAACATCTCTCTTTTAAGTAGTTGTCTAATTACTTGGAACCTGTGCAAAAAAGTTACAGTCCTAATTTGTGGTTCCTGAGTCTGCATACCAGGTTCTTATAAATCGGACTATAAATTGAGAATTTACTATTAAGATAAAAACCTTTATCGTGTTCTTTTCCTAATAAATCTAGGAAAAATTGAGCATCGTTGCTCCAAAGGTTCTAATATTACTTGCAATAAAAGATCTGCCTTTAATTTTTTTCACTATTTTTGAGGAATATGAACATTCCTAACCATAAATCATTGCGCCTAAGACTTAGACTTATCCCTCTCTCTTCATTTTAGGAAATAAATAAAGCTCTTCTTAACATCTAAAACCTTCCTTCGGCTACTGATGATTTTGACTCCTGGATTACGAAATGGATCCAGGTTTCTCCACCATATCTAATCCACAAAATCCCATGTTTAATGAACGATGAAGATATATTTAAGAACATGATTATTACTTGTTAGTCATTAACAAACATTAATGTTTATGAACTTACATCGGTCGATTCTTTAAAACTAAAATGTTCATATATAATTTATCCGATGGGGGGTTGGCCATTTGTATCATTTAATTTTAAATAATCACCATAAATTTTTAAATTACTTCGATCAATTCCTTATGATGGCGAGGAAATCCAAATACTAACACGAGGATTAATCATATCATATTTTTAAAATGTTGATGGGAATCATGGGTTAAATAAGTTTATTATCCTCTTAATTTTGAACAATGTCCAATCATATTGTGGATACCTTATTTATCTTTTAGGCCCATAAAAGTAACCAGACAAAGCCCAGCTAAGAATAAGAGATGACCGGACCAAATTATGGATGCTCTAAGTAATAACGATTAGAACTAATAATTTGACCCATTCTATTCCCAAAAATCTCGGAAGAGATATTCAAGGGATAGTGAGCTAGAGAGGCAGTTACCAGCGCCCCTCTCTCCCTCATATGCATTATATATTGTACCCCTAGCCTGGGGAAAAGGGCATGCACAAAAACCTCTCTTGAGAGTTACTTAATATAACAGTAGACCTCTCTGTGGACATAGGCAATTTTTTGGACCACGTACATCTTCGTATTGTGTGATTGTGATATTTGTTGTTCTTTTCTTTATAATTATTGTCTTTCACTATTATTTGTGTTGAGATATTTGTCACCACAATTGGCGTCGTCTGTGGGAAGCGATTATTTTTCCTTTAAGTAAGCCTTTACCAACAGGAACCTGGAATGTTCGATCACAGTAGCAATGCCCCTCAAGCAGGGGACATCCAAGATCAGCCTATCCCTCCTAAGGTTAGGTCCGAAGTACGTTATTCAAACCAGAGGCCCTGCTGAGAGAGGCAACTATTCGAAGAGAGCCAGGGGCCAGTTAGATCCACACAGATTTCTAGTCTGATAGATGCCTATGAGGCCAGGCTTCGGGAACAGGAGGAGGCTACTCTGAAACAGGAAGCTAAAAATGCTCGCCTCAAAAGGCGACTAGATATGATGGAAAGGTACCTTCATCATAACAAAAGGCAACGCTATAATCGAACTCCTAGCCCTTAGGAAATAAAACCTCACAGTCGAGGAAGGAGCCCAGGGCGTGGGTCATAGAGGTTTTAGAGACACAGTTCAAATGACAACCAGTCCGATTAGCAACAATCAGTTCGTCGATATAGGATCCCTGGCAGAAGGAATAATTATATACGAAGCTTAGTCCGGAGGGAAATGGACCAGCACCCAGCTCAACGGGGTGCCAGATCAACAAGAGACCTATCCAGGCGATCTCTCAGAACTCAGATGAAGTCCCTTTCTCAAGGGAGCTTGAGGAAGAAAAATACCCGAAGAAGTTCGTGGTGCCCATATTTAAGATTTATCATGGCAAGAGTGATCCCATCGATCATGTCAGATAATATAGGAAGGCCATGACCTTATGGAACCATAACGATACACTCATGTGCCAAATTTTCCCATCAAGCCTACACGATGTCGCCCAAAAATGGTTCGAGAATATCCCTCATATATCCATTAGGAACTTTAAGTCCCTAGCCAAGCTGTTCACAGCTCGCTTCATTACAAGCAGTTCTCATCCGAAGAGGATGTATGCTTTGCTGACAATGAAGAAAAAGCCTCAGGGGAACCTTATAAACTAGGTGAAGAGTTGGTGGCAGATGTTCAACAAAGTCGAGGATTTCTCAGAGCAGGTCACTATAGAATCCTTCAAGAATAGCTTGCCCTACTCCTGTCTTTTACGCCAGTCCCTCACTAAGAAGGAGGCCACGACCGTCGACGACTTGATGGCCCATATCGAGAAATACACCAAAGTCGAAGACGTGACCCATCTTAGTGCAGGAAAAAATGGTGGCACCAAGGTTACCGACAAGGGGGCGAAAAAAGTGACGCTCAAAAGAAAGGAAATAAGAATGGGGGCAAAAGTAGCCCCAAGAGCGGGAGCAAGGGTGATGCCTCGAAGGCGTTCTAAGCCATTAATACCATCTTCAGAGAACCTATCTATAAGATCCTTGCAAAAATCAAAGATGAAATATTCATTAAGTGGCCTAAGAAGATGGGTGGGGATCCCTCCAAAAGAAATAACGCATTGATATGTGAATTTCACAAGGAAGGCGGACGTAAAACTGAGAACTGCAAGACCCTGAAGTCCCACCTCGGAGATCTAGCTCAAGCTGGACACTTAAATGAATTCGTAGAGAAAAAGGCAGAGATGGTAGCTGTAAATGGTAATCAGAATCCCCATAATATTCTCAAAGAAAATGTCAGCCACGAGTTTACAGTAATTCATGGGGCGTCTGACCTCAAGCAGATCCAAGGGAACGCTGCTCGAATGAAAGTGAAGAAGCTGACAGTAGTAATGCAAGATTTTCATATTAATCCTACCAAAACCCAAGCTGGGAAACATCGACGTCCAAAGGAAATAAACTACAATAAGTATACCGTGTTCACTAACGAGGATCTGGTGGGAGTGAAAACTCCACACCATGACGCATTGGTCATTACACTCAGGATAGCTAACTTCGATGTCTACAGGTTACTCGTCGACCAAGGCATCTCGTTCGAAGTAATGAACCTAGAGCTATTTAGAAAGCAAAAGTTTAGCATTGCCGACCTGAAAGAGGCCACTGTTCCTCTGGTTGGCTTCGCTGGAAAGATAACAATCCCTTTGAGAAAGATCGTCCTACCCGTAAGGGAAGGAAGCATCTTGAAGATGATCAAATTTCTTATGGTTGATATTCATTCACCCTACAATCCATCCTGGGCAGAGGATGGCTGCACGTGATGAAGGTCGTCTCATCGACCTACCATCAGAAGTTGAAGTGTGTAAGAGAGCACAGAGTATTTAAAATCCGTGGAGATTAAGCAATGGCAAGGAAGTGCCTCATAGCGTCCATACGCCCTAGACAAGAGAAAAAAGTGGAGGAAGTGAGAAACGAATAAGAAGAATAGGAGAGGTTGATGCCCTCCAAATAGCAGTTAAGTTATGGCAGACCAGGAGTGGAGGAGACCAAGCTCCACCCCTCTGAGAAGGTCGCCGAGGACCTGGAAGAAGTTGCAGCCGGAAGCTGCCCAACAGAGAGAATATTTTTTATTGGAACATCCCTTACTGATCGTGAGAAGAAGGAATTAGTAACCCTATTTCGAAGAAATTTGGACGTTTTCGCATGGGATCCCAATGAGCTTCCCGGAATAGATTCCAGCATTACCTGCTACCAACTACACGTGGATCCAGCTAGGGGTGTTAACGGGTCGGGTCTAGATCGGGTAAGGGTATATCCAGATCCGATCCGGGTATTTTTTTAGCGGATCGGGTCTTACCCGATTACCCGTCGGGTATCAAAAAATGGATCCAGACCCGGATCCGTTAAGGACCCGGAGACCCGATCCGAATACCCGATCCGAATAGCTGTAGCCTAACTTACTATATATATATATAAAAACTTCTCTGCTCTTACATATATATAAATTATATAGTACTGCTCTGCTCTTACATATATATAAACTATATAGTAACTTAGTGATATATAAACTATATAGTACTGCTCTACTCTTACATATATATAAACTATATAGTAAGTTAGTGTAAGTAAACTGTAATATATATAGTAAGTTAGTTTAAGTTTATATATAAACTATTTATTACATATATAAACTGTTATATGTGTATAGTAAGTTAGTTTAAGTTTATATGTTAGTTTAAGTTTATAAGTTTATATGTTAGTTTAAGTTTATATATAAACTGTATTTAAGTTTATATGTTAGTTTAAGTTTATAAGTTTATATGTTAGTTTAAGTTTATATATAAACTGTATATAACAGTTTATATATATAGTAAGTTACAGTTTTATATTATATACATATATAATATTATATATAAATATATATTTATTATATTATATATATACACATTCGGGTCGGGTCCTTATCGGATCGGAGTCATGTATATCCAGATCCGGTCCATTAACTAATCGGGTAATCGGATAATCGGGTCTATAAAATTTGCTCAGATCCGTTAATTCGGATCGGGTCCGGATCGGGTCCAGGTCCAGACCCGGTCCATTGACAGCCCTAGATCCAGCCTTCAACCCAATTATACAAAAGGCACGCTGGATAGCCCCAGAGAAAGCCAAAGCAGTAGAGAAGGAAGTGGAGAAGCTACTAGGTGCAGGGTCCATACGGGAAGTTCAGTTCCCTAAATGGCTATCCAACCCAGTAGTGGTCCCTAAGATTAATGGGAAGTGAAGAGTTTGCATTGACTTCACCGATCTCAATAGGGATTGCCCAAAGGATAGCTTCCCCCTCCTAAAAATCGACCAGCTGGTGGATGCAACGGCTGCTCATGAAAGAATGAGCTTCTTAGACGCATATTTTGGATATCACCAGATCCCTCTGCATGAACCAGATCAAGATAATACCGCCTTCATCACCAATATTAGCTTATTCTATTACGAAGTTATGCCCTTTGGGCTCAAGAACGTGGGGGAAACTTATCAATGGTTGGTTACTAGGATGTTTAAAGACCAAATGGGAAACACCATGGAAGTATATATCGATGATAGGCTCGTTAAGAGCAAGATTAAACACGACTACCTCTCCGACCTAGAAAGGAACTTTGAAATCCTCAGGAAATACCGAATGAAGTTTAATGCAAGTAAGTGTTCCTTCGGCATCCAATCAGGAAAATTCCTTGGATACTTGGTCAGCGAGAGAGGTATAGAAGCTAATACCAACCAAATCGATGATATCAACAGGGTGAAATCCCCTCAAACTATGAGAGATGTGCAGAAGATTACAGGAATGCTCACTGCCCTAAATCGGTTTATCTCCAAATCTTCAAAAAAATGTCGATCGTTTTTCCAGCTGTTGAAGAAGACTAAGAGTGTGGAATGGAATGAAGGTTGTTCGAGGGCCTCAGAAGAGCTTAAGACCCACCTCAGCAAGCTCCCTTTGCTCGTAATCCCTAGGGAAAATGATCCCTTATATCTCTACCTTATCGTATCAGATCATGCTGTCAATTTTGCCTTGATATGTGAGAAATAGGGGAGATATCATTCGGTCTATTATGCAAGTAAAACTCTTTTAGACATCAAGAAGTGGTACCTGCCATTGGAGAATCTCGCCTTTGCATTAATGGTAGACTTGAGAAAACTGAAGCACTATTTTGAGGCCCACTCCATCTTCGTAGTTACTTCACACCCCCTCAAAGTTATACTGAGGAAAGTAGAACTCTCAGGCCGAATATCAAAATGGTTGGTTGATCTCAGAAGATTTGATATTCATTTCTAACCAAGGACTGCTATCAAGGGGTAGGTTCTCACTAATTTCATCGCTGAATTCATAGGAGAACAGCCCTGTGATCAGCTCAAGATCAGTCATATGAGGGCAGCCCCAAAAGAGCCAGGCATATGGAAGTTATATGTTGATGGAGCCTCCAAATCCATAGGGGCAGGAGTAAGCATCATGCTAATTACCCTAGAAAACACCGTGCTCAAGTAAGGAATCGAGATTGGATTTAAAGCCTCCAACAATGAAGCAGAGTACGAAGCAGAGTACAGAAGGCACAATTGCTTGAGGCAAGATAACTCCAAGTGTTAGGTAACTCACAACTGGTATCCAACCAAATAAGTGGCGATTTCAATGCAAAAGACAACAGGATGGAAGCCTATCTCGCCACAGTGAAAAGGTTAATAGCCAACTTCGATCGCGTCAATGTTCAATAATTTCCCAGGGGACAAAACGGCCATATTGATGCCCTGGCAGCCCTAAGCTCAGCAGTTAACTCCAACTTAAGGAGAACAATTCAAATCGATTTCCTTGCACAGTCGATTATCAATCGAAGCACCGAAGCACCGAAGCACCGAAGCACGAGCATGTTCTCCGTATAGAGAAAGCTCCTAATTGGATGGACCCCATAGTAGATTACTTAAAAAGTGACGTACTGCCAAGTGATAAGAAGATCGCCCATCAGATAAGAGTCAAAGCTTCCCGCTTTTACCGATCTCCTGAGGACAAACTATATAAAAGGTGCTTCACGGGTCCGTACTTTCAGTGTGTTGATCCACAGGACGTTAAGCAAGTCCTATATGAGTTACATGAAGGGATTTATAGAAGTCATATATGAGGAAGGTCGCTAGCCTTTTGAGTAATAAAGAAGGGATACCGGTGGCCATACATGCAGAAGGACGCTGGAGTCTATGCTCGAAAGTGCGAGAAATGCCAAATGCACGCGCCTATGGTCCACAACCTGCCAGCGACCTAAAGTCACTCATCAGCCCATGGCCCTTCGCCTAGTGGGGTCTAGACATTATAGGCCCTCTGCCAACTGCTGTTAAAAATTAGAAGTATTTGTTACTCGCCACAAACTACTTCACCAAGTGATTAGAGACAGAACCACTGACCAACATCATGGATGCATACATGATGAGGTTCATATGGAGAAATATTATTACTCGCTTCAAGATACCTAGGACAATCATCACTGACAACAGGACCCAGTTCGAGAGTGGCCTTTTCCAAAGCTTTTGCATTGACTATGGAATTAGGCACTACTTTAGCTCTGTGGCATACCCTGGGAGCAACGGTCAAGATGAAGCTTCCAATAAAACAGTGATCGATGGATTAAAGAAGCTCCTAGAGCGAGCCAAGGGAGCATGGGTAAACGGACTACCCCATATCCTCTGGGCCTACCGCACCACCCCGAGGAGAGAAACTGGAGAGACACCATTTGTACCCACATATGGAATGGAGGCAATTATTCCATTGGAAGCTGGTCTCCCCACCATGAGGTCCACACTAATAAACCAAGGCCAGAACGATGGAGCATTTCTCACTGAACTTGACTTAGCCAACGAGCGGTGAGAATTGGCTCTAGTGAAATTAGCAGCCTAGCAGCAACAGCTAGCCAAGCAATATAATGGAAAAGTCAATCCAAGGACATTCCAGGTTGGGGACTATGTCCTAAAGAAAGTCCTTGGCAGCGCTGTGAAGCCCTCGGATGGCAAGTTAGTACTGAACTGGGAGGGACCGTTCAAGGTGGTAAGGGATGGCCTGCAAGGAGCCTATCACTTGGAAACGCTGGAGGGCACGGAGATACCAAGATCTTGAAATGCGACTAACCTGAAGAAATTCTACTTCTAGATTTCTCCTTTCGTGCATTATTGATTTAGGCAAAATTTTATTTTACAAACTTAATGTTTCTCTCTGTTCATAACTATGATTAATGAAATTTGATTGGCCTTGCATTCTATGAGTGTTGGTTTTCTCATATATATTTCAGTATATGCATCTTTTCCAAGTTTCAGGCTTCAATCTTAACAGGAAAAATAAATATAATGGGTTATAGTAAATTGGTCAACTTATTCCAGCCAAATGATCCTATATCCTGCCCCCCCCCCCCAACTACGTCTTCCCCACTAGTCTTACTACCCTATACCTAAGGCAATAATAAATGTCACCCCCATTTGTCCCACCCAAGATACAGGTATGTCCGTCGTAGGATCAAGGTATATAGGACCTCGGTAGAGCCTATTTCAATCATCGGGAATACCACGCATGGTCACTAACGTGTTCACCCCCATTAAATACCTCCTAGTATACCCTTTATGATCCTACATATACACTCTGGGTATGATTGCACATAAAATAAGCAAACACGCATAAACTCTGCTCAAATTCAATTATACATAATAACTCTTTCATTACAAGTTAATACGCACGTTAACTATAATCGTTATTGTATAAAGCAAGCTCAAACTCATAAGAGTCCAAAGCTTGGGTATCGTCTCACGCCTAAAATTTGTAAGGATAATTCCAAGTAAACAACTGACCTAATCGATGGGTTATAAATACATTGTGACTATCGTACATCCTATGCAACCGTAAGCATCTAATGGTATTATAAATCTTGTCCTGAAACCAAGTCCCTTAAACTAGGTTCCATCTCCAACCTAGTGTTTCTGTAATTATTATAAATTAATCACTACCCTACTCGATGGGTCAAAAATACATTCTCGTCTTATCCTATAATTTATCCAATCATTCCTCCTAACGCGACACTAGAAATTGAACCCAAACCCCACAGTTCCTTAATTAGGTATTGCATATATATCACTTTCAATTTATCTTAAAGTTCCAAGTATAATTTTATTTCGTAACCAAAGCTTAAAGTACCTAAAATACCCAACTAGGAAAAATTATCAAAAATGAACCGATTTTCTCTTTGGACGTATAGATTCCCTCCATGTAATCTCAGGTTCATCCTATTTTCGTCCATGATGGCTCAAACCCAATTTAAACCACCCTAAAACCTCTTGAACATAACACTAACTCATCCTCCAACAATATAAATAACATATTAAGGTTTATAAAATGTTTCTATATGATCTAAAGTGATTATAACAAGATTAAAAGTCCAAATTCAAACATTATAACACTAACCCTAACTTCATCTTCTTCATAAGAATGGATTAAATTTGCCTATGAATTATAATAAATTTAAGCAATGAAATTAGGGCTTTTACTTATTACAAGATATATGATTCATATCTAACAATTTCTATGTCAGATTACAATGATTCAAGTCTCAATTGACTAATTCTTTAATAAAGTTACATGAGTTCCTTAATACAAAACTAGGATTCATCATTAGATTAATCTTAATAACAAATTAAGGGTTGATTATGATAAAAATAAGATTTCTAATGTGATCTTAATAGATTTCAACACATTACTATCATTTGAGCAAAAATCTAACTATATTCTTAAAATGTAAAATTGCCTTGGATTGATTATAGAATCAATCATGAATTCCCCCAATTCTCTAAGACCAAAACCTACATATTCAAGCTAGGGTTTTTCCACCTCTTCCTTAGAATCAAGGGTTCTCCCAAAAGTGTATTTTTCTAAATGTGTTAAATTAATAGGAGATATTAAATCACTATTTAAGAAATGAAACATAGGCCTGAAAATATCCTCAATTAAAAAGGCCCCAAACATGCCCCAAATGGCCCAAAGCTTGGCCCAAACCATATACTAACCCAACGGGCTAACATCAACTATAATAATCTCAAAATGGACTTTCTAACATCATAAGAGCATACTTGAAGGTTAACTTCATAAACAAGTCAATCATCTTATTATGTTAATTTATTATCTTCTTAATTAATAGCCAAAACACGTAACTTAAATTAGATATTGGTTATCAATTAATTTGGTTGCGACTCGATATCATAAGAACCTACTTCACGATCACTAGCACCCAATATCGAGGGAATAATTCAAATAAGGAAACCCCCAGCATCTAGCTCCTAACCATTTCATAGGGATGCATAATAGTAAGTCACTAATTATTTATCTTAAATAATTACGAGCTCGCTAATATCTACAGCAATAAAATTACATGAACATGTAACTCAATTATATAATCCATCAAAGTTAACATCTCATTGTACTAAACAACATATCGAAAATCCATCATCTCAAATCCTGAAATGACATACCACGTGTAATATGCAATTAAGAACTTATCACCAACCAATAATCAATTTAACAATTATTTGAATTACTAAAAATATATGGGGTATTCCATCCCCCCTTGAACAAGGATATTTTCCAAGAAATTTGATTCTTTATATACCTAATCGAAAAGTCTAAGAATATCTCACTCGCATAACGTCCTATCACTTCTAAACATACTTTACTATTTCTTTGGCCTAATACGCGCAAAGGTATCTCGTTGTAACTCAAGTTTGGCTATAATTCAAACCAAACTAGTCTAAATATTGAAATGTGAACTTTTTTCTTAGGTTCCTCTTCCTTCAAATATACGTGAAAGATGTTGTGCACATGCTGAAGGTGATACGTTGAGGCTAAAAGACATCGACCCCACTCTATCCAAGATCATGAAAATGACCTATGTATTAGGGTGCCATTTATTCTTATAACCCGGACTTCACCATTCCCCTCATAGGGTAGACCTTTGAAAGAACATAGTCTTCCTCCTATAATTCCAATCTATGCATCCTCCTGCCCTCAAAACTCTTCTTACTGCTCTGGAAATCTTCATACGCTCTATGATGAGTGTTGCCGAACACATTATTAAATGAATAATTTTTTAACTCCAACTTCAATCTGACGTCAATGACCCATATGTCTCCATGTCCACTTTGGGGACCACGGTACTTTAGGATAAAATCAATGGATCTACTATCCCACTTTTACACTGGAGTTTCTAATAAATGCAATTCTCTGGATGTCTCTTGTGCTTTACCTTTAAATTAGAAAGGGAACAACTAGACATAAACTACACTAATATTTCCATCATTTGAAAACAATACCACTTCCTCAACTTTTGGCACATCTAGTCGCCCCTCGGATTTATAATGAACCACGAATCACGGCTTCAGCCAAACCTAACTTTTATAGCTTCAGACCCTTCGATACACTCAATTTACCTAGGAACATGAACCCATGTCCTAATAAAATGTTGAAAGGGAATTCCTCCCAATAAAAGTTTGCATATAATCTCTTAGTAAAAGAGTTCAACACTTAGGCGTGAATCACCTATGACACAATATTAGGTATACCAACCACTATTTCTATGAATACTTTCGCTTCATCAAAATGTCCTCGATAAGCATAATAATGAAATGATCCACGTGTGGTCGAAATACACTGCACATCAAGTTCATTAACATGAATGGAGCATTAGCTAATCTAATTGGAATAACTTGGACGCGTATTCTCCATATTGTGTCAAATAATTCCCTTCGGGATCTCATACTCCTGATTCTACAATTAAAGATAACTTGAGCACAACTCAATCCTAATAAAGAAAGACACTCTCCCTACTTCTCGAATAAGTAATCACGGAAACATACACTTGTTCTGTATCGTGGCCCTACCCAACTCCCGATGGTCCACATATAAACTTAGTAAATCTCCTATCTTTTAACAAAGAGGAATCGAGATTCCTCGTGATAACATACTCCTCGAATAAACTTTTTCCTAAAAAACAACAGTGTCTTCTCCCATAACACTATTTCATCTCTGAAGGATACAATCGAAAGGTCCCCCCCCCCCCCCCCCCCACACACACACACATAACAAGCCTAATGTTAATGCCAAAACTAAGGCCATAATTAATCTCTTGTGTAGGTGATAACTCAACACCTCTTCAAATACTATTAGGAAATTTCAAACTATCAGTAACATATCTAAAATATTATAACCCCGTCTGATATGGTCAAATTTATAATATAATTAGGGCCTTCCTAGATGAATCCAATTAGTGACTACATTGAGAAGGGACTATTACTAGCTGACCAAAAGGAAGCAAGGAAATTAAGATATAAGGCAACTAACTATGTCTTAGAGAAAGGTATTTTGTACAAAAGGGGCTATACAGTCTCTTTACTTCGTTGTGTCCACTTAATTAAGGTAAATGATGTGATTAAAGAAGTTCATGAAGGCTCATGTGTGCCCATTCAGCTGGAGGATCTTTGGTACAAAGGGTAGCCACGCAAGGCTACTATTGGCCAACAATGAAGGAAAATTGTATTTCATTTGCCAAGAGGTGTTATAAATGCCAAAAGTTTGTTACCATTCATAGAAAACTTATCACATAAAACTCATTCTAATTTAACTCTAGCTTTTATCTACTATGAAAAATGTTCCATCTTCCTTACTTATAGATAATTTCTTTTGGTAAATGTTCTTATATTTCTTGACTACTTCATCTGTAGCAAGATGTGATGAAGAAATACAAGAATGCAAATTAATAGAAACAAAACTATACAGGAGGACCAGAGAACACAAGTCTTAAGACTTGAACGACATGCTAAGTGAGCATAATAAGCACATTGAGTAATATGAGTTATAAATCATATGATATAAGATATAATGCCTCCTAATATCAATAGTGGCACTGCAAGACAAATATATCACTATCATCATCAATATATCACGTGGAATTACTCACTATATACTAAACATAATATAAAGAACATATGAGTTATGAGTATAGGAAGCACGAGAAGTTGGCAGCGACGTAGTAGCAAAGAAATCATAAAACTCATGGTATGTAAACACAATTTCTAGACACCTAAGGATATTATAAGGTAAGTAGGTAAGAAATATGTTAAAAAAACAATGGTGAAGCATGGTAATAAGATCGATAGAAGCCAACAAAGATAGAGGATATACTAAGAGATGTCGCATTCAAATCTAACTTCAATACGATCAACACATGTGATGATAAAAAAAAATATTTAGATATTGTGGCATATTTATCCTAATGTTATAACTAAGATATCAAAATAAAGGGAAAAAAATTCAAATATCAAAGTCAAAGTTAATAAAACCTACACTTAGAATATGAATAAACAACATCAAATCTAAAGACAACCAATGACAATATACATGCAAATATGTATCGACAAAAATTTTACCATGCAACAATGGTGATATATAAAATCATGAATTTTAAATAAATATTTTTAAGAAACTTGTAAGATATACTATATGGATAATGAGAATAAGATGTGAGGCAAATAAAGCAAATCGAGTTTCGATTGTTTTATCTCAAATAAACAGTTTTACGAGTCATAATAAAAATTTATACAATAAGAGAACAATGACAAGACCCATTTTTGGTAAGTGAAATTATAAGCATTATCATCACACTTACCAAAGTTTAAGAACTACGTCCAATGTTCATGATCAAAAAAATATTATCCATAAAAAGGCTAATAACATGATGAGAATTTCAATAAAGAACATAAGATCATATCTCGAATGTGAAGAACAAAAATAAAATGAACGTTGTTGAGACAAATGTCCAATATAAAGTTCAATTAAGATAATAAATAATAAAACAAAAAACCAAAACCTTTTACTCATTAAAATCTTCAACACCTTATTTTGGGATCATTTTCAACTCCCATGTTTCCCCTTCAAATGAGCAATTTTGGTTAAACCCTTTTATCTCATATCTTTGACCCAATTTTAGATACATGAAAATATTTGAGACATTGTTATGTTCAAATTGTTTTGCATGTGGTGGATTTCACTCATTCATTATTAAGATAGGATACTATTTTCAATTTTCAAGGTTAGTTTCAATGAAAGTTATAGCTCTAACCACATTTTCACTTGTATTTTTTATATAGCATAAGCTTTTTTTTTTAATTTCTCCAAATAATGAATAAAAAATTCTCACCTGTGCATATAAGAGTTAGACACACTTTCACAAGTCAAACGGAGATTTGAAAGCTTTGCAGAGGAAATAAAATCTATTTTATTCCTCATAAAGTGGCATTAACTCAATGTGTAGTGCGGTGTAAAGTGTGACAAGATATGATAATGTATTCTCAAAGTATAATATTTCTTAAAGTCTATAAGACATAAAAGAGAATCGAATTCATCCTATGAAGTACATTTCATATTTTAAGCACGTGTTATATTCACAAACTAACGAAAAAAATGATCAAATAAATCATTTTGATATACAATAATATGTCATGGAGTAAATTATTTAATTAAGAAAATCGTGATTGCACCAAAAAGAATATCTTTTTGAATTTTTTATTTAAAAATATGTACAATCACAAAAGAGCATGGCATAAGATTAAAAGATATACATGAAGAACATAGTCCTAAACATGTTCCAACAAGCTCAAATAATCAGAAATAACCAAGGCAATCCTAAGATAATCAGTCTAGAGACAAGGTAAGGATTAAGGTTAAGAGAGCATGTAAAACCTAAGTACAAGACTAGGTAAAATCCAAGGATAATAAACAAGTTCAAATTAAATATATCCAAGGTAAAGTAAGAATACTTTGTACATGCATAAGAACATAATATACATGGATCAAACAAAAGATCAACTAGATGTGATTATCGTAACCATATCTTTGAAAATCAAAAACAAATTATTCTCTAAAACAAAGCCTTATCAATTTATTCAAGCAATAAATCAAGAGAAAATTAAAAGGACATAAAAAATCACATGTGAGTTATCAAGATTGATAAACATGAATTATAAACTCTCATATGAAACAAAAGTACATAGTTTAGCATAATATATATGAAAATGAGATGTAAATAAGGCTATGAGAACAAAAATAAACAGCCTCCATCATTTAGAACTGGAAGAGACCAATTTAGGAAGCTTTTTATTCTCAATTTTAATTTCTCCCAAAATTTTCTTCCCAAACCATACATGACTCATATGAGGAGCCTTGGGTTCAAATTAGTTATTGATCATATTTTTCTTTTCTTTTCCCCTCTTTCCTTTACCCATATGATCAAAAGCGTTTTGACTCTATTTAACCCAAATTTATCTTTTGATGGGTTTAGATTCAAAATACCTTGAATCACAAACTTTTTGACACTTGTTATTCCCCAAAACATTCTTATCATTCTTACAATGGTTCAAAGGTAAGCTTGGCTTCAGTAAAAAACAAAAATTCCGCAAATGACCAACTTTGTAACAATGATCACGTTTAAATAGTTTTGATTTTGTCATTTGAATTTTGATCTTGGAAACAACCTTTTTAAAATATTTACCTTTCATCAACTTGTAACATAAATATTTTGTGTGACCATTTAATGACAATGAGAATAAACAAATTTCCTTTTAGGTCGTATATGATGTTGTGCGTGATTTTGTTATCAATCTTGGCATGGACAGGTTCATCATTCATTTCAAAATGATTTCTAACCTTTTTTTAACTTGAGTTTTCATAGGAGTCTTTTCAATGTTTTTTGTTTCATTTTGAGAAAATGATTTTACGAAAATTATTTCACTAGTGGAAGTCCAAACATTAAACTTTTCAAAGCCTAAACATCTTTTATCATAACATTTTTGAGTTGGCACCAAAATGACTTGCCCAAGATTTTATGGATCTATCGCAAGGTTTCCTTTCACCTTTTTGATCAAGTTCAAATAGTTTTGAACACTTTCAACTTTGTTTTCCAAAACGATTTGGACTTTTCATATAAAAGAATATCCAATTTTAATTTTTCAAGAGATTTAGAAAATTTTGTCTTTCATCCTTTTGTTTGAAAGTACTATTCTTATCTTTTAAGTCATCCAAAAATTATAAAAGATACGAAAAAGAAACAATACTTTTAAGTTTTTCAAATAGGATATGACTTTGAGCTTCCAAAATGCAAAAAAAACTCATTTTCGTCTTTTAAAAGTGCAAGCTCATTATAATGCTCTAAACTTTCTATTTCGATAGCCTTGACCTGTTTCTGAAGAGCTCCATTTTCTTCTTTCAAAATTTTTGTTGAACTAAAATCAATAATTGGAGTCTCTTTCTTCAACAAATTAATCTTCTCACTCATGTGAGAATGGTCAACTTGAATTGATCAACCATAAACTCTTTAAGTTCTAAATTATTATTCTCCTTATTATATTCTTTGAGTTTGGAGGACAAGAACGTATTCTCTTTAAAAAGTTTCAAATAATTTTCATATAATTTATCATATTTTTATCAAGAGTTAAGAAACTAAATTCTTCACTGTCATCATCACTAGATTCATATTCATTTAGAGGTGAGGAACGATAAGTAAAGACAACCAGAGAATAATATCTGGAATGAGACATATCTAACATACTACAAGGAGAATCCTCAAATATCTCAATAAAACAATCCATTTCTACATACACAAGATCTACCTCCAGATGATTGAACCTAACAATAGTGAGGTCTAGCACTGATACCAAAAATAGAAATGTGTGTGTAGAGAGGAACTACCCAAATTAAAATTATTACCAAAATGAAGGTGATGTTCGCTTTAATCCAAATTTGGGCAAAAGTTAATCTTAGCATCTAAGTGATTAAATAGTGATTTACATGTTGATTTAACTTAACAATACATATTCATGAAGCATATAATATAAATCAAGAAGTGGAACAGTAAATCATGCACTTGAGAGGAGGATTTATACGAGAGAAAAAGAACCTGCGGGGAAAACATAGGGCCAAATTGACACCTTCCACTAAATGGGTAAAGATATACAAAATGGATAAATAGATTACAAACTTTAAACTCGATAAATGGCTTACAAACTCTAACCTCTCATAGAATCAGTAATGCACAACCTCCATAAGACACTTTTTTTACTACCTAGATGGAAGAGCAAGCACGGATCGTTCTCCAACCACTAGCCATGTCGCAAGTGCCAATTTTCGTTAATAATATCGCGTTTGCACCAAAGTAATTTTTTCTTTTAAAGTTAGAAAAAAAAATCTTTTTTGTTCCAAACGGAACAAGTGAAAAGCCACAATTTTTATATCGAACATCCTAGGATGTGAGGGCCCTAAAGGTTGAGAGAAGTTTTAAAAAGAGTTTGGCTAATCAAAATAAGCTCACAAAGTATTTTTGAGATACCAGAAATATTTAAAGTTTCTCAAGAACAAATTTTGCAAAATATTTTTTTCAAGACTTGAGAGAAGTAATCAAACTTGAAAAACTTTAAACTAGAATGATAATAATGGATATATTAAAAATCAAATAAGGTTGTTGCTCTTAAGAAAATCTGATTTATTTTTGCTAGATAAAACAATGAAAACTTGGTTTAAAATTCTTAACCTTATTTTATGAGGAAGAAGAGAGAGAATTAATTAGATGTTTTCAAACTTTTGGGTATGAACTTTCAAATCCTTTACCTCATTCTCAACCACAAAAAATAGGTTGATTTCTCAGGGCAACAAAAGATATGGCACCATAAGAGATATCCATATTTCATAATTCAATCTTTTGGGCAGATTTAAATTTTGTGCCAGATCTGACGTTGTCGATGCAGCGAGACAATGCACCAGTGTGGCGATCCATGCCATGCCACAAGTCGCGAAATTTTGGATTTGGATAAGATCTTCAATGACAGACTATCACTAAAGTGAGATAACCCATAATTGTAGTGAAAGTATGGCGAGGCAGGTTGCGTCTTTGTCCAGATAATTTGAAGGAGTACTTGCCTTCAACAAGTTTGAAAATATTTTTACAAAACATCCTAAGTATGTTTCTTCTCAACCAGGAACACTCGTACCTAAAATACACACATTAGAATGCAATTTTTATGAGCATAGGTTTTTTAAGAGAAAAGTATATGGCATAATGTATTTATTCAATTTGTCCAGACTATTAACACACGAGTTTTAACACAATTTCCAATTTAAGAATATAAAATATGAGTTATGTCAAAACAAGTGTGGTAAAATAAACCATTCTAAGTCATTTACCTATATCCTAACGTAGCGATCTCATTGGTCGTGGCATGAGGTATCTTATCGAATAAAGATGGCGAAGTTTGGTCTTGAAATCTTGAACGTCAAGCTTTCCAGGACAACTTATACTATGACTGAAATATATTTTGGAACGAGATAAGACAATCTAATCATATGGAGATTTTGAGCATGGATGTGCTCTTACAATAAGGTTCTTTGTTTGTTATTCTGAACTGTGACATTTGTATATGGATTTTTCATAAAAGATGGTATATACATTTGGATTCATTTTCATCTAAATCTATATCTTCGACTCCCAGGAAACTATAAAGTGGGCTCAAGTTCATTCTAGGACATGTTCAAATTTAGGTGTGCCCAACACTCGTTCTGTGGAAGGAGCCAAGGTAATCGAAATTGGGGATAGAAGTATGTCTCTTTGTTGGTTATTCCAAAAGTTATAAAGATAATTTATATTATATTCCTAAGTATAAGAAGGTCATTGATTGCATCAATGTCTGACTCTTAAAAGAAGATTATGTAATAAATAACGGGTCCAATAGTAAGCTAGTCTTACAAGATAAAAAGGAACATCATATTACTAATATTTCTACACCACCCCTATATGAAGAAATCAACCTAATATTGATATACATTACCTAGAAGTAGTGGGAGAATTTCCTTTGATCGGGTAACGCGAGTCATTTATACTATGTAACAAGTGATACCACGTCATAGTAGGAGGGTGAGGAGATACCCTAGAAAATTAATATATTTAGGTAATAATTTCGGCGAGGTCCCAAGGGAACACCAATCGGGTCCCTGGAATTATAACGAGGCATTACAAGATAAGGAATTTTATCTTTGACTTGTGACTATGAATACCAATAAGGATTCAATGTATTCGAAACGAGTTTTGGGTCTTGTTGATGAGATAAAATCCATCGGTTGCAAGTGGACCTATAAGAAGTTTTAAAAAAAGATGAATATGGAGGTGGAAACCTTTAAGGAACGTATTATTCTAAAAAATGATTACTTATAAAAAAGGGGATTGACTATGGGAAAACCTTATCGTCGGTAACCATGTTAAAGTCTATTTGGATTCTTTTAAATCAAGACTTCGTTCTTAAATGATTATCATGATAAGTACATAGTAAGAAGTCAGGAAAAATGTGTAATCTTAAAGGATCCATTAATGGTTTTAAGCTAACACCAAGGTTTTGGAACATTCATTTTGATCAGACAATTAATTCTTGATTTTGATCAAAGCCTGAATTATATTTGTTTGTATAAGAGGTATAATGCAAATATGGTGGTATTTATAGTACAATTTGTGTATACTATTCTCATAATCGGTAATAGGGTGGGTGTATTATCCTACATAATAGTGTGGTTATCTAGGTATCTCGATATAAAGTGGTTAGGACAAGACAGTCACATCCTTATGAATAAGATTTCCCTAGAACGGATACACAGGAAATTGAGCTTATCCAAAGTTATTTATATAAATGTTGTACTCATAAGTTTAGTATTTGAATTCCAAGAAACAATTTTCTTTTCAAGTACAAAATCACTCTATTTAGGGATCGGTGTCATAAAGAACTTAGTCCTATAGAATGAGTAAGGAATATACCTTATGCTTTGATGGTGGGTAGCCACATATATGTTATATTGTATACTAGACCGAATATGTGCTTTGCCATTGGCTTGGTCAACAGATTTCAGTCTGAAAGTCATGTACCGTATAGGTACAATGACTCTTTTCAGTTATATAAGGATTTTAATTTTACTACCTAGGAATATGTGTTTACCCTAGGAGGTGGAGATATAAGTTGGAGAAGTATTAACCAATCTTTCATTGCTAACACATCCAAGTAGGCTAAAGTTATTGTAACTTTGAAGGAGACTAAATAGGATATATGGCTCGGTAACATCCTAAGTAACTTACCCAAATCGTCAAACCATCAAATAGGTTATATATCTCGGGAAAAAATTTGAACGGGCAGAAGTTATTTCCTCTATTGAATCTCGAACCAAGAATGTATGGTTACAATATTGTTTGATGGTACGAGAACACTTTTGATAGTTCAAAATATAATTTTGATAGGTACATCCAGGAATGTATTGAATAGGACCATCCGTGAGATTCAAGCCTAAGTGTTGACTACTTTATACTTAGTCAATCTCACAATGTTCGTAAAGGGTGTATAGGTTCTTAATCCTGAGTGTTATGAGGATTAGAATACTTGCACAATTGTTGCTTTGATTTTTATGGGTGCAATTCAATTTTTGATTGAATCAATATAACCCTGCAAGTTGTGTAATCATTGTGTGAGTAGGTCTGAGATCATAACTCGAAGTAATCTGTGTTCAAGAAAGATGTTGGATTGTGATACCACCTTAATAGACTTATAAGATTTTATTATACCAGTAAACCTAATCGGTGGATTTTATAATCCATTAGAGTATTAAAATAAGTGGAGTCTGAGACTTAAGCAATATATAAGAAGTTGGTTAAAATTGATTAGTGGATAATTCATTTGACTAAGCAGGTACTTAATGCGCGAAATCATATTATGCAAAATCTAACTTTATAAAAAATTGATTTGACTAAGCAGGTACTTAATGTGGGAATTATATTATGCAAAATCTAACTTTACAAATAAGACTTCATTATTCCGAGTGATTTTGAGATAATTCAATCGGAGTACAGTCGTGATTATTTAGTAAAATTAATCATGAATAAATAAATAAATAAATAAAGGAAATAAATTACAAGGTTGTAATTTGAGATTTTTGAGTATTTATTTTGAAGACAATTTAATTATTTAGTCCTCATCTAGTATAGTCCATTACCCAAGTAGTAGACCCAGACTCTCTAGAAACCCAATTTATTCCAAGACCATGTCTTATATATATATATATATATATATATATATATATATATATGTGTGTGTGTGTGTGTGTGTGTGTGTGTGTGTGTGTGTGTGTGTGTGTGTGTGTGTGTGTGTGTTGGTGCAATATATTGTTTTAAATAAAATGGCTAGTATGGAGGGGTAAAGAAGAAGAGGAAAAATACTAATCACGTTTTTGTGAAGGGGTGAGGAGAGATTAAGTGATTTCTCTCATATTTAACCAAGTTTTTATGTCCATGAGTTCCCACAAATAAGGCTTAATTTGCGTGGACTATATAATATAAGATTTAAGGCTTTCGACCGCAAAGATATCGTGATTTGAGACCCTAGGTTTCTGCTTTAAACCCAGCTCTTATTTTTAATTTTTTTAATACATGACCAATTGAAGTTTTGTGGCTGAAATGTTTCCACGTTCAATGTTAATACCAATCTCATTTCCTAATAATCCCTAATTGTGGGAATTTTCATAGTATCAAGAATACAAAATTATCTCAAAAATTCCTAAATTTTATCTTTAGAGGAGTCTTTGAGCGTATGACCCATTTTTTTAAAGAGGATAAAATAAAAGAACAATGACAAAAATGGAAGTAAACTTTTGAATAGTGATTAGTAGAGGTAAAATAGTAGAGGAAAACTTAAAGAGGTAGAAAACAACATACCCAATGTTTGTCAAATTGAAGTAAAGAAAAGGGTTGTCATCCACTTAAGTCCTAAGAAAATGAAACAATGAGTTTTTTCTATGTTTCATGTGAAATGGTGTTCTTTCAATAACACACACTTCGTGTGCAATGATAACTTAAAGAATGTTGAGTATTGCATATGCATGCATCCTTATGCTCTAGAATAGTAATGGGTGATATATTAACATAGCAGGACCACTATGTTGCGAAGACATGAATTGATATTATAAAGCAGGGACCCAGCCATATGTCCCCTTAAAGAAAGAATACACTAAGGTTGCGTTTGTTTTTTTTATCTTAATCTGAAGTCTGAATCTGAAATCTGAAAACTGAATCTGAAGTCTGAAATCTGAATCTGAAAAATGTGTTTGTTTTTACGTCTGAATATACTTCTGAATGAATGTATTTAGACTGGTTCAGACTTCAGATTCAGACTTCAGACCTAACTCTACCTCTTAATCATTAAGAGGAAAATATGACCGTTAACCTCTTAATCATTTAAAAAAACAAACACTTTTTGATACCTCTTAAGTCTGAATGGTTCAGATTCAGACTTAAGAGGTAAAAACAAACGACCCCTAGTCTCCTATGAAAGACCAAAATAATCAAATGCTGAGAATTACTTGGCCATACAATCATTGGAGGAATCGTGTACAAGAACAATTAACTCTATCTTGGTGAAGCTCGACATCGACCCTTGTGAATAGTGGTGGCCTAACACACTTAGGCTGAATTTGACCAAATAAAAGATTCTATCGAGATTTTAGTTTGTTAACATATGATTCAATCTATCTAGGACTGCTCAAGAAAATGGTAAGTGTAGTCACAATGAATTAGCTAGTCTGAAGGAGGAAATGAAACCTCACTGAATTCTAGAGATATTTTAACACTTGTAATGATAAAAAGTGGAGAGATAAATTTTAACACTTACAATATAGCTATCAACTAACATATTCTAGTACCCAAGTCGATTTACAAATAAATAATATGTCCCCTCTTTTCATGTTGTTATACCTAAGGCTCACCTTGCCAAACCACAAATATCGTGTGTCGTTCTTAATATTTTGTGCATTAAGGTTAAATTTGGTAATCCTTCTTGAAGCGGACCTAATTCTCGTACAACACCCTTCTAGTGTAGTGATCTTATATGACATTTTATGATATTTCAAATTAAAGTGATCTATATCTATTTGTTTACATTATCGTTTATGGAAATAATTTGAATGTTTTCATTGTGTCAATCACCTTACATTTATTCCCTTTGAAATGTTAAATGATTAAAAAGGCACTACATAGGGTATGGCATATGGAAGTTATTAAATTAACTCATAAGTAATTGTATTTCATGTTAGAATATAACGTGGTTAATCCCTAATGTATATTCGTTCTTATACTGTGAAAATATTAATTATTCTGGTTAATTACTTTTTCCCTCTCGAACTTTGCTCTCATTTTCACTTGAACAACCCCACTTTTTTTTTCTTGACTAAACCCAACCAAGTTTTAAACACGCGCCACTTTGCCCCCAAACCTTAATGATGTTAAATTTTTGCATAGCAATTAGTCATGTGCCTTGCACATAAGAGTATTTTTGTCTAGCCGGTTGCGAAGAAGAAATTTAAAATTTATGGAAGATTTAAATTACATAAAAATATTTAAAATTTTGAAAATTACAAAAAAAAATTAAAAAACAACAAATCTCAAAATTGTTGAGAAAATATTTTAAAAGTCTATAAATGACATAAAAATCATTTAAAAACAAAAAATATTAGAAAGACTTTAAAAATATGAAATTTTTCATAAATTAAAAATGAAAATTGTCGGAAAATTATTTTTAAAATATCCAAATTACCAAAAAGAAGTATTTATAATGTTTAAAAATTAGTAGATAAATATTTAAAAAATTCAAAAATTGCAAAATCAAGGAACCTTTAAATATTTCACTAAGATAGTACATTTTTTCATAAACATGGAAAATTAAAAAAAAATCATGAGCTGAATTTTATTTTCTTTCAAGTCTCATAAAAATTGGAAAAAATATATTAGGAATGCATGTTCTCATCTTGCTGCACTTTGCACTGCACTACAAATTATTATGATGACACTTTATAAAGAATAATAAAGTTTTATTGTATGTTACAAAATGTGCAAATCTTCAAAATATTGTCGAAGATTGTCTAATTCCTTATTGTGTATGAGTAAGATTTTGGTTCATAATTTGGAGAGGTTGAAAAATCTTATGCGATATCTAAAAATCATGAATGATGATTTGAATTTTTAGTTGTGAGATCTACCTTTACCAAAAATAGCTCATTGCCTTTTGTTTTAAGAAAAAGTAACAAAGTGTAAAATATATTTGAAAAAAAAATCTCAAAGATTTGAGTCTATCTAATATTGAGTAACATCAATGATATGGGACAAAAAGGCTTCGAAGCTTTGAATCATTTGTTCAATGATACGTACCTCTTAATTAAACTTGAGTTTGGATCTTTCTCTCAGTGATGTTCATTTATTTTATCTTTTATACAAATGAGATATGATCTTATGTTCTTGATAAATAATCTCATCAGATTATTATTCTTTTATAGATAATATTTATTGATTATGAACATTAGACATAAACACAAATTTGGTAAGCATGATAATATAACCTATATTTTTACTTATCAAAATGGTTCTTGGAGTTGTTCTCTTATTATATAAATATGATTGCATCTTCATGTAAAACTCTTTATTAAGATAGGTTGCTAGAAATTTAATTCGTATTATTTGACTTGCATCTTATTCTTATTTTCTCAATGTGGTATAGCTTGAATATTTTTTATTGGCTTAGTTATTTATATGTTTTGATTCTCTTTTTTATCCTTGGTGTATCATATACTTAGAGTTTCATATCTTAAAAAATGGAAGTTGTGCATGATTGGGGATATCTCGTCTTTATGAATGATAATTTGGTTTGGTATATCATCACTCTATGTTAGTCTTCTTTGACCTAAGGCATGATGTTGCTTATTCATGTTTTTAGAATTTTAGTGGTATTACATTTTACTTTAATATTTATGAACAATAGTAATATATGATTGCATTTTTTTTATATTTTGAATAAAATACTTGATATTTATAATTACTTTGTGTGCTTTTGGCATTGCACTTTGATTATTTTATCCTGAGATTGTTTTCTAATCATCTTTATCTTTATGATTTCATTTTAAGATACTAGGATAAATTGTCATATATAGTGTTTGTTCTGTTTCATAGCTTTGGTGGTTGATATTGATTCTGATATTCATGATTCACTGTTAGATGATTTCTTATCTTTGATTAATCAAAGGTTCTTAGACAAATTTTATAAATACTTGCCTTGTCATGTTTTATCATGGCATATAGGCTTATATTTTGTGAGTTAGGATTTGTCATTTATAATCTTATTTAATTATCTAAGAAATTGGTTTACATATCAACTAGCATATCGTATAATCCAAAAATCTTTACTCGTTATGTTTATTTTGGCGTTAAGTATATTTTGAGAATTTATGCTAAAATCTTGATGATGATTTTTATATATTTGTCCTGTTATATCTTTATTGATCATTTATACCTTTGTATACTATACCACATGATTTATGTACCATACTAACAAAATTGCCTTGTTCTAACTATCATATGTAACCTATTTTTATACTATAATCTTGTTTTTTAGTTGATTCCTATATTTTCTTTTCTTGTGTCTTTGTTATTCATTTTCTTAATCATTGCATTTTTTAAAGGGAGAAAGTTTCTCAATGGAAAAGAACATTTTATTGAGGGAGAGAACCATCTTGTGACAAAAGAGAGATAACTATAGGATAGATAGAGAGAAAATTGTCTTCTTAGGTTCTACTTTTTACATTATACTTCTTATGGGGAGAGAGTTTATTTTCTATATAACATGTTGGGGACTATTTAGTATGGGGATTCGATCGAATTTTGGTGATATTGTGGTATACTGATTTCAATATTTTGGATTATATTTTTCCAATTCACTTATTTATAAAATGTTTCATTATATTCGTAACAGTATAAATCATTAATTTTATCGTCTTTTTCTTTGTCGATTCCATGACAAAAGGGGGAGGATAAGATTCAATCAAAATCAAGTATCATTATGAGACATTGTGGAAGAGTTTATGTGGAAAAATGAAATATTGAAAGAATATGATTGGGGAATGAACTTTATATACCATATCATGTAAATATATTAGTTAACTTGATATATGTTCTTTTGATATTTGATGAAAACTTTACATTGTATAATTTGTATTTGTGGTGAAAATTATATTCAACACAAATTAATGAGAAAGTGCAATCACCAAAGAAAATAGAGAATAAAAAAATGCCAATCACACAACACAGTATGTACGTGGTTCAGCAAGAATGTCTACGTCCACGGTGGTGCTCTCAATATTATTTCTATATACTCTGGGGAGTGTTTTATAGAGAATATATTGCATGCCTTTTGTTCCAGGCTTAGGGTTTGTTGTATACATGTTTGTTCTCGGGGAGTGGGGTTGTTGGACTTCCCCATGTCCACCTTCTACTCCTAGAATATCTCCTTACGAGATTTTAGGAGTAGACTAAGTCATAACCGAATTCAGTTGAGATGTGAAAAGCCCAGACTTTGGGCCATTTTTATTGGGCTACTCGTCTGGGCCCGTGATGGCAAATTGAGGTACCCACAATTGCCCCTAAAGTTGTTGTGCTACAATTTGGGCTCAATAAATTTAAATGATTTTTCATAATGGTTCTCTTGTAAATTGTGTAACTCTTGCCAAGATTTGAGTTATCTACTTGATTTTAGCGACAACCTGCTTCGGGTCTCGTGCGATATGATTAGAAATGTTTAAAAGGTCACTTGGAATAGCATTTTCATACCATCGTTCCAAGATTCCTTAAGTACATCGGGTCCAGTTTCATACCGGTCAGCTGACCAGAATGAAAATGTTATTCCAAGGTCAGCTTCTTTTCTTCTGAAGTACAAGAACATAGGGTCCAGTTTCATTGCAAGGCCTATAGACAGCATTCCTGACTTGGATATTACTGAAGAAGTTATTGAGAACCCTATCCAGTTGGACGAGGGAAAGATTAGTTCTGAAAGTGATATTAGAGGAGGTGTTGAAGGTGGTCCCAGTGAGGCGAGCTCTAGTGGTGAAGTTTCTTCTAGATCGAAAGAGGTCTCTGAGGCTCAAGAGTCTTCAAGTACATCCAGCACTTCCAGCGAGGAAATGGCTCCCCCTGGGAGGAACCTGATCTGTGATGATGATGATGACGATGATGTGCTTCTTGCTCAGCGGTCGAAGAAGCAAAAGTCTTACGGTGGCGATCTTACCACCAGTTCTCAGTCTACTGCTCATGAGCAGGAGAAGAAGAGGAAGGGGGAGGATTTGTTGAAAGAGAAAGAGAGAAAAAGAGAGGAGGAGAGGAAGAAGGCTGAAGAGAAAAAGATAGCCGAGAGGGAGAAGAAAGAGAGGGAGGAGGAGAGAAGGAGAGTGGAAGCGAGGACGAAGGCAAATCAAGCTTTGGTGCTTATCTTCGCGTTGCCTGAGGGGGCCTATATCGCCATCTCTCCTCAGTTGGCCCCTGCATTGCTTGAGCGAGAAATTTAGCATGCTGATCGTCAAAAAGCAATGGTGGTTGATCAGTTAGCTCTGTAAGCAAGTCAGAGGCTAGCCTTGGTAAGTTCATTTTCATTCTTCAATACTTGTAATATCCTGTTTAATGCTTCCTTTTAATGTTCTCTTTTTACTTGCAGTTCGTGACTGAATTCGCTGTTCTCTACCATACTCACGATGAACTGGTGGGTAGGAATACAGATTTAGAGAAGCAGAATGTTGAACTAAAGGGGAAAGACACCGAGCTGGAGGCCAGTTTGAAGGCTGCTAATGAGGCCCATAAGTCCTTTGATCTCGCCTTTATTGATTCTAGTAGAGCGAAGGAGGCGGCAATAAAGGAGCTGAATGAGATGAGGCAGTCCTACGACCTGGTCTGCACGAACAAGCTAGCCGTGGTCGATGAGAATAAGTTACTGGCAGAAAAGATGAAGAGGATGGAGTCCGAGGCAGCCACCATTAAGGAAAGTTCGTACAATTCCGGGTGGGCTGATGCATATGAGGATGCTGATGCTCAAATAGGCTACATCAGCTGTCTGAATTTTAAGAAGGGCTGGAAGAAGGATCTTGGCTGTCGGGGTGGATATTGACTCACCCTTGTTCGACGAGCATGATTCAGGCCCAAAGCCTATTGTAGACGAAGCACCTTACCTAACCATTGAAGGTGTTGCCCCTGCCTCCCAAACTGTTCTTGTTGGTGCTCCTCCTGCTCGGGGAATAGTAGCTGCTCCTTTCGAGGGAGATGCTGCTACTGCTGCTGACAAGGGAAAATAGCCAACCACCTCTGGACAAACTGAGGTTGCCAGTTAGCTCGCTCTTAGGACCTTTATGTATTTTTGCTTTATTTGCATTGTTCTATTTCATCGAAGTAATTTGGTCCTCTATTAATGAAATTAAAACATTTTCTCTTCAGCATATTGATTCTTTTATTCTTTACTGCTCTTTATGGCTTGTAGTTAGTTGATGTAGATGAATATATACCTGCCACCTCTCAACTGGGAAGGATTCTCGGACCTAATGTGAGCGATCAAGTTCGCCAAGCCTTCGTTAGGATTTACAAGTCTCTCAGGTCGAGGAATAAGAGCTTTAAAGACCAATCTCATCTTGTCGCCAAATTGAAGGATAGACTTCAGGAGATGGAGGAGGTTGGTGCCTCTGTTCAAGAAGAAGTGAACACTTTGAGAGCTAAGCTCCTAGATGCCTCTGAAATCAATCAAGTCGGAGAAATTCAGCAGTAGGATGATGAGACTCTGAGGAGGGAGATGTCACGACTCAAGGAGCATGCACCGAGCATCACACCTCATGTTCTACGAGGTTCCTCCTCATCGGTTGTTCTGTGAGCTGGCATAGGACCGAGTGGTGCCCCTCCAGTTTTGTGATGTTCTTCCTCATCGACTGCTCTGCGAGATGGTCCAGATGCAGGGGATCCAGCTAGGGAGGTGGACGAGCTCCAAGGAGATATCCGTCGAGCATACGTGATTATTGCTGGGCTTCAAAGGGATGTCACGCGGTTAAGGCATCTGTTCAAGAAAGGACCTCGGCGAGTGTGGTCTAATGGTTATGAATAAGGTTGGATAGATGCTCCGACGAGGCTGATAGAGTTTGAAGATCTATCTTTTATCAGGGGATGGTTGAGTGCCATCATAGAGTTACAGGTCCCCCTAAACTCAACACTCTGGTATCGTCATGAGATCTCTCCTTTAACTCTAAGGCCTAATCCTTTCAGGAGGGACGACCAGTGGATCCCTATAGATGCTATCCCTAGGCAGCTATTAGAGTCTGATGTGAATGAGGTCAAAGAGGAATTGGCTCCTCATCCGGATAATGGTCGAAGAGCACAAGTAGTTGATTATCTTGTTCAGAGGCCTCAGCCTCATTAAGATTTTACGGGGTGTAACTCATTATGCATGTAACGAAGTAATGTAATATTTATGTCTTGGGCGATTTTACCGACTAAACATGCATTGTATATCTTTTACTTTATTTATTTCCCATTTGATTATCTTGGGCTCTTCGTAGCCGACTAGATTTGATATAGGTAAAGTTGTTTTACTATGTGAGTAACCTCCTAGTCCAGTATGCTTTATGAGATACCATTCTTTCCTACTTTACCTTTTAGGTTGTGTCGTCACATCCCCTTAGGCCTAAGTATGGCAATGGTGAGGACACACCTGGTGTTGGATGTTCTATCTGATCAGTCTTTTTGAGCCAAACATTATTTTGCGACCAATTCGATTTGGTCGAACTGCCTAAGGGTCCCCTGTAGGGCTTCATATATTGCCAGGGGCAATGCTAAGAGGTTGTTCATGTTTCGTAACGAAGACCTGAGGAGGGTGATTCCCTACTTCTGCATACTTAATAATATGCTTATCACTTGGAAAAGGTGTGCAAGTTATAAAGTTCATAATACAAAATTAACACTTCAAAATGTCATTGCCAAACAATCTTTTATTAATCACAAGCAATAAAAACTGAGTTGCCAATTCCAAAAATGTGATAAAAGATGAATGAAAAAAAAATTGGAAGTAGAATTTCTTCAGATTGGCTTTGTTCCAAGCTCGGGGTATCTCTCTATCCTCCAGCATTTCTAAGTGATAGGCTCCTTGTAGGTCGTCCCTTGTCACCTTGAATGGTCCCTCCAAATTTGGACCCAGCTTGCCATATGATGGTTTTACTGCGCTGCCAAGGACCTTTCTTAGGACGTAGTCCCCAACCTGGAATTCCCTTGGATTGACCTTCTTGTTATAGTATTTCGCGAGTTATTGTTGATAGTCCGCCAGCCTTACTAGGGCTAGTTCTCAACGTTCGTCAGGTAGGTCAAGTTCAGCGAGTAATGCTGTATCATTTTGGCCTTGGTCGGCAAGGGTGGTTCTCATAGTTGGTAGGTCAGCTTCCAAAGGGATGATTGCTTCCATTCCATACATTAGTGATAATGGTGTTTCCTCAGTTGCTCGCCGTGGGGTAGTGCGATAGGCCCACAAAATATATGGTAGCTCACTCACCCATGCGCCTTTGGCTCGCCCAAGTCGTTTCTTCAGCCCATCGATAACTATTTTATTGGAAGCTTCAGCTTGACCGTTGCTCCGGGGGTAGGCCATCGAGCTAAAATAGTGCCTGATCTCGTGTTCTCTGCGGAAGTTCTATAAAGGGCAACTTTTGAACTGTGTTTCGTTGTCGGTGATGATGGTTCCGAGATTCCAAAACATGTGATTATGTTCTTCCATATGAACCTCATCATGTCTGTATCTCGAATATTTGCTAGTGACTCTACCTTGATCCATTTAGTGAGGTAATCTATTACGACCAACAGATACTTACGGTTGTCGACGGCGATCGAAACAGGGCCTGCGATGTCCATCCCCCACTGGGCAAAAGTTCATGGACTGGTAAGCGATCTTAGGTCACTAGTAAGTTGGTGGACCATAGGAACATGTACTTGACATTTCTCGCATTTGCGAGCATATACTGCCGAATCTTTTTGCATATATGGACACCAGTAGCCTTCCTTCATTGCTCGGAAATCTAGTGACATCCCTCCAATATGGCTTCCACAGATTCCTTCGTGAAGCTCGTGTAGAACTTGCTCGACGTCCTTCGGGTGAACACATTGAAGGTAAGGGCGGGTGAATGAACTCTTGTATAGTTTGCCCTCAGGAGATAAGTGAAAGCGAGCAGCTTTGACTCTTATTTGATGAGCGGCCTTCTTATCTTTTGGAAGTGCACCATCTTTCAAATAGTCCCTCAAAAGGTCCATACAACTAGGTGTTGACTCAATCTGGAGCATATGTTCCCTGTTTAGCAGCTCATCGCTCTTTTTGATGCTAGGATGGGTAAGGAAGTTGATTGGGATAGTCCTTTTTAAGTCGGAATCGATTACTGAACTTAGGGCTACCAAGGCGTCGGCATGGTTGTTCTGTCATCTGAGAAACTATTGGACACTAACTTCCTCAAATATGGACATTAGTTCCCTCGCTAAGGCGAGGTAGGCTTCCATTCTTTCGTCTCTTGCGTTAAAGTCCCCACTTATCTAGTTGGAGACCAATTATGAGTTGCCGAATACCTGCAGCTGCTTTTCCCCCAATGCTTGTGCCTTCTACAAGCCGGTTATCAAAGCTTCGTATTCAGCCTCGTTGTTGGAGGCTTCAAATCGAAGTCTGATTCCTTGCTCGAGGATTTTGTCTTCTGGAGTAACGAGCACTATGCCTACTCCTGCCCCCTTTGAGTTGGAGGCTCCATCAACAAACAGTCGTCAGACTCCTGTTGATAGGTGATCTTCCATTTACTTCATTGGTTGAAGTTGGTCGTAAGGTTGTTCGCTTATGAATTTTGTGATGAAATCGGCGAGGACCTTCCCCTTGATTGCATTCCTGGGTTGAAATTGGATGTCGAATCTTTCGAGCTTGACTGACCATTTGGACAGTCTTCCAGACAAATCCGCTTTCTGCAGGACTGCTTTAAGTGGGTGTAATGTGAGGACGATGATAGTATGAGCTTCGAAGTAGTGCTTCAACTTCCTCGAAGCTATCACTAGTGTAAAAGCGAGCTTCTCTAGTGGTAGGTAGCGCTGCTCGGCGTCCAATAAGGTCTTTCTCGCGTAGTAAACTGGGTATTGGACTCCTTCTTTTTCACGCAATAGTGCATACTGATGGCGTGACTGGAGACAATGAGGTACAAGTACAGGGGATCATCTTCTTGAGGTATAACGAGCAGAGGCGGTGAGCTAAGGAAAGCCTTGAGCTCTTCCAATGCTGGCAAGAAATTTTGATTCCATTCTACTATCTTATTTCCTTTCAAGAGCTGTAAGAACGACTTGCATTTCTCAGAGAACTTCGAGATAAAATGGTTCAAAGCGGAGAGCATGCCTGTGAGCTTCTGCACGTCTCGTATCGTGCGAGGGGGCTGAACCCTGTTGATCTCTTTGATGTGGTCTGGGTTGGCCTCAATGCCTCTCTTGCTAACCAAATATCCGAGGAATTTTCCTGACTGGACACCAAAAGAACACTTTCGCTTGCTCTCGACGAGCATGTCATCAATGTAGACTTTTATGGTATCTCCCATTTGGTCTTTAAACATCTTGGTGACCAGCCGCTGGTAGGTTTCTCCCTCATTCTTAAGTCCAAGGGGCATAACCTTATAGCAATATAATCCGACAGTGGTGATGAACGTTGTCTTGTCTTGGTCTGGTGCATACAGAGGGATCTGATGATACCCCGAATATGCACCCAGAAAACTCATTCTCTCGTGAGCTGCTATGGCGTCCACCAATTGGTCGATATCTGGGAGAGTGAAACTATCCTTAGGGCAGGCTCTGTTAAGGTCGGTGAAATCTATACAGACTCTCCATTTCCCATTGCTCTTTGGAACTACTAATGGGTTAGATAGCCATTTAGGGAAGTGAACTTTCCGTATGGATCCTGCATCCAGTAGCTTCTCTACTTCCTTTTCTACAGCTTTGGCCTTTTTGAGCGCAGTTCGTCGTTCCTTCTACGCAATAGGCCTGAAAGTGGGGTTGACGTGCAACCGATGACAAACCACACTGGGATCAATTCTAGGCAGCTCATACGGTTCCCACACGAAAACGTCTAGATTACCTCTCAATAATACTGTTAATTCCTTCTTTTCTTAATCTGTGAGAGAAGTTCCAATTAAGAAAATCATATCCTTCTTGCTCCCACCAGCTGTGATCTCTTCCAGGTATTCAATGACCCACTTAGAGGGGAGGAGGCTTCTCTCCTCCACCCCGGGCTTCCATACTTTAGTTGCTATTTCGAAGGTATCAAACATTCTTGCTGCTCGAACTTCTCTTTGTCCTTCTCAACCTTCTTTTCTGGTTTTGAGCGAATGGCCGCTATGAAGCACCTTCTTGACATCGCTTGATTGCCATGGATCTCCATTACTCCTTGCTCAGTCATGTACTTAAGTTTTTTATGGTAGGTCGAAGGGACTGCCTTCATCGCATGTAGCCACCCCCTACCAAGGATAACTTGATATGGCGAGTCGATGTCGACCACCAGAAACTTGATCATCTAGGACACACTTCCTGCCCTTACTAAAATCACGATCTTTCCCAATGGAATAGTTACTTTTCTAGCGAAGCCAACTAGAGGGATAGTGACTTCCTTCAGGTCGGTAACGCTTAGTTTTAACTTTCTAAAGAGGTCGAGATACATTACCTAGGATGAGCTTCCCTGGTCAACGAGCAACTTGTCGACGTTATAGTTGGCTATCCTGAGCGTAATGATCAAGGCGTCATGATGTGGGGTTCTTACCCCCACCAGATCTTCATATGTAAATACGATGTGTTTGTTGTAGTCGATGTCATCTGCTCACCGACGCTTTCCTGACTGCATCTTTGCTAGATAGATCTGAAAAGCTTGCATTACTACTGTAAGCTTTTTTACTTCCATCTGAGTTGAATTACCTTGAATCTGCTTCATATCAGATTCCCCATGAATTACTATAAATTTATGGCCAGCATCGTCCTCGGGTACATTATCGGGCCTCGTGTCTCCATTGGCAGCGACTTTCTCTGCCTTCTTCTCCATAAACTCGTTCAGGTGCCCAGTCTGGGCCAGTTCTTCGAGGTGAGACTTAAGAGCCTTGTAATGCTCAGTCTTATGTCCTCCCTCCTTGTGAAAAGCACATATCAGCGCGTTATTTCTCTTTGAGGGATATCTTCCCATTTTTTTGGGCCACTTAACAAATGACTCGTCTTTGATCTTCGTAAGGATCTTGTAGATTGGTTATTTAAAGATAGTGTTCACTGCCTGGAACGCTTTCGAAGCATCGTTCTTGCCTCCATTATTAGAGCCATTCTTGCCCCTATTCTTCCCTCCTTTCCTCTAGTTTTCAATCTTATTATAGCCCTTGGCAGTGAGCTTAGTTCGACCATTTTCCCCTGTACTGAGGTGGGTCACATCCTCTACTTTGGTGTATTTCTCGATGCGAGCTATCAGATCATCTATGGTTATGGCCTCCTTCTTTGTCAGGGATTCGTGCAGAAGGCAAGAGTTGGGTAGGATGATCTTGAAAGAGGCCACTGCTACCAGTTCCGAGCAGTCCTCAACCTCGTTGAACAATTCCCAATACCTCTTTGTGTAGTCCCGGAGGCTCTCCTGTGGCGCCTTCTTCATTGTTAGCAAAGCATCCATCCTCTTAGGATGGGAGCTGATGGTAATGAAGTGAGACGTGAAGGTCTCGGCAAGGGACTCAAAGCTCCTGATGAACCTGTGAGGGAGCCTTGCGAACCACTTCTGGGCCACTTCGTGCAGGCTCGAGGGGAAAATTCAACACATTAGTGCATCCCGGTGGTTCCAGAGAGTCATGGCCTACCTGTACTGCCTAACGTGATCGATAGGGTCGGTTTTTTCTTCATAGATCTTGGACATCGAAATAGAAAATTTCTTAGGGGCTTCCTCTTCTTCTATCTCCCTTAAAAATGGGGATTTCATCTGGGTCTTGAGAGATCACCGAGCAAGCTCCCTGGTTGATCTGGCACCCCGATGTGCTGGGTGTTGGTCCACTTCTCTTCGAACCAAATTTCATATATCCTCATTACCCCGAGATGGGCTCCTGTAATGACGAGTTGGTCAGTGTTGCTCGAGAAAGACATCATCTGACTCAAGCTTCTCACTTCTTTGGGATTCACATCTGGGGATCCTTCCTCGGCTGCGAGACTTGCTCGCCTGAGGGCTAGGAGTACGATATGGACGTCGCCTAGTGCAGCGATAGAGTTCTTTCTCCAACCTATCTAATTTCCTTTTGAGGTGAGCATTCTCAGCCTCTTGCTTGCGAGCGGAATCCCTTTGCTCTTGGAGCCTTGCCTCATAGGCATCAATCAATCTGGAGATTTGTGTGGACCTCGCTGGTCCCTGGCTCTCCTTCGAGGCTAGCCTTTTTGAGAGAGCCCTCTGATCTGAACGCTGAACTTCATATCTGATCCTACGAGGGGCAGGCTGTTCTTGGATATCCCCTGTCTGAGGGGCGTTGCTACTGTGTCGAGACATTACAAATCCTTTATTGGTGAGGGCTTTCTTAAAGGAAGACAAACGTTCCCACAGACGGCGCCAATTGTGGTGACAATTATATTCAACACAAATTAATGAGAAAGCGCAATCACTAAAGAAAATAGAGAATAAAAAATGTCAATCACACAACATAGTATGTACCTGGTTTTGCAAGAATGCCTACGTCCACAGTGGTGCTCTTAATATTATTTCTATATACTCCGGGGAGTGTTTTACAGAGAATATATTGCATGCCTTTTGCCCCAGGCTTAGGATTTGTTATATACATGTTTGTTCTCGGGGAGTGGGGGTGTTGGACTTCCCCATGTCCACCTTCTACTCCAAGAATATCTCCTTACGAGATTTTAGGAGTAGACTAAGTCATAATCGAATTCAGTTGAGATACGAGGAGCCCAGACTTTGGGCCATTTCTATTGGGCTACTCGTCTGGGCCCTGTAATACCTCGTAATTTTATTTATTTTTATTCAATGAGACTAATTAAATATAATGGGAATTAATTAGAAATTTATCCGGATTTAAACACTAGCAAGACGTGAGTTGATATTTGATTATGATGATAATATTGAGTATTACTGAGTATATATGGTAATATATGACTATAGAAATTATTAAAATTATCGCGAGTTATAAATACGACAGTGGAAAAAATAAGTTGGGACGCGCATGTCAGCTGCGTCAGAAATCAATTTATTTAGATCAAAAAGTAAATTATAATTTTATCAACCATGTGGTCATTTTTAGTGCGCTAACATGTCCGGAGGGGTCGAGATAGTCAGAAAACACTAGTCGGGGGTTTAGTTTGGGTCCCGGGGCATTTTCAGGCCAAACTGGCAAACCGAGAGGGTATTTTAATCACTTTAAAATTTAAGGAGATAAGACCCACGAATTTTAGGGTTCATTTAATAATTATTGGGAAGGCCATTAGTACCATTATCAGCCAAAAACAAAATAGTAGGCTACGTGAGATAGAGGAGAAGTTACAGAAGGTCTTCAAACCATAACCACCACCCACCACCACCACTTTTGACGGAATTGTGATCGAAAAGAAGGAAAGAACCATCCCTTGGACATCATCAACGGATCTGAACATCAATCTTAAGTCAAGTGATTTGGTTTCATTAATTTTCAGCGAATAATTCTTCCATGCTAGTGTAGTGTTTGTTAATAGCCTTAAAAGATTATGAAAACTCATGAATTTGGAGTAGAACCCTAAATCTTGGATAGAAATTGCATGTAGATTAGTTCTGGACGAATTTCAGTAACCAAAACATAACCCTTGATGGAATAAAAACGGATTTAAGAAGAGAAATATTATGGTTCTTGAAAAAAAATAGGAAACTAGGGTTTTTATGAAGATTTGATCCATATAAGGCTAATTGTTGATGATTTAATAGTTTTGGAACGTTAAAAATAATGTATTTAGGTTGTATAGTGATCCTATATCCTTAGTTTAGAATTTCATACCTTGTAATGAAGTTTTGGGACAAATATGGGAATGAAAAATGAAGCAGTCTGTAGCCTCACCTGGTGCGATCGATCGATCGACATTCATAGGTCGATCGATCGATTAACATTCAAGGTCGATCGATCGACCTCCCCAGAAATTGTTATGTTTTTCCCCTTGTTGAATTTTAACAATTTCGATCCTAGAGAGTGATTGGTGGGGGCCTTGTGCACACTTTTGGATTTAAAGGAGACCACTAGGCGTGTATATGAGACCCGCATCGTTATTAAAAATTAAATTTGGGATTTAAGTTAGACCTAATAAGGTTCGACGAGTGAGGTACTATTAAAGATCGTAATTGAATAAGTTAAATCTATTTAGTTGATAATATAAGGTTAGTGGCAGAAATATGGACCTTAAGAGTATTGGATTAAAGTGTGGGGAATAATAGGAGACTTAGTAATCTTTTTGGATTAGGTTTTAAGTACTTGAGACTACGACGTGAGATGTGTCGGCGTACTATATTATATAATTATCCGGAAGTATAAAAATGTACTAATTGGAGTAACGGTATAGGGGTGGAGAATATACCTTTAATAATATTATAAATTATCTAAGTTATGTGAATGCTTAGTATATGGATTTTTATGTGTATGGCATACCTACCATACTTGCATCATGGGAGGTCGGCTTTCGAAACCGGGCCATCTAATCTTTGTGTGCCTACAGAGGGATTCAGATTGGTACCTTAAGGACATAGGAATGTGAATGACTTATTTGTGAGTTAATACGTCAACTGACCATGGGAGCGTAGGTATGTGCGTGACCCATGGGAATGTGAACTATGTTTGCCTCCAATATGTGTGATTTTACTTATTAAAATGGTTCTTGAGAGATTCGAAACTCGTAGTCCTTATGTACGTTATGTACCGGGATTCGATAGGAGAGTATGTGTTCACCGCAGCTTAGCCTAGGGGTGCCCTAATTGTATATTTATGTTGAGATTAATATACTTGTAATTGTAACAGATTCTTTGTTAAAGTGAATGTGAGTACTTGAGACATTTTGAGAAGGATTAAAAATGAGAATTTCCTCTAATAAATATTATAAATTAATCTGGGAAATAAAATGGTTAGATACACGTAGGTTTTATTAGAATGTATTGAATAAACCCCCATATTAGAATGTGAGGACGGGAAGTGGTACAGACTAGATAGTTAATGGCATAACTAGGACGGGTCACGGATATATGTTAGGCGTGCACACTAGTTGAGAGGCGAGAAACTCATGTGAGAGCATGTAACTAACATGTATTTGATATTCACTGTTTAATGCAATTAAACACTTGCTATATTTTAAACTATTTTCACATCGGGCTCTCACCAGTTTGCTTTCAAATCTATTTTTCTTGAAAAACCTTTTAGGTGCCCAGCTATAGGGACGCCAAGCATAGGAGTTCCATTTCAGTGACGTGCTATAGCTACTGTGGAAGTTACAGGACCTCGATTGCAGACGCCTCCACTATCTAAATTGATTCTATTACAGATTCATTCATCTGTTAGGTCATGTCGCCCCTTTTCTTTTAGAGACATCTTTATCATACTTTCAGTTTCCATTTCGTTTTTGGAGATTATTTAATTAATTATTCAGACTTTGTATTTGATTTTATTCAGTATTTGGATTATTCAGAGGAGTGTTACTCCAGACTCATTTATTATTCCATTTATATTCTATTGTGACTGTGATGTGATTGTGATATCATTAGCTGATAGTTTAATTGGTTGCATGTTAATCTCATTTAAATAAAATTTGACAACTCACTTTTTAAATATTAGGTGGCTAGTAATCGTTTGAAAATGTTTTCGATAGTGATGCTATGAACTAAACCAACTTGACATTTTGTATTAATTTGAATAAAGGATTAGCTACCCGGTATTTAATTAGTCGGGGTGTCACAGGTGGTATCAGAGCACTAGGTGCTAGCTTCCTTAGGATTTGTACGGCTTGTTATGTTTCTATGTAGCGTCTTTTGATATAGAGCCCTATTATTAGGACTGTCGTACTCCTTGATTACATTTTGTAGGCTACGTTCTTCTGTTACAATGTTATGTATGGTCAGTGGAGTTATATAATTCATTTTAAATTTTAGATGTCGCTCATGAGGGAGGTACAAACCAACACTACTGAGGGAATAAATGTGGGTCAAGACCAACGAGTACCTCAAGTACACCAAGAAAGAACAAAAGTCACTGAGATAGCGAATATCGTGGCAGAAGCGGTGACTATCGCAATATTACAGTACTAAAGTAGCAGTGTGCAGCTTGCAGGCGAAAAAAGAACGAGAGAAGTTGATCAACATGACGCTGCTAAAGTTAGCAAAAAAGGGAAAACACCGCCACAACAACAAGTGCCTCAGAGTCGTCAAGGACATAAGGGCAATGGAAATGGAGGGAAGGGACAAACCCGCCCGAGCCAACAAAGCCAAAGGAAGAGGGCTACCACCAAGAGGTGTTTTAAATGTGGACGAAATGGCCATACACGTCTGGCCTGCCCAAATTCGGCTGGTGAAAAACCTCATCCCAATCGGTAAGGACAACAAGGCATAAAAAAGGAAGGGTTTCAGGGTCAGTGTCATAAGTTCGGACAGCAGGGTCACAGGTGGAGGGACTGCCCGCAACCAGATAAAGTGCAGGGCAAGATGCCCAACATAAGGAAGCCTGGATAGTTACCCCAACATCGCAGGCACCACAACAACATCAAGGAGTACAATATGGATGTGTCTATAATGTCTGAAATGTGGTTATGCCATTGATACCGCAACTACCACATGCGCTTGGAGGTACGATACTTCATTATTAATTTTATCCTTTAAGATAAAATGGAAATCTCGAATAACTTAGATGTGTTACAGTTTATTCCTATGCATTGAGAAACGTGAGTGTAAAATGCATTCTTATCCTATTGTGTTTTGAATTAGCTACAACGGTTTGAGTGTTAATAAACCACTATAGTGATATTATAGCGTTCATTAGAAATTATACTAAGTGTCACTTGAGTAGAGGCAAGGCCATATTTATATTTATATATTTTCATATGGCGGCATATAGAGACTTTGTAAAGTACGTCGCTTGGTTATATTTAATTCCGGTGGGTAGGGATGTCTATTAAGGAAATTTAAGATTTGTTAAAATATTTATGAGCATGAGAATTATCTCGTAGTTATATTAGAGTCTAACGCCAATATAATAGGATGAATGTGTTGAGTGTAGCCTCACGTATCATGAGAGGAGGTAAGTTAACTTCTTAGCAACAAATAATGATAAGGGACACAAGTCAGATACCGAAGGCCCCAAATCTCATTAACCCACAATGCTAGTTAATAGTGTATCGGGGGGGTTCCTTATTTGGATTTCGCTTTGCGAGACATCCCATGCATGAAACCTAGTGAACGTTGGGAGATGAGAATAATTGGCCCTTAGTACACAGATTAGTACCCTAGTTGTCATACGCAAAGAAAACGATAACTTAAGAGCTGTCGAATGTCTTACCTCGTGAGTGAATCGAAGCGACAAGGAGGATTATAGCTACAATTATTAGGCAGAATGGGCCTAACCCTATCGAACCTTCGGAGTTACAAGTACAGACTGGGTAGCGTTTGGGTCAAATCTCCATCTGGAGGAGCACCTCGCCTTAGGGTGCTCCCGTGTTATTTATAAGGAGAAAAGGGATAGACATTTACGGTTATGTGGCAATTATCGGGAGTGCGATAAAGTCACGATACGAAATAAGTATCCGTTGTCCAGGTCGATGACTTATTCGACCAGTTGAGAGGAGCTTCCTTCTTCTCAAAGATTAATTTGAGATCGGGATACCATCAGTTGCGAATCAGGGAGCAGGATGTCTCGAAGACTGCCTTCTTGACGAGATATGGTTCCTACGAGTTCAGGGTTATGCCTTTTGGCCTAACCAACTCCCCAACCACGTTTATGGACATAATGAATAGGGTGTTCAGATAGTTACTAGACCATATCGTCATCGTCTTCATTGATGACACTTTGGTTTACTCCCAAACAGAGGAGGAACATGCCGAGGATTTGAGGCAGGATTTGCAGAGGCTGCATCAGAACGAGTTATATACAAAGTATGAGAAGTGTGGATTCTGGTTGAAGGAGGTTCAGTTTTGGGGGCATATCATTTCTGATCGGGGAATATCTATTGATCCGGGGAAGGTATCAGCAGTGAGGGAGTGAGGATAGCCCACGACTTCGACTGGGATACGTAGTTTAGTGGGCCTAATAGGATACTACAGGAGGTTTATTCGAGGGTTCTCAGAGATAGTAGGTCCTTTGACGCATCTGACTCGCAAGGGTGTGCCATTTATCTGGAACGATGCTTGCCAATTGGCATTCGACAAGTTGAAGGACAAGTTGACCTCAGCACCAGTGTTAACATTTTCCAGATCGGGAGTTGAGTATCTAGTCTACACCGATGCGTCCTTACTAGGATTTGGGGGTGTACTGCAACAGGAGAGTCAGGCTATAGCTTATTCTTCCCGTAAGCTTAAGCCTCACGAGAAGAATTACCCCACCCATGACTTGGATTTAGAGACAATCGTATTTGCTCTTTGTATCTGGAGACATTATCTCCTGGGGGATAAATTCCATTTATTCACGGACCACAAGTCCCTACAGTACCTCTTCACGCAGAAGGAACTAAATATGCGTCAACGTAGGTGGCTTGAGTTCGCGAAGGATTATCAGTTCGATATCCAATACCAACCAGGGAAGGCTAACGTGGTAGCAGACGCGTTGAACCATAGGCCAGTGGGTGAGGTGGCCGAAGTGTGGAAAGCAAAGTGGAAGGAGTTGGGACGCCAGGACGTATTGGCCCGATCATTCTTGTCGGTGATGACAGTTACGCACCAGATCGTTATGAGAGTGATACGGGCCCAGGAAGTAAAATCGTTGTGCCAAGAGAAGATAGTACGATTACTAGCAGAGGGGGCCAAGTCTTATACCGTTAGTTCAGATGGGGGCTTACGCTTCAATGGAAGACTGGTTGTTCCTGAGGAGGAAGACTTACGACACGAGGTAATGACAGAGTCGCACGGTTCGCGATTCGCGATACATTCTAGTGAGGATAAGATGTACCAAGATATGAGGCGATAATACTGGTGGAGCGGGATGAAGAGAGACATCGTCGAGTTCGTTTCTAAATGTGCCACTTGTCAGCTGGTAAAAGTGAACCATCAGAGACCGGCAGGACTTCTAAAGAAATTAGAGGTTCCTATATGGAAATGGGAGAGCATTTCCATGGAATTCATCACGGGGTTACCTACATCGCAGAGGGGTCACGACTCCATATGGGTCATCATGGACCGGTTGACCAAAGTTGCTCATTTTTTGCCAACCCGGACAGACTACACTACGAGACAGTATGCCCAGATTTTCATAGCAGAAATAGTGAGACTCCACGGGGTGCCTCTTGATATCATGTCTGACAGAGATAAGATATTTGTTTCATGATTTTGGAAGAACTTCCAGGAAGCAATGGGTACGGAGTTATGGCTGAGTACAACATATCACCCGCAGACAGATGGGCAGACCGAACGGACGAATCAGATGTTGGAAGTTATGTTGCGTATGTGCATCCTAGACTTTGAAGGGGTTGGGAGAAGTATCTTCTACTGGTGGAGTTTGCCTATAATAACTCCTACCAGTTCACTATTGGCATGGCTCCATTCGAGGCATTGTACAGTCGACCTTATCGTTCTCCAGCATGTTGGCTAGAGGTGGGGGATAACAAACTCCTTGGGCCGGAGGTGGTTCAGGATACTTCGACGAGGATAGAGATGATACGCAGCCGTATTCGGGTACCTCAGGACCGACAAAAGAGTTATGCCGATGCCAAGCCGTTCTTCAGAGAATTCAAGGTGGGGGACCAGGTGCTGCTCAGAGTGTCTCCTATGAAGGGGATTATGCATTTTGGGAAGAAGGGGAAATTAGCACCTAGATATGTGGGGCCATTTCCTATCATCAAGCGAATTGGGTCTGTTGCGTATAGACTTGGATTATCGAAACACTTGCATAGGATCCATGACGTGTTCCATATTTCCTCACTAAGGAGATATCTTAGGGATGATTTGGTCCATACCCACATTGCTTTAGAGGACATCGATCTACATCCTGATAGTTCCTATGAGGAGGGTCCAGTTTCTATTTGGGACCACAGCGAGAGGAAACTGAGTTCGAAGATAGTACCGTTAGTACGTCATCAGTGGAGACATCATAATGCCAAGGAGTCCACCTGGGAGCGTGAGGATGAGATGCGCAAGCGTTATCCAAAGTTATTTTTGCCAGGTATACTTTATTTTCCGAATTTCGGGACGAAATTCTGTTATTGGGGGGGGGGGGGGGGGGGGAGTATGTAATACCCCATAATTTTATTGATTTTTATTTAATAGGATTAATTAAATATAATGGGAATTAATTGGAAATTTATTCGGATTTAAATACTAGCGAGACATGAGTTGGTATTTGATTATGATGATAATATTGAGTATTACTGAGTATATAAGGTAATATATGACTATGAAAATTATTAAAATTCTCGCGAGTTATAAATACGACAGCGGAAAAATTAAGTTAGGACGCGCGTGTCAGCCGCATCAGAAATTAATTTAATTAGATCAAAAATTAAATGATAATTTTATCAACCAGATGGTCATTTTGAGTGCACCAACATATTCGGAGGGGTCGGGATAGTCAGAAAACACTAGTCGGGGGTTTAGTTTGGGTCCGAGGGCATTTTTAAGCCAAACCGACAAATCGGGAGGGTATTTTAATCACTTTAAAATTTAAGGAGATAAGACCCACAAATTTTAGCGTTTATTTAATAATTATTGGGAAGGCCATTAGGGCCATTATCAGCCAAAAATCAAATAGTGGGCTACGTGAGATAGAGGAGAAGTTACAGAAGGTCTTCAAACCAAAACCACCACCCACCACCACCACTTTCGACGGAATTGTGATCGAAAAGAAGGAAAGAACCAGCCCTTAGACATCATCAACGGATCTAAACATCAATCTTAAGGCAAGTGATTTGGTTTCATTAATTTTCAGCAAATAATTCTTCCATGCTAGTGTAGGGTTTGTTAATAGCCTTAAAAGATTATGAAAACTCATGAATTTTGAGTAGAACCCTAAATCTTGGATAGAAATTACATGTAGATTAGTTCTGGATGAGTTTCAGTGACCAAAACATAGCCCTTGATGGACTAAAAACGGATTTAAGAAGATAAATATTATGGTTCTTGAAAAAAATAGGAAACTAGGGTTTTTATGAAGATTTGATCCATATAAGGCTAATGGTTGATGATTTAATAGTTTTGGAACGTTGAAAATAATGTATTTAGGTTGTATAGTGATCCTATATCCTTAGTTTAGAATTTCATACCTTGTAATGAAGTTTTGGGACAAATCTGGGACTGAAAAACGAAGTTGTCCATAGCCTCACCTGGTGCGATCGATCGATCGACATTCATAGGTCGATCGATCGACATTCATAGGTCGATCGATCGGCCACCATCGATCGATCGACATTCAAGGTCGATCGATCGACCTCCCCATAAATTGTTATGTTTTTCCCCTTGTTGAATTTTAATAATTTCGATCCTAGAGAGTGATTGGTGGGGGCCTTGTGAACACTTTTGGATTTAAGGAAGACCAGTAGGCGTGTATATGAGACCCGGATCGTTATTAAAAATTAAATTTGGGATTTAAGTTAGATCTAATACGGTTCGACGAGTGAGGTACTATTAAAGACCGTAATTGAATGAGTTAAATTTATTTAGTTGATAATATAAGGTTAGTGGCAGAAATATGGATCTTAAGAGTATTGGATTAAAGTGTGGGGAATAATAGGAGACTTAGTAACCTTTTTGGATTAGGTTTTAAGTACTTGAGACTACGACGTGAGATGTGTCGGTGGACTATATTATATAATTATCGGAAGTATAAAAATGTACTAATTGGAGTAATAGTATAGGGATTGAGAACATACCTTTAATAATATTATAAATTATCTAAGTTGTGTGAATGCTTAGTATATGGATTTATATGTGTATGACATACCTATCATACTTGCTATCACGGGAGGTCAGTTTTCGGAATAGTGCCATCTAATCTTTGTGTGCCTACGGGAGGAATCAGATTGGTACCTTAAGGACATAGGGTTGTGATTGACTTATTTGTTATTTAATAAGTCAGCTGACTATGGGACCGTAGGTATGTGCATGACCCATGGGTATGTGAACTATGTTCACCTTCAATATGTGTGATTTTTCTTATTGAAACGGTTCTTGAGAGATTCGTAACTCGTAGTCCTTATGTACGTGATTTACCGGGATTCGATAGTAGTGTATGTGTTCACCGCAGCTTAGCCTAGGGGTTCCCTAATTGTATATTTATGTTGAGATTAATATACTTGTAATGGTAACAAATTCTTTGTTAAAGTGAATGTGAGTACTTGAGACATTTTGAGAAGGATTAAAAATGAGAATTTTCTTTAATAATTATTATAAATTAATTTGGGAAATAAAAAGGTTAGATACACGCAGGTTATATTAGAATGTCTTGAATTAATCCCTATATTAGAATGCGAGGACAGGAAGTGGTACATACTAGATAGTTAACGGCATAACTAGTACGGGTCGCGGATAAACGTTAGGCGTGCACACTAGTTGAGAGGTGAGAAACTCATGTGAGAGCACGTAACTAACATGTATTTAATATTCACTGTTTAATGCAATTAAACACTTGCTATATTTTAAACTGCTTTCACATCGGCCTCTGACCCGTTTGCTTTCATATCTATTTTTCTTGAAAAGCCTTTTAGGTGCCCAGCCACAGGGACGCCAAGGATAGGAGTTCCATTTCAGTGACGTGTTGTAGCTGCTATGGAAGTTACAAGACCTCGATAGTAGACGCCTCCACTTTCTACATTGATTCTATTTCAGATTCATTCATCTGTTAGGGCATGTCGCCCCTTTTCTTTTAGAGACATCTTTATCATACTTTCAGTTTCCATTTCGGTTTTGGAGATTATTTAATTAATTATTTGGACTTTATATTTGGTTTTATTCAGTATTTGGATTATTCAGAAGAGTGTTACTCCAGGCTCATTTATTATTCCATTTATATTCTTTTGTGACTGTGATGTGATTAGGGTATCATTAGCTAATAGTTTAATTAGTTGCGTGTTAATCTCATTTAAATAAAATTTGACAACTCACTTTTTAAATATTAGGTGGCTAGTAATCGTTTGAAAATGTTTTCGACAGTGATGCTATGAACTGAACCAACTTGACATTTTGTATTAATTTTAATAAAGGAGTATCTACTCAGTATTTAATTAGTCGGGGTGTCACGGCACTACACCAAAATGACCAAATTGTCACCTTTCAGCCGGCCACCCTTGTCAAGGTCATTGACCGTGACAAAAAACACGCGTTTTATGTCACGGTCATTGACCTTGACACGACCGTGATAAAGAATTGTCACGGTCATTGACCGTGACAAGGCCGTGACAAATTTACTTGTCACGGACTTGTCACGGTCAATGACCTTGACATGACCGTGACAATGGTTCCAGCAAAAACCCTTTCCCCCTTCTTTTTTCCCTCCCGTCGTTCTCTCTCTCTCTCTCTCTCTCTCTCTCTCTCTCTTCCATTTATATATATGTTTGTGTGTATATATATGTGTGTATGTGTGTATATATGTGCGTGTGGGGGGGGTGGGGCAGGGTGAGGGTAGGGGGTGGGGCAGGGTGGGGGTAGGGTGGGGGCAGGGTGGGGGGTAGGGGGTGGGGCAGGGTGGGGGTAGGGGGTTAAAAATGTAAATAAATAAGTAATTTTCTATAAATTTCCAAAAATAATATCCAAAAATGTAAATGTAAATAATATCCAAAAATATTGGATAACAATTTATTTTCATTCAAAATAAATAAGTAATTTTCTACAAATTTCATAAAAAAATGAAGGTCGGCTTAATATGCGATTTAAGTGTGAAATAATCGCTATATACTTATACTAATGGAGAAAAAAACCATATATGACGTTTTTTGTTGACTTTATTTGGTGAAATAATCACATGACTTTATATCCATCAAATAAAAGCATGAAAACTAAAAAACTAAAATAAGGGTTAAAATGGCATCCGAAGTTGCTAAAAGCATGAAAAATAAAATATTTTTTAAGATTTGTGGTGAATAACTAAAGTTAAAAAAAAGTATTACTTTACTCATTAAATTACTTTTTGAATTCGGGCGATGCGCATAAATTTGTAGTAATTGTCTTATAATAAAGATCAATTAGTCTATGTTGTTGAAAAATTTGATCAAATTGGTGAGCCCTTCATATTTTAAAAATGTTGGTTTTATTCCTATTTAACTTTTCTTTCTATACACCCCTAATTATATTTAAATTTTAATAAAATAGGAGTTATAGAAAGAAAAGTGGGGTTTCCATAATCTTACTTTGTCACAATTAATTTATATGCCTCAAAGTTATTTTATCACTCTTAGTTTATATTTGTGATAATACTTTATTAAAGAATTTTATGGGAACTTGTTATACTAGAACTTAGATGAACACTAAGTGATGAAAATAGTCCTTAAAATTGAAAATTAAATAAAGTTTATAAAAGTAAAGATGCTAGTAATACATCAAAGATAAATTAATGAGGACTAAATAACAAAACGTGTTCAAGTGTATAACAAGAAAGAAAATGTGGTATTTAGATTGGGTAAAATTCTTACAGTAATGTTAAGGGACTAAAAGACCCAAGACAACTGGCCAGTAAGTCACGGACCGAAAAATTTATGATGGGTGATGAAAGCCCGTAAACATGTTGGGGTGGGGTGGGGGTGGGTGGGGGTGGGGTATGATTTATAAAAAGCACAAAACAATAGTAGAAATTCAATACCTGAAATTAACATTGAGATTATTTTAAATAGACAGTCACTACTGTGTGTGTGTTTAAATTGAAAGAAGATATGAGAATTTTATTAAAGATTTTTATGGGAACTTGTTATACTAGAACTTAGATGAACACTAAGTGATGAAAATAGTCCTTAAAATTGAAAATATTATATTTGTACTAATAACATTTTTTTACAGCAAATGTCTCCTTCACATATTAAGGCGAAGATGATGATGCTGTTTATGATGATGTCGTCTGGGGTCGGTGGTAGTGGAGGCGACGAGGGCTCTTCCGCCCCTAGGCTCCCCAAATATGGGAAATATGGGATTACCGTCGAGAACAAATCAGAGATATTAGCGAGATCCCTCCTTCTGCTAAAGACGGTCATCGGCCCGGGGTTTATGAGTTGGAAGGAGGTGTCATATGAGCTCAAGTTAGCTGTTTGGGAGGCACTACAGGTAATATATTTATATTTATATGAATATTTCAATTTCAATTTCAATTTCAATTTCAATTTCAATTTCAATTTCAATTTCAATTTCAATTTCATATTTATATTTATATTTATATTTATATTTATATTTATTCGCAACTAACATTGTATTTGTTGGACAGGAACAATTCAACTTGGATCCAAAGCTATGCGATCCCGTGTTGGAGCAGATTAGGGAGCAACTCAAGTCGTGGAAAAAAAATATGCGGGCACGGTACTTTGAGAAAACACGAGAGTCGATTATCCAATGGCGTGAATCTGTCCCCCCCCCCCAAGGAGCCGATCTCATTGGCACAATGGCAGAAGTTTATTGACAATGAGATCGAGGATCGACAATTGGCATCTCGCCAATCGGGGAGGGAAAATCGGGCAAAAAAGACGGACGTGCACTACTCCGGCCCGACCTCTTACGCCGAGGTGGAGCATAGGATGCAGGTAAGATTTAATTTTTCTATAACTACAGAAATATATTATTCTTCATTATTTTACTTTGCGGGGCCGATACTAATTTTTCTTTACTTTATTTTATTTCAGGGGGTAGGGAGTGGGCCAGGGGGTAAGCCACATAGGCTCGATACTTATGTGCCTCTTCGGATGAAGAAGGGGAAGGACAAGGAGGTGTCCCCGAGCATCGCGGCCACGATTGTAAGTAATCCGATAGTTTAATTTTTGTTAATTACGTTATAATTTTTTAGTTTACTTATTTTACTAATCATGTGCTTTTTGTCGTTTCAGGCAAAGCTTAAGGAAGTGCATGAGTCGCAGACTGATGCCGACAAGGCATCTTTGTCCACAGATGTACTCAGGTAAGTGCTTGGCTCTGATCGCAAGGGGAGGACAAGGGGGGTGAGCTCGCGGGTGGCCAAATCTAGGATCATCGGATTGGAGACGAGCGACACCGGGTTGGCTCAAACGGTGGATTCACACGACGCGAAGCTGTCCCGTTTGGAGGCGACGGTCCAAGATATGTACGCATTCATGAAGCGTACATTGGGTGGAGACCATAAAGGGAAAGGGAAAGGGAAGGAGAATGCGATGGAGGAGGAGGTGCGGGAGGACGAGGCGCAGGATGACGAGGATGTGGACCTCGCTGCTTCATCACCGACGCGTTCGTACTTCGATGATCCACTTCCCTATTTAGCGCCCTTCAACAGACCAATTTCGACACTTGGTTGGCCGAGCATGTTCATATTGGACGTATTTGATGGCCAGCGAATAGGGCGGGGGTTGAGGGACCCGAATATCGTCCAGGGTGGATATATGATGTTTGGAACAGGTACAACGTTGCAATAACAGGTACAAATATACTCCTGGGCAGTGGCAGTGGCCATACTGCCCAGCAGATTTTTTTAAATTCTTCCCAGAATTGTCACGGCCAATGGCCGTGACAATTTTTTTAAAAAGGGTAACGGCTTTGTCACGGTTTATAACAGTGGCAAACGTGTCACGGTCATTGACCGCGACACGACCGTGACACAAAACGCAAGTTTTGTGTCAAGGTCAATGACCGTGACACGACCGTGACAAAAAAAGTTGTCTTGCCTCGAAATGTCACGGTCATTGACCTTGACAAGTTGGATTTGTCAAGGTCAATGACCTTGACAATTCGGCTGATTTGGTGTAGTGAGGCCCGTGACGGCAAATCGAGGTACCCACAGTATTCATCTTATTACTTATGTTCCATTATACGCATTGATATATTGATGTATTTGATACTTCTTGACAAGAGGTATGTTTAAAGAGTTCCATATGGTTGAGGTATCTCTTGTGTTTCGCCCGAATGTCTCATTGTATCTTGTATATCGTTGTTTATGCAATGTCATGTCATAGGTTATAAATTTGATTAATGTGTCTGTAATCTTTTTATTTATGTGTTTTGTCACGAAATAGACAAATGGGAGATTGTAAGAGTATATGTACACTCATGCACCCCCGGATCATTTATTTTTCTTGATTCCGTTGTCAAAACCCACTTTGAGTCATAGTCATTGAGGTTATTTTGACAAACCTTCACATCAAGATGTATTCCTTGGATCATCAAAACTTCACCCCGACATCCTCAACCCCTTGGGAAGGTTTTATTTTTTAGATTTTCCATATACATATACTTTTCATATATGAACATATTTTATAAATTGAATATCTCTTACTCCTAAGACTCACTTCAAAGTTCAAAATGTTTTGAAAATTTGTCGTGGTTTGATAAAGCAAATTGAAACTTCGATGGCACAAAAATGTGTGCAAAACTCAAAATTGCAATTTTTCTTCTCAAATCCATCGCCTCGCTCTCTTACGCAAAGCGTGTCTTCTCTTCACCAAAGAATGATTCAATGGTCGTGCACTTTACGTGCAACCTTGTTTGCTCAAGCGAAATTCATTCTTTTAAGAATAGATCGCCCAAGTTTCCAGGAAATATTTGATGGAAATGCAATTTTTGGCCTTGATTTTTGTAAAAACTTCTTTTTTAGCCACGTCTTTTGGCTAGATTTATTTTTTAGTATTTTTGTGAGGATAAGAACCACCTAGGTATTAGAGATCTTTTATCCATAAGTTCTTTTTGTCTATTTATGTGGATTTTCTCTATACAAACGTGTTAAGGGATTTCAAGGTTTTCTTTGAAATTTGTTCGCCTCAAGATTTTTGTATTAATATCCTTAAAGAGTAATAACCTTTTTTTGTATTTTTGAGATATTTTTGTTTTAAACATTGATTTGAATTTATTTGAAGCTCGATAACTTCTTCACAAAATTTGAACAAATATTTTTCAACTTTATTCTTGAGAAAATTTACACTTTTCATATCTCAAAACTTCATTGTGAAATTATTTTGAGTAGTGAAACACTTCCAAACACTTCTATCAACCTTTAGGAATTTCACAACCTAGGAAATTTGAAAGACATTAGTTTCTTGACACTTATTCCATTTGAACACATAGTTTTCTTCAAACTTAATAGAATATTTCTATAGTGGATTGAATACTGTAAAACCACTGTTCTAAAAAATCCGCCTAGGCTCCACCTAGGCACGCCTAGGCTTAAGGCTTAGGAGAAACGCCTCGCCTTACGCTTTTCACGCCTTATTCTTGGTAAAACCCTTACGATGCACTTTTTTTCTAAAAACAACAATGCCTTAGTGAAACGATGTCGCCTTTTAAAGAATTTATTTACAAAACGGACCATTATCTTATCCAAAATAATCAGATAGTATTTTAATTTGCATATATTCAGACATATTTTTATGATATGTGCAATTTTTGTATTTTAATAGCCTTTTATGGTTAAAAAATATTAAAATATATTAAGAAGGCCTAAATGCCTTTTCATGCCTTTTTACGCCTAGACTCGCCTAGGCTTCTAAGGCTTAAGGCTTGGCCTCCACGCCTCAATCACGTCCCGCGTTTTTTAGAACCTTGTGTAAAACCTACGTGTGATAAAGATTCGAATAGATGCACAAATTTCAATCACTAACTTATTTAATTAGTGTCAATTAATGAATCAAAATAATTCAGCCCTCAAAATCAACTAGCTACAAGCGTGCATGTGTCAAACCCACATAAATAAAATATGCGGCACAAAGTTTAGGAAAAATTCCCTCAGGGCAAAACCTTTTTATTTCACTATAATTATAAATCGCAACTTACATAGTTACAATGATATACAATTGTTTTTAACACACGATTACCCGTAGGCGTCGGTCGATGTCATCAGCAATGAATTACACGCAACAATCCACAAGAACTGCAGTCCTATCTCAGTAAAGATCCACACGCAGTGAACCTCAATGACACGCAGCTATATGAGGTAAATATCCTCTCCACAAAAGTATGAACGCCAGCAAAGTGTGTTCTCAAACTTCAAAACAATTCACATGAATAATTGGGACTTTTGTGAATTGAAAACAAGAGAGATTAAACTCTAAAAGAAGAATCCAAAAGGTTCTTACAATTTTTCACTGTTTACAGAATGTAAAAACGTACAGACTTCTTAAGAAAAACGGAGTTGAAAATACCCTATTATAAAAAACTTAAGGCGGTGGGTCGTTCGAGCGAGACACGCTATCGTTCGAGCGAGACACGATGTCGATTGATGTATCGCGTGACATGATGTGTCGTCTGAACGACATACGAGGTTGTTCGATCGAGATTAATAAAATAATAATTTTTTCTCGATTATCCTTTAAGTAAATGGGCCGCCTCAAACACTCTGAAAAATAAATTTTTAACGAAAAACATTTAAAGCTCCGCTCCAATACTTAAAATATTTTTTGAAAAATATTCTAATATCCTAAGTGAATTATAAAGGAATTAAAAACACAACTTTTACCATACTCAATTCGCGGAGGCTTGATTGTTGATGAAGCTTGATATTCGGATCGTCTCATTGTGTATTTGATATTTGAACTTCTTCGATGGTTGTAGCGGTATACGACATACTAAATGGTGACGGACTAGGTCCTCACAAATCTCCCCCTATGTCTATACCGGTACAAAATAAAAACATCTGAATTATCAATCTCAAAAATGTCCTATACAAATCTACCCTCCCATAAACTCAATAGTGAAAAGATAGACTGTCAAGTCTTCAAACTATTCTTCAACAATCAATTCTTCAAAACTTTTTAACATAATGATCTTCAGTTGTACCTACACACATGAGACAAAGCAAATACCTCGTGACGTATCGAGTTTGAAATGATATAAGCATAAAAATGAAAGAATAATCAATTCTCCCCCATACATAAACTCCCCCATAAAATCATAATTCGTTCTCCCCTTTTTATTTGTCCGAAATAGACAAAGTAAACAAGGCAAAAAACTATTTTTTTTATTTTTCATACAAAAATGCAAAAATGATGTTACAAAAATCACACACCATGAATTTTCACTAAGACAACCAAATCATGGAAATGGAATGAAAAGGTGTGAACAAATTCGATAGGAAAATCAACTCAATCATGACAAGTGTGCAAGATGCATAAGTGTACTCCTAACGAATGAACATCAAAAATAGTCCTTATGTGTAAAATTATTGAATTTAGATGACATCGTGTTAATCATATCAACAAATCAAAGTATAAATGATTTTCACACCAATAACGTCCAAAAATATGTAATGCTTGTTCATGACTTTCAAGGACATGCAAACCTGTTTTAAATTCCATCCAAACTCCCTCATTAAAAGATAATTCTTCTTATTTTTCTTATGAGGTGATGACACGAAAACCTATTGACCCATTTTTTGCATATATTTCTTTTTATTCCCTTTCCATTTTTTCGGTATCTTTTAAACCTTATTGGACCCCGGATAATTATCAATTACTCACCTATTTAGGTCCATTTAAACGGTGGTTTTATCGCAAAGGAAAAAATGAAATACCTTTCGCAACCCTTTTCCGTTTTTCAAAATAAATCACAGAAACTCACAAACGGTTTATAACATTCATTTTTTTCTTGTCAAGTTTTATCACATTTGGTTCATTGTATAGACATAATTGAAATGGAAACACTCAACCAACATGTGATAGACAAGCACAAAAGTCAAACAAATCCGTGCATGTATGCAATAAATGATAAATGAGTCAAACATGTAGGTAGCAACACTATATATCATCTCAAAGACTCCAAACTTTGTAAAGCAAGTGAATGACACGACATATTATCTCAAAACACTATCAAATAGTCACATGGATATGGAATGAAGTTATGACTTGATCATCCTAAATGATTATTCACATACGGTGTAAACAAAATACAAAAATCTTTTTGGATTTTTTAAAAAATTTATCTAAACAAATGAAAATCTTTTTGTATTTTTCTAATACTATTCAGAATCAACCCAGTACCAAATAGTATAACAATATGAACCAGAGGACTGTAAATAGAAAATCTCCAGGGGTCGCTCGAATGAAGTGCGATGTCACTCGAACAATAAGCGTTCTCGCGAGCAGATGCTTCGCGTGACATCAAAAGTCGCTTGAAAGGAAATTCATCTCGTTTGAGCAGAAAAATAAAATTTTCATAGATTACCCAGAATGTCATGCAGTTTTGTCCAGTAAAAAAAATTCGTGAAAATAGTTCATGGAATGGGAAAACAGATCCAAAACAGTACTAAAACAGTAGCAAAAGTAAGAAAAAATGTAAACAACAAAATGGTACATACTAGCAATAGGCAAAAAATGTCATCATGTAAATCATCATATGCTAGCAAAAAGTCAAAACCTCATCCATTAGGTGCGGAGGAGTTTTTCAAAGATGGTGACATCTTTTGAAACAACTCCATCAAATCGTGTGAAGTTCTTGACTAAAACTTTTACTTGCTTACGAATATGTGCAAGCTCTCTATCATTATGTGCAAGCAAAGTATCATGAGTGGGTGCGTATGTGTAAACATGCGTAGAAGCAAGGCGTGACACATTACCCAACTTAAAACAAAGCTGTCTTAGGTGTCCTCTTTTCTTGCAGTGTGCACAAACATAAACTGGCATAGTTAAACCTCTCTCAAAATGTATCCTACGTTCTCCTAATAGGTACGGAACTCCTAGGTGGGTCGGGTCGAGAGTCATATGAATCTAACACTAAAGTAAAAATCGGCTCTGGTGCAGTATGTGAAGTGGAAGAACCGTCATGACTTATTCTTAAGCTCTCACCACTACCCCAAATGGGATTGATAACCATCTTTCCAACCTTCTTAAAACGTGACTTTAGCCTACAGGACGTGCTTAAGATCTTTCTCTAATTGTGACACACGAGCTATAAGTTCACTCTTTTACCGATTCATGACGATCAATTGCTCACTCAAACTAATCTTCACCTTCTCAAGTTGACTCGTCGTAGCCTCAAAACCTCTCAAACTCTATAACTCTTTCTCCAAATCTCTCACCTTAAGACCTAACTCCTTATTCAATTTCTTAGTCTTTAAGGTCTCAGCGTGTAATTCTCTAAAAGCAATCTGGATCTCACTTTCATTTCCACTTTCGCACTGGCTCGCAGACTCGCTACAAACACTCAAATCCTCCTCGGAGGTCTCACGTGCACAAGTGTCCTCATCATCGTGGGACAAAATAGGTGTGCTCTCGTGACTGGCTAAAAAGGAAATACACTTTCCTAGTGAAGACTTATCCTTAGAATCTCTCACATCTTCCTCACTATCACTCAGGGTCGCTGACATAGTAACTTTCTTGCCCTCTCTCCTAAGTCTAATGGGACACTCAAAAGACTTATGCCCTCTCCCCTCTCACTCAAAAAATTTTAAAATTTTCTTCACCCTCTTTCTCTTTCTCACCACTTTCTTTGGCCTTGTCTTTCTTTTCGTTTTTCTCCGAAAACTTTTTATTGGAAGATTTTTTTTCGAAAATTGGAGAATTTTTTTAAAATTCTTTGCAAGCAGGGCCATGTCAAAATCAGACTCGTCCTAAGACTCGGACTCACAAAAACTCACTTTCTTTTTCTTATCACTCGTGGACACTTCCTTTCCCTTCCTAGTTTGGGATTTAAGCGATATCCCTCTATCCTTAGGTTTGACAATGTCGGGGAACATGTCAATTTCGTACATCTGGAGGTCTCCTACCAATCTTCTAATTTCAAGGGACTCAAATTACCCAAGGTGTTCAAAACAGTCACTTTCGGGATAAAACGTTTAGGAAGCGATCTTAAAATCTTTTTAACCACTCGTGCAGGTTTAGGCTCACCAAGATTAAAACTAGTGTTGACAATATCAGATAAGCGTGCATAAAACTCGTCAAAACACTCAGTCTCTAACATAGTGATCGTCTCAAATTGAGTGGTCAAATTTTGAATTTTAGACTCTATGACCGCGTTAGTGCCTTCATGGGTGAGTTGCAAAATATCCCATGCTTCTTTAGACGTGGTGCATGTCATAATATGTCGGAACTCGTCATGGGTGATGTGTCCAAAAATTGCACTAAGAACTCGTGAATTGTAAGTGTTCCACCTAAACTCATCCTCAACCCAGTCGACACAGGTTTTAAATTAGTGACATTATTTGCGGTGACAGTGGGAGGATTCCAACCTCTTTCACAAATGACCCAAACTCTTTCATCGATAGCTTTTAAATGGGATTTCATTCTGACTTTCAAGTAAGCATAATTAGACCCGTCAAAAACTGGCAACCGATTATATTAGTTTTCACTTGGAAACATTGCGACAATTTTAAAAATATGATTTTTCAAAAAAAAACAATATCACGCAATTTTGCAAAAAAAAAAATAGGAATACGTGATAAATTAGCGCAACCTGTTGTGATACCAATTTGTAAAACCTACGTGTGATAAAGATTCGAATAGATGTGTAAATTCCAATCATAAACCTATTTAATTAGTGTCAATTAAGGAATCAAAATAATTAAGCCCTCAAAATCAACTAGCAACGTGCGTACATGTGTCAAACCAACATAAATAAAATATGCGACACAAAGTTCAGGAAAAATCCCCTCAGGGCAAAACCTTTTTATTTCACTATAATTGTAAATCGCAACTTACACGGATACAATGAAATACAGTTAATTTTTACACACGATTACCCGCAGACATCGGTCGACGTCGTCAGCAATGAATTACGCGCAGTAATCCACAAAAGTCGCAGTCCTATCTCAATAAAGATCCTCACTCAGTGAACCTCAATGACACGCAGGCATATGATGTAAATATCCTCTCTACAAAAGTATGAACACCAGCAAGGTATGTTCTCAAAGTCCAAAACAATTCACAGAAAAATTGGGACTTATGTGAATTGAAAACAAAAGAGATTAAACTCTAAAAGAAGAAGCCAAAAGGTTCTTTTGATTTTGCACTGTTTGCAGAATGTAAAAATGTACAAACTTCTTAAGAAAAATGGATTTGAAAAGACCCTTTTATAAAAAAACTTAAGGCGGTGGGTCGTTCGAGCGAGACACGTTGTCGTTCAAGAGAGACACGATGTCGTTTGATGTATCGCGCGACATGCAATGTCATTTGAACGACATACGATGTCGTTCGAACGAGATCAATAAAATAATATTTTTTTCTCGATTATCTTTTCAGTAAATGCACCGCCTCAAACACTCCGAAAAATAATCTTTTAACGAAAAACATTTAAAGCTCCGCTCCAACACTTAGAAAATATTTTATGAAAAATATCCCAATATCCTAAGTGAATTATAAAGGAATTAAAAACACAACTTTTATCATATTCAATTCGCGGAGGCTTGATTGTTAATGAAGATTGATATTCGGATCGTCTCATTGCGTATTTTATCTTTGAACCTCTTCAACGGTTGTAGCGGTATACAACATACTAAATGGTGACGGATTGTGTCCTTACAAATACGACATTATCAACAAGATTGACACTTGCGATGTGGATAATGATTAGAGAATCCATACTTTTTATTCCTACTACAAGGTGAAAAAAGTGGATTGTGTAGGTTGTAAATTATTGAGTATACTGAGAGGTTCAAGTTTTTAAGTCAATTCTCCCCTTGTATAAATATTTACTTATATAGTGGAAGATGTTGGTTTGGCCCGAGGTTTTCTCCTAAAAGGATTTTCTCGTATAAATCCTCCTCTCAACTGTATAATTTATTTTTCTACAATTTGACTCCATGATATTATTAATGACCATATGTTAAATAAAAAATCAATCCTGAAAATCATGTTTTGTAGATTATATGTTAACCATTTCCCAGATTAGGATTAAAGAAAGATTTTACCTTTATCGTGGAAATAAATTCTTATTTGTGTAGTTTCTCTTAGCCATTATTTTTCTACGCCTTTTTCTTAGTCTTATACTCTACGCTCACACTCTCAACACAAAATTCGGAAAAAAATCAACCTTAACAACAACGAATACAAAAAAATAAAACATCCAAAAAAATAATAAAATCATCTATATAAGCCTTTCCGTCAACACAACCAATAATACTAACCTATACAACCATTTTCATTTAGGCATATAAAGGGATGAGAAATAAGTCGGGTTTAACCTAAATCCCGCTTAGAATTTAGGCGGATCAAGTCTTGCCTGAGTACCCGTAGATAACTATGTTTTTCTTACGAGACCTTACTCCATTTAGGACCCATGGCCTTGCCCATTTGTCTGACCTGTATTATAGGAAATACTTTTATTTTATAATTATATTTGAAACCCATTATAATCTTATGGTTTTATTAACCTTTAAAAAAGTAAATGACATGAACTTCTTTTAAAAATTGGAGCATCCAATTATCCTTTTAACAAAACAATAACATTAAATTTTTCAAAAACATTGGCCTTTGAAAAGTTATAATATTAACTTATTTCAAAATGAACAAAACAATAGCATCCACATGAAAGAAAACATTAACATTTACATAATAACATCAAAGTGGTCCACAATTCTCATTTAGGATAGCATCAAATAATAACATAAAAACAAAAGACCAACCAAAATGGTCCACAATATTTGGTACCGCATGAACTAGCATTAACATCAATATATCATTTGGCCTATGAAAAAATAAAATAAAAATGAAAGAGAGTGTTAAAATTACAGTAACATTTAATAAAATAAATTACATTAATATTTTTAACAAATTACATATATCTCATAACAACCCTATATTAGTAACTGCAAAAGGCAAACCTACAAAGCCCTAAATTACAACCATGTATCAATTTTTTGACAATATTTTCACACGCCAAAAAACAAAATGCTCAAACAAAGTAAAAGCTAAAAACATGCCTATAAAGGCCTAAAAATACAACCATATATTAATTGTTAACAACATTTTCTCTTACCAAAATACCAAATGCTCAAACAAAGTAAATGTAAAAAAAGACTTACAAATCCCTAAAATATAACTCTATATCAATATTTAGAAACATTTTCACATACCAACACCCTAACATAAACCAAAAAAAGATAATAAAATTAGTAGTAAATCTTAGGTCAATAATCAAACAAACCCTAAAAATAAAAATAAAATTCATTAAAAGTGTTTATCGGTCTTGTTAGTATTTTAAATCCATCTTTATTTGTTGATTAAGTATAAAACGTAATAAAGAGAATGAGGGGGACGGAGAGAGGGAGAGAGCGCATACGATGAATAGTGTAAATTGATTTTAGGGTTACTGCGAAGATCGTGAAGAGGGGGGGAGTTATGTCGTTACGGGTTAGGGTTAAGAGTAAATTAAGGGGGTATAATTACTGAGTACCATTAGATTAGAAATGATTGAAAGAGTTGGCTCTTGCGTTCAAATAAGGAAACAATATAATAAATTCCTTTTAACCCAAATTAACCCTAAACATGCAACTAGGTGTGATTGAAACAATATGAAATCATGCAAGAATTATTCAACACACAAAGTTTAAGGAAAAATCCCCCACAGGGGCAAAACCATTTGTATATTCACTATAATTTGTAAAAGACGATTTACAATCGGATTACAATGAAATACAGGTTGACTAAGAATTACCCTCAGGCATCGGATTCTGTAGTCGCGGCTGGAAGACTCCCTTTCCAGTAGGGTTGGCGGCTGGAACAATCCCTGTCCAGTAGGGCTGCAATGAAGAGGAAGGAACGGTCCACTTCACAAAGGGTTGAACAACAGCAATGGTGTTCTTGGGTTACCAAACTTGATTCACATAGATATGGAAGATGTGTGAATCTAAAAACCTAGAATCATAGGACTCAATAGGTGAAGACTTTAGGGTTGATATGCTCTGAAAATCGTCGAAAATTCTTAGAAAAACCATTTCCCGTAGTGGGATTAAGTAGGAGAACTTGAGCCCTAAAATTCGGAACATGATCTGAACACGATCTGTTTGGAATTATCCTCGTCGGATCGGTCCGGTCCCTTTAGGCGGATCGGTCCGGTGACATCGGATCGGTTCCTTTTTGAAGACGGATCCATCCGGGTGGCATCGGATCGGTTCGGTATTTTGGCTTCATCGGTTCGCTATGGATCCGGGGTATACTGGCCTCACCTCAGCAGGCAGATCGGTCCGATTCCTTTAGGCGGATCGATCCGGATGAACCGGATCGGTTCTTTTATCTGGGCCGGATCGGTCCGGTCTGTTCCCTGATTCCTTTTCTGCTTTTGATATTCGTATTCCGTTGATGAGCATATGATTCTTGAATTTTCTCAACGGTGTAACGGCGTACGACATATAAAATGCTAATGGACAAAAATGTCCTTACAAATCTCCCCCTATGTCTATGCCGGTACATACATAAAAACAAACATCTGAATTATCAAGTAAAAGTGCCTATACAAATCTACCCTTCCATGAACCCAAAACTGAAAGAGTACAAGTGAATAAGACTGCATCGTTTGATCTTCAAGTCTTCAGGAATCTCGACGCTTTTCTCATCAGGGTGTGCAATACAATGATAATCCATGTAGTACCTACACACATGAGATAAAGCAAAATACCAAGTGACATATCGATTTTGAAGTGATGAGATAAACATATATATATCAATTTATGAGCAAACTCTCAAATTTCAAAAACTCCCCCATGATAAGATAATTCATTCTCCCCCTTTTTATGATGTCCCCAAATAGACAAATGAGAGAAATAAATCAAATAAGCAAGTGTGGGGTGTCACATGGATAAAATCACACCATGACTGAACACAAAGTAACCAAGTCAATGATAGCGTAAATGAAGTGGTGTGATCAAATTCGATAGGAAAATCAATGCATACAAACATGACATATGTGCACGATGAATATTGGATATTCCTAGCGAATGAACTCAAATGCTTCCTTTGGTGTAAAAGATTGGAAATATAAGACATTGACTATATCAAATGTACAAATCAAAGCTCAAAGTGATTTCTACACCAATAACGTCCAAAATGATTTTCATGCTTTTTCAGGACTTTCAAGGAAGTGCAAACCCGTTTTTCAATCTCCAACCAAACTCCCTCAAATTTATATTTTGAAGAGAGGAATACTAAATTCTCAAACTTTGGAGAATTGGGTGAAACCTAAATGGCCCAGATTTTGCATGAATTGTTTTTTATTGCCTTATCAATTTTTTCGGGCTCTTTTAACCTCTTAGGACCTCAGATATTAAAATTCCTCCATTTTTTAGGTCCATTTTAACGGTGGCTTTTGCGCAAAGGATAGGAATCAACTTTCGCAGCCCCGCCCCGTTATGAAAATATCACACAGTCTCACCAAAATGGTTTTTACATGCAATCCAATCTTGTTAAGTTTTATCGCATATTGTACATTGTATAGACAGAATTGAGATAGAAACACTCAAGCCAATATGTGATAGACAAGTGCAATAGACAAATACAGCCGTGCATGTGTGCAATAAAGGATATAGGAGTCAAGCATGTAGGAAATATCACTAATTACATCTCAAGGACTCCAATCAATGTTAAGCACGTGGATGAAATGATGTAGCCTCTCAAATCTCTATAAAACAGCCACATGGATATATGGAATGAAGTTGTGACTTGGCTATCTTAAATGCTCATCCATAAAAGTAGCAAAAATAAAAAATCTTTTTGGTCTTTTTCAAAAATTTTATCAAAGGAAAATCTTTTTGTATTTTTTTCAAAAGAAATATACAAAGCAACAAGAATAGATAAAAACTGTACAACTAAGAAATGGTACATATAAAACAAACTAACAATAGGAAGCATATGATATGAACATGAAGAAGCATCCTATTCTAGACATAGACCAACCCCTCGGTCAACTGTGCAAATCCCCAAAGACTTCCTGAGACTCTCAAATCTAAGGGCATCTAAAGGTTTCGTGAAAATATCGGCTAACTGACGGTCGGTAGGAACAAAACTCAGGGAAGTGATAAAGTTACACAAAAGGTTTTAAAAAATTAAGAAATTCGTTTCCCAAATTTTTGAATTTTAACTAAATAAAGATCTTATCTCTCTTCAACTAACTGACGAATAAAGTGCTCACGTATCCTGATGTGTTTTATGCACGAATGTTGAACTGGATTGTGGGATATGTGTATCGCGCTCGTGTTATCACAGGATATGGTCATGGTGTCTTGTGATATCCCATAATCCTCCAGCATTTGCTTCATCCACAAGAGTTGTGTGCAACAACTCCCGACGGCTATGTACTCAGCCTCCGCAGTGGACAAAGAGATGGAATTTTGTTTCTTGCTCAGCCAAGAAACAAGAGCAAAACCAAAATAGAAACACCCACCAGAAGTGCTCCTACAACCATCTACATCCCCAGCCCAATCGGCATCCGAATAGGCGGACAGACGGTCATTGGTATCAAAGGAATACCAAATCCCGTATGAGAGAGTCCCACTCACGTATTTAATAATACGTTTTAGAGCAAGTAAATGTGACTCTTTTGGGGATGCCTGATAACGCACACAGACTCCAACACTAAAGGCGATGTCGGGACGACTGGCAGTCAAATAGAGAAGACTACCTATCATACTCCGATATAAGGTTTGCTCTACGTCCTTGCCTGAAGTGTCCTTACTAAGCTTGGTAGTGGTACTCATAGGTGTACGTGCATGCTTAGCGGAGTCTAAACCAAATTTCTTCGCAAGGTCTCTAGCATACTTGGATTGAGAGATGAACATCCCATCCTCTAGCTGACGAACCTGGAGACCAAGGAAGAAAGTAAGCTCACCTACCATGCTCATCTCAAACTCACTTTTCATCTCCTCCTCAAAGTGGTGAGCATGCTGGGAGCATGTGGATCCAAAGACTATGTCGTCCACATAGACTTGGGCAACCAAAATAGCACCGTTATCTCTCCTGACGAATAACGTCATATCAACTCCCCCTCTCTTGAAGCCACGGGCTAAGAGATAGGAAGTAAGCCTCTCGTACCAAGCACGGGGTGCTTGCTTCAAACCATACAAGGCTTTCCTCAGATAATAGACGTGATCCAGGTGCTTAAGGTCTTCAAACCCTTTTGGTTGTTCCACATAAACCTCCTCCTGTAGAATGCCATTCAGAAAGGCACTCTTGACATCCATCTGATATAACTTGAAGTGCAGATGACATGCGATGGCGAGTAGTAAACGGACGGACTCAAGCCTCGCAACAGGAGCAAATGTCTCTCCAAAGTCTACAACCTCTATCTGTGTGTAGCCTTGAGCGACCAACCTAGCCTTATTTCTGATTATGGTACCATTTTCATCCATTTTGTTCTTGAAAATCCACCGGGTACCTATCACATTAGTCTCACTAGGTCGGGGGACTAATTCCCAGACATCATTCTTTTTAAACTGAAGCAACTCATCCTGCATAGCAGATATCCAGTGTTCATCCCTGAGTGCTTCTTTATGGTTCTTGGGCTCGACTTTGGACGTGTAGCAAAGATGGCTAACAACGTTCTCTAGCTGAGCACGAGTCTTGACCCCTAGAGTGGGATCGCCAACAATGGCAGAAGGGTCATGACTCTTGCGAACCCAAGCAGGTGTGTCCCCTAACGCAGGAGTAGGGTCCACAGAGTGTGAGAGAGGAACAGGTAAATTACTATCAGAACAATCCTCATCCTCACACTGAAGATTAGGATCAATATTCGTCGAAGGTTCGCCATCTTGCACGGTGACGTTTATTGATTCCATAATCTTAGAGCTCTTCAGGTTAAAAGCCCGGTATGCTCTACTATTCGATGAATATCCTATAAATATTCCCTCGTCGCTCTGGGAGTCGAACTTTCCTAATTGCTCTCTATCCCATAGGATGTAGCATTTACTCCCAAAAACACGGAAATATGCCAGGTTGGGCTTCTTGCCAGTCCACAACTCATAAGGAGTGTGAAGTGTGTGTGGACGCAGATACACCCTATTCACCGTGTGGCATGCAATAGACACTGCCTCTGCCCAAAATTTCCTAGAAACTTTACGACCTAGAAGCATAGATCTAGCCATCTCTTGGATCGTTCTATTCTTTCTCTCAACAATCCCATTTTGCTGAGGAGTTCTCACAGCAAAAAACTCATGTTTGATCCCGAGGCTATCACAGTACACATCCACCTTTGCTTCCTTAAATTTAGTGCCGTTGTCACTACGTATTCTGTTAATAGTGACACCGTGTTGATTTTACAGGACACGACACTTGGTCGTTAAAAAATCTACAGCATCGGATTTCTCTCTCAGAAAACCTACAATGGAGTACCTGGAGAAATCGTCTACCATCACAAGAATGTATCTCTTACCACCTAGGCTCTCCGTGCGAGTAGGACCCATAAGATCCATGTGAATCAACTCAAGAACACGGGAGGTGGTAATGGAATTCAACTTCCTATGAGGGCTACGGATTTGTTTTCCCAACTGACAGGGTCCACAAATCATGGAAGTTGGCTTTCCAAGTGATGGTAAGCCACGTACTAGGTCCTTTTTGACTAAACGAGATAAGTCTCTAGCGTTCACATGACCTAGACGTTGGTGCTACAGATCCATAGGAGTGATCGCGGCGCTGTTGCAAATAAGTGAGGATGTGGGCTCAGTCCCATAGCAGTTATCCTCTGTCCTCACCCCTTGCACTAAAAGTTTACCGGCTTGATTATAGACCTTACAAGCTTTCCGGTCAAACTTCACTGCAAAGTCATCGTCGCACAGCTGGCTGATGCTAAGAAGGTTTGCTTTCAAACCTTTGACGTACAGCACGTTCTCTAGCTTTGGAAATCCTGGTAACTCTACTGTACCTCGTCCTACTATGCTAGATTTGCTACCATCTCCAAAAGTGACTCTCCCATCATTATAATCCTCAAGATGGGTAAAATATGAGACATCACCTGTCATGTGTCTGGAGCATCCACTGTCAAAATACCACTGTGAGGTATTATGGGCTTTAAGAGCGACATGGACAACAAGGGCCTTTTTTTCTTTCTTAGGAACCCAAGAATAGGTACCTTTTTGTATTCCCTTGTTGTTGTCGGTTTTAGCCGGAATGCGGGGGGCATTTATTGATGGTAAGGTCATTCGTCGAAATTCCTCCATCAAACTCTGTGATGTGGCGGCTAGAAACTCAGCACGCTCTCTCAGACTGGCAAACTCATCAGTCTGATGTGGTGGAGAAAATGTACGTTATGTCCGACCCAACTTATAGCAATCATCCCTACGGTGTCCGTTTCTTTTGCAATGGGAGAAAAAGGGCACAGTATTCGGAGGACCTTGGATTGCTTTTCTTGGTCGAACTCTCCTTCTTGGTTTTTGATGACGGCCATAAGGAGTCGTAGTAAACTCAGGAATTGGTCCGGGTGCAATTTTGGACGTGGAGGCACCATCAAAACCTATTCCTTGCCTGTCACCAAAACCTAAAGCGGGACCGAGGAGCATCTTTCCCATCTTCCCAGATCTGTCCTCGATTTGTACCTTGACTTTCCTAGCTCTCTCAAGGTCATGAGTAAGCTGGGCAACAAGGGCTTCAAGTTTCTTCCGAGTCTCCATGGAGGAATGGAGCTCACTAGTAAGACTAGCCACTTGTTTAGTCAAGTCCGCTTTCTCTTTCTCAAAACTGCTCTCTCTCTCTCTAAGCAAATTCTCTCTATTAACCCAAGCAGACTCTCTCTCTCTCATGGCGGTGCAGGTGGAGGACTCTCCCTCTCTCTTCTCTTCTAACTCTTCTTCTAACGCGGTGATCCTAAGAACTAACGCCTTGTTACGTTTTTTAGTTTTGAAAGACTCATTATATAACTCGGCGTAGGCGCGTTGAAGGTTACTCTCATCCTCACTACCTTCCTCCTCTCCCTCACTCTCTTCGCTCTCGCTGTCAGGTGTCCCTGTGAAGTAGCATCCTCATCGTCGTGAGATGCACTAGGAGTACTCACATGACAAGCCATGAACGCGGTGAAGTTACGCTCATGCGGTGACTCATCTCCCGAGTCCACCGACTCGACCTCACTGTCGTCACAAAGGGTAGCATTTAGGACAACTTTACCCTTTTCCCTATTCAGACGAGTAGCACACTCAAACGCTCTGTGTCCCTTACCGTCGCACTCAAAACACCTCTCACTGTCTTTAGGGGGTTCTTTGAAATCTTTCTTTTCAAACTTATTTTTCTGAAAATTCTTTTTATCTTTGAAGTTTCCACCTTTTTTAAATTTCATAATTTTCTTGAAGTTTTTAGCAAATAATGCCAAATCATTTAAGTCAAACTCACATTCAGAATCAGAATTTTCTATCTTTCTAGATGACTCGACTTTCTTTCTTGCCGACCCCTCACTTTTTCTCTCTTGGGCTTTAAGGGCAATTCCCTTATCTTTTGGTTTGGCAGATTTAGGAAACATGTCTATTTCATAAGTTTGTAAATCTCCTACCAGTTCTTCCAATTTTAGTGTATTTAAATTACCCAAGGAATTTAGCACAGTGACTTTAGGTATAAAACGCTTAGAAAGGGAATGAAGAATCTTTTTAACAACTCTAGCATTTGGAATATGTTCACCAAGATTATAGCTAGTATTAACAATGTCAGAAAGCCTAGCATAAAACTCATCAAAACATTCATTTTCATGCATGGTGATGGTTTCAAATTGAGTTGTTAAATTTTGCAATTTTGAATCTTTAACAGAATTTGTTCCTTCATGGGTAAGTTGCAATACATCCCATGCCTCTTTTGACGTGATGCACGTCATTATGCGTTTGAACTCATCGGGAGTGATGGAACCGGAAATAGCACTCAATCCCTTAGAATTAAAGGAAGACCATCTTAATTCATCTTCGGTCCAAGTCGTGACAGGTTTCAAATTTGTCACGTTATCAACAGTGACGGAGGGAGGTGTCCACCCTCTTTCAACAAGAATCCATACCCGTTCATCAATGGCTTTTAAAGCCGAACTCATACGGGCTTTCCAATACGCATAATTAGTTCTGTCAAAAACAGGCAGTTTATTGTATGATTTCTCCATTTGAACACGCTCTTTTCAAAAAAAATCAATTTATTTCAGAAATTGATATCTTTAGAAAAATTTTGCGGAAGTAAGGAATACGCGATAGAATGGCGTAACCTGCTCTGATACCAATTTGAAAGAGTTGGCGCTTGCGTTCAAATAAGGAAACAATATAATAAATTCCTTTTAACCCAAATTAACCCTAAACATGCAACTAGGTGTGATTGAAACAATATGAAATCATGCAAGAATTATTCAACACACAAAGTTTAAGGAAAAATCCCCCACAGGGGAAAAACCATTTGTATATTCACTATAATTTGTAAAAGACGGTTTACAATCGGATTACAATGAAATACATGTTGACTAAGAATTACCCTCAGGCATCGAATTCTGTAGTCGCGGCTGGAAGACTCCCTTTCCAGTAGGGTTGGCGGCTGGAACAATCCCTGTCCAGTAGGGCTGCAATGAAGAGGAAGGAACGCTCCACTTCACAAAGGGTTTAACAACATCAATGGTGTTCTTGGGTTACCAAACTTGATTCACATAGATATGGAAGATGTGTGAATCTAAAAACCTAGAATCATAGGACTCAATAGGTGAAGACTTTAGGGTTGATATGCTCTGAAAATCGTTGAAAAGTCTTAGAAAAACCACTTCCCGTAGTGGGATTAAGTAGGAGAACTTGAGCCCTAAAATTCGGAACATGATCTAAACACGATCTGTTTGGAATTATCCTCGTCGGATTGGTCCGGTCCCTTTAGGCGGATCAGTCCGGTGACATCGGATCGGTTCCTTTTTGAAGACGGATCCATCCGGGTGGCATCGGATCGGTTCGGTATTTTGGCTTCATCGGTTCGCTATGGATCCGGGGTATACTGGCCTCACCTCAGCAGGCGGATCGGTCCGGTTCCTTTAGGCGGATCGGTCCGGATGAACCGGATCGGTTCTTTTATCTGGGCCGGATCGGTCCGGTCTGTTCCCTGATTCCTTTTCTGCTTTTGATATTCGGATTCCGTTGATGAGCATATGATTCTTGAATTTTCTTGAATTTTCTCAACGGTGTAACGGCGTACGACATATAAAATGCTAATGGACAAAAATGTCCTTACAATGATCGAAAGGATTTTATCTTAGAATATAAGTAAAAATATATTTAAGAAGTTATAGTAATGGGGTCGAATATAAAAAATATCGGTCCCCGATTAATTTTAATAAGTGGGCATTGGTTATTTGGGTGTTCGACTATAAAATACTCGCTCATACCTGTTTATAGGAACTAAGTTAAAGTTAAGAATTGGTCCATTGACATGTCTATTACCATCTAGTGAATTTTTCCCCAAATTGAATAAACACCATCCCAAGTGAATTCCTACATCCCAATTCCTTTACCCCCTCAAACATAAAAAGTTATAGGCAACACAGAATAACTAATGAACTTGATCATGGATGCCAATGCATTGCCCAGATCCACTAACACCATGCTCAAAAATGAAAGAAATATGAAAAATCCAAAAACTTCGAATCCCAAAAAGGCAACGTAGGCGCTCGATTCAATGCCGAAAATGCGATGAATAGATAAACTACCATTACCTCACCTCTCACATCGATGTCGTAGTTGAAAAACTTGAAACCTGATAAAATATGACCACAGTCAACAAATACATGTCATCAATAATTAAGTCTCTTGAGTTTACCTTTGCGACTGAGAATTTGCAAAAGGTGTCTAAGACGATGGATAATTTTGGGAAGTAGTTTGTGGATATGGAGGCTCACGAGAACTTTGTGTAGAAGTCTATAGCTAGGAGTACTTCTCTTTCAATTCCCTAAAGGAGGAGAGAGAAACTATAGCATTTTAATTGAGGACTTTTGTTACTTAATTTTTATTTTTAATGCATTATTTAACTTAACTCCCTCCCCACTTCACTAATCTCTTTGATATAACCCTTCAATTTTTAATACTTTATTAATTAGACTTAACCCCTTAGATATATTTTTGACCAAGATACCCTTACATTGAAACATATCCCCGTTTTACTTCATCTTCTTCTTAAAACCAAAACCCTAAATTTTCATAAATTCTAACAAACAAATAAGGATGAAATTGAAAAGTCATCTACCACCTACATGACCATGATCTGCTACTTTCATCACTACCATCTACATAGCAATCCTACATCACCTTTGCAAAGAAAAATCAGTCCAACACTGTGGTTTTACAAAAATCTCTTTATCAAACTTAATAACATCTTCACTAACCACAACATCAATTTCCATTGTCATCATTCCCTAAATATATCAACACGGTCATTTTTTATCACGAAAAAAAACTTATGATGATCGAGATTCTGCAACTGGGGATTGGGGAAAGGGGTTTGATCGTATAGGGGGTTTAGGGCGTGGTATATATATATATATATATATAGAGAGAGAGAGAGAGAGAGATAATGACTTTTTTTTGTTTATAAGTATAAACAAAAAAAAGTCATTAGAGAGAGAGAGAGAGAGATAATGACTTTTTTTTGTTTATAAGAGAAAACATTGAGAGGGGTGAAGATTAGTTTAAGATATCTCTCTCTCCCCCCCCCCCCCCCCTAGATTCTTTTTCTCTCTACCATCACAAATTTTGATGTTTGTTGGTTCATAAATTTTTGTCCTTCTTTATAATTTTTAATGGAGGTGGTAGCAATGGTGGTGGATATGGTAGTGATGAAGGTAGAAGATGGTGGTGATATATGTGGCGGATTGTTTTCCAATTTGATCCTTATTTGTTAATTAGAATTTAAGATATGATGAAAAATCAGAGTTTTGATTTGGGTATAAAGATGAAGTGAGATGGGATATTTTTTTTTAAAGTTAAATGTACAGGTATTTTAGTCAAAAAACTATTTAGGGCTTAATTGGTGAAGAATGATTTTTTTTGGGACAGTCTTGGAAGTGGATTGAGTTTGGTCCCCATTCGATCCCTGGCATTGTCAAAATAATGTTTGGCCAGCGGAAGCCACGAATCGCGAATGGAGATTAATCGAGGTGCGCGTAAACTGCTCCGGACACCTCATGGTATGCTACCAAAAAAAAAATTAACAACGTAATAATAGTATAAAAAATATGGGGAATTTGGGGTAATTCAAATAATATATAAAAAAGTGGAAATTAAGTTTAAATGGCCCTTTAATCAATGAGTTGGAAAAAATTATCCTCGTGTGCGTGGCATGTAGACAATTTCCTTCTAAAATTCACACGTTAGGGTTTGGGGGGTAAAGTTCTACATTTTTAGATGTTGGGGGGTAGTCAAGAAAATTAAGGTTGGGGCAGTGTAGTGTGGACAAAGTTTCTTTTGGTAAATTGTAAATTTTATGGACCAAAATTATACATGAGGTACAAATAACAAAAGACCAAAACCAAACAAGCCCAATAAAAAGGACCACAAACAAAACAAAATGAACCTAAACACCCATCTACGACCATCCAATTAGGGCACTTACAAATAAAATATAAATATCACATTATAACACTCAGCACCAAACGAAACACAACCTAATCTCTCTACCTCCTCCATTATAGACCAAAGGCACAAAACCCTAGCAAAACAATAAACAGACTCTTCCATTTATTTAACGGGAGCATCACGAAAGCAGCGCAAAGTACTATATCCAAAACTCCAATCAAAACTCTTTAATGAAAATAGATACACAACATCAGCACCGTCTAAAATGACCAACGATAGAAGAAAAGGCATAATTCCATAAGACTCCACCGGGTACATGATGCTACCTCATATCTGAATTATTGTATATCAAAACCATAAAATTCCTTAAGAATCTTTGATCTCTAAGTAATAATCATTTAAAAACCCCAACCAAGACACCATTCCTAATTGGTTTGGTTTCTTGAATTTTTTTTTCCATATGCACGTCATATTTCTGATTGACTCTTCAATTTTTGGTAATAATAACCTCGCATTCTAATCTCTATAGGGAAAAATTATGCAATTCCTTTCTTTCCGAATGCAATACACTGAAGCACACACTGTTAGGCACATAACATGTCATGAAAATGAATTTTTCTTAAAAACTTTCAAGATTTCCTCAATCTCTTTAATTAATGAGATAGGATTCCTGACAACCCACCATTAAATAACAGTGTTTTAAAAAATAGAATTTGAGTAGGGACAAGTGAAAAATAAATGATCATTGTCTTCAATGACATCTTTACATAACACACAAACCATTCATGCCTACACTCCATATGTAAAGTAAATCATTTGTTCTTAGTTTCTTATGACATGCTAGCCAAGCAGTAAAAGAACATTTAGGAATTCTCTGTTTATCCCACACTACCTTACTCCACGAAAATTTTTGACCTAAAATTCAAAGAAATTTATAGGTGTCTTTTCAAGTATAAATTTTGTTCTCAAAAGGCATCCATTCCACCAATCTTCCCTAGTACAAGTGGGATTAAAGGAAATTTCCCTAATTTGAACCAAGGATTGATGAAATAGGCAATGGTAAACCCTAAACACCAGTTAAAATATACATATCAACTTTTTCTTTATCCCCCCCCCCCCCCTCGGCATCATACACAGCTTTGCCCCCAAATATGTCAATCAAGGCACCTTTGTCATACTAGTAGTCAGTCCAAAAACACATCTTTTCCATTTTTAATCATGTACTTAATAAGAGTCTTAGCCTCATCCTTAGCTTTGACAACTTCCTCCACGTCCATGGCCAATTTTGTGGAACTTTTGAATTTCATAGGCATCTCCCCCTAAGAGCATCAGTAATGGGGGAAACCGGATGAAAGGTATTTTACAAATTTAAAAGCCTTTCTACCTATCTAGAAGCGGATGTTCTCATAGTGGTGATGAACCATAATTTGTAAATATACTTCCTACGAACAACTGTTGTTCGTAGGAAATAAAAGTAATATTTCTTACGAACAACAGAAGTTTAATAACAACATAAGTTCGTAGGAATCCAAATATATAATAAAAATAAGGCATTTATACTATCTACGAACTTCTTTTCTTTGTTGGAATTCCTACGAACTTCAGAAGTTCGTAGGAAGTGTTTGCAAATTTTGTATCCAATTTGTAACTTTAGAGAACGACTACGAAACGACATAGAGAATTTGCTGTAAATTGTCCACCATTGTAAACGAAGGGTTCTGTAAAACTACAAATTTCTTTGGCATTATGCATCCCCATTGTGGATGCTCTAAGAATATAAGAATGAATTCAGCGAAACCGAAGAGAATCATTCTTGTTAGCAATATCCCATAAGTGTTTAATCATACAAGTTTTATTCATAATGAATAAATCTCGTATGTCTAATCCACCTTCATATAACGGCTTGCACACGTCTTCTCAAGCGATCTCAGCCTTAGAATTAGATGGAGTGTTTCCACTCCAAAGAAAAGCTCTCAGAATTTGATCAACCTCTTTAATAATCCTTTTAGGAATTATAAATAGGCTAATCCAATGCAGCCAACACCAATTATAATCTTCCCACGTAGGAAATCCATCTAGTCGTCCATGTTTGGATTTTTGCCATAATCTTCTCTCTTATACTCTTACAATCTGCCACCTTTAGCCGAGTATAAATGAGCAAAAGTCCTAAATATTTCACCGGCAAATCAACTTCATTTATATTCAGCAAACCAAAATACTGAACTTTGTCACTATCTTCAACACCTCCAAAAAAATATATTTCATTTATTTTTGTTAGGATAAAGGTCAAACATTAGGTTAAACTCAGCTAAGGCCTCGTCCACCGTTCTAAGAGTATCCTCATCCACTGTAGCAAGAATGAATAGATTATCCGTAATCATGATGTGGGAAATTCCAAGCGCATCACATTTTGGATGAAACTTGAATGAGCACGAATCAACCTTATAATCAAACATAGAACGCCTCCATAATCAAATTAACAAATAAGAGGACATAGGATCTCCTTGTCTTAATCCTCATTATCCTTTAAAAACCCATTTATACCCCCACTAAGACTGATGGTAAATGTCGTGGTAGTTACACACTCCATAATCCATCTGATCACATTATTAGGGAATTCAAAAACTTCCAACACATCCTTAAAAAAAATCCAAAGAATCGAGTCATAGTCTTTCACAATGTCCGTAATAGCACATATAGGGGTCCCACTACTCTTATGATGTCCTCTAACCAGTTATTGCATAAGCAAAATATTTTCTGCAATATTTCTACCATTCACACACGTTGATTGACAACTATTTATCAACTTCGAAATCATCTCCGTTAATCTTCTCACTATCACCTTAGATATAATCTTATATAAAACATTGCAACAAGAAGTTGGCCTAACATCTTTCATCGCAATTGGACTAGTTACTTTGGGAATCAAACTTATAACCGTGTTATTTATTTGCTTCAATATCTTCCTAGCCTTAGAAAACGAACGCATTGCCTCTGTAATATCATTTTCAACCACGCCCCCATTTTTTTGATAGAAAATTGCATTATACCCATCTTCACCCAATGCTTTATGAGGATTCAAATCAAACAAAGCCCTATTCACTTCTTCAATAGACACTTTGGCACTCAGAATTCTTTTTTGGTTGTCAGAAAGAGAACATTTTCTGATGGACCTCAACTTATCTCTAACACCCTTAGGATATGAGTCTCTTCTGCCCAGAATATCTGAGAACACTTTAATCGCCTCCTGAAATTTTTTTTGCCCAGATATAACAGTACCATCTGAATTCTGAATCGACAAAATTTTATTTATACTAGTATGAGATTTTAACTTAAAGTAAAGAAACCTTGAGTTCTTATATCCCAATCTAAGCCAATTCACCAAAGATTTTTGTTTAATATAAGATTCCTCTCCTCCCACAACTTCAGATAATCAATTTTAAGATTCCTATTAGCTTCTATCAAATTTCTGTCACGCAGATGATCAAGAAGCTTCATTTGAAGTAAATCCCATTCTTATTTTTTCTCCAAAATCTGCAGGGTAATAATAGAATAAGTCTTTTTATTTAAATTCTTCCAAATCAACTTTCAATCTTTTAAATATTTCATAACTATAAACATGGGAAAACCCACATGAAAAACATTCCAATGATTCTCCAGAATACTTATACATTCCCTATCCCTCATCTTGAAATTACAGAACTTGATAGGTTTATTAATCTTTTATAACTTCAAAGTTAAATTAACAGTAATAGAAGAGTGATCAAAATCACCTGGAAGGTCTATCAGAACCTCAGAATCCACAAAACTCCTAAGACAAGCTTCATTATGTAAAACTCTATCAATTATGCTTTGAATGTTTTGGTTTCCTTCCCTGCCATTATTCAACGTAAACCACGACCCTTTGGTTGTAAACTCTTCCACCTGATTTCTAACAACATTAAAATCTCCAATAATAATCCACATATCATTTCTAATACTATTTTCCACTCTCATAAGATATTCCAATAGCACAAACTGAGAATCTCTAGTATTTCTTCCTATACACTGATGTAATAATATATATATATAATAAAAATAAAAACTCATTTATATTACCTTTAATCCCAAGTCTAGTTGTATTAGCTTGACTGCAACTACCCACTAGAACAACATCCGCACTATCCTGATTCCAAGAGACCCATACCCTTCCTGGACCAACATTGGGAGTGTTATGAGTAAGAATCATGCACCAAAACACCATAACTAACATCAGTTGAACTACTTCTAACTTTTACTTCAACTAAACAACTAACATCATACTACTATCTATAATATACTTACGAACATCACTATGTTTATGTGAGGTATTGCAACCCCGACTATTCCAGCTACAAATTTTAAACATCGATGTGATTTATATCTTCCCCTACTACCCCTCACCACGCCCTGCTTTTTTTACACTCACGTTTATTTTCTTCCTAAAAGACGTTTCAACCTTTTTTTCCTTTATTCCTCTCCTTTTCTACTACATTAAATTCAGCATTAAGATCCCAATCTATAAGAACCTCACCCTCTTCCAATTCAATAGTTTGCAGTAGCTGGAATAAATTTAACATATATCGATTGCTCCACTGGTTTTCTTGAACCACTACCTGAAAAAGTGGTAACTACGCGCTCATCAAAGTCCGTTGTTCCCTTCCATTCGGAACTCTTTTCACTTGTTTTGCGCTTATCATCCTTAGATGAGTCTTAAAGTATGGAGATGGACACCTAATTCTCTTCAACTCTATTTGGAATAATAGCTTTACTTGTTTCGCCCATTTCCATCACCGATTGTTTCTTCGTAACCCATTGGGATATAGGCTTAAGACTCTTCCTGCACATTATCGTTATGGTCAAACACTTTACAATTATTGCATTTAGAAGGGGCCCATTCATATTCAACAGTTTGCATAATGACTTCTCCATTTTGACCATAAATAGAAATTATGCTGGGAAATTGACTAAATCTCAACACACGCTCTAGCAAAAGCTAATATTTCTCATCCGTCAACAGAGATCTACCAATAGCACTAGAAATTTTACTCAATATAGCAATTGACCACAAATGCAATTTAAGTCTCGAAAACCGTATCCAAACTGGCACCATCTCAAGACCTTTCTTTTTCGAAACTCACTTCTGACAACCACGACTTATCAATCAAAGGTTATTGTCAAAAGACCATGGACCTAACTCCAAAACTTTTGATCTCGAGTCATTATTAAAATCTCCAATCTTGAGTAGAAAAACTTCTCCGCAACCCAACCTGCCCTATTTACGTTGAACAAAACTCTACATAACAAAATAGGTAATTTTTTAGCCCAAAACATATGCTACTACAACGTTACTCCATCTATTAATCTCCTCTTCAACACCAGAGTCATCAAAATTAATGCAATTTCACTAATTATTAATTGAAAAAAGAAAAACTAAGGTTTTTCCATAAAAGATTAGGTTTGGATCATATAGTCCTGACAAGGCATATATAAGAACCATTTTAATAACTTCCCAACTCTTCCACAATAGTCTTCATTTGCCTTGCCAAAATTTGAACTTACACTACATTAGCACATATTAATGCACATTTTAATTTTTTGTGATTAAAAAGTTTTCTTGCGGCAAATACCAAATAGTTTCTCGAATACGTTTTAATACACATTTAGTCCAAACTTTTTAATTTTGGGGTGGTGGGGGAGGAGGTGGGGAGAATGTCGCTAGCGTGGACCTTTAAAAATAAAAGAATATTGGTTAAATTGATATTTGAAGAATTTTTTGGAACAAAATAAAAAAATTTGGACTAAATGTATATTAAAAAATGTTTGAGAAACTTTTTGACAATTGATCAAATTTTCTTTTGGGGTGGGGTGGCAAAATTTTCCAAGCAACTTTTGACTTGGAAAAGACAACCATGCTAGCACATGCTCTCATTCCCGTTTCACATGTCGTGCTAAGGAATAGAATAGAATAAGAATTATCCCATCTCAATGAGATTAAATAATCTCACTTAGGGATAGGAGTAGAATTATTTATCCCACTCAAAATTTCATCTCATCCAACACCAAATATGAGATGAGATATAATTATCTCATTTCACTTCTTTATCATGCACATCACACCCCTCCTAGTTTTATCACAAAGTAAATGAGAGTAACTTAAATCGATCACCAAACAAAAAGAAATCAGCTCAAAGATTCTGCCACATTATAAACGGGTTGGCATTGAAAGTTGCACCAACGATATACAAAGAAGGGTACAAAATCACACCAGGTGAGTAAAATTTCAAATCCGGTCGACTTCATAATGTACAAAAACCACGCAAGGAGATTTATCTATAAAGTGTACGGACTACAATGTTGAAGCATGGGATGTTGACTAGACTAATTTTGTAGCAAAAGCCCTTCAAAGCTTGGCTATCAACCCATTTGCAATTGGTTTGGCTTCTCCACTATCTTTTACATCATTGTCTTTGACATCCAATTCGCATGCACCGGGTGGTACATCCACTGCAGGAGAGCAGTTAAAGAACCCATGGGGCTACACCCAAAAACATAAGTTTGCAGGATCAACGTTATGAAAAAAAAATGTCTGATGACTACCCTTAGACATATTTCATGTTAAAAAAAATAAACACTTGTAAAAAAAATAGAAATAAGTGTTGTCCTAAAAGATGAGACAATGTAAATTAGATTTGTGTAATTCCATTGTGAAATATCATAATCGCTTTAGAAAGCCCCAACTCTTTGGATTGTTATGTCCTTACAAATACATCGGTCAATGTAAGGTACGCAGAATATTCCCACACAACAACGTCGCATCAATTATAACAGGGATTTCACCTCAATATCTCTCGTAATCTCATATTTAACAAATGGAAGAACAAGAACATTGCAAAGGGACAAGCCTTTTATAATCTAACGGTGGCCCAAAAAACTAGAGCAGCCATAACTAAAGAAAGAGATGACTGGCACATAAAGAAAACATAGCATTAGAATTTTCAATTGTTTGGTTCTGCTATGGAATCTATTTGAAATTTTCTAATATTTCTAAATTCATGATTGTGTTGTAGAGTGTAGTGTGTAGTGTGTAGTGTGTAGTGTAATATTGTGTGCAATATGTGAAATTATGCGTGAACTGTGAGAAACCATGTTCTGTGTGAAACTTTTCTTTCCTCAATTATTTCACTTTTTCTTTCTCCTCATTTACTCCTCTATCTCCCATTCTCCTAACTACCTCTCTTTTCATTCCCTCCTACAGTTTGTAAATTTGCTCAAATAACCACCAAAATTTATAACATTTCAATTAGACGTCTATCACTTTAAAGAAAAAAATATATTCTGGTTCTCAAACTTATATAAAATTACAAATTGACCCTGAAGTGTTCATTGGCCATGCCATAAGCACTGGCCATTTAGTAGGCATGGATGGTGCTATAAATCCAAGGATGTATACGTGGGAAGATAGGCACGTGGATAGGGAGAGAAAATTTATCTTATTTTTATTGTATTATTATTATTAGAATACATGAATATCCCTATAAATAATATTTTCATACTTAGTAGTATTTTAATGATTAATAATATTTTTTTGTCATCATCATCATCATCCTTGCCTTAACCACATGGATTCTCCTTTTCCATTATAATCTATTATAAGCAATATTATCATTCCAATTTAATTCCTTAAAATCTCTAATAATAATTTCTTTCCAATATAGCTTAGGATGCCCCTTTGTCTTTTACCCTTTATTTTCAATAATCCTCCTCTTATTATATGCACATCTACTAATCTACGCAACACATTTCCGTACCACCTAAGTTTACTTTCTCTTAATTTATCACTAATAAGAGCTACTCATAACTTTTCTCACATAATGGTTTTTAATATTGTCCTTTCATGTAATTTCTAGCATCCATCGGAGCATCCTCATCTTACTAACATGAATACTTTGTTCATGTTTTTTCTTCAAATCCCAACACTCCGCTCCATAGAGTGCCGATGGCCTAACAATTAAAAAAAAAGATCGTACCCAAGGACAGGGAGAGGTAGATATCGGTTGGCCTTACACCCATATTATTTTATAATATGAAGAAACCGCTCCCAAGTCTCAAACACAAGACCAACCGTAGCTTGAGCAAGGGCACTTGCCATCGCTCCAAAGTACGACCCTCTTGGCCTAATAAATGTTCTAATAAATTTTCCTTTTAATTTATTAGGTATCCTCTTATCACATAACACTCCACTCGCTTGTCTCCATTTCATCCGACCAGTTGATATTCTACTCGCAACATCCTTATCAATATCCTCATTATGAAATTTATTAGTCCGGTTTATCACTTTTTCTTCAATCTTTAACATTATGCTATTAGACGCCTCGTTATTAAATTTACATTCCATAAAGGTTTCAATCTTTAACATTTTTATTGTGAGAGTAATAAATGGAATGTTGAGGTTCCAATAAAGGTTATGGCTCTACTTTATTGATTTCATCCATGACATCAATAAAAACTACAGCATTCTCAATTTGGCTAGAATATTTTAGGAATATTCCCTTGCCCCACTACTATAAACATTTACCCCGTTTATAAGGAAAGGAATCAATTACCAGTTTGTTTTAGATAATTGAAATTGGTATCAAAGTGGTGCTCCTAATGTGGTACAAATGGGAGTCGGTTATCGCTTCCTTGATACCGCCACTGCCACAGAGACCACCTCCATGGCTTACCCAGCCCACGACCCTCCACCATATTCACCACCACAACCAGATTACACCACCTCACCATACTGCCCAACAACACCCTTCACCTCTGACCCATATGCCGCTGACTATGGCAGAGGGACGATGACGATAAAAGTGAGTGGAGTTACGAAAAGAAAGCACCAAAGAACTGCTTGCCATCACTGCCTCTGATTTCGTCAATAAGCTGCTTCGACAAATTCCTTGACCCACTCCAGCATTCACAGTTCAAACGGTGAGGGAGCATCCAAAACCAAAATTGTTAGTTCTCCTTTATCATCATCGACATCACCTCCCCAGATGTCGCCAAGTCGCCCCAATCACCACTCTCGTCCTCAATGTCAAGTGCCCAAAACCCCCTTTTAAGTCGTAAATCTCCATCACGAAGACCCCAGCTCCTTCATGAATTTCTGGCACGCCTTTCTGTGGACTCTAGGCCCCATCGAGCCCCCTCCAGCTTTTCGTATGGCCAGAGAATGTCGAGTGGAAAGAGAAGCAATAGTGGAGGTAAGGTTGAAACAGAGGCTGAGGTCGACCTAGGTTGTGGTCACATTGCAGGCATTGGCTGCGAACACAAAGTATTGGTGATAGCCCTATATGCTCCAGAGAGCTCGCCAGAAGTTCAACACGAGGGAGGCCAGGTTGAAAATGGTGAGATTGCACGGAGAAGAGCAGTAGATCAGAAGCTTCGTGCCAACGGTGGTACCATCGAGGCACCAGCCGAAGTTGACGGCCAAAAGGAGGGTTGCGGCGGCAATGCAATTGAAGAAGAGAAAAATAGAGGAGAGGGCAAAGATTGAGGTCCATTTTGTGGCTCTGGCATTGGTATCGGTGGCTCTCTGGTGTTATGCCATCATCACACACAACATCCTGATGAACATGATGAAACTTGTGGGGCTGTGATCAATGTTTAAAAAGGCGCGAGGCGAGACGAGGCGTTTTGAGGCGTAAGCCTCACCGGAAAAGAAGGGAGCAAAATAATATTAAAAAAATTCTAATAAAACCATACAAAATAAAGTAACAAAGAAATATATAAAAAAAAAACATCTTTGAGGACTTTCTCACATAGTTAAACATTTTTTCGTTCTCCCAAGATGACTTTTTTACATATTGTTAATTTTTTAATATGACAATAAAATAATTAATGCAAAATCAAATTGACCAAATCATTTTTTTTAGCCTCATTCACATTGGTTATTTTATAATATGACAATAAATTAATCAATGCAAAATCAAATTGACAAAATCAGTTTTTTTTTCATTCACATATTGGTTATTTTTTTAAAACTTCTTTCAAGTTACAATAGTACATAGTATAAGTTAAGTGTAATTTTAAAACAAAAAAAAAAAAGAAAAAAAGAATAAGAGTTAATAGATTAAAACAATATTTTTTTAAGTTAAGTGCAAGTTTAGAAAAATGAAGAACTTTAACCTTTAAAAAAACATACTTCGTGAAAGAAGAAAAATAATCTTTTTTTTTCGCGCCTCAGCAAAAAGGCGTGAGGTGCATCGAGGCGTAAGCCTCAAATTCAACCCTGAGGCTTAAGCCTCGAGGCATTTTTTGCCCGCCTCGCCTCGAGGCGTAAGCCTCAAACGCCTTTTTAAACATTGGTTGTGATTGGGTTTGGCACTAGTCAAAGGAGCACCCGGTGCTCTTTAGTCCCATCAGTTTCTTGGACCAACTGGATGGTGAATATGTTTTTGGTGAATAGTGTCTCCTGCATTCTTTAAGCCAAATAGCATGACAGTATATTAAAAATTGCCAAGTGGGTTTCTAAAGGCCGTCTTTTCAGCATCCGCTTTGCTCAATTTGATCTGATTATAACCTGAATAATCGTTCATGAAACTATAAATTTCATTGACCGCAGTGGCGTCCACTAAGCTGTCAATACTGGGTAAGGGGGGTTCGTCTTTTGATAAGCCTGGTTGAGGTTCCGATAATCAACACATAACCTAATTTTTCCATTGTGCATCTTCACAAAAACAATGTTCAAGAGCCACACAAGGTGAGCGATGAATTTGATAAACCCAACTGCTAATAACTTTTCCACCTCGAATTTGATTTTCAATACCAACTCTTGCTTGAAAAAACTTGTCTCTTGCCTCGCTGGGTGAGCGTTTGGAAAGATGTTTCGTTGATGAGACGTCATTTTTTCATCCAATCCAGGCATCTCTGTATAGTTCCATGCGAAGGCGTGGGAGTACTCTTTGATAAGGCCAAGAAGTAATTCACTTCACTGCTTTCCTAGCAGTTCTTTGGAGATAAACTGGGTTCTTGGCCTTCTGCTGCAATGTTAACTTCCTCCCCTCCAATTCCTCTAATTGCGCTTTCGGCCCATCCTGCATACATTCAGATGCCTCCTCTAGTTCATCTATGTAGTCATTGTTGTCGTTATTATCCACCACACAACATTGATCGATCGTGTCAACAGGCACCCCATCTAGGGGTCGTTTTTAACTTCCTTTTTCTCCAACTTTTGCTACCACGCTTTCTTCTAGTTCATCAGGCTCACTCTCGATTGAAACAGTCTTAGCAACGCGAATAGCATTGGCTCCTGTGCGCTGGGTTAATATCGATACTGCTCAGCCGTGGCATTACGACTCCATAATCAGGCATTAACTCTATAAATTAGGCAGCGCCAGAGAAGTGTGCTTCTTCCTTCGAAAAGGGGCGTTCGATGGCTTTGATGGTGATCTCCCGACTGTTTACAATGTCCTTCGTGCATTGGTGGTAGGTGGACGACACAACTTCACACTTGTACAGTTTGTAGGAAGGTTACGCACCTATCACGTGGAATTTGATGGTGGATCTGATCTTTCCCAATTCGATCGACGTGTGAACGAATCGTCGCATTTGCAATCATTACCGAATCCATAGACATCAATGGGGTTTGACACGAGGTGGCTTGATGGGATCCCTAACACCTCGAACGAAGTATTATCATCATCATCATCCTTACATTAATCCTATCATATGGGGTCGGCCACATGGATTCTCTTTTTCCATTCTAATCTATTATATGCAATATTATCATTCAAATTTAATTCCTTAAGATCTCTCTTAAAAATTTCCTTCCACGATAGCTTAGGGCGGCCCCTTTCTCTTTTACCCTCTATTTCCAATAATCTTTCTTTTGTTGTAGGTGCCTCTATTGGTCTACACAACACAGGTTCGTACCGCGCAAGGCTACTTTCTCTTAATTTATCTCTCACGTACTGGCTTTTAATTTTGTCCTTTCTAGTAATTCCTATCATCCATCGGAGCATCCTCATCACATTAACATGGAGACTTTGTTCATGTTTTTCTTTAAAACCCAATACACCGCTCCATATAAGGTCGTTGGCCTAACAATTGTTCTATAAAATCTTCCTTTTAATTTATTAGTTATCCTTTTATCGCATAACACCCTACTTGCTTGTCTCCATTTCATCCATCCAGTTGATATTCTACTCGTAACATCCTCATCAATATCCCCATTACTTTGTCACACTGAACCTAAATAACGAAATTTATTAGTTTGATTTATCAATTTTTCTTCAATCTTTAACATTATGCTATTCGACGCTTCACTGTTAAATTTACATTCCATAAATTCCGTTTTATTTCTACTGATTCTTAGTCCCTCCAACGAAATAACAAGCATGATATTCACAGTACCATTTACCAATGTTGTGACAAGCATGATATTCAAGTAAAGCTCTTGTGAATTCAATGCTATTTACCAACGTTCTGACATATAACGGCCGATTATGGAAGAACGGTACCAATTTGTCTTCTTCAGAGAAAGTAATCGTCGACGTTAGTTTTTTCATCAATTTCCTCATAACGATGTTCAAGTCCGGTGTCGGTTCCCCTTTGGCTTCAATAATCCCAATATGGCTTTCATTACATCTTCCCATGCTTCTGGTGTCTCCCACTTGGTCATAAAACCATTTGAATTTAGCACTGCATGACACCTTCGTAATTACTTATGATTTAGAGCTATCATCTTTTTGAGCCATTTCCACCATGTACACTACTTGTGTATCTATCATGTCCACCTCATCATCGACTACTTGATAGCCCCCACTTTCTGTAGCTTTCGATGTTTAAACCTCCCATCATTCCCTCCAGTTCTTTAAACCCTGCCTGATTCTTGGATTTCGGCTTTGATGACCTCATTTACTTGTACAAACATTGCTGCCCCCGTTGGTGGTCCGACAAAGGATTATGACGTACATGTCCATTCTCCACTATCCCCTTTTCTACATGTTCGGCCACCGATTTTCAAAGTTCAACACATTTTTCAGGGATGCCCCACATACTGGTGGTGCACACAGTAATCGCGATGGGATCTTTCGGCGTCAGTTGGTGGCCCTCTTGCATCCGTAAGAGGGTTCACAAATGACTGCTTACCAACCCTTCGTTTATCACCAAAACTTCTCCATCAATACAAGGCAAGGCCATTTGCTGGGCCTGTGGTCTTTGGCCTTGGTAAGGCATGCAGGGTTGCACTTCATGTCCCCCCTTCCTTCCAACGAGGTTGACCGTGGTTCTCATATTTCCCTTATCCACTATTGTTAAAGGCGCGCCTAGGTTCCAGGCTCACCTAGGATCAGCATCGGCGCCTTGCCGCATTCAGGCAATATGCTCCTTCAATAAGGCGCGGGTCTCGTGCGCCTAGGCTCCAAGCTCAAGGCACAGCTCAAGCGCGCCTTATTAATTTTTTTTTGGATAACGCTCCCAATACAATAATGGGTCGATATGATGATTTTAAATATATTCCAATATAATGGAAGATTAAACGATTTCCCACCCCAAAACTAACCAAAGTACGTCATTGATTCGTAGTGAGACTTCATCTCTCACTAGTCGCTACTTATGTAAAAGAAACAAACAAAAATAAACTCCATAGAACAATTTATATGTTGATTTTGAATTTTCTTTTCACACATAGGAGTATCTTTTTTTCATATATAACAATATCTTTTCTTTTTTTGATTATTGGATAATTAAATTTGATATTTAAATTTATATTTTTTTCATATGGTGGTAAAAGCGTTATCTTCTTCTTCTGATGTGTCTCTTCGTATTAGTGTATAATAGTAATATATGCTATATATTTCAAACTTTAGATCATAAATGATCTTATTATTATATATATACAACTTTTGCATGCTTTATAGATTTTGCGCCTCGCCTTGCGTCTTGCCCCTAGGCTCCATGGGGACCTTGGCGTCTTGGAGCGCCTTTCGCCTCTGAAAACTATAAATTATTCTTGGCGCCCAAAGCGGTGCTCCTTGGCTCGACGATCTACCAACCTTGACAAAGGGCGAATGAGTCACCATCCTCTGATTGTTGTAGGGCGAAATTTGATTGACTACGTCCCGCACGCTTAGCGCCCTTTCTTAGAATTGTGTGAAGCTAGCCTGTGTGTGGTTGAGTTAATGAATCTTATATTCCGACAGCCATCCATCAGCACACATTTGAGTGTGTTGAAGTTCGGCAAGCACCTCTCTACAATCGAGAGACCGTTCCTAGAATCTGGGGATGAACGCCATTAGATCTTCGTTATAACCCTACCTCATCTGGGTTAGATTGGTCGTTGTGATTCTCGTCTAAGTTACAAAGAATTTAGAGCAAAACAGTTCATTCATTTGCTGCCAGGTAGCAACGCTACCGACTAGTACATCCCAATACCACGTGTAAGCCTTTTCTTTCAAAGATTACCTTAAATACCACGTGTAAGCCTTTTCTTCCAAAGACTGGGATTCTTTAAACCTTAGAGTGTGATCTCCTTGTGTATTCTCAAGTTTTCGAAGAACTTGCATACATTCTCCCTTGGATTACCCTTTCCATCATATTGTTGAAATGTCAACAGCATCACGTATCAAACTAGATATGGCGCCATGCAAATGCTCGATCCCAGTGGTATAAGGCTGCCACTGAGACAGTCTTAGGGGTGGATTGGGTTTGATCTCCAGTTCGATCCCCGGCACTGTCAAAATAATGCTTGGCCAGCGGAAGCCACGAACCGCGAACGAAGATTAGTCGAGGTGCGCTTAAAGCTGACCCGGACACGTGGTATGATACCAAAAAAAAAAATCTCGATGAGGGTTTGTCGTGCTCAAAGGGGGTGGTTGCCTTGAACTTGGCAACCTTGACTCATGAAAAATTCTGCATATCTTCAGGAGTCACAAACCCATTCGGTGTTGGGGGTGTGGATGGGGCAACAACCGGCTCGTGGGGCGTGGAGCCAGAAGAGGGTGTTTGCGATTTCGACAGTGATACTGGGGCATTTTGCTGAGTTTCAGCAGATTCTTGAACAATAGGTGGTTGTTAGTTTTGACCGTCTAACAACAGTGGGATTTTAGGTATTAGTTGCAATGTAGATTGGTTGTGTGGCGGTATGGCTAGGATAGTGAGAATCGAAGACAAATTGCCACCCTGGGCTAAGAATTTCCATAGCAAAGCTACTAAAAGTGTGTTAGGATTAGATGGTGGTGGAGGTGTCGAAGTTGGCTTCGATAACAGTTCTCGTGTAGCCATTGTGGAAAATACAGTGTCAAGATTTTAAGGTATTATGATCGGGGGTTTGAAAGTAGGTGATGGCGGGGATTTTTTATACCAGTGGCCAAGTGAAAGTAAAAGTTGCAAGTGGGTTTGATGTTAACAGTTTCCTCGAACAACCTCTCCATTGAAACGAGAATACCTCCCCAATGGAATCGCCTTTATAGGGGTCGTCAATGGTGGGTTCGGTTTGTGAAGCTTGTCCCTCAAAGACCGGAGAGGTTTTGATCAGAGGCACAACGAGTAGTAAATGACAATAAGGACACAAACATACAATACAACGGTGAAAAATAGTAGTAATGGATCTCATGAGTGTGCTGGGACGAAGGGTGAGAGAGTAAGCATCCTAGAGTGAAATCTAGGATGCAGCCTAAAACACCAATGGTTCTCCAAAATACTAAGGGTTCTCCAGATAATGATTATGGGGTGGCGATTATCTTCTTGTAGAGATAACAAATGATGTGAGGATATTTACGACAAATAACGAATCCCACTGTTGTTAACGGTCAAAACTAACAACCACCTATTGAGGAGATCTCAGTCCTTGATTTTGGGCTTGGGTTGCAAGTCTTCCGGCATTTATGAGGCATGGGGTGTATTAAATAGGGTAGTGGCATATCAACGGGAAGTATCAAATGGCAGGCCTGTTAAAGGTGGTTTATCGGTTGGCTTATACGGATAGTCTCAGGTGCTTGTTATGAAAAGTATCACAGCTCGTACCAAGAATGCAGTGGGGATGTGTTGGATCCAAAAATAGTAATGCGTGGTTGTCACGTGAGGATGGCTACAGTGTTTAAAAAGGCGCAAGAGGCGTACGCCTCGAGGCTTAAGCCTCAGGGCTGAATTTGAGGCTTACGCCTCAATGCGCCTCGAGGCTTACGCCTCGATGCGCCTCACGCCTTTTTCCTGAGGCGCGGGAAAAAAAATAAAAAAAAAAATAAAAAATCTTTCATTACAAAGTCTGTTTTTTTATAGGTTAAAATTCTTCATTTTTCTAAATTGCACCTAACTTAAAAAAATGTTGTTTTAATCTACTAACTCTTATTCTTTTTTTATTTTAGTTTAGTTTTAAAGTTGCACTTAATTTTATTTTTCTTTACTAATTTGTTTGAAATAAGTGTATAAATTTGTTTGAGACTATATTTTGTTACAAATATATAGTTTGTTTGAAATAAATGTACAAAATTAACTTCAATATGACTTTTTTTTAAAAGGTTTCTATTTTTTGGTTTTCAACTTATATTAATATGTTTTAACTTAGGTTAATATGTTTTATTATTTTTTTAATAAAGTTGCTATTTTTTTAATCTTCGCTTGAAAATCAATGTTTTTTTAATAAATTTGATTGTTAAGTTGCATTGATTAATTTATTGTCATATTATAAAAGAACCAATATGTGAATGAAGCTAAAAAAATGATTTTGCCAATACGATTTTGCATTGATTAATTTATTGTCATATTTAAAATAACCAATATGTTCAAATTGATTTTCTTTTTCTAAAAAGTTATATTGGGGGGAACAAAAAAATGTCAAACTATGTGAGAAAGCCCTCAAGGATGTTTTTTTTGTAGTTTTATTTTATATTTCTTTGTTATTTTATTTTTATGGTTTTATTAGTATTTTTTTAATATTATTTTGCTCTTTTTTTTTTCTTTTCGGTGAGGCTTACGCCTCAAGCGCCTCGAGGCTTACGCCTCGCCTTTCGCCTTTTTAAACATTGGATGGCTATCAAGATTATTGTTGCCTTTTACTCTCATAGTAGGATACTTGGCATGTGAAAGCCCAACAACCTTGCTCTCCAACCTCCAAACCAGTACCCTTGAGAATGCCAACTGACTATTGATTGAACCTTTCGATTCCCATCGTTTATGCCTAACTCATGTCTTATTGATTTGGAGAACGATAATTAAAGTTTAAGTAAACATATCTTAGCTTTTGCCGCTTGTTTGGATGCTGATGTTGCTTTCGACTGTTGTTAGATCTTGGTTCTCTTTCGATAATTTCTCGTCGTTGATTGTCCTGTTGATAGTAGTTGTTTGTTGTTATTGCCATCGATGATTGTTGAGCATAGATAGTGATATCAATGATTGATGATATCGCTGCTTGCTTTGATAGTTGGTAATATTATCGATTGTTGTTGAATCTAGATGTTCTTCCGATGGTAAACGACTACCGATTTCCATGATTTTAATTTCAATTATTATTGTGTTGTTGTAGGAGTTGTCTTGGTTATTATTCTGGTCTGTGTGATGGGTGTGATTGTGATTGTTTTTAACTATCAGTAGTGGGACCAACTTACAACCTTCCCCCCACCTCCCCTCCCTACAGTCCGAATATCAAAGTGACTTGGTTGGTTATTTGGGCTGGAGCAGGCTTAATACAATACAAATGAGGCTGATTGCTTGATTTAGGCTCAATTCAATTATCCATCCTTTCAATTGATTTTATTGGGCTTGAACAATTTACGCTCACTCCAAAAAGAGCATTTGTTGCAACACTTATATTGGACGGCCGCCTCAAATTGTGTTAAAAGTGTGATAAAAGCCCAAATTGAAGCAAAGGATTTCCTCTAAATTTTTATTCATTTAATAAGGGCTCCTCCAAATTTTCCCCACGCGCTCAAGGAGGAGGCTTTTCAAAGAACTATGTATATATGGGCAGATAGGCAGGTGAATCAGGAGAGAAATTGATGTATTTTAGTTTTATTGTTTTATTGTTTTATTATTATTAGAATATGGTATTCCTGTAAAGAACATTCCCATAACTAGTTAGTAGAAGGTTCCAATGAAGTCATGGCTTATGCCACTACTTTACGGATGTCAGCCATGATATCACTACGACTCGAACATCCTCAATTTAGCTAGAATATCTTAGGAATATTCCTCTTGACCCACTACTATAAATACTGTATGCCTTTTATTGGGAAAGGATTCAATTACGACATGTTTTGGAGACATGAGAATGAGAGTGTGGTGGTTGTAAATGTTGCCAATTCCATAAGCATAACCAACTTCCTATACGACATGAAAGGCTAGTATTAAGCCAATGGACACATTTGATTCTGAAATCAGAATACATACCTGAAGCATAAAACCGATGTGCTCAACTGGCATAACTGGCCAGTCTTCCAACCGAGGAACATGTGTAATCCCAAATACATACCTGCAGTTAGTGCCATTGTCATTAAAAAGAAAGATGATCTCAACTACATTTTTAAATCCATAAGATGATGAAAATTGTTGGTTACAACTTGTAATTTGGAACAATGATTAAAGAATCATAAGATCTAGTATATCCCTGCAGCATATCCCTTAAGTTACAATATATAATTTTAAATTAGGATCAATGATGATGAAAGATGTAGAATTAGCAAAGTGAAAATGCAACATAAATTGGCACCCAGCTTGGAAAACATGGGACGAACTAAGACAGACAACAGAGAGACTCAAACAAACAGACTATTTGATTAAAAATCTGCATTACATTCAAAAAATAGATCGTAGTAAATAAATTGAAAATGACAGTCATGACTAACCAAAGAACAATATCAGTTTCTTCCAGAGATCGATCTTGCTTAACCCATGAAGCCAAACCCTCGCCAACACGTGGATTCTGATTAGGGAACTCTCCCCCAGGAAAGTTCTCGTCGCGCGCATATGGTGTAACCCAGAGATTATGCTTCAAAAAAGCAGCTCTTCTCAAAAACTTGGCCTCAGAACCAGCTAGCGGCAAACAGTTTGAACCAGGTACCAACTTGTACCCTGTCAGTTGTCCAGTCCTATTGACAGTTCTTGTATTCCTAACCTATAGTGTTATATGATATGCACCGTTAATCCACAATTAAGCAGATAACTGAAGAATCAATGAGATAAACATGTAGTGCTATTTGTGGGAAAAGTATAAACATGAAGTACATCCAATCTATAACATGGTTCGAAATCAAGGTCAATACCGCGACAATACTGCCGAGTTGACTACGTATCTGTACCCACATATCCGATTCCGAGTTACGAATTGAGTTTTCGAATATTGGTGTGAATCGACCCTATATCGATAATTACTTGGTGATATCGCGATAGAATCGGCCCCTATCGGCGATATTGCGATAGTATCGATCCGTATCGGTAGTATATCGACCGAGATGATATAAGTTACTAAGCATCGATCTTTTTATCTCAACTTTTAACTCAGTCAATTGAACCTCAATTTGGCATTCATGCCAATCACTTTCAATTCTGTACTAGGTATATAATGTTTTGTTGTCGCAAATTGGGTTTTTTTTGTTAAATCTCTCATTTCTTTTCTTGTAGTATTACTAAAGGGGCTATCTCCCATTTAAATTTCTTTTTGTATTTACTTAATTTGTATTAAAATGTATCATTATTCATCTATCCATTAAGTGCATAATTATCTAAATCATAGATATCCTTAATTAGGCACTTTTATAACATTCACGAAGAATATATTACTAAATATATATTTATTTAGACAATGTTATGCATACTAAACGATGATTCAGTATAAACAATTAGACAATGCTTTGCATATTGAATGATGATTTTGTACTTGTCTAATTGAGCCATATTATTATTCTTATTTTTCTAGACTTTTCTATATTTTTTTCAAATTTTTTTGAGTTCTCTAAATAGTGTATAGTTGTGTATCGCCCAAGACCGAGATCGATACCAATACCGAGTCAAAAATTGAGCGTCCGAGTCATAGACCGATACCACGACTTCGAACCATGATCTATAAACATGAAGTACATCCAATCTATACCAGTAAATTAATTTGTAGGGGAAGGGGGATTATAAGGCGATGGGGAGGAGGAGACGATTAGCATAAACTCAAGCCCATCAGATATTTATGACTAAGAAAGATGATTATGAAAAATGGAATGAAAATATAGTATCTATCAATCCCTGTTTGCCAAGACAAATACATCCTTTGAAGAAAGCATGTGAGCAGATCAACTTTAACAAGCATATTAACCTCAAAGTCAAGTGGGAGCACACAGTTTAAATTGGTCCCACCAGACCTACCTAAAGACTAGGAAACCCAACCAAGGCCATGCGAGGCCACATTAGAGATATATAGGCCCATAACCATCTCCAACCCAAAATAAAAGGAGGGAGAGAGAGATATGAGGGACCCTGGATTTATTTGTATTTTTTGTTTATTTTATTTTCATGCTTTATTACGTTATTTCTCTCTTTAAGTTGCTAATATATAAAGTTAGAGGGTGACATTTCCTTTTATTATCTTTAGTATGCCCATTTTAGTCATTTTACCATATTAAGGTTTCTTGGCTAGCAAGACTCCCTTATCTATAAATAAGGCTCTTGCCACTCTTTGTAATTACTATTATTTTTAAGATGAATGAGAATTATAAAGAGAAATTAGGCCATAGGCCTCTGAATGTTGTTGTGTAGTGTACGTTCAATCGCTTTCGCTCCTCGCTACACGAGAGAGAGAGAGAGAGAGAGAGAGAGAGAGAGAGATCTTGAATGTGCAAAATGCAAGTCCTTGGCTGGCCACTCAAGGAAAAGAAGCCATCTATGAAGGAGGAAAAAGAGGAAAAATTATTCCTCTAGATAAATGAGAAAAACATTTCATTTCCAACAAAGGCTGCTAGAAAGAGCGTATGAAAACAAAAGAGATGTCTACCAGCAAATTAAGGTTTCCATGCTCAAAATGATGCTTAAACATTGTAACAAATCCATTACAATGTAGGGATCATCTCATCTCAGTAAAGACTATCCATTACAATGTAGGGATCATCTCATCTCAGCAAAATAAGGTTTTCATGCTCAAAATGATGCTTAAAAATAGTAACAAATCCATTACAATGTAGGGATCATCTCGTCTCAGTAAAGACTACCCAGTCATTGGGAGCTTTTGATATAAATTCCCTCTTGGAAAATAAGGTATACTCAAATGCCAGAAAAAAAAATCCCCAGATTAATTTCAAATATATACAATCAGATCAGGGATGCTTACAATCCAGTGGCGAGCAGACAAAGGGTTGATATCACGCATTGCTTGTAGTTCAGTTTTAAGCAATGTTTCCTCCGTATAGAATGCATTGTTGTGAACATTATTCTTTCCTGGTTCTTCAACTTTCATATCAACCTCAACAACCTACAAAAACAAAGAAAACATTCAAAGACATCATGTCCAAGCATAAATATACAGGAATAGACTTGTGCCATCAATGCCGCGTCAAAAATATAAAAAAATAATCCTTCCGTCCCAAATTAAGAGTGCGTATCTTTTTTTTTGCGCGTGCGTAGATAAAGCATATACACAAACAATGGCTAAGATCAACACTTGTTCACTATCGTGGAATTTGTTTGTTCATTATGTCCAGACAGGGTAACAAAACAAATAAATAAATTGCAACAGAATGTATCAGTATATACCTGATTGTAGGCTTCTCCAGGCTTACAATCAACAGCCATATCCATGCGAGCAACAAAGAAGTGTTGATGAACAGGCGCATACAACCCTGGTGCAATTGTAGTACCATATTTTCGAGATTCTCCAGGTTGCAATGCTCCTAAGCTGAGAATTCCAGTAAGTTTAACTTCAGCCTCAATTTTTCCATCCTGTAACCACAAATAATGTACAAATTATCCTAAATTGCCAAAACAGTGAAGTCTAAAGGCCTGAACAGCAGTCCACCACCATAAAAGGAACAACAGAAACAGGAACATGTAACTGATGTACTGGCAGGCAGCATTTGAAAGTATAAAGAAACAACTTATCAGGTCATCTGTGTACATGGGTAGAGCATCCCCCCTGTTTAGCTCTGTAGGTGGATTTTACTTAAGCATATATATCACTCGTTATTTTGCAAAATATATCTGAGACCTCACCACAAAGCGAATCAAACACTTTTGCTCCATATGAAAATTCAAAATAAATACTCAGGCCACTACCTATCTTCTGCATGCAAACAGGTTTAATGACCAATCACAACAATACAAGAAAAATCTAAGCTTTCCAGCTGCTGAATACATTCAACTTGCCTGATAAAAGTGCCAGTAAAAACCATATTCATAATTAGCCACAGTACATATAAAAGAAATGGTGAGTCGCCTAGATCTCCGAACTTCTGCTAAGCCAGTTCTCCAGTCCTGGTGCTTCCAAAGGATTCCATGATCCTCCTCATGCAAACATACACAATTTTCAATTGTTTCAACACCTCCAGTAAAATTTGTAAAATGGGCATCAAAGTACTTGATATATCCCAAACAATCACAACCCTGTAAAGTAGATTTATTTAGTACTTGCGCATCTTACGTCACCAGATATAAGTACAATAAGTCGATGTTTGAAATGTGTCAGAAAGTATGACAAACCTTCTTAAGAGAATGAGCATTTTTTCCAAGGCCATCTTCCCCTGCATCAAATGCATTCTTCCTGTAATGGGGTTCATTTGGATCGCCATAGGGCACAACCATCTCAACAAAACTCAACCTATTAGCTATTGGTCTTCGACCCCGACTACCATCAACATAAGCAACAGAATGTATAACCAAACCCTCCCTCGGAGTGAAACCAATACGAAAATTCCACTGCCAAAAAAAGTTTCACTATGTAGTTCTTATGCAGGAAGAAAAATAAGAAGCCAGTTTTAAGAATAAAGAAATCTACCTTCTGCCACTCCACGTAATGTCCATTAACACGGAAGCTCGGACCCTCAGGCTGAACAATTTGTAGGGGCTTCACATCACTTCGATCAACTCCACCTCTTGTTTCACCAGAAGTGTAGTTCCTTAGTGGATCAGCTGGAGGTAAGGGAACAAGTTTTCGGTCTTCAAAATCAATCACCACCATATTTTGCATATCGACAAGCACATAAATTCCCTCAACCGGACGTGCATAACCATTTTCCATTGGGCAGTCACTTTCTGTCCTACAGAATATAAGCGGTTTTGCTAGTCTGCGACTAGGAGCATCAGCATCACTGTGATAACCAACACACCTGCATGTATTTTATGCTGGTGAGATTAGCATGCTGCAAACTTGACACATTTATCCACACAATATACTTGCAGCAAGTATAAAAATGCAGATTTAACTAACCAAGCATCAACCATCACCAGATCCATATCCTCGATACCCCTCTTCTTCATAGCCTCTCGAAAAGGAGGATAGTCTTTCACAACTGCTTCACACTCGGCATATTCCACAGCATCCTGCAATAGCAAAAGGAGGAAAACTGAACAATAAAATCACGTGAAGTATGATACGCTGACAAAGTGTACAAGTATAACAAAAAAGTCAAACAGCCTAAGTGGGAAAGACTACGTATACCACAGCCCAAAACTCACAACCAGGGAAAAATTTCCAAAGACAACAAGGAGGCTATGCTGAACATCAACAGATATGTTTTATTGAAAAGACTCAATTCATGCATAACGACTTGGCTTTAAGATTATAAAGTCACGAGGCAAAACTTCTAAAGAGAAAGGGGAAAAAGGGAATAATACAAGGCTCCTATTTGTTTATGCTAAAATCTAGCTCATAGGGATGAGGCCAACTCATCTAACCTAAGCAATAATCAACAAATAAATATAAAATACATGCATAATTGTAGAAGAAAGGGAGGGAGAAGAACGAGAGTGAGACTAAGATGTACATGATTCAACTAAAATTGACTACGTCCACGGATGAGACAAATCTGCACTATAATTGTTGTTTACAGTACATCACGAGCTCAAGCTGAAACAGCTTAATAACGAGGAAAATTCAGATATGGCCGAGGCCTTGAGTCAGTTGGTCGGAGGCCAAGAGGTCTTCTGATCGGAGATGCCCAGAGATGACGATTGGAGTAGCTTCACCGGAGTAGAGAGAGGGGCTCGGGTTTGGCAGGGCTTTCCTATAGTATGAGAGTCTTGCCAAATAAGGGGGTGAAGTTTCCTATTTATAGGATACGAATGAAGCTTCACTTGGGCTACTAGAGGTTCCTGTGCCTTCTAGGAAATTCTCAAAGACGTTAGTGTTGTCAAGATGAATGATTATGGATGACGCAAGAAGGCCGAGGTGTAATGTCCCAGGCCTCTAGATGACCTGGCCTATCTTAATAAGGCTTGGCCTGCTGAGGATGTTTGGCTTAATTCCTTTAAGTGTTGTAAAGTGGCCAAGGCATTTAAAGCTATGTTGATCTGGGCTGAGGTCCTTGCTGACCCAAGGCCTCTGGAGGAGGCCGGGGCTTTTATGCAGACTTGGCCTTATTTACCTAATCTTTCCCAGGAGAATGCTGACTGGCCTGCCACGTGTCTTCCAGATAGGTTCGTCCAAATTACGCTGTATCGCTATTTTTTCATGGCAGGTGACTTTTGGGGTTAATACCTCAAGTCCAATTTGATGTAATTCTCTCATCCCTCATTTCTAATGTTTTTATTTCTTTCATACCATTTTTTTCCATCATACTTTTTTGTTAAAAAGGCTAAATGACACACAACTGTGTTGCTTGGGTTAAAATTGGAAATAACCCAATACAGGTTGAATTTGGATTACAAACTACACAATTTATTCTAAGCTTCAAACAAACAACAAAATAACTTGGTACCCAAAGGGGCCCCATTTTCACCCATGAGCCAATTATACCTAAGTACTTCCCTACAATACAACAAATGCGTAATTATATACTTGGATAATAAGATACACAAGCATAACTTCCCTATATTGTCCACATAATATATATATATATATATATATATATATATATATCCAAAGAGAAGGTTTTATATGGGGTCAAGACATCATAAATATACAAATTTTAGTACACAGTTGCGTATTTATATATATTGATCCGCTACATTGTTCCCCTGGCTATTGTTACCCTTCAATATAATTCACCACAATAAAGGGCTTATGATTCTCTTAAGAACTGATTTCATTATACTAAAAATCAACTTCCTAGTAAAAATGTATTCATGTGCTTCATACAAGAAACAAGTGGAAATGTATTATACCTACTATAGTTGGAAGGTCTATGATTGTTTCAATGGAGTATAACTGTCCGGCTGACTACACAGATAAAGCAACCAGAATATGAAGAACGCCAAATATTGCTTTTCGTTAAAATAATTTCCAGTCTAATGCTCGATCATCCAACCCTCAAGTGAATATGTGCTCAAAAAATATATATATAACATCAAATGCAAGGTCAAGGTATATACCATGGGAGGCTGAACATCTCGAACAACTTGTGATGAAATGACTTTTCCCCTGTGATGTCCACCTCGGGTTGCTGCATGCACTTCAGATAGCTCAACAATCCATATGCTTGTCTCATTTGATTTTTTATTGTAAACAACAAGTCTAGCTCGCCTTGGAGGGAGCTTACTAGGAATTACAGCTCCGCCTTTGCTTCTGGGCAATAATGATGGCTGGAATGGTGGGAAAAAATATGCGTCTGCCAAAGCCACAACATTTTTATCTGGTTCCGACAGAACCACCCCAACAAACCTCATGCCATCTCTAACCTAAAAATGGAAAGGGGATTAACCACATTCGCAAAAGCTATTCTAACAAGTATCCTTACTCACCACTAGTAAAATGCTTTACAATAACAGAAGTTAAAAATAGAAGATCATTAAAAAACCTCAGGGGTGGCTCCTGCTGCCCTGACAGTTGCAACAGCCACTGAGATCTCAGCAGCAGATAAAGGATCCAAAGGATGGCTGCTTTGTGCCCTTAGCATGATCTGAATCCCTACACAAACATGGCATCAATCAAACAACTGAAATAGAATATATCGTATGACATCCATAGAAATAAGGTCAAAGGTCTTTAGTCTTTTGATGTGTATAGATGAATGGCTCTGTGCGAAAGTGGGCCGAGAATGACTTTTACTTTTAATTTTTATTCTTTTATTATTTGTCTTTCATTTTTATTGCATTTTTTATTGTTGTGTTATTATAGGTCTAATAGGAAGTTTTTCTAGAAAGGGTATTATAGTATATGATGTTAAGGGGGTGCTCCAAGGTCATGACTCATGAGACATCACATTGTTGTAGGCCCATTTCCCTAATAGGTCTTGATGACCTAATTCTAGATCGTTCTCATTCCCCCTATAAATATCCCCTTTCCCCATTTAGTAAAGGCATTCTTCATTTTTCCAATTTGAGTATTACACTCTATTTTGAGTGTAATTATTTGTGCCATTAAGGGCTTCATTTACATCAATTGGTATCAAAGCCTAGTTGCTCCACCATGTTGTTGTAAAAAAACGAAATCGTAAAACACAAGAAACAAATGGCGCTGAGAAAAAACATTCGAGCTGAGTGTCGTAATTTTCGATTGGAGGAGCAAGTAGAATACCGAATGAACAAGGGGGACTACCTACTTAGTCGAATACCTCCACCACCAATTCATGCTTCTGCCACCCCACCACCACCCCAAGAAATACCCGAGGGTGAGGAGGAGCCACAGCTTTGATGCAAACACCCAAACAGACACAAAAAACACCCAAAACCCTAAATCAACAGGGTTCAGCTCTTCCTACAATCACCGCCTCTCCAACGGGCCTTGGCGGACCTCGCCGGCCAAGTCCGATCACCGGCATACCCGCACCAAGCTGGAGATCCCACCCTGCCCCTCACAACTGCAGAAACCCCAAAAAAAACACAATCGACTAAATCCCAACCTGATCAGCATCTTTACAACAAAACCGAACACTTACCAACTTCACCAAGGCCCGGCAACCCACACCAGAAGGTGACAAGCCTCACCGGAGTTCTGGTAGGGCTGACGGGAAACGCAAACAAGTGCAGGTTTCACCTCCAACAACCGCATTCCTGTAGGGTTGAAAACCTTAGTTTCACAAAGCTCTCAAGGCTGCCGGTCAACCAGAGCAACCTTCCGGCCATCGGCAAGGAAATCTAATGGCGTACGACAGCTAGTCAACCTCCGACAGCTTCTCCAGCAGTTAGTTTTGGTTGTGGTGCCATCAGATAAAGTCACAAGGTAGTCAAAGACGAAGTAACTCGAAAGGAGGACTAAATAAGTCCCTCGCTCTCACTACTCTATACCGACTAATGATTTAGTACCTATTATGATGTGTTATCTGCCTGTGGAAAATAATCTTTCTTTGCAGAATGGTTCAAGGGTCATCCAAATATTTTGTACAGATATTTCTTTATGCAATAAACAAATATCTCTACGAAGGGTCAAAGTTGCCTATGTTCCTTTTGTTACCTCTCCCATTTGCCAAAATTCCCCATTAGCCCCAAACCTTTCCAAACAACCCACTTGAGTGTTAACTTTAATGGGGTTGAGAAATTTGGGCAGCCTCCAAATTTTACAGCATTGGAAAATATTTTATTTAAGGCCTAAATATTTCAAGAAACTTATTTTTGCCCCCCATAAGAGATAAAAAAATGTTTTTATCTGTTTGGCACGGGAATTTGCAATTTACCCCTCACGCTCAAGGACAAGCTTTTTCAAAGGAGGGGAGAATTATGTGTATGGATGAATGGCACATGCGTGGAAGTGGACCGAGAATGACGTTTATTTTTTTATTATTTGTCTTTCATTTTTATTGCATTTTTCATTATTGTATTATTATAGGGCTAATGGGAAGTCATCTAAAAAGGGCATTATAGGAAATGTTATACAAGGAGTGCTCCTAGGTCATGTGACATCACTTGAACCTAGACCCATTTCCCTATTAGGTGTTGATGACCTAATTCTGGATATTTACCATTCCCCTATAAATATCCCCTTTCCCCATTTATTAAAGGCATTCTACATTTCTCCAATTTGAGTATTACTCTCTCTTTTGAGTGTATTTCTGTTGTGTCATAGACGAATTCATTTACGTCATCTTTACTCATAATGAATCTCAGAAAATGCAGAAAGATGCTCAACCCACTACTACACAATACTCATAAGAAGATGCCTTATAACTGGGATCAAATACCAAGAGCGTAATACAAAGTTTATGGCACAGTTTCTTAACATGGCAAGTAAGCAGCAATTCATAAACCGCAAAGATATGTACTTAAGTGACAAGTGAAAATATAATAGATAACAGTCTCGCACTGCTCTACATAGAGATGTAAATATGGGAGCATTCAAAAAACAAGATACTGAGAAAATACAACAGTAGATGATATTCTGTGCAAAACAGCCTATCCTCATCTTGTCAAACACAAACCACTCATAGTTCAATTACAAAAATACAGAGAAAACAAAGAAAATGGCAACTAGATGCATTGAAAATTAGCAATTTATACCCAAGGCCGTCACCAGCACCAGTAATAAAGAAGAGGGAAAATGCAGTCCTTAAAAAGAAAACGAATAAAAGAATCAATGAACACAAGAAAACAAGAAATATATAGTTAAAAATATATCCTTACAAACAAATGATCATTTTCATAAATTCCAAGATTTTGTGTCCATTTCTTAGGCTGAAATTTGCTTGTGTTGAGGCTAATATAGCTATGATGCTGTTAGAGCCTAAAAATTATATTTCTCGGTCTATTTAAATACAAACCTTATAACATAAAATGCTCAGATTTGAACTCCAATACCAATATAATCCAAACAAATCAAAGTAGTAAAATTATTGTACAACTATAGCGCGAAAATTTACCAGGATCAATAGAGATGGCATTGAACATTACGTTCTATCATATAGATTATAAACTACTTAATGAACCCTTTTACGGCCCTGATAACATGTGATCATGCAGAGCTCTTATACTTACCATTTTGAGGCTCAAAACATGTACCCTTAGGGCACATATTATCAATTTCCTTATATTTATACTACTAAGCAACCCCAACAAGTAAACTAAAGCATCCCATAATCCAAAATACCAAACCAACTCTTAGCCAACTCCATTGCATGTACCAGGTAGACCAACCATGTATCATGTATGCTTGCCTATACCACATACCGGAGCACGGTTCAAATTCAAAGTTACGATATTGGCTTACGACTCGGACCCCCAATTTTCAACTTGGTGTAGGTAACGGGCGATACACAACAATACGCTATTTAGAGAGCCCAAAAATTTGAAATATATATATACATATATATATATCATGCTTCCTACATCACCCGTACATCACACCTAGTTCTAGGTCCTAATAAACTTTTTCTTTCAATTTTTTAATTTTACCCATGGAGTTAACCTTACAATCAACACATGTTCAAAAAATTAGGTCAAAATACAATTTCTATCTATTTTTTAAAAATTCAACAAAAAACTGCTGAAAATACCTTATTTATAAGGATCCGCGCCAACAGAATTTTGTGAATTTTTTAAAAATAGCTAGAAAATGTATTTTGACCTAATTTTTTGAACATGTGTTGATTGAAAGGTTAATTTCAATATAAAAATAAAAAATTTAGAAAAAATATTTCTTAGGACCTAGAATTAGGTGTGATGTATGGTGTAATGTATAGAGTGTGATGTAGGAAAGTCTCTCTCTCTCTCTCTCTCTCTCTCTCTCTCTCTCTCTCTCTCTCTATATATATATATATATATATATATATATAATGTAAAAAAATAAGTAAACCAAACAATGTAGTGGCACATAAAGAGGTTACAGAAAATGAAACTACAATTTATTTAATATGAAGTTAATGATATAATTTTAGTAATGATGCAGTTACTAAAATATATATTACGTAAATTACTTAATACGATTTCGAATATATTTTACGCCTATAGCGATATATTTTGAGGATTAAATAATAATATTTCTTAAGGAGAGATACAATAATACAATCTAATGGACAAATAACTTTATATTAATAGTTATCAATTAAAGGCATTTTAAATAAATAGTGATAAAGAAGGTAAGGTCGACGGCCTCTCCCAGACCCTGCAGTTAAGCGGGAGTCTTGTGCGCTGAGTACGATCTTTTAATGATAAAGAAGGTAAATAATGATGCACAGGGCTCCCGCTTAACTGCAGGCTCTGGGAGAGGCGGATGTCGACTAGCCTTACCCCCATATATATATATATATATATATATATGTGTGTGTGTGTGTGTGTGTGTGTGTGTGTGTGTGGAGAGGTTGCTTCCATGTCTCGAAACCGAAGCCAACCGTAGCTTCGACGAGGGCACTTGACATCGCACCAAGATACGACCTCCAAGGTATATAATATTACGGTATTTTAATATATTTTTAGGAATAAACACAATTATTTTTTAGGATAGATAAGTAATAATACAATTTAATACATAAATAATTTTCCATTTTGAACATACATAATTACATTTCGCTATTTAGAGAGCCCAAAAATTTGAAATATATAAATATATATATATATACATATATGTATATATATATATATGTATATATATATATATATGTATATTTATATATACACATCATGCTTCCTACATCACACCTAGTTCTAGACCCTAATAAACTTTTTCTTTCAATTTTTTTATTTGGGGCTTTGTAACTTTAGGACCTATTGTAATATGTATTTTGGAAATAGGACAACAAACATTTTATTTATGGTTTTAGTCCCTATTTTTTAATAAAGCCGCTGGCGCGGATCCATATTCATAAAACGTCTACCAATCACAGCATGATTTGAAAATAGAGACTAAAAATGGAAACGAAATGTTTGTTGTCCTATATCCATAATCAATATTATTTTAAGTCCTAAAATTAAATAATCTATTTTTATTTTACCCATGGAGTTAACCTTCCAATCAACACATGTTCAAAAAATTAGGTCAAAATACAATTTCTAGCTATTTTTTAAAAATCCAACAAAAAACTGCTGAAAATACCTTATTTATAAGAGTCTGAGCTAGCAGAATTATGTGAATTTTTTTAAAATAGCTAGAAAATGTATTTTGACCTAATTTTTTGAACATGTGTTGATTGAACGGTTAATTTCAATATAAAAATACAAAATTTGGAAAAAATATTTCTTAGGGCCTAGAATTAGGTGTGATGTATGGTGTAATGTATAGAGTGTGATGTAGGAAAGCCTCTCTCTCTCTCTCTCTCTCTCTCTCTCTCTCTCTCTCTCTCTCTCTCTATATATATATATATATATATATATTTTAAAAAGCGCGCTATTGCGAACGCAATAGCGCGCAATTGCCTTTTGCGATTGAAAAACACCACGCTATTGGCACTGCTAAACGAGATGCTCCTTTTGCGAGCGCTATTGGACGCTATTGTGCGCAAAAGTGCGCGAAAGTGCGCAATTGAAGCTTTGGAAAAAGAAAAAAAACGCTGCCATTTTGAAAAAAAGGAAATGCAAGAGGTGTTTAACCTAACCGTTAACCCCTCAAAAAACTTACGGGTTGTTAACACCTTTTTTTTTTTCATTTCTCAGTATACTTTTTTTTCAGTTAACTTTTTTTGTTTGGGAGCTTTAAAAACTTACTTTTTTTGTAACTTTTTTTTCAATAACTCACTTTTTTTATTCATATCTCAGTTAACTTTTTTCAAATATCAAATAATGTAATTTTTTTAATAAATTCAGTTGAAAATGTATATTTTTTTAATAAATTTCAGTGTAAAATGTTGTCTATTTTTTATTTTTCAGATTAAAAAATGGCAAACAAAAAAGATTATGGATGGAAGCATGCATGTGAAAAAGATTATCAGTTTAAAATGTTATTTATAAAATTTCCGCTTAAAATGTTATTTGTTTTATAATTTTGATTTTAAAATGTTATTTGTTTTATAATTTTGATTTTAAAATGTTATTTGTTTTTATAATTTCAGTTAGAATGTTAATATTTTATAATTTTAAGTTTAAAATGTTAATCTTTTGTAATTTTCAGTTTAAATGATACTTGTTTACAAAAGTGGAGCTTAAAATGTTTTTTTTTTTTTAATTTTCAGCCCAAATAGTTATTTGTTCTATAATTTTCAGCTTAAAATGTTAATTATTTTACAAATATCAGTTTAAAATATTATTTTATATGTTTTTCTAATACTAAAACTGAAATGCACGAATTGCTTGCGCGATGCGCAACGCGATTTGGGCGACGCGACCCCGGAGCCAAAACGCAACACCTTGCGCGACCGCGATTAAAAACATTGCTCTCTCTCTCTATCTCTCTCTATCTCTCTATATATATATATATATAATGTAAAAAAATAAGTAAACCAAACAATGTAGTGGCACATAAAGAGGTTACAGAAAATGAAACTACAATTTATTTAATATGAAGTTAATGATATAACTTTAGTAATGATGTGGTTATTAAAATATATATTACGTAAATTACTTAATATGATTTCGAATGTATATTACGCCTATAGCGATATATTTTAAAGATTAAATAATAATATTTCTTAAGGAGAGATACAATAATACAATCTAATGGACAAATAACTTTATATTAATAGTTATCAATTAAAGGCATTTTAAATAAACAATGATAAAGAAGGTAAGGTCGACGGCCTCTCCCAGACCCTGCAGTTAAGCGGGAGCTTTGTGCCTTAACTGCAGGCTCTGGGAGAGGCGGATGTCGACTAGCCTTACCATATATATATATATATATATATATATATATGGAGAGGCTGCTTCCATATCTCGAAACTGAAGCCAACCGTAGCTTGGATGAGGGCACTTGACATCGCACCAAGGTACGACCTCCAAGGTGTATAATGATACGGCATTTTAATATATTTTTAGGAATAAATACAATTATTTTTTAGGATAGATAAGTAATAATACAATTTAATACCTAAATAATTTTCCATTTTGAACATACATAATTACATTTTAAATAAATAATGATAAAAAATAAATAAATGCCAAAGTTTAACTAAAGACATATTAGTTCAACCCTAGCCACCCTTTGTCGCCCATCTCACCGCTGTAAGAACTCTAATCAAAGTCGCCTCAGAGAACCCAAATCAGAAAAGCATGTGAACACTGCAAATCCATGAGGCATGGGGATTCAACCACGAAGAATCTTGCTCAAAGAAAAAAATGGTCGCGAGACTCTGCTGCGAAAGGTATTTTTATCCCTCTTTAAGTCGGTATTTGTCGACTTCGGCCTAAGTCGACTTGATTTGGTATGATTTGCATGATGTTTCGCCGAGTTAGCAATTTCTTGGCCTTATCGGCCAATGTTTCACGAGTTACTTTTTTTCAGCATTTCTTTGATACACGTGTGAGTTTCATAAGAGTGGGCTGCAAAACGAAGTCAACTCGAGCGATACAAAGTCGAGTCAGTCGTGATTTTTAACCATTTACCAAAGGGACATTTAAGGATGGCAACGGGACTACTTTAGGCGGGGCCAAGTAAACGGGGCGGGGTCAGGTTTTTAGAAAAAAAAGACATCAGGTTTGTGTATAGAACCCCAAACCCTAACCCAACTAGGAGTACCATTACAAAATCACCTTTATATACATAACAAAACTTTAGTACGGTTTCATTCTTTCCCATAATCATTTCCTAATTGCAGCCCAATCTCATAAGTTTAGCACCCTCACCATTCTATCGTTGCCAATACGCTCCCCTTTGCCTTGGAAATTTTTTTGATGTGTAGTTGAAAAGCAGAAGCAATATAATATAAAAACTACCTAACAACATCATTTAGAGGCCAAAGGCCCAATTTATCTCTTTAATTCATCTCTCAAAATAAAGTAGTGAGTACAAAAGGGGAAGGAACATATTATTTACAGAGTGCATGGAATTGTCGAGAGGATTCTCAAATGTTGATGTCACAAGATTGTGGCCTCAAATGTGTGACATCATCAATCTAGAAGCCACAAAATATCTAATGGAAAAAGTACGAAAATAGCCCCCAATTAATTATGCTCCTGCATTACTCCCCCGCCATGAAAAGTTGCCTTATAGTCCCTATACTGGCAGTAGAAGTCGAGTTTAATGCACTACAATGAAGCCTCGGTGATTAAGTGCCTTCTGCCAACACGATAACGAACCAGGTGGCCCTTTGTTGGGGGAAGAGGTATTGGAGGAATGTGGGTACCTCAGAGGGGAGAGAGGTCAACAACATTGAAAGTGCGGTAGATGCGAACCTCTCTTGGAAAATCAACCTCATAGGCATTGTCTCCACAACGCTGAACTACTAATAACGACCCAAAGCGACGCTTTTGAAGCTTGTGCTCTTTGCCTTGGCGACGAGCCTGCTAAAAATTGACCATAACTAAATCACCGGATGGAAGACAACGGCACGCCGATGGGCATCAGCATAGTCTTTGTAAGAGGCGTATATACGTTGAAGGTGGGTGCGGACATCAATGTGATGGCGGTCAAGCAGGTGGCAAACTCAATGGCTGTGGGGCCGGCTGGGACCGTGGGAGGAGCTCAGCCAAGTCAAGTGGTATGGAGGGTGAGGTCTCCAAAATAATCCAGTGTTCTAAAAGGCGCGCATAGGCGGCGCCTATGCGCGCCTATGCATGATGCTTTTTAGAAACGCAACGCATAAGGGGTATGCGTGGGAAAAGGCGTGGTCAACGCTTTTTTAAGGCGGTCAACGAGGGTGATGCGCGCATAGGCGTGCAATGCGCGCATAAGGCGTGCTTTTTTCTCAAAATTTTTATATTGCTAAAATCATTTTTTTTCTTATGTTTGAGTTAAAATGACGTCGTTTTGGGTAAAAAGCATACAAAAGTTTTATTTATTTATTTATTTACTATCTACTATACTAATCTAACCCTAACATAACAAACTAAACCGCTCCAAGAGAACCCCGATCAGACAAAACGAAAGAAAAAAAAAGAACCCTAACTTCAAGGTACGTTTTATTTTATTCGTAATTTTGTAGGAATAAAATCTCAAATTTCAAGGTATGTATTATTTTATTCAAAATTTTGATTGCAGTTTATGATTATGTTTTTTTCATGTAAGTTGTGCTTATATTTATGCTTTTATTATTTTAGAAACCTAAGTATAATTAAAAAATATTAAGAAAAAGGCAAAACGCCTTTTCACGCATAGGCTTCGCCTAGGCGCCCCTAGGCTCCTAATGCTTGATGCTTGGCCTCCACGCATTGGTCACGCATCGCGCCTTTTAGAACCTTGAAATAATCTGGAATGGAGAGAAACCGGTAGATCAATTGACAGCATTGTTGAAAGCAATTTCCACCTGCGCAATGACGACATCCCATCAACGTAAAGTCTCTGTAGCTAAACGATGGAGCAAGTCTCTTAAGCTCCGATTGACAATCTCAGTCTTGTCGTCGGTTTGCGGATGAAAGGTCGTGGAAAACTGAAGGAAGCATCTAAGTAACCCCTACAAAGTCTGCCTTAAGTGACATGTAAACAAGACGTCATGCTATGACGCAAATCGTGCAAACGGATAATCTCCTGAAAATAGATAGGGGCTACATGGGAAGCATTTGTCGTGCGGGAGCAGGGGATGAAATGTGCCATCTTAGAGAAACGGTCGACGATAACAAAGATCAAATCGTGGCCCCGAGTGGTTCAAGAAAAAACCACAATGAAGTCCAAGGATACATCCTGCCACGAGCGATCGAGAATATGTAAGGAGGTATAAAGGCCAGCATTTATATGTTGTCCCTTGGTTGTTTGGCAGGTGTAACATCGATGAACGAAGGCATTTGTGTCCCGACATATAGTAGGCCAAAAGAACCTCTCCACGGGCCAAATGGATGCATGCCACGTCCATGTGGCCAGTGAGGCTGACGGAATGAACCTCGACAATGATCTTCTCCTAGAGAAAGGAAGCAGGGACACATAGAGCAATGCCACGGATGAGGAAGACATCTTGTAGTAAAAAGCCTCACGAGGTGTTGTTGTGTTGTTGGCACTCGACAAAAATGATACCAAAGTGAGTCGTATGCATATAAGTCGCGCACCCCGTCGAACCCAAAAGCCTTTACTGCGAATGATAACCAAGGCGTGGCTGCGGCGACTGAAAGCACCGGCCACTCGTAAAGATCATCCTTCGTTTGAAGGCAGTCTTCCATTCGTCTCCAAGCAGCATCCGAATTTGATGATACTCGCTCTTTAGGTCGAGTTTGGAAAAGACCCAAGCCCCATAGTTGATCAAGCATATCGTTGAGGCGTGGAATAGGGAACCGATATTAGATTGTGATCTTGTTGACAGCACTGTTGTCTACACATCCTCCAACTTAGTCTTTCTTAAAGGCAAGGAAGGTCGAAAAAGCAACTCCCTGATACGCATAATTTATTGCCTTGAAGCTCCTCTTACTCGGTGGGCGACATCCAATTGTAGGTCAAGTTGAGCAGGGAAAGTCGATTGCATGTTGAATATCTCAAGGTGGTGGGAGCTCATCAGGTGGGGAACAAACATTAGAGTATGAGAAATAATAAGGACCGAAGACCGGAGGGGATGGAGCTCTCACATCGGCTCGAGCATGAACTGTTGTCCCTAGTGCTAAAACGTGTAGGCGTTAGCGTGATCATCATGCATACTCAAATGGTCGTACTGCCAAGGTCTACCCAGCAGCAAGTGACAATCACGCATATCAGCAACTTTGTATAATACCTCGTCGGCATATAAACCGATGGAGAATGACATGCGGCATTTTTGGCTTGGAACGATCGAATTATAGATGCCCAGCCACCCAATACGGCATGGCTTGGCAAGTGGATCCTTATCGACCATTTCTTGGGTGATGAGGATATCGTTGGCTCCCATATCGATGGTGAAAAAAATACTAGTCCGCAACCAAAACGGTTCAGAGCTATTAAAAAGTGCCTTGAACATCATGTGGACATGGGTGGTGCCTTCCGGTGAAGCGGTCGGGGTGGGTAATGTGGGAGTAAAGGCAACAAGCTTAGCTTCACGGTGACGGAACGTATCACGCCATCGACAAATAGAACGAGTACCGGAGAGTGGAACATAAGACAGAATCGGGAGGGGATCCCCAAAGAGTGGCAGCCAACATAGAGGGGTTTCCACAAGATTTTGGTTTGGAGGGGGCTTGGTGGGAGTGTTTTGGATTGTTACTTTGTTCGGTGGAAGGTAGTCAGCCAAGGGTGGGGTACTAGGAGTGATGGTGGCTAGGGTTTGTTGGGTATTTTGAGAAGGACAAAGAGTGGTTATTGTATTGGTCCCTTCAGGGATAGAATTGCAATGGGTGATATGATTACGAGTATCCTATGCCGAAAAAGGTCACCGGATGGAGGAGAGTAATCGGATCCTTTGGCAAAGGTGAGGAGCTTTCAGATCTGGCCTGGATATGTGTCGACTGGGACACAGGGACAGGGGTACACCGATTTGATTGGAGAAAACTCGAAAGTCGGCGAAATGGCTGCAGCACGTCGGATCTGCTCCGGACCAGCAAGGGAGAGGTCGGTCAAGTCGGATGCTGCTTTTGGTGGAGATGATGGCAGGTTAGGAATCATGGTTAAAAGTATCGACCGAATTGATTCAGTATCGGCCGAGTCAACTCGAAATCGGAGGGTGGCGATACGATATCGAGAGACGTTTCAAAAAAAAAATGAATCGTATTGTCCCGTCGAGATATCGACCGAAACAACCGATTCCGAGACATCTCGCTGAGATATTAGACGAGACAACCGCGATATCGGCCAAGACAACCGATTAAAACGGCATATTTTTTTGTACCCTACATTTTTTTGGTACCAAAAAAACATTTTTTTACAAAACCTTTTTTTGTACTAAAAAAATAAAAAATGTTGCGACAATTTTTGTGACATTATATAATTTTTCCGAGTAACATGAAAAAAAATTTGCGTCATTATTTGAACATTGTGACATTTTCTTTTATTTTTTGATAGAATTTTAATCTTCTACAATATTTATGTTGAAAATATATTGTAACATTTACAAAAATACCATCTATATAAGCTTATACACATAACATATATATGCAAAACAATTTTATACACTAAGATTAAATTAAACAATTGCAATAAAGTACTGTCACTAATATAAAACTAATAACATTCACCGTACATAAAAATATTTGAACTTGGAACATAATATCCCATCCAAATATAATGTCACATGATAATGTCCAAAAATGGAAGAGACGAAGATTGGGGAGAAAAAATCTCCATAAGTTTAGCCTCGTCCATGAAGATCAAACATCCTCTTCCACTTACATAAATTAAAATCAACAATTAGTCACTAATACGTAATTTTTTAGAGATTTTAAGTAATTAAAAATAAAATAAAAATTAGTATATTAGCAACATGCCAAGTCCGTTGTGCTTCGTTATAACCAATTGTATAATGCAATGTATATTAAATGATGGTTTTGAACATATCTGATTAGTCCATATTGTTAATCTTATTTTTTTTTTAATTTTCTATATTTTTTTCCGAAATTTTTTGCGCTCTCTAAATAGCGTATCTTTGCGTATCGCCCGATACCGCGACCGAGTTGAAAATCGGGTGTCCGATACCGAGACTTTGAACCATGTTAGGAACACTAGGGGCGGAAGCTAGGGTTTAATCTTCATTTTCAATCTGTCGCGGCCAAAGACTATACGGCGGTGCTACTACATCTCCGGCTCATTCGGGTGGCACCACCCCATATCCCAATCATCTACATTCATACTTGAATACCCAAATGAAAACGTCGCTCTGATACTAATTTCACGTGTAGTTGTGAAGCAGAAACGATTTAATCTAAAAATTACATAACAACAACATTTGGAGACCCAATTTATCTCTCTAATTCATCTCCCAAAATAAAGTAGGACTACAAAAGGGGGAGGAACATCATGAATGCACGGAATAGAGGAGAGGGTTCTTAAATGATGATGTCACAAGATAATGGCCTTCAAATGTTTGATATCATCAATCTAAAAGCCACAAAACATCTAACGACAAAAGTATGAAATAACCCCCAATTAATTCTCTCTCTCTCTCTCTCTCTCTCTCTCTCTCTCTATATATATATATATATATATATATATATAATATATACACACACACACACTTGCTGGTGGAGAATTAAAAATCCTTTCGTATAGTTTTCGGAGGTTTATATTTATTTAATTGAACGGAGTTGTATACATCCATTGATTGGAAGCCTTTATTTGCTAATTGAAATTGTAATAATCCTGTATGATGGATGAGGTTACCCAGATCTAATTTGACAACATTTTTTACTATTCCTTTCAATCTAATTTTAGAAATTGCCTCTATATTTATTCAATCATTAAGCCTCGTAATTTAGGCATGAAGGACTAAGTTGCATTAATTGTATTTTTTTTCCAATAAAAAACAACGAAGGTTCATTACAATTCTCTCTCTCCTCACATAGTCCGCAAGAAATTTCTTATTTTGAAGCCTCATTGACCAATTTGGATATTTGTGTGTACGTGGTCATATCATTGTGCTTTGATATTTGAGCGATGGCAAGTGCCTCGCCCAAGCTACGGTTAGTCTCGGGTTCGAGACATGGCAGTAGCCTCTCCATATATGGGGATAAGGCTTGCCGATAAGCGGGAACCTTTTGCACTAGGTACGACCTTTTAATGATAAGCATCAAAACTTTGGAACCTTATCTGGACCATAAAAAATTTCAACCATACTGCCAATATATTCTAATTTTACCTAACTGACAATCCCCCAAGTTACTTATTTGGGATAGACATGTGATATTTACTTCTTAAAAAAATTACCGATGATCTTGATGATCTCAATACAAACTGTTTAATGAAATATGATATTGGCTGGTAGCAAAATGATGTTCAGTGTTTTAAAGAATAATTTGATTACCTCCTGTTAGGTGGCAGGTTCGGGGAAGGATTTGGGGTCCGCGCAAGTGTCCTTCACGGGGCGGGGGGCGGGGAGTGCAACCCCCACCCCAAACTCGCCTGTCGCGAACCTTAGGGACATTCTAGGTAAAACTGGGTCATAATAGTAAGAAAATTGGGAAATTTAGAGGAATTTATACTGGAAATTTTCATAATCATTATGTCTTGTAATTTTTTATATTTATTGTTGATTTTAATCCTAGGAATTTTCATACTCATTACTATTTGATTGAATTTTCCATGTTCAGTTATTCCCAATTGAAAAGCATTAATTGAAATTGATTAGATACCATCAAGTGAATTGAAAGAATGTAATATTAATCGTTCCGTCTCTTGCCTCCTACTCCTTTTCTCCCTTGCTCTTCTACTTCTTCCTTTCCCATTCTTCCATGTGTTCTGAGCAGTATCCCATTGGTTCTACATTGTGTCGGTTGGTAAGTAATAATGATCTTAAATTTTTATATGGTTGCCATAATGGGAACCTGCCCCTTCCCAACATTTTTTTCTCCATTTAAACCTCCATTCCTCAATTTTGCGCCAGGTTCTATAACGAATCTTTTTCTACCAAAAGGGATCGGTAACTGATGATTCCAGACTTGACCCGACCCATTGCCATCCTTAAACAACAAGCTCCAAAACCAAAATAACCCCATGTTGGGGACAATACTCCCTCCGTCCAAAATTAATATTCACCGTTTAAAAGTCAACTATTTTAAGGAAAAAAAAATACTTTCCAAATATATCCACCTAAAATTGATGAGTACTTTGAATGAAAGGCATGCCCAACTTACATAATTAATCTTCTCTTGGGATCATTATTATTCTCTTATGGGTATTGTTTGAATGGTTGGCTTTGTAATCTCAACTAGTTTTAGGTACTATTTTTTAAAACCAGACTACTAATTTGGGACAAACAAAAACGGAAAGCACGATTATTAATTTGGAACGAGGGAGTGGTCATTAAGTCTTAGATTGCTCAACTTTATATAATAAATCTTACAAATAACAATTAACAGTTGGGATTGCTTGAATTTATATACTTAATTATTTATGAAAATTAAACATAACTGATAGAAAAATTAAGCACGTCTGTAGTCCATCTAGCACCTATCGGTGCCTGGGGTTTAGACCTCTTAGATTATATTTTTAGTATTGAAGCAAGTATTGGACAAAAAAAAGTATAAAATAATTAACTTGGACCAAAAGAAACAAAATGGCTTAGATTATTTGTTTCTTTTTCTTTTCAAAAAAGAATTGAAAATACTCATGGTACCCATTCGAGCTCATAATTATATACTATGTATTTTATACAAGGAGCAAAAAAAAATTCATAAAGAGGTGCAAAGAATAACATGCACATTTTTTGGCTGATAATAATAGTGACAAAATGATGAGAATAAGGGGTGCCGAAAATATGGTTTGAGAGATAAGGAGAATATATGAATGTACTGTTCACATGTTATTATTTACGCATGAACAGTGACAGCTAGAAGATATTTTTTTTTTTTGTAATTATCTAGTATTGAGATATTATTTAAATAAGGTAGTAGATTTATATTAGGATATTTATTTAGTTTCCTTATGTAACTAGGTTTCTTCCTCTTCAACAGGGATGTATTGCCTATAAATAATGGCCTTAGGTTTGAGTTTAAATGGAAACTAATAGAATTCAAATTTTGATTGCTCTTGTTGAGTATTGTGTGTGTGTAAATTCCGCTAATATAACTTCTATTTCTTCGCATGGATTAAGAAATGAAAAATTTTATTATAAAACATTATATTAATAAAGGCGGCAAAAAAAGGGGTGTTGCATCCATGTACACGTGAAATATGCGCACAATATAACCTATACATCCTTATATTTCTAAAAGATGTACTATTGAGGGATAAATTTTAGTCCTAATATTTTGTCAAAAATGAAGAGGTAATATTTATAATTACACACGTATAAAGAAGAACCAATTTGTTACTTATCAAAATAAATAAAGAGGCGCCAATTTGTTCAAATAATATTTTTCTTTCGAAAATTTATAGGGAACAATAATCCCCTATTCTAAAGATTGCCATAATGCCTTAATTATATGTACAAATATATCGGTTGACCTAAAGTTCTAGCGACTCAGAGACAATGGTTCCAGTTCACTCGTTAGGAGGTACTGTCCAAAGCTTTTAGGCTGCGTTTGTTTTTTCATCCGAATCTGAAATCTAAAAATTATATTTATTTTTATGTCTGAATGGATGGACCTCACTTCAGATGTAATATTAGCTCTTCATCATTCAGAGAACAATATAACCATTAGCCTCTTAATTATTTAAAAAAACAAACACTATTTGGTACCTCTTAAGTCTGAATGGTGCAGATTCAGGCTTAAGAAACAAAAACAAACAATCCCTTGATTTCTCGTGTTAGGCTGCAATCTAATAGTGCAATCAAATAGGACAGTTCAATATTTGTGTATGGGTTGTTAACTCTTTATAATATAAAAGCCAAAGATTCTTATGTTCAGCCTTATTGTGGTAGACTCACATTATGGGTTCAAGCTATGTGGTCAGAAAAAGATTTCCTTGAAGCACTAACAGAATATTAAGAAAAAGGTCATGACAACTACGAAGTGAAACATGTTATCGTGACGTCCTGTATGATTGCAAGGTTATATGAAAGTTCCCTAGACGATCACACTTCATCATGAAGTCTTTCAATTACCGTATAGTTTATATAATAAACTCAATAAGTCATATGTTGTGACGTCTACGAAGGGTTAACCCTCGGAATTTTGAGTTCATTGAAAAATTACTGGTATAAATGAAGAAAACTCTCATGACCTATGCATTCTTTGCCTTAAATATAGATAGATAGATAGATAGATAGATAGATAGATAGATAGATGTGTGTGTGTGTGTAATTGAACTATTTTTGTGCAACAAAAAATAATAATAGAAATAAAATGTGAACTTTGTTGCAAAAAACCCCTTGGGGGACTTTTTACTTACAGACAATGATGATTTTTAGATTCTTTGCAAAGAGACGCGTGTTTAGGGGAGTTTGTGCATAAATTAGTTCAGGGGGGTGAAAACATGCATACATCGTTGGTTTTTTCCCATTTTACACAAAATTATATGATTGAATGATACAACCATCCACTAAAAGTGTACATTTCAATTATTGAACATCAAATCATGAAAAAACAAAGTTTTAAACGCTCGACAAACACTGTTTACTATTATTAGCGCTTTAATAACCTCCTTTCAATTTTACCCCAGTTATGAACATAAAATCTCAAATCAAGCACTTCTTCAACATTGTATACACTATGTCACAATTGAGGACCACTTATTAAAGACAAAGGTAATGAGGAAATCAACAGCATAAAAGCAAAGGTAACATGGGATCTCATTTGGAGGGAGGGAGAGAGAAGTTTATATTATGCTTATACTGTGAGGAGTAGATGATGCAAAAAAAATGTATAATTTAAGATCAAGCATATTCCACTCTAAAAAGGTGTGAATTTAAGGTGAAACTACATTGTCAATTGTATAGGCTTGTCCTTTAGACTTTACACACACTCACAAATGATGTTACGCATTATCAAGACATCCCAAATTCTTCTTACTCCATCCAAGACCAGTCCAGTGGTCACACTAAAATCAGTGACTATTCTTATTAGCCAATTCTACAACCATAAATTTCACCTCAGTCGAACCTAAAAAGCATTCTGATTTGAAAGATGTATTCTTCAACCAAGGATTGAATTTCTACTTTTCTGTTTGCCGCCATTTCATAAATTGCATAACCAAATTCTACGCATGAAGCACGTACAAGTTTATGAAGATAAAACCGGCTGATACATTTTAGTCTAACCGACATAATCATAAACAGCTAACAAAGAACAAATATCACCTCCGAAAAGAACAAAATAAACATACAGCAATTCTAACGAAATAATTACGTAGATAGATCTAACATCTAGATCAACCTCGAATACACATACATACAATAGAGAGAGAGAGAGAGAGATAAAAGAGGGAGAAAGAGAGATAGACCTTTAGTGGAAGTTTCTGGACGAATCAAAGGAGGCATCACAGGTGTCTTGATCGGTGGATCGTCACGGCGGTCAGTGGAGGGGACGGTCCAATCCTCTAGCGCTGAGGTGGCCTGGCGACGAGTGGGAACAGATTCAGTAGAAGACGTCGTCTTTTGCGTAGTTGCGGCCATTGTAAGGGGTTCGCGAGCTCACCAAATCCACCGTAGAACTGCCAACAATTCACTGACATACAGCAATTCTCTCTGCACCAACACACTCTCTCTCCTCTCTCCACGCTTCACTTCTCTATCAATTCTATATATAAAAAAAATATAAACACACAAGAGAACACGGACGCGCTCAGAAGCTAGGGCTTGTTGCGATAAACAATTTAATGTTACACGAATATAAATGGACGTATAGAGGGAAAGAGAAAGCGATAGATAATAGAGAGAAAAAAGATAGAGAGGAAGTGTGAAGTACCGAGATAGAGACGGGAGGCAGAAAAGCGTCGTTATATAAGAGGGCACCACCACGTGACAATGATCCTAATTGAGTTTTTGTTTTTGTTTTTCTCCTTACCAATTTTTGGCGAGTGTGGGATATGGAGATGTAGATTTCAGGTTCTTATACGAAGGGAGGACGGCTTATCGGATGGACCAGTAAGATAAGCAAGAGTTGGGAAGGTGATATGAGCATCTGCTTTTGCTAATGGACATGCATTACGAACCAAAACATTACGGATATTAACATGATAAGGCCAGAAATGTACCATATATTATAATATAAAATACTCAATTTTCTATTGTATATAATTGATGGCTGACTCAACTCACGGTCATGGACAGACTATGAAGACATCATCTAAAGTAAAATATGAATGTGTTGGGCTGGGAAACAAGGTGTAATGTGATGATGCTGTACCCAACTTATTTTGTTTTTGGATTGAGGATTAGAAATTACTTTTAAAAGACCAATATGCTAATAATTAAATCCACTAAGCCAGTATAAAACTCATTTTGTCCGGTTGTGTAAATCCATACTATTTGGGGACATATTTATCTTCCACTCAAATGTTACTCTTTCGGCTTAAAAATGGCATCTTATATATTAATCTCATTTTAAAAGTTTCATCCTTTATATAAAAACATATCTCACAACATTATTCTTGTTGTTTTAAAAACAATTAAACCCTAAAAATATCTATCAAAAGCGTCGCCACTTTGACCACCACAAAATTGCCACCACCAGTAACAGCAACACGCTACCGCCACCACCACGATATTATTATCACCACCGACATCACTGTCATTGTCATTGTCATCGTCATAGTCAATATTAAGAGGATGAAGAAGAAGAAGAAGAACTAAATAAAGACTACGAGTGTAAATATTTACTATAACAATAAAAAAAAATTAAGAAGTGAAACAAAACATACATTAAAAGTAAAAAATTTACACTTACAATAATAAAATTATAAGAAGAATAATGGGAAGGCGAAGAACAAGAGAACAATTAACTTATAGTATATATTTACTGTGTGTCTGCGTAATAACTGAAAGTAGATATTTATTGTCAATATCAATATTCACTATCATAACAACAATCACTAACTACGTACCTGGAAATTTTCTTATTCTCCATTTTGTTCCACATCATCTATTTTTCTAAGTACATACCTACTTGGAGTGTAAATGTTCACTAATTGAGTTCAAAGATAAATATTCACACTCTGAGTAAATATTTACTTAGATTGCATATCAATTACAAAATCCTACAAATATTAGTAGCCACAAAAAAAACATCAATATTTATCTTTGGCTCTTTCTTTCTCTTATGCTAACACACGCATACATAGATACCAGCGCATGCGCACATGCACACACACACACAAATATACACATATACACACACTCATACCCATTAACATCTACACACACTCGCACACATTTATACACTCGCGCGCACACACACACACACACACATATATATATATATACACACACACATAATCGCACATGTATGTTCATATAAATTGCACACGCATATACGTATAAATGCACTCTCACACGTATATACACATAATAGAGATCATAATCAAACGAGATCGATAGAGCCGAAGGTGAAGAGAGAGAGTACGATGGCGGTTAAGATCAAATAGAGAGAGAGAGAGAGATGTGACAGATGGCGATGGCACTTTTGGGGAGTTAGGGTATGTATGGGTAGTTATGACATTTTAACTTAAGATATTTTATAAATAGGACTAAAATAAGGTTTGACCCAAGATATATGACTAATTTATAATAACTCCTAAAAAATTCACGAGAGTTTGGAAACTTTACTGCCACCTTAAGGTTCAAACTGCACAAGACTTGTCATCGCAAGTACAACATAAACCAAAGGTTATTTCCCATGTTCCATTATCCAATACAACTTTTTAATTTTGTAGTCCTCCTTAATTTAATTTTGTTATATACAAATAAATAATGGTTTCACAATTTTTTGTATTGTTTAGGGGTCATCTTCATGAGATTTATAATGATTGGGAGGAATTATGCATCAAAAATTGAAGTATTTACCAATAATATTTTTTAAATTTATTATTAGAATAGTAGACTAAAACCATGCATTTTAGAATAGCTCCAGTTGTGAATTTACTTTTTAACAAAATCAGTATTATTTATTCGGATACATTGGTAACTAATCTTAATATTGTGAATCATATCTTTCCAATGCAACAAATTAATATTTTACATAAATCAATTGGATCAAAATTAAAGAGAAATGAACCCTCCTTACAGAACCAAACTTATATTTGTTATTTACGCATAGGTCATTTAATAACACAAAAATGAGTGGTAAACTAGTAGTAAGTGGACAATGAAGATCATTAGAAGTGGGGGCACTTCCAATTTATGAATTATGTTTCAAATGTAAAATGACTAAAAGGTCATTCTCATCTAAGGGATATAAAGCCAAATAAACATTAAAATTGCTTCATTTTAATCTATGTGGGCATATGACAACTCGAGAATAAGGGGGCTTTCAGTATTTTATAAGTTTCATAGATGATTACTCAAGGTTTTAGTACATTTACCTAATGCACCATAAGTCCAAAGCCTTTGAGAAATCCAAAGTGTATAAGGTGGAAGTGGAGAATCATTAAGGTAAAAGTATAAAACATTATCATCCGATCGTGGTGGTGAGTTCCTCTTAGGGGAGTTTTGGTAGTATCTAAAATATCATAGGATGGTTCCAATTGCCTACACCGAGTATGCCTTAGTAGAATGGTGTGGTAAGGAGGAGGAACAATCTTCTTTAAGATATGGTCAGGTCCATGACAAGTTATAAAAATATATTAACTACCTTCTCGAGACATGTTTTGGAAACATCATCCTATCTGTGGAGCTTGGTACCTTCGAATGTGGTCTCTACTACACCCGCATAATTGTGGCTTGGGTGTTAGAGTGGTATATAACATATTCATATATGGGGTAGTTGAGACATGTTTTAAACATAGATCCTGGTAAGTTGGAATTAATATCATAATTGTGTTTTTTGGTAGGATACCTCAAGTAAACTAAGGTTTTTTTTATTATATGATCATAATTACCAAAAATTCATTGTTAGCACCAATGTTTGGTTCTTAAATGGGAATTATATGGTGGATCATAGGCCCATAAGTAAGGTTATCCTCGAAGAGTTAAAAGAAAACCAACAAATTTCCTCAGCACCTTTAATACAAGATGAAGAACACAATGTGTTGCTACTAGTGCACCAGCACAAGGACTGCCTCATCATAGTTGGAGGGTGGTTTATCAATCTAAACGCTTCATATTCTTAAGAGAGTCTTATGACAAGGTCATTGATGAACTTGAATTTGATCCCTGTAATTACAATGAGGCTACACAAGACAACGATGAATATCTTTTGCATATATCTATGAATTTGAGAAGAGATCTTGTAAGAGCATAATTTATGTCATTTGCTCACAGCTTAGGCTTACTTAGATTTTGGCGTATCACGTTACACTTCGACTCGAGTCATCACGAAGAACCGACTCTCTAACATTTTCAAGTTCAATGGTTCTCCACTTTATGGATGTATAAAGCTTTTAGGAATTTAAATTTATTTTGGGATGTTTTATTTATATTAAAACTGAAACAATATTTTTTGTGTCAAAAAATCGAGGTATTTTTTATGTTTAATTTTTTTTCAAAATTCTCCTACATCGTTCAAACGAGAAGGCATTTTACTTCGAACTAGATGTTTAGGTCGTTCGAAGGTTGTTCGATATCTTTATCTAACTAGGGCGTACTGGCGTACTGGCGGACGTCGTTTGAATGTCGTTTGAAGCATGTTCAAATGAGATGGCAAAGTCGTTCTAATGAGAATTATTTTCATTAGAACGAACCGTTATTCTGGTTCGAACGAGCCTCATTTTCGTTCGAACGAGGCGCCGCCTCGAAATTTGTGTTCGCCTTATAAATACATGTCTTGAATTTATTTTTGTTCAGAATTTTGCTACAACGATTTTTGCATACACTTTACAAAAAATTTCAACCTTTTGAGTTTAGAAAACTCTTTTGATTCACAAAACACAACCCCAAAATATATTTGTGTGAATCAGCTTAAATCCTAGATAGTTTGTATCCTTGCATACACTACTCTTGTGGGGAGATCATCTTCACTGCTGACCACTGTGATTCTTAAGGGGATTATTGCTTAAGACAAAGGTTAATTGGTGGATACCGAGGGTGAAAGGCCGCTTATGGACTACTTGGAGAAAAGTAGTATTCTTTAGAGATTTGCGAAGGCTAACGCATTATACTTATGGCTGGTATCATGTAGTTTGTAAGTCGACTGTCTTATAATATTTTTAAAGTGCTGAATAAAGGTTTTGCCTACAAGGAATTGTTTCTCAAATTTTCCTTTGTTGATTGCATGTTTTACTTTATCTATTTTATCCCCTAGATGCATGTTTGAGGGTTAAAAAGATAAAATTTGGACTTGTGTTTCGCGGAGAATTAATTATATAAATAGTCCATTAAGATCACAATAGCGCACTCTCAAATTGGTATCAGAGCAAGTTGCACAAAAATACTGTGTGATCTTTTTCGGTAAAATTATTTTTTTTCTTTGATATTAATTTTTAAAAAAAAACTTGATCTTTAAAAAGTTGGATTTTAATGGAAAATGTGTATCATCGATTGCCCATATGTGATGGCACGAATTATGCTAATTGAAAAGCTAGGATGAGGTCTACCTTAAAAGCCATAGATGAAAGAGTCTGGTTAGTTTGTGAAAGAGGGTGGACTACTCCCACTATCACTATTGATGATGTTGTTGGCCCTAAACTTGTTTCTTCTGGACTTATGAGGAATTTAAGTGGAGTAATTTTAACTCTCGTGGACTTAAGTCTATTTCTGGAGCCGTCACCCTTGACGAGTTTCATCGCATCATGATGTGCACTACATCTAAGGAAGCATGTGATACCCTCCAACTCACTCACAAGGGAACCAACATTATTATAACGACAAAGCTTCCAAATTTGACCACTTAATTTGAACCCATAATTATGCTAGAGTCTGAGTCATTCGATAAGTTTTATGCGCGTTTATCGGACATTATTAATTTGAGTTTTAATTTGGGTGAAAAAATTCTGAAAATGAGAGTTGTGAAAAAGATTTTGAGGTCGCTCCCTGCCCGTTTTATTCCTAAGGTCAGCGTGCTTAATTTGTTAGGGATCTTAGACACTCTTAGGTAGAAGAACTTGTAGGAGATCCTCAAACACACGAGATTGATATGTTCCCTAAAACCATTAAACTTAAGGAAGTAGGGATTACTGTAAAGACTCAACCTAAGAAAAAGAAAAAGGAGAGAGTTTGTAAGTTTGAATCTGAGGGAGACTTTGATGTTATTGACTTGGCCTTATTTGCGAAGATTTTTAAAAAGATTTTCAAATTTTCTAAAGAAAATTCTTTCAATAAATAGATTTTTAAGAAAAATAAAAATAAGAATGAGGTCAAGAGTAGCGGGGAAAAAGAGGAAGATAAAGGTATTATGAATGTGAGGGTACAAGGCACAAGGCACATGAGTGTCCCACTAGGCTAAAGATAAAGGGTAAGGAGATTGCGAATAAAGTCACTCTTAGCGATAGTGACATCAAGTCAGTTGATTCAGGGCAAGAATCACCGCTTGAACCGCGCGTTGCGTTCATGGCTAGTTGACGCGACTCAAAATGTGTCTCTAGTGCATGCTAATTACAATTCAACTACAAACCGGTTGCGTAAGTAATAAATTCGATAAGACAGGGTCGAACCCTTAGGGAAATATGACGTAGAACGTGACGACGATAGGAAAGATGACTAACCCTAAACTGACTCTAGAAAAAGAACAAAAAGATGATTAATTTGGAGATTGATTTGTACTAATTATATGCAAACTAAATTAAGCTTACTAACTAAATTACTTGAGCAGAAGTAAACTAATGTGACTGAATAAATATGAATGAGATGGACAGGTTGGAATACACTCCCCTGAAACCTAGTATGTTTACCCGATACCAAACTAGTTGTGAATTAGATAATTGATTAAACCCAGTCTTTATTAATCTCAAGCATTACATATATGAGTGTACTAGCCCGCATCATACGTAATCAAGAGCAAGAATAAAGCGATTCTGAATAGCTAAAACGTGCATCGCACTCTTAAACACCCCGGTTACCTAGGGAAAATAAGGTTAAAAGTCCTACGACGGTTGTGATAACTATAGAACATGATTCAATCATTATTTAATTCAAAGAACTAATTTTCTGTTCGTGCAAACCACATCGGGTTGGTTTCATGCATCCCAACCCTTAAAAATCTAGCCTAACATGGTGCAATTAACTAAAATTATGTTTTCTATTGTGTAAGAAATCAAAACCATCATGAAATTAGACTTAGATGAGAAAGAGAAATTAAGAACAATTAGAAATAAATAAACTATGCACTTATTAATGAATTCAAATAATAAAGAAAAAGAAGAAACAAATTTTACCGAAGAAATCTTAATTAAGAATCACAAAGTTGTAAACTTTAAGCTCCTAGAGTTCTTCATTACTTTCTCTCTCTAAATCTATGCTAAAAGAACTCTCCAAAAGACCTCCTTAAGTCTGGGAATACGTTGGAATAAAAAGACTACATTTTTACAAGAATTTGATCCATGCACAACTCTAATTTTGGAAGAAAATAATTCTGAATTTCGACAGCCGAACCGATCTGGTTCAGGGATATCGGTTTGGTTCGCCTATTACAGAGGATTTTTCACTACCATGCCGATTTGTTTTCATTACCATCGATTCGGTTCTACATTTACAAAAAGGTTATCCAGCACCGAACCGGTTCTTTTTCTTCTCCATGGGTTCGGTTTGGTTTATGCAAAACATCTTTCTTCCTTGTGGTTTTTTTCCCATCTTCGAATCTTCATAACTTGTCATCCGGGACTCGGATTTGGATGTCGTTTCTTCTTATGTGCTCATAGATACGAGATCTTCAACTCTTCTTAGTCTTCTCGTCCAAATTCCAGATGTAAATTACTCTTTTTCCCTTTGACTTTTCTTCTTTTCTCTTCTTTCTTTCTTTCGATTTCTTTCTTTCTTCACATGCACTAAATACCTGCAAGATCAATGTGAAATACACGAAACTCGGTGAACTAGTTAGAAAATATCAGTAGCAATGATATGAGATAAATCAACTCGAATTACATCGCACGAAAATGTTAAAAGACTCTAAATTACGGGGATAAATACGAAGAATTTATGCATAATCAAATCCCCCTAACTTAGAACTTTGATCGTCCCGAGCAATGTAAAAGAATCTAAGCAAGGTTAAACTCTTATCAAACTTCTTATTAGGATAGAATACCTCTTTCGCGGACAAGCAATTGCATTTAGCGTATGCAACAAGCCTTTAAACCCCTGGGTTACCGTAGTAGGATGAGTGGTGTCTCATGAGGGTTTGCAATGAATATACCCACAAAATTCATTTTCGACTCAACGAAAAATCAAAATACCTAAAAATTATATAATTTAAAACCCACAAAAATGGTCACCATAAATTCATATTCGTAAGTTTCAAATCAGTGCGTGTGTGTGTATGCGAAGTCAAAAATCAAATCGAAAATTTCCACCGATTGATCATTACATTACTTTTCAAAAATTCATTTTGATTCAATTCTCATAGAATTCTCTCATAAAAGAATCACTCGGAATGTGGCTATTTCTCTCGGTATGTGTGACATAAAGAGTAAATGTAATGGAACACAAATTCATGCACACAAACTTAAAAAACGGATATTTTATATGGTAAAAATATCTCTTCATCGGAATACGATTATTGAAAAACAGGAACATTGCCTCTTATTCACACCAATTAATCTCTCTTATTATCTTTTTGTGTCTTATTTCTCCACGCGATAATTAATTTCATTATTCGGACTCAGTTATGAATTTTCTTGGGTAATAAGGTGTCTTGGGTAAAAATGGGATTTGTTGGGAATGTCAGAATTAGAAAATCTACTTAAGATGCCCATTAGTGCTTTTTCGGGCTTTTGCGCATTTTTCTCTTGTTTTTCCATTTTTTTCCAATTTTTCTAATTTTTCTTTTCTTGCTATTTTTGTTGAGCATTTTTTTCTTCTTTTTTTTCTTCCCCCTTTTTATTACACCATTTTGGACTTAATTGATGAAATTCAATTTTCACAGTTCCACACCAATTGATTTTTCGAGTTACAAACGAAAAGGAAAAATTTTATAGGGCTCAAATTTTGTTGCAAAGGATAATTTTTCACAACTTTTTATGGTTAATATTTTTAGGTAGCAAACGAGGGCCTAACTTCATGTATCTGAATCACTAATCAATTTACCATATCCGTCTCGAGGTTAATTAAGTTTAGAGATATCTTAGCCCGTTTTTCAAGACAACATCTCACACGTTTTCCATAACCGATCAAAACAAATGAATAGAGATCTTCAACAACCTTTTAAACGCTGAATTGAACTATGAGTTAACCATTAACTCAGATTGATTTAAAAACTCGCAAAAAGTGATAAGCTTGAAATCTCACCGGGTTGATTAATCTCCACACTTATTCGTGAAGTCGTCAACTTTCTTTCATTTTCCATCTTTGGTCAATTTCGGCTTTGTGTATTTGATTTTTTCAATTCGAGACTTAAAAAATTGTGACATTTTTGAAAAATTTAAATTCCAATTTTTATTTATTTTGAAGAAATATATTTGTCTTTTTCAAAAAAAAAATTGTGGGGGGGGGGGGGGGGCATTTTAAAAAATTGTGAAGTTTTTAAAAGATGCACTTGTCACCCACCCCACCTAACTTAGACTTTTGCATTGTCCTTAATTAAAAGGACTAAAATCTAAAATAAAAGAAGAATAAGTGCGAAAATAAAATGAACAAATATTAAAATGCAATAAGACACTATATAACTCTAACACATGACTCAAAAACACGACAAAAATCATCCCATACACGTCCCGGGGGGGGGGGGGGGGATGACCTATCTCTCTCTCCTAAAACTCACTCAACCCCATGAACGGTGACCGATGCTCTCCTTGTCTCTCCCGTCCTAACATCGTATACCAATAATAAGAACAAGTTGGGACCTTTCCCAAAGGTAAAGGAGTCACCTTGTGGTTCGTGATATCTGTCATGAATGGAATTTCAACTTACTTGTCCAGGCTTGGAGCAATCCGCTTGGTCAAAATTGGATGGACGTGTTAAACTTCGATCTCTCTTAACTTCGGGAATGCTTGGGTCAGGCTCTAAGTCGGACAAGACTTGCATTTTCTCCTCTATTGCATCTGAAGGCTCTTGTAGCATGGGTGGGTGTTCATGAAGAGGAATCTTATTTATTTGATTTTTCTTTTCACTCTCTTCGACGTGATTACGTGATTTCAATTAAGATTATACATTAATAGTGAGGTTCTTATCCACTGACCCGATTTTTCTCTCAACTTTTTCTAGGTTTATATCATCTCTCACTTCCTCAATCTTCAACTCCTCTCTCTCAATACTCACCTATGTGGTCTCTCTCGCTCTCCACATTCGTCACTACACACTCTTCTTTTTCGGCCTATAGCTCCATGTCTGAATTACTGTTCTCACTTGCTTTAATATGGCATACCCTTAACGGCTCTCGCATGTGATTCCTCTCGTGCTCATGTACTTCCTCTATACGATCCATCTCTCGCTGTTCGCACTCATCACCCTCGTTCTTAGTGTTGTTAAATATACTTGTCTCAAGGATCATGTTCCCGAACGTTAGTTGCATTCGCCCATTTCGAGTATTAATAAGTGTATTAGCCGTAGCTAAGAATGGGCGGCCAAGGATGACGGAAATATGATTGATCGGGAGAATGGATGTCTCCTCGTCCCAAATGACAAAATCTACCGGGAAGTAGAAAGTGTCAATTTGGAAAAATTACATCCTCAATAATTCCCCGAGGCATTTTCACAGAGCGATTCGTGAGTTGGAGATTCATATTCGTGGGTTTAAGGTCCCCCAGGTCTAGTTGCTTATTGATGGAATAAGTGAGAATGTTAACTCTCGCCCCTAGATCAATTAGCGCTCTTTCGATTCGGTTCTTACCCATGATGAATGAAATGGTGGGTGCACCCGTATCTTTATATTTTAGTGGAAGGTCACTCAACAGTACTGAGATGACGTTCTATGTCAAAAACACATTATTCTTTATCTTTAGCCTACGTTTCACTGTGAGTAAGTCCTTAAAAAACTTAAAATACGCGTGAATTTGATTGATTGTCTTGAGAAAAGGTAAATTGATCTTTACTTGCTTAAGAACGTCCAGAACATCGTCACGTGAGGTCCCTTTTTGAGATGGAACCAACCGTTGAGGAAACGGTGTAGCAGTGCGTGGTTTTACTATGGCTTTGGGCCCACTAGTGTTGTCCTCATCGTCACTCTCATTTAAGGGGGCATCTTCGGCCTCTTTCGTGCCTAGCGAAACCTCCTTATCTTTGGATTCGTCGTGTGGGGGAGGTGGTAAATTAACAACTCTCCCATTATGTAGAGTGGTAATCGCACTACATTTCTTTGGCTAATTGTGGGATGTAGTGTTAACACTAGATTGACCTTGTGGAGGTCTTTGGCCTTGGGCTGAAAACTTACCATTTTCTTGGATACTCATGGATGCTTGCAACTTAGAGATATTCGCATTTATCTCGGAGAACATGCGATCATACTTAGCATCGGTTGCATTTTGAGATTGGATGAATTGATTTAAAGCATCCTCGATATTTTTCCGCAGTGAGGTGACGTACGGTGCGGGAGGTGGTGCTTGCATATGTATTTGTATCCGTGGAGCGTGTTGGAAATGTGGAGGTGGAGGTGGGGCAACGTGTGAATTAGGATTCATAACAGCGTGTTGTTGCCCATAACTGAACCCAAGATGATTCCTCCACGAAGGGTTGTAAGAAATCCTGTAAGGAGCATTAAAGTTACCCTTAAAATCTCCTACCGCATTCACTTTCTTTTGAAGCATGACCTTGTAGGAGGGTATCGTTGGGCATTCCTCTATTTAATGTCATGCCTCACAAATAACACACACCTTCTCTCTTGATTGAGAGGATTCAGATCAAAGTTTTCATGCAACGTCCTTATCCACGTAATAAAGATCGAACACGAAAGGAGCCGTGGATGTTTATCAAATCGGGTTTTGGGTGTTAAGATCGGATGTGTCCCATGCTTGAGTAGTCTCGACGATATACTTAAGATGAGCATCAGTATCGTTCGCACCTAACTCCCAAAACATTTTTTCACACATAGTTGGGCGAGTTGTTTAGACGCTATAGTTAACCCTTGATGGAAGAAAGAGATAAGGTGATGCTTTTCAAATCCATGATGTGGTCAAGCATTAACTAACTCTTGGAAGCGTTCCCAACATCAATAAAATAACTCATTATCTTGTTGTCGAAAGGCTTGAATTTGAGCCTTGATGGAGTTGGTTCTATATTGGGGAAATAATTTCAAAAGAAACTTGGATTGCATATCCTTCCACGATGTAATTGAGTTCGGTGATAAATACCAAAGCCAGGTCTTAGCTTTATCCTTTAAGGAAAAAAGAAAAAGTTTTAGGCGAAGGACATCTTGTGTGTAAGCTTGATCACTAAATGTGTCACATGCCTCTTCGAACTCACGGATGTGGAGGTATGGTTTCTCTGAATCCATACCGTGAAACTTGGCAAGATTTTGTATCATCCCATTGCGAAAGTGAAACTGTCTGCATAGTATGGGAGTAGAATGCCCCCAGGGGTGACAATTTTCTCGGGATATAAGAATTCTTTCATGGGATGATACAATAGGTCTCCGTCATCCGTACCAAAACTAACGTTATCAGACATGTCTCTCTCTCCTAGTGACTTGAAATCCTCACTCAATGTCCTAGAAGTGTGACGCGTAATGGAATTTGGAGGTGTAGGAGGTGGAACCCAGAACTGAGGTGCGTTAGGAGTGTTTGGGCTATCAGGATCGTACTCAACTATTGGATTCTAGTGAATACGGGTCGGAGTAGATTGAGGGGTTTGATACGGATTTTGTATGAAAGGGCTATGGGAGAGGTTATAATTTTTTTGCTTTTTAATTTTCTGAATTTTTTTGGATTTTTTATTATATGAATTTTTTGACTTTTTAAGTTTTGGAATCAATTTTCAGATCAAATCGACCTAACCTAACAATCAACCTAATTCCCCAGCAACGACGACAAAAACTTGACGCAACTCAAAATGTGTCTCTAGTGTGTACTAATTATGGTTCAAGTGAAAATCGGTCACGTAAGTAATAAACCCGGTAAGACGGGGTCGAATCCTCAGGGAAATATGACGTAGAACGTGACGATGATAGGAAAGATGACTAACCCTAAACTGACTCTAGAAAAAGAACATAAAGATGATTAATTTGGAGGTTGATTTCTACTAGCTAAATGCAAACTAAACTAAGCTTACTAACTAAATTACGTGAGCAGAATTAAACTAATGTGACTGAATAAATATGAATGAGAAAGACAGGTTGGAATACACTCCCCCGAACCCTAGTATGGTTACCAGATACAAAACTAGTTGTGAATTAGATAGTTAATTAAACCCAATCTTTATTAATCTCAAGCATTACATATATGAGGGTACTAGCTCGCATCATACGTAATCTAGAGTAAGAATAAAGTGTTGTCGAAATAGCTAACACACGCATCGCACACTTAAACACCCCGGTTACCTAGGGCAAACGAGGTTAAAAGTCCTACGACGGTTGTGATCACTTCACAACACGATTCAATCATTATTTAATTCAAAGAACTAATTTTCTATTCGTGTAAACCACATCGGTTTGGGTTCATGCATCCCAACCCTTAAAAATCTAGCCTAATATGATGCAATTAACTACAATTATGTTTTCTACCGTGCAGAAAATCAAAACCATCATGAAATTAGACTTAAATAAGAAAGAGAAATTAAGAAAAATTGGAAATAAATAAACTATGCACTTATTAATGAATTCAAACAATAAAGAAGAAGAAGAAGAAGAAGAAGAAGAAGAAGAAGAAGAAGAAGAAGAAGAAGAAGAAGAAGAAGAAGAAGAAGAAGAAGAAACAAACTTTACTGAAGAAATCTGAATTGAAAATCACAAAGTTGTAAACTTTAAGCTCCTAGAGTTCTTCATTACTTTCTCTCTCTAAATCTATGCTAAAAGAACTCTCCCAAAGACCTCCTTATGTCTGGGAATACGTTGGAATAAAAAGACTACGTTTTTACAAGAATTTGATCAATGCACAACTCTAATTTTAGAAGAAAATAATTATGAATTTCGACAGGCGAACCGATCTGGTCCAGGGATATCGGTTCGGTTCGCCTATTACAGAGAATTTTACACAACCGAACCGATTTATTTTCATTACCATCTGCTCGATTATATATTTATAGAAAGTTTTCCCAGCACCGGACCGATTCTTTTTCTTCTCTATGGGTTCAGTTTGGTTTATTCAGAACATCTTTCTTCCTTGTGATTTTTTTCTCATCTTCAAAGCTTCTTAACTTGTGATCCGGGACTCGAATTTGGATGTCGTTTCTTCTTATGTGATCGTATACTCGAGGTCTTTAACTCTTATTAGGCTTCTCGTCCGAATCCCAAATATAAATTACTCTTTTACCCTTTGATTTTTCTTCTTTTCTCTTCTTTCTTTCTTTAGATTTCTTTCTTTCTTCACATGCACTAAATACCTGCAAGATCGATGAGAAATAACCGAAACTCGATGAACTTGTTAGAAAATGTCAGTAGCAATGATATGAGATAAATCAACTCGAATTACATCGCACGGAATGTTAAAAGACTCTAAATTACGGGGATAAATATGAAGAATTTATGCCTAATCACTAGTCACGTTAGCATTTCTAATTTATCCCACACCGATGAGGATATATCTAAACATGAAAGCCTCGATGATGTTTTGATTCACTAGGGTGATAGTGATAGTGAGAGTGAGGATGTCATGTTGAGTGAGGGAGAAGATGGTCTCCAAAAAGCTTTTAGTGATCTTTACACTGAGACTTTGAAAACTAAAAAGCTAAGTAGGATTTGTCTCTTAGGGTGTTAGATTTGGAGAAGGAAGTGAAAGTTTTGAGAGAGTGCGAGGCGTCGACGAGTAACTAAAAAAGGTGAAGGTTTTTTTATTTGAGCAGTTGATCGCTTTACGCCAAAAAAGGTCGATTTGATTAACACCGTGGCTAGTCTTACGGGAGATCTTCAATCGGTATTGGAGACTCGCGAAAAACTTGAAGCCCGTGTATCCCAACTCGAGAGCGATCTCAAATGTGCTTGGGAGGTTAATGTAATTATCAAGAATACATTGAAGAAGGTAGGTAAGATGATCCTTGTCCCACTTTAAGTAACGTTGAGAGGCTAGGAATAGGTTATGACGGTGCATCCACTTCCCATATTGCACCCGAGTTGGTTCTCTCATTTATTTTAGATCCTTATGGCCCTTGACCAAACCCACCTAGGATAGCTCATCCTAGACATTTTGAGAGAGGTGGTCCCAAACTCGTATATATTTGTTCCCATTGCAAACAAAGAGGTCACCTTAGGGAAATTTGTTTTAAGTTAGGGAGAGTGTCTCATATGTATGTTCCACAATATACTACCACACAAGTAGTTACACGAGTTCCCGTATGCACTCCCACACATGTTGCTACACATGCTCTCCACATCACATGAGAGATCTAGAGAGTTTTCGAGAGCAAGTAGAGTGTTTGGTCAAGACTTCACAAAATTTTATGGAGGTTTTTCATATAATGTCACCTCGTTTGGAGAACTCCTCCGTACCTAATAATTGAGGTGCGACTTGTTACTAGAATATGGTGTTTTTCATGCTCATTTCATATATTCGTATTGCTAGTGTGTACTATCATTGTACTTGTATTTTTTATTTTGATATATTTTTTGAAAAATCCCAAAAGAGTTTTTTTCTTGCTCATATCATATATCCCTATTGCTAGTGTGTACTATCATTGTACTTATATTTTAATTTCGATATATTTTTGAAAAATCCAAAAAGAGTTTTGTTTTTCTTGAAATTTTTTGAGAAATACAAAAAGATTTTCGGTTTCTTTTATGAAAAGGTGAAAAATACGAAAAGATTTTATTTTGATAAAACTTTTAAAAAAAACAAAATGAGTTTTGAATTTTTTTTCCCCATATATGGAAGAACAGTAAAGATGTTTGAGTCACCCATTCACTCCATATCTATGTGACTATTTTGTAGTGTTCTGAAATGTGACATCATTTTATACATGTGTTTTATAATATGTGGAGTCATTAAGATGTGATTTGATGACAACTTGCTATATGTTTGACTCATTGTCTCCTTTAATGCACACGAGCACGAGCTTATTTGAGTACTGCACTTACCTGTCACATGTCGATCATAGTGCTTTCATCTCAATTTTGCTTTAAAAGCTAAACAAATGTGAAAAACGAGATAATAAAAAGTTGTGCATGTAAGAACCATTGCCCGAATTTAAAAAAAAAAGTATTTTTTCGGTAAATATTTTGTTTTAAGCAATTGAATCGAGCTATGAAAGACATGTTGACTTTGCATGAAAAGCCACCATTTGAAATGAAAAGAGCCAAAAATATTAAAGGCACATAAAAATAGAAGGCCATTTGCTAGAACATTGATGCTTCACTATAAATGAGCATCAATTTCTTCAAAATAGTTGAGAGCATAATTACAATACGTGAGATTTTGAGGGAGTTATGTCAAATATCAATGGGTTTGCATGTACTATAGAAATCTCGAAAAGACATTACATAGTTTTGGGCATCATTGATGTGAAAATCACTTCCGGTCTTGATTTGCTGATTAGGTTAAGTCAATTTCACATGAGTTCACCATTCTTACACCTAAGGTAGATTTTGAGATCATTCGTTAGTGGTGTCTCAATCCTTCATGTACATGTGTTATGTTTGTCTACGTTGATTAACCTGTGGAATATGTTCACATCCCTACATTTCGTTTTCATGATCTGGATATTTTTGTGTTTCTCCACGGTGTGTTGTATTTATTAAATTTTATACTTCAAAAAAAAAATTTAATTAAAAAAATATTTTGTGGAGCCTTTGAGATTATCATTGCATGTTTGTCATTCATATATTTTTGTGATGATATATTATTCTTATTTGTGATTTTTGCAATTCACGCTTTAGTTTCTACTCCTTGTCTATTTCAGACAAAATAAAAGAGAGAGAACAAATTACAGAGGAGATTACATGAGTTTGGTTATTAGGGAGAATTTTTATGAATTTTATTTTATATGTCAATCTTTATGCATCACGGATATTTTCTTTGATGCGTGTGTGTAAGTAAATTTTGAAAGATCATATTCACATTATATTAAATGAAGAAAAAGTTGCCAAGAGAAGAACAAGAAGTGGAGATTTGAAGACATCATTATCTTGTACCTATCCATTTTCTAGGATTGTATGATACCCCGCCTAATTAATTATCGAGTGATCAGTCCTTAATTAATTAATTTCAGAATCTCAAGTTGGTCCAGGTAATGCATCACTATCGAAATTCAAATTTTAATTTAATAAAACTAACCACCTAGTATTTAAAAAGGGTGATGTCCAAATTTTATCTTCTTATTAACCAATATCAACAAGTATATATAAGGACATAATTTTATAAATATCCGGGGTAGAATCTAGAAATTTTTTGTTTTCTCCTAGATCACAATTTGTATGTCTGATACCGCTACATTTGGCACGTCAACACGATCAACCTCGACGACCTTTATCTGAATTCAATGCATCCAGTACCTTCACGTGCATCATGCTACATGCGACGTGCTGCTCAGCTTATTCCCACTATTCCACTGCGCTTTATCGGTAAAATGGTTTATTGGAGCTTTAATTTTTTGAAAATTATTTTTGAAGTTTGGATTAATTTTTTATCAAAAGCAGAATTTTTTCTAAGTGTAGAAGCGAAGTTCCTTGAACGACGAGCTCGCTCAAACGACTTTGAATGTCGTTCGCGCGAGATAGGCATGTCGCGCGATCTCGTTCGAATGACTTTTCCTTCGTTCGAGCGACATGGCTATCTCGTTCGAACGAGCCACCGCCTCGATTTTTGTATAAATATTCGTTCTCCTTCTACACATTTTTCAAGTCTTTCTACAATCTCAAAATTCTGCGAAAACTCTCTAGAATAAGATTTCATCTTTTTAAGGTTTTCTAAACCCTTTTTGATTCACAAAACCATTCCCATATATGTGTGTGAATATTTAAACCTTCAAGAAGATCTTTTACTCATTTGGAGTAATTTGTGAGGAAGCCGTTCTCTTCTTCATTGCTGCCCTACTGGAAAGGGATAGTTCCAGCCACCGACAACAGAACCGACACCCGAGGGTATTTTTGTGTCACATATTTTCATTGTAATCCGTGTAAGCCGTTCTCTTACAAAATTATAGTGAAAATAAAAGGTTTTGCCCCTTTGGGGGATTTTTACTCATTTGTGCGTGTTTGATTGTTCTTGCTTGATTTTATCATCATCAATCACACCTAGATGCATGTGTAGGACTTAATTGATAAAAACTAAATTTAATTAAATAACTTCCGTATTTGAACGCAAGCGCACTCTTCTCAGTATACCAACAAATGCCATGTATCACAGTAATATAAATAAAGTCTAACTAAAGTAAAATAAATAACCGGAGTAAAACACGTCCAGATACAATCTCATACAATAAATCCAATAAAAGAAAATCCAATCTAAGAGATAATTTAAGACAACTAAATCTCTGAATGTAAACAGGAGAAAAGACGACATGTCCAACAGAATAGATAACTGAAAAAGGAAGAATAGGCTGAGTCGTCTACTAGCAATTATGCTGCAACTTTCACAGCAGCTACAACACGACAACTGAATAGAGTCTCCTAAGGCTGGTGTCCCTGTGGCTGGGCACCTAAAATAATGGAACAATAGAAAGATATACAGTAAAGCGGGTCAGAGCCCGAGTTGAAAACAGTTTAAAATAGCAAGTGCTTAAATTGATTCAATTAGCACAATTATTATTTGTGACACCCCGCCTAATTAAATACCGGGTGATCAGTCCTTTATTAAATTATAACCAAGGTGAACGAATTGTTCATTCTTAGCATCATTGTTACAAAATAACTTTTCAATTTAAACACCCTAAATAATTAAGCTAAGTGACAAAACTATTTTTAGACATCAATTTCTAAATTTAATTTAAAACCAATATTTAAAACCTTTCATAATCCATGGTTTAAAAATCACACAATAATTAGACTGGAAAATATAATCCAAGAAATTTAAGCATTCAACTAAATAATTCCAACATTAAAATTTTAAAGGAAAAACATCCTGACAGTAACAATCCCAAAGTATAAATACTGAAAATAAACGAATCACAATCTCTGATAAAACCAACTGAATAATGAAAATAGGGCGACACATGCCCAACTGGATGAAATAGTACTAGAAGTGGAATCAATAATGAGGTCGTATAAGAAAAAGGCCTGCAACTCCCACCTAAGCTGCAGCACGTTCCTTCCAAAGGATCCTATAAAAGACGCCCCTGTGGCTGGAAACCTGTAATATATACATACATATACAAGAGAGAAGAGAAAATAGGAAACGGGTCAGAGCCCGATTGTAAACCAGTTTAAAATTTAGTTTAGCAAGTATTTAAAATGCTTACCGTTTAATATAACAATCATATTAGTGTGCGGCACTCTCTTGAGAAATTCTCACCTCTCTTTTAATGTGCACACCTACCACACTACTAATCCCAACAGTTTAGCTTATCTTAAGTTACTCGCAAGGTTTTCAAGCCGATAATTTCTAGTGTTAAGGAAATAAATTTTTAAAAGCAAAGTTCTCAAATAAGCCTCATTTAATTATAAAGTTTCTCAGTATTGCCTCAAACTTTTCAAACACTCATATCGAAGTTGAAATAATTATTCATTACTTACCTACCTTTAGTCACAGTAGATAGTTCCCAAATTTCAAGTATATATATATATATATATATATATATATATATATATATATATATATATATACTATCGGCACCCCACATAAAATTTATAGTGCTGGCATACTCTGCTATCAAGTCCCCGTATCACTCGTACTAAGGGAAATACTAGTTCGGAATCACTCTCGAACTGTATTAACACAAAACACATACAAATTGAGGCGAAGCATAGTTCCAAGTCACTAAGAGGTCAGCACATACCCTCACGTTTCTTAGGACCGCCTGACTATCGATTCGATAGCCTGTACCAAGGATTCCTATGTTCTAGGGTACAAGTCAATATCCCCATAAAGGTCCCATCGAGATAAGACTGTCACAGCGCGGTAACCTCAGTGATAGCAAGTAGCGCGGGCATGATTTTTACACGTATATAGTATATGCACAATCACAGTCATATATGTATACTACTATTCCCAATTCAAATTTATGTACACCCACGACCCATACTTATGATATCTATTCTTATTGCACATTATTATATTATCCCGTATAACGGTTTGTCTCTTTTATTCTTATTTATGGGATTATTCCAACTTACTACGTAACACTCGTGAATTCCTATCTTCCCAAGTGTAATTTCAGTAGGTACTCTTTTATTTTACCTTTAAACACATGTTTCCACTATTTCTTAAGTGTAATTTACTCCTCGTTAACCCTAATTTAGTCTTACATGAGATGCTCCATTTTTTTTCAAGTCCTATTGGTCCTCTTGACCTCCCAAGATATTGTAATAAGGATGTCCAAAGATTACTACGCATTTAAATTGAAATCAACCATTTAAAAAGGGAAGTATGAGTCTTCCAGGAGGGGTCGATCGATCTATAGCAGGGGCTCGATCGATCGATGCTCTTAGGTCGATTGATCGATCAAGAAGTTATGGCGAAATTGCAGAAATACTATTTACGGGAATCTTCTTCCAAAATCATCCAAACAAACATATTTGACTTCCAAACTCCTAACAATTTATACTACAAGTGTTATATCCCCAAACAATTGATATTCTACGTAAGATATGCGAATTTTCACCAACTATAACGAATTAAAAGGGCCACAATCCATAAAAACATCAAGAACCCTAATATTTTCTTTGTTTAGTTTCTTCCCATTCCTTTCCCAGATTTTATACTTCTAACTTAATGCAAATTCGTGGTTCAACCTCTACATGTGAATTTGATTTCCAGAATATGTCTTTTACCTCTACAACATGAAAATTAGAGTCTCCCATACATGTTTTCTTTCATAAAGACTAGTCCTAATCAACCCTAGAATAACATCATTGAAGCATTAACTGAATTAGAGAAAGATAGATACTTGCCTAGAAATATTTGGCTCAGATTTGTGGATAATATTGGTGTGGTTGTGATCCTCATTGCGCGATCTAAAGTTTGACGGCGATGGCGGTGCAAACGGTGGAGTTCTTGTCCTAGAACTCCTTGGAAAGCTTCTCCTCTTCCTCTCCAATGCCCGTCTTTAGTTCTTGGTTTTGCTAACCCTAGAAGACAATCCCTAGCATCTGATAAAGCCTTAGAAATTCGTGGGTTTCCATGCTAAAAAATATGAAATGTCTAAAACGCCCTCCCGGGATGTTAATTTGGCCTAGAAATGCATCGAGACCCAAACTAAACCCCCGGTACTTATTTTGACTATCTCGACCCTTCTGAACACATTGACGCACTCAAAATGACCATATGGGTGACTTATAATTTATTCACTTTTAATATTACAAATTTAATCCCGATACGACATAAGCGCGTCCCGATAAATTTCCAAAATTATCAAATTAGATTCTCGTGATAATTTTACTAAATACAATTACACCTCTTACTTTATCCATAAAGTAACTTACAACAAAATTCCAATAATTACTAACTCTCATCACGCTAGTAAGTATTTAAATGATTTTCCGGATTAATGTTGAATTAATATCTCTAATTAAATTTAATAAATCTCCAAAATTAAAAGTCATAAAAATACGGGGTATTACATACTTCCCCCCTAATAACGGAATTTCGTCCCGAAATTCAAAAAAATAAGGTGTACCTGGTAAGAATAACCCTGGGTACTTCTCACGCATCTCTGCCTCACGCTTTCAAGTGGATTCCTGCACATTATGATGCTCCCACTGAACCCGTACAAGTGGAACTACTTTTGACCTCAATCTCCTTTCGCTATGGTCTAGAATAGCCACTGGTCTCTGCTCGTAAGAGCTATCGGGTTGTAAGTCAATCTCCTCAATCGCGATGTGGGTGTGGACCATGTCATCCCGAAGGTATCGTCTCAACGACGAGATGTGGAATACATCGTGAATGCGATTCAAGTGCTCTGGCAGTCCCAATCTGTATGCTACCGGCCCAATCCTCTCGATAATGGGAAATGGTTCCACGTACCTCGGAGCCAGTTTCCCTTTCTTCCCAAAACTCATCACTCCTTTCATAGGAGATACACGTAGTAATACTTGGTCCCCCACATTAAATTCTCGAAAGAACCGTTTTTCATCGGCATAGCTTTTCTGCCTGTCCTGGGCTACTCGAATGCGAATCCTGATAATTTTAATCCTAACGGAGGCTTCCTGAATCACCTATGGTCCGAGAAACTTGTTGGCCCCCACCTCTAGCCAACAAGTTGGGGAACGACAAGGCCTGCCATATAATGCCTCAAATGGAGCCCTGCCGATCGTGAATTGATAAGAGTTATTATAAGCAAACTCCACCAGAGGTAGATGTGGCTCCCAACCTCCTCCAAAATCAAGGACACACATGCGTAGCATATCTTTCAACATCTGGTTGGTACGCTCTGTTTGTCCATCTGTCTGTGGGTGATAAGTTGAACTCAGCCTCAACTCTATACCCATGGCCTCCTGAAAACTCTCCCAAAAATGCGACACGAAAATTGTGTCTCTATCTGACACAATATCTAAGGGCATCCCATGTAGTCTAACAATCTCAGTAATGAACAACTGAGCATACTGGCTCGTGGTATAGTCTGTCCGTATTGGCAGAAAATGAGATACTTTGGTCAAACGATCCACAATCACCCCAATGGAGTCATGGTCCCGCTGTGATGTAGGCAACCCAGTAATAAAATCCATGGAAATACTCTCCCACTTCCACGTGGGTATTTCCAACGGCTGAAGTAACCCCGATGGTTTCTGGTGGTCCACATTTACCATCTAGCAAGTAGAACACTTGGACACGAACTCAGCAATGTCCTTCTTCATCCCACTCCATTAGTATTGCCACCTCATATCCTGGTATATCTTATCTCCTCCGGGATGTATCGCAAATCGGGACCCATGAGACTGGGTCATCACTGCATGACGTAAGTCTTCTCCTTCTGGGATCACCAATCTCCCATTAAACCTCAAACCTCCATCGAAACTAATTGAAAAGGACTCAGCACCCTCGGCTAAAAGCAGTACAATTTGCTCCTGGCAAAATAAGTCTGTTGTCTATGCTTGTATTATCCTCGTAACAATCTCGGGTGTCATTGTCATGATAGATATGAAGGAACGGGCTACCGCATCCTGGTGACCCAACTCTTTCCACTTTACTTTCCAGACGTCTGCTACATCGTCTATCAGTCTACGGCTCAACGCATCAGCAACTACGTTAGCCTTCCCCGGATGGTACTGTATGTCGAATTGATAGTCTTTCATAAACTCTAACCACCTACGCTGACGCATATTCAGTTCTCGCTGAGTGAATAGGTAATGCAGTGACTTGTGGTCTGTGAACAAGCGGAATTTATCCCCCAATAAATAGTGTCTCCATATCCTCAATGCGAAGACGACCGCTGCTAACTCCAGGTCGTGAGTGGGGTAATTCCTCTCGTGCGGATTAAGCTTATGGTAGGAAAAAGCTATACCTTCTCTTCCTGCTGAAGTACTCCCCCGAGTCCCCGTAAGGAGGCATCAGTGTAAACCAGATACTCCACGCCCAGCTTGGGTAAAGCAAGGACTGGTGCCGAAGTCAGCTTATCTTTCAGCTCATCGAAAGCCAATTGACAAGTATCGTCCCAAACATATGGTACCCCCTTGCGAGTCAGGTTCGTCAATGGACCTAGGGGTGGGCGCGGTCCGGTCCGGTCCGGTTTTTGGTCATTTTAGGTGTCGGACCGAATGATTCGGTCCTATATTTTAGAAGACCGAATTCGGACCGATTTAATCGGTTTAACCTATTTAATCGGTCTAGGCTATTTTCGGTCCGGTTCGGTCAAAAATCGGTTCACTTTTACAGTTATTTATTTTTTTAATTGGATTATAAACTGAAAATATAAATGTATGTATGTGTTATAAATTAAAAATAACAGTATGAACTAGTTCTATTTTTAATTATGGTTCATTGGTGTTTTAATGAACAATCACTGCCAATTCCCACTAATCATGAACCAGTTCTAGCATTAAACTCAACAATTTGTAAATACGTCGATTTAGACATCAAAGATATGCAAAACAAAGATTAAGAAGAGGACTATTTCACTCAGATGTAGATAAGTTCTGACCATTTAAAATGAGAGTATACCGAATAGAAAAATTATATGCAAAACAGAAACTGTAAGAGAAATGGGAAACCCAAAAAATTATAGCCGATGCCCAAAAATTATAGCCGATGTCCACAACGGGAAACCCAAAAAATTTGATACAGACAACTATTAAATCCCAACATGAAAAATCAGAAACTTTAAGAGCAAACAATAACATCAACAAATCAAGGAACAAGAAAATGAGGGTTTCTTTCATACCATAGTCGCCGGGGTCGGAAAAGTAAGGAGGAATGGTTGTGTTGGTCTTCCATAGGAGCGTGGAAAGGCTGTGTTGGTCTGCCGTAGGAACGGCTGTGTTGATCTTAGAAGAAAAGTGAAGTGAGGAGGGGAGGGGAGGCCGTGTAGTGTAGCGAGAGAATTTGAGAGAGAAAAAGAAAAGTGAGGAGCGGCTGTGTATTCGCGTGGTGTGTTTTTAGGGATTGTTTAGTACTAAACTCTAAAAAAACATATATGATATATATATTTATATAAAATTAATATATATTATATAATATTAAATTAGACGGTCCGGTCCGGTCCTAAGACCGAATTTAAAAAAAATATTTTGGACCGACCCGAATATTTCGGGTCTCTAAATTTAGGACCGAATTAAGACCGATTTATAAAAAAGCCTATAAAAATTGGTCCGGTCCGGTCCGGTCCAAGCGGGTCAATCGGGTCGGTCCTTTTTTTGTCCACCCCTAAATGGACCCGCTATCTTGGAGAATCCTCGAATGAATCTCCTCTAGTACCCAGCTAACCCCAAGAAACTACGCACTTCTGTCGGTGTCATGGGTTGTCCCCACTCCCTCACTGCTGACACTTTACTCGGGTCAACCGCTATCCCCAGTTCAGGAATAATATGTTCCAAGAATTGCACTTCTCGTAACCAGAATACGCACTTCTCGTACTTAGCATACAGCTGATTCTCTCGTAGAGTCTGAAGGACCTGCCTCAAGTGCTCAGCATGCTCTTCCTCAGTGTGTGAATATATCAGGATGTCATCTACGAAGACGATAACAAACTGATCTAAAAACTCTATGAATACTCGGTTCATCAAGTCTATGAATACGACTGGAGAATTTATGAGTCCAAATGGCATCACTCTGAACTCATAGGACCCATATCTCGTCAAGAAAGCAGTCTTCGAAACATACTACTCCCTAATACGTAGCTGATGGTATCCTGAACTCAAATCTATTTTTGAAAAGAAAGTTGCTCCCCTCAACTGGTCGAACAGATCATCGATTCGAGGTAACAGATATTTGTTCCGTATCGTGACCTTGTTCAGCTCTCGGTAGTCCACACATAGCCTCAGTGAACCATCTCTCTTTTTCAAAAACAACACTGGAGCCCCCCAAGGTGAGGTACTCCTGCGAATGAAGCCCTGGCCTAACAGCTGCTCTATCTGATCTCGTAACTCTCGCATTTCCATCGGAGCCATACGGTATGGAGCGCGTGTTATCAGTCGAGTATCCGGTAATAAATCTATGACAAAGTATGGTATCTTATGAAATACATCAGAATACTCACGAACGAATGGGATCGACTCTAAGGGAGTCACGACCTCCTTAGAGGTATCCTCCTCTATGTAATACGAATGATCGGTAGAGCCCCCCTATGGGGGAGGCATCGCCACTATAAACATCTCCTGCCCCGGAATGGCAAAGACAATACTCCCACCGAAACAATCTATCATGGCTCTATATGATGCGAGCCAATCCATACCAATAATAACCTCGTGCTCATGCATATCTAAGACTAAAATGTTTGCTGATAAGATTAAGCTACCAATCTCTACTCCCACACCTCGACATATAAAGAAAATTAATGATCCATTTCCGAGTGGTGAGTCTACGCATGTCACAGTGCTCTCTGATGTGGCTAATAACCCTAAGGCCTTAGCAAAATGAGTATCTATAAAACAGTGTGTCACCCCAGTATCAAATAAAACCCGACTCATAGTACCATGGATAGGAAATGTACCCTCAATCGCGGGTGGCGCCTGAGGAGCTACTGCCTAGTGGATGTTATAGACATGTCCGTACTATAATTTCCCCTGCTGCACTGGAGCTACTGGAATGGCTTGTAGGGCTGGTGCCTGAGCTGGTGCTGGGAGGGTGGCTGGAAAAAGTGGCCTCTGTGGCTCATTACGGGCCCCCTGCTGTTGTGGGCCCCTATCTCCCTCTGGACAATCATGGCGCTTACGGCCATTTTTACCACACCCGAGGCATCGGCCCTTGAAATTTCCTCCCCTCTGTCCCTGCTGATTACGACCCTGCTGGCCCTGCTGAAAATGCTGTTGGCCCTGCTGCTGACCCCTGCGGCTGACGATATTGACCTTGATGGTCCTGCTGATTAGACTGGCCCTGCCTAAATCCCCCAAATCCCTGCCTGGAGTCACCCGATCAGAACCGCTTGGCAGAGTCCCCCTGATGGGAACTCTGCTCATGCTGACGGGTCTGTCCCCGAGATGTCAGTGCTCCACTAGTACCACTACCCCCTGTCCTGCCCTACTGGCTGGACTCTCCTGCTCGCTTGCTTCCCTTCAGATGGAAGCGGTGACCTGGCAGTTTAACAAAGCAGCATTGAGTACGTCTGTGTAGGTACTTAGTGACAGATTGCCTATGAGGTGTTGACGGATCCTCCAGGCCAACTCGTCCACAAACAACAATATCTTCTTTCCCTCAGTGGATGCCTCATCTGGCACTATAGTGAGAAGTCTTGTGAACTCCTCTTCGTACTCAGCAACAGTCGAATTCTCCTATTTCAAATTCAGTAACTTTTGCCTCATCTTAGTCTGCACGGCGGATGGAAAATATTGGTTGTCAAATCGCGCCCAAAATGACTGAATAGTGATAATATCTCTCTCCTCCAAGGTGGTAGTGGATTCCCACCAATGCAAAGCGGCCCCCACTAGATTGAAGGAAGACAACAACTATTTATGCACGTCTGTGCACTCGTACATGCGCAGATGCCTCTGGATATCCTTCTTCCATTGGCTGGCTACAATGATATTTGAACTACCCGCAAACTCTGGGGGATGCGCCTTTTGGAAGGCATCCCTAACTCGCTCCCATGAAGATGGAAGTTGTGCTGGTACTGGCACCACTACCTGAACCTGGGGTGGAGCCTGCTGCACTACCTCTAGCGCGACATTAAATGCCTGAGCAACGATAGCGGCTACTTCGGTTACGTTCATCGTTCCCTGAGTCGAAGCTGCTAGCTGCTCGTCTTGGGAACGCCTATCCTTGGGTGCGCGTCTCGGAGGCATCTGAAACGTTAAGAAATTTATTAGTCTACAGTTATTATCAAATCTCAAATAGCTGAAGACGTAATCGTAAAAGCAAGAATACAACAATCCTAAAAATAGGGCTCTATAGTAAGAACGCTAATCTGAAAGCGAAATAAGCCGTACAGATCCTAAAGGATAATAGAACCTGATGCTCTGATACCACCTATGACACCCAGCCTAATTAAATACCGGGTGATCAGACCTTTATTAAATTATAACCAAGGTAAACGGTTGGTTCATTCTTAGCATCACTGTCGCAAAATAACTTATCAATTTAAACACCCTAAATAATTAAGCTAAGTGACAAAACCATTTTTAGACATCAATTGCTAAATTTAATTTAAAACCAATATTTAAAACCTTTCATAATCCATGGTTTAAAAATCACACAACAATTAGACTGGAAAATATAATCCAAGAAATTTAAGCATTCAACTAAATAATTCCAACATTAAAATTTTAAAGGAAAAATATCCTTACAGTAACAATCCCAAAGTATAAATACTGGAAATAAACGAATCACAATCTCTGATAAAACCAACTGAATAATGGAAATAGGGCTACACATGCCCAACTGGATGAAATAGCACTAGAACTGGAATCAATAATGAGGTCGTCTAAGAAAAAGGCATGCAACTCCCACCTAAGCGGCAGCACGTTCCTTCCAAAGGATTCTATGCAAAACGCCCCTGTGGCTGGGCACCTGTAATATATACATATATATACAAGAGAGAGGAGAAAATAGGAAATGGGTCAGAGCCCGATTGTAAAACAGTTTAAAATTTTGTTTAGCAAGTATTTAAAATGCTTACCGGCTAATGCAACAATTATATTAGTGTGCGGCACTCTCTTGAGAAATTCTCACATCTCTTCTAATGTGCACACCTACCGCACAACTAATCCCAACAATTTAGCTTATCTTAAGTTACTCGCAAGGTCTTCAAGACGACAATTTCTAGTGTTAAGGAAATAAATTTTTAAAAGCAAAGTTCTCACATAAGCCTCATTTGATTATAAAGTTTCTCAATATTGCCTAAAACTTTTCAAACACTTATATCGAAGTTGAAATAATTATTCATTACTTACCTACCTTTAGTCACAGTATATAGTTCCCAAATTTCAAGTTTATATATATATATATATATATATATATATATATATTAATCACTCACATAATATATATATACTATCAGCACCCCACATAAAATTTACGGTGCTGGCATACTCTGCTATCAAGTCCCAGTATCACTCGTACTAAGGGAAATACTAGTTCAGAATCACTCTCGAACTGTATTAACACAAAACACATACAAATTGAGGCGAAGCATAGTTCCAAGTCACTAAGAGGTCAACACTTACCCTCACGTCTCTTAGGACCGTCTGACTATCGATCCGATAGCCTGTACCAAGGATTTCTATGTTCTAGGGTACAAGTCAATATCCCCATAAAGGTCCCATCGAGATAAGACTGTCCCAGCGCGGTAACCTCAGTGATAGCAAGTAGCGCGGGCATGATTTTTACACGTATATAGTATATTCACAATCACAGTAATATATGTGTACTACTATTCCCAATTCAAATTTATGTACACCCACGATCCATACTTATGATATTTATTCTTATTGCACATTACTAGATTATCCCGTATAACGGTTTGTCTCTTTTATTATTATTTATGGGATTATTCCAACTTACTATGTAACACTCGTGAATTCCTATCTCTCCAAGTGTAATTTCAGTAGGTACTCTTTTATTTTACAACGTAACTTCCTTACGAGTCTCACACTTTAAACACATTTTCCCACTGTTTCTTAAGTGTAATTTACTTCCCCGTTAACCCTAATTTAGTCTTACATGAGATGCTCCATTTTTTTTCAAGTCCTGCTGGTCCTCTTGATCGCCCAAGATGTTGTAATAAGGATGTCCAAAGATTACTACGCATTTAAATTGAAATCAACCATTTAAAAAGGGAAGTATGAGTCTACCCGGAGGGGTCGATCGATCGATGCTCTTAGGTCGATCGATCGATCAAGCAGTTATGGCGAAACTGCAGAAATACCAGTTACGGGAATCTTCTTCCAAAATCATCCAAACCAACATATTTGACTTCCAAACTCCTAAAAATTTATACTACAAGTGTTATATCCCAAAACAATTGATATTCTACATAAGACATGCGAATTTCATCAAGTATAACGAATTAAAAGGGCCACAATCCATAAAAATATCAAGAACCCTAATATTTTCTTTGTTTAGTTTCTTCCCATTGCTTTCCCAGATTTTATACTCCTAACTTAATGCAAATTTGTGGTTCAACCTCTACATGTGAATTTGATTTCCAGAATATGTCTTTTACCTCTACAACATGCAAATTAGAGTCTCTCATACATGTTTTCTTTCATAAAGACTAGTCCTAATCAACCCTAGACTAACATTATTGAAGCATTAACTGAATTAGAGCAAGATAGATACTTTCCTGGAAATATTTGGCTCAGATTTGTGGAGAATATTGGTATGGTTGTGATCCTCGTTGCGCGATATAAAGTTTGGCGGTGACGGCGGTGAAAACGGTGGAGTTCTTGGCCTAGAATCCTTGGAAAGCTTCTCCTCTTCCTCTCCAATGGTCGTCTTTAGTTCTTGGTTATGCTAACCCTAGAAGACAATCCCTAACAACTGATAAAGCCTTAGAAATTCGTGGGTTTCCATGCCCAAAAATACGAAATGTCTAAAACGCCCTCTCGGGATGTTAATTAGGCCCAGAAACGCGCCGAGACTCAAACTAAACCCCCGGGTACATTATCTTTACTATCTCGACCCTTCCGGACACATTGACGCACTCAAAATGACCATATGTGTGACTTATAATTTATTCACTTTTAATTGTTCGAATTTAATCCCGACACGACCCAAGCGCGTCCCGATAAATTTTCAAAATTATCAAATTAGATTCTCGTGATAATTTTACTAAATATAATTACACCTCTTACTTTATCCATAAAGTAACTTATAACAAAATTCCAATAATTAATAACTCTCATCACGCTAGTAAGTATTTAAATGATTTTCCGGATTAATATTAAATTAATATCTCTAATTAAATTTAATAAATCCCCAAAATTAAAAGTCATAAATATACGGGGTATTACATTATTCAAGTTAACTTTGCGTACTCACTTGAGATACTCACCCCTCGATCTAGTGTGCATACCTAACGAGCCTAACTACCCATATTAGTCATGATACCCTGATTGGCTACTAAGTACATACTATTATGTTGGAAAGTCTCCTTAAATAACTCCAAGCTAACGTACTTAAGATTTCGACTTAGGTTTAGAAATTACTTTAGTTTATTCACATATTATTCTAATTGCCCAGCTGATAATACCATGAGCACATATCTAAAAGTAGAGTCATCAACATAAGATACCAAACAGGATTTCGGTATACACACATTATTCTCTTTATGTATACATATCAATTTATATATAAATATATCAATATCGCACCCCTGATTGAGAAACCCTTGGTGCTACGCATACTCGACTATCTAGTCCCATTGCAACGCTCACGCATAAAGGACAACTGGTTCAATCTCTCGAGAACAAATAAAAACACAAACACCTGTTGGAGGCGAATATAGTCCCAAGCTGGTGGGCTACGCACATACCTACGCACCCATACGATCGTCATCACTATCATTATCACGGATAGCCCGTACCTAGGTTCCATGCTTTAGTGGTATGACTCTAAATCCCCCGAAGGCACACAAGATCTGATCTTCCACAATGCGTTAACCTCCGTTCGATAGCCAGTAGATAGGTATGTCATACACATAATATTTTGAGCAATAAGCATGCACACAACTTTTATAAATTCATTGGTTTTCCCGCAGCCTAGTATTTGCAGTACGCATACTATATATCCCTTATTATACCCTGTACCTTGTTCGTATATATATTCTCCCTTATATTTTCGCATCTCTCAATTTCTATAACTTTCATTCCTTCCGAGGATCGATATATTCTCCATTCACTAATAAATATAAATTTTAGGTTACTCGACATCCATACAGACGTAACTCTCAATTATATAAGTCTACGTGGATTTTGAAACAAAATTGGGCCTTAAAAGTCATTTTGTGATCTCGTTACAAGACCCAGGGAATCTCATTCGACCGAGGTCGTTTGAACGAGGGTCGTTCGAACGAAGGAACTTTGAATGAACCACCAAACTCGTTAGAAGTGACACTGCAATGTCGTTAGAAGTCACGTTCGAACGACCTGGACTGGACTTCTAACGAAATTTCCGCAGTTTCCCAGTTCATCACCAATGTTCATTTTTCCAAATTTTCTCTATTCAAATCTCAACCTAAACCCATAACAACCCAAGTACAAGGTTTACAAACTACTCTAAGTCACCCTAGGACACTCCTTAGTATAGTTTTGGGGTCAAATCCTTCTAATCATCATGTAATTTCAACAAATTCCTAAATTTTCCTATAAATCATATTAACATAAACCCCAAATTTTTAATCTATAAAAACTCCATTTTTATTTCGTGCTTAACATCTAATTCTCCAAATTTCACATTCCTATTAAGGGGGAAAATCCTCTACATGCAAACCCCCATCAGATTTCTAAAATTCCTACATAATTTTCATTATAGGTAAACCCAATTTGGTATTAGTTGTTCTAAAACCTCTACATATGTTAACAAGAGTAATAATTGCTAAGAGAGAGAGGAAGATAATCACTTGCCTTAAAAAGAAACTTTTGATTCGCGGTTAAAAATGGTATGGGAACGATCCTCTTGACCCGATCTACGCGTTGGTGTACTTTTTGTTATGAGAGCTCGAGTTCTTGGCTTAGGGCTCTAATGGAGTCTCCTTCTTCTTCCTTGGTTCTCTCTCTTTTCCTCTCTTTTCACGTATGTTGAAACTGAGAGGCCACTAACCCTAAATGTTTTTAATTAAACCTGATTTTCGTCCATTTAATTACCCAAAAATCCCTAAAGACCAAAATACCCTTCCCGGGTGTCGTTTTGGGTTAAAATGCCTCGGACTCCAAATAAAATACCCGAGTAGTGTTTTCTGACTATTTCGACCCTTTCGGACACTCTGGTGCACTCAAAACAGTCATCCAAGTTATTCAAGAACAATTTATCTTTTTAAACCCCCAAATACAAACAAGTGATGCGACTCATATGCGTTTCAAATATTTATAACATAATTGCCGTGTATCTCATCCCCGACCATAATATTATTTCAATAACTACTAACTCTCATCACGTCAGTGATTATTATCATAAAATCGGATTAATTATAATTTAAATTTTCTCTCCCATTAATTTAATTAATACCAATTTTTTCATAAAAATAAATATGCGTAAAAATACGGGGTATTACAGGTTTGGGAGGGTATTCTCATTGTCTTAGGAGATTTTATGCAATTTGGATTTTGACTTTATTTTTTTACCTGAATAGCCAAAAGGGGAGATTTATAAGAGAAAAATTTATGTCATTTGCTTATAGTTTAGGCTTACATAGATTTTAGCGTATCCCGTTACACTTCAACTCTAGCCATCACGAAGAACCGAATCTCCAACATTTTCAAGTTCCATGGTTCTCCAGTTTATGATGGTATAAAGCTTTTAGGAATTTAAATTTATTCATTAAATTTATTTTGGGATGTTTTATTTTTATTAAAATTGAAACGAGATTTTTTGTGTAAAAAAATCGACGAATTTTTTATGTTTAATTTGTTTTCAGAATTCTCATGCCTCATTTAAATGAGAAGGCATTATCGTTCGAACGAGATGTCTAAGTCATTCAAAGGTCTTCGATATCTTTATCTAACGAGGGCATACTGGCATACTGTTTGGCGTCATTTAAAGGTCATTTGAAGTCTGTTCATACAAGATGGAAAAGTCGTTCTAACAAGATCCATTTTCATTAGAATGAATTGTTATTCTCGTTCAAACGAGACTTATTTTCATTCGAACGAGTCGTCGCCTAGAAATTTTTGTCCTCCTTATAAATACATGTTTTGTGTTTATTTCTGTTAAGACTTCTACTAAAACGATTTTTGCATACACTTTGCAAAAGTTTTTAATCTTTTGAGTTTAGAAAACTCTTTTGATTCACCAAACACATCCCCAAAATATATTTATGTGAATTAGTTTAAACCATTGTTTTTATCCTTGTATACACTACTCTAGTGGGGATAGATCATCTTCACTAATGACCATTGTGATTCTCGAGAGGATCATTGCTGAAGACAAAGGCTGATCGGTGAATAGCGAGGGTGGAAGGCCACTTGTGGACTACTTGAAGACAAGTAGTATTCCTTAGAGATTTGTGAAGACTAACGCGTTATACTTGTGGCTAGAATGAAGTAGTTTGTAAGCCGACTGTCTTGTGATATTCATAAAGTGCTGAATTAAGATTTTGCCCGCGAGGGATTTTTCCTCAAACTTTCCTTTGTTAATTGCATGTTTGACTTTATCTATTTTATCACCTAGATTCATGTCTGAGGGTCAAAAGGATAAAATTTAGACATGTGTTTGGTGGAGAATTAATTATATAAATAGTCCATTAAGATCGCATTAGCGCACTCTCAAATTGGTATCAGAGCAGGTTGAACAAAAATACTATGTGATCTTTTTTCGCAAATTATTTTTTTCTTTGATATCAATTTTTTTTTTAAAGTTGATCTTTGAAAAGCTGGATTTTAATGAAAAGTTTGTATAATCGATTGCCCATATTTAATGGAACGAATTATGATAATTGGAAAGCTAGGATGAGGTCCGCCTTAAAAAACCATAGATAAAAGAGTCTGGTTAGTTTGTGAAAGAGGGTGGACTCCTCTCAGTATCACTATTGATATTGTTTTTGGCCCTAAACCTGTTTCATTCGGACTTATGAGGAATTTAGGTGGAGTAATTTTAACTTTTGTGGACTTAAGTCTATTTTGGAGCCATCACCCCTGACGAGTTTCGTCGCATCATGACGTGCACTACGTCTAAGAAGCAGGGTTTACCCTCCAACTCACTCATGAGGGAACCAACACTGTAAAAGCGTCAAAGCTTCCAAATTTGACCACTTAATTTGAGACCATCACTTTGCTAGAGTCCGAGTCATTTGATAAGTTTTTATGCATGTTTATCAGACATTGTTAATTCGAGTTTTAATTTGGGTGAGAAAATTCTGGAAATGGGAGTTATGAAAATGATTTTGAGGTCACTCCCTGATCTATATTAGGGACAATTATTAGGGATCGATATTCGCAAAATAAAAATTTCATCCATGGATCTTTGATTAATCAAACATAGGAAAAAAGTAAGACCAAAAATTAAGTTTGAAGAGCAAACCTAGGTTTTAGAACACAATACATTTGCAGATACGGTTGCAATTCGATGAGCAGAAAAGTATTTGCTGATGAGTTAGGGTTGTCTTATTTTCGATCTCCAAAACCTTGCTTAAACTTTTTGAACGCTAGGATCTTCTAGAGTATGATCCTCCCCAAAGTTAGGCAGGTGGGTAGACACCTTTTTTTAGTGAAAACCTTTGCTAATACTTGAGATATGGTGGTCTCTCGCTCGCCTTATTCACAAAAACATGAATACTATTTATTTTCACGCCACTTAAACTCAAATGATGAATAATGATGATTAAAATCCTCACACACATTTATACACAAATATAAAAGATGGGTTTGGGCTAAACTAAACTTCATGAGAGTATAGACCTGACTACTTGGGTACTTGAACTACACCAAGGGCCTAACCTTAATAGTTAAATTAGCTCTAAATAAATACTCAAAAATTCTAAATTACATTTACCATAATTCTATTTAATTTCTTTATTTAATCATAATTCATTGCACTAATTAAATATGATTGCACTCCAATTTAATTATCTGAGAAATCACTGAGATATAATGAGGCCTTATTTTGCGAAGTTGATTTTGGTACATAATTTTAACTAAGTATCTTATTTATTCATTGATTCTCAAACTAAACTTTCTTGCTTCTCCACTTAATTATTAAATAATCCACTAATTATGAGGTTTACTAGTGGAAATAAATCTCATAAGTCTATAGAGGGGTGATCGCAATCATAGGTATCCCCAGACGCGAATTCCTCTTATTAAGATCTCAGACCTACTTACATAATTATCACCCAATATGCGAAGATCATTTGATTCAATCCAAAATATAATTGCACCCATAACAATCAAAGCGAAAATGATACAAGTATTTAAATCCTAATAGTTCACAGGATTAAGAATCTATGCATCCTTTGCAAATGGTGTGAGATTGCCTGAGTCTAATCAAGACATCCCTTAGACTCAAATCTCACGAGTGGTCATGTTCAATAAATTCCTGGAATATATTGATCGCAATCCTCTATTGAACTATCGTACAAGTTCTCGAACCATCCTACATGTTCCTGTAGTATTAGATAAACTACTAATATTGTTATTACAATTTCGATAGGATGTTAACTTCCTATTTAGGTTGTGAACTTTTGAATAGTGCGAGAATCGAAATTTAAATCTCACTGTGATCAAATCGAAGCCGACTCGCTAGAATTTTTACTAAGCTCTATTGGCAAACATATAGATTTGAAACAATACATTTAAACAAATATAAAGCATTATTACAAACTTGATTCTCATTTCAAAATGAACAAAACAATCCATTATTAAACAATGAAAGAATGTTTTATACATGGTTTTTTGAATAAACCCTAACAATTTCCCACTTAGTCTTAAAGTCACGTGGCAATGCACGTGACTCTCATTCCTTCTATGTGAATATTAAAAGTATAGCTTGTAAGATCTTTGTAAAAGGATTCGTTAGGTTGTCCTCCGTTGCAATCTTGGTAACAATAATGCCACCCCTTTGCACGATCTCTAGAATCAGGTGATATTTGCACTCAATGTGCTTTTCCCTCTAATGAGTCCTTACTTATTTTAAATTTACAACCTCACTGCTATTATCACAATAAATATTAATAGCCTATTGTACTGAAGGAACCACACCCAAGTCACTTAGAAAGTTTTGGAGATAAATAACTTTTTTTTAGACGAACAACCTCTTTTGCAGCGTCTAAAGCTGCAATATACTCGACTTCCATGGTCGAATCAGCAATATATGATTGCTTGATACTCCTCCAACTTATGGGTCCACCTCCTAGGGTAAACACATATCCTGAAGTTAATTTCTTATAATCCCTATCCGACTGAAAGTTTGAGTCCGCATACCCAATGGGTACTAGACTGCCTGCTGAGTAAATCAACACATAATCTCTAGTCCTTTTCAGGTACTTGAGAATGTGCTTAAAAACTGTCCAGTGATACTCACCTGGATTAGAATGAAATTTTCTAACCATGCCAATGTCATAATAGATATCCAATCTAGTACAAACCATAGAATATATGAGGCTCCCCACTACTGAATCATAAGGTATAACACCCTTCCTATCCATCTCACCAGGTGTCTTAGGACACTAATCCTTATATAAAGGAACTCCATTCCAAAAAGGGAGAAGCCCTTTATTGTAATATTGCATGCTAAACCTTGTGAGCATTGTATCGATATAAGTAGCTTAGAATAAGCCAATATCCTATTTTTCCAATCACGTAGTACCTTGATCCTAAGGATGTAGTTGGATTCTCCCAAGTCCTTCACATCGAACTAATAATACAACCACAGTTCTTATGTTAGATAATACACTCATATCTTTATCGATTATGAGAATATCATCTATGTAAAGTACTACAAATACCACCACGGTTCTATCATTCTTTTTATACACACAAGTCTCATTTATACATTGATCAAAGCCAAAAGATTTGATTACTTGATCAAATCGTATGTTCCAAGATCTTGACGCTTTCTTATGTCCATAAATGGATCTCTTAATCTTACACACCTTGATTTCTTGGGTATTTGTTATGAATCTTATGGGCTATACCATATGAATGTACTCGTCATGATTATCGTTCAAGAACACTGTCTTTACATATATTTTCCAAATCTCATTATCAATACGCACGATAATAGATAAGTGAATTTGGATTGACTTAATCATGGGTAACTGTGAAAATATATCCTCATAGTCAATCCTCCTTTTCTGAATGAACCCTTTCGTAGTAAGTCATGCCTTGAAGATTTCCACCTTCCCGTATACCCCTCTCTTTCTCTTGTTGTTTCACTTGCAACTGATGGGTTTTATTCCATATGAAAAGTCTATAATTTTCCACTCTTGATTCGAATACATTAAATTCATCTCGGTATCCATAGCTTTTAGCCAATGCTCGACATCCTTGTCTTGGATTACTTCATCATAGTTAACGAGATTTAGTTCATGTTACCTTAGGACTTTACTAAAGTTCTCTCCCAAATACACTAACCTATCAAGCTAACGCTTGACCCTCCTACTGTGGCACGGCTCCACTTGTGGTCCATTATAAGTGACATGTGAATCTTAATCATAGATAATACTCCCACTATGATAAGGCATTGTATTGTCAATATCATGATGCATTTTATCCTATATGGGTCGTCCCAAAGTATTTTTTTCTCTTGTCCTCTTAGCTCTTGTAAAATAACGGTGATATTGAACTTATGGTCAATCATGTAATCTGTATCTAAGTACCGAGCATTTGTGCTAACAAATAATCCCCAGTCCTTAAGTACATAGAATTGAACACTCTTGGTACTTTTAAGGTAACCTACGAAGAGACATACATTCGTCATTGATTCTAACTTCCCTAACTCCTTTTGCGACACATGTCCCTAGAAACCCCATATTTGAATATGTCCCAAACTAGGCTTGTGCACAGTCTATAATTTCGATGGAATCGTTGAGACAGATTTATAAGGAACTAAGTTTAATAAATATATAGTCGTATCTAGTTAAAAACTCCAAAAAGAATTCGACAGATCCGAATAACTCATCATGGATTTAACCACATCTAAAAGAGTTATGTTCCACCCTTTTGTTACACTATTTTGTTATAGAGTGACCGGTGCAGAAAACTGGGCTGTAATACCCAAACCTAATAAGTTTTCCCTAAACTCTCCTAAGAGGTATTCCCATCCACGACTAGATCGTGGAGTATGGATTAGTTTACCGTGCCTACACTCAACCTCAATCTTATACTCTTTGAACTTATCAAAGGCTTCAGACTTGTGGTGCATAAGGTAAACATATCCATACCTCGAGTAATCATCAACGAAAGTGATGAAATAATCATAACAACCTCTTTCCCAGATAGTTATGTTCCCATATAAATCAGAATGAACCAATTCCAACATATCTTTGGCTCTACACCTCTTGGTCGTAAACATCCTCTCGGTCATCTTTCCTTCTAAGATGTATTCACGGACTGGAAGTGCCTCCACTTCCAATGAACTTAATTACCCATTTAATATCAGTCTTTGTATATTTTTTACATTGGTATAGCCCAACCGTAAGTCCCAAAGATATATATTGTTCAACTTAGAAGGTTCATTTCTAGTTAGGTTATTTCCATTTATGTTATTCAATTCAGTATTAAGTAGTAGCGATGAGACATGTCTTATAATATAAAGATCATTTTTCAAAGTTCCAAAACAGATAAGAGATTTGCCCCCCCCCCCCCCTTTTATTTATCAAAACTCCTTTATCAAAATAAACTCGGTATTCGTTCATCACAAGCTTACAAACCGAAATCAAATTTCTTCTAATATAAGGAATATAAAAATAATCTACTAATACTAACTTATTCTCTCCACCAAAGTTTAAAACTAAATTCCTACCGCTACTATTGTTGCCTTATGATGATCGCCCGTGAATAGAAACATCTTTCCACCAGTCAGCTACCTAGTTACCTGGAACCCCTCTAAAGAGTTTCTAACATTATTAGTGGCTCCCGAATCTACACACTAGGTACTGATAAATTGCACTATAAAACATGTCTCAATGATGTTTGAGGAATTACCGTTTTCATTATCCTTTGCTATGAAGACAAGACATTGCTTATTCCATTGTCCTTCATGTTTCTATATATAATAGTTGCCTTTCGGCTTCTTACCTCCAACCTTGGGCTTAAAGTTCAGCTTGATAGCTTTAGGTTGTGCCTGAGGCTTACCCCTTTTCTTCTTCTTTCAATTCGCGACACAAGTATATGGGTATTTATCAACAATATGAACCACACCCTTATACATATTAATATTCTTCGCAACTTAGAGTTCCTTAAGAAGTTGCGCCGGTGAGTAATCAAATTTTTTCACAAAATAATTTAGTCAAAACTATATAAAGGACTCCGGTAGTGATTAGAGTACGGAATCAACTTGGGTTTTCCCATAGATTTCGGATCCAAGCATCTCTAGTTCTCCTAAGATGGACATCGTCTTTAGAGCCTTCTCACATACGACAGTACCTTCAGACATCTTGTTGTTGGCCAACCTTGCCATAGCATATAACCTTGCATCATGGTTCTGATCCTCAAATATATCCCTGAGGTCTAGAATCATGTCGTAAGTAGTGGACATGTATTGATGCTGGTGCTGCAAGACATTAGTCATAAAGGACAATCTGTAGTAGCGAGCCATCTGATTAGACTTTTGCTACCTTTGGTAGGATTGGACATCCCTTTAAGGTGATCATTCCTCCAAATTGGTAGGGCAGGGCTCCGTCAAGACAAACTCAAAGTCTTCAGCAACTCGAGAAAAGTCTAGGTTTCTTTTCTAGTCAATATAGTTCATGCCAAATAACTTATTGTCCTTTAAGACTGAATCAAGTGGATTAAATAAAGATACCATTTTGAAATCTTTGAATCATAAATTTTGAAAAAATGAATTAATTTTAAAATAACATGTGAGAATTTAACTTCGTTTTAATTTTAAAATGGCTCTCTCACCACCATTTTAAAGTGAAAACTGCCAAGACATTCTAGTCCCTTATGGAATGAGATTTCTCGTTGGAAGCTTAAATCACCCCACCTTGAACCAGACAGACTTTGGTCTTTCATTTACGTACTTGGGCAGTTTAGGATCCACTGTCCCACATACTTGAATATTCTGTGATTTTCGGTTCTACAATTAATGACAGTGACTCCATTGGGGATGATATAATTAATTATGTATAAGTGTATACCACCGATTCATTCCTTGAAATAGAAACCGACCGCGATGAACTTTCCCATTGAGAGGGATCGAACTCACTCACAATCTAAGTCTCAGAATTATCACTTAAAGAGTTTTAAGTAATCATTAATGCCTTGATTAATTCCACCCGTTAGTGGCCAGACTAGCCGACGCAAGGAATCGATCACATTTGATTTATTAGAGCACATATGGAGACCATGGGTTTTTGTTGAAACCTCTCTCCCACTTATTGTTTTGAAAAACAATTTATTTAATTCGAAAATATCGAATTTAAATCCTTGGTGTAGGGGATATTGACCACAATAAAGGCAGTAATTTAGACATTATCCCCTAAACAATTATGAATGGAGAACATAACAAAGAACATTAGGTGTACGTGGTGAAGCATATAGGCCTGCCTATATCCACGGGGAAGGGAGGTTGATTGTTATATTACTCAAGAAGAACAATGGCGATTGGATTTCTAGGTATGCTAGCTGAGAGTTCGAGTCACCATGTGCATGTTACAATCAATATCCTTATAATGGGTGAGGTCGCTCTTATTTATAAGTACACAAACCCAATTTTTTTTATCTTTATATGTTAATATTAATTATAAGTTATTATGTCTTATAAGGACTGGTCTTCCAACCTGCCAATGTGATATTCCAAGATTTTCACTTATCTCCCTACATATTCGTGATCTTCCTGGATAAGTCATGTCGTATCCACGTGACACGAATTCTGCTAGTCTTCCTTCAGAAGTGGTATTCTAATTTGCCAATGTGATCTTCCAAGATAAGTCATGTGGTATCCACGTGACATGAATTTGATCACTCTCTCTTCAGAAGTGGTCTTCTAACTTCAATTGGGATCTTATCGTCTTTACCTTAGCAAACTATTTATGTAGTTACATAAAAACTGTAGTTGACCAAGGCTGGCTTGGTCGGTCATGTGTTGGTGACTAGGCAGGTAGTCCACCGACCTTCCTTAAGAATGATTCTGGAACCCCCTTGTGATGTGTCACATTATTATTGGAGATATATTCTGTATCCACCTCACTTGGCAATGTCCAAATTTACTTGTGTGAAATGAATATCTTGATCTCATATTTTTTTTTCTTAAACTAAAAATAAATTTAAAATTTTCCAAAAACTAAAATATGTAGATCTCAATTTAAATTACACCGTAAAATTTAATTACCCAAATTTAATTCAATTTAAAATAAAATAAAAACAACACAAATTTTTAAAGAAAATCACTGATCTAGGTCAGTCTTAAAATAAATAATTCACGTTGTCTATAAAATGAGTGTTCCTAATTAAATAATATAAATAAAGAGACATGCAAGCAATTAAATAAATAAAACAATAACAATAGACATAAATGACATTTCCATCATGGCCAAAAGTTCTTCTTAAAGTAAAAGTCTCCAAGTCCAAGAGTCATTGTTGTGTATAAGACTTCCTTTGACAAAGAGTCCAACTTGAAGTATACTTCATCATAAACAAGAGTTATTTAGGGTCTTAGTCACTAAAATATGATCCTCCATGGTATGGAAATAACCTGGGGAAGAAGCACCGCGAACAACTATTAGAAACCACCTCAAAAAGCTAAAAAGCCTATGCTGTCAGCGGGGTGGTCGATCGATCGACCCCGTCGGGCCTGACCTTTTTCCTCATTTAGGGTTTGCATGCAAAACCCTACAAAGCTAATCCAAACCTTTATGAAATCATGCACGATTCTCCGGTGGATTAAACTTATTTAATTAGACGACAATCTCACAAAAAAATTCCAATTTTTATTTAACCCAAAACATGCAACTATGTGATTGAAAGCAGTAAATCATATAAGCATGTAAAGAAACAAAAAAAAATTGAGGAAAAATATCCACAGGATAAAACCTTTTATTTCACTAAAGTTTGAAAATCGTAACTTACAACACAATAGAGAAATACAATAATGAATTCTCACGAGAATTCACAAAGATCGCAGCTTTTTAATGAGTTGTCTATACCCATTCTTTATGGACCATGAGAGTAGCCAATTATCTTGGATTGCCCAAAGCGCTGCCCGACCCAAATCAGAATTTAATTTACTCATGTGTATTTGAAACACACTATAACATTCATGGATATATTCCAATTGGTTACCAATAGTCTCAGAGGATATATTCAGGTACACCTTGAATTATCCACGTGTTAATTGAGTTCCTTGTACAACTCAATCTCTTTAGTTTATGTACCTATAAATTGTAACCCCTGACCCGGGGTAAAGGGATGTAATCTCGAGCATTGAGAGACACTATAATAAAATAGTAACCTCTCCTTGGATGTAAGCAAGTTATCGAACCATGTACATTGTTGTTGTGTGTGTGATTTTTGCATTATGTTCTTCGTGATTGTTTCCTGGAGTTCTATTGTGATAATTCTTGTACCCATAATTGGTACCTTCTGTGGGAAATGATTTATATTCATGTGAAAACCTTTACAAATAGAAAACCCGTGATGTCTCACCATAGTGGCAACATTCCTCAGGTGGCGATGTGCAAGAAGACCCAGTTCCGCCCAGGGTCAGGTCAGAAATTTGCCAGCATACAAACCCCAGGTTTCACCAAGAATGATAACCTTCCAAAAAAATCTAGGGACTACCTAGACCTACGCAGATCTCTACGTTGGTTGGTGCTTATGAAGCCTGACTTAGAGAGTAAGAGGAGGCTAGGTGGAAGAGAACGCTCGCCTCCATAGGCAACTTGAAAGAATGGAAAGAGATCTCCGTAGGAACACAAGGAAATGTCGTGATAGGACTTCTAGTCCTCAGGTGTGTAATATTTGCAACTGAGGGAAGAGTTCCAGGCGTGACCAGGATAGAACTAAATGTGGAAGATCAGAGCGTATCTAGTTAGATAAACACCATGGAAGCAACGATCGATAGAGCGAGGACATTAAGATTCTGGAACGTAGAGAAATGGACCAAAATCCAGCCCATCGTGGAGCCAAGTCTAACAGAGATCTAGCTAGGAGAGATCTCAATACCCAAATGGAATCCCTTTTCTCAAGGGAAATCTAAGAGGAGGAGGCCCTAAAGAAGTTTTTCATTCCCATGTTAATGATTTACGGTGGAAAGACAGATTCCATAAACCACGTTCGGCAATACAGACAAGCGATGACCTTATGGAGACACAACGATGCGCTGATGTGTCGAATTTTCCCTTTTACCCTACATGACGTAGCACATAATTGGTTTAAGAAGCTGGTCGATCAGAAACTTCAAGGATCTAGCCGAGGCCTTTACCGCCCACTTCATAACCAGTAGCTCCGAATCTAAGTGGATGGATGCATTGCTCACGATGAAGAAAAAGTCGTAAGAGAGCCTTCGTAATTATGACAAAAGTTATTGGGAAGTCTTCAATGAGGTCAAGGATTGCTCGATGTAGGTTACCATTGCATCCTTTAAAATTGGTATATCGACCACCTCTTTACTACATCAGTCCCTCATTAAGAAAGAAGGCAACACTATTGAGGACCTCATGGCTCGTATTGAGAAATAAGTCAAGGTAGAAGGCGTGGTTAATTCTAAAGCTGGGGATAATGGTCGAAAAAAGGCAACTAAAGGAGAAGAAAATAGTGATACGTCAAAGAAGGGAAACAAGAACGGGGGCAAGAGTGGCTCCAAGAATGGGAACAATGTTGATCCCTCTAAGGCATTCCAGGCTATTAACACAGTCTTTAAATAACCCATCTACAAGAACTTGAGCAAGATAAAAGACCCATTGTTCATGAAGTGGTCCAAAAACATGGGTAGCGACCCAATGAAAATAAACAAAGCACTTAGATGCGCATTCCACAAGGAGGGCAGCCACAAGACTGAGAATTGTAAGGCTCTGAAGTCACACTCGGAGGTACTGGCCTAAACTGGGCACTTAAATGAGTACATAGAGAAGAAACTAGATAATAATGTAGTCAATGGCAACTAGAAACTAGATAACGTCCTTGACGATAACACGGGACATGAGTTCGTGGTAATCCATGGGGCATCAGACCTTAAGCAAATCCTGGGGAATGCTGTTTGGATGGAGTTGAAGAAGGTAACTGCCGTCATGGAGGCATTTCAGATTGATCTAGCCAAAACCCAGGCTAGTAAGTGCCGATGACCAGAGGACGTTGATTATACCAAGCATATTATTTTCACCGAGGAAGATTTGATTAGAGTGAGAACCCCACATCACGTGCACTGATGATTACCCTCAAAATTCATAATTGAGACATTGACAAGTTATTCATGGACCAGGGGAGTTCGTCAAAAGTGATGCACCTGGAGTTGTTCTACAAGCTGAAGCTGAATATCGTTGACCTCAAGAATGCCATAATTCCTTCTGTTAGATTCTCGAGGAGAATTATAATGTCGTTAGGAAAGATAGTCTTGCCAGTCAGAGTAGGCAACATCTCAAAGCTAATTGAGTTCTTAGTGGTGGACATAGAGTCCCTATATCACACCATCTTAGGCAGAGGTTGGTTGCATGCCATGAGGGCCGTACCATCCACCTACCACCAAAAGCTGAAGTGTATCAATGATTTGGGCATGGTTGAAATTCATGGCACCCAGGCCACTGCCAGGTGGTGCTTCATCGTGGCCATTCACCCCAAAAAGGAAAAGAAGAAGGAACTAAAAGATAATCAAGAGGAATCCTAGGCGGGGGATTTACCCTCAAAATAGTAATTATAGTACATCCAACCAGGGGTGGAGGAGACAAGGTTACACCCCATTAATAGGGTTATTAAAAGTCTGGAAGAGGTAAGGGCTGATGACAGCTTACCAGAGAGGAAATTTATGATCGGAGGAAATTTATGATCAGAGCCACACTTGCAGATCAAGAAAAGAAAAAAACTGATTGCCTTTCTTAGAAGCAATCGAGATGTTTTCGCTTGGAAACCTTATGATTTACCAGGGATCAATCCCAGTGTAGCCTGCCATGGCCTGTATATCAATCCAACCTTTAAGACGATCACTAAAAGGCTTACGGAATAGCTCCCGAGAAGGCTAAAGTAGTGGATAATGAAGTAGGGAAGCTACTGGATGCACGATCAATTAAGGAAGTTTAATTCCCCAAATGGCTGTCTAACCCAATAGTGGTACGCAAGAGCAATGGCAGTTGGAGGGTCTGTATTGATTTCAAAGATCTCAATAGAGCATGTCCGAAGGATAACTTCCCACTTCTTAAGATAGATCAGTTAGTTGACGCTATGGAGACACATGAAAGAATGAGTTTTCTAGACGCCTACTCTGGCTACCATCAGATTTCTTTGTTCGGATCCGACGAGGACAAAACATCCTTCATAACCCCCATTGGGTTATATTGCTACAAGTTTATGCCATTAGGCTTAAAGAACGCAGGGGCGACTTATCAGAGGTTGGTCACCAAGATGTTTAAGAGATAGATGGGAGACACGATGGAAGTCTACATCGATGATATATTAGTCAAAAGAAATAGCAACGGTGACCACCTCACGGACTTAGCCCGAACCTTTGAGATTCTCAGGAAATACCGGTTAAAGCTTAATGCAAGTAAGTGTTCATTTGGTGTCCAATCAGGAAAAATCTTAGGCTATCTAGTCAGCAAATGAGTAATTGAGGCCAATCCAGATCAGATCAAAGCTACTACCAAGGTCTAGGCTCCTCAGACATTACGAGATGTTTAAAAGCTCATTAGTATGTAGACCTGGAGAAATGAGGCACGACACGATAACATGATATGAAGTTATAAGTTAATGGGTGGACCTTTAACTATTTTGGGTCATATCAGTTCCAACCCGATAGGACATGATAGTTAACGAGTTGGGTTAGTGTTGACCCCCTTGAACCATTAATACCCAATAAGAACCGTTAAGATCCATTAATTAAAGTAAATAAAATATATTATTGGGACTTATAAAAAGTTTATGAAGTTTAATGTTAATTTAATTATCAAGACTAGTTTTACTAAATGAGAGAGTTAGTAATGGTAATGAATTAGTGGGTCTAATTGTGTTTAAAAATGGGCTAATATGTCAACTTGTAGACGATTTAATATAATTCATAATGTTAATGGATAATAACGGGTGAACATGACACGACACGTTAAGATAACGGGTCGGGTTTGAATATGTTTTTTTCACTTGATAAAAAATCATCCGTTTAGACACGAACCCGATAAGATCCAAACATGATAAAAATTGACACGAACCCAACTCGATACGACCCATTGTCAGGTCTACTAGTATGCTCACGGCACTCAATCGCTTCATCTCCAAGTCTTTAGAATGCCGTCGACCAATTTTTTAGCTCCCTAGAAAGGACAAAGGCCTTATATGGAATGATGACTATTTGAGAGCTTTAGAGGAGATCAAATCCTACCTTAGTAAACCACCCCCATTGGTGATTCCAAATGATGGAGACCCATTATATCTTTACCTTACAGTATCGGATCACGTTGTAATCTTCGCCTTGGTGTGTGAGAAAGAGTGAGGGCAACACTGAGTTTATTATGCTAGCAAGACACTTTTGGACGGATAACAACGCAACCTGCCCTTGGAAAAACTCGCCTATGCACTAGTAGTAGCCTCAAGGAAGCTGAAGCATGACTTTGAATCCCACTCAATAATAGTAATCAATTTCTACCCCCTCAAAGTTATTCTTCGAAAAGCTGACCTCTCCGAAAGACTCTCAAAGTGGTTGGTGGAACTTGGGAGATTTAATATCCACTTTCATCCAAGAACAACTATTAAAGGGCAAGTCCTAGCTTACTTTATCACTGAATTCATAGGGGACCAGCCAATCGACCAACTCGAAATGGAGCAGTTAATAAATGAGGAAGCACAGTCTAAGGACTGTATGCTATACATTGATGACGCCTCCAATTCCAAGGCGAAGGAGTACGTGATATGCCAAATATAGTCACTGTATGCCGCGAACATGCAATAATAGGTCGCGACCTGGGAGCAAACAAGCCGCGACCCTTTTACATTCATCAGGCTTTGAATCATAGGTCATTGGTAGCTTTAGCCGTTGCCTGGGCTCAAACAGGCCGCATCAATACTCTAGGAACTGGCCGTTGTTTGGGTTCAAACAGGATGTGACCCCCTACCCTCACTTCAGACACGCGATAGTTATCCAGCTTCCATAAGGATTCCATATTCGTACAACTTATCTACATATTACGTGCTCCAGGCACGTGACATGCCTTTTGGACTTCTATAAATAGAAGTCCTCACCTTAACATGAAAAAGGAGAATTAACTTGGTGAAGCCCTGCCAAACTCTCAGCTCCCTCTCCCTCTCCCTCTCCCTCAAGAGATCACTATACTTGGGGGCTCACCCTTGGCCACAGCCACTCCGGTCTACTCTCACATGCCACATTCGGGCTACCAGCTTAGCTAATCTCATGTACGCTCTTACCATCTCTCTATCTTGTATGCCTCTAATGGCACAACTCTACATCATACGACGCATATAGTGAGAGTAAAGCTCCAAAGTGGACATTGGTTCATTTTTATATCCGAATCACTCTATATTTTGTGTCTTTTTCCTTATTGATTCCTTTATTTCTACGTTATACTTGATATGATGGTTGAGAAGGATTTGTGTACAATTTCTCGTATCATTATTTTGGCATAGCTCCTTAACTGGTCGCGGTAGGTCTAATATCTTCTGATGGGAAATTCAAAGGTAGACTTAGCCCCATACAAGTCTCACCCTCTGGATCTCCTCTTTCGTGGAATGTTATTATGATTAACGCTAACTGCCGCTGCCAGTTGAGGAGCTATGCAAAAATGATGATACGGGAAATCGGTCACAAATCTTTCTCGAAAATCATATCAGGTATAACGTAGAAATAAAACAAGCAATAATGAAAAAGACATAAAATATAGGGTGGTTCGACTATAAAAATAAGCCTACGTCCACTTTGGAATTTTACTCTCATTATATGTGTTATATGATACAAAGTTGTGCCATTAGAGGCATACAAGATAGAGAGAGGGCAAGAGAGTACATGAGATTAGCTAAGCTGGTAGCTCGAATATGGCCTGTAATAGTAGACAGGAGTGACTGCGACCGGGGGTGAGCCCCCAAGTATAGTGATCTCTAGAGGGAGAGTGAGTTGAGAGTTTAGCAGGGATTCACCAAGTGAATTTTCCTTTTTCATAGTTAGGTGAGGACTTCTATTTATATAAGTCCAAATGGTGTGTCATGTGCCTGGATCATGTGACATGTAGATGAGTCGTACGAATATATAATCATTCTAGAAGATGGACAGCTGTCAAGTGTCTAAAGTGAGGGTAGGGGTCGTGGCTTATTTGAAACCAAACATCGATAAGTTCTTGGAGCATTACTATGGCCTGTTTGAGCCTAGGCAAAAGGGTAGAGCTGGAAATGACCTGTGATTCAAGGACGAATGAATGTACAGGGTCGCATCCTGTTTGGTCCCAGGCAGTGGCCTATTATTAATTTTCTGTGACATACAATGACTATATTAGGCATATTAATAAGCCCCTAAGCCATAGTGCCAAGCGGTGGAGAGTTAGGACTACGAATGAATTCTATGACCCTGCCCCGATGTCGCTATTCGTTTGTCTCCAAAGAGTGCCGTGGTAATTGTAAGGCGACGCTTCACATTCCAATACCCTCTTATATAAATGTGATTCGACCGTGGCTTTCATTGCCTTTTATAAACTCTTAAGAGAAAAATGACAACTAAATTGTGTCAGTTTATTTTTGAGTATTTTGACGATTTTCTGGTGGTTATTCAAGGCGGTCCTAAGGCGGTGCACGATGGTTCTGAGGATGAGCAACCATTTTCCACAGATTTTTAGGTAACTATCCTTTATCTTCTTGCATTTTTCTAGATTTTGACACTTTCACTACACCAAAAACAGGAAACTGACATGGTTTAAAATCGTGCCAGAATCAGGCGCGGTTTAAAACTGTGCCAGATTTTTCAAACTGGCACACTTTTAGCACGCTTTTAAACTGTGCCAGTTTTTTAATCTGACACGCTTTTGGCACGCTTTTAAACCGTGCTAGATGTTAAATCTGGCACGCTTTTGGTACACGCCAAAACGGTGCCAAATTATCTTTTTTCTGGCACGCTTTTGGCACGGTTATAAAGCGTGCCAAATTGTTTTATAAGCGTTCTCATTTTTATGCATTGGCATGGTTTTGGCACGGTTTAAAATCATGCCAGATTTTTCAGTTAATTAAAAAAATAATAATAGGAACCAAATCTGGAAAATCTGCAAATTCCAAATTCGGTAGGAAAAATATTTATTATTTGCAAAAACAAAATCAAGAAAATTCACAAATTATGAATATCGCAGGTTGTTGATAAACTAATGTGCATACACACTTCAAAAAATTACAAGAGATAATACCAATATAAAGCAACACATGACCATAAAAGTCGACAATAACTTCAAAAAATTACAAGAGTTAATAGTTCCCATATAAAAAAAAATGGGCAGATTTTTCTCTATTTTTTGAGCATTCCAAAACCTGCTAACATAAAATCTGCCCATATAAAGCTAGCACGGCCATAAAAGTCAACAATAAAACTACTATAGCCAGCACAAATATAAAAATAAACCATAAAACTACTGAAGCCTGCTCGGCCATAACACAAAAAATAGAGTCCAGAATATTAACGACACTAAATACACAATCCCCCTGTTGTAAAGCATTGACTTCTTCGTGCGTTCCAAGTGGATAAAAGCTAACGATTGAATGTCATCCTACAAAAAAAATAAGACACAAAAAAGATACAATATTAGTAACCAAGTCATTTTAAAAAAAATCATATTCAAGCAAAAAAATTGCATATACAAGAAGAAAAATTACATATACGACTACGCGGTCAGTTCCTACAAGTTACATTGGTCGTGCAAGGTGTTCGTGCCACCTACGGGGTCGTTTGGGGGCTGGTTTGGGTTTTTCACCCTTTAACGGCCCGTTTTCAAGTCTAAGTGTGATTTCTGCAAATTATCGTCATACTCTCAAACGGGGAGACCCGGAACTACGCAGTCAGTTTCTACAAGTTACATTGGTCCCGAGCGAGGTGTTCGTGCCTCCTACGGGGTCGTTTGGGGGCTGGTTTGGGTTTTCACCCTTTAACGGCCTATTTTCAAGTCTAAGTGTGATTTTCGCAAATTATCATCATACTCTCATACCGGGAGATCCGGGATTACGCGGTCAGTTCCTACAAGTTACATTGGTCCCGTACGAGGTGTTCGTGCCTCCTACGGGGTCGTTTGGGGGCTGGTTTGGGTTTTCACCCATTAACGGCCTATTTTCAAGTCTAAGTGTGATTTTCGCAAATTATCGTCATACTCTCATACCGGGAGATTCGGGATTACGCGGTCAGTTCCTACAAGTTACATTGGTTCCGTACGAGGTGTTCGTGCCTCCTACGGGGTCGTTTGGGGGCTGGTTTGGGTTTTTCACCCTTTAACGGCCCGTTTTCAAGTCTAAGTGTGATTTTTGCAAATTATCGTCATAATCTCAAACTGGGAGACCCGGGACGACGCGGTCAGTTCCTACAACTTATATTGGTCCCGTGCGAGGTGTTCGTGCCACCTACGGGGTCGTTTGGGGGCTGGTTTGGATTTTCACCCTTTAACGACCCGTTTGCAAGTCTAAGTGTGATTTTTGCAAATTATCATCATAATCTCAAATCGGGAGACCCGGGACGACGCGGTCAGTTCCTACAAGTTACATTGGTCCCGTACGAGGTGTTCGTGCCGCCTACGGGGTCGTTTGGGGGCTGGTTTGGGTTTTTACCCTTTAACGGCCTGTTTTCAAGTCTAAGTGTGATTTTTGCAAATTATCATCATAATCTCAAGCCGAGAGACCCGGGATGACGCGGTCAGTTCCTACAAGTTACATTGGTCCCGTGCGAGGTGTTCGTGTCACCTACGGGGTCGTTGGGGGGCTGGTTTGGGTTTTCACCCTTTAACGGAATGTTTTCAAGTCTAAGTGTGATTTTTGCAAATTATCGTCATAATATCAAACCGGGAGACTCGGGACGACGCGATCAGTTCCTACAAGTTATAATGCTCCCGTGCGAGGTGTTCGTGCCTCCTACGGGGTCGTTTGGGGGCTGGTTTGGGTGTTCACCCTTTAACGGCATGTTTTCAAGTTTAAGTGTGATTTTTGTAAATTATCGTCATACTCTCAAACCGAGAGACGCGGGACTACGCGGTCAGTTCCTACAAGTTACATTGGTCCAGTGCGAGGTGTTCGTGCCTCCTACGGGGTCGTTTGGGTGCTGGTTTGGATTTTCACCCTTTAACGGCCTGTTTTCAAGTCTAAGTGTGATTTTTGCAAATTATCATCATACTCTCTAACCTGGAGACCCGAGACTATGCGGTCAGTTCCTACAATTTACAATGGTCCCAAGCAAGGTGTTCGTGCCTCCTACGGGATCGTTTGGGGGCTGGTTTGGGTTTTCACCCTTTAACGGCCTGTTTTCAAGTCTAAGTGTTATTTTTGCAAATTATCGTCATACTCTCAAATTGGGAGACCCGGGACTACGCGGTCAGTTCCTACAAGTTACATTGGTCCCGTGCGAGGTGTTCGTGTCACCTACGGGATCATTTGGGGGCTAGTTTGGGTTTTCACCCTTTAACGACATGTTTTCAAGTCTAAGTGTGATTTTTACAAATTATCATCATACTCTCTAATTGGGAGACCCGGGACTACGCGGCCAGTTCCTACAAGTTACAATGGTCCCGTGCGAGGTGTTCGTGCCTCCTATGGGGTCGTTTGGGGGCTGGTTTGGGTTTTCACCCTTTAACGGCCTGTTTTCAAGTCTAAGTGTTATTTTTGCAAATTATCGTCATAATCTCAAATCGGGAGACCCGGGAAGACGCGGTCAGTTCCTACAAGTTACATGGGTCCAGTGCGAGATGTTCGTGCCTCCTACGGGGTCGTTTGGGGTCTGGTTTGGGTTTTCACCCTTTAACGGCCTCTTTTCAAGTCTAAGTGTGATTTTTGCAAATTATCATCATACTCTCAAACCGAGAGACTCGAGACTACGCAATCAGTTCCTACAAGTCACATTGGTCCCGTGCGAGGTGTTCGTGCCTCCTACGGGGTCGTTTGGGGGCTGGTTTGGATTTTCACCCATTAACGACCTGTTTTCAAGTCTAAGTGTGATTTTCGCAAATTATCGTCATACTCTCTAATCGGGAGACCCGGGACTACGCGTTCAGTTCCTACATGTTACAATGGTCCCGTGCGAGGTGTTCGTGCCTCCTACAGGGTCGTTTGAGGGATGGTTTGGGTTTTCACCCTTTAACGGCCTGTTTTCAAGTCTAAGTGTGATTTTTGCAAATTATCGTCATACTCTCAAACCGAGAGATCTGGGACTACGCGGTCAGTTTCTATGAGTTACAATGGTCCCGTGCGAGGTGTTCGTGCCTCCTACGGGGTCGTTTGGGGGCTGGTTTGGGTTTTCACCCTTTAACGGCCTATTTTCAAGTTTAAGTGTGATTTTTGCAAATTATCGTCATACTATCAAACCGGGAGACCCGGGATGACGCCGTCAGTTCCTACAAGTTACATTGGTTCCATGCGAGGTGTTCGTGCCTCCTACGGGATCGTTTGGGGGCTGATATGGGTTTTCACCCTTTAACGGCCTATTTTCAAGTCTAAGTGTGATTTTTGCAAATTATCGTCATACTCTCTAATCGGGAGACCCGGGACTACGCGGTCAGTTCCTACAAGTTACATTGGTCCCGTGCGAGGTGTTCGCGCCTCCGACGGGGTCGTTTGGGGGCTGGTTTGGGTTTTCACCCTTTAACGGCCTGTTTTCCAATCTAAGTGTGATTTTTGCAAATTATCGTCATAATCTCAAATCGGGAGACCCGGGACGACACGATCTTATAATCTCAAACCGGGAGACCCGGGACGACGCCGTCAGTTCCTACAAGTTACATTGGTCCCGTGCGAGGTGTCCGTGCCTCCTACGGGGTCGTTTGGGGGCTGATTTGGGTTTTCACCCTTTAACGGCCTTTTTTCAAGTCTAAGTGTGATTTTTGCAAATTATCGTCATACTTTCTAACCGGGAGACCCGGGACTACGCGGTCAGTTCCTACAAGTTACATTGGTCCCGTGCGAGGTGTTCGCGCCTCCTATGGGGTCGTTTGGGGGCTGGTTTGGGTTTTCACCCTTTAACGGCCCGTTTTCAAGTCTAAGTGTGATTTTTGCAAATTATCGTCATAATCTCAAATCGGGAGACCCGGGACGACGCGATCTCATAATCTCAAACCGGGAGACCCGGGACGACGCGGTCAGTTCCTACAAGTTACATTGGTCCCGTGCGAGGTGTTCGTGCCTCCTACGGGGTCGTTTGGGGGCTGGTTTGGGTTTTCACCCTTTAACTGCCTGTTTTCAAGTCTAAGTGTGATTTTTGCAAATTATCGTCATACTCTCAAACCGAGAGACCCAGAACGATGCGGTTAGTTCCTATAAGTTAAATTGGTCCCGTGCGAGGTGTTCGTGCCTCCTACGGGGTCGTTTGGGGGCTGGTTTGGGTTTTCACACTTGAACGACCTGTTTTCAAGTCTAAGTGTGATTTTTGCAAATTATCGTCATACTCTCTAATCGGGAGACCCGGGACTATGCGGTCAGTTCCTACAAGTTACAATGGTCCCGAGCGAGGTGTTCGTGCCTCCTACGGGGTCGTTTGAGGGCTGGTTTGGGTTTTCACCCTTTAACGGCCTATTTTCAAGTATAAGTGTGATTTTCGCAAATTATCGTCATACTCTCATACCAGGAGATCCGGGATTACGCGATCAGTTCCTATAAGTTACATTGGTCCCGTACGAGGTGTTCGTGCCTCCTACGGGGTCGTTTGGGGGCTGGTTTGGGTTTTCACCCATTAACGGCCTGTTTTCAAGTCTAAGTGTGATTTTCACAAATTATCGTCATACTCTCTAATCGGGAGACCCGGGACTACGCGATCAGTTCCTACATGTTACAATGGTCCCGTGCGAGGTGTTCGTGCCTCCTACGGGGTCGTTTGAGGGTTGGTTTGGGTTTTCACCCTTTAACGGCCTGTTTTCATGTCTAAGTGTGATTTTTGCAAATTATCGTTATATTCTCAAACCGAGAGACCCGGGACTACGCGGTCAGTTTCTACGAGTTACGTTGGTCCGTGCGAGGTGTTCGTGCCTCTTACGGGGAGGTTTGGGAGCTTGTTTGGGGTGAAATCACCTATAACAGTCCAATAGCTATACACCTCATGACCACATGAGTAAAAAAATCATGTCCATAATAAGCTATACTTCTATGTCTATATGGACTCACTGCGAGGGGTCATTAATTGTTTGTACTAAATCTCAATAGTGTAAGGCATAATTACTATCAAGAGGCATAATTTTGAAAAACTAACACATGTTATTCAAACTCCATTCATTAGAACTCCTATCATTGAAAGAGGTGTAATGATGTGGGAATGCTCACACAACTAAAGTTTTTTAATTTGTGACTTCAAATAATAAGTAAATATTCTTATAGAGTTTCTCATAGTTGAGCCAATTACGTCTTGATTAATAGCATAAGATCACGTAACTTTAATTTTACTTCCATAACAAAACTTCAAATATGAAAACACCTAATTAAAAAAAAAGTGTTAAACCCCATAACCATATATACACTAAAGGACACGCATATATAACGTATTGCACATATATAAAATTATATATCTTATTAGAAGTAAAATATAATACTAGAGTTTTACCTGTCCAGTAGCGAGTTAGTGGGATTCTGCATGTGAAAGTTACATTACTTGTAATTCCTTGGCCTTGCTCTGAAGCTACTTTTACATATAAACTGCTAATATCCTGACCTACAATACGTTAATGTGATCAAAATTAACCAGAGAATAAACTAGAAAGAAGTCAAGTCCAAAGGGTATGAACAATAAGCTTACCTTTGTATCCATGCTAACTAAATCCTTAGCACAAGTGAACAGCCCAAATGGATGCTAACTACATCATTATATACAATTCAATTACAGAAACTTATTGAATGGTTTCTCACTGGACAATAAAAAAAAATAAAGAAAAATTCCATATAGTGAATACTTACTTACAGTTATTGATATGCCCCCAAGCCCTCGGTGATTGCTCACAACAACATTCCGGCTTTGGCACTATTTCATCAACCAAACATAGAGCTAATAAATTTAAAGTGTATAATTACATGTATATACATACATGTGCAAATATACATATTCATACCAATCAAAAGCTGATCTTTAGTGCACTTCTTCCCTTCCACCTTCAAGTACACACACTATGTGCATGCACACATATATACATAAACAATCAATTCATTGATGAGACACTAAGGTGTTAAAATGACAATATACAAACATACACACACACACACACACACACACATACGCGTTTTGGTAATTAATTCTAATTCTTATTATAAAATTCTCTATAGACCTTTATTTCTCATTTTTTTTCCCTAAAGTTTTAGTGAAATAATCTCATTTTTATTTTTTTTCCACCCTTCCAGCTCCAAATCTACACACAGACAATCAACTCATCAACGAGACACAAGGCTGAAAAAAGGAAAACATAACAACACACACTGCGTTTTGGCAATTAATATTCTGATTTTTCCTCAAGCTTCAATGACAAAAATGCTATATGTATTTCATTTCTTCCCTACCAACTCCACATACATGAACAATCAATTCATCAACAAGTCACAAAGGAGTTAAAAAGAAAATCTATAATCACACACACACATATATATATATATATATATACACATACACAAGTGTACGCATCCTGATGATTGAAATACCTGTGTTGGTTTGATTTCATAAATATTGTGGATGATGGAGGCGACAGTGAGGATGAGCGCCGGGTAGTGTGGATCGTGGAGTATGGACAGTGGCGGACCCAGGGTTTTTGGTAAGGGGGTGCGAAAATTTTCAAGCAATGTCGGGGGTTTGGGGATGGTAGACCCCGCGATGATTTTTTTAGGTTTAACATTGATATTATCATAAAATTGCACTTCAGCATTGAAAATTAACTGAAAAATTAACATTGAAATTTGAAATGTCTCCTAAATATTTCTACCATTTCCCTAAATACTAAATTGGACATAAATAGGCACGATAACCCGAATAAAAACATGATTAACACGACAAGACACGATAACATAACTAACACGACTCATAATTATGGCACGATATGAACACGACATATCGTGTCAATTTCGAGTCAATTTCACGTCGTTTCGTAGCGTCTCTTTGTTTTGTCTCTAAAATTGTTGCCCCTACTAAATACGATAGCCCTAAATATTGAATAGAAAAATACAATACCCCTAATTTCTAACATTGAACAAAAAATACCACTAAATATTTCTAACATTTAAAGATTTGAGAAAAAAATACTCCTAAGAATGAACAGTGTTAATTTCCTAAATATTTACAAATGAACACAAAAGTACTCCTAACATTAAATGATTTAAATCTTTGAAGGAACACAAAAATACTCTTAAACGTTTAATTTAAATGATTTAAACATTTGAATAAAAAAACATTTAAATATTTAACTAAATAACATACCTGTCGTTGAGATTAGTTCACTGAAAAACATGAAAGATCAAAATTTCATCATTCAGACACCAAATTGAAGATCCATCTTGATTTCTATAAAACTGTTATGTCAAACTTTCTCCTCAGTTAATGGAAGTTCCAGAACAATCCACGATGGACTTGAAAGGCCCAAGTTTGTATTGATTCTGGAGACAAAAATATTGTTGTCATAGACCCCCAAATATCCCCCAAAACCCCCTTTTAACAAATTTTAAACACTTACGTATACTAATTTTCTTCTTGTAGAAGTTCACGCTAGTGACACAACGAGTGGGCCTAACAATAAATTATCCTTAAATGTTTAGAAATTGTTAACAAAGTAACTAATTGATGGAAGAAATGGTTTGTTATCTGGACCTTGAATACTGGTTTATTCTCTTGTCATGTAGATAACGAATGTTGGTTAGGGTTTCGGCATCTATTCCACAAATATCCATTTCACATATATGCAATTACTTCGTCAGGTTTAGGCCTCAATATATTTCCTATATCGGTACAACAATACCAACTTGTAATTGAATCAACTGAAAGAAATTTAGAAAATAAACCTGGAGTGGAGATTGTTGTCGGAAGTTTGGTGTAGTGGTGAATCATCGGCTGCCATTTAGATTCAGACACTAATTTTGTTTAGTTCCTCTTTTAGGTATAGCACCCGCACCCACTTCTCTCTTTTTAGGAGGAGAAACTCTCAGAGATACAAAAGAGCGAGGGCCGTGGAGGCGTTTGAAAGGATGGAGCAGCTCGGTTTGAAGCCAGAATTCTCTAATGAAAACGGGTGAGAGGCTGCGATGAAGAGGCGACGACGGGAGGCTGCGATGAAGAGGCGGCGACAGGAGGCTACGATGAACAGGCGGCAGCGGGTAGCTTCGATCGGGGTCGTCGGGTATAGAAAGAGAGAGGGAGATTTAGTCTCTTGAAAAAAATAAAGATTGTCTCTTGAAATTTTGGTTCCCCCCTCAAATTTTGGGGTGTTATTTTTTTAATGAAGTGTACTCATATTTGGCACGGTTTAGAACCGTTCCAGAATCTGACACTATTTTAAACCGTGCCAGTTTATGATTAAACCGTGCCAGTTTATGATTAAACCGTGCCAGAATCTCCTTCCCTTAGCGTGCCAGATTAGCATTTTTGGTGTAGTGTTTAATCCATGTTTGGTCAACGAATTAGCTGAATCTATCTTTCTAAACCCATCTTGTTTCTTTTGAACTTGAGTGGATACTAGGGTTTGATGATGTTTTAATCTGTCTGTTGGGTACTATTTCTAGGTTCGAGATTGGAATTTGATAGAGGTTAGGATTGACATTTTGGGGTTTTTCTAGGTTGGATCCTTCCCTGTCCCTAATGTCCTTGTCAAATATCTTATGCCAAAGGATAAGAGTGGCAAGGATGGCCCTCCAACTATTTGGGTCTAGTTGGCCCGGGGGAAAGATTCATAGCACTAAATAATTTCATAACCCGGACAAGAAGTGGAAGCTGTGGCCCCAGGAGAAATGCGTGCAGATGAAAGCAAATTCCCTCATTGGGAACTACGGAACACGACCTTTGTTTCGCAGTAGGGGTGTACAAGTTACCCCTTATTGAAATTCAAATGTCGTAGCCACATCATTGATCCACTCTTCATCCATAATGCAACGGATGTTTAATGCTATCCTTCTCAGTTCTGTTAGAGGGTCCGGCTGGGATATATTTAGCCTCAGATAGGATAACCTACGTCTCAGTATCCGTCGCAACCACCACTTTAGCAGGATAATTGTTACTAGAGTTTGTATCATCCTTTATAATATCTGCAGCCTCCCTAGTGTACCTACAATTAGAGGAGTCTGTTGAATCATAATAAAGTGTCACGTAGATGGGGCAGTCCTTGAGTAGACAAGGCGTAATTGTCTTTAAGGCTTTATAGAGGGAATTTTGGGAGGAGGAATGCTGAAGTGTTTTCTCTAGACGCCGTCGAGGAACTCTGAAGGGTTCCAACTCATAGAGCCACAACAATACCTAAAAATTATAAGGGCTCTGCAGTTAGGTGCCGCAACCATTATGAATAGGGAAGCCTCTTAGAGGTCGCAACAGATACAATCAATAAAGTAAAGAAAAATATGGAGTCAGAAAGGCAACTGTCCATTTCCTAACTTTAGATCTATGGACGCAGCTATATTCCGGTTGCATCCATATAAAAGGACAAGCTGCAGCCCAAGGCAAATATGAGGCAGCAGCCAAGGAGTTCAAAATCTAAGACTAACCAAGTTTCATTACACATTCAGCCGCGACCGAATACATAAACAGGTAAACCTCTGGATTATAAATGATCTAAGATTGAAAACTCTAAAATCCTAGGTTTTTTGCCAAGAACACCAGGAACGTGTTTATGGTGTTCTTGGCCAAAATAAAAATCTAGAATGGGACAGGGAATGATCCAACACAGAAAAACATAAAAATGCCAATCCTAACCTCTATCAAATTCCAATTCCAAACCCAGAAATGGTACCCAACAAATAGATTCAAGCATCATTAAACTTTAGTTTCTATGCAATATTAGAAATAAAAAAGAAGCAAGATGGGTACACAAAAATAGATTCAGCTAATTCATTGATCAAACATGGATTAAAGTGTTAAAATCCAAAAAAATGCAAGAAGATAAAGGATAGTTACCTAGAAATCTTTGGAAAATGGTTGTTCAACCTCAAAACCATCGTACACCGCCTTGGTACCACCCTAGAACAACCACCAAAAAATTGCCAAAAAACTAAAAAATAAACTGACAAAGTCTGGCTCTCGATTTTCTTTCAAGGGTTGAGAAAAAGTAATGAAGGCTATAACTGGATCACATTTATATAAGAGAGTGGGGTGCTGGAAGGTGAAGCGTTGCCTTATAGTTTTCACGGCACTCTTTGGAGACAAACGGACAATGACACCGCGACAGGGTTATAGAATTCAGTCGTAGTCCCAACTTGCCACCTCTTGGAACTATGGCTTAGGGGCTTATTGGTATGCCCAATATTGTCACTATATGACACAGACAAGTAATAGTAGGCCGTTTCCTAGGAGCATACAGGTTGCGACCCTTTTACATTCATCAAGCCTTGAATTATAGGTCATTGCCAGCTCTAGCCACTGCTTGGACTCAAACAGGCCGCGATAATGCTCTAAAAACTGGCCACTGCCTGGTTTCAAATAGGCCATGACCCCCCTACCCTCACTTCAAACACTTGACAACTGTCTAGCTTATAGAATTATTCCATATTTGTATGACTTATCTACATGTCATGTGCTCTAGGCACGTGACACACCTTTTGGACTTCTATAAATAGAAGTCCTCACCTTACCATGAAAAGGGAGAAATCACTTGGAAAAGCCCTGCCAAACTCTCAGCTCACTCTCCCTCTAGAGATCACTATACTTGGGGGGCCACCCCCAACCACAGTCACTCTGATATACTCTCACTGGCCACATTCGGGTTACCAGGTTAGCTAATCTCATGTACTCTCTTACTCTCTCTCTATCTTGTATGCCTCTAATGGCATAACTTTGTATCACACAATGCATATAATGAGAGTAAAACTCCAAAGTGTATGTAGGCTCATTTTTATAGCCGAACCACTCTATATTTTGTATCTTTTTTCTTATTGCTTGCTTTATTTCTACGTTATACTTGATATGATAGTTGAGAAGGATTTGTGTCTGATTTCTCGTATTATAAGTAGGCATCGTCCTTATCTCTCCAAAAGACGTTGTCATCGAGCAAGGAATCATACTGGGATTTGAAGACTCCAACAATGAAGCCGAATACGAAGCACTGATTGCTGGTTTGCACAAAGCCCAATTGCTAGGGGCAAAGCACCTTCACGTGTTCGATGACTCCAGACTGGTCTCCAAGCAAATAAGTGGGGACTTCAATGCAAAAGATGATAGAATGGAAACCTACCTCACCATGGTAAAATGACTTATGGCAGGATTTAAGAAGGTAGACATTCAACAGTTCCCCCGGGGGCAGAACAATCACGCCGATGCCATGGAACTCCTGAGCTCAACAATTGACTCTGACTTAAGGAGAGCCATTCAAATAGAGTTCCTCGCGCGGCCAAGCAATGACCAGACGGCCGTAGCCGAGCAAGTCCTCCTCACAGAGAGGGTTCCCACTTGGATGATCCCATCATCATTTTTCTACGGAGCGACATATTACTCGACGACAAGAGGTCAGCCTATCAGGTAAGGTTCAAGGCTACTAATTTTTACCTCTCCCCAGAGAGGAAACTTTACAAGAAATCATTCACAGGTCTTTATCTTCACCGTGTTTACCCACATGACACCGAGCAAGTACTTAGTGAACTTCACGAGGACATTTGTGGGAGTCACACAAGAGGGAGATCATTGGCCTTTTGAGAAATTAAGGAGGTTACTGATAAGCACCCAAAAGTGTTATATTTATACCCCAAATAGACGGTTTTTAGTTGCTAATTCTCGACTATTTGGGTCTTATGCGCGTAAATATTTAATGTGTAGGTTTGATTGCAGTTGGGGTGTCAAAAGTGTTATTTCAAGGCAAATTGCATCAAGAATGGAGTTAATACACTGTCCCGTAACCTTACCCAAGCCTAAACCGGTCCCTAAACCTACCCCAAAGCCCGTATGTGTTTAGTTTATGCCTTTTTAATTTTTTTTAGATTTTTAGTTTGAGTCGTTTTTATTTTTAGGATTTATTTTAGACTTATTTAGGATTTTTAGAATTTATTTGCATATTTTTCTGTTTCTTTTTATTTAGTGTAATTTTATTTTGATTTTTGATTTTTATTAGTTTTCAGTTTTTATTTTATTTTATCTTATTTTATTAAGATTAGTTTTTAGGAGTTTATTTTTAGTTTTATTATATTTTACTTTTTTAGGTCTTTAGTTGTTATATTTTTATTAGGTTTTTAGTTTTATTTCTTTTATTTTTATTTTTTGTTTTATTTTATAGTTTAGAAATTTTATTTTATTTTCATTTTCATTTTTATAGATTTTATATTTTTTTTAGGATTTTAGTTATGTTAATTTTCAATTTTTTAGGGTCAAAATGAAACACACACACACCATAAAACTCTACACCTAACCTACACCTAAAAACACACCCCACACACATACCATAACTCCTACACCTCACCATACCCGACTACACCCACTCCAACACACCCCACGATTCTCTTACCTCCCTCCATAACCATCTACCCGGAGAAGCCATGGCCGAACCCATAAACCCACCTCCATACCAACCCGGCGCACCTGCGTCCTCCCATCTCCACCACTGCCACCCCCTCAACCCGAGTCCCATTTTAAACCCACAAACCCCCAACCCGAGCTAAACCCGAATTCCACCATGTCCTAATACTCGAACCCATTCAGCCCCGACCACCCAAACCCATTTCGGCCTGAACCAACCACCAACCCGAGGCAGCCCCATTTCGGACCTCCTTAAACTAGGAACCCATTTCCACAGCTCCAAATCGAGTACAACCCGAGACCCACATCCCAGCTGCTCAACACGATTTTTTTCACCTACCTCTGACATTTCTGTGCCCGCACCAAATCACCTACCAAATCCCTTTTTTTCTGCTACCAAATCTCTGCCAAAGCTCAATCCCACCAAACCCCTACTTCATGCCATAAAAGAGAAGCCATCTCTTCATTTATTAGAGGGGGAAAAAAATCAGAGAGATAGATAGAGAGGAGAGGAATCGGACAGTAGAGTTTTTCTTTTTTTAGAGTTCCATTTTTGGAGCTGATTTTTAGTGTAAAAATAGGAGTAGCATTGTAATAATTTTTTTTTCTTTTCTAATTTTTTTTTTTATTGTGACTTGAGTGTGAGGCAGAACATATTGAGACACAAATTGTGAGTTGAGTGATATTTTTGTGTATTTTAAAACTCAGATTTGTGGATGATATTATCGTTCAAGTTTGGGAATTTTTTTATTGGGTTCAAGGAGACTTAGTTCAACATATTTTTTCCCACTCCATTTTATTTTCTATGCCTCTTATTGTGTCAGTATTACGTTTTACATGTAATAATACCAAAATGAGAGGCTAAACACCCCATTTAAGGGGTGAGATGAAACCCTTAACTTAATTATTTTTATTTTTGGGTTGTTTATTCATGATGCCCCTTTGAGTATTAATATGAAAATTGTATAATTTATATTTTCGCCTCGAGAGAGGGTGAATTATTTTCGAGAGAAAATTGCAAATTCATATTATAATATTTATTCATTAATTAAACTAGATATAGGCAATTTTTGAATGGTATTATAGTTTGAATTTCTCTACTTTAGCAATGTAATTTTTTATGATTTGAAATACTTTTAGTGAATTTTCCCTAGTGGGTGATTTATTAGAAAATGTTTAAATGTTATTTTTGTGAGTATGTGAAATTTAAATATTAATCTTTTAAAAGGACTATATGTAACTTCACATTTTCAACCAGAGTTGATTTGTGAATTTATATATGTTTTGGAGTATTTCAAATAGACAAACTAATTAATAAAAATGAATAGGTTAAGTGGTGAAGTTTAATCCCTTGAATTATCTCATAATTATTTTCTCCTCACATTTAGCTCACTTCATCATTTTCTTTATTTATTAGTGTACTTTTAAATTTTAGTTCATAATTAGTAGTATAAATATCCCTTTAAAATTATTTTAAAACTCATACCTTGTTTTCAACTTGCTCTTGTCCACATTAAGAAGCGCGAATTGACCCCGTACTTGCCAATATACATTTTTAGTGTGTTTGTAGGTACCAAAAGGGATTTTTAATTGACTGTCTTTACCCCACAATGACATATAAACACAAAAGGTTAAATATCAGTCACTAGTGACCTCATATGAAAAAGAACGCAGTAACTTACATTTGCAAGTGTAAAAAGTGTCAGAAGCACCCCCTATGGTTCACTAGCCTGCTAACGACTTAGAATCCCTGACAAGCTCATGGCCATTAGCGCAATAGGGACTAGATGTCATGGGACCACTACCTATCGCATCTGGAAATCCCAAGTATTTGCTGGTTGGCATAAATTACTTCACCAAATGGGTAGAGGAAGAACCACGGGCGAACATTCACGATTCAGATATGACCAGGTTCATTTGGAGAAACATTATAATGCGCTTTATGATACCAAGGACTATCACCATCGACAATGGAACGTAATTTAAAAGTAGATTCTTTAAAGAATTCTGTGATGAGTATGGTATCAAGCACCACTTCAGTTCCATTGCGTATCCCCAAAGTAACGGCCATGCAGAGGCTTGCAATAAAACCATGCTCGATGGACTGAAAAAGAGGTTGAAAAGAGCCAGGGTGACTGGGTGGACGAGCTCCCTCATGTCTAGTGGGCTTACCATACCACCCCTAGGCGACCAACTTGGGAAACACCCTTTCTGATCGCTTATGGGATGAAAGTTATCATTCCTCTACAAGCAGCTCTCCCTACTATGAGAATAACCTTGATCAACTAAGGCTTTAGTGATGATGCTTTATGCACTGAAATTAACTTAGCAGGCGAGAGAAGAGAGCTGGCCATGATCAAGTCGGCTTCCTACCAACATCATCTGGCCAGGCATTACAATTAAAAAGTCAATCAGAGGAGGTTTTTGGTACGGGATTATGTCATAAGGAAAGTCCTTGATAGTGCTGTAAAACCATCATATTGCAAATTGGGATCGAACTTGAAAGTACCTTTTAGAGTAATCAGGGATGACCTTCTAGGAGCATATTATTTTGAAACGCTAGAGGATAGGAAGATACCAAGAGCCTGGAACGCAACCAATCTCAAGAAGTTCTACTTTTAGTCTTCTTCATTTTTTTAGCACATTTAGCTTAAGAAAATTTTCATTTTCAAACTTATGTTTCTTGCTAGTTATTATTCTATAAATAAAGGTCAATTGGCCCTCATACTTTGATATTATACATTGGTTGCCTTATATTTCTTGATCGCATCTCATTATTACGCACCCTTTTCCAAATGATAACTCCCTCGCGCATAGCAGAACTCCTGGGGGTTGTAGCAAGTTATTCAACTTGCTTCAATCAAGGAATCTCACATGTCGAGCAAGGTCAGAAGTAATTATAACAAGATAATATAAGTGTTTCAATTACTATAACCCTCAGGTCTTTTTTGTAAACACAATAGACCTCATGAGTTGCCCCGATAATAACAAAATCCCTACAGGGGATCCTTAGGCAACAAAGCCAACCCAGGTTGGTCGCCAACTTTATTGGTCCCAAAAAGCCTGCTCGTGTGAAAGGCCCATAAATTTGGTACATTCTCACCATCATCTTACTTAGGACTAAGGGAGTGTGATGACATGAACTAAAATGTAAAGTAGATGGAATGATACTACTAAGGCATATTGGACTGGGAGAATGTTCAAACATATAGTAACAAATGGCTAACACTGGTTTTTAATATCATTTAGTCGGTTGAAAATATCAAATAATTAAACTGAAGTACTAGTCTATTTAAAGAATAAAGGGCCTAAAACGGCCAATCAGCATTGTTTGGTCGATAAAGATGTTAAGTAATTGACGAGCAATGACTCTCTTCAATCCAGGCACAAGCAATAATTATTAACACATTTTTAGTAGCACATGCTCAAAATATGGAAAAGGTAATTAATTAAAGCTTTTATTAACAAAAGTGTGAAAGTAGAATTACATCAAGACCAAAAATACACAAGGACCTAAGATGGCCCGAGCAAGATATTCTGTGACAAGTGTCTTTTGACCATCATCTGGTTTAGGGGAGAACTCTTCCTTTTTATCATCAAGGTCTTGCTCCAAGAGCTGGGAAGGGATGGCATCGACCGGTATCCACTTGTCATCCTTCGAGAAAGGACTATGATGGTAGGCAGGGCACTCGATCTTGTATTTATACCAAATCTTGGATTCTCTAGTGTCTTAACTTCCCTAAGGGCACTTAGTCACCCACGAGTGAAGGTGACTTCCTCTGCCTCCTTGAGATTTATTAAGGCATTTTCTTAGCCAATATTGTAACCTTATACCCAGGATTCTCGAGGTCCCATTTTGAATAATTGCCTCTGATACGACGCAAATATTGCGTATTTCACCTGTTAACCTGTGCGTTATTAGCCCCCTCGGGTATCTTAATCCCTATACTTATGCTCGTTAACCAGAAAACCTCGGATTTCTATGTTAACATGTTTTGCAGGGGTTAATTGAGCTTTTGTAGGTATTTAGGTACTAAGTATGAAGTTCGGACGCGTTCCGCTCGATTCCCGTACACAATCGCACGTTCAAGGGCATTTTAGTCATTTTACAGATTGGGCACCTGACCCAACATCTTCATGGAAGTTGTATCCCTCCTCGCAAGCTTCGCGTGGCCGCAAACGGTGCGCGATTCCGATTCATAACGAAGAAGTTACGACGATTTTGGCGGAGGAGAAATGCAAGCCAAAACAGGGGAAAATGCAGTCTGCCCCTGCTTGATCGATCGATCGACCAAAGGGTAGATCGATCGACCCTTCCCATTTTTTCCCCGTCTTATATGGTCGATAGATCGACCAAATGGTAGATCGATCGACCCCCTGTTTTTCAGCAGATATTTTGCATTTCTTTTCTCTTTTCTTTTCTAATTTAATTCCCACTTGGTATATAAGCCAATGTTGATGTAATAAACAGGGGTGAACGTTTTTAGGTTAGAATAGTTAGGGTTTTGGGGGTTTGGATGGTTCTCCTTCATTTCTCTTTGGATTGACAACCCAATTGGTTTGTATGTTAACTATTCATCTTCCCTACCATTAATATAGTTTGTTTTCCATTAATTCTTGCTTTCTAGTGTAATTTTCATGCTTTCATAATTAGGTTTACTTGCTTTATTTCTTTCTTTCTTAGTTTAATTTAGTTTAATTCATTATGCACCCTTAGATAAATAGGGTCGGGATTGCGTTTCCGCCATTTTCGGGTTTGGACCTCGAAAATTAGGTTTTGTGTAAAATTGCGTTTAATTGAAACCGCGTGTATTAAAGTTGGATTGTTATGTGTTTAACTTTATTTGTCACGGAACTTTAGTGTTTATAGCGACAATCCGAATTTAATCCGCGTGTGACCATTTTCAGTTAAATGTTTAATCTCGCAACTTTGGGTTAAATTCCCTCTTGTGTGATGTTTATGCTTATTTGAATATGCTCGATTAAATTTTTCGAACCGTAATTCTAATTAGTAGTTGTTTAGCCCGTGTGGTGGAATGCGATCCCGATCCTCGCTTTCCTTTAATTTAGCGTAACTTCTCTTTTTATTTAGTCACCATAACCACCCATCACCTTTTCTTATTTCTTTTACACCATTTTTATTCCTGAAGTAATTAAAACAATTAACATCTAAAATTTAATCACTCCCTGTGGATTTCTTACGATACCCGACTTACCGCTGTGCTTGCTTGTCAAGTGTGGTAGTAGCTTAGGTTCTTTTGTATCGCGGAGGGGAAACACACGAAGACTGTGTCCTCACACGAACACACTTTTTCCGTGGGTTAATTGAGCTTTTGTAGGTGTTTGGATGCTTAGTGTGAACTTCGGATGCGTTTCGCTCGATTTTCGTACACAACCGCACGCGCAAGGGCATTTTAGTCTTTTGACAGCTTGGGCACCTGGCCCGACATCTACACGAAAGTTGTAGCTCTCCTCGCTAGCTTCGTGTGGCCGCGAACGGTGCGCGATTCCGATGCATAACGACAAAGTTACGGCGATTTGAGCGAAGTTGGATTGTATGCCAATGCAGGGGGAATTGCAGGCTGCCCCTGCTTGATCGATCGATCAACCCTGGGGGTCGATCGATCGAGCCTTATTAATTTTGCCACGAATTACACTGTCGATCGATCGACACCAGAGGTCGATCGATCGATCGATCCCCTGTTTTTCCCCTGCAGATATTTTCTTTTATTCCTTTCTTCTTTTCTTTTATTACAACTTACTATATAAGTTGGTTTTTGTTGTAATAAAAGGGGGACCATATACACTTAGAGATATTCTGAATTAGATAGTTTAGTTAGGGTTTGGTGTGGAGATTTCCTTTCTTCTTCTTCTTGGATTGACAACCCATGGGTTTGTAAGATTGAACTATTCACTTCCTCTCCATTAATCTAGTTTGTTCTTCTTCTCCTCTTGCCTTGTAATTTAGTTTCAATGCTTTCTAACTAGTTTACATGTTTTAATTCTTGCTTTCTTAGTCTAATTAGTATAATTTAGTTTAACTCACCATGCACCCTTAGATAAATAGGGTCGGGATTTCATTTCCGTCATTTTCGGGCCCCGAGCTCCGAAAACTAGGTTTAGTGCAAAATCGCGTTTAATTGAAACCGCGCGTATCAAAGTTGGATTGCTAAGCGTTTATCTTTCTTTGTCACGCAACGTTAGAGTTTATAGCGACAATCCGAGTTTAATCCGCGGGTGATCATTTTTCAGTTAAATGTTTTATCTCGCAACTTTGGGTTAAATTCCTTCTTGCGTGATGTTTATGCTTAATTGTAAATGCTCGATTAGATTGCTTTCGAGCCTTAACTCTAGTTAGTAGTTGTCTCGATTCGTTTGGTAGAATGCGATCCCGATCCTTGCTTTCCTTTAATCTAGCATTAACTTATTCTTTTCTTTTGTCACCATAACCACCTATCACCTTTTACACTTTTATTCCTGAAGTAATTAAACAATTAACATCTAAAATTTAATAACTCCCTGTGGATTCTCGATACCCGACTTACCGCTCTACTTGCTTGTTAAGTGTAGCTGTAGCTTAGGTTCTTTTGTATCGCGGCGGCGAAACACACGACGATTGTGCACTTACACGCGCACACTTTTTCCGTCCGATCAAATTGGCGCCGTTGCCAGGGCGTGTGTTTTAGATAGTAATTGTTTTATTATTTCGTAGTATTTTTCCTTTTGTATTTGTATTCTTTGTTTTAACCTTTTTTGCAGGATTTGCATACTTTGAGCGCTAAGAAACTTTGATTCGCGGTTGCTCACTTTCTTGCTCGGATTCTCCATCTACAAACAACGAGGTAATCATGTCCTACTATTATAGTTATTACGGTTATTCTAATGATTCATACTTTGGGGATAGTTTTCAAGTTTTCCATTTTCAAGATTTTCTTGAAAATGAAAGACTTGAAAACATTTATCGGAATGAAAATCGTTATTGGGAGCTAGAGTTGGATTTATTATTCGAATCCAATGACGATTCTCATTTCATTACTTTCGAAGACGAATTTCAACCAAATGAGGAATCCGAGGATCTAGAGCCGAGGAAGCCTACTTTGGAAGAGAATTTTCTTCTTTACTCCCAAGGTTTGGAAAGCCTAAATGATGCTGGAATGAGACTTGGTTCACTTTGCGATGAGATGAATTCTTTTGCACAAAACAACGAGGAGGTGGAAACTTGTGTTTCACCTCGATTTTTCAAAGAATTTCTCATCGAGTGTGAATCTTTCTCCTCCGAAATTCAATCTCCTTCTAACGATGAGTCGATTGAGATTGAATTTGTTTCATCACCATATACGTTTTCCGTCATTGAACCATTAGAATTACCGGTTGATTCCTATGAGTCGGTAGAAACTTTTAAAACTTCTACACTTTTTTCCGACGAGGACTCTTTACCGGACTTGTTTTCGATGGATCCTATCCCCGTGTGTGCACTATCTCCCATTCCACTTGAAAAACCTTTGGGAGATGAATCGACTTTTCTTGGATCTCTAGTGTACCTTTCCCCCTTGTTATCCAAATCCCCCATCGTCCGCCCAAAATTTCAAATTGGCGATGGTTCACTTTTTTCACCACCCACATGCCTTCCGTTGTTCAAACGGAATTCATATCTTTCAGGAGGCATGTTCTCTTTGGAGGGTCCACCGTTGATCTTTCAAAGCCAAATCCCTTTTTGGGTGGACCCTCAACTATTTAGACTTCTAGTGTATAGTTAGTGTGAAGCCTAAATAGTAGGTTGTAAATAGTTAGCTTTTTAATTTTCTTTCTTTCCTTTTTTTTTCTTTCCTTTTAATTTAGTCTAGTGTAATTAGTTAACTTTTTGTTATTTGTTTTTGCTATGCTCGATACTAACTTGTTTTGTAGATTCCTTTGGACTCGTGCTTATGGAGATCTCTCCAATTTCGGGTAATATCGTTCTTTTCCTCTCTTTGTGCTGTGTTCTTAATGCGCATTGAGGACAATGCAACATATAAGTTAGGGGGTGTAGGATATTCTATCCATTTCATGTGTAGTCCATGGATTTGCTCACATTTAGTTACTAAGTATGCCTTTTTGTGAAAAATTTGAAAATTTTCAAAAATATTTTCTTTCTTTTTTCTCCTTTGTTGGGCATTTTGCCTTGTTTCCAGTGATAAATTTCAATAATTGCCCGATCCAATAGACAACTCAATGATGCATGTTCTCGATTTTAGAAGTTATTGGACTTTAGTCCTCAAATCATTGATATTGTGAATAACTTCATGAATTAAACTTTATCCCATGAGCATATGCACTTTCCTGGTTCTATTGATTTGGTTTAAGATTTTTATAACTCGGGAATCTTGTGTTGCATTGTATATACTTACACCGAGTAAGCTTTGTACCTTTCGTCGTTTGTGAGTGTTATACACTATTCTTTTCTCATTGAAAACGTTGAATTCGTTGGTAATCTCACTATTCTTTCATTGATCGTTCATTAATTGAGTCCATACTTGAAATGTGTTACTTGAGCATGATTTTCATATATTGTTTTGACTCGAGAATTGCGTAAACTTCGTGAAATGATCATAGGCCTTCTTTGTTTTATCGCCCATATGACCTTGACCTCACCTTTTATATGTTCCCTAGTCAACCCACTTGAGCCTAAATATAGCCTTTCGTTTCATAACCCCAATCCCATAACTAACTCTAAATTGGAGTTATAAACCATACATACACTTTCCATACCTTTGTTTGGAATGTTACTTGGGATTGAATGATGTTTTTGTGATGTCGGTTGCAATTTAGGCATATGAGAGTTTGATAAGTAAAGAAAAGAAAGTAGTGAAAAAGAAAAGAAAAAGAGAAAGCAAAAAGTTGAAAACAAAAGAGAAAAAGTGAAGAAAAAGAGAAAAGAGAAAAGAAAAAGAAAGAGAAAGTTGTTTATAGTGTTTGTAGTGTTTCAATAAGCTTTGATTACTCTCCCCGATGATATACCAAATTCTTGTTTTGGAACTTGTTTTCCAATTTTTGATATTGCCCGCATTTTTCCATTATCCCGAGTTTTCATCCCGAACACTTTGAATCCGTACATACAATCCTTCATTTCGTACCCTAGCCATACCTACATCATAACCCTATTAAAGTCCTATGTGATCTTAGGTTGATGTAATTCAAAAGTCATAATAGTTGTGATAATCTGTGAAAATGCATTTCGCCTCTTTTAGTGTGCGGTATCCTTTCATTGAGATTACAATTTTTCATTTTATATATAGCGTTCTTCATTTGTGACATGTGTGCGGCCTAGTTTCCATTTACATTTACTCCTTATGCCCACATGTTCCGTGTGTTACCTCCCGGTTTTGAGTGAATTCGCTTGATGAGCGTAATGCCCGTGAGGATTGAATGTATGCATGCTTTGATGTTTAGTATCCGAATTATTTAAGTTTTTTGCCAAATCATGCTTTGCATATGCTCACTTCCCTACCACATGTTAGAGTTTCAATTCATTGAGGTGCATCGATAATGTTAATAACTACGGACTTCTCATGCGAATTCGTTTGCTATGCTAATAACATGTTGAAATCTTGTTCGCACTGATGAGTTTGTCTTGCTTGATTGGGCATATTTTGAGGAAACTTTATGATGTTTGTGGGTTCCATCACTGAAAACCCTCACGAGACGACACTCGTCCACTAGGGTAACCTAGGGGTTTAACGGCTTATTGCATACGCTAAATGCAATCGAATCGCCCGCGAAAGTGGCCTTATCTTTTTTATTGATTTTATACCATACTTTTGTACTCTCTCCTGTGTTGGTTTACTAGTTCTTCTTGTTGCATCCTATTTCATTGCTAGGGACTAGCAATGTGTAAGTTAGGGGGTGTGATACGACGCAAATATTGCGTATTTCACCCGTTAACATACGCGTTATTAGCCCCCTCGGGTATCTTATTCCCTATATTTATGCTCATTAACTAGACAACCCTCGGATTTCTATGTTAACATGTTTTGCAGGGGTTAATTGAGCTTTTGTAGGTGTTTGGATGCTTAGTGTGAACTTCGGATGCGTTTCGCTCGATTTCCGTACACAACCGCACGCGCAAGGGCATTTTAGTCTTTTGACAGCTTGGGCACCTGGCCCGACATCTACACGGAAGTTGTAGCTCTCCTCTCTAGCTTCGCGTGGCCGCGAACGGTGAGCGATTCCGATGCATAACGACAAAGTTACGGCGATTTGAGCGAAGTTGGATTGTATGCCAATGCAGGGGGAATTGCAGGCTGCCCCTGCTTGATCGATCGATCAACCCTGGGGGTCGATCGATCGAGCCTTATTAATTTTGCCACAAATTACACTGTCGATCGATCGACACCAGAGGTCGATCGATCGATCGATCCCCTGTTTTTCCCCTGCAGATATTTTCTTTTATTCCTTTCTTCTTTTCTTTTATTACAACTTACTATATAAGTTGGTTTTTGTTGTAATAAAAGGGGGACCATATACACTTAGAGATATTCTAAATTATATAGTTTAGTGAGGGTTTGGTGTGGAGATTTCCTTTCTTCTTCTTCTTGGATTGACAACCCATGGGTTTGTAAGATTGAACTATTCACTTCCTCTCCATTAATCTAGTTTGTTCTTCTTCTCCTCTTGCCTTGTAATTTAGTTTCAATGCTTTCTAACTAGTTTACATGTTTTAATTCTTGATTTCTTAGTCTAATTAGTCTAATTTAGTTTAACTCACCATGCACCCTTAGATAAATAGGGTCGGGATTTCATTTCCGTCATTTTCGGGCCCCGAGCTCCGAAAACTAGGTTTAGTGCAAAATCGCGTTTAATTGAAACCGCGCGTATCAAAGTTGGATTGCTAAGCGTTTATCTTTCTTTGTCACGCAACGTTAGAGTTTATAGCGACAATCCGAGTTTAATCCGCGTGTGATCATTTTTCAGTTAAATGTTTTATCTCGCAACTTTGGGTTAAATTCCTTCTTGCGTGATGTTTATGCTTAATTGTAAATGCTCGATTAGATTGCTTTCGAGCCTTAACTCTAGTTAGTAGTTGTCTCGATTCGTTTGGTAGAATGCGATCCCGATCCTTGCTTTCCTTTAATCTAGCATTAACTTATTCTTTTCTTTTGTCACCATAACCACCTATCACCTTTTACACTTTTATTCCTGAAGTAATTAAACAATTAACATCTAAAATTTAATAACTCCCTGTGGATACTCGATACCCGACTTACCGCTCTACTTGCTTGTTAAGTGTAGCTATAGCTTAGGTTCTTTTGTATCGCGGCGGCGAAACACACGACGATTGTGCACTTACACGCGCACACTTTTTCCGCCCGATCAAATTGGCGCCGTTGCCAGGGAGTGTGTTTTAGATAGTAATTGTTTTATTATTTCGTAGTATTTTTCCTTTTGTATTTGTATTCTTTGTTTTAACCTTTTTTGCAGGATTTGCATACTTTGAGCGCTAAGAAACTTTGATTCGCGGTTGCTCACTTTCTTGCTCGGATTCTCCATCTACAAACAACGAGGTAATCATGTCCTACTATTATAGTTATTACGGTTATTCTAATGATTCATACTTTGGGGATAGTTTTCAAGTTTTCCATTTTCAAGATTTTCTTGAAAATGAAAGACTTGAAAACATTTATCGGAATGAAAATCGTTATTGGGAGCTAGAGTTGGATTTATTATTCGAATCCAATGACGATTCTCATTTCATTACTTTCGAAGACGAATTTCAACCAAATGAGGAATCCGAGGATCTAGAGCCGAGGAAGCCTACTTTGGAAGAGAATTTTCTTCTTTACTCCCAAGGTTTGGAAAGCCTAAATGATGCTGGAATGAGACTTGGTTCACTTTGCGATGAGATGAATTCTTTTGCACAAAACAACGAGGAGGTGGAAACTTGTGTTTCACCTCGATTTTTCAAAGAATTTCTCATCGAGTGTGAATCTTTCTCCTCCGAAATTCAATCTCCTTCTGACGATGAGTCGATTGAGATTGAATTTGTTTCATCACCATATACGTTTTCCGTCATTGAACCATTAGAATTACCGGTTGATTCCTATGAGTCGGTAGAAACTTTTAAAACTTCTACACTTTTTTCCGACGAGGACTCTTTACCGGACTTGTTTTCGATGGATCCTATCCCCGTGTGTGCACTATCTCCCATTCCACTTGAAAAACCTTTGGGAGATGAATCGACTTTTCTTGGATCTCTAGTGTACCTTTCCCCCTTGTTATCCAAATCCCCCATCGTCCGCCCAAAATTTCAAATTGGCGATGGTTCACTTTTTTCACCACCCACATGCCTTCCGTTGTTCAAACGGAATTCATATCTTTCGGGAGGCATGTTCTCTTTGGAGGGTCCACCGTTGATCTTTCAAAGCCAATGTAATACCCCGTATTTTTATGCTATATTTAATTTGGTATTTTTATGCTATATTTAATTTGGGGATTTATTTAAAAAAAAAAAAAAAAAAATCCGGAAATTAATCCGGAAATTAATTATGTTATAATTATTAACGTGACTAGAGTTAGTAATTATGGAAAAATTGTTGAATATTACTAATGAACATAGTAATATGTTATATTGGTTATAATGAATGTCATAAGTGAATTAAATGACTATTTCGGAAAAATTAAGTCGGGACGTGCTCGTGTCGCGTCGGGACTAATTATGTTAATTAAAAAGTGAATATTTTATAAGTTGTCCGTATGGTCGTTTTGAGTGCGCCAACGCGTCCGGAAGGGTCGAGATAGTCAGAAAAGTGTACCCGGGGGTTTAGTTTGGGTCTCGGGATGTTTTTAGGCTTAATTAGTGACTCGGGAGGGCGTTTTGGTCATTTTACATATTAGGGTAATTAAACCCACGAATTTCAGCAATACTTAGCAGCCATTTAAGTCAGCCTTTTAGGGTTAGATCATTCAGAACCCTAAGACGGCTAGTGGAGAAGAGAGGAGAGACCTTACTAGGTGATTCAAGGCCAAAAACACCACCTTTTGCACCACCGTCACCACAAACGCGTAGATCGCGAGGAGGAGAACGTAGCCACACCAATATCAGCAGGAAACTAGACCTCTGAAATCCCAGGCAAGTGTTTAATTTGCGTATTTTCGTTGGTGCAATAATCATGTTAGTGTAGGAATGATTAAGAGTATAATCCATGGAAGAAAACCAAATTTTAATAGGGATTTGCATGTAGAAATCATATGAACCTTATTCTGGAAATTAAGATGTGAAGTAGATGTTTAACCCACGAAATTTATGATGATTTGTTAGAAGAAATTTCTGGAGAAAACTGATTAGAACAAAGGTTAAGAAAACTGTAGGGTTCTTGATGATTAGATGAAATATTAGGTTGTTTAACCATGTTTATTGATGTATATACGCATGCTAATCGTTAAAGATACCTGGAATTATCTTAGGATGTTAACAGTAGACTTTTTGGGTCAATTAGAGTTGGAAAATATGAGTTTTGATGAAGAAACTTACGCAATCCCGTCACTGCAATTTCTGCAGAATTTTCACAGACCTGCTCGATCGATCGATCGACCCTAGAGGGTCGATCGATAGAAGGTTCGATCGGTCGACCCCCAGACGTCGATCGATCGACCCTCCCTGGCAGCCTATTATTTCCCTTGTTTAATTAGTTGAATTAATTTATCGTGGAATAAACCTTGGGCTTTCTAAATAAAATGATTTGGGAGATATTGAGGAGCAGTAGGGTATATGGACCTATGTTAGAACCTTTAATCTTCAACGAGGAGGGTAATTATGGGATATTTACTTTAGGTTGTTAGATTTATGAAACTTAAGGGTGAGGTGCGTAAGAGAGTTACGTTGGAATCAAATAAAGTTATTTACTGAATTTTAGATTTGTAAGGTTATAACCCATGAGTATTAGGTAATGAGTGAGAAAACTCTTCGAGTTAAGGTTAGAGACGAAACCTTATACGTAATCATAATGATGAGAAATTAAAGATAAATGTTATGACTATGGGTTACGAGAGAAACCTATATTAATATAATGGAATGGGTATATTTATATATTGTGTGTACATATATTATATTCATGTGAAAAACGTACCCGCGCTACTTGCTATCCCTGAGGTTACCGCGCTGGGACAATCGTATTCTGTGATGCCTTTGGGGGATATCGATTTGTACCCTAGAAGATAGAGATCCTAGGTACGGGCTATTAGATTGATAGTCGGACGGTCTTAAGAGACGTGTGGGTATGTACTGACCTCTTGGACTTGGAATCTATGCTTCGCCTCAACGTTGTTTTGTTTATGTTAATACAGTTCGAGAGCGATTCCGAACTTGTATTCCCTTTGTGTGAACGATACAGGGATTGGATAACAGAGTATGCCTGCACCATAAATTAGTTGGGGTGCTGTTGTATATATATTATTCGAGTAGTTAATATATATATATGGTGATAAACTTTAATATGCCTACTATAATGTGTTAAGTGGGACTTAGTTGTTGACGCAATTATAAATATTTATTTTGTGAAAATATGAGAAAACACTGAGAAACCTTATAATTTAATGAAGCTAAAAGGAGAGGAGTACTTCAGATTGAAAGTTATATTTTTATAAAACATTGTCCTCGTCCGGTTTTGTATACATATGAATAAGTTAAGATAAACGAACCATTGGGAAGGTTAGTACGATAGGAGTGCACATTAGAAGAGAGGTGAGTATTTCTCAAGAGAGAGACGAACTAATATGATGTTGCATTGGCCTGTATCAATTTAAATACTTGCTTAACGTATTTTAAAATCAAACACACTTTCGGGCCCTGACCCGTTTCCTTTTCTCTCTCTCTCTCTTGTATATATATATGTATATTTTCAGGTGCCCAGCCACAGGGGCGTCTTGCTTAGGATTCTTTGAGAAGAACGAGCTGCAGCTTAGGTGGGAGTTGCAGGTCCCTTGAGTAGACGGCTTCCGACATTGACTCCACTCTTATTACTCTCATTTATGGGGCACGTGTCGCCCTTTTCATCATTTCATTTATTGTTGGGGATTTTTATATTTCAGATATTCCAGTATTGTTTATGGGATTTGTTTCAGGATGGTTTATGATTTTAGTTTTATATTATTGACATTCGTTTGGTGAATGTATGGTTTTATTTAAATTTCATGGTGTGATTCTCTATTGTAGAAATGTTGTTTTGTATTAATAAATTTTTTTTCTTTAAATTAAAATTTGGAAGTTCGTATGAAAAATGTTTTTGACACTTAGCTTAATTATTTAGGGTGTTAAATTGGAAAAATTATTTTTATCGACAGTGATGCTGAGAATGAACCAACTGTTTACCTTGATTTAATTTAATAAAGGAGTGATCGCCCGGTATTTAATTAGGCGGGGTGTCACAGGTGGTATCAGAGCATCAGGTTCTAGTGTCCATAGGATCTGTACGGCTTATTTTCGCTTTCAGCTTAACGTTATTGCTATAGAGCCCTATTGTTAGGACTGTTGTATTCTTCCTTTTACGTTTAAGTCTTTAACTGTTCGAGATTTGTTGATAACTGTAGACTGATAAACTTGTTCATGTTTCAGATGCCTCCGAGACGTGCTCCAAAAGATAGGCGTGCCCAAGCCGAGCAGCCAGCAGCTCCGGCACCAGGCACTATGAATGCGAATGAGGTAGCCGCCATCGTTGCTCAGGCGGTAAATGCCGCGATAGCGGTGATTCAGCAGGCTCCACCACAAGTCCAGGCAGTGGCCCCGGTACCAGCACAGCTTCCATCGGTATGGGAGAGGGTTCGGGATGCTTTTCAGAAAGCACATCCCCCTGAGTTTTCTGGTAGCTCCGATATTATTACTGTCAGCCAATGGAAGAAAGACATCCAGCGGCACCTCCGTATGTATGAGTGCACCGAAGTGTAGAAGCAGCTATTGGCCTCTTTCAAGTTGGTGGGAGCCGCATTACAGTGGTGGGAGTCCACTACTACTTTGGAGGAGAGGGACACGATCCCTATTCAGATGTTCTGGGAGCGGTTTGACCGCAAGTACTTTCCACCCGCAGTGCAGACTGAGATGAGGCGGAAATTGCTAAATCTGAAGCAGGAGAACCTTACTGTAGCCGAGTATGAGGAGGAGTTCACGAGACTTCTCACTATTGTGCCGGATGAGGCACCCACTGAGAGCAAGAAAATTTTGCTGTTTGTCGACGGGTTAGCTTGGAGGATCCGTCAGCACCTTATTGGGAATCTATCCCTGAGTACTTTCACTGACGTACTCAATGCAGCGCTACTACATTGCCAGGATCACCGCTTCCATCTTCAGGGAAGCAAGAGAGCAGGAGAGTCCAGCCAGCAGGGCAGGACCGGGGGTAATAGTGCCAGTGGGGCACCAACTCAGGGACAGACTCGTCAGCACGAGCAGAGTTCCCATCAGGGGGACCCTGCTAAACGATTCCGTTCAGGTGATTCTAAGCAGGGATTCGGGGGATTCAGGCAGGGCCATCAGGGCCAACACCGACCGCAGGGACAGCAGCAGGGCCAGCAAGGCCAACAGCGTGCACATCAGGGCCAACAGGGCCAATGGCGTGGAGGTAACGGCCAGCAGGGCCGTGGTCAGCAGGGACAGAGGGGAGGTAATTTCAGAGGCCGGTGTTTTGTGTGTGGCAAGCACGGCCATAAGCGTCAGGATTGCCCAGAGGGCGATAGGGCCCCACCGCAGCAGGGAGCCCGTAATGAGCCACAGAGACCACTCTTTCCACCTGCCCTTCCAGCCCCAGCCCAGGTGCCAGCCCTACCAGCCATCCCAGCAGCTCCAGTGCAGCAGGGGCAATTACAGTATGGACGTGTCTATAACGTCCACCAGGCAGCAGCTCCACAGGCACCACCCGCGATTGAGGGTATGTTTCCTATCCATGGTACTATGGGTAAAGTTTTGTTTGATACGGGGGCAACGCACTGTTTTATAGCTACGCATTTTGCGAAGTCCTTAGGATTGTTAGCCACAGCAGAGAGCACCGTGACGTGTGTCGACTCACCTTTAGGGAGTGGGTCGCTCATATTCTTTATATGCCGAGGAGTAGGGATAGAGATTGGTAGCTTGGTACTGCCTGTAGACATGCTAGTCTTAGACATGCACGAGCATGACGTGATTATTGGTATGGATTGGCTCGCATCTTATAGAGCCATGATTGATTGCTTCGGTGGGAGCATTGTTTTTGCCATTCCAGGACAAAAGATGTTTGTAGTAGCGATGCCTCGCCCAGAGGGAGGTTCGACCGCTCATTTATATTACATTGAGGAGGATACCTCTAAGGAGGTTGTGATTCCTTTGGATTCGATCCCAGTTGTTAGGGAGTATTCCGATGTGTTTCAGGAGATACCAGGCCTATCGCCCAGTCGTGAGATAGACTTCGTTATAGATTTATTGCCGGATACGAGACCTATAGCACGCGCACCGTACCGTATGGCTCCGGCAGAAATGCGAGAGCTACGAGATCAGATTGAGCAGCTATTAGGTCAGGGTTTCATTCGTAGGAGTACCTCACCGTGGGGCGCTCCAGTCTTATTTGTGAAGAAGAGAGATGGCTCACTGAGATTGTGTGTGGACTACCGGGAGTTGAACAAGGTCACGATACGGAACAAGTATCCGTTGCCTCGAATCGATGATCTGTTCGACCAGTTAAGGGGAGCAACTTTCTTTTCGAAGATAGATCTGAGGTCGGGATACCATCAGTTACGGATTAGAGAGCAGGATGTTTCGAAGACTGCCTTCTTGTCGAGATATGGGTCCTATGAGTTCAGGGTGATGCCGTTCGGACTCACAAATGCCCCAGCCGTTTTCATGGACTTGATGAATCGAGTATTCAGAGAGTTCTTGGATCAGTTCGTCATCGTCTTCATAGATGATATCTTGATATATTCACACTCCGAGGAGGAGCATGCCGAACACTTGAGGCAGGTTCTTCAGACTCTACGAGAGCATCAGTTGTATGCTAAGTACGAGAAGTGTGGATTCTGGTTGAGAGAGGTACAATTCTTGGGCCATGTTGTTTCTGAGCAGGGGATAGCAGTTGACCCGAGCAAAGTGTCAGCGGTGAGAGAGTGGGGGCAGCCCACGACACCGACGGAAGTGCGTAGTTTCTTGGGGTTAGCCGGATACTACAGGAGGTTCATTCGGGGATTCTCCAAAATAGCGGGTCCATTGACGAATCTGACTCGCAAGGGGGTACCATATGTTTGGGATGACGCTTGTCAGTTGGCTTTCGACGAGCTGAAGGACAAGCTTACTTCGGCACCAGTCCTTGCTTTACCGAAGCCGGGTGTAGAGTACCTGGTTTACACAGATGCGTCCTTACGAGGACTTGGGGGAGTGCTTCAGCAGGAAGAGAAGGCTATAGCTTTTGCTTCCCGCAAGCTTAAGCCGCATGAGAAGAATTACCCCACCCACGACCTGGAGTTAGCTGCGGTCGTCTTTGCATTGAGAATTTGGAGGCACTATTTATTGGGCGAGAAATTCCGTTTGTTTACAGACCATAAGTCACTGCAGTACCTGTTCACTCAGCGAGAGCTGAATATGCGTCAGCGCAGATGGTTAGAGTTTGTGAAAGATTACCAGTTCGATATACAGTATCATCCGGGGAAAGCCAACGTAGTTGCTGATGCGTTGAGCCGTAGACCGATTGACGATGTAGCGGACATCTGGAAAGCAAAGTGGAAGGAGTTGGGTCACCAGGACGCAGTAGCACGTTCGTTCATATCCGTCATGTCAGTCACACCCGAAATTGTTACAAGGGTAATACAGGCGCAGACCACAGACCCGTTTTGCCAGGAGCAGATTGTGCGACTTCTAGCCGAGGGTGCTGAGTCCTATTCTGTTAGTTCGGATGGAGGGTTGCGGTTCAATGGGAGATTAGTGGTTCCAGAAGGAGCAGAGCTACGTCATGAAGTGATGGCTCATTCTCATGGGTCCCGATTTGCAGTACATCCGGGAGGCGATAAGATGTATCAGGACATGAGGCGACAGTACTGGTGGAGTGGGATGAAGATGGACATCGCTGAATTTGTGTCCAAATGTTCTACCTGTCAGCTGGTGAAGGTGGACCACCAGAAACCGTCGGGATTTCTTCAGCCATTGGAAGTACCTGCGTGGAAGTGGGAAAGTATTTCCATGGATTTCATTACAGGTTTGCCTACATCACAGAGGGGCCATGATTCTATCTGGGTGATTGTAGACCGTTTGACCAAGGTGGCTCATTTTCTGCCGGTGCGAACAGATTATACCACGGGTCAGTATGCTCAGTTGTTCATCGCTGAGATCGTCAGATTACACGGGGTGCCCCTGAATATTGTATCAGATAGAGACAAGATTTTTGTGTCACGTTTCTGGGAAAGTTTTCAGGAGGCTATGGGTACAGAGTTGAGATTGAGTTCAGCTTACCACCCACAGACAGATGGTCAGACGGAGCGTACTAATCAGATGTTGGAAGATATGCTACGCATGTGTATCCTCGATTTCGGAGGAGGTTGGGAGCCACATCTTCCACTGGTAGAGTTCGCTTATAATAACTCCTATCAGTTTACGATTGACATGGCTCCATTTGAGGCTTTGTATGGCAGGCCTTGTCGTTCTCCAACCTGTTGGCTCGAGGTGGGGGATAACAAGTTATTGGGACCAGAAGTAATCCAGGAGACCTCCGCGAGGATTGAGATAATCAGGAGTCGTATTCGGGTAGCCCAAGACAGACAGAAGAGCTACGCCGATGCGAAACGATTCTTCCGGGAGTTTAATGTGGGAGATCAAGTGTTGTTGCGTGTATCTCCTATGAAAGGAGTGATGAGGTTCAGGAAGAAGGGAAAGTTGGCTCCGAGGTACGTAGGACCATTTCCCATCATCGAGAGAATTGGGCCAGTAGCGTACAGGTTGGGCTTGCCAGAACATTTACATCGCATCCACGATGTATTCCACATCTCATCGTTGAGACGATACCTTCGGGATGATATGGCCCATACTCACATTGCGATAGATGAGATCGACTTGCAGTCGGATAGCTCTTACGAGGAGAGACCGGTGGCTATTCTAGACTACAGTGAGAGGAGATTGAGGTCGAAGATAGTTCCACTCGTGCGGGTCCAGTGGGAACATCATAATGTGGAGGAATCCACTTGGGAGCGTGAGGCAGATATGCGCGAGAGATATCCAGAGTTGTTTCTACCAGGTATGCCTTATTTTCCGAATTTCGGGACGAAATTCCGTTATTAGGGGGGAAGTATGTAATACCCCGTATTTTTATGCTATATTTAATTTGGTATTTTTATGCTATATTTAATTTGGGGATTTATTTAAAAAAAAAAAAAAAAAATCCGGAAATTAATCCGGAAATTAATTATTAACGTGACTAGAGTTAGTAATTATGGAAAAATTGTTGAATATTACTAATGAGCATAGTAATATGTTATATTGGTTCTAATGAATGTCATAAGTGAATTAAATGACTATTTCGGAAAAATTAAGTCGGGACGTGCTCGTGTCGCGTCGGGACTAATTATGTTAATTAAAAAGTGAATATTTTATAAGTTGTCCGTATGGTCGTTTTGAGTGCGCCAACGCGTCCGAAAGGGTCGAGATAGTCAGAAAAGTGTACCCGGGGGTTTAGTTTGGGTGTCGGGATGTTTTTAGGCTTAATTAGTGACCCGGGAGGGCGTTTTGGTCATTTTACATATTAGGGTAATTAAACCCACGAATTTCATCCATCCTTAGCAGCCATTTAAGTCAGCCTTTTAGGGTTAGATCATTCAGAACCCTAAGACGGCTAGTGGAGAAGAGAGGAGAGACCTTACTAGGTGATTCAAGGCCAAAAACACCACCTTTTGCACCACCGTCACCACCAACGCGTAGATCGCGAGGAGGAGAACGCAGCCACACCAATATCAGCAAGAAACCAGACCTCTGAAATCCCAGGAAAGTGTTTAACTTGCGTATTTTCGTTGGTGCAATAATCATGTTAGTGTAGGAATGATTAAGAGTATAATCCATGGAAGAAAACCAAATTTTAATAGGGATTTGCATGTAGAAATCATATGAACCTTATTCTGGAAATTAAGATGTGAAGTAGATGTTTAACCCACGAAATTTATGATGATTTGTTAGAAGAAATTTCTGGAGAAAACTGATTAGAACAAAGGTTAAGAAAACTGTAGGGTTCTTGATGATTAGATGAAATATTAGGTTGTTTAACCATGATTATTGATGTATATACGCATGCTAATCGTTAAAGATACCTGGAATTATGTTAGGATGTTAACAATAGACTTTTTGGGTCAATTAGAGTTGGAAAATATGAGTTTTGATGAAGAAACTTACGCAATCCCGTCACTGCAATTTCTGCAGAATTTTCACAGACCTGCTCGATCGATCGATCGATCCTAGAGGGTCGATCGATCGAAGGTTCGATCGGTCGACCCCCAGACGTCGATCGATCGACCCTCCCTGGCAGCCTATTATTTCCCTTGTTTAATTAGTTGAATTAATTTATCGTGGAATAAACCTTGGGCTTTCTAAATAAAATGATTTGGGAGATATTGAGGAGCAGTAGGGTATATGGACCTATGTTAGAACCTTTAATCTTCAACGAGGAGGGTAATTATGGGATATTTACTTTAGGTTGTTAGATTTATGAAACTTAAGGGTGAGGTGCGTAAGAGAGTTACGTTGGAATCAAATAAAGTTATTTACTGAATTTTAGATTTGTAAGGTTATAACCCATGAGTATTAGGTAATGAGTGAGAAAACTCTTCGAGTTAAGGTTAGAGACGAAACCTTATACGTAATCATAATGATGAGAAATTAAAGATAAATGTTATGACTATGGGTTACGAGAGAAACCTATATTAATATAATGGAATGGGTATATTTATATATTGTGTGTACATATATTATATTCATGTGAAAAACGTACCCGCGCTACTTGCTATCCCTGAGGTTACCGCGCTGGGACAATCGTATTCTGTGATGCCTTTGGGGGATATCGATTTGTACCCTAGAAGATAGAGATCCTAGGTACGGGCTATTAGATTGATAGTCAGACGGTCCTAAGAGACGTGTGGGTATGTACTGACCTCTTGGATTTGGAATCTATGCTTCGCCTCAACGTTGTTTTGTTTATGTTAATACAGTTCGAGAGCGATTCCGAACTTGTATTCCCTTTGTGTGAACGATACAGGGATTGGATAACAGAGTATGCCCGCACCATAAATTAGTTGGGGTGCTGTTGTATATATATTATTCGAGTAGTTAATATATATATATGGTGATAAACTTTAATATGCCTACTATAATGTGTTAAGTGGGACTTAGTTGTTGACGCAATTATAAATATTTATTTTGTGAAAATATGAGAAAACACTGAGAAACCTTATAATTTAATGAAGCTAAAACGAGAGGAGTACTTCAGATTGAAAGTTATATTTTTATAAAACATTGTCCTCGTCCGGTTTTGTATACATATGAATAAGTTAAGATAAACGAACCATTGGGAAGGTTAGTACGATAGGAGTGCACATTAGAAGAGAGGTGAGTATTTCTCAAGAGAGAGACGAACTAATATGATGTTGCATTAGCCTGTATCAATTTAAATACTTGCTTAACGTATTTTAAAATCAAACACACTTTCGGGCCCTGACCCGTTTCCTTTTCTCTCTCTCTCTCTTGTATATATATATGTATATTTTCAGGTGCCCAGCCACAGGGGCGTCTTGCTTAGGATTCTTTGAGAAGAACGAGCTGCAGCTTAGGTGGGAGTTGCAGGTCCCTTGAGTAGACGGCTTCCGACATTGACTCCACTCTTATTACTCTCATTTATGGGGCACGTGTCGCCCTTTTCATCATTTCATTTATTGTTGGGGATTTTTATATTTCAGATATTCCAGTATTGTTTATGGGATTTGTTTCAGGATGGTTTATGATTTTAGTTTTATATTATTGACATTCGTTTGGTGAATGTATGGTTTTATTTAAATTTCATGGTGTGATTCTCTATTGTAAAAATCTTGTTTTGTATTAATAAAAATCTTTTCTTTAAATTAAAATTTGGAAGTTCGTATGAAAAATGTTTTTGACACTTAGCTTAATTATTTAGGGTGTTAAATTGGAAAAATTATTTTTATCGACAGTGATGCTGAGAATGAACCAACTGTTTACCTTGATTTAATTTAATAAAGGAGTGATCGCCCGGTATTTAATTAGGCGGGGTGTCACAGCCAAATCCCTTTTTGGGTGGACCCTCAACTATTTAGACTTCTAGTGTATAGTTAGTGTTAAGCCTAAATAGTAGGTTGTAAATAGTTAGCTTTTTAATTTTCTTTCTTTCCTTTTTTTTTTCTTTCCTTTTAATTTAGTCTAGTGTAATTAGTTAACTTTTTGTTATTTGTTTTTGCTATGCTCGATACTAACTTGTTTTGTAGATTCCTTTGGACTCGTGCTTATGGAGATCTCTCCAATTTCGGGTAATATCGTTCTTTTCCTCTCTTTGTGCTGTGTTCTTAATGCGCATTGAGGACAATGCAACATTTAAGTTTGGGGGTGTAGGATATTCTATCCATTTCATGTGTAGTCCATGGATTTGCTCACATTTAGTTACTAAGTATGCCTTTTTGTGAAAAATTTGAAAATTTTCAAAAATATTTTCTTTCTTTTTTCTCCTTTGTTGGGCATTTTGCCTTGTTTCCAGTGATAAATTTCAATAATTGCCCGATCCAATAGACAACTCAATGATGCATGTTCTCTATTTTAGAAGTTATTGGACTTTAGTCCTCAAATCATTGATATTGTGAATAACTTCATGAATTAAACTTTATCCCATGAGCATATGCACTTTCCTGGTTCTATTGATTTGGTTTAAAATTTTTATAACTCGGGAATCTTGTGTTGCATTGTATATACTTACACCGAGTAAGCTTTGTACCTTTCGTCGTTTGTGAGTGTTATACACTATTCTTTTCTCATTGAAAACGTTGAATTCGTTGGTAATCTCACTATTCTTTCATTGATCGTTCATTAATTGAGTCCATACTTGAAATGTGTTACTTGAGCATGATTTTCATATATTGTTTTGACTCGAGAATTGCGTAAACTTTGTGAAATGATCATAGGCCTTCTTTGTTTTATCGCCCATATGACCTTGACCTCACCTTTTATATGTTCCCTAGTCAACCCACTTGAGCCTAAATATAGCCTTTCGTTTCATAACCCCAATCCCATAACTAACTCTAAATTGGAGTTATAAACCATACATACACTTTCCATACCTTTGTTTGGAATGTTACTTGGGATTGAATGATGTTTTTGTGATGTCGGTTGCAATTTAGGCATATGAGAGTTTGATAAGTAAAGAAAAGAAAGTAGTGAAAAAGAAAAGAAAAAGAGAAAGCAAAAAGTTGAAAACAAAAGAGAAAAAGTGAAGAAAAAGAGAAAAGAGAAAAGAAAAAGAAAGAGAAAGTTGTTTATAGTGTTTGTAGTGTTTCAATAAGCTTTGATTACTCTCCCCGATGATATACCAAATTCTTGTTTTGGAACTTGTTTTCCAATTTTTGATATTGCCCGCATTTTTCCATTATCCCGAGTTTTCATCCCGAACACTTTGAATCCGTACATACAATCCTTCATTTCGTACCCTAGCCATACCTACATCATAACCCTATTAAAGTCCTATGTGATCTTAGGTTGATGTAATTCAAAAGTCATAATAGTTGTGATAATCTGTGAAAATGCATTTCGCCTCTTTTAGTGTGCGGTATCCTTTCATTGAGATTACAATTTTTCATTTTATATATAGCGTTCTTCATTTGTGACATGTGTGCGGCCTAGTTTCCATTTACATTTACTCCTTATGCCCACATGTTCCGTGTGTTACCTCCCGGTTTTGAGTGAATTCGCTTGATGAGCGTAATGCCCGTGAGGATTGAATGTATGCATGCTTTGATGTTTAGTATCCGAATTATTTAAGTTTTTTGCCAAATCATGCTTTGCATATGCCCACTTCCCTACCACATGTTAGAGTTTCAATTCATTGAGGTGCATCGATAATGTTAATAACTACGGACTTCTCATGCGAATTCGTTTGCTATGCTAATAACATGTTGAAATCTTGTTCGCACTGATGAGTTTGTCTTGCTTGATTGGGCATATTTTGAGGAAACTTTATGATGTTTGTGGGTTCCATCACTGAAAACCCTCACGAGACGACACTCGTCCACTAGGGTAACCTAGGGGTTTAACGGCTTATTGCATACGCTAAATGCAATCGAATCGCCCGCGAAAGTGGCCTTATCTTTTTTATTGATTTTATACCATACTTTTGTACTCTCTCCTGTGTTGGTTTACTAGTTCTTCTTGTTGCATCCTATTTCATTGCTAGGGACTAGCAATGTGTAAGTTAGGGGGTGTGATACGACGCAAATATTGCGTATTTCACCCGTTAACATACGCGTTATTAGCCCCCTCGGGTATCTTATTCCCTATATTTATGCTCATTAACTAGACAACCCTCGGATTTCTATGTTAACATGTTTTGCAGGGGTTAATTGAGCTTTTGTAGGTGTTTGGATGCTTAGTGTGAACTTCGGATGCGTTTCGCTCGATTTCCGTACACAACCGCACGCGCAAGGGCATTTTAGTCTTTTGACAGCTTGGGCACCTGGCCCGACATCTACACGGAAGTTGTAGCTCTCCTCTCTAGCTTCGCGTGGCCGCGAACGGTGAGCGATTCCGATGCATAACGACAAAGTTACGGCGATTTGAGCGAAGTTGGATTGTATGCCAATGCAGGGGGAATTGCAGGCTGCCCCTGCTTGATCGATCGATCAACCCTGGGGGTCGATCGATCGAGCCTTATTAATTTTGCCACAAATTACACTGTCGATCGATCGACACCAGAGGTCGATCGATCGATCGATCCCCTGTTTTTCCCCTGCAGATATTTTCTTTTATTCCTTTCTTCTTTTCTTTTATTACAACTTACTATATAAGTTGGTTTTTGTTGTAATAAAAGGGGGACCATATACACTTAGAGATATTCTGAATTAGATAGTTTAGTTAGGGTTTGGTGTGGAGATTTCCTTTCTTCTTCTTCTTGGATTGACAACCCATGGGTTTGTAAGATTGAACTATTCACTTCCTCTCCATTAATCTAGTTTGTTCTTCTTCTCCTCTTGCCTTGTAATTTAGTTTCAATGCTTTCTAACTAGTTTACATGTTTTAATTCTTGCTTTCTTAGTCTAATTAGTCTAATTTAGTTTAACTCACCATGCACCCTTAGATAAATAGGGTCGGGATTTCATTTCCGCCATTTTCGGGCCCCGAGCTCCGAAAACTAGGTTTAGTGCAAAATCGCGTTTAATTGAAACCGCGCGTATCAAAGTTGGATTGCTAAGCGTTTATCTTTCTTTGTCACGCAACGTTAGAGTTTATAGCGACAATCCGAGTTTAATCCGCGTGTGATCATTTTTCAGTTAAATGTTTTATCTCGCAACTTTGGGTTAAATTCCTTCTTGCGTGATGCTCGATTAGATTGCTTTCGAGCCTTAACTCTAGTTAGTAGTTGTCTCGATCCGTTTGGTAGAATGCGATCCTGATCCTTGCTTTCCTTTAATCTAGCATTAACTTATTCTTTTCTTTTGTCACCATAACCACCTATCACCTTTTACACTTTTATTCCTGAAGTAATTAAACAATTAACATCTAAAATTTAATAACTCCCTGTGGATTCTCGATACCCGACTTACCGCTCTACTTTCTTGTTAAGTGTAGCTGTAGCTTAGGTTCTTTTGTATCGCGGCGGCGAAACACACGACGATTGTGCACTTACACGCGCACACTTTTTCCGTCCGATCAGCCTCAGCCTTTTGTCATCCTCCTGAAGTCCATTTACAACTGCTTTCAGATCGACGACCTTCTTATATAGATCTTCATTCTCGGCCTAGAGCATTTCACTTACTTTGGTTACTTCAGTGGCCTCCACAAGCTTGGCCCTCAAGGTATTTACTTCGTCTTGGACTGAATCGTCTATCTCTTCCATAGTCTCAAAATCGTCCTTCAGCTTGGCAACTAGCTTGGACTGATCCTTGTACTATTCAATCCTCACCTTTAGGGGTTTACAGACTTTTACAAATGCCTTGCGAGCTTACGCGCTGATATTGGGCCGAATAATCATTCCTAAACGTAAGTTAAGGGGAATATAGTTCTCATTAAGCTACAAATGACACAAGAAAAGTCACAAGCAAGACATCAACTTAAAATGAAATGAGTAAATCAAAACAAGCGAAAAAGACAAAAAAAGTTTTTCTTTTATTCGTAGATAATGGGGAGGCTAAAGTTTATTACTCTCAAAGTAATAGGGGGAATTATAAGGCTTTAAAAGGTTATACAAAAAAGAAAAACCCCTAAGGCCTATTCCAACACCTTCTCAACTTTAATAATCGCTTTCCCCTGTCAGTGGCCCTCTGCTCTTGATCAGCGTTTGCATCACCCTCAGTGAAAACATCCTCATTATTGCCGATAGGTTGACCAGCGTCTTCTTTATCCTCCATAAAAGGATCGGGCCCAGGAGAATGAAAGCTAAAAAGTTTGGAGTCAGGAGAAGTTCCCACGTCTTTCAAGGTTTGGTCCCAGCCTTTCTTGAAGGCGACTTTCCATCCATAAGCGAGATGGAGCTCGACATCATCACTGGACTTGTTGATCAAGTTAGTTATTGTCTTTTTCCTGAGGAAGCATCTTCTCCAACTCCAGAACCTAGTCAGACAGGCCTTATTTTTCCTCTACTAGATTTTCCTTCTCGGTGACCACCACCTTTTGGGACGCCTTAAGATCGACACAGGCCTTGGTAAATTTCTCCCTCGCCTTCTCTCACGATTAGAGAACTTTAGAAAAGGCGTTTTTCTCATTCTCCAGAGCATCTTTTAGCTCTTGGGCACTTTTGGACTTATTAGCATGATCGTCTAAAAGGGTGGTGAATTCAGATAAACTGCACGGACAACGTAAATAATAAGTGAGTACGAAAAAGGAAAAGAATAAAAAGACTAGAAAATTACAAGAAATTAAGAAAAGACTTACTAGGGTAATCCCATGGGCAGACTTGAGGGTGAGCTGGGATGACCCCAATCTCGTAGAACGCTCACGATCAGCAACGAGCACTACCCCCTTTAGTAGATTAGGGTCAAGGGAGTGATGATCACCCATGTTAGCCCCCTCATACTCTGCAGTACCATAGGGGATAAAGGAATACTTCAAGACCAACTTCTTTTTGGAATATTCCCTCTCTTTTTCTCTTTTCTTCTATTTCTCTTTCTCTTTCTTTCTTTCTCTCTTTCATTTCTCTTCTCTTATTTTTCTTCTCTCTTCTTCTTTTTCTCATTTTCTTTCCCCTTACCAGTTGGGCTAGAGCTTCCAGCTTTGGGGAACTAATCTCAGAAGTCTTCAAAGATTTTAGTTAATCAGATAAGGTCATCTGATTTTCATCATCATCAAGCTTTAGTTTCCTCCTCTTGATTATGGGAGCCATGTTCTCTTCTTCTTCTTCTTCTTCTTCTTCTTCTTCTTCTTCTTCTTCTTCTTCTTCTTCTTCTTCTTCTTCTTCTTCTTCTTCTTCTTCTTCTTCTTCTTCTTATGATGCTTCATCCTCCTTCTCTGGCACAATTGGGTCAGAAGGACAAAGTTTAGGAGATTTTATGTTTGGAACCTTATCGATCGAGTGTGCAATGAAACTGGTGGTCGTATTCTTATATTTAAGCAAATAGGTTGTCGACGTAGGGTATTCGCTGTCAGAAAGCCTTTCTTTGATATTGTAAGTCTTCATAAGATCATCAACATTGATCTCACTTATGTCGAGATCCTAATTTTTAATGTGAACTACAAAATGAAAGAAAAAGAACATTATCCAGAGGAGATAAATCAGAAACAGAACAACATAGTGAGCTAAAGATAAGAAGAAGTGACCTATATGGTCCTCTCCAAAGTCTGAAATTATAGGGCCCCAGTTCCTTTCGCCCTCACGAGTAGGAGGATGTTGCCAATTTTTAGTATTGAAATCGTGGTCCCAGTAATCTTTATGGGAGTCTGGAAGGTTCACCACCAGCCTGGTCTTTAAATACATCAGTCCATCACTGGTTCACGACCACACATAGTATTAGCAGATCTCAGCAAGGCACAGTTTTGTCCCATAAAGGGTATTTATTCTATGAACCCCATTAACTATCTTCCAGATATTGAGGGCATATTGAGTAGACACAATTTCAAAATATTTGAAGAATTTAAGAAAAAAGGTGGTTTGGGGGAAACATTACCCCCCTTGAATTATCAGAAGGGTATGAATTTAGTGCCCCCTTCATTGTCATTAACATTTAGGGGAAAAGGGGCACAGTCGAACTCCACCCAATCAGGAATATTATACAACTTCATAAACTCCGCAATCGACTTATTATTAAGTTTTTCCACGAGCACACTAAGAGAAGAGGAACCCTAGTTACAGTTACAGAGTAATTTAAAGTAGAGGAAAATTGAGAAAGTGTGAATTAAACTTACACGGATTGATGAAGCTCTGAAGAAAAAAGACGCTGAAGAAGAGAAGCTTTGGACTGCTTAGTGACGAAGAAAGAAACTCAAACTGAAGTGACAAAGGATATGAACCTTCGATTTGAAACCCAACGCCAATGATGAACACGACAGCCTAGGATGCTTTTGGTGCTTCATCTTGCTTCTCGAACAACGGTACCGTCACCTATTCAAAAAAACTACAAGTATGCCATAGTGTTTAGCCCAAGACGAGCGTACCCCTATGAGTTCAGCAAATCTACCAAAATGCCACGCCGGTAGTAAAGATAAATGTTTCAGTTTGCAGGCCTTTAATTCATAAAAAATTATTAGCCCAAATTTCACATGGCCCAAAACTTTTAGGGGTAATTGTGTGGACCCATTCCATATGGCCCATGAGAGTAAACGACCAGTCTGGATTGCCCAAAGTACTACCCGACCCAAATAATAATTTAATTTACTCACGTGTATTTGAAACACACTAGAACACTTACGGATATATTCAAATTGGTTATCAATAATCTTGGAAGAGATATTCAGGTACACCACGAATTATCCACTTGCTAATTGAGTTACTTATATAACCCACTCTTTTACTTTTATGTACCTATAAATTATAAACCCTGGCCCAGGGAAAAGGGATGTAATCTCGAGCATTGAGAGACACTTTAATAAAATAGTAACCTCTTCGTAGACGTAGGCAAGTTATCGAACCACATCTATCGTTGTTATGTGTGTGATTTTTGCATTATGTTCTTCGTAATTGTTTCATGTAATTCCATTGTGATAATTCTTATACTTACACCAGCTATTATTCCCTCGAGAATCGCAAGAACCTCAGTCATCCTCCTTCAACAGTGAATACCCTCAAGTATCATAGGACCAGCAATAGAGACTCCTTCTCTACAAGGTGTAATTTCAATATAGAAGTTTTTTGGTTCTAAAGATGATTCAAAAAAGTATTTGGGATTATTTGTGTTAACCAAAAAGTATTTTTGCCATAAAAAGGTGAAGACTTAATGCAGTTGGTCTGCAGTTTGTATAAATGAAAAGTTGTAAAGAAAAATCTTGACGAAACAGGCTTTTATAGGTGGACACAAATTTCGAGGCGACGGGATGTCATTCAAATGAGTTAGATAGGACATTCAAACGAGGTGTTAATCTCGTTAGAAGTGACCGTCCACCGACCTAAGAAATGACCTTTAAGTATTAAAACAGTAAGCTCTTGCTTGAACTATATTCGAAGCAGCCATTAAACGACATATCAAATGACATCATTGTGTTATTCAAACGGCATTGTGATCTCGTTAGAATGAGATGTCTAAAATAAAATAAAATTTTCAGGTTTTAAAATAAGTTTGAAAACCTCTTTGAAAATGCCTCGTTTTGACAAAAAATAAAGAAAAATATCCCAATACTAGATCTATACCAAAATTATGTCAAGACGTAAAACATGTTGAAGTTTCTTAATATTCGGATCCGTCTTCTTGAACTTGTGAACTTGAATTACCTTAACGGATGTAAAGGGATACACCATACTCAATGTAAACTAGACTTTATGGACAAGTTCTAGATGTTAGGGGCAATGATGGAAAATTTTCCCTTATAAATATCCCCTATGGCTATTCTGGTACAAAATAAAAAATTCGAATTATCCAACAAATTTTATATAAATTTAATACCCTCCCAGAAACCCAAAAATGGAAAGATACTAAATATGTAAGTCTTCAAAATATTCAACTTTCAAATCTCTTACTTTCTCTTGATCTTCTTTTGGAAGCTTTGTCAAATGTGTGCTTTTCATATGCCATCAATTTGTACCTACACACAATAGACAAAGAAAATACCTTCCTGACATATTGAGTTTGAAAGAAGATAAATATCATAAATCAAATCGATTTTGCCCCATAATTCAAACTCTCACTCCCCCATAATTCATAATTCGTTCTCCCCCTTTTTATTTGTTCGAAATAGATAATGAAAAGAAACAAAAATAATAATAAATCGAAGTGGGTCACAATAAGAATAACAAATCATTACAAACATATATCAAATAAGCTCATGTAGGGGAAATCTCAAAAGGCTCCACAAAATTTTTTAATATTTCAAATATTTTTCCAAAAAAATAATTTTACAAAAGCAACACACACCATGAACTAACACTAAGATAACCAAATCATGGAAATGGAATGAATGGGTGTGAACAAATTCGATGGAAAAGTCAACTCAAACAATTATAAAATATGTGCATGATGAATTTTGGATACTCCTAACGAATGAACTCAAAATCGTCCTTAGATGTAAAAATGTTGAATTCAAATGATATTCACTCAATCTAATCAACAAATCAAAGTCTAAAGTGATTTTCACACCAATATCGTCTAAAACTATGTAATGCTTTCACGAGACTTTTTCTGGACATGCATTGATCTTCGACTAAACTCCCTCAAAACTCACATATATAATATTTTCTCTCAAATATTTTGTTTTGAAGAAATCAATGCTTATAGGTAGCGAAGCATCAATGTTCTTTGAATTTGGCCTAGCATTTTATAATTTTTTCTTTTGAATGCTTTTAATCTTTTGGGCTCTTTTCTTTTGCAAATGGTGGCTATTCACGTAAAGATCTTTTTACTTTCGCAGCCGTTAATCTTAACACATTTATCGGAGATATAAATATCCATTTTCCCCATCCGAGCAATGGTTCTTACAAGCACTACTTTCATTTTCTCGTTTTATCTCATTTGGTTCGTTTTAAAGACAGGATTGAGATGAAAATATTTTGACCAACATGTGATAGACAAGTGAAATACTCAAATAAATTCGTGCATGTATGCACTAAAGGAGACATAGAGTTAAACATGTAGAAAGAAATTGCTAATCACATCTTAATGTCTCCAAATATTATAAAGCACATGGATGAAATGATGTTGTGTCTCAAAACACTATCAAAAAGTCAAGTGGACAATGGAATGAAATTATTACTTGGTCATCTTAAATGTTCATCCATATATGGTGTAAAAAGAAATACAAAAATCTTTTTGTGTTTTTTTAAAAATTTGATCAAAAATAAAATCTTTTTGGTTTTTTCACCGTTTCTAAAAATAAATCGAAAATCTTTTTGTATTTTTTCAAAAATTTTCAAGAAAAAATAAAACTTTTGTTGGATTTTTTGAAAAATATATCAAAACGGATAATGCTAAATACAAAGGTAGTACACATTAGCAATAGGTATGAATCATATAAGCATGAAAAATATCATATGCTAGTAAACAAGTCTAAAACTCAATCATTTGATCCGGAGGAGTTCTCAAAAGGAGGTGACATGCTATGAAACACATCCATCAAATCATGTGATGTTTTGACCAAATATCTCATATGATGTGTGGGAGCATGCAGAGTAACATCTGTGAGAGCATGTGGTAACACGTGTAGTAGCATAACGAGGCAAATACCAAGGAGACACACTACCTAAGTTAAAGAAAAATTCCCTAAGGTATCCTCTTTTCTTACGATGGGAGCAAACATAAACGTGTCTAGGAACATCTATCTCAAAATGTCTAGGACGCGCTCTCCTATTAGGAAACATACACCTAGGTAGGTTAGGTTGAGAGCCATATGGATCTATAAAAACTTAGGAATCGGCTCGGGTGCAACATTGGAAGTGGTGCACCGTCATAACCTATTCCTACACTCTCAATATTACCCAAAGTGGGATCGAGGAACATCTTTACAACCTTCTTAGATTTGTCCTCTAAAGTAACTTTGACCTTCTAGGCACATTCGAGATCTCTCTTGAGTTGGGATACATGGGCTTCAAGTTTTTCATGACTCTCCAATGAAGATTGAAGATCTCCCATAATACTAGACACGGTGTTGGTCAAATCAATATTTGCGCGGCCTAAGACATCAACTGCTCACATAAAGAAACCCTTACCTTCTCGAGTTGACTCATCGATCCCTCACACATCCTCAAAACTTCTACATCTCTCTTTAAATCTATTACCCTAAGAGATAACTCCTTATTCATCTTTTTTGTCTTTAAAGTCTCGGTGTATAAATCACTATAAGCTTTTGGGAGATCACCTTCACCTTCACTTCAATATCATCCTCACTCTCATTCTAATGGATCAGAACATCATCGATGCTCTCACGTTTACAAGTGTCCTCATCGTCGTGGGATAAATTAGATGTTCTCACGTGACTAGCCATGAATGCAATGTACTTTTCATGTGCCCTTTCTCTTTATTATAGTGGGACACTCAAAAGCTTTATGCCCTTTTCCCTCACACTCAAAACACTTTATATCTTCCTCTCACCGCTATCCTTGACCTCATTCTTATTTTTGTTTTTCTAAAAATTCTTCTTATCCGAAGAATTATTTTTGGAAATTTTGAGAAATTTAAAAAAAAAATTGTAAACAAGGCCAATTCATCGAAATCAGCCTCACCCTTTGAATCAGACTCATAAACTCTTTTTTTATTTTTCTTCTTAATTTGAGTCTTTAAAGCTATCCCTTTATCCTTAGGCTTCATGGTTTTGGGAAATATGTCGATTTCATAAGTTTGAAGGTCTCCTATGAGTTCTTCTAACCTAAGTGAATCTAACATAACCAATGAGTTCAAAACAAAGACCTTAGGATTGAATCACGATGGGAGTGACCTAAAAATATTTTTAACAACTCTCGAGTCATCAATATTCTCACCAAAATTGAAACTCGTGTTAACAATGTCTAACAACCTAGCATAAAACTCATCGAAACTCTCGAACTCTAACATAGTGATAATCTCAAACTGGGTGGTCAAATTTTGAAACTTTGACGCTTTGAAAGGGTTGCACGCCATGATGCGATGAAACTCGTCGGAGGTGACAACTTCAGAAATAGCACTAAGTCCGTGGGAGTTGTGGGTACTCTACTTAAACTCTTCACGAGTCCAATCAGAAATGGGTTTGGTATTATTGACATTATTAACAGTGACAGTGGGAGGAGTTCACCCTCTTTCACATACTAACCAGACTCTTTCATCGATAGCTTTTAAACAAGATCTCGTACGGGCTTTCTAATATACATAATTTATTCATCAAAGACAGGCATCCAATTATATAAGTTATCCATTAGAAAAATTAAGAATTTTAAAAATCAATTTTTAAAATAATTGATATCTTTGAAAAGTTTTACGAAAAAAGGATTTCATGCTAATTTGGTGAAACCGATTCTGATACCAATTTGAAGATTGTGCAATTATCCGATGGATTAACTTATTTAATTTGATGTCAATCTCACAAACAAAGCCAATTTTTATTTAAACCCTAAACATGCAACTATGTGATTGAAAGCAGTAAATCATATAAGCATGTAAAGAAACAAACAATTTCAGGAAAATTCCACAGGACAAAACCTTTTATTTTACTAAAGTTTGCAAATCTCAACTTACAACAGAGTAGAGAAATACAACAATGAATTCATACGAGAACTAATAAAGACTTCAACCTTCAACCAACAATGATTCCCTTGAGAACCACAAGAAATCCAGTCCTCCTCCTTCAGCAGTGAATACCCTCGAGTATCATAAGATCAGCAGTAGAGACTCCTTCTCTACAAGGTGTAACTTTAATATAAAAGTGTTTGGGTTCCAAAGATGATTTACAAAAGTATTTGGTATTGTTTGTGTGAATCAAAAACTATTTTTGCCCTAAAATGGTGAAGACTTAATGCAGTAGGTCTGCAGTTTGCATAAATGAAAAGTCTTGAAAAAAATTCTTCACGAAACAGGTATTTATAGACAGACACAAATTTTAAGGCGAAGAAATGTGATTCGGATGAGTTAGATAGGTCACTCGAACTAGATTTTAATCTCTTTATAAGCTACCATCTAACGAACTAAGAAACACCCTTCAAAATTAAAACATTAAGCTTTCTCTTGAATTGTATTCGAAGCAGGCCATCAAACGACATCAGTATGCCATTCAAATGACATTGTGATCTCGTTAGAACGAGATGTCTAAAATGAAATATTTTTTAAAGTTTCAAAATCAGTTCGAAAACCTATTTAGAAATGCCTCGTTTTGATAAAAATCAGTTTAGAAAAATATCGCAATACTTAGTAAAAAATCTATGAAACATAAAACTAAATCCATACCAAAATTACGTCAAGTCTTAGAACATATTGAAATTGCTTGATATTCGGATCTATATTATTGAACTTGTGAACTTGAATTGCCATGACGAATGTAACGGGATACGCCATATTCAATGTAAACTAGACTCTATAGGTAAGTCCTAAATTCTAGGGGCAATGATGGAAAATTTGCCATTATAGATCTCGTCGAGGATATGCTGTACTCCTATGATCAAGGGAGTATAATCATCAAATGTTTGGTATTATTTCCCATTAATCTTCGTCTGGGGGGCCTCTTTGGACTTTTCTATTTTTCTCGAGTTATTACCTTCTTCGAGTTTTTTCTGGCTGAACTCTTTTAAAGCCATTGCTTGTTTTATGTTCATGATCTTTACATATTTATCCAAGAGCTCAACCATGTGGTTCAAAGCTTCCTTGGCCATTACCCAATACAACTTTCTAAATAACAACCTGCCTATAATTACTGTAGTGGTAACTTTCTCATTGTAGTTTACCACCTCTAATTTTTTAGTATTGTACTTGGTAATATAATCCCTTGTCATTTTATCCTCGCGTCGACGGACACTTAATAAGTCAACTACCCTCTTTCCAAGTTTTACCCCAAAATAAAAATTATTAATAAAGATATTTACCAATTATTTAAAATCAGATATCTTCCCTGTTAGTAACCCATTATACCAGATCTGAGGAGGTCCTATGAGAATTTTTAAAACAGCTCTGCAATGCATCTCATCAGTTACGAGAAAATATCGCATACTGCCTTTTATTGCTCGACATGCAAAATTAGATATGACTTTCCTTCTTACCTAGGTGTGATTACAAGTGGATTGAATTTTTTAGATGTAAGATAGCTAATCATAAAAGTTGTGAATGGATATTCCTTCATAAACCCTCATTAAAGTGGAATTTTAGATCTTTTATCCATTGGATTTATCCCCTCCATGGTTGGGTTCAATTGTTCGTTTACCTTTATTAGATTGTCCATGACTATCAGTTGAGCTTTCTTCTCCTCGACCACCTCGTTAAGACTTGGTCGACATCCTAGCATTAAATCTTGAGCCATAATCCCTTTGCTTTCTACAATCTTCTTATCTTGTGCTTCCTTAAGGGTGCGGATAATCCTTCTGAAGGTAATTATGTGTTCAACTGAATATGTTTGGTCATCATCATACCGAATTAACCTTCTTGTTGAGGTTTTACCAGGTTTATATGAGGATTCTTCATTTTCTGACCCACTTATCCGAGCAGATCTGCTTATATCAAACCCTAGAATTATCCTTCCTGCGGCTTTCCATCACTTTACCTTAGTTTTCTTACCTCCTATCTTTGTAGGGGTAGGAAGAGGTCATTTTTTATGTTTATCTAAATGTTTTTCTAGAGCAGGGGTGAAACTGATTCTGAATGATCTAGTCGGCTATGTGAGGTCAAAACACTTTTGGGTGAGCTGTCTCATATTTTCTTAAATAACTTATTGACTCTTGATCAAGTTGTGCAAAAATCCTACTAATTCCCCTATTCCAATAGGGGTTGAAGGTGGCTTAGCATCATTCTCCCTACTACTTTCAGGGTGTTCGACCATTTCTTATAAAATACCCAGAAAAACAGAGCATGATAAAAGAAAAATAGAGTATAACTAAATAATTACTAAATTGAAAGTGGCGAAACTGTTTTGTGCTAGAATTCTATTATTTAGGTTCAGAATATACAAAGGTAGGCAATGGAACAATAAATAAAGGATTTGAAGTGAGAAATCAAGAGAATCTACTGATTTGATCAGCGAGATGATCGTCGATAAAATTTGGTTGTGTTTTACAGGAATTCTAGTATTTTTTCAATTGGAAATTAGGAATCAGATTAGAAACAACTTCGCTGTAGTCATCTTCCACATACGACGTCATTCTGTTATCGTCTAACATTGGTTTTAAGGTTTTTCTTAACTAGTTGAGATCCAATCAGAGATAACAAACACATAAATAATAAAATAAAGATGTATGAAGACAAAGGTTAGAATAAGAGGAAATACACACAAAGTTACGTGGTTTACCCTCAAGAATAATCTTACGGCCATATTTTATCTTTTAGCACTAGTATCAGAATAGTACAATCTTTCAGTCTCCTTATCTAGACAGTTAAAATGTAAGAATCTCTCTCTCTATTAATTGGTTGTTGGTTGGTTTGTTGCCTTGATCCCAATGGGGGATATCATATTTTATAGTGAATGATTGTGAGGGAATGTCTGCTAGACCGGTATGGGCTAGGTTGAACCATCTTCTGAATAGAGAACCCATAAGATATGTAATAGTTTATTGTTTTACCCATTAGGAAATGTTCTTGCACATGTTGGTTGTCAGTGATGCCACTCACATGGCATTGGCTAGCATTTAACAGTGTTACTAAAGTTATGGTCCATCAGTTTGCCTTGTTGGCATCGACCCATTCATTACTGGTATAAAGGAGGCCGACCTCTTTATGGGCACGAGGTCATTCCTTTGTATCTATTTGGTCGGGGTTGAGCTCTTGCACTTGCTATTGAACGATTTTATACAATTCTCTTTGGGCCATGAGATCCTCAATTAATATGGTATAACAATTAATACCTGAGATATGGTGGTCTCTTTCTAGACTTCTTCACAAAAACATAAATAGTATTTTTCTCACCCATCTCAAACCCTAATGATGAATTAAACCCCTTTCCCCTACCTTTATATACAAGTACAAAAGTGCTTAGGCTAAATTAGGTTCCCCTACCTTTGAACTACACCAGGGATCGAAGACAAATAATTAAATTATCTCCAAATAAATACTAAAAAATATCAAATTATATTTATCGTAATTATATTATATTTATTTATTTAATCATAGTTAATTAATCTAAATAATTATAACTTCACTCTAATTTAATTATCTCAAATATCACAAAAATATAATGAGGTCTTATTTTACAAAGTTGATTTTGGTACATAATGTGATTCCCCACATTAAGCTTTTGATACCCATTTGGTCAAATCAATTTGTCATAATTTGAATTTAAACAACCTCTAATCAATTCCTTGATTCACAAACTTAACTTATTTTGCCACTCCATCAGATTATAAATAATCCGTTGTAAGTAAAAATTTATGAATTGAGTCAATTTATATGTTTTGACCTATTTCGTGTTTGGAAGAAAAGTTTGAGCCATAGGTTGGACTTGGATGTGTTTACCTTTTAATCCTATGACGTGTTTGTTTGAAGATATAGCAGCCAAGTAAGAAGTTTTACATTCATCGTCTCATGTTTCGTGCCACGTTTTGTTTTCAACTTCCAAGGATCTTCCATGTATGAATGTGTATATTTTGATCCTTGGATATATATTATTGGGTGTTGTTTTAGAAGTGTTTAAAAAAAATTGTAGGTCATTCTAACGACAGTATGATTGTCGTTCAAATGAGAAAAGGCAACTTGTTATAACTAGGATCCAACTAACTTCAAACGAGGTAAATTTGTCCTCTAGTAGTTTTTTGTTGAATATGTCGTTAGATGTTAGTTCAAATGAGAGTAAGCACTCCGTTGGAACGAGTCTTCTGACTTCGTTCGAATGAGATGGCACATTTTTCAAAAAATTAGGTCTCTTCAATTTTTTCATCCTTATCTATTTTTCAAAAAACCTAGTATAAATAAGGTTGCAGAGCATTAGTTTTAATTGAAGATTTTTCTTACCTCTTTAGTCATGAAACTCTTTCAAAAATCTCTCGATATTTATGATCAAGTTTTTTAAACCCAAGCCCTAGTTTACACCCAATATCTTTTATATCCAAGTTTTATCATATTATATGCTTTGAGATATTAGTTTGAGGGAACCAAGGTTTATTCTCTTCATATTGTTGAGGATAGTTTAGTGCGATGGAATCCATATACTTTTTGCTCTTTACACAAGGTGGACTCCATATTATGGTGTTATGGTGAAGAAACGATGGACTCTGTGTTTCGATCCATAGATGGTTGCTGAGCTTATTCGACGGATACCACGATATGTTTGGACTCGTACGTTATGGCTGCTTCACGGTGGACTCCTACATGTCACTATGGTAAAAATTGAGGAACGAAGAGCATTAAGGCTTTCAAGATAATCAAGGTCGTCGTGTAAGACTATTATCGTGTTCTTTGTAATTTTGTAGATTGTGAATTTATGTGGTTAAGCCGCCCGAGGTTTTTCCCATTGTTGGTTTTTCTTATACATGGTCCTGTTGTGTGCTCGATTTATTTTGTCCTCCTACTCACCTAGACGCATGTTTAGGCAAGATAAATTTTGGTCAAGTGTTTAACAAAACTTTTAGTTAATTGGTGCTAAGTTTAAGTTGGGTTGTTTCGGTTAATTGAACTTAAATTTGAAATTTTTAAAAATAGTGGTTTTCTTATTTTTTTCCAACCATATACATATAGAATTACCCATAGCGCGTAGAGTGTATGACTCTCAACTGGTATCAGAGCGAGAATGCTAAGATATTGTGTAGATCCCTACTTTGTGTTATTTAGGGTTATTTGGCTATTTATCATTCTCTCTTTAGAGTTGTCTGCTTCTCTTGATGGGTCATCATAGTTATAAGTTATCCGATGTGTTTAACGATGAAGGCAATTTTGATATTCGATAGGAGTTTAATGATCTTCATAATCGTGCGAAAAAATTAACTCGTTTGAATTAAAAGTTTGCTAAAAGATTTAAATTTATTAAAAAATATTTTTTTTTCCAAAAGATGAAATTGAATTTTTGCGAAATTTTCAAACTCAAAGAAATATCCTTCGCGAGAATCTTACGAACATGAAATGTTATTTTTAAAATTTAGAAGTATCCAAGAAAAGAGAGTGATGATAGAGTCTCTATTTTATAGAGTGAGTTAGCAGACTCTAAGATGTTTGGAGCTATGGTGAAAGGATCTTCCGTAGAATATAACAATAAATTGATTAAGGATTTGAGGGCACCTGAAAATAATCCTAAGGATAAGTTTAGTTACGTTGAGGGGGAACGAGTTAACCTTTTAAATATTTTTCAAAATTTGAAGAAGGAGTCCCTAGCATTTGAAAAATCTAATTCTTTGCTTCAGTTTAGAGTTTTGAGTTAAAAGATGATTTATGAGACTCAAGTAGTGATGCTATTGTCTTCGATGATTCAAATGCTTCCGCTGTTAAAGTCAATACCAACGTTTGTTTTAAAGTTTCAACCATTGCCAAGGATGTTAAACAAGGTCAGCCCATAAGTAACATTCCTTATGTTTACACATGTTCGCATTGTGGTAAGAAAGGTCACCTTAGGGCATTTTGTTATGATCTTAGAAGAGGTCCTAGGAATTATAGTTTTTGTGTCATCGTGATTCCTAAAACCCGATGAGTTAAGTATATATCTATTTGGGTTAACAAATCAATTTTAGAAGCATTGAATGTTAAACTGGTTGATTCTTGTATGCTTGCACAAGATTCTTCTCGTGCTATATCTTATGGTTGATTGTATTTGCTTGTTTTCATACATTAGCTTTTGTTATAAGAATGATTTGGAGGAATTACTATTGGTTATTAATATACACAGAAAAATTTCATCTTAAAAACTTTGATCAATCATGCAATAGAAACTAAAGAACAAAAACTAGGTTGAAAGCATAAACCTAGGGTTTTGATATGAATAAATTAGTAAATATTTTGGTGATTATAATGAGGAGAAATAAGTATTTGGAGAATATAAAGGGGTTACCCTTTTCGTGTCCACTAAAGTCTTCTTGGAGCATGCCAAAAGCCTCAGATTTTATAATATATTACCCTCCCAAAGAAGGGTATGTGTGTGTGCACCTTTGGATCCAAGACCAAATAATTAAATTGTCTTCCTAATAAATACTTGAAAATCTCAAATTACATTCCCGTAAATTAAATTCTTTCTTTATTTAATCATAACTAATTTTAATGAATAATTGCGCCTACACTATAATTTAACTATCTCAAAATCACTCGGAGTAATGAGATCTTACTTGCAAAGTTAGTATGGTAAATAATATGATTCCATGCCTTAATTATATAATACTGTCTTGGTCAAATCGATTCTCTACTAATTAGTTTTAACCAACACCTTATGTATTCCTTGATTCTCAGACTTAACTTATTTTCTACTCCACATGATTATACAATAATCCACTAGTCAGGTTCACTTATGGAAATAATACTTATAAGTCTATCTGGCGGGTATCATAATTCAAGATCTTTCTTAGACGCAGATTCCTTCAAATTATAATCTTAGAACTACTTACACAACGATTTCCCAATCTGCAGAGATTGAGATCCAATAAAATCAAATCTTTCCCATAATAGTCAAAGAAATAATTATATAAGGTTTCTAATCTTCACTCAAGATTAAGAATCTATGCACCCTTTGCAAATGTTGTGAGATTGCCCAAGTCTAATCTAGTTAGCACCCAAACTCGAATCTCACGGGTGGTTCTATTCAATACATTCATGAATGTACCAGTCATAATCATCTTTCAACCATCAAACAAGTTCCCTAACCATCATATAAGTTCTCGTAGTTTGAGATAAAATACAAGGACTACACCCATAGCTTTATCGATAGGATGCCAACTTCCTATTGAAAATTATAATTTTTCAATTGTAATAGAATTGGATTCTCGATCTCTTGTGATCAAGTCAAAACCAACTCACTAGAAAACCTACTAAGTCTAACTGACTGACATAACATATAATATATTTAAAATCATAAATATAAAGCATTCTCACAAATATAAATCTCATTTAAAATGAAATTAACATATTATTATAAAAATAAAAAGATCTCGTAACTTAGTTTTAAGAATAAAACCTCAATAATCTTTCACTTAGCCTTAATCCACATGTCTATGCATCTAATACCCATTCCCGCAATATGATTATCAAAAGCCTTAGCTTATAGGCTCTTTATAAAACGATTTGATAGTCTTGAGATGCAATTTTAGTCATGATGACGTTGCCTCTTTTAACGATCCCCCATATCAAATAATAGTTGTACTCAATGTGTTTTTCCCTCTTATGAGTCCACATTTCTTTCGAATTCGCAACTGCAACTCTATTGTTACAATAAATTATAATAGATGATTGCACTGAAGGAACCAAACCCAATTCACTTAGGAAGCTTCCTCTGAAGCGACAACACATTCATCTTCTATGGTCAAATCAGAATTACATGATTTCTTGATACTCTTTTAACTTGTGTCACAACCTCCATAAGTAAGCACATATCTTAAGGTCGACTTCCTCAAATCTATATCTAACTAAAAATAAAATTTAGTGCACCCCATGGGTAATAGACTATCCACTGAGTAAACTAGAACATAATCTCTAATATTTTCTAGGTACTTAAGAATATGCTTTACTGAAGTCCAGTCCTCCTCATATGGGTTAGACTACAATCTGCTGACCATGCCAATGGCAAAGTAGATATCGAGTCTTGTACACAAAATAACATAAATGAGGTTTCCCACCACCTAAGCATAAGGTATATTCCTCATCCTCTTTATATGATCAACTATGTCCAGATATTGATTCTTAGATAAAGAAATTCCATACCTGAAAGGGAGAAACCCTTTCTTAAAATTTTGTATGCTGAATCTTGCATGCTAAATTTGTGACCATATCCTTTATATAAGTGGCTTGGGATATGGCCAACATCTTATTTTTCTGATCACGTATATGCTTAATCCCAAGAATGCGACTGGCTTCTCCTAAGTCCTTTATATCGAACTGACTAGATAGCCACACTCTTATACTAGGAAATACACCCACATCATTTTCGATTAGAATAATATCATCCAAGTAAAGTACTAAAAATACCATTACATTTCTATCATGCTTCTCACTCACATAAATTATATCCAGACATTGACCAAAGCCTTAATATTTGATTGCTTGATAAAACTGGATGTTCTAAGGCATTGAAACTTGCTTTATTCCATAAATTGATCTCTTAAGCTTACACACCTTGATTTCCTGTCCATTTTTTATGAATCCATCGGGTTGCATCATATAGATGCACTCACCGAGACTACCATTCAAGAATGCAATCTTAACGTCCATTTGCTAAATCTCAAGATCAATATGAGTCGCAATGGATAAAATAATCCGTATAGAATTTAATATGTCTACTGGTGATAAGGTTTCCTCATAGTCAAACCTCAATTTATGCGTAAACCTTTTCGTGACAATCCTTGCCTTTAATGTTCCACCTTCCCATCCACCTTATTTTCTTCATATAGATCCACTTGCATCCGATGGGTTTAATCCCACCTGGTAAGTCTAAAAGCTCCCAAAACTGATTTAAATACAATCGAATCCATCTCAGTATTCATATCCTTTAGCTAAATGTCAAAGTTCTTATTTGGACTGCATAGTCTTAGTTCTAGAGATTCGATTCATATTCCCTTAGGATCTCATTGAAGTGTTCACCCAAATACACTAATCTATTAGGTTGACACATGACTCTCCCACTATGGTGTGGCTCCACTTGTGGTTCAGTAGAAGTGACACATGTATTCTGATCATCGATAATACTCCCATTACCACCAGGTAGTGTATTATCGATAGTAGGTTGTATTTAATCCTCTACAGGTTGTCTAAAAGAAATTACTCGGTATATTCCTCTTAGATATTGCAATGTAATATTTCTCTTGGGTTTGTGGTCTATCATATAATAGTACTCTAAGTATCGAGCATTGTGCTAATCAATATTCTCTAGTCCATAGGATCATATAATTGACCACCATTAGTTCCTTTGAGTAATATAGAAAGAGACATGGAGTGCTGAATATCAATGATCATTTGAGGAGGTAAAGGAGAGGCTCACGTCTGCACTTGTCCTTACTTTACCATGGGGCAATATTTAGTATATATGGTTTATGCAGATGCATCACTCTAAGGTCTAGGAGGCACGCTGATACATGAGGAAATAACCATTGCTTATGCTTCACATAAGCTTAAATCTCATGAGGGAAACTAACCTACTCATGATTTAGAGTTGGCAGCATTAGTATTTGCGCTACATATCTAAAGACATTATCTATTAGGGGAGAAGTTCACACTATTTTTTTTATCATAAAGGTCTCCAACAATTGTCTACTTAGGGGGATCTGAATATGTATTATAGGAGATGGATCAAGTTTGTAAAAGATTACCACTTTTCAATTCAGTACCATTCGGGGAGAGCGAATGTGGTAACGGACGTGTTGAGTCAGAGACAGACTATGACATTAGTGGCATTATGGGTAAAATATAAGGAGAACTTAGTTGAAATTTAGGCAGCACAGTGTAGTGCCACCCGAGAGATGGATTTAGCAGATGCCTTCTTGGCAGTTGTAACTATTACACTTGCTATTATAACGCGAGTAGTTCAAGCACAAGATTTAAACTCTTTATATCAGGATAAGGTCTGAGAGAATTTTATTGGTGGAGTTCCCTCTTTCTTGATTCGTTCAGACAGAGGATTGAGATTTAGAGGATATTTGGTACTGCTAGGGGAGCTAGAGTTATGAAGTCAATATTGGTTGAGGCGCATGGGTCATGATACACAGTGCACCCTTAAAGGAAGAAGATATACCAAGATATGAGAAGGTTGTATTGGTGGACTAATGAAGAGATATGTGGAAGATTTTATGTCCAAGTGTACCACCTATCAGCTTATAAAAGTGGAGCACCAATGACCGACGGGGGAATTACAGTCGTTAGAGATTCTTGAGTAAAAGTGGGAGAGCATCTATATGGACATTATTTTAGGGCAGCTAAGGTCCCAATGGGTTCATATTCTATTTGGGTTATCATTGACAGATTGATGATGGTGGCTCATTTCCTTCCAGTATGGACAAAGTACACTGCAGATCAATATGAAAGATTATTCATGTTAGAGATTATGTGAATTCATGGGTAGCCTCTAGATATTGTGTCCAACGAGGACAACTGATTTATGTTATAATTCTGGAGCAGTTTTCAGGAGACGCTAGGGGTGCAACTGAATATGAGTATGACCTTTGACCCTCAGACAAACTGTCAGACTGAGTGAATGAACCAGATTTTAGAGGATATGATTCGAGCGGGCATGTTGAATCTCAAGGGGAGATGAGATTAGAACTTACCTCGTGTATATTTTTCCTATAATAATTCTCATAAGCGTAATATTGGTATTGATACTTGTGAGGAATTAAATGGGTGACCATGTCGTTGGCTAGAGGTAAAGGAGCACCGGATGTTTGGGTCAAACATCATTCGAGACACCTCAGAGAAAGTGACACTCATTCGAGCACAAATGAAAATGGTGCAATACTGGAAGAAGAGTTATGTAGATAAGTGAAAGCGTAAACTAAAATTACGTGCTGCGGATCAGGTGCTATTAAGGATCTCCCAAATGAAGGGAGTTGTTAGATTCGGGTCTAAGAGGAAGTTGGATCCCATTACGTAGGTCCCTTTACAATACTGGATAGGGTTGGCCAGGTGGCGTATATATTGGTTTTACCCGATCATCTTTAGTGGGTGCACGATATCTTTCATATGTCCATTCTAAGGAAATTTTTAAGGGACGAGTTGGCTTATCAACTCACCTCTCTCAATAGGATTGACTTGCAGTCCGATGCAAACTATGAGGAACGACCAGAATGCTAACTTAACAAGAGAGAGAAGGCACTACAATCTAAGGTCATACCTTTAGTTAGACTCCAGTGTGGACATCATATTAAGGCCGAGTCTATAGGGCTGTAAAATAAACCAAGCTACTCGAGCTCGGATCGTGTTCGTTCGGAAAAAAACTCATTCGATACTAGCCCATAAAATAAATGATCCAAGCTTGAACAAAGATTTAAGCTCGTTATCTTATTGAGCTCGGCTCAGATTTGGCTCGATCATCGATACCCATATTAAACTAGTGTAAAATAACCAAGCTACTCGAGCTCGACTCGTATTTGCTTGCTTAGAAGCTCGTTCGAGCTTGGATCGTAGGATGAATGAACTGAGCTTGAACATACTTTTAGTCTCATTTACATTTACAAACCAAGCTTGAGCAATCTTAAGCTCGGCTCGGCTCGCCTCATTTTCACCCCTACGAGTCTACATGCATGGGAATGAGATGATGAAATGAAGTATCCATAATTATTCTAGTTAGGTATAAGTTCAAATTTCGAGGATAAAATTCCTTGTTTAAGGGGGAAGGAATGTAATACTCCGTATTTTAATTATATAAAATTAAATAATAAATTCTTATATTTTCCTGCAGTGACATGTGATGTCACTATTTATCTTTATCATCCTGTATATGTATTATATAATTCTAAATTTAACTTGGACTTAATTCAGGGTAAGTCACTAATTAAATATTTGAAATGACTATGTATTATGGGGGACAATGGAATGGTCAGGAATTTGGATTATCCCTTCGACCATGAAACAGTTTTCTATACGTTGTGTCGTGATAAATTAATGAATAAATTAATAATTGAATTTAGACTCGTATTGGATAAAATAACTGGTTGTTGCGTATCGTAATTTGGGTGGACATCTTGGACATTCAAAATGTTCGTTTAAGACTTAATATAATGGGTTTCTAGCCCTATGGGTTGGTACATGGCTTAAGTAAGGTTTTGGGACTATTCGATTAGTATTTTGGCTCAATGGATATATGTTTATATGGGATCTTTATCTAATTCCGCGATTAATTAGGTTGAGGGATCATTAGTCTTAACATAATTCACCCTATAGACTAGAAAGAGGAACCTTAAAGCTAGAAAGGAAGCAATCAAGAGGAGAGGTGAATTTGAAGGGGTTTGGGCTTTGATTCATCCTAAAATTCTATGGAAAGTTTACCTAGATTAAAGATTTAATTTAGAGTTTGTGTTATAATAATGGTTTTACATTTTAATCTATTAAACTCATGTTTAGAAATATGAATTTGATTAATCTAGTAATTTAATTAATCTAGGAATTTATCCCTTACTCTTGTGTTAAGGTGAATGAGGATATTAGTGTCGAATCCCTTGAATTTTATTAGTTTAACATAGGATTCTAATAGATATAGTTTCATGATCATATAACACTGTAAAGCCCTCTGTTCAACTCACAAATTGGATTACATATGATATTTAGAATTTCTGATTTTTTTTGGATTTTTAATATATTTGGTGACTTTTTGATTTTTTCGAATTCGAAACTTTTTTTAATTTTCTGACAAAATCGAAATAATTATTTTATTTCCAAAAACATCGAATTTTTTTTCGTAGAGGCATTTTTCGATCCGATCCGGTCGAAACACAGGCCTACTTGTTATTATGCGCTTTTATGGGAGAGCATACAATTTATTAGTACGTGTAAGGATCGTACTTATAGTCCAAATTTCTTGTACATGTCGAAATTATACTTCTATGGATATTAGACAAAAATTCTTGTACATGTTGCGATTGTACTTATATGGATATTAGTCCATTCTCTAATACATGTTGGAATTGTACCTAATTAGATATTAGTCCAAATTTCTAGTACATGTCATGATTGTACTTATATGGGTATTAGTTCAAATTTCTTGTACGTGTCATGATCGTACTATTATAGATCTTGGACTTGAGATGGTCTTATTATTAATTAATATTTTACTTGAGATGAATAATATAGAATGGACATTTTGAAATTTAATTTCAATAAAGATGAACAATAATTAAAATATTGGGCTTATATGGGATTGGTATTAGACGCAAGTTATATTTAGGGTTGTTTGGATTGGGAATAACTTGAAAATAACTAAAATACGAGAGGAGGATGTGTAGTTATTTATTTAGTCAAAATTCTGTTAAATCTTTATTCTTCGAAAACTTTTTGGTTACATTGTTGTTAGTTATGTCTATTCAAGACATAGGCGCCGCCGATACCGCATCATCCCTGATTCATCTATCAGCTCCCTTATTCAGTTACTTCTTATTAGGATGTAAGTATCTAGCCGTCGTGCTCGCTCTCTTATTATCTTACATTCAGTCGTATCAGATTTAGGTTGTTTCTTACTTTATATGGATATTAGGTTGAGTTGAGAACGTAGTATTATTAGTATTGGATTTTATTATTATTAGAGTTAAAGTATCATAGGTTATATGGATCTTTATCATAATTATATGTAGTAATTAACTCTATACGTTATTTTTATTTTCAGTTATTCTTAGAATGATATTCAGTTGTCTAGACCCATGTAGTTATTTATCTTAGACCTGATCTAGTTTAGATTTTACGGAGTGTCACAAAAAACAAGTGACTAAGGAAGCCAACAACGTTGAAGATCTTATTAAAATGGTGTACGAAAAAACTACATGGATAATGAAAATGAATGGGGGCTAGATACCAATGCAACCATTCATATCTGCAAATTTCATTCTCTCTTGAAAACATATTAAGAGATTGATGAAAAATAAATGAAAATGGCTAATAACCTCAAGTTTAGAAATCTGAATTTGATTAATCTAGGAATTTATACTTTAATCTTGTGTTAAGGTGAATAAGGATATTAGTATCGAATCCCTTGAATTTGATTATTTTATCATATGATTCTAATAGATATAGTTTCACGATCATATAACACTATAAAGCCCTCTGTTCAACTCAAGAATTGAATTACATATGAACTTAATTGGAATTTCTGAATCTTTTTAGATTTTTAATATATTTGGTGAATTTTTGATTTTTTTTAGATTTTTGCCAATTTTACCGAATTTCGAACTTTTTTTAATTTTCTGAAAAAATCGAAATAATTATTTTATTTCCAAAAAGATCAAATTTTTTTTCGAAGAGGCATTTTTCTATCCGATCCGGCCAGAACACAGGCCTACTTGTTGTTATGCGTTTTTATGTGAGAGCATTCCATTTATTAGTACGTGTTAGGATCGTACTAATAATCCAAATTTCTTGTACATGTTGGGATTATACTTCTATGGATATTAGACTAAATTTCTTGTACATGTTGGGATTGTACTTATATGGATATTAATTCATTCTCTAATACATGTTGGAATTGTACCTAGTTGGATATTAGTCCAAATTTCTGGTATATGTCAGGATTGTACTTACATGGGTATTAGTTCATATTTCTTATACGTGTCATGATCGTACTATGATGGATCTTGGACTTGAGATGGTCTTATAATTAATTAATATTTTACTTGAGATGAATAATATAGTATGGACATTTTGAAATTTTAATTTCAATAAAGATGAACAATAATTGAAATATTGGGCTCATATGGAATTGGGATTAGACGCAAGTGATATTTAGGGTTGTTTGGATTGGGAATAACTTGAAAACAACTAAAACACGAGAGGAGGATGTGTAGTTATTTATTATAGTCAAAATTTAGTTAAATCTTTATTCTTCGTAGACTTTTTATTTACATTGCTGTTAGTTATTTATATTCAAGACATAGGCGCCATCAATACCACATCATCCCTGATTCATCTATCGGTACCCTTCTTCAGTTACTACTCATTAGGATGTAAGTGTCTAGCCGTATTGCTCACTTTCTTATTTATATTTACATTCAGTCGTATCAAATTTATGTTGTTTCTTACTTTATATGGATATTAGGTCCTGTTGAGAACGTAGTATTATTAGTATTGGGTTTTATTATTATTATGGTTATGGTATCAGAGGTTATATGGATCTGTATCATACTTATATGCAGTAATTAACTCTATACGTTAGTTTTATTTTTAGTTATTCAGTTGTCTAGACCCATGTAGTTATTTATCTTAAACCTGATCTAGTGTACATTTTATGGGGTGTCACAAAAAATAAGTGACTAAGGAAGCCAACAATGTGAAGATCTTATTAAAATGATGTACGAAGAAAATTATGTGGATAACGAAAATTAATGGTGGCTAGATACCAGTGCAACCATTCATATCCACAAATTTCATTCTCTCCTCAAAACATATCAAGAGATTGATGAAAAATAAGTGAAAATGGCGAATAACATCATTTTTAGAATCTGAATTTGATTAATCCAGTAATTTAATTAATCTAAGAATTTATCCCTTAATGTTGTGTTAGGGTGAATAAGGATATTAGTGTTAAATCCCTTGAATTTGATTAGTTTATCATAGCATTCTAATAGATATAGTTTCATGATCATATAACATTATAAAGCCCTATGTTCAACTTATTAAATATGAATTTAATTGGAATTTCTGATTTTTTTGGATTTTAATATATTTGGTGAATTTTTTTATTTTTTTCGGTGTTTACCGATTTTTCGATTTTTTCGAATTTGGAACTTTTTTTAATTTTTTGAAAAAATCGGATAAAAATCGGAACCATTATTTTATTTCTAAAAAAATCGAATATTTTTTCGAAATGTGGCATTTTTCGACCCGATCCGGCCGAAACGCCAGCCTATTTGTTATTATGCGCTTTTATGTGAGAGAATACCATTTATTAGTACGTGTTAGGATCGTATTTATAGTCCAAATTTCTTGTACATATTGGGATTATACTTCTATGGATATTAGACAAAATTTCTTGTACATGTTGGGATTGTACTTATATGGATATTATTCCATTATCTAAAATATGTTGGAATTGTACCTAATTGGATATTAGTCCAAATATCTGGTACATGTGAGGATTGTACTTACATGGGTATTAGTTCAAATTTCTTGTACGTGTCAGAATCGTACTATTATGGATCTTGGACTTGAGATGGTCTTATTATTAATTTCTATTTTACTTGAGATGAATAATATAGTATGGATATTTTGAAATTTCAATTTCAATAAAGATGAACAATAATTAAATTATTGGGCTCATATGGGATTAGGATTAGGCGCAAGTGATATTTAGGGTTGTTTGGATTGGGAATAACATGAAAACAACTAAAATATGAGAGGAGGATGTGTAGTTATTTATTAAACTCAAAATTCAGTTAAATATTTATTCTTTGTAGACTTTTTGTTTACATTGTTGTTAGTTATTTCTAATCAAGACATAGGCGCCGCCAATATCGCATTATCCCTGAGTCATCTATCAGCTCCCTTCTTCAGTTACTGCTCATTAGGATGTAAGTGTCCAGCCGTCGTGCTCACTCTCTTATTTATCTTTACATTCAACCGTATCAGATTTATGTTGTTTCTTTCTATATATGGATATTAGGTCGTGTTGAGAACGTAGTATTATTATTATCGGATTTTATTATTATTATTATGGTTATGGTATTAGAGGTTATATGGATCTTTATCATAATTATATGCAGTAATTAACTCTATACATTAGTATTATTTTCAGTTATTCTTAAAATGATATTCAGTTGTCTAGACCCATGTAGTTATTTATCTTAGACCTCATCTAGGTTAGATTTTATGGGGTGTCACAAAATACAAGTGACTAAGGAAGCCAATAATGTTGAAGATCTTATTAATATGGTGTACGAAAAAAATTATGTGGATAATGAAAATGAATGGTGGATAGATACCAGTGCAACCATTCATATCTGCAAATTTCATTCTCTCTTCAAAACATATGAAGAGATTGATGAAAAATAAGTGAAAATGGTTAATAACCTCATTTTTAGAAATTTGAATTTGATTAATCTAGTATTTTAATTAATCTATGAATTTATCCCTTAATCTTGTGTTAAGGTGAATAAGGAAATTAGTGTTGAATCCTTTGAATTTGATTAGTTTATCATAGGATTATAATATATATACTTTCATGATTATATGACACTATAAAGCCCTGTGTTCAAGTCACGAAATTGTAACACCCCGCTTAAAATAATAACGGGTGGCCAGCCCTATACTATATTAAATCAGGAATTTCAGATGGTCCAGTCTCAACATCAACTGCCGGTACTATATAACATAGGACTAACTACCCGATATCATATAAGCGGGATGTTAAATAAAGTAAAACATGCAACATAACACAACCCAACACTACAAAACGACTAATAATTAAGAGAAGGATGCAAGAAAGAACTATGATAAACGAAATGCTATAATAAAACAAAATAAATAACTACAACTGAATGTACGAAAGTAGACCCGAATAAGCTGTCGGGTCACAGCTAATACAATAACTGGAATGGAATAAGTATAAACATCTATAAATATCCCTTGGGTACAAACCCGATATACAACATGAATCCTACCTAGAATTTTAAAAGTAGGAAGCGACTACCAGATACATCCCGCAACAGTCCGCACCTGTCACGGCTCCCAAGACTCTGGATAGAAGGTCATCCGGCATCCATGCGGTAGGATACCTGTAATAATATATATATATATATACAGTCAGGAGAGAAAAGAAAACGGGTCAGAGCCCCGATTGTGAAAAATATTTAGCAAGTGTGTTAAACGTGCATAATAAATACCGGTGCACTTATTTCATAATAAAAATGGGATCGCACTCTCGTGGATCCCCAACTCACCTCTCATCTAAAGGCGCGCACCTAATCGCGTCCTCAAGTTTTAGTTAAATTACCCCCATTTTATTAGGACAACCTAACTTATCATAGGCCTAGCCCATACCCATGAGAAATGCCTTCCTAACTTACCCCAAGAATCCACCCCCTTTTCTAAACACAATTAAACATTTATTTTCAATCATAAGTGCCTTATTAGGCTTAGTGGATTCCGGTTTATACTTTAAACATTTAAAATTTAGAAGATTACCCAATATGCAACTGGGTTGAAACATTTAATTTAAATTTCTAATTAATAAACATGAACAATCATTATTGACACAACTTCCCTTCAATTTCAACGCTGCGCTGCGTTTCTTGCGTGGGGTGTCTCGCAAAGCGAAATCCAAACAAGGAACCACCCCTTTACACTACTCCATGTCAACGTCGATCCTGGAGATCCATTATGCCACACATAAATATCGACAAAACTTCTCTCTACTCTCAACAATGTACTACATTTCGTGCATGGGGAGTATCGCAAAGCGAAATCAAAACAAGGAACCGCCCCGTTACACTACTCTTTGACAATGTCGATCATAGAGATCCATAATGCCGTACATACCATAACTGACAGAACTTTTCTCCAATTTCAACACTGCACTGCGTTTCATGCGTGGGGTGTCTCGCAAAGCGAAATTCAAACAAGGAACCACCCCGTTACACTACTCCTTGACAATGTCGATCCTAGAGATCCATAATGCCATATATACAATATAATACTACTACTACAACTAACCTCCCCAATCATATCCTTGGGATGATGTAACTGAAATATTCCTTAAATGAGATACATCAACCCCCATCAATCTAGTACACCGTAATCATTCAATATGTACTTTACCAAAATTCTATATCCTTTCATCTATAGGATATATATATATATATATATATATATATATATATATATATATATATATATATATATATATATATATATATAGGTATTTTATGCTCACCATATATATACATATACCAATCATCCATACCCATGACCAAGTGTACGTATCATATCTGATGTACAATGGACATGCACATAATCCACCCGGCTATATATATCGCCGATAAAACTGCATCAATGCTATAATCTTCCCAGTGTCCGACTCACATAGCAATACTGGGGCCACCATGGTGGGACTAAACGACACCCATCTCGTGGTAAACTCACGCACACGACGTCCCGGGAAGCGGTCATAGCTCCAAACCGGCAATGAGACGAAACATACCCACCACGTCTCATCCCAAAAATCTAAAAATGTAAATCACATAATAACACACGGGACGACTATGACCTGGGGAATATCCACACCCTGCTTTTCTAGCCAGGATGCTCACCATCTACGCGCCCAACTTCCCAATGATAGCATGAGCGGGGTATGCTTAACCAAATAGTATATATACCATTCATATGCATAATATATATACATCCATATGATCCAATCATATGATCAAATAATAAACCATCATATCCGGTTTAAATATCCATACCATGTATGTTCACAACATAAATATATCCATACATTTATATGCATAAAGATATATATATTTACACATATTCTTATATCCATATCTATATATAAACTAGTTCTCATTCATATATATAAGATATATAAACCCGACTATAAGTATACATAAATCCTCAATATACAAGCCGTCACCACAAACTCATATCATTTACCTTGATATGTGTATACAATCCCTCACTTGAACATATTCAATCATCTTTCCTATGATGAATAGTCTCCCAAAGCCATATGTATATGTCTATACATATATATTCAACATTAGGGTTATCACCCAAAATTTTGTGTAGGAAACCATCACTACACATTCCATCTGTAACTCGAGATTTACATTATAAATCTAGTAATGATTTCGACTATCGGTATACATATAACTAATAGTCTATAAGCCTCAAGCTCATTCTTAACTTCATCAAATAATCCCATTGCTCTCGATTTCGACTACAGTTCAATCACTTCTGTGAATCCCCTAGTCTAAGATCTCTCGGATTTATTTCTTAAATCGTATCATTACTAAGGGTATGCAACTACACTCTTCCATTTTGCCCCAAATCGTATCTTAATAATATCCTATCCTTATAAGGATTTGACATAAAGGTTGGCCTAGAATTTCACAACATACCCTCACAATTCTCTCTAAGAGTTATTAGCCTCACATCACATCTATACTTACTTTAATCTACAATTAGGATCCTCAATCCCAAAAGGTTTCCCCAAAATCTCTATACACAACTCCAAATACATACATGGATACATTTCTCCCAAATTACCCTAAGGAGTCCCCAAAATTCTAATATGTGAGGAACTCCTTATATGTCTCCAAGAACATATCTCTTACATCATAAGAGAAGGTCCCAAATCAATAAACCCAACCAAAAAGGGTTTGGAATCACTATGGAGAAAACACCTCAAAACACTCTGTTTCCGAATCGATTCGGCCTCCAAGGCGAATCGATTGGGGTCCAAAGACCTGGGCTTCTGCCACAGGCCGAATCGATTCGGCTTGGGTCCGAATCGATTCGGTCAATGCAGACCTGCCAATTTCCCTATACCGAATCGATTCGCTTAAGGGGGCGAATCGATTCGGGCCTGCAAATTTTTGAAGGGGTCTTCTTCTTCATCAAATCCCACGAATTTTAAACCCTACATTTTTCATTCTAACCCCCAAACCTTCATCAAATCATGATTTTAAGCCCATTAATCAACCCAAAGTTGATCCTAACCATTTCTATGCCATTAAATCCATATATAAACATTGATTTCAAGATTAAACCTAAAAATCTAGGTTTTGATATTAATACCCAAAAATCCATTTCTTTAACCCACAAATTATGAAATGAAATACACAAATAGCTATTTAGAAAGATTAAACACTTGCCTCAGATTTGTAGAGGTTGGATCGTCCTCGATGTCGCGATTTGGCCGGAAATCTCCAAGCTTTACTCCCTCTCTCCTTTTCTTTCTCCTTCTTTCTCTCTTCTTTCTTTTTCTCTCTTTTCTCAAAAGAGAAGGCTTCATACATAAGCCTTAAATCCTTTAAAATAAAAAATACAATTTTTAAATGTTAATACACACTTTAAATGGCTCGTTTACTCCAATTCGAGTCAAAATAACTTAAAAACATTCCGGAGCCAAAATAAGACCCAATGACAGTCATTTTGACTATCTCAACCCTTCCGGGATCAATGGTGCCCTCAAAATCATCATCCGGAATACTTTAAAATGTCCTCTATTTTTGGACTTAAATTCCCAAATTTTAGAATTCTCCAATTTAATTTAATTTTATTTTCCCAAAATTTAATTTCTCTGTCTCAAAAGTCTTGGGGTGTTACAGAAATGGATTACATATGAACTTAATTGGAATTTATAATTTTTTTGGATTTTAATATGTTTGGTGATTTTTTGATTTTTGCTTATTTGTCGATTTTTCTGAATTCAGAACTTTTTTTAATTTTTTGAAAAATCGGATAAAAAATCGGAACACTTATTTTATTTCCAAAAAAATTTATTTTTTTCGAAGAGGCATTTTCCGACCTAATTCGACCGAAACACATGCATACTTGTTATTATGCGCTTTTGTGTGAGAGCATACCATTTATAAGTACGTGTTAGGATCGCACTTATAGTCCAAATTTCTTTTACATGTTGGGATTATACTTCTACGGATATTAGACTAAATTTCTTGTACATGTTGGTATTGTACGTATATGGATATTGGTCTATTCTAGAATACGCGTTGGAATTGTCCCTAATTGAATATTACTCCAAATTTCTGGTACATGTCAGGATTGTACTTACATGGGTATTTGTTGAAATTTCTTATACGTGTCAGGATCGTACTATTATGAATCTTGAACTTGCGATGGTCTTATTATTAATTAATATTTTACCTGAGATGAATAATATAGTATGGACATTTTAAAATTTTAATTTCAATAAAGATGAACAATAATTAAAATATTGGGCTCATATGGGATTGGGATTAAGATTAGACGCAAGTGATATTTAGGGTTGTTTGGATTGGGAATAACTTTAAAACAACTAAAACACGAGAGGAGGATGTGTAGTTATTTATTGTATTCAAAATTCAGTTAAATCTTTATTCTTCGTAAACTTTTTGATTACATTATTGTTAGTTATTTCTATTCAAGACATAGTTATTTCTTTGTAAACTTTTTGATTACATCTATCAGGTCCTTTCTTCAGTTACTGCTCATTAGGATGTAAGTGTCTAGCCGTCGTGCTCACTCTCATATTTATCTTTACATTCAGTCGTATCAAATTTATGTTGTTTCTTACTTTCTATGGATATTAGGTCGTGTTGAGAACGTAGTATTATTAGTATTAGATTTTATTCTTATTATGGTTATGGTATCAGAGGTTATATGGATCTTTATCATAATTATATGCAGTAATTAACTCTATACGTTAGTTTTGTTTTCAATTACTCTTAGAATGTTATTCAGTTGTCTAGACCCATGTAGTTATTTATCTTAGACCTGATCTAGTTTAGATTTTACGTGGTGTCACAAAAAAAAGTGACTAAGGAAGCCAACAATGTTGAAGATCTTATTAAAATGGTGTGCGAAGAAAATTAGGTGGATAACGAAAATGAATGGTGGCTAGATACCAGTGCAACCATTCATCTCTGCAAATTTCACTCTTTCTTCAAAACATATCAAGAGATTGATGAAAAATAAGTGAAAATGGCTAAATATATCATTTTTAGAAATCTGAATTTGATTAATCTAGTAATTTAATTAATCGAGGAATTTATCCCTTAATCTTGTGTTGGTGTGAATAAGGAAATTAGTGTTGAATCCCTTGAATTTTATTAGTCTATCATAGGATTCTAATAGATATAGTTTCATGAGCATATAACACTGTAAAGCCCTCTTTTCAACTCATTACATCTGAACTAAATTGGATTTTTCTAATTTTTTTTTGGATTTTTTTAAATATATTTGGCGAATTTTTGATTTTTTTTTTTACCGATTTTTTCGAATTCGGAACTTTTTTTAATTAACTTAAAATATCGGATAAAACATCAGAATAATAATTTTATTTCCAAAAAAATCGAATATTTTTTCGAAAAGAGGCATTTTTCGATCTGATCTGGCCAAAACACATGGCTACTTGTTATTATGCGATTTTATCTGAGAGCACACCATTTATTAGCACGTGTTAGGATCGCACTTATAGTCCAAATTTACAGTTCATGTTGGGATTATACTGCTATGGATATTAGACTACATTTCTTGTACATGTTGTGATTGTACTTATATGGATATTAGTCTGTTCTCCAATACATGTTGGAATTAAACCTAATTGGATATTAGTCCAAATTTCTAGTACATGTCAGGATTGTTCTTACAGAGGTATTAGTTCAAATTTCTTGTACGTGTTAGGATCGTACTATTATGGATCTTGGACTTGAGATGGTCTTACTTTTAATTAATATTTTACTTGAGATGAATAATATAGTTTGGACATTTTGAAATTTTAATTTCAATAAAGATGAACAATAATAAAAATATTGGGCTCATATGGGATTGGGATTAGACGCAAGTGATATTTAGGGTTGTTTGGATTAGGAATAACTTGAAAATAATTAAAATACTAGAGGAGGATGTGTAGTTATTTATTGTAGTCAAAATCCAGTTAAATCTTTATTCTTCGAAAACTTTTTGTTTACATTGTTGTTAGTTATTTCTATTCAAGACATAGGCGCCGCCGATACCGCATCATCCATGATTCATCTATCAGCTCCCATCTTGAGTTAATGCTCATTAGGATGTAATTGTCTAGCCGTCGTGCTCACTCTCTTATTTATCTTTACATTCCGTCGTATCCGATTTATGTTGTTTCTTACTTTCTACGGATATTAGGTCGTGTTGAGAACGTAGTATTATTAGTATTGGATTTTATTATTATTACTATTATTATTATTATTATTATTATTATTATTATTATTATTATTATTATTATTATTATTTTATGGTATCGGAGGTTATATGGATCTTTTTCATAATTATGTGCAATAATTAACTCCATAGGTTTGTTTTATTTTTAGTTATTCTTAAAATGATATTCAGTTGTTTAGACCCATGTAGTTATTTATCTTAGACATAATCTAGTTTAGATTTTATGGGGTGTCACAAAAAACAAGTGACTAAGGAAGCCAACAACGTTGAAGATCATATTAAAATGGTGTACGAAAAAAATTATGTCGATAACGAAAATGAACGGTGGCTAGATACCAGTGAAACCATTCATATCTGCAAATTTCATTCTCTCTTCAAAACATATCAAGAGATTGATGAAAAATAAGTGAAAATGGCTAATAACCTCATTTTTAGAAATCTGAATTTGATTAATCTAGTAATTTAATTAATCTATGAATTTGTCCCTTAATCTTATGTTAAGGTGAATAAGGATATTAGTGTTGAATCCTTTGAATTTGATTAGTTTATCATATGATTCCAATATATATACTTTCATGATCATATGACAGTGTAAATACCTCTCTTCAACTCACAAATTGGATTACATATGAACTTAATTGGAATTTCTGTTTTTTTTTTGGATTTTTAATATATTTGGTAATTTTTTGATTTTTGCAGATTTTTCTGAATTCGGAATATTTTTTAATTTCCTAAAAAAATCGGAATAATTACTTTATTTCCAAAAAAATTGAATTTTTTTCGAAAAGGCATTTTTCGACCTGATCCGGCCGAAACACATGCCTACTTGTTATTATGCACTTTTATGTGAGAGCAAACCATTTATTAGTACGTGTTAGGATAGCACTTGTAGTCCAAATTTCTCGTACATGTTGGGATTATACTTCTATGGATATTAGACTAAATTTCTTGTACATGTTGGGATTGTACTTATATGTATATTATTTTATTCTCTAATACATGTTGGAATTGTACCTAATCGAATATTAGTCCAAATTTCTGGTACATGTCAGGATTGTACTTACATGGGTATTAGTTGAAATTTCCTATACATGTCAGGATCGTATTATTATGAATCTTGGACTTGAGATGGTCTTATTATTAATAAATATTTTATTTGAGATGAATAATATAGTTTGGGCATTTTGAAATTTTAGTTTTAATAAAGATGAACAATAATTAAAATATTCGGCTCATATGGGATTGGGATTAGACGTAAGTGATATTTAGGGTTGTTTGGAATGGGAATAACTTGAAAACAACTAAAATACGAGAGGAGGATGTGTAGTTATTTATTGTAGTCAAAATTAAGTTAAATCTTTACTCTTCGTAGACTTTTTGTCTACATTGTTGTTTGTTATTTCTATTAAAGACATAGGCGCCGTCATTACCGTATCATCCCTAATTCATCTATCAACTCCCTTCTTCAGTTACTGCTCATTAGGATGTAAGTGTCTAGCCTTCGTGCTCACTCTCTTATTTATCTTTAGATTTAGTTGTATCGAATTTATGTATTTTTTTACTTTATATGGATATTAGGCGTGTTGAGAACATAGTATAATTAGTATTGGATTTTATTATTATTATGGTCGTGGTATCAGAGGTTATATGGATCTTTATCATAATTATATGCAATAATTAACTCTATACGTTATTTTTATTTTCAGTTATTCTTAGAATGATATTCATTTGTCTAGACCCATCTAGTTATTTATTTTAGACCTGATCTAGTTTAGATTTTACGGGGTGTCACAAAAAATAAGTGACTAAGGAAGCCAACAATGTTGAAGATCTTATTAAAATGGTGCACGAAGAAAATTATGTGGATAACGAAATTGAATGGTGGCTAGATACCAGTGCAACCATTCATATCTGAAATTTTCATTCTCTCTTCAAAACATATCAAGAGATTGATGAAAAATAAGTGAAAATGGCTAATAACCTCATTTTTAGAAATCTGAATTTGGTTAATCTAGTAATTTAATTAATCTATAAATTTATCCCTTAATCTTAGGTTAAGGTGAATAAGGATATTAGTGTTGAATCCTTTGAATTTGATTATTTTATCTTAGGAAACCAATATATATACTTTCATGATCATATGACACTGTAAAGCCCTCTCTTCAACTCACAAATTGGATTACATATGAACTTAATTGGAATTTCTGATTTTTTTTGGATTTTTAATAAATTTGGTATTTTTTGATTTTTGCAAATTTTTCTGGATTCCGAACATTTTTTAATTTTCTGAAAAAATTGGAAGAATTATTTTATTTCCAAAAAAAATGATTTTTTTTCGAAGAGGCATTTTTCGACCTGATCCGGCCGAACGATAGGCCTACTTGTTGTTATGCGCTTTTATGTGAGAGCATACCATTTATTAGTACGTGTTAGGATCGCACTAAGAGTCCAAATTTCTTGCACATGTTGGGATTATACTTCTATGGATATTAGACTAAATTTCATGTACATGTTGGGATTGTACTTATATGGATATTAGTTTCTTCTCTAATACATGTTGGGATTGTACTTAATCGAATATTAGTCCAAATTTCTAGTACATGTCAAGATTGTACTTACATGGGTATTAGTTGAAATTTCTTATACTTGTCAGGATCGTACTACTATGAATCTTGGACTTGAGATGGTCTTATTATTAATTAATATTTTACTTGAGATGAATAATATAGTTTGCACATTTTGAAATTTTAATTTCAATAAAGATGAACAATAATTAAAATATTCTGCTCATATGGGATTGGGATTAGACGCAAGTGATTTTTAGGGTTGTTGGGATTGGGAATAACTTGAAAACAACTAAAATACGAGAGGAGGATGTGTAGTTATTTATTGTAGTCAAAATTCAGTTAAATCTTTATTCTTTGTAGACTTTTTGTCTACGTTGTTGTTAGTTATTTCTATTAAAGACATAGGCGCCGTCGATACCTTATCATCCCTGATTCATCTATCAGCTCCCTTCTTCAGTTACTGCTCATTTTGATGTAAGTCTCTAGCCGTCGTGCTCACTCTCTTATTTATCTTTACATTCAGTTGTATCGAATTTATGTATTTTTTTACTTTATATGGATATTAGATCGTGTTGAGAATGAAGTATTATTAGTATTGGATTTTATTATTATTATGGTCGTGGTATCAGAGGTTATATGGATCTTTATCATAATTATATGCTGTAATTAACTCTATACGTTATTTTTATTTTCAGTTATTCTTAGAATGATATTCAATTGTCTAGACCCATGTATTTATTTATCTTAGACCCGATCTAGTTTAGATTGTACGGGGTGTCACAAAAAAACAAGTGACTAAGGAAGCCAACAATGTTGAAGATCTTATTAAAATGGTGCACGAAGAAAATTATGTGGATAACGAAAATGAATGGTGGCTAGATACCAGTGCAACCATTCATATCTGCAAATTTCATTCTCTCTTCAAAACATATCAAGAGATTGATGAAAAATAAGTGAAAATGGCTAATAACCTCATTTTAAGAAATCTGAATTTGATTAATCTTTTAATTTAATTAATCTATGAATTTATCCCTTAATCTTATGTTAAGGTGAATAAGGATATTAGTGTAAAATCCTTTGAATTTGATTATTTTATCATAGGATTCCAATATATATACTTTCATGATCATATGACACTGTAAATCCCTCTCTTCAACTCACAAATTGGATTACATATGAACTTAATTGGAATTTCTTATTTTTTTTGGATTTTTAGTATATTTGGTAATTTTTTGTTTTTTGCAGATTTTTCTGAATTCGATTTTTTTTTTAATTTTATGAAAAAATCGGAATAATTATTTTATTTCCAAAAAAATTGAATTTTTTTTCGAAAAGGCATTTTTCGACTTGATCCGGCGGAAACACAGGCCTACTTGTTACTATGCGCTTTTATGTGAGAGCATACCATTTATTAGTTCGTGTTAGGATCGCACTTATAGTCCAAATTTCTCGTACATGTTGGGATTATACTTCTATGGATATTAGACTAAATTTCTTGTACATGTTGGGATTGTACTTATATGTATATTAGTTTATTCTTTAATACATGTTGGAATTGTACCTAATCGAATATTAGTCCAAATTTCTGGTACATGTCAGGATTGTACTTACATGGGTATTAGTTGAAATTTTTTATACATGTCAGGATCGTATTACTATGAATCTTGGACTTGAGATGGTCTTATTATTAATTAATATTTTACTTGAGATGAATAATATAGTTTGCACATTTTGAAATTTTAATTTCAATAAAGATGAACAATAATTAAAATATTGGGCTCATATGGGATTGGGATTAGACGCAATTGATATTTAGGGTTGTTTGGATTGGGAATAACTTGAAAACAACTAAAATACGAGAGGAGGATGTGTAGTTATTTATTGTAGTCAAAATTCAATTAAATCTTTATTCTTCGTAGACTTTTTGTCTACATTGTTGTTAGTTATTTCTATTAAAGACATAGGCACCGTCGATACCGTATCATCCCTGATTCATCTATCAGCTCCCTTCTTCAGTTACTGCTCATTAGGATGTAAGTGTCTAGCCGTCGTGCTCACTCTCTTATTTATCTTTACGTTCAGTTGTATCAAATTTATGTATTTTTTTACTTTATATGGATATTAGGTCGTGTTGAGACATAGTATTATTAGTATTGGATTTTATTATTATTATGGTCGTGGTATCAGAGGTTATATGGATCTTTATCATAATTATATGCAGTAATTAACTCTATACGTTAGTTTTATTTTCAGTTATTCTTAGAATGTTATTCAGTTGTCTAGACCCATGTAATTATTTATCTTAGGCCTGATCTAGTTTTGATTTTACGTGGTGTCACAAAAAAAAGTGACTAAGGAAGCCAACAATGTTGAAGATCTTATTAAAATGGTGCACGAAGAAAATTATGTGGATAACGAAATTGAATGGTGGCTAGATACCAGTGCAACCATTCATATCTGCAAATTTCATTCTCTCTTCAAAACATATGAAGAGATTGATGAAAAATAAGTGAAAATGGCTAATAACCTCATTTTTAAAAATCTGAATTTGATTAATCTAGTAATTTAATTAATCTATGAATTTATCCCTTAATCTTATGTTAAGGTGAATAAGGATATTAGTGTTGAATCCTTTGAATTTGATTATTTTATCATAGGATTCCAATATATATATGTGGGTACCTGAAATTGAGATCATGGGCCTAGACGAGTAGCCCAATTCTGACGGCCCAAAGTCTAGACCCCCCATCTCTTATTTTGATTATGGCCCGGTCTCTTCCCACGTTCCCATTAAGGGAGGATCTAGGGAGAGATGGAAGACGTGGGGGAATTCATCACCCCCACTTACCTAAATCAGCATGTATATATTGAACCCTAGGTTCGGGGCAAAAGAACAAGTTGTATTCTCTGTAATCACTCCCCGGAGTATATAGAAATAACACCGACTGCACCATCGTGGATGTAGGCACATCTTTGCTGAACCACGTACATCCTTTGTTGTGTGATTGTCATCTTACATTCCATATTATTTCTTGGTTATTGCTTTTTTCTTATCTATTTGTGTTGCATAATAATTGTTACCACAATTGGCGCCGTCTGTGGGAAGCGTAAGGAGTTTAAAATGTCTGGTCACAGCAGCAATGCCCCCCCAGGCAGGGGATATTCAAGAACCACCTGATCCTCGCAGGATTAGGTCTGAAGTTCGACGTTCAGATCAGAGGGCTCTCTTGGAAAGGCCAGCCTCAGAAGAAAGCCAAGGACCAACGAGGTCCACACAGATATCCAGACTGATTGATGCATACGAGGCAAGGCTCCACGAGCAGAGGGAGTCTTCTCACAGATACGAGGCTGATAATGCTCGCTTGAAAAGATGACTGGAAAGACTGGAGAACGAGCTTCATCCTGATAACAGGAGACGTCCATATCGCACCCCTAGCCCTCAGGCGAGCAAGTCTCGCAGACGAGGAAGGAGTCCTAGGCGGGTATCTCAAAAGGTTGAAGGAGGAGAATTAGACGACGACCTCCGCGAGCAGCTGCGAAGAGCTCATCGTTACCAGAGCCCTACTCGCAGCGACGAGAACATACGAAATCTGGTCTGCAGGGAGATAGACCAACATCCTGCCCCCCACGGTACCAGATCAACTCGAGAACTCGCTAGACGAGCTCTCAAAACCCAGATGAAGTCACCTTTCACGGGGGAAATTGAAGAAGAAGAAGCCCCCAAGAAATTTTCCATTCCAAGGTTCAAGATTTATGATGGTAAGACTGATCCCATTGATCACGTCAGGCAGTATCGACAGGCCATGACCCTCTGGAACCACCGGGACGCGCTAATGTGCCAAATTTTTCCCTCGAGCCTGCATGACGTAGCGCATAAGTGGTTCGAAAGGCTCCCCCACCGGTCCATCAGGAGTTTCAAATCCTTGGTCGAACTTTTTACGGCCCGATTCATTACCAGTATCTCCCATCCCAAAAGGATGGATGCTTTGCTGACAATGAAGAAAATGCCTCAAGAGACCCTCCGAGACTACGTAAAAAGGTACTGGGAGTTAGTCAATGAGATCGAGGATTGATCAGAGGAGGTGGCAGTGGCCTCTTTCAAAATTGGGCTCCCCAGTTCTTCCCTTCTATACCAGTCCCTAACGACGAAGGAGGCTATGACTATTGACGACCTGATGGCTCGCATCGAGAAGTATGCTAAAGTGGAAGATGTCACCCACCTCAGTACAGGAGAAAACGGTCGAGCTAAACTCACTACCAAGGGCAGTGACAAAGCTGAGAACCAAAAGAAAGGAGGAAAGAACGGGGGCAAAAATGGCTCCAAGAGCGGAAGGAACAATGATGTGTCGAAAGCATTCCAGACGTTCAACACCGCCTTCAAAGAACCAATTTACAAAATTCTCGTGAAGATCAAAGATGAGCCATTCATCAAGTGGCCTAGGAAGATGGGAAGAGATTCCTCGAAGAGGAACAATGAGCTAAGATGCGCTTTTCACAAAGAGGGAGGACATAAGATTGAACATTGCAAAGCTCTTAAGTCTCACCTCGAGGAACTGGCCCAGTCTGGGCATTTGAATGAGTTTCTGGAGAAAAGGGCAGAGAAAGTAGCTACCAATAGAGAGGCGAGACCTGATAACGTGCTCGAAGATGACACTGGACATGAGTTCGCTATAATTCACGGGACATCTGATGCCAAGCAGATACAAAGAAATTCATCTCGAATGGAGATGAAGAAACTTACAACGGTAATGCAGGATTTTCAGATCGATCCAGTAAAGTCACAGTCAGGAAATCATCGACGAGCAGATGATGTCAACTATAACAAGCATATTATCTTCACAGATGAAGATCTGGTGAGAGTGAGAATCCCACATCACGATGCTCTGATCATTACCCTCAGGATAGCAAACTTTGACGTCGACAAGTTGCTCGTCGATCAAGGAATCTCGTCCGAAGTAATGTATCTCGACCTATTCAGAAAGTTAAAGTTGAGCGTCACCGACCTAAAGGAAGCTACTGTCCCTTTAGTTGGCTTTGCTGGAAAAATAACTATGCCCCTGGGAAAGATTGTACTACCGGTGCGCGCTAGAAACGTCTCCAAGATGATCGAGTTTTTGGTAGTCGACATCGAATTGCCATACCAGGCCATCCTCGGCAGAGGATGGCTTCATGTGATGAAGTAAGTCTCCTCTACCTACCATCAGAAACTCAAGTATGTAACTGAGCGAGGAGTAATGGAGATCCACGGTGACCAAGCGATGACAAGAAGGTGCTTCATAGCAGCCATCTGACCAAAGCCAGAGAAGAAGGCCGATCAGGCTAGCGAGAAAGTTGAAGAAGGTATAACACCTTCTAAATAGTAATTAAAATACGAAAGACCTGAAGTAGAGGAGATCGGGCTCCTTCCCTCCGAGCGGGTCATCGAGGACCTGGTATAAGTTACTGCTGGAGATGACGACAGTAATAGAGTCTTCTTGATTGGAGCATCTCTCACTGGCCAGGAACAGAAGGAATTGACAACTCTGCTGAGACGCAACATAGATGTTTTCGCATGGGAACCATACGAGCTGCTGGAATCGATCCTAGTATGGTCTGCCATCATTTGCACGTCGATCCTGCCTTCAAACCAATCATATAGAAGGTATGGCGAACTGCACCCGAGAAGGCTAAAGCGGTATAAAAAGAGGTCAAAAAACTATTGGATGCAGGGTCCATACGGGAAGTACAATTCCCCAAGTGGTTATCCAACCCAGTAGTAGTTCCAAAAAGCAACGAAACGTGGAGAGTTTGCATCGACTTCACCGACCTCAACAAATCGTGATAGTTTCCCCCTCCCAAAAATAGACCAACTAGTGGACGCCACTGCAGCTCATGAGCGAATGAGCTTTCTGGACGCATACTCAGGGTATCATCAGATCCCCTTGTATGCCCCAGACCAGGACAAGACAGCGTTCATTACGACAGTTGGATTATACTGCTACAAAGTCATGCCCTTTGGGATCAAGAATGCAAGGGCAACCTATCAGCGGCTGGTCACCAAAATGTTCAAGGATCAGATGGGAGACACCATGGATGTTTACATCGATGACATGCTCGTTAAGAGCAAAAAGAAAGAAAATCACCTCTCAGACCTGACAAACACCTTCAAAATCCTCAGGAAGTACCGAATGAAACTTAATGCAAGCAAGTGTTCTTTTAGTGTCCAGTCTGGAAAATTTCTTGGGTACTTGGTCAGTAAGAGAGGCATAGAGGCTAACCTAGACCAGATCGATGCAATTAACAGGGTGAAACCCCCTCGCACAATTCGAGATGTACAGAAGCTCACTGGTATGCTCGCTGCCTTAAATCGCTTCATATCTAAATCCTCCGAGAAATGCAAGCCTTTTTTCCAGCTTCTAAAGGGGAACAAAACGGTAGAATGGAGCCCAGATTGCTCGCAAGCATTGGTCGAGCTAAAATCTTACTTAAGCTCTCCACCACTGCTCGTCATGCCATAACAAACAGATTCTTTGTACCTGTACCTCTCCGTTTCCAACCACACTGTCAGCTCTGCGTTAATATGCGAGGTTGCAGGAGTCCAGCACCCCATTTATTACTCAAGCAAGACCCTACTGGACGCCGAGCAAAGGTACCTACCACTGGAGAAGCTCGCATTTGCACTAGTAGTAGCCTAGAGGAAGTTGAAGCATTATTTTGAAGCCCACACTATCGTCGTCCTTACATCGCACCCCCTTAAGGAAATCCTAAGGAAAGCGGATTTGTAGGGCAGACTGTCTAAATGGTCAGTCGAGCTCGGGCGATTTGACATCCAATTTCAACCAAGGACAACTATCAAGGGTCAGATCCTTGCTGATTTCATAGCCGAATTCACGAGCGAGGAACCCTCCGAGCAACCTCGACCAACAAGGCAAAAGGAGAACCAAGAAACAAAGGAAACGTGGAAACTATTTGTTGATGGAGCCTCCAACTCAAAGGGGCCAGGGGTAGGCATTGTCCTCATTACTCCAAAGAATACAATCCTTGAACAAGAAATCAGGCTTGGATTTGCAGCCTCCAACAATGAAGCAGAGTACGAAGCCTTAATAGCCGGCCTTCAAAAGGCGCACACTTTGGGAGCAAAACATTTACAGGTGTTCGACGATTCCCAACTAGTCTCCAATCAGATAAGTGGATATTACAATGCAAAAGATAAAAGAATGGCAGCTTACCTCGCCTTAGTGAAAAAACTAATTTCGAGCTTTGAAGAGATCAACGTCTAGCAGTTTCCCAGGGGGCAAAACAGTCATGCTGATGCTCTAGCAGCCCTGAGTTCGGCAGTTGACTCCGACCTAAAAAGAATCATCCCCATTGATTTCCTCACTCGTCCGAGCACTAACCGCGATAAAAAGACACCAAACGTGGAACAGGTACTCCAGGTGGGATCAACCCCCAGCTGAATGGACCCCTTAAGGGACTATTTAAAGGATGGCACGCTCCCTGATGACAAGAAGACTGCTCACCAGATAAGAGTCAAAGCTGCTCGCTTTCACTTATCCCCAGAAGGCAGCTTGTATAAGAGATCCTTCTCCGGTCCCTACCTCTAATGCGTTCACCCAGGGGATGTCGAGCAAGTGCTCCACGAGATTTATGAAGGAATCTGTGGAAGCCATATTGGAGGAAGGTCTCTAGCTTTTCCAGCAATGAAGGAAGGCTATTGGTGGCCATATATGCAAAGGGACTTTGCGGTATATGTTTGCAAATGCCTGAAATGCCAACTTCACGCTCCTATGGTCCACCAACCCGCCAGCGATCTAAAATCACTGTCCAACCCATGGCCATTCACCCAATGGGGAATGGACATCGTGGGACCACTGCCTATCGCCACCGGAAATCGCAAATATCTGTTGGTTGCGAATGACTACTTCACCAAATGGATCGAGGCGGAACCCCTGGCGAACATCCGAGATACTGATATGATAAGGTTCATATGGAGGAATATAATCACTCACTTTGGCATCCTCAGAACTATCATCACCGACAATGGGACATAGTTCGAAAGCGGCACCTTTCAGAATTTCTGTAACGAACACGGTATCAGACACCACTTCAGTTCGGTGGCCTACCCTCAGAGCAATGTCCAAGCTGAGGCTTCCAACAAAACTGTGATCGATGGATTAAAGAAGCGATTGGAGCGAGCCAAAGGCACATGGATAAATAAACTACCCCATATCCTATGGGCATACCGAACCACTCCTCAGTGAGCAACAGGAGAAACCCCATTTTCACTGACATATGGCATGGAAGCAGTCATCCCACTAGAAGCAGGTTTGCCAATAATGAGGTCCAACCTTATCGACCAGGTCCATAATGATGTAGCATTACTCGCTGAGCTCGACCTAGCCGACGAGCGCCAAGAGCTAGCCCTAGTAAAACTAGCGAGCTATCAGCAATAACTCGCGAGGCTTTACAATAAAAAGGTTAACCCAAGGACATTCCGAGTTGGGGACTACGTCCTAAGGAAAGTCCTGAGCAGCGCAGTAAGACCATCAGACTGCAAGATAGGCCCAAACTGGGAAAGACCCTTTAAGATAACCAGAGACGATATGCAGGGCGCCTATCACTTGGAAACGATGGAAGGCAGGGAAATACCACGAGCATGGAACGCAACCAATCTCAAGCGATTCTATTTTTAGATCTTTCTTTTATTTTTTCGTTATGTAACTAGAAGTTCATTTCCCTTGTCATTAATGAAAGTTATGTAAATGGTTGCATTCTAATAAGTAACAGCTATATGAGCTTTATCGCACATCTTTTCCAAATGACAGGCACATTGATCACTACACCATAGCAGGGGAGTATCCCTCCTCAGGTCATCATTATGAAACACAAGGGACCTCTTAGCATTGCCCCTAAAAATATATGAAGCTCTACAGGGGATCCTTAGGCAATATGGCCAAATTTTATACTGGTTGTCAAACCTTTTTTGGTTGAATAAAATCTTGATCGGATAAAGCATCCAACACCAGGTGTGTCCTCGCCAATTGCCACACTTAGGCCTAAGTAAGTGTGACGACACGACTTAAAAGGTAAAGTGGTGCACAATGGTATCTCGATATTATACTGGACTGGGAGGACACTTGCATGACAACACAAATTTAGAAGATCATAAAGCAGCAAGAGTATGAAGATTATAATACCCTTGTTTAGTCGGCAAATTTGCCCAAAACACAAACTTTTCATTAATTCATCATATTTACAACAATGGTGATACATGTTTAGTCGGCGAGCTCGCCCAAAGCATTTACACTATTAAAAATACAAAAAGCAACAACTGGCAAAATCTCAATGGGGGTGAGGCCTCTGAGCGAGATAGTCAGCCACTCGAGCTCTTCGCCCGTCATCGGGAGAAGGAGCTAACTCTTACTCAACCTCATTCGCATCCGACTCCAATAATTGTCGAGGGATGGCATCGATGGGGATCCATTGATCATCCCTCCGGAAGGGGTTAGGCATCAGGGTAGAGAGAGAAATCTCATGGCGGTACCAGAGCATCGAGTTCCTCGGGACTTGCAGCTCCTTCAAGGCACTCAGCCACCCCCTGATAAAAGAAAGTTCTTCGAACTCTGACAACCTTATTGGAGCATCTGACAAACCCTGGTCATAGCCATCAGGCCATACTCGTCGAGGACCTTTTTTGAATAGGTGCTGCAGTCGAGTAACATCCCTTTGAAGCCCAGCAGCAATCACATATGCTCGCTGGAAATCACCACGAAGCTCTTCCATTTCCCTATCTCGAAGTTCTTCCACTTCCCTATTTCGGCTCCTAGTACTCCTGCCAGCTCGTGGAACGGATGGGCCAGTGGGACCCCGCAACACAGGAGGAATAACACTCTGAGCAGCTCTAGTTCGCGATGATGAGGAACCCTGTAATACTGCTGGAGCAGTGCTCGGCGCATGCTCAATAAGTCTTGAAACCTCTCTCCTCAGTGCCTCATTCTCCTGCTGGAGAACCTCCCCAACTTGGTTGATCTCAGAGGCCTCTAATAGCTTCGTTCTCAGCGCATTGACCTCCTCTTAGACTGAGGCACCAATGTCCTCCATCTCTTGAATCCTGTCTTTCAGATTGACGACAAGCTCTGTTTGCTCTATAAAGCGCTTGTTCCTCAGTCGCAGAGACTTGCAGATCCTCACAAAAGTGTGACGAACTTTGGAGCTCACATTGGGCCCTAACATCCTTCCCAATTGGGAAGTAGCAGGAATGTAATCATCCACATCAATTGACTATAAGAAATAGAAAGACAAGGGAGAGAAGGAGACAAATCCGTGTGATGAGAAAAAGGAGCCTTTTCATTAATAAAGGTTGGAATTACATTGAACAGCAAAAAGAAAGTTTACAAACAGAAAAAAGTGAAAATACAAAGTAATTCTAGAAGATAGCTAGTTAGCAACCTCAGGTTGCCCAGAGGTCGATGGTTGTTTCCCTTTGTCAGCATCAGTAGGAGCACCTCCCTCAGCAGGGGTAATCTCTATCGCCATAACAAGGGAAACATCAGTAGGGGTTGTCTGAGGGACGGGGTCAGCGCCTTCAATAGCTGGGGCAGGGTCCTCATCTACAACTGGCCTCGGCCCTGGGTCGTGCTCGTCAAACAGAGGAGATGCAACATTCACTCCGGCAGCTATGAGAGCCTTGTTCCAGCCCTTCTTGAAGTTCAGACGACTAATATAGCCTATCTGAATTTCAGCATCCTCGTAGCTACAGTCCAACCAGAATTATATGAGTCTTCCTTAGCAGTGACCGCCTTAGACTCCTTCTTCTTCAGCTCCTCAGAGAGCACTCTGTTCTCCTCCACAACAGCAAGTTTGCTCAAGCAAACTAGGTCGTAGGCCTATCGCAACTCTTTTAAATCCTTGACTGCTGCATCCTTCTCCCGGTTGGCAGTAGCAAGAGCCAGGTCGGATGATACCCGAGCAGCGTCAATGGCTTTGAAACCAACCTCGAGATCTGTACCCCTCATCTTCAAGAAAATATTCTCTTTCTTCGGCTCGCTATTTTTTCTCACCAGCTCATCGCATGAACGGTATAGAACGGCGAAGTCAGTCACAAACTGCAGAAAAAAGAAGATATCAGAAGAAGGAAATGATGGAATTCATAAAAACAGGGGAGAAAAGGAAAGAATTTTACCAAAGTAAGCCTCTAACTAGCCTGAAGGGTCAATTGCACGGACCCCACCGCCCTTTGATGATCAGCTGGGAGAACATCCCTCTCGAGCAGAGCGGGGGCCAACTGAGGGGAAATTGCAACAGAAGCCCCCTCGGGCAGCGCGAACACCGGGACTAAGGCCTGCGCGGCCTTCGTCCTCGCTTCCACCCTCCTCTTCTCCTCCTCTCTCTTATTCTCTTTCTTCTTCCTCTCCTCTACCCTCCCTTTTTCCTCCATCTTCTTCTTCTCTTCTTCCTTTTTTCTTTTTCTCTCCCTTACCTGATCTTTTTCCTTCCTCTTTTTCTCCTTCTCCTGAGCAGAGGACCGGGAACCAGTATCCAAAGCCCCAGAGCTAGATTTTTGCTTCTTTGACCTCTGTGCGAGAAGAATATGGTCTTCATCATCATCATCATCCCGAATCAAGTTCTTCCGGGGTGGATCCATCTCCTCGCTCAAACTACTGGACGTGCTCGACGACTCTCGAGCTTAAAAAACCTCCCCACGATTAGAAGAACTGCTACTACTGGAGCTCTCTCCCCCCAAATTTCTTACAGCACCTACGATGTCACTTTCAAAGCTGATCTCCTCCTTGTCCAACTGGATAGGATCATCAGTAGTCTCTTCGGAGGAATCGAACTCTGGGATACTCTCCACAGGCATTGCTATGAAACTGAAGCCAACATTTTTGTACTCGAGCAGAAAAGCAGCAGACCTGGGATGCTCGCCGTCACCCAAAGGCTCCCTGATATTCCAAGCCTTGACCAATTCTGATAAACGAACCTCGCTGAAAGCGGGTTCCAAGTTCTTTGACCTCGTTGTGAAAGAAAAATAAAGAAGAATCAGAAAGATTACAAATCAATAAAAATTGAAACTACAGAGCATAGTCTACCTATGTATTCTTCCTTATAAAAGGGAACAGAGAACTTCTCAGACCTCAACCCTTCAAATTGGGGAGAAAACTGTCAGTTTATAACCAGAAAACATTCTTGTCAATAGTCCTTATGGGAATCAGGTAGATTTACTACCAATACCCTGTCAAGGCTCCTAGCTTTGAGATAGACGACACCAGAGCTAGTACGAGAGAAAGAATAGCAAAAATAGACCTCGGCAAGCCCTAACCTAGTACCATATAACTGATTTATTCTATGGACGCCATTAGCTATTTTCCACACATTGGGCGAGCATTGTGCAAGAACGATATTAAAATAGCCAAAGAAATGCAAGAACAAATCGTTGGGAGGAAAAATGAGTCCCCCCTGGGAAAGCAACAAAACATGGATCCAGTGGGCGTCATCTATCTCTCTAACATTTCTAGGAGGGGAAGCGCATCACTCAATATCTACCCACTTAGGGATGTTATAAAACTTCATAAATTCAGAAACCGACCTATTCCCAATCTTCGCCATTGGAAAACCCTAGAAAACTACAAACTCAAAGAGAAAGTACAAAGAAAAGGTATAGGAAACTTACAAGATAGAGGATCGATTCGAACAATGAAGAAGCACGGGCCCAAACGATAAGGAAGCAACTAGAATGGAGATTGAGTGAAGAAGCTACGGAGTGCTAGAACTCACAGGGAATGGAAAAGTGCTGGAAAGATTAAAACGACGGTAGAAAAGTGGCTATTCCAGCAAACCTTCAAATTTTGCTAATCATAGTGCACAAGATACGAAGTGGGTGCCGCCAAAATCAGCTTCACAGCTTTTAAAGAATTTCAAAAAAGCCATTATGGCTAATCATTTAAATTTATTGAGCCCAAAAAATGGCCCAACAAACTTAGGGGCAATTGTGGGTACCCGAAATTGAGATCATGGGCCTAGACGAGTAGCCCAATTCTGTCAGCCCAAAGTCTAGACCCCCCATCTCTTATTTTGATTATGACTCGGTCTCTTCCCACATTCCCATTAAGGGAGGATCGAGGGAGAGATGGAAGACGTGGGGGAATCCATCACCCCCACTTACATAAATCAGCATGTATATATTGAACCCTAGGTCCGGGGCAAAAGGATAAGTTCTATTCTCTGTAATCACTCCCCGGAGTATATAGAAATAACACCGACTGCACCACCGTGGACGTAGGCACATCTTTGCTGAACCACGTACATCCTTTATTGTGTGATTGTCACCTTACAATCCATATTCCTTCTTGGTGATTGCTTTTTTCTTATCTATTTGTGTTGCATAATAATTGTTACCACAATATACTTTCATGATCATATGACACTGTAAAGACCTCTCTTCAACTCACAAATTGGATTACATATGAACTTTATTGGAATTTCTAATTTTTTTGGATTTTAATATATTTGGTGATTTTTTGATTTTTGCAGATTTTTCTGAATTCGGAACATTTTTTAATTTTCTGAAAAAATCGAAATAATTATTTTATTTCCAAAAAAATTGAATTTTTTTCGAAGAGGCATTTTTGACCTGATCCGGCCGAAAGAGAGGCCTACTTGTTGTTATGCGCTTTTATGTGAGAGCATACCATTTATTAGTACGTGTTAGGATCGCACTAAGAGTCCAAATTTCTTTTACATGTTGGGATTATACTTCTATGGATATTAGACAAAATTTCTTGTACATGTTGGAATTGTACTTATATGGATATTAGTTTCTTCTCTAATACATGTTGGGATTGTACCTAATCGAGTATTAGTCTAAATTTCTGGTACATGTCAGGATTTTACTTACATGGGTATTAGTTGAAATTTCTTATACGTGTCAGGATCGTACTACTATGAAACTTAGACTTGAGATGGTCTTATTATTAATTAATATTTTACTTGAGATGAATAATATAGTTTGGACATTTTGAAATTTTAATTACTATAAAGATGAACAATAATTAAAATATTGGGATCATATGGGATTGGGATTAGACGTAAGTGATATTTAGGGTTGTTTGGACTGGGAATAACTTGAAAAAAACTAAAATACGAGAAGAGGATGTGTAGTTATTTATTATAGTCAAAATTCGGTTAAATCTTTATTCTTCGTAGACTTTTTGTCTACATTGTTGTTAGTTATTTCTATTAAAGACATAGGCGCCGTCGATACCGTATCATCTCCCTTATTCTGTTACTGCTCATTAGGATGTAGGTGTCTAGCCGTCGTGCTCACTCTCTTATTTATATTTACATTCAGTTGTATCGAATTTATGTATTTTTTTACTTTATATGGATATTAGGTCGTGTCGAGAACGTAGTAATTATTAGTATTGGATTTTATTATTATTATGGACGTGGTATCAGAGGTTATATGGATCTTTATCATAATTATATGCAGTAATTAACTCTGTACGTTATTTTTATTTTTCGTTATTCTTATAATGATATTCAATTGTCTAGACCCATGTAGTTATTTATCTTAGACCTGATCTAGTTTAGATTTTACGGGGTGTCACAAAAAACAAGTGACTAAGGAAGCCAACAATGTTGAAGATCTTATTAAAATGGTGCACGAAGAAAATTATGTGGATAACGAAAATGAATGGTGGCTAGAGTGCAACCATTCATATATGAAAATTTCATTCTCTCTTCAAAACATATAAAGAGATTGATGAAAAATAAGTGAAAATGGCTAATAACCTCATTTTTAGAAATCAGAATTTGATTAATCTAGTAATTTAATTAATCTATGAATTTATCCCTTATTCTTATGTTATGGTGAATAAGGATATTAGTGTTGAATCCTTTGAATTTGATTATTTTCTCATAGGATTCCAATATATATACTTTCATGATCATATGACACTTTAAAGCCCTCTCTTCAACTCACAAATTGGATTACATATGAACTTAATTGGAATTTTTGATTTTTTTTGGATTTTTAATATATTTGGTAATTTTTTGATTTTTGCATATTTTTCTGAATTCGGAACATTTTTTAATTTTATGAAAAAATCGGAATAATTATTTTATTTCCAAAAAAATTGAATTTTTTTTCGAAAAGGCATTTTTCGACCTGATCCGGCCGAAACACAGGCCTACTTGTTATTATGCGCTTTTATGTGAGAGCATACAATTTATTAGTACGTGTTAGGATCGCATTTATAGTCCAAATTTCTCGTATATGTTGGGATTATACTTCTATGGATATTAGACTAAATTTCTTGTACATGTTGGGATTGTACTTATATGTATATTAGTTTATACTCTAATACATGTTGGAATTGTACCTAATCGAATATTAGTCGAAATTTCTGGTACACGTCAGGATTGTACTTACATGGGTATTAGTTGAAATTTCTTATACATGTCATGATCGTACTACTATGAATATTGGACTTGAGATGGTTTTATTATTAAGTAATATTTTACTTGAGATGAATAAAATAGTTTGCACATTTTGAAATTTTAATTTCAATAAATATGAACAATAATTAAAATATTCGTCTCATATGGGACTGGGATTAGACACAAGTAATATTTAAGGTTGTTTGGATTGGGAATAACTTGAAAACAACTAAAATACGAGAGGAGGATGTGTAGTTATTTATTGCAGTCAAAATTCAGTTAAATCTTTATTCTTCGTAGACTTTTTGTCTACGTTGTTGTTAGTTATTTCAATTAAAGACATAGGCGCCTTCGATACCGTATCATCCCTGATTCATCTATCAGCTCCCTTCTTCAGTTACTGCTCATTAGGATGTAAGTCTTTAGCCGTCGTGCTAACTCTCTTATTTATCTTTACATTCAGTTGTATCGAATTTATGTATTTTTTTACTTTATATGGATATTAGATCGTGTTGAGAACGAAGTATTATTAGTATTGGATTTTATTATTATTATGGTCGTGGTATCAGAGGTTATATGGATCTTTATCTTAATTATTTTCAGTAATTAACTCTATACGCTATTTTTATTTTTAGTTATTCTTAGAATGATATTCAATTGTCTAGACCCATGTAGTTATTTATCTTAGACCCGATCTAGTTTAGATTTTACGGGGTGTCACAAAAAACAAGTGACTAAGGAAGCCAACAATGTTGAATATCTTATTAAAATGGTGCACAAAAAAAATTATGTGGATAACGAAAATGAATGGTGGCTAGATACCAGTGCAACCATTCATATCTGCAAATTTCATTCTCTCTTCAAAATATATCAAGAGATTGATGAAAAATAAGTGAAAATGGCTAATAACCTCATTTTAAGAAATCTGAATTCGATTAATCTTTTAATTTATTTAATCTATGAATTTATCCCTCAATCTTATGTTAAGGTGAATAAGGATATTAGTGTTGAATCCTTTGAATTTGATTATTTTATCATAGGATTCCAATATATATACTTTCATGATCATATGAAACTGTAAAGCCCTCTCTTCAACTCACAAATTGGATTACATATGAACTTAATTGGAATTTATGATTTTTTTTTGGATTTTAATATATTTGGTAATTTTTTGATTTTTGGAGATTTTTCTCAATTCGGAACATTTTTTAATATTTTGAAAAAATCGGAATAATTACTTTATTTCCGAAAAAATTGAATTTTTTTTCGAAAAGGCGTTTTTCGACCTGATCCGGCCGAAACACAGGCTTACTTGTTATTATGCGCTTTTATGTGAGAGCATACCATTTATTAGTACGTGTTAGGATAGCACTTATAGTCCAAATTTCTCGTACATGTTGGGATTATACTTCTATGGATATTAGACTAGATTTCTTGTACATGTTGGGATTGTACTTATATGGATATTAGTTTCTTCTCTAATACATGTTGGGATTGTACCTAATCGAATATTAGTCCAAATTTCTGGTACATGTCAGGATTGTACTTACATGGGTATAAGTTTAAATTTCTTATACGTGTCAGGATCGTACTACTATGAATCTTGGACTTGAGATGGTCTTATTATTAATTAATATTTTACTTGAGATGAATAATATAGTTTGGACATTTTGAAATTTTAATTACAATAAAGATGAACAATAACTAAAATATTGGGCTCATATGGGATTGGGATTAGACATAAGTGATATTTAGGGTTGTTTGGAATTGGAATAACTTGAAAACAACTAAAATACGAGAGGAGGATGTGTAGTTATTTATTGTTGTCAAAATTCAGTTAAATCTTTATTCTTCGTAGACTTTTTGTCTACATTGTTGTTAGTTATTTCTATTAAAGACATAGGCGCCGTCGATACCGTATCATCCCCGATTCATCTATCAGCTCCCTTCTTTAGTTACTGCTCATTAGGATGTAAGTGTCTAGCCGTCGTGCTCACTCTCATATTTATCTTTACATTCAGTTGTATCGAATTTATGTATTTTTTTACTTTATATCGATATTAGGTCGTGTTGAGAACGTAGTACAATTAGTATTGGATTTTATTATTATTATGGTCATGGTATCAAAGGTTATATGGATCTTTATCATAATTATATGCAGTAATTAACTCTATACGTTATTTTTATTTTCAGTAATTCTTAGAATGATATTCAATTGTCTAGACCCATGTAATTATTTATCTTAGACCTGATCTAGTTTAGATTTTACGGGGTGTCACAAAAAACAAGTGACTAAGGAAGCCAACAATGTTGAAGATCTTATTAAAATGGTGCACGAAGAAAATTATGTGGATAACGAAAATGAATGGTGGCTAGATACCAGTGCAACCATTCATATCTGCAAATATCATTCCCTCTTCAAAACATATCAAGAGATTGATGAAAAATAAGTGAAAATGGCTAATAACCTCATTTTAAGAAATATGAATTTGATTAATCTAGTAATTTAATTAATCTATGAATTTATCCCTTAATCTTATGTTAAGGTGAATAAGGATATTAATGTTGAATCCTTTGAATTTGATTATTTTATCATAGGATTCCTATATATATACTTTCATGATCATATGACACTGTAAAGCCCTCTCTTCAACTCATAAATTGGATTACATATGAAATTAATTGGAATTTTTGATTTTTTTTTGGATTTTAATATATTTGGTAATTTTTTGATTTTTGGAGATTTTTCTCAATTCGGAACATTTTTTAATATTTTGAAAAAATCGGAATAATTACTTTATTTCCGAAAAAATTGAATTTTTTTTCGAAAAGGCGTTTTTCGACCTGATCCGGCCGAAACACAGGCTTACTTGTTATTATGCGCTTTTATGTGAGAGCATACCATTTATTAGTACGTGTTAGGATAGCACTTATAGTCCAAATTTCTCGTACATGTTGGGATTATACTTCTATGGATATTAGACTAAATTTCTTGTACATGTTGGGATTGTACTTATATGGATATTAGTTTCTTCTCTAATACATGTTGGGATTGTACCTAATCGAATATTAGTCCAAATTTCTAGTACATGTCAGGATTGTACTTACATGGGTATTAGTTGAAATTTCTTATACGTGACAGGATCGTACTACTATGAATCTTGGACTTAAGATGGTCTTATTATTAATTAATATTTTACTTGAGATGAATAATATAGTTTGGACATTTTGAAATTTTAATTACAATAAAGATTAACAATAATTAAAATATTGGGCTCATATGGGATTGGGATTAGACGTAAGTGATATTTAGGGTTGTTTGGAATTGGAATAACTTGAAAACAACTAAAATACGAGAGGAGGATGTGCAGTTATTTATTGTAGTTAAAATTCAGTTAAATCTTCATTCTTCGTAGACTTTTTGTCTACATTGTTGTTAGTTATTTCTATTAAAGACATAGGCGCCGTCGATATCGTATCATCCCTGATTCATATATCTGCTCCCTTCTTCAGTTACTGCTCATTAGGATGTAAGCGTCTAGCCGTCGTGCTCACTCTCTTATTTATCTTTACATTCAGTTGTATCAAATTTATGTATTTTTTTACTTTATATGGATATTAGGTTCTGTTGAGAACGTAGTATTGTTAGTATTGGATTTTATTATTATTATGGACGTGGTATCAGAGGTTATATGGATCTTTATTATAATTATATGTAGTAATTAACTCTATACGTTATTTTTATTTTCAGTTATTCTTAGAATGATATTCAATTGTCTAGACCCAAGTAGTTATTTGTCTTTGACCTGATCTACTTTAGATTTTACGGGGTGTCACAAAAAATAATTGACTAAGGAAGCCAATAATGTTGAAGATCTTATTAAAATGGTGCACAAAGAAAATTATGTGGATAACGAAAATGAATGGTGGCTAGATACCCGTGCAACCATTCATATCTGCAAATTTCATTCTCTCTTCAAAACATATCAAGAGATTTATGAAAAATAAGTGAAAATGGCTAATAACCTCATTTTTAGAAATCTGAATTTGATTAATCTAGTAATTTAATTAATCTATGAATTTATCCCTTAATCTTATGTTAAGGTGAATAAGGATATTAGTGTTGAATCCTTTGAATTTGATTATTTTATCATAGGATTCCAATATATATACTTTCATGATCATATGACACTGTAAAGCCCTCTCTTCAACTCACAAATTGGATTACATATGAACTTAATTGGAATTTATGATTTTTTTTGGATTTTTAATATATTTGGTAATTTTTTGATTTTTGCATATTTTTCTGAATTCGGAACATTTTTTAATTTTATGAAAAAATCGGAATAATTATTTTATTTTCGAAAAAATTGAATTTTTTTTCGAAACGGCATTATTCGACCTGATCCGGCCGAAACACAGGCCTACTTGTTATTATGCACTTTTATGTGAGAACATACCATTTATTAGTACGTGTTAGGATAACACTTATAGTCCAAATTTCTCGTACATGTTGGGATTATACTTCTATGGATATTAGACTAAATTTCTTGTACATGTTGGGATTGTACTTATATGGATATTAGTTTATTCTCTAATCCATGTTGGAATTGTACCTAATCGAATATTAGTCCAAATTTCTGGTACATGTCAGGATTGTACTTACATGGGTATTAGTTGAAATTTTTTATACATGTAAGGATCGTACTACTATGAATATTGGACTTAAGATGGTCTTATTATTAATTAATATTTTTACTTGACATGAATAATATAGTTTGGATATTTTGAAATTTTAATTTCAATAAAGATGAACAATAATTAAAATATTGGGCTCATATGGGATTGGGATTAGACGTAAGTGATATTTAAGGTTGTTTGGAATTGGAATATCTTTAAAACAACTAAAATACGAGAGGAGGATGTGTAGTTATTTATTGTAGTCAAAATTTAGTTAAATCTTTATTCTTCGTAGACTTTTTGTCTACATTGTTGTTAGTTATTTCTATTAAAGCCATAGGCGCCGTCGTTACCGTATCATCCCTGATTCATCTATCAGCTCCCTTCTTCAGTTACTGCTCATTAGGATGTAAGTGTCTAGCTGTCGTGCTTGCTCTCTTATTTATCTTTACATTCAGTTGTATCGAATTTATGTATTTTTTTACTTTATATGGATAAATAATAATACATAAATAATATGCAGTAATTAACTCTATACGTTTTTTTTATTTTAAGTTATTCTTCGAATGATATTCAATTGTCTAGACCCATATAGTTATTTATCTTAGACCTGATGTAGTTTAGATTTTACGGGGTGTCACAAAGAACAAGTGATTAAGGAAGCCAACAATGTTGCAGATCTTATTAAAATGGTGCACGAAGAAAATTATGTGGATAACGAAAATAAATGGTGGCCAGATACTAGTGAAACCATTTATATCTGCAAATTTCGTTCTGTCTTCAAAACATATCAAGAGATTGATGAAAAACAAGTGAAAATGGCTAATAACCTCATTTTTTGAAGTCTGAATTTTAATAATCTAGTAATTTAATTAATCTATGAATTTATCCCTTAATCTTGTGTTATGGTGAATAAGGATATTAGTGTTGAATCCTTTGAATTTGATTAGTTTATCCTAGGATTCTAATATATATGCTTTCATGATTATATGACACTGTAAAGCCCTCTGTTCAACTCACGAATTGGATTACGTATGAACTTAATTGGAATTGCTTAGTTTTCTTGGATATTTAATATATTTGGTGAATTTTTTATTTTTTTATGATTTTTTTCTATTTTTTGTTTTTTTCGAATTCGGAACTTTTTTTAATTTTCTGAAAAAATCGGTTAAAAAATTGGAATAATTATTTTATTTCCAAAAAAGTAGTTTTTTTTCCTGAAAGGAGGCATTTTTCGATCCAATCCGGTCGAAACACATGCCTACGTGTTATTATGTGCTTCTATGTGAGAGCATGCCATTTATTAGTACGTGTTAGGATCGCACTTATAGTCCAAATTGCTTGTACATGTTGGGATTGTACTTATATGGATATTAGTACATTGTCTAATACGTGTTGGAATTGTACTTAATTGGATATTGGTCAAAATTTTCGGTGCATGCCAGGATTATACTTACATGGGTATTAGTTCAAATTTCTTGTACGTGTCAGGATCGTACTATTATTGATCTTGGACTTGAGATGGTCTTATTATTATTTAATATTTTACTTGAGATGAATAATATAGTATGGACATTTTGAAATTTTAATTTCAATAAAGATGAACAATATTTAAAATATCGGGCTCATATGGGATTGGGATTAGACGCAATATTTAGGGTTGTTTGGATTGGGAATAACTTGAAAACAACTAAAATACGAGAGGATGATGTGTAGTTATTTATTGTAGTAAAAATTCAGTTAAATCTTTATTCTTCGTAGACTTTTTGTTTACATTGTTGTTTGTTATTTATGTTCAAGACATAGGCGCCGCCGATACCGCATCATCCCCTTCTTCAGTTATTGCTCATTAGGATGTAAGTGTCTAGTCATTGTGCTCACTCTCTTATTTATCTTTACATTCAGTCGTATTAGATTTATGTTGCTTCTTACTTTATATGGATATTAGGTCGTGTTGAGAACGTAGTATTATTAGTATTGTATATTATTATTATTATGGTTATGGTATCAGAGGTTATATGGATCTTTATCATAATTATATGCAATAATTAACTTTGGTATCATCAAACTTTGGTATCCAACTTTGGTATGAAGAATATTAGAGAATCTGATGCGATTCTAGGAATCAAAATAGCGATAAATAATAATACATTAACATTATCTCAATCTCAATATATAAAAAATGTTCTTATGAGTTATAATCATTTTAAACTTAATCCAGTATCCACACCAATGGATCCAAGTATCAAATTAATGGAAAATATTGGGCATACTATGGATCAACCTAAATATACCAATATTATTAGAAGTATAATGTATATAATGCATCGCATCAGATGAGATATTTCCTGCGCAGTAGGCATGATATATAGATTTATAAGTAATCCTAGACACGAGCACTGGAATGTCATTTCTTGAGTGCTTAGATACAAATTATGAACAAGCTATACTTAAAGAGATCGGTCAGGATGACCAGTGATCTGGGTGATAGGGACACCAATATTAGGTGCACCTACCATTAAGAGTATGGTTATCTCACAGAGAACTGTAAGATGTTTAAAAAGCATCTAAAAGACCTCGTTCAGACAGGCCATTTGACGGAGTACATTGATATAGTTAAGACAAAGTCTCGATCGATGTGAATGCAATATAGAAAGTAGGAGACAATGGATATTTTCTACCTTCAAGAATGGTGATAGCAATACATGGTTACACATATCCCTCACAGTGCACCGATAAGAATCTTAGAGAAAGGGTAAGTATCGAAGCATGCATCCAAAAGGCTTTGTAGGTAAAGACATCAAAGTCGATCCTAGCTTTACATGAGCGAAAGGATAAAGATATTGATCTAAAAATAATATTTAGCGATGGGGATATAATCAACATAAATATGCTCCAAATAGATGCTCTGGTCCTTACTCTTCGGATAACCAACTTTGATGTTAAAAGAATATTGGTCGATCAAGGAAGCTCGTTAGAGTTCATGTACCTCAGCCTTCTTCTCAAGATTAGATGCACAATTAAGAATTTGGACAAAAAAGTGGGACACCTGATCGATTTTAACGGATATGTGGAATCCCCTCTTGAGAAATTCAAGCAACCTATCAAAGTAGGACCAGTTAATCGTGATTGAATTTTATGTTACTCAATTGAAGTTGCCTTATAACGCCATTCCGAACGAGGGATAACTTTATTTTATTTGGGTTATCCTTTTATGTCCATACTAAAATCTAAAGTTTTTGAGTGATCAAGAGTTATGGAAATCATGGGAGGACAAGTCGTAACCCATAGTTGTTTTATAATTGCCATTAATACTAAGCAAAACTAGTTCAAGAAGATTCAGGGCGATGAAACTCTGGAGGACAATAAGCCCAAATAGCAACCAAAAGGGGTTCGATCGAGAATTAAGGAGACCAGACGGTCTTTCATCGAATGAGTAATGGGGGAACTTATCATCGTCCCTCTTTATTCATCTAAATCGAATAAAGCCTTTTGATTGGTTCAGAATTTCCCAAAGAGGAAGAAAATCAAACTATTTATTTTCTCTAAACTAATGCTGACATCTTTTCCTGGAGACCTTATGATCTTGTAGGCATTGATCCAGACGTCGCTTGTCATTGGCTGCATGTGGATTCGACCCGTCGATCGATCAAATAGAACCCATATAAGTCAGCACCATAAAACGTAAGAGTTGAATAAAATAAATTCGAAAACCTCATCCAAACTGGCTCCATTATGTAGGTTCAATATCTAAATTGGATCTCCAACACCGTTATGGTTAGGAAAAAGAGCAAAAATTGGAGGGTGTTTGTAGACTTCAACAAGAATTGCTCGAAGGATAGCTTCCTGTTGCCCCTAATTAATCAACCCGTAGATTTAACGACCAAACACCGGAGTATGATTTCATTGATGAATATTTAGGGTATCATCAAATACCTTTGTTTGACCCAGATCAGGAGAAGACCTCGATCATCACGACTTTAAGTCTCTACTTTTACAAAGTTATGCCTTTCGATCTGAACAACTCTGAGTATCTTATTAGTGATTTGTCACTAAGATGTTCAAGAAATAAATTTATATAATGATAGAGGTCTATATTACGATATGCTTATTAAAATCAAACATGTGACTGATCACATCAAAGACCTTATGAAAACTTTTAATATCCTCAGGGAGTACAAGATAAAGTTGAATGCTTCCAAGAGTGTCTTTGAAATAAGGTCCTATGAGTTCCTAGCTTACTTGGTGACACAAAAGGGGATAGAGGAAAATCCAAACCAGATAAAGGGTTTACAAAATATTAGAAAGTCAATCACCATTAGAGACATTCAGGTCCTCACAGAAATATTGGTTGCTTTCAACCGATCTATATCTCAACCGTTTGACAAATGTTGACCGTTCTTTTATGCCCTTGAGAAGGCAAGCACAATTATCTGTATAAAGGAATCCAACCGACCATTAGAAGGAGCTCGATATTATTTGGGGTCTTTTCCTTACTGTCAACTCCAACCATCGGGGAAGGTCTTTATTTATATCTAGTTATTTAATAACATGTGACCAATGGGGCGTTAGTACAACTATAAGATAAAGAACGGCTACTGGTGTACTATGTTTGCCATACTCTTCTAAAGGCAAAAATAAGATATATATGCCTATTGATAAATGGCTCTAACATTTGTAATAGCTTCCAAAATTATGAGACACTACTTTGACCCCTATATAGTGGTCGTCCCATTAACCTACCCATTAAAGGAAGATCTCTCCAATTGAATAATAAAGTGGTCTCTCGAGCTGGAACAATTCAACATCAGGTTTGAGCCACCAACAAATATTAAGGGACAAGTCATGGTTGACCTCGTCACCGAGTTATCAGCATTTCCATCGAAAAATATAGAGTCAAGTCTAAATCTAATCCTAAAGTAAATAGCTATAATAGAAGACGAACAAGGCTGGAAGATATTATAGATGGGGTATCCAAAGAATAAGGCAGAGGCATCAGGATCATATTTATTACACCTCAGGGAAGTCTTATTAAACAAGTACCTTGGCTCGGGTTTAAAGGTTCCAACAACAAGGTCGAGTGTAAAGTTGTGATTCATTGTTTACAATCGTCCACTAACATGAGAGACAAAGTTATTTCCATATACTTTGACATTCGTCTCATCTCCGATCAGCTCAGCGGTGAGTACGAGACCATAAATCCTAGGATGCCTGGCAGTAGTGACAAGGCCACAAGATTGCCCAAGATTTTTATATCATCTTTAGTAGAGAAATTTTTAAGGAATAGTAACATTCACACTGACGCATTATCCACTCCAGCATCTGCCATTAACATTGATTTAAATAGATAATTAAGAAGAATAGGTAAATCGACCCAGAATTGATGAAACAAAGCCAACCTTTGACATAATGCAGATTCATCTGGCACCCTCATTTATGGATTCGATCACATATTTTATCAAGAATGGGGATCTACCAACATCTAGGAAGGAGGCACATAAATTGAAGATCCAGTCATTAAGGTTTTTCCTTAATTTTGAAGGCAAAATTTGTCGACGATAATTCACTAGCCCTATACTCAAGTCTTCCCACTTAGACCAAGTGGAAGGAATCCTCAGTGATATGAACGAGAGTAGTTGTTGATGTAAAAAACTAGATTTGATCTAATTATTTAATCACAGATAAAAATGAATATATAAATATAAGACAAAAGATTTTTAAAGTGGTTCAGCCTTGTAGGAATGGCCTACGTCCACTGTATTTGTTATTGCTGACTGTTTGCAGAATTCTCGATAATAGATTTACCAAGAAATTCTGAGTCCCCTGCTAATGAGGAGGTTACAATGTATTTATAGCTTTGAGGCTGTACAAATGGAAGGACAACGCGATGTTACCCAGTAGACATGTACATCTGTACTATATTAATGAACATTTAATGCACAATTATATCTTGGATTCTCTTGATTTGGATACGACGTATACTTATGTAGCTCGGACCTCTTAAGATGCTCGGACCGCCTAAGATGCTCGACACGCTTGAGTTGCTCGGAGAGCTTGAGTTGTTCGGGGACGAGCAAGAGCTGCTTATCACACTTGAGTTGCTCGGTGGTCTTGATTTTCTTGTCTGGAGTATTCGTATTTACTATGTAAATTGACATGTGTCTTCATGTGATTGGTCCATGTCAGCAGACTAAATTTGGTATCAACAGAAGCCCCCAATGTTTCGTAGTTTGATGTTGAAGAAAAGTATGGAACATTTTGCTGCTTAGATTTTTGATTTGTATGATTTTTAGGAGAACATTCGTTGTACGTAGCTCCTTTTTTTAATGCACAGTATCAGACCTCCTAAATATTTTGAATTTTAATAACCGCTTCATTTTTTGTGCCCATTTTCTTCTTTTTAGCCGCCGGATACGCAAACGTCCGTCTTGGCAATCATTGTTTTTCTATTCCCGAGATAAAGTATTTAAACGCAATAGAAATTCTATCGTCTTTCACTTTTCAAATCTGTGTCTCTGAACTTTTCATTTTCTCTCTATCTTGTGCGTTCGTTTTTTCCTTGTTCGTTGTCAACTGGTTCATTCTTCCCCTGTAAGATCTTCTTCCTTCTCTTTTATTTTACTTTGATCATCATGGTTTATGTTGTTGAATCGCTTGACAGATTTCGTTCTGAATTTTCAATTCCTTTATGGGTCATTTTGGAGGAATTTTCTGAACCTTCCGACTATTTCTCTTTGGCTGAGGGACATTGGTTCCTCAGTCTTTTTGTGACCGAATGTGGCTTTTCTTTTCCTCCAAATCCCCTATGTTTGGAGTTCTGTCAATATTTTGACGTTGTACCTGCAAAAATAGCTCCCAATACCTGGAGAATAGTTAATGGAGTCCATAGGTTAAACCAAATTCATGGAACTCGTTTAGGAATTCCAAAAATTATATTTTGCTATAAATGGGTTGTCAGAGATAGTACGTTTTATTTCAAAACTAGGTTTTTAAATAGCGCTTTAGTTGTCAATCTCCCAGATGCCAACAGGGATTACTTCGAGCATGGAGTAGTTATGAAAAATTAGAAACATGCTCCATTAAATGGTGATACTGTATATCATGGTCCTAGGTGTCCCCCTTATGGCAATGGAATATGTTGTTTTTATTTTTTTGAAATATTCTTTTCTTGGTGTTTGACAAAATGTATCACTGACATTTAACTTTTTATGATTTGCAGTTGATAGAAAAAGAAAATATTCAAAGGAGACAAAGGTTAATTTAAAACATTTGAAACTTATCTGGAGCTTGCACTAATCTATTGTCGAGGAACATATTAGATAGACCTCTTATTTATTGCAGTACAAGAGCTACACTTCATCTTTTACTGCTCGTCCAGTGGTGGTTAGTCTTGATCAAGTACCAGCTGCTGATACTAGTGTAGAAGGTTCTTCTTCAGAGTCGAACATTCCTATTAGTGACATAATGAAGAAAAGAAAAGTTCCTGCTTTCTTTGATAAGTCTGCCTCTACTGCTGGAGAGGCAAAGAAAAGTAATCCAAATGTTCCAGAAGAAGGGATGAGGAATATTGATGCATCCCCTCCTGCTGCTGCTAAGAAGATTGTTGAGAAGCCCCCAGTAGTTCCGACTAAGGCTGTTGTTATTTCTCCTCCAAGAGAGGTCATTGTTATATCACCAACCAAGACAACATCTTTGGTTGAGAATGTTCCTTCTCCTATGAGGAGATTAAGGAAAAGTTCTTCTGAGAGACCAGCAGAATTTGTCTCTCAGTCGTTAAATGTTGAAGGTGGTGTTCCCACTTTTGTTCCTCCGAGCTCTGCTATGAGCTCGGTGAAGTCTTGGATTATCCCAGAAGTCCAAGGTATTGAGGACAATCTTTCTCTTGACAGGGTCACTAACTTGGCTGCCCAGCATATTGCCTCAGTAAGTATTACTAATCTAAATTTCCATTTTTCAATATTATGTCCCTATACTGACTTACAGTTATTTTCTTTTTCCAGATGGTAACATGTTTCAACACTATTCTGAAGAAGGATGAGGCTATCAAGGCTTCAATCTCCTCGAGAGGTGTAGAAGAAGCTTTTACTAGATTAACCCAGTCTTTGAAGGAATCTCATCAGAAGTATGAGGAGAATAAAATTGCTTGGGAGAAGCAAGTTAAGTCTGTCGAGCAAGAGAGAGATCGAGATGTGGATGCCTCCAAGGATTTGGAGAAGAAATTAGGGGAGTTTGAGAAGAAGAATAAAGAGCTTGAGGAGAAACTCAAGAATGTTGCAGAGCTTGAGTATAAACTCAAAGCTGCTGAAGAGGAGGTTGGTTGACTCCGTGATGTTGATCGCCAGAAGCAGGAGGTGGATGAGAAGCTGAAAACTGTCGAGAAACTTCTAACTGAGAGGACTTCCTCGGAGAAGGTTAAAAGGAAGAAAGATGTTAAAAAATCATTCAGCGTAGGCTGGGATAAAGGCTGGAATAAGTGTTTGGCTGCTATGTCATCACAAATGGAATACGCCAGCCTGGAATACTTTAGGGACGGATGGGTAGCAGCTCTATAAGAGCTGAAGGTTACTGAAGATTCTGACTTATTTTAGCAACACACTCATGGCCCTCCTACCTCTTCTAGAGAAGAAGAAGAGGACTAAGCTACCTCCGAAGAATCTTCCATGATAGTCGGAGATCAGGCCCTTTCTGTTCCAGTTATTCAATCATGCTCTGAGCAACCCCAACCAACCATTACTCCTATCGAGTAGCTTTATTTGCCCTCCGAGCAACCAACCTCTTCGTCCAAGCCTCCTGAGGAAGTTTTAGGAAATAAGGAGAAGGTGTAGAGTTGTTCGGATTTTTTTTTTTACTTTTTTGTTGAATGTAATTTTGGACTGTACTTCTCTTTATGATGAAATAAAAATTTAAACTTTGGGTTGGTTGTCTTAACTTTTTCTTCTACTTGCTCTTTCTGCATTCTCATTAATTCTTTCTATCTCTTCTCTTTACTAGTTTATGGCTAGGATGAAGCTCTTGTCAGCTCACGATACTGAACTGATGAAAAAATGCAATGACTACTTCAAGGCTGGCCATTCAGACCTAAACGAGGCTCAAATTATTGACATCCTTGGTCCAAATACTTCTGAACAAGCAGTTAAAGCATATCAATATTTGAAATGCCTGCTTAATCGAGATGTTGCCAATAATGTGGCATATTATAAGATGATTGAGGACCTTTAAGGAACCATCGAGGAACTCCAGCAACAATATAAGGAGTTTTCTACTCTCTTGCATCAGGGGTATGAGAAAAAAATATCAGCAACTAAATGCTGATAAAGGATATTATAAATTCATCGCTACTTACGAGAAAAAAGAGAGAATTCTAAAGGTTGAGGTCGAGGAGCATAGGCAAATCGCGAAACTGTTAGAGCAGGAAAATAATGTTTTACAAGGAGAGATATCCCAACTGAAATTTACAGCATCTACCTCGGGATCCTTGGTCCCTGTCAATGACGAAGGTTTCTACTTCTTGGAGGTCAAAAATGTCAATTTGAGAGATGAATTGGAAACCTTAAAAAGGACTGGACCCTCTACTTCTGCTCGCGGATGATCAAGAGCTTCTCGGGGATGAGCAAGGGCTGCTCAGGTTACTGTTGAAGAAGCTAGAATGCAGGCAGCCTTGGAGAATCAAGCATTCCAGTTGGCGGTGAATAATCAGGCTTTGTCAGAGATGTCCAAGAAGATTTTGAACCTCAACGAGCAACTTTCCACACAAAGCTCTGCCTTGGAAAATAAAATAAATTTGATGAAGAATCTTCACGAGCAGCTAGAGAGGTTGACTTACCAGTTCCATAAACAGCCCAGAGAGTTTTGGATGGCTGGTTATAAAGAAGCCCTCTGCCATATTGATGACTGGATCCAGCAGTCAAATAACGAGGGGTATAAGCAAGGATGGCTGAATGCGCTATGTGTGCTGAAATTGGAGCAGGGTCATTACTTATGGGATTATTATGATCTCGGATTGCTTGATTTGCCAGTGCCTCCTTTTAAGCTCGACATGAGTTGGATTCCTTCTCGGGCAATTCCTTAGTGCCTGATCTCAAAGTACCTCGGTGATTACAACCTTCATTCAAATTTTGATATATCTCGCCCAGAGCATTTTCTTGATAAGCCATCAGTGATGAATGTTCAAATGCTTCGAGACATAAAATTCATAAATTCTCCTTATGCCTTAAATGATCCTCTTGCTGGAGCAGAACCTGTTTCAAAGGCAGAGGGCAAGAAACCAGTAGAATAGGATTTTTATGTTATGGTTTTTCTTTTTTCAGCATATGTAATCCTTCTCGATTTGAATGAAAAGTTTTGGTCTTTTGTCTTTTGTCATTTCATTTTCTTCTAAGTAATTTGCAGAATGTCTTTGCTTGTTGGTTGGAAAGTATATATATGTTTATGACATACTTATCTCATTGTAGTGATTTTTTAATACTAAGCAATCTTACATTCCATGGTATTGCTTAATTTAAACAACCGAAGTTGATTGAAATTGGCTTACCGATCCCGACCAATCGGAGTTGGTGGACTTTTATTCCCGACCAACCAGAGTTGGTGGATTTTAATTCCCAACCAATCGGAGTTGGTAGATTTTAATTCCCGACCAACCTGAGTTGGTGGATTTTAATTCCCGACCAATAGGAGTTGGTGGATTTTTTGTTCCTGACCAATCGGAGTTAGTGGACTTTTATTCCCTACCAACCGGAGTTAGTGGATTTTTATCCCCGACCAACCGGAGTTGGTGGATTTTACTTTTATTCCAGACCAACCGGAGTTGGTGGATTTTTATCGCCGACCAACCGGAGTTGGTGGATTTTAATTCCTGACCAATCGGAGTTGGTAGATTTTAATTCCCGACCAACCGGAGTTGTTGGATTCTGGACTTGATGCGTGATTATTCTGAACTTGATGCGTAGTGTGTAGCACTAGTACTCTGAAAAATTTCAACAAAAGGAGAGAATTGGGTAAACATCCAAAACTTTATTCATATTGAGGAAAACTGCATTACATAGGGATTTTAACTACTGATAATATTTACACAGATGCTCTGCGTTCCATGCATTCTTAAACTCTTCTTCTTCTAAGGTTTCAATCCTATATGTCCCCGGTCGAACAACTTCTGTTACTCTGTAGGGTCCATGCCAGTAAGCTTCCAGTTTGTTGTGCTTTTGAATTTTTTTTTTAGCACATAATCCCCTTCTTTCAAATCACACTTCTTTACCCTCTTGTTGTAGAACAGAGTTGTTTGTTGTTGGTATGCAGCATTCCTGATTGCTGCTTCTTCTCTAACTTCCTCGAGCATATCCAAGTTTAATCTTCTCATCAAATCACTGATAGGAGAATTGAAATTCAGTATTCTGTGCGTGGGCAAACCCAATTCAGCTGGTATGATGGCTTCACTTCCAAATGCTAGCATGTATGGAGATTCTTCTGTTACTGCTCGTGGTGTTGTACGATAAGCCCACATCACAGAATATAGCTCGTTAATCCAATTTGCCTTTGCATCGTCCAACCGTTTTTTCAAATCATTCGACAAGGTTCTGTTTGTGACCTCAGTTTGTCCATTGCTCTGGGGATGGCTTGGTGCAGAGTGGGTTTTCAATATATTTGACTGATGACAATACGCAGCAAACTCCTCGTTGTCAAATTGGGTTCCATGATTAGTAATGAATGCATGGGGAAGACCATATCTGCAAATGATATTCTTCCAAATAAATTGATACACCTTGTCATATGTCATATCAATAAGAGGCTCATCTTCCACCCACTTAGTAAAGTAATCCACCGCGACCACGAGATATTTAAATCTTCCCCTGGTCGTTGGAAGTGGCCCCACCAAGTTTATTCCCCACATGGAAAATGGCCAAGGGGAAGTACTGGGTGTTAACAATGCTTGGGGAGTTCTTCGGATAGAAGAGAAGCGTTGATATTTATCACATTTTTTGGCATAGGCTATACAATCAGCCCTCATCATTGGCCAATAATATCCCTGCATCATTATTCTTTGTAAAAGCGTCCGACCTGCTTCATGGGCTCCACAGGACCCTTCATGGACCTCTTCAATCAAATCTTTCACCTCGGAGGCATGCACACATCTTTGAAAACCTGCTATAATTCCTCGTCTATATAAAATACCATTAGTCAATACATAACGAGCAGCTTTAAACTTCAGTTTCTTGGCTGTGAGTTTATCAGTTGGTAAATCCCCTTCTTCAATATAGGCCCTGATGGGATCCATCCAAGATGGTCCTAAATCAAGGGTAATAAAATTCATCATCAGATCTTTGTCTATGCTCTGATTAGAAAAGACTTCTATTGGGATTATTCTTCTTAGCTCAGTGCGTGTTGCTGAAGCTAACCGAGCTAAGGCATCTGCTATTTCATTCTCTATTCTTGGTATTCTAATTAACTGTACCGCGACCAGGCTTGATACAATCTCCATTGCTTTTGCATGATACTTGATCATTAATTCTCCGTTGGCTGCATATACCCCCAGCATTTGATTTACGACCAATTGTGAGTTACTGAATACGATAACCTGCTCAGCCTTCATGGTTTTTGCCAAACTAAGACCAACAATCATTGCTTCATATTCATCTTCATTATTAGAAGCTTGAAATTAAAAGCGCAGAGCATATTCCACATTGATCTCATCTGGGATGTTTAAAATAATCCCTGCTCCACTGCCTGTAGTGCACGAAGAACCATCTACATACAAATTCCACACAGGTATCTCATTATCAAACTCTTGGTCAGACAGAGTTCCTCGGTGGAATATTTGATGCTTCCTTATATCCTCCTCCAGCACTTCTTGCTGCTCATCGACCATCTTCTCTTGCTCGTCTACCGGCTGAGGTTGGTCGGAGTTATGATCCCATAACATCCACAGGCTGGTCGGTATTCAACTTTTGCTCTTCAAAAATATCTGGATAGGTGAACTCTGCGATAAAATCTGCCACTGCTTGCCCTTTAAGTGACGACCTAGGCTCATAAATTATATCGTATTCACCCAATTCTACAGCCCAATACATCAATCTTCCCGATTTCTCTGGTTTGTGCAGAGCTTGACTTAATGGCATGTCTGTATACACAAATATAGTATGAGCTTGGAAGTATGGCCTCATTCTTCTATTTGCTTCGATCAATGCCATTGCTAACTTTTGCAGCCTTGGATTCTGATCTCTGGTCCTCGGAAAGCCTTGCTAGTGTAATAGATTGGTTTTTGCACTCCATCCTCCACTCTTATCAACGCCGAGCTTACTACATTTTCTGAGACTTCCATATACAAGTATAGTCTTTCTCCCATCACTGGCCTGGATAACAATGGAGGTGCTCCCAGGTATTTCTTCAATTCTTAAAAAGCCTTCTCACATTCGTCGTTCCACTTAAAAGTCTTTCGGAGTGTTTTGAAGAATAGGAGGCATCGATCAGTTGCTCGTGACACAAATCTAGTAAGTGCTGTAACTCGCCCTGTGAGGCTTTGTACTTCCTTCTTCGTCGTTGGGGATCGTAGATCCAATAGAGCCTTGATCTTTTCAGGGTTCGCCTCAATTCCTCGTTGATTTACGATATATTCAAGAAATATGCCTTCTCGTACTCCAAATAGGCACTTGGTGTGATTCAGCTTCATTTGATATTCCTCTAGTTGGTCAAAGGTCTGGCCTAAGTCAACTAGATGATCAACAGCTTTCTTGCTCTTCGTTAGCATATCGTCAACATAAACCTCCATGTTATGATCGATTTGCTCTGCAAACACCTTGTTCATCAACCGCTGATAGGTAGAACCTGTGTTTTTAAGTCCAAAAGGCATAACATTATAATAATAAGTTCCCCTTGGGGTAATAAATGAGGTGCTCTCCCTATCTTCAGGCTTCATTTTAATCTGGTTATAACCAGAATAAGCATTTATGAAACTTAATAGTTCGTTCCCCGAGGTAGCATCCACCAGTTGATCAATTCGGGGCAAAGGAAAACGATCCCTTGGGCATGCCCTGTTAAGGTCGGTAAAGTATACACACATCCTCCATTTGTTATTTTTCTTCTTTACCATTACCACATTTGCTAGCCAGTTAGGATATTTAACATCCTCAATAAAAGAGGCCTTTTGTAGGTTCTCTACTTCCTCCTGTATAGCTTGATTTTTCTCAGGGCTGAACACTCTTCTTTACTGCTTTACTGGCTTGATTTCTTTGTTCACATTGAGCTCGTAACATAAGAAATTCGGATCTATCCCTGGCATGTCTTCATGACTCCGTGCAAAAGTATGCTTTCTTCGCCTTAAGAATGCTATTAATTCTTGTTTTATTGATTCATCCAAGGATGCACCAATTTGAGTTGTTCATTTTGGATGCTCATCGTCCAGAATGACATTCTCAGTAGCCTCCATAACCTGCCCTTTCACGAGTTAGGACTCGTATATAGGGTCTAATATTTTAATCTCCGCATCTTCTATTTGGTAGGTAGTAGTCTTCTTTCTAAATTCTTCATGCTCTTCCTGTTTGGCAGATGAATAGTAGTATTCCCGAGCTACTTTCTGGTCGCCTTTTATAACTCCCACCCCAAAATTGGTTGGGAATTTTAGACGTTGATGCACAATAGATGGTACTGCCTCAAATTTCTTCAGACCTACTCTTCCCATGATGATGTTGTAAGCTGATTGAACGTTTTTATCCATTATAAAAAAAAGTACTCTTTCTGTTCGACAAGCATGCCATGTACTGATAAGCATATCCAACTTGATCGTCCTAAGTGGAAAAACCTTATCCCTAGTAAAACCAAAGAGGGTCCTATGATATGGCTCCAAATGGGCTATCTTTAGATTTAAACTGTCAAAGCACGGATAAAACATGATATCTGTCGAGCTGCCATTATCCACCAGTACTCGTGAAATCACTACTTCTCTCATTCTCATCTTGATCACCAATGGTTCATCATAAGGATATAGTACACCTGCCAAGTCGTTCTTAGAGAAACCAATGACCAGCTTATCCTTATTCACCTTCCTCGGGTGATCATATTCAGCTAGATTTATCCGCTGAATGTACGAGCAAGCCTGAGCCTCATTGAGGTAGGCTTTTCTCTCAGCAGTCATATCTCCTCCTCCTACATCTCCATCGTAATGACATTACATTCAAATAATCCAAAATGGATAGAAAATACCTCACGTTCTGGCTGTTTTGGTCTTTTGGGGAGATCGGGGTCGTCTTGGTTATCATCCGGATCCTTTTCGTGACTTCTCTTCTTATCTTCTTTTGCTCGACGAGGAGATCTAGACCTCTGTCTTGCTCGGTCATTGCTCTTTGCATCATTTCGACGATCAACATACTTGGCCAAATTTCCTCATCTGATGAGTGCTTCAATTTCATTCTGAAGAGTTATGTAATTTTTGGTCGTGTGACCATGGTCTTTATGGAACTCGTAATATTTGGTCTTATTCCTCTTATCAGGATATGTCTTCATTTTCTCTAGCCAATTTAGCTCCTCGCTGTTCTTGATTTCTTCCAGAACGTGGTTTATGTCTACTTTTAAAGGAGTATAATTTCTAAATTTTTTCAACAGTTCTCATGTTGTCTTTGCTTTTGACTGCTTGTTACCAGCATTATTATTATGCTCTTTATTTTCAACCTTATCAACCTCCACCTTGGTCTCTTTGGTATCCATATTCTTTTTCGCAGCTATAGCCTCCTCGACGTTCATAATCTTCGCTGCCTTTGCCATTAGTTCTGCCATGGTTCTAAGCGGATCTTTGGCTAGAGTGTAGTACAATTTGTCTGGCAACAGTCCACTCATCAGAGCAGTAATTGCTGTCTTTTCCTCGTAATCAATAACTTCGACCTTCTCGTTATTGAAACGAGTTATATAATCCTTGGTGATCTCACCTGCTTTTTGTCTAACACTTAACAAGTGTGCTACTCGTTTAACTGGTTTTGCTCCAAAACAGAAATTTCTAATAAAGAGCTCAGCCAGTTAAAAGAAAGTTGAAATCTTCCCCCGAGGAAGATTATTGTACCATATTTGAGCAGATCCGGTAAGGGTTCCCAAAAATGCCCTGCATCTCATCTCATCTGGCACGGCGTAGATATCGGCAGCAACTTGGTATTGTTCGATATGAAGGATCGGGTTAGTTTTTCCATCATATTTAGGAGTCACAATAGGTGCTTTGAACTTTGATGGTGTGGGAAAATCCACAATTACCTAGATAAAAGGTGTCCCTTGGACAAGAGTTCTTTGTAGAGGATTATTGGCCTTAGCCATTTCCCCTAGTCTATCCTCCAATCTTTAAATAGAGACTTTCCATTCATCATTTTCCTCCTCGGGCCTGTTGGTTCGAGCAATTAATCGTGTTAAATTTGCTTCCAGGGATCTTTCACTAAGAGCAGTTGGTCGTGATTGGGCAGAACCCTTCCTTAGATCGGATGGTCGTTGAAAGTTCCTCGACACAATCCTAGGAGGACTTCTATTCCTCCTAGGTCCCAAACGATCAAAAGGAGAGACCCTGCTTAACCTATTCAATGCACTAGTTCTTTCTGGAGAGAGAGTGATGTTTTATTGAGTATCTGTAGCTCGTACTGATGAAGTTCGACCAGGTTGATAAGAAAAATCATTAGATCTCTCAGTGCGATATGAATCGGTACGTCTGGATCGAGATTCCTATGGGAATAACGTTCGCCTAATACGCGAAGAAGGTAAACGAGTGTTTCTTTGAACGCTTCGTTGTCCTGAATGAGTAGATACTCCACGCTGAACAGTTTGTATGAGTTGTCGCATAGTTTCTTGCATGGCTGTCTGGCCTTGGGCTAGATTAGCCATTATACCAGCCAGATCTTGAACATTTGGGGGAGCATATGGATTTGGGGGGTTTCTAGCGTTTTGATTACTGGATTCAGGATTATCAGCCATTGGTGATGAATTATTTTGGTGAAAAATAATAATTACAGTCGTTTCCCATAGACGACGCCAATCTGTTGATGTAAAAAACTAGATTTGATCTAATTATGTAATCACAGATAAAAATGAATATATAAATATAAGACAAAAGATTTTTAAAGTGGTTCAGCCTTGTAAGAATGGCCTACGTCCACTGTATTTGTTATTGCTGACTGTTTGCAGAATTCTCGATAATGGATTTACCAAGAAATTCTGAGTCCCCTGCTAATGAGGAGGTTACAATGTATTTATAGCTTTGAGGCTGTACAAATGAAAGGACAACGTGTTGTTACCTAGTAGACATGTACATCTGTACTATATTAATGAGCATTTAATGCGCAATTATATCCTGGATTCTCTTGATTTGGATACGCTGTATACTTATGTAGCTCAGACCGCTTAAGCTGCTCGGACCGCCTAAGCTCCTCGATACGCTTGAGTTGCTCGAAGAGCTTGAGTTGTTCGGGGACGAGCAAGAGCTTCTTATCACACTTGAGTTGCTCGGAACTCAATAGTTGCTCAGTGGTCTTGATTTGCTCGTCTGGAGTATTCGTATTTACCATGTAAATTGACACGTGTTTTCATGTGATTGGTCCATGTCAACAGACTGAATTTGGTATCAACAGTAGTCATGGAGCACATAAAGGTGGAATATCTTTCTTCTATAGGGAAATCTCCCAAAGATACTGATAACCTTTCTTACAGAAGCATGCTCTCTAATTTATCCGCTAATGCACCAAATGCTAACAGTTCTCCCTAATCATCAAATAACCGACCAAAGATCTGAACCTCCTCAAGAATCATTGGCCTTTTTCTCATGGGGTCATGGACACCATGGGTGCTCTACCTGATAGCTTCAATTGAGTACTTTACTAAATGGGTGGAATTAGAACCTCTCACCCATATGAGAGAAGATGATGCCAGAAGATTCATTTGGAGAAACATCATCACAAGATTTTTAATTCCAAGGGCATTGGTAACCAATAATGAAACACAATTTAACAACGATATCTTCAGATATTTTTGTGCGGAACATAGGATTTGAATCCATTATACATCAGTTATGTTCCCATAGTGTAACAGCTAGATTGAGATCACTAATAAGACTTTTATATCAGGAATCAAGCACCGATTAGAAAATTCTAAGTCAAAGTGGGTTAACGAACATCCCTTCATCCCCGAGGCATACATAATAACACCTAGGAGATCGAATATGGAAACACCATACTCTATAGCATACGAAATGGAAGTAGTGATCCCATTGGAGATTGAGATCCCAACTCTAAGGTCAGAAATATTTTAGGATGACCGAAGAGCTCATGAGTTGGATCTAAAAGAGGTACAAAGGGGGCAAGCTCTTATACATCTAGTATCTTATCAATAAGATCTATCCAGAAAACATGACAAGAAGGTGAAGAATAGGGAATTCCATATCGACGACATGGTCCTAAAAAAACTCTTACTGGCGACAAAGAAACCTTCAAATGGAAAGCTTGCACAGAACTGGCGAGGACCGTATTGGGTAGCATCAAAAGGGGTGTAGGATCCTACTGTTTATAATAATTAGATGACACAATAGTACCTAGGTCATAGAATGCCATGAACCTTAGGAAGTTTTATCAATAAATAATTCCTTATATCTTTTGAACATTTCTAGTTATTTACTTCAATAAAGATTGTTGCTTCACTATTGTGTCTCTATAATGGATCTTCAAACTTAAACCTCACTCAAGCAGTGGTATGACTTATTAGAACAAGTCGATCACCTGAGAATCTATAATTAAACCCACTCAGGTAGTTGTACGACATAGAACAAGTCGACCACCTTTGTTTGTCATCAAACCCACTTAAGTAGTGGTACGTCTTAGAACAAGTTGGTTGCCAGATAATCTGACATTAAACCCACCTAAGTAGTGGTACATCATAGAATAAGCAATGGTACAACTTTCGACAAGCCAGTCACCAGAAAATTTAGCATCAAACCCACTCAAGAAGTGGTATGACTTAGAAAAAGTAAGCCGCCTAAGAATCTGACATTAAACCCACTCAAGAAGTGGTATGACTTAGAACGAGTCGGTAGCCTAGGTTTTGAATTAAACCAACTCAAAAAGTGGTACGAATTAAAACAACTTAGTCACATGAGAACCTATCATCAATCCCACTCAAAAAGTGATCAATCCAGTGGACGATCTTTTGTGAGACCTGCATGGCTTGTACAAAGAAAAATAACACTTAGACAGGAAAAGATTATGAAAAAAGAAATCAAATGATTTTAAGGAAGATTAAAACCTTACCAACACACTGTGATGGAGCCCTTCTTTATGAAGGCGTTGCACAAAAAATGACCTCAAGTCGTCTATGTCAGGAGGCAACATGGCCGCATACGCAACGGAGTAAGTGATCTCCAAATCTCTATGAGTAAAATCGACATAAGTTTTATTCTCCTTGCCTTCAAAAAAGGATATCTTCTGTGAATGTGCCCTGGTATTAGGTGCATCATGTCATGACCCTATAGTTGTGACTGAATGACCATAGATCGGTTTGATGATGGGGGGGGGGGGGGGGGGACGAGTATTGATGGGATATTTTTCTAACCTCATTTTTTTCCACTTAATTGGATTGTATATCCTTATCCCTTTACTGCTCAAGCTCTAGGGCTTCCTTCTCCCTAATGGTAATAAACATTTTCTTTTATTAGCGACCGCATTATAGGCGACTTGGTTGCCTTAGTCACCCTGCTTCTTTTAGTTTCCTCTGATGGACGCTATATTGATCGATTTTTTTAGACCATTTGTCATCTCTTTAATGTTATCTAGGAGGGGAGGAATAGCAAAGTCTTCAACGCAAAATTTTTCTTCCAAATTTACCTTCTCCAAAGATAACTAGAGTCACCAACCTCTTCATATGAGAAGAGCGGGTCAAGATCGTAGAAAGGGGGATATGCCATATCATCTATCTCATCCCTCTCTTTAGCCTCCTAGTCGTCATTAGAATTGATTGGACCAATATAGACACGGGAATACTCCCTTAGGTACACCCCCTCGCAGCTTCACCGGGCGCAGGGGTAGTAGAGGAAATGGATTCATCATCAACTACAATAGAATTGTCAACAGTTACCTTTCGTATAACTATAAATTTTTTGGTCGAGTTGATGGTGAGTTCGTAACCAAGCGACATATGGGTCACCCTCTATGTCCATCCCGAGGTCAAATTCCCTTCGGCGCGCGCATAGGGTGCGCCCTTTTCGGGGCGCTCGACCGTTGTCATTATGGGGAATAATGTAAAGAGTAGAATCACCAACATATTTTGCTCAAAATAGGCAAGAGAATGTCACCACCTTGAGATAATGACATCAAGGGAAATATTGATGCTTGAAAAACCAAGTAGTTCGAAGGTCCAAGGACTAAGTTATGAAATAGCAAGGTTTTAGTCACCCATCCCGCCCTTCTCATGGGTAAAGGTTAATCTTTTCCTCTTAGACTCCATGAAGCGTGTGCGCATGTGTATAATATAGGTGGAGAATGGAATCATTCAACTCGCATAATGGAAAAAGACAGAGTGAATTCATCCTTACGAATGTTCTCGAAAATAATAATTCAAAATAAAATATGAGTGTTTGCTGAATCACAAGTTGATATGGAAGAGCGAATGTATGTATCGGACGAAGCACAATCATGGAAGAATATGAGATTCACAAAGAACATATATAAGATATGAAAGAAACATATAAACATGCATAAAGGAGGACTCGAATCTCGGGATTGGCCCAAGACGCCTACGTAGCCCAAGGAGCATCAAAGTCCACGCAGTTTGAAGACAACATAGGGTGGGGTTTAATCCATAAATCCAACTAGGGGATTTCTTTTATGTGTGTGTGTAAAGAAAATGTGATTTTAAGAGTGAGGGTGTGAAATGAAAATCCCTCTTTTGGAATTTATGGATAAACCCTCTTTTTATTCTTTTCTTTTTTTATGAAAATAGATTATGTACAAATACTACTAATAAGAGTAGAGATTAATATATTTGATGTCATGAAATAAAAATACTAAAGTAGAAATAAAGTAAATAGGACTAAAATGGAAGAATTAGAGAAAAGGATGGAGAATTTGACCTCCTTATGAATGCTTGATATTGACCTTGAGAAATAGATATGTTGATCTTGCAATGATATGAAATTGGTATGGAGAGGTGGGGGGAATTACCAAGTGAGGTAAGAAAGTGATGGAAGGGAATGTGGGAAAATGGGTTCTTTAGGAAAGAGAATAACTCTGAATTCGAGAGAATGTTCTCTGACTTGCAGAAAGGGGTGTTCGGGGGTGATTTCCAAAGTGAGGTAATGGATTATATTTAAAGGGACAAGGGGGTGACGATCGACAAGGGTCTTGGCCTGCCTATCGGCATAGCATCTCAGGCACACTGCCGATAGGCAGGGTCCCTGGGGTGCCTATAGGTAATCCAAAACAGTTTTTTTTAGAAAAACAGGAATAAAATGCAATCCGTAAGTATGAATCGTGCATGGGGCAAACCATTGGAAAGGGTATTCAGAGCCTTTTAAGAATCCATTGATCCACTCTCGGGTCCGAGAGTTGACTGAAGTCAAACGGGGATCAGAAGCGCCCGATGGTCTCTAGAAGGGAGGTTTTCGGAGGAAAATGGATCGTTCGTTCGAACCGTATGACCGATTCATGCATAGGGTAGATCATTGGAAAGGGAATTCAGTGCCCTTAGATATTTCATTCAACTTCATTTGGTTTGGAGAGTTGAATAAGGTCAGACGAGACCCGAAAGTTCCTGATGACTTTTTGAAGTAAAATAGATAACGCAGGGATGGACCGTTGGAAACGGATTAAGAGCATTTTAAAGATTCATCTAGTTTCACTCAAGCTAGAGAGTTTATCGGAGTCAAATGTGGCCCGACAGTGCCCGATGGCCTCAATATCAATTTTTAGGGTAAACCGAACTGTTTGTCAGGACCGTAAGTCCGATTCGTGCACAGGATAAACCGTTAGCAAGAGGATTTAGAGTCCTTCAAAGATTCATTGAGATTATACTCAAGTTATAGAGTTGACTAGAGTTAAATGGGTCGCAGGAGCGCTTAGTTGCCTCTGGATCAATACTCGATGTGTGCCTTATGGTTTATGGTGAATGAGTGAGTGCTGAGGACATAAGGACATGCTTGAGGTGTCTTAGGATGGGGTGTTTATGGAGAGACCCTTAATGGATGAGCTTAGATTAAGTAAAGGTCGTCGAATGATAGATACCACATCGATGTTAGGTAGAGGATTGAGGTCAATTCTGTAAAGGATAAGGATGACCGATTCAAAGGGTTGACGTCAATTTTATGGACTTGGAGGATGAGGATGACCAATTCAATGGGTCGAGTTTAGTTCCATGGACCTAAGAAGTATAGGGATTAATTTAGAAGGTCGAGGATAATTTTGAGGACTTTGAGCGGGAGCGACCAATTATGTGAGCCGAGTTTAATTCTGGGGACCTAATGTTGGGGTGACCAATTTTGCGGGTCGAGGTCAATTTTGAGGACTTAAAGTTGGGACAACCAATTCTGCAGGCCGAGGTCAATTCTGAAGACCTAAGGATATGACGATCAATTCTGCGGGCCGAGGTCAATTCTAAGGACCTTAAAGTTGTAACGACCACTTTTGTAAGACGAGGTCAATTTTAAAGACCTTCAATTCTAAAGACCTTGAGTTGTGACGAACGATTATGCAAGTTGAGGTCAATTATGAGGACCTTTAGTTGGGATGATCGATTCTACGAGCCATGGTTAATTTTGAGGACCTAAGGTTCGGGCGACCAGTTCTGTGGGTTGAGGTCAATTATGAGGAACTTGAGTTATAATGACCGATTCTACAGGCCGAGGATAATTCTAAGGACCTAAGGTTGGGATAACCAATTCTGCGGGCTAAGGTAAATTCTAAGGACCTTTCATTGGGATGACTAATTCCGTGGGTCGAGGTCAATTCTGAGGACTTAAAGTTGAGGAGACCAGTTCTACGGGCCGATGTCAATTATGAGGACCTTGAGTTGTAATGACCGATTTTGTAAGCCGAGGCTAATTATGAGGACCTTGAGTTGTGACGACCAATTCCTAGGGTCGATGTCAATTTTAAGGACCTAAAGTTTAGATACAGGGAATAATTTCGCTCGGGAAGGTGAAAATGGCTTTGGCTACAGGCGCACTTTTAATTCTGATGGGGAATATCTTGCCTTAAAATTCTGCTGGTAGGAACTGCATCATTGGTTTTGTTGTTCCTGGTAGGAACTGCATCATTGGTTTTGTTGGGGAATATGCTTAGTGTAAAGGTAAACCTACTGGGGATTTTGAGAGTTGTAAATGGGTTTGATGCTCCAAAAATGATTTTCTTGGGAGAAAATAAGGTTCCATATTTTCCAAGGATTTCTGGGAATTTTTCTTTTGGGTAACTTACTGACTATTTTCTGGGTGAGCTACTACCCTTGAGTCTTCTTTCGAGGGCTGAAGGGGGCTATGCGTATGCATGCATAGATGAGGAGGTTGATGGTGTAGGAGTTCGAGTATGTCTGGTACCTTAAATAGAGAGTGGTGTGGAATATGAGGTGACATCCATTTTTAGTTTTTTCCTTTCGGAATTTCCTTTTGGATTTGTACCCGAAAAGATGCTCAAAAAGGGAGAATATTGCATTTCTTTGTTTGATTATCTTGATTTAATGACTAAATCTACATGCACTTTAATTTGCTATTGAGGTTTTATTTTGAGAAAAAGTAGGAAAATTGTGTTTTTTGGAATTTTTGAATATGTTTTTGGCGTATTTGAGTAGAAGATGGCCTTAAAGGCTTGGTTGAAAGAGAGATTCCCTTTGAAGGGACTTATTTTGAGAAAAATGTATTTTTTTTATAGAGTAAGGCCCTGGAGGCTTAGTTGTTATAAGGATGAGGAGATAGAAAGATTAATGTAAAGTGGGGCTTGTCGCCTTTATTGGGTTGTGATGAATTCTTTCTGATGATAGATTTTTTCAGAGTTGTTTCTTTGCGCCTAATTGTTAGGCTATTACTAGTGATGGGTGACCTGACGGTCGATCTTGAGGTGGACATGGTAGTAGCATGTATGTCTTACCGCTATAGTCTTGTAGGGTTTTGCTGCCAGAGATCTTAAATGGTTTTAATGCTTGGAAAGAGGGCCGTTCCAACTTTCTGAGGGGAGCCCGGTGATGCTATTTATGTGGCTTGCAAAGATGTTTCATCTTACGACCCCTCCTGAGCATTCCTTGTTGGGTGTACCAAATTTCTTTGTCTGGACTTTTTCAGTTTCGGTCCTTTAATAGAGAATTAGGTTAGCTGGTTCATGGAGCATAGGGCTCGATGTATTTTTCTTAGACACCGCGGTCTTTGACTTTCCTGTTGATTGATGGTGCTATCCGGTGATGGTACCCCTGTATGTTGTACAAAGGCTTAAGTACCTTTTCATCCAAAAGTGAGAGTTTGATATAGCGGCTTGATAAATAGCATTTTTTTTGTATGTATCGTTGTATTGCAAAAGCTACTCTCAAAATTCTCTTGAGTACCTACAAAACTTGCCTAAAAATAACTCGTATTGCGGTAAGTACGGGTATAAATCCAACTTTCAAGGTGAAACAATTAATGTGAAAACGTGCAATCTCAATTTTTTATGAAAATCTTATATATATATATATATATATATATATATATATATATATATATATATATATATATATATATATTATATATATATATATATTTAAACAATTTCAAGGGAAAAATTAACTAACAAATGATAAAAATTATAAAATGACTAAATAATGAAAAAAATGTGCAACCGAGTGTGAAATATGTGAGAAGGTCAAGAGATGGGATTACACTGCAATTTCAATTATTTTAATTTCTCAATTTATTAATTTGAAATATTTTGAGATAATATTAAATCGATAATCTAACTCTCGTTAAAATTATAAATTTAATAAAATCTTTTTCAGAAAATTAATTTAAAAATGTCACACAATGAAAAATTAGGACTTATACTATTTTAGAAAATTACCCGCTAGGATCAATTTAACGAAAACATATGAATCCTCAAATGCTAGTCTTCTTTGCTGACACTGCTTTCGAGCATGATGTGCAAGGAAGGCACTTCTAGATCAACAGGGGGACATGTTTCCATGTCATATACTAGAGAATAGGGGGAGCCCAGTAGGTGTTCTGATAGAGGTGCAATAGCCCCAGAGGGTGTATGGGATTCGATCATCCCAGTCTCTGTAACTTTTCGTCGTCTTTCTAATAATGGTTTTGAGGATTTTATTGGAGGCTTCGACCACACCATTAGTTTGTGTCGATAAAGAGAACAATTGTGTTTCTAAATCCTATACTTCTTAACCAGTTCCGTGACCACGACTTTGAAGCGGAGCCCATTATCTGATACTAACTTATGGGTAACCCCGTATCGACAAGTGAGGTTATTTCTGATGAACTTATCCACTTCCTTGGCATTTAGCACTGCGTATGACTCGGCTTCGACCCATTTGGTGAAGTAATCAATGGTAACCACGATGAACTTATGACCATTTAAAGATTTAGGAGTGACCTTCCCTATGATGTCAATGCCCCATGATGATGCTGGAAACAGCACCACCCTTCAAGGTGTTTGCGAGCTTAAGTTAATGTTAACAATGGTAGTATAAGAGTATTTGCATATATAGTAGAAGGAGGCAGATAAATCACTTAAAACAGCACCACCCTTCTCTTCTTCCTCTCCTATAGCCTCTCTTCTATTATGATTGTGTTAACCCTAGCCTATCACTCAAAGGGGCAGATAAATCACTTAAAATTTCGGACTTCCATCTACCACAAACTTTCGAATGACATAAACACCCTTAAACGGTGTCGGGTTGGTCTAAAATCGCCCTGGGACCCAAACTATACACCCGGGTATACTATTCCGACTATTTTGACCCTTTCAGAATCAATCGTGATATTTAAATTATCATCTAAGTCACTTTACAACAATTTCCTATATCGACCTCATATGGTCTACACGTGACCCCCGGTTGAGATCCCACAGAGTCCCGACGATATCACTCACTACTACATATAATAAGTGCCGCATGAATTATTTCATCAATAATAATCATTATTTTCTAAAAATATTTCATTCTATCAAATCATGGCACACCTAAAATTTAAAATTCACCGAATTAATTTATTCTTAATTACTCAAAAATACGGGGTGTTACATACTTCCCCCCTTAGAAAGGAGTTTCTTCCTCAAAATTGGATAGGTTTGGTACTAATATCTTCAAATATAAACCCGCACAACATTCGCCTCATTCTTAATGTCAAAATCATTCTGCGATTCCCGCTATACCTCTACTAATGGTATCCTTCAGTCCCATGGTCTATACACTGTCGTTAAATCTAGTGACCAATTCGCTTTAGTCCCCTTACACCAAAATATTTCATCCTTTTGTTTACTAACTCACCTTGGCGACTACACAACACCTTACTATCTTACCCAACACTTCCCACTCTGATGGGTCTATACACTAATGGCTATAACGTTATTCCTACTAGGGAAAGCTCCAATATCTCTAGGTGTCAACTCCATTTTTCAACTACTCTTATATTTAACACATACTTGTCCTCATCCTCTGATTATGGACCATACTAAAATCCAGTTGACTAGGGCGCCCATGCACTCTTTAACCACACATAACCGCACAAATGCTACCTGACTCCCCTTTCCATAAATCATAATATAACTATCAACTCTTAGTTATAATCACATATACATACAATAAATAAGGTACTAAACCCATGTCTTAGTGACCAAACTTCTCCCAACTTCCAAAGTTGGCTAAGTATCATGCATGGGATGTCTCGTAAAGCAAAATCCAAATAAGGAACCCCCCGATACACTACTGCCTAATATTACCAGTCGTCGATATCCGTTAGGCCCTCAGTCCATAACTTGCACTCCCGAAATTCTGTCTGCTGACATAAAAAATCTAGTCTTCCATTCTCATGTGACTAAGATGACATAAAACATGATGCCCTCACTATCACTGAGTTCTCTGTGCTATATAAATAACTAGCTATATCTCTTCGCTCAAGAATGAACACAAAACACCTTGAATCATTACAGTAAAAAGTCCCTACGCATCGGGATCAAATATAACAAGACAACATACTCACCGAAGTCTAACATACAATAAAATTTATATATGCAGGCCCAACCCTATTTTAGATGATGCCTCGCAAAATAATATTTCTCACCTTGGAATAACAAGCACGATAGTTTTATCACGCAATCTACTACCACTCAAACCCTCGGTATCCAGTCACTACATGAGATCATAATAAACTCCACTTTCCTAACTCTCAGAAGTAGCAAATTATATCATAAAAATCCCCTTAGTCCCCACACTCTCTCCCCTATAGGCGACTCGAAAGAGCCCCGCTACCCAACGGTAAAATATATGCACATAATAGTAACACTAATGATACACCCACTAAACCCGTCTCACACGTGAATCTAGTGCTAACGAAATACCGTGACTCGCTCTTGTCATACAAAACTCACCCCATTCACCCTAGGATAAAACTCACATTTTCAATTTCCAGTAGCACTGGCGGTCCAAATGCTTCATACACATAACACTCTCGTCCAAACCCATCCAAAAACTTTTACAACTATTGCCTCTATTGGGAATCCTTCTCCTGTCCCTTAACTCGTTGTGGATAAGGTCGATACATGTGGCCCTACTCTTCGCACATAGAATGCCTATTTGTGTTATGCCACTATCTCTGGCCCAACTGGCCATATAGAGGTTGTCCTTCTCTCAGACCTGGTTTTCTTGGCCCAAATTGCTACCCCCATTATTCCTTTGGCTTTGTTGGACCTATGGAACACACTGTTGTTCTTGGCGACCCTAATTGAATCCATCGTCACTCGGTAGGAATTTCATTGATCTACATCATTTAAATGGGACCCCTGCTGGGTATCCCCCTGTGGTGCCTCACTATCACCAATTACATTCATTCTTATTTTGCTCACTAGACTCTCCAATATCTAAGCTCCATTCACATGGAATCATTTATATTGTCCTTGCAAAAGTATGACATTGATGACATCACCATCAGTCGCCCAAGCTAGATTTTCCCCCTTCAATGCTAACATTTGCTACCCATGAGTCCAACATTCAACTTAAGGACTCCTTTATCCTTCATAACCGCCTTGTCTGGCACGAAGCTCACTAAACAAGTAAAATTTTCTCATAATCGATTAAAATAATATCTCTCTTCTCATTGGTGGTTACTGACTCCCACCCCAACAACACTGATCCTATGGTTCAAAATTTGCCAAAATTTGTTCCTGAGTGTCACTAAACTCTACCATTTACAATTGTATGAGGATATTCTCCTTCCATTATCCTATCACACTTCCGAACTTTCCCCTAACTCCTACGGATGGCCCTGCCGAAAACCTCTTTAACTCTCTCCCTTCCCGACTGTACTAGGTGAGTTTGAAGTTTCACCACCGTTTTCTATGGTGGTACTTGTGGAAAAATTTCTATGCCCTAGCGGTTATCCCAACATTAACTGCCTAAACTATAATCATGGTGACTTCTATTGCGGCTATTATTTCCAAAATACTTTATGGATTTGGCTGAGCCTCCCCTCTTACAGTCCTCCTAATGACCCTCGATGGTCATCCTATATTGTTCTGTGCACGAAGCTCAACCACATTCGTATATGATTTGCATCAACTATAGTTAACAGCAGGAGAACGTAAGTTACATTATGAATCAAAGGTCCTAAGCATAGGGATATATACCAAAGAAAAGCAACGCTGAAATCGTAGTAAGCCGCACAGATCCTATGGACTCTAGAACCTGATGCTTTGATACCATATATGACACCCCGCCTATTTTGATCAGTCATTCACGAAAATAAATAGGAATCTCACCTGGATCATCCTTAGCATCATTGTAAAAAACATTTTAATTTACTAAACACCTATGACAAATTAAGCATGTGTCAAATTTTATCTTTCATTAATGATAACATTTGGAAATTAAATACGATTACCACACCATCCAAAAAGTAATAACAATTTGCATCTATCACAAGATAAATAACTAAATAAATAATACCGAATAAACCATTGGTCCACAAGTCTAATAAAAATCCAATATAAACTATAAACTTGAATACACAGTCTGAACTGATATAAAAGTAATAGCTGAAGGGGAAACATGCCCAAATGAATAACTGAAACTGAATCCTACTCTAGGAAAGAAGTAACTGAAGCGTTTAATCCAAATCCTACAAGCCTCCCCAAGTGTTGTATCTATGCATCCCTGTAATGAATCATCAAGCTTGGCGTCCCTGTGGCTGAACACCTAAAATGTTTTGAAAATATTTTACAAGACGATTCAGAGCCCAAAACATTTTGAAAATATTCAGCAAGTATTTATCACAATTTAAAAATCAGTTATTGATTACACATATTAGTTCAACGTACACTCTCTTGAGTTCCTCACCTCTCAACTAATGTGCACGCCAAATGCATCCTACCTAGCTATGCTACCCAAACAAACTAGGTCTCCTCAAATTATCTATCCGCTAACAAGTTTGGCTCCCTCGTAACGCACATACAGTACCCTATCGTAATATTAATAATTAACATGTCTGGTATGTTATTATTCATTATAACTAACATTTCACTTATATTATCATTACCATTTCTTTAATTTGTTCTACTTAAATAATCTTTTAGATATACGTTATCTAAGTTTACTACTATCACACACTAGGTAGAATATCACTTAATTACATCACAGTTAGATATACAATATTTAAAACTACTACTTTCACACACAGGTAGGATAAATAAACATGTATGTATAAATATATCACACAATTTATATACATAACTCCAGCATCCCCGGACTAATGTACCCCTCGTACCCAATCAAGGCAAATCGGTTCGGATATCACCCTCGAACCACAAATTAAATCAACATATATTGGAGGCGAACATAGTTCCAAGCCTATAGGTCACGCATATACCTCACGTACCCAATTGACCGTCGAAACTATCATACACTCAGATAGCACGTACCTAGGTTCTATGTTCTGGGGCACAAGTCCAAACCTCACTAGAATATTCGAGGTGGGATCGCCCACTGCGGGTAACCTCCGGATAACAGGCAGCGTAGGTATGTTCACACACATAAGGAAGCACATAATTGGAATACACACAACTTATCCATATGTCGCATATAGGCATACACACCACCCATATATATATATATATATATATATATATGTCTGTACACAGCCTATTAATATCATCCATTTAAATATACACTCAATCAATATGTATCATACATATAGGTATACACTCAACCTATAAACCTAATCCGTACATAGTATATATCTCCCGAATACTCTCTGTACTATCAATTTACAATTATTCTCACCATCGTATTTATTAGAGTATAAATATATACTCTACGGGTACTAGTTAGTTCCTTAAGTTATTTCAGTAGCTAATTCACTCATACGCTACTGGTCCAAGTCATAATTCCAAATTCCCGATAAGCATCTCAATCTATTCATTATCGTCGGTCCAAATTCCAAGATCACTCACATTAAAATTTAGACAAGTATTAACCATATACTCACTGACCCTCTCTAAGTTTTTATATTACCACAAATTATCACATAAGTTCCTCGTAATTTATCTCCCGAATAAATATATCAAAACCGGGTAACCGAATCGAGTCGTAACTATTTTGGAAGATAAAACACCCTGATGTAAAATTGCGATTTCTCCCTCTACAGAACTCCAAATGACCTCGTTTAACGCTCATTGGAAAGATAAGACATAGATATTTCTATACATATATGTATTTCACTATAATTCTAAGTAAAATTTAAATGGCATATGTTTGAAGTCACGTAAAAAATTCTAGCAGTTTACTATGCTGACAGATTAAACACCCTATTATAAAATTACGATTTCTCCCTCTATAGAACTAACAATGACCTCATTCAAATCTCATTGGAAATATAAGACATAGAACTTTCCACACGTATATGTATTTCACTCTAATTACAAGTAAAATTTAAATGGCATACGTTTAAAATCACGTCAAAAATTCTGGCAGATTAACACCTTAAGTTCATCAATTAAACCCTAAGTCATTCAAGATTCATGTTCTTTAACCAAGAACCCATAAAGATTCCATATTAATCATCAAATATATTATATTTTCATGTTATCACATAGGTGTTCATTATACATGCAATCCTATACCGAATCATGAGTTCTATTTATCTAAATCCCAAGAACATAATTGAAATATTGAAATTAAAAACCCTACACTACATGGGTATTATAACTTCTTAAAAAAACATGCAAGATAAACCCTTGACTTATGATTACAGGTCTGAATCCGTTGATAGGCTGATATGATTGATCTCCCCTCGCTCCGATTTTGATTCTGTCACGTCTGGGGCCAGAATTTGTGTAAGAAGCCTTAATTTTCTTCTCCTCTTCCTCTCATGTGGCCTATATTCTATTATGATTGTGTTAACCCAAGACTCTCACTCAAAGGGGAAGATATATCACTTTAAATTTCGAAGTTCCATCTACCACAAGCTCCTGAATGACAAAAACTCCCTAAAACGGTGCCGGATTGGTTAAAAATCGCCCCGGGACCCAAACTATACACCCGGGTATACAATTCCTACTATTTTGACCCTTTTGGAATCCACTGTGACCTCTAAATTATCATCCGAGTCACTGTACAATAATTTCCTATCTCACCCTCATATGGTCTACAAGCGACCCCCAGTTGAGATCCCATACAGTCTCGTCGATATCATTCACTACGATATGTAATAAATACCATAAAAATTATTCCATCAACATTAATGATTATTTCCTAAAAATATTTAATTCCATTAGCCGAATTAATTTATTCTTAATTACTCAAAAATCAGGTTGTTACATATACATCTTGCCAATAAGGGTTACCATTCATCGGTACTTGCGGAAAAGCCATTTGACATACTTGAGTGTTGGTGAATTGCCTCACGATATACCTCGTGGAGACGGTATGTGTGAGATCAAATTTGATATACTCGATGTATATGAACGAGTTCTCTGCTATGTACCTCTCATCGTGAGTTCGGTTAAGCGGTAGGATACGGGGGAACCGTTCGATATGCATCGAAGGTACGAGGCCAATGGAAGGTGAGAGTTATATCACTTATTTTAACCTCACCCCAGTGAAGCCGGTAGCCATCACAAAGTGACCCCCGAGTACGGGACACAATTTTGGTCAATATTGCCGTACTCTGTTGATGTATTGTGCAAAATGAATGAGTCTTAAGTAGAATATTATGGAGAGAGGTTTTTTATTTTCATGCTAAGTAAAGGGAGTACTACACTAATAAGGGAGAATGAAAAGTAAATCCAACATGGACCATGGGGACTATACTAAACACGGTGATAGGAAATCATGGGGATATACACATGTGAGCGAGTGACATGTCAATATATACTAGTGAGTGCTTGTTGGACCACGAGGCCCCCAATTTTAAAAATTTCTTTTAAAATTAAATATTAATTTCCTTTTAGAGAGGAATAGGGTGGTTCAAATACAAACACTACACAAGCTACCAATTTTAATTACTTTCAAATTAAAATTAAACTAAACTAAAAGTGACATTATAATCAACTACAAATAAATTTTCACTTAAACACATTAACTCAACTCAAGTCCTAAAGTTTTCCTAACAAGATTAATTCATTTCTTAAATTAGGCCAAACCGAATTTTATCAAATTAAATTATCTAGACTTGAATTAAATTAACTTAAATTTCACCCAAACTAATTTGACCACCAAATTAAACTTTAGTGTGATTAAACCCAATTTTATCTTGAATTACCTAAGCATCCATCTAAGTATATTTTATAAGATGAAGTAAATAATATCACAGTACGCCGCAATGTACAAGGAAAATCTAAAACGGGAAAAAACCCTCGGACGGTCCTGGCCTAACAAATTCACTAAGTATGTTTCAAATTTTACAAAGAATCGACAAGAGGACTTACACAACTGACTCGACTCCCTTCAAGCCTTGACGCTCTCCTTTGATCTTCAACCTCTGCCTAGCGAATAACTATGGACTCCTCCACAGTCTCGAACTCCACCGACGGGTCTCTTGGACACCGTCACCCTCACACGAAGCCTTTCTTCGAGTGGGAACACCGCAGCGTAAATAAATGTTTCTCCTTTTATTGGGGTATATAAAATGTAACCAAACTCTTTTCTTCTTGGGTAGAAAATTGAACCCGGTGCCAAACACTCCAAGCAAATAATATAAATTTAGGAGCTTGGATAAAAACTAAAATAGTTGTGTGTATGTATTTTTGGTAGGAATTAACTCATGGATTCACAAAAACACAAAACAATGAACTTTTGATGTGGGGAAATTTTTCTCTCCAAATTTTTTTCAAAGTATGTTTAGAAGATATCAAAAGTTGGTTTTTCATAAGAGGTTCCCGCACTAAATAAGTCTGGTAGGAAGTTAGTGTGTAAACTAGTGGGAAAGTGGGGTAAAAACTGCCAAAACATTTCCCGCCAGGAATGTCGTTCGAACAACATTTTCGTTCAAACGGAGTCTCGTTCGAACGACCATCTAACGATGTTCCAGTGGCCAAAAAGGGAAATTCGTTGGCAAACTTGTTCGAACGAAATTCTCATTTGAATGACAAACTCGTTCGAATGACAATAACGAAAGAAATGACAGAATGTTCTTTTTCAATTTTAAGCCCAAAAACTTTATTTTAAATAAACATTACACCCATTAAAATTATTCCAAGTCTCCTACAAATATATAAAATCATTCATACATTTAGAGACTTGAAATATGAATTTGATGACGTGAAACTCGACACTGAAACTCGACAGTGATGTTCTCTGGAAAAGAAAGGCCGCAACGTCTTCAACTTTAACATGTCATAGGCTTGAAGGATACCCAAGAACACTATCCTATGATTCAAATATTTTTATCCGAAATTGTGCCAACACTGCATAAGACTCAATTGGAGACTTGTGTCCTTACAAATCTCCCCCTTTAGCTATTTCGGGACAAAAACCAAAACAAAATCCTAAAGGGCCGTCAAGTCTACTAGACTTAAAAACTTCCCACCCAAAAGAAGAAAACTTGACTCAAGACCCAAGGATCAATAGTTTGCCGATGAAAGTTTCCACTTAGAAGAATTCCTGCACACCTAAGCAAACTATCGAACGCATCAGGAATATCAAGAATATTAAATGCATGTAAAATAAATACTCCCCCTAAATTAATTCTCCTTTATCAACTATGATCAACCTAAGAAGATAGCGCTCTCCCCCAAGTTAAATCTCCTAAACTAAGATATGATTATAATAGGATTAGATTCCATTTCTCCCCTATCATTCTCCCCCTTTTTGTTCAGGAATAGACAAAGGTGATAGAATTAATAAAATACTCATTTCTCCCCCAATAGACTTAGATATGAATTATCTCCTAAAAAAACTACACAAGGGGTATATATATGGGAAAACAGGTAGAGCAAAGATGCATAAAATGTTAAGGACATGAAAGAAAATGGGCAAAAATAGACAATAACTAATCCAAGCAAGAATAATGGATGCTAACTATGATGTGAACAAAACGATATCAATTTGAAACATAAGAGACTAAGCATGTGATATCAGACAAACACTTTGCAACCAATTAGATACCAATTATGAATTAAAGCATAGGTGGAGTAGCTAAAATGGCAAAGACTAAAAGAAATTACCATATATATGTAGACATAAAGAATATCACTAATGCACACGCACATATATATAGTAATAAACACCACACATGACACAAAATACATTAAGATTTTCACACTCATATAGAAAAAATGTGTCCAAATACATGTGGTAAACGAAAGTGTAGGGGTGTGAACTATTAAATATTAAATTTTGACCCAATCACTTAAAACATGTTCACGGAGTTCTCATTTGATTGCAAAATTTTATCACATATAGATATAGCCTCATGTGACAATATAAATTGAACTCAATGAACAAACATACACAATGCACATAAGCCTAGAATTTTGATGATTCTACAAACCAATAGAGTCATGTCAATAAAAGCATAGCTAGGATAAACAAACATTGTGCAAAACCGTTGATATAACATCCAAACTCCCTCAACATATGCATATAATTATGGAATGACAATATCAACTAAATAAAATAGGCCTTGGAAAATTAGTTTTTTTAATGCCATATTTTACTTTTAGGCCTTTGAACCACGTATTTCTTTTAGGTCCATTATAAACGGTGGCTTACTCGCAAAGGATAAATTTCCTTTCGGAGCCCTTCCCCGTGCACATTCATATAAATTATTTTTATAGCACACAAATCTCACGTGCAGTGAATTTAAGATGCACGAGTCCTCCTAGGTCGAAAATATGTAGATGATTAGATTGGTAGGAGAACACCTCACAAAGTTAAAATATACATGTGAAGTTAAAATTTCAACTGAGCTCGTGCATGTGTGAATTGGGGCATATAAAAATAAAATCCATTAAGCAACACAAAATCCAATTACTCCATGTAAGCATGGTAAAGAACATTTTAAGGATTGACAATCTTAACCAAAAGTTCTAGCCACATGGAAGAGAATAGGAAAGGATTCGAACACAAGCATATGCCACATAAGGTGTGTCAAACTAAAATACACACAATAAAAATCTTATTGAGTTTTTGAATTATTTTTAAACAAAATAAACAAAAATATTTACTCAAAAGACAAACAAAAATCATTTGTATTTTTCATTAAGCCTAAATTACTAAGAAGATAAATCACAAATGATAAACAAAAATCTTTTTGTATTTTTCATTTAATGCATACTTAAAAAGAAACAAATATAATACAAAGATAAACAAAAATCATAATTCTAGCATGTGATATATTATAGAGTATAGACTAGAAACATGATAAACAAGCATACAATTAGAAAGATAATATAGCATGAAGCACAAAAGATAAAGTATGTAAACAACTAACATATTTAACCTTTGGATTTAGCAAGGTAGGTATCGTGTCAAAGTAAATGAGAATAAAAAATCCTATCTTGTAAAGCTACCAAGTCGTATCTCCTAACCCAAACTAATGAAGAATGATGATCTCGGGATATAATAATCTTGGCTACCTCAGTTGCCTTACGTTGGGATTTTCTAGGAACTTGTTTAAGATAAAAGAAAAACTTCCTAAGATGACCTTTTCGACCACAATGTGAGAACTTAAAGACTCGGAGAAAAGACTTACCTAAGGAATGATCTATAACATTGTTCTTAGAGGATTCTTCTAAAATATTAGGTTTGGCTTTACTAAAGGAATCGTTACAAGAATCGAAGCCTAAACCACAAGTGTCACTTTTAATTTGGACCGTGCCTAAGATTTTATCTAGTTTTCTGGATCTACACTCCAAATCAAATTTGACTTTACTAGATTGTTTTAATTTATTTTCTAAATCTAAAATGTGAGCCTCTAATAAAACATTGCGCTCTTCAAACGCGAGAAGCTCCTTTTTCAAGGATTCCCTTAAGCTCCTAAGCCTATCTCTCTCGCCTTCAACATACTCAAGCTTCTTTTGAATATCTCTCTCTCATGTCCTAAGGTCTTCAAATAACGCACTCTCATCAACGACCTTGGTACGCTCTCTTAAATAAGCTTCTAACTTCAAATTTCCCCTTTTTAATTATATAGATTCGACATATAATTTTTTAAATGAAAATTGAAGTTCACTGATATCAACCTCTTATTCATTTTCACTCTCTCTTTCTTATCCACTCTCACTACCATCATTTTTTAGAGCTTCTCAAATAAAAGCCTTGGAAGTGTTATGTATTAAGATGTAATCATTGGATGATTTATCACTATCACTTACATAACTAGAAATTACCACAATAAAGTTGTGCTCAATGGGGGAATTGGGTCCCTCTTCCTTATCACTATCACTAAGGGTTGCATTGTATGAAATAGGTTGCTTACACTCTTTCCTTATTTTAGTATTTTTTTTTTTTGGGGGGGGGGGGGGAGGGGCACTCAAAATACCTATGGACATACCCTTCACAACCATAACACCTATTTCACTCGTCCTTATTTAAATTTTTATTAAAAGTTTTAGGGATCTTTTCGGCTTTATCATGCTTAGAATTTTAAAATTTCTTACAATCATTTTTAAATTTATCTTTGTTAAATTTGAAAAATTTATGAAACTTCCTAGCAAACATATCCATAACTTTCGAGTCACTATCACTCTCATCAACCACAACTTGTTTTTCCTCATTTCGGGCTTTCAAAGCAATCCCCTTATCAATTTTCTTTTCATTTATGGAGGGGAACATATCTAGTTCATAAGTTTGCAAATCACCTACTAGTTCCTCAAGTTTGGTAGAGTGCAAGGTGGGTAAAGAATTTAAAACAGCCACCTTAGGGATAAATATATCGGGTAGGGACCTAGGAATTTTCTTTACAACTCGGTCGTCGGGTATTTTCTCTCCTACATTAAATGAAGAATTTACTATATCGTAGAGTCTAACATAAAACTTATCGAATGTTTCTTTTTCATCCATTTTGATGGTTTCAAATTGAGTGGTGAGGTTTTGGAGTTTAGAAGCTTTGATGACACTAGTTCCCTCGTGAGTGAGTTGTAGGATATCCCAAGCTTCCTTAGCAGTTTCACATGTCATGATACGTCGGAATTCATCCGGTGTGATCGCGCTAAACAAGGCATTTAAACCTCGGGAATTAACATTTGCAAGTTTAAATTCATTCTCACTTCATCTATCTGCAGGTTTAGGAACACGCTTATTTTCTACCAAATATGTGGGTGGGGATCGCCCGTTAACAACTGACAACCAAACCCTCTCATCGATATACCTAAGTGTCGAACGCATATGTGCTTTCCAATACGCGTAATTAATACCATCGAAAATAGGAAATTTTGAAAATGGGGAAAATTCAATTTTTAACCAAAAATCTAACAAGGACCTTAACGCAATAAATTAGCGCTCCGACTTTGATACCACTTATTGGAACACGAGGCCCCCAATTTTAAAAATCGCTTTTAAAATTAAATATTAATTTCCTTTTAGTGCGGAATAGGATGGTTCAAATACAAACACTGCACAACCTACCAATTTTAATTTCGTTCAAATTAAAATTAAACTAAATTAAAAGTGACATTAAAACCAACTACAAATAAATTTTTACTTAAACACATTAACTCAACTAAAGTCCTAAAGTTTTCCTAACAAGATTAATTCATTTTTCAAACTAGGCCAAACCAAATTTTATCAAATTAAATTATCTAGACTTGAATTAAATTGACTTAAATTTCACCCAAACTAATTTTAGTAACCAAATTAAACTTTAGTGTGATTAAACACAATTTTATCTTGAATTACCTAAGCATGCATCTAAGTTTATTTTACAAGATGGAGTAAATAATATCACACTACGTCGCGATGTATGAGGAAAAAATCCAAATCGAGAAAAAACCTCGGACGGCGGACCTAGCCTTACAAATTCACTAAGTATGGTTCAAATTTTACAAAGACTTGACAAGAGGCCTTACACAACTGACTCGACTCCCTTCAAACCTTGACGCGCTCCTTAGATATTAAACCTCTACCTAGAGAATAACCGTGGAGTCCTCCACAGTCTCGAACTCCACCGATGGGGCTCTTGGACACCGTCACCCTCACACAAAGCCTTTCTTCGAGTGGGAACACCACAGCGTAAACAAATGTTTCTCCTTTTGTTGGGGTAGAGAAAATGGAACCAAACTCTTTTATTCTTGGGTAGAAAAATGAACCCGGTGCCAAACACTCCAAGAAAATAATATAAATGTAGGAGCTTGGATAAAAACTAAAGCAGTTGGGTGTATGTGTTTTTGGTAGGAATTAATTCATGGATTTACAAAAACATAAAACAATGAACTTTTGATGTTGGGAAATTTTTCTCTCCAAATTTTCTCTCAAAGTATGTTTAGAAGATATCAAAAGTTATTTTTTCATGAGAGGTTCCTGCACTAAATAAGTCTGGTAGGAAGTTGGTGTGTAAACTAGTGGGAAAGTGGGGTAAAAACTGCCAAAAAATTTATCATCAGGAATGTCATTCGAACAACATTTTTGTTCGAACAAATTTTCGTTTGAACGACCATCTAACGATGTTCCAGTGGCCAAAAAGGGAAATTCGTTGGAAAACTCGTTCAAACGACATTATCGTTCGAATGACAAACTCGTTCGAACGACAATATCAAATGAAATGACATAATGTTCATTTTTTAATTTTAAGCCCAAAAACTTTATTTTAAATAAACATTACACCCTTTAAAATTATTCCAAGTCTCCTACAAATATATAAAAGCATTCATACCTTTTGAGACTTGAAATATGAATTTGAGGACGTGAAACTCGGCACTGAAACTCGACAATGATGTTATCTTGAAAATCAAGGCCTCAACGTCTTCAACTTTAACATGTCATAGGATTGAAGGATACACAAGAACACTATCCTATGTTTCAAATGTTTTTATCCGGAATGGAGCCAACACTACATAAGACTCAATTGGAGACTTGTGTCCTTACACTGTTTATGCTAGTGAGACTATAGATGGATCAATTACAAGTGGTGTGTGAGATGTGTAAGTGATCATGGAGATATATACAAGTGAGAAAAGTTTGTATGTGTGCTAGTGAATCTAAGCATGGATAATCTAAATGGTATATGGAACATGTGAGTGGAAGCGAACCTATTTGTAAGTGTGTAAAGTGAATATGGAGAATATATACAAGTGTGTGAAGTGTGTAAGTGAGTGAAAAATAATATATACATCAAAAGGGGGCATGGTAGATATAACCATGTGGTATATATACAAAAAATAAGTAGAGGAGTGAAGGGAACGTACAGGTGGGAGCATACGCACACACATAGAAAAGAATAACACCCATGTTGAAATAAAATCTAGTCCTCTAAAATAACTCCCCATCGGAGTCACCACTGTGGCCATCCCAAGGTTGAATTCCCTTCGACGCGCGCATTGGTTTGCCCTCCAATGGGGTCTCACTCTGGTTAAGCTTCTTCTTTTCCAAATGATCACAAGTTCTTGCAAATTGACATGATAATTCATTATTTTTCAGTTACGTTGGTGATCTTTACGCAAGGCAAGACAATTATTAATAGAGCAAGTATCATAGTTTACTAGTAAAAATGGTGGATAACCTACCAGGTTTTTTGACTATTGATGATACCCGGAGACCTTTGTAGTTATCACCATACAGAAGCCTAGAAAACACGAGGATATTCTTTTTAGTATCCTTTTGTGATCTTAGCAATCATGTGACCAAGCAATGAGAATTATCCTTAGCCTATAAATGATATATGTCAGACACATGAGAACCCCTCAGGTCATAACCATATCTAATCTCATTAAGACCAAGGTTGATACCATAAAGCAATTTTATGGAAACTGTGCTCAAAATAATTCGGTATAAACTATCGTTTGCCTGGATTGGAATTGTACTAGGGGCTTATAGATAAACCTCTACTTAGATACCTTCTCCTTAAGAAACTAGATGAGAAGATAGAGATGGATTCATCAAACATTAGTGACAACACAATGGAATGTGAGGAATCAACTAAGCTATTTTGAAGAAAAGGCAAATGAGATCAATAGAAGACTGAGAAAGCTGGCCAAAGGAAGATAATAATATTCACCATGTATTCTATGAGTTTTCTATGTATTTATGATATGTATTTGATGATGATGGATATTATCCAAATTATCAACTCGTTTTAATCTTACACAACAATGGTGGAAATAATAAACAGAAGTAACAAAAAAAACTCTTTTCTATTTCTAAAAACCCTTTCTTTTTCAATCCGATTCCTCTTTTTTTGGTGCTTTATTTTCATTTTAACTTGCTCTTTCTATTTTCTAGATATTCTTTTTATCTCCTCTCTTCATTTTCGTTAGTCTGATCTAGTTTTATGCATTTTTCATTTTTTTGGTGAACTTTTGGTTGCTCCGTTGATCAATTTGTGGTGGTTTGTGATTCTTTCTTGGTGATATGAGTGGATAGGAGTTAGGACATGGAAAATTTTAAGTTGAATCAGTAAGAAAGTTGGTATCGTTGATTATTTTTAGGCCAATCGTTGTGTTTTTTAGTGATCTTCTCTGGCGAGAGTTACCAGAACTAGGAGCCAGTGTTCTTAGTGTTCTTGAGAGAGACCGTTAAAAATCATCTACTTGACTTAGTTTGATCTTTAGAAATCCCCAATTTGGTTTCCTAGTGTTTGTTCATTTATCGTAAGCTATATGAGCTTGGTCAAGAGTTTCCCCATCTGCGCGAATGCGTAAGATAAGAGATAGAAAAGGCCGAGTCCGAGTCCTCCCAACGTTGTCCTCTGATACCACTGACTCTCAGTCATCTAGCTGTAGAGAAACATGTTTTATCTTGACTTATCCTTCTTCAATCGAGACCTCAGTTAGGACCCTTGTAGTAACTACCATCAGTAGTGATTCCATGTCTTCTTCTAAGGGTTATAGCCCTTTTGAACACTAGAGTTTTCATGATGACCAAGTGAAGTTAGAGGTTGATTCTTTTGATAAGTCTATGGAATTTAATGTAGCTTATTTTGGTGAGGGTGATATGGAAGATTTTGTCGAGTCAAGCAATAGGAGTTGTCCCATTAGTTCTTCTTGTCAGCAGGGACACCATGAGGCCCAAATCAGTGACATTTCAGATGATGAGTTTGAGAATGGGGTTGGTGAAAATGTACCCCTACCCCCATGCTTTCACATATATCGGCTATTACTTCGATAGAGTTCATACAATATGATCCTTATAATAATGCCCCTTCCATTAAGGAGGGAGAGCTGACTAGTCATCTGGAGTAGTCCCTGAGGTAGAGATCACTTAGGATGATTATAATGGTGAGGGTTTCTATTGGATGGTATACCTCTTAAAAAATATCTGTGAGGAAGTCTATTCTTCAGTGGGTCGTCCAAGAGAAACCACATTTATGTATAACAGTATCATAAATTTGAGTTATATTGGAATATTGAGAAGAGGTTAACCGGTACCCACGATGGACTAGGTCTAGAAGGACATGGGATGTTTTTCATGATCTATTGAGCAACCTCACTTGGTCATAATTTAGGGAACTGATTTGGAGGATTGAGAAGCAAGGCAACGTTATGGCATGATTTAACCATTTTAGATGTAAAACACCGTGATTTACCCAAAAATCACCTTCGAGCAACCATGAGCTTTCTCGATTATCTACCATGAATTTTTGGTGCCAAATTGATTATCTTTCCCCAAAATATCTAAGTGACATCATCCCTTACCTAGACATGTCAAATTAGTTTATCTCAAACAATGATGGTTTGGTGAGTAGCTAGTTGGTTTGGCATTGATGTGCTATAGCATCACCTGACACAATAGCTGGTCATTCGAGATTTCACTCAGTATTTAATGCATTTAACATGTTGGGTATGGTAGGTTGACATAAAATTTAATGCACTCGTGGTTCCACGAGTGTATTTTTGAGCCTATATATACACCCAGCTACCCTTTGAGAAAGGAGAGACTTTTGGAGAAAGAGAGTAGACACAATTTTTGAGTAAAAATATCATTTTGAGAGAGTTATTACAAATCAGAGAGAATTTACGTCCCACCATTAATGCTTTGCCCAGTTCTACTTAAGAACATAAGCATTTATTGAACTTTTATCATTGCTTCTTAATACATTAGTGTTTGAGATGCCTACATGACGGATATCTAGAGTGCTTACTTTTCTCTCCACCTAGGTAGTTGTTTAAAAGGTTCATTTATTTTTATAAAAAGATTATATTTATTGATTTTCATTGAGTTATACACTAGAGTTTGTGAGTTATACATTTGAGGTTATTCCTTATCATTTTGTAGTGCATCTATTATTGTGTTATTGTCATTAATATGGGTTACCCCACAATTTATCCTTAAACATCCTAAAACATAAAGAACTAATCTCCTACCTTTGGTGAATCCACTAGGGAGGTACTCTTTTAGCAATGACTAATGATATCATCAACTGCATTCCTAACTTTGATGACATTCAATGCCAGGAGGAACATAACCTTATTTCTTGTTTTTGGTTCCTCCAATTAAGGTTTCATCAGGTGCTACTGTCACAAGAATTGTCCCAGCTAGATAGGCTTCCACAAGTTCTACGATGGCCCACCTCCTCAAATGGCCCTCATGATGTCCAAGTTTATGGAGTTTCAATAAACTCAATCTAGAATGGACAAGTTTGGATTGACAATAAATCCAAGATCTTTCGACACGCTGGTGGCACCACTTGTTATTTCTTTAAGTGGAACATCTGTTGTACCTACAAGGACTTTTGGTCTCTCGGCGACCAACCTTGCTTTAGTTTCAACACAAAATGTTAAAGCATCTAAGGCTATCATTATTCCACATGTGGTTACTCTGATAATAACCAAGGCAGTGAAAACAGTTGTTTTGCCTTTTTAATCATTGAAGAAGTTAAAAGGGAACTGACAAAAATGATGACATCATCCACATAAAAGATTGGTGATGTTGCCTAAATTTAGGATGACTTTCTTAATCCTTATCCAGATGAGTACAATGAGTAACCTTACCTAGAGAAATATATTCCCCCAACTTTTGATAAGTTCAATAGAAGGGGGGGGGGGGGGGGGGGGGAGGAACCCAAAGGAGCACATTAAATGATTTGTTGAGCACTTAGGTGATAATTACAACAATAAAAAGTTGCATTTAAGGGAGTTATCCAAATATCTCACTAACAAAGCTTATAATTGGTACTCTCACTTGTCCCCCCAAAGTGTGGCAACATGGAAGAAAATGCATGTCCAATTTATTCAAAAATTCTTTCTGGCTGAAGATGAGTTTACACTGACCCGACTTGCTAGAGATAAGTAATGGTAGAGTAAAGAGGTGGTGGCATACATTATAAGATTCAAAGTCTCTTAATATAAGAGAATATTCAATGGAGGCTAAGCGTGAAGGGATGGTTGCTTGAATATATATATAACATGACCAACGAGACTCGCAAGGGCACATTTGTAACCTTCAAAAAAGCGGAGAGAAACATCACATTGGTTGTTCATCCAAACCCTATCAAGACAAATATTCTATTTAAGAAAACAACGACTCAAGTTGGAAGAGGAATCCAGACTCCTAGAGTTAATTACATAGATGGAGCCAAAGCATCTCAAGGTGGTAGGGAGACAAAAAGAAGGACAGCCAGAGGAAAGATGATTGAAAGGATCCATTTGATTTATCTAGCACCATCAAATAAGTAAGGAGATATTACGACACAATGGTGGAAGGAGGTTTTCTTTATCCTCCTAATAATTCACCACAATATGACCCGGTAGCAGACTTTAAAGCTAACCCAAACTATTACCAAGTATATTAGAGAGTTTGTCATTCAATAGCATCATGCTTCACTCTTTGATGAATTATTAACAAGCACATGTTAGATGGAACTTTACAAATTCTTCAAATTAATGTCAACAATAACCCGTTTCCACCACATGGGGAAAATATGGTGGTTGATTTAGAAGAAAAACTTGAGGCTAAAATGATAAGAGGGGGCTTAGAGGAATAGGAGTTTCAATGAGATTATGATAGTTATTTGGTTGGAATGACCAACGTGGTCATTACCTACGATGAACCATCCAATTAGAGATAGTGAGTAGGTTTATCATACGGATAATTATGAGGTTGATCCTTTTTTGGAGCATCAAGTTATTTCAAAATCATCAAAATGTGTGTGGTTCTTCGATCAGGTTGGGATACCTCAAGAGAGCAGCGTGGAGATCACACGGGTGATTTTATAAATAGCAAATAAAATAGTTATTCATTCGCTAAAATAGAGAGGGTCGTGGCTAAGCTTATACAAAAATTTATATCTGAAATAAATTTTTCAGATGTTGATAAAGCAATCAAGTTCCCCCATAATAGACTTGTGTATGTAACAACAAGCATCAACGGGACCAGTTTTCCTAAGGTTTAATGAATTAAGGTGCCTCGATCAACATCATGATAATTAGCTATTTTATGCTACAAATATTTTAGATAATGGATTGATTGTAATGCCAGTTTTAATTTTTGGGTATAAAAACCAAACGTTTAAGTTTATTGGTCATGTAGATATTGGGATAACGATGGTCAATCTCATCTCACATATCAAGCTCCATGTGATTGAGTCGGCCACTTCCTACCGTATGTTGATAGGAAGAGTTTGGTTATATAATCACAGGTTGGTACCTTCAATATATTACCAATGTGCTAAGTCCAATGACAAAGTAATTATGATCGTCATTTAAGCAAATAAGAAACCATTGGCCACAGATCAATCTCATTTGGTATATGCCACTTTTTACACTGAGCTTACTCAAGATACGCACATCTTGACAAGGCGCATTGAAGGCATTAGAGTTCCCATGCTCAAGCAAAGATTAGTACCAATAGTGGATCGAGACATTGAAATAGAGGAAGAAGTACAAGTTGTGGAGAAGGTAAAAATGTTAGTTTACAAGCCCCAAACTATTTTTAAACAACTAAGAGATAGAATGACGTCTAAGATTGATCCGATTGATCAAGACACAAGACGCTAGAGTGTGTTGAAAAGATTTTTTGTACATAAGATAGAGGAAGTTAAGAATATAGGAAAGATGAAGTCGCCTACACCACCACAACGACAGTCAAGAAAAATTTTCTCAATGATAGAATTGTGGTATATCGCCTATGAAGGTGTAAGGGGTAGTTGAGGAAGCTAACATAGTATATGAATGTTTTTTGGTATATAATTAAGCGCAATGTCTTGCCATTGATAATTTCAACATTCAACAATTTTTTCAAGATATTGAAGATGAACTAGAGTGCATGCATGACCACTCAAAGCCCCATGTCCAAGAGTTAAAGAAAATTAATCTAATTAAGGGTGGAGAGGAGGCATGATCAATCTCAATTTCTAAAGACCTAGAGGTTGCGAAGAAGATGGAGTCGATCAAGCTTATATAAGAGTACAAATATGCCTTTGTATGAAAGTATACTAAGATATCGGGGTTGGATCAAGAAGTGAGTTTTCTTAAGCTCAAGGCCACACCCTCATCTATTCTGTTTAAGTAGACCATAAGAATGTACAAACTTGAGTTGGATCTCAAAATAAAGATTGAGGTGGAATGGATACTGGAAACTAGATTTATCAAACCAATTTAACATCCAATTTTTCTTTCCACTATTATTCTAGTGGGGAAGAAAGATAAAACACAAATTTGCATTTTTTTTTATTTAAGAGATCTTAACACAACTTGCCCCAAATATGGGTTCCCTCTACCTTCAATTGATAGTCTGATCGATTCAACAATTGGACATGAGATGTACAACTTTATGAATGGCTATGTGGGTTATAACCAGATAAAGATGGATCTAAATAATGCAGAAAAGACAAAATTTAGACTCATTTGGAAAATTTTATGTATAATGTCATGCCTTTCGGTCTAAAAAATACGGCGACAAATTATCAAAGAATTATGAAGGCCATTTTTCACCACCTATTTCAAGACATTTTAGAGTTCTACGTGGACGATTTGGTGATTAAATCAACTAAATGGGATTCTCACTTGGCTAATTTAAGAAAGGTATTCAATAGGTGAAGAAAGTAAAATCTCAAGATGTACCTAGTCAAGTGTGCCTTTGGTGTAACGAGCGGGATATTCTTGGGTTTTGTGGTTGATCGTCAAGGAGTTCAAATGGACCAAGACAAGCAAGAGTTAATCCTTGAAATTCCATTTCCAAAGATGCAGAAGGAGTTGAAGAGTTTCCTTAGAAAGATTTCCAACTTGAGAAGATTTGTCTCAGGTTTATCTGAGATCACTCATCCATTCATGGAGTAATCGCGAAAGACACAAAGTTAAAATAGTAAGAACCACACCAGGAAGCACTTGACAAGCTTAAGAGACTGCTCACTTCTCCCGAAATGATAAGTCCACCCAAAGTCGAACTACCTCTTCTACTTGATCTTACATCTACTATGAGGTCCATCAGTGCATTGTTGGCATAGAAATTTGATTTGCAAGAGAGATTTATCAATTATTCGAGAAGAATTAACAACGATCTCGAGACAAGATATACCATCATAGAGAGTCATTGCTTAGACTTAGTATTTATTTCCCAAAAACATAGACATTATATGCTATCTTTACAATTCACATAGTGAAAATATGTGATCTAATCAAGTTTTTTGTTGGCATGAAGAATTTTATCTGGAGAGCATCAAGGTGGTTCCCTATTCTTTCTGAGTACGATCTAAAGTGCGTGGTTCCTCACTCGGTTATGATCCAAGATAATTCATTTCTTTTAGACATTTTCCCTCAGATTTATTCGATCCACCTCACGAAGACATTCTAGGCAATGATTTACAAGCCAACTTTTGTGAGGAAGATTTAAAAGAATGGTCAACGGAGTTTGATGGTTCATCGGCTTAAGATAAAGAAGGAGTTGGGGTTGTTTTGTCTAAAGGAAAGTAGGAGATTAGTTTTTCCTTTAAGTTGGAGTTTTATTGTTCAAATGATGATGTAGAGTATGAACTATCAACTTTGGGGTTACTCGAAGGGCTGTGAAGAGGCATTTGTTCACTCTTCATAAAAGGATATTCAAACTTGGTGGTCAAACAAGTAAATAGTGATTATGCATTGTAGTAGATTAGTCTATCACCTTACTGAATAATCATACAGAGGTTGATCGACCATTTTTATGAGGTTAAAGTGGAACGGCATTGAAAATGATGAACCGATATACTGACGCCTACGCCATAATTTCACAGAAAGTGGATATGAAAGGTGGAGCTACAATTGTGGTGATCCATAAAGGGATAGCTCCGTCGTCTGTGCTCCATATCTTTCTCACTGATAATGCCTTAGATTGAAGAGGAAAGATAGGGAAGAAATCAGAGGCAAGAGACAGAATGATGAATCTTACTGAGTTGGCATAAATTTTCCTTCTGAAAGGAACATTATACTATAAGAATCCTGGGGGATGGTTATTCAAGTGCACTGGTCTAGAGGAAGCTCAAAGACAGTCATGCGGGAAACTACGAGACCACTGAAATCCTTCTATATAGAAGAATTTAAAGAGAGGGATTTTTGTATCCTTCGATGAAGCAAAATGCAACAACAGTACAAAGAAAATGTTTTAAGTGTCAAGATTTATTCCAACCAGTGGAGTGCAAGTTTTTGGAAGCTCAGATTGATTGGGAGTAGCCTTGCATCGATTTCATCAAGGAGGGAGTTATTCCAAGAGAGAAAGCAGACACTATAGAATTAAGGAGTATATCTACGAGGTTCTTCCTATTAGAAGATAATTTTTATCAAATAGGGTATTTTAATTGGTTATTGCGTTGCATCATAGTGGAGGAAGCGAGAGAAGTACTAAAGCATGCTCATGATCCATATCACATTAGAGAAACCAAATTGTATGATCAACTGGTGACATAGGGTTATTATAACCCAATAATAAAAAAGATTCAACTGAGTTTGTTCAAAAATATAAGGATTGCCAACTCCATGGTAACCTCATTCACGCCCTTCGGTGGAACTTCACTCATTGGCAACTCCCAAGTATGGATCTCATAGATTCAAGTTATTATTTGATCTCATTGATTGAGGATGATAGACATTTCAAAGTTAACAACAAAGGGTTAAAATTTTATCTTGTATAAAGAGCACGTGTAATTTTTTTTTGGTCTGTACTAGGAGAATATGAGGAAACACATCTAAATTTTTAGTTGAATTTTATTCTAAATAGACAAGTGTTGAATCAAGAAAATGAGTAAAGTACACAAATGGTTTAAGAACAATTTTTTTTATATTCCATTTTCTATAATGGAGTTACATTAGAAAATTGGGACTATTGCCCATAAATACAAGATATCAAAAGCCTTCTACCCTAAGAGAAACCACAAATCGGGATCATTGAAATAACCCTCAGGAACTGAAGAAGCTATATCTTTGGAAACATCACGTTGATACTCATTTATGGAAGCAATGGGAGATTCAATTTCAGCCTTTAGTTTTTCCTCAACTTCAAGTTCTCTTAAGGCCTTAAACATAGCTTCCTTGGCTTCCATCACTTTATGTTTACACTCATCAATGCAAGTGACCTGCTCACTTAATCTTCCTTCCCCGACCTTTAGGTCCTTAAATATTCATCATGTAGTGGGAACGGTAAGTTGCCATTTAGGGGTCCTTAAGGTATTTTAAGTTATTGATGGTCCCAGTGAAGTTAAAACCATCCTTTAGCTGGTCTCTAAGATTGAACAAGTGTTGGTTTATAGTTTCTCTATTTAAGGCAGTAATTGGCGTGTGAACAATTTATGCTAAATGGTTTCTTTGCCTTGTTCCTTATAACCCATGATCACTTCGTTCGGTGTCATGCATTCCATGGTGAAATCTTCTAAGTGAGTTTGAATTGCGCATTCAACCACAGTGCGATGGAAACCTTGAATAAATAGGCAATGTTGTAGCACCTGCTGATAGAACTGAGTAGGTGCAATGCTGGTTTATAGAACCCCACAGCTAGATTCATTATCATCCTCGTTGATGTCGGTCGTAGAGACATGATCACTTTCACCAGAGGGGATAGCTTACGAAGGACCTGCTATAATTGGATCAACCTCCATTAGTTAAACATGCATGATTATATGTGCTGATGTTGTCGCATATACCTCAGGAGGGTCATTCTCTCTCATAGGCTACAAAGCAATAGAACTTGAAAAGAGTTATCCATTCGGAACTGATTTGTTTTACCAAGTAGGTAAAATGAGAAAACCTAAGCAAGATTTGAGTTAATTCACCAAGCAGGTGGATTAATTAGAAAATTCTCGCCCGAGCAGGGTGAGTCACCAATCAGGTGTATTGTTTAGAACATCCTCACCTAAGCAGGGTGAGTCACCAAACAAGTATATTATTTAGAAAAATCTCGCCTAAGCAGGGTGACTCACCAAGCACTTATTTTATTTAGAGAAACTTTTCCCAAGCAAGGTAATTCACGAAGTGGGTGCCCATTTAAAAATCTTGTCCACGCAGGGTAAGTCACCAAGGAGGTGTTTATTTAAAAAAATTGTCTAAGCAAGGTACTACACCAAAGAGGTAACAAATTTTTGAGAAACTTTTTCCCAGTTAAGATAGCAAAACTCCAAGTGGGTGATAAATTTGTGAGAAAACATTACTTAATTAAGAGAGTAATTCACCATGCAGGTCAGGTTTTTATCTAAGTTATAACCAAGTAGGTAATAAAAATGATAAAAAAAACATTTCTTACACAAAAAAGAGAATTAGAAGTGTGAATTCAACTACCTCATCAACAACTGGAATTATGGCTAAGGGTAGAGGACTCATTTCTGCCTCAACAAGAATTTGTGATTCAACTAAGTGAGCATCCTTAATGGCCAAAATAATAGGCTGAACTTGAGTAAGCTCAATTTTTAAAGAGTAAGAAACAGTCACTGGGGGCACTTCAACTGCAGTAAGAGAAAATGGTTTCTCCCTTGATCCACCACTGGCAAGATGAAACCTAAAAAAATGAGAAAGATTCAAATGAGTTCACACAATAGAAAATAAAGAAAAGCAAAGAAAAATTAAAAGATACTTTTACAAGGCATTACCTCAAATGTTGTTGAACGAACGTGAGAAAACATGTCCAAAGATACCACAATACCTGGTTTCACGAACGAGAAATCAAATTTGATAACATGCCTTGCAAGGCTGCTAGGAAGCATCTCATTATTAATAGACCTTAAAGGGGTCGTTATATCTACTTCAGGACCAAAATATGAACGAAGTCCAGTCACCTGAAAAATAATCAGATCGCGAGAATTACAAAATTTTGAGAACAATAAAGTGATTAAGACAAGTTACCCATGACTTACCTTAGGTGCAGGAGTTGAAGGAACCATAGTCAGTGGTAAATCAAGAGAAGTTGGGGGAGAATTTGATCATGATGTTTCAACAACTCCGCTTGAGTACCTCATTATTTCCTCGGAGAAAGGGAATTCTTGTGCCACCTCAGAAGACTCACGAAGGGTGAGATCAACATCATCTTCTATGATGGGACTTAAATTTCCCCTTAGGGAAGGATTGTTATCGAGAATAATTATAGTTTCCACGATGGGTAATGGCACATCCTACAGAATGAGCAGCAGGGTTATAATTTTTTTTTTTAATCTATGAATAATCAACTCAACACGTAGATTTTTTTTCCAAACTCCAAGTTATATTACATGTGGAGCTTCGTAAAGATGGTCAAGCAAATCAACCTTAGGTGAAGCAATATCACTCGTCATTTTATCACCCCCAGCTTGCTCAGAAGAACCTGAGGGTGTGGGAGTTGTAGGAATTATAACCATGCGCGTGGTAGCATGTTTTTTCCTCATAGAAAGTGCAGTAGAGGAAAACACCTATTTTGTTTGCTCAATATAAACAACTTCTATGTGGAACCTGAGAAATAATAGAATCATGATATGGGGGTATCCTACCCACACGTGGAAAAATATTACCTGGAATAATAGGAGGGGGTGCTATCCTACTAACAAGTTCAAATGTCATTCATTTTACCTTTTCCACAAGAGTTGGATAGGGATTACGAGTGGCCTCGGGAGGAACACCAGTAAGGCTAGAGGCACCTTTGCTATACTTGGATTCTTTAGAGCTTTTGGGGAGGTTTCCCATTTAGATAAACCTATGGAACAAGAAGCCTTCCTTTTTGCTCCACTAGCGGTGGTGGAAACATTATTTTTGCCCTTTGGCACCGTAATAGAAGTCTCAATGGTTGGAGCTAAAGGTGAAAACTCCTTGGGGTTTAATCAGGCGGTAGGATTGAGGGGGAATACCAATGCTTTAATGGATAGATAATTTTAAACCAAGTTAATTCACCCCAAACCATTATATGTTTGGATAATTGGGTCCCGTATTTATTACATAGTACACAAAAGCCTCAAATTGGGTTAGCCAATGGTGGCACTGCCAACCCAGTGAAGCATCTCCAATTTGTCCTCATCTAGAAGATCTGTTTTTGCCTTAACACACTTTGAGTGACCACATCCCTCCTAATAAAATACATATTGGCTATCACAAACGAGTGATCTTTCTTTGATTAATCACACTAATGTTTGGTTATTCCTTAATCAAAAATAAATTTTTAGGCACACCTATGTGGGTTATAGGCTTCACATTCAACTTTCCACTTGATATGCGAGGAAGATGGTTGGGGGTAACTAGAAGAATCACAACAAGAGACAAGTTCTCCTTAATAGCTTCCTCACCTCCTAGAATAAGTTTCAGCAATTATGTTATTGCCTTAAAAGAATTACCATTCAGTACACCACAATATCTAATTTTTAACCATTGGAATATTTAATATGTTAGTGTTTATAACACTTACAAAATTAAAAATGATTTTTGTCACTTAAAAAATTTGTAAGTGATCAAAATCTTTGTTAAATTTGTGGTTTCATTATTTCTTCAATCTAAAAGTGTAAAAAAATTGGCGTTTAACTATTCATAAAATTATTGCCAATTCCCCCTCCCTCGTCTTGCACAAGGTTTTGAACCGATAAGGGTTTTGTTCTCATTCCACAACTTTGGTCTGTAAATTGAACTTTGCTCTATTCATAATGTGATTTTATCATCGGCTTTAGCCCTCTTCGATGCTCCGTTCGTAATGGCTCATAAGAAGGTCACTTTTAAAAGGCTCAAATCCAGCCCCAAATGAGCCTCTATCACTATCGATATTTGCAATCATTTATGATGTGCGTATACTTTTTTCTTTCTCCTTATCAATTTCATCAATTCTGATCTTATTGTTCATATATCTACATCTTGTAGATTCGATTTGTATACTTATGCATGTATATGTGATTTATTAATATTTTGATTATGTATGAGATCTTGCAGGCGTGATCTTGATTTTAATGCAAATTATGGATCTTCATAGTTAAGGTTCTTAAAACTTATACTTATACATTAGGATTTTTAAATTAGACCATGATTTGATATTAGTTTTATCAGACATAAGATTTTCTTATGTTTATTCAGGACAATAATCACTACAAATGCTTTTTATTTGAAACTTGGAAGCGGATTCATGATGAAATCTGAGTATTATTAAGGGTAACAAATAGTTTTAATGTTACCATATTCAGCATAACAAGCTGTACGTTCGAAAATTTTCTTTTGACTTATAATGGTTAAAATGGTAAATTAAGGGTTTATATTTTATTATTGATGTTAATAACTAATTTAGGGCTTTTTTCATTAGACTTTCAACTTTATCATTTCATTTAGGCACCACATATAAGTGTTCCTGGTTGCTTTTTATGGGACGATTTAGGATTAATGAACTAATGTTTCATATAATTTTTCATAATAGATATGTATTTTTTTAAATGTTAATGAGATTTTATGTTAAAACAGTAGGAGGAATGAAAAGAGTGCTCAAGAAGCAGTAGTAAGCGATAGTAATTGTAGAGGGATACTAAAGTTTTCCATGGACATGTGCTCATTAATTCCTTTTACTTAACCTATTTGGCTTAATTTAGATAATAATTTAACTTTATTTGTTTACTTATTGAATTTCTGTAGGGTTTTTGAATGAATTAATATAGAAGACATCGTGTTTGACTTTGGCCTTTTGCTTTAAAAAATCATTGTACAAAATAAGAGTCTTTACATTTGCCTTACTTAGTACCATTAGATGTGCATACGCGATTTAAAGGGGTTTAGAGGTTGAAAATTCATGCAAAGATTTTTTCTTATGTAAAATGGTATAAATGTCTTTGATTTACATACATTTATAGATGGTATACATGTATATGGTCTATCATCCTTACCAAAAGGTTTCAATTTTTTAAAACATCCCAGTTAAATACTTTAGCCAAATAATTGGAATATCAATCTAATTTTACTTCTAGTGAAGCTATTACACAATGATGGATTTATCACAACATTCGATCAACCTTTGTTCCACCTCCTCTCTATCTCCCCTTTCTCTATGTACAAGGTGATGTTATATTCTACTAATCAATTACACTGGGACTTTGATTATCTTGATGCTAAGAAGGTAATGATCTTAAGCCAATACTTGTATTGCATTTATTATAAGTCATAACACTTGAATATATTTCTTCCATCCATTTGGTAAAGCATCAATGAACTCAACTGTGTTAAAAGTTTATCTTAAAAATATTCTCTAAGTGAAGTTTATTACACTGGGACTATGATTGATGGGACTCAATTCGATTCTAGTCTGATAGAGGCACTCTATTTAAGTTCACTCTTGGCCAAGGTTAGCTTTGTTCATTGCTCGATTTAATGTTGTTGATATTACTAAGCTAAAACAACAGTTTTTTTGTGGTAGAGTCGTGATATTCTATTCCTATATTGGTGTTGTTCACGAGTAAAATTTCATAGTAATAATATATGTATATGTTTTTTGTTCATTAACATGAAATGTTTTCTGTGTTAGGAGTTGGATCGTTGTTTTAAAATAAAATTGTTTAGTGTGTTTAAATCAATTGAGCGTTAATAAAAGTAATATGTCGTTATGATTGTATTATAATAAAAGTAAAATGTTTTCTTAATGCTAATGTAGGGTATTCTGAATTCTTTTCACTCCTATAATATCAAGTATGATCTTATAAAATAGTAAAAGTAGTACGTTTTTTTTTCTAAATGCTTTTCGGATGCTATAATATAAGTATTGAATCCATAAAGTTATAAAGCTGTAGATTTTATTCTGCTTGTACTTTTTTTGGTTGAAGACATTAGTACTCTTACACGCCATTTGATTTTGTTCTTTTCAAACTATACATGACAAAGACACATTTGTGAATGAATACAAGATGGGGGATGCAAGTTTAGACCAAGTCCAATAGATCTACATATATGGAGATTGAGGTCATACATCAATGGCAACACAACTAGGGTGAATACAAAATAAGCAACTCAGTTGAGAAAATTACCAAATCAATGAGGATCATTGCATTCTCAAACGTTTGCTTCCCATGTAAGATGTATTAAATAAGGGATTTATACATTAAAGTTATATATGGATTATTTGGTGGAGACATACTTGGATCATATATGGATTATTAGGGATTTATATGTAACATAAAAGCCCAAGATTTTTGCCACATTTTTTCAACTTTATTGCAATTTGTAAGTATGTTTATATCATTGAGATTGAAATAAAAAAGACGTGTTATTGGAGGGTGGTGGCATATGGTGAATAATTGTTTATGTTATATGAGGGTGGTGGCGAGTGGTGGATAATTGTTTGTGTTATGTTCTTAGCCATTTTTATTATTTGCGATAATATTTTTTTATATCTAATTTATACAACTATTCATAACACTTACAAAAGGAACATTTATTTACACATTAGTATTTATAAGTGTTTTGAACCGTTTCAAAAATATATATATTTTTTCATTTGTAAGTGTTACAAATTGTGGCAAAACAAAAAGCCTTACTAAATATTACAACGGGTTTGAACCGTTGCAAATTTTTTATTTGCAACAGTTTAAAACCGTTGTGAAATATGTACTTATAACGATTCAAAACAGTTGATTTTTTTTTTTGCAATGGCTATCCAAAATGGACATTCGTTTGTAATAAATCGTTGCAAATACCATTTTGCAACGGTTTTGAACCGGTGCAAAAATTTTGCAATGCAACAATTTACAACGGTTTTGAACCATTGCAAATTACATTTTTTGGTGTAATGATTTTTTTAGCATTGATCTTCTCATTGTAAGGACAGAGTGCAAAACGTTGAAAATCGCCAATTGAAGGCAAGAGAGGCTTATTACTTTGCTTCCTATTCTATTGAGTTATACATGATTTTTCCAGATGAAGAACGGGAATCTCCAAAAGAGTAGGAGCAAGCACGGGGAACCTTTCATTGAGAAACCCCATAAAAAAGATAGTACTGGCAAAGTTCGACACATCATGATGGATAACTGAGCGTGCCATGTCAAGATGGCATTTATGAATTTAGGTGTAAAAAGAGCCAAGAGTTATAATTGTCATGTGGATGTTGACTCCAAGATCCAACCTAACAGAAATATTTACCAAGCCCTTGCATGGTTGGTCATTTGTCTTACCAGGGATAAAGAATTGAGAGAGCAAACTGAGAATATAATAAGCTAATTCTGAGTCACCACCATAACCTAGACCAAAGTCATCAACATGTTTAAATTTTTGGTTTTATGCTCGGGTGTAAGTTTGATAAGTGGTTGGTAAAAATACTTGATCAATTATCCAAAATTAGCCTTAATGGAATCACCTATACATTTACAAAGAAGTTTGTCAAATGTGGCACATTCCTTCTCCTACTTAGTACAAATGTTGAGGAATCAAAAGTTGTGTCCACATAGATCCACTCCATACAGTTCACAAACATCCTTCAGTGCAATCGAGAACTCTCCCCATTCTACCATGAGAGTATGCGTGGTAACACTTAAATGAGAGACCAACAGATGAAGAACTAGAATATTTTTTGATAACGTGAAGTCTCCAAACTGGTGGCACAAGCAAGACTAATATCGTGAAATGTTTTCTTGTATTTTTTTATAAATATAGAGAGGCCATAATAAAAACCCATCAAGAGCTCCACTTGGTGCTTCGAAATCAATGTGTGTATAGGGGAAATCTCCACGATTAAGCCTAAAATGGAGAACGGAGAAGGAGGTGACATACTGTCTGGTGGTGGCATCTTCTGGTTCATATACTATTAAAGTGGGTTTATAAACACCCTCAATAGTTGTTTTGAACAATTTGGCCTCTTGGGAAAGCTCGAAGGTAGGCGGAGAAGAATAATTCTTTGTGCTTAGCCCAACTAATGACTTTATCTTGGTCGAAAAGTTCAACGATTTTGCTTGAGGAGTACATTTGAGGTATTGGTACTTGTTCATAGTATAAATTAGTTTAAAGGGGTTTATAAATAGAGGTAATGAGAAATGATTAGAGAAATCAGGTTTAAAAGAGGTTTTTGGATAAGATTTAGGCAACACTTGAACTTTCTCTCCCTAGAAAAAGCTTGGATGATGGAGCGTCAATGGAAAAAATGAGAAATTTTAAAATGAAGATGATGAAGCATATTACAAGAAATTGGGGGAAAACTAGCCATTTGGACTTTAAGCGGTTCAATTACCAATACGCGTTTTGAAAATTGGGGGCAAATAATGACAATGATGGTTCTATTAATGCAAGGAAATGTATAATCAACCCCATGACTCCATGTATTGTTAGACGATTAGGCTATTGCATTAAATCAATAGATATGCACAAATATTTCTCACACATTTAGTATGCACTTTCCATAATTTAAGTTATGTCGGTTTAAGATGTTTCCAACAACGGTTTGACTAATCAATCTATCTCAAACAGAGGTCTATTAGTTCAAGTTACTTCTAACAAAGGTTTGATGGGCCAATTTATCTTTAACAACGGTCTATTGGTTTAAGTTATTTCCAACAAAGTTTTGACTGATCAAGTTATCTCCAAAGGAGGTTTATCAGTTCAAGTTGTTTCCAATAAAGGTTGGACAAATCAACTTATTTCAAACAAAGGTCTATCGTTCTCAATTTGTTTCGATATGAGGTTTGAATGATCGAGATAGGCCAAGAGTGATTCGTCGGGTTAAGGTGTTTCGCATAGCAATTTCTTATTTTCATAACAAATTTCTCTACGAGGGGGAAAATGTAGTATGGGTTTATAGATAAACCTTTACTTAAAGACAAACCTCATCCTTAAGAAATTAGATGAGAATATAGAGAAGTATTCATCAAATATTAGTGACATCAAAAAGTAATGTGGGGAGTCAACCAAGTTGTTTTCAAGAAAAGGCAAAGCAGGAGCTCAATCGAATGCCGAGGAAGCTAGATAGAGGAACCTAACTATATTCACCATGTATTTTATGATTTTTTTATGTATTTTTCAGGTGTATCATAGATTTTAGTCATGTTGCAATATTGAGATGAGTTCACTCAGTACCAGCGATGGACCAAGTCTGGCAGGATCTTGGAGAGCATTCATGCTCTACCAAGCAACCTCACTTGGGAATCTTTTGATGAAACTTGTTTAGACGATTGAGTATTAAGGCAATGTTAAGTCATGACTTAACCATTTTAGATAAACCAAGTAAAACACTCACATTTTCTCAAAAGAGAACTTCGAGCAACCTTGACCACGCTCAGTAATCAACCACTAAGTTTTGGCACCAATTTAGTATGTTGACGTAAAACCATACCTAGACATGTCAAATCAACGTACCTCAAATAGTGGTGGTTTGGTGAGGATCTAGTTAGTTCGACACTGGTACGAAATTGAAATAATTTAATACATTAATATGTCAAGATTAAAACTCTTTAATAAAAACCTTTTTTAAATTTCAATTGTTGATAAAACACACAAAAAAAAAAATTAATGGTTGGTGTGATGTCCTTTATTGTCAATAAATTTTTCAATTAAAATGTGATGAGGAGAAGAGGTGCAAACTCAATATATGATCCAAAGGAAGCTGCTAACTAGAAAACTCCAGGTCCCTTAGTTACAGGACCACACACACCCCCAAGTCCACTATAACTAATGATCAAGTACAAATTATAGATTACAATGTGTAAACGAAATAGTCTAGCCAATACAAACATTATACCAAGGCTCAAACTACACAACCCCACAACTACTTAATTTGACTACACAAACTAAGTCAGTGATAGCTTAGGCAACACACACTCAGAGTGTAATAACCCGCCCTTTTGGAGATAATTAAATTCCATAATTAAGTATAATTTGGAATTTGGAGAATTTCTCGAAATAGTAATTTTTGGATTTTTGAGGATTTAATAATTTTCGAAGGGTGTTATAAATTATTTTGGGACTATATAGGTCGAAGTAATTTAATTATATATCGTCGTGGAGTATAGCGACAAAAGAGGTAAGATTTTGAGTAGAATACCGCATTTAATTATTTTGGGTTAGAATAGTGATTTGCGGTCAAGTACCTCGGATGGAAATTTTGACTACGCCATGAGTCTCGGAATGTCCGAGATAGTCGAAAAAGAGTGTCCGATTGTCGAAATGGAGTTCCGGGTAATTTTGGAGTTAAATAGGCTCGTAATTGGGTAAACGAGTCATTTTTGGGTTTTAAAGGGGTTAAACCTTTTTCTCCTTATAAAAGGAGGGAGATGGGGATAAAAGAGAAGAGAAAAGAGAAAGAAGAGAGGGAAGAGAGAGAGGAGGAAGAAAAGAGGAAAAAGGGGGAGATTCCGGCCAGCCTCCGCGGGATTCGGCTCGAGGTCGTTGGATTTTATCCACGAGGCAAGTGTTTACTTGCTTTATTCGTTTTTAAGCATAAATATCTCATATCATTGTTGGTATAACAAACCCTAATGATTTTGGGTTGGGTGTTCATGGATAAAACGGGTTTTTGGGAGTTAAAACGAATAAACCCCTAAAAATGGTAAATTGGAGAAACTTAGATTTTAATTGAAATAAATTGGTGATTCGGGGTTCTAGGATGTTTAGAACCCGTATTATAGGTGTATTTGTAGTTGGTTGAAGTTGTAGGCCGTTTGGTGAAGAGATGGAAGCTTGGGGGAAGCTTCCATGGCCGAAACAGCTTCTCGGAGAAGAAGCTGCCCGACTTGATCGATCGATCGATCATAGGGGATCGATCGATCGATGGCCATGGGTCGATCGATCGACCCCTGCTGAAAGTTGACAATTTCTCTAGGGTGATTTGGATGGGATAGATTCCATTTCATCTTGCTTTGAGGTTAATTAGGTGATAACCTAGAGGACCTTTTAGGACTTTATGGTCCATGAATTAAGGCAATTTAGGAGGGTAAAGTAAGGGTTTTTAGTATATAACCCTTAATCAATATTTTCGAGAAAAATATAATAATTGTAGAAATTGATGGATTAGGGTTCCTAAATCATATTGGGGACTTCTAAATGATTAATTGGACTAGGTATAGTCTTGGGGGTTCAAGGAAATGAAATCCTTAACTCGTTGAATTTAAGGTTGTTCGGGTGAGATAAATCCCGAGGATATTTCTTGTAGGCATAGAGGCCTATATAATTATGCTTATAGAAAGCATAATTATATCGATTATCATTAAAGTGTATCCTAGGAGATAATTAGGATAAACGGGGAATATAGGTATGTGTTGATTTCACTTAGAGTGAAGGGTATCATTGGAGATATCCAATAAATCCTTAGATGGGATTGAGGTAAATAGTGATTATTAAAATTTAGAAATAATTGGGTTTAGTATCATGCTTATATGAATGCATGATTATGATTCCTGGAGGGAATCTTTGGGATTATCAGTCATCGCTAGATGCTATAGGCCATTATGGCCGTTTATATATATTCTAGGAAGAATATATAGGATATGTATATACTGTGTGATTTAGGTATATATATATATGTTATGATGGAAATGATTTTGAAAATATAAAAATGAATATTTTCAAAATGGAAAGAGAAATGTTTTTCATAATTAATAAAATATGGATTACACACCTCTCTAAATCGCTATCATAAGGGAAGTTGCGTGCGTATGGTGAAGCTCCTTGACAAATTAACGCAGGGTGGATATAGTCCTATAGGCCATGTGAGCATTTGTTGATATATATTTTTCTGCGCTGGTTAGGAGATTCTGGGTGTGGTCTTGACTATCCCGCAGGCACATGGCCGCTTCCCGACGTCTTGCGATGTAGGATCCCAGGTTGTCTTATGATAGTCCCTGGAAGATGATAGCCATTTAGGGGCGCGCACAGTGGAGAAATCCGGACGGGCGATCTTAGAACGCGTTATATTAAAGCAATTCATGATAATGGATTGGCTTTAATTACATTTCCTGGATATAGGAAGGGAAATAGGATAAAGGTTTGGCTTCGGTAACACTTCCCGGATGGAAGAAGGGATGTGGAAGCATATGATATGATCAAAGCATTTTTATGATAATGAAAATGGCTTTGAATACATTTCCTGAGTATAAAAAGGGAAATGGGATGATTTAAAAAGGTTAAAGAATTTTTATGATAATAAAACTGGCTTTAAAAAGAGATATGATTTGTTAAAGCAATTCATGATAATGAATTGGCTTTTAAATACATTTCCTGGATATGAGAAGGGAAATGGAAGGTTTTGAGATAAAAATGATGTGTTGATAAATACTTTGTATATGGATTCTCATTCCGGGAGATAGATCCGGATGGTTATGGTAAAATATGTATATGTATATAAATGGATAAATCGAGTGCCGAGGGTCTAATGGATCCTGACGATCGACCTTGCCGCATAGTAGTGTATCGGGGGGGTTCCTAGTTTAGATTTCGCTTTGCGAGACACCCCACGCACGAATATGGCAATGTGTTGAGACTGGGGAGAAGTTTAATCCTTAGTGCTCTAATATTATAAATGTTTATGGTATATATATATATATATATTTATATATATCTTTCTGTACTGAGGGAGTGGCGGATCTCGACGATCGACCTTGCCGCATAGTAGTGTATCGGGGGGGTTCCTTGTTTGGATTTCGCTTTGCGAGACACCCCACGCACGAACATGGCATAGCGTTGAGACTGGGGTGAAGTTTAGCCCTTAGTACATTGCTTGGACTATCTAGGATTGATAGTGGGTTAGTGATAGACTAGTTTAGCAGGATAGCTTGACTAGGATGTCTAGAGGGATGCGCTAGGAGTGCACTGTTAGTGGAGAGGTGAGGGGTATCTCATGGGAGTGCGATACCAATTTAAATATGAGATAAAACCTTTTTCAAAATAATAAGGCATTTATGCACTTGCAAAATATTTTCAAAACTCGGGCTCTGACCCGTTTATCTACTCTCCTTTCTTTCTATATTATATATATATATAGGTGTCCAGACAGGGGGACGCCTGGATGGCACTTCTTTCGAGTCAGACGTCAGCTGCAACAGCTGTGGATGCGTGCAGGTTTTTGATAGCAGCTTCCATCGTTGTACTCTAGATAGGAGGTATTGTATAAACATTCGGGCCAATGGTCCAATTGCATTTAGTTATTCTTTCAGTACATCATTCGATATGGTTGTATATTTTGACCGAGTGTTAGGTTATTTTATTTCATTTCAGTTTCATTTCGGCAAAACTGTGTGGATGTTTTATTTATTGTTGTTAAAAAGAGTAGTAAAGTTAAAATTTTGACACCGGACTAATAGGTTATTAGTAATTAAATGGATTTTTCGACAGTGATGCTAAGAATGATCCATATGAGACTCCTGTGTTAATTTAATATTGGAGTGATCGCCCGGTATCTTATTAGGCGGGGTGTCACATAGAGCTCCACACTCAAAACTAGAGTAACAATGAAGATAAACACAAAAAAAATAATAACATAAAGTTTGGTTTAATCAAGATAGTAAATATTATAAACATCAAATCATTAGATAAATAAAATTCCTTCTGTAGTAGTTTACAACTAACATAAGTGTATAAACCTAAAATAGTCAGTTTTGTCTAAAGGCCCAGATGAGATCAGTAATGAATATGATATGGTAGGAACACCATAAACACTAAAATGAAATATCCCAAGTCCAGTTTCAAATACTTAATAACTCAGACAAGAATTAGGTTCATTAAAAGCAAATCTAGTTAAATATGCAAGGAGTGCGACAAGTTTAGCATCACATCAAAACATATCTAATTAAGCACAAAAAAATTCAAGTTTAGGGTTTTAGAAGGATTGTTTTGCTATAATAAGGTTTGGGGCAGATAAAACATGCACAAGCCCCAATCTTTATGAAAACAAGTTCTACACAAACAAATAGACCTAGAAATTAGTTTAGATACAAAAAGAGATGAGTTTGATGTAAAATAGACAAGATTCGTTAAATTGTGCCAAACTAGTTTGTGATAAAAAAATGTAGATCTAAAGAGATAAACTAAGCATGAAAACCCAAACCAACACAAAGTCTGATTTTATGTACATACATACATACATACATACATACATACATACATACATACATACATACATACATACATACATACATACATACATACATACATGTGTCCATCCCAATTCTCTTCTCTCCTCCCGGGGGGGAGGGGTTAAGGTCTTGCGCCCTCTCTGATCAAGGAACGCTTTGGCCGTTGTCGGTGTAGGGTGGATGTAAAGAGATGGAGTCGCCAACATATTTTGTAGAAAACAAGAAAAAGAGCATGTCGTCGCCTCGAGAGAGCAGCATCAAAGACAAACTGATGCTTACAAAACCAATAATACATAGGTTCGGGGCTAAGTTACGGAATGGGAAGGTTTTAGGCACCCATCCCGCCCTTTCGGTCTCTCATGGGCTTGTGTTATTATTTTCCTTTATTTCTCCATGAAGTGTGTGTGTGTGTATATATGTAAATGGAGATTGGATTCTCCCAACTCGTACCATGGAAGAGATAGAGTGAGGTTATCCATAGGAATGTTCCCAAAATAATATTTAGAAAAAATACAATTTATGCTTTTATCGAAATATTGATCACTATGATGAAACGATAATATATGTTTGATAAAACGCTAATTAGGATCAGAAACATAATATGTATTAAAATAATGTATGGATAAAAAGGATGAAAATGAGAAAATTGGACTCAAGTCTTGGGTTTTGACCCGAAATGCCTACGTAACCTATAGAGGCATCAAAGTCCACGTTGTTCGCATGCGAGATAAGGGTGGGGTTTATCCCATAGATTTGAGCGGATTTTATTATATGAGTGTGTGTAGAAAATGTGTTTTAGTTTTGAAAAAGTGTGATGGATAATCCCATTGGAATTTATTAGTGTAACACTCCTTTTTTTTTTATAGAAAATAAAGTATGTGTAATATAACTAATAAAAAGGTGAGATGTTAATGTGTATGAACTAAAGTAAAAACTAGATTATGAATTTATATAATTAATGCAAAAATAAGAAACTTAAAGAGAGAGAGAGTGAGAGAAAGAGAAGGATTTTGGACCTTCTTAGAAGAATTAAAGCTTGATCTTAATCTTGGATGAACTCCATTGAATGTTGAGATGAATGTTAGAGGAGAGAGAATGATATTTTGCAAAATTGGATATGAAAAGGATGGGAATGTAAGATGGAAAGGACTTTCTCATAAGGAAACTTCTCTAATTGTAAGAGAATGTTGTTAAGATCACTACTTTTGATGGATCTGAAGTGTGCCTTAGAATTGAGCTCATGCCCTCTATTTATAAGGTAAGGGGACTACCGATAGGCATAGCCTAGCCCTGCTAATCGACAGGTAAACCTAGGCATAATGCTGATTGGCAGGGTAATGGACCTACAAATTGGCAATCTCATATTGATTTTTCTGAAAAACGATCATAGAACGCAATCCATTGATCCAAATCGTGCACGGGGTATACGTTAGAAATTTAATTCAGATACTTTCAAGAGTCCTTTGGTCCTCTCTCAGTTTTGAGAGTTTACTTCGGGTTAAAGGTGGCTCGGAAGCGCTCATCGGTCCTTTGAACCAGGGATCATCGGATAGAAATGAATCGATCGTCTGAATGATAAATCAGAATTAAGTATGGTGTAGACCGTTAGAAAGCGTATGCAAGGTACTTAGATATTCCAAAGATCTTCGTTCAGTTTGGAGAGTTTACCTTGGTCAACCGGGGCTCGAAAGCGCCCTGTGACCTTTCGGAGTAAAACAGGTCGTTCGTCCGTATCATAAGGCTGATTTATGCACGGAGTGGACCATTGTAAACGTATTCAGTGAACTTCAAAGATTCATTCGTTCTCATTTGAGTTGAAGAGTTGACCTTAGTCAAATGGAGACCAGGAGCGCCCGGTGGCCTCGGGATCAATTTTTGGGGAAAACGGATTGTTCGTCCGAATGGTTATGCCATTTTGTGGACGGGGTATATCTTTGGAGAGGGGTTTCAGTGCCCTTAAAATATTCGAAGAGATTTTTCTTTGAAGATGAAGTTGATTAGGGTCAAATTGGGGCTCGGGAGCACCTGGTGGCCTTCAGATCGATTTTCGATAGTAAAATGGTTTGTTCGTTCAAACTTTTATGCCGATTTATGTACAGGACAAACCATTGGAAAGATGATTTAGAGCCCTTCAAAGATTTATTAAGCTTTTGCTCTGACAAAAGAGTTGATTGGAGTCAAACGGGGCCCGAGAGCGCCCGATGGCCTTTAGATCGGTACTCGGAGTATGACTTAGGGTTTGTAATGAAATTAGGAGGTGATATGGACCTAAGGAGAGACTTAGAGGGTCCTAGAATGTGGTGTATATAGATCCCATCGACGGGTGAGCTTGGACTAAGAAAAAGCCGTCGAATAGACACCCCATGATGTTTATGAAAGTGGTTAATTCTATGAATTTAAGGGACAAGGATGACCGATTTTGAGGTTTGAGGTCAATTAAGGGGACCTAAAAAATTATGGGGGATAATTCATTCTATGGGCTGAGGTTAATTTTGAGGACCTAAGGTAAGGAGGGACCAATTCTGCGGGTCGAGGTCAATTATGAGGATCTTAAGTTAAAACGACCAATTCTGCGAGCCGCGATCAATTCTGTGGACCTTAAGTAGTGGTGACCAATTCTGTAAGTCATAGACAATTCTGAGGGCTTTAAGTTGTAGCAACCAATTCTGAGGATTGAAGCTAATTCTGAGGGCTTAAGTAGAAGCGGCCAGTTCGGCGGGTCGAAGCCAATTTTCAGGGCTTATGTTGTAGGGACCAATTTTGCGGGTCGAAACCAATTCTTAATGATTAAGATGGGAGAAACCAATTCTGAGGGTCAAAGCCAATTCTGAAGGCTTTAAGTAGACATGACCAATTCTGTGGGTCAAAGCCAATTCTGAGGGATTTAAGTAGAGATGACCAATTCTGTGTGTCGAAGCCAATTCTAAAGGCTTAAGTAGAGATAACCAATTTTGTGGGTCGAAGTCAATTCTGATGGCTTAAGTTTTAATTTTTTGGGGAGATTTGGAGACTCTACCAGGGAAAAGGTATTAATCCGAGGATTATATGTCTCTTTGTTGGGGAATTTTTCTTCAATTTTACGGTGTCCTTTGGAGAGGTTGTTGAGGAGATATCCAATTGATTTTGGGAATTTCGTTGGGGAAGTAAGTGTTAGGCTAGGGAAGTAAGTGGGGTATTAAATATTTTTCTTGGCGAAAATGGTTCTAAAATTTATTTGGCAATTTTAAGAATTTTTTGGGGAATTTTTTTACAAAATTTCACGGAGGTACGGACCGGCAGGTGCAAGAGGTGCCAAACGATAGTGGCATGGTGGTGCGTTAGGTCTTGAATGGCTTGACGAGCGATTGTGCTAATTCTTCTTTCCGTTTGAGACCATTTTTCCTTAATGATCTTTTCAGATATTGATTTTTCATTAGGAATCTTGCAAGTGACCTTTTATCCCTAGGGGATGGCCATCCAGCACACGGGGGTGACTGGGGGGAACGCGCAGCAACGTCGGTTGATGACACGTGAGTTTGGGTAAGTCAGATGAGATGACATCCAATTCGGGTTCTGTCCCCTCGAGATCCCTTGTAGATTCATTGTTGACTATGGGAGATTAGGGTTTGCATGCTTAAGGTGTCAAAAATTCAAAAAGATATGCATATTTCGTTTGATTATCTTAATTTAGTGGCTTACTCTACATGCACTTTAATTTGCTGTTGAGTTTTTATTTTGAGAAACGGTAGGAAAAGTGTGTTTTTTGGAAAGTTTTAGAATATATTAGAGTAAAAGATGGCCTCACAGGCTTGGTTGAAAAAGCGCTTCCCTTTTGAAGGGGTTTATTTTGAGTAGAAAATTGTGTTTTTTGGAATTTTTGAGTAAAGGAAGGGCTTGTAGTCTTGGCTGGTATATGTAAGAGGGGATAGAAAGCTTGGTTACAGAGTAGAGCTTGCCGCCTTCGTTGGATTGTACTGAATCTATTGTGTTAAAGAGACTGTACTGATGTTGGTGTTGTTGCTCATGGCTTAACTTCAAAATTGCTATTAGTGACTCGGGACTTATTGGTGGATCCTCAACTTGCTTCTATCACTACGTGAATGTCATACCCTCGCAATACTACAGCAATGATACTGGAAGAGACCCTAAATAGTGTAAATGCTTGGCGTGAAGGCCATTTTGACCTTTTGAGGGGTAGCCCCGTTATGCTGTTCATATGGCTATCGGAGAGATTTCGTTTGGCGGTCCCCCTGAATATCCCTTGTCAGTTATACCAAAATTGTTTACTCGCTACTTTATTAGTATGGGATTTGATACTAAGACCAGGGAGAACCGGTTTGTGGGGCACGAGGCTTGAGGTTTGCGTTGGTCAGTGCCTTGGTAAAGGGAACTGCAGCCCATTCTAGAACTGGGGGAATACCAGTATGTTCGGTTGGTTGCCCTTTGATAGACTTCATTCTACTTTCCCTAGTGGCTCTTGCATCAAATTGGTTGGGAGCAGATTGTGTCACCTCGAACACTAGACTTTTTTTCTTTGGAGGATTTAATAGAGCGTCTCCGTATGCGACTGGTCTCTCTGTGGGAGAATCATCGATCGTCGACCCATCCTTCCCAGTCTGTTGGTAGAGTCTGTCATGTTTTCGGGGACTACATAAAGTTGTTATGGAGGAGAGTAGTTACTAAGATGCTGCCTATGGAGACCGGGCAAAGGTGGTTCGCTGTATCTGACACCATAGAGGGAAGTATTGTTATTTTCCCTAGGATGGTTTGGGCTTACCGTTCCATGGAGTGCCTACGGTATTCTATTCAGTCAAGGGAGGTTTGGGGACCCTAGGATGTATATGATGACGGGGGAGGTTCTTCTGGCAGCTGTGGGCAGGATCCTTGGGGATTTTTTTTATTTGTGAAGCTTTTGTGATGTGTTTGGTTATGTAGGGTAATAAATTTGGGACGGTTGTATAGGAGTAATTGGTTTGGTGTTTTGTTTGGTTTTAGGAAAGTAGGTTTAGGTTGGCAAGGGAAGTTGTTTTACTCCTTATACTAGTGTAATTGTAATGGAATTTTCATCATTGAAATAAAATAAAATTTTAATTATATTGTTATGCCTCTTGATGAGTTTTTGGCATTTGAATTATCTATACCAATTGCTAAGGCATACATAATATTTTTGTTCATGTAAATGATAAAATGTATTGTCGTTCTCGGGGGTGACAAAATAATAGCATTTTATGAAAAGCGTATGAGTTGCCTACATACCTTTAGGGGTTTTGAAAAAATTTTGAGTTTCATTTTTTAAAGTAAAAAAGATTTTTAGAGGAACAGGCCTCCACGTAGTTCTGAGTAGAGGGAAACAAATAATTTTTTTTAGAATAGAAGGGATATAAGAAGAGTCGTAGCGCGCTAATATTTCGAACTAAGGGTAGAATTTCTTGAGATGGTCCACATTGACTGGACGGGCTATCTCTTTCCCATCGAGGTCGGTGAGCATAGTGGGACCACAAGATAGGGTCTTCTTTATAATGTAAGGTCCACTCTAATTGGGATTGAATTTCCCTATGGGGTCCCAGATGGGCTTTACGATTTATTTCAGGGCTAAATCCCCTTCTCGAACACTGTGGTCCTTGACTCTCTTATTAAATGATCATTCTATTCGGAGATGGTACCTTTGTATGTGATACAAAGCTTTCAGTTTCCTTTTGTCTAAGAGTGATAACTCGTCAAGATGGATTTGATGCTAGTATTCCTTGTTGAATTTGCTTTCAAGCATAACGCATAGTGAAGAAATTTCTAGCTTCATGGGTAGGACTGCTTCCATCGTATACCAGAGAGTAAGGGGTAGCCCCAGTAGATGTTCAAACTGAAGTGCGATAGCCCTAGAGGGCATAAGGTATTTGATCAGCCCAATCTCAGTCTCTCTCGAATATTTTGCTAATGATTGCTTTGAGATTCTTATTAGAGGCTTCGACTGATCCATTGGTTTGAGGTTGGTAGGGAGAAGATTTGTGCCTCTAAATCCTATACTTGTCGACATCTTCTGTGACCTATGCTTTAAAATGTAACCTGTTATCTGAAACTAGCTCATGTGGGACCCCATATTGGCATATGATTTTTTTTGTATGAACTTGGCCACTTTATTGGCATTCAGAACTACGTATGACTTGGATTCGACCCATTTGGTGAAGTAATCATTGGAAACTAATATGATTTCATGCCCATTGGAGGCCTTGGGTGTAAATTTCCCTATGATGTCGATGACCCATGTGGAAAATGGCCTAGGAGAACTCATGTTATATAATTCCTGTTGATTCAAGCATTGGAGGTTGGAAAACTACTTCCATTTAAGACATCTTCAAACATAGGCGATGCAATCCTGAACGAAGGTAGTCCAGTAATAACCCCGTCGGATGATTTTTTTGGCGAACATATGGCCATTCATATGGGGTCCACACTCCCCATTGTGGATTTTTACATCATTTTTTCGATGTCAGCCACTGCGATGCAGTGTAAATGGGTTCCATTGAAGTTTTTCTTGAACAACGCTTTATCGCAGATGATGTACTATGTAGACAGTTTGTGGAGGGTTTCTTGGACTTTCTTATCAGAATTTTGGGGATACCTACCATTCTTGAGGAGGCGCTAAATATCGTAGTACCAGCAATTGGCTATATTAGGATCTTTTTATGTGATAAGCTCAATGTAGCAGAAATTGGTAGGTTTAGCTTGCTTTGGGATTAGTAAGGGGGCCATCGTTATTCCTTCGGGCATGTTAACCATAGAGTCTAAGGTAATAAGGGCATCGTCTAGGTTCTTCTTTGCTCGAGGCATGTAGTGAAATGTGATATCTTGGAATTAGGAGCCAACTCTTGTTAGTGGGAATGAAAGGGTAAGAGTTTCTTATCCTTGACTTTCCATATTCTAAGTACTTGATCGATGATGAGGGTTGAATCCCTGTAGACATCTAGGTATCGAATTCCTTTTTTGAGAGAGACTTTGAGGCCTACCGTGCACACCTCGTATTCAATCATGTTGTTGGTGCAGGGAAAATCCAGTTTGATGGAAATGGGAGTGTGAGAGTCATCGGGGGAGATTAGTAGCATCCCAATTCTATACCCTTTCTTGTTGGCGGCGCCGTCTAAGAATATTTTCCATTGGAGGTCTTCTTGGGAGGTACAAACGATATTCTAATCCTGGAATTCAAAAATCCAAACATCAGTTTCTTCCATAGGGTAGTCAGCGAGGTAGTCAGAGATGGCTCTTCCTTTCATGAATTTTTGCATGACTTACACAATACCAAATTCGGCTAGTAGCATCAACCATCAGGCCATTCGTTTAGACAGGGCAGATTTCTCGAGCAGATACTTGATGGGATCCATTTAGGACACAAGTTTGATGGGAAAGGCAAGGGTGTAGTGCCGTAGTTTTTGGGTGACCCAAACAAGGGTGGCATATGCCTTTTCTTAGCCAATGTAGTTAACTTCGTACCTGGCCAACTTGTGATTGGAATAGTAGATGGCTCTCTCTTTATGATACACTTCAAGGTATCGAGCTAGCAAAGCCCCTATTGCAGTCAGGTTTATAAGTAGGGGAAGATTTGTGATGGCATGAGTACCGGAGGTCGGGTTAGGTATTGCTTGATTCGGTCAAAGGCCTCTTGGCAAGCTTCGTTCCAAACCTTGGTGTAATCCTTTCGAAGGAGTTTGAAGATGGGTTCAAAGATAGAAGTCAACTGGCTAATTAATCAATTAATATACTGTAATTTTCCAAGGAGTCCCCAGACTTACTTCTCCATTCGGAGTGGTGGCATTTCGAGTGTGGCTTTTATTTTGGTAGGATCTTCTTCTATAACTTTATCACTAACTATGAATCCTAAGATCTTTCCTTTGGAAATGCCAAAGACATATTTATGTGGGTTAAGTAGCATCTAGTACTATCGTAGTCGCTAAAAAAATTTATAGAGAGGGGGAACATGACCTTCCCTAGTCTTAGACTTGATAATCACATCATCAACATAAACAACGACTTCTTTGTGAATCAGATCATGAAAGATGGTTGTGGCGGCCCCCTTTGGTAGGTAGCCTGTGTATTTTTTAGACCAAATGGCATAACGCTGTAGCAAAAGGTTCCCCAAGGGGTGATGAATGAGGTTTTCTCTTGATGATCTTGGTTCATCTTGATCTGATTATATCCAGTAAACTCATCCACGAATGACTTAAGAGCATAACTGGCCATGCTATGCACAATCATGTCAATATTGGGTAGCGGTAATCATCCTTTGGAGAGGCCTTGTTCAAGCCTCGGTTGTCAACGCACATGCGAACCTTCCTTTCTAACTTTAACACGGGTATACGATGTTTTCTAGCCATGTGGGATGTTCGATCACATGAATGAAACCCACGTTCTAATGTTTGACCACTTCTTCCTTAACCTTGAGCGACCATTAAGTGCGGAGCTTTCATAGTTTCTATTTGATCAGTTTGCATTCTCGGAGCATTGGAATATCACGTTAAGCTATCTCGAGATCAATGTTGGGCATATCGTCATAGGACCATGCGAACATATCCACAAATTCCTTCAATAATTCTTCGAGTTGCGCGCACTCTTGCTCGTCAAGGGTGGCCCCTATCCTAATCTCGCGCATTAATAATAACAGTTTCATCTTCATTATCTTGAATGCGGTTATGTTGTTTATTATTAACCTTATTTAGATCAGTTAAGAATTATTCATTTGTAAAATCATCATCATCAAGATTTTGATTAGAATCAAGACAATTAATGTAAGGCATAACAAGATCCTCAAAATCTTCATTTATTTCATTATCAGGAAAAACAACGTTGAGAACCTTATCAAAGGAGGTCTTGATTACATCAGAATAGGGAGGAACAACAGAGGAAGGGGAAATGAGATAAACATTAGAGTTGGGTTATATTTCAGCAGGTGGAACTGGTATTGCATGCCAGTTGAGGAGAGGTGCATCAACAATTTTTATCAGGTGGGATGGATTCGATGATGTAGCAATTGAGTGGATCATGCAAAATGTCAACCCCAGTGTCTACAAGTTGAATGAATCCTTGGAGTCACTTCCTCCAAAATCTACGATCTTCTCAATGATTTGTCACACATGATGTTGTGAACTTTCGGCCCATGAGTAGCTATCTTGGAGAAATCTCTCCATTCTTGTCCACATGATCAAACCACGGTTCGGGAAAGTCGTAAGAGGGGAAATCTTCACCCTTTCTAATGAATCTTCCATTTAAGGAATCTCTTGAGATAATTTTGGAACTTTCTATCCTTCTTTTCAACTGAGGTTGGAAGATAATTCTGAGTTCTTCTATTGATGGTTGATAACCCAGACTGCAGGGAGGAAAGGCGTTCTTTAATTCCATGGGTTCAAATATCCCCTGTTGTCGTCATTCTCCGGGAATGAAGTGCATGTTTTTGAACATCTAGATCACATTGACATTTCCATGAGGGTTATACTTCGGACAAACCTTATCTTTGAAATCATCCCCTGCTGGGAGTGGAAGTGGTTCGACTCGAAAACATGACAAAAGCATATCATTTGCCCCATGCTATATTTTTAGTACTGGATTAGTGGTGCTTGCATTCTTGGTATTTTCGTCGCCCAGGATAGTGATGACCTGCCCATTGGCCAAGAATTTCATTTTTTTATGAAAGGAAGAAGATACACCCTTGATACTATGGAGCCATGGTCATCCAAGCAACAGATTGAAATAAGCTAGGATGTCGATGAGTTGGAATTCAATAACAGGATTTATAGGGACGACCCCTATTATAAGTTATATGGATACCATCACTTCTGGACGATTATTATCATAAGAGTGCACTGCGGCAGAGGTTGGATCAAGGCCACTCACTTTCAATTCCAAGCAATTGAGGGTTATCAACGGATAAACATTAAGAGATGATCCATTATCGATAAACGAAAGTGGGACGGTCAATCCCATGACTTTGACTCGGATATTGAGAGCATAGTTGTGATTTTGTCCAATGTTAGGGATTTTTTATTCGAAGAAGGAGAGCATTCTAGTAGGGGTTAGAGATCCGACAGGATTCACTTCTTCTTCTGGCACGATGGAAGGTGGGATTATGGGACCAGTGAGTCGTTTTATCATGGCATTTCGATACAGCTAGGAAGACATAAAGAGTCCCCACAGAGTGATGTTAACTTGGGTCTTCTTCAACTGATCGAGGATTTTTCTCTTTTAGATGGTCATTTCTAGCATAGGGGGATTCTCAACACCTTTTTCCTTGTCGATTGCTGATGATTGCGGGTTTGGAACTTGGTAATGCCTCCCTGATCTAGTAATATGGTTCACAGAAGAGGGGAAAAATAGAAACCCCGTTTCTTCATCTATCTCGGGATATTCGTACACCTTATTGATTTCTCCTATCAGCTCCTCAAACTATATCATTCTACATATGCTGATAGGTTAGTCTTGTTTATACTTTTCTCATACTATAAATTTCATTGGCATGTCGAAATAAGTCTGTCGTGATCTGGATAACATCATCTAAGCTGACTTTATTGGTAAAGAGCACCCAATTATCTGACTCTCCAGTCAATTTTTAAGCTTACAAGAATAGCTTACTGAATCTCTGGCATTCAATGATCATCTTGGAGGGAAATTTCATCCCAAACTCTAGAAGTTGGTTCAACACTGCTGATAATTCCATATCTTTCCCTCCGGTGCGGGTACAAATAAAAATGCATGCTCTTTTAAGGAGTGACTGAGCCTGATAGACAAAATAGGTAAGATGCAGGAGAAAATATGGGCAAACTTGGAGGGGTTTAGGGGAATATATGGGTACGATGGGTGATTTACTGGGTACGATTTGGGTAGATGGATCAAATTTTGGGCCTTCTCCTAGGAAGATAGTATTTTCATGATGGTATTTGCATGATTTAGGAGGGCATTATGGGTAGTGTTTGGTTTAGGATTGGCTGGCTCAATTGGACCTCTTAATTAGACCTTGGATTATATTTCGAAGGTGAAAACATTGATCAGTGGTATGGCTGAAACTTTGTGAAAATCGCAATGGGCATCTGGTTTGAAATTTTATGAAAGTGCATTTGGTAAAGGACGAGGGCCCAATGGCTTGATAAGATTTTGATTTAAAAGGGTTTGGTAAACTTTGTAGAGGGGAGTGTGAAGCTCAGTGTATTCATTTTTTACTGGGTTAGGGCGTCTTTTTGGTGCCCATAAAGTGGTAGGCTAAGAGATATTATTAATGGTTGAAATTGCGGTATTGGCAGGCTTATCATACATTCTGGGAGTGAACTATCCGGATGCTTTCTTTGGCTTAACTTCTATCTTAGTAAGACTTTTTTCAAATTTTACTCCTTCTTCTTGGAGGGCTCAGAAATGAGGGTAGTACTATCCTCCTATCGTCACTCGGACGTGGGGTAAGAAGTTATTTTTCACGATACTGACTTGCTCCTTTTCGGAAGGCCAGTTAGTCATGGTGGTCGTTTTCTCTCTCCACCTTGCTATGAAGTTACTGAAACATTCCCCAGAGTTCTGTTTGAGTAGTTATAAATCATGGTGGGTGAACTCCAACTCTTCGTTATACTTGTACTGTGAGATGAATTCGAGGGCAACATCTTCCCGATTGCGGATTCTCGGCTCCTCGAGAGATAAGAAGCAGCGAAGAGTGTTGTCCTTTAAAGTCTGCTGGAACATATGGGTCATTATTTCTTTGAAGGCATTTAGGAGAGTCATGCATTGGTGGTAACTTTGGAGATGAATAATTGGGGGTTCACTGCCCCTGAACTTCTCTATGTTGGTCATTTTGAACTTTTTCACCACCCTTGCTTTAGGATAAGGAGACATATGGATGTAATCCATGTAGTTACCAGAGATTTGTACTTGGTCGAACTTCTTGGTCAACATCTTGAGGTCTTCCTTTACCTTGTTAAATTCTTCTTCCTTCGGATTAACAGTTATGGGTAGGTTAGCCCCTGGCTGGGATATATTTGATATAGGTAGTTGGGTTGGCGGTGGCCCATTAGCAGGAGGAGCACGTGGAGCGTGCTAATATTCCTCTGGGGACTAAATAGGCTCGGGTACGGGCGAAATCATAGTGCAAAAGAAGAAGACCTCGGGCTCTTCAGGAATAGGGACCCAACTTCGTTGCATCTCATGAACCTCGATTTGAAGGTTGCCAATCTTGGCAGTTAGTTGGGATAGAACTGTCATCAGATTCGGCTACACATTAGGTACTTAGTGTTTGTTCTCCATGGTAATTGTATGAAGGTGAATTTCAGACTCGGAGGAAGTAGCGAGGGATCTGACGAAGCCTAGAGGTGGTTCGACAAAAGACTGAAGACAATAGGGATCCATGCCAAGGGTCGGGTATGCGATCAACCCGAAAATGAGAACATTTTGAATTTATTTTTGAAAGAGAAAGAGGGAAACTGTTAGTTGAAAAGGGGGGGGGGGGAATATTTTTTATATTTTTTAAAAAGGATGAGGAAAAAATATTTTTGGGTAAAAGGGAGGAAAAATATTTTTGGTAAAATGAAGGAAAAACATTATTGGTATTTTGGTAAAAGAAGGGTAAATGTTTTTGACACTTTTGGTAAAGAAAGAGGAAAGACGAGAAAAAGGGTCTCAGCATGATTGTTATTATGTTTTCACTTATATTAGGTTTACCTAAATGCAAAAAGAAATTCCAGACAATTAATCTGAGCCTGGGAAAATTGGTTTTGAAAAATATGTAAAAACATGGTTGGACTTGTTTCCAAGGTCATGGACAAGGTCCCATTTTAAAAAAGATAAAATCGTACAAAAATTTAGGTGACATGTTGACCCGTCATTTCGACAGAGTTTCGGGTAGAAACTGGTAAACTAAATATGAGTGCCCTAGGTTTGACGCCTATACAAGGGTATGAAGTGGTTAGGTTAATTGGAAGGGTTCCCCCCTTTGGCATGACTTCCACGATATACGTCCTGATTTTGAGGGAAATTGGTACGTGTGTACAAGACATTTGATATATCCGAGTATATGTAAATTGCCTCACTATGTACCTCGTGGGGACAGTACGTGTGAGAGAAAATTCAATATACTCGACATACGTGAACGAGTTCCCTATGATATACCCCCCTTCACGACTTTGGTCAAGCGATATGATGTCGGGGGAACCTTTCGATATACATCGAAGGTACTTGGCCAGTAGAAGGTGAGAGTCATATTGGTTAGGCTAACTGTGACCTGCGGGACCAGCGCCCATCACGAAGTGACCCCCCAGTTACGTGATAAAATTTTCGTCAATAGCCATGATCTTTGGTGATGTAGTGTGAAAAATGCATGATTCTTGATTAGAATATTATGGAGAGAGTATCTTTATTTGGCATGATGAGCATTATACTAAATAGGGGAGAATGTACAAGTAGAAAAAATAATTCTAACATGGAGCATGAAGATTATACTGAGCATGGATATGTGTGAATACATACAAGTGAGTTTGTGGTAGTGAACTTAAGCATGGATCAACTACAAGTGGTGTGTGACAAGTGTGAGTGAGCATGGATATATACAAGTATGATGAGTGGAGGTGTGTGTTAGTGACACCTAAGCATGGATATTCTAAGTGGTGTGTGCAACATGTGGATATAAGTGATCCTAGGTTCTCATAGTGTGAAGTGTACATGGAGATTATCTACAAGTGTGTGAGTAAGTAGTGATATAAGCATGAGGTATAGGTGTACAAGAAATAATAGAGGAGAAAAAAAGGAACATATAGGTAGGTGCATATGCCGATAGGCAGAGAAATGGACCTACCAATTGGCAGTCTTGTGCAAAAAAAAATTTGAAAGATGGTCCTAGAGAGCAATCCATTAATCCAAATTGTGCATGGGGAATACAGTTAGAAAGGTAATTCAATGACCTTAAAGAGTCCTTTGGTCCGCTCTGGGGTCTAGGAGTTGACTTTGGGTCAAATGTGGCTCGAAAGTGTTCGTCGGTCCTTTGGACGAGGGATCGTCGAACGGAAACGGATCGTTCATCCGAACGGTAAAGATCTTCGTTTGACATTACAAAGAGCTTCGCTCGATTTGTAAATTTGACCTTGGTCAACCAGAGACCGGAAGCACTCGGTGACCTTTCAGAGCAAAAGATGTCGTTCGTCCGTATCGTAAGTTTGATTCCCACATGGGGCAGACCGTTCGAAAGGGTATTCAGTGCCCTTCGAAGAATCATTTAGTCTAGTTCGAGATTAAGAGTTGACCTTGGTCAAACGAAGCACGGGAGCGCCCAGTGGGATCCGAATCAATTTGTGAGGGGAAATAGATCGTTCATTCGAATGGTTTTATCATTTTGCGCATGGGGCAGACCGTTAGAAAGGGGTTTCAGTGACCTTCGAAGATTCAAAGAGATTTTTCTCTAACGATGAAGTTGAATGGGTTCAAATCGGGGCCCGAGAGCACCCGATGGCCTCTAGATCGGTACTCAGAGTACGACTTAGGGTTTGTTGTGAAATGGGGAGGTGTTGGGGACCTAAGGAGAGACATATGGAGTCCTAGAATGTGGTGTCTAAATATATATATATATATATATATATATATATATATATATATATATATGAGTATATAAAAATCAGTAGGAAAAATATTACCCAAGAGAAGAACTCTTAAAGTTGCCAAAAACACATGGTTGAAATTTTGTACTTCAACTACCCTTAGATCAACCCAAGATAGCAAGCGACATGAATTAGCTTCAAAACCAAGTCCAAAAAGTTTGAAAGATAAACTTTCAGAACAAATACTCCAAATCGTCAAACCAGAAAAACCCAACATCCCTCAAACCTTACGCACAAAAGTAAGCACTCCCAATGTTTATATGACAAACATAGATGGTGTTTAGGTGTAGGGATTAGGGAGGAAAGCTGTCAGAAATGGTTGAGCAATTAGGAAATTTTTAGAGAGAGAAAATGGGAGAAATTTTTAGTAGCATAACGGTTGTGTTTTGGAATAAAAAATCACTTATTAAAATTCAACCCCAAGCCTCGTATTTATAGGCTCGGAGAAGGATCCTGGTTCAACCGTAATTCCATAAACCATAAGGGAAAAAAGTTATAAGGCCAGAGAGGATAAGGGGTATAAATGGCAACATAGATAATAACATTCGACGAGGGTACATGCGTCAATAGCCACCCCATAACTGAGGGCATAATTGACAAATAACCCCAGATAAAAAATCGACATGCAGAAGACCCAGTCAGCTCACGCATGGTCAAGCCACGTGAGTTGTATGCAATACTCCAACTGGCCAACATGGGTTCACACGGATCGACCAAAAAATGACCCCAAAGGACTTAAACGTCGTTGTTTTACTTTTTTGTTAAACTTTCTTTTAATTAAACAATACAAATGTTTAATTAAATGTTAAATTTAACATTTTAAAATCTTGAAAATATTTATGAAAATTCAGAAAAATATTTTATAAATTTTGAAAAACAATAAAGCCATTAAATTATAACATAAAAAATATTTAGGTTAAAATACATTTAAAAACGTATTATATCAAAAATATCTTAGATATTAAACCAATAATTCAAAATTGGTTTTAAAATTATAAAAAAAAAAAAAGAAGGTTTTTAGCCATGTGTTAAATGCCGGAAGGGAGCGAGAGTAAAAATGATAGTTTTCACAAAATTAAGCTAACTTAAAGAGAGTATTTTCAATCTCCCCCTTTGGCCATTTTTTGAGAAAAACCAAACTGAGACTGAAATAAATATATACACATGCAAATATGTAACTCAATTATACACATGATTCCTAAAAAACACTACAGAACTCAACTAATAATATATGTCTTATGAAACTCGAATAAATACAATAAAGAACACAAGAGTCACAAATATCCTAAATAAACAATAAGAAACTCAAAGAATTCTTCCCCTATTTGTCTCAAAGGGACAAAGGGTAGGGAAGAGTCCTACAAAACAGATATTAGTACTACAAAATATGAGGATAAAAGTACTAGCAAGTAAGCCTAACAAGTATTTAAGTTGGGTAGGAACAAACACCAATAGGAATTCAATGTGTTTCAAAACGACGGATGTCTTAAGGTTTTGTAAATAAATTTGCTAATTGATCTTTCGTATTAAGATATTCAATATTTATTTCCTTTTTCTCGATTAATTCACGAATAAAGTTTTCTCTCATTTTAATATGTTTTATTCGTGAATGAAAAAATGAGTTTTTATAAATAATTATAGTATTTTGATTATTTAAAAGAACTAGGATAGATGATTCATTGAACCGTAGTCACTCAGCCTTCATCCAAAAAAGTTAAGTACAACAACTGCCAATAGCAATGTACTCGGCTTTGGTCGAGGAGATAAAAATAAAGTTTTGTTTATAGAGGACCACCAGAAAAAGTTGCGTGATAAGTAAAAACATCCACATAAGGTTCTTTTACTATCACCGGTACAGCTTGCCCAGTCGGCATCCGTATACCCAATAATTTTTTAGTCGATGTTAAAAGTGTAAAGAATACCAAAATTTATTAATCCTTTTACATATTTTAAAATGCGTTTGATAGCATGTAAGTGTGAATCTTTAGGTTCACATTGGTATCTAATACACATACATGCGTTATGCGTAAATATCAAGACTATTAGCAGTTCAATAAAGGAGACTGCCTATCATACTACGATATAACACGACATCTATTTTTTTTGGATAAGTCTTTAGAAAGTTTGATAGACAAACTCATAGGATTTTTATCAGTTTTCACAGTAGTTAAACCAAAAGGTTAAATTAAGTATAAGGCATATATAAATTGGCAGATAAAAATACGGTCTAGTTTTTGGGCTACTTGGAGTCCTAAATATACTTTCAATACTCCCATCATAGACATTTAAAATTCAGATTATATGATATTAGCAAAGTTTTCAGCTTCCAAAGGAGAGGTGTACCCAAAAACTATGTCATCAACGTAAACTTGAGCGATTAATAAACAAGTAATGTTACGTCTGACAAACACAGTTAGGTCTACTCCTCTTTGATTAAAATTATTTTCCATTAGAAAAGTTACTAATCTCTCATACCAAGCATGGGGGGCTTGTTTTAAACCATAAAGATATTTCTTGAGTCTAAAGACATGATTAGGAAAGAAAGGATCGATAAAGTCTTCAGGTTTTTCATTATAAACCTCCTCATTTAAATAACCATTTAAAAATGTAGATTCAACATCCATTTTAAATAGTTTGAAGTTTAGATGGATAAAACATCAAGTAATAATCTAACATATTCTAATCTATCTACAGGAGCAAAGGTTTCATCAACATCAATTCCAATAATTTGAGAGTAGCCTTGTGCAACTAGCCTAGCTTTATTTCTTAAGATGTTACAAAATTTATCACACTTAATTTTAAATATCCATTTTGTTCCTATTACGTTTGTGTTAGTGGGACGACGCACTAAATACCACACACCGTGTAGTCTAAATTGTCTTAGTTCTTCTTGCATAGAAAACAACGACGACTCGTCTATTAAAGTTTATCTTATATGTTTAGGTTCAACTAGAGACACATAAGAAGAAAATAAGGCATTTATATATTGGGATCAAGTCTTTATCGATTCTCTAACATCTGCTAAGTTCTTTTTCTTTGGATAATTTTCCTTAATCCAGTTAGGAACATCGGGTTCATTAGGTGGTAGAGAGTCTGAATGACTATATGTTAACTCTTTTTGTAAATCTTCATTATCACTATTATCAACTGGTAGGGTATTCTCATTTTTTCCAAGTGATGGGAAACACTATCATTTACAATAATGTTAATGGATTCCATAATATTTTTTATTTTTAGCTTATACACCCGATAAGCACAACTGTTTAGAAAATAACCTAAGAAGATACCTTTATCTCCCCAAGTGTCAAATTTGAAAAGGTGTTCTCTATCTTTACAAACATAGCATTCTCTACCAAAGACCCAAAAATATTTAAGATTTGGCTATTTATCGTGCCAAATTTCATAAGAGGTCTATTTGCTATTTCTCCATAAATACACCCAGTTTATAATTTGACACGCAGTTTGAGTAGCCTTGTGACACCCCGCCTAATTAATCCCGAGTGATCAGTCCTAAATCAAGTTAGAAAAGGTTTTTCAGTTGGTACATTCTTATCATCACTGTCGTCTTTTTAATTACTAACCACCTAAGTGAGAAAAGTAGACTGGTGCCAATTTTTTTATCTTTCAATTAATTAAATAAAACTCGTGCGGAACATACAATAATACACAATCACAGTTAATTAAAATAACCATCCACAATTAAAACACCTAACCGAATAAACCATCGGTCCAAATATCCAATACAAGTAAATATCAGAAAACATCTTAACAAGTCTACTACTGATACATGAACTGTGAGCGACAAGCTAAGATAACTACTAGAGAGTCTCTACAAGAATAGAAGAAGGAAGCGTCTATCCAAGCCCCGCAACATCCACATGTGCTGCAACAAAGGATACCTGGAATAGAGTCAAGCTTGGCGCCCTTGTGGTTGGACACCTAAAAGGTTTTTAAAAAATTTATAGCAAGGGTTAGTACCCAAAAACATTTGAAAACATTTAACAAATGATTAACTTGCAGTAATAAATAAATATGCATGCTCTTCATATTTTAGTTAGTGCCTCACTCTCTTGAGGACTTCCTCACCCCTCCTCTAATGTGCACTACTAACGCTTCCATTTAATTTACTAGGTCCTACGCTCCTGACCCAATGCTTATTTTAACCCTTTGAATTTTACCTACTCTAACCGAGTATGCCTTAATTCATGATTTTTAAGTTATTATAAACGTCAACTTAATTGAATCATTACTCCTTTTAATTTCATATAACATCCACACTTGTTATGCACATAATATATTTTTCACTATGTATTAATTATCCCCTATATAATTATTTACCTAATTATATATTTAATCATATTACAGTATTCACAAACATACTGAAATAACATTTAATACAAACTTTCGATCGAGTAAGAATACTCACAAAATATAAATCTTCAGAAGTGCTATCCCACTAGGTGTATTCACGTAACCTAGTTATCCAAGTTAGAATCGCTCACTAACTTAGTTTAACATACGAATTTGGAGGCGGTCATATTCCTTCCCTGAAAGTGAGATACCCCTCACCCATACAACGGACGCTATGACCTGGGCTTATACTCGCCCTACTCCTCAAGCTAGGGGATTCATCCACTGCGCGCAACCTCCCCCCTATAGCACTAGAGTACATACTAATAATATTAAATTACTGATTATTAATGCACACACTCTATATATCAGTGTTCTAAAAAACGCGCCTAGGCGGCGCCAAGGCGCGCCTAGGCGTGAGGCTTTTTAGATACGCCAAGTTTTGGCCCTAGGCGTGGATCAAGGCGTGGTCAACGATGGTCAACGTTTTTTGGGGCAAGGTGTGAAAAAACGCGCATTTTTTGGGGGTAAGGCGTGAAAAAAACGCGAGTTTTTTAGAAGTAAGGCGTGAAAAGACACAATTTTTTTGTTTTTTTTTTTTTATTTTAAAAAAATAGTATTTTAATTGATAAATATTTAGACATATTTTTAAGGTAAGTACTAATTTAATATTTTAAATAGCCTTGTCATAGTCAAAAAATATTAAATTATATTAAAAAATGCCTAAACGCCTTTTTACGCCAAGGCCCGCCTAGGCTTCTAAGGCTTAAGGCTTGGCCTCCACGCCTTGATCACGCCTCGCGTTTTTTAGAACCTTGCTATATATATATACTACCACACTCCGTATACATATATATAAAACGTCCCAGCTACACCATGTACAAAACCCGTAACATAAGCCCATTTAATTTATTAAGAGTTTATGGCCCACTCTAATTATTAATTAATTCGCACATTAATTAATTAAGTCACCTTTGGTGTCGCCCCCACCATAAAATTGGACTTACTCTCGTAGTCCGAAATAACCTCACCCGAGTCTAAATTCCCGACTCCCGAATTTTTAATCATTACGTGACACCCAAAAATCCCTCAAATCCTAATTAACTTTACTCATGATTAATTAGGTTTAAACTCATGCATTAATTTCCCCATAATTAATTACATAAAGATTTATTATATAAATTCTCTTTTATATACATAATCGGGAAAAATTGCCAAAATCTGCCGACCTTCGATCGATCGACCCCAGACCTTCGATCGATCGATCGAGCAGGTCTTCGTCTTCTGCGCGAAGACAGAATCAGCCATGGACGAAAATTCTCAAACCCTAATTTCTTCTACCAGTAACCTTAAGCCCTCTTAGCATTAATACATGTTAGAAACCTTATTAGGGACCTCCAGAATGTCCACCAACATCATTAATTCGTCCATTAACTACAATTTCTAGATTTGGGGAAATATCCATCTTTAATTCCTTACACATTTACATCCCAAATCCCTTCACCAAATTCGTTTCTAGTTATCCAGATATCATCCTACCAGATATGTATCAATTTATAACATCAGATTTCTACAAGAACCCTCATTCAAATTCGTAAATCAGATTATTATTTTTCCAAAACCTCATGTTTATGCCATGAACACCCAAAACGAATTTTTATCAAACACATCACATGAATATGAATTTCAAAAAAACAGATTCAATACTACTGCAAGTTATCCACTTGCCTTAGGTTTCGTAGTGTCTGATTCGGAGATGAATTTCCAAGGTTAAAGACGATCCTTGTTGGCTCTCTAGTGATCCCAAAGCTGCACTTAACTGCTATTAGGTTTCTTAATACACTTAGCCTTTTCTAAAACTCTATCAGCCGTTTTATCATTCCTCCCAATTCCTTAATTTACCTAATCCCGTTTTTTGCCTAATGGGCCGAGCCCAAGTGACCCAAATGCCCCCGTGTGGGCCCGACAATGTCTAAAAACGCCCCGTGACCCGTTTACTACCCCCTGGTACACTTTTCCGACTATCTCGGCCCATCCGGACTCAACCGTACCCTCAGAATTGGCATCCGAATTAATTTATAAAATATTTATCCCCTCACCCCTTTAGTCTATACCGACTCCCGATTGAGATAAGTGCATACCCTGTCATTAATACTCGAAATGACTTAAATAAATAATTACTATTCACTTCGTAAATAACTTTTCGTAAATATTAACCATTTACTCCTCGATTAATATTTAAATAAAATTTCCCTAATTAATTCAATTAAATTACGACTCACAAGTAATTTTCAATTCCCGAATTAATTAAATATTTAATGCATGAAAAATGAGGGGTGTTACATACTCCCACCCTTGCAAAGGAATTTCGTCCCCGAAATTAGGTCATACCTGTGATGAAAAGCTCTGGATAATGCTCCCGCATATCCTCCTCCCGCTCCCAGGTAGACTCATTAATGTTGTGATGACCCCATTGTACTCTAACTAGTGGAACAAGCTTGGATCATAATTTCCGCTCGCTACGGTCTAGGATAGCCATCGGCCTCTCCTCATATGAGATGTCTGGCTGTAAATCAATTTCTTCGAGTGGAATGTGCCAGAAGTCCCTCTCACTCCGGCGATATTTCTTCAGCGATGCTACATGGAACACGTCGTGTATCCGCTGAAGATGCTCCGGTAATCCCAGTCTGTAGACTACAGGCCCCACCCTCTCGATAATAGGGAAAGGTCCCACGTACCTCGTGCTAGCTTACCCTTCTTGCCGAACCTCATCACCCCTTTCATGGGGGACACCCTGACCAATACCTAATCCCCAACCTCTAACTCCACGTGTCTCCGTGAAGCATCAGCGTAACTTTTCTGCCTAACCTGAGCTATCCGTATCCTCCCTCGGATCAGCTCTATCTTGGAAGATGTCTCCTGAACAATCTCCGGCCCCAACGGTTTGTTGTCCCCCACCTCTAACCAACAAGCGGGTGAACGACAAGGTCTCCCGTATAATACCTCGAATGGTGCCATGCCGATCGTGAATTGGTAAGAGTTATTATACGCAAACTCTACCAGAGGAAGATATTTCTCCCAACCTCCCCCAAAGTCTAGTATACACATTCTGAGCATATCTTCCAATATCTGATTGACTCTCTCGGTCTGCCCGTCAGTCTGTGGGTGATAGGATGTACTGAAACATAACTCCGTGCCCATGGCCTCCTGAAAACTATGCCAAAAATGGGCCACAAAGATCTTGTCCCTATCCGACACAATATTAATCGGTACCCCGTACAGTTTAAAAATCTCCGCTATGAATAGCTGTGCATAACGCATCGTCTCAAAGTCTGTGCGAACCGGTATGAAGTGGGCCACTTTGGTCAACAGATCCACAATAACCCATATGGAATCGTGACCCTTTTGTGATGTCGGTAACCCTGTAATGAAGTCCATAGAGACGCTCTCCCACGTCCACACAGGAATTTCAAGTGGCTGTAGCATCCCTGATGGCCTCTGATGGTCAATTTTCACAAGCTGAGACGTGGCACATTTCGAAACAAATTCTGCTATGTCCCGTTTCATCCCCGCCCACCAATACTGCCTTCTCATATCTTGATACATCTTATCTCCACTGGGATGTACCGCGAATCTCGACCCAAGAGACTCCGTCATAATAGCGTGCCTCAATTCCGCATCCTCTGGCACAATCAACCTTCCATTTATGGCGTAAGCCTCCCTCCGAGCTGATCGAGTAGCCCTCTGCTCCCTTAGCTAGCAACTGGCTCACCCTATCCCGACAGGTTTGATCCTCTGCCTGAGCCCTCACAACCCGCATAATGATCTCGGGTGTGATGGATAATGCTGACATGAAAGCCCTGGCTACATCATCCTCGTATCGAAATTCTCTCCACTTCGCTTTCCAGACTTCTGATATTTCCCCAGTCGGTCTCCGACTCAATGCGTCTTCCACCACATTAGCCTTACCAAGATGATACTGAATATCAAACTGATAGTCTTTAACGAATTATATCCATCGCCTCTGTCTCATATTCAAATCCTTCTGGGTGAAGAGATACTGAAGCGATTTGTGATCCGTGAATAGCGTGAACTTCTCCCCTAGGAGATAATGTCTCCATATCCTTAAAGCAAAAACAACTGCTGCTAGCTCCAGGTCGTGAGTGGGGTAATTCCTCTCGTGGGGCTTTAAATTCCTGGACGCATAAGCTATAGCCCTTTCCTCCTGCTGAAGCACACCCCAAGTCCCTGTAAGGATGCGTCAGTGTAAACCCGATACTCTAATCCTCCTTTCGGCAATGCAAGCACGGGTGCAGATGTCAAATTGTCCTTTAACTCATCGAAGGCTAATTGACAGTGATCATTCCAAGTAAAAGGTACCCCTTTCCGGGTAAGATTCGTCAAATCGCCCACAATCTTTGAGAATCCTTTGATGAACCGTCAGTAATAATCGGCCAGCCCCAGAAAAGTGCGCACTTCTGTCGGTGTCGTGGGCTGTCCCCACTCCCTCACCGCCGATACTTTACTTGGATCCACCGCAATACCCTGGTTTGACACCACATCGCTAAGGAACTGAACCTCCCGTAGCCAAAATCCACACTTACCTAATTTGGCATAGAGTTGGTGATCCCGTAATGTCTGTAACACTATATGTAGGTGCTCTGCGTGCTCCTCCTCGGTACGCGAGTAGATCAGAATGTCATCAATGAACACGATAACAAACTGATCGAGAAACTCCCTGAATACTTTGTTCGTGAGGTCCATGAACACTGCTGGTGCATTGGTGAGTCCGAATGGCATCACTCCGAACTCGTAAGATCCATACCACGACAGGAAAGCGGTCTTCGGAACATCTTCCTCTCGGATACGTAGTTGATGATATCTTGACCTTAAGTCGACCTTACAGAAATAAGACGCCCCTCTCAACTGGTCAAATAGGTCGTCAATCCTAGGCAACGGATACTTATTCCGTATCGTGGCCTTATTCAGCTCTCTATAGTCCACGCATAACCGTAGTGAGCCATCTCGCTTTTTCACAAATAACACCGGTGCATCCCACGGCGATGTACTCTGTCGTATGAAACCCTGACCCAGAAGTTGTGGAATCTGCTCTCTCAGCTCACGCATCTCTGAAGGGGCCATACGGTATGGGGCCCGAGCAATTGGCCTCGTCCTCGGTGCTAAATTGACCATAAATTCGATTTCCCTGCTAGGTGGTAACCCTGGTATCTCCTGAAACACATCCTCAAAGTCTCTCACCACTGGGATTGAATCCAATGGAATTGTCACCTCCTGTGATGTTTCCTCCTCAATGTAATACAAGTGTGTGCGTGACCCTCCCTCGGGTAGTGGCATTGCTATTAAGAACATCTCCTGCCCTGGAATGGAGAACACGATAGTCCTTTCGTAACAATCCACCGTCGCCCGATAACCTGACAACCAATCCATGCCCAAGATGACATCGTACCCCTCCATATCTAACACTAGTAGGTGTGCTTCTAAACTAAGTCTCCCGATCAAAATGTCTACACCCCGACAAATCGAGTGAATCGTAGCCCCGCTGCCAACTGGCGACTCTACACATATCCTAAGACCTCCCGCGGTCTCTAGTAGTCCGTCCCGTTTAGCAAAATTTAATTTAATGAATAAATGTGATGCTCCCGTATCAAAGAGAATACTACCCTCATAACCATGAATGATAAACATACCCTCAACTGCTGGCGGTGCTTGCTGCGCCGGGGGATTAGGAACATCCCGGACGTTATACACACGTCCGTAGTGCATCTGCCCCAGCTGAGGTGGGGCGGGTGGGACTGGTGCTGCAGGTGGTAATTGCCCCCTTTGCCCTTGTTGGGCCTCCTGCTGTTGACCTATGCCCCTCTGTGGGCATTCCCTCTTGAAATGTCCTGGCTGGCCACACACAAGACAACGTCTCTGACCATCCCCCTGTCGTTGGCCCTAACGTGGCTGGCCCTGGACCTGCTGGCCTCCCCCATTGTTCCCTTGGCCCTGACGGCCCTGAGGAACCTGCTGTTGTTGATTCGGGCCCGGCTGCCCCTGCCTGAACCCCTGTCCTCCCTGTCGGAAACCACGAGGCTTAAACTTCTTAGCCTGATTCCCTTGCTGACTACCCGCCTGCTGCTGAGTACCACTTGTGTCAATACTAGTATTAGCCTTGCCCTGTTGGCTCGGCTCCCCTATTCGCTTGCTTCCCTTCGCATGGAAGCGACGGTCCTGGCATTGTACAAGTGCGGCATTAACGACGTCTGTATACGTTACTAACGCCGGATTCCCAATCAAGTGTTGCCTGATTCGCCAGGCTAAACCATCCATAAACCTCGATTTCTTTCGCTCCTCATCACTCACCTCATTTGGCACAAAGTTTGCCAAACGGGTGAACTTTTCCTCGTAGTCTGCCACTGATCGGTCACCCTGAACTAAATCACTGAATTTCTTCCTCATCTCAGTCTCTACTGCTGGTGGAAAGTATTTGCGGTCGAACCACACCCAAAACTCTGCTATCGGCATCAAGTCTCGCTCCCCGGCGGTGGTAACTGACTCCCACCACTGTAAGGCTGCCCTGATAGACGAAAGGTAGCAAGCATCTGCTTCTGTACCTCGATACACTCTAGCATGCGAAGATGGCACTGAATGTTCTTCTTCCAGTCACAAGCCTCTATCACATTTGTACTACCCCGAAACTCAGGTGGGTGACCCTTCTGAAAGGTCTCCCTAACTCTCTGCCAAGACGGTGGCCCCAATGGAGCCTGAACTACTGGTGCCACTGGAGGCGGCGCCTGGGGCTGTGGAAAGTGAGCTGCCATAGCTCTCATTGTTGTTTCGACCGCCTGGGCCACTATCACTGCCACCTGAGTAGTGGAAATCAACTCGGGTTGGGGTCCTGGTAGCGGTACCTGCGGCTCCTGATGAGCCTCCCTGATTTAATCCCTAGCCTCAGCCCTCTCCGCTCTCAGTCTCCTCGGTGGCATCTGAAATAAATTGAATTGTATAAGTACACAATATATACAAAAATATACACAACAGAAATACGATATTTCATAAGCGGAAAATGAATCAACAGTCCTAATAATAGGGCTCTATAACAAACAAGTGCTACACTGAAACGTAGAAAGCCGCACAGATCCTAAGGACACTAGAACCTGATGCTCTGATACCATCTGTGACACCCCGCCTAATTAATCCCGGGTGATCAGTCCTAAATCAAGTTAGAAAAGGTTTCTCAGTTGGTCCATTCTTAGCATCACTGTCGTCTTTTTAATTACTAACCACCTAAGTGAGAAAAGTAGACTGGTGCCAATTTTTTTATCTTTCAATTAATTAAATAAAACTCGTGCAGAACATACAATAATACACAATCACAGTTAATTAAAATAACCATCCACAATTAAAACACCTAACCGAATAAACCATCGGTCCAAATATCCAATACAAGTAAATATCAGAAAACATCTCAACAAGTCTACTACTGATAAATGAACTGTGAGCGACAAGCTCAGATAACTACTAGAGAGTCTCTACAAGAATGGAAGAAGGAAGCATCTATCCAACCCCACAACATCCACATGTGCTGCAACAAAGGATACCTGGAATAGAGTCAAGCTTTACGCCCTTGTGGTTGGACACCGAAAAGGTTTTTAAAATTTTTATAGCAAAGGTTAGTACCCAAAAACATTTGAAAACATTTAACAAATGATTAACTTGCAGTAATAAATAAATATGCATGCTCTTCATATTTTAGTTAGTTCCGCACTCTCTTGAGGACTTCCTCACCCCTCCTCTAATGTGCACTACTAACGCTTCCATTTAATTTACTAGGTCCTACGCTCCTGACCCAATGCTTATTTTAACCCTTGAATTTTACCTACTCTAACCGAGTATGCCTTAATTCATGATTTTTAAGTTATTATAAACGTCAACTTAATTGAATCATTACTCCTTTTAATTTCATATAACATCCACACTTGTTATGCACATAATACATTTTTCACTATGTATTAATTATCCCCTATATAATTATTTACCTAATTATATATTTAATCATATTACAGTATTCACAAACATACTGAAATAACATTTAATACAAACTTTCGATCGAGTAAGAATACTCACAAAATATAAATCTTCCCAAGTGCTATCCCACTAGGTGTATTCACGTAACCTAGTTATCCAAGTTAGATTCGCTCACTAACTTATTTTAACATACAAATTTGGAGGCGGTCATATTCCTTCCCTGAAAGTGAGATACCCCTCACCCATACAATGGACGCTATTACCTGGGATTATACTCGCCCTACTCCTCAAGCTAGGGGATTCATCCACTGCGCGCAACCTCCCCCCTATAGCACTAGAGTACATACTAATAATATTCAATCACTGATTATTAATGCACACACACCATATATATATATACTACCACACTCCGTATACATATATATAAAACGTCCCGGCTACACCATGTACAAACCCCATAACATAAGCCCATTTAATTTATTAAGAGTTTATGGCCCACTCTAATTATTAATTAATTCGCACATCAATTAATTAATTCACCTTTGGTGTCACCTCCACCATAAAGTTGTACTTACTCTCGTAGTCCGAAATAACCTCACCCGAGTCTAAATTCCCGACTCCCGAATTTTTAATCATTACGTGACACCCAAAAATCCCTCAAATCCTAATTAACTTTACTCATGATTAATTAGGTTTAAACTCATGTATTAATTTACCCATAATTAATTACATATAGATTTATTATATAAATTCTCTTTTATATACATAACTGGGCAAAATTGCCAAAATCTGCCGACCTTCGATCGATCGACCCCAATCCTTCGATCGATCGATCGAGCAGGTCTTCGTCTTCTTCGCGAAGACAGAATCAGCCATGGACGAAAATTCTCAAACCCTAATTTCTTCACCAGTAACCTTAAGCCCCCTTAGCATTAATACATGTTAGAAACCTTATTAGGGACCTCCAGAATGTCCACCAACATCATTAATTCGTCCATTAACTACAATTTCTAGATTGGGGGAAATATCCATCTTTAATTACTTACACATTTACATCCCAAATCCCTTCACCAAATTCGTTTCTAGTTATCTAGATATCATCCTACCAGATATGTATCAATTTATAACATCAGATTTCTACAAGTACCCTCATTCAAATTCGTAAATCAGATTATTATTTTTCCAAAACCTCATGTTTATGCCATGAACACCCAAAACGATTTTTTATCAAACACATCACATGAATATGAATTTCAAAAAAACAGATTCAATACTATTGCAAGTTATCCACTTGCCTTAGGTTTCGTAGTGTCTGATTCGGAGATGAATTTCCAAGGTTAAAGACGATCCTTGTTGGCTCTCTAGTGATCCCAAAGCTGCCCTTAACTGCTATTAGGTTTCTTAATACACTTAGCCTTTTCTAAAACTCTATCAGCCGTTTTATCATTCCTCCCAATTCCTTAATTTACCTAATCCAATTTATTGCCTAATGGGCCGAGCCCAAGTGACCCAAATGCCCCTGTGTGGGCCCGACTATGTCTAAAAACGCCCCGTGACCCGTTTACTACCCCCTGGTACACTTTTCTGACTATCTCAGCCCATCCGGACTCAACCGTACCCTCAGAATTGGCATCCGAATTAATTTATAAAATATTTATCCCCTCACCGCTTTAGTCTATACCGACTCCCAGTTGAGATAAGTGCATACCCTGTCATTAATACTCGAAATGACTTAAATAAATAATTACTATTCACTTCGTAAATAACTTTTCATAAATATTAACCATTTACTCCTCGATTAATATTTAAATAAAATTTCCCTAATTAATTCAATTAAATTACGACTCACGAGTAATTTTCAATTCCCGAATTAATTAAATATTTAATGCATGAAAAATGCGGGGTGCTACATACTCCCCCCCCCCCCCCCCTTACAAAGGAATTTTGTCCCCGAAATTAGGTCATACCTGTGATGAAAAGCTCTGGATAATGCTCCCGCATATCCTCCTCCAGCTCCCAGGTAGACTCATTAATGTTGTGATGACCCCACTGTACTCTAACTAGTGGAACAACCTTGGATCATAATTTCCGCTCTCTACGGTCTAGGATAGCCACCGGCCTCTCCTCATATGAGATGTCTGGCTGTAAATCAATTTCTTCGAGTGGAATGTGCCAGAATTCCCTCTCACTCCGGCGATATTTCTTCAGCGATGCTACATGGAACACGTCGTGTATCCGCTGAAGATGCTCCGGTAATCCCAGCCTATTGACTACAGGCCCCACCCTCTCGATAATAGGGAAAGGTCCCACGTACCTCGTGCTAGCTTACCCTTCTTGCCGAACCTCATCACCCCTTTCATGGGGGACACCCTGACTAATACCTGATCCCCAACCTCTAACTCCACGTGTCTCCGTGAAGCATCAGCGTAACTTTTCTGCATATCCTGAGCTATCTGTATCCTCCTTCGGATCAGCTCTATCTTGGAAGATGTCTCCTGAATAATCTCCGGCCCCAACGGTTTGTTGTCCCCCACCTCTAACCAACAAGCGGGTGAACGACAAGGTCTCCCGTATAATGCCTCGAATGGTGCCATGCCGATCGTGAATTGGTAAGAGTTATTATACGCAAACTCTACCAGAGGAAGATATTTCTCCCAACCTCCCCTAAAGTCTAGTATAAACATTCTGAGCATATCTTCCAATATCTGATTGACTCTCTCGGTCTGCCCGTCAGTCTGTGGGTGATAGGATGTACTCAAACATAACTCCGTGCCCATGGCCTCCTGAAAACTATGCCAAAAATGGGCCACAAAGATCTTGTCCCTATCCGACACAATATTAATCGGTACCCCGTACAGTTTAAAAATCTCCGCTATGAATAGCTGTGCATAACGCATCGTCTCAAAGTCTGTGCGAACCGGTATGAAGTGGGCCACTTTGGTCAACCGATCCAAAATAACCCATATGGAATCGTGACCCTTCTGTGATGTCGGTAACCCTGTAATGAAGTCCATAGAGACGCTCTCCCACTTCCGCACAGGAATTTCAAGTGGCTGTAGCATCCCTGATGGCCTCTGATGGTCAACTTTCACAAGCTGAGACGGGGCACATTTCGAAACAAATTCTGCTATGTCCCGTTTCATCCCTGCCGACCAATACTGCCTTCTCATATCTTGATACATCTTATCTCCACTGGGATGTACCGCGAATCTCGACCCATGAGACTCCGTCATAATAGCGTGCCTCAATTTCGCATCCTCTGGCACAATCAACCTCCCATTTATGGCGTAAGCCTCCCTCCGAGCTGATCGAGTAGCCCTCTGCTCCCTTAGCTAGCAACTGGCTCACCCTATCCCGACAGGTTTGATCCTCTGCCTGAGCCCTCACAACCCGCATAATGATCTCGGGTGTGATGGATAATGCTGACATGCAAGCCCTGGCTACATCATCCTCGTATCGAAGTTCTCTCCACTTCGCTTTCCAGACTTCTGATATTTCCCCAGTCGGTCTCCGACTCAATGCGTCTTCCACCTCATTAGCCTTACCAAGATGATACTGAATATCAAACTGATAGTCTTTCACGAATTATATCCATCGCCTCTGTCTTATATTCAAATCCTTCTGGGTGAAGAGATACTAAAGCGATTTGTGATCCGTGAATAGCGTGAACTTCTCCCCTAGGAGATAATGTCTCCATATCCTCAAAACAAAAATGACTGCTGCTAGCTCCAGGTCGTGAGTGGGGTAATTCCTCTCGTGGGGCTTTAGATTCCTGGACGCATAAGCTATAGCCCTTTCCTCCTGCTGAAGCACACCCCAAGTCCCTGTAAGGATGCGTCAGTGTAAACCCGATACTCTAATCCTCCTTTCGGCAATGCAAGCACGGGTGCAGATGTCAATTTGTCCTTTAACTCGTCGAAGGCTAATTGACAGTGATCATTCCAAGTAAAAGGTACCCCTTTTCGGGTAAGATTCCTCAAAGGGCTCGCAATCTTTGAGAATCCTTTGATGAACCATCTGTAATAATCGGCCAACCCCAAAAAAGTGCGCACTTCTGTCGGTGTCGTGGGCTGTCCCCACTCCCTCACCGCCGATACTTTACTTGGATCCACCACAATACCCTGGTTTGACACCACGTGGCTAAGGAACTGAACCTCCCGTAGCCAAAATCCACACTTACCTAATTTGGCATAGAGTTGATGATCCCGTAATGTCTGTAACACTATATGTAGGTGCTCTGCGTGCTCCTCCTCGGTACGCGAGTAGATCAGAATGTCATCAATGAACACGATAACGAACTGATCGAGAAACTCCCTGAATACTTTGTTCATGAGGTCCATGAACACTGCTGGTGCATTGGTGAGTCCGAATGGCATCACTCCGAACTCGTAAGATCCATACCGCGACAGGAAAGCGGTCTTCGGAACATCTTCCTCTCGGATACGTAGTTGATGATATCTTGACCTTAAGTCGACCTTACAGAAATAAGACGCCCCTCTCAACTGGTCAAATAGGTCGTCAATCCTAGGCAACGGATACTTATTCCGTATCGTGGCCTTATTCAGCTCTCTATAGTCCACGCATAACCGTAGTGAGCCATATCGCTTTTTCACAAATAACACCGGTGCATCCCACGGCGATGTACTTCGTCGTATGAAACCCTGACCCAGAAGTTCTTGAATCTGCTCTCTCATCTCACGCATCTCTGAAGGGGCCATACGGTATGGGGCCCGAGCAATTGGCCTCGTCCTCGGTGCTAAATTGATCATAAATTCGATTTCCCTGCTAGGTGGCAACCCTGGTATCTCCTGAAACACATCCTCAAAGTCTCTCACCACTGGGATTGAATCCAATGGAATTGTCACCTCCTGTGATGTTTCCTCCTCAATGTAATACAAGTGTGTGCGTGACCCTCCCTCGGGTAGTGGCATTGCTATTAAGAACATCTCCTGCCCTGGAATGGAGAACACGATAGTCCTTTCGTAACAATCCACCGTCGCCCGATAACCTGACAACCAATCCATGCCCAAGATGACATCGTACCCCTCCATATCTAACACTAGTAGGTCTACTGCTAAACTAAGTCTCCCGATCAAAATGTCTACACCCCGACAAATCGAGTGAATCGTAGCCCCGCTGCCAACTGGCGACTCTACACACATCCTAAGACCTCCCGCGGTCTCTAGTAGTCCGGCCCGTTTAGGAAAATTTAATTTAATGAATAAATGTGATGCTCCCATATCAAAGAGAATACTACCCTCATAACCATGAATGATAAACATACCCTCAACTGCTGGCGGTGCTTGCTGCGCCGGGGGATTAGGAACACCCCGGACGTTATACACACGTCCGTAGTGCATCTGCCCCTGTTGAGGTGGGGCGGGTGGGGCTGGTGCTGCTGGTGGTAATTGCCCCCATTGCCCTTGTTGGGCCTCCTGCTGTTGACCTCTGCCCCTCTGTGGGCATTCCCTCTTAAAATGTCCTGGCTGGCCACAGACAAAACAACGTCTCTGACCATCCCCCTGTCGTTGGCCCTAACGTGGCTGGCCCTGGCCCTGCTGTCCTCCCCCATTGTTCCCTTGGCCCTGACGGCCCTGAGGAACCTGCTGTTGTTGATTCGGGCCCGGCTGCCCCTGCCTGAACCCCTGTCCTCCCTGTCGGAAACCACCAGGCCTAAAATTCTTAGCCTGATTCTCTTGCTGACTACCCTCCTGCTGCTGAGTACCACTTGTGTCACTACTAGTATCAGCCTTGCCCTGTTGGCTCGGCTCCCCTATTCGCTTGCTCCCCTTCGCATGGAAGCGATGGTCCTGGCAGTGTACAAGTGCGGCATTAACGACGTCTGTATACGTTACTAACGCCGGATTCCCAATCAAGTGTTGCCTGATTCGCCAGGCTAAACCGTCCATAAACCTCGATTTCTTTCGCTCCTCATCGCTCACCTCATTTGGCACAAAGTTTGCCAAACGGGTGAACTCTTCCTCGTAGTCTGCCACTGATCGGTCACCCTGAACTAAATCACTGAATTTCTTCCTCATCTCAGTCTCTACTGCTGGTGGAAAGTATTTGCGGTCGAACCGCACCCAAAACTCTGCTATCGGCATCAAGTCTCGCTCCCCGGCGGTGGTAACTGACTCCCACCACTGTAAGGCTGCCCCTGATAGACGAAAGGTAGAAAGCATCTTCTTCTGTACCTCGGTACACTCTAGCATGCGAAGATGGCACTGAATGTTCTTCTTCCAGTCACAAGCCTCTATCACATTTGTACTACCCTGAAACTCAGGTGGGTGACCCTTCTGAAAGGTCTCCCTAACTCTCTGCCAAGACGGTGGCCCCAATGGAGCCTGAACTACTGGTGCCACTGGAGGCGGCGCCTGGGGCTGTGGAAAGTGAGCTACCATAGCTCTCATTGCTGTTTTGACCGCCTGGGCCACTATCACTGCCACCTGAGTAGTGGAATTCAACTCGGGTTGGGGTCGTGGTAGTGGTACCTGCGGCTCCTAATGAGCCTCCCTGATTTCATCCCTAGCCTCAGCCCTCTCCGCTCTCAGTCTCCTCGGTGGCATCTGAAATAGATTGAATTGTATAAGTACACAATTTATACAAAAATATACACAGCAGAAATACGATATTTCATAAGCGGAAAATGAATCAACAGTCCTAATAATAGGGCTCTATAACAAACGAGTGCTACACTGAAACGTAGAAAGCCGCACAGATCCTAAGGACACTAGAACCTGATGCTCTGATACCATCTATAACACCCCGCCTAATTAATCCCGGGTGATCAGTCCTAAATCAAGTTAGAAAAGGTTTCTCAGTTGGTCCATTCTTAGCATCACTGTCGTCTTTTTAATTACTAACCACCTAAGTGAGAAAAGTAGACTGGTGCCATTTTTTTTATCTTTTAATTAATTAAATAAAACTCGTGCAGAACATACAATAATACACAATCACAGTTAATTAAAATAACCATCCACAATTAAAACACCTAACCGAATAAACCATCAGTCCAAATATCCAATACAAGTAAATATCATAAAACATCTCAACAAGTCTACAACTGATAAATGAACTGTGAGCGACAAGCTCAGATAACTACTAGAGAGTCTCTACAAGAATGGAAGAAGGAAGCATCTATCCAACCCCGCAACATCCACATGTGCTGCAGCAAAGGATACCTGGAATAGAGTCAAGCTTGGCGCCCTTGTGGTTGGACACCTAAAAGGTTTTTCAAATTTTTATAGCAAGGGTTAGTACCCAAAAACATTTGAAAACATTTAACAAATGATTAACTTGCAGTAATAAATAAATATGCATGCTCTTCATATTTTAGTTAGTTCCGCACTCTCTTGAGGACTTCCTCACCCCTCCTCTAATGTGCACTACTAACGCTTCCATTTAATTTACTAGGTCCTACGCTCCTGACCCAATGCTTATTTTAACCCTTGAATTTTACCTACTCTAACCGAGTATGCCTTAATTCATGATTTTTAAGTTATTATAAACGTCAACTTAATTGAATCATTACTCCTTTTAATTTCATATAACATCCACACTTGTTATGCACATAATACATTTTTCACTATGTATTAATTATCCCCTATATAATTATTTACCTAATTATATATTTAATCATATTACAGTATTCACAAACATACTGAAATAACATTTAATACAAACTTTCGATCGAGTAAGAATACTCACAAAATATAAATCTTCCCAAGTGCTATCCCACTAGGTGTATTCACGTATCCTAGTTATCCAAGTTAGATTCGCTCACTAACTTAGTTTAACATACGAATTTGGAGGCGGTCATATTCCTTACCTGAAAGTGAGATACCCCTCACCCATACAACGGACGCTATGACCTGGGATTATACTCGCCCTACTCCTCAAGCTAGGGGATTCATCCACTGCGCGCAACCTCCCCCCTATAGCACTAGAGTACATACTAATAATATTCAATCACTGATTATTAATGCACACACACCATATATATATATACTACCACACTTCGTATACATATATATAAAACGTCCCGGCTACACCATGTACAAACCCCATAACATAAGCCCATTTAATTTATTAAGAGTTTATGGCCCACTCTAATTATTAATTAATTCGCACATCAATTAATTAATTCACCTTTGGTGTCACCTCCACCATAAAGTTGTACTTACTCTCGTAGTCCGAAATAACCTCACCCGAGTCTAAATTCCCGACTCCCGAATTTTTAATCATTACGTGACACCCAAAAATCCCTCAAATCCTAATTAACTTTACTCATGATTAATTAGGTTTAAACTCATGTATTAATTTCCCCATAATTAATTACATATAGATTTATTATATAAATTCTCTTTTATATACATAACTCGGCAAAATTGCCAAAATCTGCCGACCTTCGACCGATCGACCCCAATCCTTCGATCGATCGATCGAGCAGGTCTTCGTCTTCTTCGCGAAGACAGAATCAGCCATGGACGAAAATTCTCAAACCCTAATTTCTTCTACCAGTAACCTTAAGCCCTCTTAGCATTAATACATGTTAGAAACCTTATTAGGGACCTCCAGAATGTCCACCAACATCATTAATTCGTCCATTAACTACAATTTCTAGATTTGGGGAAATATCCATCTTTAATTCCTTACACATTTACATCCCAAATCCCTTCACCAAATTCGTTTCTAGTTATCCAGATATCATCCTACCAGATATGTATCAATTTATAACATCTAATTTCTACAAGAACCCTCATTCAAATTCGTAAATCAGATTATTATTTTTCCAAAACCTCATGTTTATGCCATGAACACCCAAAACGAATTTTTATCAAACACATCACATGAATATGAGTTTCAAAAAAATAGATTCAATACTATTGCAAGTTATCCACTTGCCTTAGGTTTCGTAGTGTCTGATTCGGAGATGAATTTCCAAGGTTAAAGACGATCCTTGTTGGCTCTCTAGTGATCCCAAAGCTGCCCTTAACTGCTATTAGGTTTCTTAATACACTTAGCCTTTTCTAAAACCCTATCAGTCGTTTTATCATTCCTCCCAATTCCTTAATTTACCTAATCCCGTTTTTTGCGTAATGGGCCAAGCCCAAGTGACCCAAATGCCCCCGTGTGGGCCCGGCTATGTCTAAAAACGCCCTGTGACCCGTTTACTACCCCCTGGTACACTTTTTCGACAATCTCGGCCCATCCAGACTCAACCGTACCCTCAGAATTGGCATCCGAATTAATTTATAAAATATTTATCCCCTCACCCCTTTAGTCTATACCGACTCCCGGTTGAGATAAGTGCATACCCTGTCATTAATACTCGAAATGACTTAAATAAATAATTACTATTCAAGACATAAATAACTTTCCGTAAATATTAACCATTTAATCCTCCATTAATATTTAAATAAAATTTCTCTAATTAATTCAATTAAATTACGACTCACAAGTAATTTTCAATTCTCGAATTAATTAAATATTTAATGCATGAAAAATGCGGGGTGTTACAAGCCTCAACCCAAAAATATTTTAATAATTCTTAACGTGAAGTAAAACACGAGCCATTTCTTATATGGTTCGATTCTTCCTTTCTGCTATACCATTTTGTTGAGAGGTTTTGGGTTGTGTTGGTATCCATTTCTTATGCAGTATTCTACAACACTCGTGTTCTTAAATTCTCCACCCATGCGACTGCGGATCCTAGTTACTTGGATGTCTTTCTGATTTTCAATTTTTGAAGAATTACTAAAAAAAATAGAAAGTGTCGGATTTTTGTTTCATGAAAGCTACCCAAGTAAATCTAGTATAATCACCGACAATGACAATAATGTAAGAATTACCACACATACTAGTAGTTCTAGAGGGACCCATTAAATCCGTGTGAATTAATTATAAAGGTTAAGAGGTTAAAACATCTTTTTATTTTCTTGCAAGGGGATTTGTGCATCTTACCAACTTGACATGGTCCAAAAATAAAGTGCTTAATTTTGAAAATTTTAGGTAGACCAAGAACAAGTTGTTGACTAGTTAACCTAAACAAGTTATCATAGTTAATGTTTTCTAGTCTTTCATGCCACAAGTTTAAGTAATTTAACCTAGCGGATAAGCAATTTTCAGCATCTTTGTTTTGAATAACGGCATAACAGTTGTTAGGCATTCCTTCACCATAAAGAATCGTTTTACCCTCTAAATTAACAATTTTGCATCAAATTTAGAAAAGTTAACATTGTGGTATGTGTCATAAAATTGACTTATACTAATCAAGTTGGCTTTAAGTCCCTCAACAAGTAAAACCTCATCCAAGTTAGGGAGTCCATCAACAATAATTGTCCCTTTTCCTATGATCCATGACATTTTACCATCTCTGAAAGTGACATTTCGTCCAATAAAAGTGTTTAAGGAGGAAAATTTCGATTTGTTCCTGATCATATGACTAGAACAACCCGAATATGTAGCATTTAATACTTATAACAATATTATATCTCAACTCGTAACTTAAATCATTTTCCCTAATCCAAATTTCCTTTGTTTTTTAAAAAATATTTTTAGATTTAAAAGGCATTGGATTATTATGTGTGGGCTTCTTAACATATTTGGTCTTTGTAGATACCTTGGGTATGTTAGCATTCCTACCTTTTCTATTCAAGTTAGATGTTTATAACAAATTTTCTCTAAATGTCCATTTTTATGGCAGAAATCACATTGATACATAAGCCTACTGACATGTTTGTTTTTAAATGGCATCCCTGGTCTATTAATATTGTCACCTATTCTGTTTATATTTAAATATGTAAAACAAAATTTTTCTAAGTGACTAGATTCAGAACAAAATTTATAATGATAAATCTTCCTAGCGAATAGTTAGTTTGAATTTGAGTTTGATTTTTCACATGTGGAATAGACAAATGAATAATGCATGATTCTAGACCATCTTCAATGGAATTAACAAAAAACATTTAGGTAAAAACTTCTTCATTAAATCCAATTACCTCTTTCTCCATATGAGCCTTTCAATAATCATCCGTATGTTCAATAAAAAGGCTAGATGTCACATAAGCATTCAACTTTTAACAGTTTCTTTTAATTCAAGTTGTGATTCATCAAAGTTATTTAAGACAGATTTATGTTTGACTTCTAACAGATCAATTATTTCTTTTAATTTTGAAATAAATTTTTCATGTAAAAGATTATCATATTCAAGCTCTTATGATTCATCAAGAATTAGGCGAATTTGATTATTTTAGACATCAATTTTACATAGCAACCTAGAATTGATTATGCCTAAGTGTGTGCGCTTTTTAAAGTTGATTTGTCATATTTTTTAAAATTCAAATCAGTAGCACAATTACTATTATCAGATTTAGTCCAGGGGAATGATTGATTATATAAGTCAGTTTCATCATCTCAATTCAAGTTACAATTATACAAAGTTTTAAAAACAGTGGCAGTAGTGTATTTGTGTTCATGAGTCCTAATAGGTAAACAATCATTATCAATAAATAACACATAGTTGTCTACAAAATGATCAGAATCATCAGACATGGTAGACAATTTATCATCCTCCTTTTCAGACTCATTAACACACAGAAGTAACTGCCATAAAGTTATTATACCCTTCACTATTATCACTATTCGAACTATCACCCAATGTTTTTTATATGTGGGCCTTATTTGAGGATTGCTATTTTGTTTTGGAAAAACATTTATCAGCATAATGACCAAATTCATTACACCTCGTACATTAAATTGACTAACATCTTTATTAGTTTCATAATTTTCAAAGGTTTTCTTTTCATATTTTTTCATGAGACATGTTAGTATAACTAGGTTGGCCTTCTCTAGAAGAAAATTTGTTCCTATATTTTTCTTAAAGTGTTTAGATTAAAGGGTAAGTTCATTATCTAATGACTCAGGGGAGAAAAAAGAGTCATCTAAATTAGATAGTGAAGATAAAAATGCAAGGCTATTTACACTAGATTTAAAAGCCAAAGATGGTTGTGTAGTGTGTGCATGTGCTTTGCCTCTTTAACTTTTATTTAAGTTAGTTTGTAATTCATACGTTTCAGTTTACTATACAACAATTGAGGAGTCGCACTATGATCATCCATTTCATTTATAACATTTACTTTCATATCAAAATTAGCAAGTAAAGACCTAAGTATCTTATCACGGATTATTGAACCATCATACACGATTCCATTAGCATGCAATTGATTAACAACATCTTGAAGTCTAAGATAGAAATCATCAAACTTTTCATCGTCTTACATGAACATTGTGTCCTATAAGTGTACTAAAAGTTTTGATTTAGACTTTTTAACCCTATTGTCCCCTTCATGGGTAGACATTAGAATGTCCCAAGCTGACTTCAATATAGTGCAGGCAAAGATTCATTTAAACTCAGACTCACCTAAGCTTGAAAAATGGCATTTTTGCCTTTATTATTATATTGTGAATTTTACTTTTCCTCTTTTATCCATTTAGAAAGGGATTTTCTTACAAAAGTTTGGTCATCACCTTCACTAGTAGGTTTAGTAGGGATAGTAAAACTTGTTTCAGCCATGCCCCATATGTCATCTCCCAGTTGTAGGATGTGTGCAACCATCCATATTTTTCCCCAAGAAAAGTTATCACCATCAAATATGGGAGGACATACTAAACTACCATTATGGTCTTACATTTAAAATTAGATTTTAAAAGAGTTTAGGATCTTAAAGAGTAAATAAGAACAGTAAGAAAAATTAATCTTGTTGCTCTGATACCATTTGAAATAATCTAATACACTAATGTGTCAAGATTAATTAAAACTCTTTTAACTCTTTGGTAAAAACCTTTTTAAATTTCAATAGTCAATAAAACACAAAAAAATAGTGGTTAGTGATGTCCTTTATAGTCAATAAAAATTTGAATTATAATGTGATGAGGAGAAGAGGTGAAAACATAATGTTTGATCACGAGGAAATCAACTTACAGGAAAACCCTAGGTCCCTTAGATCCAGGACCACACACACCCAAGTACATTATAACTAATGTTTAAGTACAAATTATAGATTAAAATGTGTTAATGAAATAGTTTAGGCAATCCAAATAGTATGCCAACGCTCAAACTACACAACCCATAACCATTGAATTTTACTACACAAACCAAGTAAGTAAAACCTTAGGGAACACACACTCAGAGCTCCAGACTCAAAACCAGAATACCAGTAAAGATGAATATGACAAAAATAATAATACAAGGCTTGGCTTAATCAAGACAGTAAAGATTATAAACATTAAATCATTAGACAAATAAAAGTCCTTCTTTATTAGTTTAAAATCAATAGAGGTGAATAAAAATGAAATAATGAGTTTTGTGTGAAAGCCCAGATGAGATCAGTAATGAATATGATATGGCAGGAATAACACAAAAACTGAAAAGAAATAACCTAAGTCCAGTTTCAAATATTTAATAGTCCAGACATGAATTAGGTTCATGAAAAGAAAATCTAATTCAACATGCAAGGAGAGTAGTAGTATTGACAACACATCTAAACAGATTTGAATAAACAAAAAAAATCCAGTGGATCGTTTTGCTAGAACAACGTTCAGGGAAGATAAAACACGCACAAGCCCCAATCTTTATCATAAAAAGTACTACACAAACAAATAGACCTAGAAATAAGTTTGGATATAAAAAGATATGAGTTTGGTGTAAAACGAACAAGATCGGTTAAATCATACCAAACTAGTTTGTGATAAAAAGTTTAGGATAATTTAGATCTAAAGAGATAATTCAAACACGCAAACCCAAACAAACACAAATTCTGATTATATATATCTGTGTGTGTGAGAGAGAGTCTATAAAAATCAGTAGTAGAAATATTACCCAAGAGACGAACTCTCAAAGTTGGAAAAAACATAGGGTTAAACTTTTGTACTTTAATTAGCCTTAGATCAATCCAAGGCAACAAGCCACATAAATTATCCTAAAAAACAAGTCCAGGAAGTTGGAAAGATAAATTTTTTGAATAAATAATGCAAAGCGTCAAACCAAAAAAACCCAATAATCACTCAAACCTTAAACATAAAAGTAAACACTCAAAACTCACAATGTATATAAGACAGACAAATATGGTTTTTAGGTGCAGGGATTATGGAAGAAAACTCTCATAAAAGGTAGAACAGTTAGGAAATTTTTGGAGAGAGAAAGTGGGGGAAATTTTCAACAGCATAATGTTTGTGTTTTGGAATAAAAAATATCTGACTAAAAACTCAACCCCAAGCCTTGTATTTATAGGCTCGAAGAAGGATCCCAGTTCAACTATAATTCCACAAACTATAAGGGAAAAATGTATATGGCGATAGAGGATAAGGGTATAAATGGCAACGAAGATAATAACGTTCGACAAGGGTACATGCATCAATAGGTACCCCCCAAGTGAGGGCATAATACATAAATAGCCCAAGCTAGAAAACTGGTGTGCAGAAGACTAAGTCAGCTCATGCGTGGTCAAGCCGCGTGAGCTGAACGCAATATTCCCATTGGTCAACAAAGGTTCATATGGATCGATCCAAAAATGAACCCAATGGACTTAAATGCTACTGTTTTAATTTTTTTTAACTTTTTTTAATTAAACAATAAAAATGTTTAATCAAATGTTAAATTTAACATTTTCAAAAAATATTTTAAAAATTTATAATTTGTTTTATAAATTCTAATAAAAACATTAAATTATAATATAAAAAATATATAGGTTAAAATACATTTAAAACTGTGTAATTACAAAAATAGTTTAGATATTAAACCAATAATTCAAAATAGGTTTTAAAATTATACTAAAAAATTAGCCACGTATTGAATGCGGGAATAGAATGAGAGTAAAAATGATAGTTTGTCACAAAATTGAGCCAATTAAAAGAGGGTATTTTCAGAAATTCCTCAAAGTCATTTGTGGCAAAGACTTCGTACTTCTTCCCATGCCTAAACATAGAAAAGATATGAAGAAAAAAAGGGTGAGGGAGGGGAGAAATGGAAATGCTCTTGTTTAAATAGATTCTAAAGAGAGAAAGGGATGGAAAATTCCTAACGATGTAGTGAAATGGCTAAGGTTCAAGGTCTTTGACACCTTATACCTTATGTTGCCAAAAAATCACTTTAACTGGCATTCGGGAATTAACCTACGCGTAAAAATTTAACATCAAATCCTGTTGGTAGTTCGTAGTACCCTAGGATTAGGAATCGTGCGTGTCGGTCAAGTAATAATTGCAACCCACTTCTAGATTTGGGCTTGTGTGAAGATGGGAAATGACGATTGAGTAAACCAATGATGACACATGGCTATAAAAATGACAAGACTGGGCCGATCAGACTAATGAGGTCAATTGCCCTGGCCCTAGGAGCAATTGAAGGGATATGCATTTGATTACGCCACCTAGGTTGACACGTGGCTCTCATATGCCATAAGTCATAGTCGACCACATAATAAAGGGCTAAGTAAAAATCTAGGAAAGTCATAATGTATCACGTATGATTAATTATTACATGACTTTATCACCTAGAAATAAGATCAAAGTAAAGAGACCTCAAATTATAGGAACTTGTGCTAGTAAATAAGAGAGACCTCACCCGGTTTGAGGATTGATTTGTATATTTCTCGTGACAACTTGGACTCTCTGCTCGTAACCCAGCACTCTAATCGTCCTCTATTCTGATAAGAAATAAATAGCTCTCCCTCCCTTCCCCGTGGGCATAGGCAGGATGATTAACCGAATCGCGTACTTCATGTGTTCCTTGTTTACTGCATTCATATATCTAGGGAGAAACTATAATATTGATTTTATTTAAGGTTTGAAATCCCCTATAATATATATCACCTCAAAAGTAATAGGAGTAAGGTACGATTAATAAATTAACTATCTTTAATGGGAACTCAACTTATTTATTGAAAATATAAATAAAGTTCAAAGTGGTACTAACAAGTTAAATAATAGTTATGGAACACTAGGAACTTATATTTAAAGTTCCATTCATATGTACCTAGTTTCAATTTACTTAATAGAGGGGTATAAAGGTTACTTCTTAATAAATAAATTAAATATGACTTAAAGAATCACTCAAGTGATTTACCTATATGAGTGTTGAAAGTTTTATCACTTTCTATGGAATCAAGACCGATTATAAAGCACTCATGAAGTAAGAATAAACACAATGTCATAAACGTGCACGTTAATATAACACTCTTAAACACAGGGATCAGTATATGCTATGGTTTCGGCTCTGCTTTAAGGGTTCTTGGTTTAAGATACATTCATTATAACACCTTTGTAGGGTATATCGAGCCCAAATTATGAATGCAATATTAAAGAAGACACATAGACTTATGTGGTTTAACAGATCATCCTGCCTATGTCCACGGGGTAAGGGGAGGGATATTTATTAATTGAGAATAAAGAATGACGACTGGAGTTCTAGCATTTCTAGTTGAGATTCTAGGTTACCGTTACAATTATACAATTGGTCCTACCCCAATTAGTTGGAGTCGTACCTATTTATAAGTAAAATTTGCCTACCAATCTAGGTTCTTCCTATTTGATCTTATCTCTAGAGTAGTAGAGTTATGGTTAAAGTGATCCGACTATGTTAGGATATTATCCTCCTTAGTTCTTTATTAGTAACTCCACGGTATTCAGTTAACTATGCCTCCTCGACTTTCGAATGCCTTGTGTCATGCCACGTGACCTAATCAGGAAAATGCCCCTATAAATTCCCTTAGGATTAGGGTGAATGGTCTTTAATCTTGGTCGGCTTAACTAATTACACATGTCTCACTGTGGGTTTCCTCAAGTGTCTCCGGTAAACTGAGACGCGTCCAACATGTGCAAGTGGCGGCAAAATCATCTCTAATAGTACGCTCAACCCCCATGTCTAGGATTATGTGAATCACAAGTTATCTCCTCAAGTAATGATTAAGCATGGAGCGTGTTACCTAGGGAACAACTGAAGTGGGGCTTTCTACCGAAGGTGAGCCCTCCACTTCGGTTTCCTTGGTAAAAAAAAGTTATAAGGGTGTGGAAGGCCATTATACTTCTTTCTTTCATTCATTTTCTCAGGTATGCTTTCCTACTTTCTCTCTCTATAACTTGAAACCAAAAACTTTCAACCTATTTTCTTCTTATTCTTTTGTTAATTAGTTTTTCCATGTCCCGGGGTTTGAAAAATAATGAGGTGACCATAAAAAATAATTTTGAGGCATTTAATACAAAATACCTCATTCTGGGCGGGTAAAATCCATATGAGTACCTCGACTGAAGAAGAATGTGTTTACAATATTAACGATGAGGTTGCCTTTATAACAGTTGCAATAATCGAATGGGGATTTAACATCCCCTTTCACCATTATTGGTGAGAGGACTTTATTTTATGGAATACTTCCAACCCCCACAAATGAAAGTTTTTTTAAGTAATGTAACGGGTACAGTTTCCATCAACCGAATTTGTGGGTCCGATCTGGGTTTAATTGAAATTAGGTATTGTTATGTCCTAAGCATTTCTCCTGGGTCCAATAAATGCCATTTCCAAGCCAGAGATAAAAGTCGTATTATGACTTGGCTTCCCAGATCATAAAAAGACACTGACAAGGATGCGTTGGTTTTTTTGGGATACTATATGGGGAAGACTACCCAGATCTTTCCTTGTCGGTCCAGGTCGGATCTCCTGGTAGCCCATCGACCATTTTCTTGAGTTAACCTACTTTATGTTACTGGTTGACTTCCTTTCTATGTCTAGAGATTTATTTCAAAAGAAAACCAAGAGATTTCAAGGTCAATTTGCACGACTTGAAAATCATTTCGACAAACGAAATCCCATAGACATCCATTCCCATTTGGAGAATGACCCATATTCTTCTTAGCAATGAACTAACGGTCGCCTCAGCGAAGAACTTCGTTATTATTTCAGAAGTTTTAGTGGCCTACTATTCAGTGTTTCTTCAATCCTCGAAGCCAGTCCTATTTTAAGAAAAGTGGAAATAAGTGTTTACCTTAATGAATTGTCATCTCCATTTTATTCCGTTTCATCCAAATCTGGTAAAGATCAGAAGGGGGAGGAAGAACATAGTGAATATGAGGAGGATAAACAAGTATAGGAGGATAAAGACCCGAGAGAGGAGGAACATGACCTTTTCTTTGACGATTTTAACCCTATGTTCTCCTACGAAGAGGTCATCATCTTAGACCAACTGTGGGAAGAAATTAAGGAAGAGGGTATTTGCAGCTAGAAGATTTATGCTTTTCTCCCATCGTGGACAACCTAGATGAGATGATGAATTGTATTATCCATACGGTTGATATGGTCATTATTTAATCTAATCAAAATAAGTAGGGCAGTCAAGCCGGACAGACTTCTTAAGGGGCGACCGGTACTAATAGGAGGGTGATATCCCTTAGGGCCCTTAGAGAAAAGGAGGTCTTCGAGCTGGATCAACACACAGGGAAAGAAAGGCAACCCAAAGAGGTAAATAAGGGAAAGACAAATAAATTTACTCCTCATGCCCCCATCTCCCTTATTTGTGAATGTTAACTATCCAGTGGTTATTCATTCACAGGAACAGAGTCACTAGTTGATGCCAACCACTTCTAGGGTACATCCTTAGATAATCTCATTTATAAAGAAAAAAGAGCCCTTGATGACCACCGACTCATCCTACCATGACCTTAAGATTGGATACTTAGTCTCCCAGGCCGAGATTTTTTCGTTTGATATGGAGGCATTGGGGACACTTTCTCTTGATTGCCTTCATAGGGAATTCCCATCCACAACATCCTGGTAAGTCCCGTTCATTTACGAATTCAATTATTTTCTGAGTTATTAACACTGTGATAATTGTTGTTCTTTTTTATTTGTAATACCAAGCAGGAGGTGGAAACAAGGATCGACTAATTGGTGAGGAAGAATGGTGTTCTTCTTTGATAACAACAACATCTTGAAGAACGCCATGAGTGAGAAAAAAGAAGGTGACCGACGTCTAGGACAAGATGAAGGATGAAACTTCCTTGAAAGATAAGGAAGCAGAGGAAGTCGAGTGAACTCAGCTAGAGTTCATTAGGGTTGACACCGAACTGATTGACCTAATGTAAGCCTATTACCGAAAGATTTTGTAAAAATTGATTTTGCAAAGGCAAAAATCTATCTTAGAGGGAAGAGTGGTGGTCGACTTGGAAAAGGCCTATGGTGAAGTCTTTGTGGTGGTCGTGTAAGAGGTTTATTTAAAATTGGATTTCCACAAATCTGTTGCATTCAACCTCGGCTAGATTGATGGTCTTCAAAGGGGAAATGTCCCTCTGGGTGATCTAGCATATATCAAGCATCCCGCCTTGAAAATATTTTCATAGGAGGAAGTGATGATTCCTTGTTTGTTCCTTCTGAGGCCGCTCAGATCGTTGTTGATCCAAATACTCCGGTCGGTGAAGTTGCCCCAACACAAGATGTCAATGATGTCAAAGGGGATGTTTTAGTAACGAGTTAGAGGGAGGTCACCCTTAACTATTCTTCATTTTTTAGTTTTCTTTTAATATATTTTGGCCATTTTTTAGGCCTTAGGCCATTTTTTTAGGTCTTGAGCCATTTTTTTAGGACTTGAGCCATTTTTGTAAATATTAATGAAAGTATGATGTACCTTCCATTGTTATCTTTTTGTTTACTCCTTTTGCATTTTAGTTTATACGCCTTAGATAATAAAAAATTATTTCGCAAACATGTTCGATTTAAGTGGATTTATCTAGTTAGTACCAAAGGGATATTTGATTTAATTAACCAAGGTATGTAATTCAAAACTTGTACTATCAATAAACGTAAGCGACCAACTAATTTCTAAGTTGTACCACCCTTTCACAAGTGGGTTTATCGGTTTATAACTATTCTAGGTCGACCAGCACAACTTGGGTTGTACTACCACCAAACAGAGGTGACTAACTTATTTTAAAAGTTGTACCCCCCAAATCTTAGGTGCGTTTGTGCATATTCTAGGATAACCAGCCTAAATTTGGATGTACCACCGTTTTCAAGTGGATTTAGTATCAAACGTAGGCGACAACTTATTTCTAAGTTGTAGCATCCAATTCTTAGGTGGGTTTATGTCTATATTAGGTCGATCAACCCATCTTGGGTTATACCATCAATTTTAGGTGAGTGTAATGTCAAACGTAGATGACCAACTTATTTTTAAGTTATGCCACCTAATTATTAGATGGGTTTATGCCTATTCAAGGTCGGCCAACCCATCTTAGGATACCCCATCATTTTCAGGTGGGTTTAATATCAAACGTAGACGACCAATTTTTTTCTAAGTTGTACCACCCAATTCTTAGGTGTATTTATGCCTATTCTAGGCCAACCAACCCAACTTGGGTTATACCACCATTTTCAGGTGGGTTTATTGATGAGGGTGTATATAGCTGCAATAGAAAAAAAGGATTTTTATTAACATGAATCACTTCATTAAAACATTTTAAAATAGAAAGCTATCGAATTAGTGATAAAAAAATCCTAAGGTTCATGGAATTCCATGACCTTGATACTACTTTGCCATATAATTCATCCAAATGGTAGGATTTTCCTCCTAGTTTTAACACCACTCTATACAAACCATGCCAATTCGGTGCCAACTTTCCATCAAAGGGCTTCTTCGCCACTGGTAAGAGTTTTCTTAAAGTTAGGTCACCAAACTGAAACTCCCTGACCTAGATTGTTCTGTCATGCTATTTGCCAAGATCTTATTAGTAAGCTGCGAGGTGTATGAGAGCCTTCTCTCAATGCCCTTCTGCTAAATCAACCTTGTGAGTCAATCGGTCGTCATTTCGCCTATCCTCAAAGACCTTCATTCTCAGAGTTGGGAGGCCAATTTCCACTGGGTTGACTTCTTCCATGTCATATGCCTAGGAATATGAGGTTTCTCTTGTCAGCCTCCTAAATGTTGTTCTATAGGCCCAGAAGACATATGGGAGCCTGTCCACCTATTTTCCTTTTGGATTGTCAACTTGTCATTCACCCCAGCGAGAAAAGTATTATTGGTGATTTTTTCTTGGATGTTTCATTATAGGAAGACCACCCAAGCATAGTGGATCCTAATCCCATATTCTACACAGAATTCTCTAAAGGTGTTGTTATCGAGTTGAGTCCGTAGGAGGGTAGTGGTACTGGGGTCTATGAATATCTTGAGGTGGTGAGGCATGACTCGTGTTTACAAAAAAAGTTCTAAGATAACAATATTAAATTGCTTAAAAATGAACAAAAATGAACTTTTCTTTATGATACCTATGATTTTGTTATAGAGTAGTAATAATGATTGATTACAACACTTTTAATAATGAGAACAACATTACAAGAGTAAGATAGAGAAAATAGATCTCTTAAGAGTTATGATTCTTTCAGAGAGGAGAATTAAGATCTTCAATAAATGGGAGAGAACATGAAGATCATTACTTTGTGCATTTGTAAAAAAAAATTGCAGCATAACAGTGTTTTTTGTATCCTGCCAATTGATGTGCACCTAGTGTTCTATTTATATGAAAAATTTAGTGCTGATGTGTCACTCTGCGCCCCTAAAATACTCTTTATGATTAATATCCCGGGAATATTTTGTCCATTATCATTGTCTGACATTGTCTACCATGATTTTCCTTTTAATGGTATGACATATAGTGTAGTAGTGGGGAAAAAGGTGATATTGGCGACCAGTAAGCCAAAAAAGTGATATTTTATCTTTTAGTAAGTATACTTGTTGTGCAAGTTTTGAAATCTTGCGAGCGACCCTAGGGGTCACTCGCTACTTATGATTTTATTAGTTATCTACGAGCACCTTTGTGGTTTCTCGTCATTTTATATGAGTAACTTAGTGATATGTCTGTGAAAGTGACCATTTGAGTCTCTCACAGTACTATTATCTTTCTTAACTTATTGAAATGGTTGAGCCTTTTCTTATTCAATAAGTTTTACCTCTCAGTCTCCAATTTACAAACTCTCAAAAAAGTCCCAATAATTAGTTGCTCGAGCCCCTCTTTCTCGGACAAGGAAACTTGCTAATTTGAACCGTCAAATACAAATATAATAAACATGTTACTCTCAAGAAGTGCTCATGCACCTTTCCAATCATTGATAAGGGTTGCGCATGTAATATTTCCAAAGTTACTGAGTGATTACTTGTGAACTGCTTATTGATTACGTTGGCTCGTGTTATCTTTTATGAATAATGAGGGATTGATTGTGTACTTTTTTTTCTTCACTATTAAGGAAGTGCCATGTGTCCCTCAAATGGCTGAGGGTTGCTCGCGTAACTTTCTTAGTTCATTGGTGTTTCTCTCTCATCCCTCAAGTAATTGAGGGGTTTCTGGGGTACGTCTATACACCCATCGCCCGTCACTAGAGCTCTAGAGATTCCAAATTTGGTGTCAATGTTTCTCTAAATGAATCACATGGCATCAACCTCTCATATGTGAGTCAGTGGTTCTGCTTCAACCCACTTAGTGAAGTAGTCGGTGGCAATTATAAGGTACTTTCTCTTCCTCGGTGCTACAAGAAAAAGTCCCATAATATCCATATCCCATTGAGCAAAGGGATGTGGTCTTGTGAGATGATTAATATCGTGAGTCAGTTTCTTGAGATCACTTTTGTCACTTGGTGCATTTACGGACGAAGTAATGGCGTCCTTCTGTATGAAAGGCCACTAGTAGCCTCGGGAGATTCACTAGTAGGCGAATGATTGTAACTCCCCGAGGAAATTAAGGTGCTACTACGATTAACACTAAATTAAATCCTCGACAATCCATATTGAGCATCCATATTCCACTAAAATAAACATAAAAGGTCATAAACATAAATAACGTCAAATCCAAAATTTACACGCCAATCTAAAATGTCTCATAATAATAAGGCTAGATAAAATACGCCTCCAAATAATTATAATTTTAGTTCTACTCAAAATAACGCTAAGCTCCCAAATATTTACTCTGCCAATTTATACAAAAATAAGATTGTCCAATGTTGTGCTCTTAATGTTCTTAAAAAATCTGTAACATTTAAATCCACGCTTACCTTCCACTAAAAAGAAAAATACAGAGAAGTAGACAATATGACAGGGATATATGCACAATGCAATAACGGTGAATAAAATACAACAATATGAAACTGTATACGAGTCCAAAGTGACACCTGAGCATTGTACCAATATATTTCTCAATAACACAACAATAGGTCACCGGTCCTCACCTCACCTAGGCTTTTTAAAGCCTCATTCCGATTATTGGACTTTTGGCGGGTGACCGATCTCAGTGCCGTATTAAAATTTCGTGGCACTTGTGGCCATCCCCTATCCTCGCCATGAGGGCGGGTAGCGTGGAGGAAAGGATCCTTCGGGTCTCGCGCATCACTCTTGGGAAGCACTTCGGATGGCGTCGTTTGTGGTGTAAAAATGTAGAGAGATTCAGAGTCGCCAGTCTATTTTACTCAAAACAGACAAAAGAAAAAGGGGAAGCCACCCCGAAGGATGGCATCCAAAGACATACTGGGGCGTGAGAAACCAAGATGATTCGAGAAGGGTTCGGAGGCTTAGTTACGAAATGGGAAGGTTTTAGGCACCCATTCCGCCCTTTCGGTCTCTCATGAATATTTGCTATTTTTCTTTTATTCCCCCCTGTGATATGTGTGCATGTGTATATATATAATGGAGGTAGGAATCCTCGACTTGTATCATGGAAAAGATAAAGCGATTCATCCGTAGGAAGATATAAGGGTAATATTAAAAGAATAAGATTTACGCGATTACCCCTATGTTGTTCGTTATAATGGAACGATAACGCATGTGGGGTAATACGTCACTAAGGGAAAACATATAGAGTATAAGAAGATTAGATTTAGAGAAGATAGAAAATGAGAGAAAAAGTGGGAAAAAGGACTTGAGTCTCGTATTTTACCCCGAGATGCCTACGTAGCCTATAAAGGCATCAAAGTCCACGTAGTTCGCATACAAAATGAGGGGTGGGGTTTATCCCATAAATCCAAATGGGGAATCTCTTATTTGTGAGTGTGTGTAGAAAAAGTGTTTTAGATTGTGAGAAAAGTGTGGAAAAAGTGTGAGAATCCCTACTTGGAATTTATGGGCAAACCCTCTTTTTCTTGTTTTTTGGGTTTTTTTATATGAAAATAGGAGATGTGCAATAATAATAAAATAAAAAAAAAGTATATTAGGATGTGTGAGATGAGATGATAAAAGCGCTAAGTAAGAAAACAAGTTATTGATAGTTTAAGAGAATTTAAGAGAAGCTAGAGAAAGTTGGACCTTCTTGAAGATCTTGAGATTGATCTTGAATGTTGGAGAGCAACTCTTGCACTTGGATGATGATGGAGAGTGGTTCATTCACCAAGTTTGATGAAAAGGATGATGAAAAGTGGAAGTAAAAAGGGGATTTGGATGTTGAAATCACGCTGCCTTCGAGAGAGGTTTCTGGGATTTGTTCAGAGAGATTTTTATCAGATCTGGGCTCCCTTCGCAAATGAGGTGAAGGCCTCCTTTTACAGGCTCAGGTCACTGCCAATCGGCATAGACCTGTTTCTGCCTATCGATAGGTGCCGATAGGCAGGGTTTGGAACCTTCCGTTTGACAGTGAGCTTCAGGCTTTTTCTGAAAATCGGCCGCCGAGGGCAAACCGTTGGTCAGAATCGCGCACGGGGCATACCGTTGGGTCAAATATGGCTTGAAAGCATTTGTCGGTCCATTGGACGGGGAATCATTCGGACGTAAATGGATCGTTTGTCCGCATGGTAAGTACGAATCGCGTACGGGGTGGACCGTTGGAAAGGTTAGGATATGTACTTCGACATTCCAAAGAGTTTGACCCGGTTAGGAGAGTTGACTTTGGTCAACCGGGCTCGGGAAGCATTCGGTGACCTCCTGGAGTCAAACGGATTGTTCGTCCACATGGAAAGTCAGAATCGTGCACGGGGCGGATCGTTAGAAAGGGTATTCAGTGACCTTCAAAAATTCATTTAGCCTCGGTTGAGCTGAAGAGTTGACATAGGTCAAACAGAGCCCGGGAGCGCCCGGTGGCCTCTAGGTCAGGTTTCGGACGCAAACGGATCGTTCGTTCGCATGGTAAGTCAAAATCGCGCACGGGGAAGACCGTTGGAAAGGGTATTCAGTGCCCTTCGAAGATTCATTCAGTATCGGTCAAGATGAAAATTTTGACTTTTGGGTCAAACTGAGCCGAGGAGTGCCCGATGGCCTCCAGGTCAGTACTTGAGACATGACCTGGGTTTACGGTGATGAAGGGAGGTACTAGGGGCCTAAGGAGATTTAGGGAGTAACAGAATGGGGTGTCTACAACACCATGCCCACATAAACAAATATACCATATATCATTCGAATAACACATAGGATTCCAATGAATACCACAATATTTCAAGAAGAATACAAATAACTGAGAAATAAGAAAATACTCTCGATAGATTTAGAGGAGCATATTGTGTAAACCCCATACCTTAAAATCATCACTTAAAAACTCAAAAAATTCTTCCTAGAATTCTAATTACACTGTTGCGTTTCTCTCATGAAAACTGTAAAGACACGTTCTTGAATGATCTAGAGAAAACACGGTTTGAGCATTTAAAACTTGGGTTGAATATTGATTTAAATAGGGTTTAGGTTTTGTAGAAGAGAGGGAATGAAATTATAGGAAGCTATTGATTTGTGAAAAAGATAAAATGTGTTTCAAAAGCTCGAAACTCGTCGTTTTATGTCTATACACCAAAAAGAATTTGAGTCCTAATCAAATACAAATACTAAAAAACATTACGGATGATCGGACCGTAGGAATTGGCTGAAATTTTAATATATTGTAGTTGAAGGCAAAACGAAGTTGCATAAAAAAATTCAGTTCGATTGTTTGTTCGAATATTTTTATTTATTTTTCTCCTCACGTCGGATACTCCCTCGATTTTTATATAGAAAGTTCTAATTTCCAAATTTTAATCCCGATTTAAATTCTACTTAAAACCTTATTTTTATATAAAAACACCCACATTTTTTTATATACCAAAACTAAAGAGATTCTAAAAAAATAAGTTTTTCAAAATTTTTAATTTAATAAAGATTTTTACGGCTCAAAAATCACGAGGTGTTACATACACCCCCACTAATATAGGAATTTCGTCCTCGAAATTCGATGAAGCGTAAACGTCAAACGTAAAGTCACAAAAATAAAATAAGGCTTACATATGCTTACCCGTAGAATTCAATGATTGAGCACCCATACACCCAATCCCACACGCACCTGCCTCGTGAACAAAATAAAACATATATCTCAATTATATATATATATATATGAAATAACGACGTACTACACTCTTCCACGTATCACAACTCGATTCTCTCTCCAAAAGTCATCGAACACGGAAGTCCTCGAATCAAATCACATCACCAAATTGATACATACGATACCTAACATCTGTACTGATGAGCTCTAAATTAAATATCATCTCCTAAAATCAACTCTAAAGATACTCACATCAAGATTACTACTCCCAACCTCAATGCCTACAATGGCATTTACACAAAATGCCATATTTTCAAGAAACGTAACTAACACATATGCTAGACCCAAACCCAAAGACCCGAGGGTTATCGTATACCTAAGCTCTGATACTATGTGTAACACCCCGAGGAAATCAAGGCACTGCTACGATTAAAACTAAACTAAATCATCAACAATCCATATAGAGCATTTATATTGCATTAAAATAAACATGAAAGGTCATAAAAATACATAACGTCAAATCCAAACTTTACACACAATCTAAAATGTCTCCTAACAACGAGGCTGGGTAAAATACACCTCCAAATAATTAGAATTTTAGTTCCACTCAAAATAACGCTAAGCTCCAAAATATTTACATTGAAAATTTATACAAAAATAATATTCTCAAATCTTGTGCTCTTAATGTGCTTCAAAAATCCGTTACATTCAAATCCACACTTACCTGCAACTAAAAAGATAAAAATGGGAAAGTACACAATATGACAAGAATAGATGCTCAATATAATAACGGTGAACAAAATGCAACAATACGAAACCGTATACGAGTTCAATGCGACACCCAATCATTGTTCCAATTTATTTCTTAATAACACATCAATAGGTCACTAGGCCTCACCTCAACCCACCTAGGCTTCTTAAAGCCTCATTTCGGCTATTGGACTTTTGAACTTTTGGCGAGTGACCATTTCAGTGCCGTAATAAAATTTTATGGCACCATGCCTATATCATATCTTTGAGAACACACTATATAATTGACTTACTTGAGTCTATATTATATAGGAGTTCCAGCTAGTTTGGACATCGAGATAAAGTAGGTTAGTTTTTATGAGTTGTTTTGTCTCTTAAAGGTTCAAGCTAGAATGAAGAAATCCAGTCCAAGAACAGTCTAAGAATCATCAAGATCAATCAAAAGGGAAGTTAATCTTACCAAACCACCTTAGAATACTTACACTGCATATTATTGAGATCACATGTGCATATATTGGTTCAATCACTTTAAGAATGTTTACAAATTATTTAAATTCCATTATAACATTTTTAAATAATTTTTTAAATTATTCAAATTTAGTTTTTAAAAGTATTGGGGTTAAAAGTTGAATTATGTAAAGAGGTTTTAAACATTAAAACTTGACCAGGGTAGAATCTCAAAGGGGCACATACTTTTGGGGGTTGAAATTGGATTTTTAAAAGAAATAAAAACAAGCATTTTTCATTTCATATATGTCGTACACGTGTTGGCTTCTAGACGATTGGATTTGTGTTTTCCGTAAGACACATTCGTATGATGTAATCTCAGTCTTTGATTGATCCTTATTAACGGACTGCATGCGTTCTTGATCAATCCATGTGAAACCTATTTTAAGCTATCATTGAACGTTATTTTCACCACATGAGTTACAGTATTTGATTGATAGTCAACTGGTCAAGATCAATCTCAATCGTCCATTTGCCTTAGAGGTTCTCAATGCTTAATAACCCAATATATAAACCCTTTAAGTCTCAAAATTTAGAGACTTTTGGCATTCATCCAAATAGAGAGAGAATAGGAGAATAAAGAGCTAAGATAGAGAAGGGAGAAGAGAGAGGAAAAGAAAAGAGAGAAGAGAAGAGAAAGAGAGAAGAAACCCTAATCGTCGAAAGTTCAACCTCTGAGAGTTCTCCATAAATCCAAAAACCAAAACCTTCAACTTTCGTACATCAGGAACCCTAAACCTTGAGAAGTAGATCTATTTAGGTTTATGAGAATTAGGTGTTGGTTTTTCTCAAAGTTTGAAGACCTCTTTTAGCCATTGTTTATCCAGAACTCATCTCTAAGAAACTCTTAGGTTTCTCTATAGAAACTTGAGTTTTTCTAAAAAGAGAATATCCCACGTTTAATTTTTTTTCACTTTTGATCTTTGTTTTGTTGATCCATTATGTTTTAAAAGATTTTGAAAAATAAACTTCACTTTTTTTAAGGTTAAATCCGATCCCTAAGACGTTTGTGTTTATTGGATCATATTTCACATTTTGTGAAATAAAGTTGTATAAAAATAAGCCGAGACACGTAGGACCTTGGCTAGTTTTAAAAAGCAAGGCTATTTTTCAGATCTGATCTTGATAAGAAGTTTATTTGTCAAAATTGTTTAAATCAAAATTTTCATGTCATATAGATGCTTATGATTTATAGGACTTTGTCTGTATAAATAACTTGAGAGGGTGAGTTGCATAACTCTATATTTAGTGCACATCACAAACACATTCTCACACGAACACTTAGTCACAGTGGTTCTGTTTGATAAACCTGGTATTGTAAGAGTTGCTAGAATTAAAACTTAAAGAAAATGAGATCAAGGAACAGGAAAAGAAGCAACAAGAGAAGATCAGTTCTAGTCAGAAAACCTTTAAAGTGGAGTATCTCATATAGGTATATCTCTGAACTTAGATTTAAGATCTTTGTGTGCTTGCTTAAGTGTCGTAACTTGAATCTTTATTTTAGTATATTTTTCGTTTGTGCGGTAAAGGGCACCATGGTTGTTTTACTTGATGAAGGGTTTTACCACGTTAAATAATTGTGTTCATTTCTTTGAATGTTCCTAATTTCTATTGTGATTGGTACTGTATCTTAGACTTAGTAGATAGTTTTTTAATTTCAAAAACCAAAGGTAGTTAACTACCAAATCTACACTACATATTCAGAAAATAAGTTTAAACACATCTTGTGTTGATAATCGAAAGGAGTTTTGTCCAAAAGGTTTATTAAGAGTTTACTCAACTTATAACATTTTGTTATTAATCTTGTAAACAGTTTTTTTCAAGTGGTATCAGAGCAGGACCATTTTTTGTGATCCTGAAACATTAGAAATTGTTTTTGAAATTCCTTTCAAAAAGTTTTGAATATGGAAGAAAAATTTGAGAGGTTCTTCAGACCACCACTCTTTGATGGAAACAACTTTTCATACTGGAAAGTATGAATGGTTGCTTTCAATCAAGGAACTCTTGGTGATGATGTCCGGGACCTGATGAAAATGGGTATGAACATTCTACTAAGGCTACATCTGAAACTGATCTAACAAGGATTAAGAAACTTCTTAGCGAATTTACAACGGTAGAGAAAAAGAAGTACCTAGATAATAATAAGGGCAAGAATGCCATATTTATGTCCATTAATGAACACGAATTTAAAAGAATATCCATATGTTCAACTTCTAAAGAGGCATGGGACACTCTTGTCATTTCTCACGAAGGTGATGAAAGAGTTAAGGCAAGAAAAACTCAAATGCTTGTCCAACAATACAATGACCTGATAATGGAGGACAATGAATCCTATGACGATTTATACATTAGGTTAACTGATATATTTACAAAACTTCATGAAAATGGTATAACCTATAGTAGAAAGGAAATTGTTCAAAATATTCTTAGGTCATTGCCTTCCAAATTTGACAATAAGAGATATTCCATTGAAGAAATGGACGACCCTAATATGAATCCTGAATTGCTTAGTAGTAAACTAAGAACTGTAGAGTTGGAGTTAGATTTCAAGAAGAAACTGACCATACAGAATAAGAAACCCACTAGTTTTCATCTAAAATGCAAGTTCCTAAAATAAGTTCTTTAGACTTTGACACTCACTGTATTGATGACTGTGATTTGGATGACCTTGACAATCAAATAGCTCTTATGAGCAAGCATTTAAAAAAGATTCTCAAATTCAGAAATGTTGTAGCCTCTAAACAAGGCAAGTAAAATTATCATGGAAATTAAAATCGCAGACCTCATGACAGAGACAATACCAAACACTCAGATGACAATAAAAGGACCTATGATAATAACTAACCTAAGATAGCTCCAAAAGATGTGAAATGTCATAGATGTGGTAATATGGGACACTATGGCAGCAAATGCCCAACTAATCTTAGCAACTATAACAAGGCTAACGTGTGTAAAATGTGGGACGACTCTAGTGATTCTGATGAAGATGAAACAGAGTCAACCCAAAATAATGAGTATTGAATGTCTTTTTTTGCCAAGATTATATATAATGATAATGATGTATGCTTACCTACTCATGAATTAGTGATGCCTATTGATGTTGATGTTAATACTGCTCCTATTATTGTTGGAATTAATCTAAGCATGAGTCAAAGCGTTAATATTGCCGACGAATTGAACGTGTGCGCGATTTCAAAAGAACCAAATAATGCTTTAAGGGACACTTCACGCGACAAACTTAGGGAGTCTGATGATGATTTGCCTGATTTACATGAGTTATACATGAAAACGGTTAAGAAGAGCGCTCGCCTTGAAAAAATGATAAAATCATTAACTGAGCATATCGATTTACTTAACCAGACCATTAGGAAGAATACTGAAGATTATACTACCCAGTGTATTGCCCATGAGACTAAGAATGAAGAATTTGCCATAAAAATAAAAGATTTGTCAAAAATCATGAGTTTGAACAAAAATATAAGGCAACACTTATTGGACTAGAAGAATCTAAGAAAAAGTTCTCAAATGTGTTTAAAAAATGTCAACACTATGAAACCCAAGCTAAATCTTATTAGGAAACTGTTGTTGGAAAAAAATTTGACACTGAAGATAAGTTTGGCCTAGGTTTTGGAGAAATAGTGCACACTAGTAAGACCGAAGTTTCTCCTAAAAATGTTACTTTTATCACACAAGGCCAAACAGTTCCAAAAGGGGAATCTAGTCTTAATGTCTCTGAAGGAAAACATGATCAGTATAATCAACAGTTTAATTAAAATGGTGAGGCCAAATATGTTTGTCCACCTGTTAGTGACGAAAGACAAAAACTTAAGACCAATGACAATTGGACGACTATACCAAATAGAGCCAAACCCATCTTTAAAGACTTTAGTAACAAAGTCAAGACCTACACCCATTAGTAATGTTCTTATTATGGCATTTTTGGCCACACTCTTGAAGAATGTTTTCAAAAAAGGATATATACACCAACCTACCTTAACTTTAACTATTCTAGAGAAGGAAGAAATACTTATGTTCTCCCTAGACAGGCCACAAACAACTCTAGCTATAAAAATAAAAGGGGAGGGTCCAAGACGAAGAAAAAACCATTTAGAAAGACCCAACAAACCTTTTCTAAATCAAAATCCACAAAACGAATAAAACTCGGCCTACTTGGATGTCAAAATATGATCTATTACCCCAGCTCAAGTGGATTATTGTCATTTCTTCTTTAAAGGCACAACACACTTCAACCGGATGGTATTTAGACTCCGGATGTTCTAAACATATGATCGGGGATGAAACTAAATTGAAAAACAAGACAGACTTCCTCGGAGATAGTGTCATGTTTAGAGATGGTGTTTCATCTCAAATCATATGTAAGGGAACATTGAGTGAGGACGGGCTTCCTGATCTAAATGATGTTCTCCTAGTTAATGGCCTCAAAGCTAATATCTTAAGTATATCTCAATTTAGTGATTCCAATTATACCGTTACCTTTTCAAAAACTGATTACAAAATTATTGATGAAAAAGTAAACTATATATTGATAGGAAATATAACTCAGGAAAACTGTTACATAGTAATTCCTAAGTCTGAGTCTTTCCATGTTGCGAGATTAGAGGATTCTAACCTTTGGCACAATAGATTGGGACATACGAATTTTGATAATCTTAGAAGATTTAGCTCCCAAGAGATAGTTAGAGGTTTACCCAAAATAAAAAATAAAAAACAATTCGGTATATGTATGGACCATGTCAGGAAGGGAAAATAAGTAAATCTCCTCATAATAAAGTTAAGGACGTCTTAACCACAAAACCTTTAGAACTTATCCATATGGACCTCATGGGTCCCTCAAGGACTATTTGTTTATGTGAAAATAGTTATATCCTAGTTATAGTAGACGACTATACGCGATATACTTGGGTTGCATTTACGATATACTTGGAAATAGTAAATCCCCTTCGGTGAATTATGGTAGGCTAGTGATTTATGAGAAGGATGAAATGTGTTTTAAAAGTCCTAAAGTCATCACTTTATGTTTATATACCAAATAGAATTTGAGTCCCAATCAAACACAAACACTAAATAAAATTACGGATGATCGGACCGTTAGAATTGGTCAAAATTTAATATGTTGTAGCTTAAGGAGAAATGAAGTTGCCAAAATAATTCAGCTCAATCGAACGATTGATAATTTTTATTTATTTATTTTTTCTCCTTAGGTCAGATCCTCTACCGATTTTTATTCAAAAGTTCAAATTTCCAAATTTTAATCCCAATTTAAATTCCACTTAAAACCTTATTTTTATATATAAAAACCAACATTTTTTTACATACCAAAACTATAAAGCTTCCAAAAAAAATATTTTTCCAAAATTTTTAATTTAACAAAGATTTTTACGACTAAAAAATCACAGGGTGTTACATACTCCCCCACTAATATAGGAACTTCGTCCTCAAAATTCGACGAAGCGTAAACGTCAAACGTAAAGTCGTGCAAATAAAATATGGCTTACATATACCTACCCGTAGAATTCTATGATTGGGTACCCATACACCCAATCCCACACGCACTTACCCCGTGAACAAAATAAAATATATATCTCAACTATATATATAAATATATCTATAAAAATAACGACGTACTAGGCTCTCCCATATATTACAACTCGATTCTCGCTCTAAAAGTCATCGAACACTAAGGTACTTAAATCAAATTGATCGAGGCAAAAATCGAGCATCCATGTAATACGATAATCGTTGTTATCGGCTTCCGATCGCTACACAAAAAAACCATAAATTTTAATTACACTCTTATGGAGTATAGAGTCTAGTCTGGGTATCGAATCCATAGGGAATGTTTGATATATTACTTCTAAAATAAAAGTGTATAAGATGACTACGCAAATTAGAACTATTAAAAATAAGAAAACGGAATTAGGATCACATCCCGTCCATAGGCTAAACAACGCGTATAAAGGATTTTGGTTCGAAAACATTTAATCGAGCATATTCAATTGATTGTAAACATTAAGTGATGTAATTAAGCAATGAGAGATTAAACTTTCGCTCGAATATGGTCACAAGTGGATTGGTTTCGAAATATCTCTATAAACACTAACGTTGCATGACAAAAAAACTTAAATGCCTAATATTCCAACTTTAATACACGAGGTACCTATCTTTTAAAGCTCAATGCCCATAATGGCGGACACATGAACCCAACCCTTGAACTGGTTGCTAAATATGATGGTGTTAACAACGCAAGAATCCATTAACAAGCATGTGAAAATATGGGAAGAATAATAAAAGTGATGGAATTTAAGGTTACCAAGGTTGAAGAACACACACATGCAAGAAAAAATCAAAGCTTGACGAAAAACCGAAAAAGCTCTTGAATTAAAGGTTAAAAACTTGTAAATTGTTCTCCTAGATGTTAATCCTTGATTAGGAGCTTCCCAATGAAAAAAATCTATCTTCAAAGACCCTTAATGTGAGTATATATAAGTCCTGGGTCGTTTAGAAGAGTCCTATAAACATAAAACTCTCTAGGCTAAAAAGTATGGCCAAAATAAAAATCCCGCATCTGGAAAATTGTCACGCTTATAGAGCATGACAAATTTTCTCCCAGATCTAGAGCATTAAAAATCATGAACCGGTCCCCTTAAACCAAACCGGTTATAATTTTCTATCTGATTGAACTGGTTCTACTTTAGAATCGAACCGGTTCATTTTTCTGATATCTCTGATTCTTCTCATCTTTAAATGCGCATAACTTCTTCATCGTAACTCGGATTGAGGTTCCATTTTTTCCAGTATTCTTGTGATTTCAAGCTCATGAACTTTCCAGCTAGCCCCACCTCTGGACTAAGGATGAAAATTATAAAAAAAACCTTCAACTTCCTATTTCTTGGTCTCTTTCACTGTTTTGAGTTTTCTCTTCCCTGGACTTTCACGAAATACCTGTAAAACATAAGAGAAATACACAAAACACAAGGGTTAATATCATGAATATGAGATAAATCCAAGATAATTATAATGCACGGGATCATAAAAATATCAAAATTAAGGGGATAAATATGAAATATTTACACCTAATCACAAATCACATCACCAAATTGATACTTATGGTACCTAAAATTTGTACTAACAATCTCCAAATTAAATATCGTCTTCAAAATCAACTCTAAAGATACTCACATCAAGATTACTGCTTCTAACCTCAATGCCTACAATGGCATTAACACAAAACGCCAAATCTCTAAGAAATACAACTAAAACATATGCCAGATCCAAACTCAAAGACCCGAGGGTACTAGTATACCTAAGCTCTGATACCATCTGTAACACCCTAAGGAAATCAAGGTGCTACTATGATTAAAACTAAACTAAATCCTCAATAATCCATATAGAGCGTCTATATTCCACAAAAATAAACATGAAAGATCATCAAAATACATAACGTCAAATCCAAAATTTACACGCCAATCTAAAATGTCTCCTCACAATAAGGCTGGATAAAATACACCTCCAAATAATTACAATTTTAGTTCCCCTCAAAATAATGCTAAGCTCCCACATATTTACACTACCAATTTATACAAAAATAATATTCTCTTAATGTTCTTCAAAAATCTGCAACATCCAAATCCACGCTTACCAGCTACTAAAAAGAAATATACGGGGAAGTACATAATATGATAAGAATAGATGCTCAATACAATAACAGTGAATAAAATGCAACAATGCGAGACTGTATACGAGTCCAGTGAGATACCCGAGAATTATATCAATTTACTTCTTAATAACACATTATTAGGTCACCAGGCCTCACCTCACCTATGCTTCTGAATGCCTCATTTTGGCTATTAGGCTTTTGGACTTTCAGAGGGTGACCATTCTCAGTGCCATGTTAAAATTTTATGGTACCATGCCCACATAAACAAATATACCATATCTTAATCGAATAACTCATATGGTTCCAATGAATACCACAATATTTCAAGAAGAATACAAATAACTAAGAAATAAGAAAATACTCTCGATAGATTTAGATGAGCATAATGTGTAAACCCCGTACCTCAAAATAATCACTTGAAAACTTCAAAAAAATATTCCTGGAAATTTTATTACACTGTTGCGTTCTTCTCACAAAAACAATAAAGATGCGCTCATGAACGATCTGGAGAAAACACTGTTTGAGCCTTCAAAACTTGGGTTAAAAATATATTTAAATGGGATTTAGGTTTTGTAGAAAAGAGAGAATGAAATTATGGGATGCTACTAATTTTTTAGAAGGATAAAATGTGTTTTAAAAGTCCTGAACTCGTCACTTTATGTTTATATACCAAAAAGAATTTGAGTCCTAATCAAACACAAACATTGAAAAAAAATTACGGATGATGGGACGTTGGAATTGGTTGAATTTTAATATGTTGTAACTGAAGGCAAAACGAAGTTGCATAAAATAATTCAGCTCGATCGGATGTTCGAATATTTTCATTTATTTTTTTTCTCCTTAGATCGGATCCTCCCCCGATTTTTATACAAAAATTATAATTTCCAAGTTTTAATCCCGATTTAAATTTCACTTTAAACCTTATTTATATATATATAACCAACATTGTTTTACATACCAAAACTAAAGAGATTACAAGAACAAAATCCAAATTTTTTAATTTAACAAAGATTTTTACCGCACAAAAATCACGGGAGGTCACAGTGATCTCCCACCGGCATGAGCACCATATCTTCTTTCATGCATCTCACTGAGGATCCATTCCACTTGGCCTAGATTAAAATATTTGAGCATAGGGCTCGTGTACGATTGTCGATAAAGTTTTCTTTTAGAGTTAAGGCAAAACCTATACTACTGGATCTTCATCTTGTGAGCCTATTTGTCTTTTGATGCCCCTCTCTACAAACCTTTCTCTAATATAAGGGAAGATCGAAGAGTTATCATTGTCGATAGAGAAAAGAACAGATTACTAATAGGCATTCATTGCCTCGAAACCAGCTTGCCTAAACTAGACGAATCACTCTCTTTCTCTCTTAGAAAAGTTGACTTATTTTTCACAGCCTATATTCGTATACAAAAAATAAGAATCCTTACTTTTCTTTGTAAAATCCCCTATTTTTCTAGTGTACCATGATTGGATCCATACAGGATGGGTTCGGATGGATATGCATTACTTATGGGGTCATCTCCATCTCATTAATGTTTGGTCAGTCAACATGTTTCACTGCGATCGTTTATTTTGATTGGTGTCAACGATAGATGCTAAAGTCGCCAAAGTATCAGCATGTTTATTTATCTTCCTTGGTAATTGCTCCTCTTGATCTATCTCGATAAGTGGGCATTTGATTATGCCTTGCCTCGTACTTCCCATTGAGGTGGTTGGAGATCCGACAGTGTTAGTATACTGATATGTCTTTTGCTCCCACACCGATCACATATTATAGGTCATGAATCAGGAACTCTTATTTGGCCTCATTGTTGTATCCCTTAAATCCAAGGAGAACTTCTTTCCTGATGGGATGTACTTGGAGAGTGACGAACACCATCCTAACACCTATCCCTCATTCGTTGGATGCAGCATTTATTAATAGTTTCCATCCTTGTGTCTAGTCCCACTGATTGACATTAAGCATCTCCAGAATTGGATTCAGTTGCATCTCTTCCATCTCCGGTGGTGTGGTAGAGAACTCGATAATGATATAAGATAAAATCTTCCCATTAACATTTGTTCTTAGTTCGTACTTAACATCCAACTATTCTAGTTCCAGTGACCACTTTGTCATTATATGGGATAAATCTGCCTTCTTGAGAACTTCCTTGAGAGGATAGGATGTCAGGATGACTAACGTATGAGTGTTAGAATAATGTCGCAGCTTTCTCACAGATGTTACTTGTGTTAGGACCATATTCTCAATAGGAATATATCTTTTTTTGCCTCAAGGAGAGTATGGCTTACATAGTAAACTAGTAACTACTCTCTATCATATAATCGTACCAGCACTCTGTTGGTTGTGTGTTAGGAACCAACCAAGTATAAGTGGAGATTTTCCCCACCAAAAGGGGTTAATAACAATGTTGGAGATTCCAAATACTATCAAATACTTTATAATGCCCTCTCTTGCTCCTCCATCTAGATTATTATACTTGTCTAATTCAGAGGTTATAAGAACACTCATCATTTGTCATATGAGAAGGCTATAAACCTATTGAGGGTTGCTAACATCATAATCAGGAATTATACATCTCTAATCATAGTCATCTTTTTGATATCCTATAAAGCCTTAAATAATCTGAATGGAACTTGCCAGAGCTAACCCTTAAGAAATATTTAGAGGCATTAAGATTCATCTTATATTATTTAAGTATTTTAAAGGTCTTTGTCAGATCTATGATATGACTGGTGGCCTATTTTTTGACAAGCATGTCATTTATTGTAAGGGAAAATTTATAATCGATTCTATTTGTAGTGTTGGATTAATTCCTAACAAAACTAATTGAGTCATAGGATAGTAGTTTGTTATATCCTTTCAAGCCCATGATGTTTGAGATGAAGACGAAGTGCCCAAGAGTTTGAAGATTACATCATCGGCAGTCAATGTGTCATGATTTTACATCATCAAGTCGTTCGATTAAAACTGGGATCTCGTTCGAACGAGATGCCCAGTTCTTTCGAACAAACATCGAATGAACCTTGATTGTTTTTTCTTATTTTTCGTTAGATAAGTCGTTAGAATGACATCATTAGAACGATACATTTAACAAAAAATTTCATTTTAACTCTGTTTTCTCGTTAGAAGATCGTTCGAACCAAGTAGTTCGAACGACTTTCAAAGGTCGTTCGAACGACCTGGCGGTTTTCTATGCAGTTTCGTCAGTTTTTATTTTAATTGCCCATTTTTCCCACTCACCTTTTTCCACTTTTATTATGTGCGGGAACAACCTTTTTTCATAGACTTTTGAGAGACATTCTAAGACATTCAGAGCAAAAATCTTTCTATTAAAAGTCCCATTTTTGTGTTAGAATTTTCATGGTTTAATCTCTATCAAAAACACAAAGTTTACACCCATGTTTAGTTTGATCCAAGTTCTAAATATATATTTGCTTTGAGATCACCATTGTTGGCACGGGGTATTTTTTTCCCATACCAAAAAGAGAAGTTTCCTACGGAGGAGTACATTCTAAAGAAGATTCTTGGTGTGCATACATTGGACAGGCCGCCTTCGTATGTTTTGACGGTTTGACTGCGGTGGATTCCGAAGTAATTGACTAGGCATAGGTAGAAGAACGAAGAAGCACCAAGGATTTAAAGGGAGTCGAGTTATTAAGGTAAGTCTTTTGTCGTGTCTTATGTAAAACCGTACCTAGTGGATTTGAGGCTGGGTCGTCCTAGGTTTTTCTCTTTGTGGGTTTTCCTCGTACATCGCGATCTCGTGTTGTGATTATTTATTTTATCTACCAAAAACACCTAGATGAATACTAAGGAATAAAAAGATAAAATTTGGTTAAATCACAAATTTAGTGTAATTTTGGTGCTAATTATGTTTGGGTCGTTTTAATTTAATTTAATTCAAGTTTGCATAATTAATTTGGCAAAATGCATGCTTAAGTTTGTTTGGCATAATTTGACCTTGAATTGAATTAGTTTTGTTTAAGTGGAAATTTAATTATTTGCTTAGTTTATTTGATTTTTGTTTGAAAGAAAATTAAATATTTGTTTGGTTGAGTTTATTTTTAAGTTTGTGGAAATTAAAATTTTGGGAAGATTAATTGTTAAATTTGGAAGAAATTTTAAGTTTGGTATATTGTGTGAACCGTCTCCATTTAAGTCGTAGAAAGATGGAGTGAGACTGCGCTTAAGTTAACTAATTTAAATGCCCTTTTAAGTGTGGTCACACTGAAGGAATTTAGCCGGATTATGACGTGTGAAACGTCTAAGGAGTCATGGAATACTCCAACACACCCATGAGGGAACAAGTGTCGTTAAAGCTTCGAAACTCCAAAACCTCACCATTCTCATTTATGTAGAGCTACATGGTTGTTCCAATTAATTTCTTAAACATTTTAGTGACTAGGCATTCATTACTTGCTCCAGAGTTTTTAGGCCAAAGGGCAAAACTTTGTAGCAGTAAAGTTCTAAAGTCATAATGAATGAGGTCTTCTCCTAATTGGAATCGAACAGAGGTATTTGATGATAGCCGGAGTAGGCATTCATGAAACTCATCCACTGGTGTCTGGCCATTAAATCTATGAGTTATTGATCCTGGGGAGTGGAAAACTGTCCTTTGGGGAAGAATTGTTAAGATCGATAAAATCAATGCAGACTCCTTTTTCTACTATCTTTTTCACCACCGTGGTATTTAAAATCCATTATTGTAATTGAAATTCTTTAATGGATCCAGGATGAAGCAGGTTCTCAACTTTATTCTCCCTGACTTTTGCTTTTTCTGGTGATGACTTCCTCGATTTATGCTCGACAGATCGACATGTTAGATCTATGTGCATTCGATGATAAGAAATTTATGGATTTAATTCCTAGAAGGTCATAAGTTTATTAGGCGAAGACATTCACATTTACTCTGAGAAAGTGAATGAGATGATTTGCCTCATCCTTTGGCAATTAGGAAGCGATAATAAGGGTCTTGTCTAAATGATACGAGTCTAGGGGAACGGTGATGAGTTCATCCATTACCTAGTCGATAGGGGACATTCTAGTCTCTTTAGCCCCTGGGTGAACTCCCTCATTTGGTCTCTTAAGATCCTGAGAAAATTCCCTTCTCTGGTTGGTATTTTGTATGGTTATCCTCCAAATCATCATCGTTCTGACTTTTCTTGGAGTGAACATATGGAAAAAAATTCGATATAGTCAATTTGTATTTATTTTGGATTTATTTCGTATTTGGACAAAACCTTTAAGTCATAGGTTAGATCTTGAGTGTCTTTACCCTTTCAAGCCTATGACATGTTTGTTTGAAGAAGTAACGGCCAAGTTAATAGTTTTACATTCATCATGTCGAGTTTAGTGTTATTTTTGGTTCTTGTCTTTTGATGATCTCTCGGGTATAAATGTGTATAGTTTTTATCCATGGATATTTAGTTTTGCGTGTTATTTTTTACAATGTTTTAAAACTATTTTTTTTTAAATCTAGTCGTTCTAACGACATCAGCTATGTTGTTCTAAAGAGATATTAAACCTCGCTACAACCAAGAATCCAATGAAACTTCAAATGAATTTTGTTTAGCTTACATTGGTTTTTTTGTTGGATATGTCATTAGAATTTTGGTTACAATGAGATTTGATACTTCCTTCGAACGAGCCTTGTGACTTCGTTCGACGAACTGGTGTATTTTTCAAAGTTGAAATTTTCATTGTCTTTTGTATCCTTATCTCATTCTTGGAAAACCTAGTATAAATAGGGTTACGAATTAGTAGTTTTATTTGAGAGTTTTTCATGCTTTTGATTTCCCAAAATTTTTTAAAAATCTCTCCTTGTTTATGTGATTATTTATGATGAAGGTTTTCAAACCCAAACCCTGTTAACACCTAATCGTTTAAAGATCCAAGTTTTATATATTATATCCTTTAATATTTGGTCTATGGGTAGTAAGGTTTACTCTTTTCATCTTGTTAAGAGTAATTTCATATGGTGAACTTCGTGGTGTGGTGTTGTGGTGAAGAATTTGTGGATCCATGTTAAAATTTGTAGACGGTTGTTGAGCCTTATCATTGGATACCAAGGTGTGTGTAGAGTCACACGTCGTGGTAGTTGCGCGGGTAGACTCTTGCATATCATTGTGCGGAGGTTGAGGGAACGAAGAGAGTTAAGGCTCTCGAGGGCGTCAAGTTATAGAGATTGAAGGAACGAAGAGAGTCAATGCTCTCGAGGGCATCGAGTTATTGAGCTTGAAGGAACGCATAGAGTCAAGGTTCCTAAGGCCATCGAGTTATTATGTAAGTCTATTATCGTGTCCTTTATAAATTCATACATAGTGAATTTGTGTGGCTAGGTCATCCGAGGTTTTTCCCGTTGTGCATTTTCCTCGTACATCGACATGTAGTGGATTGATTTATTTTATCTTGTTATCGACTAGATACATGCTATAGGATAAAGATAAAATTAGTTAATATGTTTTAACGCAACATTTGTTTAATAAGTGCTAAGTTGAATATTGGTAATTCGTTTAATTGAACTTAAATTTGAAAAAATATAAAAATAATGGTTTGCTTAGTTTTGTATCCTTTTTTGATATATTATAACCCTATAGAACTTTAATGTGGTTTCAGAGTGGGTACACTAAGTTATCGTGTTGGTCCATACTTTCATGCTATTTTAGGGTTGTTTGGGTGTTTGTCTCCCTCTCTTTGTTTGTTCGTTTCTCTCAATGGATCATCATTATGATAAATTGTATGATGTGTTTAGCGATGACATGATTTTGATATTCGAGAGGAGTTTAATGAGCTTTATAACAGTGCTCAAATATTAACTCATTTGAATTTGAAGTTTTCAAAAAGCGTTAAATTTCTTGAAAAAGAATTTTTTTTCTTAAAAGATGAAATCAAATTTTTGCAAACGTTTCAAACTCAAACAGATATCCTCTGCGAGAATCTCAAGGATATGAAATGTGATTTTTAAAACCTCAAAATGCACAAGAAAGAGGGTGATGATAGAGTCCTTGTTTTAAAGACACATTAGAGGACTCTAAGAGGCTTGAGACTAGGGTGAAAGATCGTGCCATAGAGGATAGTGATAAATTGACAAAAGTTTTAAGGACACGCGAAAAGACTCTTAAGGATAGGTTTCCTTGAATTTAGGGGGGAGAGAGTTAAACTTTTAGGTATTTTTTAAATTTTGAAAAAGGTGTACCTAACGTTTGAAGAGTCTAATTCTTTGCTTGAGTCTAGAGTTTTGAAGTTCCAAGATGATTTAAGAGACTCGACTAGTGATGGTATTGGATACAATTATTCTAATTCTTCTAATGTTAAAGCCACGAACAACATTTTTTTAGAGTATCAACCACTTTCGAGTACATTACAAAAGGTCAATCCAAAGGTTGTCTTCCTCGTGTTTACACAGTTTTGTATTATAGTAGGAAAGGTCAGATTAGGATGTTTTGTTATAATCTTAGAAAAGGTCAAAGAAAGTCAAGGTCACATGTCACCATGGTTCCCAAAATCCAAGGCATTAAATATTCATATATTTTGGTTTGGAAATCAATTTTGGAGGAATTGAATGTTAGACTAGTTGATTCTTGAATGCTTGCACATGATACTACTCATGCTAAATCTAATGGTTGATTGTGTTTGCATGTTTTTTATACACTAGTTTTTTACTTTATGATATATGTTATTGCTAGTATTATGACGTGTTTATCTTTTGTATTCTAATTTCCCATTTTTTGGGTCTTATTGAGAAAAATACAAAAATATCTTACTTGTCTTTTAAGTTTTGTTTTCAAGTGGTGTATTTTTGGAAAAATATTGAAAAACTCAAAGATTTTTTTTCTTTATGTTTAGTTTAGGTTTACACATTCGGTGTGGCATGTCGGTGTGTTTGAATCCACTTTATTCCACATATCCATGTGGCTAGGACATTTTGTTATGATTTTCAATGCTTAGATTTTTCTTAATCATGCTTGCATGAAGTTGTTCGAAAATGACTTGCTTAATGGATTCACTTTGCATATGCCTCCGCACACACATGCACGAGTTCTTCTGGATCTTAACTTCATATGTTACATGAACTAAGTGAGGTGTTCTCCCATGAATCTTTTCATCATACATATGTTTTTTTTACTATGAGAGATTTATGCATGTAAAAACCATTACCTGTGAGTTTGTTTATTTATCAAAAATATGAGTGTGCATATGAATGAGCTATGAAGGGAGAAATCTTCCTTATGTGAAAGGACACCATTGAAAAATGCCTAAAAATTAGAGGCAGAGAAAAGATAAAATTACTAAGGCCAATTTATTTCATGGTATCTTCAAATTGATATCTAAAAAAAAAGTGAAATATATATATATATATATATTGATGGTATTATAAGTTGAAAATCAATGGGTTTCCACATTAAGTCCTGGTTAATTCATGTTTGATGCTATTGATTTGAAAATCATCAATATTTTCTACGCCTTTTCGTCATAGGTTATGATCTTTGGAATGAAAAACCTCTTTGGTGGTTCTGACGTCTCTCTCTCAATAGCGAAAGGATAAAGTAATACATGCATGAGTGCCTTTCTAGCTAACTCGTTTAGAATTCGTGACAAATTGGGATTCAGTCTTCCTTCTAATTCTGTATTGATAATATCCCTAAGGTCGTCACTTTCGAACTTCTTCTTCAATGCCCTAAGCTTGGTCAACTTGTTGATGTGTGAGGTTTATATTGGCCAAAGGGGCACATGATTATGGCTAGCGGAATGATGAGCAGGCTAGATGTTCTCACGCTGCTGGATAAACTACAACGTAAATGGGCTCCTCGATCAAGAAGCTCTGCTAGTGAATTTAGATCTATGGTGTTTAGAAAAATGAATATTCCTCATTCTATGGTGATCCCAGTTGTCAGAACTAGAGCCACGTTCCTCTAACTTCCTAGCTAATTATTTCCTTAACTGGATGATTTTTTCGTCATGCTTGTCCATTTATTCTTTATAAAGGCTGACTAGTTATGATGTTGCTTTCTCTTCAGGTCAATCGATAGAGGGAGTGTTAATTCACAAACCATGACCAGAAATTCGGTATGAGCATCCCCTTGACCTCGTTTCTCTTGGAGGCATAGGGTACCTCGAAGGAGTCTGTTCCCTTCTGACAATTCGTACCTCAGATTTAAACGCCTTCGGATATGCAAGCGATGATACTAGTGAACACTCATATTGTTCTAGAGTTGATATTCCTCAGTGGTGGGGATTCAAAGCTTTCCCACAGATGGCACCAAATTGTAGGGTATATCTAACACATAATAATGGCAATCGTACTAATCGGCCAAAAAATACGAATGGAATATGAGAAAATTCAAAAGGAGTTACGTGGTTCAGTAGATTGTCCTACCTGTGTCCACAGGGAAAGGAGAGGTCTATATATTAACTGAGAACAAAGAAGGAAGACTGGAGTGTTAGGATTTCTAGTTAGGATTTCATGTCGCCATTAAGAATATATAATTAATTGTACCCTAATTAGTTGAGATCATCCCTATATATACGTACAAATTTCTTACAAATCAAGGTCTCTCCTATTTGATATTATCTCTAGAGTAGCAGAGTTTTGGTTGAATTGATTCGGTTGTGTACGGAAATTATTCTTCTTGATTCCCTATTAGAAACTCCACGATATCTGCCTGCGGCCTGACTATGTTGCCTTAACTTCCAGATGCCATGCGTTATGCCACGAGGTGTAATCGGTCAAATGCCCTTTTAACCTTGATTAAGATTTGAAATATTTGCACTAACTAGAATGAGAATGCGGTCCCTACGCGGTGCGTGCTTAGGTAAGGATGGTCTGAACAAAGAAAAAGTCTAATTTAATGGTTTTTAATTTTAAGGAATAAAAACTTTAAACAAATTAAATCCAATAAAACTTTGCACCAATTAAAACCGTTTTATCGTGAAAAATCGGTTTATCAAATATTATCTTTTTAACCTAAAACATAAGTCTAGATGATAAGCAGATAAAATAAATAAATCCAACACAACACGTCGATATACAAGGAAAATCCATAATGGGAAAAACCCAGTACGGCTCGTCCAAACAGTTCACTATGATAAGGTTTTACAAAGACTGGACAGTAAGCATACTCAACAACTCCTCTCCCTCACAAGACTTAATAATATTCTTTTTTCAACCTCTCCTACACAGTTCAATGATGGATTCCACCCACATAAGTTTCCATAACTCAGGAGTCCACACATGCCTCGGTATCCACCAATTAGGCTCAGCAACCATCAATGGATTGAAACATGAAATCCAACGCTTCTTCACTGCTACACCACATCCACGGAGTCCACCATGTGTACACAACTAGTACGAAGTCCCCTACACGAAATACGTTCTCTTCAGATGATGAGAAATAAACCTTGGTGCAAAACCTAAAGATCTTAAAACATATGAATATGAAGAACTTGGACGTTAAAAACAAAGGGTGAAATTAGGGTTTTAGAACTTTAGTAAACAAGTAAGGAATTGATTTTCTCCAAAAGTTCATAAAAAATCTGAGTCTAACACACCTTAAAGAGTAAAAAACATGAATTTCGAGGCAATGAACTCTCTCGAACGAAAACACATATCTCATTTGAATGAGAAGCACTTTTGGTTCTAACAAAACTCTTGTTCGTTGGAACGATCACGCTTTCTCATTCTGATGAGCTTCTAACCAAATCATGTTTATTAAACATAAAGGCCTCATTTTATGTTCGTTAGATGATCATTCCAACGAGATCTAATATCGTTCTAACAAGATCAAATTTCATTCCAACGAAAACAGCATTTCATTCCAACGAGGTGATAAACTCGTTTTAAAGAGATTAGAACCAAAAAATATTTTTCTTCAAAAAACATTTTTAAATAGTTCCAAACATTTTGTTCAAAAATGAATCACCCAGAAAAAATATCCAAGGACCGTATTCCAAAATGCATCCATACCTTCAAGGTCCTCGGTATATGTGAAGGCAAACGCGACGCTAAACACAACACAATGTATCCAACTTTGAAGCTTGGCCTTTACATCTTTATCAAATATTTTATAGGCTTACGAGAACAACAATAGAAGCCTAACCTGTTACTCAAAGGTTTTGTCTAGAATTAAGCCAATTACAAACAAATTGATTCAATTGGAAATTCGTCCTTACAAATCTCCCCCTTTGGCCATTCTGAGACAAAATTAAAATATAAAACGTATAAGCCGTCAAGCTCTCTAAAAAGACTCATTCCTAAACCCCGAAAGGACAAAAAGTACAGACGCTAGACACACACATACTCTAAGTAGCTTTGCTTTCTTGAAAAACTTTGCTACATGTTACAAATCTGCACACTTAACACTACACCAAAACTGCTTACTTGTCACAGTTAAAAACCCTGACAACTAAAATTTATCATAGTCTTTGGCCGTGATAAGTTTTGGGGTGACAAATACACTTGTCACGGTCAAAGTCCGTGACAAATCTGTGCAGATTTTAAATTAAAACTGTTAGGCAGTATGGCCACTGCCACTGCCACTGCCCAACAGTATATTTGTACCTGTTATAGAAAATTTTAACCCGTCCAGACAGTGTATATATCAAGCGACATTCAATATTCAATAACCAATACAAATAATTACAAATATACATAACCAAAACCAAACCAACGTGTAAATATCCATAACCAAATCTAAAAAATACAGATAACATATTCACTAACCAAAAAAATACATCATAGAGTACGGTCTATAGTAGATCGGAGGAGGAATGTAGGCAGCAAAACATATGAATTGAGACACCCATAAATTTGCCGAACACCGCATTTTTCTTGCAACCACAAAAGTGCATTCTCCTTTTCGGTTAAAATATGTGTGACGAGAACCATTGCCTCAAAGTCTTGAATGGAACGTCCATGAACCAACATACCCGGGAGGGTGTTTAGATCCCTCAACCCCCTCTCTATCGGCATGCCACCATTACGTCTATTAAAAACATGCTCGTCCAACCGATTATTGACATAGGTCGTTCGATGAGGGGTCAAGATGGGAAATGAATCATATAAGGGCGATGAGTCCGTGCGTATCCGCGAGTCCGTGTGTATGAGTGATGGATCAGCGGCATCCTCGTCTACCTCATTCCCATTACCCTTGCCCTTGTCCTTACCCTTTCCCTTATCGTAGGTGCCTTTACTGGAGGTGGATCCCCACTGACACTTCATGAAGTCGTACATATATAGGACCGTCGCTTTCAACCTTTCTAGCTTATCATTATGGGTGTCCACCTTATGAGATGACTCGGTGTTTCTCGTCTCTATCCCGATGATCTTCGACTTCCCCATTCGAGATCTCACCCCTATTCGTTCCCTATGATTCGCTCTGAGCACTTGGTTGAGTGCATACATGGCCAAAGATGCTTTGTTGACATCAAACTGCTTTTCATAAACTTTCTTAAGCTTTGCCTGAAACGACAAAAGTGCACGATTAGTTAATTAAGTTAATAAAAAAAAATATAATGTAATTAAGAAAATTAACCAATTATAACTTACAATCGTGGTTGCCATGCCCGAGGACACATCCTTCTCCTTGCCCTTCTTCATTCGAATTTACACATAGGCATTGACTCTATGTGGCCTACCCCCAGGGCCACTTCCCGTCTTCTGAAATAAAATAATGCAGAATTAGTAAGTAACATAAAGTAATGGTCAATTAGAATAACATAAAACTAAAATTAAAGAAAAATAAAAATAAAAATTTATCATCCTGTGCTCTACCTCGGCGTAAGATGTCTGCCCGGAGTCATGCACGTCCACCATTTTTTCCCGGTTTTCCCTCCGCGATTGACGAGATGTCAATTGTAGTTGCTCAATCTCATTGTCTCAAAACCGTTGCCAATGAGATAGGCTCCTTCTATGGGACCATGTCGAGTACTCTCATAATGGACTCCTGGGTCTGCCCAAAGTACAGTGCCCGCATATTTTTCTTCCACGTCTTATACTCATCTTTCAACTGTTCCAACGTGGAGTCGCATACATGTGGGGGCGGGCCGAATTGATCATGTCAAACAAATACAACCTAAAAAAAAAGTAAGTGTTAGGTGTATTTAAATTATAAAATATAAATATAAATACACTACCTGTAATGCCCCCCAGATGGTGATCTTTATCTCATTTGGCACCTTCCTCCAATTAGTGTAACTTGGGCCGATGATCATCTTCATTAACTCCAGGGATATAGCTAGTAATGTTATATTGTTCTCGACGATGGACCCCAATTTGCCCCACTCTGGGGGCCTAGTGGCCGAGGAGCCTTCGTTGCCTCCGCTACCGCAATGACCTAACGAATACATTTTCTACAAAAATTGTTATTATTAGTACAAACATGTATATGAGAAAATGATCAAATCCAAATGAATTAGAATATTGTACGAGATAACGACATTATAAATGTAAAAATATTGTTTCAATATCGGGTCATGTCATGGACTTTGAAATAATTCTTAAATTGATTAAAATCCAAATTAACATATTCACTAACCGAAAAAATATTTTTTATTCAAATACGATAATAACAAAGCACTATAAGAATACAAGTTAATTACATTATAAATCTAAATATTGTTTCAATATTGGGTCATTTCATGGACTTTGAATTAATACTTGATTTAATTGAAATTCAAATTGACATATTCACTAACCAAAAAAATAATTATGATTCAAATTCAATAATAATAAAGCACTAGAAGAATACAAGTTAACGATATTATAAATCTAAATATTGTTTCAATATCGGGTCATGTCATGGACTTTGAATTAATTCTTAATTTAATTAAAATCCAAATTAACATATTCACTAACCAAAAAAACAATTTGATTCAAATTCGATAATAACAAAGCACTAGAAGAACACAAGTTAACCTCCACCCAAGGCATGTGACCACAATATGTTCAGTGACGTTCTTCTCTCTGTGCATCATCCAATACATGGCGCACCGGGTTATTATTCCAATAAGGCAAATCAAATAAAATTGACCTCCCAGATCATACCTTTCTTTTTTCAGTTTCATTCCCAGTTGGGGTCTTCTTATGCTTGACATTCTTAAATTTAGGATTCTTACCTGGCATATTAGGGCCACAATCAGAAGATTTACTTTCACTTTTTGAACCTAAAAGTTTTCTCAAAGGTAGCCTAGGTTTAACCCCGCACGATAAAAAATTAGAACCTTTCTCAAATCTAAAACTATGAGCGGGGGGTAAAAACCTCATATGGCATTGGTATACATTTTTTGAGCTAGTGGATATATGAATAGATTCAGTCTTCTCTCCACAAATAGGACACCCCAAATAATCATGTACTACATAACCGGATAATATCCCATGAGCTGTAAAATCATAAATTGTCCACATCAACATAACTTTCAACTTAAACTCTTCTTTTTTAAATGAGTCAAGTTCTTGCACACCCTCTTCTCATAACTCATTTAATTCTTCTACCAAAGGATCCAGGTATACATCGATGTCCTCACATAGTGCCTTTGGCCCAGGTATCAACAAAAATAGTATCGAAATTTAGGTCTCATACACTATGAAAGAGGGAGGTTGAGTGGAGCTAGGATCACTAGCCATACACTCTAATTAGCACTTAGATCTACAAATGGATTGAAACCATTTGTTAATATTGCTAAATGAATGTTATGCTATTCTCGAGCAAAATCATGATTCTTAAAACTCATCCTCTTCTAAGCTATAGAATCAATAGGATGACGCATGAGATTATTTCCTACTTCTTCCCTAGCATTCCAAGTCATTGCCTTCGCTATCCATGGTACTATGAAAAAACACTTTAATCTAGGCCTAACAAGAAAATATTTCAACACTTTTGAGCACATGACTTCCTTGCCAATAGATTGGACATATCAAGGTTCATCGCATATTGGACACTGATATGGATTTTCATACTCCTTTCGATATAGTATGCAGTCATGCACACCAAACCTTTCAAACTGTTCTTCATAGTAGGATAGCTATTTGGAAGCGTATTCTTCTTGGGTAGAAATCCCTTCACCCAATTTAAAATTCCAATCACACTATTTCCAAACAAACCATATTGGGTCTTCAAACTATGCAAACCAACCATGGCATGTAAAGTTGCTTGATCTTTCTCACAGCCAGAGTACAACGGCTAGGTTGCCTTAATTTTTAAACTTTGGTAGTCGTCATCAAGGTTTATCCCGATATCTTCATGAGCACATGAGCTTTGCACATCGTCAGTGACCTCATTTTCTTCCACTTTATGAAGTCCATACACATCATCAACTAAATTCTCTAGCATATTATGATCGACATTATCCTCCTTCCCTTGTACATCTATCCTACTTGTCGAAGGTTGTTGTGAAGGTTGCTCGGAGAGAAAAGGAACTTCGATTCCCCGTGAAAAAATCCAAAATTGATAACTATATTATATACCCCATATTAACAAATGTAGTTCAACTGTTTTCCACTCAAACACCTTACCATTATTACATTTAGTACACGAACACGGGAATTCTTCATCATTGTGACAACTCTTTATGTATTTCAAAAATTCATTAGCACATCTGCAAAGCACATCCCCTAATCTATTTGTCTCACCCATCCACTCTTTGTATTTAGGATATCCCATCACGACTACTACAAATAATCACCGATTATGGGTAAGAAGCGTATATTTGTGGATTAGTATAAATTAAACTGTGAACATTTAGTTCCCATTAAATAATTTACTATAATATTGGCATTTCATTTTTCTGTATTATATTATAAAAACAATATAATTTCTATTTTCTCCATTTCTTCTAAAGTGTGAGTGGTCCTATTCCATTCAATACCGCATATTTTTATAATATATTTAACAGCTCATGCACATTGTTCCAAGTTGACAAAAATTCGAAAGCATATCCCTATTGTTCTCCATGTACACGACATAAATTCGCTAGTGTAAGTGTTATTTCAATTTATCAATTGAAATAACACTTAAAATTTCATCATATAGTATGTACCCAGAGAACATTAAGATACGACAGAAGAACTTCCCTCAACAAGTTTAAGCCACTAAGAATATTATTATACAGAAACTATGCAGTCCCAAACTGACTAAACGGGAAAATTTGAGAGATCTCATTACACGGGTAATGACTCTCGAAAGGGTCTAAGGGCTATTGAATGCGTACGCATAAGAACTAGAAGGCTAGTATCTATGCACATCATATGTAATTTAAAGTATTTATAAATGTTACAGAACTGTTATGTCATGCTTTCACATGAGAATACATGCATGCATGCACCCCCCAAAGCAAATGTTATACAACAAGTTGACTTCATGTAAACTTACACATGCATGCCTAGATCATAGTAATGAGAACCGCAATAGATAGGCAATGGATATTTATTGCGGTTACCATTATTACCTTTTACCCTCATTACTTGTTATATAACACTTGTTTTGCGGGCTACATGCATGCATGTATTCTCATGTGAATGCATGATTACTTATTTATATTCGGTTTAATCACAACCTAAAATGTTAGAAATGCCTAGGACCAACCAACTCAATGGCCATCTAAGTTTTCAAATCCACCAGTCAACCACAATTCAAGAATCCCAAACAACAATGCAAATAATAATGCGATATATTAGAAATTACTAGGGCCAATTAACTCAATAGCCATCTAAATGTTCAAATCCACCAATCAACAATTCAAGAATCCTAAACAATTAAACAATATATATATATATATATATAGAGAGAGAGAGAGAGAAAGAGATAAATGTACCGAAATATCTGTAGAGGGAGGACGGGATGGTCGTCGTTGTTGAAATTAGAGAGACAAATCAAATTTCAATTGCATTAGTGACCCCAAAACACACACACAATTTCAATTTCATGAAAAAAATTCAATACCCCCCCCCCCCCCCCCAAACACACACACACAATTACATTAATAATTTAAATACCAATTTCAATTTTATAAAAAACAAAACCAATACCCCACATACACACACACAATGACCCACCCACACATACACACACATTGACCACCCACCCCCGTGCACACACTGACCCATACACACACACACATTGACCCCCCTCACACACACACACACACAGACACACATACACACACACATACATAGACCCACATACACATACATACACACACACATACATAGACCCATATACACATACATACACACACAAATTAACCCACATACATATACACATACACACACACCAACCTCAAATCTCCATACAAACACACACACTAAGGCAATAAAGAGAGAGATAATCGCAGGTCTTAGAGAGAGAGAAATAAACGAGGGGAACGAAAGAGGGGAAGAAAAACTGAAGCGGATAGGTTTAATATTTTTAATATGGTCACGGACGTATCACTGTCGTTTACTGTGACAACTTTACAAGGTTGTTTGATAAATCCGTGATAAAGAATTGTCACGGACTTGTCATGGTCAAAGACCGTGAAAGAATTCGTATTTTTTTTGTCACAGTCTTTGACCATGACAAGGATGGCTTAGTCAAGGGTGTCAATTTAGCCTTTTTGGTGTAGTGTAAACACACCTTGAAGTGCAAAGAGAATATAATAAGTATAAAATCATCATAAGAATGAATTCAAATTGTGTAACAATCTCAACCTAGTGAAGACGTCTCCCCTAAGATAAGGATATCCTAATCATGAGAGGAAATATACTATTTCTCCCCCTTTTTGTTCAGGAATAGACAAAGTAAGAAAACATAAAACTATTAGTCCCCCAAAATCCAAATCTCCCCCTAAATATGCGAACATGAAATACCAATTTCAAAATATGGAGAAGGGAATAAAATCATGCAATGGTGTAAAGTGTAGCAAACACACAACATGGCAAAATAAGCACAAATAATCCACACAATGATTAAGTAATATCAATATCGATGCAAAAAAAATACCAATAGGAATAAGCAATGAAGTATGATATCAATTTAAAATTACCAATTTTGAGAAAAGTAATTTCAATACACATTACTATTATGATCATATGGCATGCCAAATAAGATCCTAGGATAAAGTATATAAAAATATGGACTAAATGCAACCGTAAAGGCTCAAAATAGAATGATACCTTATATAACAATATGCAAAAGATATACCAATGACTACCCAACACGCGTATATATAGGTATAAGCAACCACAAAAACTCAACACAAAACACTTAAGCTTTATATACTAGCATAGTATTGATGTGTCTAAACATGTGGGATGGAATGAATGGGTATGAACTAGATAAAAATGAATTATGATCAAAACACTCAAATATGTTCAAGGAGTTCTATTTGACAGTAAAACTTTATCAAACTAAGATTTAGCCTCAAGTGACAAGATAAACTAAAATCTATAGACAAACAAGCACAATGCACACAAGCCTAGAATAGTGATAATTTCACAAATCAATAGCATCATCACATGATAATCATAACTAGGATTCATTGTGCAAACCCGTTGATTTTAAACTATAACACCCAAAAAAGCTAAGCATATATTATATTTTCTTTTCACTCAATTCTTTTAAAGTTGTAACACCCTAAGAGGTGTTACTAAAACTACGGATAAATTAAAACCTTATTAAAAGAAATAAGCACTAACATAAACATTTCCCAACATCTTAAATAATTTTTGGAAGCATAAATAATAAATCAACTAATTAGAATGTCTCAATTTTATTAAATCTCAAATGTCCTTTTACTAAATAATTTATAATAAATAAAGTGGTACATTTAAATTTGAAAATAAATATCCAAAGTCTCTAACGACGATCCCAATCCCAACGATGTCATAAATATCATCTCACATCAATCCTAAAATACAATAAACTATGGGGTTGAGAGAAAAACTCAAAAGCTAGTATAAATTCTCCAAGGGTAACTACACATAAAATCTTAGCATCACAACTATAAAATCTTGACAACAACACCATGATAACTTGGAAGAAGAAGAGTAGAAATTTATGGAGTTTTAAAAAGGGGTTTTTCTTGGAGATTTCAGTGAGCATGCTTGTAAAGCTAAGCAGCCTCCTTGAGGCCACCTTAGGAGGTGGAGGGTTGTCATCATCTTCTTCTATGGAGTTTTGAAAAGGGTTTTTGTTTGGATCTTTCATAGAGAATGCTTGTCAATCTAGCCAGCCTCCTTGAGGCCACCTTAGGAGGTGGAGGGTTGTCATTATCTTCTTCTACCTTCATCCTACCATTTTTGGAGCTCCATTTGAGGTGAAAAACTCTACTCTTAGTTTAAGACTTTATTTTGTATACTAGTAGTCTTGTTGTTAGAATTGTTACAGTAGGATGCATGTATGAGTAAGAAGATAATTTCTTAGGGTTTTGGTATAAATGGTTTCAAAGGTTTTGAAAAAAATACTATGATTCAAGAATGTTGAATAAATGATGTATTTCAAGAAGTTTGGTATTAAACATTTTACGGAATAAAATGTTTTGAAAATAATATTCGTCTTGTTAAAGATATTTTGTTAATTATGTTTTAAAGTTTCTTGAAAAAATGAAGATTTTATAAAGTTGTACATTTGTTTAAGATTTGAAGAATAAAAATGTCCTTTAGTCTTGAAAGGAATAATTTTTGCAAACATGATTAAATTTCTAGAATAAATCATATGTTAGGCCCATTTAATAGGATTTTCGGAGTTAAAACCCACCCTCTCATGCATATAAACTTGTAATATTTTGATGATGAACATACAAATAATTTTGATGAGGGTTTTATTAGGTTTAATCATGAAAAAAGAAAATAGAAATTTCATCCCTTAAAGTGTGTGAAAAAGATGTTAAAAATGTGACAAGTATAAGGTTTCAAGACTCCATGTATTAATGAAGGAAATCGTATTTTATTATAAAGTAGTCTTTAATTGTTCAAGAATTACTTGGAAAGGAAAGTAATGAGATAAAGCGACTTTCAACTTGAGAAGTATGTTACTCCAAAGTATTAAATAAGTGTTAATGAGTTAAAACACTTAAGAAGTTAGTGTGGGTAATTTAATGATGTTTTGGAAAATAACACTTGTGAAATGGAGAAAAGGAAAAGTTTGGAAACAAATGGGTAAACTAGTAATTTTACGTAAAATGGAACTTTTTTATGAAATAAAAATGTTGAAAAGGTGTTACACAAAGTGATCCTAAATGAACATGATTTTTGGAATAAAATCAATGCCAAAGGACAAGAAATGATGATTTTAAAGTCTAACACAAGTTGGGGTGAAACCCTAAATTTTGGCTTCAGTCGGTACAGGAAAAGTGGAATAATGTGGACATTTATAAAATATTAAAACACATTTAATATGAACTCAATGACACTGGGATAATTAAGAAGGGCTCAGATCACTAGGTGAAACAAAAAATCACTAGTTAGAGCATATGGTAACATAGCCGACAGTGTGAAGCCCATTAAAGTATGAGAATATTGAAAGATTTCGAGAAAAAGATAATGAAAAGTGGAACATGTCAAGAAATGGGTTGTGTGTCAAAAATGATAAAGACAATCCAACTTGAATGAATTAATATATGTTTCAGTAAAGAATAACATGGACAAGTAAATGTGAAAATTGATTAATGTCCATAAAGTAAAGGAATGATAAAGTGAAGTGATTAAATGGGTAGTTAAGAAACCTAAAGAGGTTTAACCCATTATAAATACAATAATGTGTTCATGAAAGATTTTCAAAGAAAAATAAGAATTTTCTAACACGGTGCATGCATATGTTGAAAGGTGACTTTCAATAAAAATACTAACATGAATTGGTATGAATAAAGGAGTAATTTCTGTGACATAAATTGTTTTTCTTAAACAAAGGGTATTGTTTAAAGTATTTAAACGGGTATGTTAATGAATAAATAAATGTCAAGTCAAGTGAAAAGGGGAATTCTTTTACTAGATTAAGGTGAATTAACCGAGATAAGTAATGTTTTTTGAATACAAACGGTTTCATGAATTTAAGTATATATATAAGGTAGTTGCATGTGCACGTAGATATAATGTGTTAGATTCTCCTTTCTTCCATTATATTTTATATTGCATTGTTATAATTTTCGACTGGGCATTCGTCTCATTCCCTCGTCTTTATTGCGGAGAGTTGGGTGTTGTTCCGTATTTGAGAGCGTTGTACAGATAAGTATTCTTTTTATTTTATGTTACTAGCTCTGTATGCTTGGATTCCTAGGAGGCTTCCCAAGGGTCCCTCACATAGCTTGATTTAAATGAAAATCGCATGATAAACAAGTGAAATGTTAATCCAATAAAACTGGACTAGCAATATTTTGTAGATTGTTTTATTACACTTCTCACCTAATTCTCGGGTTGGAACGGGTTGACCACATGTAACCCATAAATTTGGGTCGGGATGTTACAAATGATATTATAGCTCTAGGTACAAGGTTCCTTTCGGGAGTGATGTGGTGAAGTCGGTAGTGGATCTTTCGACGTCGGTATTGGTTTGTATCCGGTTACGGTAGATTGGTGATGATTTCAGTTCATGTTCTCAATGGTAAAGTCAAAGAGATTAGCACAAAGGGTAACTAATTTCCAAGTGTCATGCATCTAAGATGGTTGTCATTAATCGATCTTGCACTTATGATTAGGCATGTTAGTAATTCGTGAGTGTTTATGTGAGTTGATAGTGGTGACACCGTGATTTTAGTGTGAGGTGATTGTGTGTCAATTCTTGATGATGTGAGAGGCCAGTTAAGATGCTAATAATGGTAAATAACGTCCACTAAATTATAAACATGAATTTTATGAAGCCAATTATGGAGACTAGGTGACTAGAGTGTCATGCCTAAGTAACATTGATTTGTGATGAGAATACATTAAGTTTTTGGGTACGGTACTTTTGGAGATATAATGATGATGTAATTAGGCAAATTCGATCCATGGGGTAGTATCATGACGTAAGACACTTGATATTTCGGTAAACATGAGGAACCATGTTGGTAAACACTTAGGGATGGGTACTCGGTCTGAGTCGGTAAAATACTATTGTTGTAAGAAAGTGTCTTGATAACTGGTGATTGAAAGTTGTACCTCACAAGGTAGGATCAAAGTTACGGGAAAATTGCGGTAAGTATGTTACATATGCAACAATGACGGTTAATGAGACTTAGTAGTGAACCTTAAATAGTCTTCCATGTTAGGGTCTTAGGAGATATGATCCAATTTTGAGGAATAGTACCCTTACTGATGTCGGTGATGCAAACCTAGAGGCTTATAGGCTGTATGTGACATCCCATATCCTATCGGAATCCTTATTAGTGTCAGTCTATGATTTGAAACGTGGCTTATGACCATAGCCTTTTAGAAGGGAGATAATATTATTATCTAAGTGTCAGGGCCCATTTTAGTGGCCTAAGTAATAGCTAGATGCAAGGAAATTCCAGTGTGAGAATGGTTTAAGGGTGTTTTGGAGTGCCTGTAGGACTAATTGTGTGTGGCGTCATGGGGAATAAAAATCGACTTGTTATGACCTCTAAAGATGTTTAATCATTAAGGTACTCTATATATAGAGGCTTGTAGCAAGTTTCTTTTCGATCACTTAGTAACAACGATGTGGGTATTGAGAAATTTATATAGTGCACCCATGATGGGAGATTCATATAAGTGAAGAAATTTCGTTGGGATTTGAGGACCTTTGCATGGAGTATGCTTGGCATCCTTAGGAAATGAATCAAATTCAGTCTCATGGAGTATTAATGTTACAATATTAGTGATGTTGAGAGTAATGTGATGATCTGAGTATATTGACTAAGGTTTAAAAGGAGTCGAATAATGCGTGTGTCGATTACCACCATTCCAATTGGCACAAATGGGTGATGTAACCTTCTAAGAGAGATTGGGATCCCATGTCGTGATTGGGAATGATGCCCGGGTTTCATGGAATAACTAGTGTAGGTAGGTGATACTTGATTTTAAAGAGTATTAGGAAATGAATTCGGGACTTAGATTATCCATGCTAGAGACTTGAAAATGGCACCCAAGGAGGATATCGAAGCATGATTAGAATATTGGCGTGTGTCGACAGCATAAGTTAAGGTAGCCCTAGAAAGGTGGGGACTAGTTCTTGGCACGTCTTGCCAAATCGGTACAGATTAGAAGATGTAGCCTTACGTGGTACTTAATGGTGACCGGTATGTTCGTCACATAAGTTCTGTTTGGGTAGAGCCTGGAAATAAACTTAGTGACAACCTTATGTAGTTAGAGGTTATAATCAGGAGAATGTTTCTCTTAAAAGGGAACTTCCTAAGGAGATGTTTGGGATACGATCATGGTATGATAATGTCAACAATAATCTAGGCGTATTAGGTTGGTCACAACATCGCTAGAGAGATGGATAAAGTCGACATGGACAAAAGCGTTGGCATTTATCAGTCGGAGTGGCTTACATTCGTCAAGGATGTAAGGAGGAAACCTTACCCTCAAGGATGGAATTCCAGTGTTTAACTTCCCATAGGACAATAGGTTTGTATGTTTCTCTCGCCTTGTAGAGATGAATGGTATATGATCCAATCTGTCACAGTTGGTAACTCTATCCAAGTGTGTGGATAGGTTAAGATCCAGTGAGAACTACTAGGAGGAATTGTGCATAGGTTTACTTTTCGTAAACCATAGTTCGTTGCATACAAAAGGAATTTTCTCAGAACGGTTGTTTATTCCTTCTGACACTTGTGTGTCCCTTTCAATTATGATAATCGAGGATTAGTATTCTCACGACTGTTATAACTCGAATTTGTACCATGTTATGGTATGACGTGATTTGGCTCAGGAGAGTGTAGGTGGGCTTGGCATACTTAATGAAACTCGGTAAGTGGGTGTTCCTTTGTCTAAGGTATCCCTGCTATTGCAAAATAGTTTTGTGTAAGGGTGGTTGCACTTTCGACCACACACTTTATTCAAAGTATCAATTCATCTTGGAATTTATAACCTTATGATTGGCTGGCATAGCAGTCAGTGGCTTCGGTAACAAAGAGCAGGATGATGACTTGAGGACATTGTATAGTATTAGAACTTGATAAAGCTTAGTAAATAGTTACTTTGTAAAGGTAAGTGGATTGGTATAATACTCAAGTGAGTGCTCCAAAGTTAAACGCCTAGAGTGATACTAGGTTCATATGGAGGACCTTCGGAAGGTGTCATTTGGGGGCACGATGATGATTTGGTCGGTGTGTTACTCCTCGGAGTGACTAATTAGCGATGTACGGTTAATATCAAGCTTAAGAAAAATTGTGTAGTCAGGATGACACGAGAATTTGTGGAAACGGGGGATGTGTGGTCTGAAGGTCCGAAATGGTTCTTGATGATAGATTTAGTGATTGGTGGTATTTCGGTTTAAACTTGGGTGAGTGTTGATAACTAGAGGGCATTGCCTGGTAGGGGCGCCGGTATGCTTTGGGTACTATCAAGATAGTCTTGGGACTCGATCGATTATGATCATCAAGTGAGTGAAGAATTGATGACAGTTATGTAACGTTGATGGTTAGCATGGCGGTAAGCATTTGAATATGTTGCACGTTGAACTTTTGGTGACAACTCCATGAAAAGGCGAATGATGTCATAATAGTTATTTAACTCTCCGATGCTTTGATCTTGGAGGATTCCTATAACTTGGAATAAGAGTTGCTAAACCCCATAGACTTAAGGAATTGGCGGGTCGATAATTGCGGGGATGAAATTTCCTAAGGAGGGAAGAATATAATACCCGAGCTTAATATTTTATTATTTTTCCGTGTAAATAAGAATCATATGAAACCCTTAGAAATTGGATCATTAATATATGGTCTTTTATCTATATTCGATTATTCTTTGGCCTTTATGGTAATTGTTGGAAGTTTGTGGGTGAAATTGGAGATTTAAGGAATCTGGCTAGATCGAACGAACTTGAAAGTCATTCAAACCAGATCCTCATTTTGTTCGAATGAGAATACTGGTAGTTTGAACAAAAACCCCTCCAAGTTCAAAGTGGACATCTAACAAAGATCGAACAACCCACCACCGTATAGATGCACCACCTCGTTAGATAGTCGTTCGAGAAGTTGATCGAACGAGAATCCAGTCTCGTTCAAATGGGGTTCGGTACTTGTTTGAAGACATGTTTAGAAAATTTAAAATCGAGATGCGCTTGTGTGTTGTCATTTTTTGAACTCGTGGATTGATGAAATGTTGACTCCTGGTGAGTTCAGATGACCAAAATTGGGATTTTATGTTGGCGTGAATTTTATAAGGTTTTGTTAGTGGTTATTTATGGGTTCTTGCTCTCTCTCTTAAGCTCATAGAGAGTTTTTCCCCCTCCCACCACCACAAACGACCTTACACTACCTTTCTCCCCCCCCCCCCCCCCCGAACCAACCTAGTATTTCTTAGTTTCCTAAATATTTAAGCCATAAAACCCCTCTACACCATGGATGAGCAATATATTCATTTGTGGAGATGTTGTTGGGGACTTTGAAGAAGAAGATTAGAAATTTATAGAGTTTTGAAGAGGGTTTTTGCTTGGAGCTTTCATAGAGCATGCTTGTCGAGCTAAGCATCCTCCTTAAGACCACCTTAGGAGGTGGGGTGTTGCCATCATCTTCTTTTATCTTCATCCTATCATTTTTGGAGCTCTATTTGAGGTGTTAAACTCTACTCTTAGTTTAAGACTCTATTTTGCATACTAGTAGTCCTATAGTTAGAATCGTTAGAGTATGATGCATATATGAGTAAGAAGATGATTTTTTAGGGTTTTGGTATAAATGGTTTCAAAGGTTTTGAAAAAAATACTATGACCCAGAATGTTGAATAAATGATGTATTTCAAGAAGTTTGGTATTAAATATTTTATGGAATAAAATGTTTGCTTTGTTAAAGATATTTTGTGAATTGTGTTTTAAAGTTTCTTGCAAAAATGAATATTTTATAAAGTTGGATATTTGTTTAAGCTTTGAAGAATAAAAATGTCCTTTAGTCTTTAAAAGTATAATGTTTGCAAACATAATAAATCATGTGTTAGGCCCATTTAGTAGGATTTTTGGACTTAAAATCCACCCTCTCATGCATATAAACTTGTAATATTTTGACGTTGAACATACAAACAAGTTTGATGAGTGTTTTATTAGATTTAAACATGAAAGAAAGAAAATAGAAGTTTCATCCCTTAAAGTGTGTGAAAGATGTTGAAAATGTGATAAGTATAAGATTTCAAGACTTCATGTATTAATGAAGAAAATGGTATTTTCTTATGAAGTGGTCTTTAAAAGGATTTCTTGGAAAGGAAACTAATAAGATAAAAATATTTTCAACTTGAGAAGTGTGTTACTCTAAAGTGTTACTGAGTTAAAAACACTTAAGAAGTTAGTGTGGGTAGTTTAATGATATTTTGGGAAATAACACTTCTGAAATGGAGTAAGGACAAGCTTGGAAACAGCTGAATAAAATGGTAATTTTATATAAAGTGGAACATTTTTATGAAATAAAAATATTGAAAATGTGTTATACAAAATGGTCCTAAATGAACATTATTTTTGCGATAAAATCAATGCTAGAGTAAATAGGACAAGAAATGATGATTTTAAAGTGTAACACAAGTTGGGGTGAAACTCCGGGTTTTGGCTTCGACCGGTAAAGAAAAAGTGAAATAATATGGACATTTGAAAAATATTAAAGCACATTTAATGTGAACTCGGATGACACCGGGAATAATTAAGGAGGGCCCAAGACCAGGGTGAAATCCTAAATCACTGATCCGAGTATATGATAGCATAGCTAGGGGTGGTAAACGGACGGATACGGATCGGATACCATATTTTCCATATCTGTATCCGCTATCTAGATGCACTATCCGTGTTCGTATTCGTATCCTCACGTATAGTTAAAAAAACTATCCATATCTGTATCCGCTCGGATACTTCTGATTCGAATAATATCCGTATTCATTTACATTGCTTATCCATCGTAAAAAATAACTATTAAAATATCAAATCCAATGAAATCCAATCCAATCCAATCCAAATAAATATATAACAAAATTACTACCTTCTAGCATTAACAATTATGATTTCCATAATAACAGTAGCATTCCATAATGATAATATGGATTAAAAGCATCCATACTTTACAACCATATAAGCTTATAAAGCCATCCAAAAAAAATAACAGTAGCATTCCATAATAGTAGATATAAATATGTACCATTTAGATTAAATCAAGTTTATTGATAATGATAACCTCATCGACCTTTTAGTCTTCAAAACATACTGATATTTTTATTTTAATAAGTATACATTTTTATTTTTTATACAATGTACCTGTTGTTAACTTCAGTTCTCATCACAATCAAAACCAACTTTTTATCTTTTTGTTTCTCTTCTACATTTATTTATAATTAAGGAAACTAATGAACAACGACATCAACAATATATATATATACAGTTATATATTTGTATTTTTATTTTGTATGTACCTATTGTTGCTAATTTTTTGTTGCATGAGGAGGGGATGCGCAGCGGAGGGGTTGATGAGAAGCGATAGCAGGGTTGATGAGCAGTGGTGGGCTGATGCGGCGGAGGGGAGGAATGAAGGTTTTTTGTGGAGTGAAATGAGGGTTTTTTTCCTCTTGTTTTGAATGAAAGAGAAATTAAATGAAATTAGGTTTTTTTATTTTGAGTGGAGTATATGTTCTTTAGTGAGTGTATGTTGTGTGTGATAGGGTGTATTGTAACTTTAGTGTAACTCTATGATAATATACCCAATAAAATAATAATACATGGTATTTTATAATATACCCAATAAAATAATAACGTTATGGTGTTTTTATTTTGAGTGGAGTATGTGTTTATTTTGTTTTAGAGAATAACCGGTTAATTTTTTTTTAATATTATTTTATTAGTAATACTAATACTAATATTATTAGTTATTTGAAACATATGTTTGACGGATACGAATATCCAGTAAAATAAATATCCGGTAAAATAGATAATCCGCATCGGATACAACTTACCCATTTCGGATACTAGTACTATCCGTATCCATTTTCTCAAATATTTATATAGAATATCCATATTCGTTTACAGCCCTAAGCATAGCCGATGGTGCAGAGCCCGTTAAAGTGTGAGGATATTAAAAAAATGATGAAAAGTGGAATATGCCAAAAAAATGGGATGTGTGGTGAAAAGGAGAAAAGACAAACTTGAATGAATTAATAAATGTTCTGGTAAAGGATAACGTGAACAAGTAAATGTGAAGAATTATTAATGTTTATAAAGTAAATGAATAGTAAAGTGAAGTGATTAAATGGGTAGTTAAGCAACCTAAAGAGGTTTAACCCATAATTAATACAAGAGTGTGTTCATGAAAGGTTTTTAAAGAAAAACAAATATTTTCTAACATGTTGCTTGCTTGTTTTAAAAGGTGATTTTCAATGAAAATACTAACGTGAATTGGTATGAATAAATGGGTAACTTCAGTCACAGAAATACTTAAAGAATTGTTTAAAGTATTTAACTGGGTGTGTTAAATCAAGAAATAAATGTCAAGTCAAGTAAAAAGGAAAAAGGAAAAATTATTTTACAAGATTAAGGTGAATTAACCGGGGTAACTAATGTTTTTGAAATAAAAATGGTTTCATGCAATTATATATATATAGTTCCATGTGCACGTAGATATAATGTATTAGAGTCTCCTTGCTTCCATTCGATCCTATATTGCATTTTTATTTTTTTTCACTGGGCATTCGGCTTATTCCCTCGTCTTTGTTACGACAGGTTGGGTGCGATTTCGTATTTGAGAGTGTTGTACAAGTAGGTATTCTTTTTATTTTACGTTTGTAGCTCTGTATGCTTGAATTTCGGCGATGCTTCCCACAGGTCCCTCATGTAGCTTGATTTAAATGAAAATCACATGCCAAATAAGTGAAACGTTAATTAAACAAAATTAGACTAGCAACATTATTTAGGATATTTTATTGCACTTCACACCTAACGCTCGGGTCGGCCCGGGTTAACCACGAGTAACCTATAAACCCGGGTCAGGGAGTTACATAGAAAATGGATGCAATAACGAATATAGTATACAAGCATATGATATAAATAAATGCAACATATAGCATGGATATAACTATACAATCAAGGTTGAATATATGTATCACACTAAATTAATAACGGGAGAAAAAAACTACCTCAAGCGAGTCAAAATTCATAATTGTAGGCTTGTTTTAAAAGATTAGATCCAAAGATTATCAGAATCACTAATCCGACTTTAGATTTGAATTTTAAACGAAAAATTGGTTCAGGTATATTCTTTGAGTTTTTCTCAAATCTCATCTGAAATCACTCAAAAAGAAGATCTAAAACACTCCAAACTGACTCTTCACATTCCTCTCATTTTTTCCTCCTTTAATTTCTTTTTGGCCTCTCTTTTTCATATTCCATTCCTTATAATAATCCATAATGTTCCTTATATAGCTCCTCTCTCTAACCCTAGCTTGGAGCTTATGCTAACGCATATTTCCATATTGTTCTTTAATCCAAAATAGTCTACTTTACATATTTAAACCATATTAAAATGTCCAAAAACCATTTAAATTTATATATTTGAATCAATTTCAAACCAAAATAAATTATTTTTCAATAAAATATTTTCACTTAAAATAAAATATGTCGTTTAATAAAATAATGATATTACTGAAATCTTATATAATATTTATAAATAAGCCTACAAAATAACGGGGTATTACAAAAGTTATCACTATGAGAATTAAACAAACTAAACTTGTTAGCCTTTGAAATTTTTTCAGTTTTTATTTCCTTTAATCTTTTCATTAGGCTCTTGGCAACGGTGGGTTTCCCGCAAAGGAAATTTGCTCCTTTCGTAGCCCTTTCCGGTGAACCCTTATATTTTTTCAATAAACACAAATATTCTTATGGGAAACGATTCTTAATAGCACAAATTCCTTATAGTCACAAAATATGTAGATGAAAAGATTGTGGAAGAACATCTCATATAGCTCAAATGTGCATGTGTGTGTGGAGGCATATACAAAGATAGATCCATGAAGTAAATGAAAGTCTAAACAACTCCATGCAAGCATGATTAAGAACAATCTAAGTATTGGAAATCATAACTAAATGTCCTAATCACATGAATAACATATAATGAATTGGATTCAAACACACTAACATGCCACACGATATGTGTAAAACTAAAATACATAAAAATCAAAAATATTTTTGAGTTTTTCTAAAAAAAAATTAACAGATAATTTGAAAATAAATTAACTCAAAAGACAAATGAAATCTTTTTTGTATTTTTCAGTATGGCTCAATAAATTTAAAAAAATCAAAATACAAAAGACTCAAATATCATACGAGTAGCAAACATATATTACGAAGCACAACTACTGTATGTAAACATGCGAACACAATCAGTCATTAGATATAGCATGAGAAGTATCATGTGCAAGCAAATGAGAATCAACAAGTCTAATGTGTAGAGCCTCCAAACCTGATTTCCTAACCTATATAGGTGTAATGTGATGCTCTCGAGTTTCGGGAACTTTGGTGACTCTATTCTTAGACTTCCTAGGGTCATTATTAAAATCAAAGAAAAACCTCCTAAGATAACCTTTCCTACTACAATGAGTGAAAGTATAAATACGGTGAGGGGTGTTACCAAAGGGTTGACCTTTCCTATAATTTCTAGTCGACTCTCTCAAATGTATGGTCTTGGCTTTGGTAGTGGAAGTCTTTAGATCATCGAAGTCAATTCCACACTTGTCATCTTTGATTTGAATGGTGCCTAACATCCTATCCAGTTTTTTCGACAGAAATTTCAAATCAAATTTGATCCGACTCAAATCTCTCAATACCTCTTCAAGCTCAACTATCCTCGATTCGAAAAATGTTTAGACTCCTCAAATTCTGGAAGATTCTTTTGCATAACCTCCATCAAACCTCGAAGGCTATCTCGATCACCCTCAATGTACTCTAGTTTTTCTCGAAGATCCCTCTCACTTGCCCTAAGATCCTCAATCAAGACACTATCATCATTCACAACGGCACTCTCTTTCAACCTAGGTTCCAACTTCACGTTAGCGTTCTTCCCTTTCAAAGTTCCCGCATACAACTCATGGAAGGCAACTTGGAGTTCATTTCCTCCTCCTCTTCTTCATCCTCACTCTCATCTCCACTATCACGACCATCACTCACTTGGGATCCACAAACAATGGACTCGAAAGTGTCATGCAAAGAAATATATTCATGGGAAGATTTCTCATCAAAGATCACATGGCTAGAAATGAACGTGGTGAAGTTGTGCTCAATGGGGGAATTGGGGCCCTCTTCTGGATCACTATCACTAAGGGTGGTATTATACGCTATCATTTTCTTGCCTCCCTTCTTTAGTTTAGTGGGGCACTCAGCTACCTTATGGCCATAACCCTCACAACCAAAACATCTTTCGAACTCATCCCTCTTTAAGTTATCATTTCGGTTCTTACGGAAGTGATCGGCCTTGTTATACATGTTTTTTTAAAAAAATTCGCATCTTTCGATTGCTTAAAGAATTTAAGAAATTTCTTGAATTTCTTAGCTATCAAGGCTATATCTTCAGACTCAATGTCAGATTCATCATCCAAAACAGGTGTTTCCTCCTTCTAAGCTTTCAAATCAATGCCCTTTTCTTTCTTCTTTATAGTCTTGGAGGGAAACATCTTAAGCTCATAAGTTTGCAAGTCACCTACAAACTCTTCAAGTTTCATAGAATCTAGAGTACCCAAAGAATTTAAAAAGGTCATTTTTGGATTAAATCTTTCAGACAACGATCTTAGGCTTTTCTTGATTACTTGGTTGTTGGGTATCTTCTCTCCCAAGTTAAAAGACGAGTTAACTATGTCGGACAGTCTAGTGTAAAACTCATCAAAGGTCTCACTCTTCAACATCTTAATCGTTTCAAACTGAGTGGTGAGATTTTAGAGTTTGAAATCCTTAAAAGCACTAGTTCCTCCCAAGCCTCTTTTCACGTTTCGCAAGTCATAATGCTGCAGAATTCCTCTGGGGTGACATAACAAAATAGAGTATTTAAACCTCGAGATTTATAATTTGTTAACCTATGCTTATCATCACTCCATAATTCTACGGGTTTGGGAATGATATTCTCTCCAAATAAGGTAATTGGTGGAGTCTAATCATTTAAAACAGCTTGCCATACCCGCTTATCTATTGCCTTAAGTGATGACTTCATATGCATTTTTCAGTATGCGTAATTCGACCCATCAAAGTTCGAGGTTCTAATACCATCAAAACCACCAAAATTCATACCTAACTTCACGGGATCTAAACACGACAACTTAGTGTAAGCGACTTTGATACCAATTTGAGAATATGGTTCCTATACGATGTGTGCTTAGGCAATGACTGTCCGAACAAACAAAAAGTTATTTTTTATGTTTTTCAATTTTAAAGAACAAAAACTTTACACAAATTAAACCCAATAAAACTTTGCACCAATTGAAACCGTTTTATTATGAAAAATCGATTTATTCAATTTTATCTTTTAAACCTAAAACATGCATCTAGATGATAAGCAGATAAAATAAATAAATCCAACACAATATGCCGATGTACGAGGAAAACTCAACGAAAAAAACTTCGGACGGCCCAGCCAAACAATTCACTATGATAAGGTTTTACAAAGACTAGACAGTAGACTTACTCAACGACTCCTCTTCCTCGCAAGCCTTGACACTCTTCTATCTTCAACATCTCCTCCACAGTGCAACGCATGAGTCCACCCACGCATGTTGTTATAACGCATGAGTCCACGCATACCTTAGTATCCATCGATAAGGATCAGTAACCGTCTACGAATTGGAACACGGAATCCACTGCTTATTCACCGTAAATTCGTGACTATGGAGTCCACTGTGTGTACATAGCAAGTATGGAGTCGACCACAATAAACATATTCTCTTTAGATGATAATAAATAAACCTTAATGCCTAAACTAAAGATCTCAAAATAAATAAATATGAAGAACTTGGATCTTTAAACACAAAGGGTAAAACTAGGGTTTTGGAACTTTAGTAAACAAGTAAGGAATTGATTTTCGCCAAAAATTCATAAAAAAAAAAATTAAGTCCAACACGCCTTAAATAGTAAAAACATGAATTTCGAGGCGGTGAACTCGCTCGAACGAAAACACATATCTCGTTTAAATGAGAGGCTCTTTTCATTCTAACAAAACTCTAGTTCATTCGAACGATCAAGCTTTCTCCTTCTAACGAGCTTCCAACGAGCATCTAATGAAAGAAGGTCTGTTAAGCAGAAAGTCCTCGTTTGATGTTTGTTAGATGATCGTTCCAAAGAGATTCAATTTCGTTCTGACAAGATCAAACTTCGTTATAATACAAAAAACATATCGTTCTAATAACGAGGTGCAAAACTCGTTGTAATGAGATTAGAACCAAAAAAATATTTTTCTTCAAAAAAATATTTTAAAAATAGTTCCATACATTTTGTTCAAAATCAAATCACCCAGAAAAAATATTCAAGGACCATATTCCAAAATGCATCCATACCTGCGAGATCCTCATTATATGTGAAGACAAACTTGGCACTAAACACGGCACGATGTATCCAACTTTGAAACTTGGTCGGTACGTCTTCATCAAATATATCATAGGCTTACGAGATCAACAATAGAAAGTCTAACCTATGACTCAAATATTTTGTACAGATTAAGCCAATTACAAACAAATTGGCTCGATTGAAAATTTGTCCTTACATAGAAGTTCAAGCCCAAAAGACACTTCTCATTTTATGTACTAGATTTTCGCGATAATGCCGAAATAATTTTGTTCCTTGTACTCTTATATCATCGATTCCTTTTAATAAAGTGTTATATATATATATATATATATATATATATATATATATATATATATATTCTAAAAGGCGCGCTTAGGCTTGAGGCTTGGGAGAAACACCTCGCCTTAAGCCTTTTACGGCTTATTCTTGGTAAAATAACTTAAGGCACACTTTTTTTTAAATGAAGCACTTTAGTGAAACGATATTGCCTTTTAAAGATTTTTTTTACAAACCGGGTCAATATATCGTCCTAAACAGTCAAAACATAAACAATATCCCAAATCTCTATGCCTCCAATAAAAAAAAAGCCTAACATTATCGACCGACTTCCGACCAAACGTATATATATGTCTTATTTGAAAGGTGAAAAATATATTTTATATATTGAATCATTTTGTATTGATTATTGATTATCGATTATCGATTATTGATCTTGATTATTGAATTATGAAAAATACATTTTGTATATTGCTTATTAAATGTTGAGAAATACATTTTATATATTGATTATAAAGCATGCATATGAGAAAGATGGCTACCAAACGTACGAATATATTTTCAAAATTCAAGGTATGTATTATTTTATTATATTACTAGCCTTAGAATAATTAAAATAATAAAAAAGGGAAAACGCCGCCTAGGCTTCTAAGGCTTAAGACTTTACATCTACGCCTTAACCACACCTTACACCTTTTAGAACCTTGATATATATATATATATATATATATATATATATATATATATATATATATATATATATATACAGAGAGAGAGAGAGAGAGAGAGAGAGAGAGAGAGGTTGGATCGTATACGGACCTAGTTTACGAACCAAGTTTACGGACCGCTATCGTCCAAGAATTATCTAGGGACCGTTTTGTCTTTTAACTTTTTCTAAGTTTTTGGGAAATATCAATTTTTACCCCAATGATTTCGAAGGTCTTTTAAGCTTATTTTAACGCTTAATTAATCTGGAAGTCTAAGTGTGGAATTTTCAGGGCTACTGCTACTTCTTAATCTTCTTCCGTCACTATCGTATTAGAATTCTGAATAGCGAGGATTATCTATATAAACATTTTCTTCAGGGAGTCTAGAATTTGAAATAGGTTTTGCTGGAAAATATTCTAGTCTTAAGTATCTTATACGGTATCGTGGGTTTATCTGTCTAGTTTCTTTATATATTTGATTAACAATATCAATTATATCATTATCTATAAATTCGTCTAAATTATTATCACCATAAGATGACAAAAATCTACGGTATGTTCTAGGGGCAGCTGTTTCTACGTTTTTAATAAGAGGGAGGATTCCTCCAGCTCTAATTAAAGTAGCCTTTGCTTCAGCTAACCTTTTACGTCTAACAAATTTTAATACGTCTATACTGTCTTCAAGTATCCTAGTGTATTCTAGATATTTTTCAGGTCTTGACAATTCTTCTACAAATTCTTCAGTTCTTAATTTTTGTCTAAAGAGATCACGGATTCCTGTTCTAATTATTTCTATTCTAGGTACTTCTCTTCCTAGCCACTCAATAATCTGGTCAATGTATTTAAACGTACCACCTGCGTATTTTAAAGAAGATTCTATAAGTTCTTTATCTTTAGGGTCTGTAAGAGTCCAGTCTTGAATTTCTCTAGTTAAGTCTAAACTTGTTTGATTAACAAATTCTAAAAAGTCTTTAGTGATTTGTAAGCTCATATAAGATTTTTCTAAAATAATAATATGTAAAGATAGTTAAGGGTTTGGTTCGAGTTATACCTTCCTTCTGGTCTGCAGTATCTTTATCTTCTTCCCTTTGTCTCTTCAGCTTTGTCACTATTCTTCTCCGGTATCGGCCTCCTACAACTCTCTCTTTATGTGTTGCACCTCAATCCACTACTTTGGCGGCTGACCCGTTTCCTGCCTGTACGCCTTCACGCCTAACGGCCACCCTGGCTAACGGCTCACGGCTAATCGGCACCTGACGACGGTTCACTAGTATAACACCTTGTGTGCTACACCAGAGGTTCAACACAATAGTCCTCTATGAACAGAAAGTTGGAGACAATTTGGACAATAATAACAACTTAGCATAAGAGATTTCTGGAAAAGAAAATAATTTTATTGCATATCATAAGTAATTACAACTCTCCCCTCTCCCCTAACTATAAGAGGTTTACTCACTCATATACATATCATTTATTACAAGCATAGAAGTCTAGCTATCTCTCACTCTCTCACTCCTCCTTTTAAAACACAAATGGACGTTCCCTTTTATAGATCAAGGGCACTACAATATGACTGGTAACCGGCTACCAAAAGCAATCCGGTTGAAAGCATCTAATTATTAAAGTAACATTGTCTTCTGAATCTTCACAGCTGGGTCTATAATTTTTTATCTTCTTTTGATAATGGGGGGACCTCTTTCTTTAAAAAAGGAAAGGCGTGCCAAGTCTTCATCATGGTCTTGTCGTTTTGTAATAATGCAAGAGCATCAAACAAAGTCTTCATCTTTTTCATCAGTCCGGTGGTCCATGTGGGGCATGGGTCTTTTTGCTTTATGGAAAGCATGGTCTAGGTAAATGATTCTTTCATCTTTATTAATTCATCCACCACTGAGGGGCCCTTCTTTGTTGTATCTGTGTCTTCTTCTGCCTTGTCTTGATTTGGGAGGGTATTATTAAAAAATTCATCAATAAGGCCTACCGTTCTAAGGCTGGCTGGCAAAGCTATCTCTACCATTTCTTTGGATTCTTTCTTGAGCCTTCCATTGAATGGCTCATCAGCTTGGATTATCAAGTCTTCTTTGTGGTAGGCAGTGTACCACCTATCTTCTCCTGTTAATAATTCCATGATCTCAATTGTTTCCATTGCCTGAGCGATCTGGAGTTTGGAGTTATCAACAATTAAATATTTAGTCTCGTCTTCAGATAGGATCTCAATGTCTTCAAATGTATAATTAGAAAATCTAACAAGTCTAAATCCTTCCACCCTCATTCCTCCGCAGGAACTTGGAGCAATTTGATAAATTATAGCAAATAAAGGAAGGAAATCTTCTACCTTTTTAACGTACTCATGGACTATTTTTCCAAGAGCAACAGAGTCTTCTATAGTCTCAATTTGGATGAGTCCGATGAACCCATAGTCTTCTAAAGTTATCTGGGCAATTTTTGCTTTTCCAACAAGATAAATCTTTGGAACGTCTTTGAAGAAACCTTTTATTATTAAGGCATCTCCATTAGTCTCAGATAATAACATATTGAAATGTTCAATAATGCTATTAGATTCTTTCTTATATTCTTCTGTTGATGGAAGATTATTATGACCAAAAGGTATAACAATCCTAGTCTTAAAGGTCTTTTTTTTATAACAAAAATTATCAGTGGGTCTAGCTTTGGAGGATTCTCCAAGAGTCTGAGCATAGGTTTGCGTCTGAGGTCTAGGTATAGCATTACCACTGAGTTGGGTAACTGCAAGTCTTTGGGTTCTCATAAATCTGGCAATAGCTACCAAATTTTGTTTGAACTCGATCCACAGTCTATTCTTCACGTTCCACCATATGGCATCTACAAGGATATTTTCGTCTTCTAAGAATTCTCTTCTAAATTTGATCAAGTCTGGGTATCTTTGATCAGGTCTATATTGGGGGAAATACATCTTCCCAATGAGTCTATTTTGAGAAATGATCTCTTGTCTAGATTTTCCAGGAGGAACTAAGATATCATAAAAGTTCTCTAGGATTGGTCTTTCTTGAGAGTCTTGAATATGAGTCTGTCTTTGCGTTATACCAGCATTTGGTCTTACGCGTCTAAGATAGTCTGCAACGTCTTCCCTGTTTAGTCTATTTGTTCCAGAGGAACTCATGTCTTCTAGGTCTTCTGTTTGCAACATAAAACATGAATTTATATTAGTGTTAGCAAACATTGGCTCTCTTGATATAATGTCTGGGATGGTATTTTTACTTCCCTTAATATGTATAACAGAGAAGTCATAACCATTAAGCAATTGTTTCCATCTAATTAATCTATTAGTCCTTGATTTGGACAAGTCTAGATCTCTGAATTTTACTGCATAAGAAGAGTCAGTATAAACAATAAAATGCTTAGGTCTAAGAAACAACATATATTTTTCTATTGCCCTTACGATAGCTAAAACTTCTTTTTCATGGGCAGTGTATCTTGTTTCTGGGTCTGTAAAAGTTCCAGAGCTATGTCTACACAGTTTCTTCTTTTTTGTCTGATGATCAATGGCAAAGTATACTGCTCCCCATTGTTTATCAGAGGCATCTGTTTCTACTATAAACTGGTCTTCTGCATTAGGCAGTTCAAGTAAAGGAATATTCTTTACAGCATCTTTAATTTGTCTTATGACTTCAAAATCATCTTTAGTCCAATAAAAGGGATTAGTTTTGTTTGTTCCTTTTAATTTGGATGTTAAACTTTGTCTTTTTGAAGCAAGGTCTTTAATAAAATCTGCAACACAATTAAGCAATCCTAAAAATGATTGTAATTGTTTTTTATCTTTGAGTTGGTCTGGGAACTCAAGAATCTTTTTGGTTATGTAATCTGCTAAGGATAATTTTCCTTTATTAATATGCATTCCCGTAAAGTCTATCTCAGTCTGAAATAATTGCATTTTCCTTTCGGAAATAACAATACCATGTTTGTCTAATTCTAGAATAATCTTTTTAAGATGGTCTACATGCTCTATCTCAGTCTTACTGGCTACAAGAATATCATTTATGTAAACAAGAAAAAATTTTGAATAAGGTCTAAATATATTATCCATTCTTCTTTGGAAAACTTGAGGAGCATTCAAGTATCCAAATGGCATGACTAGCCATTCGTATTTTCCTTGGGGCACACTAAAGGCTGTCCAAGTAATACTGTCTGGATGCATCTTAATTTTCCAGAAGCCTGATTTGCAATCAAACTTATTGAATATGATTCTATCTTCGATTAAATTAATCAAATTATTCTTGTCTGGTATCTTATAAGAATCAAATTCACAATTCTTATTTAATTGTCTATAATCTATAACCATGCGTCTTTTTCCTCTTTTACGTTCAGATTCATTTTGAACATAGAAGGCTAGGCTATTATGTCTACTTTTACTTTCTGTAATAATGCCTTACTTAAGCATTTCGTCTATGTCTTTCTTGAATTCTTCCCTATCTTCTTGTGAGTATCCTTTCTTATAGGTTCCACCATTAATAGTGGCGTTTGGGTTAATAGGGATGATTTCACAATAACTTTGGTCTTTATCCCACTTAGCGATGGGATTTTCTCCTAAAGTAGGCTCTGCTAGTTGCCTAATCTTTTCCTTTTCTACTTCTATATCCATTTTCTTCTGCTTGGATATGGCTTGAATCTGTAATAAGGTTTGCTGGGCTTGATCTAAAATGTCTTGTTGTATAAGCGCTATTTGCTTATAACACTTTTGGTCTGGACACTTACACTCTTTTTGTAAGGGTTTAGTTATTTCTAAGGCTTCTTGTTGGGTTGTAGGTCTAGGTCCACCATGCTCCGCTGAAGAACTCTGATGTTTTATGGGTCTATAATTTGGTTTGACCTGCATAAGGTCAAAGGCAGTCTTATGATCTATTAGAGGAGCTTTAATATTAAATTCCTCTTGATCACTAATTAGTATCTTATCATTATACTGAGTATAAGGATGATATTTACTAATAAAGTCTTGTCCTAAAATAATGTTTCTTGTGAAACTAGGACGAGGATCCATTATCCAAAACCGATGATTAACGGTTTTGTTGGTCTGATTTCCTAATTTAAAGTAAATAGGAATAGTCTGGAAATATAAGGTAAATGGATCTCCATTAGCCACTTTACCATAAATTTCTTGAGTACTTTCTAAAAAGTAGTCTTCAGGGAAGGCATTAGCCTTACAAATACTCTGAGAGCACCCTGTATCTATAAAGGCTGAAAGTCTTTTAGGATAGTCTTTATGTTGAACAAACAATTCTACAAAACAAGCATGCGGTTTAGTAGAAATTCCTAAATTGTTATTTTCTAAAATAGATATTCCTTTCTGAGGTTTATCTATAAAATCTAAGGGTATTTGTTCGTCTGAACTACTATCAGAATGGTATTCTTCTAAATCATAAGAAATTCTTTTTCCTTTGACATCTTCAGTTTCTTGCAATCTTTTGGCTATATTCCTATCAATGTCTTGATAATAGGTTTTAATATCTAAGTCTATTTGAGCGTCATATTGGCTTGTATAAATTGCTCTAAATCTAGTTCTCCAACAGTCTTCATGGTAGTGTAGTTGATAAATGATACAAATTAGAAACAATTTTGTTTGTATAATCTCAAAGCATTCTACACATTTAAAGTCTTTTTTGCTACATTTCATTTCAAATGTGCAATAATGTCTTTCGTCAAAGTAACATCTAGGTATATAGGTTAGTAACTCAGGATTACTAACTGTCCATCTTTTCTTTAAAAAGGGGCTTAATATACACTTATACCAAGTGTCTTCAAAGTCTATATATTCATCATCTAGATCGCCTTGATCAGTCTGTATCATATATAAGTCTAGGGTATCCTGAGAGTCTTCATACTCATCAGTATCACTATAGTCTTCTGAATCACTGTCTGTGTAAACACTATAGATACTAGTGTTATCATCATCTTCTATGTCTGATATTTCTATAGCATATAAGATATCTAATTCTTCTTGATCTGCATAGTCTAATATTGTATTAATAATCTTAATACTTTCTTTATCTTTCTTATTAGGGCAGTCTTTAGCAAAGTGTCCTTCTTTGCCGCAAGTCCAACATTCTTTGGTGGCAGTCTTAGATTGAGCTATGTCTTTTTCTTTCCTATAATTAGGAACTTTCTTATACTTACTAGTATTCTTCTTAAAGTATCTTCTTTGGTTAAATCTATTCTACTTAGTCTTAGGATTCCTTTCTCTAAAGGTAGTAGATTGTCTAAATTTATACTTCTTTGGTAATCCTAAAGGTCTAGTCTTAAACTTCCTATGTTTCCATTCTACTTTCTTCTTAAATTTCTTAGATTCACTTCCACATCCCCATTGGAATGGAGCGATGTTTCTTTCGTCTTTGATTGGAGGGATCTGCTTGAAAGTCTCTTCTATCAACTTTTCTTGGGTTATATCACGTCTCTTAGATATGATATAGTCTTTGGCGAAATTAATTCTTTCACCAAGGGACTTATTCTTAACTCCAGATACTCCTGGCCAATTTCTATATTCATTAATTAGGATTTGTCCTATGGCTGGTATCTTTCTAAAGTATTCGTCTTTTAAGGTCTCTCCAAATTCTTTAATTTGGTAATATAGCTGTTCATAATTATTGCTATATTCATTTATCTTATCTAACTTGCAAATGCTAAGGAGGGCTAACTTAGTTTTTGCTAGGTCTTCTTCATTGATCTGAGCTAGATGTCCAGCTCCAATAAATTCTGAGGTGAACAATTGAATATATTCTTCAATTGACCTTTCTTCTAAGTTTTCCTTCATCTTCTCAATCTTTGCTAAGGAGTCTTCATCTGTAGCCTTTCTTAAACTATCTAAGTAGTCTTTTGCAATACCTCTAATGGATTGCTCAGCGTACTGCTTACATGAACTTGCATCCCATTGTTCATTAGATGCAAAACACATGTTCATCTGATTACGCCATTCGTCTAATGCTTTCTTCCTATCTTGCACATTGTCTAGGTTGAGGTATATACCTACAGGATTTATGGCTTGGCTTGCCATAGTCTTAACAGGAGTGAAACTCTTGTCACTAGTTGGGAAGTCTTTTATATAATCAGGTTTAGTCTTAACTACGGTGCTAGAGTATATAGTAATATTTATTCCTATTGGTTTACTAAAAAGTCTAGGAGCATCTTCTAGCCTACTACTACTTCGTATCTCTTGCTTACTAGGTTCTACTTATGTAGCTGGCATTAGTCTTTGTTCTCCTTCTTCTATTAGTCTTAAGTTTCTAAGAAGTTCTTTAGTGTTCTTAGATTCTTTTAATTTTAATATGCGGTCTTGGGCTATCATATTAAATCTTTCTCTTTCTTGAAACCTAACATAATGACTTTTCTTAAGGTTATCTTTAAATGTCTTTATATCCAATTCTGAGGGTTCATGTCCAAAGTTTTGGATTCTAGCTTTTTCTTTAACTAAGTTTTTTTGTTCAAATGATCTTATAGGTCTAATTGTCGGGGCTTGTCTAAGTAAACTAGCACTAGTCTTACTACTACATTCTCCTTCTGAAGGATCATTGATTATGGCTTCTCCCATATTCCTAAATCTAATTTCTTCGGTCTGGATATTCTTATTGACAATCTTAGGGGGACCAAACTGGATGGTAACATTTCCAGTAACGTCGTCTTAATTAATAAATAAAGGTTTATTTTGTATAGTCTTAGTTTCTTGAAATTCTGGCAATTGCCAAAGAGTCTTAGCTTTCTCTTTCATAGGTCCAGTATTCCTAATACTGTAAGTATGATTATAGTCTGATACATTGGTTCTTACTAAGATTTCTTCATTAAGTCTACCGCTAGGAATTCCTGACTGCATTCCTTCATAAGGAACTTGGGAGAACTTCACATAGCTTTGAAATTCTATGTTTATATTAGCGTCTAGGATAATACAGTCTTCATAGCCACTAGCATATAAGATTAACTTAAAATGTTTGGCTGTGTCTACGGTTACTGTAAATGCCGGAATGACATTAAAGTATCCTATGTTGTCTGACATTTCTAATTGGGCTATCCCCATAAGACTTTTCTCAAAGTCTTTCCATCTTTTGTCTACTAAACAACATAATATGTTGATATTATTCTGAGGTCTATGTAATTCCTGGATTCTTGCTTGAAAGAGTCCAAAGGTTAGGAATTGAAACTTCCTATCAGTTCCTCTAGACCTAAGCCATTCTGAGTCAAATACTTGGAGCTCAGTATAGGATTTGTCTAACACATGATTTCTACAATGGTAGGTCATGTTATAATTGGTAGTCTTAGGAGTGGCACCTTCTTTAAACAAGTCTATGTATCTAACGGCTGGAAGTTGTCCATTATGAATGGAGTCTTCAACAATCTTCCAGTCTACTTCACCCCACTCTTTCCATTGGAGGGGAATGGTGAAATTCCTTTCTTTCCACCATGTCCTAACATTGGAGGATGAGTCTTTAAGTCTTTGGAGCATATGGTTACTCTGTCCAATATTAGGGATAGAGCTAACTATCTTACTAGTCTTATCTAATCCATCATTTATGACTCGTTTACCTATTGTATTCTTTTCTCTAGTTTCTATGGAAGGGGATTCTTTAAACTTACAGGTGGTTACCTGTTTTTGTTCAAGTCTTTTTTTCAATTCTTTCTAAAAAGTCTGAATAATCTTTTTGTCTTTTTATCTGATTAAGGATTTCTTCTTTAAAATTATTATTCTCTTTTCTAGTCTTTTCAGAAGTTTCTTCACTATGTCTAGCTAGAGAATTAACAATGGTTTTACCAGCGTTAGTGATATATTCTTTTACTTCATTATCTTTTTCTAATTGTTGCACAGTTCTAACTTATATGGCTTCTACAGTCTTTTCAATTTTATCTAACCTAGTTAGAATAAAATGAGAGTCTATTTCTGCTTGGGAAGGTTTATTATATACGGCCTTAATTCCGTTTATAATTTCACCGTATTTTTCTTCTACTTGGGCCATGTCTAGTCTTAGTTTATTAATAATACTATCCATCTTAGATAGATTATGTCTTTCCATATTATTAAGGTAATTAGCTAAATTCTGTTGGAATTTAACAAAGTCTGTGTAGAAGGTAGTTGATCCTTCTGTTTTAGCCTTTAAGCCTAGATGCAAGTCTTTAACAAAGCTACTATTATAGTCTTGGGTAGCTGCTATAGATGTAGAAATTAAATTTAATCTTTCTAATATAAGTCTAGTTGCCTTAGCCGCGTTGGCAATCTCATTTTCATTTATCTTGTAATAAAATCTATCATCGTTTATTTTTTCTAAAATTCTTTGATAAAATTCGGATAAAGTCTGAATGGAGAGGTCTCTTGGTACCTCATTCCAGTTTGATCTAACTATCTCCATTAGGAAGATAACTATCTAGTCTAGGGATAAGCTTAGCTTGTTCTTTAGTAAGTTTAATTAACTCACTGTCTTGATTTTTAATTAAAGTCTTAATTTCTAAAATGTCTTTGTTAAGGACTTCTATATGATTAGTCTTATTATTTATTTCTTGTAACACGTGTACTAAGTCTATTGGGATTTGATTATCTATGTCTAATAATCTTTTAGAGATATTTTTTATCTCTATTTCTAAGATTTGAGTGTCTTTTATTAATTGTCTTAATATAAGCAATATACACTTATTTTGGTCTATTATACTATTAATAGCACTAGCAGTGACTTGTCTACTGTCTGTGTGTTTGGCTGGGATATGTTCAATATGTGAACAACCGTCTATGTGTGTAGTTAAACAGCCTTCTGAGTCTAAATCAGTCATGGGTATAGGTTGGTAGTCTGGGTTGGATCCAAAAATATTTTGGTAAATGCGAGGGATAAATCCCAAGGGCATTAAAGTCTTTTTACCGTATGTCTAAAAGGAACGTCTTATGGCTCTGATACCAGAATTTGGGTTTTGGTCGGAATTTGGTGAGGTTCTAAAATCTTTAAAGTCTTGATACCAATTTTGGGTCTATATAATAAATCTTCTAAATATATAGTCTTAAACTAAGGTTTTAGTATAAGACAAGAGGGGGACCATCTATAGTAAATAACAAAAATCTTTGGGACCACGAGGGGACCACTTTCGGGATAAGGACAAAGTCCGCACGAAAAGTCCGCACCTGAGCCTGGGTCTAGATATATATATATATATATATATATATATATATATATATATATATATATATATATATATATATATATATATATATATATATATGTGTGTGTGTGTGTGTGTGTGTGTGTGTGTGTGTGTGTGTGTGTATTTTGAAAATGGTAGGGGATTGTTGAAATTTTTAAAATTATTAATGAGTATACAAATGGGTTTTTTAGTTTGGGTCTTCTTGTAGAGAAAGAACTTTAGGAAATGAGTGTAAAGCAATTTGATCAAGTTTCTAAAGTTCCACAAAGAAAATTTCCACAAAAGTGAAAGGGTATATGACAAAAAAACAAAAGCAAAATATTTGTCTTATAATCAAATTGGTTATGATATGGTGCTTCACTTTCACGATACGCGACGTACTTTCACTTATTGTGCGAAAGGGAGATTGGGTGACTTATGGTGCTTTGATGGTGGACTTGGCACTTGAAACGTCAAATATGGATCATGCAATCGAAATAAATCTGAACAAACAAGATCCAACGGTTACTGAGTCGCACGTCTGGTAAAAAGGTAATTGTTCATAAACAGTCAATAAAATGTATATAGAAAGAGTTTTAGACATCTGTTTTGGATCCCAAAAATGATTGTGTTCTCCTCTCTTTGTCCTTCGGGTTCACATTTCATGGTGTTTTGTTTTGATCAAGCCGTACGCAGCTTGCGTCAAACAAGTGACCACATTGCAACGTATCCGGATGAAAATCTGTAAAATAAACTCCGACGGTTTTTCAACCGGAATGAAAAAGATTACCTAAAAGACTATTCCTACAACGTGGTTTGTAATAACTTGGATTCAATTTTTCTATTATCCTTTCACTAATTTTCACTTTTCACCACTCTCGTAGCTCTGTGTGTAAAGTCGTGCTTCTTCATGTTGTCTCAATTTTTTATTTTCATAATTACCCCTTTCATTTACATTAAAATGATTTATCTCTATTACATTAGTATGAACAAAACCGTAGAACTTCCCTCAAGCCACAATCACATCACGGTGTGAGATTTCCAACTGCAAAGGGATGGGTGCCAACAAGATTATCCCAAAAGGAAAGGGGGAGGGAGGGATGACCATAGTGGCCATGAAAATCTCTCTCTTTATTAATTTTATTTTTAAATCATCTTGGGTTTCAATTGACTAATAGCTTATGAAATTGTTAGCGTTTGATGATACGTTGCAGGAAGGACACTGGTTGTCAGCTTTTATTTCTATTTTAAATTGATCTTTTGTTTATTTTAGGAAGAAAAAATGGGCACAAAGGCTTACATGGGAAAACTAAATGGGATAGCATCAGCCCCTTTTCCACTTCGCTCGTTCTATGGGGACCCTTCTTCACAACACTTAATTATGCTATTCAGGGGTGGGGATAGCAAGAAGAGGATAGAGATTTTAATTTTATAGTCTCATTCAACAAAAAGGCTTTTGATAATTTTTAAATTCACATATAAAAATAAAAATTATTTCATTCTAAAAAGTCCATGATCATTTAAAACATTCAGTATTTCTTCTCTTTCCTAAACACAATACTGCCTTCTCCTTCCTTAACACTAAGAAAAAATTGTCAAAAAATAAACAAGAAACTCTTTAGAATATTAAAAAAAAAATGAATTAATGACTAAACATTTTATGTATGTGTCGTCACCACATTTGGTGATATTTTTTGTGAAACCCATGTGATCCACGTACATGACCCAATATGGTTATGACACATCATTGCATTTGAAAGTTGGATCTAGAAATTAAGTCTCCCTAACATTGGTCTTTTATATATATATTTTTCATATTTTTTACCATTAGTTATAACATATTTTTCTACGATTACAATTTTTGTTATTTTTTGTATGTAATGACATAGTTTGTGTGTGCAGGAAACCAACCTCACGAGGATGTCTCAATTTTTTATGGAATTTTTCTACGATTACAATTTTTGTTATTTTTTGTATGTAATGGCATAGTTTGTGTGTGCATGAAACCAACCTCACGAGGATGTCTCAATTTTTTATTTCCATAATTACCCTTCTGATTTACATTAACAATGATTTAGCTCCATTACATTAGTATGTACAAAACTGTAAAACTTCCCTCAAGTCAACTCAGCTATGTTCTTTCTAACCGACGTCTCAACTGCAGAGGGATGGGAAAAGGAAGGAGAGAGAGAGAGAGAGAGAGAGAGAGACACCAAACAGCCAATGAGGTAAACTTCCATGTTGGTATTCAATTCGACTGGAAGTCTGGATGATACGTTGAAGTATTTGCGTTTTGGACTGTAAATAGACCCCCGCAAATGGATGGATGTTGGCTTATTATAACTATGGAACAAAAGAATATATTAATAATAGATCCAACTAAAGCATTTCAATTTTACAACCTTTAGACTTGGCCTAGTGGTCGCTCATTAATACTAAAGTTTCAGGATCGATTGAATTTGCTCCCCGGTTCGAGTTTTGACAGCTACAAACAATCTGGAAGTAGTGACTGACCACTGATCTGCGAGTGAGAATTAATTGAGGAGGGCGTAAAATTGACTCGGACACCTCATGATACCTCTATGAGGGAGAATAAACAAAAAAAAAAAGCATTTATATTTTATACATGGACTTAAATAGAATGGAAGGATATGGACAAATAAAATGCACGACGTTTAGTTTGGGTGGGTCAAAAACGGATTGTGCATAGAGTTCCGATAGGATTGGGGTTGGCCCGAAGCAGATCGGGTCAAATCAAACCCATGTTTTAAATCATTTTCTCAAACATGTATATGAAAATATTCAGATAATAAAAATAAACAAAATCCCATACTGAAATTCAGTAAACTGATTTCATGAACCACCAACATATAAAGAGTACGTTGTCTGAAAAAAAAAAGTAAACTTATACTTCCCAACAAAAATGGAGAGAGAGCGAGTTGGAGAGAGAATAGGGAAGACGAGAATGGCTAGAGAGAAGCAACAATGGGAGGTTTGTTTGCTTTTTACTTTTTAGGTTTAAGATAATGTGGGTCCTTCATGACCCGCAAGTGACTCGGAGACCATCCGTAAACTAACCTAGCTGAAGATACGTTAACCCATTTCTAACCCGCAAACATATTGAGCAAAACCAAGCAGTTTTCGTTAACCAGCTAACTTTTAAATTAGGTATGATAATATGGGTTTTTGAGGATGAAATCATTTATAATCTATTTAAAATAATGTGTTTGGGATCAATTAATTGTATTTGTGAGTCAAAATAGTTTGAGCGATCCAATAAGACGGTTGGTTGGCGGCTCATTAGCGAATCAAAATGGTTTTAGACCCTCCCAAAAATAAAACTCAAATTACTAAAGAGTTTAAAGATTTTTTTTATTTAAGTACCTGCTTGTATATTTTTTTCAAAATTATTATACCATATTTATCTGTATATGGTATGATATTTGTTTTTTCACCCAAAAAAAAAAGTGGGTCAACCCGATCCGAGTTTGACCCAACCCGACTCGAATTTGACCCGATCAAACCCGTCCAAATTATTCTGTCCGACCCGCTTTTGTCCCATCCAAATTTATCCATATTCATTTTTGATCCGTCCATGATCAGTCATTTGCCACTACTATTCTAAATTGATTACAGGTGTTGACTAATTAATAGTTTACTGTTCGATAAACTACTTGCAAATAAGTGTTGTATCTCACAATGGCTTTCATGGTTTCTAGGCACTTCTTGTTACTGTTACAGATGTGTTAGTTTAACAAATATAAGATGATACTTGACAGGGTTGGGTTTTAGTTTCAAAAATGTATCTCAATATTCAGGGTCCAGCCTGAGATATTAGGAGCCCAAGTCAGGCATTTACTCGGAGCCTTTATATGCCATACATTAAAAATAAAGTTGAAAAATATAATCACATAATTTTTATTTTGAAAAAATTGTTTAGAACCCAACTGAAGGGAAAAAGAAAACCTTATAACAACGAGGGAGCCTGAGTGAATTAATAAAATAAGATGTACACTGAAAATGTAAAGAGCACCTTTGGTATTAATCAAAGTAAATTTCAATTCTCTCAGGTTTTTAGCAGACCTTTTTGTGGCCCCTTAAAATTTATTGGTTTTGACATTGCATCTTCATTATTTGGGCCTGTAATAGTGTTCAATTTATAATCTTGGTCTAAAGGTAGAAGTAAAAATTAGAGTCGCGCCTGGTTGCCCTGGGTTCGGGCCGGTATTGAATATTTTCAATAGGGGTGGACAAAAAAAAGACCGATCCGAATGGACCGATTGGACCGAACAGGACCGAACCGAAAATTAAGGCTATTTTGAAATCGGTTCACAAAACCTAAAAACCGATTAAACCGGTCCGGTCCACTATAATAAAAGACCGATTTGGACCGGACCGGACCGATTCTAATATATATATATATATAATAAAAATAATATTATTGTGTTTTTTATGTATAGTTTTTGAATTAATGTATATAACTTATGAATTTAATTTGGAACATTTTATATATGTATAGACATTGTTTTATTTGGGTTAAAAAACCCATGTAAATATCACTTGCAGTTTCGAGTATTATTTTTTTGTATATATATTTGTGTGAAAAATAGATAAAAAAATTCATAAAATGCACATATATATAAAATAGGGTCAGGACCGAATTTTACCCCGGACCGAACCGAAAAAATCTGGACCGAATTAGTAGGTTAACCGAATTAATCGGTCCGGTTTCGGTCCAAAAAAATTGAGGGCTGAATATTCGGTCCGGTCCAAAAAATAGGCAAAATCCGGACCGGACCGGACCGTGCCCACCCCTAATTTTCAGTGCTTGGAATTGTGAATTTATTATTGTTTGGGGTTGTTGCAAATAATGTGATATATTTGTTTTCTAATTAAAGCTCCCACCTAAATTACTAATGTAGACATTGGTGGAATACATTAATTTTAAGATATATATATATATATATATAGCGAAAGTCTCCTGTACATACCAAACGATACAATACCAACGGTTCATACCAATTTTTAAATATAGGAAAAAAATTATTTTTTGATTGAATTTTTTATATGATGTTTAAACATTTCAATAAACCCATATAAAAAAACTCAACTGAAAATAACATTTTTTGCTATTTTAAAAAAATCGATCAAACTTTCACAACTTTTAAAGCACTTTAAAAGATACAAAAGTTTGATCGATTTTTTAAAAACAACAAAAAAAAGGATCAAATACCACAAAGTCCCTCAAACATTTTTTAATACACACTTAGTCCAAACCTTTTATTTTGTACCAAAAAGTCCCTTATTTTCTTATCACTTTTTGGTGCAAAATAAAAAGGCTTGGACTAAACATGTATTAAAAAAAATTCGAGTGACTATTTGATATATGCCAAAAAAAAAATGTCCTAAATTTTTTTACACAACTGCCCCAAAATCTTTACATACCACATTAAAAAACTCAACTCAAAATCATTTATTAAATGGGTTTGCGCCAGCGGTATGCACTGTTGGTATGTACCGTTTGATTTGTACAAGAGTCTCTCTCTCTCTCTCTATATATATATATATATATAATAGTTGTGCCCACGTGCGTTGCACGTGTGGACCTCTCCAGATATTAATCTTCCAGTGCAAATCTGTGAAGGACAAAGTAATAAAAATACTTGCAACATATTATGTAGAATTAGTTTTGTTGGAATATAGCATAAAGTACCTAGTACGACGCATCAATCATTATCATAAAAACCAAACATCCATTCAACTGTAAATTATACAAGATATTCCTATGAATACTCTAAATCTATCACAAACGAACTCAAAACTCCTTACTCAAAAGCAGGAAGAAATACACACAAACATGTATGTATATATAATCCGAATAAATATATCACAATAAAATTAGCTGGAAATGATTTATAGTGAAATATCATTAAAAAAGAAGTTAAAAAAGCAAATTCCAAATCGCAGTTATTAAAAGATGACATTTGATAAAAATAGTGTGTAATCCTAAAAACTAAAAATTTAATGCTTAAATATGTTATTTTTGACGTTTGTTAGGATTCAAAGGTTCTTCTTCCTCTTCAACTTTCTGAGCGACAAACGTGGATGACATTATCCGAAGAACCTTTGTACAACATTCTTGTTCCGTGACATAATCCAATTGATGGATTTATATTGCGTAGAAGAATAATTGGACAATCATGTTTAAGTTTTAATGCATGTGGTGGCAATCCATTCGACATCAAAGAATTTAAAAATTCTTCTTGGTAATAGTGTGCGTGTCATCCACAGCTTCATCAAAGCTATTTAATGTCTTCAATTCTCCGGGAAACATATCAATCATCATATCATTGAGTGAGTCTATGTGCTCGTTTGTTGTTAGAAGAATTGCTCGATTTGTCAAGAAGTTTGGCGAGTTGGCATTTATATTTAATGATGAGAAGATAACGTCAATGAGAGACTGTTCGGGTGTCGGGCCCCGAATTAATTTTGTTAAAATCATCCTATAATTTAGAGATAAATTGCCTTAAACAATGCTTTAATTTAAATCTCTGAGGAAAATAGCATAAGATTTTTTTTTTCCAAAAGTATGTGTAGATGAAAACGTAACTGCCTTTACTTATAACTTATAAGTACTACATAACTTTACATAACCAAGATCCTTAGTTTAATAATTACACAAAAGGAATCTTGATATTTAAACCATACTAAATATCCGTCACTCCCCCGTTTTAAGGTCCTAACTTGGCAGTGAACTCCAATTTATAAGCATACCTGAAACAAAACATTACAGGAGTGTAAGCTATAAAGGCTTAGTGAATGACCACATACCACACATATAACCAATTTGAATAACCATTTTTATTTTGTTCTAATGCTATAACCCAACAGGAATTGTGAAACTCTCGCAAGCCTGGACCCGCCACAGTCCAATTAACCCACCACAGTAATTAGGGACCACCATATTCCTTTATTAGGCCCGAGTACACAAACCTTTAAGTTGTATTAACAGGACCACCACATCCCGTAGGACCCACCACAGTCCTTAACATTAGATAAAGGACTCACTAGTCCATATCATCATATAACATCGCTTAACATTTTTAATCATATGCATATGTTTCATAAATACAACATTACTCCCATAAACATTTTCACACATGTGTTTAACTACACATTTCCATATGAAATTATAAGCATTTATATTTCATAAGGAAGGTCACTCACCTTGGATTTAGTGCTAATATTAATACCAACTACTTCCTTGGTATGGTAGTATTAGCTGCTTCCCCACCTAACAAGTCAATGTCGTTAGTATTTGAATACACCGATTAACATCAAACCCAGTAACACATCACATAATTTGGTCAATCAGAAATAACTAAGGAGTAATTACATATGACACTTCACATTTATATAACACCCAATTAATTAGGGTTCTAACACAATTTACAGAATTAAATTACGAATTTGCTAGACAAAGTTATGCCCATTTTATTACAGCCTTTTCCAAATCGTTTCTCAAGAAAAACAACAACACAACTTTAACTTCCTGGAATTCTCATAATTTTTGTACAACATAACTTTTCATGATATTCAACCCAATATCAGTAAACACATTGAATAATACAAATTCAATGTTTCATAATTTCTAGGGCTCATTTTCTATGCCGAGCAAAACGTCAAACACTTGGTATGCATTATTGCTCCTTTAGGGCAGATTTTAAACCACGACTTCAAACTATCACCAAGGGTTCATTCCTTGGTATTTTTACACAATTTTCGGATATGTTATACATGTGTGAGTGTATTTTACTCTCCAACTTGAATCACTCAATTCCAATAAGTATTCCATGATTTATACCATTTTTAGCATAACTAGGTCAAAATACAACATTAAGGCATAACTTAACAATTTTAAGCATACATAACCTTGACCTTGAGTATAATTCATGGAAACATATAATAAACATGTTTTAGCAGAAATATACATCATAATTATGGATTTTCTAAATCAAAATACTTCACGAAAAGATGATGTAAATTTAGGACTTTAAAGTATGCATTTACGATCCTAGCTCTGGTTCTAACCTATGTTCTTAACCCATCCTTGTTCCCACACAATTCAGCAATATGGGTATCATTAAAATATATATCCAAATCAGAAATAAAAACATGCCAAGTATATAACTCATCCATGTGACAAACTTTAATAAAGATGTAATTACCTCACGAGAATTCCTCGATTTATGGTGAATTTTCAAAGAAATTCTTCCTTAACTTTGTTTTTCTCTCTCCATAAGCATATTTTTCTCAAGCTTGTAATAAGAAATGAAAAGGATGATAAGTTCTGCCTTATAAGCTTAAAAACGTGGCTATGTGACCACTTTAAGGTGGTATTACGCGATTCGTTGGGCAAGGGGTCCAATAGGACAATTTCGTTAATGACAGATTTGTCCTGCCTCGTAAAATCACCATAACTCACTATTTCGGGCCCCGATTTACTCTCACTTTGTGTCTATGAGTATATAACTTAAACATATACAACTTTCATGTTTTGTGTTTTCCCAAAATCATAAAACTAGTACACCTAATTTGGGCTCGAACAGAACAGTAATTATTTACTCAGAATTTCATAACTTTCACATTTGGCGACCAAACTTCACCACTTTCGCACCAACACTCTAGCTTAATTTTTATAAACATAATGATGCATTTAGAAACATATTTTCATGATGCATTTAACCACATAACCAATTTATAACTTATAACTCATAACTTATACTTAATCGTATAATTAACCTTACTAATCGTGTTTTAGGGCCTTACATCGGGGCCCTCATCATGTGTTTATGCTTCCGTCCCATTGTCAATCCTTAGAAGGAAATCGCTAAGTGAGGAATTAATACCCAAATGTTCAATTACTTAATCATCACTATGAAGTTAAACAGGGCATTCGTTCTTTTTAGTCATTACATTTACATAATATGATGGATGGATTATCAGTCTTAACATATCAATACAATAACTTTCAAAGATAAATTACGTGAGATAGAGAAACTGCATTCATGTTCATTGAATAGAAATTATAAAATAACAAAGAGAATCCATCCGGTTAATCAGTATGACCAAACCTAAGTTTCCAAGAAATTAAAATAATTTACTCAATAATAAGATGAATTGAAAACAACAATTGTAAATTAATTTTAAAAAATTAAAAAAAAAATTATGGTACTTGAATAAGTGCAATGTATTCCATAAGTATCCATAGACCATGAACTAAATAAGTAACACTGAGTACTAAATATAAAGAGCAGAGAAGAACAAACTGAAATTCTTTGAACACTGTGTATCTAAAGATGCTAAAGATACATTTTAGAGTGTGTGTTTGAGTTAACAAAGATAATTCAATCAAAGCATGTAATTGCAGCTTCAGTAAGGTAATTTGGACTCATTTTGCTCACTTATTTGGTTGTTCTTGAAAGTTATATTTTTCTTAGCTGGGGAGTTATAACCTGAACCGATGTAAGACTTAATAAGAAGAATATATGTATGTAGAGAGACAAAATGAATACATTTAATCATATAGTGTGAAAAAAATTTCAACACATAGGAAATTGGAATTAAATTAGATTACAAAAACACTAACAATCAAAAGATTTGAGATTTTGAATTCTAAAACCAAAAAATCTAATAGCATGGTATCTATTTTAAATAAATAGAAAACCAAAAATATTCCTTTTATTCCTCTTCATTGACGATTTTACCTAAACATGTTATGTGCAATCTGAAAGAGAACATTAAACTTAAACAAATAGTAGCAGTAGCTACTTAAGAAATATTATTACTTTATAACACAACTATACACCAAATTTCAAATTAATTATGGAGTTGAGTTTATATCAAACAGGAAGCATGTAGGAGTTTGTGTTTGGTACATTTGATCAAACATCACATACAGACATGATACATATAACATAAACCTAAGACATATACAACAAGATAGTAAGAAGAGCGAACTGAACATCATTATCTATCGAATAATCACAAAAAAATGTCAATTGAAATCAGTTTAAAGCATATGATAAGTTAATACCTCCAGTAGAAATAACTCACAATCAATCCTCAAAATTTTCTCCTCGACAAATCACAATGAGACATTTAGTTACCCTATAACTGCAACAGAGGTACTGTAAAAACTCTGGTAAAAATACCTCTTTCGAGTGGTTGAAACGATTTATGTGGCTCATCAAATGGGTAAAAAATTAGGGGATGTTAATATGGAGTATAAAATTTGTTTGTACTTAGATCTGGAAAATGCAATTTTCTCAGGCTTAACAATGACTCTAGAATTAAGGATTTGTTAGCCAACAAAAGCCCCTAGAGATTCGAAAATAAACCAATCTCTTGTTGAATTAACCCTGTAACCCCACAAAGTCAATACAGATAAATTTTGCAGTTTGAAATTCCCCTAGGTTATTATCATTATCCTCTGAAATCATTTTTCGACGGGTCTAGAGTTTGTAAAGTGCAATTTTTTTTTAGTGACATTATGCTACCTAATCTGTTATCCGATTCCTAAAACTCTTTCAGCTTCTCAAATTCAAACCCTAAATCTACAATCAATTTGTTAGCGCTCAGATCAACATATTGAATATTAGAGCATACATCAAGGAAATTTTCTCATGCTTAATAATTACTCTAGAATTAAGGATTTGTTAGCCAACAAAAGCCCCTGGAGATTCGAAAATAAACCAATCTCTTGTTGAATTAACCCTGTAACCCCACAAAGTCAATACAGGTAAATTTTGACAGTTCGAAATTCCCCTAGGTTATTATCATTATCCTCTGAAATCATTTTTCGACGCGCTAGAGTTTGTAAAGTGCAATTTTTTTTAGTGACATTATGCTACCTAATCTGTTATCCGATTCCCAAAACTCTTTCAGTTTCTCAAATTCAAACCCTAAATCTACAATCAATTTGTTAGCGCTCAGATCAACATATTGAATATTAGAGCATACATCAAGGAAATTTCCTATCTCACCAATTAAATTATTACTCCACATATTCACAACAACCAAGTTATCACAAATTTTAGAAAAATGTACAGAATTCCTCCATGAATTATATTAAGATGTTAAGCTCAATAGTAAATCAACTTAGAAGACAACACATTATTATATTATGCATCCACTAAAGTTGATTTCACTGAAAGAATCTTATCTTTTCTCGCTAAACTTCTAGTTACAGCAGCAGCTACTGTTCTTGCTTAGTCATTCATTTGTGCTTACTCCTATGTGCCAGCCAGCTGACAGGTATCTGTAAGCAACAACAGCAGCTGCTGTTGTTGCCAGCCTGTCATGCATGTGGGCGATATCGACTGATGACTAAATCCTATTTAGGACTCGAAGGCCTTCGTGGTATGACTAAATCCGTGTGTGGGACTTTGTCTTAAAATGCTTTTTCTGTCTCACCGCGTCCGTAAAGTGGTACTAAGGTTTATTCTGTAATTTCAGCCTTGCATACAGGGCATTGAGATTGTTGGTGATCTTAGATTTCAGCAGATACACTTGGGTAATGAATCCATTTGTAAATACAGGGACATCAATAGAGGTGGTTACAGGGTCTTGAACCATGTCTAGGCAAATGTTACAGTCGAAATCACCGGTCGCATTATTTTCCGTTAAGTTGGTGGATTGTTTTCTAACGCTTTCGACTTGATATTGATCTACTTTTCTACCGTACCAAAGAAATAGAATTCTCATCATTGACTTTATTAATTGGGTACCTAACCACTTGTCTCTTTTTCATACTACCATAATAAAATTAAAATGTTATTCACCATTTTTATAACTTACCAATCAGATGTACCCTATACTAATCACGTGGAAAAAAAATCTTCTCTCTGATGTAAGCGAAATACGATAGTATTTTGCCAAGTGCTAAATTTTCAGGACTAAATAAATAGGACAATATGTGCCAAATCTTTATTTTACTCAACAATTTAGGTTAGCAACCTATAAAACCAATGTCAAACTCATCCTCATTCTCTCTATATACGTATCCAACTAGTCTCCCATATATATGAATCCAACAATTATGACATAATGAAAATAGTTTGAAAAATGTAGGTTAAAAAAATATATATTCGGCTAATATAAAAATAAATTATGTATCAATACGTAAGTTTGTGCGTGAATGTCATTTTAAACTTAGTGGCACCAAAATTCCACTCACTAAGTACCCAATCGCTCCAAAAAAAAGCTCACTAAATAATGAATCATCAAAGTCTTTGATCATTTTGGTCCATATGTTGTTTCATTTATCATGATATGAGAAAGTTTAATATGTATATTGCAATGACATAATTTTGTTTATCCAAACAATTATGTTCTTCCTTATTTTATAAAAATTTAGGTGTCTACTTGGTTCTACTCTATAATTTGTTACACACGTAGTTTGTAAATACACTCCTTTTACAAAACTATATCACCTGTATTTCTTTCAGTATTAGGTACCATGTATGTATACATTTGTATTTTATAATTCGCAAATCGAATACCCAAAATAGAAAACGGAGATAGAAATGTTAAAAAAAATACATAGATGAATATTATCAAACACATGATATGCAATGAATTTCATTCATGCTAACAAATTTTAATTGTCCAACACTCATAAAACAACAATACATAATTGGATCAAAGCATATACTTCAACCATGTATATAATCATTTATTTATTTTACAAAACGGTATTTAAGATTAGAAAATTGGTAGGAAAATGTATGAATGATTATCATCACGGTTATGACGGACCTTACTTTTTTATTTTTGTCAACCTAAGAGAATCTTATACAGATCAGTTTTTAAATGATAAGTAAAATAGTAATGATACATTAATCAATTACAATTACCTCGTAAACCAAAGTGAGATTTCATCACTATGAGATGGACAATCCAAGCTTTGACCACAAATATTAACAATATCATAAAAAGTTTCAAAGAAAATATATGACTATTTCGAATATAAATTATAGAAATTATTTTCAATGTGGTATTAACGGGTAAAGCTAATCACGCTCCAAAAAATCTTAAAACACTCCAAATACTTTTTGAAAGACAGTCTTACTCTTTGCTCCAAAGATTAAACAAATAGTTTTTTATTTGTTATTTTTTTCAATAAAGAATAGTATTTTAAATTGTCTTTTTTTTTAAAAAAATATTTTTTAAAATTAAAAAATAACTATTTTTTTATCAAAATTGTTATGATAGTTTTAAAAACCTTTTTTTATTTAAAAAGTTGTTATGATATTTTTAAATTTTTTTGGTTTCAAGATAGATTTAAAAACTGTTTTTTTTTACATAAAATTTGGAAAAAAAATTAACAAATAAAAAAATTGTTCTTTATATTGAAAACAGTTTTTTATATTTTTTTTAATTAACACGATCACGACCCAAATAAAACGCGACGTGACATTGAGTTGTATTTTTTTTATACCGGTGGCGGGGACCATTATTTATTATTTCAAAAATAATCTTTTGACTATTTAAAAAAATGGTCTGTGGTAGCGGTAGGCATATGCGGTCCAACCACCTATACATACCGCTGACGAGGACCATTTTTTTAGTTTGTTAGTACGCGTCAGCGGTATGTATATGCGGTATTATAAAACATTTTAAATAAAATGTACAAAAAAATAGTTTTAAACAATTTTTTAAGTGCCTAAAGATTTTATTTAAAAAAAAAATCTTTTAAGTAAAATCCAAGCATGGGAGTGTTTTAAGATAATTGTTACAAAAATTCTAATAGTTACAAAAATTGTTATAAAAATTCTTATAGTTACAAAAATTGTTTTATAAAAATAAAAAAGTCTGTAGTTTCAAAACAGTAACTATTATAATCTTAATTTTTTTTTAAATAAAATTTTTAGGTGCTTAAAAAATTGTTTTAAACTGTTTATCTAAAACTATTTTTTTGTACATTTTATTTAAAATGTTCTATAATATGTGATCAAAATAAAATTAACACGACATCGCACGACACACCTCGAAATCTTAATTTTACGTAAAATGAATATGACACATATGAAAGTGACATGACACGACCAAAATCCTTTTTTTTACGAAATGCGAACACGGCCCACTTGACATGTTGTATTTTAAGTGGGTTGTGTTAGTATTTGGTAAAAAAATAAGATTTCATGTTGTGTCATATAGGGGTGTTCGCGGTCCGGTCCGGTTCGATTTTGAAGTTTTTTTTGGACCGGACCGATTATGTCAGTGCTCTAAAAAAATGGACCAAGACCGGACCGATTATGTCGGTTAACCGACCCTATTCGGTTCGGTTTGTTACAGGGTCGATTCGGTTTAATTTGTCGGTCTTAAGATTAATTAATTATATTATTTTAAAAAAATCTTGACTTTAAAAATATATAAATATAAAAAAACTGTTTTTAACTGTTAATATATATATATATATATATATATATATATATATATATATATATATATATATATATATATATAAAACAAATGATAAAAAAAAATACCTGACTAGAAGCAATCGGCGGCGGCGGCAACAAGGTCGGCAGAAACTGAGATCTGCGACGGCAGATTTGGGAAGTCGGCAGCAACAAGGGAGATCGGCGGCTAGACCTGTCAACGGGTCGGTTTGGGTCGTGTACGGGTCGGGTTAACGGGTTAACGGGTGAAAACACCCTTAACCCGTACACGACCCGTTAAGCCTAACGGGTCTAATAACAATACTCAAACACGACTCGTTAATATTAACGGGTACACGACCCAAACCGTTAACAACCCATTAATATTAACGAATCATTTTGGGTCGAAATGGGTAACGGGTTGGGTGACCCTATAATACCCGTTAGTCTTCAATACTTTAAAAATAATGGATTTTAATTGTAATTTTTATTGGGTATAGATTGGGTGACCCTATAGCACCCGTTAGTCTTTAAAGATTTAGAAATAATGGGTTTTAATGGTTATTGTTATTGGGTACGGGTTGGGTGACCCTATAGTACCCGTTAGTGTTAACGGGTGTTAAAGGGTAGAAACGGGTTAAAACGGGTACAGGTAAATTTCCAAACCCGAACCGTTAGTGTTAACGGGTCTACCGTGTCAACCCGTTAATGACCCAAACCCAATAAGGGTAAACCCATTAACTTATAATTTCGTGTCGGGTCGTGTCGTGTTAACGGGTTATCGTGTATTTTGACAGGTCTATCGGCGGCAGACCGGTGGTAGATCTGGCAATCGACTGCAGGGCGGGGCTTGGTTGGAACTTGGATGGTGGAGAGGATGGCTTTGGGTGGGATGTGAGATGTGAGAGAGATGGTTTTGTTTTTTGTTTTGGTTTTGGTTTGGGTGAGAGAGATGATAGAAAAGAAAGGAAGGAACAGCTGATATCTTGATTATTGGTAGTGTAGGGTTTTTGTTTAGTTAAACATTTTATCATTTTGACTATTTTAACCTCCATCTTTTGTTTATTTTACACCACACACTAGTAGGAGCATAAGTGACACATAAAATATAAAAATATATATATATTTAATTCCTGTCGGTCCGGGTCGATCTAAACCGACCCTGTCAAGCCCAAATCCGACGATCAGACCGACTCAGTCGGTTTAAAAAAAAAATGGGAACAAACCGATTATAAAAAAAAATCAACAAAAATAAGGGGGTTCGGTTCGATCGATTTTCTGAACACCCCTAGTGTCATATTACTTTTATTAGTGGAAATAAGGTTTTGAGCCATATCGTGTCATTTTTATTTTGGTTGGGTTCGTATTTAATTAAAAAAATAACATATATTGTGGCGTGACACTTTTACTTCGATCTTCTTATTTTGTAAAAAATTAATATTTCATGTTGTGTCGTGTCACTTTTATTAGGATCGTGTTCATGTTTGGTTAAAAAAAAATTGTTTTGTCGTGCTGTGTCGAGTTGCTTTTATTTGAGTCGTGTTCGGTTATAAAAACAATTTTCAATTTAAACAACAGTTTTTATTTGTTAATTTTTTTTTCCAATTTTATGTAAAAACCATTTTTTTAAGTTTTTAAATCTATATTAAAAAAAACTTCTATAAAAGTATCATAACAATTTTTTAAATGATAAAGGGTTTTTAAACTATCATAACAGTTATTTTAATAGTTTTTATAAAAAATAGTTATTTTTTAATTTTAAAAATTAAAAAATATTTTAAAAAAATACAGTTTTTTATTGAAAAAAATTAACAAATAAAAATGTATTTATTTGATCTTTAGAGCCATCGACTGATGTGTTGTTGAGAATTTATTGATAAATGCTATTGAGATTCGCATTTAATTTGAATATTCGTACTCGTGTTATTACGCTTTATTCATCGTTTTTAGAAGAATATTTTTGGAAGATTTGTATTATTTTATTGTGTTGTATAGAGCATTGGTGATTTATATTATTTTGAGAGACTTTGTTGTATTGAATTTGAAGAATTGAAATTAGTGGTTTCATTTATATTGTGAGATTTTTAGATGCGCTATACCTTGTTATTTGCGAATTTGGTTAATTTTATCGATAGTGGCGCTCCGTTCGCTCTCCCCGGATCGACGGGGTGTTAAATATAATAAGGTGTGAACGTGATAATTTCTTTACTTAAAATATAGATATAATTTTTTTGAAATTAACATTGAATTTAGAATTATTATAAAACATGAATAGAACAATAAAATTGAAAATACAAAATCTGAGCACAAAAGAGAGACGACATTCATCAATGAAATAGATATAATTATAAAAATTATGTATTTGCTTTCAAATTAACAAATGCATACTTTTGATGGCAAATGAAAAAGGAGTAAAAAATTAGAGAAAAAATTAAGGGTGTTAACCTTGTTTTTTGAACAAGAAACAATAGCAACGAAGAAACTATACAATATGAATCTGATGGAAAGATGAATGAATTTGAGCACCTGACTTTTGATTTCTAGAGTTTCAAGATGAATTTATTTGAAAGTTTTGTTAGATGAATGTATTAGGAGAGAAAACGTATCAAGTTGAGTTTCATTGAATGATTTTATTTTAATGAATGTGTGAGACTAATAATAAGAATATGATAGAAAATGTTAATTTAATGAGGATAATTTAGTACTTTGAGATTTGTAGAGAAACTTCATTCTTTTTAAATAGTATATATATATATATATATATATATAAAGCTCTTGTGCGGACTAATCCGCATTTTAAGAATACGGACAGAACATATGTCACCTAACAGTGCGTCTAGAAATTATCCCCTAAATTATAGGCACTCTCTCTCTTTTCTGAGCGCACCGCCAGGTGACATATCCGATCCGCATTCTTAAAATGTGAACTAGTTCGCACAAGAGCAGGACTGTATATATATATATATATATATATATATATATATATATATATATATATATATATATATAATGCTCTGACGATCAACTCAGAAATTATAGGCGTTATTTCTCTCTTTTCTTAGCGCACCGCAACTCTTAAAATATGAGACAGCGTCATGTGACATATTCGGTTCGCACTGTTAAAATAGGAAACAATCCGCATAAGAGTACTATATAAAATCACGAAAGAGCTCTCAGTCTGTCAATCCTTACTATGTCTAGACTTGGTTAGTTTCCCGTGTTGGGTCAAATTAAGCCGCAAGTTCCACTCCTAGTGTTGCACTTTCGTGGTGAGGGTGGGGGGTAACGTTGTTCAATGGTTGACAGAGTGAGAGGATCCAAAACAAATAGTAAATAACAGCTGGGCAATTTCTTTGAAGAAATCAACTCGGAACTAAGGTGAATGTCGTATAATTTTCTCCTGGATTTAAATCTCATACTTTGCTACAAGTTCCATTTCGAGGAAAAAATTATGATAACAGAACCGGAACCATTGACCTTAACCCAACCTTCAAAAAACATTTTGCCAATTCCAAGCCTGCAGAAACGGTGCACTTTCCCAATTGCAAGTTTGGCAATATTGAACACACAACGGCATTGGACGAGCTCAATCAAGTTCTATATCAGCTTTTAAATCAACAGCATGCTAGGAATGTCAAAACATACAACATATATTAAAAAGTTCACAAGTAAAACTGCATCCCTTAATGTTCGTTATATGCCATTACTAGGTTTTTGGATTTAGGACTCAAAAAATAACAAGTCTTCAGGTACCGTCACTATATGTATAAACCTAATTTTTCATTAATATATACATGAATTATGAATTATGTAATGCAAATGGTAGAATTTAATAATTTACCCATTAATATTTGTAATGTCCACGTACCCATTAAGAGATGTGGCAACCCAATGTTATCTGCACACACATACAAATAAGCCACGCCATATATGAATGCAATTCCATACATATCTATCAACACTGTGCATCCAATTACATATTAAATAAATTACTATTGCAAATATTGCCACGAAACAAACAAAACTGACCCTAAAAGTACGGACCTTTGGTGCAGATTCTGGCTAAATTCAATTGCAAAAACAAATGTTAATCGCCACGAACCAATCCACAGTATGTATATCTCGAGTAAAAAGATCCGCGGCATCTCACATCACATGAGAAAATAAAAAGAAGCTAGAGAACAACAGGCATCAATTAAGAATACTCCAAAAATCAAAACTCCATTACAGCAAATCTGAAAATATCCATAAAACATAAAATCTTTGAAAACTCCAATAAAATCAAAACAACAATAAAACCAAACCTAAGCGGTAAGCAGAACCGCACCACCAGCCTCCTTGATTTTCTTCTCGGCGGTCTTGGAGACGAATTTGGCCTTGACAACGATTGGCTGCGACGACGGCAACATACCCTTGCCAAGAACCTTAAAGTAGCCCAACTGGGTGACATCGAGGACGGGTACCTTATCAGCGGTGGCCTTGTCTTTAGCGTCTTGTGGAAGCATGGACCAAAGCTTGTCAACATTGACAATGGGGCAGTAGAACTTGTTGCGGAGCTTGTGGAAGTACCTCATACCGACCTTGCCGAAATAACCAGGATGGTACTTGTCGAAAAGGATGCGGTGGTGGTGCATACCTCCGGCGTTACCTCTACCTCCGGGATGCTTTCGGTGCTTTCCGATACGACCGTGACCGGCACTCACGTGCCCTCTCTTCTTCCTGTTCTTCTTGAACCGGGTTGTCATTTTTTCTCTCTGTTAGGGTTTGTGTGGCGCGGCTGGCGTTACAGTCTAGGGTTTCTCAGATTTATAGATGAAGGGGTATGTGATGGTGTTTGTTGCTTGTTGACACTCTTGCCCTTTTCTTACTATTTAAATTTCACTTTCATCCCTGCGAGCAAGTCTTGCAAATAATATTTTTTTATTTTAGGATCATTTTTATTTTAATTTGTCTTAATAAAATTCACTTACATAGTTGTAATTTTGTGAAATATAACAGTGAACGTCGAAATATCAAGTAAAGTCGATCAATGCCTATAAGTGTTTGAAAAAATATAAAAGACAAAATAGATTGAATCTGATTCGACAAAGGATATAGTTACTTACAACCGCATAAGAAAAGAGGATCGGAGATTTATTAGTATCGAAGAAAGTTATTGGGTGAGAGCATGATAAATCGGATATTAGGGGTATTTAGAAACCCGATTGGACCAGGGTGCATTAATTTTTTCGGTCTTTGTTTTAATCGGTCCGATCCATTTTATTTTTGGCAAACCGGTGCGGTCCTTGGTCTGTCAAAAAAATAACCGATATGGACCGACCCGGACCGATTGTTTATATATATATATATTGAACCTAGAAAAAAAAGCCATTGGTCATTTTAAAAAAGAAATTGGAAAACCCTGACAATAACAACACTCACTTACTCACAAGGATAAAGATAAACGGTCAAACCACATCTCTCTCACGCAGCCTCCTCGAGCGCTCCCCCCCCCCCCCCCCCAGGGATCTCCTCTTAACCACCCTCGTCTCCTCTGCTTAGCCTCCATCATTACGGTTTGTATTTCTTTATATTATATATATGTATATAAATATAAATATACAGTTGTTATATATATATATATAACAATTAGTATAATATAATAGTTAGAATATATATATAACAATTAAAACTTAGAATATTTATTGGGGGGGGGGGGGGGTTCAACTAATTTTTCATTTCAGATCGGTATGCTCCATCAGTTTGAGCAGTTTTGAAGGGTAGTTTTCATTTTTAAAAAGACTATTTCGATAAGATTAGGACCGACCATACAAAAAAAAAGGACCGACTAAATCCGAAAAATCGATTTAATCGGTCTGATCTTGGTCATTTTTTTAAGACCGGTTTAATCGTTCTATCACGACCTCGACCCAAAAATAGTAGGGAACAAGTGTCTTGACATGCCACCAAGGCATTCAATATTCTGGCCTTAAAATTTTTCTCTTAAAATATATGTAGCGGAAATACAATCATATGGTTATGAATCGTAAAATACTAAAAGTTAAGGAATTATATCATCAGAGCTTTCTAAAGAAAACGTCATTTATATTAAAATATCAACGAGTTACAACTTGACCCAAAAATTAAAACCTTTTAATCAAAGAGCCAAACATACTCTATCTAATAAAAAAACTTCTACTTAATGTAACAAAAAGAGCTATAAAAGCTAAAATCTTCAGCATACACTACATCAAATCTGTCAAATTGTCACGGTCATTGACTTTGACAAGTTCAACTTGTCAAGGTCAATGACCGTGACAATTCCTAGGGTGACAACTTTTTTTGTCACGGACTTGTCACGGCCATTGACCATGACAAGTTCGTTAAAATTGTCATAGTCATGTCACGGTCCTTGACCTTGACAAGTTTGTCACGGTTCAGGACCGTGACAAGTCCGTGACAATGGTTAAAAAATTATCACGGTCAATGACCGTGACAATTCTAGGCAGAATTAAAAAAAAAATCTGCTGGACAGTTTGGCCACTGCCACTGTCCAGCAATATATTTGTACCTGTTATAGCAACCGTTGTACCTGTTCAAGTATCATATATTCAAATAAAATAGAGATAATACAAATATACATTCAAAATAGAGACAATATGCATCACGATATAATCCAAATATAATTCAAATGTACCAACTTAAAAACAATTCAATTCAAATAATGTCACTACATGTCTTGGGTAAGTTTAACTCTAAGGAGGTGAGTAGGCCACACGATATACGAATTGACACGCCCATTAATATACATTGTGCCGCATTGTTCGCGCAACCACAATGGGGAATCCTGCTTCCCGGGTATCACATGCGTGACGAGCACCTTGGACTCGATGTCTTGAAGCTCACATCCATGAACTAGTGCACCCTGGACGATATTCGGGTCCCTCAACCCCCGCCCTATCCGCTGACCATTAAATATGTCCAGTATAAACACGCTTGGCCAACCAAGTATCGACATCGATCGATTGAAGGGAGCCAAATAGGGAAGTGGATCATCAAAGTCTGCACGTGTCGGTGATGAAGCAGCGACGTCCACATCCTCGTCCTCTTGCACCTCCTCCTCCACCACCTTCTCCTTCCCTTTCCCCTTACGGTTTTCGCCCAACGAACGCTTCATGAATGAGAACATATCTTAGATCGTCACCTCCAAACGGTACAGCTTCGCGTCATGCGAGTTCACCGTTCGATCCAACCCGGTGTCGCTCGCCTCCAATTCGATGATCCTAGATTTGGTCACTCGCGAGCTCACCCCTTGTCCACCCCTTGCGATCAGCACCAAGCACTTGGCTGAGTGCGTTAGTGGACAAAGATGACTTGTTGGCATTAGACTGCAACTCATGCACTTCCTTAAGCTTTGCCAGAAACGACAAAAGACACATGATTAGTAAAATAAGTAAATTAAAAAAGTATAACGTGATTAATAAAAAGTAAATTGTCGGATTACTTACAATCGTGGTCGCGACGCTCGGGGACACCTTCTTATCCTTCCCCTTCTTCCTCCGAAGAGCCACATAAGTATCGAGCCTATGTGGCCTACCCCCAGGGCCACTCTCTGTCCCCTGAAATAAAATAAAGTAAAATTAGTATCGGCCCCGCAAAGTAAAATAATGCAGAATAATATATTTCTGTAGTTATAGAAAAATTAAATCTTACCATCATCCTATGCTCCACCTCGACGTAAGACGTTCGGATGGAGTAGTGCACGTCCGTCTTTTTTACCCGATTTTCCCTCCCCGATTGGCAAGATACCAATTGTCGCTCCCCGATCTCATTGTCAATGAACTTTTGTCATTGTACCAATGAGATCGGCTCCTTCCGCGAGACGAATTCACGTATTCGGATATCAGACTCTCGTGTTGTCCCAAAGTACCGGTTCCGTATATTTTTCTTCCATGTCTTGCGTTGCTCCCTCAACTGCTCCAAGACGGAATCGCGTAGCTTTGGATTCAGGCTGAATTGTTCATGTCCAACAAATACAATGTTAGTTGTGAATAAATATAAATATAAATATAAAATGAAATTAAAATCGAAATCGAAATCGAAATTGAAATTAAAATATTCATATAAATATAAATATAAATACATTACCTGTAGGGTCACCCAAACAGCTAACTTGAGCTCATATGGCACCTCTTTCCAACTAATGTATCCCGGGTCGATGATTGTCTTTAACAGCTCGAGGGATCTTGCTAATAGCCCCGAGTTGTTCTCGATGGCCATCCCCAATTTGTCATATTTGGGGAGCCTAGGGGCCGAGGAGCCCGCATCGCCTCCGCTACCATCGAGCCCATACGACATTATCATAACCAGCATCATCATCATCGCCTTAATACCTGAAGGAGACATTTGTTGTAACAAAATGTTATTAGTACAAATCAAAATGAATTAGAAGAAGACATGCAAATATGTACAATTACTACAAATAAAAATGAACTGTTACTGTTAAACATTCCCACCCCCGCCCCTACTGCCCACACAAACGCACACTACACAAGATTGAAAATGATAAAATGCAAATCAATTAAATGCATTAAAAATGGATGTTTCGGTACAAATTAGAATATTTACAATAGGATGACGCGTGATATTACCCCCTACTTATGCCCTAGCACGCCAAGTCATTACCTCCGCTATCCATGGTACTGTGAAAAATTGCTTTAATCTAGGCCCAACGAGAAAATATTTCAATACTTTTTTAGGCACTTTTGAGTGTGTGCCTTCCTTACTAGTAGATTGGACATATATAGGTTCATAGCATAACGGACAACAATCGATATTTTTATACTCCTTTCGGTATAGTATGCAGTCATACACACAAGCATGAATCGATTTATACTTCATTCCCAAACCATTCAAACTGTTCTTCTTAATAGGATAGCTATTTGGAAACGTATTCTCCTTGGGTAGTAAGCCCTTCACTTATTTTGGAATTCCTGTCACGCTATTGCAAGACAAACCGTACTGCATCTTCAAACTGTGCAAACTAACCATGGAATGTAAAGTTGTTTGATCTTTCTCACAGCCAGAGTATAACGGTTGGGTCACCTTAAATTTTAAGCTTTGGTAGTCATCGTCAAGATTTATCATGATATCTTTACGAACACTTGAACCTTGTACATCATCAATAACCTCATTCTCCTCTACTTCATATACTCCGTACACATCATCAACTAAATCCTCTAACATATTATGATCTACGTCGTCCCCTTCTACATCTATCATACTTATTGAAGGTTGTTGTAAAGGTTGGTCGGGGACAAAAGGAACTTTTAATTCACCTTGAAAACTCCAAAATCGATAACTATCTTGCATACCCGATCTTAACAAATGTAGTTCAACTATTTTCCACTCAAGCACCTTACCATTCTTACACCTAGCACACAGACACGGAAACTCTTCATCACTATGACATCTTTTTGCGTATTTCACAAATTCATTAGCACCTCTGCGAAACACATCCCCCATTCTATTTGTCTCACACATCCACTCTTTGTATATCGAATATCCCATCACAGCTACCACAACTAATCACCTATTAAAGGTAAGAAGCAGATATTCATGGATTAGTATCAACAAAACTTAGATTTATAGTATGTTTCATTTAATTATGTCTTATTTATATTCGATTTTTAAATTTCAAATTCAAATTCAATTTATAATAGAAATTTCTATTTCCTCCAGGTCCTATCCCATTCAAGACCGCATTTTTCTGTAATATACTTAACAACTCATGCACATTATTACGATTTGAGAAAAATTCGGCAGCATATCCCCGTAGTTCTCCAAGTACACGACGTAGATTGGCAAGTGTGAGTGTTATTTCAATTGATCAATTAAAATAATAGTCACACTTGTCAATCTAGTATGTACCCAAAGAACATTAGGATACGACTGCAGAACTTCCTATAAATGTAACAATTTTAAGCCACTACGAATATTATTATACAGAAACTATGCAGTCTCAAACTGTCCAAACGGGACAATTCGAGAGATTTCGTTACAGGGGTAATGACTCTCGAACGGGTCTAAGGGCTATTGAATGCGTACGTATAAGAACTAGAAGGCTAGTATCTATGTGCACTATATGTAATTCAAGTATGTTTCATTTAATTATCATACTATATATATAATGTTCGTTATACAAAGTAATTTTTAAAAAAAGTTGAAAAATCCCACCCCTATATGGACAATAATCTAATAATCCAATGGTCATGCCACTTTTAAAATTAACCAACCCAACATCAATCTGCTATAATCCAACCGCAATGCCAACAACAAATGTGTATCCCGTACTCCTTCTAATTCATCTACTCAATTAATTATTTTCATCAATTAAAGTATACAATTATTAATTTACTAATTTACAATGAGGGGCAATCCTACTTTCATATACCAATTTATTAAAAAAATTAATAATCAATCAATTCATTTACAAGGGAAACTACTTGCATATGAGGGAAAATATATAATAAACCAATCACACCCACACACACGCACACACGCACACACCCACACACCCACACGCACGCAGCCCCACCCCCCGTATCATTTCCCTCTCTCACACATGCGCACAAACACACACACTACACACACATATACACACATGCACACATACACACACACACACACACACACGCAGCCCCACCCCCTACCCCACTCACCCATCCCTGCCCCCTCCCCCTGCCCCAACTCCTTCCCCCACCACACACACATAGCCCCACCCCCTTCCCCCACCACACGCGCGCACACACACACACATATACACACGCACATATATACACACACACGCACATATATAAATGGGGGAGAGAGAGAGAGAGAGAGAGAGAGAGAGAGAGAGACCAACTTGAAAGCAGAGAGAGAGTATGAGAGCAGGGCGTAAAGAGAGTGAGAAATTGGAGGGAACAATGCGGTGAGGAAAAAAAGAGGGGAAAAGGCTTTTTGCTGACAGATTTGTCACGGTCATTGACCGTGAAAACTTTTTATAATTGTTACGGTCAATGACCGTGACAACCCTTTGTCACGAACTTGTCACAGTCATTGACCGTGACAAAGCTAGCTGTTGAAAGGGTGCCAATTTTTCCATTTTGGTGTAGTGATAGTCCTTTTACGTTTCATCCACGAGCTTAATTATTTTCTGAAAAATGGTTATTTATACAACGTCGACTAATAGCCGAATGAGATTCAATCTCCAGACATTCAAGGGTTTTTCAGAAAATTGATACCTATTCAATTTAGAATAAAAGGCATATACATAGAGATAGGAATTTCCAGTACTATATATAAAGTAAATGACAATATATATATATATATATATATATATATATATATATATATATATATATATATATATATATATATATATATATATATATATATTCAGAATAAACAGTTCAGAACATAATAGATAAAACAATTGAGCATACGCCAATTATTCAGTTTTAGTGGCCATGTACGCTCTAATACCTAGACAGATAGTGTTACCAAATGTTTCCACCCGGTAACATCACAGACAGAAAATTATGATCTCTGGAACAACGCCTTGTTTAGGGTACACCGGCGATAAACCAGCTGAGAAGGTACCACCCAAATATTTTCACCCGGTAGTCAAGGTCAACATAGAGAGAGAGTTTCCATAGGCCGAATCAATAATTTTAGAATTCAAATCAGATGTTTATATAGAGAGATATACACATATAACAAACAACGGAATCCTCGATACCAGATGAATTTTGAGAATAAAAGCATTTCACAAAATATACATAGTTTGCATAATATAATATAATCAAAATGTGCAAGAAATTGCATAGAGTACTCACCTAAAATAGAGGCTCGAAAATACAAATATTGAGTATTGGATCACACGTTAATCTAATAAATACAATAAAGGTTTAATTACGTATTCTAAATAAACCTAATTCTAAATATTGTGTTTTAATCCAAAAATAACTTGCTGTAAAAGGTTACTAAATCCATTTTCTCAAGTTTTAATATTTATTCATCATATTTAAAGAATTCAATTCATAGTTCTTCCTAATCAATCGGTTACCAGTGGAGATGGAGGGTCATAGGGGCACCACTTAAATACCATCTCATCTAGACAGAACATTTTTGGATTTATTCTCAGTAGAGATGGAGGGTCACACGGGCACCATTTAAATACCATCCCATCTAGACAGAATTTCACCAGGACTGACTTTGAAATTACTTAAATGAGATTCCATAATAACGAGCAATTACTTACAAAAATCATTTTAAAAAGAGTATATATATATATTCAAACAAGTTTACATATTTTGCAAATAAAATCAATTTAGATTGTTTCCAAATTTTAAGTTTTGATTAGTGGAGCCTTTAGTGTATGTTACCAGCATAACTACTAAGTAAAGCTATAAAACACGAAATTAAAACTATAAAAATGCATTACAACATTTAAATAAAACCATACCTACGAAACGAATTCTTTCTTCAAAATTATAGAAATCCTTCTTAAGATTTTTCCCAAGCTTTCTATCACTCTTTGTTACTATAATTCTCAAAGAATTGGTGTGAGTTATAAATGATCCCAAAAGCCCTATTTATAGGTTTCCAAGGATATTACGATGTTGACACGTGTCTAATGACTAAGCTTTTTGGAGTGGTGATTCACCGAGATGTCACGATCCGGAGTAGTCTTGCAGTGTTAATATCACTAAATGATGACAAGTGTTTTGATTTTCTCTCTAAAGACGACATGTGTAAAGTGGAGGTGACCAGCATGTGGTGGAAAGGTGATAAGGGTATAAGGGTCATTTTACATATGAAGGGTATTTTGATAATTTCACGCTATATATTTTCAATATTTCTTAGAGGTCCTTCAAAAAATTATTTACAAAATGCCCCTTTTATATTTTTATTTTAGTCCCTAAAGTTTCATAAAATTATATTTTTTACCCCAAAACTTATTATTTACTTAAGATATGTCATAAGACTTCGATTTGATTCAATTTACAGTTGATTCTTCATATTTAAAAATGAGGTTTGTTATATTGATAGCCAATATTACCACATATCTAATAATACAACATTTATAAGATAATAAGTAACATATGAGTGTAAAAACAAACTCTCTATATATGAGCATATAAAAGTGGGGTCATTACATCCTACCCTCCTTATAAAAAGTTTGGTCCCCAAACTTTACTCATATTAATTTACAGACAAGTATGGATATCTCTCCTTTATTTCACCTTCCCACTCATATGTTGCTTATTCAACTAAATGATTACGCCATAGTACTTTGACTAGTGGAATTACCTTGGTTCATAATATTTGATCTTTATGGTCCAAAATTTCTACCGGATGCTCAATGTATGACAAATCTTCTCTAACTTGAAGAGGTTCGTAACTTAAGATATGTGTTAGATCAAATATTATGAACTCTCTAGTGTACATAATGTGTTTCACATCTGAAGACGCAAGAGATTATGTATCCCCGGATTTTAAATTATCTCAATTAAAATCAAAGTTAATTTCCTTTAAAATATAAAACACAAGAGATGATGCGGAAGCGTTGTAAACAGGTGATGGTTCAACTTTCAAATATAACAAATTAATCTCAAGTCCTAGAATATGCCTAAGTCATAATTAACAATTATCCAAAGTTAGGCCAAACCCAATTAATGCAAGTGACTTGAATTACACAATTTTTCCCAATATTAAATTAAAGTCCCAATTTAAATTAGTGTGATTGTAAAACCAAATTTTATCTTGAAATTAATCTAGCATGCGTTCTAAGTGATATAGAGCAAGATAAAATCAACAGTCACACTACACCGCGATATACGAGGAAAAACCCACTAACGGGAAAAAAACCTCGGGACGGCCCTAGCCTCAAATCCACTAAAAACGGTATTACAAAATACAAGACAAAAGACTTACTTCCTAAACTCGAACCCTCTCAAGCCATGATGCTTCTTCTTGTATCAACATCCAATTAGCGGATAACCAACGGAGCTCCACCGTGGTCTCGGAATACACCGATAGGACTTTAAACGGTCACCGTCACCCGAACATGGAGCCTTTCTCCAAACGGGTAGAATCTCAACAAAGGTCTTCTTTGTGATGGGGTGTAGAAGCAAACCCGAAACGTCTCTTGAATTCGGTAGAGAAAACCGGTGCCAAAAACCTCCAAGTAAGGATATGTATATATAGAACTTGGAATAAACAACAATGGGTGTAAACTAGAGTGTGTATGAATTTTTCATTAAAAATTAACACTCAAAACATGAACATTTTCCCTAATTAAATTTGCTCTCAAACTCTCTCTAAGAGTTGGATATGGAATGGAAAATTTGTCTTGGAAAATGTGTTTCTCGCACATAATATTGCATGAAAAATGTTGGTTGAAAACCAAGTGGAAGAGTGGGGAAAAACTGCAAAAAACTGCCAAATAACTGTTCCCGCTGGAAGTTCGTTCGAATGAACTTGATTCTCGTTAGAACGAGACTTCTAACGAGTGACCAGCCTGGGCTCGTTAGAAGTTCGTTAGATATCTCGTTAGAACGAACCTTCGTTCGAACGACATATCGAACGACTGTCCAGTTAGGGTCGTTGGCAAAACTCGTTCGAACGAACATGGTTCGAACGACAAAACTCGTTCGAACGAAATCTGGTTCGAACGAAAAAACTCGTTCGAACGACATTTCAAACGAACAAACAGAAAGATTGAAAAATTCGATTTTGGCCCAGAAACTTTTATAAACTTTTATATACTTATTTTTAAGTTTCTAATTGATTCTTTCTGAAAAATAAAATGCAGTTTTAATTCACCTAACACCCAATACAAATTGTTCCAAGCTCCTATATACATATAAATACATTCATACCTTGGGAGCATGGAACCTAGGTTGATGACGTACAAACGAGGCACATAAACTATGGCATGTTGATGATGATTTATACTCTTTGCCGCTACGTCTTCAACAAACACTTCATAGGTCTTGAATATTACAATTAAATAAAATCCTATGAATAAATGTTTTTGTCCGGAATTGAGCCAAAACTATAAGAGGACTCAAATTGGAAATTTGTGTCCTTACAAATCTCCCCCTTTGGCTATTCCGGGACAAAAACCAAACAAAAATCCTAAAGGGCCGTCAAGCTCTACTAGACTCAAAACATAACCCGCCCAATCTTGACTCAACCCAAGGATTAACTCTTTGTCATAGAAAGATGCCGCTGTAGAATAATTCCTGCACACTTAAGCAAACTCATCAAATGCATAGGGAATATCAAAATATTAAATGCAATTTTTTGTAATTAATTAATAACACATGACCTACTTGACCTACTTAGAAAGACGTCTCCCCCTAAGATAAATCTCCCCCAAACGAAGATACGATAATAATAGGATTAGATACCATTTCTCCCCCTATCATCATTCTCCCCCTTATTGTTCGGGAATAGGCAAAGGATAAAGAACTAATAAAAAGCATGTGAAAGCTTAAAGTGATAAGACATGAAAGTATATGGGCAATTGAAAGCAAGGCAAAGACAAACAAATATCATATATATAGATACGAAAAATATACCAATAGAGCACTAGCATATATATATAGATATAAACACACACATGACACAAAATACAATAAGTTTGCACACTCGTATGGAAAAAATGTGTCATATGGAAACGGAAGTGTAGGGGTGTGAACAAGCAACAATTAAATTTAGACCCAAACACTTAAGAAACGTTCACGGAGTTCTCATTTGATTGCAAACTTCATCACAGTTAAATATAACCTCATGTGACAATATAAAGATTGTACTCAATGAACAAACATACACAATGCATACAAGCCTAGCATGATGATGATTCTACAAACCAAATAGAGTCATGACATTAAAGACAACTAGGATAAACGGACATTGTGCAAACCGTTGATATACCATCCAAATCTCCCTCAAAGAGCATATATATTCTTTTGTTTTTGAATGAATATATCATACAAACATAGGCCTTGGCAATTTCTTTTTGATTAATGCCAAATATTCTGTTTTTAGGCCTTTGGATCACGTATTTCTTTTAGATCCAATCAACGGTGGCTTACTATCGCAAAGGATTTAATTCATCCTTTTGGAGCCCTTCCCCGTGCATATTTAAATTTATCATGTTTTTCATTTTCACACAAATCTCACATGCAACGGAATTTGACATGCACTAGTCCTCCTAGGTCATAGATATGTAGATGACTAGATTGGTAGGAGAACACCTCAAAAAGCTCAAATATAACATGTGACATTAAGATTTAAAAAGAGCTCGTGCATGTGTGAATAGAGTCATATAGAAATAGAATCCATTTAAACAATACAAAATCCAACTACTCCATATAACACATGGTAAAGAACATTTTAAGGATTGAAAATCTAAACCAAAAGTACTAGCCACATGGAAGCGTAAAACGATAGGATTCAAACACAAATATATGCCACATAAAGTGTGTCAAACAAAAATACACACAAAACAAAATCTTTTTGAGTTTTTAACATGTGTCAAAAATAAATATTTACTCAAAAGGACAAACAAAAATCATTTGTATTTTTCATTAAGCTTAAGTGGAATAAATAAAACACAAATGATAAACAAAAATCTTTTTATATTATGCAGTCGATTCAAACACAAAATATAATACAAAAAGATAAACAAGATCAAATTTCTAGCATGTGATATGAAATAAGGCAATGACTAGAAAATGACTAAACAAGCATACATTTAGCATATGAATATAGCATGAAGTACAAACGCTAAAGTATGCAAACACTAACACATTTATCCTTTAGATTTAGCAAGGGAGGAAGCATGTGAAAGTGAATGAGAATCAAAATCCCTATTTTGTAAGGCAACCAAGTCGGATTTCCTAACCCATATTAATGAAGAATTACTATCTTGGGGTGTAGGAACATTAGCTATCGTGGTTACTTTACTATGGGATTTTCTAGGAATTCGTTTAAGATCTAAACAAAATTTCCTAAGATGACCTTGTCGACCACAATGTGTACAAGTAAGAGCATGTCGAAAAGATTTATCTGAGGAGTGATCATTAAATGCATTCCTAGAAGATTCTCCTAAAACATTGGTTTTGACTTTAGGGTTAAAATCATTACAAGAATTGAAGCCTAAACCAAAAGTGTCATTTTTAATTTGGACCGTTCCTAACATTTTATCTAGTTTTTCCGAACGACACTCCAAATCAAATTTGACATTACTAGAATCTTTTAATTTATTTTCCAAATCTAAAATTGTAGATTCTAGTGAAAAATTTCGCTCTTCAAAAGCAAGAAGCTCCTTTTTCAAGGATTCCATTAAATTCCTAAGGCTGTTTCTTTCGCCTTCTACGTATTCTAGCTTCTCTCGAAGAGTCCTCTCACGTGTCCTAAGGTCTTCTATTAAGGAACTTTCATCAATGACCTTGACACTATCTCTTAAACTCGCTTCTAACTTCAAATTAGCTCTTTTCAATTTAATAGATTCTTTATATAATTCATGAAAAGCATATTGAAGTTCACTCATATCAACCTCTTCTTCATTTTCACTCTCTTCTTCTTTTTCACTCTCACTGTCATCAAAAATCAGAGAATCATATACAATGACCTTGGAAGTGGCATGTGCTATAATTTCATCATCTGATGAGTTTTCATTATCACTTACATGTGCCATAAAAGCCACAAAATTTTTCTTAGTGGGGGATTCGGGCTTCTCTTCCTTATCACTATCACTAAGGGTCGCATTATATGAAATGGGTCGTTTACCCTCTTTCCTTAGTTTAGTGGGGCACTCAAAAGCCCTATGGCCATAACCTTCACAACCAAAACATTTATTAGACTCGTCCCTATCAATATTTTCATTACTAGGTTTAGGGATCTTATCGGCTTTAGAAATCTTCTCGTTTTTATCAAGTTTAGAAGATTCAAATTTCTTAAAATCATTTTTAACTTTATCTTTGTTAAATTTAAGAAATTTTCTAAATTTACGAGCAAACAAAGCCATATCTTCCGAGTCACTATCACTATCGCTCTCTACTACTTGTTTAACCTCTTTGCGGGCTTTTAAAGCAACGCCCTTTTCAGTTTTCTTTTCAGTTTTAGAGGGAAACATATCTAGTTCATAGGTTTGTAAATCACCTACAAGCTCTTCTAATTTTGTAGAGGCTAAAGTGGGTAAAGAATTCAAAACGGTCACCTTAGGAATAAATCTATCGGGTAGGGACCTCAAAATTTTCTTTACTACACGGTTGTCAGGTATTTTCTCTCCCAAGTTAAAAGATGAATTAACAATATCTGAAAGTCTAGCATAAAATTCATCAAAAGTTTCTTTTTCATCCATTTTGATAGTTTCAAATTGAGTGGTGAGGTTTTGGAGTTTAGAAGCTTTAACGACACTCGTTCCTTCATGAGTTAATTGTAAAATATCCCAAGCTTCTTTAGTGGTCTCACACGTCATAATGCGTCGGAATTCATCCGGTGTGACAGCGCTAAATAAAGCATTTAAACCATGGGAATTAAAATTTGCTAGCTTAAACTCATTTTCGGTCCATCTATCGACGGGTTTGGGAACACGTTCATTTTCAATAAGATGAGTTGGTGGGGAGTACCCGTTAACAACAGACATCCAAACTCTCTCGTCGATAGATTTTAGTGCCGATCTCATTCGCGCTTTCCAATACGCGTAGTTTGAACCATCAAAAATAGGAAATTTTGAAAATGGGGAAAAATCCATTTTAGCCAAAAATTAAAGGATCTTTAACGAAATAATTTATCGTTTTTGGCTCTGATACCAATCTGAAGACGCAAGAGATTATGTATCCCCGGATTTTAAATTATCTCAATTAAAATCAAAGTTAATTTCCATTAAAATATAAAACACAAGAGATGATGCGGAAGCGTTGTAAACAGGTGATGGTTCAACTTTCAAATATAACAAGTTTTAATTAATCTCAAGTCCTAGAATATGCCTAAGTCATAATTAACAATTATCCAAAGTTAGGCCAAACCCAATTAATGCAAGTGACTTGAATTACACAATTTTTCCCAATATTAAATTAAAGTCTCAATTTAAATTAGTGTGATTGTAAAACCAAATTTTATCTTGAAATTAATCTAGCATGCGTTCTAAGTGATATAGAGCAAGATAAAATCAACCGTCACACTACACCGCGATATACGAGGAAAAACCCACTAACGGGAAAAAAATCTCGGGACGGCCCTAGCCTCAAATCCACTAAAAACGTTATTACAAAATACAAGACAAAAGACTTACTTCCTAAACTCGAACCCTCTCAAGCCGTGATGCTTCTTCTTGTATCAACCTCCAATTAGCGGATAACCAACGAAGCTCCACCGTGGTCTCGGAATACATCGATAGGACTTTAAACGGTCACCGTCACCCGAACATGGAGCCTTTCTCCAAACGGGTAGAATCTCAACAAAGGTCTTCTTTGTGATGGGGTGTAGAAGCAAACCCGAAACGTCTCTTGAATTCGGTAGAGAAAACCGGTGCCAAAAACCTCCAAGTAAGGATATGTATATATAGAACTTGGAATAAACAACAATGGGTGTAAACTAGAGTGTGTATGAATTTTTCATTAAAAATTAACACTCAAAACATGAACATTTTCCCTAATTAAATTTGCTCTCAAACTCTCTCTAAGAGTTGGATATGGAATGGAAAAGTTGTCTTGGAAAATGTGTTTCTCGCACATAATATTGCATGAAAAATGTTGGTTGAAAACCAAGTGGAAGAGTGGGGAAAAACTGCAAAAAACTGCCAAATAACTGTTCCCGCTGGAAGTTCGTTCGAACGAACTTGATTCTCGTTCGAACGAGACTTCTAACGAGTGACCAGCCTGGGCTCGTTAGAAGTTCGTTAGATATCTCGTTAGAACGAACCTTCGTTCGAACGACATATCGAACGACTGTCCAGTTAGGGTCGTTGGCAAAACTCGTTCGAACGAACATGGTTCGAACGACAAAACTCGTTCGAACAAAATCTGGTTCGAACGAAAAAACTCGTTCGAACGACATTTCAAACGAACAAACAGAAAGATTGAAAAATTCGATTTTGGCCCAGAAACTTTTATAAACTTTTATATACTTATTTTTAAGTTTCTAATTGATTCTTTCTGAAAAATAAAATGCAGTTTTAATTCACCTAACACCCAATACAAATTGTTCCAAGCTCCTATATACATATAAATACATTCATACCTTGGGAGCATGGAACCTAGGTTGATGACGTACAAACGAGGCACATAAACTACGGCATGTTGATGATGCTTTATACTCTTTGCCGCTACGTCTTCAACAAACACTTCATAGGTCTTGAATATTACAATTAAATAAAATCCTATGAATAAATGTTTTTGTCCGGAATTGAGCCAAAACTATAAGAGGACTCAAATTGGAAATTTGTGTCCTTACAAGGTGGTAAGGCTATTTTATACGCAACAGCTCTTATCCTTTCAAGGATTTCAAAAGGTCCTATGTATCTTGGGTTCAACTTCTCTTTCTTCCCAAATCGTATTTCTCCCTTTGCAGGCGATACTCACAAGAACACATAATCTCCTCTTTGGAATTCTAGCTGTCGGTGCCGATTGACAACATAACTCTTTTGACGGCTTCGAGCGATTCGAAGTCGGTCTTGTATCAATTTCACTTTCTCTGTTGTGATCTGAATCAATTATGGTCCCAGCAATTTTCTTTCCCCAAGGGGAATAACACCTTCTACCATAGAGTGCCTCATACAGAGCCGTTTGAATACTTGCTTGATAACTATTATTATATGCAAATTCCACTAACGGTAAATGATCATACCAATTCCCTTTAAAATCAAGTGCACATGCTCTAAGCATATCCTCTAAGGTTTGAATAGTTCTCTCTGATTGTCCATCCGTTTGAGGATGAAAAACAGTGCTGAAATTCAATTTTGTTCCCATGGCTTCTTGTATACTTTTATATAATCGAGACATAAATATAGGGTTACGGTCAGAAATAATTAAAATTGGGGTTCCAAGAAGCCTAATAATTTCCCGCACATATAACTTAGCTAATTTTTCTAAAGAGTGGGTAATCTTAATGGCAAGAAAATGAGCAGATTTAGTTAGCCTATCAATAATTACCCAAATAGAATCATTACCATTTAAACTCCTTGGTAAACCCGTCACAAAATCCATAATGATATGTTCCCATTTCCACTCAGGGATAGGTAGGGATTGTAGTAATCTTGATGGTTTCTGATGTTCAGCTTTTACTTGTTGACAGACCAAACACTGAGATATAAATTCCGCTATCTCCCTTTTTATGTTATTTCACCAAAACACTTCTCAAGGATCTCTATACATCTTGGTATATTCGGGATGAAACGTGAATCTCTAGTGATGACTTTCCTCCAAAATTTACCTCTTCAGTTGGGCATCACGTGGAACACACACTCTATTTGCAAAACCTCAATATATCATCCTGTATCGTAAATTCCATTCTCTTCCCTTCAATAACCTCTTATCCAATCTTCTTCAATTGTGAGTCATTTAATTGTGCAATTTTGATCCTTTCCATCAATATGGGTTGTATTTGTAAGTTTGTAATTATTCCACCTTTATTATAAATACGAACATCTATTTTCGTACTTCTTAAATCCTTCAATATAGCCTCCTGGTTTGTAATAAGACATTCTAAATTGGGTATAGACTTCCTACTTAAAGCGCCAACTACTACATTAGCTTTCCCTGGGTGATAATGAATATTTAAATTATAATCCTTCATCAATTTTAACCACCTCCTTTTGTCTCGTGTTCAATTCTTTATGAGTAAATATATATTTCAAACTCTTATGATCGGTATGAATCTCACAAGTCTCGCCATATAAATAGTGTCTCCAAATCTTAAGAGCAAAAATTACACCTGAAAGAGTTGGCGCTTGCGTTCAATTAAGAAATAATATAATAAACACCTTTTAACCCAAACAAACCCTAAACATGCAACTAGGTGTGATTGAAACAATATGAAATCATGCAAGAGTTATTCAAACACACATAATTGAGGAAAAATCCCCCACAGGGGCAAAACCATTTGTATATCACTATAATTTGTAAGAGAAACGGCTTACAATCGGATTACACTGAAATACAAGTTTTTTTACTAAGAATTAACAAACCCTAAACATGCAACTAGGTGTGATTGAAACAATATGAAATCATGCAAGAGTTATTAAAACACACATAATTGAGGAAAAATCCCCCACAGGGGCAAAACCATTTGTATATCACTATAATTTGTAAGAGAAACGGCTTACAATCGGATTACACTGAAATACAAGTTTTTTGACTAAGAATTACCCTCAGGTATCGGATTCTGTAGTCGCGGCTAGAATTATCCCTTTCCAGTAGGGCTGCAATGAAGAGGAAGAAACGGTCCACTTCACAAGGGTTGAACAACAGCAATGGTGTTCTTGGGTTACCAAACTTGATTCACATAGATATGGAAGATGTGTGAATCTAAAAACCTAGAATCATAGGACTCAATAGGTGAAGACTTTAGGGTTGATATGCTCTGAAAAATGTGGAAAAGTCTTATCGAAACCAGCTACTGATCGTGGTTTAAATAAGGAGTCAAAACCCTAAAAAATCTGCTACACGATCTGGCAGAGTTTATCCAGGGCGGATCGGTCCGGGCCTCAGGCGGATCGATCCGATAGCGGATCAGTTCTTTTAATTTGAAGCCGATTCGGTTCGCAATCGGTTCGGTGCTCTCTGGACTCATTTTGCAAGGCGGTCTGGTCCGGTCCTGGGCGGATCGGTCCGCAGTTGGATCGGTTCCTTTTTTATTTCAGCGGATCGGTCCGAGGCTAGGCGGATCGGTTCTTTTTATTTTGGGGGGGACCGGTCCGGCTGACTGTTTCCAGATTCCTTCTTCTTTTGATCTTCGAATTTCGTTGATGGCGATGTGATCTTTTCAACCATCAATCTTGTAACGGCGTATGACATAACATATACATAAAGATGGACAAATTATCTTTACAAATCTCCCCCTATGTCTATGCCGGAACAAACATAAAAAAATCCGAATTATCAAGTATGAACAATGCCTATACAAATCTACCCTTCCATGAACCCAAAACTGAAAGAGGTACATATGACTAAGGCTGCATCGTTTGTTCTTCAATTCTTCTGGAATCTTCACGCTTTTCTCATCAGGGTGTGCAACATGGGATTATCAAGGATGTACCTACACACATGAGATAAAGCAAATACCAAGTGACGTATCGAGTTTGAAATGAGATAACAAACATATGCATATATACTCAAATTTCAAAACTCCCCCCATAATCAGATAATTCATTCTCCCCCTTTTTATGATGTCCCCAAATAGACAAAATGAGAGAAATGAAATAAACAAGCAAAACCGGGGTGACACAAGGTATAAATCACACCATTAATGAACATAAAACAACCAAGTCGATGATAGCGTAAATGAAGAGGTGTGATCAAAATTCGATAGGAAAATCAAAGCATACAAACATGACATATGTGCACGATGAATATTGGATATTCCTAACGAATGAACTCAAATGCTTCCTTTGGTGTAAAAGATTGGAAATATAAGACATTGACTATATCAAATCTACAAATCAAAGCTCAAAGTGATTTCTACACCAATAACGTCCAAAATGATTTTCATGCTTTTTCAGGACTTTCAAGGAAGTGCAAACTCGTTTTTCAATCTCCAACCAAACTCCCTCAGATTTATATTTTGAAGAGAGGAATACTAAATTCTCAAACTTGGGAGAATTGGGTGAAACCTAAATGGCCCAGATTTGGCATGAATTGCTTTTTATTGCCTTATCAATTTTTTGGGCTCTTTTAACCTCTTAGGACCTAGGATATTAAAATTCCTCCATTTTTAGGTCCATTTTAACAGTGGCTTTTGCGCAAAGGATAGGAATCAACTTTCGCAGCCCCTCCCCGTTATGAAAATATACACACAGTCTCACCAAAACGGTTTTTACATACAATCCAATCTTGTCAAGTTTTATCGCATATTGTACATTGTATAGACAGAATTGAGATAGAAACACTCAAGCCAATATGTGATAGACAAGTGCAATAATCAAATATAGTCGTGCATGTGTGCATTAAAGGATATAGGAGTCAAACATGTAGGAAGATATCACTAATTACATCTCAAGGACTCCAATCAATGTTAAGCACATGGATGAAATGATGCAGCGTCTCAAATCTCTACCAAATAGTCACATGGATATATGAAATGAAGTTGTGACTTGGCTATCTTAAATGCTCATCCATAAAAGGTGCAAAAACAGAAAAATCTTTTTGGCCTTTTTCTCAAAATTTTATCAAAAACAAAATCTTTTTGTATTTTTCAAAAAAAATCAAAAACAAGAATTTATACAAAAAGTACAAGTCATCACACTAGTAAAAATATATCACGAAACCATAACTAGTGTATGACAAACATGCAAACACAATCATCTATATGATATGGCAAGAGAAGAATCATGTGCAAGCAAACGGGAATCAACTTGTCTAAAATCTAGTGTATCCAAAAGTGATTTTCTAACCCAAATAGATGTGAAACGTCGTGGGGGGGCTTTGGGAACCACGGAAACACTAGACATAAACTTCCTAGGACTTCTTCCAAGATCAAAACAGAAATGCCTAAGGTGACCTTTCCTACCACAATGTGAACATGTGTAAACGGGAGGAACGACACCTAAAGTGTGATCTTTTCTAACGTCCATGGGATTAATTGACCCTCTAAAACAGATAATGGTCTTGGCTCTAGCACTAGAGGCATGAGAACAAGATGAGCCATTACCATTACTGTCAAATCTACTTGAATCATTTAAATCATTTTTTAACTCCAAAATTTTTTATTCAAGCAACATATTAGACTCTTCCCAAGATAGGGATTGCTTTTTCAAATTTTCAATTATTTCAAGAAGGGTGTCTCTCTCCCCCTTAATTAAAGCAAACTTTTCCCTAAGAGTCTCTTTACGTGACACAAACTCATTGACTAAAATATTTCTTTCATCTTTGGCACAAGCACAAACCATCGAATTTTTAAGGTCTTCTAATTCGTTTTCTAAAACATGGACCCTATCATCACACTCCTTCTTGGACAATTTTAAAGAAACAAAGTCATGGTCCAAGGAAATAAATTTTTCACGATAAAAATCTCTTTGATTTTGAACCGTTTGCAAAAGATCCATCGCGGATTTAAAACGAGAATTTTCTTTTTCCAAAACTTTAATTCTTTTGCAAAGTTTCAAATTCAAAGTTTTTAAATTTTCAGCATAGTCGTGAACTTTTTCAAAAATAGGCACTTTATTATATAACTTCTCCATTTGAACACGCACTTTTTCAAAAAATCAATTTTTTCAGAAAATTGATATCTTAGAAAAATTTTGCGGAAAAAGGAATACGCGATAGATTAGCGTAACCTGCTTTGATACCAATTTGAAAGAGTTGGCGCTTGCGTTCAATTAAGAAATAATATAATAAACACCTTTTAACCCAAACAAACCCTAAACATGCAACTAGGTGTGATTGAAACAATATGAAATCATGCAAGAGTTATTCAAACACACATAATTGAGGAAAAATCCCCCACAGGGGCAAAACCATTTGTATATCACTATAATTTGTAAGAGAAACGGCTTACAATCGGATTACACTGAAATACAAGTTTTTTGACTAAGAATTACCCTCAGGTATCGGATTCTGTAGTCGCGGCTGGAATTATCCCTTTCCAGTAGGGCTGCAATGAAGAGGAAGAAACGGTCCACTTCACAAGGGTTGAACAACAACAATGGTGTTCTTGGGTTACCAAACTTGATTCACATAGATATGGAAGATGTGTGAATCTAAAAACCTAGAATCATAGGACTCAATAGGTGAAGACTTTAGGGTTGATATGCTCTGAAAAACGTGGAAAAGTCTTATCGAAACCAACTCCTGATCGTGGTTTAAATAAGGAGTCAAAACCCTAAAAAATCTGCTACACGATCTGGCAGAGTTTATCCAGGGCGGATCGGTCCGGGCCTCAGGCGGATCGGTCCGATGGCGGATCGATTCTTTTAATTTGAAGCCGATTCGGTTCGCAATCGGTTCGGTGCTCTCTGGACTCATTTTGCATGGCGGTCCGGTCCGGTCCTGGGCGGATCGGTCCACAGTCGGATCGGTTCCTTTTTTATTTCAGCGGAGCGGTCCGAGGCTAGGCGGATCGGTTCTTTTTATTTTGGGGCGGACCGGTCCGGCTGACTGTTTCCAGATTCCTTCTTCTTTTGATCTTCGGATTTCGTTGATGACGATGTGATCTTTTCAACCATCAATCTTGTAACGGCGTATGACATAACATATATATAAAGATGGACAAATTGTCCTTACAACACCTGCTAATTCTATGTCATGGGTTGGATAATTCTATTAATATGGTTTTAACTGTCTTGAGGCATAAGCAACTACTTTTCCATTTTGCATTAACACACATCCTAAACCATTTTTAGAAGCATCACTATAAATCACCAATCCTTTCATACCTGAAGGAATAGTCAAACTTAGGACAGTCACTAATCGATTCCTAAGTTCTTGAAAACTTTTCTCGGCTTCCTCAAAGCATTCATATTTTACCTTATTTTGTGTTAACCTAGATAGAGGTTTGGCAATGCTAGAATATCCTTCAAAAAATATTCGATAATAACCTACTAATCCAAGGAAACTACGAATCTCCATCACATTAGTTGGTCTAGTCCAATCTACTATAGCCTCGATCTTTTGAGGGTCAACCGATAGTCCCTCCTTCCAAATGACATGTCCTAGAAAAGAAACACTAGGCAATCAAAACTCACACTTCTTTAATTTCGCATATAATTTCTCCTTCCTAAGGATTTGTAATACTATATCTAAATGCTTCCCATGTTATTCTATACTCTTGGAATAAATAAGGATGTGATCAATAAAAACAACCTCATATTGATCCAAATATTTCCTAAGCACTCGATTCATCATATCCATAAACGCGGCCGGTGCATTAGTTAGTCCAAATGGCATTATAAGAAATTTATAATGACCATATCTAGGATGAAAAGCTGACTTTGAAATATCATCTTCCTTAATCTTCAATTGATGATAGCCTGACCTAAGGTCAATATTAGAAAATACTTGCTCACCTTGTAGTTGGTCAAACAAATCACCTATATGAGGTAAGGGGTATTTATTCTTAATGGTTACTGTGGGTACCTTATTTATCTTTCAGGACCATAAGAGTAGACGAACAAAGCCCAACTAAGAATAAGAGATGTTAGAGCCAAATTATGGATGCTCTAAGTAATAACGGTTAGAACTAAGAATTTGATCCATTCTACCCCCAAGAATCACGAATGAGATATTCAAGGGATAATGGGCTAGCGAGGCAGTTACTAATGCCCCTCTCTCCCTCTTATGGAATATATATTGTGCCCCTGGCCTGGGGCAAAGGGCATGCAGAAAAAACCTCTCTTGAGAGTTACTTGATATATAACAGTAGACCTCTTCGTGTACGTAGGCAATTTATCGAACCACGTACATCTTTATGTTGTGTCATTGCGATCTTTACTGTTCTTTTCTTTATAGTTATTGTCTTTTATTATTGTTTGTGTTGAGATATTTGTCACCACAATTGGCGCTGTCTGTGAGAAACGTTCATTTTCCTTTAAGAAAGCCTTCACCAATAGGAATCTGCAATGTCCGATCGCAGCAGTAATGCCCCTCAAGCAGGGGACATCCAAGAGCAGCCTATCCCGCCTAGGGTTAGGTCTGAAATACGTTATTCTAACCAGAGGCTCCATCGAGAAAGGCAGCTCTCATAAGAAAGGCAGGGGATAGTTAAATCCACACAGATTTCTAAGCTGATAGACGCATATGAGGCCAGGCTTCAAGAACAGGAGGAGGCCACTCTGAAATTGGAAGCTGAAAATGCTCGCCTCAAAAGGCGACTGGAGAGGATGGAAATGGACCTCCATAGTAACATAAGGCAACGCTATAATTAAACTCCTAGCCCTCAGGCGAGTAAACCTCGCAGCCGATGAAGGAGCCCAGGGCATGGGTCGCAGAGGTCTGAGAGACACAGGTCAAATGACGACCAGTCCGATCAGCAATAATCAACTCGCCGATATAGGTTCCTTGGACGAAGGAACGATGATATACAAAGCTTAGTCCGGAGAGAAATAGAGCGGCACCCACCTTATCGGGGTGCCAGATCAACAAAAGAGCTAGCCAGGAGAGTTCTTAGAACTCAGATGAAATTCCCTTTTTCAAGGGTAATTGAGGAAGAAGAAGCCCTAAAGAAGTTCGCGGTGCCCAGATTTAAGATTTGTGATGGCAAGACTGATCCCATCAGTCATGTCAGACAGTATAGGCAGGCCATAACCCTGTGGAACCATAACGACGCACTCATGTGTTGAATTTTCTCGTAAAGCATGTATGATGTCGCCCAAAATTGGTTCGATAAGATCCCTCACATATTCATTAATAACTTCAAGTCCCTAATCGAGTTGTTCACAACTCGCTTCATTACGAGCAGCTCTCATCCAAAGAGGATGGACGCTTTGCTGATAATGAAGAAAAAACCTCAAGGGAACCTTAGAGACTGCGCGAAGAGATATTGGGAGATGTTCAATGAAGTCGAGGATTTCTCAGAGAAGGTCGTTGTATCATCCTTCAAGATCGTCTTACCCCACTCCTGTCTCTTACACCAGTCCCTCAATAAGAAGGAGATCATGATCGTCGATGACTTGATGTCCCGTATCAAGAAATATGCGAATGTCGAAGACGTGACCCATCTTAGTGCATGAGAAAATGGTGGCGCCAAGATTATCGGCAAGGGAGGCAAAAAAAGTGATGCTCAAAAGGAAGGGAATAAGAATGGGGCAAAAGTGGCCATAAGAGTGGGAGTAAGGGCGACGCCTCGAAGGATTTCCAAGCCGTGAATACCGTCTTTAGATAACCTATCTATAAGATCCTTACAAAAATTAAAGACGAGCCATTCATTAAGTGGCCCAAAAAGATGGGTGGGGATCCCTCCAAGCGAAATAACTCATTGAGATGCGCATTTCACAAGGAAGGCGGACATAAAACAGAGCACTGCAAGGCCCCGAAGTCCCACCTCGAAGAGCTAGCTCAAGCTGGACACTTAAGTGAATTCGTAGAGAATAAGGCAAAGAAGGTAGCTACAAACGGTAATCAGAAGCTCAATAATGTTCTCAAAGAGGATGTCGGCCACGAGTTCGGAGTAATTCATGGGGCATCCGACCTCAAGCAGATCCAAGGGAATGCTGCTCGAATGGAAGTAAAGAAACTGATAGCAGTAATGCAAGTTTTTCAGATCGATCCTGTTAAACCCCAAGCTGGGAAGCGTCAACGTCCAGAGGAAATCAACTACAATAAGCACATAGTGTTTACAGATAAGGATTTGGTGGGAGTGAGAAATCCACACCATGACGTATTGGTCATTACACTCGGATAGCTAACTTCGACGTCGACAAGTTACTCGTCAACCAAGGCAGCTCATCCAAAGTAATCTACCTAGATCTATTCAGGAAGATGAATTTAAGCATCGTCGACCTAAGCGAGGCCACTGTTCTTTTGGTTGGCTTCATTGGAAAGATAACAATCCCCTTGGGAAAGATCGTCCTACTCGTAAGGGCAGGAAGCATCTGGAAGATGATCGAGTTTCTTGTGGTTGATATTGAATCACCCTACCAAGACATCCTCGGTAGAGGATGGCTGCATACCATGAAGGCCGTCTCATCGACCTATCATCAAAAGTTGAAGTGTGTGACAGAGCACGAAGTAGTTATAATCCTTAGAGATCCAGCAATGGCAAGGAAGTACCTCATAACAGCCATACGCCACAAATAAGAGAAAATAATGGAGGAAGCAAGAAATAAAGATGAAGAACAGGAGAGGCTGATGCCCTCCAAATAGCAGTTAAGATATGGCAGACCAGGGTCCTCCCCTCTGAGAGGGTTGTCGAGGACCTGGAAGAAGTCACATCCGGAAGTGGTCCGAGTGAGAGAACATTTTTTATTGGAACAACCCTTGCTGATCGTGAAAAGAATGAATTTATCAGCCTCCTTCGAGGCAATTTGGATGTTTTTACATGGGAGCCTTACGAGCTGCCCGAAATCGATTCCAGCATCACCTGCCATCGATTGCACACGGATCAAGCCTTCAAGCCAATTATAAAGAAGGCACACAGGATAGCCCTAAATAAAGTCAAAGCAGTGGAGAAGGAAGTGGAGAAGTTACTAGATACAGGGTCCATACGAGAAGTTCAGTTCCCCAACTGGCTATCCAACCCAGTAGTGGTCCCTTAGAGCAATGGGAAGTGGAGAGTTTGCATCGACTTCATCGACCTCTATAGGGCTTGCCCCAAGGGCAACTTCCCCTCCCAAAGATCGACCAGTTGGTGTATGCAACAGCAGCCCACGAAAGAATGAGTTTCTTAGATGCGTATTTCAGATATCACCAGATCCCTCTGCACGCACCAGATCAGGATAAGACCACTTTCATCACTAATGTTGGCTTATTTTATTACAAAGTTATGCCTTTAGAGCTCAAGAACACGAGGGCAACTTATTAGCATTTGGTTACTAGGATGTTTAAGGACCAAATGAGAGACACCATGGAAGTATATATCGATGATATGCTCATCAAAAGCAAGATTAAAGACGACCACCTCTCCGACCTAGCAAGGACCTTTGAAATCCTCAAGAAATACCGAATGAAGCTTAACGCAAGTAAGTGTTCCTTCGGTGTCCAGTCAGGAAAATTCCTTGGATACTTGGTCAGCGAGAGAGGTATAGAAGCTAATACTGACCAAATCGATACTATCAACAGGGTGCAATCCCCTCAAAATATGAGAGATGTGCAAAAGCTCACATGAATGATCGCTGCCCTAAATCGGTTCATCTCTAAATCTTCAAAAAAAGTCCAGCCGTTCTTCCACCTACTGAAGAAGACTAAGAGTGTGGAATGGAACGAAGGTTGCTCAAGGGACTTAGAACAGCTTAAGGCCTACCCAGCAAGCCCCATTTGCTCGTAATCCCTAGGGAAAATGATCTCTTATATATGTACCTTGTAGTATTAGGTCATGCTGTCAGTTCCGCCTTGATATGTGAGAAAGAGGGGAGCCAGAATCTGATCTATTATCCAAGTAAAATTCTTCTAGACGTCAAGCAGCGGTACCTTCCATTGGAGAAGCTTGCCTTTGCACTAGTGGTAGCTTCAAGAAAACTGAAGCACTATTTTGAGGCCTACTCCATCTTTGTAGTTACTTCATACCCCCTCAAAGCTGTACTGAGTAAATCAGACCCCACAGATCGACTATTAAAATGGTTGGTTTAGCTTAAAAGATTTGATATTCATTTTTAGCTAAGGACTACTATCAAGGGGCAGGTTCTCGCCGATTTCATCGCTGAATTCACAGGAGAACAACCTTATGATCAGCCCAAGATCAATCATTTAAGAGAAGTCCTGGAAGAGATAGGCATCTGGAAGTTATATGTTGAAGGAACCTCCAATTCTAGAGGAGTAGGATTAGACATCGTGTTAGTTACCCCCCAAAACACAGTGCTCATGTAAGGAATTAGGCTTGGATTTGAAGCCTCTAACAACGAAGCAGAGTACAAAGTACTGATCACTGGTATGCAGAAGGCACAGTTGCTTGGGGCAAGACATCTCCAAGTTTTTTGTGACTCACAACTGGTATCCAATTAAATAAGTGGTGACTTCAATGCAAAAGACGATAGGATGGCAGCCTATCTCTCCATTATGAAAAGGTTAATGGCCAACTTCGACTGCATCAATGTTCAATAATTTCCCAGGGGATAAAACAACCATTCCAATGCCCTGGCATCTCTAAGATCAACAGTTGACTCCAACTTAAGGAGAATAATTCAAATCGATTTCCTTACATAACAGAGCATCAACCAAAGCACTAAATCGCTAAACCCCGAGCATGTTCTCCATATAGAGAAATCCCCCAATTGGATGGACCCAATAGTATATTACTTGTAAAATGATATGCTGTCAAGTGATAAGAAGATTGCACATCAGATAAGAGTCAAAGTTGTCCACTTTCACTTATCCCCTGAGGGCAAACTATACAAAAGATCCTTCACAGGTCTGTACCTCTAGTGTGTTCATCCACAGGACGTTGAGCAAGTCCTACACGAGTTGCATGAAGGGATTTGTGGAAGTCACATAGGAGGAAGGTCGCTAGCATTTTAAGCAAAAAAGGAGGGATACTGGTGGCCATACATGCAGAAGGACGCTGGAATCTATGCTCGAAAGTGAGAAAAATGCCAAATGCACGCACCGATGGTCCACTATCCCTCTAGTGACCTAAAGTCACTCACCAGCCCATGGCCCTTCACCCAGTGGGGTCTGGACATGTAGGCCCTCTGCCAACTGCTGTCGGAAATCGAAAGTATTTGTTACTCGCCACAGACTACTTCACCAAGTGGATAGAGGCAGAACCACTGGAGAACATCAAAGATGCGAACATGATGAGGTTTATATGGAGAAATATTATTACTCACTTCGAGATACCTAAGACAATCATCATTGACAACGGAACCCAGTTCGAAAGTGTCCTTTTTCAAAGCTTTTGCAGTGACCATGGAATTAGGCACTACTTTAGCTTTGTGGCATACCCTCAGAGTAAAGACCAAGCTGAGGCTTCTAACAAAATAGCGATTGATGGAGTAAAGAAGCACCTAGAGCGAGCATAGGGAACATAGGTAAACGAACTACCCCATATCCTCTGGGCCTACCGCACCACCCCGAGGCGAGTGATTAAAGAGACACTATTTTCACTCACATACATAATGGAGGTAGTTATTCCATTAGAAGCTGGTCTCCTCACTATGAGGTCCACACTGATCGACCAAGGCCAGAACGATGGAGCGTTGCTCGCTAAACTTGACTTAGCCGACGAGCAGTGAGAATTGTCTCTAGTGAAACTAGTATCCTACCAGTAACAGATAGCCAAGTAATATAATAAAAGAGTAAATCCAAGGACATTCTAGGTTGGGGACTATGTCCTAAGGAAAGTCCTTGGCAGCACTGCGAAGCCATCAGACAGCAAGCTAGGACCAAACTGGGAGGGACCATTCAAGGTAGTAAGGGACGACCTGTAAGGAGCCTATCACTTGGAAACGCGAGAGGGCAGGGAGATACCAAGAGCTTGGAATGCATCCAACCTGAAGAAATTCTACTTCTAGAGTTCTGTTTGCGGCCAACCTGAAGAAATTCTACTTCTAGAGTTCTCTTTTATTTAGGCAAATTTTTGTTTTTACAAATGTTGCTATCTGTTCATAACTTTGATTAATAAAATTTGATTGGCCTTGGAATTCTGTGAGTATTGGTTTTCTCAGATATATTTTAGCATATGCACCCTCTCCAAGTTAGGCTTCATTCTTAACAGGCATAATAAAGACCACAGGTTACAGTAAGTTGATGAACTTACTCCAGCCACACTGGTCAAAGCGCTAGCAGGGTTAACATATAATAACCCTCCTCAGGACTTTGTCACTATCACAATTGGCCTCCTAGTTTGCCCCCGGCAATAACTAAAGCCCTACAGGGGATCCTTAGGTAACTCGGCCAACCCAAGTTAGTCACCAACATAGTTTGGCCCTAAAAATTTTGCTAAGATGGATTGTTCGGTTACTAGGTATATCCTCGCCATTGCCCTACTTAGGCCTGAGACAGTGTGACGAAAGAACCTGAAAGGTAAAGTGAAGTAAAATGGTATGACTAAAGTGTACTCTACTGAGAGGATATTTATCTGATAACTAGCCATATCTAAGTCATACTTGATCGACTAGAAGATAATTAAAGATAAAGCTAATAAAACCAAAAATGAAATAACACATGTTTAGTCGACAATTGCCCAAAATATAAATATTTCATTACACCACTAAATGTACAAACAATTACATGTTTCAAAATAAATTAAATCCTAAGAAGGACTACGTCGCTGGGCCAGATATTCCGCTACCCGTACTCTTTGGCCATCATTTAGGTGAGGGAGTAACTCCTCTTCGATCTCGCCTGAGCTCGGCTCCAGTAGCTGTCTTGGGATTGCATCTATTGGGATTCAATGATCATCCCTTCTAAATGGATTTGGCTCCAAAGATGAAGGAGTAATCTCATGTCTATACCAAAGGACGGAGTTTTGAGGAACCTTTAACTCCCTAAGGGCACTCATCCACCTTCTAAAAAAGGATAGCTCCTCAACCTCCTTTAACCTTATGGGAGCATCTATCCAGCCCTGGTCATACCCATCTACCCACATCTGTCGATGACCTTTCTTAAATAAGTGTCTCAGTAGGGTAAAGTCTCTTTGAAGCCCAGTGGCTATCACGTATGCCCTACGAACATCTCCCCGCAGTTCAAAAATCTTCCTAGCTGATCCACTGTCATCAGGTCCAACTCGCCGCCTAGTTAATGAAGAAGAACCTCGTATAACTTGAGGGGAAATGCTCGATGCATTTTCCCTAAGGCGCGTGACTTCACTCCTTAAAACGTCATTATCCTGTTATAGAATTTCTCCAACTTCATTGATCTTAAAGGCATCCAAAAGCTTAGCCTTCAAAGCATCCATTTATTCTTAAACATAGGCGCCGACCTCCTCCATTTCCTTAAGTCTATCCTTCAACTTGGCAATAACCTCCGACTGGTCTTTAGAGTCCTGGTTCCTTAATCTAAGAGACTTGCAGATTTTTACAAAGGCACGATGAACTTGGTCGCTCACACTGGCACCAAAAATTTAGCCTAGGTGAGAGGTAGAAGGAATATATTCATCAAGGTCAATAAATACAAGTCATAAAAGCATGAAAAGTAAATATATCAGTAGATGCAAAATCCCAAAGTTTCTTCATTTCATTTAAATCAACCCAGGTCGGGTACAAGTACATTGATCAGAAGGAAGAAAAATAGAAACACAAAAATACAAGTGAAAACTTAGGAGACTAATTAGTAACCTTGACCTGCTCAAAGAAGACTGGCTCTTTTCCTTTATTAGCAAAAGGCTCACTCGTCCTAGTTCCACCTGCACCTCCCTCAACTAGAGCAAGGCCTTCCTCTTGGTCAACGGGAGCACTAACAGAAATGGGGCCTTCACTAATTTGAGCGGCCGGAACCCCTCCCTCAATAACATAAATAGGCTCATCCTCTATAACTGGTTAGGACCTGGGTCGTGCTCATCAAATAGAGGGGAGTCAGTAGCCACCTCCATAGCAAACAGAGTCCTATTGCAACCCTTTTTGAAGTTGGAACGACTGATGTAACCGATCTAAACTTCGACATCTTTGTACTTCGGTGTCCATCCATCATTGTAAGCACTCTTCTTGATGGAGGAAGCCTCTGACTTCAGCTTTGTCACCTCCTCAGCGAGCGCCTTGTTCTCTTTAGTAACTGCCACCTTGTTTGCCATGACTAGGCAATAAGACTCCCGTAACTCCCAGAGTTCCTTGGACGCTGCTTCTATCTCCTTATCAAAAGAGGCCTTAGCCTCCAAAAGGGCACACTCAGAGGACTGAGCCTCACTGGTAACTTGCGATCTTTCTTCGAGCTTAGAATTCCTCCTCACTAGCTCACCACGGTTGCGATCGAGAACATTGAGTCAGACAAGAATTGCAAAGAAAGATGGAATATAAGTAAAAAGAATATAAAAGGAACTGCAACGAATAAAGGAATGAATTAATAAACTTACTAATGCAAGCCACTGAATCGCCTTCAAGGCCAACTGGTCAACTCCTATTTTTTTATGACCGCTCGCGGTCCTTTGACAGAACTTCCCTTTCGATCATTGCAGGAGTGAGCTAATAGGAGTCAAAGCCACAACGGCCCCCTCAACTGGAACAGACACAGGAACCAGAACAGCTTGAGAGCAAAAGGAAGCTTGAGAGTAAGAGAGAGTTTAAAAATGAAAGAAAATGCAGAAATGGCAAGACGAATCGTTTGAATACCTCGATTTAAAATCCTATTGATAATGCACAAGAACTAAGGAATATAAACCGCTCGAATCCTCTATAAAGAGACGTTTCACACCCCAAATTTGTTATAATTCACGACAGTACCACTTAGAAGGAATCCGAATCAATGTTTAAATTTTTTTAGCCCAAGTTATGACCCTAAAATTTTAGGCTCATTTGTGGTTAACTTATTTGTCTTTCAGGACCATAAGAGTAGACGAACAAAGCCCAGCTAAGAATAAGAGATGTTAGACCCAAATTATGGATGCTCTAAGTAATAGCGGTTAGAACTAAGAATTTGACCCATTCTATCCCCAAGAATCATGAAGGAGATATTCAAGGGATAGTGGGCTAGCGGGGCTGTTACCAGCGCCCCTCTCTTCCTCTTATGGAATATATATTATACCTATGGACCGGGGCAAAGGGCATGCAGAAAAAACCTCGCGTGAGAGTTACTTGATATATAACAATAGACCTCTCCGTGGACGTAGGCAATTTGCCGAACCACATACATCTTTGTGTAGTGTGATTGCGATCTTTGTTGTTCTTTTCTTTATAGTGATTGTCTTTTATTATTATTTGTGTTAAGATATTTGTCACTACAGTTACCTTGTTCAGTTTATGATAATCTATACATAACCTCATCATCCCATCCTTCTTTTTAACAAATAATACCGGAGCCCTTCAAGGCGATATACATGGTCTAACAAAAGTCCTTGTCTAAAAGGTCTTCTAATTGCACTTTTAACTCTCTTAATTCTAAATGTGCCATATGATATGGTGTTTTTGATATTGGTATAGTTCCAGGAATAAGGTCAATGGTAAATTCTATTTCTCTATTGGGAGGTAGAGCGGGTAAATCATCAGGGAAAACATCCATAAATTTCTTTACAATAGGAATATCTTCTAAACTAGGCTCTAGCGTCTACAAACTAGTATCAGTTGCAAGAAATCCTTGACATCCCTTCTTAAGAAAACTATGGGCTTACATTGCAGAAATAATACACATCGGAGATATGATGCCAGTTCCTTCAAAACTAAATTTTGGTTGGTGAGGGATTTGGAAAGTAACATTCTTCTCAAAACAATCCACCTTAACATGATATGATGCTAACCAGTCCATCCCCAAAATGACTTCAAAATCTTTAATGTCTAAAACTATCAAATCAATAAATAGTTTATGACTATCAATGTCTATGGGGTAAGCCTTGTATACTAATTTACGCATCAATAACTTACCCGAAGGAGTAGAAACGTGTATGTTATGATTCAAGGGTTCAAGCAATTTATGAGAGCAATTTAATACATGTATATATATATGAACGAATGGGTAGAACAGGGATCTATCAAAGCTTTAAAAAGGTTGTGAACAAATAGAAAGTGTACCTGACACTACCGCATTAGAAGCTTGGGTATCAGAAAGTGCAAAAACTCTACTCTGTCTGCCTTGATCCTTCTTTGCACTTGAAGGCTTTATCGGAACCCTTATTGGGTTTGGTCAGTCTTTTGTCTGATGTCCTTTCTGTCCACATCTAAAATAAGCTCCTGAATCCTTATAACAAGGTTGTTCTCCATGCATCTTTCCACATAGCTGACATATCTGGTTATTATACTGTTTGTTATCACCAGATACCCCAACATTGGACGTGCTCCTAAAAAAAATTTCTATTATTTGGGTTCTTTCCTTTTTGTTCCCCAAACTTCCTCTTACCATCTCTAATTCGATTGTACTCCTCACCATCCCTCTCAGCTATTGTAGTCCTAGTCAATACGTCAATATATGATGTCAACTTCAGGATGGAAATTCGACTACAAATATTTAACCTTAACCCATGTTCAAAATTCTTCGCTCTTAAAACATTAGTTACTACGACATGACAGGCAAAACGGGATAACTCACTTAACTTTGCCTTGTATTAACTAACCGTCATATTCCCTTGCACTAGACTCATGAAGTCAGCTGCCATTTTGTCTTTCACTGTTTCAGGAAAATATTTCTCATAAAAGATTACTAAGAAATAATTCCAACATATGTAGGTACTCCTTTCCTTGTGTATTCTCTTAGTCATTCTCCACCAATGTTTGACTTCAGCTCCTAACATAAACGTTACAAATAAAACCCTTTGTTAATTTGTGCACTTAGGAACATCGAGTATCTTTTCCATATGCATCACCCAACGTTCTGCTTCTGTGGGGTTAGGAGTACCTTAAAAGATGGCGAATTCAACTTCTTGAGATGTTCAATAGTACATCTACTTAGTTCAAGATTCATTAGTATTCCATTATTCACCTACTGCTCCACAATCTTTGCTAGAATTTAAATCGCCTTGCATGCACCCTCCAGTCCTTCTATACTCGAATCACTAGCTCCCATAAATGATCTTCTCTTGGTCATTTTCTACAGTTATGTCCAAACGTAAGATCTACTATACTATATCAAGATTGAAAACTAAAAGACCAATTATAAATAATATAACACATAGGGAGAGTTATCACATAAATCAGATATTTAATACTATCTCCTAAGGATGGAAACATAAAATCTATAACGTTCGAAACCTATGTTTAGTAGTCTACGGTTCATAACCTACGCTCTAATACCACCTCTGTAACGACCCCGACCCAAAAATAGTAGGGAACGAGTGTCTTGACATGCCACTAAAGCATTCAATATTTTGGCCTTAAAATATCTCTCTTAAAATATATGTAGCGGAAATACAATCACATGGTTATGAATCGTAAAATACTTAAAGTGAAGGAATTACATCATCGGAGCTTTTTAAAGGAAACGTCATTTATATTAAAATATCAATAAGTTACAACTTGACCCAAAATTTAAAACCTTTTAATCAAAGAGCCAAACATGCTCTATTTAATAAAAAAAACTTCCACAAGTTCTACTTAATGTAACAAAAAGAGCTCTAAAATCTAAAATCTCCTGCATAGTCCTTTTACATTCCATCCACAAGTTTAATTATTTCCTGAAAAATGGTTATTTATACAACGTCAGCTAAAATCCGAAGGAGATTCAATCTCCATACATTCTAGGGTTTTTCAGAAAATTGATACCTATTCAATTTAGAACATAAGGCATATACATAGGGATTGGAATTTCCAGAAATATATATAAAGTAAATGACAATATATATATATATATATATATATATATATATATATATATATATATATATTCAGAATAAACAGTTCAAAACAGAACATATAAAATAATTGAGCTTTATTCAATTATTTAGTTTTAGTGGCCATGTACGCTCTAATACCCAGACATATAGTGTTACCAAATGTTTCCACCCAGTAACATCACAGATAGAGAATCATGACCTCTGGAACAACGCCTTGTTTAGGGCATATCAACGATGAACCAGCTGGGAAGGTACCACCCAAATATTTTCATCTGGTAGTCAAGGCCAATATAGTAAGAGAGTTTCCATAGGCCGAATCAATAATTTCATAATTCAAATCAGATTTTTATATCGAGAGATATACACGTATAACAAACGACTAAATCATCGGTATCAAATGTATTTTGAGAATAAAAGAATTTCACAAAATATACATAGTTTGCATAATATAATATAATCAAAATGCGTAAGAAATTTCATAGAGTAGTGACCTAAAATACAAATATTGAGTTTTGGATCACACGTTAATCAAATAAATACAATAAAGATTTAATTATGAATTCTAAATAAACCCAATTCTAAATATTGTGTTTTAATCTTAAAATAACTTGCTGTAAAAGGTTACTAAAACGATGTTCTCAATTTTTAATATTCATTCATCGTATTTAAAGAATTCAATTCATAGTTCTTCCTAATCAATTGGTTCACAGTAGAGATGGAGGGTCACATGGGCGCCACTTAAATACCATCTCATCTAGACAAAACATTTTCTAATTTATTCCCAGTAGAGATGGAGGGTCACGGGGGCACCACTTAAATACCATCTCATTTAGACAGAATTTCACCGGGACTGACTTTGGAATTACTTAAATGAGATTCCATAATAACGAGCAATTACTTACAAAATTTATTTTGAAAAGTGTATATATTTTCAAACAAGTTTACATATTTTGAAAATAAAATTAATTTAGATTGTTTCCAAATTTTAAGCTTTGATTAGTGGAGCCTTTAGTGTATTTTACCAGCATAACTACTAAGTAAAGCTATAAAACATGAAATTAAAACTATAAAAATGCATTACAACATTTAAATAAAATCATACCTACGATACAAATTCTTTCTTCAAAATTATAGAACCCCTTCTTAAGATATTTCTCAAGATTTCTATCACTTTTTGCTACTATAATTCTCAAGGAATTGGTGTGAGTTATAAATGATCCCAAATGCCCTATTTATAGGGTTCCGAGGATATTACGGTGTGGACACGTGTCTATTGACTAGGCTTTTGGAGTGGTGATTCAATGCCGAGGTGTAGTGGTCTTGCAGTGTTAATTTCACCAAATAATGACAAGTGTTTTGGCTTTCTCTCTGAAGGCGACATGTGTAAGGTGGAGGTGACTAGCATGTAGTGGAAAGGTGATAAAGGTATAAGGGTAATTTTACATATGAAGGGTATTTTGGTAATTTCAAACTATATATTTTCAATATTTCTTAGAGGTCCTTGGAAATATTTTATTTACAAAATAACCCTTTTTATATTTTATTTTAGTCCTTAAAGTTTCATAAAATTATATTTTCTACCCTAAAACTTATTATTTACCTTAAGATTTGTCATAAGACTTCGATTTGATCCAATTTGGAGTTTATTCTTCATATTTAAAAATGAGGTTTGTGATATTGATAGCCAATAATACCACATATCTAATAACACAACATTTATAAGATAATAAGTAACACATGAGTGTAAAAATAAACTAGCATATAAAAGTGGGGTCATTACAGGTCTGGTCCTTAAATTTACTAAAAATCGGATCGGACCGGACCGCGAACACCCCTATCGGATATAAGAAATTCGATTACAGGAGTGATAATCGACATCTCAAAATGATCGAGTTGTATTTGTAAACTTATTAGTGGGGTTTTAACATAGTTACTGACTGGAAACCTAACCCATCTTGTAGGAAGGGTTCATAACCACGCTAGGACTTATCATTTATGATAGAGACCCATGGTGTTGCATGTTTTTTTAATTGGATGTCTCATTATCCATTCCGTAAAAATATTGTTATTCATTAACCGGGATGAGATCGATTATTACCAACACGGTTTACATATTATTTGAAATTAGCTTTTGATCGCGTATTTTAGGGCGAGGTTGGCAATGTGCACATGTCACTCTCTTATTTGTGCTTTTAAAATATTATTTCAATTTTACCATTAGTGTAATATCCCATAATTTTAATACATTAATTAAATAGTGAATTTTATTATTTATGATTATATGTGCATGCAGTGACATGTGATCTAGGGGTGTTCAAAAAACCGATTGGACCGGCGGACCGAACCGAACCACCCTATTTTTACTAGATTTTTTTTCACCGGTCCGATCTAATTTTTTTTTGCAGACCGGTCTAGTCGATTCGGTCCTCTATCCAACACATTAAATAACCTGTTTGGACCGACTCAGACCGTTTGTTCATATTAATATATATTTTGATTATATTTTTACATAAAAATAACTTAAATAAACAAGGCAGTGTACGATTGCCAGTTAAAAAAATAACTTATATGACTTGCCCTAGTAGAAGACTTATTGTCCTCTCTCATATTTCTTACATTTCATCTGCCGTTTTTCTCTCCTCTCTCTCTCTCTCTACGCTATTTGCTCTCCAGCCATTTCATATCATCTGTCGCTGCCGCCGCCACTACCACTATCGTTTCCTCTCCGTCGTTGCCATTTCATCTCATTAAGGTGCTGCTGTTTATTTAGTGTTGTTGTTTCTCTTTTATCAAGCCACTGGCAGTGGTTATTAAGAGGTACCAAAAAAATAATAAGAGTCAAATGTTGGTTTGGTTCGAACCATATGTTATGTATAAAATAATAAGAGTGACTGGGTTTGAACCATAAGTTATTAACATGTTCTCTTTTATCACGCCCTAGTATAATCAAATGTTGGTTTGGTTTGAACCGTACGTTCTGTATAAATATGTTATGTATAAAATATATTCTGTAAAAAATCCGTCCCTAGTAGAATCAAATGTGTAGCCCTAGTATAAAATATGTTATGTGTAAAAACATGAGAGAGGAATCAATTGATTTTAAACTATATGTTCTGTATAAAATAGTTGTATCACTTGTTTAAATTTAATAAGACTAGGACCGACAAGTTAGACCGAACCGAACCTATAAAAAATCGGACCGACGAGGGTTGGGTGACCTATACAATCGGTCCGATCTTGGTCCATTTTTTTCTAGGACCGGTTTAATCGGTCATGTCCTTAAAAATCTTAAAAAATGGACTGGACCGGACTGCGAACACCCCTAATGTGATATCATTAATAATAATTCCATATGAATCCTGTTATGCATAATTTATTCAAAATTGAAATATGAATTAATACACGGATATGAATTAATAATTATTAAACAAATAAATAATTTAATAATGATTTCTGGGAATCGAACAAATTAGAATATTAAGAAGTTAGTTTGATAATTTGAGCTGATTTTTGGACATTTAGAATGTTGGATCAGGTCTAAAATATATGTTTTAAGCCCCATAGGCAAGTATATGGTTTGGGCTAGACTTTAGACTATTTCAAAATGATTTTGGGCTTAATGAGTCAAGATCCATATGGGAGTTAACCTAAATTTCGTGGTTAAGCATATAAAAAGAAAGATTCGAGTTATTAGGAATCGTTTTAACACTTGAGACAGGAAAATTTAGAGAGAGAAGAAGGATGCTACTTAGAGGAAAAAAAAGGGAAATTAGGAATTGGAGAATAGGATAACTGGGGCTTTTCAAATGGAATTCATCCTACTTGAATTTGGAGGCAAATTTATTTAGTATATTAATATAAGTGTGTTGGTGTTTGAATATAGTTATTCATTGGATTCTAAATGTAAACATAGAAATACTTAATTTAGATAATTAAACAATAAAATTTTGGGATTTAATTTAATTAGTATAAATTAGATTTTCGTCCATAAATAGAAATTGATGAAATTTGTCATGAATTTGGGAGATATTGAATAAATTAATGTTAAGGTTATGTTATACGTGTAGGATTGATTAAAAACTCTTTTATATTGCATGAATGAACTAGAAAATTTAGGAGCTTAGAATGAAATTCAAACCTAGGGTTATAATGCATACTAATACTAAGATAGCATATAATTTTGTTTGGGAAGTATGTAGGATAATTGAGGGTATATGGGAGGTATTGAAACCTTGAGTTAGGCCATTAATGGTGGTTCTGGATAGACGAATCATAACATGGGCAGAGGTTGAAGAAAGAGGAAATTCAAGAGAGTTTCGCGACTTCCCCATTCGAACGCCACAATTGTGGTGTCGTGAGAATGACTAGTTTTTAGGGTCATGTGAATAGCTAGGGCAGAATTGAAATTTTATTTCTTAATTTGGTAAAGAAGAAATTATGAATCAAGTTGGGAGACTTAGATAATTTAGATACTAATCTAATATCTTTAATCTTATATGCAAAATTACTTAGAAAGATAATAAGACTCATAACCTTCTAAAAATGTGAATAGTTGTATTTTACATTATATGCAATATATACTGATTATGTGATATACATCCTAAAGGGGATATTCTTATGGACCGTGCGACAGTGCCACTTCGTTAGCCTGTTAGATAGAGACGGGTTATACCCTGGGTTGTACAAAGACAAGCACTATAGTTATAGTACCCTAAGCAGGACAACGACACCCCTTTTATATCCTGAGAGAACGAGACGGGTTTACCCTAGGTCGTTCGGTCGTGAGAATATAACCGCTTTGGTACTCCGGTAGATAGAGATAGTATAGTACTGTGGGTCGAGCGACGATGACGCTTCGGTAGCCCGAGAGAGAGCGATAGGTTTACACTGGGGCCGTGCGAAGGTGACTGCTTCGGTACTCCAGTAGATAAGTTTCTCATAATCGATATAAATAGTACATATGTTGATATACACATAGAGATATGTGTGTTTAGAGATATATACTTGATAAATGTAGAACAATTATATATGAATATTCAATGAAAGATGAATAATACGTAACCATTGGTTCACTTGGGTTGGGGATTAGACTTAAGTGATAACTAGGACTGTTCGATTTAGGATAGCCTAAAAGTTACTAAAATAAGAGAAAAAGATGCATCATTATATTGTAGACCAGAATCAATTATATTATTATACTTCTTATACTTGTTGTTAATGTATTATAGTAACATTTTTCAGGATATAGGCTGCAAGTGGAGCTGCACCCCTGCTTCAACCATGACCTTCTTCTTGGTTGTTGTTCATAGAGTATGTAGATGTTGAGCCTCTGTGGTCAATCTCTTTATTATTCTTTGTAACCAATTGATTCATATGTATATAATAGACCATTTTAGTAGTTTGATGTATGTTTATACAATTGTAGTTATGTGATGGTACTAGTGATGTTAATTATTTTGGTATCAAAATATGTGGTTCACCTATAGTATATTTTAATTACTTATTTTATGCATTTAGTTTTTATTTCCATTGTGCGTAAAATGATATTATATTATTTGATTCCTGTGAATTTATATTTGGCCTGATCAATCTACTATTAAATTTTATGGGGTATCACAGTTGGTATCAGGCATTCTAGGTTCTAGTGTCCTAGGGATGTTGAGTATGTCCATCGCTTTTTCGCATTGCATTCTTTAATTATTTTAGAGCCTTATCAATTAGAACTTGTATTCTCTACAATGACAACTGCTTAGGGGATTTCGCGCCATTATTCCAAACGATCGACTCAGAACGATCAAAGTGTAACAGGAGGATTCCTTATTTTGATTTCGCTTGTGAGACATCCCACGTATAAAGTCATTGTCGATCAGGAGTTAGGGACCATTAGACATGAGACCTTTGGAATGTTCTTAAGATATGGTTCGAGGGAAATACTTTCGCTCACCATCCGTCATGACAAAAGGTTCAAGTTGTAGAGATCTTGCCTAGATGACCGAGAGGTAACTAGAATGAGGAAGAATTCAATTATCTTCCTCTTTTTATACCGGGAGGGATTTATACGAAAGTGAAGAAATCTATTCATAATTTTAGTTCGTTAGGACTTTATGGAGATGACATAAACATTACGTGATACGTTTATCATATATTATGACGTGACCTGTTCTTCATCACTTGTACTTAAATGGTGGAAGCTACATTTCTACATCAGCAGGACCATCTCAATTATCTGAAGGATATAGATTCCTATGAATAGGAAGATAAACTTCAAAGACGCCCTACATGATTAAATATAGTATAGCGTCGGTCCGAGTAAGGTAGACCTTGCTAGAAAAATAAACCATATAGAGGGAGAAAACCCGAAGGGGTTTCTAAGAGTAGACAATATGATATGGTACGGCCAGTAGAGCCAATGGAATTATGATCAGTGAGGTCATGACTAATGAGATTAGGTCTAAGTAGACAAGTTTTAGCAAAAACGACCATAAAAGTAGGGTCAGTAGGATGACCGTTTAGATTGTTACTTTAATAGGAAGGTATTACACTTGTGGCAAGTGAGTCCACTCCATTTTTAAACACATTAGTGTCAACCAGTCTTTTAAGATACCACCGGGGATGGTTACGAGTATGTTTATGGATCACGTGTAGGAGTCTTACTTAAACATCAACAAGTTATCATTCTTTCTTAGTAATGTGTATTATGATTATGAGATATATAAATGTTATTATCGAGTTTTATTTTTATATGGATACACCAACGAGTGGGGTGGTCTTAAGCCATGATTGTGAAGACGTGATAGTTTGTTAGTTGGCCTGAGTGTTCAGCCTTTTGTTAATTTAGACATGTGGTCTTATGATTCGTATTTTTCAGCTGGGAGCAGTAGTTATATGTATTACACTTATATCGACTACTGGGGGTAGGTTTTCACAATTATCGAGTTCATGCATGGGATGTTTCTTATAATTATGCACGAGCCCGAGGGAGGGTCTAACAAACACTTATATTATAATAGATGCAACGTCGTCTGAAGAGGTCACCATATCCTTAGACTCGATACTGATTATTCTTAAGTTTACAACAGGAGTACCAATAGTAGATTGGTAGAATTTTATATATATTTCACATCGAGTATCAGGCCCAATGTGAGGGCATCGTATTGGATGACTTTATTAGAAATACGAGAGTTGATCAGTTTTTATGTCAGGGGATATACGGGGAGTACGTCTCCATCGTGAGCCCAGTTTTTGGTAATAAAGAGGAAGGACGTGTCACTCTGATTATGTGTGGGCTATCAAAAGCTGAACAAGGTCATGATACTGAGAAAGTATATGTTATCGCATATCAATGACCTATTCGACCGATGAAGAGTGCACCATTTATCTCCATGATTGACGTGCGCTCAAGGGAGAACTAGTTATGTATTTGGGAGGAGGATATTTCGAATACATATTTTAGTGTGATATGGAACATATGAGTTTTGGGTCATGTCGCTTGGGTTGACCCAAGTGCCCATAATGTTAATGGACATGATAAATTGGGTATTTTCGATCATTCTTAGATCAGTTCGTCATCGTATTTATTGATGACATCTTAGTGTATGCTTGGTCAAAGGAGGAGTATGTGGAGAAACTGCGATTGGTTTTCCACACACTGTGGGAACATAAGTTGTACGCTAAGTTCTTTAGTATGAGTTTTCATTTCGAGAAGTACTATTTTTGAACCATATTATACCTAAGGATAGGATTTTGAAGAATCCTAGTAAGGTGTCTGCAACTATAAATTGGGGACAACCTAGAACGCTTATAGATGGCAAGAGTTATTTGGGTTTAATGAGGTACTAATGGAGGTTCATTCAGGGGTTCTAAAAGATGGATGGAACATTGACTCACCTCAAATGAAATGGGGTACCGTTTATTTGGATCATAGATTGTCAGAGCATTTAAAGATCTCAAGGAAAAACTCACCATCGCGGTCATCATTGCATTACCATGAAAAAACGTGGAGCATTTAGTATACAAAAGCATCACTTCAGGGAATAGTAGGTGTATTGATGCAAGAGGAGAGGCTTATAGCTTATTTTTTTGAAAGCTTAAGCCTCTGAAGGACAATTCAGTACAAGAAAAATACCTTTTTTATGGCAGTTTTCAAAAATTATATTATGATAGTTTAAATAAAATAGTCATGACAAATATACTATACTTATTTTTATGACTGTACTTAATTAAATAGTCACGAAAGGTTAATTGATACTAACAAACATGACTCTTTTACTCTAATAATCATGTATACTGTTGATGCAAAAAACTAGAATATATCTAATTATTTGATCACAGATAAATAAGTAAATAAAAGCGACAAATAATATTTTTAAAGTGGTTCGGCTGAAAAGAGGAGCCTACGTCCACTGTCTTGTATTGCCTGTTTTTCACTTGGATTGTGTTCCGCCCCCTTGCTGTAGGGGTTAACAAGGTATTTATAGCCCACTAGGGGGTTCAAGAGTCAGAACGTTAAAGGATGGAATGCCTTTATAAATTAGGCATTTACATCAACACATATTGTTCATAATGTATATGGCTGTTGGTGTTTTGTTTAACCATGTTGGTCGGTCTTCCTACTATTGGTCGGCATTCAAAGCCTTGGTCGGCGGTTATTCCTTGCTGACTAGGATTATTGCCACAGTAGATGACACATATCTATTTCTAATTGGTCCACGTAGGTGGGAAAATTTTGGTATTAACAGAATCCCCTAATGTTTTATGCTTGATGCTTTTGCGAAAGTATGGAACATTCAGTTCTAACAGTTTTGATACTTGGTCGGCTGCCAACTTTCCACTTGTAAAATTATCAACTTGGCTGATAACGTATAATATAGATGGCATTTTTGCAATTAACCGCAACTATAACAAATCACTTTGGGGGGAAATGTGTCTTTTTATCTTGGCCGCCAAATTTTTAATCGTCGTTTTCCCTTTAATCATTACTTTCGTCGATTTTTGAGGCAATCTATAAAGGCGATAAAATCCCGATTATCTTCTACCTTAAACTTTCTGGTTTTTCTTTCTATCTCTTGAGATTTTCGTGTGATCGTTCTTTATGTCCTTCAGTTCTTGCTGAATCCTTAAGTCTTTGTAAGAGTTCTTTATATTTCTCCTTTTCTTCATCTTTAATCATGGTTTATTCAGTAGTTTCTTTAGACGAATTTAGGAGCGAATGGAATATTCCTTCATGGGTGGATTTGGAACTCCCTAATCCGTCTGTAGATCTTTTTTTTATTTGAGGGCCATTGGTTCCCTTCTGTTTTCATTGGTGAATGTGGGTTTACTTTTCCCCCAAACCCCTTTTGTCTCGACTTTTGTCAATATTTTGACGTTGTACCTGCTAGAATAGCCCCCAACACTTGGGGAGTTATAAATGGGGTTTATAGATTGAATCAGCTCCATGGGACCCATATAGGCATCCTATAGATTATGTTTTGCTATAAATGGGTCACCAGTGATATCACTTACTATTTAAAAACTAGGGATGTAAATAGGGCTTTAGTAGTTAATCTCCCAGACTCCAACAAAGATTATTTTGATCATCCAGTGATTACTAAGAATTGGAAATATGCACCCATGATAGGGGATGCAGTATACCAGGGGCCCAGATGCCCTCAATATTACGAGGGTATAGGTTGCAACACTATTGTATAGCTTTTTTTATAATTTCATTGGTTACAATACTAACTATATTTGTTTTCTCTTGATTGCAGTTGATCAAAAGATAAAGAGTCCCAAGGAGAGCGATATCAATCTTACCAAACTGAATTTTCTTTGGGGTATTCACCAGAAAATTGGTGAGGAACACATTAGGTCGGCATCATATCTGTTGGAATATAAAAACTCCATTACTTTCTTTGTTGCTCGCCCAACTTCTGTTGGTCCCTTCTTAGTGATTGAGCTTGATCAAGACCCCGTATCCACTTATTCTGCCACTGTATCTAGCAATGATGAAGCTGTTATACGCCCCTTATATTCACTTGACTTAGATTTACCTCTTTTTACTGCCATGGTGAAGAGAAAGTTCCCCAACATCATGGGAGATATTGCCACTGCTGGCTCCACAAAATCTGCTACTAGTTGGGTCAGCAATAAGGATGAGATTGGTAAGAAACCCCCAGCCAAGAAGAATGATGAAGCCTAACCCAAGCGCTTGAAAAACGGTTTTCCTTCTAGGCTGGATGAAGGAACTACTTCTGGTGTCGACCAACAAGACTTGATCGATTTGTCTGATGTTGGCTCTCCAGTGGCTATTGGCCCTGGTTTGTCATAGTAATTAATAAAGTCTGGTACTCTTCCAGACCATAGGGGTGTTGCTACTGCAATGCCCCGCTCTAAAATCTCTGAAAGGGTTTTTCAAAGCCTTACTTTGGTAAGAGTTTCTATTTATTTTCTTTTATTCATATGCTTGGTAATTCTTGTACTGACTTGCTTTCATTCCTTCTTGCAGTTTCTGATTGATTTTAATTAGATGTGGGAGAAGGATGACGTCCTTCGTTTTTCTTCAAACTAAGTGGAAAAAGCATTTGAATATCTGAAGAAATCTTTTCTTAGCACTGAAAAATAAGCAGAAGAAATGGGATACTAAAATAAAGACTGCTAAGAATGAGGTTGTAGTTGATCGGGGGCAGGTTATCGAGCTACAGAAAAGTTTAACTGCTGATAAGGCCAGGAGATTGAAGGCCAAGGAGTCTGCGTTCAACAAAGGCTGGGATAAGGCTATCAGTGTTGCATCTACTCAAATTAAATTTGTGAAGAAGAAATGCTTCAGGGACGACTGGTCGACAACACTCACGGAGGTTGGCACACCCCAAGACTCTGAGTTGTTCCACAGGCATGATCCTAGTTCTCCTCCCAAATTGGATGAGGAGATTGAGGATGATGGAAGATCAGAGGATTCTAGTCTTGTCTTGAACTCTGCCAATTAATAATAAGCAGCAGTGGTTGGGTCTTCACTCCCCCTTCTTCTGAGCAAGTCACTCCACCTTTCTATGCCCCTTTCCAAACTGGGGTCACTTTTGATAGAAAGAAGGTGTAGACTTGCTTGGCGAGCAACTTTTGTTTTAACCTTTATTTTTACTTTTTGCTTCATATCAATGTACTTGTAGTATGATTTTCATCAATGAAAACGAATAATTCTTCCTACTTGTCTTCCTCTATTTCAAATTATGCATTATGTCGTTGATTGGAGAGTTTTCTTACTTTTTAGAGTTCATGGCTAAACTGGATCAATTCTCCTCCACTGACTCCAAGCTTCTCAGAAGATGTAATAATTTCTTCAAGGTTGGTCATATGACTTCATTCGAGGAAGACCTATCCAAAATACTCGGGGTTGATGTCTCAAATTAAGATAAAGAAGCTTACATATACTTGAAGTGTCTTCTTGATCGGGCAGTGGCCAATAATATTACATATTTTGAAATAATAGAAGGGCTTCAAGAAGATCACAAAGAGACTAAAGATCTTTTACATGATGACTACGAAAAGAAGTTGTATACACCCCATTTTGTTACCCCCTAACTCTCGTTAGGTCCCTAGTACCTCCCTCCATGACTACAAACCCAGGTCATGTCCCGAGTACAGACCTAGAAGCCATCGGGCACTCCCCGGCTCAGTTTGACCAAAAAAACAAACTCTTTGTCTCGACCGAGACTCAATAAATCTTCGAAGGGCACTGAATACCTTTTCCAACGACCCGTCCCGTGCGCGATTCCGACTTACCATGTGGACGAACGATCCGTTTGCGTCCGAAACTTGACCCAGAGGCCACCGGGTGCTCCCGGGCTCTATTTGATCTATGTCAACTCTTCATCTCGATTGAGGTTGAATGAATCTTTGAAAGGCACTGAATCCCCTTTCCAACGGTCCATCCCGTGCGCGATTCCGACTTTCCATGCGGACGAATAATCCGTTTGACTCCAAGGGGTCACCGAACGCTCCCAGGGCCCGGTTAACCAAAGTCAACTCCCCAAACTGGATCAAACTCTTTGGAATGTCAAAGTAAATCTCCTAACCTTTCCAACGGTCCACCCCGTGTGCGATTTGGACTTACCATGCGGACGAACGATCCGTTTGCGTCCGAACGATTCCCCGTCCAATGGACCGATAAATGCTTCCGAGCCATATTTGACCCAAAGTCAACTCCCGAACCCGGGAGCGATCCCAAGGACTTTCAAAGGTATCTAAATTACCTTTCCAATGGTATGCCCCATACGCGATTCTGACCAACTATTTTCCCTCGACAGCCAATTTTCTGAAAAAGCCTGAAACGCACTACCAAATGGCAGGTTCCAGACCCTGCCTATTGGCACCTACAGATAGGCAGGATCAGGTCTATGCCGATCGACAGTTACCTGGGCCTATAAAAGGAGGCCTTCACCTCATTTGCAAAAGGATCCCAGATCTGATAAAATTCACTCTCAACGAATCCTAGAAACCTCTCTCGAAGGCAGCGTGATTTCAACCCCCAAATCCCTTTTTTACTTCCACTTTTCATCATCCTTTTCATCAAACTTGGTGAATTAGTCACTCTCCACCATCATCCAACTGCAAGGGATGCTCTCCAACTTTCAAGATCAAACTCAAGATCTTCAATAAGGTCCAACTTTCTCTACTTTCTCTTAAATTCTCTTAAACTCTCAATAACTTGTTTTATTACTTAGCACTTTTATGATCTCATCTCACACATCCTAATATACTTTTTTATTTAGTATTATTGCACATCTCTTATTTTCATATAAATAAAACCCAAAAACAAGAAAAAGAGGGTTTGCTCATAAATTCCAAATAGGGATTCTCATACTTTTTCTCACACTTTTCTCACAACTAAAACACTTTTTCTACACACACACACACTCACAAATAAGAGATCCCCCATTTGGATTTATGGGATAAACCCCACCCCTCATTTTGTATGAGAAATACGTGGACTTTGATGCGTTTATAGGCTACGTAAGCATCTCGGGGTAAAACCCGAGACTCGAGTCCTTTTTCCCACTTTTTCTCTCATCTTCCTATTTTCTCTAAATCTAATATTCCTATATTCTATATACTTGCCCTTAGTGACGTATTGCTCCATATGCGTTATCGTTCCATTATAATGATCAACGTAGGGGTAATCGCATAAATCTTATTTTTCTAATATTACTCTTATATCTTCCTACGGATGATTCGCTATATCTTTTCCATGATACAAGTCGAGGACTCCTACCTCCATTATATATATACACATGCACACATATCATAGGGGAAAATATAAAGGAAAATAGCAAATATCCATGAGAGACCGAAAGGGCGGAATGGGTGCTTAACACCTTCCCATTTCGTAACTAAGCCTTCGAACCCTTCTCGAATCATTTTGGTTTTGCACGCACCAGTATGTCTTTGGATGCCATCCTTCGGGATGGCTTTCCTTTTTCCTTTTTTCTGTTTTGAGTAAAATAGACTGGCGACTCTAAATCTCTCTACATTTTTGCATCTCATCTCAAAAGGACGCCGGTCGAAGTGCTCTCGAGAGGGATGCGCGAGACCCGAAGGATCCTCTCCCTTCGCACGCCCGCTCCCAGCGCGACGAGGATCGGGGATGGCCACAGTGGCGACTCTGCTGGGGATATGCGTTTGTTTTGAGGGCTTTACTCTATTTACATGGATGTTATATTTATTTATTTTTCCCCCATATCTGCATGTTCCCCTTTTCCATGTGTATCCCATGCTTATGCTTATGTTCACACACTTGTAGAAAATTCTCCATGTACACTTCACATCACATGCACCTAGGATCACATATATCCCCATATTGCACGCATCACCCATCCATACTTGGTGTACCTTTTTTGGGTACTTATACTTGGCTCCCTGTCTGGCATACTCAAGAAAGGCATTCTCATCGTAAGATACTAATAAGAGAATCATGCATGATTCACACAATATCACCAAAGAGCATTGCTATTGACCAAATTTTACCCAGTAACTGGAGGGTCACTTTGTAATGGGCGCTGGTCCGACAGGTCGCAGTTAGCGTAAGCGATATGACTCTCACCTTCCATTGGCCAAGTACCTTCGATGTATATCGAACGGTTCCCTCGCATCGTACCGCTTGACCGAAGTCATGAAGGGAGGTATATCGCACGTACGTCGAGTATATCGAATTCTCTCTCACACGTACCGTTCCCACGAGGTACATGGTGAGGCAATTCACGTACACTCAGGTATATCAAATGGCTTGTCCACACGTACCGATTGCTCGCAAGAGCAAAACTTATATCATGGAAGTCATGCCAAAGGGGGGAACCATGCCGATTCACCCAACCAACTGCATACCTGCATATAGGTGTTAAACCTAGGACACGCACTTTAGATTGCCGGTTTCAACCCAAAACTCTGCCAAAATTTTGGGTCGGCCTGCCGCCCAATTTTCATGCATTTTTAAAATGGGACCCTGTCCGTGAACCTGGTTATAAGTCCAGTCGTAGCTTTGCATACATTAAAACCCCCATTTTTCAGGCTGGGGTCCCGTCCGGCATTGCATTTAGGAGAATTAAATACAAGTGAGAACATAATAATTATAATAATCATGCTGAGTTTCGTCTCCGAAAACATTTCTCCCTTATTTATCAAAACTCCAAAAACATTTCTCCCTTCTTTATCAAAAATCCAAAAACATTTCTCCCTTCTTTATAAAAAAAACAAAAATAGTTTCTTTTCTTTTTCCAAAAATAAATCTCATCCTACGCCTTCTCAGGTCGATTGCAAGCCCTTGGCCTGGCTCCCTATTAGCTTCGGTCTTTAGTCAAATCACCCGGGATTTTCGTCCGTTCCTCTACTACTTCTTTCGAGTTCGGAATCCATTAGCTTTCCATGAAGAATACAGATCAAGCACCAGTCATACAGCTGGATCTAATGACAGTCCTAGCTCAGCTCGTGTCCAAGATTGACAACCTCCAAACTGAGGTTCGAGAGATACACCGAAACCAGGTTCCAATTCCTCAAGATCCTGAGGCCCTATTCCCTCATGCTATGGGTCCACCCGAGCCTATCTGGGTTCTAGAAGAATATCAGCATGCTCCACGTGCCCTTCCTGTCAATAGGCCGCCGCTTGCCCAACTTCCAATGCCAAATATTACCCAGCCTATGCCTAACCTGCCTGTGGTCGTTGATCGAAAGGAGGAGGAGTTAAATAAAGTCAAATAGGATCTCAAGATGCTCACCAAGAAGTTTGACCAATTCAGGATCTCTGGGAATTACATGGACTACACCCACATGTCTCCTTATCCTAAAGCGAGGTTACCCGAGAAGTTCAAGATGCCAAATATCGAGAAGTTTGGAGGGAGTGGACCCCCAATTGTTCATCTTCGCAGTTATCATCGTTCCATGACTTTATTAGGGGTTTCTGAAGAAGTGATGGCCCAATTGTTTCAGCAAACTTTGAAGGATAGTGCCCTCCAATGGTTTTTATCTCTTGAGGAATCTAAAATCCGTAGCTGGGAGGATGTAGCCCGAGAATTCATGTCGTAATATAAATATAACGAAGAGCTTGAGGTCACCCGTCGTTATTTAGAGCTGCTCAAACAGAATCCAGGAGAATCAGTCAGTAACTTCATAACCCGGTGGAGGGAGCAGGCAGCTACCATAACTAATCGGCCATCCGAGGAAGAACATGTCAACATAGTGAAGAAGAACTTCTTGCCCAATATCCGAGCGACGATGGAAGGACAATACTATGCCCACTTTCGAACTCTCAGAGAGGCTGGAGTGGAAATCGAGGAAAGCCTCGCTAAAACAGAGGTTGAACCGAAGAAGGTGTCCGGACAGTTCACCCCTAAAAAGTATGACAAGCCTGCCAGTGCTACAGTCTTAACCATCAACAACATCTCTCAAATAACCACATCATGGGCACCAAAAAGCCACCCTGCCCCCATCCGAAGGGAATACATTGAGCTCCATGATCCCCTCTTTAAAGTTTACCAAGCCCTGTTAAGCCGAAACCTCATCAAACCCTTGGATCCACGTCCGTTGCCAATCCACTCCCAAGAAATTTCAAGATCGATGCTCATTGCGCCTTTCACCAAACTGCCGTCCATACCACCGACCAATTCTTTCACCTTCGGAACATAATCCAATATCTCATTGATCGGGGTACCATCGCCCCACCAGCCAATCCTAAGCCAAACACTACTCACAATCCACTTCCGAATCATGCCAATGCCATCTTCTTAGAAGAAAACCCAGATTTCGATCCCTCAACTCAAATCACACCCATATACTCTCCTAAACCTCTTTAAATTTTCCCATATTTCCTCCTACACCCTACTAGCCTAGTTGATCAGGCACTGTCACTCCTTACCAGAGCATGCATCACTGTCTGTACCCGTTCTGAAAATGGAAGTATGGAATTGTCAGAGGTGTTAAAACAAGTCCTAGAGTTCGGACTGAAATTGCCCTCACAGATGGTCATCGATTGCCAAAAGTTCCGCACACTGTTCTTGGAAGCGCGAAAGTGGGCCCGAGATTCAGATAAGTGGGTGGTGCCAACCGACGAAGTCAGCCTAGATGATGTTGTCCATACTATGGCAGAATTATTCGGGCAAACCAATAGTATTTGCAGTATCACCGGGTTACTTGACACTTTGAAGCTACGAGGGTGTTTGGCCCCTTCAATCACACATATCCCGACAGAATGGGAGAACTTTTATAAAGAAGCCGTTGAAATTGTGGAATGCATCGACTTTACATGGAAAGACAAAATTGTTACCACCAGATGGGGGGGGGGGGGGAATTCTAAGATTCGAGTGAAGAACAAGCTTCAGGAAGAACTGGTCCAGTAGCCGACATATGTGGTATGATATCATTTGAAGAACTCCTTGGAGAAATAAACAGGGTGGCAAAATAACCTGAGATTGACGAGGAAACGGGATTCATGTTCTTTCCTTCTTCAGTTAATCACGTGACCAGATCAGGGAGACATTACCAGTTTCCAAGCTCACTACTAGCAAATGACAAGCGGAAGGGCGTTGAAAACCTTCCTATGCCAGAGATGACCATTGAGGAGAGAAAGATCCTCGATCAAGTGAAGAAAACTCAAGCTAACATCACTCTATGGGGGCTTTTCATGTCTTCCCAGCTGCACATAAATGCTTTAATCAAGCTGCTCACTGGACCCATAGTTCCTCCTTCTACTACACCAGAAGAAGCGGTAAATGTGGTCGGATCCTTAACTTCTACCCGAATGTTATTATTCTCTGAAGAAGAAATCCCCAGAATTGGGGCGAATCACAATCATGCACTCAACATCTCCGTCGAAGTTATGGGGAGGGTCGTGCCACTCTCCCTTGTCGATAACGGATCCGCCTTGAAAGTTTGCCCTATGAGAACCTTCAAGTGTTTAGGCCTGAAAGAAAGTGACCTTGCTCCAACCTCCACCGCTGTACGTGCTTATGATAATACTCTTCGGGAGGTTATGGGCTCCATAAAACTTATAATAGGGATTGGCCCTATAAACCCCGTCATTGAATTCTAAGTCATAGACATCCCAACTTATTTCAACCTGTTGCTCGGATGCCCCTGGCTCCACAATATCAAGGGTGTGTCTTCCCCACTCCATCACAAATTGAAGTTCTTCACCGACGGGCGAGTCATCACCATTTTGGGCGACGATGGAAATGTTGAGGGCGCAAGCACTAGCAGTCCAATCCTTGAGATACAACACGGGTCAAATGATATGCTCCTATCAGGATTCTGAGTTGAGCCACTCCTACTCTCGATCGGGGACGGTTTTAAAGAAAGGGTTTGTCCAGAATATTACCCTCATGGCAATATCAATGTGATTCAGATGTTCAGAAACATGCACTTCATGCCCGGACTGGGACTAGGGCAAAGGCAGCAAGGGATACTTGAGCCCATCGAACTGAAGAAAGCTTTCCCTCCTTGCGGCTTGGGGTATCAACCATCATAACAAGAGCTCAGAATGATCCGTCAGTATCGACTAAAGAGAAGATTAAACTACACCCAAACTATCTCAGGAGACTCCTTAAATGGACGATTCATCAAAGAAGGCGAGGACTTCCCCTTTTGCGGTTTTCCAGAACCATGGTATGACCACACAGACAAGAAGATGAGGCCGGGAATGGAGATCTTCTTCCAAGATAGCTACCCATGGGCCGAAAGTGTCCCACACCATGCATAACCGCTCATCAAAGATACCGAAGAGACTGAGGAAAGTGATTCTGAAGATTCCTTCAACTTACAGATACTGGGGCTGGCACTCTGCATGGTTCATTCAGGACCTACATCAATGGACCCATACCGTCTGATTAAAGCTGTTGATACACCTCTCCTCAACTGGCATGATGCGCCAGTTCTACCTCTTAAAATATCCCCTAGCCCAAAGTTTACCTTATTTCTTCTCCTACTGTCTATCCTTTTTCAAATGTAATCGAGACCTCTTTTGATGAGGTTCTCAATGCTGTCTTTCCTATCAATGAAATAAATGAAGATTTTGAGTATCTTTCTATGCCTTACATTAATTGTTTAGATTCTAATCGAACTTTTGATGATGATGATTTTGCAAATGAACAATTCTTAACAGATCTAAATAAGGTTAATAATAAACAACATAACCACGTTCAAGTTAATGAAGAAGTGACTGTTGTTATTAATCTTAGTTCTAGTAGCCAACTGCGCGAGATTAGGATAGGGGCCACCCTTGACGAGCATGAGCGTGCACAACTCAAAGAATTACTGAAGGGGTTCGTAGATGTCTTCGCATGGTCCTATGATGATATGCCCGACATTGATCCTGAAATAGCTCAGCACGAGATCCTCACTCTCCCAGATTACAAGACGGTTAAACAAAAATTGAGAAAACTCGGCACCGAATGGTCGCTCAAGGTCAAAGAAGAGGTGGTCAAACAGTTGAACATGGATTTCATTCGGGTGATCGAATATCCCACATGGATAGCCAACATTATACCTGTGCCAAAATCAGGAGGGAAGGTTCGAATGTGTGTAACTCCCGAGATTTAAACAAAGCTTCTCCAAAGGATGATTATCCGCTACCCAATATCCACATGATCGTGGATAACACATCCAGTTATGCTCTCAAGTCATTTGTCGACGGGTTTGACGGATACAACCAAATCAAGATGCACCCCGACTACCAAGAAAAAACTGCATTCATTACCCCATGGGGAACCTTTTTCTACACCGTTATTCCATTCGATTTCAGGAATGCTGGGGTTACCTACCAAAGAGTTGCCACAACCATCCTGCACGATCTGATTCACAAGGAGGTCGAGGTTTATGTGGGTGATATGATTATCAAGTCCAAAACTAGAGAAGGCCATGTTACCGCTCTCCGGAAGTTCTTCGAACGACTGCGACGGTATCAGATGCGACTTAATCCACAGAAGTGTGTCTTCGATGTTACAAAAGGAAAACTCTTGGGATTCATGGTCAGTGAGAAGGGGATAGAAGCAGATCCTACAAAGCTGAAGGCCATACTTGAGATACCACCACCCCGAACAGAGTAAGAAATCCGAGGTTTTCTTAGGAAATTGCAATATATCAGTCGATTCATCAGCCAGCTAACCTCTATCTGCGAACCAATATTCAAACTCCTCCAAAAGGATTCAACCAAGGTTTGGAACGAGGCCTGCCAAGAAGCTTTTGACCGAATCAAACAATATCTGACCCAACCTCTAGTGCTCATGACACCACAGCCGGGTCTCCCTTTGCTCCTATACCTAACCATAACTGACACTGCACCTGGGGCTTTGCTAGCCCAGTACCTTGAAAACTCCCGTAAAGAAAGAGCTATATATTACGCCAGTCACAAATTGGCTGGGTACGAGGTTAACTACACTGCCTCGGAGAAGGCACGCGTCGCACTTGTCTGGCTCACCCAAAAGTTGCGACACTACATGCTCGCCTTCCCCATCAAACTAGTATCCCAAATGGACCCCATCAAATACCTTCTTGAGAAACCCGCCTTATCCAGTCGAATGGCCTGATGGTTGATGCTCCTAACTGAGTTCGATATCGTGTACGTCACATAGAAAGTTGTTAAATGAAGAGCCATTTCTGACTACCTCGTCGATTACCCTGTAGAAGAAGCAGATGTCTGGATTTACGAATTCCCAGACGAAAATATCCTCTGCACCACTTAATACCGCCTTCTATGGAAAATGTTCTTTGATGGCGCTGCCAACAAAAAGGGATATGGCATTGGGATACTTCTGATCACCCCAGATGACTCCCACACTCCCATCGCCATTAAATTGGATTTCCCTTGCACCAACAACATGACGTAATACGAGTCATGCACAATGGGACTCAAAGTTGCTCTTAAGAAAGATATTCAATACCTTGATGTCTACGGGGATTCTGGCCTTATCATCGGTCAAGTGCTCAGAAAGTGGAAAGTCAAGGATGAAAAACTCCAACCTTTTCAGGCCCAATTAGAAGAGCTAGCCTCTCGATTTCGAGATATCACCTTCCATTACTTACCCCGAGCAAAGAATAACCTAGCCGATGCTCTCGCTACCTTGTCCTCCATAGTCGACTTGCCCGGGGGAATAACAATGACCCCCTTCCTAGTTCAAAAGCAAGACAAACCAACCCACTGCTACCATATTGAGCTAGTCTCCACTGAAGATCCTGAACTAGCCGATTTCTGGTACTATGATATCTGGTGCCTCCTCAAATATGGTAGGTATCCCGAGGGTTCCAAAAAGAAAGACAGAATAACCCTCCGAAGACTGGCCGCCCAGTACATCATTTGTCATAAGGCCCTACTCAAGAGGAACTTCGATGGAACTCATCTACAATTTATCGCAGGGACTGAGATTGAGAAAATAATGCGAAAAATCCACAGCGGGGAATGCGAACTCCATATGAACGTTCACATGCTTGCCAAGAAGATCATCCGACAGGGATACTACTGGACCACCATGATCCAGGATTGCACCGCCTATGTCCGGAGGTGCCTTAAATGCCAACAGTTCTCCAATCTTCAACACCTACCTCCGTGAGAATTATACAACATGACCTCTCCCTAGCCGTTATCTACATGGGGTGTCGACATCATAGGGAAGTTTAAACCAAAGGCTTCAAACGGACATGAGTTCATCCTGGTTGCCATTGATTACTTCACCAAATGGGTCGAAGTTGAGTCATACGCAGTATTGAACGCTAAGAAAGTGGCCAAATTCCTTAACAAAAATATCATCTGTCGATATGGGGTACCGCACGAGTTGGTATCAGATAACGGGTTGCATTTTAAAGTAGAAGTCACATAAGTAATAAACGAGTACGGGATTCAGACACAAATCTTCTCCCTACCGACCTCAGACCAATGGTGTAATGGAAGCCGCCAACAAAAAACCTCAAAGTTATCATCAACGAGATGACCGAAAGTTGTAGGGATTGGGCCGACCGAATCCCGTACGCCCTCTGGGGCTATCGAACCTCAATCCGAACCTCTACTGGGGCTACCCCTTACTCCCTGGTCTACGGCATGGAAGCAGTCCTACCTGTGGAGATGGAAATACCCTCGCTACGCGTCATGCTCATAAGTAAAGTTAGTGAAGAAGATTGGTTCCAAAGCCATCTTGATGAGCTAGCCCTCCTAGATGAAAGAAGATTAAAACCTCTTTACCACATACAAGGGTACCATCGTCGAATGGCGCGATCATTCAACAAGAGAGTCAAAGATCACGGTGTCCGAGAGGGAGAATTAGCCCTCAAAGAGATAATAGAACCCATCTGGGACCCCAGAGGGAAATTCAATCCCAATTGGAGCGGACCCTACATAGTGAAGAAAATCTTATCCGACGGTGTCGCCATGCTCACTGACCTAGATGGGGAAGAGATGGCTCGTCCAGTCAATCTGGATCGTCTTAAGAAATTCTACTCCTAGTCCGAAATCTCGGGGCACTACGACTCTTCTCATCCCCCTTCTATTCTAAAAAAAACTCTTCATTTCCCTCTACCCAGAACTACGTGGGCCTGATCCTCTGCAAAAACTATTTTCAAACAGAAAAAAAAAACTTTACAAAAACCCCATAGGTACGTAGGCAGCTCATACAACTCACATGAGTGCGACCCTTTCTTTCTAATAAAATACTATTCTTTTCTTACCTCCGAGAATGGCAGTTCATTCCAAGAATACTTAAATAAAAGGATTATATATGCCTTAGCGATCGGTGTAGATAATTCAAAATTACAAAATTTATCGAAAGGCACAGCTGGATGATCAGAAACTTGTTTATTTCATTAATAAGAAATTACAGTACGGATTACATAAGAAAAGGAACGGATAATTCCCTTCCCCTTACTACCATAAAAAGCCAAATAAAATCCCCACATATATTACGCAAATAAACTCCCCAGGAGTCCTACCCACAGCCACCCGAGGAGCCTGCACCCTCATCATCTACATCCGGAGGTCCCCAAGTTTCCCCTGCCTGAATAGAGTGCTGTAAATATTCCATGGATCGATGAGCCTTAACTATTTTCGAAAAGACCACAACACCCCATTCTATGGTGTTAGATAAAACAAACCATCTCTGTCCAGTCTCCACTGCCAACATCTTGCTGACTACTCTGCTCCACAACCACTTCATATAATCCCCAGGGACATGCCAAACTTTTCCGACAGATTGGGAGGGATAGGTCGACGGACGTCGATTTTCCCACAAAGACCCAAGCAACAGACGTAGGCGCTCAGTCAAATCTTCTACCGAAAAGAAATTTGAGGAGGCACGACCTGTGCCCAGCCAAATTGGCACAGAAGCCGCCAAGAGAAATAAAAATAGGTCTGTCTAAGACCAACCAGCCGAACATATGAATACTCTCCTAGATCCAGAACAGGCTGCAACTATCCCCACCAAGTCACTGACTAATAAAACCCACGAGCCCCATGATCCACAAGCCAATGCTCCCAATTCTCAACATACAGGCCAACGCTGATGAAGTAGCGCGAAAAGAAGTTGGGTACAGCCGACAAGGGATACTCTGGAGGAGTCGCCAAGCGGAATCTTTCAGACAACCACATGAACAGCATCACAGGGATACCCCTCAAAAAGTCAGAACGACCTTCTCTCCAAGCATCCAAGCCATTCGGAGTCTCTGTCAGTATCACCGTCGCAGGATTACGATGATATGACATCCATGAAGTAATGGCTGTAAGTTGTGGGTCCACTTGCACTTCTCCAGTCACCAACAATAATTTTAAAACCAGACCCGGAACAATGGCTCCAGCATAGCCAACATCACCTACTTCCCAAAAATTCATAAACTGTAGCACCGCCGGGAGGGAGATCATTCCTTCAGCAACCAATGATCTAGCCACCGAAGGCGAAATATGAAGAAGCCCAACCGAAAAATCTCTGGGAGAGAGGGAAAATTCGGGCAAAGCCATAGCAACACTGGGATTTACACCTAGCATGGCAGAAAATTCCTTGTAGGTAGGACAAACTTCATCCAACCCAAAGCGGAATACATGGTCTTCGGGGTACCATAATTGTACCATCGCTGTCAGCACGTTCCACTCAAGAGGCCGATTACGCCACAAGGAGACTCGACGCATGTTGAAAGCATCTTAGTCGACATTATAAGAGCACATTGCTTCCAAGGCTTAGAGATAGTTAACAAACTTAATGCTACAAAGGAGAGCCATCTTACAAGGCTAAGAGATAGTGGTCAAGTAAGTAAAAATGGAAAGGTGTGATGAAAACACTCCACCCTTACCCCTTTTTTATACTTGAGAACCCTCACAAGAGACACAATCCCTGCAGAAATCGGAGGGAATCCTACCCCACAAGGTACCAAAGGCTGAAGAGGGTACCAATCAAAGCTTTGAATTGATGGGACTGGACTGAACTGCCAATAGGCAGGTCAGGGTGCTTGCCGATCGATAACCCCCCATTTTTAGAAATTTCCCTCTTTTCCTCTTTTGTCAAATCAGAAAACTCAATAAAAATAAATTGACATTCTCAACAGAATTTCAAAATCCCTTTTTCTCCTTATAAAATTTCCTCCTTTTTAATAAAAAATTTACTTCAAAAAATTCCAAAAATATTCCTTTTTACGGTCTCAGCAGCAAAGTAAAAAGCGCATGTGCATGGATTCATCATTAAATAAAAGATAATAAAAAAACTCCATTGCATTGCATCAATTTGTGTTATGTGTTACATCAATTTTGTAGGAAATAAAAAGAAAAAGCAAAATTAACGGGACTCAACCCGAACCCACATTCTTTATCTCTCTCTCTCAAGAGCTTCCACCCCGGTAACGTGCTTTCTTCCCCCTACGGCGGGACGACACACCATCACTACCCGAGCTCGAGTCCTCTCCGGACAAAGCACATGGCACTAAGCAAGAAGGAACAAGAATCGCATCCGGAATATGAGCAGTCGTCGAAGATATCCAGTCTCTGATGTCCCTGAGCCAAGTGGTGGACACCCGGACTTACTACAAGAAAATGTGAAATCAGTATCAAGGCAGGGATGACCAAAACAGAAAAGAAAGAAAGAGAGGAATAAAAAAGTATACCGCAGGTCGAAGGACCTCCTATTTCAAACCCAATTCCTATGGGTCCATCGCATGAGGACGGTGCAACATAGGCACCATCCCTCCATCAGCCCACCAAATGTTGTACGAAGGGGTATGCAACCGTACAAAAGGAACCCTCTGAAGTTACATCCATCGCAGATGTCGACGGACCACCGCCGCTGTGGGCAGATCCCACTGCCTGAATCAAACCCGTAGGAGGTAAAGGCAGGGCGTCATATATGCTGGGCGCCATCAACCAGCTCATCACAAAATCCATATAGTCATACGGCGCAGCCGTATCGGTGTACAGCAAGTAGGACTCGCCAATCATTGCCGCGATCCTCTCATCCTTCGACAGTAGTTTCTCCCGCCTCATAGACGTAGGAGGCTGTGCAGGTGGCACCACCACCTCCTCCTCGGTAATTTGGTGAACCACCCTCTCCCCAAGATACCAGGAATGGCCGAACTCATGCGCCAACAAACGCCTCATCCGCACATTCACCCCAGTCGCCCCCTCATCGTGAATGGCTATTCCCCAGGGATAAAAGGTCACCTGAAAATCTCTAAGCGAGCATAAATAAATACAAGACCAGAAGGTGTAAAAACCAAAACTGAAATGGAAAGAGTCTTACCCTACCACTGGTCAGATCATTCAAGACCTGACGCACCGCCTCCAAGGAGAGATCCCTTCGACTGCCGATTGGTCTTACGCCATCGATACAATCGATACAAGTCCCCAACAATGTGGTCCTTCAAAGCGATCATCGGGGTATTGCACCCAATCACTTCATAGAACCACGTTTGAATTCACAAACAAAAAGAGACACATAAGGAAAATGCGAATGCATAAAAATAAATGCACAAGCTGAAGAATACCTCAAGAAGGTACGTGGTCCCTGTAAAGGTTTATCGGTAGCACCGGCTGAATGCATCCAGAGAAGAATAAAGGGTCGCCAAAGTCAGACTCCCCCAGTCATAGAAAGGGATGTTCAAAAACATCCTCAGGTACGGCAGAAACCATAAATGGACGACGTCACCGCTCGACGCCACTATGAAACCTCCCAATACTAGCAAAATGAATAATCAGACCATCTGCCTCACTTGTATCCCGTTCTCCACATCAATCACCCTGCTCAGCAGAATATCCTTCAGTAGGGACAGTCAGATAGAATCCCCATAAACTATCCTCCCTACATCACCAAGTGCCGCACGCACTGCCTCCGGTCTCACCCATAAAGAGCGATCCACCTCTATCTGCTCTCCATCACAATCTAGCCCTAGCAGCTGCTGCACGTCTATGGGAGTCACAGTCATCTCCCCCTACCATATCGATCGGCACTGACCCCTTGCCTTCTCGAGGTAGCCCAAAAGTCCGTGCCACTGCCGAATGGCACCCTTCATACTATGCCGACCGGCACCCCCCCTTAAATTTCTTACAGAAATTCCCCAAAAATAACAGAAAGCCTCAAAAAATCCCCGAAACATTCCTAAAAATCCCAGGAAGGATTTAAAGCATTTTCACCAAGAAAACTTCGCGTTCCCTCGAGCAAAACCCCTCTTTCCCAGCAAAATCCTCAAAAACCAAGTGAAAACTCCTCCCGGTAAAGCTCCGGAGGATCTCTAAGCATCACCTGATCACTTCCCCAGCGGAATTCTCTTACAGCACCCAAAATAGGTTGTTCCCCCCGCAAGGTCTCCTAATGAAACAAAAGTTTCCCCAGCTATCAGCTCCCAATCTCAAATCAAAATCACAAAAGCACTCTCCCCAATAAAATCAAAATCCAATCTTTAGGTCAAAATTGACCTCGATCTTGGATCATCACCTGAGTTGGGTTAGAATTGACCCCGATCCTCGATTGTCACCACTCTTTAGGTCAGAATTGACCTCGGTCTTGGATCGTCACCTGAGTTGGGTCAGAATTGACCTCGATATTGGATCGTCACCTGAGTTGGGTCAGAATTGACCCCGGTCCTCTATCGTCACCACTCTTAGGTCAAAGTTGACCTCAGTCTTGGATCGTCACCTGAGTTGGGTCAGAATTGACCTCGGTCCTCGATCGTCACCACTTTCTAGGTCAGAATTGACCTCGATCTTGGATCGTCACCTGAGTTGGGTCAGAATTGACCCCGGCCTTGGTCGTTACCACTCCTTAGGTCAGAATTGACCTCGATCTTGGATCGTCACCTGAGTTGGGTAAGAATTGACCCCGGTCCTTGGTCGTCACCACTCTTTAGGTCAGAATTGACCTCGGTCTTGGATCGTCACCTGAGTTGGGTCAGAATCGACCCTGGTCCTTGGTCGTCACCACTTTTAGGTCAGAATTAACCTCAGTCTTGGATCATCACCTGAGTTGGGTCAAAATTGACCCCGGTCCTCGGTCGTCACCACTCTTTAGGTCAGAATTGACCTCGGTCTGGGATCATTACCTGAGTTGGGTCAGAATTAACCGCGATCCTCGGTCGTCACCATTCTTAGGTCAGAATTGACCTCAGTTTTAGATCGTCACCTGAGTTGGGTCAGAATTGACCCTGATCCTCGGTCGTCACCACTCTTTAGGTCAGAATTGACCTCGATCTTGGATCGTTACCTAAGTTGGGTCAGAATTGACCCCGGTCCTCGGTTGTCACCACTCTTTAGGTCAGAATTGACCTCGGTCTTGGATCGTCACCTGAGTTAGGTCAAAATTGATCCCGATCCTCGATCGTCGCCACTCTTTAGGTCAGAATTGACCTCGGTCTTGGATCGTCACCTGAGTTGGGTCAGAATTGACCCCGGTCCTCGGTCATCACCACTCTTAGGTTAAAATTGACCTCGGTCTCGGTCATCACCACTCTTAGGTCAGATTTAACCTCGGTTATTAGACCTTTACCCTAAGCCCATATATTTGGCCTTGACCCGCAGAATTGATCATCCCCAGCACACTCCTTAGGTCCTCAAAATCGACCTCGACCCTCAGAATCGGTAATGCTCTCTCAAAAGCATCACGTGGTGTCTATTTGACGGTCATCATTTGTTCCAAACTCACCCGTTGAGGGGCTCTATAGACACCCCATTTTATTACCCCCTAACTCTCCTTAGGTCCCTAGTACCTCCCTCCATCACTGCAAAACCAGGTCATATCCCGAGTACTGACCTAGAAGCCATTGGGCACTCCCCGACTCAGTTTAACCAAAATGTCAAACTCTTCATCTCGACTGAGACTCAATGAATCTTCTAAGGGCAATGAATACCCTTTCCAACGGCCCGTCCCGTGCGCTATTTCGACTTATCATGCGGACGAAAGATCCGTTTGCGTCCGAAACTTGACCCATAGGCCATCGGGAGCTCTCGGGCTCTGTTTGACCTATGTCAACTCTTCATCTCGACTGAGGCTAAATGAATCTTTGAAGGGCACTGAATCCTCTTTCTAATGGTCCATCCTGTGCGCAATTCCGACTTTCCATGCGGACGAACGATCTGTTTGACTCTAAAAGGTCACCGAACGTTCCCAAGGCCCGATTGACCAAAGTCAACTACCCAAACCGGGTCAAACTCTTTGGAATGTATAAGTACATCTCCTAACCTTTCCAAGGTCCACCCCATGCGCGATTTAGACTTACCATGCCGACGAACGATTCGTTTGCGTCCGAACGATTCCTCGTCCAATGGACCGACAAATGCTTTCGAGCCATATTTGACCCAAAGTTAACTCCCGAACCCGGTAGCGATCCAAAGGACTTTCAAATGTCTCTGAATTACCTTTCCAATGTTATGCCCCGTGCACAATTCTGACCAACAGTTTACCCTTGGCAGTAAATTTTCCAAAAAAGCCTGAAACGCACTACCAAATGGCAGGTTCCAGACCCTGCCTATCGGCACCTGCCGATAGGCAGGATCAAGTCTATGCCGATCGGAAGTTACCTGGGACTATAAAAGGAGTCCTTAACCTCATTTGCAAAAGGATCCCAGATCTGATAAAATTCACTCTCAACGAATCCCAGAAACCTCTCTCGAAGGCAGCATGATTTCAACCCCCAAATCCCTTTTTTACTTCCACTTTTCATCATCCTTTTCATCAAACTTGGTGAATTAGTCACTCTCTATCATCATCCAACTGCAAGGGATGCTCTCCAACATTCAAGATCAAACTCAAGATCTTCAAGAAGGTCCAACTTTCTCTACTTTCTCTTAAATTCTTTTAAACTCTCAATAACTTGTTTTATTACTTAGCACTTTTATGATCTCATCTCACACATCCTAATATACTTTTTTATTTAGTATTATTACACATCTCTTGTTTTCATATAAATAAAACCCAAAAACAAGAAAAAGAGGGTTTGCTCATAAATTCCAAATAGGGATTCTCATACTTTTTCTCACACTTTTCTCACAACTAATATAATTTTTCTACACACACTCACAAATAAGATATCCCCCATTTGGATTTATGGGATAAACCACACCCCTCGTTTTGTATGTGAACTATGTGGACTTTGATGCCTTTATAGGCTACGTAGGCGTCTCGGGGTAAAACCCTAGACTCAAGTCCGTTTTCCCACGTTTTGTCTCATCTTCCTATTTTCTCTAAATCTAATCTTCCTATATTCTATATACTTGCCCTTAGTGACGTATTGCTCCATATGCGTTATCGTTCCATTATAACGATCAGCATAGGGGTAATCGCGTAAATCTTATTTTTCTACTATTATTCTTATATCTTCCTACGGATGAATCGCTTTATCTTTTCCATGATACAAGTCGAGGATTCCTACATCCATTATATATATACACATGCACACATATCACGGGGGGGGGGGGGGGATATAAAGGAAAATAACAAATATCCATGAGAGACCGAAAGGGCGGAATGGGTGCCTAACACCTTCCCATTTTGTAACTAAGCCTTCGAACCCTTCTCGAATCATTTTGGTTTCGCACGCACCAGTATGTCTTTGGATGCCATCCTTCGGGATGGCTTCCCTTTTTTCTTTTGTCTGTTTTGAGTAAAATAGACTGGCGACTCTAAATCTCTCTACATTTTTACACCTCATCTCAAAAGGACGCTGGCCGAAGTGCTCCCGAGAGGGATGCGCGGGACCCGAAGGATCCTCTCCCTTCGCGCGCCCGCCCCCAGCATGGCGAGGACTGGGGATGGTCAGAGAAGTACAAATCTCTAAGTGAAGGTTGGGGTTTTGAGTAGAAGTTGGAAAATCATGCATCTTTCTTCAGGAGGTGGGAATTTCTGCTTAAGCTTGAAATAGAGAAGGCTAGGGCCATTGTCAAGTTATTGGAAGAGGAGAATAACAATTTAAGTGATGAATTGGACTCATTGAAGGCTTCTTCTACTTCTGCTGTTGCTAATGATGATGGGGTTTCCTTCCTGGAGACTGAAAATGCCAAACTAAGGGAAGAATTGGAAGCACTGAAGAAAATTAAGCCTGCTTCTTCCTCCCGAGCAAAAGTTAAACCTGGGTGAGCTACTATAGATATGGCTAGGACCAAACAAACACTTGTTAACCATGCTATTTAATTAAAAGCAAAGAATTTGTCCATTGTTGATATGTCCAAGAAACTCTAGACTCAATCCGAGAAAATTACTATTCAGTCTTCCTAATAGCAAGCTAAAAATGGAGTATTGAAGAAATTACATGATCAGGTTGAGAAATTGACTTTCCAATTTAATAAACAACCTAGGGAATTCTGGACGCAGAGATATAACGAGGTCCTTAGTCATTTTTGTGAATGATTTGAGCAAGCCCAACGTGAAGGTTACAAGTGGGGCTGGACCAACTGCTTGACTGTCATGAAGGTGGAGCAGAACATTAATCTTTGGAACTGGTATGATCCTGGTTTGCTGGATTGTCAAGATCCTCCTTTCAAAGTGGACGTTAGTTGGATACCTGTTAACACTATTCCTCAATGCTTGATTTCAAAATACTTATAGGATTATGACCTTCATGATGAGTTAGAGATTGTTCATCCTCCTCGTCTTCAAGAGGCCCTGAACAACAGTAATAGAAGGATGCTTCAGGACTTAAATTTTATCAAATCCCCTTACACATTATGTGAAGTGGGCATGGAACCAGTGCCGAGCTCCTTTAAAGCAGAGGGGAAGTGTCCCTTAGAGTAGTTTTGTTCCTATAATTCAGTTATAAGTGATATCATGTAATGATCATTTAAATGAAGGAAATGTTTGATTAACTTATCTTATCAATCTTTGGATGTAAATGGCTTCTTTGCTTCGTTAGTTCTATTGATACACTTAGGCTTTTACCCAAGTTTAGTACCAATTACCAATGAGGTTATCATCATAGGTTATACCAGTATACTTATATTAAAATTCAAGTTTGATACTAGTTACCCGTGTATTTCCATAGGTTCTACTAATACACCTAAATTTTTAGGTTTTGCATTAGTTACCAGTGGTGACCAGGCATATGTGGAATATGTGTCTACATTCCTTTTTAGGAATCTTCATAATGTTCTTTCTTTATTTTACCCAGTTGGATAAAATCTATTATTTTACCCTTAACTGCATTGACCAAGTTTCTTGAGGACTTAAGATCCTATCTTACTTGGGTTTTGGTTTGCTGCTGATCAATTTCTATTTGTGCCGACCAACTTTTGAACAGTACCAATCAACTATGTGGGTGTCATTTTGAGCTCCGACCAACTATGTGGTTATTGGTTCAAAGGACCAACAACTGTGTGGTTGTTATTTCGAAGGATCGATCACAACTTTTGAAAGTTTGACCAAGTAGAACAACTTTTGAAGAAAGTGCATCAAGTGTAGTATATAGTGCATAACACTAGTAATCCCCCAAAAAATCGAAAAAATGGAGGAAATCACCATTTTATTAATATGGAAATGTCGTGATTATAAATTATTTTATTACATTACTGGACTTTCTAAGATGTTTAGCATGCTAAGGATTTTTGAACTCTTTCCCTTCTAAAGTTTTAATTCTGTAGGTACCTGGTCGGACAACTACTGAAATGCAGTATGGACCATGCCAATTGGCTTCAAATTTATTATTCTTCTGGATTACCTTCTTGAGCACATAATCTCGTTCTTTCAAGTTGGTCGGCTTTATCCTTTTGTTATAAAAATGTGTTGTTCTCTACTGATAAGCAATATTTCTGAAGGCTGCATCTTTGCATACTTTCTCCAGCATATCTAAATTTAATATTCGTATTAAATCACTAACAGGAGAATTAATGTTTAACACTCTATGAGTTGGCAGGCCCAATTCAGGTGGCATCACTGCTTCAGTTCCAAACGCCATCATATATGGGGATTCCCATGTTGCAGTCCTCGAAGTTGTTCGGTATGCCCACAAAACGGAGTATAGTTCATTAATCCAGTTCCCCTTGGCATCGTCAAGTCTTTTCTCCAGTCCATTGAGTAGAGTCCTATTTGTTACTTCAGTTTTCCCATTGCTTTGAGGATGGCCTGGAGCAGAATAAAGCTTTTGAATATTTGACTGGGCACAATAAGAAATAAATTCCTCGTTATCAAACTATGTGCCATGGTCTGTAATGAAAGCATGAGGCATACCATATATATTATTAATGTTTTTCCAGATGAACTAGTAGACTTTTTCATAGGGCATGTCTATCAATGGTTCTGCTTCGACCCATTCGGTGAAGTAGTCCACAGCTACGACCAAGTATTTAAATCTTCCTCGGGTGGTCAGAAGTGGGCCGAGCAAATCTATCCACCATATAGAAAATGGCCAAGGTGAAGTGATTGGAGTTAGAGAATCTTGTGGAGTTCCACGAATAGTGGAATACCTTTGGGACTTGTCATATTTCTTAGCAAAGGCCATGCAATCTGCTCTTATAGTTGGCCAATAATATCATTGTGTATTAATCCACTGTAATAATGATCTGCCTGCTAAATGATCTCCACAAGACCTTTCATGGACTTCCTCTATCAAGTATTTTACCTATGTTGGGTGCAGGCTAGCTGTCAAGCCTATCTTGTAAAGGACCCCTTTGTCCAGCACATATCTTACTGCTTTATACTTCAATTTTTTAACCTCGATTTAGTCTGTTGGCAAGACTTCTTCTTCAATATAACCTCTGATGGGATCTATCCAAGATGACCCCATATCCACTGTGATAAAATTAATCATCAAGTCTTCATCAATGCTCATGTTAAATAGAATTTCAATGGGAATAGTTCTTCGGAGCTCAATTTTAGTTACTGATGCCAACCGAGCAAGTGCATCAGCTCGAGTTTTTTTTATTCTTGGAATTCTTCTCATCCGAACAGCTGGCAACTCTGTTATAACTTCCAATGCTTTGGACAGGTATCTTGTCATCATTTCTTCCTTGGCTCTATACAAACTCGGTATTTGATTTACCACCAATTGAGAATCACTGTGCGCCACAACTTGCTCGGCGTTCAGCGATTGAGCTAAACTTAGGTCCACAATGAGAGCTTCTTACTTTGCTTCATTATTTGAGGCCTGAAATTGGAATCATAGAGCATATTCAATATCTCTCACATCAGGAGCATTGAATATTGTTTCTGGATAATTCCGGTTGCGTAAGAGGATCCATCTATATACAAGTTCCATATGGGGAGATTATTATCAAACGTATGGTTTGTTAAAATTTTGTAGTGGAATATTTTGCTTCTTGCTCCCTCATACTTCTTGGACATATCCTGTTCTCTGGTGGAAGATTATGGTAGGTCGGTAATGATTTATCCTGATCCTCCCTCTCTTATGGCCTGCTCGGTTAGGTCGGTAATAGCCCTAGTTGGACTATCCCTTCTTAAGCCTTGTTCTGCCTGAATTCCTGGTTGCTTGGGAACCTATGGATAAGTAAATTTGGCAATAAAATCTTCCACAGTCTGGCCTTTTAAGGAATACCTTGGTTCATACTCCCCCAATTCAACTGCCCAATATATCAATCTCCAAGACTTCTCTAGTTTGTGCAGGGCTTGCCTAAGAGGCATATCAGTGTACACCACAATTGTATGAGCTTGAAAATAGGGATTTATTCATTTAGATGCCTCTATTAATGCCAACGCTAACTTCTCCAGGCGCGGATATATGATTTTTACTCCTTGGAAGGCTTTGCTCGTGTAGTAAACTGGCTTTTGGACTCCATTTTCTTCTCGAGTCAAGGCGGAACTTATAGCTGATTCAGAGATAACTAAGTACAAATACAACTTTTCTCCCCCAAACTATCGGGAGAGAAATGGGGGTGATCCTAAGTACTTCTTCAACTCTAGAAAATCCTTTTCACATTTACCATTCCATTCAAAGCTCTTTTTAAGCACTTTAAAGAATGGTAGGCACCTTTTAGTAGCTCGGGACACAAATCTATTCAAGGCCGCTACTCGCCCAGTTAACCTTTACACATCCTTTTTGTAAGAAGGGGTCTGCTTCCAATCAAGTTTTTATTATGCCGAGCAACGTTCGAACATCAACAATCAACTATGTGGTTATTGTTGCGAAGGACCTATTCTGGGTGCTGATCAATGGTATGGTTACTTTCAACCGTCGTCAATCAAGTATATAGTAGTGCATAACACTAGTACTCCCCAAAATTTTAAAAAAGAAATGAAGGAAATCATCATTTTTATTAATAATGAAATTCCATGAGTACAATGTGTTTCATTGCATCACTGGTAATACTTCCTAAGATGCTCGGCATGCCATGGATTCTTCAACTTTTCTCCCTCCAATGTCTCAATTCTATAAGTTCCAGGTCGGACAACTGCTGAAATGTGATATGGCCCATGACAATTAGACTCAAGTTTGTTGTTCTTATAGATTACCTTCTTCAGCACATAATCTCCTTCCTTCAAGCTGGTCGGCTTCATTCTTTTATTGTAAAAATGGGTTGTTCTCTGCCGCTACGCTGTATTTCTTAAAGCCGCGTCGTCACGTACCTCCTCCAGCATATCTAAATCCAATCTTCTCATTAAATCACTTATAAAAGAGTTGAAGCTCAATACTCTATGGGATTGGAGGCTCAATTCAGTAGGTATTACTACCTCAATCCCAAATTCCAGCATATATGGAGATTCTCTAGTCGCAGTCCTTAGAATTATTCGGTATGCCCACATAATAGAGTGTAACTCATTAATCCAGTTTCCCATGACATCATCAAGTCTTCTTTTTAACCCATTAAGCAGAGTTCTATTTGTAACTTTAATTTGCCAATTGCTCTGAGGATGACCTGAAGTAGAATATAGATTTTTGATGTTGGACTGAGCATAATAAGCGATAAATTCTTCATTGTCAAACTACGCGTCGTGGTCGATAATGAAAGCATAAGTCAACCCATATCTGCAAATGATATTCTTCCAAATGAATTGGTAGATCTTCTTATACGGCATGTATACCAAGGGTTCTGCCTCCATCCATTTTGTAAAGTAGTCCATGCCAACGATTAAGTACCTGAATCTTCCTCGGGTGGTCGACAATGGGCTGACCAAGCCTATTCCCCAACTTGAAAATAACCAAGGTGAAGTGATTGGAGTGAGAACAACCAGAGGAGTTTGGCAAATGCTGAAATATCTTTGGCACTTGTCATATTTCTTAGCAAAGGCTTCACAATCCGCTCGCATAGTGGGATAATACTATCCATGTATATTAATCCGCTGCATTAGTGTCATGCCTGCTACGTGAGCTCCACAAGATCCTCCATACACTTTCTAGATTAGGTCTTGAACCTCTGTTAAATGAACACATTACTGCAACCTACATGTCAATCCTCTACTGTATAACACTCCGTTATCCATCACATATCTTGCTGCTTTGTACTTCATATTTTTTGCCTCAATTATATCTGTTGGCAAAGTTCCTTCTTCAATGTAAGCTCTGATGGGATCCATCCAAGATGGACCGATATCTAATGTGATAAAATTAATCATTGGGTCTTCATCTATACTCCTATTTTCTAGAATCTTGATGGGAATAATTCTTCTGAGCTCAATTCTTATTGTTGAAGCTAGTCGAGCAAGTGCATATGCTCGGTCATTCTCCAATATTGGTACTCTACTCATCTGAATAATCGATAATTTGGCTATCACCTCCAATGCTTTAGATATGTATCTAGTTATTATCACTCCTTTAGCTCTATACAAGTTCAACATTTGGTTCACCACCAATTAAGAATCACTGTGTGCCACAACTTGCTCGACGTTCAATGATTGGGCTAAACTCAAACCAACAATGAGAGCTTCATACTCTACTTCGTTATTTGAGGCTTGGAACTGGAATCGTAGAGCATATTCAATATATTTCCCATCAGGATTGTTAAGTATTATACCTGCTCCATTGCCGGTTGCACAAGATGATCCATCAACGTACAAGTTCCATATTGAAAGATTATCATTAAACGCTTGGTCTATCAGAATCCCATAATAGAATATTTTTCTCCTCGCTTCCTCATACTTCCATGACATCTCCTGAGCTATAGAATAGGAATCTTGTAGGTCGGTAGTGATTTACTCTGACCTTTCTTCTGATGAGGGTTGCTCAGACAGTGGTCGTTGACAACCTTAGTTGGATTATCCGTTCTTATGCCTTATTCTGCCCGCACTACCTGTTGCTCGGGGGTCTTTGGATAAGTGAATCCAGTAATGAAATCTACCACGACTTGGCCTTTTAATGAAGACCTTGGTTTATAAACAATATCATACTCCCCCAATTCTACTGTTCAGTACATTAATCTGCCAGACTTCTTTAATTTATGCAAGGTTTGCCTAAGAGGCATATCAATGTACACCACAATTGTATGGGCTTGAAAGTATGGCTTCATCCATCTGAATGCCTCAATCAATGCCAATGTTAACTTCTCCAGATGCGAGTATCTGATTTCTGCTCCTCGAAAAGCTTTATTGGTGTAGTAGACTAGTTTTTGAACTCCATTCTCTTCTCGGATCAAGGCAGAACTTACAGCTGACTTAGAAATAACTAAGTATAAATACAATCTTTCTCTCAAAATTGGTCAGGAAAGCAGGGGGTGATCCTAAGTACTTTTTCAACTCCAGAAAATATTTTTCGCACTCATCGTTCCATTTGAAACTCTTTTTGTGAAATCTGAAGAATGGCAAGCACCTATCTGTAGCTTGGAATATAAATATTGTAAGGACATTTTTGTCCATTAACAATTTATTATGTCGCACGCCGTTACACCATTGAAGAAATTCAAGATTCATTCATTCATCAACGGATCCGAATATCAAAAGAAGAAGAGGAATCAAGTCTGACAGACCGGACTAGTCCGCCTACAATAAAAGAACCGATCCGGTCAACCAGACCGATCCGACCTCAATCGGACCGATCCGTTTGATGCAGATCCATTATATCCCGAACCGCAAGAGAACCGATGAAGCCTGTAATAAAAGAACCGATCCGGTCAACCGAACCGATCACCCCCAAGCCGGACTGGTCCGCCTGGGATAAACTTCGCCAGATCTGCTCGAGATTTTTTAGGCTCAAAGTTTTATTATTTAAGCCATCTTCGGGGAGTTGTTTTCCAAGACTTTTCAAGACGATTTTCAGAGTCCTAAATACTCTAAGTCTTCACCTATTGAGCCCAAGACTCTAGGTTTTTGATTCACATAATTTACAAATCCTTTGTGAATCTTTTTGGTAACCCAAGAACACAGCTTTGAGTTTGTTCAACCCTTGTGGAGAAGCCATTCTCTTCTTCATTGCTGCCCTCCTGGAAAGGGAAACTTCCATCCGCCGACATAAGAACCGACACCTGCGGGTATTTCTGTGTCACACTGTTTCTAGCCGTTGCTTTGAAGGTTTACCGAAGATACCGTGCGTTACACTTGTGGGCGATTATCAGGTTGTATGTAAGTCAATGGTCTTGTAAATTATTTAAGGTTCTAGAAATAAAAGGTTTTGCCCTTCGGGGATTTTTCTTTAACTTTGTGTCGCTTACTTTATTTGTTTATGGGTTGACACTTGCACTTTAGATGCATGATTAGGGGCTGAAATTAAATAAGTGTGTCAAATTAGAAATTTGCGAAGTTAATCAATTATCACACGTAATTCTCACGTTATCAAATTGGTATCAGAGCGGGTTACGCTAATTTATTGGGTGATCCTGATTTTTTGAGGATTTACTTTCTGATACAATTTGTCTACTCACGTTTTCAAATTGGTATCAGAGTGGGTTACTCTAAATTATCGAGTGATCCTATTTTCCGCAAAATCGTGTGATATTGATTTTTTTTTTTGAAAAATCAGTTTTGTGAAAAATCGCAATTTTTCAATGGAACGCCCATTTTAATGAGGAGCCTATTTTTGAAAAAGTTCACGACCATGCTGAAAATTTAAAAAGTTTGAATTTGAAACATTGCAAAAGAATTAAAGTTTTGGAAAAAGAAAATTCTCGTTTTAAATCCGCGATGGATCTTTTGCAAACGGTTGAAAATCAAAGAGATTTTTATCGTGAAAAAGTTGTTTCCTTGGACCATGACTTTGTTTCTTTAAAATTGTCCATGAAGGAGAGTGATGATAGGGTCCTATTTTTAGAAAAAGAATTGGAGGAACTTAAAAATTCGATGGTTTGTGTTTGTGCCAAAGATGATAGAAATATTTTAATCAATGAGTTTGTGGCACGTGAAGAGACTCTTAGGGAAAAGTTTGCTTTAATTGGGGGGGAGAGGGATACCCTTTTAGAAATTGTTGAAAATTTGAAAAAGCAATCCCTGTCTTGGGAAGAGTCTAATTTGTTGCTTGAATCAAATATTTTGAAGATGAAAAATGATTTAAACGATTCAAGAAGGTTTGATTGTGATGGTAATCGCTCATCTTGTTCTCATGCTTCTAGTGCTAAAGCCAAAACCATTATTTGTTTTAGAGGGTCAATCAATCCCAAGGACATTAGAAAAGATCACACTTTAGGTAACATTCCTTCCGTTTACACATGTTCACATTGTGGTAGGAAAGGTCATCTTAGGAGATTTTGTTTTGATCTTGGAAGAAGTCCTAGGATGTCGAAGTCTAGTGTTACCTTGGTTCCTAAATCCCCCACACGTTGTTTCACATCTATTTGGGTTAGGAAATCACTTTTGGATACACTAGATTTTAGACAAGTTGATTCTCGTTTGCTTGCACATGATTCTTCTCTTGCCATATCATATAGATGATTGTGTTCGCATGTGTGTCATACGCTAGTTATGATTTTTGATATATGTTTGCTAGCATTGTGACATGTACTTTTTGTATAGATTTTTTATTTTTGGAAATATTTTGAAAAATACAAAAAGATTTTATTTTGTTAAAATTTTGAGAAAATCCAAAAAGATTTTTGTATTTTGTCACCGTTTATGGATGAACACTTTGGATGACCGAGTCAAAACATCATTTCATTTTTTCATGTGACTATTTGATAGTGTTTTGAGACATTAGGTCAATTCATCCTTGTGCTTTATAATGTTTGGAGTCATTAAGATGTAATTAAGTGTTACTTCCTACATGTTTGACTCATGTTTCCTTTAATGCACACTTGCACGGATTTGTTTGATTATTGTGCTTGTCTTATCACATGTTGGTTCGATGTTTTCACTTCAATCCTGTCCTTAAAATGAACCAAGCGCGATAAATTTTGATAAGGAAATTGTGCATATAAAAACCGTTTTGTGAGTTTGTGTGATTTGTTTGATAACGGGGAGGGGCTGCGAAAGGTAATCATCTATCCTTTGCGCAAAAGCCACCGTTAAAAAGGACCTAAAAAATTGAGGAATTTTATTATCCGAGGTCCAAAGAGGTTAAAAGAGCCCAAAAAAATTTAAAGGCAATAAAAAGATATTCATGCCAAAAAGGGGCCATTTAGGTTTTTGCACCAATTCTCCAAAGTTTGAGAATTTAGATTACCTCTAAAAGAAAATATATATGAGGGAGTTTGGTTGGAGAATTAAAACAGGTTTGCACGTCCTTGAAATTCTTGAAAATGCGCTACATAGTTTTGGACGTTATTGGGGTGAAAATCATTTTGACTTTGATTTGTTGATTTGCATAAAACGATGTCATCTAAATTCAACAATCTTTTCACCTAAGGATACTTTTGATGTTCATTCGTTAGGGGTACACATATGCATCGTGCACATATGATTGATTGAGTTGATTTACCTATCGAATGTGTTCACACCCATTCATTCCATTTCCATGACTTGGTTGTTTGAGTCGAAATCCATGGTGTGATTTTTGTATCATATTTGTTCATATTGGTATCCTATCTTTGTATGAAAAATTTGAAAAATTAAAAAATAGTTTGAGAAGATTTGTTTGAGCATCTCCTTGCAAGAGCACGTTTACCATATTGTTTGATGCCCTGTTTTGTTTCGTGACACCCCGTTTGTGCTTGTTTGCTTCATTCTTCTCATCTGTCTATTTGGGGACATCATAATAAGGGGGAGAAAGAATTATCTTATTATGGGGTAGATTTGAAAGTTTGAGTTTGCTCATAAATTTGGTATATATGTTTATCTCATTTCAAACTCGATATGTCACTTGGTATTTTGCTTTGTCTCATGTGTGTAGGTACTACATGGATTATCATTGGATTGCACACCCTGATGAGAAAAGTGTTGAGATTCCTGAAGAATTGAAGAGCAAACGCTGTAGTCTTATTCAATTGTATCTTTCCAGTTTTGGGTTCATGGAAGGGTAGATTTGTATAGGCATTTTTAGTTGTTTGATAATTCAGATGTTTTGTTTTTATGTATGTACCGGCATAAACATTGGGGGAGATTTGTAAGGATATTTTTGTCCATTAACAATTTATTATGTCGCACGCCGTTACACCGTTGAAGAAATTCAAGATTCATACATTCATCAACGGATCCGAATATCAAAAGAAGAAGAGGAATTAAGTCTGACAGATCGGACCGATCCGCTTACAATAAAAGAATCGATCCGGTCAACCGGACCGATCCGCCCTCAACCGGACCGATCTGTTTGATGCAGATCCAGTATACCCCGGACCGCAAGCGAACCGATGAAGCCTGCAATAAAAGAACCGATCTGGTCAACCGGACCGATCCGCCCTCAAGCCGGACCGGTCCGCCTGGGATAAACTTCGCCAGATCTGCTCGAGATTTTTTAGGCTCAAAGTTTTATTATTTAAGCCATATTCGGGGAGTTGTTTTCCAAGACTTTTCAAGACGATTTTCAGAGTCCTAAATACTATAAGTCTTCACCTATTGAGCCCAAGACTCTAGGTTTTTGATTCACATAATTTACAAATCCTTTGTGAATCTTTTTGGTAACCCAAGAACACAGCTTTGAGTTTGTTCAACCCTTGTGGAGAAGCCATTCTCTTCTTCATTGCTGACCTCCTGGAAAGGGAAACTTCCATCCGCCGACATAAGAACCGACACCTGCGGGTATTTCTGTGTCACACTGTTTCTAGCCGTTGCTTTGAAGGTTTACCGAAGACACCGTGCGTTACACTTGTGGGCGATTATCAGGTTGTATGTAAGTCAATGGTCTTGTAAATTATTTAAGGTTCTAGAAATAAAAGGTTTTGCCCTTCGGGGATTTTTCTTTAACTTTGTGTCGCTTACTTTATTTGTTTATGGGTTGACACTTGCACTTTAGATGCATGATTAGGGGCTGATATTAAATAAGTGTGTCAAATTAGAAATTTGCGAAGTTAATCAATTATCACACGTAATTCTCACGTTCTCAAATATGTTCAAGGCTGCTACTTGCCCAATTAATCTTTATACATCTTTTTTACAAGTAGGGAACTGCATTTCAATCAACGCCTTAATTTTGTCTAAATTTGCTTAAATTCCCCTCTGGTTGACTATATACCCGAGGAACATTCCTTCCTTCACACCAAATACGCACTTGGTCAGATTCAATTTCATCTGGTGCTTCTCATGTTGGTCAAAAGTCTGGCTAAGGTCGGCAATGTGGTCGGATGCTTTTTTTTCTTTTTGTTAGCATGTCACCTACATATACTTCCATATTCTTACCTATTTTCTCCTCAAAGACTTTATTCACTAATCTCTGGTAAGTAGCACTTGCATTTTTCAAACCAAATGTCATAACATTATAACAATAAGTTCCTCGGGGAGTAATAAAAGAAGTGCTTTCCCTGTCTTCAAGCTTCATTTTAATCTGGTTATAATCAGAGTATGCATCCATGAATCTGAGAAACTCATGCCCCAACGTAGCATCAATGAGTTGACCAATTCGTGGAAAAGGAAAATGGTCCTTTAGGCACGCCTTGTTTAAGTTCGTGAAATCCACACACATTCTCCACCTGCTATTTTTCTTCTTGACCATAATGATGTTGGCCAACCATTCTAGATATTTCACATCATCAATGAATGAAGCTTTCTAAAGATTCTCAACTTCCTCCTGATTTACTTAGTTATTCTTGGGCCTGAACACCTTACGTCTTTGCTTCACAAGCTTGACATCTTTGCTAACATTGAGCTCATGGCAGAGAAAATTGAGGTCAATCCCAGGCATATCTTCACGACTCCAAGAAAATACGTGCTTCTTTTATCTTAGGAATGTCATTAGTTACTATTTAAGAACATGATCCGGTGTTGTTCCTATTTGAGTAGTCCGCTCTGGCTTATCACTATCTAACACGATGTTCTCCATTGCTTCCATTATTTGACCTTTCACCAATTCTATTTCTTCTTTTGGATCTAAGGTTTCAACCTCATATTCACTATTAGGTTCAGAGGTGTCCACTTGGTAAGTGGTGGTCTTTCTCTTTATTTCTTCCAAATTTTCTTGCTTGGTAGATGAGTAGTAGGATTCCCGAGCTACTTTTCGATCACCTTTTACCATGCTTACCCCAAAGTTGGTAAAAAACTTCAAATATTGATGAACTGTAGATGATACAACTTAGAATTTCTTCGATCCTACTCTTCCCATGATCACGTTGAAGGTAGAATGAATATTTTTGTCCATTATAAAGAAACGTCTCTTCTCTATCTGACTTGCTAGCCATGTACCGATCAATATTTCCAATTTGAGTGTCCCCAGAGGAAATACCTTTTTGCCAGAAAAACCTATTATAGAGGCTTGCGATAAGGATCTAATTGGTTGAATTTCAAGTTCAGACTGTCAAAGTAGGGGTAAAACATGATATCGAACGAGTTGCCAATATCAACTAACACTCTGGAAATAATTATATCCTCCCTTTTAACTTTGATTACTAAAGAATCATCATTGGGGTATAGCACCCCTGAGAGGTCATTTTTAGAAAAAAACAATCACTAGCTTGTCTTTGTTAACCTTCCTTGGTCGATCTTCCTCGGCTAAGTTAATCCTCTGGATATAAGAGCAAGCTTGAGCCTCATTGAGGTAAGCTTTCATCTTAGTAGTATGGTCCCCTCATCTTGCATCTACACCTATGATCATTTAATAATCAAAAGATCCAAAACTGAGCATGAATACCTCGCGTTCTGGTTGTCTAAGCTTTTTGGGCAGGTTGAGATCATCCTCTTGATCATCTTCATAAGCTCTCTTTTTCTCTCTCTGGGCTTGCATGGAGACTTTGACCTTTGTCAAGCTCCACCATTATTTTACCGATCAACAAACCTATCTAGCTTTCCTCTTCGGCTGAGTGCTTCAATTTCATTCTGAAGAGCAACGTAGCGATCTGTCTTATATCCGTGATCCCTATGAAATTCACAGTATTTGAACCTGTCCCTCTTGGCAGAAGGTGTTCTTAGCTTTTTAGGCCAACGCACATCCTTACTATGCTTTATCTCCTCCAAAATATGGTGAATGCCCATTATTAAGGGAGTATAATTATTTTACCTTTTTTCTTTGATTCCATATTACCTTTTTTCTTTGATTCCCTGTGGTCTTTAGGATCTTTGTGCTCCTTTTTATGAGTTTTACCTTCAGCCTTTACCTCTGAGTTTTGCTTGGCTTCCATTGCCTCTTAAATGTTCATGATTTTGGGTGCCTTTGCCATTAACTCTGCCATCGTCTTCAGAGGATCTTTAGCAAGTGTGCAATAGAGCTTCTCGGGGAGCAACCCACTCATAAGGGCATTAATGATTGTTTTTTCCTTATAATCAATGACTTCTAACTTCTTATTGTTGAAACGAGTGATGTAATCTCGGGTACTCTCTCCCACCTTTTGCCTTACACTGAGCAAATGCGCTACTCATTTCACTAGTTTAGCTCCAAAGCAGAAGTTACCAATGAATAGCTTGATAAGCCGATGAAAACTAGAAATTTCCCCCCGAGGAATACTGTTATACCAGATCTGAGAAGTTCCTGTAATTATTCCTGAGAATGCCCTGCATCTCATTTCGTCGGGGATGACATAGATGTCAGTTGCTGCCTGTTACTGCTCTATATAAAGGAAGGGATCAGTTTTTCCATCATATTTTGGAGTAAATATAGGAGCTTTAACCTTTGAAGGTGTGGGAAAATCCACAATAGCTTGTACGAAAGGAGATCCCTTCGCAAAGCTTCTTTGCAAAGGGTTCTTGGCCTTAGCCATTTCTCCCAATTTATCTTCCAATCGTTGGATGGAACCCTTCCATGTATTGTTACCTGCATCAGATCTGTGTGTTGTAGCTTTTTGATTCAGACAATTTGGTTGTGCTGAACTCTCCTCCTGTGAGTGTTGCTTGGTATGAGCAGTTCGTCGAGCATCTGATCTAGATTGGGCTAAGGCCTCGCATTGATCGGTTGGTCGTCAAGTATTTCTCAACAATGCCCTGGGAACATTTTTATTCCCCCTAGGTCCCAAATGATTAAAGGGAGATGCTCGACTTAGACTTTATAAGGAACTCAATATTTCAGGAGTAAAAGATTATTCATTATATGGCTCCTATGTTCTGAGCGAAGAACTTACTCCTAGGTAATAGGAAGTATCTCTAGTTGTCCTGGATTGACTATGTCTGCTGCCTCTTGGAGGCGGTGGTGGCATATTTCCACGAGCAGTTAAGGAAGGTGACCTATCTTGTAGGGTTTGGGATAACTGCTTCATGGTATCTTTCATAACCTCTTGTCCTTTGGCGAGACTAGCCACGATTCCAGTCAAATCATTATTAGTTGGTGGAGAAGAAGGAATAGTCAGGATGCCATCATTCCTGGTACTTGACTCAGGGATATCAATTATGCTTGATAAATGAATGAATGAGAATGTTTAGAAACACGTTCCCACAGACGACGCCAATCTGTTGATGCAAAAAACTAGAATAAATCTAATTATTTGATCACTGATAAATAAGTAAATAAAATAAAGAAGTAATATTTTTAAAGTGGTTCGGCTGAAAAGAAAATCCTACGTCCACTGTCTTGTATTGCCTATTTTTCAATTGGATTGTGTTCCACTCCCTTGTTGTAGGGGTTAAAATGTATTTATAGCCCACTAGGGGGTTCAAGAGTCGGAACGTTAAAGGATGGAATGCCTTTATAAATTAGGAATTTACATCAGTACATATTGTTCATAATGTATATGACTATTGGCGCTTTGTTTAACCATGTTGGTCCGTCTTCCTACTATTGGTCGGCATTCAAAATGTTGGTTGGCATTCGAGGCCTTGGTCGGCGGTTATTCCTTGCTGACTAGGATTATTGCCACAATAGATGGCACATGTCTATTTCTAATTGGCCTACATAGATGGGTAAATTTTGGTATCAACATATACGAATATATTTTATGACTCTTTTCAAACCTTGATAAACCAAAACTCAATACAAAGTAACATTCATGACCGATTTCAACATTACCCTCCACGCGTCTTAGATAAAGGGAGGGAAATATTGAAATCCCTGAATTCTGGATTCCCTTTCTTAATGGTTCTTATACCTGAGGCTAAAACTCGTTGCCTGTCTCTCTATGCTTTGTCTAATTTAGCAAGCCCCATCGCTGAAAGCTCCTCTACCACCGGTTGTCTCTAATGTTGGTATCTTCTCTGTCTCCCGCACACTACACATGAATTCAAACCATAATTTTGAGTTATATTTTTGCTATAATATAAGAAAGTCGTAATTCACAAAATACACATGCAGACACTCATGCAGCTCTCTCTCGCTCATATTTAGGGTTTCGGTTTATAGAGTTCGATTTTATGTGTCATTTAGGGTTTCTAATGCAAAATTTAATTTTACCACTTTTACATTACTATGGTATATTGTACTTCGTCTTATGAGATAATATTTGGGGAACCAACCCCGATGATGTAATGGAGAGCACCATAGGTGGTGATTTCTCAGAAAAAATATTGGTAGAAGTTTTACTTTACATATTTCATGTTGTTTTTCTTCTCTAATTTAGTTGAAATGATTTTTTTCTTTTGATTATTATTTCCTTTTGCAATATTATTTAAACTCAATTGCTGTTAGATTCCCATGAAATGTTAATTTTGTACTGAAATTTGTTTTCATTAGGTTCTCATTAGCTACAATAAGTTTGACCAATTTTTAGATAAATTTTGACTTTATGTTTATAGACTAATTATTGTTATGTATATGTATCATTCTGTTGTACTCTTTTTTGTAATTTATTGGAATACCTACTGGATTTGAATTTGAATCTTCAACTGTTTTTGTATTGCAAATAATTTGTTTATAAAATAAATGAATTACATAAATATTTTTATTTTGCAAACATTTTGTTTCTTTTGTATACAACTTGTTGGTGTATGCTTAGACTAAATACCTAATAAGAAATTGTAACTACTTGTAATTTATTTATGTCAATTGACCATTATTTGAAACTTAGTAATATGTGTAGTACTTACTCTTACTTGAGCATCACACGGATAACTAATAGTGGTCGTTCGTTATAAAGAAAAATGGTGGTCGGATCCTCCACGTGAATTGTTCTCCTTATTGGTCGTTTATGCTTTATAGTGCCCACTTACAAATTCATATAATGATCGGTGCCTACTTTTATGTTGCCTCTTTGAGGAATATTTGTTTGAGTTTGTTGTTCGGAGGTTTGATGCTTTATTGGTGATTATGCAGTGGGATGGTAATTTAGTACAAACCGGTTTGTCTTCTAGTACAACTACTTTCTTTGGCTTTGTGAAGATGTTTTGGGTTAATGTGAACCACTATTTGTTAACTGGGAGGTGGTATATGAAGAATTTATGTTCTCAATGATATATTATTCATTTTTTTATAGCGCCATGTTGTTATTTTAGTCTTAATGTGAATTATTCATTGGTGTTGGGGTTATGCTACTGAAGTAAAGAGTTTTTATGTTCTTGTTAATTGTGATAAGGTTGGTGGTGGAGTCATTTGGTTCACACCATTTGTTTATACTGAATGTCACAATTTCTAACTTGTGCAACTTTCATTGACTTTGTTGAGTTTGTTCTTTACTAATACAATTCTATTTAATGCTAATATGGTTACTATTTGTTGGTGTAGTGTTCAATTATTCTTGTTGTCTCATGAAGAGTGGAGTTATGTTTGATGCTATTCTGGTTGATTATGGTGATACGTTGAAGTTTGGGTGGTTTGCTATTTTGTGAGGTTTTTGGTGATCAATTGCCTCAATTTACTACTATAAAGAGCAATTATTTTTGTAGAAGTTTGAGAATTGTCATTTGATCTGCTGGTAACTTATTTATTAGATGAGCTAACTTACTCTTTCAATCTCAATTTTTTTGTCACTAACTCATTCTCTGTGCTCCTTAATCATATAATGTGTAACTAATTTTCCATGTAGTTCCTTATAAGATTTATGTACTATTGATAGTACTTGGAAGAAATAATTTTATTTTTCTAGTTTTCTTTTGCATTTTAAAGTAACTAATAAGTTTCTTAACTGTAGGAATACACTCTAAATCTTAACTCCAACAACCGAATGACACGAAAAGAGGCACGAACACCCCCATGGGGCACAAAAGTAACCAGTGAGAAGTTCTCATTCTCACGGGGCTCCCGGTTGTGAAAATTAACTAGTATAGGCTCATTTTGGGATTAAAAGTGAGAGTTAAGGGGCGGGGAATTCAAAACAACGACCAAGTGGCTCGAGGAGTGGCACAAACACCCCATAAGGCATGAAAGTAACCTGTGAAAAGTGAGCGTGTCCTCTAATGGCTCCCGGTTGCTGAAATTAACTAGCATATACTCGTTTTGTGGTTAAAAGTGGGCATTACCAAGTGGCCAAATGTAACACCCCGTATTTTTAATGATTTATATATTGGGATTAATTAAATTAAAATGGGAAATTAATCCGGTTTAAAACAAATGTTAATTAAAGAGGCAAGGGTTAATTTATGTTTATATTGAGTATTACTTAGTGAATGAGTACTAATAACGTGTTATGATTTCAATAAGTGGGGAATGTGACAGTTACTGTAATTTAGTCAAGACGCGCGTGTCGGTCGTGTCAGGACTTAAATGTATGAGATAAAATATAATTTAATTATGGGTCATCCAAATGGTCATTTCCTGTGCACCAGTGTGTCTGGAAGGGTCGAAATAGTCAGAAAAGTATACTCGGAGGTTTGGATTGAGTCCCGGGGAATTTTTAGGCCAAATCGACACCTCGGAGGGATATTTTGATCTTTTTGATTTTTGGGGAGGGACCTACGAATTTTATTGGTTTATATTATCAGTTATGTTAAGAGGAAGTTACCAAAATACAGAGAGTCCATTAGAGGAGGAATAGAAGATTTTCAAGGCTTCCCACACCCTTTTCGCACCACCACCACCACCACCACCACCACCACCACCAGAATTTAGACCGAGAGAAGAAGAAGGCAATGCCAACAACTTTTTGCAGAGAATCAGACCTATAATTTCCAAACAAGTATTTATTTTGTTGAATCGAGTGCATATATTATCCATGTTAGATAACACGTTCATTTTCAACTAAAAAAGTTGGTGGGGATAACACGTTAACAACAGACATCCAAACTCCCTCGTCGATAGATTTTAGGGCCGATCTCATACGCGCTTTCCAATACGCGTAGTTTGAACCATCGAAAATAGGAAATTTTGAAAATGGGAAAAAATCCATTTTAGCCAAAGATTATTTAAAAGATCGATAACGAAATAATTTATCGCTTTGGCTCTGATACCAATTTGAAAAAGCTTATTATTTCCTTTTAAATATAAAACAAACACGATGCGATGCGAAAGCGTAAGATGGTTCACAAAAAATTAAATCAATTAGATAATGTATTCAATTAAACCGATTAATACAATCCAAGTCCTAGAATTTGCCTAAGACATATTTATCAATATTAGCACATTAGGCGAAACCAAATTTTAGCAAAAGACTTGAATTAAACAAACATTATACCCCATATTAATTTAGTCCCCAATTTAAATGAAGTGGGATAATTTAAACCAAATTTTATCTTGTAATTATTCTAAGCATGCGTTCTAAGTTATAATGCAAGATAAAATAAACAATATCACACTACGCCGCGATGTACGAGGAAAAACCCAAGACGGGAAAAAACCTCGGACGGCCCTAGCCACAAATCCACTAGATACGGAATTACAAGTACAAGACAGATAGACTTACAACGACTGACTCGATCCCTCTCAAGCCTCGACGCTTCTTCTTGTAGACACCTCTTCCTAGCGGATAACCTTGGAACACCACCGCGGTCTCGGAATCCACCGATAGGGCTTTCTATGATCACCGTCACCCGAGCAAGGAGCCTTTCTCCAAGTGGGTAGAATCACAACAAACGTCTTCTTCTTTGATGGATGTAGAAGCAAACCAAAACTTCTCTTCTTGAATTCGGTAGAGAAAAACCGGTGCCAAATTCCAAGCAATTTGATATGTATATAAGAACTTGGATAAACAATAATTGGGTGTAAACACTAGAGTGGTATATGAATTTCTCTTTGAAAATTTGCACTCAAAACATGATCTTTTTCTCTATTTGTTTTTGCTCTCAAAACACTCTCTAAGAGTTTGTATGATATGAAAAAGATAGCTTAACAAAAGTGATTCCCGTCCCTATTAAAATCTGAAAATGTTGGTTATAAACATAGTGGGAAAGTGGGTGCAAAACTGCCAAAAAACTGTCAAAAACTGTTCCCGCCTGGCCTCTCGTTCGAACGACATTTCGTTCAAACGAGATCTCGTTCGAACGAGACTTCTAACGACGCTCCAGTATGGACTTCGTTAGAATCTCATTGGAAATCTCGTTAGAACGAACAATCTCGTTCGAACGACATTTCGAACGACAGACCAGTATTGGTTAGTGAGAACTCGTTGGCTAACTCGTTCGAATGAAACCTGGTTTGAACGAAAAACTCGTTCGAACGACATTTCGAACGACTTCCAGAAATTTTGTAAAATTCGATTTTGGGCCAGAAACTTTATATACTTTAATTTAAAGTTCCAATTAAATTTTTCTAAAAATAAAACATAGTTTTTATTAAACCTAACACCCAACAAACTTTGTTCCAAGCTCCTATATATATATATATATATATATATATATATATATATATATATATATATATATATATAATTGCATTCATACCTTGGGAGCATGGAACCATAGTTGATGACGTAGAAACGAGGCACGCAAACCGGCATATTTGATGAGGCTTTATACCCTTTGCCTCTACGTCTTCAACAAACACTTCATAGGCTTGAGAATATTACAATTTGAATACTATATAATGAATAAATGTTTTTGTCTGGAATTGAGCCAAAACTATATATGGACTCAATTGGAAATTTGTGTCCTTACAATGGTGATATAATTACGTTGGAAATCACCCTTATGTGTGTATATTATGTTTGGGAATATTGGTTGTAAGTTTGGTGATGAACCATGAAATTTTGAATAAAAAAAAGTGGAGAAAAATGCAACTGCATAGAGGAAGAATGATACCTGACAGTTTTCGAATCAATTCGGCCCAAGGGCGAACCAATTCGGTTAGGTGAATCGATTCGGCGATTGGGCGAATCGATTCGGTTTCTTTGATTTTGACAATTTTTCCTTTTTTAGCCTTGAACTCGAAATCGATGAACGGGTGAACTCTTGGGATATCTTTAAAATATTGTGAGAGATAATTTGATTACCACTAGGCTAATGGTAGGATTGGGACTTAGTCATAAATGAGAAGAATTAAGTCTAAGATTTATCGGTGTAATTTGTGATGTAATTAATTCGGGGAACGAGAATGAGTCACGATGAAGGTGAATGAACCTTTGACTTAGACCGGTAGGGTATGGGTGAATTATCTACTGAAATACTTTAAAGAATAATTGGCACACTTTGAGTAGTGGGGGATACTCGAGAATATACGATGAGAAGTATAATCAAAATTTAATAATACGTAGGATATTCGGGAGTTATATATACTATGTACAGGACATATATTAGGTTGCGTGTATGCATATACTGACGCTATACATATATAGGTTGTGTGAATACCTGTTGTGTTAATTATCATGTGTGAACATACCTAGGCTACTTACTATCACGGGAGGTTTCGCGTCGTGGACAATCGTATCCTGATAAGTCCATTAGGGGGATTTTGACTTGTACCTCAGAACATAGAACTTAGGGATTGAGCACAACTCGTGTGAATGAGAGTGTGACTGGTCATTTTGGTGCATTAGGTGTATGCATATCCCAAAGGCTTAGAATTATGTTCGCCTCCATATTGTGTGAATTGTGAATGTATGGTTCAAGAGTGATTTCAAACCAGATATCCTTTACTTAGTACGTGATGTACCAGGACTTGATAGTAGAGTATGCCCGCATCGTAGGTCTCCACCTATATATGTCGTATTCGTATACATTACAAGTGTGGTGTATATATATATATATATATATATATATATATATATATATACACTTGTGATTTATTCTACTACGTGTGTATTACTACACAGGATAACTAGTGATATCTAAAGTAATCTAAGTATGTGAGAACTTAATATTTAATTGGTGACTTTTAATGGATAAAAAGGGTTAGAAACTTAGTAATGTATTGTATGGCAATACGGGTGGGCACAAAAAATTATTAGACGGGAAGAGACTTAATTCAAAATAGTTAGGTGGGGGAGCGTAACTAGGTTGGTTTAGAATTATACGTTAGGCGTGCAGATTAATTGAGAGGTGAGGATCTCAAGTGAGGGTGCATAGAGTTAACATGTATACAATATATGCTATTTAATGCATTTTAAATACTTGCAAAATATTTTCAAATTGTTTTACTTGGGCTTTGACATGTTTTCAAATCCATTTTTGTAAAAACCTTTTAGGTGCTCAACAGGGATGCCAGGCTTAGGAGTTCCTTCATATTTGACGTGTTGCTGCTGTTACGGATGTTGCAAGACCTCATTAGTATATGCCTCCACTTATATCAGTTTTTGTTCATTATTTCTCTATCTCAGCCGGGCATGTCTCCCATCTCTAGCTAGTGGTTATTTCAGAGACATTGCACTTTTATTTTATTTCTAGTATTGGATTTGGATTTATGTTATAGATGATTGTATTTGGATTTCAGTTGGGAGTGTTTATTCAAGGTACATTTATTCAACTCGTTGTTTTATCATTGTTGATGTAAAAAATCACCTTATTACGTGGACCAATTAGAAATTAACATGTGTTATCTAAAGTGGTATAAGTCCTAGTCAACAAGGAGTAATCCCCCGTCCACGTCTAGGAATGCTGACCAAGTCCCGAAATGCCAACCAACATATTAAGAAGCCCGACCAACAGCACGAAGACCGACCAACCTGGTCACTAAAGCCCCATCAGTTGTATACATTATGAAAGTTGTATAGATGTAAATGCCTAATATATAAAGGCATTCCATCCTTTGATATTCCACCTCTTGTACTCCCTCATGGGCTATAAATACATTGTAATCCCTAAATCCAAGGGACAAGAACACACCTGAACAAAGGCAAGGCAATACACAATAATGGACATTGGCTTTTACCTTTAGCCGAACCACTTTAAAAATATTTTGTGTCTCTCTTATTAACTTATTTTATCTAGTGATCAAATAATTAGATATATTCAAGTTTTTTGCGCCAACAGATTGGCGCCGTCTGTGGGAACGTGTTTCTAAACATTTCACTCATCTATTTACCAAACATGACTGATATTCCTGAGTCAAGTACAAGGAATTATGGCATCCCGCATGTTCCGTATGTTCCACTAACTCATAATGATTTGAATGGAATCCTGGCTAGTCTCGTAAGAGGACAAGAGGCTATGTAAGATACCATGAGTCACTTAGCGCAATCCTTGCAAGCCAAGCCACCTTACTTATATGCTAGTGGAAATATGCCACCACCGCCTCCAAGAAGTGATAAACATAGCCAATCCAGGACAACCAGAGATACTTACTATCCCCTAGGAGTAAGATCTTCATTCAGGACATCGAATCCTTATGACGACCAGTCTTTTACTCCTGAAAGATTAAGTGCCTTAGGGAGGCTAAGCCGGGAATCTCCTTTTGATTATTTAGAACAGAGGGGGAATATAAATGTTCCCAGGTCATTGTCATGAAATAATCGACAACTAAACGATCAAAGGGAAGGCTCAACCCAGTCTAGATCTGATGCCCGATGAACTACCCACGCTGAGCAACAATCGCAGGAAGAAAGTTCAGCAAATAATTGAGCAACAATACACAGATCTGACGCTGGTAACAATGTATGTAAGGATTCCATCCAGTAATTGGAAGATAGACTGGGATAAATGGCTAAAGCCAAGAACCCTTTATAGAGAAGCTATATGAAGGGATCTCCTTTTGTACAAGATATTATGGATTTCCCCACACCTTCAATGTTTAAAGCTCTTGTAGTTACACCTTAATATGATGGGAAAACTGATCCCATCCTTCATATAGAGCAGTATCAGGCAACATCTGGCATTTATATCGTCCCCGACGAAATGAGATGCATGGAATTCTCAGGGATAATTACAGGACATGCGCAAATCTGGTATAATAGTCTTCTTTGGGGGAAAATTTCTAGCTTCCATCAGCTTGCCGAGCTATTCATTGGCAACTTCTATTTTGGAGCTAAACCAGTGAAACGAGTAGCTCATTTGCTCAGTGTAAGGAAAAATGTGGGGGAAAGTACTAGAGATTACATCACTCGGTTCAATAATGAAAAGTTAGAAAATACAACTATTATAGCTCTTATGAGTGGAATGCTCCCCGAGAAATCTACTACACACTTGCTAAAGATCCTCCAAAGACAATGACATAATTGATGGCAAAAGCAACTGTTGATACCAAAATTAATATGCTGATGTGGACGAATAATACGAAGACACGTGTCAATCTACGTGGCACGATAGCAGCGAGGAAGTTCATTTCCCGACCAACCATGCTTCTTTCCGAGCAACGAGGATACACCGAGGAACTCTAGCGCACCGAGGTACTCTAGTTCTCCGAGGAACTCCTGATCAGCGAGCAGCTATGGCGGTCCGAGCTGCACCTCGGTCGTATCATTAATTGCCAGATAATCAACAGTTCAGATATTCATTGAATGCTTATATTCTTGACGCGCACGCTGCATTAAATGTATTACCCTTTCACATGTATATCATTTAATGTATCGAACCTTTCATGTACAGCCTCAAGGCTATAAATACCTTGTATCAAACCCATTCAAAGGGACCGGAATTTCTTGAGAGAACTTGTAATCAAGAATTCTGCAAACACTCAGCAATAACATAACAGTGGACGTAGGCTTTATTCCTAGCCGAACCACTTTAAAAATCTTTGTCTTATTTATTTATCTGTGATTGAATAATTAGAGCAATCTAGTTTTTTACATCAACAGATTGGCGCCGTCTGTGGGAAACGACTGTTACTATCGTTTTTCACAAAAATCATTTGTTATCAATGGCAGATAATCCAGAATCCAGTAATCGAAATGCTGGAAATGCTGGAAATCTTCCAAATCCATCTGCAACTCCAGATCTGGCTGGAATTATGACAAATCTGGCTCAAGGACAAACCGCCATGCAAGAATCTATGAGGCAACTCATTCAAACTCTTCAAGGTGGTGCACCTACCTATTCAGGACAACGGAGTGATCGTGGGCAATCACGATCCAGACGTACTGCGTCATATCGCAATGGGGAGTCTAATGATTCTTCTTATCAACCTGGGCGAACTTCATCAATACAGGCTACGGATACAGATCAACGTATCACTCTCTTTCCGGAGAGGACTAGCGCTTTAGAAAGATTAAGCAGGGTGTCTCCTTTCAGTCGGTTAGGACCAAGGAGAAACATGAGTCCACCTAGAGCTCCATCGAGAAGTGTTCGATCACCATCACGTTTGAGAGAAGGATCAGCACAATCACGACCAGCTACTCGTAGAGATAAATCACAGGAAGCTACATCAGAGCGATCAATTGCTCAGACTAAGCGGCCTGAGGAAGGAAATGAAGCATGGAAAGGTTCTATTCAGCGGTTGGAGGATAGATTAGGAGAAATGGCTAAGGCAAGGAACCCTTTACAGAGAACTTTTATTCAAGGGACACCTTTTGTACAAGTCATTGTGGATTTTCCTACACCATCGAAATTCAAAGCACCTGTAGTGACTCCTAAGTACGATGGAAAAACAGATCCTGTACTTCATATAGAACAATACCAAGCTGCCGCCGACATATATGCCGTCCCCGACGAGATGAGGTGTAGAGCATTCTCGGGAACTCTTACCGGATCTGCACAGATATGGTATAACAATCTTCCTCGGGGTAAGATTTCAACTTTTATTCAATTAGCCGAGTTGTTCATTGGGAATTTTTGTTTTGGGGCGAAGCCGATAAAGCGAGTAGCACATTTGTTAAGTGTTAGACAAAAATCAGGTGAAAGTACTAGAGACTACATAACTCGTTTTAATAACGAGAAGTTGGAAGTCGTAGATTACGAAGAAAAGACAGCAATCACTGCTTTGATGAGTGGTTTGCTGCCTAATAAGCTGTACTACACCTTGGCCAAAGATCCACCTAAAACTATGTCCGAGTTGATGGCAAAAGCAGCAAAATTATGAATGCCGAGGAGGCTATGGCTGTGAAGAAGAATATGGATAAAGAAGTAAAAGTGGAGGTCGACAAGTATAAGAAGAAAGATCAGAAAGGTAATGGTGGTGACAAGCATTACAGGAATAATAGGACAACGTTGGAAGTCCTAAAGAAGTACGATAATTATACCCCATTGAAAATGGGTATTAATCATGTTTTGGAAGAAATCAAGAATAGCGAGGAAATCAAGTGGCCAGAGAAATTGAAGACAAATCCCGATCTGAGGAATAAGGCCAAATATTGCGAGTTTCACAAAGATCATGGCCATATGACCAAAAATTGCATAGCCCTTCAGAACGAGATTGAAACACTCATCCGAAGAGGAAAGTTGTCAAAGTATGTAGATCGTAGAGGTGAAAGGAAGAATGATGACAGAACTAGAGAGAGATCTAGATCTCCTCGTCGTGCAGAGGAGAAAATGAAGAGGGATCATGAAGATAATCCAGATGATGACCCTGATCTTCCCAAGAAGCCAAGGCAGCCTGAACGAGAGGTATTTTCCATTCGTTTTGGGTCATTTGATTGTAATGTTATTACAGGAGGAGATGCAGGAGGAGGAGACCTTACTGGAGAAAGAAAAGCTTACCTCGGAGAGGCTCAAGCTTGTTCATATATTCAGTGAATAAATCTGGCCGAGGATGATCGTCCGAGGAAGGTAAACAAAGAGAAGCTAGTGATTGGTTTTTCAAAAAATGACCTGGCAGGTGTTCTTTACCCTCATGATGATCCTTTGGTGATCAAAATGAGGATGAAGGATGTGGTCATTTCAAGGGTGTTAGTAGACAATGGTAGTTCGGCAGACATCATGTACTATTCATGCTTTGATAGCTTGAATTTAAAATTATCTCAATTGGAACCTTATCACAGACCCCTTCTGGGTTTTGCTGGCGAGAAAGTTTTTCCACTTGGGACGATCAAGTTGGATATACTCATTGGAACTTGGCCTGCTTGTCGAACAGAAAGAATACGCTTCTTTGTGATGGATAAGAATGTGCAGTCAGCCTACAACATCATCATGGGAAGAGTTGGATTGAAGAAGTTCGAAGCAGTTCCATCTACAGTACATCAGTGTTTGAAATTCCCAACGAATTTTGGAGTCGGAATTATGAAAGGTGATCAAAAAGTAGCTCGGGAATGCTATTATTCGTCTGCCGAGCAAGAAGAACTTGAAGAATCAAGGAAAAAGACTACTACTTATCAAGTGGAGGAGGGTACAGAAATTGAAACTCTTGACCCTAGGGATGAATCTCAACTTGTAAAAGGACAGGTGGTGGAGTCTACAGAAACTGTTATTCTGGACGACGAGCATCCTGAACGAGTAACCCAGATAGGATCGTCGCTGGATGTTTCAATAAAACAGGAGTTGATAACTTTTTTGAGAAACAGGAAGAATACTTTTGCTTGGAGTCATGAAGACATGCCAGGTATAGATCCAAACTTCTTATGTCACGAGCTCAATGTGAATAAGGAGATCAAGCCTGTGAAGCAAAGAAGAAGAGTGTTTAGTCCCGAGAAGAACCAGGCCATACAAGAGGAGGTCGAGAAACTTCAGAAAGACCAATTCATTAAAGATGTGAAATATCCAGATTGGTTGGCAAATGTGGTGATGGTAAAGAAGAAGAACAACAAATGGAGAATGTGTGTTGATTTCACTGATCTCAACAAGTCATGCCCAAAAGATCATTTTCCATTGCCCAGAATTGATCAACTAGTGGATGCTACCTCGGGACATGAGCTACTCAGCTTTATGGATGCTTATTCTGGCTACAATCAGATCAAAATGAAGCCGGAAGACAGGGAAAGTACTTCTTTTATCACCCCAAGGGGAACTTATTGTTATAATGTTATGCCTTTTGGTTTAAAAAATGCAGGTGCAACATATCAGCGGCTGATGAACAAGGTTTTTGCCGAACAAATCAGTTGCAATTTGGAAGTCTATGTCGATGACATGCTCACCAAAAGCAAGAGAGCTACTAATCATCTAGTTGACTTAGGCCAGACCTTTGATCAACTGGACAAATACCAAATGAAGCTCAACCCAACGAAGTGTACCTTTGGAGTACGAGAAGGAATGTTCCTCGGATACATTGTCAATCAACGAGGTATTGAGGCAAATCCAGAAAAGATCAAAGCTCTTTTAGGGCTGCGATCCCCAACGACAAGGAAAGAAGTACAGAGTCTTACCGGACGAGTTGCAGCGCTCAACAGATTTGTATCCCGAGCAACTGATAAATGCCTCCCATTATTCAAAACACTGCGAAAAAGTTTTGAGTGGACTGATGAATGTGAGAAGGCCTTTCAAGATTTGAAGAAGTATTTGGGAGCCCCACCATTGTTGTCTAGGCCAATAACTGGAGAGAAGCTGTACTTGTATTTGGCAGTATCAGAGAATGCAGTTAGTTCAGCATTGATCAGATTGGAGAATGGAGTCCAGAAACCTATCTATTACACAAGTAAAGCTTTCCGAGGTGCAGAAATCAGGTACCCAAAGCTAGAAAAATTGGCATTGGCATTAATTGAAGCAAGTAGAAGAATGAGGCCATACTTCCAGGCCCATACAATCATTGTGTATACCGACATGCCATTAAGACAAGCCCTTCATAAGCCAGAAAATTCAGGAAGATTGATGTATTGGGCAATAGAACTCGGTGAATATGACATTGTGTATGAACCCAGATCATCATTGAAGGGGCAAGCTGTAGCAGATTTTATAGCAGAGTTCACATACCCTGATACCCCCGAGGAACAAAAGGTACTTGCTGACCTACCTGTGGATGATACAGTATCAACAGACACAAATCCAGACCAACTAAGGTTGGTAAAAGGACTTGTGGATATAGAAAAATCATCATATTCAAACCCAGACCAACTAAGGTTAGTAAAAGGGCGCGAACAGATGACCGATGAGGAACGAAAGATACCAGGGAATGATGAAACAAAACAGCAGATATTTTACCGAGGAACTCTGACGGACAAGAAATTTGAAGACGAGGTACCTACATGGAAATTATATGTAGATGGATCATCGTGCACAGCTGGTTGTGGAGCAGGAATTGTTTTAAACACCCCAGATGATATTGACATGGAGTATGCCCTGAGATTCCAATTCAAAGCTTCCAATAACGAGGCTGAGTATGAGGCTATGATAGCAGGTTTTCATTTGGCGAAAGTTATGGAGGCACGACAAATAATTGTTTTCAGCGATTCTCAATTAATTGTGAATCAAATGATGGGAATATGTGCAGTTAAAGGAGAATTAATGGTGAAGTACCATGCGAAGGTGATGGAGTTATTGGCAGAATTTGATGCTATTCAATTGGTGAGAATACCGAGGATGGAGAATGCTAGAGCAGACCCATTAGCCCGATTAGCGTCAGCTACGCGCACCGAGCTACGAAGAACGATACCAATTGAAGTATTAGAAAGTCGGAGCATAGAAGAAGACCTAATGGTGAATATAATAACCCTTGATTTAGGACCATCTTGGATGGATCCTATCAGGGCATACATTGAAGAAGGAGAATTACCAGAGGATAAGCTAACTGCAAAGAAATTGAAGTATAAAGTTGCTCGGTATGTGTTAACTAATGGTGTTTTGTATAGACGAGGAATTATGGCAGGTTTGCAGAGATGTGTGCATCCATCAGAAGTCAAAGAATTGGTTGAAGAAATCCATGAAGGATCTTGTGGAGCTCATGTAGCAGGTCGGACACTTTTGCGAAGGGTAATGACACATGGATATTACTGGCCGACGATGAGGGCTGATTGTATAGCCTATGCCAAGAAGTGTGACAAGTGCCAACGTTTTTCCTCCATCCGAAGAACTCCACAAGCATTGTTGACACCCATAACTTCACCTTGGACATTTGCCATGTGGGGGGTTGATCTGGTTGGACCATTGCCGATGACCCGAGGAAGGTTCAAGTATCTCGTCGTGGCAGTGGATTATTTTACTAAGTGGGTGGAAGCTGAACCACTAATTGATATGACGTACGAGAAGGTATATCAGTTCATTTGGAAGAACATCATTTGTCGATATGGTCTCCCCCATGCATTCATAACAGACCATGGAACACAATTCGATAATGAAGAATTTGCTGCCTATTGTCATCAATCGAACATTTTGAAGTATCATTCAGCACCAGGCCATCCCCAAAGCAATGGACAGACTGAGGTGACAAACAGAACATTACTAAATGGTCTGAAGAAGAGGTTAAGTGAAGCTAAAGCAAATTGGATCAATGAGCTCCAATCAGTACTATGGGCTTACCGAACAACTCCCCGAGTAGCAACTGGAGAATCACCATATATGCTAGCATTTGGAAGTGAGGCTGTGATACCTGCCGAGTTGGGTCTCCCAACGCATAGAGTACTGAATTTTAATTCCCCGGTCAGCGATTTGATGAGAAGATTGGATTTGGATATGCTCGAGGAGGTTAGAGAAGAGGCAGCCATTAGGAATGCTGCTTACCAACAACGTACAACTCTGTTTTACAACAAAAGGGTGAAGAAATGTGACTTAAAAGAAGGGGATTATGTGCTAAAGAAAGTCATTCAGAAGCAAAATAAGTTGGAAGCAAACTGGCATGGACCTTACCGAGTTACAGAGGTTGTTCGTCCAGGAACTTACAGAATAGCAACTCTAGAAGGAGAAGAATTTAAGAATGCGTGGAATGCTGAACACCTACGCAAGTATTATCAGTAATGTAAAATGTAAATCATTCCCTTCATTATGAATAAAGCGAGGATGTTTCTCCATTTTCTTTCTGGTTGAAAGTTTTTCGTGGAATACTAGTGTAATACACTATGCACACAAAAAGTGCTCTAAGGAGCCAAAAAATGCTCTAAGGAGCCAAAAAGTGCTCTAAGGAGCCAAAAGCTCTAAGGAGCCAAAAAGTGCTCTAAGGAGCCAAAATCTCTAAGGAGCCAAAAAATGCTCTAAGGAGCCAAAAAGTGCTCTAAGGAGCCAAAAGCTCTAAGGAGCCAAAAAGTGCTCTAAGGAGCCAAAAGCTCTAAGGAGCCAAAAAATACTCCTTTGGTTAGGAGGCGCTCTAAGGAGCCAAAAAATACTCCTTTGGTTAGGAGGCGCTCTAAGGAGCCAAAATCTCTAAGGAGCCAAAAAATACTCCTTTGGTTAGGAGGCGCTCTAAGGAGCCAAAAGCTCTAAGGAGCCAAAAAATACTCCTTTGGTTAGGAAAAACAAAATATTCCAAAATACACCAAGTATAGTTGGTCGGGGATAAAGACCCACTAACTGTAGTTGGTCGACGAGGACAAATTATTGACCTTAGTTGGTCGGACACATTTTTATATTTGAAATTGAACCAAGTATGGCTGGTCGGGGAAGAAAATCCATCAACTGTAGTTGGTCGACAAACATTATTTATCCACCTTGGTTGGTTGGAAACAGTTTGAACAATTTATACTCATTACTTTATTATTAAGTGATTGAACAACCTTGATACTTGTAAATTAAGTTGATGGACAGCACAATATTGTTATCTTTTTAACAGATACATAGATACATATGCACAAATATAAAGGTGTTTGATAAACACAAGACAATAGCAAAATTGGCAAACAGAAAATGAAAGTTTTTTATTAAAAATCCAGAATAAATTACAAGTTACATGAATGTACTAACTGTTACATTGAAAACCTATTCTATTGGTTTCTTTCCTTTATTTTTTGAAACAGGCTCCTCGCCAGCAGGAGGATCCTCTAGGCAAAGAGGAGAATTAATGAAATTAACATCCCTGAGCATTCTGACGTTCATCACAGAAGGTGTATCCAAGAGATGCTCAGGACGAGATAATTCAACCTGAGAATGAAGGCTATAATCACCAATGTACTTTGAAATCAAGCTACGAGGAATGGAACGAGCTGGGATCCATGCCATGTCCAATTTGAAAGGTGGTACAGGCAAGTCTAATAATCCTGGAGCATGATAATCCCATAAATAATGCCCTTGCTCCAATTTTAACACACCCAGTGCGTTCAACCATCCCTGCTTGTAACCTTCATTGTTGGCATGTTCAATACGAGCATCCAGATGAACAAGAGGTTCTTTATATCCTGCCATCCAGAATTCCCTGGGTTGTTTATGAAATTGAAAGGTTAATCTATCCAATTGCTCGAGAAGGTTTTTGGCAAAAAGATCCTTAGTATGAAGAGCAGACTTTGTCGCAGCCAGTTGATCTTCTAAAGATAAGTTTTTCTTGGACAATTCAGACAGAGCACGATCCTTAGCCTTCAGTTGGAACGCTTGAGTTTCCAGAGTAGATTGTGTGCGAGCCTCTTCAACGTTGCGACTAAGAACTCTTGATCGGCTCCGAGAAGCAAATGGAGAACTTTGCTCCTCGCCAATTCTTCCTAATACCCGAGAACCTCTTCCTCATCCACGAGCAGTCCCAGAAACAGCAGATCTTCTTAAATCATCCAGCTCTTGCCTTAATTTGGCATTTTCGACCTCTAAGAAAGAGAAACCCTCATCAGTAACGGGCACTAGAGCATTGGAAGATGACGCTGCAGATTCATATTGAGCTAACTTTTTCTGTAAATTATTATTTTCTTGTTCTAGGATCTCGGCAATCTGCCTGCAAGCTTCAACTTCACCTTTTAGGGTCCTTTCCCTAATATTATATCCAGCAATGATCTTCTTATGGCCTGTTTCAGAAGAGAGCTGCTGGTATCTATTTTCATAATCCTTGTGCAATGAAGCCAATGATGCATTGTGTTGATTTTGAAGATCCTCTATGGAACTATGAAGTTCCTCGATCAATTCGTAGTATGCCACATTATTGGCCACAGATCTATCAAGTAAATCCTTCAGATACCGGTAAGCCTCAACTGCTTGTTCTGAGGCATCGTGACCAAGGATGTCAACAATCTCTGATACACTTAGGTCTGTATGACCAGCTTTATAATAGCCATTGCATTGTCGCATCAATTCAGTATCAGGAGCAGATATCAATTCCATTCTGGCCAAAAACTAATAAAGAAGAGGAAGCAGGAGTTAATAAATAAAAGCAGACAGAGTATCAATAAAGAAGAGAAACGAAGATGTATTTTATTAGATCATCAAAAAGTTACATTGTTCGATTACAAGTAATGAAATATAGAAATGATACCGAACAACTTCACACCTTTTCCTTGTCCCCCAAGACTTTCTCGGGAGGCTGGGACGAGGAGCTCGGTTGCTCGGTGGTAACAACGGTTTGATCAGCAGGAATCTTCTCGGCAGGAGGAGGCATGGAAGAAATGTCCTCGTTGACAGAGGGTTGAGAAGCAGAGACTGGGTCACTCGTAGCCATAGAAGATTCATCTGAGACAGGCTCATCTTCTTCTTCTTCCACAATTGCTGGAGGAGGACCAGGGAGGTGTTGTTGGAATAGCTCAGAATCGTCTTGGACCTTCAACTCTTGCAGAGCAGCTACCCAGCCATCGTGGAAGTATTTCAACTTCCCATATTGGACTTGGGATGTCATTGCAGCAATCCCTTTATCCCATCCTTTCTCCCAACCAGCACTGAAATGTTTCTTGATTGCGACTTTTCTCCTCAACTTCTCCGAGGAGAGCTTCACATCCAATTCCTCTTTTTTGACCTTGATATCTCGCAGGGTAGATAACTCTTCCTCTGCCTTTTTCAGCTGGCCATCATATTCCTGATGTTTAACCTCTAAACCTTTTACTTTCTCCTCCAAATTCTTGGAGGTTTCGGCCATTTTCACCTTCTCAGCTTCAGCCACAGCTAATTTCTTCTCCCAAACAGCTTTTTCGTCAACATACTGTTGACGAGATTCCTTTAAAGACTGGGTCAAACCGAACAGAGCATCCTCTACACCTGACGAGGAGCTTGAAGCTTTAATAGCTTCATCCTTCTTCACAATATTATTAAAACAGTTCACCAACTGAAAGATGAGAAAAATAGCAAAGTCAATACAAAATGCAAGATTTCAGAGAAAGAAAGAAAAACCAGAAGTATAAGAAATTTACTGAAGCAAGGTGATGAGCAGCTAAGGATGTCAGCATATCCCTAGGAATTCTTTCATCAATACCATGGACCTCGGGTACGATCGAGCTCATTGCAGAACTTGGAAGAATGATGTTTGGAACATCAGTACCACCAGCAGGTAGGGAGGAGGCAGTTTCAGCCGGAGTAACTAAGGATGATTTCCTCAATCTCTTCAACGGGCGGTCAGAACCTTCAACCAAAGAGGTCTTGGTCGGAGAGATTGTAATTACATCTACAAGAGCATTTTTCTTGCTCGGAACCATTGGGGGCTTCTCGGTAGCTTTAGAAGACCCAGCATCCACTTTTTTAGTCCCCTCTGGGGCATCAGTTTTGCTTTTCTTGGCCCCAGCAACAGAAGTAACATCATCAAAGAGAGCAGGAGGAGCTCTTTTCTTACCCATCCTTTGACTTAAAGGAAGATGAGAATCTGAAGATGAACCTTCTGGAGTTGAAGCTGGTTCAACAGGGCGAGCAGTATAAGAGGTTGTGTAACTCTTATACTGTAGCAGATATGAGGCAGACCTGATGTGTTCGTCTGCAATGTTCTTGTGCAAACCCCAGATAAGTTTCAGATGCTTGAGATTAACCTCTGATTCTTTTGGAGTTCTTCTTTTGCTATCAACTGCAAATAAATACATAACGAGATATCAATCATACATTTTGTCAAACATGATGAAAGCATAATTTCATAAATAAAATAAAATGAAAAATAAACCTATCCCATTGCCATATGGGGGGCATCTGGGACCGTTGTATACTTCATCTCCAGTTAAAGGGGCATATTGCCAATTTTTTATAACCAACCCATGTTCAAAATAATCTCTATTTGAGTCAGGGAGGTTAACTACAAGAGCCCTATTCAGAAACCTAGTTTTTAAGTAATAAATATTATCTAGAGTGGCCCACTTATAGCAATACATAATCTCAGGGATCCCAATACGAGTCCCATGAGTTAGATTTAATTTGTGTACCCCATTAATTATTCTCCATGAATTGGGGGCTATTTTTGCAGGGACAAGATCAAAATATTGACAAAACTCAAGACACAATGGATTAGGTGGAAAGGAAAAACCGCATTCAGCAATAAAAAGACTGGGGAACCAATGTCCCTCAGCCAGACGAAAATAATTTTGAGGTTCAGAAAGTTCCTCCAAGATTACCCAAGACGGGATGGAAAATTCAGAGCGGAACTTTTCAAGAGATTCAATAATGTAAACCATGATGAATAAAAGAAGAAGGAAGAAAATCTTACAGGAAGGAAGGAGGTCTGCTGACAACTAACGAAGGAAAAGATGAACGCACAAGAGAGAAGGAGAGAATAGAAAGCTTGAAATTGGAAAATGTAGAGGACGGTATGGTTACCTAAGAAGTTTAAATACTTTGCATTGGGAAGCGGCGAAAGAAATGATTACCAAAAAGAAACTACTGAACTTCCGGCGGCTAAAAGGACAAAAACTGCACGGAGATCGAAGCGCTTATAAAAAATTCAAAAAAAAGGGCGGAAGCTGCGAAATGAGAAGGAAATTTGAACACAATGTTCCTGAAACCCAGGAAAAGTCATTTAATATTGCCATATACCGAGAAAGGATGTTCCATACTCCTCAAAGTTCGAAATATGAAACATTGGGGGCTTCTGTTGATACCAAAATTAATATGCTGATGTGGACGAATAATACGAAGACACGTGTCAATCTACGTGGCACGATAGCAGCGAGGAAGTTCGTTTCCCGACCAACCATGCTTCTTTCCGAGCAACGAGGATACACCGAGGAACTCTAGCACACCGAGGAACTCTAGCGCACCGAGGTACTCTAGTTCTCCGAGGAACTCCTGATCAGCGAGCAGCTATGGCGGTCCGAGCTGCACCTCGGTCGTATCATTAATTGCCAGATAATCAACAGTTCAGATATTCATTGAATGCTTATATTCTTGACGCGCACGCTGCATTAAATGTATTACCCTTTCACATGTATATCATTTAATGTATCGAACCTTTCATGTACAGCCTCAAGGCTATAAATACCTTGTATCAAACCCATTCAAAGGGACCGGAATTTCTTGAGAGAACTTGTAATCAAGAATTCTGCAAACACTCAGCAATAACATAACAGTGGACGTAGGCTTTATTCCTAGCCGAACCACTTTAAAAATCTTTGTCTTATTTATTTATCTGTGATTGAATAATTAGAGCAATCTAGTTTTTTACATCAACATCAACCAAGATGATGAATACCGAGGAGACAACGACATCAAGGAGCGTAGGGAATCAAAGCAAAAAGGGATTATTGGTCCGCTCAAGAAGTACAATAATTAAACTTGATTAACAAAAGGCATCCACCAATTTTTGGAGGAAATCAAGCATAACAAGGATGTACATTGGCCTGAGAAGCTAAGGAGTTCCCCCACCAATAGGGATAGATCCAAATATTGCGAATTTTATAGAGGCCGTTGCATTGCCCTTTAAAATGAAATTGAAACTCTCATCCGAAGAGGAAAGTTAGACAGATTTGTTAATCGATAGAATAAAGATGGAGCTCAGCGAAGGTCAAAGTCTCCTTGCAATCACATAGATGAGAAAAGAAAACTCATGAAGATGATCAGGAGGACGATCCTGACCTACCCAAGAAGCCCATGTAACCAGAATATGAGGTATTCATGCTCAATTTTGGTTCTTTTGATTGTCAAATGATTACAGGTGGATACGCAGGAGGAGGAGACCATACTGCTGAAAGGAAGGCTTACCTCAATGAGGCACAAGTTTGTTATTATATATAGCGGATTAATCTAGATGAAGAAGATCGATCGAGGAAGGTCAATAAAGACAAGATGGTGATCGGCTGCTCTGAAAATGACCTCTCAGGGGTACTATACCCCCATGATGGTCCTCTCATAATTAAAGTCATAAAGGAGAATATAATTATTTTCAGAGTACTAGTTGATAATGGCAGCTCGACATATATTATGTTCTATCCTTGCTTTGAAAGTTTAGACTTCAAGCTCAACTAGTTGGAGCCCTACCATAAACTTTTAATAGGTTTTTCTAGCAAAAGAGTATTCACTTTGGGAATAATTAAGGTAGAGTTGTTGATCAGCACATGGCCAGCCAGTCAAAAAGAGAAGATACGTTTCTTTGTAATGGATAAAAATGTTCATTTTGCTTATAACATGATAATGTGAAGAGAAGGGTTAAAGAAGTTTAAGGCCGTACCATCTAATGTCCATCAATGTCTAAAGTTCCTGACCAACTTTGGAGTGGGAGTTATAAAAGGCCACCAAAAAGTAGCTCGGGAATGCTACTACTCATCGGTAGAGCAAAAATTTTGTAGCAGAGATGAGGAAGAGAACCATCACTTACCAAGTGCACACCTCTGAACCCCTTGACGAATCTGAGGTTGAAACCTTATACCCAAGGGAATAAATAGAATTGGTGAAGGTCCAGATAGTTGAAGCTACGAAGAACATTATGCTGGACGACGACAAGCTAGAACGCACCACTCAAATAGGAATAACGATGGATCCTGTTCTTAAACAGGAATTAGTGAATTTTCTTAGACAAAGGAAGTATGTGTTCGCCTGGAGTTATGAAGATATGCCATGTATTGATCCCAACTTTCTTTACCATGAGCTCAATGTTAATAAATATGCCAAGCATGTGAAGCAGAGGCAAAGAGTGTTTAGTCTCGAGAAGAATCGAGCCATTTAGGAGAAAGTTGAAAAGCTTCAAAGAGATGCTTTCATTGATGAAGTGAAGTATCCAGATTAGTCGGCCAATGTAGTCATGGTCAAGACGAAGAATAACAAGTGGAGAATGTGGGTAAACTTCACAGATTTAAACAAAGCATGCCGATCATTTTCCTTTACCGAGAATTGATCAGCTTATTAACGCCACTTTAGGACATGAATTTCTCAGTTTCATGGATGCATACTTCGGTCATAACCAGATCAAGATGAAGCCTGAAGACAGGGAAAACACTTCTTTCATTACTCCTCGAGTAACTTATTGCTATAATGTTATCCCATTTGGTTTGAAAAATGCAGGTGCTACTTACTAGAGATTGACGAACAAAGTTTTTGAGGAGTAAATAGGCAAAAATATGGAAGTTTATGTGGATGATATGCTGACGAAGAGCAAGAAAGCAGCCGATCATATTGTCGATCTCAGCCAAACTTTCGACCAACTGGAAAAGCACAAGATGAGATTAAATTTGACCAAGTGCATGTTTGGAGTGCAGGAAGGAATGTTCCTCAGGTATATAGTCAACCAGAGGGGAATTGAAGAGTATCCGAACAAAATTATGGTGTTGATTAAAATATAGTCCCCTACTTGTAAAAAAGATGTATAAAGGTTAATTGGGTGAGTAGCAGCCTTGAATATATTTATGTTTAAGCTACTGACAGGTGCTTGCCATTCTTCAAAGTGATCAAAAAGTGTTTCGAATGGAACGATGAGTGCAAAAATATTTTTTAGAGTTGAAAAAGTACTTAGGATCGCTCCCTTCTTTCCCGACCAATTTTAGGAGAAATATTGTATTTATATGTAACAACCCACGTAATTTTGGGCCATTTTAATTAATTTCTGGAAAATGGAGGAAAATAAAGTTTTTGATAAAATTATTTTTATTGCTCAAATATGTTGGTTATTATTTTTAAAGGCGAGAATTTCAAACGGTTTCGAAAACGGAGTTAAAACGGATTTCGTGAACATTAAGTAATTTTCAAGAGTTGTTTTAACTTCCAACTCTTCATTTCTTTGCCTTATTTAAAGGAGTCTTTTGGATTCCAACTCTTCATTTCTTTGCATTATAAAAGGAAGTCGTGGGCAACCTTTTTAACCTACTTTTGGCATAACTTTTTGGCAGCAAATATATTTTATATTCCTCTTCTTTTTATATACACATTGGCCCTTGAGATTTGTGAGTTCCAACCTTAGATTAGAGGTGTTATTGGGGCTATTTTGTTGGAGGATCTTGGAGGAGCTTATGTAGATCTTTTGTGTTGATCTTGAGGATGTGATCGTTGGTTTCTCATCAAGGTTTGAGGTATTGGGTTTTACACAATATGCTCCTTAAATCTCGCGAGTGTCATTCTCTTTGAATTCTTGTTAATTGAACTCATATTTGAATTGTTAAATTCATTGAAATCTGGAAAATAATTGTTGAAATTATTTTGATTCATGTGGTATCATTATATTGTTATTGATCACGATGTCATGAGATTTTAATATGGCATGAATGTTGAGTACCCGCCAAAATACCTATTCCCGGCTATGGCTTGATAAAGCATATGCGAATGGGGTGAGGCCTGGTTACCCAGTTCAATTGTTGTTGAGAAATTATATTGATAAATGCTTTGAGATTTGCATTTTGATTTGAATATTCGTACTCGTGTTGTTAGGTTTTATTCGTTGCTAATATATATTTGTTGAGCATCTTTCTTGTCGTATTGTGTACTTCCCCATATTTTCTTTTAGTGGCAGGTTAGCGCGGATTTTGGGGCGCTATGGAGATTGATTTTAGCGAGGATTATTTGGGAAAGATTTGTATTATTTTGTTGTATAGAGCTTTGGAGATTTGTATTTTTATTCGAGTTAGATAGTTGTAATTTTAATTCGAGAGATTTGGTATTTAATTTGAAGATATTGAGATTTGTAGTTTCTCTTTTGTTGTTGTGGGATTTAGGTGCTCTATACCTTGTTATATTATGGATTTAGTTTAGTTTTATCGCATTAGCGCTCCATTCGCTCTCTCCGGGCGGGCGGGGTGTTACATTATACTTAGTTGTTTATGAGTCAGCTGTAAGTTCTGCCTTGATCCGAGAAGAGAATGGAGTTCACAAACTAGTCTACTACACCAATAGAGCTTTTCGAGGAGCAGAAATCAGATACTCACACCTGGAGAAGTTAGCATTGGCATTGATTGAGGCATTTAGATGGATGAAGCCATACTTTCAAGCCCATACAATTATGGTGTACATTGATATGCCTCTTAGGCAAGCCTTGCATAAACTAGATAAGTCTGGCAGATTAATATACTGGGCAATAGAATTGGTGGTGTATGATATTGTGTATAAACCAAGGTGTTCATTAAAAGTCCTAGATGTGGCAGATTTCATTGTTCGATTAACTTATCCTAAGACCCCCGAGCAACAGGGAGTGCAAGCAGAACAAGGCATAGGAAGGGATAATCCAACTAAGGCTGTCAACGACCACTGTCTTAACAACCCTCATAAGAAGAAAGGTCAGAAGAAGTCACTATCGAACTATAAGATTCCTCTTCTAGAGCTCAGGAGATGTCAGGGAAGTATGAGGAAGCAAGGAGAAAAATATTCCATCATGGGATTCTAATGGACCAAGCGTTGAATGATAATCTTTCGATATGGAACTTGTACGTTGATGGATCATCTTGAGCAATCGATAGTGGAGAAGGTATAATACTTAACAATCCTGATGGGATATATATTGAATATGCTCTACAATTCCAGTTCCAGGCCTCAAATAACCAAGTAGAGTATAAAGCTCTCATTATGGGTTTGAGTTTGGACCAATCATTGAACGCCGAGCAAGTTGTGGCACACAGTGATTCTCAATTGGTGGTGAACCAAAAATTGAACTTGTATAGGGATAAAGGAGAGATAATGACTAGATACCTGTCTAAAGTATTAGAGGTGATAGCCAAATTATCAATTGTTCAGATGAGTAGAGTACCAAGATTGGAAAATGCTCGAGTATATGCACTTGCTCAGCTAGCTTCAACAATAAGAATTAAGATCTAAAGAACTATTCCCATCAAGATTCTAGAAAATAGGAGTATAGATGTAGACCTTATGATTAAATTTATCACAGTAGATATGGGTCCATCTTGGATAGATCCTATCAGAGCTTACAATAAAGAAGGAACTTTACCAGTAGATATAATTGAGGCCAAAGAGCTGAAGTACAAAGGAGCAAGATATGTGCTGGATAAAGGAGTGTTATACAGGAGAGGATTGATATATAGCTTGCAGCATTGTGTTCATCTAACAAAGGTTCAAGATCTGATCCAGTAAGTGCATGGAGGATCTTTTGGAGCTCATGTAGTAGGCATGACACTACTGCAATGGATTAATATACAGGGATACTATTGTCCCACTATGCGAGCGGATTGTGAAGCCTTTGATAACAAATGTGACGAGTGCCAAATATATTTCAGCATTTGCAAAACTCCACTGGTTGCACTCACTCCAATCACTTCACCTTGGTCATTTTTAAGTTGGTGAATAGACTTGGTCAGCCCATTGTCGACCACCCGAGGAAGATTCAGGTACTTAATCGTTGTCGTGGACTACTTTACAAAATGGGTGGAGGCAAAACCCTTAGTGTACATGCCGTATAAGAAGATCTATCAATTCATTTGGAAGAATATCATTTACAAATATGGGTTAACTTATGCTTTCATTACCAACCATGACACCCAGTTCGACAATGAAGAATTTATCGCTTATTGTGATCAGTCCAACATCAAAAAGTTACATTCTTCTTCAGGTCATCCTCAGAGAAATGGGAAAATTAAAGTTACAAATAGAACTCTGCTTAATGGGTTGAAAAGAAGACATGATGATGCCAAGGGAAACTGGATTAATGAGTTACACTCTGTTATGTGGGCATACCGAATAATTATAAGGACTGTGACTAGAGAATCTCCATACATGCTGGAATTTGGGACTGAGGTAGTAATACCTGCTGAATTGGGCCTCCCATCCCATAGAATATTGTGTTTTAACTCTTCTTTAAGTGATTTAATGAGAAAATTGGATTTGGATATGCTAGAGGAGGTACGTGAGGTTGTTGCTTTAAGAAATACAGCATACCGACAGAGAATAACCTGTTTCTACAACAAAATAATGAAGCCGACCAGCTTGAAGGAAGGAGATTATGTACTGAAGAAGGTAATCTAGAAGAATAACATACTTGAGTATAATTGGCACGGGCCATATCGCATTTCAGCAGTTGTCCGACCTGGAACTTATAGAATTGAGACATTGGAGGGAGAAGAGTTTAATAATCCATGGCATGCCGAGCATCTTAGGAAGTATTACCAGTGATGTGATGAAACACATTGTACTCATGTCATTTCATTATTAACAAAAATGATGATGTACTCCATTTCTTTTTAAATTTTTTTTGGAGTACTAGTGCTATGCACTATTATATACTTGATTGACGACGGTTGAAAGTAACCATACCATTGATCGGTGCCCAGAATAGGTCCTTCGCAACAATAACTACATAGTTGATTGCTGATGTTCGAACGTTGCTCGGTAAAAGCAAAACTTGATTGGCACTAGACAAAAACCCAAGTAAATCAGGATTCTAAGTCCTCAAGAAACTTGGTCACTGAAGACTAGGATAAAATAAAATTTTATCCCACTGAAGTTATGGATAAATAATATTTTATCCAACTGGGCAAAGCGAAGGAAGAACGTTGTGAAGATTCCTAAAATGGGATGTAGACACATATTCCACATACGTCTGGTCACTAGTGATAACTAATGCAAAATCTAAAAATTTAGGTGTATTAGTAGAACCTATGGAAATACATTGGTAACTAGTACTAAACTGGGATTTTAATCTAAGTGTACTAGTAGAACCTATGAGCTCATTGGTAATTGATGCTAAACTTAGGTAAAAGCTTAAGTGTGTCAATAGAACTAATGAAAAAGAAGTCATTCACATTCAAAGATTAATGAGATAAGTTATTCAAATATATTTCATTCATTTAAATAGTCATTACATGATTCTTCTCACAACTGAATTATAGGAATAAAATTTATTCTAGGGGACGTTTCCCCTCAACTTTAGAAGAATTAGAAACTGGTTCCATGCCTGTTGGAGGATGATCCAATGTGTACGGGGAATTGATAAAGTTGAAGTCCTGGAGCATTCTTTCTATTACTACTGTTCGGTCTATCTAACAGATGAGGAGGATGACCAATCTCTATCTCGTCATGAAGGCCATATTCCCCTAAATACCTTGAAATCAGGCACTGGGGGATTGTATTGGCAGTAATCCAATCAACATCTAACTTGAAAGGAGGATCTTCATAAACCCAATAAACTAGGATCGTACGAGTTTCAAATCCACTTTCATCATTGTTAAGCAATTGGTCCAGCCCCATTTGTAACCTTCATTCTGAGCTTGTTTAAACCATTTATTTAAATTTCCCAGAGCTTCATTGTATCCCTCCATCCAGATCTCCCTAGGCTATTTATGGAATTAGAAGGTTAGCCTCTCAACCTGGTGGTGCAACTTTTTCAGCACTTTATCTTTGACTTGTAATTGTGTGGACTGAGTAGAAAGTTGCTCGTATTGAGTTTGAAGCTTCTAAGACATCTCAGCAATGGCCAAATTTTTTGCCTTCAACTGAGCAGCTTGATTAACAAGAGTTTACCGCGTCCTAGCCTCATCTGTAGTAGCTCGGTCAAGTTTAGTTTTTCCTCAGAAAGATGAGGCAGACTTAGTTTTTTAGTGTTTCCACTTCTTCCCTTAGTCTGGCATTTTCAATCTCCAAAAAAGAAACCCCGTCATCAACAGTAATAACAGTAGTAAAAGACGCCTTCAATGAGTTCAATTCATCCCTCAAACTGTTATTCTCGTCTTCCACCAACTTGGCAATGGCTCTAGCCTCATCTACTTCACGATTAAGCAGAAATTCCTGCATCCTGCAGAAATATGCATACTTTTCCAACTTCTGCTCAAAACCCCAACCTTTACTCAGAGCATTGTACTTCTGTTCATAATCGATATGTAAAAGAGCTGTAGCCTCCTTATGATATTATTTCCACACTTCAATTATTTCATAATAAGCCACATTGTTGGCTACTGGCCAATTAAGAAGACACTTCAAATGAGGGTAGGATTCTTTAGCTTGGTCTGAAGCACCCTCTCCGAGTAACTTAGATAATTATTTATCGATCATAGTCAAGTGACCAGCCTTGAAGAGATCATTGCATCTTTGAAAAAGCTGAGAATCAGTTGAAGAGAATTAATCCTATTTATCCATGAACTATAAAGAGCAAGAAAAATTTACAATCAATAATTGAAGAAGAAGGCAGTGTAAATTAATGTTTCTTTTCATTGATAAAATGTTGACTACAAGTACATCACCATGAAATAAAAATAAAAAAAGTACAAGTAAAGAGAAAAATAAAAGTTACTCGACGAACTATTCTACTCCTTCTTTATATCTGAGGTAGACCCAAAAGGATTGGATGCAGAAGGTGGCAAAATAACTTAATCAACAGAAGGAGGGATGGAAGAATCAACTGTAGTTGCCTAGAGTTGGTCGACAAACTCCACACCAAGGGTAGATTCATCTGACCCTCCATCATCCTCAATCTCCTCATCCATATTGGGAGGATACCCATGATAATACCTGAGAAACAACTTAGAGTCTTAAGAAGTGCCAATCTCTGCGAGGGCTACCGACCAGCCATCCTTGAAACATTTCTTCTTAGCGAACTCAATTTGAGCAGATGCAGCGCCAGTAGTTTTATCCTAACCCCTGTTTAATGCAGATTCCTTGGCCTTCAATCTTCTGGACTTTTCTACACCCAGCTTCTTCTGCAACTCAGTAACCTGCCTCCGAGCAACTACAGTATCATCCTCTGTAGTCTTTATTTTGTTCTCCTACTTCTTCTGCTCATTATCCAATGCTTATTGGGAGTCAAGGAAGGACTTTTTAATCTCCCCAAAGTCCTCCTCAACTTTATTTGTAGAAGCACGCAAAACATCATCCTTTTCTAACATATTATTTAAATCGACCAAAAACTGCAAAAAGAAATCAGAGCAAGTTAGTACAAGACATAACAAAGAAATAAATAAAAAGGAGGAGAAGTTACAATACTTACTAATGTAAGGCTTTGGACAACCCTTTCAGAAATTCTAGATTGGGGCATTACAGAAGCAGCCCCCTGTGGTCTGGTAGTGTACCGGACTTTATTAATTATCTAGCCAAACCAGGGCCAATGGCTATTAGTGAGCTAGAATCAGGCATATAATCCAACTCTCATTGGTCGGTGCTAGCAGAAGAGCCTTCATTCAACCTGGAAGGAAGCCATTTTTTTAGCCTTTTGAGCTGGGCTTCATCATTTTTCTTAGCTGAGGGCTTCTTCCCAGTTTCTTCTTTATTTATGGCCCCACCAGTAGCCTACTTTATGGAACCACTAGTAGCAATATCACCCAAGATATTGGGGAATTTCCTTTTCCTCATGGCTGTGGCAAGGGGCAAGTCTGAATTAATGGAAGAGGATGGGGCAGTATCAAGTTCACCACTACCAGATGCAGTGGAAGATGAAGTAGAAATAGGGTCTTGATCAAGATCAATCACTGAGGAGGGAACAACAACAGTTGGGCGAGTAACAAAAGAAGTGATGGTATTTTTGTACTTCAACAGGTATGATGCAGACCTGATGTGCTCCTCCCATATCTTTTGATGAATGCCACAAATAAACTTTAACTCCCTAAGGTTGATATCACCCTCCTTGGGATCGTTTCTCTTTCGATCAGCTGCAACCAAAGTCACTAGATAATATTTAGTATCAATAATTAGTAAAATATTCAAGAAGAGTCAGACAAAATGTTAAAATCTATCCTATTGCCATATTATGGGCATCTGGGCCCCTTAGTACTCAGCATCCCCTGCCATGGGTACCTGTTGCCAATTTTTGGCAATTACTCCATGATCAAATTAATCTCTGTTAGAGTCTAGGAGGTTAACTATTAAAGCCCTATTTACAACCCTAGTCTTTAAATAGTAAGTGTTGTCATTTGTGACCCACTTATAGTAAGACATGATCTCTGGGATTCCTATATTGGTCCCATAAAGATGATTTAAAACATAAATCCTATTAACTACTCTTCAAGTATTGGGGGCTATTCTAGTAGGGACCACGTCAAAATACTGGAAAAAATCAAGGCAAAATGGATTTGGAGGAAAGTGAACCCACACTCAGCAATAAAAATAGAAGGGATCCAATGGCCCTCAGATAAAGAAAAAAGGTTCATAGGAGGACTAGGAAGTTCCAAATCCACCCACAAAGGGATATTCCACTCATTCCTAACTTCCTCTAGAGAAGATACTAAGTAAAAAATGCTCAAATATGAAGAAAAGTAAAAGAGAGAATATTCTTACAAGGATTTAAGGATTCAGCAAGAACTGAAGGTCAGAAGAAACGGCCACACGAAAAGCTGAAGTGGATAGCAGTGAAAACTCAAAAGGTTTGAGGTAGAAGACAATCGTGATTTTTCTCGCCTTTTATAGATTGCCTCAAAAACTGGTGAGGGTAATGATTAAAGGGAGCATCGACTGAACTGTTGGCAGCTAAGCCAAAAAAGACATTTCTGCCGAAAAACGATTCATCAAAACATTAGATAATTGTAAAAATGCCATCCGCGTTATGTGCCATCAGTTAAGTCAATAATTTCACAAGTATGGGAAGTCGCTAACTGACCAAGCATCAGAATTGATTCCCGAGCAACTTTACGACTAAATATTCCACAATTTTGCAAAAAACTCAAGCATGAAACATTGGGGGCTTCTGTTGATGTAAAAAATCACCTTATTACGTGGACCAATCAGAAATGAACATGTGTTATCCAAAGTGGCATCAGTCCTAGTCAACAAGGTGTAATCCCCCGACCAAGTCTAATAATGTTGACCAACATATTAAGAAGCTCGACCAACAACAGGAAGACCGACCAACCTGGTCAGTAAAGCGCCATCAGTTGTATACATTATGAATATTGTACAAATGTAAATGCCTAATTTATAAAGGCATTCCATCCTTTGATAGTCCAATTCTTGTACTCCCTTATGGGCTTTAAATACATTATAATCCATGAATCTAAGGGATAAGGACACACTTGAACAAAGGCAAGGCAATACATAATAGTGGACGTAGGCTTTTCCCTTTAGCCAAACTACTTTAAAAATCTTTCATGTATCTCTTATTTACTTATTTTATCTGTGATCAAATAACTATATATATTCTAGTTTTTTGTTTCAACAATCATTTATTACTATTTTTACTGCAATGGTGAATGTGATTTATTATTGTAAATTATTTACATTTTAATAACAAGATTAAAATTTTGATACCCGACCATTAGGGTTTTAGTAATATAAATATGTTTCGACAATGTTGCTAAGAATGAAACCATTAATGATTCCTATTTAATTTAATAATGGACTGATCACCCATGATTAGAATAAGTGAGATGTCACAGATGGTATCAGAGCATCATGTTGTAGTGTCTTTAGGATCTGTACGAACTTGTTACATTTCCAGCGTATCGTTCTTTGATATGGATCCCTACTATTAGGATTGTTGCATTCATGATTACGCATTTACGTCTTCATCTATTTTGAGATATATTGAACTGTGTACTTATGGACATTATCTTTCTTTTCAGATGCCTCCAAACGTGCACCACGAGCCACTCCAGATGCATAGCTCGAGTCGTAGAGAACTCACACACCAGGGACTATAAATTCTCTTGAGGTTGTCACGATTGTTGCACAGGTGGTTAATGCGAATTTGACTACTTTTGCTCAACAAGCACTAGAGGTGCCACCCCAGCCTCAGGTTGTGGCTCCAGAACAAACACACTCTTTTCTTTCTGCCTAGGAATGAGTCACAGATGCCTTTCAGAAGGATTATCCTCCCGAGTTCTAGGGGAGATCTAATGTCATTGCTCCCTGCTAGTGGAAGTAGTACATCCAATGACATTTATGTATGTATGAGTGAAATAATGTATAGAGGTGGATACTGATACCATGTCTATTCAGGAGTTCTAGGAGCTATTCAACCGCAAATACTTTCCATCCGCCTTCCAGACAGAGATAAGGAAAAAATTCTTATATGTTTCCCAAGAAGGGAGGACAATAGCTAAGTATGAAGAGGAATTTACTAGGTTAGAAAATTTTATTCCTGAAAAGGTGAGCACGGAGTAGAAGAGGATATAATTTTTTATGGATGGTCTTACCTGGAGAATTCGACATCATTTGTTGGGTAATTTTGCTTTGAAGATGTATACAAAAGTGTTGAATGCTGCTTTACTGCATAGTTAAGACCACCTCTTATGCATGAAAGGAAGCAAGCGCTCAAGAGAGTCCAGCCAGCAGGGTAGGAAGGGGGTAGAAGTGCCAGTGGGGTACAATCGACTCAGACTCAGATGAGACAGGATGAGCTCAAAGGGATGCTGCTAAGAGTTTTCGATCAGGAGTTTTCAGCCAGGGACAAGGTGGATTCAGGCATTGCCATCAGGGCTAACAACATTTTTAGAGGGCCAGGTAAAGGTGGTAGCAGCCAGCAGGGCCAGAGAGGAGGAAATTTCATCGGCAGATGTTTCATATGTGGAAAGAATGGCCACAAGCATCAGGATTGCCCTAATAAGGGAAGAGTTTTGCAGCAGCAGGGTACTCTCTAGGAGCCCTAGAGGCCTAATTTTCCCGCCATCCTCCCAGCACTAGCACTGTCTGCCATACCATTCATCCTAATAGCCCTACCTCAATAGGGGAAGTTACAGTACGGGCATGTGTATAACATCCACAGGACGTAGTTCCATAGGCTCCACTCACAGTTGAGGGTACATTTCTTATACATGGGAATTCAAGGCGTATTTTATTTAACACTGAGGCTTCGCACTCATTCATATCCACTAATTTTCATGAGTCGTACGAGTATTAGACACGAACGATAGTACAATCATGTGTGTAGACTCACCACTAGCTAGTAAGACACTTATCTTCTTTATTTATAGGGGTGTGAGTATAGATATTGAGAGACTTATTTTTCCCGTCAATATGTTCGTGTTAGATATCACAGAGTATGACACCGTTATTGATATGGATTGGCTAGCAGCGTATAAGGCCATGATTGATTGTTATAGTAGGAACATCGTGTTTGCAATTTCGGGCCAGGAGATATTCTTAGTAGTGATGCCTCATCTCGACGTAGGATTGTCGACTCATTTATACTATGTAGAGGAGGATACCTCTATGGGATGGTAATCTCTCTAGATTCTATCCTAGTTATATGTGAGTTCAATGACGTATTTCAGGAAATATCAAGATTGCCGCTTAGTAGGGAGATAGATTTTGTCATTGATTTAACGTCGGACACTCGTTCGATAGATCATGTGCCTTATCAGTTGGATCCTATGGAGATGAGGGACCTACGAGACCAGATCGAGAAACTTACGGGGCATGGATTTATTCATAGGAGTGCCTCGCCTTAGGGTGACCAGTGCTGTTTATGAGAAGAAAGATGGATCTCTACGCCTGTGTGTGGATTATCGGGAGCTGAATAAAGTCACAATACAAAATAAATATTTATTGACCTGAATAGATGACTTCTTCAACCAGTTGAAAGGTGCCGCCTACTTCTCTAAGATAGACTTGAGATCAGGGTACCACTAGTTGTGCATCCAGAAGCAAGATGTATATAAGACTGCCTTTCTGAGAAGATATGGGTCTTACGAGTTTCGAGTTATGCCATTTGGGCTAACCAACTCGCCATCTGTGTTTATGGACTTGATGAATAGGATGTTAAAGGAGTTATTGAATCAGTTTTTCATTGTCATTATCGATTACATCCTGGTTTATTCCCAGACTAAGAAAGATCATGCCGAGCATTTGCGTCAGGTTTTGTAGACATTTTTCGAGCACCAGTTGTACGCTAAGTTTGAGAAATGCGGGTTTTGGATGCGTGAGGTACAGTTTTTAGATCATATTATATCTGCCCAGGGGATATCTATGGATCCGAGTAAGGTGTCAGCGATGAGATAATGGGTATAATCCCCGACCCTGATGAAGGTGCGCAGTTTCTTGGGGCTGCCCGAGTATTACCTACAGTTTATTTGAGGATTTTTGAAGATTGCGGATTCGTTGACCAATTTGACTTGCAAATAGATACCGTTTATCTGGGATGATGATTATCAGTTAGCATTCGATGAGCTAAAGTATAAGTTGACTTTAACACCCGTACTCGCACTTCCTAGGGTAGGAGTGGAGTATTTTGTTTTGACGCATTCCTATAGGGACTTGGGGGTGTCCTAAAGCAGGAGGATCAGGTTATAGCTTATCATTCCCGCAAGCTTAAGCCTCATGTGAGGAATTATCCCACCTATGACTTGGAGTTAACGACAGTCATGCTTACGCTACGGATTTGGAGATATTATCTGCTGGGCAGAGGTTTCACCTATTCACAGATCATAAGTCACTGCAGTATTTGTTCACTCAGAGATAGATGAATATGCGTCAGCGTAGGTGGATGGAATTTGTGAAGGATTATCGGTTCGACATCCATTACCATTCGGGGAAGTCTAACGTGGTGGCAAACGCGTTGAGCCGTAGGCCAATGTGGCTAAAGTTTAGAAGGCAAAATGGAAGGAGTTGGGACATCAAGATTGAATTACTAGATCGTTCATGTTGGTTATGACCGTCACCCCCCAGATTGTCACGAGGGTAGTACATGCCCATGCAACTGATTCATTTTATCAGGATCAAATTTGACAACTCTTAACCAGGGGAGCAGAGTCATACTTCGTGAGTTCAGAGGGAGGCGTACTCTTTAACGGGAGATTGATTGTCCCATAGGGGGAGTACTTGCATCACACGATAATGGCAGAGTCGTACGGGTCATGGTTTGCGATACATCCTGTCGGGGATAAGATGTACTGAGATATGAGACAACGATATTGGTTGAGTGGAATGAAGAGAGACATTACAGAGTTTGTCTAGAGGTGTACCACTTGTCAGCTGGTGAAGGTGGACAACCAGAAACTAACAGGGGTTCTACAGCCGTTAGAGATTCCAATGTGGAAATAGAAGAGCATTTCTTTGGATTTTATCACTGGGTTGCCTACATCTCAGAGGGGTCACGATTCCATTTAAGTGATAGTGGATCGATTGACTATGGTAGCCCATTTTCTTACAGTTCAGACGGATTATACCACGAGACAGTATGCCCATATTTCATCGCTGGGATAGTGAGATTACATGGGGTGCCACTCGACATTGTGTCCGATAGGGACAAGATTTTCGTGTCTCATTTTTGGGAGAGTTTTCAAAAGTCCATGGGTACAGATTTGCGATTGAGTACGACCTATCACCCCAGACGGATGGGTAAATAGAAATGACGAATCAAATGTTAGATGATATGTTACGAATTTATATCCTTGATTTTAGGGGAGGTTGGGAGAAGTATCTTCCACTCGGGGAGTTTGCATATAATAACTCCTATCAGTTTACGATTGGCATGCCACCATTTGAGGCGTTGTACGATAGATCTTTCCGTTTTCACGCTTTTTGGTTGGAGGTGGGGGACAACAGGCTTCTCAGACTAGAATTAATTCGGGATACTTTGGCTAAACTTGAGTTGATTTGGAGTCGTATACGGATAGCTCAAGATAAATAGAAGAGCTATGCCGATGCCAAGCGGTTATTCATGGAGTTTAATGTGGGGAACCAGGTGTTATTACTTATATCTCCTATGAAGGGGATAATAAGTTTGTGGAGTTTAATGTGGGGAACCAAATGTTATTACGTGTATCTCCTATGAAGGGGATAATGAGGTTCGAGAAGAAAGGGAAGTTGGCACCAAGGTATGTGGGGCCGTTCCTTATCATTGAGTGGATTAGGCCAGTTTCATATAGACTCGGGTTGGTGGAGTACTTACATCGAATTCAAGATGTATTTCACATTTCTTAGCTGAGGCGATATCTCTGGGACGAGTTAGCTCACACTCACATTGCATTGGTGGATATTAATTTGTAGCATGATATTTCATTCGAGGAGAGTCCAGTTGCTATCCTACACCATAGTGAGAGGAGATTGATATCGAAGGAAGTTCCACTTATACGTGTTCAATGGGGGCATCATAATACCGACGAGTCTACTTGGGAGCGCGAGGATGAGATGCGCGAAAAATATCGTATTTTTAATAATTTTTATATTGGGATAAATTAAATTAAAATGGGAAATTAATTCGGTTTAAAATCAATATTAATTAGTGAGACAAGGGTTAATATTTGTTTATATTAAGTATTACTTAGTAAATGAGTAATAAATTAATAAGAATGTATTATGAATGTCGTGAGTGAGAAATATGACAGTTACAATAATTTAATCGAGAAGCGCGTGTCAGGACTTAAATTTATGAGATAAAATATAATTTCATTATTTATCATCCAAATGGTCATTTAGAGTGCGCCAGTTTGTCCGGAAGGGCCGAAATAGTAAAAAAAGTGTACTCGAGGGTTTGGATTGGGTCCCGGGGCATTATTAGGCCAAATCAGCACCCCAGAGGGGTATTTTGGTCTTTTGGATTTTGGGGGAAGGTGGACCTACGAATTTAGAGTTCTATATCATCATTTATGTTAAGGAGTTAGGGTTAGAAGTTACCAAAATACAGAGAGGCCATTAGAGGAGGAAGAAAAAATTTCAGAGGCTTCCCATACCCTTTTTGCATCTCCACCACCACCAGAATTTAAATCGGGAGCAGAGGAAGGCAATCCCAACATCTTTTTTATAGAGAATTAGACCTACAATTTCTAGGCAAGTATTTATCTTGCTAAATTAAGTGAATATATTATCCATGTTAGAGTAGGATTGAACAATTTCCATGAATAAATGAAATTGGTGTTAAATCGGAGAATTATTTCATGATCTTGGGTAGGATTGCATGTAGATTAAAGTCCTATGTGAATAAAAAATAAAATCAGAATATATATGATGAATCAAATGGGAAAATCCAGGTTTAATGATGTATAGTCTATAAGAATGATAAAACTAGGGTTTTGATGGATAATTATGAAATAATCTGTTCTTGGGTAGGGTTCTTGAGGATTTGATGATATAATTACGTTGGAAATCACCCGTATGTGTGTATATAATGTTTTGCAATATTGGTTGTAAGTTTGGTGATGAACCATGAAGTTTGGAATAAGAAAAGTGGAGAAAAATGCAACTGCGTAGAGGAAGAAGGAGACCTAACAATTTTCTAATCGATTTAGCCCAAGGGCGAATCGATTCGGTCAGGCGAATCGATTTGTCCACTGGGTGAATCGATTCGGTTTCCCTAATTTTGAAAATTTTCACTATTTTAGGCTTGAACTCGAAATCGATGAACGGGGGAACTCTTGGGATATATTTAAAGCATTGTGAGAGATAATTTGATTACCAGTAGGCTAATGGTAGGATTGGGACTTAGTCATAAATAAGAAGAATGAAGGCTAAGATTTATCAGTGCAATTTATGATGTAATGAATTCGAGGAACGAGAATGAGTCACGGTGAAGGTGAGTGAACCTATGACTTAGACCAGTAGGGTATGGATGAATTACCAACTAAAATACTTTAAGTAATAATTGGCACACTTTGAGTAGTGGGGGACACTTGGGAATATATGATGAGAAGTATAATCAAAATTTAATAATACGTAGGATATACGAGAGTTATATATGCTACATACATGACATATATTATAGGTTGCGTGTATGCCTATACTGATGCCATATACATATATAGGTTGTGTGAATACCTATTGTGTGAATTATCATGTGTGAACATACCTAGGCTACTTTCTATCACAAGAGGTTTCGTGCCATGGACAGTCTTATCCCGATGACCCCATTGGGGAGATTTTGACTTGTACTTCGAAACATAGACCTTAGGGATTGAGCATTACTTGTGTGAATGATAGTGTGACTGGTCATTTGGGTGCGTTAGGTGTGTACGTAGTCCAAAGGCTTAGAACTATGTTCGCCTCCAAATTGTGTGAATTGTGAATGTGTGGTTCGAAAGTGATTCCGAACCAGTTGTCCTTTACTTAGTACGTGATGTACAAGGACTTGATAGCCGAGTATGCCGGCATCGCAGGTCTCCACCTAGAATGTCACATTTATATATATTACAAGTGTGGTATATATATACACACACATGATTTATTCTACTACATGTATATTAGTAGATAAGATAGATAGTGATATTTAAAGTAGTCTAAGTATGTGAGAACTTAATATTTAATGGGCAACTTTTAACGGATAAAACGGGTTGGAAATTTAGTAACGTATTGTATGGGAAATACGGGTGGGTACAACGAATTATTAGGCGGGAAGAGACTTAATTCAAACTAGTTAGGTTGGGTAGTGTAACCAGGTTGCTGTAGAAGTATACGTTAGGGGTGCAAATTAGTTAAGAGGTGAGGATCTCAAGTGAGTGCATGTAAAGTTAACATATATACAATATCTTCCCTTTAATGCATTTTAAATATTTTCATATTGTTTTGAAACTATTCTACTTGGGCTCTGATCCATTTAAATCCATTTTTGTAAAACCTTGTAGGTGCCCAACCACAAGGACATCAGGCTTAGGAGTTCCTTTATATTTAATGTGCTGTAGCTACTGTGGACGTTGTAGGACCTCGGTAGTAGACGCCTCCACTTCTATCAGTTCTTGTTAATCATTTCTCTATCTTAGTCGGGCATGTTGCCCATCTCTAGCTAGTGGTTATTTCAGAGACATTGCACTTTTATTTTATTTCCAGTATTAGATTTAGATTTATATTATGGATGATTGTATTTGGGTTTCAGTCTGGAGTGCGTATTCCAAGAACATTTATTCATCCCGTTATTTTATCATTTATTACTATGTTTACTGGAATGGTGAATGTGATTTATTTTTTTAAATTATTTGCATGTTGATAACAAGATTAAAATTTTGACACTGGGCCATTAGGGTATTAGTAATATAAATATCTTTTGACAATGATGCTAAAAATGAAATCAGTAGTGATTCCCGCTTAATTTAATAGTGAACTGATCACCCAGGATTATAATAGGCGGGGTGTCACACCAAAGAGGGGAACGGACACCCCATGGGGCATAAAAGTAACCCGTGGGAAGTGATCATGTTCTCACTGGGTTCCCGATTGCCGAAATTAACTAGTATAGTCTTGTTTCGCAATTAAAATTGGCATTAAGTGGCACAGATACACTATGGGGTATAAAAGTAACTTGTGGGAAGTGATCGCATCCTCTCCGGGCACCCGGTTGTCGAAATTTACTAGTATAAACTTATTTTGGGTTTAAAATGGGCATTAGGGGGGATCCAAAACAGTGACCAAATGTCCCTCGGAGATGCACGAATACCCCATGGGGCATAAAAGTAACCCGTGGGAAGTGGTTGCATCATCTCTGGCTCTGGTTATCTAAAGTAACTTGTATAAGCCCTTTTTGGGGTTAAAAGTGAGCATTAAGATGTAAAACTCAAAACAGTAATCGAGTGGCCAGAAGAGATGCACGGACACCTCATGGGGTATAAAGGTAACCCATGGGAAGTGATCACATCCTCATCGGGCTCCCGGTTGTCGAAATTTACTAGTAAGAGCTCGTTTTAGGGTTAAAAGTATGTGTAGGGGGAATTCAAAACAGTGACCAAGTGGCCCAGGGAGAGGCACGGACACCCCATATAGCATAAAGTAATCCATGGGAAGTGATCGCGTTCTCTTTGGGCTCCTTCAGTTATCAAAATTAACTAGTATTAACTCGTTTTGGGGTTAAAAGTGAGCGTTAAGAGGAAAAAACTCAAAACAATGATCGTGTGTTTCGAAGAGAGGCAGGATACCCTGTGGGGCACAAAATTTACTAGTGGGAAGTGATCGCATTCTCATCACGCTCCCGATTGTGAAAATTAATTACTATAGGCTCAATTTGGGTTAAAATTGGTCATTAAGAGGCAAAATATCGAAACAAACTATAACTTTTATATTCTAATTAGGTTGTTATAACCATCCTAGAACCTAAAGTTTTTTATAGCCTTTGACTCTTAATGAAATGCTAAGTATAAGTTCATGTGTTCTTAATTATTTTGCTATTAAATAAGAAAGGTCCAAGAATCTTCCTATCGATGAATATAGCCTCTCATGTGTGTATTCTTTTCACCACCACGTTCATATTTATCCTTATCATTAAGTATCAAGTAAAGGAAGATGAATAGATGCTTTTAGAAGTTGTATTTATGAGATGAAAACTTAGTTTTCTATATAAGCACGTGCATGTAATTTTTTTTTATATCAACTCAGTTTTCAAATTTAACACTATTTGCTTTCTTTTACACATATAGTTAGTTGAATTTGTTAACGTTTTGCGTAGACTATAGTGAATTCTGTCCAGTTTCCTTTTTATGTTGATATTATATTGAGATTTTTCTTTGTTTACACTTTATGTTTAATGTCTTTTTCCTATCTAAATAATTGGCTAACATGTATAAGAATTTCTTTTATCTTTTTAGATTAGGACTTATGTTATATGCTCTGTATTTTGTGAAGTTATCTATTTATTTTGTCTACCTGACTTTCATTGGTGATGATGCTAAGGCGATCTCTCTCGTACATCTCTTTCGAGTCTCCCTTATACCAGTTACTCTATCTATCTCTTAGTATTATGTAAATCAGTTATGAGAATAAAGTAATTGAGGGGATGTTTAGTATTATGGATCTTTCGAGTTGTTACATGGTTACTTTTAAAACATTTATAATGTACTTGTGGTTGTCTTTATTTACACTTATGGTAATTATTTGAATGTGATAGACTTTGTAACTCTGTATTTTCCAATTGCTAAATGCCAAATGTCAAACTTTTGCATTTGGCCACGAATTGATAATGGCAGTGGGGTTTGTTATTGGTTTAGAAGAACGCAGTTGTATTAGTAATACTACATTAGTATTTTAGTTACTTTAATCACTTTATTTGGGGGTTATATCTAGTTGAACTTTCTATTGTTAGTTCATTATGCTATGTGAACTTTCTGGTCCACAGGATTAGTTGAAAGCTCTTTTACTTAAACATATTATGCTGAGGGCCAAGTTCAGGCAGTTGGAGGCACTTGTCTTACTTTTACAATCAAAAGGTATGTGAACATTAATATATCTATAAATTTTATAAGCACGTTGATATGAATTTTGGTTTTGACAAAAAATCATGGATTATTAGTCAAATACTAACATAACCTAGAAATATAAAGAAAAAATATTTATAGAATTGTGTTGGTCTTTAACTAAAACTCTGACGAGTCCACTTGCTCAGTTCAGATATGCAGAAGTGAAGAACATAGAAACCTTGTGTCTCGTTATTGAAAATATATAATGTTGTTCTTGTTATGTTTAGCTTTATTATCCTTAATAATAGTTCATTCATAATAGAAGCGAGAGCATTGCAAATTATCATCCTTAATAATAGGTCATTCATAATAAATGTTGATATGTGAATCTGACAGTGAGTATTAGTCTACATTTTATCACAAAATATGTGTTGCCATTGTGTTAGGCTATTGAGAAAGGATTCATCCAGATTATCTCAACTGCATGGGGTTATTGTTGTATCATTCTTATAATTGGGGCCAACTTGTTAATTTTAGAATTTATTATTTGAGTGTGTTTTTATTTCCCATGTGATCTAGGAATCCATATAAGCACAAGATATACTAGACTTAAGAACATGATTTAATAAGTTGTTTTTACTGGTGTTTGGATGTTGCAAGTACATTGATTTTTGTTAGTAACACATTGTATTATTTTTCATGATTGAAGAAACTAGTTTTTGCACTTCTATTCATCATCATTTTCTTATTCAAATACATGCATACTTTTATCTACCAGTATCAAAGTAATTATGTTATATATCACCTCTAAAAGTAATTTTCAGTTGTAAAAAATAAATCATGAGACACTGAGAGTAATATAATATGCATTTGTGTATCATTGAAGGAGTTTGTTTGTTAAAAAAAATCACTTTTTTTTGCCTTTTCATTTTGACAGAAGTATACTGCAAAGATATGAGATATTGGCCTGGAAAAATCGGGTCCCTAGGGTGGATAATCACATGTGACAACCCGAGTTATGGGGATATATGGTTATGCTGCTTCTGAATACATCGCTACTGGTGAGTGCTTTTTTTTTTATCTTATATTAAATTTGTGAGGAAATAAATAAAAATTCAAATAGTTATTGCCTAGAAGTTATTTCATAATGATTTCCTTTGCTACCAAATGTCGGAGTCCTTACCTTTCATGTCCGCGATTTGTGAAAATGGGCGATATATTTATGATTTGTTGATATTTACAGAGCACAAAAGAGAAATGATTAGATCTAAAATGACACTCCTATCTGGGTCCAAACAACCGACACTTCTGACGTGGCAACCATGCATTGCCAAGCATGTTGAGTGATTGAGAGTTGGTCTACAATTTAGAGTAATAGGTTTTGGAGTCAGATATGAGAGTTGGTTTACAATTACTCTGACATAAAATATGACATTGAAGTTAGCAATGGTAATAAGACTTTAAACTTCCTTACTCATCCATTAAACATAATACTAAAATTGTTCCACAATTATATTATACATAAAATAGAAAGTTTGCCATCATGAATAGGTCACTAGAAGTAACGTACAAGAAAACTTTCTTACTCCACCCCAAATTGTGTGGTAATAAACTTACATCATTTTTCCATTGTCAACAGGTCACTTATACGTGAAGAGTGACGTGTACGGTTTCAGTGTAGTGCTGTTCGAGATGCTGATGGGCCTATGAGCAATCGATATGAAACAACTTAGCACCCAGTAAAATTTTGTGGATTGGGCCAAGCCCCTTCTTCCTCAGAAAAGTAAGTTCAAGTACACTATGGATAACCACATAGAAAGTTAATATTCTTCAAAGTAGCATCACAGGCTGCTGAGCATACTATTAAGTGCATCAAAATTGAACCCATAAGGGGACCCTCCATGAAAGAAGTATTGGAGATGTTTGAGGACATCAAAGTGATCTGTCAACATTGGCCTTTCTTATCGGGATACTTTTGTTAGTGCTCTGGACACATGATCTACTTCATTGATAAATAGTGAAATGAGAGCTTTGCAAATTATTTCACAAAATCCAAAGGAAGACCGACGCATATATTCATGATTTTTGGATGTATATTTTTATGAATGATGTTCACAGTGGGTATATCTATCTATGATACATTTGATAGGTCATGATTTTTTTGTGAATGATGTACATGGTGAGTATATCTAGTTATGTCCTACTATTTTTTTAATAGACAATTGACTTGATTTGGTGCATTTTAGAGGTATATGAGTTCGAATACAAAAAATTTCAAGATAGTTTCTATGTTTCTATGAATTTTGATTTGTATTTAGATTTATTTGTCAACTATGAAATTAATATTATTTATTATTTTTTTTTATTATATGTTTAATTTTTGACTATTTATGTTAAACATTCATGTGACGAAATATTTTATATGATTTTTTTTTTATATTTGAAAATTGTTTATCATGACATTTTTGTATCAAATATGATAGCTTGTAGAGTATATTATGACTTTTTTTGGTAGTAGATATGATTGTTTTGAAAAAACATTCATTTATAACTGTTAACATAATATGACACTTTTATGGGTATCGATTATGACACCCAAATTTATGACGGTGTTGATTGAAAAATAAATGATCATAAAAGGCATTTTATGACAGTAAAAAAAGTCATAAAAGGCTTTTTTCTTGTAGTGATTATCCTACTCAAGAACGGGAGTTGGCAACATCAATCTTTGTCCTTTTATAAAATTATTCGGGCATGTATCGTTAACCTCAAAGGGAGTTGACAAGGTCGAGATACAAATTAATTGCTCGTTACCGCGTGTCAATGACCTATTGGATCATTTGAGGATAAGTGTCTTATTGTGATGAGTTTTTCGTTGGATTTAACGAGGAATTCTTGGTGAAGTGGAAGAAACTAGAATAGTGGCGGACATTACACCTGATTATTGGGTCAAGGCTAGTTCAGAAGTGTGGAACTTTACCGGGGGAAGTCATAGAGGTCGTTACTGGTAAGAGTCACTTTTTACATTAACAAATGTACCAGGTTACTTTTTTAAGAAAAATTGGTTGTTCCAGAAGGTCCCAAGCTACGGAAGGTAGTTTTAAACATGACGAATATTTAGTAGGCTACTTTACATTATAGAAGCACGTGGGTGTATAATAATTTGAGGAATTCATATGGGTGATGTGGTGAAATAATTATTGGTATAGTTTGTGTCAATAAGGGGCTCCTGCCAGTAGAAAGGTAGAATAACGAAGACATTCAAAGAGTTACAAGGTTTGATATCCCATTATAGAAGTAGGAGAGTGGATCTAGTACTTTTCGATAGGATTCATAGGTTTCAAAGGGGTCACGTAATCACATACGGTCATTTGAGTTAGATTGACCAAGTTTATTAAAAACAAAGAGTTGACAAGTTGCTATGTCGAAATGTATTCGGGGCACCTCAGGAAGAGTGGTGTTCATAACAGGGTGTATGAAGATTTCGAGAATAGGCAAAAGAGCTTGTGTGACGAATGAGAACATGGTTTGGTGGCCCATAAGTAGGCCAGGTACTTTTGAAGACTGCCTCAAGGATGGATATTACAAAGTTGGATTCCAAAGTGAAGTTGTCTCTCTGATGTATGGGTCATCTCCCATACTAGTGGATAGGGTGGGAATGATATCATTTGACCACACATCATCACCCTCACCGAAGACAAGATGTTGATATGGATGCACAACAGAGGAAGTCCTCGTGGGACAAATTGATATTGCAATGGTTAGGCTAGTGGTTGAGGGTTAGTCGAACGTGATTTATGATGAGGGACCTTGGTGTATATTAGCTCATAAGATGAGTAGATTCTATATAGAGTATGAGGGTGATACAGGCAAGATATTCTTAGATTTTTGAATAGGAATACAATGAATTTGAATTTCAAGGAAGAAATTCCCTTTTAAGGAGGAAGAATGTAATACCTCGTAATTTTAATACATTAATAAAATAGTGAATTTTATTATTTACGATTGTATGTGCCTGCATTGACATTTGATGTCACTAACTGTAATTCAATATGTGTTGTGCTATGGTTTAGTTTATTCGAAATTGAAATATGACTTAATACACGAGAATGAATTAATAATTATTTAACAAAGAAATAATTTAATAATAATTTTTGGGACTCGCACAAATTAGAATATTAAGAAGTTGGTTTGATACTTTGGGTCAATGTTTAGGACATTTATAATGTTGGATTAGGGCTTAAACAATGGATTAGGACATTTTTAGGCTAGTATATGGTTTAGGCTAGAATATAGACTATTTAGAAATAATTTCGGGCTTAATGGGTTAAGGTCCATATGGAAATGAACCTAAATTTTGTGGTTAAGGATATAAAAAGGGAGATTAGGGTTATTATGACTCATTTTAACACTTGAGAAAGGAAACATAAAGACAGAGAATAAGGGGGCTACTTAGAGAAGAAGAAAGGGGGCAATTGGGTGTTGGATAAGAGGGAATTTTGGGCTTTTTAATTAGAGTTAATCATACTTGAATTTGGAAGAAAGTTTATTTAGTATATTAATATAACTATTCCCGTGTTAGAATATACTTATACATTAGATTCTAAATCTAAACATATAAATACTTTATTTAGATAATTGAATAAAAAAAATTTGAGATTTAATTTAACTAGTAAAAAATAGGTATTTATACATAAATATAAATTGAGGAAATTTGTCATGAATATGGGAGATATTAAATAAATTGAGATTAAGGTTATGCTATACGTGTAGGATTCATTAATATCCCTTTTATATTGCATGAATGAATTGGAAAATTTGGGAGTTTAGAATGGAATTCAAACCTAGGGTTCTAATTCTGAAAAATACTTCTAAATCTTTATATAAATCTAGTGGACTTGTAAAGATAGCATAAAATTTGGTTTGGTGAAGCTTGTATGAGAATTTATGGTATATGGGAGGAATTAAAACCTTGATTTAGGCCGTTAATGGTGTTCTAGACAGAAGGGTTCGCAACAGGGGCTGGAGGTTGAAGAAAGAGGAAATTCAAGAGAGTTTCACAATTTCCCAACTCGAACGGTCATAATTGTGGTCCGTGCGCATGGCTAGGTTTTAGGGCCGTGCACACGGTGAGGGTAGAATTGGAATTTATTTTCTTAATTTAGTTAAGAAGAAATTTTGAATTGAATTGGGAGATTTATATATTTTAGATACTAATCTAAGACCTTTAATCTTGTATGCAAAATTACTTGGAAAGATAATAAGACTCATAACCTTATAAAAAGGTGAATAATTGTATTTTACATTATATGCGATATATTAATTATGTGAGATACATTCTAGAGGGAACATTCTTATGGAACGTGCTACACTACCACTTCGGTACCCTCTTAGATAAACACTGGTTATAGCCTGGGTTGTATGACGACAAACACTGTAGTATTATACTGCCATATTTCGGGAGATGGCATCGCTTTGATATTCTGAGAGAGTAAGATGGGTTTACCTTGGTTGTGTGACGATGACTGCTTCGGTACAACAGTAGACAAAGATAGTAAAGTGCTGTGGTTCAGGCGATGATGTTTCTTTGGTATCCTGAGGGAGCAAGACGAATTAACTCTGGGCCGTGCAATAATTACCGCTTTGGTACTCCGGTTGATAAGTTTCTAATAATTGATATGAATAGTACATATGTTGATATACACACAAAGATATGCTCTATTTAGATATATATACTTGAGAAGTGTAGAACAATTATTTATGAACATTCAATGATAGATGAATAATACGGAACCATGGGTTCACGTGGGTTGGGGCTTAGATTTATGTGATATCTAGGACTACGACATTTAGGATAACCTAAAAGTTACTGAAATATGAGAAAAATGTGCATAATTATATTGTAGCCCCTAATCAATTATATTATTATACTACTTAGACTTGTTGTTTAAGCGTCATATTAACATTTTTTAGGTAATAAGTCACTGGTGTAGCTTCACCCCTGCATCAGTTATTACATTCTTCTAAGTTGTTGTTCTTATAGGATGTAGACGTTGAGCTTGCGTGCTCACTCTTTTTATTACTATTTGCAACCAGTTGAGTAAGATGTATATAATAGACCATTTCAGTAGTTTGATGTATGTTTACAAATATGTAATTATGCTATGGTACTATAATTGTTGATTATTTTGCTATCAGAGTATACAGTTCACTTATAGTATGTTTTAGTTATTTATTTTATGCATTTAATTTTTAATTTCATCATGCTTTGAATGATATTAAATTGTTTAATTCCCGTGAGTTGTATTAGATATGATCAATAAACTATTAAGTTTTACGAATTATCATAATTGGGCTTTGATAATATCAATTATGCCAAACATGCTTTGTCAAAAGACACGTGCTTCTCGTATGACATCACTAGTTTCATACACATGGCTTCATCATAAGTTCCCCTATGATGCATGGGTATAGAGAATAGGTAGTCATCATACATGAATCTCTAGTTTATAACATTTTATGTGTTGATATTATGCCTAGAATTGCGGCTCTTAACGCATGTAAGAGTTGTGAAATTACCCATTGGAGTATCGATTTGTGTGATTTAAGGAGGTATCTCTTCGATCCGTGTTGCATAATTGAATTGGTGAAACCTTTTGGCATTCTTCCTCAATTTCCAAGTAAAATCTCCCCACCAGCACCCTCAATTTTCATTTTGCATCTGGATTTCCTCTACCACTTTCTCTCTGTTAAGGATCTTCATGATTTTTTAGTTATGGAATGGTTTATGTTGGGGTTTGATTCTTAAAACCATGTATGACATTTATTATTCAATAAAGGTGTATCAGGCTCATTTGGAATTAAAATCACGTTTGTGAAAGTGCCTTGTATTTGTTCTTAAATATATTGTATGCAATGTTGATGAGTTGGGTCCGACATGATCACGAGAGATCAAAATTTTGATTCTAGTACAATTGAACATTTAATAACCTACATGAGGATTTAACATCCTATCGATAAAGCTGCGAGTTCAATTCTAGTAGTCTATCGTAAACTATAAGAACCTATATGATGGTTTTGTAACTTGTTTGATAGTTCAAAGATGATTGTGATTGGTACATTTAGGAGTGTATTGAACATAACTATGGGTGAGATGCAAGTCTAATTACTGACTAAATTAAACTTGCATAATCTCACAAGTTTGCAAATGGTGTCCCAAGAGTTACGAGGATTAGAATGCTTGCATAATTATTGATTTGATTATTATGAGTGAGATTCAATCTTATTGGATCTAAATTTCTACAAGCTGCACAATCTCATGTAAGTAGGTATGAGATAATAATTTGGAGGAATGTGCATTCAAGAAAGATCTTGGATTGTGATACCCATTTGATAGGCTACGTTTTGTTTTTACTAGTAAACCTCATAAGTGGAATATTTTATAATCTCGTAGAGTATCAAATAAGTTCAGTTTCAGAATCAAGGAATATATAAGAAGTTGGTTAAAATTATTTAGCAGGAAATTAATTTGATCAAGTGAGTATTATATGCTTGATGCGGGAAATCATATTTAAACAAGACTTCATTATTTGAGTGATTTTGAGATAATTAAATTAGAGTGCATTGGTGATTATTTAGTGGAATTAATTACAATTAATTGGAGAAAGGAAATAAATTACGAGGATGTAATTTGGGATTTCAGAGTACCTATTTGGAAGAAATTTAGTTATATAATCTTACGTCCCTAGTATAGTCCACTTACCTAAGTAAGAGTCCCAACCTCTCTTGAAACCTTATTTAGTCCAATACCATGACTTATACCTATATATATTAGTATAAGTTAGGTTTTTAGGGAGAATATTAATTATTGCGTGATAGACAAGGAGAAGAAAAGTACTATTCACATTTTTATGATGGGGTGTACAGAGAGAAGGCCAAATTTCTCTCAAAACAACAAGTATTCATCTCCAAGCGTTCCCCCACACATAGTATGTTGTGTTTGTTCTAGCAAGGTTTCAGAGGATAGGAAAAGGCAGGCCCTTTATATTATTTAAAGTCTATTTCTCCTCATTCGTATCACCTACAAAATCCATTAGGGTATCGTGATTCAAAACCCTTGGTTTATGCTTTAAACATAGTTCTTATTTTATTTTCTATTGCATGATCAATCAAAGTTTTTAGGTAGCAAAGTGTTTCCTTGTGAATCAGTCCCTAGCAGTTTAAACATCTATTATGATAAAATCAGTTTTCACGGGGAGTATAGTATCTCCACGACCTCCCAAGAAAGAATTGGCCTTTTACACCATGTATTTTTCGAGGGTGGAGTTAGATTTTTACTCTATCGTTGTTAGTGTAAACCGTGGCCCATTATCGGGTGATGATAAAGCAATGCTCCAACAATTTCAATATATGTTGTAATGGGTGTTATCATCATTAATAATGAAAAAAATTTATGCCTTATGTATCTAGTTAAATTAATTAATCACTGTGTCCTATTAAAATCAAATACTTTTTAATTGAACCAAGTTTTAATTTTATCAAATAAAATTAATTAGGTCAATTTGCATGCGAGTGATTCATAAATAAATATGAAAGTAAAAAACAGTCACACATAATGCATTTGAGTGATAACCCTCTCGGGAAAAATGTCTATCTCTCCAACTGAACAAGCCCAATAGTACTGATAATTTTAGGCTTATAATGAACAAACACAACTTACGCATAAGAAAATGATTACCGACACGAAGTCTCTTCCAAGCATTCTGATTCGATGTCTCTACTCATAATATATATCAGTTAATCCATGCTCGGACCCAGCTTGCATAGTCCTCGGACCTTGATATCCATCGACCTTTTTGTCGACAACGATCAACCCACACGTATTCTTTGTGCTAATCAACTACACGATTACTCATGCTGAAATCTTATGGTGATGAAGAAGACTGGAGGGGATATCATAAAAAACTCTCTCAAAACCTATTAAGGTTCTATAAAAGTTGTTTTGAGCTCTTGAAAGACGTTGCTATGATGTTATTTATATGTTGTAGTGAAAGATACCAACTAAAACATGTTTTCCAAGAATGAGGCCCTTATTCGAACCAGGGAGCCCTCATTCGAACAAGGTCTCTTCATATGAGGGATTCTTGTGCAATAATTTTATCTTACGGGGACATATTTTTATAATATAGGATTCTTGTGGGAAGAACTTTTTGCATGAGGGGTCTCTTGTTTGAACGAGAGATAATAATTTCCCCCCCGTACAGAAATGCAGTAAAAAATTTAGATAAAAACTTTTCCTTTCAATTTTAAAAGGTTTTGTCCAGTCAATTTTCTACTTAAAAATAAACTTAAGGAAATTAAAAAAAAAATCTCACATGCTTACCAAACCTTCGATAATCTAAATTTATGAATATATTTAGTTCGATAACGTCTTCAATGATGTGAAATTTACAGCTCAAAAGACACTAAATAGTACACTTTGACATTTATTCTAAAATACATCCTTAGCCAAACTAAGAGGAGTGTAAAACCATGTCCTCATAAATCTCCCCATTGGTTATTCCGGGAGAAAAAAAAGGAAAGATCCAAAAAAATACTAGATCAAAAACTTATACCTTAATCTACTCGTCCCAAATCCTCATGCTTTTTATGGCCTTTTAATCACCGGTATCATCAACATCACCAACCCTATAAGTCCTGCACACTTAAACATATACCTTATGACGTACAAAGGATATAAGAGAGTAATAAGTAAACATGAATTGTAATTATGAAATGCATGCACTAAATTACTCCCCCTTAACAAGTACTCCCCTTGAATCCAAAATTTCTCCCCCTTTTTATCTCAAATAGACAAAGGAAATGATGCGGTAGCGTATATAACAGATAAATCAAATCCAAGTATGTGAATAATATAATATGAAAGCATGTGCTCAATTGAGATCAGTGACATATAAAACATGGAATTATGAACAATCAAAAGCATCAATTAAGTCCAAAAGAATCCATACCACAACATGGCCAGTATAATCATTATCTCAATTAACAAATATCAACATATATAATCATTATAAATCAGAATGCCAGAATAAAGATAAGGAGTGCTAAAACAAGAACGTATCAATATCATATCACCATGACATAAATAAAACGTATCATCCATAACATGTCAATAAAACTATAATATTTGAGAGTAGAAGAGAATAAATAAATACGTGAACTGAATATCAAAACTCTCTCACTCTTTGAGTGACACACAATATTTTCCATACATAAAGTAGCTAAATCATATGTAGTTAATAAAAGTTATAAAATAATTATGTATCATTGTAATCATGCGAGAATAAAGAAATGACATATATAAAGAATATAAGAATCAGATAATCGAGATAAGGTATATCCATCCTGATGCTCTAAATATAGTGTGATTCAAGTGAAAATCATTCGCAACAAGTAATAACCGGTAAAGTTCAGGATCGTATTCCACAGGGACTCGACTCTCATAAAAGAACGAAGATGGGCTATAGGATTCTCGTTATACTTCACAAAAGAAAAGTGTAAAATATGATTTATTGTTTGAAGTGGTGAGATTAATTATCCGTTATCCTAACATGCGTTTAATTGATAGTGAAAGAGTTAACAAAAATGAACAGTGAAACAATCTAAGAAAAGCTTGAGTTCGAGAAATTAAAGAAATTGAGGATCATTCTCCAACCTTGGATTCGCTAAGAAGATGATGGGACTTGGTTCCAATTAATTGTAATCGATCATAACTAATTAAGTCTGAATATTAACCATGTAGAGACCAAACTCATCAATGGAGGATTTGGGGTTAATTAGTTATGGTGCTAAATGGGTTGGGGTTGTAGTAAAGCTTTAAATACTACTCTTGAAAGGCAAGAGAAGTTAAGAAACTAGGATACTCTAATACCAAAACATGAAGTTCCATTAGAATTATTATAAGCCAAACCCTAACTATGAAGATCAAGCATCCATGGTGGGATCATGATCCCCAACCTATAGGACTAGTAACTCATGATAGAAACTAAGTAAAACATGCAAGAGAACATCATAAATGAAGAACCCATCTATTTATATACCAACAAACACAAAAGAGATCAATAAACACAAGTTAAAACAACTAGAATAAGTAAAGATGAAGTAGGCAAGCAAGTAATGCAATAAATCCGACTATATTTATGCATTCAATGCTTAATAAGAGAGAGAGAACCATAAAAGTCTTTGACTTATGTTAGAGAAGAGAAATTTTCTAAACTTAGAAACTTTCTAAAAATAATATCTGCCATTTACAAGACTCAAAATAAAGGGATATAACCCAAACCTTTACAAAATGGCAAACTTGTAAATACAACAAGATAAGGGAATGATGAAAATAGGGGTAATACAATAATTGAGCATAAGTTTCTGGAATAATGTGCATGGGAATGCTAGAATGCGCAAATATATGGGATTTTAAATGAAATAATCATGATTAATTGCACCCCTAACCTACACATTGCTAGTCTCGAGCAATGAAGTATGAAGAGGCAAAACCATAACTACAACCACAAAAGAAAAAAATACATACAAAGAAGAAAAGAGCCACTTTCGTGGGCGAACGATTGCATTTATCATATACAATAGGCTATTGAACCCCTAGGCGGCTCTAGGGAACGGATTTTATCTCGTGAGGGTTTCCACGGATTCTACCCACAAACATCAAGTCGACTCATACAATGATTAACTGAAAACTAATTCACAAATGAACAATAACAAAGAAATCATAATCTATTAACAAAGTGAAGGATGTTCACAAAAAAGTCTGCAATTATTGACATTATAAGAGGAACTTAAAAAAAAAATTGAAACGCACATGCGATAATTTAGATTTGGCAAAACTTTCATAACAGATGTAGACGCTAAAGCATACATGACTCAAGTTCTTTTCGATTGTTACACTCAATGGATGAAAGCACTAAAAAACGAGATGTAACACACAAGGGACATGCGGGCACAATGAGTAATTGTAAAAGGAAACTAGGCCGCGCAGATGTCATCAAATGAAGAACGATATATACAAGTGAAAAATACAATCACATGAAAGGATATTTCGTATTAACTGAGGTAAAATGCACTCTAACAGATTATCGTAAATGTTCGACCTTTAAATAATTTCACCCTAGGATCAAATAGGACTTTTCAGGTATGTAACTTAGGTTAAGCTAGGGTTTGGAAGTGAAAGTCTATTTACGGGAGCAAAGAGGATTTAGGAATAACACGCGGGACAATAAAATTGGTGGGCAATTTAAAAATTGGAATTTAATTTCCACAAGCAAGATATCCATGAGAGTAAGACTCTGGTATTCATAAATGTGGGAGAATGGGACTCACGCATTTTGAAGCCATTTATTATATTTTTTTTCTTTCTCTTTTCTTTCTCTCTTTTCTTTCTTTTTCTTTTGCTTGATTTCATTCCACATAAGACAAAATCATTAAATCCTTTGAATAATCCCAAATTGAGGTAAACAAGGTGTATGTAAGGGTAAAAACTCCAATGTGGATTTGGTTAGGTGATTTGGGAGCGAAAAGAAAGGTCATAATAGGGCTCATGGCATGACTAGGAAAATGTATATGGTTAAGGCTAAGTTCGTATGCCTATGATCCATTCCTAGGGTTTCATGTGATTCTCGAGACTCAATACTTTTGAAAATCATGCTCGAGTGTCATTTTTATAATGAATTCAATTAATATGCAATTAATGAAAAGAAAATGAGATTGTCAACAAGATAAATTTTTCAAGAAAGGATAATGTAATTGTATACGCTCACAAATGAACGTTTGTCAAGAATCACACTTATGTAAGTGTATAGCATGTGTAAACACCACATTCTAGGACCCCCTAAGTCTTTCCTTAGGTTACGAGCACCTCCCCAATACACTACAAACCCTAGGTCATACTTCGAGTACTGATCTAGAGCCCATCTGGTGCCCCTAAGTCCCATTTGACTCATGTTAACTCCATCGTCAGAGCAAAAGCTCAATGAATCTTTGAAGGGATATGAATCCTCTTTCTAAATATCTGATATGTGAACAAAATGACAAGACGGATTGGATGAATGAATAATTTTACTATAAAAAACCGATCTGAAGGCCACCAAGTGCTCCCGGCCCCGATTTGACCCCAATTAACTTCATCGTTAGAGAAAAATCTCAATTAATAATCGAAGGGCACTGAAACACCTTTTGAATGGTCTGCCCCATGTGCAAAAATGGAATAATAGTTTGGACGAACGATCCATTTTCCTCCAAAAATTGATCTGAAAGCATCGAGCACTCTCAGGCTTTGTTTGACTAAAGTCAACTCTTCAGTTCAAATGAGACTGAATGAATCTTCGAAGGGAACTAAATAACCTTTTTAATGGTCCATACCATGTGTGAATTAGCCTTACGATACGTACGGACGATCTATTTTACTCTGAAGAGTCACCGGACGCATTCGAGCCCCATTTGACTAAAGTCAACTCTTCGAATCGAGTGAAGCTCTTTGGAACATTAAAGTATGTCGCAAAACCTTTCCAATGGTCCTCCCCGTACATAATTCAGACTTACGGTTTGGACAAACGATTCATCATCGTCCGATGAGCGCTTTTGAGCCCTGTCTGACCCAAAGTCAACTCCTGAACCTAAGAGCAGCCCAAAGGATTCTCAAAGGTCTATGAATTACATTTGTAACGGTATTCCTCATGCGCGATTTGGACTTATGAATTGCATTTTATAACTATTTTTTGAAAAATATGCACGAGACTGCCAATTAGCAGGCCCTTGGACCTGCTTATGATCAGTGTGTCTAGGGTAACCTGCCAATAGGCAGGGAAAGGACAATGCCGATCTGTAGTCCCCTTACCCTATATAAGGAGGGCATAACCTCACTTTGAAAGGGACCTCAAAAATATCAACTTCAGTGATCTCAACAACATTCTTCTGAAGTCAACAAGATTTCCCTATTTGAAATGTTTCTCCACATTTCATTCCCGTCACTTTCACACCCAATTTAGAAAAAAATCATACTACATTATTCATTCATCTGCATGGAAGCTCATCATCAATCAAGATCAATTTCCAAGTCTCCAAACAAGCTCCAAATATTCTTCTCCCTCTCTTTAAATTCCTCTATTTTTGTATTAGTTATATAAATTCTTAATTTAGCTTTTACTTTAGATCATACACATATTAATCTTCAATCCTTTATTAGTTATATTGCACATAATATATTTTCTATAAAAAACTCAAAACAAGAAAAAGAGGCTTACACCCATAAATTCCAACGGGATTGTTCACCACACTCTCTTAAAACTAAAAACACATTTTTCTTACACACAAATATAATGAAATTGCCATTAGAAATTATGGGATAAACCCCACCCTCATGCTGCATGCGAACTACGTGGACTTTGATGCCTTTATAAGCTATGTAGGCGTATGGGTTAAAACTCTAGGCTCGAGTCCTATTTTCATATTTTCATCATTTCCTATTTTATCCATATATTATTCATATATATCATACTTGTGATTCCTACTTGCTTCTTATCTAACACATATTATCGTTTCATCATAACGATCAATATCTCGATAAGTGCACACATCACATTTTTTAATTATTATTTTGGGAAGATTCTTATGGATGACCTCACTCCATCTTTTCCATGATGCAAGTCGAGCAATTTCAATCTCCTCCTATATATGCACGAACACACACTTCACGGAGAAATTAAGGAAAGTAGTAACATAAGCCCATGAGAGATCGAAAGGGCGTGATGGGTGCCTAACACCATCCCATTCCTTAACTTAGCCCTTGAACCTCTGATCTAGTTGGTTTCGCAAGTATCAGTTTGTCTTTAAGGCCGCTCTCTCGAGGCCATGACATGTTCTTTTGGCTGTTTTGTGCAAAATAGGATGGCAACTATATCTTTTTACATCACCCCAAAATCGACGATGACCAAAGCACCCCCGGAGTAGTGAGGGTCACGAGACCTTTATCCTCCCCCTTTTCCCCAAAGCGCACGGAGGGAAGATCTCGGGACTGCCACAATGGTGACTCTGTTGGGGATTTACTTAAGAGGGCTAGACTCTGTTTGCATGGGGGTTATCATTTTTTGCTTGTGCGCATATGCACCTACCTGTATGTTCCCTTTTCTCTTCTATTACTTCTTGTATATATCTACCTCAAATTTATATCACCTCTCAGTCTTTTCACTTCACACACTTGTAAATACTCTCCATGTACACCTTAAACTACCTATACTTGTATATAGGTTCACTTATATCCACATGTTGCATACACCACTTAAAATATCCATGCTTAAATGTCATTCGCACACACCTCCACTTACCACACTTGTACATCCATGCTAACTTGCACATATCACACACCACTTGTAGTTGATCTATGCTTAGATTTTCTACCACACGCTCAGTTATAGATATTCACACATCACTCACTCTCACATATCCATGCTTAGTGTAATCTTCATTCTCCATAATAGATTTACTTTTTATGACACTTATCCATTATTCCTTATTAGCATTGTGCTCATCATGCCAAATAAAAAACTCTCTCCATAATATACTAATTAAGATTCATGCATTTTGCACACTACATCACCAAGAGTGTGGCTATTGACCAAAATTTTATCCCGTACTGGGGGGTCACTTTGTGATCGGCGCTAATCTGGCAAGTTGCAGTTAGCCTAATCAATATAACTATCACCTTCCATTGGCCAACTACCTTCAACGTATATCGAACGGTTCTTCGCATCGTACCGCTTAATCGAACTCACGATGGGAGGTATATAGCAGGGAACTCATTCACGTATGTCGAGTATATCAAATTCTCTCTCATATATACTATCCCCACGAGGTATATAGTGAGGTAATTCACGTACACTCTCGTATGTCAAATGGCTTGTCCACACATATCAATTGCCCTCAAAAGCAAGACATCTATATTGGAAGTCAAGCCAAAGGGAGAACCTTTCCACTAACCCAACAACTGCATACCCTCATATAGGCATTAAACCTAAGGCACTCATATTTAGTTTTTCGGTTGCTATACGAAAGTCAGCCGAAATGCTGGGGTCGGCATGCCGCTAAAATTTTCACGCGATTTCATCTTTTTCCAAAATGGGACCCTATCCACGAACCTGGCCACAAGTCAAACCATGTTTTACATATTTTTCAAACCAATTTTTCCCAGGCTCGGGTCCCGTCCGACTTTTTTTTTTGCATTTAGGTAAACCTAATACAAGTGAAAACATAATAATAATCATGCTGAGACTCTTCTCTCGCTTTTCCTCATTTCTTACCAAAAGTGTCAAAAAACATTTTTCATCTTCTTTTATCGAGATACCAAAAACGCTTTTCCCCTCCTTTTATTAAAATACCAAAAACAGTTTGTCCTTCCCTTTTCCAAAAAAAATGTCAAAAACGTTTTCTTCTTTTCCAATAAAAGATTCTTCCTTTTCTCTTTGAAAATTAAATTCGAATCATTTTCCTTCTCAAGTTGATCGCATACTCGACCCTTGGCCTGGCTCCCTATTGGATTTGGTCTTCTGATGAATTGCCCCAAAGCTCCTTTAGTTCTCCCATTACTTCCTCCGAGTTCGAAATCCACTTTCACCAACTCTCCATGGAGAATGCAGACCAATTACTGAACATGCAACTTGATTTGATAACGGTCCTAGTCTAACTTACCGCCAAGATTAACAACCTTGAAACTAAGGTTCATGAGATGCAGCAAAATCGGGTCCCTATCCCCAAAGATCTAAAGATCCTCTTCCCTCACGCTATGTGTCCACCTGCACCTGAGTATGTTTGGGTCCTCGAAGAATATACGCATGTTCCACGTGCGCCTCGTACTAATAGGCCACCACTAGCTGAGCTCCCTATATCGAATCTTGCCCATCCAGGGGCTAACCTGCCAGTACCCGTCTATCCGAAGAAAGAAGAGTTAAACAAGGTCAAGGAAGACCTTAAATTTTTAACCAAGAAGTCTTACCAAGTTTTAATCTCTGGGAACTACATTGGTTATACCCATATGTCTCCTTACCTTAAAATAAGGCTATCAAAAAAATTCAAGATGCCTAGCATTGAGAAGTTTGGGGGTAGCGGGCCCCCAATTGTTCATCTCCAAATTTACTACGAGGCCATGATGCTTTGAGGTGCCTCGGAGGAAATAACAGCCCAATTATTCCAACAGACATTAAAAGACAGTGCTCTTCGTTGGTTCCTATCCCTCGAGGAATCTAGAATTTATAGTTGGGAGGATGTTTCCCATGAATTCACGTCGCAGTAAAAATACAACGAGGAGTTGGAGGTTACATGCCATGATATAGAACTTCTCAACCAGAACCTCGAAGAAACTGTTAGTAATTTCATAGCAAGGTGGAAGGAGAATGCGGCCACCATGACCAACCGACCTTCTAAAGAGGATAAAGTTATTATTATGAAGAAAAACTTCTTACCCCATGTCCGAGCGATAATGGGAGGACATTATTACCCACATTTTTTAGCCCTCAGGGAAGCAGAAATGGAGATTAAAGGAAGTATTGCCAAGATAGAAGCTGAGCCAAAGAAAGTATCCAGACAGTTCACTCTAAAAAAATATGAGAAGATTGCTAGAGTCTTGACCATCAATAATATCTCATAGCCTCTTGGGCGCCAAAAAGTCGGGTTAGACCAGTCAGAAAAGAATACATCGAGCTTCATGCTTTCCTTTCCAAAGTCTACCAAGCCCTATTGAGAAAAAATCTCATCAAGTCATTAGACCCTCATCCATTACCAAACCCACTTCCCAAAAAATTCAAATCCGAGGCCCATTGTGATTTCCATCAAACTGATGGCCATACCACTGATCAGTGCCTTCACCTTTGAAATTTAATCCAAAGTCTGATTGATGGGGTGTCATCGCCCCACCATCCAATCTTAAACCCAAAACCACTCACAATCCACTCCTAAATCGTGCAAATGCCATCTTCCTATAAAATGATCTGAAATTTGACCCATCTACCCAGATTGTACCTAGTAAATCACCAATTATATCCGTATTTTCACCCAAAACCCTTAAAGTCTGCCCATATTTTCTCCTACATCCTACCTGTTTTGTCGACCAAGCTTTGTCACTTCTCACATGAGCGTGTATTGCAGTTTGTACTCGTTTCAGGGGAAAAATATAGAATTACCAGTGGTACTGAACCAACTCTTAGAGTTCGGGCTGAAATTGCCCTCAGAAATGGCCATTGACTGCCAAAAGTTCAGCACAGTCTTTATAGTATCTCATAAATGGGCTCAAGAGTAAGATAATTAGGTGGTACCCATTGAAAAAGTCAGTTTGGATGATGTAGTTCATATTATGGCAGACATATTTCGACAGACCAATGAGATTTACAGTATATTGAAGTTACTTAATGCCATAAAGCTACATGGGCGGTTGGTCCTTTCACTTCTGCATCTCCCCGTTGAGTGGGAGGATATATATAAAGAAGCTATGGAAGTTATGCAATTCATTAACTTCTCATGACAAGACGACATCGTTACCACCGGATGGGGGGATGGGTTTAATAGTGCTATTAAAGGGCCAAGCCAGGAAAGGGTTAACCCAGTGATCAGTATGTGTGAGATGATATCGTTTAAGGATTGACTAGGAGAGATCAATAAAGTAGTCTAATAGCCCGAGATAGACGAATAAATGGGGTTTCTGTTCTTTCCCTCTTCTGTGAACCATATGACAAGATCTGAGGGGCACTACCAGAGTCTAAATCCTCAATCAATAGGGATAGATAAAGGAAACGAAGTTGTTGAGAAACTACCCATGCCAAAAATGACCATCAAGGAAAGCAAGATCCTAAATTAACTCAAGAAAACTCTGGCCAACATCACTTTATGGGGACTCTTCATGTCTTCCCAACTATACCGAAACGATTTGATAAAATTGCTTACAAAGACCACAGTCCCTCATTCCACCACTCCAGAAGAGGGCGTGAACTTGGTCGGGTCCTTAACCTTTACTAGAATGCTTTCCTTATCTAAAAAAGAACTTCCAAAGTTTAGTACTAATCATAATTATGCTCTTAACATCTCTATTGAGGTAATGGGGAAGACAGTCTCGCTCTCACTCATCGAGAACAGATCAACACTCAATGTTTTCCAGTTAAGAACAACCTGGGTTTGAAAGTAAGCGGCCTTGTTCCAACTTCTGTCGCAGTGCATGCTTATGAAAATACTCATCAGGAGGTGATGGGATCCATAAAGCTTACAATAGGGTCTGGCTCTATAAATCCCATTATCGAGTTCCAAGTTATCGACATACCTGCTTATTTCAATATATTGCTCGGTCGACTATGGCTTCACAGCATCAAGGGGTATCTTCCTCTCTCCGTTATAAACTCAAGTTCTTCACCAAGGGGTAGGTCATCACCATCATGGGAGACGGTGATAATACTGAGAATGCAAGCATAGTGACTCGATACTAGAGATACAACATGGGGAAAATGACATGCTTCTATTTGGCTTTCGAGTCGAACCACTTCCACTCCCAGTAGGGGATGATTTAAAAGATAGAGTTTGTCCAAAGCACAATCCTCACGATAATGTCAACGTGATACAAATGTTCAAGAATATGCACTTCATTGCCCGGACTGGGGTTGAGACGATGATAATAGGGGATACTAGAACCCATAATGCTGAAGAAGGCCTTCCTCCATGTGGACTAGGTTACTAACCATCATTAGAGTAACTCAGAATGCTCTGCCAACCTCGATTGAAGTAAAGGTTAAAAAGCACCGAGACTGTTTCAGGGAATTCTTTGAATGGAAGATTCGTCAAAGAGGGTGAAAATTTTACCTTTTGTGGCCTTCTCTAACCATGGTATGTTCATGTGGAGAAGAAGATAAAGCCAGGGTTGGAAATCTTCTTTCAAGACAGCTACTCATGGGCCGAAAGATCATAGCATCATATACAACCACTCATAGAGAAAACTAGAGTTATTACTGAGGTTTTCTTGGGAAGTGACTTCGATGAATCATTCAATATATATACACTGGGGTTGACATTATGTATGATCCACTCAAGCGCTACATCATTGAACCTGACTACTCCAATTAAGACTGCTGATAAACCCTTCCGCAATCGGAATGCTATACTAGTTCTACCTACTAAAATACAACCCAACCTGGATGTTTATCCTATTTATTCTTCTTTTATTGTTCCTCCATTTTCTAATAACAATGTAATCGAGACCTCCTTCGACGAGGTTCTCAACACTATTTTTCTCGAGAATGAAATAAACGAAGATTTTGAGTATCTTGTTGTGCCTTACATTAATTGTCTTGATTCTAATAAAACTCTTGATGATGAGGATTTTACAAATGAACAATTCTTAATTGATCTTAATAAAGTTAATAACAAATGACATAATCGTGTTCAAATTAATGAAGATGAAACTGTTACTATGAATCTAGATTCTAGTAGTCAACTGTGCGAGATTAGGATAGGGTCCAGCCTTGACGAGCATGAGCATGCACAACTCGAAGAACTATTGAAATAATTTGTGGGCCTCTTCACATGGTCCAACAACGACATGCTCGGTATTGATCCCAAAATAGCTTAGCACAAGATTTTAACTCATTCGAAATGTAAACCGGTCAAATAGAAACAACAAAACCTCCGTACCGAATGGTTGCTCAAGGTTAAAGAGGAGGTGGTCAAAAGTTGAACGTAGGCTTTCATCCGGGTGATCGAATATCCCACATGGCTAGCCAAAATTGTACACGTACCAAAATCAGGAGGAACATTCTGCATCTGCGTTGACTATCAGGATTTGAACAAAGCCTCTTTGAAAGATGATTACTCACTCTCAAATATCGAGCTGATCATGGACAACACAACCAATTATGATCTCAAGTCATTCGTTGATGGGTTTACTGGATACAATCAGATTAAGATGAACATTGAGCATCAAGAAAAATGCATTCATAACACCTTGGGGAACCTTATGTTATACGATTATGTCATTCAATCTAAAAAATGCAGGGGCTACCTACCAAAGGGATGGCACAATCATCTTTTATAACCTGATACACAAAGAGCTCGAGGTCTACATGGATGATATGATCATGAGTCTAAAACTAGGGAAATTCATGTCTGCGGTAATATCAGATGCCAGTTAAACCACAAAATTATGTTTTTGACATTACCAAAGGAAAGCTTTTGGGATTTATGGTTAGCGAGAAGAAGATTAAAGAAGATCCTGCCAAATTAAAAGCCATACTCGAAATGCCACCACCCCGAACAGAGAAGGAAGTCAGGGGATTCTTGGAAAAATTACAGTATATCAGCCTGTTGACTTCTATTTGTGAACCCATCTTCAAACTCCTCCAAAAGGATTCAAACAAAGTCTGGAATAGAGCTTATCAGGAAGTCTTTGACAGAATAAAACAATATCTTACCCGACCTTCGGTACTTATGCCACCGCAGCCTGGTCTCCCTCTACTCCTATACTTGATCGTAATAGACATCGTAACTGGGGATTTACTAGCCAAATACCTTAAAGAATCCTGCAAAGAGAGGTCCATCTACTGCGCCAGTCACAAATTGGCTGGGTACGAAGTCAATTACACCGCCTTGGAGAAAGCATGTGTCGCCCTTGTTTGGGTCACTCAAATATTACGGCACTACATGCTCACTTTTCTCATTAGACTTGCATCCCGAATGGATCCTATCAAATACTGGCTCGAGAAACCAAACTTATCTAACCGAATGGATTGATGGTTGATGTTGTTAGCAAAATTCGATATTGTGTATGTCACACAGAAATCCATAAAAGGAAGAGTTATCTCTGACTACCTTGCTGACTACCCTATGGAAGAAGCCAACGTTTGGATATTCAAATTACTGGATGAAGCTATCCTTTGCATCTCTCAGGAAGGCCTCCGGTGGTAAATATTCTTTGCCGGTTCTTCTAATAAAAAAGAATACGGCATTGGGATACTCCCGATCGCCCCTGATGACTCCACTATTACCGTCAAGAGAGATTTTCCCCGCACCAACAATATTACCGAATATAAGGCATGCACCGTAGGCCTCAAATTCGCTCTCAAGAATGGAATCTAGTGCCTATATATCTACTGGGATTCTTCCCTCATCATCGGCCAGGTCCTTAGAAGATGGAAAGTCACAGATGAAAAGCTCTTATCCTTCCACGCCCACTTAAAAGAGCTGACCTCCCAGCTCCATGATATCACCATCCTCTACTTTCCCCGAGCGAGGAACAACTTAGCCGATGACCTTACTACTTTAGCCTCCATAGTCGACACGCCTGAGAGAATAATGATGGCCCCTTTTCTAGTCCAAAAATATTCTAAATCGACCCACTGCTACCACATTAATCTCGTCATAAAAGAGGAATCCAATATGACCGAGTGCTGATATTATGACATTTGGTGCCTCCTCAAGTATGATAAGTACCCCTAAGATTCCAATAAGAAAGATCGAGCGACCCTCCGCAAATTGGCTACCTAGTACATTGTTTGCGATAAAGCACTGTTTAAGAGAAACTTCGATGGAACCCACTTACACTACATCGTAGGGGCCGATAATAAAGAAATGATGCAAAAAATCCACAGCGACAAATACAGAGCCCGTATAAATGGTTGTATGCTCTCCAATAAGATTATTCGATAGGGTTACTATTAGACTAGCCTGATTTAGGATTGCACCGCCTATGTCCGGAGATGCCTTAAATGCCAACAATTTTCCAATCTCTAACACTTACCTATGTGGGAATAATACAACATGACCTCTTATTGCCTGTTCTCCACATGGGGCATCAATATCATCGGAAATTCACACCCAAAGCCTCTAATGGGCACGAGTTCATCTTGGTTTCCATTGATTACTTCATCAAATGGGTCAAAGTCGAGTCATATGCAATGCTGAATGCCAAAAAGGTAGCCAAATTCATTCCTAAGAACATCATCTGCCGATACGGGGTTCCGCATGAGCTAGTGTAAGATAACAGGTTACATTTGGAGGCAAAAGTCACAGAATTGGTCAATGAGTATGGAATTCAGAGATACATATCTCCTCCCTACTGACCATAAACCAACGGTGTGGTTGAAGTTACTAATAAGAATATCAAAGCAATCATCAGCAAGATGATTGGGAGTTATCAACATTGGGCCGATCGGATCCCTTACGTCCTTTGGGGATACCATTCTTCAGTCCGAGCATCTACAGGGGCTACCCCTTAGGGGCTACCATACTTTAGTCCGAGCATCTACTGGGGCTACCCCTTACTCTTTTGTATAAGGTATGTAAGCAATCCTACCCATTGAACTAAAAATACCTTCATTACGCATCATGCTTGAGAGTAAAGTCAACGAGGAAGATTGGCATCAGATCCGTTTTGACGAGTTTTTGCTCTTAGACGAAAAGAGATAAAAAGCTATATATCATATACAGGGATACCATTTCTAGATAGCACAATCATTACTTAGGAGAGTCAACTATCGTGGTGTCCGAGAAGGGGACTTAGCTCTCAAAGAAATCATAGAATCCGTCTGGGACCCTAGAGAGAAATTCAAGCCAAACTGGAGTGGCTCCTACATCGTGATGAAGATCCTGTCTAGTGGAATCGATATGCTCGCTGACCTTGAAGGAGAAGAGACGGCATGTCTAGTTAACCTTGATCGTCTTAAAAAATTGTACCGTTAGTCCAAAATCTCAGCGCGCTATAACTCCTGTCATCCCCCTTCTATTCTTAAAAAAAATCTTCATTTCCCTTTACTTAGAACTACGTGGGTCCCGATCCTCTGAAAAATGAAACTCATAAAATTTTCAAAACCCCCAGAGGTAGGTGGGCAGCTCATAGGCTTTACATGGGCATGGTACCATTCTTTTTCACAAAATGCTATTCTTTCCTCACCTTCAAGAACGACAATTCATTTCATCATTTACATGAACAAAAGGATTATGTATGCCTTAGCGATTGGTGTAGATGATTCAAATGTCAAAATCATAAAGTGACAATAATATAATTAAAATCCTTTTTTATTCCAAAAAGGGAAATTTCAATACAATTACACGAAATATTAACATAGGGAATCAAACAACTATCCCCGCTAACAAAGCTACTCCTAAAACAAACTAACCAAACCTTTCCAAATTTATTCCTCAAAAACAAAAACAACCAAACACATAACCACCATAAAAGCTTCACAAATAAACACCAGTTTCACAAAATACCCTATTCGCAGTTGTCGGAAGACCCAACCCCATCATCATCTTCTCTTTGAGGCCCCCAAACTTCCCCTACTTATATTATATGTCGAAGATGCTCCATGGAATAATAATCTCGAACCAGTCTAGAGAAAATTACTATGCCCCCTTCGTAGTGTTAAACATGACAAACCATCTCCGTTTGGTCTCCTCTGCTAAGATCTTAGCCACTACCCTCTTCCACAACCATTTCATGTAGTCTCCAAAAATAATCTAAACCCTGCTAATAGATTGAGAAGGACGAGTTGATGGATGAAGATTATCCAACAGAGAACCTAATCACATTCACAATCCTTCAGTCAAATCCTCTATAAGAAAGAAATATAGGGTATAGGAAGACATAATTTTCTCCCATTCGACTTGACGCAGGAGCCATCGGGGGAAATGTAATGAGGTCTGTCGAAGGCCAACTAACCGAACATACTGGTATTCCCCCAGTTCCAAATGGGATGCAACTCTGTTATCCACAAACCGGTTTACCCAATTCTCTATGGATGGGCCAAAGCTGATGAAATAATGAGTGAAGAAATCTGACCCAAGTGCCAAGGGATATTCAGAGGGGACTATCAAATAAAATCTCTAACCCAACCATATGAATAACATAAATTGGGCTTCCTCTAAGAAAATCAGAATAATCTTCCCGCCAAGCTACTAGACTGTTCAGGGTCTCTGCAAGTGTTACCGCCGCAGGATTGTAACGATATGACATTCACGCTGTAATGGCCCCCAGTTGAGGGTCCACCATCAGGTCCCCTGTCTCCAATAGTAGCTTCAAAGTTAGTCCTAGGGAAACAACTACAGTAAAACCAACATCATTACAGTCTGTTCAACACATTAGATTCAGCATAATCCAATGAAGGCGACAAGCCCCACTTTAAAATCAAGATTTTTATCCCCTCATCCATATATCAATCAAGTCGCCAAGGCCTTCCTCTATTCGACAAAAATTTCAAAAAACTCATTTTTCCTAATTTTTCTCAAAATAAATTCCTTCAAAAGGGAAGCTTATTTTCAACCAAGCATCTAAGGACATCTTCAAACATATTCATTTCCAAAAAAACACATACTCTTTATTAAAGCAAAAACTCACTAGAAAATTAAAGTGCATGTAGCATAAGCCATTAAATCAAGATAATAAAACAAAATGTGCATTTATTTTTGCATTTTTTAGTCTTTTTTCAGGTGCAACGCCCCTACATCAAGCATACAATATGGTCAAATGCCAAACTCCCACAGTCAACAATGAACCTGCAAGAAAATATTGAAGGAAAAGAACCAGAATTGGATGTCACCTCATCTTCCCCATAACCCTCTCTCATATGTACCAGAAGTACCTAAACTCATGCACCATCAACCGCTGCATATGTGCATGCTGACTTATCACCCCTATATCCCGAGGATCCATCCCTCAAGGGTAAAAGGTAACCTATATACCAACATCTCCCAATGTCGTATTCTCCACCTTCGGCGTTACCCTCAACATACAATCCACCTCTATCTAAAAACCCTCACAGTCAATCCCCAGTAGCTGCTGAATATCAATGGGCGTTATCGTCCCCTCCCCGAATCCCAAGTGTATGGTGTGAGTAGTGTCCTACCATCTCTCCCCCAACGCGCAAAGAAAGGTCGTAGAGCTCGACGTCTCATCGAAAGCAGACGCCAAATGACCAAAACCCATGGAGGAGAATACCCATTGAAACACCGCAGGAAGATGATCCCACACATCCCTAAATCCCATCGTCCCCCGAGAATAAAAGCTCGTAGCATCTACGTTAGTGTGCCAAAATAGAAGAGACACTTTTTTTTAAAATTTAAAGAAATAAGAAAATACAAATAAGAAAAAGAATGCTAAAAGTCATGTGGTACTTACATAGCCATTAGGGTTCCTCACCCTATATGACCAATTGTGCGAAAGCTCGTGCAGAAGAAAGTAGTCATCGACAACAGGATCGAACAAGTGGAAAGAGTTCTCATTGCTCAATGCCAGGGGCACCCTAGCCCATCACTCTAGGTTCGTCCAATCGTTGATGCCCAACCACGCCTTGTGGGTCTTGCTACTTGAGAAATCTACCATTTTTAGTCTCTAATAAGGAAAGAACGTAGGAGCATATTGCAGAAGAGAGAAGCAGAAGATAGGAAAGATAGAAGTTGTGAAAAATGAAGAGAATTCGCCTCTTTTTATGAGAGGCTAAAGGGTATGCCGACTTGAAGTCCCCAGACACCCACCGATCAGCACTACCTATTCCCCTTCCTAAGGTAGCCCAAAAGGCTGTGCCACAGCCGATTGGCAATTCATGCGACCCTTCAATTGGTAGTACCTCTAAAATTTTGTACAAAAAATTTCAAAAATTTCCTAAAAATTTCCTAGAATTTCCAAATAAATATTAGAACATTTCTTCACCAAGAAAACCTTTTTTCAAGCTCCCTAAATCCCCACCCGAATTAATACCACGCTTTATCCCCAGCTTATACCCTAAAAATCATCTCACATGCGTTCCAAAACCCACTACAATTCCTCAGCAAAATCCCAAATCCTCATCCTTAGAAAGAATCAAAATGCTTCCCCAGCAGGGCTACGTAATATCCTGCCCGTTTCCCCAGGAGGAATCCCCAAATTAAACTTTATCTTAGCAAAATTCCAATTTCCCCAAGCAGAGCTAGAAGCCCTAATCGAACATCTCTCCTCAACGGCGTCTCCAAGAAACACACTACCCAACGGAATTATAAGTGCTTCCAAATCACCAAAGGTAAAAGCTCCTAAGAGTGAAAACTCCTCGCATTTATAATAAAATGGTCCTCAGAATTGACCTTGACCCTTAGGATTGGTCGCCTTCACTTAAGGTCCTCAGAATTGGTCACCCCTACTGAAGGTCCTCAAAATTGGCCTCGACCCTCAGAATTGGTCGCCTCTACTTTAAGCCCACAGAATTGGCAGCCTCGACCCTCAGAATTGATCACCTTCACTTAAGGTCCTCAAAATTACCCTCGACCCTCAAAATTGGTCGCCTTTAATTGCGGTCCTCAGAATTGACCTCGACCCTCAAAATTGGTCGCACCTACTTAAGGTCTTCAGAATTGGCCTCGACCCTCAGATTTGGTCGCCTCCACTTAAGGTCCTAAGAATTGACCTTGACCCTCAGAATTGGTCGCCCCTACTTAAGGTCCTCATAATTGACCTCGAGCCTTAGAATTGGTTGCCTCCACTTAAGGTCCTCAGAATTGTCCTTGAACCTAAGAATTGGTCGCCTCCACTTAAGGTCCTCAGAATTGACCTCAACCCTCAAAATTGGTCGCCTTCACTTAAGGTCCTCCGAATTGACCTTGACCCTCAGAATTGGTCACCCCTACTTGAGGTCCTCATAATTGGCCTACACCCTCAAAATTGGTCGCTCCTACTAAAGATCCTCAGAATTAACCTCGATCCTTAGAATTTGTCGCCCCTACTTATGGTCCTGAGAATTGGTCGCCCCTACTTAAGGTCCTCATAATTGACCTCGACCATAAAAATTGGTCTCCCCTGCTTAAGGTCCTTAGAATTGGCCTTGATCCTCAAAATTGGTCGCCCTAACTTTAGGTCCTCAGAATTGACCTCGACCCATAGAATTGGCCGCCTGAACTTTAGGTCCTCAAAATTGACCTAGACACTCAGAATTAGTTGCCCCCACTTAAGTTACTTAGAATTGACCTATACCCTCAGAATTGGTTGCCCCTACCTTAGGTCCTCAAAATTGGACTCCAAAATTGGTCGCCACAACTTTAGGCTCTCAGAATTGACCTCAACCGCAGAATCATCTACCCCAGCATTACCTTAGGTCCTAAAAAATGACCTCGACCCTGTGAAACAATCATCCTTATCCTTTTGGTCCGCGGAATTAACCTTTTTCCCAAAACATCATGTGGTGTCTATTCGACGGCTTTCATTTATTTTTAGCTCACCCGTCGAGGGGCTCAGTATACACCACATTCTAGGACCCCCAAGTCTCTACTTAGGTCCCTATCACCTCCCCAATACACTAAAAACCCTAGGTCATACTCTGAGTACCGATATAGAGGCCATCGGGCACTCTCGAGCCGCCCCATTTAATTCGGTCAACTCTATCGTCAAAGCAAAAGCCCAATGAATCTACTAAGGGTTCTAAAACCAATTTCCAACGATCCACCCCATGCATGAAACGACATAATGGTTCAGAGGAATGGATCATTTTCTAACCAAAAATAGATCTGGAGGCCATTGGGCGCTCTCGATCCCCGATTTTACCCCAATCTACTTCATCGTCAGAGCAAAAGCTCAATGATTCTTCTGAGGGCATTGAAACTCCTTTCCAATGGTCTGCCCCATGCACGAAATGGTATAACGGTTAAGAGATTCTATCTATTTTCTTTGGAAAACTGATTCAAAGGCAACTCGGCACTCTCAGGCTCCGTTTGATCAGAGTTAACTCTTCTGCTCGAGTGAGACTAAATTAATCTTCTAATGGCACTGGATATCCTTTCCAACGGCCTTCCCCGTGCGTGAATCAACCTTACGATATGGACTGATGATTCATTTTACTCTGAAGGGTCACTGGGCGCTTTCGGGACCCATTTTACCAAAGTCAATCCTCATAACCGAGCAATAGTATTTGGAACATCGAAATACCTCGCACAACATTTCCAACGGTTCACTCCATGCGCGATTTGGACTTACGATTTGGACAAATGATCCATCTTCATTCGACGATATTTTATCAAGGACTGACGAGCACTTTCGAGCCCCGTTTGACCCAAAGTCAACTTCCCGACCCGGGAGCATCCCAAGGATTCTCAAAGGTCTCCGATTACCTTTCCAATGTATGCCCCGTGTGCGATATGGAATTATGAATTGCGTTTTATGACCATTTTTTTGGAAAATTTATACGAGACTGCCAATTGGCTGGCCATTGGACGTGTCTATCGGCAGTGTGTCTAGGGTTACCTGTCAATAGGAAGGGTAAGGACAATGGTGATTGGTAGTCCCCTACCCTATATAAGGAGATCATGAGTTCACTTCAAAAGGGAGCTAAAAAACATCAACTTTAGTGATCTCAACAACATTCTTCTTAAATCATTGAGGTTTCCTTATTTGAAACTTTTCTCCACCTTTCATTCCCATCACTTTTACACCCAATTTAGTAAAATCCCTCCAACATTCTTCATTAAGTTGCAAGGAAGGTCATCATTAATCAAAATCAATCTCCAAGTCTCCAAAGAAGGTCCAAACCTTCTTCTCTCTTTATAAATTTCTCTATTTTTGCACTAGTTATATACATTCTTAATTTAGATTTTACTTCAGATCATACAAATATTAATATTCAATCCTTTATTAGTTATATATCTTATATAAAAAAACCAATACAAGAAAAAGAAGGTTACACCCATAAATTTCAATGGGATTATTCACCACACTCTCTCAAAACTAAAAATACATTTTTCTTACACACACCCTCATATAATAAAATTCCCATTTGAAATAGTGGGATAAACCATACCCTCATGCCGCATGCGAACTACGTGGTCTTTGATGCCTTTATAGGCTACGTAAGCGTCTTGGGTTAAAACCCGAGACTCGAGTCCTATTTTCATATTTCCATCACTTTCCTATTTTATCCATATATTGTTCATATATATCATACTTGTGATTCCTACTTGCATCTTATCCAACACATATTATCATTTCATCATAACGATCAATATCTCGATAAGTGCACACATCATATTTTTTAATTCTTATTTTGGAAACATTCCTATGGATGACCTCACTCCATTTTTTTTCAAGACGCGAGTCGCTCGATTCTAATCTCCTCTTATATATACACGCACACACACTTCACGGAGAAATTAAGGAAAATAGTAACATAATCCCATGAGAGACCGAAAGGACGGTATGGGTGCCTTAAACCTTCCCATTCCATAACTTAGCTCCCGAACCTCTGATCTAATTTATTTCGTAAACATCAGTTTGTAACACCCCGCCCAATTAAATATCGGGTGATAAGTCCTTTATAAAATTTAAAACAGAATGTTCGGTTGGTTCATTCTTAGCATCACTGTCGAAAACATAATAACCTTATTAACCACCTAATAATTAATTAAGCTAGTGTCAAAATATTTACTTTTTTCATTTTTCCAAAATAAATCATTCATTTATTAAATCTAAGAATTTAAAATATAATCCACCCATCACATAACTAATTAATATAAATACTATATCTGAATCACATACTGAAATAAATAAGACTGGATAAAATATTCGAGTTCAAAACTTTAAACCAAGAACAAGAGTAGCAGTAAATCCAACTGAAATGAAAGGAAAGTAAACGGAATACAATCTCTGATAAAATAGCTAAGGAATGGGAGACACATGCCCTAAATGGAAAGATTATATAGAACTGAGTGAAATGATAGAGGCGTCTAATGCAAAGACCTATAGCTTCCATAATAGCTGCAGCATGCCAAGAAATCCAAATCTCTAAGTCTGGTGTCCCTGTGGCTGGGCACCTGATATAATACATATATATAGCAAAAGGGAAAAGAGATGCAAGAAACGGGTCAGAGCCCGAGGTGTAAAAATATTTATTTTAGCAAGTATTTAAAATTTGCAATAAAGCAAGTATCAAATTCATGTTAGTTCGAACTCTCATATGAGATTCTCACCTCTCAGCTAATGTGCACGCCTAACGTACAACTAATCCACCCTAGCCATCTGTAACACTTTTAACTAGGTAAAGGCTTATGCTCCTCGTGGTAGTAGCCCGTGATTCCCAACTTTTGACATTATTAATTTCATCTATTATTAATTCGATTAAGTGTTATCACACTAAGTCAAGTATTCCCAGTTGGCGTTGTTTAAGAATTTACTATCTTGATAACCTACGATTATCTCACAGTAGGAACAACACAAGTATACACATATATGTTCATCACTATAATATACATATACCAATACAGCACCCCAAGGCTAAACCTGTAGTGCATTGCATACTCTGCTATCATGTCCCAGTACATCTCGTACTCCAATAAGGAATATTGGCTCAAAAGTCTCCCACGAACCATATACAGAAAACACACATAGTAGAGGCGAAAATAGTTCACATACCTAGGGGTCACGCACATACCTATGCTCCCATAGACTTATCACTCACAAATAAGTCTTCACAGTCCTATATTCTGAGATGCAAGTCAATAATCCCCCCGAAGGTCACCCAGGATAAGACTGTCTCTACACAACCTCCCGCAATAGCAAGTATCTAGGTATACACATAATATTAAGCATGTAATAGGTATCCACACATCCTATTAATATTTATAGGTCTTCTTCCAACCATTTTGTATACTTACCATACGTATTTCATTCTCATTTTTATGTATTTTATAGTATTACTAAATTATCACAATTCTTTAGTAATTTCAGAAGTAACTCTTCCTTTAGGGTTAGTTAAAGTATAAAACTCACATACTTCCTCATAGACCTGTCTCGTTTCGAATCTATTAACTGGAAATTTCTCTCACTCGAATAGACTGGAAAATTCCAAAACTGCCCCTAAGAAGATTCCCAAAAATTCACCCCGTCGCTCGAACCAGATGGCACTGTTGTTTGAACGACTACCACGTGTCATTCGAGCGACTTCACGCGAGATGACTATCTCTCTTGAACGAATTCGCGCGACTTCGCGCGAGATCTACTATTTCATTTTCTACACAGAATTTCAGCTTTTTCCCACCATTTTTAACCCTAAAACCTCTAAATTTTCGTCCCAACCTCCAATTAATCAGTCCCAAATCGAACCCTAACAATTACACACATATTTTAACATCCTAGAATCATTAAATCATTACAACTCATCAACAAAATATAAAATTCCCAAATTAATTACTAAAACCCTAGTTCTTCAAATTCTTATTCAAGAACACATGATTTCCAGATTCGTTCTTCACAAACGTTCATCAAAATGTGATTTTTATCTTACATACATGAAGGGTTCAATCTAATTAATCTCAAATTCAAGTCATATATCCTAAATATCCAATTTTTCATCACTTTTATGAACAATACATGTTTATATCATCCCTATACTAACTTGAATATGGTTATTTCAAGAGAAAAGAAAGTAATAAACACTTGCCTCGAATTAGTCGTCAGAATTCTTGATGTTGTTAGTATGGACGTGTTCCTCTTGTTCCGATCTACACGACGGTGGTGATGGTTGTGCAAGGTGGTGCTAATTAGGTCTTCCCTCTTGGAATTTGTTCTCCCTCACACCCTCTATGACCGTTCTTTACTTTCTGTATCACTCAACCCTAATGGACCTCTTGTTGTTGATAAAATAACTCCCAATTTTCGTCCATTAATTAAACCCAAAAATACAATTTATCATAATGCCATCTCGGGGCGCCGGTTAGGCCTAAAATTTCCCTGGGACTTAAAATAATAATTGGGTATACTATTCTGACTATCTCGAGCCTTTCAAACTCAACAACGCACTCAAAATGACCATACAAGTTACCAAAAATAATTTATCTTTTTATTCTATTAAATTAGTCCCGACACGACTCACACGCGCGTCTGACTTAATTTACTTAACTGTCGTATTTCTTATTCTTGACAATTTATCAAAGTGTATAGTTCCATATTACATGTCACACATTAATATTCAATCAATAAGTATTAACCCTTGGCACGTTAGTTTATATTTATTTTAAATTCGGATTAATTAATGATTAAATTTTCACATTTTAATTCAATTAATCCCCCAATAATAATTAATCCCGTAATTATTTAAATCATAAAATATGGGGTATTACATACTTCCCCCTAATAATGGAATTTCGTCCCAAAATTCAGAAAATAAGGTATACCTGGTACGAATAAATCTGGATATTTCTCACGCATATCCGCCTCACGCTCCCACGTAGACTCCTCCACATTGTGATGCTGCTATTGCACTAGAACAAGTGAAACCATCTTTAACCTCAGCCTCCTCTCACTATGATCTAGGATAGCCACCGGTCTCTCCTCATATGAACTGTCTGGCTGTAACTCAATCTCCTCAATCTCAATGTGAGTGTGTGCCAACTCATCCCGAAGATACCGCCTCAGTGACGAAATGTGGAACACATCATGGATACGATGCAAGTGCTCCGGCAACCTAAGCCTGTAAGCAACTGGTCCGACCCTATATATAACAGGGAATGGTCCTATGTATCTCGAAAACAATTTACATTTCTTCCAAAATCTCATTACTCCCATCATCAGAGATACTCTCAATAAAACCTGGTCTCCCACTGCGAACTCTTGGAAGAACCTCTTAGCATCGGCGTAGCTTTTCTGTCTATCATGGGCTACCCGTAAACGATTCCAAATCATCTCGATCCTGCTCGATGTATCCTGAATTACCTATGACCTGAGTAGCTTTTTGTCTCCAACCTCTAGCCAACAAGATGGAGAATGACAAGGTCTACCATATAATGCTTCGATTAGGTCCATGCCAATCGTAAACTGATAGGAGTTGTTATAAGAAAACTCCACCGGTGGAAGATACTGCTCCCAACCTCCCCCAAAGTCAAGGATACACATGAGCAAAATGTCCTTGAGCATCTGATTGGTGTGCTCAGTCTGCCCATTGGTCTGCGGGTGATATGCTGTACTCAACCACAACTCGGTACCCATAGCCTCCTGGAAACTCTCCCAAAAATGAGATACAAATGTCTTGTCTCTATCCAACACGATATTAAGAGGCATACCATGTAGTCTCACTATCTCTGCAGTAAATAACTGAGCGTACTGTCCCGCTGTATAGTCTGTCCTAACTGGAAGAAAATGGGCTACTTTCGTCAATTGGTCCACAATAACCAATATAAAATCGTGCCCCCTCTGTGAAGTAGGAAACCTGGTAATGAAGTCCAAGGAAATGCCCTCCCGTTTCCACGTAGGGATCTCTAACGGCCGAAGTAAATCTGGTGGCTTCTGGTGTTCCACTTTCACTAGCTGACAAGTGGTACACTTAGAGACGGTCGCCTCATATCCAGGTACTGTCGCCTCATATTCGCTCCACCAGTACTGTCGCCCCATATCCGGGTACATTTTGTCCACACCGAGATGTATCGCAAATCGGGGCCCATGAAATTCCATCATCACTGCATGTTGAAGGTCCTCCCCCTCTGGAATAACGAGTCTCCCATTAAAGCGCAAACCGCCCTTGGAGCTCACTAAATAAGACTTGGCCCCATCAGCTAAAAGCTGCTTAATCCGATCTGACAGAACGAATCCGCTGCCTGTGCCTGCACTACTCTCGTAACAATATGAGGCGTAACTGTCATCACAGACATAAATAATCGTGCCACGACATCCTGGTGTCCCAATTCCTTCTATTTCGCTTTACACACCTCAGCCCTCTCGTCCACTGGCCTACGACGCAACGCGTCTACTACCACGTTATCCTTTCCTAGGTGGTATTGGATATCAAACTGATAATCCTTCACGAATTCGAGCCATCGACGTTGACGCATATTCAGCTCTTTCTGCATGAAGAGCTACTGTAGTGACTTGTGATCTGTGAATAAGTGAAATTTCTCCCCCAGGAGATAGTGCCTCCATATCCGAAGTGCAAACACAACTGTCACTAACTCCAGGTCGTGGGTGGGGTAGTTCCTCTCATGAGACTTAAGCTTACGGGAAGCATAAGCTATATAATGATCCTCTTGCTGAAGCACACCCCCTATTCCTTTTAAGGATGTATCTGTGTAGACTAGTTACTCCACTCCTGGCCTGGGCAGTGCTAACACTGGTGTTGAAGTCAACTTGTCTTTCATCTCATCAAAAGCTAACTGGCAGGCATCGTCCCAGAAAAATGGCACCCCTTTGCGAGTCAAATGAGTCAATGGACCCCCTATCTTAGAGAATACTCGAATGAACCTCTTGTAGTATCCTGCTATGCCCAAGAAACTACGTATCTCTATCGGCGTCGTGGACTGTCCCCACTCCCTAACCGCTGACACCTTCCCCGGGTCTACGAATATTCCTCTATCCGAAATGATGTGCCCCAAAAATTGAAACTTTTTCAGCCAAAATCCGCATTTCTCATATTTTGCATACAACTCGTGCTAGCACAGTGTGTGTAAAACCTGTCTCAAATGTTCGACATGCTCCTCCTCAGTCTGGGAGTAAATCAGGATGTCATCTATGAAGACAATGACGAACTGATCCAGTAACCCTCTGAACACCCTATTCATCAGGTCCATAAACACGGTTGTGGCATTGGTTAGCCCAAAAGGCATAACCCTAAACTCATAGGAACCATATCTCGATAAGAAGTCAGTCTTCGACACATCCTGCTCCCTGATCCTTAACTGATGGTATCTTGACCTCAAGTCAATCTTTGAGAAAAAGGCGGCTCCTCTCAACTGGTCTAATACGTCATCGATTCGGGACAACATATACTTATTCCGTATTGTGACCTTATTGAACTCTCGGTAATCAATACACAATCGTAACGATCCATCTCTGTTCTTAACGAGCAACATAGGGGCACCCCAAGGTGAAGTACTCCTACGAATAAACCCCTGGCCCAACAGATGCTCTATTTGATCCCGTAAATCCCTCATCTTTATTGGGGACATACGGTACGGTGCACGACACTCAGCCGAATGCCCAACATCAAATCTATAACAAAGTCCATCTCTCAGCTAGGTGTCAATCTCGGAATATCCTGGAACACATAAGGTAATTCCCTTACCACCGGTATCGAATCAAGCCGTATCACTACCTCCTTAGAGGTCTCCTCCTCTATATAATACAAATGAGTGGGTTATCCTCCCTCAGGATGAGGCATCACCACAAGGAACATCTCCTGACCATGTATAGTAAAAACAATAGTCCTACTAAAACAATCGATAATGGCCCTATAAGCAACAAGCCAATCCATATCGATAATCACATCATATTCGGACCTATCTAATACAAGCATGTCGGGAGGTAAAGTAAGTCTCCCAATCTCTATACCCACCCCTAGACATATAAAGTGAATCAGTGTACCACTACCCAAAGGTGAATCTACAAAAGTAATAGTACTCTTTGCTGTAGCTAATAACCACAAAGCATGTGCAAACCTTGTGGCAATAAAATAATGTGTGGCCCCCATATTAAATAAAATATGCACCATAGTCTCCTGGATAGAAAACATACCCAACATACCCTCAATCGTGGGTGGATCCTGTGGGGATGCGGCTTGATGGAGGTTATAAACCCGTCCATACTGAAGTTGTCCCTGCTGGACTGGGACTGCTGGAATGGCTGGCAGTGCTGGCATCTGAGGCGGTGCTGGGAGAGAGACGGGAAAAATCGGTCTCTGGGGCTCCTGTCGAGCACCCTACTGCTGCTGTGGGGCCCTGCCCCTCTCCGGACAATCATAACACTTGTGGCCAGTCTTGCCACATATAAAACACTTCCCACTAAAGTTTCCCCATTGCTGCCCCTGCTGTCCTCGGCCCTATTTCCCGTTTCCACCTCCCCCTTGGCCCTGTTGGCCCTACCTAAACTACTGCTGGCCCTGATGTCCCTGTTGGCCCTGATGGCCATACTGACCCTACTGTCCATGCCTAAAACCTCCATGACCCTGACGTAAACCTCCTGAACTGAATCTCTTAGAATCCCCCTGCTGGGAATTCTGATCGACCTGTCTGTGCTGACCCTGAGCTGTCTATGCCCCGCTGGCATCATTACGTCCTATCCTGCCCTGATGGCTGAACTCCCCTGCTCGTTTGCTCCCAGTCATATGGAAGCGGTGGTCCTGGAAATGCAGTAGCACTACATTAAGCACATCAGTATAGGTCTGTAATGAGAGGTTACCCAGAAGGTCCTGCCTGATCCTCTAGGTGAGGCCATCCATGAACATCTATATCTTTTTCTCCTCGGTAGGTACCTCTGTTGGTACCAGATTAACTAGCCTAGTAAACTCTTATTCGTACTCAGCTACGGTCTTCCCTTCCTGGGTGAGGTTTAGTAGCTTCACATCATCTCAGTCTGAATGGCAGAAGGCAAGTAATTGCGGTTAAATTTCACCGAGAAATCACCAATTGTCAATAGATCTCTCTCCTCTGTAGTCGTAGTGGACTCCCACCACTGTAAGGCTGCCCTTGTCAGCTTAAACGTATCCAAAACCTACCTCTGGACCTCGGTGCACTCATACATACGGAGGTGACGCTGTATGTCCTTCTTCCACTAGCTAGCAATTACCACGTCAAAACCACCTGCGAACTCTAGTGGGCGTGCCTTCTAAAAGGCATCCCTAACTCTCTCCCATACAGTAGGGAAGATGTGGGAAGGTGCTGGCGCCACTACTGGTGCCTGTGGTGGTGCCTGCTGTACCACTGCCAAGGTTGCATTAACTTCCCGTGCAACGATGGCAACAACTTCCGTAGCATTCATCATGACCGGAGCTGGAACTGGCGGTGGCTTTGGCTGGGCATTCCTATCCTTAGATGCACGTCGAGGAGGCAACTGAGACGAGAAATTATTTTATTAGTCCACAGTTATAGTTAAATATCAAATAGCTGAAGACGTAAATGTACAATCAAGAATACAACAATCCTAAAAATAAGGCTCTATATCAAAGAACGCAAAGTTGAAAGCACGATAAACCATACAGATCCTAAAGGACTTTAGAACCTGATGCTCTGATACCACCTGTGACACCCCACCCAATTAAATATCGGGTGATCAATCCTTTATAAAATTTAAAACAGAATGTTCGGTTGGTTCATTCTTAGCATCACTATCGAACACATAATAACCTTATTAACCACATAACAATTAATTAAGCTAGTGTCAAAATATTTTCTTTTTTTAATTTTCCAAAATAAATCTTTCATTTATTAAATCAAAGAATTTAAAATATAATCCACCCACCACATAACTAATTAATATAAATACTATATTTGAATCACATATTGAAATAAATAAGACTGGATAAAACATTGCAGTTCAAAACTTTAAACCAAGAATCATAGTAACAATAAATCCAACTGAAATGAAAGGAAAGTAAACAGAATACACTCTCTGATAAAATGTCTAAGGAATGGGCGACACATGCCCTAAATGGAAAGTCTATATAGAACTGAGTGAAATGATAGAGGCGTCTAATGCAAAGACCTACAGCTTCCACAAAAGCTATAGCACGCCAAGCAATCCAAATCTCTAAGTATGGTGTCCCTGTGGCTGGGCACCTGATATAATACATATATATATAGAAAAAGGTAAAAGATATGCAAGAAACGGGTCAGAGCCTGAGTTGTAAAAATATTTGTTTTAGCAAGTATTTAAAATTTTCATTAAAGCAAGTATCAAATGCATGTTAGTTCGAACTCTCACATGAGATTCTCACCTCTAAGATAATGTGCACGCCTAACGTACAACTAATCCACCCTAGCCATATGTAACACTTTTAACTAGGTAAAGGCTTATGCTCCTCGTGGTAGTAACCCATGATTCCCTGCTTTCCACATTATAAATTTAATCTATTATTTATTCGGTTAAGTGTTATCACACTAAGTTAAGTATTCCCAGTTGACGTGATTTAAGAATTTACTATCTTGATAACCTACGATTATCTCACAATAGGAACAGCACAAGTATACATATATATGTTCATCACTATAATATACATGTACCAATACAACACCCCAAGGATAAATCTATAGTGCATTGCATACTCTGCTATCATGTCCTGGTACATCTCGTACTCCAATAAGGACTATCGGCTCAGAAGTCTCTCACGAACCATATACACAAAACACACATAGTGGAGGCGAACATAGTTCACATACCTATGGGTCACGCAAATACCTACGCTCCTATAGTCAGCTGACTTATTAACTCACAAATAAGTCTTCACAGTCCTATGTTCTGAGATGCAAGTCTATAATCCCCCCGAAGGTCACCCAGGATAAGACTGTCTCTACACAACCTCTCGCAATAGCAAGCATCTAGGTATGTCATACACATAATATTAAGCATGTAATAGGTATCCACACATCCTATTAATATTTATAGGTCTTCTTCCATCCATTTTGTATACTTACCATTCTCATTTTTACATATTTTATAGTATTAATAAATTATCACAACTCTTTTGTAATTTTCGAAGTAACTCTTCCTTCCGGGTTAATTAAAGTATTTTTCCCAACATTTTTAACCCTAAAACCTCTAAATTGTCGTCCCAACCTCCAATCAATCAGTCCCAAATTGAACCCTAACAATTACACACGGATTCTAACATCTTAGAATCATTAAATCATTACGACTCATCAACGAAATATGAAATCCCCAAATTAATTACTGAAACCCTAGTTCTTCAAAATCTTATTCAAGAACAAATGATTTCCAGATTTGTTCTTCAAATAAGTTCATCAAAATGTGATTTCTATCTTACATACATGAAGGGTTCAATATAATTAATCTCAGATTCAAGTCATATATCCTAAATCTCCAATTTTTCATCACTTTTATGAACAATACATGTTCATATCATCCCTATACTAACATGAATATGGTTATTGATAAAGAAAAGCAAGTAATAAACACTTGACTCGAATTAGTCATCTGAATTCTTGATTTTGTTGGTATGGACGTGTTCCTCTTGTTCCAGTCTACACGACCGTGGTGATGGTTGTGCAAGGTGGTGCTAATTAGACCTTCCCTCTTGGAATTTGTTCTCCGTCACACCCTCTATGACCGTTATTTACTTTTTATATCACTCAACCCTTATTGACCTCTCATGGCTGATAAAATAACTCCCAATTTTCGTTCATTAATTAATCCCAAAAATACAATTTACCATAATGCCCTCTCGGGGAGCCGGTTAGGCCTAAAATTATCCCGGGACTCAAACTAAACACCCGGGTATACTATTCTGACTATCTCTATCCTTCCGAACTCAACGGCACACTCGAATTGACCATACGAGTTACCAAAAATAATTTATCTTTTTATTCCATTAAATTAGTCCAGACACTACTCACACGCGCGTCTGACTTAATTTACTAAACTGTCGTATTTCTTATTCTTGATAATTTATTAAAGTGTATAGTTCCATATTACATATCGCACAGTAATATTCAATCAATAAGTCTTAACCCTTGGCACGCTAGCTAATATTTATTTTAAATCCGGATTAATTAACGATTAAATTTTCACATTTTAATTCAATTAATCCCCTATATAATAATTAATCCCATAATTATTTAAATCATAAAAATATGGGGTATTACACAGTTTATCTTTGTTGCCGCTCTCTCGAGGAGGCAACATGTTCTTTTGTGAAAAATAGGCCGGAGACTCTATCTCTTTACATCACACTAAAATCGACGACGGTTGAAGCACCCCCCAGAGTAGTGAGGTGCGCGAGACCTTTATCCTCCCTCTTTCCCCCGAAACGCAGGTAGGGTAGATCTCAGGATGGACACATTATGTGCTTTATGATCAACGAATTAGAATAGATTTAGAGCAAATCATAAATAATTATTTGTGTATGGTACTCATGGACTTCACAGTTTAATTTATGAAGTTATTCACAAAGTTAACAATACACGAGCTAAAGGCTACTAAACCATAAACTCTAAACATGCATCATTGTTATACAATTGGATAGGGCGATCATATACTTAATCATTTGACACAAGGGAGAAAAAGAAGATTTTATTATTATAATTATTATTTTGTAATCAATAAATAAATAAGAATTAATAATAACATATTAATCGGTTGCATAAATGTAAATTTCCCCCCTAACTTGAAATATACATTATCCTCAATGTTAGTAGGGAGAAAAATGGAAAAAAAGGGTGAGAAAATGTCACCCCGTAAGGAGCAAACCCATAAGAGAGCAACGACATACCTATGAATATGTTAGTACTAACAACAACAATATATATAATAAATAGAGATATACAAATGATAATAAGAAAAATAAACTGTAGTCAGTTCATTAATATAATAAAGTTGTGTTCAACGGGCTGCAAATCCAAAATTAGATAAAGTACATGCATACATCCTCACTACCCTAAATTGACACAACTAAAAACCAACACAAATGATCAAGATAAAAAAATAACATAGCAGACAGATAAGGGAACATCCTACTAGCGGTTAGAAGTACCGGGAGCCGTGGGGTCACAGGACGCATAAGGATCATAAAATTAAGGTGGTATCGGCACCTCTCCCAATGCATATGGGCGTACATGTCCATCTTCATGCGGGTGATCATGTTAATGTCCCGCTAATAATCACCCCTAAATGATGTAAAGTTTGCCTAGAGAGCATCCATCCTAATCCCCAACTCCCAAATCGGATCAGTCAAAGGTGGAACCTCCGTGATGTCGTACAATATTGCCTCCGCATCATCACGGTTTGTATCCTTAGGATTCACATCATCCTCTAACTCCCAGGTGGTCCATCATCCTCTTCTTCCTCCTTTTCGAATAATCAGTTCCCAAGCATTTGGAAATCACCTTAATATTAAGAAGTTTGGTGATCTTGGGAAATATTGTCACTCGGTGACACCTCTTATTCCTCATTCTTGCAAATTTGGGAAACTAGTCATGAAGAAGGGAGAGTATTTAAAAACTTGTCGTCAAAGGTGACCCCCATCGTCTGCTGCAACACGAGGGCGAGAAGGCTAATGATCACATCATTTTCTAACAGATTATATACGAAAATGGCTTGTTTGTAATGGATAATAAATTTGGTTTGGATAGGAATGATGGTATTAACGACCACGATATGGATGAGACGATGCACATCGGGCATGCCGAAAGTGGGGAAAGTGTCCCCTGTCCATACCTTACCAGGAGCAAAAAGCAGTATGGGTGTATCATTCGAAAGCTTTGGTGCATTCTCACTGACTAGAAAATGGTAGTTTTTAGGGTTAGAAGCCCTGCTCAAGTGCAATGCTAAAATAGGATTTGAAATCTCAATCCTCCTACCCCTTACATAAGCATCATATGTGCCATCTCCCATTGATATGAGCGAAGAATATAAATGGCGTACATGATCTTCATTCACATTCCCACCTTTGACCAAGTGGGCCTCCCAAGAGAATTTGTTCAGAAAATGTTGCACAGAGGCCAGGAAATTGTCTAACTTCACTTACGTTTCTATCACAATGATGCGTCTAGATTTGAACTTCACATGGTACCAATCTCTCTCCTATTTATTTCGAAAAGTCTCAAAACCTGCTCGTCCCGTAACTTCATTAGTCAACGGTTTTGAATCCATATAGACATACAAAATAGTAATTCGATACACACACCATTAGTGTAATGCACAAAATTAAAGTAAGTGTGAAATTTGGGGTCGAAATGGTTTAGAGGGTGTGCGCGGGGAGAAATCAGTTGAATAAAGGTAGCCGATGTGCACCACACTCAAAATAGGGCCAATCAACATTTATGTAAGATAAACGAGGCAAGATAGAAGCTTTTGGGCGCACAATATCCATTGGGGCATTTTATCGAACATATTGTGTGCAAATTGTTCAAACTAGGGTGAAAAATGTCATTTAAACAATGAAATACCCCCAAAAATACAACTAAATCAGCAAAACAATATATACAAGTTGTAATTATTGGATAAACATGGAAAACATTAAAGAATTTGGGTATTTCAATGAAAATGAGCAACAATATACTCAATGACATTTTACACTAGTTTGAATATGTAATACACAAATGAAATGTTGAAAACAACATAGAAAGATTGGGATTGATACCTTGAATGAGGAATCCTTGAGGAATGAAGAGGAATGGTTGAGGAAATGGGTTTTTGGAAGATAGAATTTCGTGGGTATTTGATGTGGTAGAAGGTAAGGTGAACTTGGGTTATTTAAAAGAATGGGATGAATTTTAAAAGTCACCATCACCGAATCGATTCGAATTGCGATCCGAATCAAATTACTAAAATCGATTTATACACTGAAACAAATTGAATCGATTCGGCCCAAGGAGCGAATGGATTTGTTAATGGAAAAGTTTGCACTGGACAAAATCGAATCGATTCTATTTTGGGACAAAATCGATTCGCCCCTGCTACTTTACAAAACTCACCCTGCTGCAAATGCTAACACATGAGAACATCAAATTGGCTATTTTGTCTTGGATTTCAAGAACCCTATGGATGAATATAATACATAAAATGGTCCAAAATAAAAAAAATACAACCCCTCACATGTCGGGGGCTGCTCGACACAAAAATCTAGGCTCTAGGGAACCAAATCTGGTCCCGTAAATGGGGTCGGATAACAAAATTGATTCCATCGACGGGTTAAATGACTCCAAAAATTGTTTAAGGCGATGACCATTCACCTTAAACACATTACCTTCTTTGGGATTCTCGACTTCGATCGCACCATGAGGGAAAACGGTCTTCACAATGTACAGACCCGTCTCATGCAATCGGGAGTTGAATAAGAGTACCTTTTGGAGAGGGTGAAATGATTTTCGCGTAATGTTCTTACCATGTTTCTCCTTCACCCTCTCTTTATAAATTCGTGCACTCTCATATGAATCATTTCGAATTTCCTCCAACTCATTGAGTTAGAGCATTCGTTTCTTCTCGACTTTATCTAGCTCAAAGTTTAACTTTTTAATTTCCCAATAGGCCTTATGCTCAAGTTCCACAGTTAAATGACAAGGTTTTTCGTACACATGCCTAAAGGGGGACATGCGAAGGGGCATTTTGTACGCTGTACGATAGGCCCACAGAGCATCGGTTAGCCATAGAGTCAATCCTTGCGGTCCAAATTTATCATCTTCTCTAGGATATGTTTGATCTCACGGTTGGCTAACTCGGATTGGCCACTAGTCTAAGGGTGGTAGGTTATTCCAACCTTATGAACGACCCCATACTTTCGCATGAGATTGAAAATGGACCATTGTAAAAATGGGTTCTGTTGTCACTGATTCTCTCTTTTAGAGTTACGAATCGGGAAATATGTGTTCCTTTAGGAACTTCAAAACCACCTTGTGATTATTGGTATGTGAAGCTATTGCCTCCACCCACTTGGACACGTAATTGACTGCTACAAAGATATAAATGTTACCAAATGGACCCATGAAATTAATGTCCCAATAATAAATTTTTTTTATCTCAATTATGGGGGACACAGGCATCATGTTTTGATGAGTAATAACACCCAAACTTTGTCAACGCTCGTACATAATCAAAATTCATGTGCATCCTTAAAAAGAATGCACCAATATAATGCAAGTTATAAGATTTTTACGTAGGTTTTATTTGAGGAGAAATGGACCCCACAGGCTTCTGAGTGGGAAAAATTGAAGACGCTTAGTATCTCTTCATCTGAAATGCATTTTTGGATGCTTTGTTGTGCACGGTATTTAAACAAGTACAGGTCATCGAAGAAGAATATGCACACCTAAGTCAAGAACTTCCTCTTTTCCTGAGGGTTCCAAAGAGAAGGGATGTATCCTGTCATGAGGTAGTTCACAACGTTGGTGAACCGCGAAAGAGAGGAAATATAGAATAATTGTTCAACCAAAAAGCATTCATCGATGAGAAGTTGATCCTTAGGTTCCCCTAATGTCAATCGAGACAAGTGGTCGGCTACTACGTTCTCTACTCCCTTTTGTCTTTTATCATAAGATTGAATTCCTAGAGTAGGAAAACCCACTTAATCAAATGTGGCTTGGCATCCTTGTTTGAAAGAATGTATTTCAATGCCGTGTGGTCCGTGAAGAACACAATGGGAGATCCCACCAAATAAGCTCAGAACTTATTAAAGGAAAAAATAACTACTAGCAACTTCTTTTCAGAGGTCGAGAAATTTAATTGCGCACCGTTTAAAGTTTGACTAGCATAATAGATAACGTGGTTTTTTTTACTAGTTCTTTGTCCTAACACCGCCCCATCCTCGAAATCACTCGCGTCGAACATGAGCTCAAAGGGCAAGGTCCAGTCCGAGGCTTGAATAATAGGGGCACTGGTAAGAATGCTTTTAAACTTCTCAAAAGCTACTTGGCACGCATCACTCTATTCAACCGGGGTCTCTTTTGGGAGGATATTAGACAAGGGCCTACTAATGGAGCTAAAGTCCTTGATAAATCTTCGATAAATCCCATATGTCTAAGAAAATATCTCACGTCTTTGAGTGATTTTAGGGCAAAAAAATGGCAATCGCCTCGATTTTTGCCTTATCAACCTCTATGCCTTCGGAGGAGACAATATGCTTGAGAACAGTCCCTTTGGTGACCATAAAATGGCACTTTTACCAATTTAAGATGGTATTTTTATCGATGCATCTAAACAAGACCCTCTCAAGAATGGAGAGGCAATGGTTAAAGGATATACCAAAGACGCTAAAGTCATCCATGAATACCTCCAACCCTCGTTCCACCTAGGGGTGGCAATTTTTGATACGACACGATAACCCGACAGGAACTCGACACGAAGTTAGCGGGTTAGGGTTGATGATTTCTTGACACGAACCCAAATATGACACAACCCGTCAACACGAATAATAAAGGGGTTGGTTTAGAGTCAAACACGTATAACTCTAAAATGACACGAATAGGCCCGCTTAACTCTTATTTTATGGAGAATATATTAGATAATTTTTATATCTTGATAGGCATTCTATAAAATTCATGGAGAATCGGATGATAAATTATTTATGTGCTGAAAGAAGTTGAAATTAATTAAATTTAAGTTATTATAGGCCTATGATTGGTATGATTGGTTAAGAGAGAAGAAAATAATTATTTTATATTTTACTTAATGGGTTATGCGAGTCAACCCGAACACGACACGATAATAAATATGTCGGGTTAGTGTTTTCTCATCTGACATAATTAGTTAAATGGGTCAGGTTAGGGTTGACTAATACTTAACACGAACTCGACATGACACGAACCAAACACGACACGACGCACACGAATTGTCACCCCTAGTTCCACCATATCGCTAAACATACTCAAGATGAACATCTAGAATGTAGTTGGTGCATTACGGAACCTGAAGGACATCCTTTTATGGGTAAATGTGCCAAAAGGGCATGTGAAGGTGTTTTTGTCTTGGTCTTTGATATCGAGCTTGATTTGGTTATATCCATAATAACCTTCAAAAAAGCAATAATATGGGTGGCCTGATACGCGCTTAATCTTTTGGTAAATAAATGGAAGGGGGAAGTGATCCTTTTTAGTCACGACATTGATCTTTTGATAGCCAATGCACATGTGCCACCCGGTGGTGGTGCGTTTCGAAATCAATGCACCCTTCGCATTTTTGACAACGACGATTCTCGATTTCTTTGGAACCACTTGAATCGAACTCACCCACTTACTATCCGATATCAGGTAGATGATATTTGTGTCTAATAGCTTAATGAGCTCAGCCCTAACCACCTCCTTCATTATAGGGTTTAACCTACATTGCATTTCTCGAGTGGTTTTGGCTCTCTCCTCGAGGTGTATCTTTTGAGTGCATATCAACGGGTTCACTCCCTTTAGGTCTGCTATTGTCCACCCAAAGTCATTTTTATGCCGTTTTAACAAGTTCATTAATTGTCCTTCTTGGCCCTCATCTAGGTGAGATGAGACAACGACGGGACATGTATCATTCTCTATGACACCCCGCCCAATTAAATATAGGGTGATCAGTACTCTACCAATTTAAAGCAGGATATTCAATTGGTTCATTCTCAGCATCACTGTCGAAAAACTTTTTAACATATTAATCACCTATTATAAAATTAAGCTAGGTGTCAAAACATTTCCAATTTAATAAAACCAAGTAAATCCATTTTCATTCAGTCTTAAAATATAAACCATTCACCACACATAGGAATGTAAATAAATAATGAACATGAATCAAGTATTGAAATAAATAAGACTGGATAAAACCTCCCAGTTCAAAACTGAAAACCATACAATAAACTGAATGCAATACCTCTGATGGAAGAACTAGAAGTGGGTGACATATGCCCTAAACAAGAAGTCTAGATGAAACTGAATGGAAAGGATAGATGCGTCTACTGTAAGGACCTATAGCTTCCACAACAAATGTAGCACGTCAAGCAATCCAAATATCTAAATCTGATACTCCTGTGGCTGAGCACCTGATATAATACATATATATATGTCAAAAGAGAGAAGAGATACAAGAAATGGGTCAGAGCCCGATGTGTTAAAATAATTTTGCAAGTATTTAAAACTGGTTATTAAAACAAGTCTTATACGCATGTTAGTTATCGAACTCTCACATGGGTTTCTCACCTCTCGTCTATTGTGCACGCCTAATGTACATTTAATCTCCCCTAGTTATACCTCCCAGTCTAACTAGTCAGAAACCATACTAATACTAACTATGATCACTAGTAGTATTCCCGTATTGCCCATACAATACGCTATTCAGATAGTTTATATCACATACTAAATTTCATTATTCACCGTTTGAATGGTTAAATCTTTTATTCACTAAGATTATTTTACTTCTCATTTTCATTTTATCTACTAGTCTCACAAAGTAGAAAGTTACCCAAGTACACTCATACATATATATAGTCTCGTCATCCCTATATATATACCATAATCCTGCACCCTTAGGTTAAGACCGCTTGGTGTAATGTAATAATTATTATTATTACAAAGTCTACTAATTTCACACAGTAGCAATATCCACAAGTCCATATATATATATATATATATATATATATATATATATATATATATAAAATCACATCATCCCTACACATATATATATATACTAATCCTGCACCCCCGGCTAAGACCCATTAGTGCACATATTCTGAAAATCATGCATCCCCGGGTTAGCACCCATTAATGCACCTATCAATAATAAGTCAACACCCCCGAGTTATCACCCATTAGTGCACCTAACAATATATATTGCATCCCCGAGTTAGCACCCATTAATGCACCTATCAATATTAATCTAGCACCCCCGGGTTATCACCCATTAGTGCGCCTAACAATAATCATCCTTGTACCCCCGGGTTATCACCCATTAGTACATTTAACAATAGAGTTTCTGCACCCCCGAATTATCACTCATTAGTGCCCTTAACTATAAGGTCTTGCACCCCCGGGTTATCACCCATTAGTGCTCTTAATAATAATATCACATAATAGGCATACACACATCCTATTATAATTTATAGGTATTTTCTCCAACCTACATATATATATTCCCCATACGTATTTTAACCTCATTGCTACGTATAGTATAAATAATTAGATTACTATCTCCTCGTAATCTCCAAGGTACATTCTCTCTATACCGAAATAATTAAACTATTAATTCTCACATACTTTTCCCAAAATTCCTTCTTATTTGAATTTACTATTTGGTAGTTTCTCTCACTCCACTAAACCAATAAACTCCAAACTAGGCTCTAAGCAAATTCCCAGAAATTCACCCTGTGGTTTGAACCAGAATAACACGTGGTTTGAACCAGAATGACATGTCGTCCGAACCAGAATGCATGTCGTTGAACCATAATGAGATGTCATTTGAACCACTTTGACATGTAGTTTGAACCAGAATGATATGTCGTTTGAACCACTTCGTGCGAGATCCCCATCTCGTTTGAACCACTTCGCGCGAGATTGCACTGTTCGTCTTCTTCACCAAATTTCAGCGTTTTCCCTCCATTTTTGAACCTAAAAACCTCTGAGATTCAATTCCCAATAACTCATCATCAATACCCATCAACCCTTAACAGGTTATAGATCATTTCTATCATCCTAGGATCCTTAATTCCTCATTAATCATCATAATTACATAAAATCCCCAAATCAGTTCATATGAACCCTAGTTTCCAAATTTTCCATTAAAGAACCTAATCAACCCAGATTCATTCATCAATATATAATCAAATTCCATGATTCATCGTCTACATACATGAAGGAATTCCAACCACTAATTAAACCAATCCTTAATCATAATTTAAATCTCCAATTTTCACCCAATTAACATATAAATCATGATTAATTCCACCTATACTTACATGAGCATGATTATTGCTAAAAGAAAGCAAGTAATAAACACTTGCCTCGAATATGACGGTCTGATCCATTGGTGATGTTGGTATGTGCGCATTCCTCTCTTCTAGATCTACGCGTTGGTGGTCACGGTTATGCAAGGTGATGCCAAATGAGTCTTCTCTCTTGGAATTTGGTTCTCCCTCACACCCTCCATGGCCGTTCTTGTTTTGTGTAACTAAACCCTAATGGAAACTCCTTGGATGATATAATTAATCTCTAATTTTCGTCCATTTAATTATCCCAAAAACCCAAATTACAAAACTACCCCTACGGGGTGTCGGTTAGGCCTAAAATTGCCCCGGGACCCAAACTAAACACCCGAGTATATTATTTTGACTATATCGACCCTTCCGAACTCAACGGAGCACTCAAAATGACCATACAAGTTACTAAAAATAAATTCTCTTTTTATTCCATTCAATTAGTCCTGACACGATTCACACGCGTGACAGACTTAAATTACCAAACTGCCGTATTTCTCACTTCGGACAATTTATTAAATATCATAATTCCATATTACATATCACACAATAATATTTAATAGTTTACAACAACAAGTATTAAACCTTGGCACGCTAGTTAATAATTATTTTAATCCGGATTAATAACAAATTAATTTCTCACATTTTAATTTAATTAGTCCAACAACAATAATTAATCGCTTACTTATTCCCATAATAATAATTAATTACATAATTATTTAAATCGTCAAAAATACGGGGTGTTACATACTTCCCCCCTTACAATGGAATTTCATCCCGAAATTCGAAAAAAGTATACCAGGTACAGATAACGCTGTAAAAATATTGTGCATCGCATCCCGGCGCTCACAAAGTAATAACAAACTTAAGTAAGGTAGAATTTCGAAAGAAGTATGAGGAACTAAATACTTTAATGAAGTAGGTACGGAGAGAATATATCATAGAGGTTTCGAGAGGAAGAATAACCCAATAACCATTACAGAATGTTGAAATTAAAATGCGTAAGAGAAGCATATATTTAGGTGAGTAAAAATACATATTTATTATAATAGGACGTGTGTATGCCTATTATGTATTATTACTATTAAAGACACCAATGGGTGATAATCCGGGGGTGTGAGAATCTTATTATTATAAGTGTACTAATGGGTGATAACCCAGGGGTACAAGATTATTTAAATAAGTGTACTAAAGGGTGATAACCCGGGGGTACAAAATGTTGATTAGGTGCACTAATGGGATATAGTCCGGGGGTGCAGTATCATTATATATATATATATATATATATATATATATATATAGGGCAGATGTGACTATATGTATATATGTATGAGAATTGTGAATCAATCTAGTGTGTATAGTAATGAATATGGGCTTGAAAATTTGTTAAAAAAATTCTAATCGAATACTTGAATTATTATGAAAACGAAAAATGTATTAATTAGCTTTTCGTCATAGGCTAATTGGATAACGTATTGTATGGGCGATACGGGCTTACTAATAGTGAGGGTAAATACTATTAGGATGGATTCAGACTAGTTATATTTAGAGGTATAGCTAAGGAGAAAATTTAGATACGCGTTAGGCGTGCACAATAGAAAAGGGGTGAGAATCTCAAGAGAGAGTTCGAACTAACATGTACTTGATACTTGCTTTACTGTAAATTTTAAATACTTGCTTAAATAAATATTTTTACACATCGGGCTCTGAACCGTTTCTTGCATCTTCTCCCTCTCTTGCTATATATATGTATTATATCTGGTGCTCAGCCACACGGACATCAGGCTTAGAGTTTCGGATTGCGTGGCATGCTGTAGCTGTTGTGGGAGCGGCAGGACTTTGTTTAGATGCTTCGATTATTTCATTCCTATTCGTTATGACATTTTCTTTAGGGCATGTGTCGCCCCTTCCTTAAACAGTTTCAGAGATTATGTTTAATCTATTTCTCGTTTATTTTCATTTGGATAGATGGCTACTATTGTTTTGGTTCAGAGTTTTGAAATGGGATGTTTTATCCAGTCTCATTTATTTCAGCATACGATTCTGATTCAGTATTTGTATTAATTAATTGTGCGTGGATGTTTTATATTAAACTACTTGGTTTGGTAATTAAATGGTTTTTAATTAATAAGAAAAATGTTTTGACACTTAGCTAAATTATTGATCGAGTCGAAAAACCGAGCGTCAGTGTAATACACTAGTCGTAATTATCGGCTTCCAACCTCAATACAAAAAAAACCTAAAATTGTAACTACACTTCTTAAGGAGTATAGTGGCGAGTCCGGGTATCGAATCCACGGGGAATTAGGACACGTGAACATGCAGACAACGGTAAGGTAGTTTAATCCTAAAGTTGACGTTAAAAGAAAAGAAAAGAAAAAGATTACTGATTTTTGGATTTTACCTATGAATTAACTAAATACAATTAAATTAACCTAAGAATGCAAAATTAACTAACTAAGAAGGAATTAATATGAATGAAGAAATGGGTTAATAATACACTCCCCCAAACCCTAGTGTGTATGCCTGTACAAAATTAGTCATAAATTAGATAATTGATCAGACCCATTCTTTAGTACTCCAAAGCATTACATATATGAGTTTCAAGCCCGCATCATACATAATCAAAGAATGAGTAAAGGAGTGTCGCAATAGTTCACGCGCATTGCATCCTTAAGCACCCCGATTACCTAGGGCAAACGAGGTCAAAAGGTCTACAATGTTTGTGAAACTATACAACACGATCTAATAACTTATTTAATTTAGAAGATAAATTTTAATTCTATGCATACCACATCGGGTTGGGTTCATGCAACCCCACCCTTGAAAATTTAGCTAGACATGGTTTTATGAGAAAACAAACTCATACCCATACATGGAATTATGGATCTAGCAAAACATTGGTAACAAATTGCAAAACAATCGAGAATTGAATTGAAAAGAAAGAATAACTAAGAGAATGGAAATTCTATACTTGTATTCAGCAACAGGTAAATCAAATGAATTTGAATCCAGAAAACTTCTTCTTAATCAACCTTACAAACTAGGGTTTATGAAAACTTCTCCCAAAGAAAACTAAAAAGACTCTCTAAAATCTGACTCTCTCTATCTAATTCGACTCCCTTGGAAGGATGTAGGGCCTGGCCTTTTATACACCAAAAAATGACTCTTCCCATGCCTCTCCACGTTTTTCCCTTTTAATATACCTAAATGAGACTCTTCCCATGACTCTCCATGCTTTAAAACTAATAAAAATGAATTAAACAAGACATTTAAAGAGTTTTGACTCTTCAGCTTCCAGAATTAATTTCAACTTTTGACTTTCCGTCTCCAACTTTAAATGGGCATAACTTCTTCACCGTAGCTCGGATTGGGGTGCCATTTTTTCCAATGTTCTTGTATTAGAGATCTTCAACTTTCTAGTTGGCCCCATCTCCAGAATAAGGCTGAAAAATTATGAAAATGCCCTCCAACTCTCCATTTCGTGGTTTCTTTCACTGTTTTGAGTTCTCCTTCGCACTAACTTGCATGAAATACCTATAAAGCACATGAGATATACACAAAACATGTAATACTGGCCAAAAGAGGTTAGTAGCATAAATTTGAGACAAATCTAAGCTATTTACACTGCACGGGATCATAAAAATACCAAAATTAAGGGGATAAATGTGAAGAATATGTGCCTAATCACACCCCCTAACTTAGAACTTTGCGCGTCCCGAGCAATGTAAAAGAATCCTATCAAGGCTCAACTTTTAAAAATCATTTTATTGGGATAAAATACATTTTTCGCGGGCAAGCGATTGCATTTAGCGTATGCAACAAGCCTTTAAACCCCTAGGTTACCCTAGTAGGACGAGTTTTGTCTCGTGAGGGTTTGCTGTGAATATACCCACAAAATTCTTTATTGACTCAAATAAATATCAAAATACTTAAAAATTGTACAATTTAAATTTTTTGAAAAATACTCACCATAAATTCATATTCAAATGTCTCAAACCATAGTGTGTGTGTGTAAAGCCAAAAATTCAACCTCAAATTTCCACCGATTGAGCATTACGTTACTTTTTGAAAATTCGTTTTGATTCAAATTCTTACGGATGCAGTAAAAAACCAATCACTCGGATTGTGGTTGTTTCTCTCGTTATGCATGATATAAAGAGTAAATTTAATGGATAAAAATTCATGCATACAAAATTGAAAAGAAGGAAATATATGGTGAAAAGATCTCATCATCGGAATACAGTTATTAGGAAACGGGAAACATCATCTCTAAATCACACCATTTTAATCTCTTTTACTATCTTTTCATATCTTATCTCTCCATGCAGTAATTAATTTCGCCATTCGGACTCGGTTAGGACTTTTCAGGTTAAAAAGTGTAAAGGGTAAAAATGAGAATAGACGGATTGTTCGGAATTGGAAAATGTCCTTATGACGTCCATTAGTGCTTTTTCGGGTATTTGCTCATTTTTCTCTTTCTTTTTATCTTTTCATTTTTTTTTCATTTTTTTTCTTGCTATTTTTCTTTTCTTGCCCCTTTTTTATTACACACTTTGGACTTAGTTGATGAATTTCTAATTTTTCACAATTCCGAGCCAATTTGGGTTTTTCGGGTTATCAAACGAAAGGGAAATATTTTATTAGGCTCAAAGTGGGTTTCAAAGGGATAATTTTTCTCAACGTTTATTATGGCTAATATTTTTGGGTTAAACAAAAGAGGGCCTACTTCATTGTCCAAATTGCTAATCACATTACCATATGCATCTCGAGATTAATTAAGTTTAGAGATATACTTAACATGAATTTCGAGACAACATTTCACACATTTCCCATAATCGATCAACACAAAGTATTGGGATCATCAACGACTTATTAAAACACTGAAAAAAACTTTGAGTTAATTATAAACTCGGACTGATTTAAAAACTCATAAAAATTGAAAGGCTCGAAATCTCACCGGGTTTGATCAATCTCCACACTTATTCGTCAAGTCGTCAATTTTCTTTCAATTTCCATCTTTGATCAATTTTCGGCTTAGTGCAATTGATTGTTAACAATTTGAGACTTTAAATAGAATAAAGGTGATATTTTTAAAAATTTTAAATTCCAATTTTTATTTATTTTGAAGAAAAATATTTTTGATTTTTTCAACTTTTTTGAACTTTGTGAAATTTTTGAAAAAAACACATTTGGAAAGAACATGTGATCGAATCAATGAATCTAAACAATAAACTGGAAGAATATCCCACACCCCCTAGCTTAAATGTTGCATTGTCCTCAATGCGAATCATGAACACAACATAAAGAGAGAAAAAGAAAGATATTACCCAAATGGAGCGATCCCCGATGAGTGCGAGTCCATTGAATCTACAAAACATGTTAGAACCAAGCATAACAAAAAAGAATAACAAAAGCTTTAACAAATTACTCTAAACTATAAAAAAAAGGAAAAATAAAAAGCTAATTATGTACAACCTACGATTTGAACTTCTAATAAGTTATACACTAGAAGTCGATAAATTTGAGGGTCCACCCAAAATATAATTTGACTTTGAGGGGTAATCAGTGTACCCTCATTAGGATGCATGCCTCCCGAAAAATAAGATTTTCGTTTGAAAAATGGAATGCATGTAGAACGTGGAAGAAATGAACCATCACCTATTAAAAAATTTAGGGGGATAATGAAGGATTTGGGTGCATAGGGGGACAAGTCCCATTGGGATCGAAGAAAAATAGAATCACTTCTCATAGATTTTTCAAGTAGTATGGGAAGTGGGGCACACAAATAAAAAGAGTCCATCTTGGAAAACAATTCAGGATTAGAGTCCTTGTCCTCAAAATCTTCTCCCCAAAATTTTTCAAATGGATCTGGTGGAGTGACACGTCTAAGTGTATGGCCCGCAAGATGAAGCATCTCAAAATAACATTCCCATACAAGAATCGGATCAACATCCTCAAGACATTCATCTTGTGATGGATTTAATGGTTCGATAATAGTGGGTACACAAGGAGACAAATGATCTTCAACCTCAGTAGATTTTGCAATATTTATAAGAGGTTGATATACAAAAGAACTTGGATCACTCTCAATGATTTCATCCTAAAAAAGGTTAGGTGAATCACAATTCTTGACCTTCTCTAAGTTGTCCAAATAATCGTTCAACTCCTTGCATGTTGTTCTAATTTTCAACTCTGTAGTAGCAAGGCCATCAGATTGCTTTTTGATAATAATCAAGAGTTCTTCAAAAGTAGTCTTCCTTGGTTCTAGCACCTCGGATTCCTCATTTGGTTGAAAACATTCTTCAACTTCAAAAATATCGGAAGAAAAATCCTCATTGGGTTCAAATAATGCATCTAACTCTTGCTCCCAATAACGATTTTTTTCCCAATATTCTTTTTCAAGTCTTTATTCTTCAAGAAATTCATTTTGATAAATTTGGATGGCTTTAGCACTGGGCTTGTATTTATGAGACTCATCTTTAGTGATATAGATACAATGTTCATAAGTCTTGAGCGCCTCCTCCTCACTATTAGCATAACAATTAAAGCCACCAAAAGAGTTAAAGTAAGACATTTCAAATTGGGCAATTCAAAAACGTGACACACATTTTTTTTTGAATGTCAAGTTCGGGATTAACCAACCTAACCTAAAGTCTACCTAACTCCCTGGCGACGGCGCCATTTTGCTCGACTCGAAAAACTGAGCGTCAGTGTAATACGCTAGTCGTAATTATCGGCTTCCAACCTCAATACAAAAAAAACCTAAACTTGTAACTACACTTCTTAAGGAGTATAGTGGCGAGTCTGGGTATCGAATCCACAGGGAATTAGGATGTGTGAACGTGTCGACAATGGTAAGGTAGTTTAATCCTAAAGTTGACGTTAAAAGAAAAGAAAATAAAAAGATTACTAATTTTTGGATTTTACCTATGAATTAACTAAATTCAATTAAATTAACCTAAGAATGCAAAATTAACTAACTAAGAAGGAATTAATATGAATGAATAAATGAGTTAAGAATACACTCCCCCAAACCCTAGTGTGAATGCCTGTACAAAATTAGCCATAAATTAGATAATTGATCAGACCCAGTCTTTAGTACTCCAAAGCATTACATATATGAGGTTCAAGCCCGCATCATATATAATCAAAGAATGAGTAAAGCAGTGTCGTAATAGTTCACGCGCGTTGCATTTTTAAGCACCCCGGTTACCTAGGGCAAACGTGGTCAAAATGTCTACAATGGTTGTCAAACTATACAAGACGATCTAATCACTTATTTAATTTAGAGGACAAATTTTATATCTATGCATACCACATCGGGTTAGGTTCATGCATCCCACCCTTGAAAATTTAGCTAGACATGGTTTTATGAGAAAAAAAAATCATACCCATACATGGAATTATGGATCTAGCAAACATTGGTAACAAATTGCAAAACAATCGAGACTTGAATTGAAAAGAAAGAATAACTAAGAGAATGGAAATTTTATACTTGTATTCAGCAACAGGAAAATCAAATGAACTTGAATCCAGAAAACTTCTTCTTAATCAACCTTACAAACTAGGGTTTATGAAAACTTCTCCCAAAGAAAACTAAAAAGACTCTCTAAAATCTGACTCTCTCTATCTAATTCGACTCCCTTGGAAGGATGTAGGGCCTGGCCTTTTATACACCAAAAAATGACTCTTCCCATGCCTCTCCACGTTTTTCCCTTTTAATATACCTAAATGAGACTCTTTCCATGCCTCTCCATTCTTTACAACTAATAAAAATGAATTAAACAAGAAATTTCAAGAGTTTTGACTCTTCAGCTTCCAGAATTAATTTCAACTTTTGACTTTTCGTCTCCAACTTTAAATGGGCATAACTTCTTCACCGTAGCTCGGATTGGGGTGCCATTTTTTCCTATGTTTTTGTATTAGAGATCTTCAACTTTATAGTTGGCCCCATATCCGGAATAAGGCTGAAAAATTATGAAAATTCCCTTAAACTCTCCATTTCGTGGTTTCTTTCACTGTTTTGAGTTCTCCTTCGCACTAACTTGCATGAAATACCTATAAAGCACATGAGATATACACAAAACACGTAATACTTTCCAAAAGAGGTTAGTAGCATAAATTTGAGACAAATCTAAGCTATTTACACTGTACGGGATCATAAAAATACCGAAATTAAGGGGATAAATGTGAAGAATATGTGCCTAATCACACCCCCTAACTTAGAACTTTGCGCGTCCCGAGCAATGTAAAAGAATCCTATCAAGGCTCAACTCTTAAAAATTATTTTATTGGGATAGAATACCTTTTTCACGGGTAAGCGATTGCATTTAGCGTATGCAACAAGCCTTTAAACCCCTAGGTTACCCTAGTAGGACGAGTTTTGTCTCGTGAGGGTTTGCTGTGAATATACCCACAAAATTCTTTATTGACTCAAATATATATCAAAATACTTAAAAATTGTACAATTTAAATTTTTTGAAAAATACTCACCATAAATTCATATTCAAATGTCTCAAACCATAGTGTGTGTGTGCAAAGCTAAAAATTCAACCTCAAATTTCCACCGATTGAGCATTACGTTACTTTCTGAAAATTCGTTTTGATTAAAATTCTTACGGATGCACTCAAAAACCAATCACTCGGATTGTGGTTGTTTTCTCTCGTTATGCATGATATAAAGAGTAAATTTAATGGATACAAATTCATGCATACAAAATTGAAAAGAAGGAAATATATGGTGAAAAGATCTCATCATCGGAATACAGTTATTAGGAAATGGGAAACATCATCTCTTAATCACACCATTTTAATCTCTTTTACTATCTTTTCATATCTTATCTCTCCATGCAGTAATTAATTTCGCCATTCGGACTCGGTTAGGACTTTTCAGGTTAAAAAGTGTAAAGGGTAAAAATGGGAATAGACGGATTGTTCGGAATTGGAAAATGTCCTTATGACGTCCATTAGTGCTTTTTCGGGTATTTGCTCATTTTTCTCTTTCTTTTTCTCTTTTCATTTTTTTTCTTGCTATATTTCTTTTCTTGCCCCTTTTTTATTACACACTTTGGACTTACTTGATGAATTTCTAATTTTTCGTAATTCCGAGCCAATTTGGGTTTTTCGGGTTATCAAACGAAAGAGAAATATTTTACTAGGCTCAAAGTGGGTTTCAAAGGGATAATTTTTCTCAACGTTTATTATGGATAATATTTTTGGGTTAAACAAAAGAGGGCCTACTTCATTGTCCAAATTGCTAATCACATTACCATATGCATCTCGAGATTAATTAAGTTTAGAGATATACTTAGCACGAATTTCGAGACAACATTTCACACATTTCCCATAATCGATCAACACAAAGTATTGTGATCATCAACGAATTATTAAAACGCTGAAAAAAACTTTGAGTTAATCATAAACTCGGATTGATTTAAAAACTCATAAAAATTGAAAGGCTCGAAATCTCACCGGGTTTGATCAATCTCCACACTTATTCGTTAAGTCGTCAATTTTCTTTCAATTTCCATCTTTGATCAATTTTCGGCTTAGTGCAATTGATTGTTAACAATTTGAGACTTTAAATAGAATAAAGGTGATATTTTTAAAAAATTTAAATTCCAATTTTTATTTATTTTGAAGAAAAATATTTTTGATTTTTTCAACTTTTTTGAACTTTGTGAAATTTTCGAAAAAAACACATTTGGAAAGAACATGTGATCGAATAAATGAATCTAAACAATAAACGGGAAGAATATCCCACACCCCCTAGCTGAAATGTTGCATTGTCCTCAATGAGAATCAAGAACACAACATAAAGAGGGAAAAATAAAGATATTACCCAAATGGAGCGATCCCCGATGAGTGCGGGTCCATTGAATCTACAAAACATGTTAGAACCAAGCATAACAAAAAAGAATAACAAAAGTTTTATCTAATTACTCTAAACTATAAAAAAAAGGAAAAATAAAAAGCTAATTATGTACAACCTACGATTTGAACTTCTAATAAGTTATACACTAGAAGTCGAAAAATTTGAGGGTCCACCCAAAATACAATTTGACTTTGAGGGGTAATCAGTGTACCCTCATTAGGATGCATGCCTCCCGAAAAATAAGATTTTCGTTTAAAAAATGGAATGCATGTAGAACGCGGAAGAAATGAACCATCACCTATTAAAAAATTTAGGGGGATAATGAAGGATTTGGGTGCATAGGGGGACAAGTCCCATTGGGATCGAAGAAAAATAGAATCACTTCCCATAGATTTTTCAAGTAGTATGGGAAGTGGGGCACACAAATAAAAAGAGTCCATCTTGGAAAACAATTCAGGCTTAGAGTCCTTGTCCTCAAAATCTTCTCCCCAAAAATTTTCAAATGGATCTGGTGGAGTGACACGTCTAAGTGTATGGCCCGGAAGATGAAGCATCTCAAAATAACATTCCCATACAAGAATCGGATCAACATCCTCAAGACATTCATCTTGTGATGGATTTAATGGTTTGATAATAGTGGGTACACAAGGAGACAAATGATCTTCAACCTCAGTAGATTTTGCAATATTTATAAGAGGTTGATATACAAAAGAACTTGGATCACTCTCAATGATTTCATCCTAAAAAAGGTTAGGTGAATCACAAGTCTTGGCCTTCTCTAAGTTGTCCAAATAATCGTTCAACTCATTGCATGTTGCTCTAATTTTCAACTCTGTAGTAGCAAGGCCATCAGATTGCTTTTTGATAATAATCAAGAGTTCTTCAAAAGTAGGCTTCCTTGGTTCTAGCACCTCGGATTCCTCATTTGGTTGAAAACATTCTTCAACTTCAAAAATATCGGAAGAAAAATCCTCATTGGGTTCAAATAATGCATCTAACTCTTGCTCCCAATAACGATTTTTTTCCCAATATTCTTTTTCAAGTCTTTTTTCTTCAAGCAATTCATTTTGATAAATTTGGATGGCCTTAGCACTGGGCTTGTATTTATGAGACTAATCTTTAGTGATATAGATACAATGTTCATAAGTCTTGAGCGCCTCCTCCTCACTATTAGCATAACAATTAAAGCCACCAAAAGAGTTAAAGTAAGACATTTCAAATTGGGCAATTCAAAAACGTGACACATATTTTTTTTGAAGGTCAAATTCGGGATTAACCAACCTAACCTAAAGTCTACCTAACTCCCTCGCAATGACGCCATTTTGATCGAGTCAAAAAACCGAGCGTCAGTGTAATACGCTAGTCGTAATTATCGGCTTCCAACCTCAATACAAAAAAAAAACCTAAACTTGTAACTACACTTCTTAAGGAGTATAGTGGCGAGTCTGGGTATTGAATCCACAGGGAATTAGGATGTGTGAACGTGCCGACAATGGTAGGGTAGTTTAATCCTAAAGTTGACGTTAAAAGAAAAGAAAAGAAAAGAAAAGAAAAAGATTACTGATTTTTGGAATTTACCTATGAATTAACTAAATTCAATTAAATTAACCTAAGAATGCAAAATTAACTAACTAAGAAGGAATTAATATGAATGAAGAAATGGGTTAAAAATACACTCCCCCAAACCCTAGTGTGTATGCCTGTACAAAATTAGCCATAAATTAGATAATTGATCAGACCCAGTCTTTAGTACTCCAAAGCATTACATATATGAGGTTCAAACCCGCATCATACATAATCAAATAATGAGTAAAGCAGTGTCGTAATAGTTCACGCGCGTTGCATACTTAAGCACCCCGGTTACCTAGGGCAACGAGATCAAAGGTCTACAATGGTTGTAAAACTATACAACACGATCTAATCACTTATTTAATTTAGAGGACAAATTTTATATCTATGCATACCACATCGGGTTGGGTTCATGCATCCCCACCCTTGAAAATTTAGCTAGACATGGTTTTATGAGAAAAAAAATTCATACCCATACATGGAATTATGGATCTAGCAAACATTGGTAACAAATTGCAAAACAATCGAAAATTGAATTGAAAAGAAGGAATAACTAAGAGAATGGAAATTTTATACTTGTATTCAGCAATAGGAAAATCAAATGAACTTGAATCCAGAAAATTTCTTCTTAATAAACCTTACAAACTAGGGTTTATGAAAACTTCTCCCAAAGAAAACTAAAAAGACTCTAAAATCCGACTCTCTCTATCTAATTCGCCTCCCTTGGAAGGATGTAGGGCTTGGCCTTTTATACACCAAAAAATGACTCTTCCCATGCCTCTCCACGTTTTTCCCTTTTAATATACCTAAATGAGACTCTTCCCATGCCTCTCCACATTTTAAAACTAATAAAAACGAATTAAACAAGAAATTTCAAGAGTTTTGACTCTTCAGCTTCCAGAATTAATTTCAACTTTTGACTTTCAGTCTCCAACTTTAAATGGGCATAACTTATTCACCGTAGCTCGAATTGGGGTGTCGTTTTTTCCAATGTTCTTTTAATTTAGAGATCTTAAACTTTTTAGTTGTCCCCACCTCCGGAATAAGGCTGAAAAATTACGAAAATGCCCTTCAACTCTCCATTTCTTGGTTTCTTTCACTGTTTTGAGTTCTCCTTCGCCCTAACTTGCGTGAAATACCTATAAAGCACATGAGAAATACAGAAAACACGAAATAATTGCCAAAAGAGGTTAGTAGCATAAATTTGAGACAAATATAAGCAATTTACACTGCACGGGATCATAAAAATACCGAAATTAAGGGGATAAATGTGAAGAATATGTGCCTAATCAATTATATTAGGTGATTAAATAAGTTATTGTGTTTTCGACGGTGATGCTAAGAATGAACCAACCGAACATTCTATTTTAAATTTTATAAAGGACTGATCACTCGATATTTAATCGCGCGGGGTGTCACATTCTCACCCAAACACACATACTTAAGGTCAGATGGTAATTGCTTGATATCAAGCTTTGGGAATTGCACATCTGAGGGTACCTCATAAGAATCATGCAGGGGTAAGTCCTCAAAATTAGAACACCAACTAACCTCCTTTACTATCTCTTACTCATCCAACATCGAACTCACAAGATTGAATTTAGAATCATAAGGAGAATAATCATTATCTAAGTCAAGCGAGTTTAACGAACATGCCTCGAGAGAGTTCGCACAATAATTGACATCGAAGTGCTCTTGGATAATCTCCTCTTTGAGGTATACATCATGGATCTACTCATCGTCACCCATTTGCTTAGAGATATTAAATATGTTAATCTCCAAGTTCATGTTCCCAAATGTTAATTTCATTTGCCTATTTCCAGAATTGAATAAGGCATTAGAGGTTGATAGAAAAGGCCGACCTAGGATAATGGAGATATGGTTTCTATTGGGAGCAACGAGATGAATATCCAACACCACAAAATCCATCGGGAAGTAAAATTTTTCAACTTAAACGATGACGTCTTCTACTACCCCTCTCGAAACCTTAACGGAGCGATCCACTAATTGAAGAGTATTTTGGTAGGTTTGAGGTCGCCTAGGCCGAGTTGTTTATACATGGAGAAGGGTAAAAAATTGACACACGCACCAAAATTGAGTAATATTTGCTCAATTTTAAAGTTCCCGATCACACATGAGATGGTGCGACATTCGGGGTCCTTATATATGGGGGTAAATCGAATTGGATGATAGATGTCACATTTTGAGCCAAAAATGCCTTCTTCCTCACAGAGAGTTTTCGCTTCACTGTAATCAAGTTTAAGGAACTTAGCATAGGCGGGAACTTGCTTTATCACATGTAAGAGTGGGATGCTGATTTTAACTTGCTTGAACGTATCTAAGATATCGACATTGTTAACGTTGCTTTTAGGAGCTGCAAGCCTTTGAGGATAAGACACGAGTAAGAGGAATTTTACAACTACCATCTCTAATCAAGGCTACTTTTCACTATCTTTTTGTGAAGCGTCTTCAACCTATATTGGGTCGGGCGAGACTTACTTAGTGATTGGGAGTCGGGGAGGGATAGACTTATCGACGACTTTCCCTCTCCTTAGAATGGTAGTAGCCTTTGCTTGATCGAGAGGGGTATTTGAGCCGTCGGTCTTCGCACTATTTTGCCCAAGGTTTTTTTGAGGTTGTGAAGGAAACTTACCATTTTCTTGAACGCTCAATGAGGTGATCAACATAGAGATTGAAGATTTTATTTCCACAAAGTTTTGTGCATATTGATTGTTCACCACTTGTTAAGCACTCATAAAATCTTAAAAAGTATCTTTAAGGCTTTCTTGTTTAGATGCACGTAAGGAGGTATAACCGGAGTAGGAGTTCCTAATGGGGGACCTTGCACATGCACTGGGGGAGGAGGAGGTTATAAGTACGATTGTTGGTAATTTGGAGGTGGGGGTGGACCTTGATAATTCTTATGACATAGATTTAGAGCTTGTTGGGGTTGACGATAGGAGAAATTGAGATGGATTCTCCAATAATGATGTATGCTTCTCCAAGAGGGGTCATGAATTGCCTCTTGTATGTGGCCATTGTGTTGGCTTGATTGCTAAGAATCACTTTATAAGCTAGGATTAAAGGGTAATCCTTAGTAGAGTGATCTTCGATGTTGTAAATGGCACAAGCCTCCTCAATGCAAGGAGTTGTGATGATGGTATCACGAATTTTTATGTCCATTGCCTCAACTCTCTTTGCTAGTTGGGTGACTCTCATTGACATATCATTCCCATCAGTGAGGTGATATATCCCATGGTTAGATACAGTCGAATTAGAATATCATAGATTGGCTTTGGATGGGTCCGAAGTGTCCCATGATTGAGTGGGTTCGACACAATATTTGAAGCGTGCCTCGGTATCATCCGGAACTAAGCCGAAGAATTCCATGGAGCACATGGTCTCCACCGTTTGTTTGGCATTGAGTGAAAGCCCATTATGGACAAAGGTGACGAGTCTCCATTTTTCAAAACCGTGGAAGGGACACTTACTCAATAGCTCATTAAATCTCTCCCAACATCTCTCACATGTCTCACTCTCACCTTGGGAAAAGGTTTGAATTTATCCCTTTAGGGAGTTGTGCGGTGGGTATGGAAGAACTTCTATAAGATTTGGGCTTGCATGTCGCGCCAAATCCCTCTAGAATTTAGAGCCAAGGGAAAAAGATAAGATTTAGCTTTTTCCTTGAGAGAGAATGGAAAGAGTTTAAGTCGTGTGACATCAAGAAGACAATTTTGATCGCTAAAGGTAGCACACACTTCCTCAAACTCCCGCACATATAAGTACAGTTGCTCACTTTCCATGCCATGGTACGTGGGTAGTAATTTTATCATCCCATTTCAAAAATGGAATTGCAAGGCATTGTATGGAAAAATGATTCATGAAGAAGAGGTGGTCTTCTCCACTTGTAAGTAATCTCTTATTGGCTGATATGGAGGCTCAGCCTATCCTCGGCTACCATGATTTCTTTGATTATTGCCCATTGTGGTGGAATTGGAGTGGGCTCCGAAATGTGAGGAGGTAGACGGGTGGGAGATGGTCTCCAATAATTTTAACGTTCGTTAGATGACGAGGATTCTACTATGGGATTTGAATTTCTATCTCTCACATCTTGCATTTATGAGAGTTTTGGATTAGTTTCGAAAATCGTGTTGTCATGGTGACCACATGGAACAAAAAAGTTTATAGAGAACGTCGAATAATCTAAATTTGTTTCCAATCCCCAACAATGGCACCAAAAACTTGATACTCTAAAAATAGTGTGTGATCCAAGTGCAATCATTAGCAACAAGTAGTAACCAGGCAAGCCCGGGATCGTATTCCATAGGGACTGGACTCTCCTAAGAGAACAAAGATGAGCTATAGGATGTTCTCTATACGTCACAAAACGAAAATGTAAAAGTTGATTTGTTGTTTGAAGTGTTGAGATTAATTAACCGCTATCCTAACATGCGTTCAATTAATAGTGAATGAGTTAACAAAAATGAACAATGAAACAATCTAAGAAAAGCTTGAGTTCGAGAGATAAAAGTGATTGAGGATCATTATCCCACCTTGGATTTGCTAAGAAGATGATGGGACTTGGTTCATATTAATTATAATCGATGTCCGAACATCAACCATGTAGAGACCAAACTCATCAATGGAGGATTATGGGTTAACTGGTTATGGTGATAAATGGGTTGGGGTTGTAGTAAAGCTTCAAATACTACCCTTGCAAGACAATAAAAGTTATGAAACTTGGATACTCCAATACCAACACATGAAGTTCCATTAGAATAATTATAAACAAAACCCTAACTATGAAGATCAAGCATCCATGGTGGGATCATGATACCCAACCTATAGGACTAGACACTCACGATAGAAACTAAGTAGAACATGAAAGAAAACATCATAAATAAAGAACACATCTATTTATATTCCAACTAACACAAGAGAGATCAATAAATTCAAGTTAAAACAACTAGAACAAGCAAAGATGAAGTACGTGAGCACGTAATGCAATAAATCCAACTATATTTATCTGTTCAAAGCTTAACAAGAGAGAAAGAACCATAAAATTATTTAGCCTAGGAGAGAGAAGGGAGAGTTTCTAAACTTAGAAACTTTTTACAAATAATATCTGCCCTTTATAAGAGGAAAAACAAGGGGATACAACCCAAGCCTTTACAAAATGGAAAACATGTAAATACAATAAAATAGGTGAAAATTGATTCGGTCTAAGACCCGTATCGATTTGCATATGATTTCCTTCACACTGGACCAAAACAAATCGATTTGACAGAGGCCCGAATCAATTAGGACCTGCTTGCAAAATGAGGAAGGGGCTCGTATGGTTTATTAGGCCATCTCTCTAAAGAATCTTTCGTAACTTCTTCTTTATATCTCGGATTCATGAACAGTCGGAGGACAAGTAAAGATGACTCGAAGAGCTTCAAATTTTGTGAAGAGTTCAGGATTAAAACTCGAGTGTTGAATTTACTAAAATGCCCTCGATATTTTGCCTGCCAACGAAACTTTCGATTCAACCAAACTTCAAGTCTTGCATTCCCAACTCCTATAAAAGCTCAAATAGACCATGAATAATATATATAATGAAAATAGGGTTTATACAATAAATGAGCATAAGTTTTGGGAATAACTTGCACGAGAATGCTAGAATGTGCAAATATACGGGGTTTTAAATGCAATAGTCGTGACTAGTCGCATCCACTAATGTAAAACTATAGACTATGAGTATCAACTGATAATATAATCTCAACAGTAATTCAACTCAACCCAAAAGTAAGTACTTCTCATAGTTAATAACTAGGTGTCACAATGCCCATGGATAATCCTTGAAAATGTAAATGACATAAAAGTAAATAGATATTGAGGGATGCAACCCACAGCACTTACATAAACTAGATGGATGACCAAATATAATGGATGTTTAATCAACGATCAACCTTTAAAATACTGTTGAGCGAGACCTGTGAGTGTTCAACGAGAACATAGTCATGCTCCAATAAGAACTTTCTTACATAATCCCAAACATGGAATCTAAACCATAATGATAAAATAGTTTCATCATAATTAGGTGATTACTGCTAACCCAAGTATAATTATATTATACTCATCGACTTTATAACTATTTATTATTATGAACTCATTTTCATATTATGTATATTATTCAGTTCTTATCCATTCCCATAGGTTAATTACATTTCATCTCAAATATAAATTCACATAAGTATGTATCATTATTAACAATAAACATTACAATAGAAGGTATCATTGTCATCTAAATATCATATCGGTCCTATTACCGTATATATATTATTCTCGGCCTCACTCATGGCTAAAGTAAAATACACGAAATCATTGAGCATACATTCCGCTCATCCAATATATAGCCTCTATTCATGGCTCAACTACAATTTACATTGCATAACTCACGACTTAAGCATAACAATATAAAGTGTAGTAGCCTCCATATATCGTGTAGAGTGTACCCAAAGTGTATACGAAATGATCTCACCTCAATACCCACAAGTAGACCGTCCACTCGCGCATTGTTCTGTGGTCTAGTATCAATAAAGGATATAGAGCTTATGCGTGCACAATAAATAATATACACATGTGATACCCTATAAAATCTATAGCTAGATTGATTACGTCTAATAATATATAATACAGGAGTTTAAAAAAATTAAGTATCATTCTAAACATGATTAAAATAAACTAAAGCATAATACTAAAGAAATGTAATAACAATGTGGATGAGAAAACATAAACTTTGATACCATAACAACTAACTTTAAAAAAAATCTATCACGGGAAGATACAACTATCACAAATGTAAACTGACTCCGAAAGAAAATAAAAACAACTACAGTAATCTGACTCAACGGGAAATAGAAATAGAAATAAAAGGAATGAGCATGCTGGCTCGAGAACTACATCATATATAAGAACTGTAACTGGAAGGAATGCAAATGAGAATTAGGGTTGTGGCTGCAAGGATAGTCTAGGACCTGAAAACATATTTCAACAACAACATTAACAGTAAGTATAAGCGTAAGAATTTAACCGAATTTGGGCTATAATAATAACCAAGCATCTCCCTCTCATATTTTAGTCCTTTTAAGTTAACCCAACCCAGACACCCTAACAACCCTAACTATAACATGCTGTTCTAATCCCAAGCCTAAATGAACCTAATAATTAATTACAATTATTCTAAATTTATTATAATTAAGTGGTTCCATATTAAATGCCAATATATATGTGACACCCGATTTAAATTAATAATGGGTGGCAAACCCTATACTAAGAAAAACAAGAATCTCTAGTGGATAATTCTCAGTATCACTGTTGCACAGACTAAAAATCTAACTAACCACACAATAGTAAAATAAGTGGATGCCAAATTTTTTTAAAAACATACAAGGACTATAAAGCAACATGCAATATGATTACAAAACATGATAATATGTACACGACTACAATAAAAGATATAACTAAATATGCTGTCGGGTCACAGACAATACAATAACAAGATAAATAAAATCACAAAAAGCTACAAATGAAATCCCTGGATACACATAACCGATATACAAAATGTAACCTTAACTAGATTTACAAGGTTAGGAAGCGGCTACAAAAAAATCCTGTAACATTTCGCAACTACTAGAACTCCAAGAACCTTGGATATAATAGGCTTCATTGGCATCCTTGAGGAGGGACACCTAAAGTAACAATATATATATAAAAAGAGAAAAGATATAAATGGGTTAGAGCTCGAGGTTTTAAAATAATTTTAGCAAGTGAATTAAAATGCATAATAATTATGAAAGCACAATATCATAATTATAGTGGTGTCGCACTCTCTTGGGATTTAACCTCACCCCTTAGCTATAGCACGCATCTAATTTATGCATATGAACCTAAACTAAACTACCCAACACATTTTAAGGATAAATCCTCTTAAATCTAATCACTAACCTCATTCACTTAACTCACTATCTCTAACATAATCATCCATATACTTCTTCTATCATCTCCTAAGTTTACACCCAAACTTATACAATAATATCACTCAATTATATTTTCTCGGTTTTTAATTATTAACTTCACAAGTTATTAGCATAAGATATCACTCGTCATCATTAATTCTAGTAATATACCCCCACTATTTCACCTATACCAAAGAACTAAGGACTAAACATTTCCCACGCCCAACATTGTACTAAGTTTCGCGTGTGGGACGTCTCGCAAAGCGAAATCCAAATAAATAACCCCCCCCGATACACTACCACCTAACATTGTCGGTCCTAGGAATCTGTTAGCCCCTTTGTCCAAAGTACATCCCCAAATTTCTTCCCGTCTATAGGCCTAAGAGTACATTGATCCACTCTCGTGCTACAAAAGACAAAACATAATATACATCTTTATAACTTTCCCTAGTTATAACATTAAGATATCACACACTATATATAGAGCTTGTATAATATTACACGCACTTATAATACAATATTCATCAATATCTAGCAAGTACACATACATAGCACACATAATGTATATATCTAATAGTCTCTGCAACGCTATCATCTTTCAAGGGATCGCTCACATGTATCGGGGTTACTAGCGATCGGACTGTCACACCGACTTAGTAAAAACCTAATCACAACAAATGGGAAGCGAACATAGTTCCTTACCTGAGAATAAGACGAATCATACCCAAGACTTCTTATCCTACCTCTTGCACGGTAAAATACTAGATGCTATAACCTGGAGATTATACTCTACCTGCTCCTCAAGCCAGGGGGGTTCGCCCACATCGCACAACTTCACATGATAGCACTAGAGGGTTCTAAAGCACATAATGTATATAACAAACACACAAGATATATACACATGATCATATATAATAGAACCTAAATCATTTTGAAAAGCTGATGCGCCCTCTCTTCAAGAACCCTCCAAGAAACTAAGGAGAATTCTCTTTCTTCTCTTGCGTATCAATGTCAATGCCTGCTACTGATCAACTGATTCCTCCTAAGCCACCTGATTCTACATGGACCAAATCATTCGCGAGTATCCTCATGAACCAACAACCTAAAGATCTGGCTTTGAAGAGTCCATCAATGTTTAAAGGAGAGCCAGCTGTCATGTTCTCTCAAGAAGACATTGAAGCCCAAGCTGAACCTTTTAAACATTCAATTGTGGGGAAATTCTCTCATGAAAGACCTCCAATTGATTATATTCGAAAAATATTCCAAACATTTTCTCTGAAATCTGCATTTTCGATTGGGCTTCTTGACTCAAAGCATATTCTGATTAGATTAAATAGCGAGGAAGATTATGTTAGACTTTGGCTAATAGATATCTGGTACATTGGGAAATACCCTATGCGAACTTTCAAGTGGACAACTGAATTCAAACCAGATGAAGAAATCCCTATAGTTCCAGTATGGATTAATCTCCCCAACCTTCCTTTACATTTCTATGCGAAATTAACTTTATACTCTATTGCCCAACTCGTGGGAAAACCTCTTAAGTTAGATGCATCTACAACCTCTATATCTAGACCTAGATTGGCGCGAATTTGTGTAGAAATTAATATTTTAAGATAAAGAATTAATAGAATTTGGATTGGTAGTGGCAGTTCTGGATTCTGGCAAAATATAGTATATGAAAATTTTCCTTCTTTCTGCGATTTTTGTAAAAAACAAGGGCACTCAGGAAGAAAATGTATGATCAAATTCCCTCAATTAAAGCCCAAGAAAGATATGCCAAAAAATCAATACAAGCGTGAGGAAATTCAAGAAGTGACCAAAGAAACTGTTACTAAGATACCTGCTGATAAAGAGCCTCAGTTGGATACAACAGCAAATCAAATAGCTGTCTATAGTTCGGGAATAGCAGACAAGGTGATTCCTAAAATTTCTGATTCAAGAATTGAAGGTACTCAGCTTGCAAGATTAACTAATAGATTTGATGTCTTACAAGATGACAACATTTCGATCCCAGAAGAGGAGAACCTAGAGTATCAAACCATCTACTCAAGAAAAGGTGAAAAGAGAGACCAGGAGGTGCTACTGCATTCTCAAAATTTGAATTCTTAAGAGACATACATTGCTAACCAAATAAATCTATCTCCAAAAGCGTCTATATTACCTCCAGCAGTGAAACATCCAGCAGCTATGAAAGATAATGTATCTGAATCTGAAGTTTTTTTAAAAAAGTCTCCTAAGATTGAGGAGTTGCTGAGGTTTGCTAAATGGTTTGATGTTAAATGGAATGGTATTCAGAAAGACAAAGAAGAAAATGAAAAAACTAAGAAATGCCCAGTTATAACCAAATCCAATTCCAAGATAGCAAAGCAAGGTAATTCTACTAAGCAAGCTCCTTTTGATCCTCTATTCAGAAGAATAACCAGACAATCAGGTAAGTTCTCTTCCTCAAACTTTAACTGTTCTGTCTAAATGCTGAATTTCTTGTGCTGGAATATTAGGGGTGTTGCTAATAAAGCAACTAATAGAAGATTGAAAAATCTTATTAGGATATACAAACTCCCTGCTATTGCTCTATTAGAACCTAAAGTAGGTATGGAAAAAATAACTAAATATAATCTTAAGTGGAAATTCCCTTTTAGTGCATCTAATATATCTAATAAAATTTGGTTCTTTTGGCAAACTGAATTAAAACTCAGCATAACCTATAATACAGACCAATTACTCTGTCTTAAAATTGACTTTGATTACTTGAATTCCTCTATATTTTTGGTCTTAATATATGCCAAATGCACTGCGATGGAAAGAAAAAGCTTATGGACTGATATTTGTTAGTTAACTTCTCAAAATTCAAATATTCCTTGGCTTATAATTGGCGATTTTAATGTTGTCTCGAAACAGGAAGAAAAACTAGGCGGATCTGATATAGATTTTCATTCTATGGAGGATTTTAATGATATGATAACTTCGTGTTCTTTGTCTGATCTTGGGTACACTGGATCTAGATTTACTTGGTCCAATAATCGTATTCATGGTACTATATTTTGTAGATTAGACAGAGGTTTGGTTAATATGCATTGGCTTAATAAGTTTCCATCTACTACAATCTCTCATTTACATAAGGCTTGATCTAATCATTGCCCTCTACTTTTGTCTATAAAAAGCAAGCTCGATGATCTGCCTAAACCTTTCAAGTTCTTATCTATGTGGTGTATTCAATCTAATGTGAAAGATATTATTCAGCAATCTTGGAACTGTGATGTTAATGCCCCTCCGATGAAACTTTTCTCTATTAAACTTAAAATGCTTAAAGAGAAACTTAAAATTTGGAATAAAGAAGTTTTTAAAAATGTGTTTCAAACTGTCAGTGATCTAGAAGATGAAGTTTTGATTAAGGAACAGGCTTTTGAGCAAAATCCTTCTTCATCTTCTAGAACTGAGTTATTTAAAACTAGAGCTAATTTGAATATTGCTTTACAAAGGGAGGAAAGCTTTTGGTTCCAAAAAAGTAACAAAAAATGGCTTAAACAAGGGGATTTGAATACTAAACTTTTTCATGCTTCTGTTAAGATCAGTCATAGAAGATTGAACATTACTAAGATTAAAGATTCCCATAACAATTGGATTGATAAACAAGAGTACATTGATAGAGTGTTTGTATCCCACTTTCAAAATATCTGGAAATCCGATCTTATCAATATTAACAATAATTTCCTAAATGTTATTGATAAAGCTATTTCTGATGAGGATAATAAAAACCTTTCGGCTTTCCCATCTAAAGAAGAAATTCTTAGAGCTATAAAGAATATGAATATTGCCAGTGCTCCTGGCCCTGATGGTTATGGGGGAGAATTTTATTATAAATATTGGGATATCATAAAGCATGATCTTATAAAGGCCATTCACTCTTTTTTTGCTGGAGCTGAAATTCCTAAAAGCTGGTCAGCTACGAATATTGCTCTTATTCCCAAAGTGGATAATCCTATAAATTGCTCTCAATTTAGACCTATAAGTCTATGTAACTTATCTAATAAAATTATATCTAAGATTCATAATGATAGACTAGCCGTGATTCTTCCTAATATTATATCCCCTAATCAATTTGGTTTTGTTAAAGGGAGAAGTATTAATGATAACATTCTTCTTGCTCATGAGTTATCTCAAACTATAGGAAAAAAAGTCCGCGGTCATAATGTTATTATTAAATTAGACATGGAAAAGGCTTATGATAAAGTGTATTTTTTTTCCCATGTCAAGTTTTGAGGAAATTTGGTTTTAATGAAATGTTTATTGACATGATTTGGAGGTTAATTTCTAATAATTGGTTTTCTGTTTCCATTAATGGGCAAAGTAAAGGATTTTTTCAATCTTTTAGAGGGCTTAGGCAAGGAGACCCCCTGTCTCCTAGCTTGTTTATTATAGCTGCTGAATGTTTAAGTAGGAATATAGATAATTTGTTCAAAAATGGTAAAGCCATTCCTTTTTCCCATCCTAGAAATTGTAAGCTGATTTCCCACTTGGCTTATGCTGATGATATTATAATCTTTGCTAATGGGAATAAGAAAAGTTTGCTCGCTATTTCTAAATTGCTTAAAACCTATGAAAATACCTTTGGTTAGTCTATAAACATATCTAAAAGCTCTATTTATATTGATAAAAATCTCTCTCCGTCTATTAGAACGAAGATGGGAACCATTTCTGGTTTATCTATCAAAACATTGCCCATGAAGTATTTAGGTTGCAACATTAATATAGGTAGAATTAAGCTGTCTCAATTTTCTGATCTAATGAATTCTATTAGAGAGAAGCTTAATTCTTGGTCGTCCAAGTTAATTTCCCAAGCTGGTAGGGCTACTCTTATTAGAAGTGTTCTTTTATCTATCCCTATTCACATCATTTCTGTTATTTGCCCTCCTAAAACTATTATTAAAAGATTGCACAATATCTTTTCTAAATTTTATTGGGGTGGTGTTAAAAAAGATAAACCTTACCAATGGTCTAAATGGTATGACATGTGTTTTCCGTTTGAAGAAGGTGGATTAAATTTTAAAAGAATGGAAGATATCATTAATGCTTCTAGCATGAAATTGTATTGGAAGTTTTTATTTGATAGAGGTATTTGGGCTTATTTTATGAGAAATAAATATCAGGATATCATGGTTTTGAAGTCAGGTTCCTCCACTATTAGAAGAATTAAATCTATTTCTAGCATAGCGGATGATCATATTGATTTTGAAAATCAAATATGGATTCCTTCATACTCTGGTGAGTTCTCTTTGAAAGAAGCTTTTCAAATATGTAGGAAAAACAATCCAATTTCTCTCACTTGGAAAATAAATTGGTCTATAGAATGTCCCATAAAAATATCTAATTTCATTTGGAAGTTATTGAATAACTCTGTGCCTTTTGAGACTGAAATCCAAAAAATTGGTATAAGACTTGCTCCGGTTTGTAGGGAATGCTTAGCTAATGATGATAGCGATAATCATGTGTTGCTTGATTGTAATTTAGCTAAAAAAGTTTGGAAATATTTTTGTCACCTTTTTAATGTTACTCCTAAAAATACTTCTTGTTGGGCTATGATTTTATCTTGGTGGATGACTAAAAATAACAAAGATTTTCTAAAAATTCTTTATGCTATAATTCCTAAAATTATATTTTGGGAATTATGGAAAGCTAGAAATAGATTGGTTTTTGAAAATTCTAAGTCTTCTGCTAATTTTATAATTAATCAAATAATTTATTTAGCTTCTTCCGTTCTTCAAAATCTAAAAATCTATGATCTTCCTAACTCTTTAGATCTTCAAATCATAAACCAATTTCAAGTTCAAATAAGTCCTAAAGTTGTTCAGCTTATAAAAGGCGTTTGGTCTAATCCCCCTAGTGGTGTTTTTAAATTAAATATTGATGGCGCCTCTAAAGGTAATCCGGGTTATAGTGGTATTGGGGGGTGATTAGAGATTTGCAAGGGAACTTCATTGTTGGGTTTGAAAGATCTATAGGAGTTCAATCATCTTTCTTTGCAGAAAGTTTGGCCTTGGTTGAAGGTATGAAATTGGTTTCTCAATTAAATATTCAAAAAGTGATAGTGGAATCTGATTGCAAGCTATTAATAGATGTGATATTGAAAAAAGCTAAACCTCCTTGGCCAGCTACAAAGATTCTTCAAAACTTCCAATGCTCTGATGAAGTGACTTACAATCATATATGGAGACAATCAAACTCAGTCGCTGATCATTTAGCTTCAAGGGCTTCTCTTTTCAACACGAACTTTTTATATTGGGATCAATCCTCTCTCCCGAGGTTGGTTAAAGGTTTACTTAAGCTGGATAGTCTGCATACTCCTCAAATAAGGCATAGAATTTTAAAGTTGTAAATGGGGATAAGATAAATCCCCATATTTCTTTCAAGTTCTCTCTATGTAATGGGGTTATTATAAAATCCCATATTTATTGCATTCTATCTAGAGTATTGGACCCAACCTCTAGATTTTAAGTTTGCTTGGGTTTGTAAGCTTCGGAGAGGCTTTTTCTCCTTATTATATTAATAAAATGTGTGGGGGTTCCGTCCTTCTTTGATAAAAAAAAAAAAATCACACAAGGTATACACATTCCCACCATATATATATATATATATATATATATATATATATATATATATATATATATATATATACTATCTCACGCCCGTATGTAGAAAGTAAGGAATCCGACTATATGTATATAACTCTCATTATACTAACAAATACATTCTCGCATACCTTCCCAATCCATTTATTATTCAAACCCTCAATTGAAACTTACTCATCCATCACACCTATGATATGTATAATCACCCAATTCAATCAATACTAAGAATACACTACAATCCCCCTCTCACCCAATCCCTATTCGACGGTAGGTAAATTATTACTACTCGAAGAATTTAATAAAGGATATGGTATGTTTAACTCCCAATTATATGTCCATTACAACCCGTAACCATCCTCAAAATAATACTTATTCCTTAGAGGATTTTCTAAAAGAAAACAATACAATTTGACCTTATATATCTCTATTTTATCCCCCAAAGTGGCTTTTCTTTTACATCCAATTATGAACCCTGAAAATATCTTCTAAACAAGTTTACTACATTGTAATAGAGGGCCCCTAAGTACTAAAACCAACTAAAGAGGGGTAAAATAAGAGCTGGAAAAATACAGTGATCGAAGATGACCGGGGGTCCACAAAAACAAACCGGTCCGGTTCATAAAGTTTAACAAAAACCTTTAATGGACGGACTGCTCCGGTACCCCTTAAAAATGAATCGATACGGGTTCCTTAAAAAAATAAACCGATCTGGCTTTCCTACCCGGATCGGTCCGGTTCTATAGAATTTTTTTCCCATGAGACTTGTACCCCAAAACCTTACTCTACATTTAAAAAAATTTACCCTACACTTCTAAAGCCCAATTCTACCTCACTCTAACAATATCCTAATCATCAAAACCCAATACATAAAATTATCCCCCACCATTTAGATCATATAAACCACAAATATAACCCTAAATACAAGATTTATTCATCAAATTTTAGGGTTTAACCATAAAAGTTCAAATCAACTAAATCACTAACAAGATTATGAGATAACTCACACACACACACACACCATTATTTAGCAAGTTTAATCACTTGCCTCAAAGTTGTAGAGGTTGAATCTTCCTTGAATCTGTGTATTTGAGCCAAAAATCCAAAGCTTCCAAGATTTTCTCTCTTCTTTTCTTTTCTTCCTCTCTCTCTTTCTAGGGTTTTCTGTTTCTCACAAGTGATATTGGCTAACTCACGAGCCACTAATGCCTTTAAATCCTAAATCCCAACTTTAAATGATAATAGACACTTTAAATGACTCGTTTTCTCCAATTCGAGTCAAACTAGGTAAAAAATACTCCGGAACCCAAATAAAACTTTTGGACGGTCATTTTGACTATCTCGACCCATCCCAGATCAACCGTGCACTCCAATTCATGATTAGAAACTCCGAAAATAAAAATAAAAATTTCTCCCAATATAATAATTCTATTTCTCCCAAAATAATTAAATTCTTCGCCTTCAAATTTTATGTGGTATGATATTTTCCCCTCCTTATAAAAATATCGCCCACGAAATTTGGATAAATATCTTTGTTCAAAGCTCACATCTTACTCCCAAGATAGCTATTCTTATCTCTTCACTTCCCAAAACTGAATTTATCAAAACATTATACAACTAGGGCGCCCATACACCCTATAACCGTGATCAATTGCACACTTAATGCCCAGCTCAACTAGCCTTAAATTGTAATATAACTTCCACTCACCATTACAATTATATGCCTGAAACAACCAAGGCACCAACCCATGAACTAATCTCAGTCCCATATCACTAAAGGGATATGCTAACTCTAAAATTAATCCAATAAATTGTATATACTAAAAATAATTATTTTGAAAAATGTCCGAAGATCTAACCTCTCAAAATTCCCAACATTTGCTACTTTCATGCGAGGGTGGTCTCGCAAGTAAAATCCAAACAAAAAACCCTCCCAATACACTACTGTGCAACTCTGCCAGGGATTGTGATTGGTCATACCAGGACTAAAGTTTTAAAAAGATTTTTAAATCAATTTATATGGCTCCATAAGCCTAAAATATAATATAGATTTTTTTTATGAATTTAGACATGCACACAATTAAATAGTATGCCTAAGGCACAAGGCGTCAATCAATACGATGTTCTCACCAACATGAAGACCTCAACACTCACATGACCATGAGCGAAAATTCTTCGCTAAATAATGAACCCGCTAAACCCTTAATCTCATCAGTACAACTCCATTACTCCATCTCAAATTATCATCTAAAGATATACCCGTTCACTACTAGGACATAGAAATTTCATACATCTTGTCAAATAATAAAACAATACCGTCACCGTCACCGTCACCTCACAGCACATCTTAACAGTTGCACTCCAGAAAAACCACAACTCTACTAGCACATCTCAAAGCAATCTATTCTCCCATACGATACTATATAAATGCCACACCTACCCTCCTCAAGCTAATTCTATATCCACAACCTGGTTATACATCCAATCACGCACTAAATTCGATCCACTCGCAAATTCTAGAGATAAAAATCTTACATGCGACACTCCCAAAATCACTCAAAGCATAACCTATACACATAGGAAAAATAATTTATATATTACCTCCGTAATCTAACTTTCTTGCCTCATGAGTAAAAATAATCCATTTTATCTCACAAAGTCCAATCTCGACTATCACTACTCAAAATAGCCAAGTCTACCAAAATATATTCCCAGTTCCATTACTGCTCCCCTGCAGAGGAAAACCCTCTATTCAAAGGTGAATATTTATGCTCTACAATTTCACATCATCGTCATCCTCCAGATGTAGGAAACATCCACCCTACTCTCATAACTCTCGAAAGTATACCTCTCACAACTAACGCAAACGTCTAGAATACATATCGGATCTCACGCACTCGACTCCAACGAGCCCCGCTACTCAATTATAATACATATAATATGGTTATACACCCAACCACCCATCTAATTTAACTAACTCAAAAATCCCGCCGTACGACTGAAACAAACATCTATGAGTAAATTAGACACTCACGAAACAAATAATACCCAACCCGAAAACCCAGAGATAAAAAAACGTACCAGAATAAGCTAATGAGGGTTGTGGCACTCGCGATAACATCGCATTTTGAACACGGTAATCTCGCCCATATAACAACAGTTCCTATGAAGGCAGGATAACTAGAACATGAGGAGGTGGTAAAGGTGCTTGATGAGCCTGTTGAACCCCGATGCTTGAGCCATGTTCAAATGTAGGCAATATTTCTTCCTATGACTAACTTCCCCACACCGAAAACATCATCCAAAAAATGTTCCCGATCTGTGGCCCTGATGACTTCGGCCCAGTTAGCCTCCCCCGTTGTTTCCCCGGCCTACCTGGCACTATGGAAAATTCTGGTATTACTGTTGTCCTTGAAAGTTATGCTTAAAGTTTCTTGAATATTGTCTCTTAATTGCCTTCTCCAGGCGAGAATATTGCTTCCTCTGATGCTTGCTACGTTGTTGAGATGAATATTCTCCACCTTCACCCTTTCCTCCTAACCTACTAGACTGACTCGAATCTTTAAAACTAATACTCCCCGTAAGCTGAGGATGATGATACTGATGAAGAGATAAAGCAGCGATCATGGCCGCATTGACTTCCTAAGCCACAATATTAGCGACATCGGTTGCAGTTATCATCCTCTGAGGCAATTGGGGTTCTACATTCCCAGCCTCAACATTTTCGTTAGGAGGACTTTCTTTGCTAGGCGATATCTGAAATGAGAACATATTGTATTAGCACACAGTTAAAGAAATTACGTATCGCAGAAGATCGTAAACGGAATATGAACACAACAGTCTTAATACTAGGGCTCTATATCAAGAAAGCTTACGAAAAATCATAGAAAACCCTCACACATCCTAAGACACTAGAACCTGATGTTCTGATATCACCTGTGACACCCCGCTTAAATTAATAACGTGTGGCCAGACCTATACCGAGATAAAATAGGAATCTCAAGTGGACCATTCTCAGCATTACTGTCGCATAGACTAAGAATCTATCTAGCCACCCAATAGTAAAATAAGTAGATACCAAAAACTTTTAAAAACATATAATGACTACAAACCAACTTGCAATATGATTACAAAACATGATAATATGTACACGACTACAACAAAAGATATACCCTAATAGGCTATCGGATCACAAACAATACAATAACTAGATAAATAAAATCATAAAAGAGCTACATATGAAATCCCTAGATACACATAACCGATATACAAAATGGATCCTTAACTAGATTTACAAGGATAGGAGGTGGTTACAACAAAATCCTGTAACATTTCGCAACTGCTACAACTCCAAGAACCGTGAATAAAATAGGCTTCATTGGCGTTCTCGCGGAGGGACACCTAAAGTAACAATATATGTATAACAAGAGAAAAGATATAAGAGCCTGAGGGTTTTAAATAATTTTAGCAAGTAAATTAAAATTCAAAATAATTATGAATGCACGATATCATAATTAGAGCGGTGTCGCACTTTCTTGGGATTTAACCTCACCCTTCAGCTATAACGCGCATCTAACGTGTGCATATGGACCTCAACTAAATTACCCAACACATTATAAGGATAAATCCTCTTAAATCTACACACTAACCTCATTCACGTAACTCACTATCTCTAATATAACCATCCATCCATTTCTTCTATCATCTCTTAAGTTTACCCCCAAACTTATACAATAATATCACTCAATTATATTTTCTTGGTTTCTAATTATTAACTTCACAAGTTATTAGCATAAGATATCACCCATCATCATTAATGCTAGTAATATACCCCCACTATTTCACCTATACCAAAGAACTAAGGACTAAAGATTTCCCCACGCCCAACATTGCGCTAAGTTTCGCTCGTGGGATGTCTCGCAAAGCAAAATTTAAACAAAGAACCTCCCCGATACACTACCACCAAACATTATCGGTCGTGGGAATCCGTTAGGCCATCGGTCCAAAGTACACCCTCAAATTTCTTCCTGTCTATAGGCATAAGAGTATACTCATCCACTCTCGTGCTACAAAAGACAAAACATAATATACATCTTTATAACTTTCCCTACTTATAACATTAAGATATCATACACTATCTATAGAGCATCTATAATATTACTCGCACTTATAATACAAGATTCATCAATCTCTAGCATGTACACATACATAGCATACATAACGTTTGTACTATAATAGTCTCAACAATGCTATCATCTTCCAAGGGATCGTTCACATGTCCCGGGCTTACCAGCGATGGGACTGTCACACCAGCTTGGTAAAAACCTAATCATAATGAATGGGAAGTGGCCATAGTTCCTTACCTGAGAGCAAGATGAATAATACCCAAGTCGTCTTAGCCCTACCTCACGCACAGTAAAATACTGGATGCTAAGACCTGGGGATTATACTCTCTCTGCTACTCAAGCTAGCGGAATTCACCCACATCGCACAACTTCCCATTATATCACTAAAGGGGTATGAAGAACATAACGTATATAACATACACACAAGATATATACATATGATCACATCATATATACAAACCATCACACAAGGTATACACATTCACACCATATATATACATACTATCTCACGCCCGTATGTAGAAAGTAAGGAATCCGTTTATATGTATATAGCTCTCATTATACTAACTGATACATTCTCGCATACCTTCCCAATCCATTTATTATTCAAACCCTCACTTGAGACTTACTCTCATCCATCACACCTATGATATGTATAATCACCCAATTAATTCGATACTAAGAATACACTATAATCTCCCTCTCACCCAATCCCTATTTGACGTTAGATAAATTTCTACTACTAGAAGAATTTAATAAATGATCTGGTATGTAGAACTCCCAATTATACCTCCATTAAGACCCGTAACCATTCTCAAAAGAATCCTCATTCCTTAGAGGATTTTCTATAAGAAAACAATACAATTTACCCTTATATATATCTCTATTTTAGCCCCCAAAGTGGCCTTTCTTTTATATCCAATTATGAATCCTCAAAATATCTTCATAACATGTTTACTACACTATAATAGAGGGTCCCCAAGTACTAAAACCAATTGAAGAGTAGTAAAATAAGAGCTGGCAAAATACAGTGACTGAACTGGACCGGGGGTCCACAAAAATGAACCGGTTCGATACCCCTTAAAAATAAACCGATCCGAGTTCATTAAAAATGAACCGATCTGGCTTTCCTACCCAGACCAGTCTAGTTTTACAAAAAAAATTCCCACGAGATTTGTACCCCAAAACCTTACTCTAGATTTCATAAAATTTACGCTACACTTCTCAAACCTAATTCTACCTCACTCTAACAATATCCTAATCATCAAAACCCAATACATAAAATTATCCTCCAGCATTTATATCATCTAAACCAAAAATATAACCCTAAATACAAATTTTATTCATCAAATTTTAGGGTTTAACCATAAAAGTTCAAATCAACTAAATCACCAACAAAATTATGAGATAACTAACACACATAAAATTATTTATCAAGTTTAATCACTTGCCTCAAAGTTGTAGAGGTTGAATCTTCCTTGAATTCGTGTATTTGAGCCGAAAATCCAAAGCTTCCAAGATTTTCTCTTCTCTTTTATCTTCTTCCTCTCTCTCTTTCTAGGGTTTTCTCTTTCTCACAAGTGAGATTGGATAACTCACGAGCCTCTTAAGCCTTTAAATCCTAAATCCCAACTTTAAATGATAATACACACTTTAAATGACTCGTTTCCTCCAATTCGAGTCAAACTAGGTAAAAAATACTCTGGAACCCAAATAAAACTTCCGGACAGTCATTTTTACTATCTCGACCTATCCCATATCAACCGTGCACTCCAATTCATCATTCGAGACTCCGAAAAATAAAAAAAAAAAAATTCTCCCAATATAATAATTTTATTTCTCCCAAAATAATTAAATTCTCCGCCTTCAAATTTTATGGGGTATTAAATTCTCCCCTCATAAATACTTTTTCATCGAAATTTGGATAAATATCTTAGTTCAAATCTCACATCTTACTCCCAAGATAGCTATTCTTATATCTTCACTTCCCAAAAGTGAATTTATTAAAACAATATACAACCAGGGCGCCCATACACCCTATAACCATGCTCAATTTCACACTCATTGCCCAACTCCACTAGACTTAAATTGAAATATAACTTCCACTAACCATTACATATTTATGCCTGAAACAACCAAGGCACCAACCTATGAACTAATCTCATTCCCATATCACTACAGGGATACGCTAACTCTCAACAATTAATCTAATAAATCGTACATACTAAAAATAATTATTTTAAAAAATGTCCGAAGATCTAACCTCTCTCAAATCTCGACATTCGCTACTTTCATGCGGGGGAGGTCTGGCAAGTGAAATCCAAACAAGGAACCCTCCCAATACATTACTGTGCAACTCTTGTTAGGGATTGAGATCGGTCAGACCAGAGCTAAAGTTTTAAAAAGATTTTTAAATCAATTTATATGGCTCCATAAGCCTAAAATATAATATAGAATTTTTTTATGAATTCCAACACGCACACAATTAAATAGTATTCCTAAGGAACAAGGCGTCAATCAATACGGTGTTCTCACCAACATTAAGTTCTCAACACTCACATGACCATAAGCGAAAACTCTTCGTCTAATAATGAACCCGCTAAACCCTGAATCTCATCAGTAGAACTCCATTACACCATCTCAAATTATCATCTAAAGATATGCCCATTCACTACTGGGACATAGAAATTTCATACATCTTGCCAAATAATAAAATGATACTCTCACCGTCACCTCACAGCACAGCTTAATAGTTACACTCTAGAAAAGCCATAACTCAACTAACACATCTCAAAGCAATCTATTCTCCCAATGATACTATATAAATGCCACACCTACCCTCATCAAGGTAATTATATATCCACAACTTGGTTATACATCCAATCACGCACTAAATTTGATCCACTCGCAAATTCTAGAGATAACAATCTTACATGCGACGCTCCCAAAATCACTCAAAGCATAACCTATAGACATAGGAAAAATAATTCATATATTACCTCTGTAATCTAACTGCCTTGCCTTATCAGTAAAAATACTCTATTTTATCTCACAAAATCCTATCTCGATAATCACTACTCAAAATAGTCAATTCTGCCAAAATATATTCCCAGTGCGATTCCTAACCCCCTGTGGAGAAAAACCCACTATTCAAAGGAAAATATTTATGCTCTACAATTTCACATCATCGTCATCCCCAGATGAAGGAAACATCCACCCTACTCTCATAACTCTCGAAAGTATACCTCTCACAAGTAACGCAAACATTTAGAATACATACCGACTCTCACGCACTCGAATCCAACAAGCCCCGCTACCTAATTATACTACATATAATATGGTTATACACCCAACCACCCATCTAATTTAACTAACTCAAAAATCCCACCGTACGAGTGAAGCAAACATCTATAAGTCAGTGAGACACTCACGAAACAAATAATACCCAACCCAAAAATCCAGAGATAAAAAATGTACCAAAAAAAGCTAATGGGGGTTGTGGCTCTTGCGATAACATTGCATTTTGAACACGGTAATCTCTCCCATATAACATCAGTTCCTGTGAAGGCGGGATAAATAAAACAGGTGGAGGTGGTGGTAAAGGTGCTTGCCGAGCCTGTCGGTGCTTGTGCAATATTCAAATGTGGGCAATCTTTATTCCTATGACCAGACTCCCCACACCGAAAACATCATCCAACAAATGTTCCCGATCTGTGGCCCTGATGACCTTAGCCCTGTTGGCCTCCCCCATTGTTTCTCCGACCTACCTGGTCCTGCGAAACATTTCGGTATTGTTGTTGTCCTTGGAATTTATGCTTAAAGTTTCTTGAATTCTATCTCTTAACTTCCTTCTCCAGGAGAGAATCGCGCTTCCTGTGACGCCTACTACGCTGTTGAGACGACTATGCTCCACCTTCACCCTTTCCTCATAACCTACTAGACCGACTCGAATCTTCAAACCTAATACTCCCCGTCAGCTGAGGATGATAATCCTGACGATGAGATAAAGTAGCGGTCATGGATGCATTGACTGTCTACGCCAGAATATTAGTGAAATCGGCTACAGTCATCGTCCCCTAAGGAAATTGGGGTTCCACATTCCCAGACTCAACGTTTTCCTTAGTAGGATAGTCTTTGCTAGGCGATATCTAAAATGAGAACATATTGTATTACCACACAGTTAAAGAAATTACCTATCGCAGAAGATCGTAAATAAAATATGAACACAACAGTGTTAATACTAGGATTCTATATAAAGAAAGCTTACGAAAGAGCATAGTAAACCCGCACATATCCTAAGACACTAGAACCCGATGCTCTGATACTACCCGTGACACCCCGCTTAAATTAATAACGAGTGGCCAACCCTATACCAAGATAAAACAGGAATATCGAGTGGATCATTCTTAGTATTACCGTCGCACATACTAAGAATCTAACTAGCCACCCAATAGTAAAATAAGTGGATGCCAAAAAATTTTAAAAACATACAAGGACTATAAACCAACATGCAATATGATTACAAAACATAATAATATGTACACGAGTACAACAAAAGATATACCTTTATAGGCTATCGGGTCACAGATAATTCAATAACTAGATAAATAAACTTAGAAAAGAGCTACATATGAAATCCCTAGATACACATAACCGATATACAAAATGGGTCCTTAACTAGATTTACAAGGATGGGAAGCGGTTACAACAAAATCCTGTAACATTCCACTACTACTACAACTCCAAGAACCCAGAGTAGAATAGGCTTTATTGGTGTCCTTAGGTAAATTCCTATTATCCCCCTCTCACCTAATCCCTATTCGACGTTAGGTAAATTCCTACTACTTGAATAATTGAAGAAAGGATCCGGTATGTTGAACTCCCAGTTATACCTCCATTACGGCCCGTAACCATCCTCAAAAGAATCCTCATTCCTTAGAGGATTTTCCAAAAGAAAACAATACAAATTTCCCTTATATATATCTCTATTTTAGCCCCCAAAGTGGCCTTTATTTTATATCCAATTATGAACCCTCAAAATATCATATAAACATGTTTACTACACTCTAATAGAGGGTCCCGAAGCACTAAAACCAAGTGAAGCGGGGTAAAATAAGAGCTGGAAAAATACAGTGAACGGACCGGATCGAGGGTCCACAAAAATGAATCAGTCCGGTTCCTAAAATTTAATAGAAACCTTTAATGGATGGATTGGTCCGGTATCCCTTAAAAATGAACCATTCTAGATTTCCTACTCGGACCGATTCGGTTCTACAGAATTTTGTTCAGACGAGATTTGTACCCCAAAAACTTACTCTACATTTCATAAAATTTACCATACACTTCTAAACCCCAATTTTATCTCACTCTAATAATATCCTAGTCATCAAAATCCCATACATAAAATTATCCCCACCATTTATATCATCTAAACCACAAATATAAACCTAAATACAAGATTTACCCATCAAGTTTTAGGGTTTAACCATAAAGTTCAAATCAACTAAATGACCAATAAAATTATGAGATAACTCTCTCTCTTTCTCTCTCTCTCTCTCTCTCTCTCTCTCTCTCTCTCTCTCACACACACACACACACACACACACACACACACACACACACACATACATAATTATTTATCAAGTTTAATCACTTGCCTCAAAGTTGTAGAGGTTGAATCTTCCTTGAATCTGTGTATTTGAGCCGAAAATCCAAAGTTTCCAAGCTTTTCTCTTATGTTTTCTATTATCTTTTCTCTTCTTCCTCTCTCCCTTTCTAGCATTTTATCTTTATCACAAAGGAGGTTGTATAATTGACGAGCCTCTTAAGCCTTTAAATCCTAAGTCCCAATTTTAAATGATAATACACACTTTAAATGACTCGTTTTCTCCAATTCGAGTCAAACTAGGTAAAAAATACTCCGAAACCCAAATAAAACTTTCGGACAGTCATTTTGACTATCTCGACCCATCCCGGATCAACCGTACACTCCAATTCATCATTCGAGACTCCGAAAAAAAATTTCTCCCAATATAATAATTCTATTTCTCCCAAAATAATAAAATTCTTAGACTTCAAATTTTACAGGGTATGACTATATACAACTCGCGTTTAATATCGATAAGGGAACGGCATTCTCAAAGTATAATATCCACACAAGTATAGTCCCCGACATATACCTGGGCTACGCACGAGTCCTCCCTTAAATATGGAGGCTGATTCCTATTGCCTTCAAGGATAACTCATGAGTACTAGGTATAGTTATAGATCGTCTTATACCTATAAACTCCAAGCATTATCAAAGGGATATGTCACTATCATTTTCTATCATTCGTACTGACTTCCATAGCCAAGACTATATGAAGAACACCACTGTTTATGCCCCCTCGGAATACGGGTCAGTAGTAGGATCTGGGGGTAAAATGACCAATGTAAGATCATCGTTATGACCAGGGTAACAACATCGTCGACATTGTATGCACCCAAAAAAGCATCCCTCCTATTACGTCCCGCACGAGAACTCACACATGGTACGCTTGCACATAAATTCAAAGTACAGTAATCCAAATCACTCATATATTACTAAATTAATGTCTTAATTTTTATATTAATCATCCCCAATTATTAAATAATTAAAGTGTCCATCTGAACCAAACTCATCCTAACGAAATAGCATTATTCATTCGAATGACATTCCCAAGTCATTCGAATGAGAATACCACAGTAATTCTAATGACATCCATAATCGTTATAACAAGAACCTATATTTCATTCTAACTAGACTCTAATCTCGTTGTAACGAGATGCAAGCAGTGTCATATTCTCTAAAGTCCAAAAACTGCCATTAATAACAGTAATTCAAAAATGCAAAGCCTTTAAATAGCATAAAATCCATCCTCCTTTAGATATAAGTTAACTATCAACATTACTAACATATATCTACATGTTTCGAACAATTATTACATGGGTTCAAGTGTTAAATTCAAATTTTATGTTTTTGATCCTAAGTTCATAATCTAACCATTCCAACTCAGATGTAATTCAATTATCGGATTAAACAAGGGGCCTTTGTTAGATTTGATGACATGTTCAATATATAACAATATCACTCAAATTCTAAGACAAAATTCATAAAATTCATCATCAAATTACTCTATGTCATTAACATGTGATTAAGGTTTAATTTATCAATTAAACTAATTTCAAGATTATGGTTTTAATTATAAAAATATGATTTATAAACATGTTAATTCATATTTCAATTAGTAATCATTACGCTAACACAAACTCAAATTAAATTCTTAGTCTAGGTGAACTTGCCTTAACCAAAAGGTTGAATCTAAGCCTTCATTCCTCCAAATCTCACTCATCACTTGTTGTTCCCCTTCTCTTATCCTCTTAGCATTTCTTTCAAAGCCTCTAATGTGCTTTAGGTTATGACAAATACCTATTAAAGTAGCTTCCTACAAAGTTAACCTTAGGCTCATATGAGCCTCAACCCAATGAGCCCAATGCCACTCCAAATGGTCCAAAACTCTATCCAAGCCATATACTAATGCAATAAACTTACCCACTATACGTCCTAAATATCAACCCCAAATATTATTATTCTAATAAATTAATTATCTCTATAAAACAATATATCATCCAGTACGAGCCAATAAGTCAATTATTTAATTGTCAATTACTTAAGTGAAACACGTCATTATAAGAAACTACTTCACGATTCGTGGAAAACGACATCAAAGGGGTAATCTAAATAAGAAAACCCTTGACACTTAGTCCTTGATCATTCTATAGTCGTCCGTAATAACAAGTCACTTCCAAATATTTAATTAATGAATTATTGTGTATTAAGTCTATTTTCACATATGAATTATATAACACATGTAAAATATAATACGTGACATTACATGTCACAGTAGGCACACATAATGAATTTCACAATTAACTAATGCGTATGAAATATGGGGTATTATAACACATAACTATATTATACATATATAGTTTTAAGTTTTTCTCAACATAGTTATAAGTTTGTCTACTTATAAATTATTATTATTCAAGTTCCAACCTCTTGGTTTGATTACTTCATCTTTCGTTAATTCATGTTATACAATTTACTTATTTTGCATTACATTAGAGTTAATAATCCACTAATTAACCTTATAATGTACTAACTAGGTTCCCAAACATTCCAAGTCCTCAAAATCCTTTAATTATGATTAAAATTTGACTTAATAACCTTTAGGATACCCTTTGAATCAACCTCGGACCAAACCGAGACAAAACCATCCGAGGAAAACATCCCAGGTTTGGATTGATTTGTTACAAGTCCAGGTTGATCTGGTTCTATAGCCTCCAAAGATCTGCCCAAAAATAGTTACGAGTTTTACCACAATTTCAACCCAATTTCCAATTGATTCCAATTCAGTTTATTACAGAATGTTTAGTAGGTGTTTAGGGACTTTAAACTAAGTTTAATAAGAGTTTAAACCATGTAATTAACATCTACATAACAAATACCAACCAAATCAAGCATATGAGTACATAAAACATGTAAAATAACACATATAAACCTCAAGTGTTTTAATTTGACTTTATGATTTCAATTACACACACACACACACCCATATATGAATCCCCAATTTCATAATTAGTATGTAATTCTACTACATTCAGTTTTATCATAAGAGTGATTAAACCCAATTATAGCTAAGTTAAATGTCAATGGGGTATTGTCTAAGCATGTGATATCCTAACCATTTCATGTGTAATTTCATAGATCAAAATTGATATAAGGATGAATTCAAGTTCTAAGATGGATTTATCATGCAAAATAGTTTAATTACAATTCAAAGCATCAATTACTCTAAATTTCCCTATTTTAAGATTTGTAATACAATTTTAATTCTATAAATTCTATTGATTCGATTGAGTTAATTTTTCTTTCTAAACACAGTTATATAATTTCATAAGAGATTCAGAGGGTAAGAGTATTCCAAAAGTTCTCGCCTTAGGTTTTTGATGAAAAGTTTCCCTTTTTAATGTGAGTTGAAGAAGATTATGAATTTTTATTTGATTCTCTTCTCTTAGATTAATTATTCTTTCGATTCTTCTTCTAGATTTCTCCCCACGTTTACCACTTTTAGATTTCCTCTCAATTTTTTGCTTTCTCTCTCAAGTGGCTAGTTTAGCTTTAGGGTTTAGTGAAATGATAAGGTGAATTAGGGTTAGTCTAAACCTTCTTTTTATATGACTAATCTCGAAATTATTTTAACCCTAATTTTAACTGGGCCTATGGACCCCGAAAGCCAACTTAAATATGCTTAAAGTAATACCAATGGGTTATGCAACTCCCCTATTTTTGAGCATTTTAAATTACACAAGTACACGTAATTTAAATAAAATGAGAAATAATGAGAATGTAATGAATATTAATTAGCGAGAAAAGGATTTATATTTATGTGAAAGAATATTTACTAGTGTGATAAAGTAAATATAATTATGTCAAATGGTATTACGTTGTTAGTGTGTAAAAGCAACAGGTTTTGACGGTATCTCATTCGGGACGTGCGTGTGGGGTCGTGTTGGGAATGAGATGGAATATTTATGATAGGTGACTCTGAGGGTGATTTCGAGTGCACGGATGATCCGAAATGAGTTGGAATAGTCATAATTAAGTACCCGAGGATTGTATTTGGGTTCCAAGGGATTTTTAGACTAGTCAGGTGCTGCATAGGGATATACGAGTCGTTTTACACTTGGGGTAATAACACAATTTTGGGATTTAGACTATAAGAAGGATTGGGAGATGGTAGGGGTTAGCCACACTACAATTTCCAAGAGTGTAAGAGGGAGAGAGAGAAGAGAGAATGGAGAAATCAAGAAAGGTTCAAGATGGCAATTTTGGGAAGGATTTTGGGAAGCAATTTTGGTTTTGGAATTCATACAAAAAGATCAACATAGAAAGAATTCAGATTTTACCATAAATTCAAGGCCGGTGTTTAAAATTTCTTAATGTTATATGTATGTGTTTCAATTAATAGGAAATGAGTTTAGATGGAACATCAACACGACTTAACAATTTCTTACCTTGATTACACAGATCAAACATAGTAAGATTCCAAATATCAGTGACTACGACTTTATACTCGTCAGTATATACATCAGTTGAGATTAGTATACTCTTATAAACATACGCCCAACAATAGTATCTTTATGTTGAATGATATAAATGTTAGTGACTTCATTGACATTGTTATATGAACTACAATTAAGGAAATCATTTTCATTCTCAACAGTATACATTAGACTACGTAAATCCCATCCATTTATCAGGTCCAAAAATTATCCAATTATATAGGGTAGAGCTAGAATAGCCGATGTACCTTAAACAATACTTTTGCCTTGCATGACAATGGTAGATTCTCGGATATTAAATCTACAATATTATACTTCATAACTATAATGATACTTAGTAAACACTATACAAATCTGAGAACCAAACAAAGTAATATGCCTAATTGAATACCAACAACTATTAGATGTTACCCTTTGCCCCATAATTATTGACTTAATAGAAGTCAAATTCTATAGAGGTATTATTTTGATAATTAGGAAATTAATTAAACCCCAAATCAAGATCCCAATAAAATCTTCCCTCGGTATATGTGAAATTTTAGTTAAACCTCTTGACGGAATTAACAACTATAATAGACAATTGACGTATTTTCCCAATTAACCAAAACGTGACTTCACAACCCCACTAAGACCATTTAGTAGTTCTTAAAATTTTACTCTATCACAAAAATGCCAACTGGAGAAATAAGTATAAGGTACTATACTACCACCATAAGGTGTGGAATTTTTATAGGAGACTTGCTAAATTTATTTAGAGAAGAGTTTTTTTTCGATCCATCGTGAAATCTTTGGTATTTTCGAAAAATATGACTTACGATTTGGATATCATTACCTTAATGTTAGTTGAATTGAGGAGACTAGTATTTAACGATTCGAATATAAATTATCGATCTACATTATTAATAGAACTTATACTTTTTAAGTACCCATTGGGTAACCAGATAAAACATACCTTTGTTATGAGATCAATGTTCAACCAATAACATCCTCTTACCAATACCTCTATTTATTAGCATGATGAAATACATTGTGTAAAACTAACTTCAGATAACAAAACTATACACGAATACCCGCTACAGAAAACCTTTGTAATGATAATCGATACAGGCAAATCTTGTAAAAATGCCGATTAATTATTTGAAACCCGTTTTATTCCAATCATGGCTACATCATTATCCTTTATCCGAATGTGTTATATAACTAATCACGAGAAGAACGAACTTTAGTAAAGTTATCATATTACGTGATCAACCGAAAAACCTATCATTTTGAATATACTACATACCCTGAATGATGTTACGCACTATGAGAATCGAAAACTTTACGATATAGGAATTTCGAGGATGGAACTTTTTCTAGGCGGGGAGATTGTAATAACCCGCATATTTATGTATAATTCAGAATTTAAAGTTTCATTTTTTATTTCTCGAAATACCATTGTGAATTTAAATCGGAAATAAATGGAAAAATTTTGACTCTCAATTACCGAAATGACACTTTTTATTTTTATATTAAAAACACCGAGCCAAAAATTTATGTATATAAATTTTCGTATCCGACCTCGTTACACCTTTTAGTCCTGAGTAAGAATTCCTACATTTTTTATGTGTATAAATATTGCATAGGTTTTTATACTTTATTTAAAAAAAAAAAATTCGGACTCGACATTATTATTAAACCCAAAATAAAATTTCGAGTTGTTTGTCAAACAAAATTTCCGGGGACAAGTTTAAATTTTTAAACTTTACGAAATTTCGAGGTTAAAAGTCACAATAGCCAAATTTAAAATAAATATCTAGATATTTAGAGATATTTTTATTTTATATTATTATTATAAATCGCCTCTTCCCAGACATTATACAACACTACTATTTTTAACCACACAAAACCAAAGGAAAACAAAAACCCACACGACACCAACTTAAACCACAAACCCATTAACTCTTGTACACTGTTGACCTTTTTTTACAAAAAACAGATGTAAAAACAAAAGAAAAGTTCCCCTCCTACAATTCAAGACCCATGAAACAGGAAGAATAAAAAGGCCAAAGCCACATACATAACCTCCTTCTTTCTTCTCAACCAAAACACCATGGATAGGAGTTTAAACTTTCGGAAAATCTGGAACTTTTACTGGGTAAGTAAGATTTCTTCCTTCTTACTCATATATATATATATATATATATATATACAGTACTGCTCTTGTACGGGTCAATCCTCATTTTAAAAGTGCGGACCAGACAAGTGTCACGTGACGGTGAGCCGAGAAGAGAAAGAGAGTGTGCCTATAATTTAGGCGATAATTTCTAGGCTCACAGCCAGGTGACACATGTCCGGTCCGAACTGTTAAAATGAGGACCAGTCTTCACAATATATATATATATATATATATACACACACCTCGAATGGGGAGTAGATTTATGTTTGGATAAGCTGGGTTTTCGTTTTGTCAGGATTGGGTAGCCATGAAAGCTTTTGTCTAAGTTTTCATGGATGACTGGATATATACGTATATATACACGTTGTGTGTGTGTGTGTGTGTGTAAATATACATATATAAAAATGCATGTGTGTGTGTTTTTGGTAGCATGTGCGTGTGCAGGTGTGTGTGTATTTCGTATGTGTGTGTGTGTGTATATATATATGCTCTTGAGAGTGCGGACATGACATGTGTCACCGGGCGGTGAGCCCAGAAAAGAGAGAGAGTGTGGTGTGCCTATAATTTAGCCGATAATTTCTAGGCTCACCGCTGACACATATCCGGTCCGCACTATTAAAATGCGGACTGGTCCACACAAGAGCATTACTATATATATATATATTGTGACACCCCGACTAATTAAACACCGGGTAGCTACTCCTTTATTAAATTAATCCAAAAAGCCAAGTTGGTCCAGTTAATAGCATCACTGTCGAAAACATTTTAATGATTACTAACCACCTAGTATTCAAAAAGTAAGTTGTCAAATTTTAATTAAAGTCTGATTAACATGAAACAAGTGTAATGAAGAATAATAACACCATTCACCATAACAAAGTAAATAGAATAACCAACACATAATGTAAATAAAGTCTGGAGGAAAACTCCTCACTACAAATCCCACAACTGAAATAAGTAACGAAATACTGAATCAATACATGCCAAAGTCTGAAAACTGCAATGAAAAAGTAACTCTAATGGAACTGGGCAACATGCCCTAAAACTGAAGAATACTGAATACGAAATCCAAATGATAGAAGCGTCTAAAAGCAAATCCCTGTAGCTTACACAAACAGCTACAGCTCGTCACCTGAATGAGTATCCTATACATGGTGTCCTTGTGGCTGGGCACCTAAAATGGTTTTACAAAAATAGATTTGAAAGCAAACGGGTCAGAGCCCGAATGTGGAGATATTTTAAAAACCTGCAAGTGCTTTAAAGACATTTAAAACATTAAATGTAAAGTACATGTTAGGACGTGCACTCACATGATATTCTCACCTCTCGTTTAACTATGCACTCCTAACGTAAGTACCCATCTAAAACGACACAAACCACTAGCTAAGTGACATCATATCTAGCTAGACTGTCATAGGTCCTACCCTTATTACTCGGTTCCATTAACATTATAACGATCACAGTTAAATAGGTGCTTAACGTAAATTCAGGTTCTTATACAAAAGTAATACAACTCGTTATAGATTAGCCCTCAATGTTATTCCATAGTTACACACTTTACCATATGAAAGTTCCCAGTTTATTTAGCGTATATTTTCCACAACATAAATATACAATATAAGCACCCCGAGACTAAGCTGCGGTGCACACATACTCTGCTATCCATCCCGATACATCACGTACATAAGGATCACATATTTCGAATCTCTCAGGAATAGTTCACAGATAACAATCATCACAAATAATGGAGGCGAACACAGTCACATCACATGGGTCACGCACATACCTACGCTCCCACGATCAGCGGACTTATTAACATCCCAATAAGTCTTTCTCTGACCTATGTTCATCGAGGTAACTAGTCTAAATCCGGGAAACACAAGGATTAGAGGGCCCTAAGCGAACGCAAACCTCCCGTGATAGCAAGTATGGTAGGTATGTCATACACACAATTCATATACCAATACTAAGTAAGCACACATCTTAGTAATCTCGTAGTTTAATTATAGTACTTATCGCATTCTCGTACCAATCTTAATATATATACAACTTATATAATCCCGGTCCATAATTACACGCGCCATAATTTATTCTCACATCGTGGTAAACACTCACGTCTCAATCCCATATTAACCATTATTTAAATAACTCGTATATAATTTACTCCTCATGATAACCCAAATGTCCAAAGTATACTAATACACCTTGAAAGGAAAGTTATTTCTATCCTCGAACAAGTTTACGGGACTCCCAAAATCAAAACAGGCCAAAAAGGCCTAAACTGTCAACTCGTTCGAAGTCTCGTTCGAACGAGGCTGTTCGAACGAGATTCAGTTCGTTCGAACGAACTGCCTTCTAACGAGATCTCGTTTGAACGAAGGTATCAAACGAAATCCCCTCTCGTTAGAAGTGACTGGTCAACTCGTTAGAATCTCGTTCGAACGACCTGGGGAGGTCTTCTAACGAACGACCAGTTTCGAGCCCAGATTTCCCTAGTTTCGTTTTTCATCAATATTTACTCCTCAAATCTCCTCTAAAATTCGTCCCAACAATGTTTTAAGGTCTCTAATCAATCCTAAACATATCAAGGCTATAAACTAACGTATTTTAAGGAGTTAATTCATCCCAATCATCATTAAATCACAAGTCTCTACTCTTTTCCCCAATTTTTTTAAGAACATAAACCCTAGATTTTTATCATCATCTATTCCCATAATTTAATCCGTTTTTACATCACATAAATATGTAATTTCTGAATTCAATCTTCCAATAACGTTTCTACATGCAAACCTATACCCAAAATTAAACTAATAACTTCCAATTTCATGGGTTTTCCTTTATCTCTCAAAGAAGAATGATTATTAAGATTTCTAACATGGAAGAAACATTTGCTGCATAAAGAATGTAATTTAAATCACTTGCCTTGATTCGATCTCTGATTTTGATGACGATTTCCTCTCTCTTTCTGCAGAACTCCCTCCCTCTCTCTTTCTCCAAGCTTCTTCTCCAAAGTGGCTATGGTGGCTAGGGTTTTCTTTGGGAAAATTGGAAACCTAATTTGATAACTCCCGTAGCTTATTGGGTCATTAAGGGTTGGTTAGTGGGTTTAGTGGGTCTATTCCCAATCAGATAAAGACTCCTAATTTTCATCATTTTTAATTCCTAAAAATACGAAATTACCAAAATACCCTTTATATTGCCGGTATGGCCTAAAAATACCCCGGGACCCAAACTACACCCCCGGCTAGTGTTTTCTGACTATCTCGACCCTTCCGGACGTGTTGGCGCACTCAAAACGACCATACGGTTAATAGAATTTAAATTCACTTTTATAAATAAAAATTATATCCTGACGCGACTGTCACACGCGTCCCAATAAAATGACCAAATTGTCGTATATCAATCTCACGACAAATTTCATAATTCAATATTCATATATCACCATATACACTCAATATAGTCAAATATCAACTCACATCTCGCTAGTATTTTATCCGGATTAATTTCCAATTAATACGCATTTAATTAATTAATCCCAAAAATAAATATCGCCAAAAATACGGGGTATTACATACTTCCCCCCTAATAACAGAATTTCGTCCCGAAATTCGAAACTAGAAAGTACCTGCTAAAAACAACTTTGGATAACGTTCGCGCATCTCATCCTCGCGCTCCCATGTGGACTCCTCGACATTGTGATGTCGCCACTGAACACGCACTAACGGAACTATCTTTGACCGCAGCTTCCTCTCACTTTGGTCCAAAATAGCAATCGGCCCCTCCTCGTAGGAGCTATCCGGTTGGAGATCGATGTCCTCCACAGCAATGTGAGAATGAGCCAAATTATCTCTAAGGTATTTCCTTAGCGAGGAAATATGAAACACATCGTGAATCCGATGCAAATGCTCCGGTAACCCAAGTCTATACGTAACAGGTCCGATCCGCTCAATAATAGGAAAAGGCCCCACATACCTCGGTGCCAACTTCCCCTTCTTCCCGAAATGCATAATCCCCTTCATAGGAGATACTCTGAGCAAGACCTGGTCCCCCACTTGGAACTCCCTGAAAAATCTCTTCGCATCAGCATAACTCTTCTACCTATCTTGAGCTACCCGAATGCGATTCCGAATCAACTCAATCCTTATCGAAGTATCCTGAATCACTTCTGGCCCAAGTAGTTTGTTGTCCCCCACCTCTAACCAACATGCTGGGGAACGACAAGGCCTATCGTACAACGCCTCAAACGGAGCCATGCCAATAGTGAACTGATAGGAGTTGTTGTAAGCAAACTCCACCAGTGGAAGGTACTGCTCCCATCCACCCCCAAAGTCAATAATGCACATGCGTAGCATGTCCTCTAACATCTGATTTGTGCGCTTGGTCTGCCCATTAGTCTGCGGATGATAAGCCGTACTCAACCGCAATTCTGTGCCCATTAGTCTGCGGATGATCCACTTTTACAAGCTAACAAGTGGCGCATTTCGAAACAAACTCAGCGATATCTCTCTTCATACCGCTCCACCAATACTGGCGTCTCATGTCTTGGTACATTTTGTCCCCTCCGGGATGTACCGCGAATCGTGAGCCGTGCGACTCTGCCATTACCTCGTATCGCAATTTCTCCCCTTCCGGAACCACCAATCTCCCATTGAAGCGTAATCCCCCGTCTGAGCTGACGGTATAGGACTCGGCTCCCTCTGCTAGTAATCTAACTATCTGCTCCTGACAGAACGAGTCATTAACATGTGCCCGTACTACCTTCATGACAATCTGCGGTGTAACGGTCATCACAGACATGAAAGATCAGGCCACTGCATCCTGGTGTCCCAACTCCTTCCACTTTTCCTTCCACACCTCTGCCACCTCATCTACTGGCCTACGGCTCAACGCATCTGCTACCACGTTAGCCTTACCTGGGTGATACTGGATATCGAACTGGTAGTCTTTCACAAACTCAAGCCACCTACGCTGCCGCATATTCAACTCTTTCTGTGTGAACAGGTATTGTTGGGACTTGTGGTCCGTGAACAGTTGGAACTTCTCCCCCAAAAGATAGTGCCTCCAAATTCGTAGGGCAAATACCACTGCCGCCAACTCCAAATCATGCGTGGGGTAATTCCTCTCACGAGTCTTAAGCTTACGGGAAGCATAAGCTATGGCCTGTCTCTCCTGCTGCAATACACCTCCAAGCCCTTGCAAAGACGCATCGATGTAAACCAAATACTCAACTCCCGGTCTCGGCAATGCTAACATGGGTGCTGAGGTCAATTTGTCCTTTAACTCATCAAATGCCAACTGACAGGCATCACTCCAGATGAATGGCACACCCTTACGAGTCAGATGTGATAAAGGACCTGCTATCTTCGAGAAACCCCGAATAAACCTCCTGTAGTATCCTGCTAGGCCCAAGAAACTACGAATCTCAGTCGGTGTCGTGGGCTGTCCCCACTTCCTCACCGCAGATACTTTCCCCGGATCAACAGATATCCCCCGGTCGGAAATAATGTGTCCCAAAAACTGGACTTCCTTCAACCAAAACCCGTATTTCTCATATTTTGCATATAACTCGTTCTGACGTAGTGTCTGCAAAACTTGTCTCAAATAATCGGCGTGCTCCTCCTCTGTCTGGGAGTAAACCAAAATATCATCAATGAAGACAGTGACAAACTGATATAGGAAATCCCTGAACACTCTGTTCATCAAGTCCATAAACACAGCTGGAGCATTGGTCAAACCAAAAGGCATAACCCGAAACTCGTACGAACCATATCTCGATAAGAACGCAGTCTTCAAGACATCCTCCTCCCGGATACGCAACTGATGGTATCCCGATCTCAAATCAATCTTCGAGAAGAAATAAGCTCCTCTCAACTGGTCGAATAAGTCATCGATTCGAGGCAACGGATACTTATTCCGTATCATGACCTTATTCAACTCTCGATAGTCCACACACAATCTCAGTGAACCGTCCCTCTTCTTCACAAACAAAACTGGAGCGCCCCAAGGTGAGGTACTCCTGCGAATAAAGCCCTGACCTAACAGCTGCTCTATCTGATCTCGTAGCTCTCGCATCTCTGCCGGAGCCATACGGTACGGTGCGCGTACTATAGGTCTCGTATCTGGCAATAGGTCTATAACAAAGTCTATCTCTCGACTGGGGAGTAAGCTTGGTATCTCCTGAAACACATCCGAATACTCCCTGACAACCGGGATCGAATCTAAAGAAATCACAACCTCCTTAGAGGTATCCTCCTCTATGTAATACAGATGAGCGGTCGATCCTCCCTCTGGGCGAGGCATCGCCATTACGAACATCTCTTGCCCCGGAATGGCAAAAATAATGCTCCCGCTGAGGCAATCAATCATGGTGTTATAATCAGCGAGCCAATCCATACCGATAATCACATCGTGAACATGCATATCTAATACCAACATGTCTGCAGGTAATACCAGACTACCAATCTCTACCCGCACTCCTCGGCATATAAAGAATATAAGTGACCCACTCCCCAATGGTGAGTCGACACATGTCACTGTGCTCTCTATCGTAGCTAACAATCCTAAGGCTTTCGCGAAATGTGTAGTGAGAGTATCCTTCTCCTCCACGGTGGTAATAGACTCCCACCACTGTAGTGCAGATCCAACTAGCTTGAAAGTAGCTAGCACCTGCTTCTGAACGTCCGTGCACTCATACATCCTTAAGTGCCTCTGCATATCCTTCCTCTACTGGCTCGAGACTACCACATCTGAGATACCTGCAAACTCTGGCGGATGCGCTTTCTGAAAAGCATCACGTACACGCTCCCAAGCAGACGGGAATGCAATTGCCTGTACTGGCGCGGCGACCGACGCCTGAGGTGGTGCCTGCTGGACTACGGCAATTGCGGCATTTACCGCTTGGGCTACTATAGCTGCAACCTCAGCGGCGTTCATCATGCCCTGAACTGGAGCGGGGTGGGGTTCGGGCGTTGCATCCCTGGGAACTCGTCGTGCACGTCGTGGAGGCATCTGAAATAAGAATAAAGTTTATAAGTTCACTATTTATAAACTTAAAATAGCTGAAGAACGAAGCATACACAAAATGAGTACAACAGTCCTAAAATATAGGGCTCTATATCAAAGAACTTAGCGGAAACATAATAGCCGTACAGATCCTAAAGGACACTAGAACCTGACGCTCTGATACCACCTGTGACACCCTGACTAATTAAACACCAGGTAGCTACTCCTTTATTAAATTAATTCAAAATGCCAAGTTGGTCCAGTTAATAGCATCATTGTCGAAAACGTTTTAATGATTACTAACCACCTAGTATTTAAAAAGTAAGTTGTCAAATTTTAATTAAAGTCTGATTAACACGCAACAAGTGTAATGAAGAAAAATAACACAATTCACCATAACGAAGTAAATAGAATAACCAATACATAATGTAAATAAAGTCTGGAGGAAAACACCTCACTACAAATCCCACAACTGAAATAAGTAACGAAATACTGAATCAATACATGCCAAAGTCTGAAAAACTGCAATGGAAAAGTAACTCTAATGGAACTGGGCAACATGCCCTAAAACTGAAGAATACTGAATACGGAATCCAAATGATAGAAGCGTCTAAAAGCAAATCCCTGTAGCTTCCACAAACAGCTACAGCTCGTCACCTAAATGAGTATCCTATGCATGGTGTCCTTGTGGCTGGGCACCTAAAATGGTTTTACAAAAATAGATTTGAAAGCAAACGGGTCAGATCCCGAATGTGGAGATATTTTAAAAACCTGCAAGTACTTTAAAGACATTTAAAACATTAAATGTAAATTACATGTTAGGATGTGCACTCACATGATATTCTCACCTCTCGTCTAACTGTGCACTCCTAACGTAAGTACCCATCTAAAACGACACAAACCACTAGCTAAGTGACATCATATCTAGCTATACTGTCATAGGTCCTACCCTTATTACTCGGTTCCATTAACATTATAACGAACACAGTTAAATAGGTTCTTAACGTAAATTCAGGTTCTTATACAAAAGTAATACAAGTCGTTATAGATTAGCGCTCAATGTTATTCCATAGTTACACACAATACCATATGAAAGTTCCCAGTTTATTTAGCGTATATTTTCCACAACATAAATATACAATATAAGCACCCCGAGACTAAGCTGCGGTGCACACATACTCTGCTATCCATCGTGGTACATCACGTACATAAGGATCACATATTCCGAATATCTCAGGAATAGTTCACAGATAACAATCATCACAAATAATGGAGGCGAACACAGTCACATCACATGGGTCACGCACATACCTACACTCCCACGATCAGCGGACTTATTAACATCCCAATAAGTCTTTCTCTGACCTATGTGCATCAAGGTAACCGGTCTAAATCCGGGCAACACAAGGATTAGAGGGCCCTAAGCGAACGCAAACCTCCCGTGATAGCAAGTATGGTAGGTATGTCATACACACAATTCATATACCAATACTAAGTAAGCACACATCTTAGTAATCCCGTAGTTTAATTATAGTACTTATCGCATTCTCATACCAATCTTAATATATATACAACTTATATAATCCCGGTCCATAATTACACGCGCCATAATTTATTCTCACATCGTGGTAAACACTCACGTTTCAATCCCATATTAACCATTATTTAAATCACTCGTATATAATTTACTCCTCATGATAACCCAAATGTCCCAAGTATACTATACACCATGAAAGGAAAGTTATTTCTATCCTCGAACAAGTTTACGGGACTCCCAAAATCAAAACAGGCCAAAAAAGCCTAAACTGTCAACTCGTCCGAAGTCTCGTTTGAACGAGGCTGTTCGAACGAGATTCAGTTCGTTCGAACGAACTGCCTTCTAACGAGATCTCGTTCGAATGAAGGTATCGAACGAAATCCCCTCTCGTTAGAAGCGACTGGTCAACTCGTTAGAAGCTCGTTCGAACGACCTGGGGAGGTCTTCTAACGAACGACCAGTTTCGAGCCCAGATTTCCCTAGTTTCGTTTTTCATCAATATTTACTCCTCAAATCTCCTCTAAAATTCGTCCCAACAATGTTTTAAGGTCTCTAATCAATCCTAAACATATTAAGGTTATAAACTAACATATTTTAAGGAGTTAATTCATCCCAATCATCATTAAATCACAAGTCTCTACTCTTTTCCCCAATTTTTTTAAGAACATAAACCCTAGATTTTTATCATCATCTATTCCCATAATTTAATCCGTTTTTACATCACATAAATATGTAATTTCTGAATTCAATCTTCCAATAACGTTTCTACATGCAAACCTATACCCAAAATTAAACTAATAACTTCCAATTTCATGGGTTTTCCTTTATCTCTCAAAGAAGAATGATTATTAAGATTTCTAACATGGAAGAAACATTTGCTGCATAAAGAATGTAATTTAAATCACTTGCCTTGATTCGATCTCTGATTTTGATGACGATTTCCTCTCTCTTTCTGCAGAACTCCCTCTCTCTCTCTTTCTCCAAGCTTCTTCTCCAAAGTGGCTATGGTGGCTAGGGTTTTCTTTGGGAAAATTGGAAACCTAATTTGATAACTCCCGTAGCTTATTGGGCCATTAAGGGTTCGTTAGTGGGTTTAGTGGGTCTATTCCCAATCAGATAAAGAATCCTAATTTTCGTCATTTTTAATTCCTAAAAATACGAAATTACCAAAATACCCTTTATATTGCCGGTATGGTCTAAAAATACCCCTGGACCCAAACTACACCCCGACTAGTGTTTTCTGACTATCTCGACCCTTCCGGACGCGTTGGCTCACTCAAAAAGACCATACGGTTAATAGAATTTAAATTCACTTTTATAAATAAAAATTATATCCTGACGCGACTGTCACACGCGTCCCAATAAAATGACCAAATTGCCGTATATCAATCTCACGACAAATTTCATAATTCAATATTCATATATCACCATATACACTCAATATAGTCAAATACCAACTCACATCTCGCTAGTATTTTATCCGGATTAATTTCCAATTAATACGCATTTAATTAATTAATCTCAAAAATAAATATCGCCAAAAATACAGGGTATTATATATATATATATATATATATATATATATATATATATATATATATATATATATATAGAATCACAAGTGGACCTAAAAATTGGACTTTTTAATGGACCTTAACAAAAAATAGCTAACAACCCATTAATTTTAATTCATATGTTGTAATTGGTCCGCACTAGCAGCAACGAATACGTGTGTCGATCGAATATTTTTTTTACAACCCCCCAACCCCCCACCCCATGGCATCCCTTACCCCTGAGTAAACATTCCATAAAGTCGCTGAAATGTTCACTCAGGGGTAAGGGCTACCATGGTGGGGGTAGAGGTCGGGGGCGGGTGTAGGGGGTCTCGGGTCACACGCGTATCCGTTGTTGCTGGGGCAGACCAATTACACTATATGAATTAAAATTAATGGGTTGTTAGGTTCTTTTTGTTAAGGTCCATTAAAAAAATTGCTTTTTAGGTCCACTTGTGATCCTCTCCCTATATATATGTATGTGTGTGTATATATGCCTGTGTGTGTGGGTGTTTGACTATGTGCATGTTTTGTGTGTTCTAGTGTGTGTCTGTGTGTGTCAATAGGTGTAGTAGTATGCGTGTATATATATATAGAGAGAGAGGCATACTCTCATACATACCAAGTATACATGCTTGTTGGCGCAAACCTATTTATTTAAAATATTAAAAAAATATTTTTAAGTTGGATTGTTTATGTGATATTTAAACATTTCAAGGAACCAAAATAAAAAAAAAATCAACTTAAAAGAACCTTTTTTCTATTTTAAAAAAATCGATCAAACTTTCACAGCTTTTAAAGTGCTTTAAAAGTGTGAAAGCTTGACTGATTTTTTAAAAATAGCAAAAAAAGTTATTTTGAGTTGATTTTTTATTTTCGTTCCTTGAAATGTTTAAATACCACACAAAAAAATCAACTCAAAAATAATTTATTTACTATATTAAAAAACCGATATGTAAACTTGGTATGTACAAGAGCGTGACTATATATATATATATATATATATATATATCATCATCATCATCCTTGCCTTAATCCCATCATATGGGGTTGGCCACATGGATTATCCTTTTGCAATCTAATATATTATATGCATTATTATCATTTAAGTTTAATTCCTTAAGGTCTCTTCTAATAATTTCATCCCACGATAGCTTAGGGCGACTACCGTTTCTTTTAGCTTATATATCCAACAATCTTCCTCTTGTTATAGGGGCATCTACTGGTCTACGCAATATATGACCGTACTGCCTAAGTCTACTTTCTCTTAATTTATCGCTAATGGGAGCTACTCCTAACTTTTCTCCCACATATTGGTTTTTAATTTTTTCCTTTTTGGTAATTCCTATCATCCACTGGAACATTCCCATATCACTAACATGGAGACTTTTTTCATGTTTTTTCTTTAACGCCCAACACTCCACTCCATACAGGATCGTTGGCCTAACCACTTTTCTATAAATTTTCCTTTTAATTTATTAGTTATCCTCTTATCTTATAACACCCCACTCGTTTGTCTCCATTTCATCCAACCAGTTGATATTCTACTCGTAACATCCTCATCAATATCCCCATTACTTTGTAACATTGAACACAGATAACGAAATTTATTAGTTTGGTTTATCACTTTTTCTTCAATCTTTAACATTATGTTACTCGATGCCTCATTATTAAATTTACATTCCATAAATTCCGTTTTATTTACCCTAATTCTTAGACCCTTAGATTCTAAAGCTTTTCTCCAAGAATCTACTCTCATTGCTAAGCTTTCCTTTGAAGTATCTACTAAAACTATATCATCCGCTAACAATATACACTATCGGATATCTTCTTGTATGTCCTTAGTAATCTCATCCACGACTACGATAAATAAATAAGGACTTAAGGCCAATCCTTGATGTAAACCCACTTTTATCGTAGAGTCATTAGTTTCTCCATATATAGTACTTACTCTAGTATTTGTCTTATCATACATATCTTCAATAACTTTAATATAACTCATAGGTATTCTTCTTAGAATTACAAAGTTAGCATGAAGAAAGAGAAAACAGAGAAATGCAAAATAGTCCGAGTATGGAGACTTACCAGGGCCAACCCCTGAGTAGTTTTGAGGGTGAGATGTGATGACCCCAACCTCGAAGAATGCTCGTAATTAATGGCGAGCACCACCCTCTTCAGTAGGTCGGGGGCGAGGTAGGGGCATTACCGACGCTAGCCCTCTCTGCAGCTACAAGAGGGGGGGTAATCCAGGGGATTTTAGAGCCAACTTTCTTTTGGCTTCCCTCCCTCCTCTCTTCTTTTCTTTTCTTCTGCTCTTCCTTCTCTCTTTATATCCTTATCTCTTTTGTCTCATTCTTATTCTTTTTCCCTTTCTCTTTCCCCTTATCCAACGGGCTAGAGCTGCTAGTCCTCAGGGACCTGGTATCAGATGTCTTTAGAGACTTAAGCCGATCAGACATAACATCTCAACTATTCTCATCATCAGGAGCCTTAACTTTCTTCTCTTTACTAAAGGGGACATGTGTCTCCTCCTCTTCCTCTTCCTGCTCCTCCTCCTCCTCCTCCTCCTCCTCCTCCTCCTCCTCCTCCTCCTCCTCCTTCTTCTTCTTCTTCTTCTTCTTCTTCTTCTTCTTCTTCTTCTTCTTCTTCTTCTTCTTCTTCTTCTTCTTCTTCTTCTTCTTCTTCCCCCTCTTTACCAAAGGAGGAATTTGCCAGTTCCTAGAGATGAATTTTTGTTCCCAATAATCCTTATGGGAATCTAAAAGATTCACCACCAGAACACGCTTAACCTTTCTAATTCTTAATTACAAAAGACCTTCCTTGGTTCGTGACCTCACGTAGTAATAGTAGATCTCGGTGAGGCCTAATTTTGTCCTATAAAGGGTATTTATTTTGTAGACCCTATTAACTATCTTCCAAACATTGGGGGCACACTAGGAGGGCACAATTTTAAAATATCTAAAAAACCTAAGGAACAACTTGTTTAGGGGAAATGGTAAACCCTCTGAGTTATCAGGATGGTGTGAATCCAGTTCCCCCTTCAATATCACGAACATTTCGAGGAAGAGGGGCGCAATCGATGATTTCCCAGTCAGGGATAGTATACTGGCACCTAAATTCATATACTATTTTATTATCTAGCGTTGCAATGATTGTATGAACAAGGAAGAAAAAAACTTAACTCCAGCTACGCAATAAGATCCAAAGAAAAGCTTAGAAGAGGGAAGATCTAGACTTACAAAAATCGACGGAGCCCTGGAGAAGAAGAAATTTAATTTTAAAGCAGAGAACAAGATGGAAAACTAGAGACAAAGTACGCGTAAGGACGACCAGAATCAGTGAACTGATGGTTAAGTTGCACACAAACCAGTTTAAAAATCCCAAATGATGGGTTGCGCTTCCCTAGGAATATCTCAACGCTTTATTTTCTCTGAAGGACAAGCGTACCCCCTTCATCCCTCATAAATTACAAATGTTCCATGTCGATTTTGGACATTGTTCCAGGCCTTGGGACTTGGACTTGTTTAAAATTTATATCCCAAAACTGTCAGCCCAAAGATTTTAGGGGCAATTGTGGGAGACCATTTAATACAATTCGTGAAAGTAGCCAACTAACCCACATGGATTAACATATTCCCCCACCTAAATCATGAATTAATTTATACAAGAGTATTTAAGATATATTAGAATACTTACGAATGTAGTCATTTTAGGGGGAATTTTATTCTTATACATTTTATATTAATATATATTCAAGTTGCATTTGAAGGTGTGTTTAAGTGTGCAGGTTTACAACATGCGACAAAGTTTACAAGTATGCAAAGCTACTCAACATATGTATCTATAAAGTCTGTACTTTTTTCTTTTTGGGGTTAGGGATTGAGTCTTTTAATGAGCTTAACAGTCCATAGCTTTTTGTTTTGAATTTTGTCTTGGAATAGACCAAGGGGGAGATTTTTAAGGACAAATTTCCGAATGAGTCAATTTGTATATATTGGCTTACTTCCGAACAAAAAAAAATTGTGTTATAGGTTTGGGTTGGTGTTTATGTTTCAAGCCTTTGACACGTTTGTATAAAGACGAAAAAGCCGTGCTTCATGGATTATATCATCATGTCATGTTTCGTGCTCGTTTTCTTCTTCATGTTCCAAGGATCTCTCGTGGATGCCTATATATTTTAATCATTGGATATTTTATTTTTTGGGTGTTAGAATTTTTATTAAATTCTTTTTAGATGATTCTAAATGATTTTATCCTTTTTACATTTTTAGAAGAAAATTTATTTTTTGGGACTTCATTAGGACGAACTAGAGTAGTTGTTCAAATGAGATATGGTACCTCGTTAGATACTGTTCGAACGAAACTTCGAATGAGATGATTTTCACCCTTCGCTGGAATCTCGTTGGATGTGTCATTGGAATTGTGTTTGAACGAGATGCTATACTTCGTTCAAATGAGTATGCGAATTTTTAATAAACCCAAGATTTTCCAAATTCTTTTTCATCCTTATCTCATTTTTAACAAACCTCCTATAAATAGGAGTGCAAAGAAATTTTTTTCTCAGAGACTTTTTTAATTGTTTTAGAGTTCCTAAACTCTTTCAAAAGGCTTTCTAAAACCCTAGTTTACACCCAAGTAATTTAGAATCCAAGCTTCTTCTTGTATAATGTTTGAAGATCCTGTTTGGGACCCAAGTTTATTATTCATATCTTTATGAGAAGTTTTTTTTTATGTTAGACTTTGATGATGCAGGGATTTAGCTCCACCAGGTAAGTGATAGTGAGCTCAAACAGTAGTAGCTATGGCAGCCATAGAGATGCAAGTATATAAGTATGTGTGTAGAAGGGGATGAGTATAAGAAGAGATAAGACTGATGTATAGTGGTTCAGCCAATTTGGCCTACATCCACTGTGAGTGTGTGATCCACTAAGTATGGGCACTAATGGCCTTGGATACAATGCACATAACCCTCTCTCTCTCTACTGTGTGTGTACAAGCAGAGTTTTAGCTAGGGCTACTGTTCATGGATCGATCCCTTATAGGGTTGTAGGTGACAAGTATATATAGGTCTTAGGGGGAGTAGTGTACCCCCCAAGTATGCATGGTGCATGTGAATGATGATCTAGCCAATTCCCTGTTGACACCTGTAGATGCCAAATGATGACATAATATTCCCTCACGTGAGGGTGTGATTTTGTTATAACGGTCTGCCACGTGTCATATGAGCCTGACGCGCACTGTTCCACGCGTCTCCCAAACCACGCGCTGTCATGATATCACCCTCGGCCTATGAGCCTAGGCCGAGGGAAAAGTTTCTTCCGGTAGTGAGCCTGGCCCAATTCTGGCCTCGTACTGTCGGCCCCTCGTACTGTCGTCTGAAGCCTGGTAGAGGGTCGACCCTTCGGACTGTCATCTGAAGCCTGGTAGAGGGTCGGCCCCTCGTACTGTCGTCTGAAGTCTGGTGGAGGGTCTGCCCCTCGTACTGTCGTCTGAAGCCCGGGCGAAGGGTCGTCAAGAGATTGGTGAAGGGTCGTCCCCTCGTACTATCGTCCGTTTTGGAGGCAATCCTCATCTAGGCCGAGGGTATAAACGGGTATATCAATCACCCCCCAGCCCTTAGCCATAGGTGCTGCTGAGATGGCTGAGGGATAGTGATTTAAATGAGATTCATGTATGATCAGTTAGGTGTGTGACACCTGGGCAGGTACTCATTGCTGTTCCAGTTTCCAAGGCAGGGCGGCTGCGCAGTGCACTTGGGGCCTTGTGCCCTAATTATACCTTTCTTGGTAAAGGGGTCCACTTATTGCCAAAGTATTTAAGGAATTTTCAAATTCTCTCTCTCCTTCTTCTTCTTCTTCGCGCCCAGGCCTTCTCTCTCTCTAGAACCAGTTTCCACCGCCATTTTCAGCCTTCAAACCTTCAGGTCCTAGCAGCGTTCTTGCCCTTCTCTTCATCAGGTAACCTCTTTCACCCAGCGCTTTCTTTTGTCTTCATTTCTGTTTGTTTTTTAGGGTCGTAGGGTTACATCAGCTTCGTGTTCCCCTTAGCTTTTTCCGGTGTCTTCTCCGGTAACTGGTTCTTGGATCGTTCTTGACGAAAACCTTTAAGTTCTTTGTTCGATCCAAAAGTCAAACCTGGTCAATTCCCCACTTGTTCGTAGCTAAATTAGTCAAGTGTAGTGTAATTTATCTAAGTGTAGAGTCTTCCCTTTAATGCTTAGGAGACTTTACAACCTAGTGTCTGAGTTCCCACCCTTGAGAGAAAAACTCTTTGCCGAGATCAGACGAATAGAGGAAGAGGAAGAGAGGAGACGAGGGGCCGACCCTAATTGGGTACGACCCATCTTTCCCATTCCTCTTGCCACCATCAGACCGTCTGAACCCTCTGAGTCTTGCGGGTCGTCATCTCATCCGGCCGACACTCCCAAACCAAGCGAAATGGACGAGAGAGCCTTCTCTCCAACTGGTGCCGGGACGTCTGGTAGAAGGGACAAGTCTGATCTTAGCCCTCCCCGAGAGGCCGAGGGTACGATCCCCTCTGAGGCTGTCCCTGTGACAACTCTTTCCCCCAATGCCTTCCAAGTGGCTTTTCCTCAGGGTCCTCCTGCAGGTGATGAGGGGGAAGGGGGTGAGGACGAGGACGACGATACAGATGATGAGGTTGATACCTCCCATGCCTCGTCTTTTATCTCCTCTGTTAGGGATAGGGACCTTCTGATATGGAGGTATATTTACGGAGTGCCCTCTGGGGTAACTATGAGGGTGCCCTCTGAGGCTGAGAGGGTTTTTGAGGGTGAAGAGGGAGAGGTTGCAGTCTACGAGCAAATGTTCAAAGTAGGTGTCAGACTTCCTTTCCATCCTGCTATTGTAGATATTCTGTCGGCTTTGGGCGTCTCCCCCTCGCAACTTCCACCCAACTCTTGGAGGACAATTCTGGGGTATATCTCTTTGTGGAAAAACTCTTTCACTGATGAGCCCTCGTCCGACGTGTTCTTGGCCTGCTACAATATCACCTATTCATCTAAACAGCCCGGATACTATCATCTAGGGGCGAGAAGGTCTGAGAAGAAGCTGCTCCACGTGGCTCAAACTTCCAATCATGATTGGAAAAAGAGGTTCTTCTTCATATCTGGGGCATGGGAGAGCTCTGCCGAGGCGTCCCCTTCTGTCGACGGTCCGAGGGTCCCTAACAAATGGTCTAATCCCTCAATGAAATCTAGGTCAGACCCCGGACTTAGCTTGGAGGAAAGGGATATTGTTGAGTATCTGAGGGGACGAGGGAGAGGGGGTGAGATCCCAAAGTTCGAAGATTTGATGACCCCCCGGTACCTCAAAGAAGCTGATTTGAGGGTCGGCCCTCTGACGGAACTATGTGAGTGATACAGCACGTTTTCTATTTTTTACTTTTTTAAAGTGTTTCCCGTTTATCTCTGTATTTTTCTGATGCATTGTATCCTTTTCAGGTCGTCCTGCAGGTGTGTCAGATTACCTCTGGGATATGACTGCTCCAAGCCTACTTGCTGGTCTGTCAAAGAAGAAGGGGAAGGAGCCTCAGCAAGCTCCCAAGAAGACAAGGGCCTCAGGGCCGACGGTTGTTGAGCCGACAGCCGATAGCCACAAAAGGAAGGAGCCTGAGGCTCCTGTTGAGCATCGACCTGATTCAAGGACGAGGGCAAGGGTCGAAGCCTCTGAGGGGACGACCTCCTCGTCCAGCATGGGGGCCTTTTGGTCTCAAAATCTGTCCCATCTGAGGGCCGACCCCTCATCTCTTATTGCCAACCTGAGGGCAGCCAAGGCCTCGATGTTTTCTGCACCGTCGGCCTCTGACTTCGAGTTCTTGGCAAAGATGCCTCCAGCCAAAGTGTACGACTACGGTCTGCACTCCCTTGATCAGGTATTGGTCTTGACCTTTAATTTCATTCTCACTAACTGTTCCCTCGGCCCGTCTTGATGTTTCTTCATTTTTCTTGCAGTCTGTCTGTGCCTTGACCTCAGCCACCAAGTGGATGGCCGAGAATCAACAAAAGTTTCACGAAGCTGAGAGGGCCATTCAACATGAGGCTGAGTTGTAGGCAGAGCTAGATACAGCAAAGACTGAGCTTGATACTGCGAGGGCTGAGCTTGAGAGTGCTAGGACCGAGCATGCTAGGGTCCTAGACGAGCTGATGAGGCAGCACGATGCCGACCTGCAAGCCAAGGACTTGATCATTAAGGATAGGGATGAGGCTCTGATCAACCTGGAGGCCCAGCATAAGACTGATCTGGAAGCAGCCATTAAGAAAGCTGAGGCTGATGCTGTTGAGGCATACAAGACTTCAGATGAATTTCAGGGCTTCGGCCTTGAATATCTAGAAAGGGGGATTAGGACGGCCTGCCGATGGGTCGTCCTCAAATTTGGCGATGTCATCTCCTCTGTTCGCCCTTCACTGGAGGGTGTTCAACTGGACGACCCCCTAATTGCTGAGGCCCTCAACCAAGTGGAGTCCCAAGTCCAGATCGAGGGGGTCGGTACATCTGAAGATCATCCGGTGCTGGTAACTGAGGAGAACATTCCCATTGATGTTGAGGCCCTGCCCTCTGATGTCGTCCCATAGGGTGGCTGCCTGTAGCCTATACCCTCGTTTTTGTATTTTTGTTCAAAGGCCTTGTAAAAGCACTTGATACTTATGTTTTATTAATACCAGTCTCTTCCATAATTGTTGTCTTCCATACTTAATTCTTTTATGGTTTGCTCTGTTGATGCTACTAACCCCTCTCTCGTCTTTCTTGAGGACCACTGTGGGGTCGTCCCCTTCACTGGTCGTCAATATTGCCGAGGGTTCAAGTTACCCAATTTAATCTACCCTCGTCTTTTTTGAGAATAGTGGTGGGGTCGTCCCCTCCACCGGTCCCCATTATAGCCGAGGGTTCAAGTTACCCAATTTAATCTACCCTCGTCTTTTTTGAGAACAGTGGTGGGGTCGTCCCCTCCACTGGTCCTCATTATAGCCGAGGGTTCAACTTACCAAATTAATGGTTTTTTAATGAAGTCTACCCTCGTCTTTCTTGAGGACAGTGGTGGGGTCGTCCCCTCCACTGGTCCTCATTATAGCCGAGGGTTCAACTTACCAAATTAATGGTTTTTTAATGAAGTCTACCCTCGTCTTTTTTTAGAACAGTGGTGGGGTCGTCCCCTCCACTGGTCCTCATTATAGCCGAGGGTTCAACTTACCAAATTAATGGTTTTTTAATGAAGTCTACCCTCGTCTTTCTTGAGGACAGTGGTGGGGTCGTCCCCTCCACTGGTCCTCATTATAGCCGAGGGTTCAACTTACCAAATTAATGGTTTTTTAATGAAGTCTACCCTCGTCTTTCTTGAGGACAGTAGTGGAGTCGTCCCCTCCACTGGTCCTCATCATAGCCGAGGGTTCAACTTACCAAATTAATGATTTTTTAATGAAGTCTACCCTCGTCTTTCTTGAGGACAGTAGTGGAGTCGTCCCCTCCACTGGTCCTCATCATAGCCGAGGGTTCAACTTACCAAATTAATGGTTTTTTAATGAAGTCTACCCTCGTCTTTCTTGAGGACAGTGGTGGGGTCGTCCCCTCCACTGGTCCTCATTATAGCCGAGGGTTCAACTTACCAAATTAATGATTTTTTAATGAAGTCTACCCTCGTCTTTCTTGAGGACAGTAGTGGGGTCGTCCCCTCCACTGGTCCTCATCATAGCCGAGGGTTCAACTTACCAAATTAATGGTTTTTTAATGAAGTCTACCCTCGTCTTTCTTGAGGACAGTAGTGGGGTCGTCCCCTCCACTGGTCCTCATTATAGCCGAGGGTTCAACTTACCAACTTAAATGGCTTAAAATCAAGTCTACCCTCGTCTTTTTTTAGAACAGTGGTGGGGTCGTCCCCTCCACTGGTCCTCATTATAGCCAAGGGTTCAACTTACCAAATTAATGGTTTTTTAATGAAGTCTACCCTCGTCTTTCTTGAGGACAGTGGTGGGGTCGTCCCCTCCACTGATCCCCATTATAGCCGAGGGATCAACTTTCCAAATTAATGGATTTTTGTAGATGTTTCCATGCGTGCTAGAACTGATAACCACAAGATGAGGGAAACACTGATATTTCTTATTGATTTTTCCAAAGTGTTCTACTGGAGCAACTCCTATTACAACTATGGTCTATCAAGACCTTACAACACTACTGGTAGTATTTCTTCAAATGATCTGCGTTCCAAGGGTTGGAAAATGGTTCCCCTTCTAGGTTTTCTAGTCTATAGGTCCCAGGGACAACTTCATCGGTGACCCTATAGGGGCCATTCCAGTTAGGATGGAGTTTATTGGGCTTCTGCCAAGTCTTTTTGAGTACCAAGTCTCCTACTGCGATTGGCCTCTGTTTCACCCTCTGGTTGTAAAACCTTGCGGTCCTCTGCTGGTAGGAAGCTTGCCTTATCTCAGCATCCTCCCTTCTTTCCTCAATCAAATCCAGATCAAGTCTCCTCTCTTCCGTATTTCCCTGGGGGTCGTACATTTGGACCCTATGAGTGGGAAACTCGACCTCGGTGGGGATGACTGCTTCTGATCCATAAGCTAACATGAAGGGGGTCTCCCCAGTAGAGGTCCTTACTATCGTCCTGTATGCCCACAACACTGCATATAACTCCTCGAACCATCTTCCTTTTGTCTCCTCAAGCCTCTTTTTAATCCCATCTAAGATTGTCCTGTTTGTAACTTCGGTTTGCCCATTGGCCTGAGGTCGGCCTGGGGTGGAGAAAAATTGTTTGATACTTACCCTCTCACAGTACTTCTGTAAAGAGGCATTCTTGAACTGGGTCCCATTATCCGAGATGAGGGTGTTGGGCAGACCATATCTGCATATCACATTCTTCCAGATGAACTGGAAGGTCTTCTGCTCCGTGATCGTGACCATCGGTTCGGCCTCTACCCACTTTGAAAAGTAGTCAATTGCTACGATGAGGAACCGATAGTTATTGACTGCTCTCGGTAATGGTCCTACCAAATCAATCCCCCACACTGCGAACGACCATGGGGATGTAATGGAGGTGAGAGGATGATGGGTCTGGTGAGGGACGGTGGCAAATATCTGGCATTTGTCACACTTCTTTACATATGCTGCGGCATCTTTCCCCAAGGTCGGCCACCAGTAGCCCTGGGTGACCACCCTCTTCGCTAAGGATCTACCCCCAATGTGGCTTGAGCACGACCCTTCATGCACATCTTGCAGAATAGAAGGGACTTCTGAGGGATGCACACACCTAAGTAAGGGGAGTAGGAACCCCTTTTTGTACAGCGTGTCTCCAATGACAGTGAACTTTGCAACCCTGTATCTCAGCTTCTTCCTTTCTTGGCTTGCTTCTGGCATCTCTCCCCCTTTAATGTATCTGATCAGAGGATCCATTTATGACGGTTCTTGAGAAACATTCATGCAAATGCCAAGTGTTCCCTCGACGTCTTCAATAGTTGGTCGAAGCAAGATTTCTACCGGGACTGTCCTCCTTATGTCTGTCCTAGTAGCAGAGGCCAACCTTGCAAGGGCGTCAGCACGGCCATTGTCGATCCTAGGTATCCTCTTGAATTTTGCTTCTTTAAAGTCCTTCAGCAATGACCTCACCTTCTCAAGGTACCTAGCCATCCTCTCGTCTTTGGCCTCATAGGCTCCTAGTATCTGATTCACCACCAGCCTCGAATCACTGTGAACTAAAATTTGGCCGACACAAAGGGATTTGGCCAAGGAAAGGCCAGCTATTAAGGCCTCATACTCAGCCTCATTGTTGGAGGCTTTGAAATTGAACCTTAGGGCGTACTCGATGTCTGTGCCGTCGGGTGCTGATACTATCAGTCCAGCTCCGCTCCCGCTTTCGCAAGAGGACCCGTCGACGAAGAGTCTCCACATGGTCCTTTCCTCTGAGAAACTTCCCTCAGAGAGGGACCCCTGTCTAAAGATGTATCTTCCCTCTTCGTTTTCGGTTGCTTTCCTCTTAGCGGTGCTTGTCTCAGCCCTGGCTGCAGGCGTGTTGATGATCCTGTTTTGTTGTATATCTTTCCCCCCGGGGGTCTCACCCTCGGCTTCATCGCTCTCCCAAGTAAACTCATCCACGAAGTCTGCCAGCGCTTGCCCCTTAATGGCTGTCTTAGGATGATACACAATATCGAACTCCCCTAGCTCTATAGCCCAGGTCATTAGCCTTCCTGATTTTTCAGGCTTGTGTAGGACCTTCCTAAGAGGAGAGTCAGTAAGGATGACCATAGTATGGGATTGGAAGTATGGTTTCATCTTCCTTGAGGCATGGATCAAGGCGTAGGATAACTTTTCCATCCTCGGGTATCTTTGCTCTGCCCCCTGGAGTGCCTTGATGTTAAAATATACAGGCTTCTGTATTCCGTCCTCGTCTCTCATAATGGCTGCGCTGATGGCAGACTCTGAGACTGCGAGGTACACGTAAAGTCGTTCACCCTGCACGGGCCGTGACAGCAGCAAGGGAGACCCTAAGTATGATTTTAGCTCCTTGAAAGCCTCATCACACTCTTTACTCCATTCAAAGGCCTTCCTAAGGATCTTGAAGAATGGTAGACACCTGTCTGTGGCCCTTGACACAAATCTGTTCAAGGCAGCCACTCTCCCTGTGAGCCTCTGAACGTCTTTAATGGACTTGGGGGTCTTCATCTCAATAAGGGCCTTTATCTTTTCAGGATTGGCCTCGATGCCTCTTTGATTGACAATGAACCCCAAGAACTTCCCTGCTCCGACCCCGAAGACACACTTTGCCGGATTAAGCTTCATCTGGTACTTGTCCATCGTATTAAAGGTCCTCTCCAGGTCTGCCACATGATCCTCTGCTTTCAAACTCTTGGTCAGCATGTCATCCACATAGACCTCCATAGACTTCCCAATTTGGTCTTCGAACATTTTATTTACGAGGCGCTGTTATGTTGCCCCCGCATTTTTTAGACCAAAGGGCATGACCCTATAGCAGTACGCCCCCTTATCAGTGATGAAGGCAGTCCTCTCCGAGTCATCAGGGTTCATGAAGATCTGGTTATACCCTGAGTAGGCATCCATAAAACTCATGAGCTCATGGCCTGCGGTAGCGTCTACCATCTGGTCAATGCGAGGGAGAGGGAAGCTGTCTTTGGGGCAGTGCTTGTTGAGGTCTATGAAGTCCACACACATCTGCCACTTCCCGTTGGCCTTTGGGACTATGACTGCGTTGGACAGCCATTCAGGGTAGATGACCTCCCTGATAAACTCAGCGTCTTGTAATTTTTTAACCTCATCCCTGATGACCTCATACTTCTCTCTAGAGTAAATCCTCCTCTTCTGCTTTACCGGCTTCACTCCCTCTACCACATTGAGTTTGTGGCAGATGATTTCAGGGTCGTTCCCTGGCATATCTACATGACTCCACGCGAAGACGCTTCGCCTTCTCCTCAACAGTTTGATGAGGTCTTCCTTGATACTGGGCTTCAGGGACTTGCCAACTTGGACAGTTTTTCCCGGGTCATCCTCATCGAGGATGATGGGTTCTACCTCCTCAGCGGCTTCTCCTTTTTTTAGCTTCGTCTCGTCCCTGGGGTCTAGGGTATCAATGTTGTAAGTGGCTGTAGCCCTCTTGTGTGCCTCCCTTTCTTCAGCGGAGTTTTAGTAGCACTCTCTCGCTGTCGTCTGGTCTCCCTGAACTTCCCCCACCCGTAAGGGGTAGGTAACTTAACCATCTGGTGGACTGTGGACGGCACAGCTTCAAACCCCTTAAGGTCCACACGTCCCAGTATGATGTTGTATGCCGAAAACACATGCTCATCCAGCACAAAGAAACTGACCCTCTTGGTGAGCCATCTCGGCCATTCGTCCCCCATCCTGACATCAGCCTCATATATTCCCAGGGGTGAACCTTCTCCCCGCTGAACCCAATCAACGAATGATGGTATGGGACAAGTCTGGCACGACTGAGGCCCAAGGCCTTGAAGCATGGCCAAAACATCACATCTGCGGATGAGCCCCCATCTACCAGGATCCTCGGCACTTCGCACCCGTGCACCCTGGTAGTGATGACGAGAGGGTCATCGTGCGGGGCCAAGAGGCCTTTGAAGTCCATCCTTGAGAATCCCACTATCAAAGTGTCCATGTCAACCTTCTTCCTTTTTTCTGACTTGACCTCTAGGGAGGTTGAGTGCACCACCTTCGTCACTGCCTTAGCCTCAGCAACATGGGCCTTCCTGTCAGCGACCTCAGACCCTCCTCCTGTTAAACCCCCGGAGATCATTCCTACACCGAGCGAGATCATATTGAGCCTCTTGACAGGACCGTGGTCATCTCTCGGCGGGAGGTCAGGGTCGTCCTCATCATCAGAGGGGTCGTCCCCTCTTTTTTGAGGACCTTCTTTGCATGCATCAACTCGCTTTTTTCTGGGGTCGTCCCTTCGGCCCCTCTTGAAGGCCTCTCGGTCCACATATTTTCTGAGCTTCCCTTCTTTCAGCATCTTCTCAATCTCATCTTTCAGAGCAAAGCATTTGTCTGTTACGTGACCATGGTCTTGGTGAAATTCACACCACAGGTTCCTGTTCCTCTTGCCCGGGGCTGCCCTCAGCTTCTCAGGCCACTTCAGGGACCGGTCACTCTTTATCTCATTGAGGATCTATTCACAGCTGATCGTTAGATGGGTGTAGCTAACGAACTTATCATCCGTGGACCTCTTCTTCCCCTCTTTGTTCTTCTTAGGGTATTTTCCCCCGCTTGCACCTCCTTTTTCGTCTTCATATTTTGCGGCCATCGCCTCTTCGGTGTTCATCACCTTCCCTGCTGTTGACAACAGCTCAGCCATCGTCCTCGGAGGGTCTTCGGCAAGCTTCCATAATAGCTTCCCCTTTTGGAGCCCTCCAATCAGGGCTGTCATAGTTATGCTCTCCTCATAGTCTTCCACCTCCAGCTTCTCTCTATTGAATCTGGCTATGTAGTCTCTCAGAGTCTCATTCTTTCCCTGCTTAACATAGAGCAGGTGTGTGGTCTTCTTCTGTGGTCTCACCCCGAAGCAAAAGTTGTGGATGAACCGGTCTGCCAACTGCTTGAAGTTTTCAATGGAATTTTTCGGAAGAGACGTGTACCAGACATGTGCAGCCCATGTCAAGGTACCAGAGAAGGCACGACACCTCATCTCATCTGAGATAGAGTATATGTCTGCCGCCGATTGATACATCTCCACGTGGTGGACAGGGTTGGTGCTCCCATCGTATCTTGGGGTGACCATAGGAGGCTTGAACTTTGATGGCGTGGGGAAGTTGACTATCTTTGCCACAAAGGGCGAGCCTATGGTGTATCCTCTCTGAAGACTGTCTTGGTTCTTCAGTATGTCGCCAATCTTATCCTCTAACCGCTGGATTGAGTCATTCCAGGGCCTCACAGGGTCAGCGTGGCCGATGTTATCCCCCTCTGCCTCTTGGAGGTGGATGGGGGGTTCCACTGCAGCAGGCCTGTGTCGGCTGTTTACTTCCCTTTGGCCGTCATCCCGTCTTTGGGGTCGGCCCTCTGCTGCCTCCCTCCTAGATCTCGCAGCACTTCTCGACCTGGACAGCTTATCCCGCAGGTCATTTACTGGGCCCAGCCTCTCCAAGGCCGACCCCCTGCTCAAGCGGTCAAAAGCAGAGCCTCTCGGGCGGTCACCAGGGTTTGGTCTCACGCACTTTCCTCTACTATCCTGGAGGGGTCGCACAGTGTTGTTGGAGACTTCATACGGTTCCCAGCATTCTATCGGGGCCTCTTCTCCCTCCAGATCGTCATACCTGTCCTCAGGGCAAGGGTTTCCTTGCCTCTCCATGCGTAAACGCCGGGGGTCAGCAACATCCCTACGCCGCTGAGGGGTTGGCAGGTCTTTACGTGGTGCCTGGGGTGGTCCCCTGGCCTCATGCTGTCCTGGAGCTGCTGCCGGAGTAATCATCTCAGGTGAGACCCCTGGTGGTCTCAGTATGTTCTGACTTAGAGCTGTGAACTGCTCCTGCATCATCCGCTGGCTGGCTGCCAGAGACTTTAGGGCTGCTGCCACATCAGCCATCTCAGACTGAGGTGGTGGCTGGCTAGAACTGGGTCTTCCCCCCTCATCCGGCGGGGGAAGAGGTGGTGGTGGCATCTCAGGTGCCATGTGCTTGAGCTATGAAAAGTTGGACTAAAGAAAATACTGGTGAGCTTGGGAACCTTAGTGGGTCTCTTTCAATGGTGAAACACCTCCTCTCAGGGGGAGTGTTGGTTCACCACCAGAGTGCCCAGTGAGGTCAAGATGTTCAAAGGAAGAGATGTCTTCTCGTTCCCACAGACGGCGCCAAACTGATGATGCAGGGATTTAGCACCACCAGGTAAGTGATAGTGAGCTCAAACAGTAGTAGCTATGGCAGCCATAGAGATGCAAGTATATAAGTATGTGTGTAGAAGGGGATGAGTATAAGAAGAGATAAGACTGATGTATAGTGGTTCAGCCAATTTGGCCTACATCCACTGTGAGTGTGTGATCCACTAAGTATGGGCACTAATGGCCTTGGATACAATGCACATAACCCTCTCTCTCTCTACTGTGTGTGTACAAGCAGAGTTTTAGCTAGGGCTACTGTTCATGGATCGATCCCTTGTAGGGTTGTAGGTGACAAGTATATATAGGTCTTGGGGGGAGTAGTGTACCCCCCAAGTATGCATGGTGCATGTGAATGATGATCTAGCCAATTCCCTATTGACACCTGTAGATGCCAAATGATGACATAATATTCCCTCACGTGAGGGTGTGATTTTGTTATAACGGTCTGCCACGTGTCATATAAGCCTGACGCGCACTGTTCCACGCGTCTCCCAAACCACGCGCCGTCATGATATCACCCTCGACCTATGAGCCGAGGCCGAGGGCAAAGTTTCTTCTGGTAGTGAGCCTGGCCCAATTCTGGCCTCGTACTGTCGGCCCCTCATACTGTCGTCTGAAGCCTGGTAGAGGGTCGGCCCCTCGGACTGTCGTCTGAAGCCTGGTAGAGGGTCGGCCCCTCGTACTGTCGTCTGAAGTCTGGTGGAGGGTCTGCCCCTCGTACTGTCGTCTGAAGCCCGGGCGAAGGGTCGTCAAGAGATTGGTGAAGGGTCGTCCCCTCGTACTGTCGTCCGTTTTGGAGGCAATCCTCATCTAGGCCGAGGGTATAAATGGGTATATCAGACTTCATATTTTCTGTTTACACATGGTGGACTCCGTGTTTGTGGTGTTGCGGTGACAAAATATTGGATTTTGTGTTCCAATGCGTAGACGGTTGTTGAGCCTAGATCGGCGGACATCAACTTGTGTGTGTACTCACACATTGTGGCACTTTCATGGGTGGATTCATGCGTTATCGATGTGGAGGAGCCGTGGAAGATTGAAGATGCATTAAGGCCTGCGAGGAGTCGAGTCGTTGAGTAAGTCATATGTCAACTTGTGTAAATCAGTATCACAGTGAATTGCATAAATGGGCCGTTTGAGATTTTTCCCGTTGTGGGTTTTCCTCATACATTGGTGTGCTGTGTGATTGTTCTATTTTTTATCCTTTTATCATCTGGATGCATTCTTTAGGATAGAAAAATTGGTTAATCTGTTTTAACACAACAATTTGAATAAAAGTTGTGCAAAATTTTAAATTGGGTTAAGTTGTTTAAGTTTTATATTTAATTTGAAAATTTGAAAATTGATTTTTGTTTGACCATCTTCCGGTTAGAAAATTCAATTTTAAATTATTATTTGAAAATTAAGTAAGGTAATTAGTTGGATGGATATTGTTAATAAGGTAATTGAAGTATACTTGGAGAGAAATCTAGGTTTAAGTAATTTGTATAAGAACTTAAATGAAACCCTACTACATTCAACACGCACAATCAAACTTACAAACCTTAACCAAACTTCACACAAAATACATTCTTCCAATCCAAAAATTATCCTCTTTTATTCCAATAAAAAATCTTATAATTCTAAACTTGGTTTTGAAAAAATCTACCCAATTATAAAAACAAAAGGCTTTTGGGGACATTTTGGAACAACAACTCAACTATTTTCTCAAGGGGTTTGTTTTCTACATCAGTGGGATCTTTTTTTTTAATATATATAAATGGAAGATGTGTTGAAGAAAAATTACATGGGTTTTGAAAGAATTTCTTTTATATCTCTTTTGTCTAATTGAATTCATCAAATAAGTCAAGATAATTCTACTCTCTCCTTTCATGATGTAAATAATAATTTTTACCTAAACAAGTTTTAATAAATTATAAAAATGGTGTAGAAAGAATTAGGGTTATTTGATGTATTGAAAATTAGTGGTTGTTGTGCATAAATGAATAAATCCAGTTCTTGAAATTCCATGCGTAGTTTAAATTAGTTTACAAATTCTTGAAATTTTATGTTTAGTTTAAATTATTTTAATTAAATTAAGTTAGAGAATTGTATATTCGTTTTTTGATATTCCTACTTAATTGGAATTATGTGGTAGGCAACTCCTTTACATGAATTTGCATATCTCTCTTCAAATTTTAATGTGCGAATTGGGCATGGAATTATATGTTGAAATCTCACAATTTAATATGGGATATTGCGATTTAAGTAAGGATGGACTTTAATAATTATCCTAGACCATATTTGGAGGGCAGTGTGTGTGTGGTGGTGTGTGTGGGGGGGGGGGGGGGGGATAAAACTTATTTTTAAAAATAAAATGGTGATTATGAGTTATGGTCTGTGATAGAGGATGTAGGTTGAATGCATATATGCTTTTGGAAAATTTCAGTTTCGCGTACCGTGCGAACGACTATGGTTTTTATCATGCAAGTGACTGTGTTTTTAACTGTACGAATAGTGGCATGCGCATGGCTAAGATTTTGTCACGTACGCACAAAACTAGTGAAGTTTTATAATTTAGTTAAATCTTAAATACCTATATGATAATTGAAAATAGTAATAGTCTAAACGTTTTAGACGTAAATGAAATATTGAGTTAGACCTTGTCGATAGTATATGTTCTATTAACCTTATGCGTAAGGGGGAAATGTAACGATTAACAGATTAAAGAAATCGTTTGGATAATTTTAGGCTTCACACCATGGGCTTATTATATGTAAGGACAAATTTTCAATAGATGCAATTTGTATCTACTTTTGCTTAATTCCATGTTTAGAAAAAACTCACTAAGTCATAAGTTAGGACTTGAGTGTGATGAACTTTTAAGCCTATGACGTGATTTTCTGAAGATGTAGCGGCTAAGTTAGAAGATCTGCATCATCCTGTCGTATTTCATGCTCATTTCTGTCTTCATGTTTTGAGGATATCTCTTGTATGAATGCGTGAATGTTTTGATCCTTCGAGATTTTATATTTGGCGGTTAGTTTTTTATAAAATTGATTTTAAAATAATTTTATCTTATTTTAATATTTTTTAGAAGAAAAATATTTTTTGAGAGGTCTTAAGAATGACATTAAGTATGTCGTTCTAACGAGATATGGTACCTCATAAGAACAGGTTCTAACGAACTTCGTATGAACCAACTTTGGCATTCATTGGAATCTCGTTGGATAGCTAGTTGGATACTTGCTCAAACGAGATGCTATACTTTGTTTGAATGAGGTTCAAAGTCATTCGAATGAACTTTCAATTTCTTGTGAAATTTGTAAATTTGAAAATTGCTTTTCATCCTTGTCACATTTTTGGAAAACCTCCCATAAATAGGAGTGCGGAGCAACAGTTTTATGAGATAAAATCTTATGTTTTGAGTTCCCAAACTCTACCAAAAAGCTCTCAAGTTTGACCCAAACCCAAAAAGTTTTAGATCCAAGGTTCATTTAATTATGCCTTGAGATCTAGTTTGTGGTCACCTTTGGTTTATTCTCTAAACATCTTGATGGAGAAAAGTTTTTTGTGGTGAATTTTGTGCCTGATCTGTTTACATGTGGTGAATTTCGTATTGTATGGTGGACGATAAGTTGTTCAATGGACACTGAGTCATGTATGGATTCACATGTTACGAAAGGGCGTGAATGGACTCATGAATGTTGATGTGGAGAGGTTGAAGATAAAAAATGCATCAAGGATTGAAAGGGAGCGAGTCATCGTATAAGTTATATGTTGACTTTATAATTCCTTATCATAGTGAATTTGCATGGCTGGGTTGTATAAACCACATTATAGGACCCCTCAGTCTCTACTTAGGTCCCTACCACCTCCCCATTTCACTACAACCCTAGGTCGCACTCCGAGTACCGATCTAGAGGCCACTGGGCACTCTCAATCCCCAATTTGACCCTAACCAAACTCACTGTCAGAGCAAAAGCTCTTTAAATTTTTGAAGGGAACTGAAACCCCTTTTCAACGGTCCACCCCGTGTGCGAAACATCATAACCGTTCGAACGAACAATCAATTTTCACCCAAATATTGATTCGGAGGGCACCAAGCGCTCCTGGGCTCCATTTGAACAAGGTCAACTCCTCATCTCGAATGAGAATGAATGAATCTCCAAAGGTAACTGATACCCTTTATAACGGTCCACCCCGTGCACGATTCAAACCTAGATACGGATGACCAATCCATTTTACTCTGAGACATCACCGAGCGCTTCCAATCCCCGATTGATCTAGGTTAACTGTCTTAACCGAGCGAAAATCTTTGGAATGTATAATTACATCTCCCAACCTTTCCAACGGTCTGCCTCGTGAATGATTCTGACTTACCATGCGGACAAACGATCCGTTTTCGTTCGACAATTTGCAGTCCAAAGAACCGACGTGCGCTTCCGAGCCACATTTGACCCAAATTAACTCCCGGACCCGAGGGAGATCCAAAGTAATCTTGAAGTTATCTGAAGTACCTTTCTAATAGTATGCCCTATGCGCGATTTAAATAAACGGATTACGTTCTACGACCGTTTTTCCAGGAAAATCTGCACAAGACTGCCAATAGACAGGTCCAGATCCATGACTATCAGCAGCGTGTCTGACTATCAGCGTGCCGATTAGTAACCCCCCGACCCTATAAAAGGAGGTCATGACCTCACTTCGGAATCAACACCGGAGATCCATCAGCATCAGTGATCTCAGCAACATTCTCTCAAAATCAGCGAAGTTCCATTCAAGCTTACATTCCCATCCTTTTCATACCCAATTTGTGAAAATCATATTCTCTCTCATCTAACACTCATCTCACATTTAAGGGATTTCATCCAAGATCAAAGATCAAGCTTCAAAGAAGGTCCAATTTCTTTCCCCTTTCTTTAAATTCCTTGTTTTTACATAAATTTCATTAGATTCATAATCTAGTTCCTACTTTAGTTCATACACTTCAATATCTACATTTTTATTAGTATATTGCACATATTTTATTTTCTATACCCCCTGGTTAAGCCCATAAATTTTGAACGGAATTATCCATTACACTTTTTCAAAACCAAAAACACATTTTCTACACACACATCTCTATAATAAACTTCCGTTCGGATTTATGGAATAAACCCCACCCCGATGCTGCATTAGAACTACGTGGACTCTGATGCCTTAATAGGCTATGTTGGTGTTTTGGATTAAAACCCGAGACTCGAGTCCTATTTTCCAATTTTCTAATTTTCTCAATTTCACAAATTCCCCAAATTTTCTAAAAATCTCCCATTTTGACTTTTATCACATTCTTGCCGTATATAGTATGCTTGTTTGCTTTTCATCCAACATGTATTATCATTTCATAATAACGATTAATATCGCAATAAACGCACAAATCGTATTATTTATTTATATATATATATATATATTATTTTGGAAACATTCCTATGGATGAACTAACTCTACCTTTCCCATGGTATGAGTCGAACGATTCCAATATCCCTTATGTACACACACACACACACACACTTCACAGAGAAATAAGGGAAAAAAAATAACACTAGCCCATGAGATACCGAAAGGGCGGGATGGGTACCAAACACCTTCCCATTCGGTAACTTAGCCCCCGAACCTTTGATCTATTGGTTTCGTATGCATCAATTTGTCATTGATGCCGCTCTCTCGAGGTGGAAACATGTTCTTTTGCCTGTTTTGTGCAAACTAGGATGATGACTCCATCTCTTTACATTTACCCAACACCTATGATGGCCGAGGCGCCCCAAAAAAGGGCATGAGACCGCAATCTTTCGAGGGATCCTCCACCCCATTCCCTTCAAAGATTTTCTCGAGATGGCCACAGTGGCGACTCTATTGGGGACTATTTTACATAAGAGGGCTAAACTCTGTTTACATGGGTGGTTTTGTTTTCTTGTGTGCGTATACCCACATTTGTATGTTCCCCTTTTCTCTCCTTATTTCCTGTACATACACTCCTCATGCTTATGCCACTACTCACACACTTGTAGAAATTCTCCATGTACACTTCACACCATGTGCACCTAGGGTTACATACACCACTTAGAAATCCATGCTTAGGTGTCACTAACACACACCTCCACTTATATATATCCACGCTCACTTACACTTATCATTCACCACTTGTAGTTGATCCATGCTTAGGTTCAATACCACACAATCACTTGTAGATAATCACAAACCAGTCACTCTGACATATCCATGCTTAGTATTGATTTATTTCGTGTACATCATTCCCATTATTGGTGTGATACTCATCAATAAAGATAATCTCTCTATAAGACACTAATCAAGAATCATGCTTGATACACACACAATCACCAAAGGGCATTGCTATTGACTAAATTTTATCCCATAACTGGGGGGTCATTTCGTGATGGGCACTGGTTCGGCAGGTCACAGTAAGCCTAAGCGATATGACTCTCACCTTCCATTAGCCAAGTACCATTGGCATATATCGAATGGTTCCCCCGCATCGTACCGCTTGAGCGAAGTCATGACGGGAGGTATATCATAGGGAACTCATTCACTTACGTCGAGTATATCGAATTCACTCTCACATGTACTGTCCCCATGAGGTATATAGTGAGGAAATTCACGTACACTCGGGTATATCAAATGGCTTATCCACATGTACCGATTTCCCTCAAAATCAAGACGTATATTGTGGAAGTCATGCCAAAGGGGGGGGGGGACCTTTTTAATTAACCCAACAACTGCATACCCGCATATAGGTGTCAAACCTAGGACGCACATAGTTAGTTTGCCAGTTTTAACCAGAAACTCGGTTGAAATTCTGGGTGGGCATGCCGCCCAAATTTTTGCGCTTTTTTTAAAATGGGACCTTACCCACAAGCCTGGTAACAAGTCCAACCATTAGTTTTTACATATTCTTCAAACCCAATTTTTTCCAGGTTCGGGTCTTGTCCAACATTCCTCTGATTTCATTTAGGTAAACCTAATTAGTGAGAACCTAATAAACATAATAATGAACATGCTAAGACCTGTCTCTTGATTTTCCTTCTTTCTTTTTCCAAAAAGTGTCCAACACATTTTTCCTCTTTTACCAAAAATATTTCCTTCCCTTTTATTAAAAAAACATTTTGTCCTTATCTTTTCCAAAAATAAAATCCCATTTCTTTCTCCTTCTCAGGTCGATCCCATACCCTTGTCTTGGGTCCCTATTGACTTCAGTCTTCAGTCGAACCACCCCGAAGCTCCGTCAGTTCCCTTACTTCCTCCGAGTCCAAGATTCGTCCACTTTCTATGGAGAACATCGATCAAGTACAAAATGTGCAACTGGATTTGTTAACAGTTATACACTAACTAACTGCCAAGATTGACAACCTTCAAATCGACGTTCGTGAGATACAACGAAACCGGGTCCCTATTCCAGAAGAGCCCAAGGTCCTATTCCCTCACGCTATGGGTCCGCTTTCACCTGAGTCTATTTGGGTTCTCGAGGAATACCAGCATGTTCCACATGCTCCTCCTACTAATAGGTCATCGCCAGCCCAGTTTCCTATGCCAAATCTTTCCCAGCCAGGGGCCAACTTACCCGTACCATTGATCCAAAGGAGGCATAATTGAACAAAGTCAAGGAAGACCTCATGATGTTGACCAAGAAATTCTACCAAGTCAGACTCGCTGGGAATTACATGGACTACACCCACATGTCTCCATATCCTAAAGCCAGGTTACCAGAAAAGTTTAAGATGCCCAATATCGAGAAATTCGAGGGTAGTGGACCTCTAATTTTTCATCTCCGCAGTTATCACCAAGCCATGACTCTCCTAAGGGATTTTGAGGAAATAATGGCCCAAATGTTCCAATAGACCTTGAAGGATAACGTTCTTTGTTGGTTCTTCTCTCTTGAAATGTCCAGAATTCGTAGTTGGGAAGATGTTACCCACGAGTTCATGTCAAAGTACAAGTATAATGAGGAGTTAGAGGTTACCCGTCGTGACTTAGAGTTTCTCAAGTAGAATCCTAGGGAGTCAGTCAGTACTTCATAGCAAGGTGGAGAGAGAAAGCAGCCACCAAGACTAATCGGTTTTTTAAAGAGGAACAAGTCAGTATCTAGAAAAAGAAATTCTTACCCCATGTCCGAGCAATAATGGGAGGATAGTATTACCCTCATTTTTAAGAACTCCAAAATAAAGGAGTGGAGATCGAAGAAGGTCTGCCCAAGACAGAGGTCGAACCAAAGAAAACATCTGGATAGTTCACTCTTAGAAAGTTTGAAAAACCTGCCAATACCATAGTTTCCACCATCAACAACATCTCTCATCCTGCCACTTTGTGGGCACCAGAAAGATGATCTAACCCAGTCCAAAAGGAATACATTGAGCTTCACACTCCCCTCTCCAAAGTTTACCAGGCCCTTGGACCGTGGTCCATTACCAAACCCACTTCCTAAAAATTTCAAGCCAGATGCCCATTGTAACTTCCATCAAACCGCTGGCTATACCACCGACCAATGTTTTCACCTCTGAAATATGATCCAAGTCCTTATTGACCGGGGTATCATAGACCCACCAGACAATCCTAAACCAAACACTACCCATAATCCACTCCCGAATCATGCGAATGCCATCTTCCTAAAAGAAAACACATAATTTAACCCATCTACCCAGATCATACCAAGTAAATTACCGATCGTACCCACATACTCTCTCACACCTTTCTAAACATGCCCATACTTTCTCTTATAACCTATTAGCTTTGTAGATCAGGCCTTTTCACTCCTCACTGGAGCATGCATCACTATCTTTACCCGTATGGTGGGTAAAGACATGAAATTGTCAGAAGTGTTGAACCAACTCCTAGAGTTTGGGATGAAATTTCGCCCCAAAAGACCATCGACTGTCAGGGATTCAGTATGAAATTTCCCCCAAATGACCATCGACTGTCCCAAGAGTCAGACAATTGGGTGGTACCGACCGATGAAGTCAATTTAGATGATATGGTCCAGATCATAGTGGATTTATTCCGACAGTCTGGTGATATTTGTAGTGTGTCTGAGCTACTCAATGCTTTAAAACTACAAGGGAATCTATTCCCTTGACTTTCACATCTCCCCATTGGATGGGAGGACTTACATGAAGGGTCCGTTGAAGTCGTGGAATGTATCAACTTCTCATGGAAAAATAATATCGTTGCCACCGGATGGGGGGACGACTTCAATGATTCAAAAAGGGTTAGTCTGATAGTCCGCATGTGTGGGATGATATCATTTGAAGAATTACTAAGAGAGATCAACGTGGTGGATGAACAACCCGATATCGATGAAGAAATACGATTTCTATTTTTCCCTCCTTATGTGAACCACATGACCAGGTCAGGAAGACATTACCAAATTCTGAGTCTACAACCATCAGCGAGCGATAAAGGGAAGGGTGCTGAGAATCTTCCTATGCCAGAAATGACCCTCAAGGAAAGTAAGATCCTCGATAAGTTAAAGAAAACCCAAGCCGATATCACTCTATGGGGACTTTTTATGCCTTCCTAGCTACACCAAAATTCCCTGATCAAGCTACTCATGAGACCCACAGTTCCCCTCTTAACCACGCCAGAAGAAGCAGAGAATCTAGCCGAATCCTTGAATTTTATTAGAAATCTCTCCTTATCCAAAGAAGAAATCCCCAAGATTGGTCCAGACCATAATTATGCCATCAATATCTCTGTCGAAGTCATGGGGAAAACTATCCCACTCTCTCTTGTCGATAATGGATCAACTCTTAATGTTTGCTCATTGAGGACCCTCAATTGTTTGGGATTGAAAGTGAGTGACCTTGATCCAACCTTTGCCATCTTACGTGCCTGCAATAATACCCACCGAGAGGTAATAGGATCTATAAATCTTACAATAGGGGCTGGACCTATAAATCCTTTTATTTAATTCCAAGTCATCGATATCCCAACCTATTTTAATCTATTGCTCGGACGACCGTGGCTCCATAGCATCAAGGGGGTGTCTTCTTCCCTTCATTAGAAACTAAAATTCTTTGCCAATGTGAAGGTTATAACCATCTTGGGCGATGGCAATAATACCGAGAATGCAAGCACCAGTAATCCAGTACTTGAAATACAACATGGGACAAATGATATTCTTCTATCAAGTTTCCAGGTTGAACCACTTCTACTCCCAACAGGGGATGATTTCAAAGATAAGGTTAATCCAGAATATGAGCCCTATTGAAACGTCAATGTAATCTAGATGTTCAAGAACATGCACTTCATGCCCGAACTGGGGCTAGGAAAAAGACAACAAGGGATATTTTAACCTATTGTATCTAAGAGGGACTTTCCTCCCTGTGGCTTGGGCTATCAGCCGCCTGAAGAAGAACTCATAATGATCCGTCAACCTCGACTGAACAGGAGGTCAGAATGCAATAAAACTGTCTCCGGAAAGTCCCTAAATGAAAGATTCATTAGAGAGGGTGAAGATTTCCCCTTCTGCGACTTCCTCAAACCATGGTATGACCATGCAGATAAAAAGATGAAACCAAGAATGGAGATCTTCTTTCAAAATAACCAACCACGGGCCTAGATGTAATGCCCTAAAACACGATTAGTAAGGTTAATTATACGATTAAGTATAAGTTATGAGTTATAAGTTATAAATTGGTTATGTGGTTAAATGCATCATGAAAATATGTTTCTAAATGCATCATTATGTTTATAAAAATTAAGCTAGAGTGTTGGTGCGAAAGTGGCGATGTTTGGTCGCCAAATGTGAAAGTTATGAAATTCTAAGTAAATAATTACTGTTCTGTTCGAGCCCAAATTAGGTGTACTAGTTTTATGATTTTGGGAAAACACAAAACATGAAAGTTGTATATGTTTAAGTTATATACTCATAGACACAAAGTGAGAGTAAATCGGGGACTGAAATAGTGAGTTATGGTGATTTTACGAGGCAGGACAAATCTGTCATTAACGGAATTGTCCTATTGGACCCCTTGCCCAACGAATCGCGTAATACCACCTTAAAGTTGTCACATAGCCACGTTTTTAAGCTTATAAGTCAGAATTTATCATCCTTTTCATTTCCTATTACAAGCTTGAGAAAAATATGCTTATGGAGAGAGAAAAACAAAGTTAAGGAAGAATTTCTTTGAAAATTCACCATAAATCGAGGAATTCTCGTGAGGTAATTACATCTTTATTAAAGTTTGTCACATGGATGAGTTATATACTTTGCATGTTTTTATTTCTGATTTGGATATATATTTTAATGATACCCATATTGCTGAATTGTGTTGGAACAAGGATGGGTTAAGAACATAGGTTAGAACCGGAGCTAGGATCGTAAATGCATACTTTAAAGTCCTAAATTTACATCATCTTTTCGTAAAGAATTTTGATTTATAAAATCCATGATTATGATGTATATTTCTGCTAAAACATGTTTATTATATGTTTCCATGAATTATACTCAAGGTCAAGGTTGTGTATGCTTAAAATTGTTAAGTTATGCCTTAATGTTGTATTTTGACCTAGTTATGATAAAAATGGTATAAATCATGGAATACTTATTGGATTTGAGTGATTCAACTTGGAGAGTTAAATACACTCATACATGTATTACATATCCTAAAATTGTGTAAAAAGACCAAGGAATGAACCCTTGGTTATAGTTTGAAGTCGTAGTTTAAAATCTGCCCTAAAGGAGCAATAATGCATACCAAGTGTTTGACGTTTTGCTCAACATAGAAAATGAGCCCTAGAAATTATGAAACATTAAATTTTTATTATTAAATGTGTTTACTGATATTGGGTGGAATATCATGAAAAGTTATGTTGTACAAAAATTATGAGAATTCCAGGAAGTTGAAGTTGTGTTGTTGTTTTTCTTGAGAAACGATTTGGAAAAGGCTGTAATAAAATGGGCATAACTTTGTCTAGCAAATTCGTAATTTAATTCTGTAAATTGTGTTAGAACCCTAATTAATTGGGTGTTATATAAATGTGAAGTTTCATATGTAATTACTCTTTAGTTATTTCTGATTGACCAAATTATGTGATGTGTTACTGGGTTTCATGTTAATCGGTGTATTCAAATACTAACGACATTGGCTTGTTAGATGGGGAAGCAGCTAATACTACCATACCAAGGAAGTAGTTGGTATTAATCTTAGCACTAAATCCAAGGTGAGTGACCTTCCTTATGAAATATAAATGCTTATAATTTCATATGGAAATGTGTAGTTAAACACATGTGTGAAAATGTTTATGGGAGTAATGTTGTATTTATGAAACATATGCATATGATTAAAAATGTTAAGCGATGTTATATGATGATATGTACTAGTGAGTACTTTATCTAATGTTAAGGACTGTGGTGGGTCCTACGGGATGTGGTGGTCCTGTTAATCCAACTTAAAGGTTTGTGTACTCGGGCCTAATAAAGGGATGTGGTGGTCCCTAATTACTGTGGTGGGTTAATTGGACTGTGGCGGGTCCAGACTTGCGAGAGTTTCACAATTCCTGTTGGGTTATAGCATTAGAACAAAATAAAAATGGTTATTCAAAGTGGTTATATGTGTGGTATGTGGTCATTCACTAAGCCTTTATAGCTTACACTCCTGTAATGTTTTGTTTCAGGTATGCTTATAAATTGGAGTTCACTGCCAAGTTAGGACCTTAAAACGGGGGGATATTTAGTATGGTTTTAATATCAAGATTCCTTTTGTGTAATTATTAAACTAAGGATCTTGGTTATGTAAAGTTATGTAGTACTTATAAGTTATAAGTAAAGGCAGTTATGTTTTCATCTACACATACTTTTGGGAAAAAAAATCTTATGCTATTTTCCTCAGAGATTTAAATTAAAGCATTGTTTAGGGCAATTTATATCTAAATTAAAGGATGAGTTTAACAAAATTAATTCGGGGCCCGACAACTTGGTATCAGAGCGTGGTCATTAGGTTCTGGATAGGATGTGAGGGTCTAGATTGGCAGTGGACACTAGAAAGTGAGTTTGTTATGCATCTGGATTTTGACTAACATTGTTAATATTAAACTGCTGCTATTATATTTTGTTTAAGTTAATTATATTGCAGTGAGTGATGGATCCACATGAGCCGCATGATAGAGAAGAGGGTGAGGCATCCTATGTACCTAATAGTCAGCAAGGACATAGACCTATTGAAGTGGATGAACCAGAGGTGCAACAACAACCTATTGATGACGTGGGAAGAATATTACGTGTTGTGGCACAACTTATGGAACAAGCAAGAGGTGGAGAACATGGTGGGAATAGGGACAAATTACATGAGAGGTTCATGAAGTTAAATCCGCCTGCATTTACTGGGACCACGGATCCGTTAGTGGCAGAGGGGTGGGTTAGAAAGATGGAAACAATATTCAAGGTGATGGAAGTGAGAGATGAATAAAAGGTTTTATTAGCAACCTTTAGGTTAGAGGCTGATGCAAAGTTATGGTGGGATGCAACAGAAAGGTTACTTACTACAATGAGGGGAGTGGTGCCAATAAATCCTCCACGAATTACATGGGAGAGGTTTGTGAAAGTGTTCTTTGAAAAATATTTCCCAAGGCTTTATAGGAAGGAGAAAGAGGAAGAATTTATCACGTTGAAACAAGGGAATCGAACAGTGGCAGAGTATGAAGCTTTATTTATATCCTTATCTAAGATTTGCACCTGACTTGGTGAGGACGGAAGAAAGTAAATGTGATCGATTTCAAACCGGGCTGAGTGTAGATATAAAAAGCATGGTTGCTAATATGAAGATAACGGATTATGTGGACTTGGTGGATAGGGCCATGGTGTCAGAAAAGTCAATAAAAGAAATGCAAGTTGAACACTCGAAGAAAGCTAGACATGATAGTATAAGATCATATGGATGGGAGGCGGGAACCTCAACTCAGAGTGTAGCACGAGGAGTGCCTAAGGGCCAAGAGTTTAAAAATAATAGAAATGCACGTGGAAGATTTCAAGCTCGAGGTGGAAGGACTGGGATGAATCGGTCAGAAAATGCATCTGTGATGGGATCGAGGGCCATATTTTGTTATAGATGTGGTGGTCAAGGACACATGTCTCGGGAGTGTACAATAGCTGAGACGACACCTTTATGTTTCCATTGTCATCAACCGGGGCACTTACGAAAGAATTGTCCAGCGATGGGAGCTACAACTTCAGTTGGGAGTGTGACAGTAGGAGATAGGATTTCTACACCAAAAGTACACAGGGGAGGTAGAGGAGGCGTGTCTCAAAACCAAGGCCAAGGCAGAGTGTTTGCACTGACGCAACAAGATGCACAAGCTATGCCTAACGTAGTGACATGTACACTTCCTATTGGTGATAAAGATGCTTATGTGTTGATAGATCCTGGTTCTACACATTCTTTTGTGTCTTTGCTTTATCTGTTGCATCTTAATAAACCATTATCATCATTAGATTCTGGTTTAGCTATTGTTACTCCAGTGGGGGGGTTGGTTTTTATTGAGAGGGTATATAGGGAGTGTGTGGTACGAGTGGGTGAAAAAGAATTACTAGTTGACTTATTACCTCTCGATATGCGTGACTTTGATGTGATACTGGGTATGGATTGGTTAGCCTCATATCATGTATGTTTGGATTTCTTTAAAAAGGAGGTAGTGTTTCAGTTACCGGGTGAACCTGAATTTAAATTTATTGGGGAACGAAATGTCACTCCAACTTATTTGATTTCTGCTACAAAATGTTATGAACTGCTAAGGAAAGGATGTGAGGGTTATCTTGCCCATGTGGTGGACATACGACAAGAGGCTGGAAAATTATCAGATATACCAGTAGTTAATGAATTTGCAGATGTCTTCCCAGAAGAACTCCCAGGGTTAGCACCAGACCGTGAGGTGGAATTTTCGATTGAGTTGGTACCAGGAACTGCACCAATATCTATTGCACCATATCGTATGGCCCCTGCAGAATTAAAAGAGCTAAAGATATAGTTGCAAGATTTGTTAGATCGTGGTTTTATAAGGCCTAGTGTATCACCGTGGGGAGCCCCAGTATTGTTTGTGAAGAAGAAAGATGGAACCATGAGGCTGTGCATCGATTATCGTCAATTGAATAAGGTGACTATCCGTAACAAATACCCACTACCCCGCATTGATGACTTGTTCGATCAGTTGCAAGGAGACAAAGTGTTTTCTAAGATTGATCTCAGATCAGGATATCATTAATTGAAAGTAAGAGCTTGTGACATTTCTAAAACTGCTTTTCGTTCCAAGTATGGACATTATGAATTTCTTGTCATGCCATTTGGGTTAACAAATGCACCGGCCGTATTCATGGATTTGATGAACCGTATATTTCACCCATATGTGGATTCTTTTGTTATTGTATTCATCGATGATATTTTGATATATTCTCGTAGTAGGGATGAGCATGAATGCCACCTGCGTATTATTTTACAGACCTTGCGAGAGAAGCAGTTGCATGCTAAATTTTCTAAATGTGAATTTTGGCTAGACAAGGTAGTATTTTTGGGGCATGTTATTTCTGCTAATGGTATTTGTGTAGATCCCAAAAAGGTTGAAGCAGTAATGAATTGGGAAAGACCAACTAGTGTGACAGAGGTGCGTAGCTTTTTGGGATTGGCGGGCTATTACATGAGGTTTATACCGGGGTTTTCTTCTATTGCATTGCCATTAACTAAGCTTACGAGAAAGGAGAACAAGTTTGGGTGGAGTGGAGATTGTGATAAAAGTTTTGAAAGTTTAAAGGGTAAGTTGACATCAGCTCCAGTATTGACTATCCCAACGGGTACAGAAGGTTTAGTTATTTATAGTGATGCCTCGTATCAAGGACTCGGTTGTGTGTTAATGCAGCATGGAAAGGTAATTGCTTTTGCTTCTCGACAGTTAAAGATACATGAACCCAACTACCCTACACACGATCTTGAGTTGGCTGCAGTAGTTTTTGCATTAAAAATCTGGAGACACTACTTATATGGTGTTAGTTGTGAAATTTTTACTGACCATCAAAGCTTAAAATACTTGTTTACACAAAAAGACTTGAACTTGAGGCAAAGAAGGTGGATGGAACTTATAAAAGATTATGATTGCACGATACATCACCATCCGGGTAAAGCTAATGTTGTTGCTGATGCTTTGAGTAGAAAATCTCTAGGCATAGTATCTTGTATTTATTCTATTTGAGTTGACTTGCTGAGAGAGTTAGCTTTAATGAGGGTGGAATTAACTTTGAATGAGTCTTATGGAATAGTGGCACATTTAAATGTTTGACCCACGCTAATAGACTGGATAAAACAAGCACATGAAGGAGATGCAAAATTGGAGAAAGTTAGAGATAATATGAAAAAGGGTAAAGCAAATGAATTTTCTATTCGGGATGATAACATTGTTATGTATGGAGACCGTTTGTGTGTACCTAATGTGCCTGATTTAAGAAGAACAATTTTAGAGGAAGCGCATTATTCTTTATATGCTATGCATCCAGGGAGCACGAAACTGTATAGAGATTTGAAACAATGTTATTGGTGGCCGGGAATGAAACACGACATTGCAGAATTTGTTGCTAGATGTCTAGTTTGCCAACAGGTGAAGGTGGAGCATCAGAAGCCAAGTGGTTTACTACAGCCCTTACCTATTCCTGAGTGGAAATGGGAGCATGTTACTACAGATTTTGTTATAGGTTTACCAAAATCATCACGAGGGTTTGATTCTATTTGGGTTGTCGTTGATAGGTTGACTAAGTCTGCACATTTTCTTCCTGTTAAAACTACTTACTCCATGGATAGATATGCCAAATTATATGTAGATGAGATTATCAGATTGCATGGTGCACCTGTTTCTATTATTTCTGATCGAGATCCTAAGTTTACTTCTCACTTTTGGCCTAGTTTACAAGAAGCTTTGGGGACTAAATTGAAATTTAGTACAACTTTTCATCCTCAAACTGATGGGAAGTCAGAAAAAACGATCCAAACACTTGAAGACATGTTACGAATCTATGTGTTGGAGTTCAATGGGAGTTGGGATGAACACTTGCCACTAATAGAGTTTGCTTATAATAATAGCTATCATTCGAGTATTGAGATGGCTCCTTATGAAGCTTTGTATGGGAGAAAATGTAGAACTCTAGTGTGTTGAACTGAAGTAGGAGAACGAAAACTACTTGGGCCAGAAATGGTACAGCAGACTACTGAAAAGATAAATCTTATCCATAATCACTTGAAGGTGGCGCAAAGCAGACAGAAAAGTTATGCAGACAACCGAAGGAAAGAATTAAAATTTGAGGAAGGTGATCGAGTATTCCTACGTGTTTCTCCTTGGAGAGGGGTTATGAGATTCGGGAAGAAGGTAAAGTTAAGTCCCAGGTACATTGGCCCTTATGAGATAATGAAACGGGTTGGAGTTGTAGCTTATAAATTGGCGTTACCACTAGAATTTTCCCGGATACATGATGTTTTTCATATATCAATGTTACGTAAGTATGTGTCTGATCCTTCACATGTATTTACTTCACAACCGATAGAGCTTCAAGAGGACCTAACCTACGTGGAGGTACCAATTGCTATTGTAGATCGAAAGGAGCAAGTGTTACGTAGTAAAACCATTTCACTAGTTAAGGTGATGTGGAGAAGTCAGAATGCAGAGTATTCCACCTGGGAAGGGGAGGATAACATGAAGAAGCAATATCCTCAATTGTTTGGTAAGTTTCTTATGCGTTAAATTTCGAGGATGAAATTTTTATAAGAGGGGTAGAATTGTAAGGCCCTAAAACACGATTAGTAAGGTTAATTATACGATTAAGTATAAGTTATGAGTTATAAGTTATAAATTGGTTATGTGGTTAAATGCATCATGAAAATATGTTTCTAAATGCATCATTATGTTTATAAAAATTAAGCTAGAGTGTTGGTGCGAAAGTGGTGATGTTCGGTCGCCAAATGTGAAAGTTATGAAATTTTTAGTAAATAATTACTGTTCTGTTCGAGCCCAAATTAGGTGTACTAGTTTTATGATTTTGGGAAAACACAAAACATGAAAGTTGTATATGTTTAATTATATACTCATAGACACAAAATGAGAGTAAATCGAGGCCCGAAATAGTGAGTTATGGTGATTTTACGAGGCAGGACAAATATGTCATTAACGGAATTATCCTATTGGACCCCTTGCCCAACGAATCGCGTAATACCACCTTAAAGTGGTCACATAGCCACGTTTTTAAGCTTATAAGGCAGAACTTATCATCCTTTTCATTTCCTATTACAAGCTTGAGAAAAATATGCTTATGGAGAGAGAAAAACAAAGTTAAGGAAGAATTTCTTTGAAAATTCACCATAAATCGAGGAATTCTCGTGAGGTAATTACATCTTTATTAAAGTTTGTCACATGGATGAGTTATATACTTGGCATGTTTTTATTTCTGATTTGGATATATATTTTAATGATACCCATATTGCTGAATTGTGTTGGAACAAGGATGGGTTAAGAACATAGGTTAGAACCGGAGCTAGGATCGTAAATGCATACTTTAAAGTCCTAAATTTACATCATCTTTTCGTAAAGAATTTTGATTTAGAAAATCCATGATTATGATGTATATTTTTGATAAAACATGTTTATTATATGTTTCCATGAATTATACTCAAGGTCAAGGCTATGTATGCTTAAAATTGTTAAGTTATGCCTTAATGTTGTATTTTGACCTAGTTATGATAAAAATGGTATAAATCATGGAATACTTATTGGATTTGAGTGATTCAAGTTGGAGAGTAAAATACACTCATACATGTATAAAATATCCTAAAACTGTGTAAAAATACCAAGGAATGAACCCTTGGCGATAGTTTGAAGTCGTGGTTTAAAATCTGCCCTAAAGGAGCAAGAATGCATACCAAGTGTTTGACGTTTTGGTCGACATAGAAAATGAGCCCTAGAAATTATGAAACATTAAATTTGTATTATTCAATGTGTTTACTGATATTGGGTGGAATATCATGAAAAGTTATGTTGTACAAAAATTATGAGAATTCCAGGAAGTTGAAGTTGTGTTGTTGTTTTTCTTGAGAAACGATTTGGAAAAGGCTGTTATAAAATGTGCATAACTTTGTCTAGCAAATTCGTAATTTAATTCTGTAAATTGTGTTAGAACCCTAATTAATTGGGTGTTATATAAATGTGAAGTGTCATATGTAATTACTCTTTAGTTATTTCTGATTGACCAAATTATGTGATGTGTTACTGGGTTTCATGTTAATCGGTGTATTCAAATACTAACCACATTGACTTGTTAGGTGGGGAAGCAGCTAATACTACCATACCAAGGAAGTAGTTGGTATTAATCTTAGCACTAAATCCAAGGTGAGTGACCTTCCTTATGAAATATAAATGCTTATAATTTCATATGGAAATGTGTAGTTAAACACATGTGTGAAAATGTTTATGGGAGTAATGTTGTATTTATGAAACATATGCATATGATTAAAAATGTTAAGCGATGTTATATGATGATATGGACTAGTGAGTCCTTTATCTAATGTTAAGGAATGTGGTGGGTCGTACGGGATGTGGTGGTCCTGTTAATCCAACTTAAAGGTTTGTGTACTCGGGCCTAATAAAGGGATGTGGTGGTCCCTAATTACTGTGGTGGGTTAATTGGACTGTGGCGGGTCCAGGCTTGCGAGAGTTTCACAATTCCTGTTGGGTTATAGCATTAGAACAAAATAAAAATGGTTATTCAAAGTGGTTATATGTGTGGTATGTGGTCATTCACTAAGCCTTTATAGCTTACACTCCTGTAATGTTTTGTTTCAGGTATGCTTATAAATTGGAGTTCACTGCCAAGTTAAGACCTTAAAATGGGGGAGTGACGGATATTTAGTATGGTTTAAATATCAAGATTCTTTTTGTGTAATTATTAAACTAAGGATATTGGTTATGTAAAGGTATGTAGTACTTATAAGTTATAAGTAAAGGCAGTTATGTTTTCATCTACACATACTTTTGGAAAAAAAAATCTTATGCTATTTTCCTCAAAGATTTAAATTAAAGCATTGTTTAAGGCAATTTATCTCTAAATTAAAGGATGAGTTTAACAAAATTAATTCAGGGCCCGACACTAGAGTTCCTAGCATTGTGTACAACTGATCACTGAGGATACTGAAGATTCTGAGGAAAGTGACTGAGGATTCTTTTAATTTACAGACACTAGGACTAACAGTCTGCATGGTACACTCAGGGGCTACCTCGTCGGATCCTTCCTATCTGATCAAAGTTGATGATGCACATATCCTCATCTGGCATGATATACCAGTGCCCCCTAATGACATTCCACCTAACCTTAATGTTTATCCCATTCCCCCTTATTTGGTTGTTACTTCTAACTCTGATGTAATCAGAACCTCCTTTGATGAGGTTCTTAATATTATTTTTCCTATCAATGAAATAAACGAAGATTTTGAGTATCTTGATGTGCCTTACATTAATTGTCTTGATTCTAATCAAACTCTTGATGATGATGATTTTGCAAATGAACAATTCTTAACTGATCTAAATAAGGTTAATAACAAAAAACATAACCGTATTTAAGTTAATGAAGATGAGGTTGTTATTATTAATCTCGATTTTAGTAGCCAACTACGCGAGATTAGGATAGGGGCCACCCTTAATGAGAATGATCGCATGCAACTTGAGGAATTACTAAAGGAATTTATGGATATCTTCGCATGGTCCTACGATGACATGCCCGGTATCGACCCTGATATAGCTTATCATGAGATTTTAACTCTCCTCGAATGCAAATCGGTCAAATAGAAACTGTGAAAGCTCCGCACTGAATGGTCACTCAAAGTTAAAGAAGTACTCAAACAACTGAACGTGGGATTCATTCTTGTGATCAAATATCCCACATGGCTAGCCAATATAGTACCCATGTCGAAGTCAGGAGGGAAGGTTCGCATGTGTGTCGACTATCAAGATTTGAATAAGGCCTCTCCAAAGGATGATTACCCGCTGCCCAATATCGACATGATTGTGTACAATACGACCAGTCACACTCTCAAGTCATTTGTTAATGGGTTTGTCGAATATAACCAGATTAAGAAGATCAAGAAGCACCCAGGTCACCAAGAGAAAACCACATTCATCACCCCTTGGGGAACCTTCTGCTATACTGTCATCCCATTTTCTCTAAAAAAACGCAGGGGCTGCCTACCAGAGGGATGACACAACCATTCAGCATGATATTATACACAAAGAAGTCGAGGTCTACGTATACGACATGATTATCAAGTCCAAGACTAGGAAGGGACATGCTCCCGCTCTCCATAAGCTTTTTAAGAAACTGTGATAGTAACAGATGCGACTTAACCCATAGAAATATGTCTTTGACATTACCAAATGAAAACTCTTGGGATTCATTGTTAGTGAGAAAGGGATAGAAGCAGATCCTACTAAGATGAAGGCCATACTCGATATGCCACCACCCCGAACGAAGAAGGAAGTCTGGGGATTCCTCAAGAAATTACAATACGTCATCTGATTCATCAACCAGTTGACTTCCATCTGTGAACCCATCTTCAAACTCCTCCGAAAGGATTCAACCAAGGTCTGGAACAAAGCTTTCCAGGAGCCCTTTGATTGAATCAATCAATACCTAACCCAATCTATGATACTCAAGCCACCACAGCCTGGTCTTACCTTACCCCTATACCTAACCATAATCGATACTGTAGCTGGGGCTTTACTAGCCCAATACCTTGAAAAAACCCATAAAGAGAGATCCATCTACTATGCTAGTATCAAGTTGGATGATTAAAAAGTTAACTAAACCGTCTTAGAGAAAGCATGTGTCGCTCTTGTCTGGGTTACCAAAAAGTTACGGCACTACATGATCGTATTTCCTATCAAAATTGTATACCAAATGGATCCAATCAAGTACTTGCTCGAGAAACCTACCCTGTCCAGTCTAATGGCCCATTAATTAATGTTATTAGCTGAATTTGATATTACCTATGTCACACAAAAGGCCATGAAAGGAAGAGCCATCTCTGACTACCTCGTTGACTAGCCCATGGAAGAGGCCGATGTCTGAATCTCTGAGTTCCCAGATGAGAATATGCTCTGTACCTCCCAAGAAGACCTTCGATGGTAAATGTTCTTTGATGGCGCTGCCAACAAGAAAGGGTATGGTATTAGGATACTCCTAATTACCCCTAATAAGTCTCACACTCCTATTGCCATAAATCTGGATTTTCCTTAAACCAATAATATGATTGAAAGATGCCTCAAAGTTTCCCTTAAGAAAGTAATTCGATACCTCAATATCTATGGGGATTCAGTTCTCATCATCGGTCAAGTACTAAAAAAATGGAAAGTCAATGATAAGAAACTCTTACCCTTCCATGCCCACCTAGAAGATCTAGCTACCCAATTCTAAGAAATCACCTTCCACAACCTACCCTGAGCAAATAATAATCTATTTAATGCCCTTGCTACCTTAGCCTCTATGATTGACATGCTCGAAGGAATAACCATGGCCCCTTTCCTTATCCAAAAGTAAGATAGACCAACGTAGATACTACCACATTGAGTCCATCACAGAGGAAGATCCTGAGATAACCAATTTATGGTATTATGATATTTGGTGCCTCCTCAAACATGGTAGATATCCCAAAGGTTCTGACATGAAATACCGAGCAACCCTCTGCAGATTGGCTGCCCAGTACATTAATTGTAATAAATCATTATTCAAGAGAAACTTCGACGGAACCCATTTACACTGCATCGCATGGATTGACGTTGAAGAAATGATGCAAAAAATCCATAACGGGGAGTGCGGACCCCACATGAATGACTATATGCTCGCCAAGAAGATCATTTGACAAGGATATTATTGGACTACCATGGTTCAGAATTACACAGCCTACGTTCGAATATGCCTCAAATTCCAGTAGTTTTCTAACTTACAACACTTGCCCTCGAGGGAATTGTACAACATGACCTCTCCCTGGCCGTTCTCCACATGGGGCATCGACATCATAGGGAAAGTTACACCAAAATCATCCAATGGGCATGAGTTCATCCTAGTCTCTATTGACTACTTCACTAAATGGGTATAAGCCGAGTCATACGCAATCTTGAATGATAAGAAAGTGGCCAAGTTCATCAATAAAAACATCATTTTTCGATATGGGGTCTCACACCAGCTGGTATCAGACAATGGGTTACACTTCGGGGCAGAAGTTACATAAGTGGTCGATAAGTATAAAATTCATAGAATCTTTTCCATACCGACCTCAAACCAACGGATCAGTCGGAGAAGTCAATAAGAACCTTAAAGACATTATCAGTAAGATGGCCGAGAGTTGTCAAGATTGGGCAACTGGATCTCTTACGCCTTCTGGGGCTACTGCACTTCAGTTTGAATTTATACTAGGGTTACCCCTTACTCTCTAGTCTATATCATGGAAGTAGTCCTACTCGTGGAACTGGAAATCCCTTCAATGGGCATCATTATAGAAAGTAAAGTCAGCGAGGAAGACTGACACCAAAGCTATCTCAATGAGTCGTCCCTCTTGGATGAAAGGTGGTTGAAAGCTCTATATCACATACAAGGGTACCATCACCATCTAGCATGATCATTCAACAAGAGATCCAAGGACCGCAGTGTTCGAGAAGGAGACTTATCCCTCAAATAAATGGTAGAGCCCATCTGGGACCCTAGAGGGAAATTTAAGCCCAATTGGAGCGAGCCCTATATTGTGAAGAAGATCTGTTCGGTTGTGCTGCTATGCTCACCGACCTTGATGGAGAAGAAATAGCGAGTCTAGTCAACCTGGATCGTCTCAAGAAATTATATCCCTAGTTTGAAATCTCGGCGTTCTACGACTTTTCTCACCTCCATTTTTTTCTAAAAAAAGTCTTCATTACCCTCTACTCAAAACTATGTGGGGCCCGATCCTCTAAAAACCTTTCTGCTTTCAAAAAATAAATTTCAAGAATTTTTCAAAACCCTCAGAGGCATGTAAGGATCCCATCCGCCTTACATGAGCACGACCCCCTTCTTTTTTCACAAAATGCTATTCTTTTCTTATCCCCGAGAACAACCTTTCATTTTAGCATATACACGAATAAAAGGATTATGTATGCCTTAGCGATCGGTATAGATAATTCAAAATGTAAAACTCATTAAGAGTCACAACTAGATGATCAAAAACTCCTTTATTTCATTATTCAAAATTTTGGTACGATTACATCGGCGTAGGGAGTCAAACGACTTCCCTTGTCAGCCTACTCATACCTTCCTAAAAAAAAAAAAAAAAAAAAAAAACAAACCTCATTACTCCTAAAATAAACCTAAAATTACTTCCAAACACAAAACCACACCCATTATAAAATCTTCACAAAATTCTACCCTCAGCTTCTAGAGGAACCCGCATGTTGAAAGCGTCGTAGTCAAATTTGCAGGAACACATTACTTCCAAGGTTTTGAGGTAGTTCACAATTTCAACACTACCAGGGAGAGCCATATCACAAAAGAAGAAGAAAGTTATTGAAGAAGGATATAAAGGAAAATGAATGTAGAAGTGTGAAGAAAATCTCCATCCACACCCCTATATATACGTGAAAACTCTCAAGCAAAGATAAGAAACCCTGCAGAAATTGGAGGAAAACTTACCCCACCAAGTACCAAGAAATTGAAGAAAGTGCAATTAAAGCCTTGGGTTGATTGGACTGGACTGACATGCCAATAGGTAGGATAGGGGTCACGCCGATCGATAACCCCCTATTTTTGGAAAGTCCCCTTTTTCCTCTTTTGTGAAAGTCGAAAAACCAAATAAAAATAATTTTTATCTTAACGGATTTCCGAATTTCCTTATCCTTATGTTTTTACTAATCCCATTTTAAAATAAATTCTTTCTCCAATCATTTTTAATTCCTTTTACGGTCTCAGCAACAAAGTAAAGAGAGCATGCACATTAATTACTAAAAACAAAAATTCACAAAAATGTTCATTTTACTTGCATAGATGTTTGTTGTGTTACTTCAATGTTGCAGGAAAAGAAAACAAGAAATACAACGGGACGTAGCCCAAACTAATTTTATTTCTCTCTCTCTATCACCCACTTTCTCTCTCTCTCTCTCTCCCCTCTCTCTCTCTCTCTCTCTCTCTCTCTCTCTCTCTCTCTCTCTCTCTCTCTCTATCTATCTATCTATCTATCTATCTATCTATCTATCTATCTATCTATCTATCTTCACCTACAAAATCTCTCTCCCTCTCTCTTTTTTCTCTCTCTTCTCTCTCTCTAAGATCCTCCCTCCCTATAGCGCGCCCTCTTCCCTTGGCATCGAGATGATGTACCACCACTCCCAGAGCACGACCCTTCCTCAGACGAGGCAGATAACACTAGACAAGAAGGATCCAGAATTGCATACTTAATGTGGGAAGTCACCGAAGATATATAATCCTTAATATCCCTCAGTAAGTAATGGAGACCCGAATGTGCTGCAAAAGAAAACAGAAAGAGAAAATCAGTTAGTTTGAGATAAAAGGAAGAAATCAGGAAATCAAAAGACAAAGAGGCAAAAAAGTATACCGCAGGTCGAAGGATCTCCTTTGTCAATACCAACTCCTTCGGGTCCATTGCATTAAGACGGTGAAACATATGTAATGACCCTCTGTCTACTCGCCAAATGTTGTAACCAGGCAAGAACAACCGTACAAAGGGAGCCTTCGAAGCCACTGTCGCTGCTGATGTCATCGTACTGCCTGTGCTGTGGGAGACCCAACCGCGCGAGGAAGAGGCATCACGTCATATATGCTGGGTGGCATCAACAAACTCGACACATAGTCCATATAATTATACATGACCACCGTGTCAGTATATGACAAGTAAGGCTTACCCATCATTGCCACCACTCGGGTGTCGTCCAAAATCTTCCGCACTAGCCTCATGAACATTAGGGGTTTTGTTAGTGGAAATGTGACATCATCCTCCACAATCTGTCTAACTACTATCTCCTCGAGATACTAAGAATAGCCAAACTCATGATCCAAAAGACGTCGCATCTGCGCAGGTCCCCCAGTCGCCCCCATATGCTGGATAATCATCCCCCATGGATAAAAGGTCACCTGCAAGTTCCCAGCAGGGGAAAAAATATCAATACCAACAAAAGGTCATCAGGGTAAAGGCAGTCTTAAGAAAAAAGGGGACTTACTCGCTCACTCGTCAGTCCATTCAAGACCTGACGCACCATCTCCAGAGAGAGGGATTTCTTCGATTACCGATTGGACTTCCTCCACCGATACATCCGACAAAAGTCCCCAAAAGACTCATCCTTTAAAGCTATCAATTGGGTGTTAAACCCAATTACCTCATAGAACCACGTCTACAAAGGACAAAGGGTTAACATTTATGAAATCAAGAATAAAGAGCATGAAGGAAAATAAGAAAAATGAAGAATACCGCAAGAAGATATGTGGCTCTAGTAAAGGCTTGCCGATAGCGCCGGATGAATGCATCAAGAGAATAATAAAGGGTTGCCAAGGTCAGTCTCCCCTAGTCATAAAAACGGATGTTCGAAAACACCCTCAAGAATGGTAAAACCACAAGTGCACAACGTCGCCACTCATCGACATCAGAAAACCTCCCAGCACCAGCAAAATGCATAGATGATCCATATGACTTACCTGTATCCCATCACTCTCATCAATCCTCCTCAGCAATAACTCCTTCAAAAGAGACAAATGAAGAGAGTCTCCAGAAACCATCCTCTCCACATCACCCAACGCTGCTGTCACCGCCTCCAGCATCACCCTCAATGTCCTGTCCACCTCAATCTATGTACCCTCGTAATCCAGCCCTATTAGTTATTGCACATCAATGGTAGTCACCTTCATATCCCCAAAGCCAAAATGAAAGGTGTGGGTGGTGTCCCACCACCTCTCCCCCAGAGCATAGAGAACGATCGTAGAATGAGGCATATCATCCAGAGCAGATGCCAGTCTCTCGAAACCGACTAATGACACCATCCAACGCACCATAGATGGAAGGTTATCCCAAACATCCTTAAGCCCCACTGTCCCTCAGGCACGCATGGTTGACATGGAAACATCAGACTGTCAAAAGCAAAAAGAAAAAGAAAAACCTTTGTCAGGTTCAAGAAATAAGGAAATCTCGCTAAGAAAAAAGGAATAGAATACCAAAAGCCATTAATACTTACATAACCGCCGGGGTCACCACCCTAGAAGAGAGATAATGCGAAGGCTCGTACAAGAGACTCCGATCATCCTCCACTATCTCGAATGAGTTAAAAGAGTTTTTGCTTCCCAAAGTAAGGGGCACCTTAGCCCTCTATTCCAAGCTTACCCAGTCGTCAGCTTTAAGCCATGCCATGTGTGTTGCGCTGCTTGGGAAATTAACCATCTATTGACTTTGGAACGGTTCATATAAGGTATTTGCAGAAGAAGGAAAGTTGAAAAGCTGTGAAAAATGAGGAGAATCCGCCCCCTTTTTATAGGAGGCTAAGGGGCATGTCGATCGGTGATTAGGCATAAATTATTCCCATTTATCCTAGTAATTTAGAGGCTTTTGTCTCTCCGCAAAGTGTAATTTAAGTGGATTTATATCATATCTTTTATATTGACAAGTTTCTAATGAGTACGCCATGTTTCGTATGTTTTTCATCTATTTCGTAGGTGTTCAGTGTTTTAATATAAGTTCTGTACCAAAAGCTTCAAAGAAGTATAAGAAGAAAAGGTCTCTGTAAAAGCTGATAAGAAGGAACTGAACCCAAGGGAAGTAAAAAGAACTGAATCCATCATAGGGGAAGTTTTTGTAAATGATGAAAAAATAGAACCGAACCGAAATGGGGAGAAAATTAACCGATCCTACACCTAGAAAACGTCCTGTGAAAAATTGACAAAATGAAATCGAATCGAAGTAGGGAAATAAAGAACCAATCCCATGCTCAAAGAAGTCTCTGTAAAGGCTGTAAAAGACAGAACTGAATCGGACCCCTTAACAGGATTGGTTATGTTATCGATTATCCGGACTTATCCACTTGTAAAAATTAGAATCCTCTTTGGTTCAAACTTTTGTATTTCATAGATTATAAATTGTAACTCCTCCCAAACGTAGGAGGAGGCTTCAGATTCATTAGGGAAGCTTTGTAATCAATTTTAGATAAGAAGAACAGTAAACCCTGGTTTCTTTCAGTTTAGCTATTTAAGTAATATCATTCTAATTCTTATTTTACTGCAGTAATTTCTTTTACAATAACTCCTTCATCTATCTTCATCATCATTCAGTATTAAAAATGTTTTCTTTTTTTCTAAGCGTTTCATCTATAAGTTTTCGTATGTAAGGATAGATTTCTAAGCTTGGGATGCATGGACTTAACCTGATGTGTTAGTTGCATGTGTATAAAATTAATCTTCTAAATTTAATGATTATTATGACCGTATTGCGTAGCATCACAACCATTATAGATCTTTAGATCTCGTTTGGTTCAAGGTAACCGGGATGCTTTAGAATGCAATGCGAGTGTCGTTATCGCGCAACACCGATTTACTCGTCCTCTGATTAAGTATGGCTTGAACCTCATATACGTAATGTTTGGGAGTAATAAATTTTGGGTCTAATTAATCACTTAAATTTACGATTAGTTTTATACCATCAATACACTAGGGTTGAGGGATTGTATTGCCGTCATGTTTTTTTCATCATATAGTTCGAGTTTTAATTCATTCATCATCATTATTTCGAATAATTTAGAACAGTTTCATTACATTCATACTTTAGTTCATTAGTTAAACATTTACAAAATTGCATATAGTTGTAGCTATTTCACCAGTTAAATCATCTTTTCTTTTTCTTTAGAATTATAGTTAGGTTTCCTTCGTCTGTCCAACGTCATTACAACTCTGTTGTCCTATTTCCCTGAGGATCGATACCCGACTCATCAGATTATTACTTGCGCGACAGGTTTGCACTTAAGCCTAGAGATTACGTACTGCTAAGACACATTCTTAGTCGCGTCAAGTTTTTGGCGCCGTTGTCGGGGATTTAGGTAGACTTAGGATTAGATCCAGTAAATATCGAACTTTGACCAAAAATTTCCAAACATCCAAAAAAAAAGATAAAAAATCTAAAAGCACAAAAATATTCCTCATCATCTCTCATAAGCCTGTTGATACAAAATTCTGAACTCACTCCAACTCCCCATAATACTCCAACCCACATTCACGAAAACCCGATAGTTGAGTACGACCCCAATAGCCCTCACGCTCCAAACGTTCCATAATTCTAGGTTCCATCTCCCACACCTACACACACCCCGACATCCCTCTTAGGACCCACTTTAGAGCACGCTCCGAGTATACCAAGTGAGGACACAGAGTCTTTGAGTGAGAGAGAAATGTCACAACATGGTAGTGCAGCCGCCGGTGAGGAAGAGGTCCCGTACCACCCTTTGAGAGAAATCTTATATCCCAAGAGCACTGTCACTTCCGGGATGCATTGAACTCCCGTATAATGCAGGGCAATTTCGTTTTAAAAATGGGATGATCCAGATGCTCCCCCACTACCATGAGATGGAATCTGAAAAGCCATATCTCCACATCAGGGAATTTGAGGATGTGTGTGAAACCCTCAATGATCAAACTTGCACAGGAGAGGTGATCCGCCTCAAACTTTTCCTATTCTCTCTAAAAGATAAGGCTAAGACTTGGCTATGGTCTTTACCTCCAAGCTCGATTGCATCCTGGAATGAGTTGCAATCTAAATTTCTCAAGAAATTCTTTCCTCCACATCGAACGAACTCCATCAAGGCTCAAATTCAAACTTTCTGACAATTAGAAAAAAGCATCATTCGATCGATGCTACGAGCATTTCAATGAGTTAATTACTTCGTGCACCCATCATGGATTTGATAAACTGCAAATCATTTCCTTCATCCATAATGGGATGAACATTAATTCCAAGTAACTTGTTGAAACCATGTGCGATGGTCCATTTGTCGAATTAGATGCCCATGATGCTGAGCTTCACTGAGGTATGTCGCCGAGACTACCCAATCTTGGGATACATCTGACCTTAATTCTCAAAATTGAACTCGCCAAGTGACCACCACACCATCGGCATCCGACCTATTTCACATAGAGAAAAATTTTATAATGGACGGTCGAATCGATTTGCTTGAGAGAGGAATGTGACAATTATTGGAGAAATGTGCAGAAGGACCACCTGGATCCATTCCTAACCCCTTTGAGAGGGTATGTGCTATTTGTGAGGCGATAAATTCAACAGAGGAATGCCCGATGATACCTGCCTACAAAGTTATGCTTCAAGAACAAGTGAGTGGTATAGGAGGATTCAAGGGTAATTTCGATGTGCCGCACAAGAATTCTTATAACCCTTCTTTGAAAAACCATCCTGGTTTTAGCTATGGGAAACAAGATACTGCGATGAATCCTAATTCACATGTTGCCCCTCCTCCACCACCGCACTTTCAACAAGCTCCACACATGCAAGGACATGTGCAAGCACCAACACCTCAAGGGGCATATATTACCCCACCGAGGAGAAATCTCGAGGATACGATGAACCAATTTATCAATACCCAGAATGCAACCAATGCTACGTATGATCGCATGATCAGCGACATTAATGCAAATATTTTAAAGATACAATCATCATTGAGTGTCCAAGAGAAGGGAAAGTTTCCTGCCCAGGGCCAAAGACCTCCCCAAGGTCAAACTAGTGTTAGCTCCACCTCAACAGAACATCAGAGAAATGTCAAGCTATGACCACTCTTCGTAGTGGAAGAGTCGTTGATTTATCACCTCCCCCACCTGATGCAACCAAAGACAAGGAGATTTCGCCCGGTACGAATGAGTTCGAAGATGTCCCCTTGAAAAAGAGTGATAAAGAAGATTCTATTGAGCCCTAGGTAGTAGTGAAACAACCCACCGCGACACCATTTCCTCAAAAGCTGGTTCCTTCACACAAAGGAAACCCCCGTGATGAAGTGCTAAAGAAAGTAAAGATAAATTTACCTTTCCTCGATGCCATTAAGCAAATTCCAGCTTATGCAAAAGTCATCAAAGACTTGTTAATAGTAAAGAGGAAGATGAAGGTAAAGAAAAATATCTTTCTGGCACAGAACGTGAGCTCCATTCTACTTAATGATCTCCCACCAAAATTTAAAGATCCCGGTGCACCCATCATTTCCTGCATCATTGGAGAAAATAAAATTGAAAAAGCCTTACTTGACTTGGGAGCAAGTGTCAATATCCTCCCTTACGCCATCTATAGGAAACTTGATCTGGGTGACCTTAAGCCCACAAAGATCATTCTCCAATTAGCGGATCGACCCGTGAAGATGCTAAGAGGAATAGTTGTGTATGTGATCGTTCAAGTTAACACTTTCTACTTTCTGGTAGATTTTGTCATTTGGGACACGAAACCCTCCTTCGCCTCAAGCAATCATGTTCCCATTATTCTTGGGCACCCATTCTTAGCTACGGCTAACGCAATTATCAATACTCAAAATGAGCAGATGCAACTCACTTTTGGGAACATGACCTTAGATACCACCATCTTCTATATAGCTCAACATACGGGGGAAGACGATGATCTTCACGCGATGATCCTAATCGACGAGATCGTAGAGGAGTACTTTGAGGAAAATTATTATGGAGATGCCCTAGGGTTCTATTTAGTGTCAAGCCACGAGCGTGAAGGGACGTATACTGAATTTGAGAGAGACGTTGAGGATTGGATAGAGTTACTTGATGAGAGAGCGTCAGACGAGGACGCGAGAGATGTAAGTTGGGTTTCTCGATTTGAGGAGTTACCTCCACGGGAAGCACACATGGTTTCCTCCAATGAGAAATTTCTGACGCTCGAATTGAAGAAACTATCCTCCCATATTAAATATGCATACCTAGGAGAGGATGAGACATTTTCTGTTGTTGTCTCCGCTAGCCTAGACGTAGAGCAGGAGGGTAAACTGTTAAAGATTTTGAGGAAGCACCAACGTGCTTTTGTTTGGTGTATTGCTTATTTGAAAGGGATAAGTCCTTTGATTTTCACCCACAAAATCCATATCGAAGAGGATGTCAAGCCCTTGAGAGAAATGTAAAAAAGGCTAAATCCCAATATGAAAGAAGTGGTGAGGACCTAAATCATTAAGTTATTGGATGTCGGGATTATCTACCCAATCTCGAATAGCAAGGGGGTAAGCCCTATTCAAGTTTTCCCAAAAAAGTTAGGCATGACAGTGATTGAGAATGCTAAGGGATAGCTAGTTCCCCAACATACCACCACCGAGTGGCGTGTTTGCATTGATTAGCAGAAACTCAATGCGGGAACTAGGAAAGACCATTTCCCCTTGCCATTTATTGATCAGATGCTTGAGAGACTAGTGGGCCACCCTTACTACTGCTTCCTTGATGGTTAATTTAGATATAACTAAATTGAGTAGATGTACTTAACCAGGAGAAAATGACCTTCACTTGCCCCTTTGGTACATTTGCCTAAAAACGTATGCCATTCGTCTTGTGTAATGCATCCACGACCTTTCAAAGGTGCATGTTGAGTTTATTTAGCGATATGGTTAAAAGAGGACTTGAAGTGTTCGTGGACGACTTTAGTGTTTTTGGCACCTCTTTCGATCTTTGTCTGGCAAAGCTGAAAAAAGTACTTGCCCGGTGTGTGGAGAAGAAATTAGTGCTAAATTGGGAGAAATGCCATTTTATAGCCACTGAGGGAATAGTTCTTGGCCACATAGTTTCATCCAAAGGGATTGGAGTCGATAGAGCTAAGATTGATGTCATAGCCGATCTACCCCCACCAAAATCGCTCAAAGACGTGCGCTCCTTCTTGGGCCACGCGGGGTTTTATCAACAGTTCATTAAGGACTTTAGCGCCATCGCTAGACCCTTAAGCAACCTTCTTATGAAGGACACCCTATTTGAGTGGACAAAAGCATGCTATAGTGCTTTTGAAAAACTGAAAATCATGCTTGTGTCTACTCCCATCATGCAAGTTCCAGATTTCTCCTTACCATTCGAGCTTATGTATGTTGCTAGCGATTATGTGACAGGGAATGTTTTGGGCCAAAGAAATGACAATAAGGCTTATGTCATTTACTACGCTAGACGGACGCTTACCGGACAACAACTCAATTACTCCACCACAGAGAAGGAGTTGATAGCGGTCATTTTTTCTCTTGATAAATTTCGGTCCTACCTTATCGATTCTCCCATGACTTGCTTCATCGACCACGCGGCATTGAAATAGCTACTTGAGAAAAAAGATGCAAAGCCGCGCCTCATAAGGTGGATCCTACTCGTATAAGAGTTTAATCTCTCCATCAAAGACAAAAAGGGAGTAGAAAATGTCATTGTCGACCACTTATCACAACTTTCGTCTGACGTACCTAGTGATCCGATACCCATAGATGAATGTTTTCCAGATGAGCAACTCTTTTCTACCTCTTTTTTTACTTGGTTTGCGAATATAGTGAACTATCTTGTCAGAGGAACCGTCCCTCCCGATTGGACACCACAAGATAAGAAGAGTTTAATCACTTGGTCTCACATGCTTTTCTATGATGATCCTTTCCTTTTTAAATATTGCGCCGACCAAATCATCCGACGATGTGTACCGGATGATGAGATCCCAAAAGTCATCCAATTACGTCATTCGAAAGCTTGTAGAGGTCACTTTTTGACGAAAAATACGACTATTAAGATTCTTCAATGCGACCTCTATTGGCCCATAATTTTTCGGGATGTGAACAACTGTTACAAATCTTGCGATAGGTGTTAAAGGATGGGGCTATTACACGACGAGATATGATGCCATTAACCCCGATACTCATTATTGAGATCTTCGACTGCTGGGGTATTGACTTCATGGGCCCTTTTCCACCATCTTTTGGTTTCCTATACATCCTTCTCGCGGTAGACTACATTTCTAAATGGGTGGAGGCTATAGCTACCAAGATAAATGACAACAAAGGGGTGATTAGGTTCCTATAAGAACACATATTTTTTCGCCTTGGCGCTCCGAAAGTGATAATTAGCGATAATGGCATGCACTTTTGCAACATGCCATTCGCTAAGCTCATGAGAAAGTATGGCGTCATTCACAAGGGTGGAACGACCTATCACCCACAAACGAATGGGCAGGCCGAATTAGCAAATCAAGAACATTCTTGAGAAGACCGTCAATCCCATCCGAAAACATTGGTCCCTTCGATTAACGATTCTCTATGGGCCTATCGTACCACATACAAAAATCCACTCGTGATGTCCCCTTTTCGCTTTATGTATGGCAAACCTTGCCATCTTCCTGTTGAATTAGAGAACAAAGCGTATTGGGCGATTAAGAAGTTGAACTATGACATGGATAAAGCTGGTGAATCTCGCAAGCTTCAATTAAATGAGTTAGAAGAGATACGCAATGATGCTTATGAGAACGCAAAAATTTCCAAAGAAAGGATGAGACTCACTCACGATAACATTATTCGACGCAAAGAGTTTCTTCCCGGGAAAAAAGAACTTCTCTATAACTCTCGGCTTCATCTATTTCTGGGTAAGTTGCAGTCACGATGGTCTGGCCCATTCATTGTGAAGAATGTATTTTCCCACGGATCTGTGGAGTTAGACGATTTGAAAGGGGGAAATACATTCGAAGTAAATGGACAACGCCTAAAGCCATATCTATAGGAGTGTGTGGAAGAAGCCGACACCGTTTGGTTATCGGACCCCATTTACAGGGTCGAATGAGCTTGAAATGAGAGGTCGTCGCACCCCCGACGCGTATGGGGTGAATTCTTATATATTATAGTTGTGCTAGATTGAGTCTGTAGGTAGGTTACGTGAGGTTAGGGTTAAGATCATGCATTCCAACAAAAAATTCATGAGGGCGTCGAGAAATTGAAGTGGGAGAATAAGTGCAAGTATCTAGAAATTCGAGAGTGTAGGATTCCAGTGTAGTAGGCTAAAAAAGAAGGTTTTGTTAAAGACGGAACCGAACCGAATCCCCAAACCGGATCGGTTCGGTTTGGAAAAATCATAAAATAAAAAATCCCTAGAACCGAACCGAATCACCCCTGAATTGGATCGGTTCAGGTTTTACGATTTTGGTTCTTCCCGAGGAGCCTATTCCTCCCCCTATCCTCTCCCTTCCCTCCATTCTTCCCCTTTTCCCCCCAAAACACCCTCTTCCTCTTTCCCCCCCCAAAACACCCACATCTACCCTAATCTTCCACTCACACCTCCAAATCTTTCCCTCTCTACAAGCCTAAGCCTTTCATCTCCCAAATTCACCGCTGTCCCAATGGCCAATCAAGCTCTTCCCGCCAAATACATGTCAACTGAAGTTCTGCCCAACGACAATGGGAAACATGGAGAGTGTATGGTGCGAAAAGTTTTTTAGTTTCTCTCGCCAATTGCACATTGAACGAGTTATCAACTGGGACGAGCTGTCCCTCCCCGTCACCACCCTTTTTCACCAGAGATGGTGGACGCAATACCTACAAGAACACCACCATGTCGTCTGGGCGGACGAAGTCCGGTCCTTCTATGGCTCTCTCATCCGCATGGGCGAGTTTGAGTGTCAATCCTTTGTTGACGGACCCCCCATCCCATTCTCCTCAGCCATCCTCGCCCGTAAACTTTTTGATAAGGGTATCCCTCACCCAGACGTCTATGACTACCCAACCAACACCCCCACCATTCCCAAACAACAATGTATTGACCGATTTGTGCCCAATGATATTTGGGAAAGGGGTACCTTCCCGGTGGGCTGCCTCAATGATAAGGCGCGCATCACTTTCCATATAGTGTGCGCCAATTTGCTTCAAACCTCCAACGACTCGGCAATGCGCCCTCGCCAAGCCACACTCGTGTACTACCTTTTCGACCCTAATTTCACTCTAAATTTGTCCCGTATGCTCTATGCTGATATCATTTACGTGGTCTGGGAGCAAAAAGGTACAGTACCCCTCCCTTATTCCCGCCTCATCACCTCCCTCCATGCCGACGCTGGAATCCATCCACCTCAATCTTTCCCACGCCTCCCGGAGCCCATTGGGAAGGTATCCCGCACGCGAATTGCCTAGCAAAGGGATGACATTAGAGCAGCTCAGGATGTAATTAATTTAGAGGCCGAGGAGGAGATTCTGATTGAAGAACCCGTGGCAGAGGACGTTGAGATGGGCGGGGCTGATGAAGAAGAATACAATGAGGATAATGACTCGAATTTGGAACCCCCGGGTGAAGATTTTGATAGGCGTATGGAAGCGGTGGAATCCCGTTTTGACGGGTTCATCACCCAATACAACTGAGATCAAGACGCCCACTGGAGGGACACGAGCATGATGCACCAACTCCAAGCCCACCTATTCCAGCTCAACTTCGGTGGACCGCCGCCTAATTACTTCTATGATACTTATGATCCCAATGCACCCGAGCCCTCAAATCCACCTCCCCAATTAGGCCCCTGTCTGTGTTTGTTGTTTGTGTGTGTTTGAAGTGGTTGTTTAATCAATGTTGGTCGTGTGTGTTCTCCGTACCCTTTGTAACACAGTTTTTTATTTATATATATAAATGCTGCATTTCTGTTTCATTTGTTTGTTTTATTTTCTCGCACTTTTAATTCACTTTGAGTTAGATTTTAGTCCTTTTTTCTTGAGGACAATGCAAAAGTCTAAGTTAGGGGGGGTCACAAGTGCATTTTTCTAAAACTTCACAAATTTTCAAAAAAAATGCATAGAAATTTTAAAACAAAATCATAAAATCTTGAAAACCCAAAAATATTTTTGTTCAAAATAAATAAAAATTGGAATTCAAAATTTTCAAAAATATCATTAAAAGTCGATTTGAAGTCTCAAGTTGTAAAATTCAAAATGCACAAAGCCGGAATTGACCAAAGATGGAAATTGAGCGAACATAGGCGACTTAACGAATAAATTTGGAGATTAACAACCCCGGTGAGATTCGAGCCTTTCATTTTTGTGAAATTTATAAATCAATCCGAGTTAATTGTTAACTCAAAAGTTATTTTCAGCGTCAAATAAGTCGTCGAGGATCCCAATGCTTTCACTTTGATCGGTTATGGAAAATGTGTGTGATATTGCCTTGAAAAATGTGCCAAAATAGATTTCTAAACTTAATTCATCTCGAAACACATATGGTAACGCAAGTAGTATTTTGGACAAGGAAGTAGGCCCTCATTTGTCACCCAAAAATATCACTACACCAAAAACAGGAAACTGACACGGTTTAAAACCGTGCCAGACGCATTCTGGCACGGTTCAAAACCGTGCCAGAATCAGGCGTGCCAGATTTTCTGGCGAGGTTTAAAACTGTGCCAGATTTTTCAAACTGGCACGCTTTTGGCACGCTTTTAAACTGTGCCAGTTTTTTAATCTGACACGCATTTGGCACGCTTTTAAACCTTGCCAGATGTTAAATCTGACACGCTTTTGGCACACGCCAAAACCGTGCCAAATTATCTATTTTCTGGCACGCTTTTGGCACGGTTATAAAGCGTGCCAGATTGTTTTATAAGCATTATTATTTTTTGTATTGGAATGATTTTAGCATGGTTTAAAACCGTGCCAGATTTTTCAGTTGATTAAAAATAATAATAATAGGAACCAAATCTGGAAAATCTGCAAATTCCAAATTCGGTAGGAAAAATATTTATTATTTGCAAAAACAAAATCAAGAAAATTCATAAATTATGAATATCGCAGGTTGTTGATAAACTAATGTGCATACAAACTTCAAAAAATTACAAGAGATAATACCAATATAAAGCAACACATGACCATAAAAGTCGACAATAACTTCAAAAAATTACAAGAGTTAATAGTTCCCATATAAAAAAAAATTGGGCAGAGTCTCCTCTATTTTTTTAGCATTCCAAAACCTGCTAACATAAAATCTGCCCATATAAAACCCGCACGGCCATAAAAGTCAACAATAAAATTACTATAGACAGCATGACCATAAAAATAAACTATAAAACTACTGAAGCCTCCTCGGCCATAACACAAAAAATAGAATCCTGAATATTAACGACATTAAATACACAATCCCCCTGTTGTAAAGCATTGACTTCTTCGTGCGTTCCAAGTGGATAAAAGCTAATGATTGAATGTCATCCTACAAAAAAATAAGACAAAAAAAAGATACAATATTAGTAACCAAGTCATTTTTAAAAAAATAATATTCAAGAAAAAAAATAGCATATACAAGAAGAAAAATTGCATATACGACTACGCGGTCAGTTCCTACAAGTTACATTGGTCCCGTTACAAGAAGAGCAATTTTCAGAAGGGGAGGAACACGAGCTGCAAACTAGGCCAAATAGCTTCAATCAAAACATAATTCTAGAACTAAAATAGGACATTGCACCAAGGTAATCTCTCTTTAGCATTTTATCAAACATGTAACATACGACATTTTCAATAGATTGTAACATACAAAAATATCTAGTATGTAAAAGAAATTTATTATGGAGACATAAAGGAAACACGAACCAAAATCCATCGGAGCTGGTCGTATTATCACCACCTTGAATTAATTATTTCGTAAACAAAAAATGGTCTATAATCCAAATGAAATAACATCAATGTTGATGGTGGAACATGAAGAGGGTGTGAGATAACATCAATGCTATCGATGCATTCAATGATGATGTCATTAACAGAGGCATGCTTCAATGGGGGCACACCATGGAACACAAAAACAATAATGAAACATAATAATAGGGTTTGTTTACACTTTTAGTCAAATACTATCATGATAAGGTGTGCAATAGTTTTATCTAACCAAATTACATCTAGTAATTAGATTCTAATTGGTAGTGGCTATGATCTAGTAATTATCCACTGATTTTTTATACCTTTTTAACATTTCCAGAAAATAAACCTTAGCACTAAAGAGGTAACAATGACCCTCAACTTTGTATGATAATGAAAAAGAGGAACTTATTAGCTACCCACTCATAATAAAAATCAACCACTGGAAATTCAATCGTGAACTGAATTGTAACAATGACCCCCCATGTTGAAGTCCGCATCAAAGTTGAACTTCTTACTGTTCTCTTTGATTTCCTTGGTAACTTATGACTTGCTGTTTCCCGTTCTTAGTTTAGGCGTTGTTTCTTGTCGCATTCAAAGAGGGATTTCCTTATAATTCTCCTATTAAAAAGAAAACATAAGGCTCCTATTCTATTCATTTTACAATATTTCTGGAGTTCTCTCTCAAATTTAGTTTGCTTATCTTTATTTTCAGTTTCCATCAAGATTCTGCTACTCATTGTCAAATTATAATCACATTAAAACTGAAATCTTGCAAACTGAGTCGGGTTAAGGACCGCTGAGATAGGAAACAAAATAGCTATCTGACATGCATAGACAGTATTTTAGGAGTCTTTATCTAGCAGTGTATGCATTTTGACAACCTATATAGGACTCTCACGGACACGTATACTCAACTTGTTGACACGATACTGTTAAATAGTGTAGGGCATGGACACGTTGACGTATTAAGAAGCAAACAAACTGAACATAAATTCCTAAACAACTATACTGAACCTAATATCAACAAATTTATCTAAATAAACAATACCTGATATCAAATATATTATGCACAACTGAACTTAAAATCAAATTAGCCAAACAACGGGTTCTAATATTCATAATTCATTACAGAGCAAATATGGAGCAAAAAGCATTTTTTTATTTATCCCTCCTAGTACAATATCCATTCAGTTGCCTATAACTCAGCAGAAGCTCTCACTCTCAGGTTTAGTTTTTAAGTTTACAAATATCCTAATAACAAATTTCCTTCTTGACAAAACAGAATACAATGGATTCGGGTTTCACAAAATAAAAATAAAAAACATGAACTGCCACGAAACTCCACACAACTTAAAATGATTAATGAAGTCACAAAATATTCTTCTAACTTGTACCCACAAATAATAAATATAAACAACATAAACCTTAAGCAAAGAGAGAGAAAGAACCTTGATTTCAGATCAAATCGTTTCCCTTGCTTCCTTGATTTGAAGTTGTTTTGAATCGAAGTTGGAGATAAAATCTTTTTTTCGGAGTTGGAGATTTCAGAGCTAATCGGAGATTTCAATCGAAGTTGTTTTTGGCGAGATTTCAGAGCCAAGCGGGCTGCTATCTTGAGATGGTCGGTGGGGGGATGGTCGAGTGAGGAAGATGATTGGGCTTGGTTTGAGTGAGGATAAGGCAGCATTTGGTCTCTACAGAAGAGAGAGAGAGAGAGAGAGAGAGAAGAGAGAACAGATCAGATTGTCCCGCCTTGAAAGTTTTGGCCCCCATTGAAATTTTTAGATATTATTTTTTTAATGAACTGTACCCATATTTGGCACAGTTTTACACCGTGCCAGAATTTGGCACTTATTTAAATCGTGCCAGTTTATGATAAAACCGTGCCAAATTTTGGCACGTCTTAAAACCGTGCCAGAATCTCCTTACCACAGCGTGCCAGATTAGCATTTTTGGTGTAGTGTATTGGCCAGAAAAAGTAGCGAAAAATTAGCTCATTTGGTAACCCAAATTGAGTCGAATAAATTTTTCCCTTTCGTTTGACAACCTGAAGAACCCCAACTGACCCAGAATTATGAAAAGGGGACAATCCCAGAAATTAAGTTCGAAAAGTGTAAAAAAAGGGGCAAGAAAAAATAGCTATGCTCAACAAAAATAGTAAGAAAAGAAAAGCGTGAAAAATAGAAAAAATAGAAAAAGAAAAAAAAGAGTAAAAGCCTGGAAATGCACTAACGGACATCATAAGAAAACTTTTCAATTCCAGATTTCCCGTACCACTCTCATTTTACCCAATACACCTTAAATCCGAAAAAGTCCTAACCGAGTCCAAAATTGCGAAATTGGTCACCGTGTGGAGAGCAAAAACATAAAAAGATAATAAAAGAGAACAAAGATACTAATTAGAGGCAATGTTCCCGTTTTCTTATATCCGTAATCCAATGATGAGATCCAGTTACCATAAATTTTCGTCTTTTTACTTTTGTGCATGAACTTTGTTCCACTACATTTACTATTATAAATCACGCATACCAAGAGACAAGCCACATTCTGAGTGATTCATTTATAAGAGCATTCCGTGAGATTTTGAAATCAAAATGAATTTTCGGATAAGTAACGCAGTGGTTAATCAGTGGAAATTCGTGGTTAAATCTTCGGCTTCAAAAACGCACCCTATGATTTGAGACTCTTAAACATGACTTGATGATGATTATTTTCTGGAAAGTCTGAATTATACAATTTTTGTGTATTTTGAGTTTCTTTGAGTCGAATATATTCTCTGCAAACCCTCACAAGACACAAATCGTTCTACTAGGGTAATCTAGGGGTTTAAAGGCTTATTGCATACGCTAAATGCAATCGCACGCCCACGAAAGAGGTATCCCATCCCATTTTCGAGCTAGACCATGTTTTGATTCTTTTACATTGCCCGGGATGATCAAAGTTCTAAGTTAAGGGGGTTTGATTAGGTATAAATTCTTCCCATTTATCCCCGTAATTTAGAGGATTTTGTCGCTCCGCAAAGTGTAATTTATATCATATCTTTGATATTGACAAGTTTCTAATGAGTACGCCAAGTTTCGTATGTTCTTCATCTATTTCGCAGGTGTTCAGTGTTTTAAGCCGAGTTCCATACCAAAAGCTTCGAAGAAGTACAAGAATAAAAGGTTTTTACAAAAGCTAACAAGATGGAACCGAACCCAAGGGAAGGAAAAAGAACCGAATCCATCATAGGGGAAGTTTCTGTAAATGATGAAAAAATGAAATCGAATCGAAGTGGGGAGAAAATGAACCGATCCTACACCTGGAAAATGTCCTATGAAAAATTGACAAAACAGAAATGGACCGAAGTAGGGAAATAAATAACCGATCCCATGCTCAAAGAAGTCTCTATAAAGGCTGTAAAAGACAGAACCGAACCGGACCCCTTAACAGGATCGGTTCTGGTATCCATTATCCGAACTTATCCACTTGTCAAAATTAGAATCCTATTTGGTTCAAACTCTTGTATTACGTAGATTATAAATGGTAATTCCTCTCAAACGTAGGAGGAGGCTTCGGATTTTTTAGTGAAGCTTTGTAATCAATTTTAGAGAAGAAGAACAATAAAACCTAGTTGCTTTCAATTTTGCTATTCAATTAATATCATTCTAATTCTTGTTTTACTGCAGTAATTTTTTTTCTAATAACTCCTTCATCTATCTTCATCGTCATTCAGTATTAAAAATGTTTTCTTTTATTCCAAGCGTGTCGTCTACAGGTTTTCATATGTTAGGCTAGATTTTTAAGGCCAGGATGCATGAACTCAACCTGATGTGCTAGTTGCATGTGTATAAAATTAATCCTCCAAATTTAATGATTTATTATGACAGTATTGTGTAGCATCACAACCATTATAGATCATTGGATCTCATTTGCTTCAGGGTAATCGGGATGCTTTGGAATGCAATGCGAGTGTTGTTATTGCACAATACTGATTTACTCATCCTCTGATTGAGTATGGTGAGAGCTTGAACCTCACATATGTAATGATTGGGAGTACTAAATTATGGGTCTAATTAATCACTTAAATTTACGATTGGTTTTATACCATCAATACACTAGGGTTGAGGGATTATATTCTCATCCTGTTTTCCTCATCATATCATTCGAGTTTTGATTCATTCATCATCATTATTTTGAATAATTTAGAATAGTTGCATTCCATTCATACTTTAGTTCATTAATTAAACATTTACAAAATTGCATATAGTTGTAGATATTTCACCAGTTAAATCATCTTTTTCTTTTTCTTTAGAGTCAGAGTTAGGGTTCCTTTGTCTTTCTAACATCGTTACAACTCTGTTATCCTATTTCCTTGAGGAAAAATACCCGACTTATTGGATTATTACTTGAGCGACAGGCTTGCACTTGAGACTTCTGAGACACATTCTTAGTCGCGTCAATCGGCATCTCCCTTCCACCCACCGATCGACACTATCCCTCCACCTACTCTAAGTACCCTAAAAGATCGTGCTACTACCGTTTATCACCCCTCTATCTATGCCGGTCAGCATCCCCTTTGAAATTTCGTATAAAAAGCCCAAAAAATGCTAGAAAATTTTGAAAAATCCTCGAAAAATTCTTAAATGGATTTGAGAAGCTTGTCCACCTAGAAAATATTTTTACCACACTCATTTCCCTAGTAGAACCCTCATCTCCCCCAGAGAAATTCCCGAAATCAATTTCATGTCTCCCCAGCAATGTCTCCAAAGGACACCACAAAATTCAAAAATCCCCCGGCTGAGAAACGTCCAACCCTTAGATCATTCCCTCTTCCCCAACGAATCCTAAAATCAAATTCTTCCCCAAATCCCTAGCAGAACTACAAGATACGTATCCCCCGTGGAGTCTCCAAATTTCTCCAAGAAACTTCAGACCTCAGAATTGGCTTAGACCCCCAGAATTGGTCGCTTCTATTTAAGACCTCAGAATTTGCTTTGACCTGCATAATTGGTCACCCCTACTTAAGCCCTCTAGATTGTCTTTGACCCGCAGAATTGGTCACTCCTATTTAAGCCCACATAATTGGATTTGACCCCCAGAATTGGCTTTGACCCACATAATTGGTCACCCCTACATAAGCCCGCAGAATTGGCTTTGACCCGCATAATTGACCACCCCTATCTTAATCCCTCAAAATTGTCTTCGACCCGTAGAATTGGTCACTTATACTTAAGCCCACATAATTGGTCACTTCTACCTAAGCCCTCATAATTGGCTTCAACCCGCAGAATCGGTCACCCCTACTTAAGCCCGTAAAATTGGCTTCGACTCATAAAATTGGTCTCTTCTATTTAAACCCTCTAAATTGGCTTCGACCTTCAGAATTGGTCACTTACTTAAGACCGCAAAATTGGCTTCGCTTCTATTTAATCACTCAGAATTGGCTTTGACCTGCAGAATTGGTCACCCCTACTTATGGCCTCACAATTATCTTTGACCCACAGAATTAGTAACTCCTATTTAAGCCCGCAGAATTGGATTTTCCCCGCAAAATTGGGCACCCCTACTTAAGCCCACAGAATTGGGTTTGATCTGTAGAATTGGCTTCGACTGGTAGAATTGTTTGCTCCTACTTAAGCCCATGGAATTGGCTTTGACCTACAGAATTTTTCACCCCTATCTTAAGCCCTCAGAATTGGATTTGACCCACAAAATTGGTCTCTTTTACTTAATCCAACATAATTGGCTTCGACACGCAGAATTGGTCACCCCTACTTAAGCCCGCAAAATTCGCTTTGACCCGCAGAATTGATTACCCCTATCTTAAGATCTTATAATTGGATTCGACCCACATAATTGGTAGCCACATTGGTCACTACCTACCTTTGACCTCAGTCCTCAGAATCGGCCATCCCTATCATCCCCTTAGGTCCTCAGAATTGCCCTCGACACTCTGAACCGATCATCCTCATTTCTTAGGTCCGCAGAACCGACCTCTATCATGTGGTGTCTATTCGATGACTTTCACTTGTTCTAAGCTCACCCATCAAGGGGCTCTATATACACCATATTCTAGGACCCCCTAAGTCTCTCCTTAGGTCCCTACCACCTCCCCATTTAACTATAATCCTAGGTCGCACTTAGAGTATCGATCTAGAGGCCACCGAGCCCCAATTTAACCCCAATCAACCTCATGATCAGAGCGAAATATCTTTGAATCTTTGAAAGTAACTAAAAACCCTTTCCATTGGTCTGCCCCGTGCACAAAATAGTATAACTGTTCGGACGAATGATCAGTTTTCCCCCGAAAATTGATCCGGAGGCCATCGAGCACTCTCTAGCTTTATTTTACCAAGGTAAACTCTTCAGATCGAACAAGACTGAATGAATATCCGAAGGGAACTATATGCCCTTTCCAACGGTCCTCCTCGTGCGCGATTCTGACTTACGATGCGAATGAAAGATCCATTTCCATCCGATAATCTCCCATCTAAAGAACCTACATGCACTTTAGAGCCACATTTGATGCAAAGTCAACTCACAGAACTGGGGCTGTCCAAAGGACTCTTGAAGGTCTGTGAATTAACTTTCTAACGGTATTCCCCATGCATACTATGGATCACGGATTACTTTCTACGACCATTTTTCCAGTAAAATCTGCATGAGACTGCCAATTGGCAAGTCCAGATCCCTTCCTATCGGCAGTGTGTATAGGGTCACCTGCCGATATTCAAGACTAGGGCTATGCCGATCGAAAACCCCTTGACCCTATAAAATGAGTTCATGACCTCACTCCAGAATTAACACCAGAGATCCAATATCAAAGCTCCCCATGTTAAGTTCCATTCAAGCTTATATTCCCATCCTTTTTGTACCCAATTTGGCAAAATCATATTTTCTCTCATCCAACACTCATCTCACATTCAAGCGAGTTCATCCAAGATTAAAGATCAGGCTTCAAAGAAGGTCCAATTTCTTCTCTCTCTTTAAATTCCTGTTTTTTTCATAAATTTCATTAGATTCATAATCTAGTTCCTACTTTACTTCATACACAATAATATTTACATTTTTATTAGTATATTGCACATATTTTATTTTCTATAAAAAAAAAAGGGTTACGCCCATAAATTTCGAATGGAATTATTCATCACACTTTTTTAAAACCAAAAACACATTTTCTACACACACATATCTATAATGAATTTTGTTTGAATTTACGGGATAAACCCCACCCCCATTCCGCATTCGAACTACGTGGACTTAGATGCCTTTATAGGCTACATAGGCATTTCAGATTAAAACCCGAGACTCGAGTCCCATTTTCCAATTTTCTAATTTTCTCAATTTCACAAATTCCCCAATTTCCCTATAAATCTACCATTTTAACATTTATCATATTCTTTCCTTATATAGTATGCTTGTTTACGTTTCATCTAACATGTATTATCGTTTCATAATAGCAATTAATATTGTGATAAATGCACAAATCGTATTATATATATATATATATATATATATATATATTATTTTGGGAACTTTCCTATGGATGACCTCATTCTACCTTTCCCATGGTTTGAGTCGAAAGATTCCGATCTCCCTTAAATATACACATGCACACGCTTCATGGAGAAATAAGGGAAAACAGTAACACTAGCCCATGAGAAACTAAAAGGGTGGGAGTGTGGCTAACACCTTCCCATTCCGTAACTTAGCCCCCGAATCATCGATCTATTGGTTTCGTATGCATCAATTTGTCCTTGATGCCTGTCTCTCGAGGTGGCAACGTGTTCTTTTTCATGTTTTGTGAAAAATAGGTTGGCAACTCCATCTTTTTACATTTATACCACACCGACGACGGTCGAAGATCCCCGAAAAAGGGGTCGAGACCACAATCTTTCAAGGGATCCTCCACCCCCTTCCCCTCGAAGATTTTCCCGAGATGGCCAGATGGGTCGTTTGAGATTTTTCCCATTTGGATTTTTCTCATACATTGGGGTTTGTGTTTGATTTACTCATTTTATCCTGTACTCACCTTGATGCATATTTAAGTTAAGATAAAATTAGTTAATTTGTTTAATCATAACTTTTTAAAAATTGATGATAAGTTTTATTTTGGTAACTAATTTGATTGAACTTTATATTTAATTTTTTTTTAAAAATAACTGGTTTGTTTGTTTTGCACCCATTGCCATATTATAACCCTTCATCCAATTAGCACATCTTTCATATTAGTATCGGAGCTAGTAAACTAAGTTATCGTGCTAATCCTTATTTTGTTGTCGTTTAGGATTTGTTATCTCTCTCTCTAGTGTTTGTTTGTTTCTCTCGCTAGCTTAATATAATGATAAGTTATCCAATGTGTTTTGCGATGATAACAATTTTGATATTCGAATGGAGTTTAATGAGATTCATAACCATGCTGAAAATCAACTCTTTTAAATTTGAAGTTTTCAAAAATAATTAAATTTATTGAAAAGGATTTTTTTTTTTTTTGTGTTAAAGCTAAAATTGATTTTTTGGAAACTGTTCAACCTTAAAGAGATATCCTTCGTGAGAAGATCGTGGACATGAAATGTGATTTTAAAATTTTAAAAGTGTCCAAGAAAGAGAGTGAGTCTAGAGTCCATGTTTTAGGGAATGAATTAAAGGACTCTAAAAGTTATGAGACAAGTGTTAATGTGCGTGCCGTTAAGGATAATTATAAATCGATAAACATTTTGAAGTCACGTGAGAAGACTTTTAGGGATAAGTTCACTCACATTTTGGGGGAGTGATATAACCTTCTAAGTATTATTAAAAATATAATGAAGGAGTCTCTAAAGTTTTAAGAGATTAAATATTTACTTGAGTCTAGAGTTTTGAAGTTAAAGATGGTCTAAGAGACTCGGTAGTATTGGTATTAGATACGATATTCCAAATAATTATGTTGCTCAACCCAAGACCATCATTTATTTTAGAGGTTCAACCACACCCCAGGGTGTTAAAAAAGGTCAACCCAAAGGTCTCGTTCCTCGTTGCGTCTACAAGCGCACACACCACAGTAGGAAAGGTCACCTTTGGCATTTTTTCTATGATCTTAGAAAAGATCCTAGGAAGTTGAAATTTTGTATCCCCACATTTTAGAAAACCCGATGCATTAGGTATTCATTTATTTGGGCTAGTAAATCGGTGTTGGAGAGGCTAAATGTTAGACTAGTCGATTCTCGCCTTCTTGCACACGATTCTTCTAATGATATATCTTACAGTTGATTGTTTTTGCATGTTTTCATACACTAGGTTTTGTACTCCATGTTATATGTATTTTCTAGTTATATGTGCTTTGAGTCTTTTTTATTTTGATTTTTTATTTATTGGATCTTATTGAAAAGTACAAAAATATTTTATTTGTCTTTCGAGTTCATTTTTATGTGGTTGTCATAAATATTTAAAACTCAAAAATATTTTTAGTTTATTTAGTTTATTTTTACACATTTTGTGTGGAATATTGTTGTGTTTGAATCCACTCTACTCCATGTTTCAATGTGGCTAGGACATTTGATTATAATTTTCAATACTTAACTTGTTCTTAATCATGCTTGCATGGAGTAGTTTGAAAATGACTTGCTTAATGGATTCTTTTTGCATATGCCTCCTCCCACATATGTGTGAGCTCTTTTGGATTTTAACTTCATATGTTACATGAGCTAAGTGAGGTGTTCCCCTAACAATATTGTCATATACATATATACTTGATTGGGGGATTTGTGCACGTAAGAATCATTTCTCGTGATTTTGTGTTTTTATTAAAAATATGAGTGTGCACGAGAAAAGGGATACGAAGGAAGAAATATTCCTTCCATGAAAGACCACTGTTGGCAAGGGCCTGAAAAATTGAGAGGCAAACGAAAATAAAATATTTCCAAGGCCAATTTTTTTCACTGATTCTTCTATTAAATTGGTATCTTCGAAAATCATTGGTATCTATACTTTTGAGGGTATTATAAGTTGAAGATCAATGAGTTTGCACAATGAGTCCTAGTTTATTCATATTTGACGCTATTGATTTGAGAATCATTAATATTTTCTAAGCTAGTGTACATTGTGTTTGTTTGTCCATTATGAGATTTGTTTATCTCTCACTGTGAGGCTAAATCTTTTTTTTTTGATAAAGTCAATGCAGTCATATAAAACTCCTTGGATATTTTTGAGTGATTGGGTCATTTTATTTATTTGTTTCTAATTCTCACCCCTATACTCCATCCCACATATTTAGACACATCGATACTATGCTAGTGTGTAATGCTTATGTGTTTTTTGTCATGTTGTGGTCGTTTACACCTATATATATGTATTCGTGTGTCATTGGTATATATATATATATATATATGTATGGTATCGTTTATTTTAAGTCTTTATGTTTGTATTTGATCCATATTTGACATGTGCCTTATCTTTGAATCAAATTGACATGATATATGACCATGTTGATATTTCTTGTTTAATTAGTATCTCATGCTTTATTGTTCATTCAAGTTGATATCATTTATTACATTAATATTGACATTGATTGATCATTGTTTAAATTATTTGTGAATATGTTTTCATGCTTTGTTTGTTTCACTTTACACCATTGCTTGATAGTATTATTTACACTATATTTCCAATTGATATCACATGTTCTCACGTTTTGGGGGAGAAATAGTTCATTTTTCATTTACAAGCGTGCAAAGCTACCAATGGTTTATGAATTGGCCAAGTTATACTGTTTCCTTTTGGGGTTGGAAATTGAGTCTTATATGAACTTTATGGACCATAGGAGTTTTTATTTTTGGTTTTGTACGGAATTAGGCAAAGGGGGAGATTTGTAAGGAAAAATTTCCAATAGAGTCAATTTGTATGTATTTTGGTTTAATTTCGTGTTTGGATAAAAATCATTGAGTCATAGACCAGGACTTGAATGTGTTGACCTTTTAATCCTATGACGTGGTTTCTTGTAGACGTAGCGGCCAAGTTAAAATATCTACATCATCGTGTCATGTTTCGTGCTCATTTTCATATTCATGTTTTGAGGATCTCTCAAGTATGAATGCATAAACATTTTGATCCTTGGAAATTTTATATTTAGGTGTTAGGTTTTTATAAAATTATTTTTAAAATGTTTCTCTTAATATTTTTAGAAGAAAAATATTTTATTGAGAGCTCGTTAGAACAAAATTGGTTATGCCATTCGAACGAGATATGGTAACTCATTAGAATAGGTTCCAACGAACTTCGAACGAACCAACTTTGGACTTTACTATAATCTCGTTGGATAGATTGTTGGATATGTGTGCGATACTTCATTCAAACGTGGTTCAAAGTCATTCGAACGAGTTGTCGATTTCCTATTAAATTTGAGATTTTCTAAATTTATTTTCATCCTTTTCTAATTTTTGGAAAACCTCCTATAAATAGGATTACAGAGTAGTAGTTTTATGAGAGATAAAATACTAATTTTTGAGTTCTCATACTCTACCAAACAGCTCTCAGGTTTTACCCAATTCCTAGTTTACACCCAAATAGTTTTAGATCTAAGATTCATCTTATTATGATTTGAGATCTAATTTGTTGGAACCTTTGGTTTATTCTCTCATCATCTTGATAGAGAAAAGTTTTGTGCAGTGGATTCAATGCCTAATCTATTTAAATACGGTGGATTTCGTATTATGTGATGATTGCTGAGCTGTTTGGGGGATACCGAGGCGTATTTGGATTCACATGATGTGATAGTGCGTGAGTGTACTTTTGTGTGTCGCCGTAGGGAAGAGGTTAAGGATTGAATATGCATCAAGTCTTGCGAGGGCTTCAAGTCATTGTGTAAGTTATCTGTCAAAATTTGTATATCCTTATCATAATGAATTTGCATGGCTCGGTCGTTCGAGATTTTTCCTATTTGGGTTTTCCCGGTACATCGAGCGTTGTTATTGATTTACTTATTTTATCCTTCACTCACCTAGATGCATATTTAGGTTAAGATATTAGCTAATATATTTAATGACAATTGTTTAAAATCGGTGATAATTTTAATTTGGGCAACTAGTTTAATTAAACTTTAAATTTTGAAAATTTTAAAAATAATTGGTTCGTTTGTTTTGCACCCCTTTCCATATTACAACCCTTCAACCTATTAGCAATTCATTAGGAATTACTAAATAATGTTGCATGGTTCGACTCCGGGATATGGGTTTGGTATACTCAATGTAGACAAATAGATGGATGTATCGGTATATGTATAAATACTAGATATATATGGATAACCATTAATTAAATAACTGTAGAGTTTGTTATTTTACTTTCATAATGGAAAGTATTACTCCTGGAGTGTATCTATTATCTTGTAGCGGTGGGACTAACCCATCGCATTGTCGCAAGTGCTCTCATGTACCCATCCTAGTTTCTTACTCAAGCACGCTATCTTCTGTTCCATTCACCACCGAGCTTCAAAGATGTAGGGGTTATACCTACTTCTAGATTTACTTCATGTATTTTTTAGAGATGCGAGGTTTATTTTATTCATTGTATTTGTACTCAAATGTAAAAGATAAATTGAATTTGAGAGAATTGGTATGTATTAGTTACTATCAGGCAGTGTAGGTTTTACTTGATGATGTAATTAACTTCCACTCATTATATATCAGAATTTGAGGATTTCTCATATTGTTATTCCCCTTGATTTATCTTCATTTTTGGTTCTTGTCACATGTTAAGGAACATATATAATTGTTTAGACAACCTGTGTAATTTTAATAAATAGACTTAATATACTTAATTATTAAAAATATACGTGGTGTCACAGTTGGTTTCAAACCATTGTCATAGGTCTCGAGGGTTATAGGTCTGTGCTATTTTTCCACGTATCTTTATTTGTTATATTTTGTGGATTTGTACTCTATTTAGTCTTTGAGTCTAATATACATTTTGTTTCTATGTTTTCAGATAATAAACACAAGGATGATAGAAGCTAAGAGAGACCCGACGACTAATGCGATGATGTGTTTAGTAGGACCTATAGGATAAGGTCATTTTATTTTGAGATCCGAGGAATTGACAACGATCATTCGAGAGGCCACAACGGATGGGGTTGATATGGGAATGAAAAATGCTAGAACCCATATGATACAAGCACAAGAAATTCCCACATTAGCTTTTGACCAGGTTAGGGAAATTTTTCACAAGTGTAATCCGCCCACGTTTATAGGTAGATTTGACCTAATGGTGGCTTATCAATGAAGGAGAGACTGAGAGAGAGACACCGTAGGATGGTGGAATGCACAGAAGTGCAAAAACTAATGTTGTGTACCTTTAAGTTAACCGATAATGCTTTACATTGGTGGGAGAGTGTGACCACACATGAAGAGAGGGCCCATATGACTTATGAGAATTTACGAAAAGATTTAATGACAAGTATCTTCAGTATGCTATTATATTTGAGAGTAAGAGGGACCTACTCTCTTTAGAGAAAGGTTCAAATAGAATGGTTAAATATGAACAAGAATTCATAAATCTATCTACATTTCTCCCAGATTAGGTGAACACTATGGAAAATAAGAAAACTTATCTCATCCGAGGTTTGACTTGGTAGATTAAGAAAAGTATATTATTGAACCAAACTTTCATCACTTATACTCAAGAAGTGAATGTCGCTTTGATGCATTGGCGAGATCATGTGAACTATTGAAAGAGTTTGGTAAAAAGGGAGAAAGATAGGGAAATGTGATTCTAGGGTCGAATTAAAGGATTAGAAGGACCCTCGTGACTAATACTATGGAAAGAGGGTACGAGTAGTGCATGACTAGAGGTAGGGCGATAGAGATCCACAGTTTGCTCAAATTTGAGGTCAAGGATCCCCGTGGGGAGAACGAGTGTCCGTTAGGCGGCTAAGCCATTTTCAAGGTGCTTGTTATGCACGTGGAGAAAAAGGACACCGAGCTACGAGATGTCCCAGGAATCGAAATCATTATGAACAGACATTCACAGTTAAGGAGGTACTGGAAGATGTAGTACCGCTTGGAGTTAAAATGGGAGCATATTTCTCCTAATGCCTAGACGTGACTAGTTTAGTTCGTGTATAGCGTTCTTAATTTCCCCGCTATCCCATGGGTGGGTGATAATATTTATGATTACATGTATGTAACCGTTGGGTTTTTGTTTTGTCTACATGGGCACTCAGGTTATGGCATATTATTATGGTTAAAGGTGAATGAATTTTGATGTATTAGTCGTTATACAATTATTATGGAAGTTGTGTCCCATTTAATAGGGTGTTTACCTAAATGAATTAGATATTTCCTAAACATATATGGTAAATAATTTAAAATAAAGTAGAGATCTTATTAGGACAAGAAGAACGTTCTTTGTTATTTCTTTAACATTGAAACTTAAAATCCCCATGTTGTTATTTGTTTACATTGAAACTTAAAATCCTTGAAAATAATACTCCCTAAGAAATGAGTATAAATGGTAAATTGTATAAAAGTCGTAATGTTATAATGAATTGCATCTTAATTGGGCCAAGAATTCAAAAATATGTGCCTTATGATTCGTTTTAAAAGTAAAGGGTGAAATATGAATGGGATTTATCCCAAGAAATTTTCATACTTATGTTGAAAAATTTATAATTGTTTGGAAATTCATATTCATATAAATCCCATTATATATCATATATTCTTGAATCTGGATTTGATACACAAATAAATGCAGAACTCCTTTGGGCATAGTATAATTAGACATTTTATAAGAAAATTTTCGAGTAAATTAAAGTAGTCATCATATGAGAAAATGGCACGATGGGATATGACCCTAGTATCAATCAAATAATGAAATAAAAATATCCTTAGCAAACAAATGGGTGTTAGAGTTCCAAGAAGGGATTTTTTTTGTTGACCCTTTTGGTGTATTAGTGAAGTGTGGTTAACATTAAGAAATTTTAAGTTTATATTGATATAGTTTGATTGTTGGAAAATTTATATGAATCCCATTTGAATACGAATCAATTTACCTATATGAAACCTTATGTGGAACTTTGGAAAATTGTCTTATATGCATATGATTAGAAATCATAAATTTAATGAATGAAAAAATACATTCTTTAAGAATAAAAATTTATATGTAAACTTGTGTTGGTTCTAAACTTACTTTGATGAAATGGGAAGTCAGGAGTTGATTAGTTGATATTATTGGGAAGATTGTGCTGAATTGTTTTTAGCTTATGTTGTGGGAGTGGAAATCGGTATTTATCATAAATAGTTTTTTTTTGGATATTTAGCGTCGGTGAATGATAAATGATTGTGGGTTGTGATAAATGTAGACATTATGGCTTAATGAATAATTACACATTTTAGTGATGAAGTTGTCTTTTGTGTTATTATCGATGAGACTTAATTTGTTGAATGATAATACCAGATTTGGACTTTGTGCACTTAAATAAAGGATATTATGATTATTGATAAATTATATTAATTTCTTTCACTAGATAATGATGAGTGTAGGAATAAGTATTTTGTTGAAACAAAATAGCGAAATAAGTTGACTTATAATATTTACCCTTGGGAATTACTATGCTTAAGATTTTCTAATGGTGCGTTTGGAGTTATGAGTGGTGGGATATGTACTTATAGGGTTGGAGTGAAAGAAATGGTGCACTGAGAATAATTGTATGAACATAAAGAGTAGAATTGGGATTTTTCTTTAGAAATGCCTATCTAGTAATATTGTTGAAATAGTTGATGTTAAAGGAAAATTATGTTTGTAGTAAATGAGAATTTTAAAAGGGAATGAGAATACTTGGAAAAAGAACAACATTGTTACAAGAGGTTATAGTATGATATGTTAATAACATAGTAAGTTGTAGGTTTCATGAAGTAAACTGCATTGGTATAGGTAGTTTTAAAGTAAAGGATATATAGAAAAAAAATTAGTCTAGTTTTTGCATCAACAACTACTTAATCTAGACAAAAGTTTATTTGGAGGGGGGGGGGGGGTTGGGTTCCTTGTTTGGATTTCATTTATGCGATTTCCTATGTATGGAGTCTAGAGACGGTAAGAGTTTGAAATTTAGGAGGTATCAGTTAAGTAATTATTCGTAAGTAGTATGTAGTTAATGCATGATTATTATAGAGTCTTGACAACCGTCTGACCTATACATAAGTGTATCGAGGGGGTTCCGTGTTTGAATTTAATTTTATGAGATGTCTCATGGATTAAGTCTAGGGAAGATCGAAAGTTGGGAGTTTTAGGATGTTTAAATTCTTGCATAATTTTTTTTTGATGTCTCCGATAGTGCAGGGTATGGTGTCAACGGCTATGCAACAATCATAAGTGCGGGGCCTATATTGGCTAACAACTTTGACGATTATATGGAAAAGTGATTATATTGACTCTTTTTTTACTCATTCTTGTATGAGGAGATAGTTTTGACTCATTCTTATATGATGAGATAATCTTAACTCATTCGCATACGAGGAGATAATTTTTTAGTCATTCTCATATGAGGAGATGATTTCGATTCATTATAAAATGAGGGGATGCTTTTGGCTCATTGTAATACGAGGAGATGGTTTAGACTCATCCATATATGAGGAGATGATTTTGACTCATTCTTATATGAGGAGGTAGTTTGACTCATTCTATATGAGGAGATAGTCTCTAACACATTATATGTAGCAATATGATTTTTTACTAAATTAAGTAATATATTTATAATGAATTTAAAGGATGTAACTCTTTTTGTTAGGGGGAAAGATTATAATACCCCATAAATTTAAAATATGCAAGTGAGCCTCTTGATCGAAACTACCCAAATATAAATTAATTCACCTAATTCATGAAAAGGTTTGTTAATTTGTTACTACAAAAGCGTTTAACAATCCAAAATCTATGTGAAAAAATATTTTACTAAATTTTAGAATCTCTCAAGTTATACCTTCTTAATTAGGATAATGATTTTAAAATATGTGGAAAGAGTGAAATAAGCACAAGAGCAGATGTACAAGGCGAAAACCCACTATCGGGAAAACCTCAGGCCCAAAAGAACGACGAATGAACTCTTCTAGACTTTCACAACTAGAAGAAATAGACTTACAACCTCATGACACTACAACCGACTATACACACTATCCCACCATATTCTCCGTAGAAAGCGCCAATAGTTGGAGTACACAACACAACCGCAATCAGTTTTGGTCTGCAACCAATGCCTTTGAATCCTCTAGCCAAACTTTTCTTATTCAAAGTAGAAGAAACTTTTGTTTTTTTTAGGAAAAAACCTTTAACAACTAAAATGATACACATAGGATATTTGAGGGAATATATATATATATATACTAGCGGATACCCGTGCCTGAAGACATGGAGAAAATTTCTATAGTATGTAATCAATAAACGGAAAAAATTTCGAAAGTACATAATCGCAAAACAACAACATTGCTCACTTTTGACTATGGAGCCACACATCTAACTAAGAACATAACCGTGTGCATCTTCAATGAATGAAAAAAAATAAACAACACAAAAGGAACGAAACTAATTGAGAAAAAAAATCATTAAAAAGCACCACAAATAATACAAACCATTCCTATTACAACGATAAAATAAAGTTTACAACATGTAGAGGTGTCAAATTTGAGAAACGAATGCATATGTACATACTTTTCAACGCCCAAAGAGAGGTTAAAAGAGAAAAAAAATAATTAAAATGTCCTAGCTAGCCAAGCTTCTACAATTGTAAGTGGTTGCAATTGGTAGTGGCCGAGCTAGCTAAGTTGATGTCGCTGTAATTAGCCAAACTGGTCAAGATGTTGTAGATGTAAGTTACCGACTTGGTCAAGTTGTTGTAGTTATAAGTGTTAGATACTTGGTCAAGTTGTTGTAGCTGTAGTTGGCACGGTTCACCCTTTGTGGTCTAGCTCTGGGCGCCGCCATAATTTTATTCACAAATTCAGCACCGGCAGTAGTAGAATTTGATCCCCCTATTTTCTCCTCTCTATAGAGCTCCTCAATCGAGATCCTTCCCAAGAGAGAACCAATCTTCTTGTTATATGGATAAGATCTCATCTTCCTCACTTTCTTCTCAAGTGATATCCCCTATTTCTCTTTCGGTTTCAACATGTCTGTGATCCCCCACTATCTGAATCTGCCTAGATCTTTTCTTTGCTGCCACTGCTGGCAGGTGGTGTGGCAGTTGCTACTGCCGGTTTTCTCCATCCCCCCCTTATTTTTCTCTTCACTAACCACATCAAAGTCTTCATCGCTGAACTCATCATCATCATTGTCCTCCTACTTCTCGCTATAAAAATCTCGGTAATAGTTGGCAGTGCCTTCTTCTATGTAGCTGCTCTTCAACCACACATAAAACAGAGTTTACATTTCTATAATAGACAGTTTAGATGTTTCGATTGATAGTTTCGATTAAGACATGAAATAATTGTTTGAGTAGGGAAAAATTTTCTCTTAAAATAATGGTGTTATCAGCAAATTTTCTCTTAAAATTGATAGTTTCGAGATCACAATGGTGTTATCAGCAAATTTTCTCTTAAAATAATTGTTTGAGTCCAAAAAGGGGGAAATAAATTCCTAACTTAGTTTACCCATGTATGATCCTACAACCACTATTGCTGCTAATGCTTCCATAAGCAGACATATCTGCAGATGAAATATCAAACAAAATAAATGAGAGTCATATTTGTAAATAGGCTGAATTGATTCTTACCATACTGGTTTTGTAATGTGAATATCTTTGAATGAAAACCCTATATTTTATTAAATTTAATGTCACAGATATATACTTAGTGCTCAAAATAACATACACATATTGGTTAAAGATTTTATAATATGACTGTGTGTTTACATTGACGGCAAATGTATGTGTAATAATAATGTAAATAGATACATAGTAATCTCAATTTATAGTAATAAGTAAAGGAAGAAGGCACACAAAAAATAGGCTGTTGACTTTAACAAAATCCCAATATAGCAAGCAACGCTTTAACAAAATCTCAGGGAAACTATCCAAACAGCGCTTTAACAAAATCCCAGTATAGCAAGCTATAATTCCAAGAATAAAGAGAAGCAATAATTCCAAGAATAAAGAGAAGCAATAATTCCTAGCAACGGCAACTCCTATAGTTAACACTAATATGGAGTATCAGCTAAAAAGAAAGTGAATGAAGTTTTACATAAATAAAAACAAAATAGCACTAACAAACTGATGAACAGTTTCCAAACTGATGAAGAGTTTACATAAATACAAACCATTGAAAGATGACTGAAAGCAAAGTGAAAAATAAAATGCAAAGAATAAAATCAGTTTGTCCTAGGCTTTTTTTATGGTCGTGGCCAAACATTAACGAATGGGGAATTGGCGACGTTTTAACATGAAAGGCAATTTTTTATCCGTTGACGACATTACAATTCCAGGGATAAAAACATTTGAACCAACATGCGAATCACTGGTGACTTTTGCTTCTATTATCCCTTCTGGCAGCTGAGTGATGATTAATCAAGTTCCATTACCAAGTCCCGCACTTTGGTTAATATTTCACAACAGAATTACATGTGAATCGGCTTTCAAATGCAACCGATGGCTTGGTAGTCCTATAAAACTTTAGCATGTTATATGTTTGTAGAAGCATTTTCACATGCATGACTTGTGAAAATTTTAAGCTCCCATGGTTTGTTTAAAAAAACATCAAGAAGAAAACAGGGAGGTAACATATAACATTGAAGAATTAACCACTGTTAAGAAATGGGTCTCAATTGTAACATGTTAAAACTGAAAATTTGATCCTCTTCATAGTGAAGGAATAACGAATAACTTATAGGAAAATAGAGGGAAAGAAAGAATTAGAAGATGAAAGGATTGGTAGGGAGAAGGAAAACTCAATATCATTACCAAAAAGGGGTCGGTTCACTGAGAGGAAAAAAAACTAACATGATTGGATCACCTGCATATAAGAAGTGGGATCAAATATGTCAAAATACTGGATCTGAAGAATGAAGTCTCACTGCCTACTCTGAGAACCTTTCATTCAGAAGAGTAGTGATCTCAAAAATAAAAATAAAAAGGACAATTAATTAAATTTTCATTACCATATTTGTTCTTCCACTAGCAAGTATTAGCTCCATGCCCATCCATGTTGGTTGATGATGCTTGGATTTAGCACCACCGGATAAGTGATAGTGAGCTCAAACAGTAGCAGCCATGGCACCCATAGAGATGTATAAGTCTATAACTATGTAGAAGGGGATGAGTATAAGAGGAATTAAGACAATGATGTATAGTGGTTCAGCCAATTTGTCCTACATCCACTGTGAGTGTGTGATCCACTAAGTATGGGCACTAATGGCCTTGGATACAATGCACATAACCCTCCTCTCTCTCTACTGTGTGTACAAGCAGAGTTTTAGCTAGGGATACAGTTCATGGATCGATCCCCTGTAGGGTTGTAGGTGACAAGTATATATAGGTCTTGGGGGGGGGGATGTAGTGTACCCCCCAAGTATGCATGGTGAATGTGAATGATGATCTAGCCAATCCCCTGTTGACACCTGTAGATGCCAAATTATGACATAATATTCCCTCACGTGAGGGTGTGATTTTGTTATAACGGTCTGCCACGTGTCATATGAGCCTCACGCGCACTGTTCCACGCGTCTACCAAACCACGCGCTGTCATGATATCACCCTCGGAGTATGAGCCGAGGCCGAGGGAAAAGTTTCTTTCGGTAGTGAACCTAGCCCATTTCTGGCCTCGTACTTTTGGCCCCTCGTACTGTCGTCTGGAGCCTGGGCGGAGGGTCGGCCCCTCATACTATCGTCTGGAGCTTGGTGGAGGGTCGGCCCCTCGTACTGTCGTCTGGAGCCTGGGCGGAGGGTCGGCCCCTCGTATTGTCGTCTGGAGCCTGGGCGAAGAGTCATCAAGAGATTGGTGAAGGGTCGGTCCCTCGCATGGTCGTCCGTTTTGGAGGTAATCCTCATCCAAGTCGAGGATATAAACGGGTGTATCAATCACCCCCCAGCCCTTAGCCATAGGTGCTGTTAAGATGGCTGAGGGATAGTGTTTTAAATGAGATGCATGTATGATCAGTTAGATGAGTGACACCTGGGCAGATACTCATTGTTGTTTCAGTTCCCAAGGTCATGGCGGCTCCGCTGTGCACTTGGGGCCTTGTGCCCTAATTATACTTTTCTCGGTAAACAGGTCCACTCATTACCAAAGTATTTAAGAGATTTTCAAACTGTCTCTCTCCTTCTTCTTCTTCTTCGCGCCCAAGCCTTTTCTCTCTCTAAAACCAGTTCCCATTGCCATTCGCAGCCTCCAATTTGTCAGGTCTCAGCAGCGTTTTTTGCCCTCGTTATCAGGTACTCTCCTTCATTAAGCGCTTTCCTTTGCCTTCATTTCTACTTGATTTTCTAGGGTTGTGGGGTTGCATTCTCTTTAGGTTGTGCCATAACCTTTTCCGACGTCTTTTCCGGTAACTGGTTCTTGGTTGTTCTTGACAAAACCCATTGAGTTCCTTTGTTTAATCTGAAAGTCAAACCTGGTCAATTTCCCCCTTGTTCGTAGCTAAGTTAGGTGAGTTGGGTGTAATAGCTAAGTGTAGAGTCTTCCCCTTAATGCTTAGGAGGCTTTATAGCTTAGTATCTGAGTTCCCGTCTTTGAGAGAGAAGCTCTTTACCGAGATCAGACGAATAGAGGAAGAGGAAGAGAGGAGACGAGGGGCCGACCCTAATTGGGTACGACCCATCTTTCCCATTCCTATTGCCACCATAAGACCATCTGAACCTTCTGAGTCTTGTGGGTCGTCACCTCGTCCTGACGAGACACCCAACCCAAGTGAGATGGACGAGAGAGTCTCCTCACCAACTGGTGCTGGAACTTCTGGTAGAAGGGACACACCTGACCTTAGCCCAGGTCGAGAGGCCGAGGGTACGGCCCCCTCTGAGGCTGTCCATGTGACAACCCTGTCTCCCCACGCCTTCCAAGTGGCTTTTCCCCAGGGTCCTCCTATAGGTGACGAGGGGGAGAGAGCTGAGGTCGAGGACGATGATACAGATGATGAGGTTGATACCTCCCACGCCTCGTCCTTTATCTCCTCTGTTAGGGATCGAGACCTCCTGATTTGGAGGCATATTTATGGAGTGCCCTCCGGGGTAACTATGAGGGTTCCCTCTGAGACTGAGAGGGTTTTTGATTGTCAAGAGGGATAGGTTGCAGTCTATGAACAAATGTTCAAGGTTGGAGTCAGGCTCCCGCTGCACCCTGCCATTTCCGATATCCTGTTTGCCCTCGGCGTTTCCCCCTCTCAACTTCCTCCCAACTCTTGGAGGACGATCTTGGGCTATATTTCCTTGTGGACGAATGCCTTTACCGACGAGCCCTCGGCTGACCTATTTCTGGGCTGCTACAACATCACCTCCTCGTCCAAGCATCCTGGATATTATCACCTGGGGGCAAGGAGGTCTGAGAAGAAACTCCTCCATGTGGCATAAACTTCCAACCATGATTGGAAGAAGAGGTTTTTCTTTATCTTCGGGGAGTGGGATCCCGTTGCCAATAGTCCGAGGGTCCCCAGGAAGTGGTCTAACCCCTCCATGAAGGCCATGTCAGACCCTGGACTTAGTCTGGAGGAGAAGGACATCGTAGATTATCTGAGAGGACGAGGGCGAGAGGGTATGCTTGCCAAATTTGAAAACTTGATGACCCCTCGGTTCCTTAAAGAAGTTGGTCTGAGGGTCGGCCCTCTGACTGAACTATGTGAGTTATACTGAAGATTTCCTATTCTTTGCTTTTTTCCAAGTGTTTCCTCTTTAGATCTGCACTTTTCTAACGTATCGTCCTCTTATCAGATCATCCTGCAGGTACACCAGACTATCTTTGGGAAATGACGGCTCCCAGCTTACTGTCTGGATTAGCCAAGAAGAAAGGGTAAGGAGCCTCAGCAGGCTCCGAGGAAGACAAAGGCCACTGGGCCGACACTGGTGGAGCCGACCACTGACAGTCATAAAAGGAAGGAGTCTGAGGCCCCTGTTGATCATCGGCCTGATCCTCGAACAAGGGCCAGGGTCGAAGCCTCTGAGGGGACGACCTCTTTGTCGAGCATGGGGGCTTTCTGGTCTCAAAACCTGGCACACTTGAGGGCCGACCCCTCATCACTGATCACCAACTTAAGGGCAGCCAAGGCCTCAATGTTCTCTGCTCCTTCGGCCTCTGAATATGAGTTCTTAGCAAAGATGCCTCCTGCTAAAGTGTACGACTATGGTCTGCACTCCCTTGCACAGGTATTGGTCTTGACCCACCTCTTTAATTTCATTCTTTCACTAACTGTTCCCTCGGCCCCTCTTGATATCTATTCATTTTTCGTGCAGTCTGTTTGTGCCCTCACCTCAGCCACCAAGTGGATGGCCGAGAATCAGGTGAAGTTCCATGAGGCTGAAAGGGCTATTCAGCATGAGGCTGATCTTCAGTCTGAGCTTGACACTGCAAGGGCCGAGTTGGAAAGTTCCAAGACTGAGCATGCAAGGATCCTGGACGAGCTGACGAGGCAGCACGACTAGGACATTAAGTCCAGGGACGAGGACATTAAGGCCAGGGACTTGCTTCTCAAGGAAAAGGACGAGGCCTTGACCAACATGGAGGCCAAGCACAAAGCTGACCTTGAAGCAGCCATTACGAAAGCCGAGGCCGATGCTGTTGAGGCTTACAAAGCTTCTGATGAGTTTCAGGGTTTCGGCCTTGAGTACCTGGAGAGGGGGATCAGGACGTCCTGCCGATGGGTCATCCTCAAATTCGGTGATGTCGTCTCCTCGGTTCGTCATTCATTGGAGGCAGTTGGGCTGGACGACCCGCTAATCGCCGAGGCTCTGTCCCAAGTAGAGTCCCAAGTTCAGGTTGAGGGGGTCGGCACTTCTGAAGATCGTCTAGTTCTGGTTATTGAGGATACCATTCCTATAGATGTTGAGGCCCTGCCCTCCGATGTTGTCCCATAGGGTGGCTGCCTGTAGCACATAACCTTTCAATGTATTTATCATTTTTGTGCTCTGTATTGTAAAACACTTTAATATTTTCTCTTTTATCAATACCATCGTCTCTTCTTCTACTGCCTTCCATAATTACTGTCTTCGATATTTAATTCTTTTATGGTTTGCTGTCTTCGTTAATGCCACTAACCCCTCCCTCGTCTTTTTTGAGGACCAATGTGGGGTCGTCCCCCCATGCGGCCTCATCATAGCCGAGGGTTCAACTTACCAAATTAATGGTTTTAAATGAAGTCTACCCTCGTCTTTCTTGAGAAAAATGGTGGGGTCGTCCCCTCCACTGGTCCTCATTATAGCCGAGGGTTCAACTTACCAAATTAATGGTTTTTTAATGAAGTCTACCCTCGTCTTTCTTGAGAACAGTGGTGGGGTCGTCCCCTCCACTGGTCCTCATTATAGCCGAGGGTTCAACTTACCAAATTAATGGTTTTTTAATGAAGTCTACCCTCGTCTTTCTTGAGAACAGTGGTGGGGTCGTCCCCTCCACTGGTCCTCATTATAGCCGAGGGTTCAACTTACCAAATTAATGGTTTTTTAATGAAGTCTACCCTCGTCTTTCTTAGGAAAAGTGGTGGGGTTGTCCCCTCCACTGGTCCTCATTATAGCCGAGGGTTCAACTTACCAAATTAATGGTTTTTTAATGAAGTCTACCCTCATCTTTCTTGGGAACAGTGGTGGGGTCGGCCCCTCCACTGGTCCTCATTATAGCCGAGGGTTCAACTTACCAAATTAATGGTTTTTTAATGAAGTCTACCCTCGTCTTTCTTAGGAACAGTGGTGGGGTCGTCCCCTCCACTGGTCCTCATTATAGCTGAGGGTTCAACTTACCAAATTAATGGTTTTTTAATGAAGTCTTCCCTCGTCTTTCTTGGGAACAGTGGTGGGGTCGTCCCCTCCACTGGTCCTCATTATAGCCGAGGGTTCAACTTACCAAATTAATTTGGTTTTTTAATGAAGTCTTCCCTCGTCTTTCTTGAGAACAGTGGTGGGGTCGTCCCCTCCACTGGTCCTCATTATAGCCGAGGGTTCAACTCACCAAATTAATGGTTTTAAATGAAATCTACCCTCATCTTTCTTGGGAACAGTGGTGGGGTCGTCCCCTCCACTAGTCCTCATTATAGCCGAGGGTTCAACTTACCAAATTAATGGTTTTTTAATGAAGTCTACCCTCGTCTTTCTTGAGAACAGTGGTGGGGTCGTCCCCTCCACTGGTCCTCATTATAGCCGAGGGTTCAACTTACCAAATTAATGGTTTTAATAAAGTTTTCCCTCGTCTTTCTTGAGAACAGTGGTGGTGTCGTCCCCTCCGCTGGCCCTCATTATAGCCGAGGGATCAACTCGCCAAATTAATGGTTTTGTAGATGTTTCCATGCATACTGGAACTGATAAATAGGGTGAGGGGAAACACATTTCTCATTAATTTTTAAGTGTCCTGTTGTTGCAACTCTTATTACAACTATGGTCTATCAAGACCTTACAACACTACTGGTAGTATTTCTTCAAGTGGTCTGCATTCCAGGGGTTGGAAAAAGGTTCCCCTTCTAGGTTTTCTAGTCTATAGGTCCCAGGGACAACTTCATCGATGACCTTATAGGGGCCGTTCCAATTAGGATGGAGTTTGTTGGGCTTTTGCCAAGTCTTCTTGAGGACCAAGTCTCCTACTGCTATAGGTCTTTGTTTCACCCTCTGATTATAAAACCTCGCGGTCCTCTGCTGGTAGGAAGCCTGCCTTATCTCAGCGTCCTCCCTCCTTTCCTCAATCAGGTCCAAGTCAAGTCTCCTTTCTTCCGCGTTTCCCTGGGGGTCGTACATTTGGACCCTATGATTAGGGAACTCGACTTCGGTGGGGATGATGGCTTCTGATCCATAAGCCAGCATGAATGGGGTCTCCCCGGTAGAAGTCCTCACTGTCGTCCTGTATGCCCACAGTACGACATATAACTCCTCGACCCATCTTCCTTTTGCTTCCTCAAGCCTCTTCTTGATTCCATCTAGGAATGTCCTGTTTGTTACTTCGGTTTTCCCATTGGCCCGAGGTCGGCCTGGGGTGGAGAATTTTTTTTTGATATTTACCCTCTCACAGTACTTCTGCAGAGAGGCATTCTTGAACTGCGTCCCGTTATCTGAAATGAGGGTGTTGGGCAAACCATAACTGCATATCACATTTTTCCAGATGAACTGGAAGGTCTTCTACTCTGTAATTGTGACCATCGCTTCGGCCTCTACCCACTTTGAGAAGTAGTCAATCACTACAATGAGGAACCGATAGTTATTGACTGCTCTTAGTAAGGGCCCTACCAGGTCAATCCCCCACACTGCGAACGGCCACGGAGATGTAATGGAGGTAAGAGGCTGATGGGGTTGATGAGGGATGGTAGCAAATCTTTGGCATTTATCACACTTTTTTACATATGCTGCGGCATCTTTCCCCAAGGTCGGCCACCAGTAGCCTTGGGTGATCACCCTCTTCACTAAGGATCTGCCCTCGATATGGCTTGAGCACGATCCTTCGTGCACATCTTGCAAAATGGAAGCGACTTCTGAGGGATGCACACACCTAAGTAAGGGGAGTAAAAACCCCTTTTTGTACAAGGTGTCTCCGATGACAGTGAATTTTGCAGCCCTGTACCTCAGCTTCTTCCTTTCCTGCCTTGCTTCTGGCATCTCACCCTCTTTAATGTATCTGATCAGGGGGTCCATCCATGAAGCTTCTTGAGAGACATTTAGGCAATTGCCAAGTGTTCCCTCGGGGTCCTCAATAGTTGGCTGAAGAAAAATTTCCACTGGGACCGTCCTCCTGATGTCTGTCCTAGTCGCCGAAGCCAATCTCGCAAGGGCATCAGCACGGCCGTTGTCTAGCCTAGGTATCCTCTTTAATTTTACTTCTCTGAAACCTGTCAGTAGTGACCTCACCTTCTCGAGGTATTTAGCCATTCTCTCGTCCTTAGCCTCGTAGGCCCCTAGTATCTGATTCACCACTAGCCTTGAATCACTATGGACCAGAATCTGGCCGACACTAAGAGACTTGGCCAAGGAGAGGCCTGCTACTAAGGCCTCATATTCAGCCTCGTTGTTGGAGGCTTTGAAGTTGAACCTCAGGGCGTATTCGACGTCTGTGCCATCGGGTGCTGACAGTATCAGTCCAGCTCCACTTCCGTTGTCACAGGAGGACCCATCAACGAAGAGGCTCCACAGAGTCTTTTCCTCTGAAAAATTTCCCTCAGAGAGGGACACCTGTCTAAAGATGTACCTTTCCTCTTCGTTTTTAGTCTCTTTCCTTCTAGCGGTGCTTGTCTCAGCCCTATCTGTGAGTGTGTCAGCGGGTCTATCTTCTGTATCCGTCTTCCCGAGAGGCTCACCCTCGGCCTCATCATCTTCCCAAGTGAACTCAGCCACGAAGTCTACCAATGCCTGCCCCTTAATGGCAGTCCTAGGTTGATACACAATGTCAAACTCCCCCAGCTCTATAGCCCAGGCCATCAACCTACCTGATTTTTCTGGCTTGTGTAGGACCTGCCTAAGAGGAGAGTCGATGAGGATGAACATTGTATGGGACTGGAAGTACGGCTTCATCTTCCTCGAGGCATGGATCAAGGCGTAGGCCAACTTCTCCATCCTCGGGTATCTTTGCTCTGCCCCCTGGAGTGCCTTGCTATTAAAATACACAGGCTTCTGTATTCCGTCTTCGTCTCTCATAATGGCTGCGCTGATGGCCGACTCTGAGACGGCGAGGTACACGTAAAGTCGTTCACCCTGGACAAGTCCTGATAGCAGCAAGGGAGACCCTAAGTACGTCTTCAGGTCCCTGAAAGCCTCATCACACTCTTCACTCCATTCGAAGGCCTTCCTAAGGGTCTTGAAGAATGGCAAGCACTTGTCTGTGGCCCTAGACACGAACCTGTTCAAGGCAGCAACTCTCCCTGTGAGCCTCTGAACGTCTTTAATGGACTCGGGGGTCTTCATTTCAACAAGGGCCTTTATCTTTTCAGGATTGGCCTCAATGCCTCTTTGATTGACAATGAACCCCAGGAACTTCCCTGCCCCGACCCCGAAGACACATTTGGCCGGGTTAAGCTTCATCTGGTATTTATCCATCGTATTAAAAGTCCTCTCCAGGTCTGCCACATGATCCTCTGCCTTCAAACTCTTGGTCAGCATGTCATCTACGTAGACCTCCATGGACTTCCCAATTTAGTCTTCTAACATTTTGTTTACGAGGCGATGGTACGTTGCCCCCGCATTTTTTAGACCAAAGGGCATGACCCTATAGCAGTATGTCCCCTTATCAGTGATGAAGGCAGTCCTCTCCGAGTCTTCAGGGTTCATGAAGATCTGGTTGTATCCTGAGTAGGCATCCATAAAACTCATGAGCTCATGGCCTGCAGTAGCGTCTACCATTTGGTCAATGCGGGGGAGAGGGAAACTGTCTTTGGGACAGTGCTTGTTGAGGTCTGTAAAGTCCATGCACATTCTCCACTTGTCGTTGGCCTTTGGGACAATGACTGCATTGGACAGCCATTCAGGGTAGATGACCTCTCTGATAAATTCAGCGTCTTCTAATTTTTTGACCTCATCCCTGATGACCTCGTACTTCTCTCTAGAGTAAATCCTCCTTTTCTGCTTTACCGGCTTCACTCCCTCTACCACATTGAGCTTGTGGCACATGATTTCAGGGTCGATCCCCGGCATATCTACATGACTCCACGCGAAGACGATTCGTCTTCTCCTTAACAGTTTGATGAGGTCTTCCTTGATACTGGGCTTCAGAGACTTGCCAACTTGGACGGTTTTTCCCGGGTCATCCTCATCGAGGATGATGGGTTCTACCTCCTCGGCAGCCTCTCCTTTTTTTAGCTTCGTCACGTCCTTGGGGTCTAGGGTATCAATGTTGTAAGTGGATTTAGCCCTCTTGTGTGCCTCCCTTTCTTCAGCGGAGTTGTAGTAACATTCTCTCGCTGCCGTCTGGTCTCCCTAAACATCCCCCACCCCGTAAGGGGTTGGAAATTTGACCATCTGATGGACCGTAGAGGGCACGGCTTCAGACCCCTTGAGGGCCACACGCCCCAGTATGATGTTGTAGGCCGAAAACACCTGCTCATCCATCACAAAGAAATTGACCTTCTTGGTGAGCCATCTCGACCACTCGTCCCCCATCCTCACATCAGCCTCATATACCCCAAGGGGGTGAACCTTTTCCCCACTGAACCCAATCAATGGATGATGGTAGGGGACGAGTCTAGCACGGCTGAGACCCAAGGCTTTGAAGCATGGCCAAAACATCACATCTGCAGAACTACCCCCATATACTAAGATCCTCGGCACTTCGCATCCGTGCACCCTGGTAGTGATGACGAGAGGGTCATCATGTGGGGCCAAGAGGTCTTTAAAGTCCATTCTTGAAAATCCCACAATCAGTGTGTCCATATCAACCTTCTTCCTTTTTTCTGACTTGACCTCCAGGGAAGTTGCGTGTACCGTCTTCGTCACTGCCTTGGCCTCTGCCACATGGGCCTTCCTGTCGGCGACCTCAGACCCTCCTCCTGCAAGACCCCCGGAGATCATTCCCACTCCGAGCGAGATCATATTAAGCCTCTTGACAGGGTCGTGGTCGTCTCTCGGCGGGAGGTCAGGGTCGTCCTCATCATCAGAAGGGTCGTCCCCTCTTTTTTGAGGACCTTCTCTGCATGCATCGCCTCGCTTCTTTCTGGGGTCGTCCCCTCGGCCCCTCTTGAAGGCACCTTTATTGACGTACTTTCTCAACTTCCCTTCTTTCAGCATCTTCTCAATCTCGTCTTTCAGAGCAAAGCATTTGTTCGTTACGTGGCCGTGGTCTTGGTGAAACTCACACCACAAGTTCTTATTCCTCTTGCCATGGCTTCCCTCAGCTTCTCAGGCCACTTCAGGGATCAGTCACTCTTAATCTCATTGAGAATCTGTTCACAGCTGACCGTCAGAGGGGTGTACCCCGCGAACTTGTCATCCGAGGACCTCTTCTTCCCCTCTTTGTTCTTCTTAGGGTATTTACTCCCACTAGCACCTCCTCTTTCGTCTTCATATTTTGCAGCCATCGCCTCTTCGGCGTTCATCACCTTTCCTACTGTTGACAACAGTTCAGCCATCGTCCTCGGAGGGTCTTCAGCAAGCTTCCATAACAGCTTCCCCTTTTGGAGTCCTCCAATCAGGGCTGTCATAGCTATGCTCTCCTCATAGTCTTCCACCTCCAGCTTCTCCTTATTGAATCTGGTTATATAGTCCCTCAGACTCTCACTCTTCCCCTGCTTGACATAAAGCAGGTGGGTGGTCTTCTTCTGTGGCCTCACCCCAAAGCAGAAATTATGGATGAACAGGTCTTCCAACTGCTTAAAGTTTCCAATGGAATTTTTTGGAAGAGACGTGTACCAGACATGCGCAGCCCCTGTCAAGGTACCATAGAAGGCACAACACCTCATCTCATCTGAGATAGAGTATATGTCTGTCGCCGACTGATACATCTCCACGTTGTGGACGGGGTTGGTGCTCCCGTCATACCTTGGGGTGACCATAGGTGGCCTGAACTTTGAAGGCTTGGGGAAGTTGACTATCTTTGCCATGAAGGGTGAGCCTATGGTGTATCCCCTCTGAAGAGGGTCTCGGCTCTTCAATATATCACCAATCTTATCCTCTAACCGCTGGATTGAGTCATTCCAGGGCCTCACAGGGTCGGCCTAGCCGATGTTATCCCCTGCCGCCTCTCCGAGGTGGACGGAGGGTTCTGCTGCAGTAGGCCTGTGTCAACTGTTCACTTCCCTTTGGCCGTCATCTCATCCTCGGGGTCAGCCATCTACTGCCTCCCCTCTGGACCTCGCGGCGCTTCTTGGCCTGGACAACTGTTCCCGCAGGTCATTTACTGGGCCTAGCCTCTCAAAGGCCGACCCCCTGCTCAAGAGATCAAAAGCAGAGCCTCTGGGGTGATCATCAGGGTTTGGTCTCCCGCACTTTCCCCTACTGTCCTGGAGGGGTCGGACAGTGTTGTTGGAGACCTCGTAGGGTTCCTAGCACTCTATAGGAGCCTCCTCTCCCTCCAGATCTCCATACCTATCCTCAGAGCAAGGGTTTTCTTGCCTCCCCAGGCGTAGACGCCGGGGGTCAGCAACATCCCTACGCCGCTGAGGGAGTGGCAGGTCTTTGCGTGGTGCCTGGGGTGGTCCCCTGGCCTCATGCTGCCCTGGAGCTGCTGTCGGAGTAATCATCTCAAGTGAAACCCCTGTTGCTCTTAGTATGTTCTGGCTTAGAGCTCTGAACTGCTCCTGCATCATCCGTTGGCTTGCTGCCAGAGACTTTAGGGCTGCCGCCACATCAGCCATCTCAGACTGAGGCGGCGGCTGACTGGAACTGGGTCTTCCCCCCTCATCCGGCGGGGGAAGTGGTGGCGGTGGCATCTCAGGTGCCATATGCTTGAGCTATGAAAAGTTAAACTGAAAATACTGGTGAGCTTGGGAACCTTAGTGGGTCTCTTTCAATAGTGAAACACCTCCTCTCAGGGGGAGTGTTGGTTCACCACCAGAGTGCCCAGTGAGGTCAAGCTGTACAAAGGAAGAGATGTCTTCTCGTTCCCATAGACGGCGCCAAACTGATGATGCTTGGATTTAGCACCACCGGATAAGTGATAGTGATCTCAAACAGTAGCATCCATGGCAGCCATAGAGATGTATAAGCGTATAAGTATGTAGAAGGGGATGAGTATAAGAGGAATTAAGACAATGATGTATAGTGGTTCAACCAATTTGGCCTACATCCACTGTGAGTGTGTGATCCACTAAGTATGGGCACTAATGGCCTTGGATACAATGCACATAACCCTCCTCTCTCTCTACTGTGTGTACAAGCAGAGTTTTAGCTAGGGCTACAGTTCATGGATCGATCCCCTGTAGGGTTGTAGGTGACAAGTATATATAGGTCTTGGGGGGTGTAGTGTACCCCCCAAGTATGCATGGTGCATGTGAATGATGATCTAGCCAATCCCCTGTTGACACCTGTAGATGCCAAATGATTACTTAATATTCCCTCACGTGAGGGTGTGATTTTGTTATAACGGTCTGCCACGTGTCATATGAGCCTCACGCGCACTGTTCCACGCGTCTCCCAAACCACGCGCTGTCATGATATCACCCTCGGAGTATGAGCCGAGGCCGAGGGCAAAGTTTCTTTCGGTAGTGAGCCTAGCCCAATTCTGGCCTCGTACTTTCGGCCCCTCGTACTGTCGTCTGGAGCCTGGGCAGAGGGTCGGCCCCTCGTACTGTCGTCTGGAGCCTGGTGAAGGGTCGGCCCCTCGTACTGTCGTCGTACTGTCGTCTGGAGCCTGGGCGAAGGGTCGGCAAGAGATTGGTGAAGGGTCGGCCCCTCGCATGGTCGACCGTTTTGGAGGTAATCCTCATCCAAGCCGAGGATATAAACGGGTATATCACTGGTCAGCCCCACTTCTCTCCACATGAGCAGCTGAGAAAATCAAAAAGTGTAATTAAAAAAAATAGAATATTAATTATGTTACACCTATAAAAGCCCACCGATAGTTAAAGACAATATTTAGATCAACACTAAAGTTACCAGGTTCTACAAAATATTAATTATGTTAGGCAATGACTAACATCAACTAAAAATTTTAAAAAATAAAATAAAGAAAAATCCAAACCTTAGTACATATAAAGAAATTGCATTACTCATGTTTGATCATACAATATAACAATCCTACAAATAATTAAACGAAAAAATTTAGTCACCTCACCATTACTCTATTTTTCTCTTAAACCACAACAAATGTATCCCCAATAATTTAACTACTCAAGTCATTAGAAAGATTCCAATTTGAAAAAATAACATAATACAAAACACAACTAAAGAACTGAACTAAAGTCAATATGTGAAACATAACCCTTAATTATTCAAGGGATTTGCAAATTCTATTAAGTAATTATACTAATACTTAGTCTAAATTGGATGAAGAATCACAATGAACATTATCATACGGTAGTTCACTGGAGTGGTGTTACCTATACTGTTTGCAATACTTCTTTTAATGTAGGAAAAGATACAAAAACGTTTGCAATACTTCTTTTAATGTAGTAAAAGAAAACAGAAAATTGAAATAAAAATAGTAATACACCAACGTAATTAACTACTTAAAACTGTTACCAAAATAAGTGTACAAAAAGAATACATAAAATTTGAAAATTAGTAATATACCAAATAATTAGCCACATAACTGTTACCAAGTAAGCATATTTCAAATATGAAAGATGTTTTACAAAAAACTGTGTAAAAACAAACAAATGATAATTTGCATTAATTTAATGCAGTCTTACTCCTTGAAATTTTCACCACCTGATGTATATAAATTTTTTATTTTTCTTTACATAAGAATTGGATCACATTATTTGAATATGAGAACAATGATAAGCTCCAAAACTTTAACAGCAAGTTCTTTTACTAAACAGTGAAAACCCCAACATATATGTACTGTCAAATCATTACAATAAAAAAATCCTAAATGCTCCTTCAATTCTTAACCACAAAACAAATTAAAGATAGACATCCCAACAACTCTCTTGGACTAACGAAATAAAACTCAATTTTGAACACGGAAATCAATTTTTTTTCTGTTCGTATGGTGGCAAAAAGTAATTTAAAACAATGAGATAAATCTACAAAATAATAATGATAATAAATAAAATAATGGAAATTTAAAACCCATTATTTTAACCATATTTTTTTCCTTTTAAAAAATGAAACCCTCTCAAATTGACCAAAAAAAAGTCGTGATAACAACAAAGGAGAAAGATAACAAAGGAGAATGAGGGAGAGCATATCCTTAGATCTTCAAAATTGAAGCCAAAACTTAAAATTCGTGCCCCCGTATCCTCTTCAACATAATACACAAAGATCATAAATCCAAAATCCACAAAAAAAATGATTCAACCAAAACCCTAACTCTTGATACCCCAAAGAGCACTTATCTGAAACCCTAAAATGAAATTATATTATGATAGAGAAGCGTAAGAGAGAAGAGTATACCCGATTTTGTAAAGCCACATACCATACAAATGATGGGAGCTCCATAAATGGTAATGGGTTGATAGATTACCATCAGGCACTACAGTATAGGCAAAAAATCAAGAGATTCGTAAATTGTAATAGAGAAAATATATGAAAAAGTAAAATAAATATTAAACAAACATAATAAGATAAATCTACTAAAAATATATTGCATAAAGTCGGATTTCACCAGTATTAGCCATCTAGCCGTGGAAATCTCGTTCTTTTCTTTTTGGGGCATTAAAATATGATAGATGAACAGATATGTTGGGGTTAATCGAGGTGTGTTTTTGGAGAGAAGTGGATATGTTGTGTTTTTGGAGAGAGTGTGATGTGTGAAACGTGTAGAGGAGAGAAGTGGGAGAGAGAGTGATGATAGATGAACAGATGAGAGAGGCCGGTGGGTTAATCGAGTTGTGTTTTTGGGCGGGCTATTGAAAATTGGGCGGGACAATGAAAATGGGAGGTTTAATCTGGACCCTTTATTTCTATAAACTAATCCAGGCTCTTATTGTGATTTTATATTTTGGGATTTCAAAAACTATGCCATATTATTATTTATATATATATGTGTGTGTGTGTGTGTGTGTGTGTGTGTGTGTGTTGGGGCTGTTTACAAAGGTGTTGTGCTTTAAATTTCAAAATGAGTTTTTCCAAGACAATGAAGCGAAACTATTTACTCACCAATAAAGATTGAATTTTGAAATAAGGGGAGCAAATATATCTCTATTTAAAAAAATGGCTTGAAAGAACTCAAATAAGAGGAGTGAAAAGGTGTTCTCTCAAATATATCAAATGTTTTGATCAACAAATTTTTTTTTCAAAGCTCTCACTCAATGTTTGGTAGAGTTGAGAACACACTAACTTATAGCCTTTTGTTTTTAAAATGTTTAAAGACTCAAATGCTAGATATCACACTCTTGAGGTGTAAAATAGTCATATCAAGGTCTTAGTCACCCAAAAATTTGTACTTGACACACTAACCAAGAAGATCGTAGAGAAAAATCTTATGCAAAAGTGAATTTCGGCGTTGTCAGACGCGTGTCGCCATAGGTTCGCTACAGTGAGATATTACATCGCTACGGTGAACCTGAAGCGATACATGTCGTGCACTAGTTTAGACCTTTTACACGGGGATACAAGAAACCACCGAGATAGTGTTTCTGCAGCGAAAAGGACCATCACTACGACAGAACTGCTGCAAAGGAAGTTGCACATTTGTTTAGAGATTTTTTGAATATGAACAAGAAAATTCCAGTGATAAGTTTCACAATAATGAAGCAAGCCGTCGCTACGATGAAGCTGAGGCGAGGCAGATCGTGCTTGTGCCCAGAAAATTTTGTACAACGCCTTGGAAGATTTTAAATATAGTTTTGAGGCAAACTCCATGTATGTTTGTTTCTCACATGAACACACATACTTAAAATGCATAAAGAGATAGAATTATTTATGAAATTGATTTTTCTATATGAAGCGTATATTTTCATGTGTATTTGACAAAATTACAAAACCAAGGTTAATTAAAAAAAATCAATTATAAATAACAAATTAACCAAGGTGAATATAAGTCCACTACGTTTTATACCTTTACTTAAGTGGTGTGCTTGAAGTTCGATATTGAGTGCATCTAGTTCGCTGATTGTTGATACCAAATTTAGTCTGCTGACATGGATCAATAAAGTGAAGACACGTGGCCGTCTACGTGTGAACAACAAACACTTCCGAGGAACTCACATGCTCCGAGGAACCATACTACAACGAGGAACACTGTTTCCCCGAGGAACTCATACGCTCCGAGGAACGAGAACTCTCTGAGGAACTCTTGAGCACCGAGAAGCTTAGGCGGTCCGAGCAACTCAGGCGGTCCGAGTTGCACCTCGAACAAAGCATTAATAGCGGGATAACCAACAGTTTGATTATTCATTAAATGCTTATCATTCAGACGCACAAGCTTAAGGAGCATTGGATGTATCACTCTTTCATATGTACATCATTTAATGTATTACCCTTTCACATTACAGCCTCAGGGCTATAAATACATTGTATAATCCTCATTGAGGGGGATCCAGACCAGAATTTCTTGAGATAATTTATAATCGAGAATTCCCATACAAACAGCAATACCAAAACAGTGGACGTAGGCCATTCTTATAAGGCTGAACCACTTTAAAAAAAATTTGTCTCATTTATTTATCTGTGATTGAATAATTAGAGTGATATAATTTTTTACATCAACAGATTGGCGCCGTCTGTGGGAAATGACTGGTAATATCATTTTCCATAAAAAAAATTAATCCATTACGAATGGTTGACATTCCGGAATCCAGCAATCGAAACGCTGGAACCCCTCCAAATCCATCTGCTCCGCCAAATATTCCAGATCTGGCTGGAATAATGACAAATCTGGCTCAGGGTCAGACCGTCATTCAAGAAACCATGTGACAACTCATCCAAACCCTTCATGGCGGTGCATCAACCCATTCAAGACTACAGAGTATTCAAATAAACACCCGTGCACCATCCTCACGTACTAGGCGTACCAATTCATATCGTAATGAGGAATCTGAAGATTTTTCTTATCAACCTGGACGAACTTCGTCAGTGCGAGCCACAGATACAGAACAACGTATCACTCTTTCTCCAGAAAGGGTTAGTGCGTTAGAGAGGTTAAGCGGGGTATCACCTTTTGATAGATTAGGACTTAGAAGGATTAGAAGTCCTCCTAAAGTCGTATCGAGGAGTTTTCGGCGACCATCAGATTTAAGGGAAGGATCTGCCCAGTCGCGACCAGCTGCTCGTCAAGATAGATCTCATGAGCGACCAGCTGCTCGTCAAAATAAATCTCAGGAAGTCACTTCCACACGATCAGTTGCTCGAACCAACAGGCCCGAGGAAGGAAATGATACATGAAAAGGCTCTATTCAGAGGCTGGAGGATAGATTAGGGGAAATGGCTAAGGCCAAGAACCCTCTACAATGAACCTTTGTTCGAGGAACACCTTTTGTCCAGTCAATTATAGATTTTCCAACACCATCAAAGTTCAAAGCACCTGTTGTGACCCCCAAATATGATGGAAAAACTGACCCTGTCCTTCATATAGAACAATACCAAGATGCAGTCGACATCTATGATGTTCCAGATGAGATGAGATGCAGAGCATTCTCGGGAACTCTTACCAAATCTGCTCAGATATGGTATAATAATCTTCCTCGGGGTAAGATTTCAACTTTTCTTCAACTGGCCGAGTTATTCATTGGGAATTTCTATTTTGGGGCAAAGCCAGTTAAACGAGTAGCACATCTGTTAAGTGTTAGACAAAATGTTGGTGAGAGTACCAGAGATTACATAACTCGTTTTAATAACGAGAAACTGGAAGTCATTGATTATGAGGAGAAGACAGCTATTACTGCCTTGATGAGTGGACTACTGCCGAACAAGTTGTACTACACTTTGGCCAAAGATCCACCTCGTAACATGTCAGACCTGATGGGAAAAGCGTCCAAAATTATGAACGTCGAGGAGGCTATGGCTACGAAGAAGAATATAGATGCTAAAGAAACCAAGGTAGAAGGTGATAAAGCTAAGAAGAAAGAGCACAAAAACAATGGCAATAACAAGCATTCAAAAAATAGGTCGGTACGGGACGTGATGAAGAAATATGATAATTACACTCCTTTGAAGAAGGATATCAATCATGTTCTAGAGGAAATCAAGAACAACGAGGAACTAAACTGGCCAGAGAAAATGAAGGCAAACCCTGACAAGAGGAATAAAGAGAAGTATTGGGAGTTCCATAAAGATCATGGCCATATGACCAAGAATTGCATAGCTCTTCAAAATGAAATTGAAACACTCATCCGACGAGGAAAGCTATCAAAGTATGTTGATCGGGGAAACGAAAGAAGAAACAATGACTGAGCAAGAGAGAGGTCTAGATCTCCTCTTCGAGGGGAGGAGAACAAGAAAAGAAACCATGAAGTTGATCCAGAAGAAGACCCCTATCTTCCCAAGAGACCAAGGCAGCCAGAATGAGAGGTATTTTCAATATGCTTTGGGTCATTTGACTGTAATGTTATAACAGGTGGAGATGCAGAAGGAAGAGATCTTACTGCAGAGAGAAAAGCTTACCTCGGTGAGGATAAAGCTTGCTCGTACATTCAACGAATAAATCTAGATGAAGAGGATCGCCCGAGAAAGGTGAATAAAGAGAAATTGGCCATTGGTTTCTCAAAGAATGACCTTGCAGGTGTTCTATATCCTCATGATGACCCACTGGTGATCAAGATGAGAATGAAGGAAGTAATGATTTCAAGAGTACTGGTAGACAATGGTAGCTCGACAGACATCATGTTCGACTCGTGCTTCGATAGTTTAAATCTAAAGCTATCTCAACTGGAGCCTTATCACAGACCCCTCGTCGGTTTTGCTGGCGAGAAAGTATTTCCACTTGGGACGATCAAGTTGGATATATTCATTGGCACGTGGCCTACTTGTCGAACAGAAAGAATACGTTTCTTCGTGATGGATAAGAATGTTCAATCATCATACAATATCATTGATAACGTGACTTTTGCGTGTGGTCGTTGTTTGAAGCCAAGTTAGTCAAAACCTCACATACCTACAAAATATAACAATCTAAAGTGTAGCGGTAAGTAAGGATGTCAATCCACTTTCTAGGGAGTAAAGCAAATGGAACAAATTCAATTGTAATTCACTATTTATTTTCTTTTTTGTGCTTTTTCACTTTTCTATTTTTTTTAGCTTTTTCAATATTAAAACAAAAGGGTGAGGTGAGATCTAAACTAAAATAAACTAAATGTAAAATGATAATAACTAACGAGAAAGTAACTAAAATGAAAATAAAGTCTAACACTAAAATAGAAGATAAAGTGAGGAAAATAATAGTGAGAACAATCAAGGAGTGGGATTACACCACAAATTTTACTTATTCTAATTAATTAATTTAATTATTTGAATTCTCCCAAATTAATATCAAAATTACAAATCAACTCTCGTTGCAAGTGTAATTAGAATAGTAATCTTCTAGAAAATTAGATCAACACTCCTTTTAATTAATCACCCGCTAGGATCGATCAATTAGAATTTATGTCAATCTTAGAAATTAAATTTAGAGTTGAAATTCAAATGATAATACCCCACTTAAGAAACCCCTATCTCTAGTTCGAATCTAAAATGGGTATTATCACTAGAATTTCGATTTTCTCTCGAAAATCATTTACCCTCTCTCGAGGCGTAAATCTAAGGGTGAGGGATCAAAATTAACATTCAAAGGGATATTTCAATTAAGCAAACTAATTAAACTAAAATAATATCAAATAAGGGTTTCACCCCACCCCTTGAAAGGGGTTTTAGCCTAACATGGTATACAATATGACAAATTAATATTCAAAGGCATAAAATAATAAAAGAAGGGAAGAGAACAATCAAACCAAATCTCTTTGATTATGTTGAACTCCAATACTTGAAATTTAAGCATACACCCTCTAATTGAGCATCCAAGTATTGTGAAATTAAATGAGCACTCAATTAAATCTCTTACAATATTTAAATCTCACAAATATCTAAAAATAAAAAATGAAAAACTATTTACAAGGATGTATTTTCTAAACTAAACTATCTCTCTCTAGAATTTCCTCTCTCTACTTCCCTAATCTAGAATTGCCTTCAATTGGGTCATCTTCTTCATTTTATATGCAATGGAGCAAAGGGGCATAATGGTAAAAAGGTAGGGAGTGCATGTGAGGGGTGTGAGGTCATGTGGGTGAGGTTAGGGAGGATAAAATCTGATTTGTTATTGAGGGGTATTTTAGGAAAATAGCTTAAAGTGGTTTGTTAGGGGGTATTTGGGTAAAATGAATTAAAAGGGATAAGTGACATGTGGGTTTATTGGCACATGGGTTTTGTTGGCATTTTGGTCTTGGCTTGGATTTTAGAAGCAGGTCATGTTTTTTATTTGGGATAAACATGGAAAATGGGTTATGGAAGATGGATGTGGGTATGGGTTTGGTATGATGAATTATGATTTCTGCTGCTGAAAACCGGGTATGGGATGTGTCGGATGTCGCCACGGGTTGCGAGGGGATCGGAGATGGAAATGGGTATGGGTTTGGTCAGCCCGAGCAGGTTGGTCGCCGGATTAGAGGTCCGGGCAGGAGTTGGGTCCGGGAAAGGGGATCACTGCCGGAGGTGGCAGCGCGAGGAGGGAGAGAGGGAGAGGTCGGCGTCGCCAGCGAGCTGGGGCGAGGGCGGTGTCGGCGGCAGGGGGCACGATCGAGGAGAGAGAGGGATGGGGCAGAGTTGTTGCTGCCGCGGGTCGGAGCTTGGGGTTGTCTTAGGACGCCGGTGGGAGGTTTTCAGAGGTGAGGGTAAGAGAGAGAGAGATGGGTGTGTTGTTGGGTTAAGGTGGTTTTTGTGTTTTGGAGAGAGGAGAGAGGGTGAGTTGTTGGGGAAGATGAAGTTGGGGTTTATTGTGTGTGTGAGGGTGTAGGTAATAGGATGAGGGTGAGGGGAGTTTAATGGGTATTAAGTGTGTGTGTGTGTGTGTATTAGTTTAGACCCTAATAAAATAAAACTAAAAAAATAAAAATAAAATCTAAGTAATCAAATAAAACTTATAAAAACTAAAAATCAAAAAATTAAATTCCTATAAAATAAAGACTCAAAATAAAAAATTAAAACTAAAAAGAAATGAAAAGAAAAATGTAAATCTATTAAACTTAAAACTAAAGTCCTAAAAAAATAAAATCTAATAAAACTAAATTCCTAAAAACTAATCCTAATAAAATAAAATAAAATAAAAACTAAAACTAAAAACTTAATAAAATAAAATAAAATTATATTAATAAAAATAGAAATAAAATATAAAAATAGGAAATAAAATTTTAAAAAATTCTAAAATAATTCTAAAATAAAATCTAAAAAAAACGACACTAAATAAAAATCTAAAAAATTAAAATAAAATAAAAAAAGGGAACAAACCAACACACACGGGTCTTGGGTGACGGTTTAGGGACAAGTTTAGGCTAGGATGGGTTAGGTTAGGGTAAGGGAATTTGGTATTTAGCTCCGTAAAATGCACAATTGCCTTGAAATACGCGTTTGAACACCGCAACGTACATTAAACCTGCATAATAAACATTTACGCGCATAAGACCCATATTGTCGAGAATTAGCAACTAAAGTACGTCTATTTGGGGTATAAAATGTACAGTTTTGGGTGCTTATCACACCACCCGCAAACAGAGCGTTGCTAGTCCTCGAGCAATAAGATAGAGAGAAAGAGAAAGATAAGTAACCAAAAGTGTACCACTTTCGCGGGCACTTGCGATTGCACTTAGCATGTGCAACAAGCCTTTAAACCTATAGGTTGCCCTACAGGACGAGTTTTGTCTCGTGAGGGTTTGCAGGGAATATACCCACAAAATTCTTATTTTGCAAAAATTTATTGAAGGGCAGTCAATCTCTTATTAGACATAGAATAATCGCACAATCCATCCCATGAGAAATATTTTCAGAAATACAAGCTAGAATTTGTAAAAGTTTAAGCTAAGTAAATACTCAAGGCACATCCTTCCTAGAACTCAACGTGTGTGGTGTGAATCAGTCAAAACGGGTCGAGTATCACAAGAGTAATTCCTAGATTGCCTTATCGGAATCAACGCTTCAACTTCAAATCTCACGGATATATCTCTCTCAAACGAACTCTCGAGATTAGGGTCAGTGTATCGCTCTTGTGTGTGAGGAGGTGAGTAAATGTAAGCAAGTTCAAACGTCTCACACACGTATAAGAAAGAATGAACAATTTGAAAGAAAAGTGATCTCAGGAAAGAATGCTAATCACTATAGTGAGAACGTCGAGTTATTCACCACGTTGACTTTCATTTGCCCGAACACTAAGGGGAATATGTATGTATATGGGTGAGGGGGTAAATGAAATGGGATATGTGGGATGCGATGAGGTAGGATAGGATGGGATGATGGTATGATGGATGGATGGTGGATATGCGATGTGAAATGGATGAAAAATGGATGCGAAAGAAGAGTGTATACACATTAGGCACAAATGTCTTTATTTCAAAACTAACTACTAACTACAAATTCTCTTTCTTTTCTTTTCTTTTCTTTTCTCTCTTTTTTTTCGATTTTTCTTTTTTTTTTTTCTATTTTTTCTATTTTTGCTATTTTTCTATTTCTCTATTTTTTTCTTTTTTCTCTTTTTTTTTTTGTTTTTCTCTCACTTTTCAAACTAACACTGAAGACATTTATATTTTGAAATCACACTCTTTTTCTCAAGACAATGGATGATATAAATGGAGGTGATAGGTGGATGTGTGGGGAAATATATGGATGGTGAGGGGAATATATATGAGATATGGGAATATAATGGGTGAAGTGAATGGAAATGTGATATGGGGGGAAAGTGGTAGGTATATGGATGAAAATCCTAGTGATCGGGACAAATATCAAGACACGCGTTTCTTACAAATCGAAAAAGATGTCATTCTCAGTGATTAACCAAAATTTTAAGAAAGAAAATGAGATCATACAACAATTAAAGTGCGGACCCAAAAGAAGTTGAATCAACTTGTGACTCGGAGATTGCGTAAAACACTCTAAAAGGGTGAAAGGCACAAATCTCACGGGCTAAAGTCTCCACTAGTGATCCTTAAGGTTCTCTTTAGAATTATAGTACTCTTCAACTCTAAACGTAATGACGTGATAAGTACGCAAATTTTGTTGAGTCTAGAAATTCATGGTGCAAAATGCCTTGTTACGTATTACATAAGCTATTAGAAAAAATATTCTCTAGCTTGATTCCTAGACTTTTGAAAGATGGATGATTGAAAACTCACATCAATGAGTGAGATGAAAGAAACTGCACGAAATTTTAAAAATCAGGTTTAAAAATCAAAATTTCTCAAAAGAGGCACGATTTTGATAAAATTCCCCACCCCCAAACAAAAAGGAACATCGTCCTCGATGTTAGATAAAATGATTTTTAAAATTGAGAGCATAAGGTAGGAAAGAGATTACCAGAATGAACCGCTAATGAAGTGGACAGATGAAGCCAAGAATAAACCTGAGTAAGAAGATGTACAAGTCTATAAGCATGATAAAGCATAGGGTGATGTGAAACACCACCCCCAAACAGGATGAGACTAGTACAAGAAACGCGGGCTGCCTCCCGGTAGCGCTAAGTTTAATGTCTTCAGCCAGACCGATGAAATCTCACCCTAAAGATAAGATCTATGAAAGCGCAGGGCGGCAGAAGAATGGGTGATGAAAATCACCCCCAAACAAGACTGAAGCATCAGTCTTGCTGGAAAAAGGCTAAATGTGTCAATGCACTTGTATAGCAAAGTGCATCACACGATGCAAAGCATCGGTGGACCAAGGGCGGGTGGGTATTAAGGTAAGGGTGAGGGTGAAAAGGTATCGGTCTCGGGCTTTATTGAGCCGAAAGGTGAGGGCGACTAGGGCCCTATAAGCATAGTGCTCAAGTTGGTGAGGGAGGCGAAAGGGTTTGGTAAGTGGAATGGGGTGGGCCTCATAAAAATCACACGACCGTTCTATGAATGGACGATGATAATGGTCGCGCCGTGATACGCCAGGGAGTTGTTGAGAAAAATCAACACCACAAGAGAGTGGCGTGCATGGAGGAACAAACTCGGTGTCACGGAAGTGGAGAGTATCACCATAACTCTCGTGGAAGGTGGATGGTTTTAGGTGAGGATCTAAAACTGTAGATGGAAACTGGAAATGTACAAAATCAAGATCCAAACCAGGTGGTGGGGTAGAAGATATAATGGGTGGGTCGGGTGGGATAAATGGTGGAGGAAGATGATCCAACTCAAGCGTGGGAGACACACACTCATTGGGAGGAGTAAAGGAATACTCACAAGGGAGTGTGGTTTCTAAAGATGGAGTGATCAACTTCTCCAAAAAGGTAGCATCGGTAAATGGGGTGGGTGGGTAAAATGAGGCACCAAGATCGGAGATAGAGGAATCAATAGAAGTATCGGGCTCAACGGGAGCCATGCATGGAGGAAGATCATCCATATCCGAATAGTTAGGAACTATAGCGGATTCTATCTCGGGAAAATGGTGAGCACTCGTAGCCGGAGCTAACCTAGGATAAATTGGTTCCTCGGGAACACACACGATGTGCTCAATAGGTATAGACTCGGGCATTGTTTTGGATTCAGCGGGAGTGGGAAGGTGAATGGGAACCGCAAGGTGGGGTTCATTGGGATATGGTGGAATTGGATCAGTCTCACTAATGAAAGGTAAGTCAACACAATTGTCGACTTGGGACCCGGATCATGGAATGGTCTCAACTTCAAGATTCTCGGGGTGGTAGGGTTGGTCACACTCAAATTCTGTGTCACAAGGGGACACATCATCATCACACTCGGTGGCAACGATGGGTGGGGTCATGGGAATATCCGACTCTCGCGCACACACCAATTCATTTAACCTTTGTTCAAGACTTTGGAGAGCTTGAGTTTGAATTGCTTGCTCTTGATCAAGTATGAACTTTTGCAAGAGGGTTTCGAGAGTGGATGGGGATGAAGGTGTTAGTGGAATGATGGGTGGTGGTGGTGGGTGAGGTGGACACAACGCGCTATAATCGTGAGTGTATGGAGAATAATCATATGAAGTGTGTGGGGAGGGGTCAAGTACATCATACATGAAAGGACCGCTTTCGTGATGGACAAATGGTTGATACTCATGGGGTGCGTAGTGAGGAAACTGATCATGACTGGGTGCACAAGGTTGCCATGACGACTGTTGGAACGTGTGAGGATCCACAACATCGGGTTGGGATACGTATTGCGTGGAAGGGTGATCAGGCCTCCACGAATAGCTCGGGGACTCACACAACTCGGGATTAGGTATAACAGGGTAGTAGGCCGAGGTGGGTTCCGAAACAGTGTCATATGGATACCCATGTTCCATGGTGGGTGCGTAGGGATATGAAGAGTATGGGCACTCATGGGACATGTGATCGGCATAAGAACAGTGGGTGCACAACAAGGGAGGAGGCACAGTGACACTTGACACCAAGGGTGATGGAATAGGAGGTGAGTGCATAGATGGGTCAAGAGTACCAACGGTACTCGTGAGAGAGGTGAAATTATGAAGAATATCATAAAGAGACCGCTCGGGATTACTCTCACACGTGTCACGTGTCAATGGAAAATGACCAAAGTAGTCCCGTAAAGGACGTTCCTGGGCCATGTGGAGAGAAATATATTTTTTTTGATATTTTGAAATTGTTTCAAAAAGAAAGAAAATATTTTTGGATTTTTTATAAATTAAAGAAAGAAAAATATTTTTGGATTTTTTATAAAAAATAAAGGAAGAAAAATATTTTTGGATTTTTTATTTTTTATTTTTTTATTTTTGGAAGAAAAGGTGGGGAAAAAATATGGACTCTTTGAATTGGACGGACTAACTAAAATCGACTACCGAAAAATGGAATTGGACACACACACAAGTCAAGAAAAATTCCTAACTAGCACATAGCCAATTTTTATCTTTAGATTTAGCGAAAGGGTAGTCCAATTTTAATTAAGTCCGTGGGCGATAAAAATCACGGAAATATTTTAGTGATCGCCTTTGCAAAATGTTCTCCTAGTGGGCTACCTAGTTGATTTATTTTAAATTTAGTGATGGCTAGGGTAGCACACAATGGTAAGCGAGTGAGTCGGGTGATGAAATCCCTTCTCGTGAGTGACCGGGTGTAGGTCTTAGCAATTTAATTCATCACACCATTCGAAAATAAATGCGAGAATAAAATAAAATAAGAGCACACAAGAGCACACAAAAGAATTGACTCGCTAACAGGAGAGGCGCGAGAGTGTAAGAAATGTACCTCCCACGGTTTTTAGGCCGTGGGGTGCCGAAAAAGTTGAGTCGACCGGGGGGAGATCACACCTATCTCAGTCGTCCCCGGGAGTCCTACCGACCCAAGGTAGAGAGGCTTCTAAATCCTCGCCTTGGACGCCCTCTCTCTACCTTGTCCGGTTTCCCTATCACGCTTGTCTTGAATTATTACAAATGTAAATGAAAAAAAAATGGTGTCTCTAAGCACCGCAATACAAGCAATGATAGAATAAGCCTAAATACAAGCCTTCTAAAAATATAAAAATGGTACAAAAAAAATAAGAAAGTGGGAAAAATAAATTAAATACAAAATGAAATCCGCTCCGAGCTTCACAATCCCAAGAATGGCAACGGCGCCATTTGATAACTATGCTTTTTGCGTGTGGTCGTTGTTTGAAGCCAAGTTAGTCAAAACCTCGCATACCTACAAAATATAACAATCTAAAGTGTAGCGGTAAGTAAGGATGTCAATCCACTTTCTAGGGAGTAAAGCAAATGGAACAAATTTAATTGTAATTCACTATTTATTTATTTTTTTGTGCTTTTTCACTTTTCTATTTTTTTTTAGCTTTTTCAATATTAAAACAAAAGGGTGAGGTGAGATCTAAACTAAAATAAACTAAATGTAAAATGATAATAACTAACTAGAAAGTAACTAAAATGAAAATAAAGTCTAACACTAAAATAAAAGATAAAGTGAGGAAAATAATAGTGAGAACAATCAAGGAGTGGGATTACACCACAAATTTTAGTTATTCTAATTAATTAATTTAATTATTTGAATTCTCCCAAATTAATATCAAAATTACAAATCAACTCTTGTTGCAAGTGTAATTAGAATAGTAATCTTTTAGAAAATTAAAATTAACACCTCACAACTCTAGAAAATTAGATCAACACTCCTTTTAATTAATCACCCGCTAGGATCGATCAATTAGAATTTATGTCAATCTTAGAAATTAAATTTAGAGTTGAAATTCAAATGATAATACCCCACTTAAGAAACCCCTATCTCTAGTTCGAATCTAAAATGGGTATTATCACTAGAATTTCGATTTTCTCTCGAAAATCATTTACCCTCTCTCGAGGCGTAAATCTAAGGGTGAGGGATCAAAATTAACATTCAAAGGGATATTTCAATTAAGCAAACTAATTAAACTAAAATAATATCAAATAAGGGTTTCACCCCACCCCTTGAAAGGGGTTTTAGCCTAACATGGTATAAAATATGACAAATTAATATTCAAAAGCATAAAATAATAAAAGAAGGGAAGAGAACAATCAAACCAAATCTCTTTGATTATGTTGAACTCCAATACTTGAAATTGAAGCATACACCCTCTAATTGAGCATCCAAGTATAGTGAAATTAAATGAGCACTCAATTAAATCTCTTACAATATTTAAATCTCTTAAATATCTAAAAATAAAAAATGAAAAACTATTTACAAGGATGTATTTTCTAAACTAAACTATCTCTCTCTAGAATTTCCTCTCTCTACTTCCCTAATCTAGAATTGCCTTCACTTGGGTCATCTTCTTCATTTTATATGCAATGGAGCAAAGGGGCATAATGGTAAAAAGGTAGGGAGTGCATGTGAGGGGTGTGAGGTCATGTGGGTGAGGTTGGGGAGGATAAAATCTGATTTGTTATTGAGGGGTATTTTAGGAAAATGGCTTAAAGTGGTTGGTTAGGGGGTATTTGGGTAAAATGAATTAAAAGGGATAAGTGACATGTGGGTTTATTGGCACATGGGTTTTGTTGGCATTTTGGTCTTGGCTTGGATTTTAGAAGCAGGTCACGTTTTTTGTTTGGAATAAACATGGAAAATGGGTTATGGAAGATGGATGTGGGTATGGGTTTGGTATGATGAATTATGATTTCTGCTGCTGAAAACCGGGTATGGGATGTGTCGGATGTCGCCACCGGTTGCGAGGGGATCGGAGATGGAAATGGGTATGGGTTTGGTCGGCCCGAGCAGGTTGGTCGCCGGATTAGAGGTCCGGGCAGGAGTTGGGTCCGGGAAAGGGGATCACTGCCGGAGGTGGCAGCGCGAGGAGGGAGAGGGAGAGGTCGGCGTCGCCGGCGAGCTGGGGCGAGGGCGGTGTCGGCGGCAGGGGGGCACGATCGAGGAGAGAGAGGGATGGGGCAGAGTTGTTGCTACCGCGGGTCGGAGCTTGGGGTTGTCTTAGGACGTCGGTGGGAGGTTTTCAGAGGTGAGGGTAAGAGAGAGAGAGATGGGTGTGTTGTTGGGTTATGGTGGTTTTTGTGTTTTGGAGAGAGGAGAGAGGGTGAGTTGTTGGGGAAGATGAAGTTGGGGTTTATTGTGTGTGTGAGGGTGTAGGTAATAGGATGAGGGTGAGGGGAGTTTAATGGGTATTAAGTGTGTGTGTGTGTGTATTAGTTTAGACCCTAATAAAATAAAACTAAAAAATAAAAATAAAATCTAAGTAATCAAATAAAACTTATAAAAACTAAAAATCAAAAAATTAAATTCCTATAAAATAAAGACTCAAAATAAAAAATTAAAACTAAAAAGAAATGAAAAGAAAAATGTAAATCTATTAAACTTAAAACTAAAGTCCTAAAAAAATAAAATCTAATAAAACTAAATTCCTAAAAACTAATCCTAATAAAATAAAATAAAATAAAAACTAAAACTAAAAACTTAATAAAATAAAATTATATTAATAAAAATAGAAATAAAATATAAAAATAGGAAATAAAACCTAAAAAAATTCTAAAATAATTCTAAAATAAAATCTAAAAAAAACGACACTAAATAAAAATCTAAAAAATTAAAATAAAATAAAAAAGGGAACAAACCAACACACACGGGTCTTGGGTGACGGTTTAGGGACAAGTTTAGGCTAGGATGGGTTAGGTTAGGGTCAGGGAATTTGGTATTTAGCTCCGTAAAATGCACAATTGCCTTGAAATACGCGTTTGAACACCGCAACGTACATTAAACCTGCATAATAAACATTTACGGGCATAAGACCCATATTGTCGAGAATTAACAACTAAAGTACGTCTATTTGGGGTATAAAATGTACAGTTTTGGGTGCTTATCAATCATCATGGGAAGAGTAGGATTGAAGAAGTTTGAGGCTGTACCATCTACAGTGCATCAGTGCCTAAAATTTCCAACAAACTTTGGAGTAGGAGTTGTGAAAGGTGATCAGAAAGTAGCTCGGGAATGCTATTATTCATCCACCGAGCAAGAATAAATAGAGGAATCAAGGAAAAATACAACTACCTATCAAGTGGATGAAGGTGCCGACATTGAAACATTGGATCCTAGAGATGCGTCACAACTCGTGAAGGGTCAAGTGGTGGAAGCTACTGAAAACATCATCCTGGACGACGAGCACCCTGAGCGAACTACTCAAGTATGTTCGTCGTTGGAAGCATCACTAAAGCAGTAATTGATAACTTTCCTTAAAAGCAGAAAGCAAACTTTTGCGTGGAGTCATGAAGATATGCCAGGGATAGATCCAAATTTCTCATGTCACGAGCTCAATGTGAATAAGGAGATCAAGCCTGTGAAGAAGAGAAGAAGAGTATTCAGTCCCGAGAAGAATCAAGCTATACAGGAGGAAGTCGAGAAGCTCTAGAAAGCTTGCTTCATTGAAGATGTTAAATATCCAGACTCGTTAGCCAATGTGGTGATGGTAAAGAAGAAAAACAACAAATGGAGGATGTGTGTAGACTTCACCGACCTCAACAAAGCATGCCCAAAGGATCACTTTCCACTGCCCCAAATTGATCAACTAGTCGATGCTACCTCGGTACACGAGCTGCTGAGTTTCATGGATGCTTATTCTGGCTACAATCAGATTAAAATGAAACCTGAAGATAGGGAGAGTACTTCTTTCATTAACCCTAGGGGAACTTATTGTTATAATGTTATGCCTTTTGGTTTAAAAAATGCAGGTGCGACATATCAGCGGCTGATGAACAAGGGTTTTGTTGAACAAATCAGTTGCAATATGGAAGTCTATGTTGACGATATGATGACAAAAAGCAAGAAAGATACAGACCATCTAGTTGACTTAAGTCAGACTTTTGATCAACTGGATAAATATCAAATGAAGCTAAACCCGACGAAGTGCATATTTGGAGTACGTGAAGGCATGTTTCTCGAATACATCGTCAATCAACGAGGCATTGAAGCAAATCCTGAAAAGATCAAAGCTCTATTAGGGCTGCGATCTCCAACAACGAAGAAAGAAGTACAGAGTCTCACAGGACGAGTGGCAGCACTTAACAGATTTGTATCACGAGCAACTGACAGATGTCTCCCATTCTTCAAAACACTCCGAAAGACTTTTGAGTGGAATGATGAATGTGAGAAGGCTTTTCAAGACTTGAAGAAATACTTGGGAGCACCTCCACTGTTGTCCAGGCCAGTGATGGGAGAAAAATTATACTTGTATCTAGCAGTGTCAGAGAATGCAGTTAGCTCGGCGTTGATCAGAGTGGAGAATGGAGTGCAGAAGCCAATTGATTATACGAGTAAGGCCTTCCGAGGAGCAGAGATCAGATATCCAAGGCTGGAAAAGTTAGCACTGGCGTTGATTGAAGCGAGTAGGAGAATAAGGCCATACTTCCAGGCTCATACCATAGTCGTATATACTGATATGCCATTGAGGCAAGCCCTTCATAAACTAGAAAAATCAGGGAGATTGATGTACTGGGCAATAGAGCTCGATGAATATGATATAGTCTATGAACCCAGATCATCGCTAAAAGGGCAGGCTGTAGCAGATTTTATAGCAGAGTTCACCTATCCTGATACCCCCGAGGAGCGAAAGTTGATCGCCGATCAACCTGTGGATGTTACAGGATCAATAAACACAAGCTCAGACCAACTCCGGTTGGTAAAAGGGCAAGTGGATGTTACAAGATCGTCAAATTCGAGCTCAAACCAATTCCGATTGGTAAAAGAGCAAGGAGAGATGATCGATGAAGAGCAAGAAATATCCGGGGAAGATGAAAAGAAGCAACAAATATTTCACCGAGGAACTCTGACTGATCAGAAATTTAAAGATGAGTTACTTATATGGAGGCTATATGTAGATGGATCATCTTGCACTGCAGGATGTGGCGCGGGGATAGTTTTGAGCACTCCGAATGAGGTCGATATGGAATACGCCTTGCGTTTCCAATTCAAAGCTTCCAACAATGAGGCTGAGTATGAGGCCATGATTGCTGGACTTAGTTTGGCAAAAATTATGGAGGCGTAGCAGGTTATGGTCTTCAGTGATTCTCAATTGATCGTAAATCAAATGTTGGGAGTATATGCAGTTAGAGGAGAATTAATGATCAGATATCATGCAAAGTCAAAGGAGCTGGTGTCAGAATTTTCTGCTGTTCAGCTAGTCGGAATACCAAGAATGGAGAATGCGAGAGCAGACGCCCTAGCTCGACTAGCATCAGCTACTCGCATCGAGCTACGATGAACAATCCTAATTGAAGTGTTGGCTGGTCGGAGTATAGATGAAGATCTGATGATGAACTTCATTACCCTTGATTTAGGACCATCTTGGATGGATCCCATCAGGGCATATATTGAATAGGGAGAATTACCAATTGACAAGCTCGTAGCCAAGAAATTGAAGTTTAAAGCTGCTCGGTATGTATTAACTAACGGTATTCTGTATAGACGAGGAATCATGGTAGGTTTTCAGAGATGTGTACATCCCTCTGAGGTGAAAGATTTGATTGAAGAGGTCTATGAAGGGTCCTGTGGAGCACATGTAGCAGGTCGAACGCTTTTACAAAGGGTGATGACGCAGGGATACTACTGGCCGACGATGAGGGCTGATTGTATAGCCTATGCAAAGAAATGTGATAAGTGCCAACGTTTTTCCTCCATACGAAGAGCTCCACAAGCATTGTTGACACCCATAACTTCCCCTTGGCCATTTGCCATGTGGAGAATTGATTTGGTTGGGCCATTACCAACGACCCGAGGAAGGTTCAAATACCTCGTCGTCGCAGTTGATTATTTTACTAAGTGGGTAGAAGCTGAGCCACTCATTGATATGACGTACGAGAAGGTGTACCAATTTGTTTGGAAGAACGTCATTTATCGATATGTTCTTCCTCATGCTTTCATCACAGACCATGGAACAGAATTTGATAACGAGGAGTTCGCTGCCTATTGCCATCAATCAAATATTTTGAAGATCCACTCAGCACCAGGCCATCCTCAAAGCAATGGACAAACTGAAGTGACAAACAGAATGCTGCTAAATGGTTTGAAGAAAAGATTGGATGATGCAAAAGCAAACTGGATCAACGAGTTACAATCAGTACTTTGGGCTTACCGAACTACTTCCCGAGTAGCAACTAGAGAATCACCATATATGTTGGCATTTGGAAGTGAAGCTGTAATACCTGCTGAGTTGGGCCTCCCAACACGCAGGGTACAGAATTTCAATTCCCCTATCAGTGACTTAATGAGAAGATTGGATTTAGACATGCTCGAGGAAGTTAGAGAAGAAGCAGCCATTAGAAATGTTGCTTACCAACAGCGAACAACTTTGTTCTACAACAAAAGGGTGAAGAAGTGCGACCTGAAAGAAGGAGATTATGTGCTGAAGAAAGTCATTTAAAAGCACAATAAGCTGGAGGCAAACTGGCATGGACCATACCGAGTTACAGAAGTTGTTCGACCAGGAATTATCGAATAGCAACTTTAGAAGGCGGGGAGTTTAAGAATGCCTGGAATGCAGAGCACCTGCGCAAATATTATCAGTGATGAATAAAATGAAGATATTCTGCCGAATTCTTTCTTTTTATTGAATATTTTTTGGGGAATAGTGCTACACACTACTCGGGGCAAAACTCAAACACTACTCGGGGCAAAACTCGACAATGCTCAGGCTACTCAAATTTTTTTCTTCCCGGAGGAATACAAGTAGCTTTACTTCCAGGAGGAATACAAGTAGCTTTAATTCCCGGAGGAATATTGGTAGCTTTACTTCTCGGAGATTATGTGCTGAAGAAAGTCATTCAAAATCACAATAAGCTGGAGGTAAACTGGCATGGACCATACCGAGTTACAGAAGTTTTTCGACTAGGAACTTATCGAATAACAACTTTAGAAGGCGAGGAGTTTAAGAATGCCTGGAATGCAGAGCACCTGCGCAAATATTATCAATGATGAATAAAATGAAGATATTCTGATGAATTCTTTCTTTTTATTGAAAGTTTTTTGGGGAATAGTGCTACACACTACTCGGGGCAAAACTCGAACACTACTCGGGGAAAAACTCGACAAAGCTCAGGCTACTCAAATTTTTTCTCGAAAATGCCAACTAAGGTTGGTAGAGAAACCTATATTCCTCCGGGAAGTAAAACTACCAATATTTCTCCGGGAAGTAAAGCTACCAATATTCCTCTGGGAAGTAAAGCTACCAATATTCCTCCGGGAAGTAAAGCTACCAATATTCCTCCGGGAAGTAAAGCTACTTGTATTCCTCCGGGAAGTAAAATTTGTATTCCTAAGGGAAATAAAACCATATGTTCTCGTGAAATAAAAATATTCCTAAAAATGCCAACTTATGTCGGTTAGGAAGTAAATATAATCTCGAAAATGCCAACTTGAGCTGGTCGGGAGGTAAAATTATTTCAAAAAGACTAACTATGGCTGGTCGGGAGGTAAAATTATTTCAAAGGGACTAACTATGGTTGGTCGGGGATATAAACCCACCAACTGTAGTTGGTCGACAAGGAAAATTTTCCGACCTTGGTTGGTCGGAAACATTTAAGAGAAAAATCTACTAACTATGGCTGGTCGGGGATAAAAACCCACTAACTGTAGTTCGTCGACATGGAGAATTTAATGACTTTGGTTGGTCGGAAAAATTTTTAAACATTTTTTATACTCGTAACTTTATTACTAAGTTGGTCGAGAAACAAAACTTTATTATTAAGTGATCAAGCAACATTTTTTATACTCGTAACTTTTACTAAGTCCATCGAGAGACAAAATATTATTTTTGCCAAATGACTATCACAAGTTCAAACTACACAATATTGTTATCTTTTTATCAGATATGCATGCACAAATATAAAGTATTATAAGACAATAGCGAATAGAAATGAAAGTCTTTCATTAAATCCAAAACAAATTACATTGATAATGAAATGAAAATTACATTGATATGTATACTAACAATTACATCAAAATTCCTACTCTACTGGTTTTTTCCCTTCTGCTTTTGACACAGGTTCCTCGCCAGCAGGCGGATCATTTAAAGCCAGAGGAGAATTTATGAAGTTGAGATCCTTTAACATCCTGACATTCATCACGGATGGTCGATCTAGAAGGTGATCGGGATGAGATACTTCAATAATTGAATGGAGATTGTAGTCACCGAGATATTTGGAAATCAAGCTCCGAGGAATGGCCTGAGCAGGGATCCAACTCATGTCCAGTTTGTATGGTGGCACAGGTAAGTCGAGCATCCCGGGATTATGGTAGTCCCACAGGTAATGACCCTGTTCGAGCTGTATCACACCTAAGGCATTCAACCAGCCTTGCTTGTAGCCCTCATTATTGGCGTTCTGGATACGATCGTCCAAGTGAAAGAGAGCTTCGTTGTATCCAGCCATCCAAAAATCCATGGGCTGTTTGTGGAACTAATATGTTAATCTGTCTAGCTGCTCATGGAGGTTTTTAACGAAGAGCTCTTTATTCTCCAAGGTAGATTTCTGCTCAGAGAGCTGCTCTTCCAAGTCCCTGATCTTCTTTGACATTTCAGCCAACGCCTGGTTCTTCGCCATTAACTAGAAGGCCTGGTTCGCTAGGGTAGACTGAGTCCTTTTTTCCTCGACAGGAATCCGAGCTGCTCTTGCTCATCCCCGAGGTGCTCTTGCTCGTCCCCGAGAAGATGGGGAAGGACCAGACCTCTTTAAGGTTTCCAACTCGTCCCTCAAGTTGGCGTTCTCGACCTCTAGGAACGAAAATCCCTCATCAGTCGCTGGGATTAAGGCTTTTGAAGAAGAGGCTGTAGACTTCAACTGTGATAGCTCTTTCTGCAAGTTGTTGTTCGCTTGCTCTAGCAACTCGGTAATTTATCTGCATTCCTCGACCTCGCCCTCAGAGTTCTCTCCCTCACCTCGTAGCCAGCAAAACGCTTCTCGTACCCCTTGTCAGCATTGAGTTGCTGGTACTTCTTCTCGTACCCCTCATGCAACAGGGCAGTGGATTCTTTGTATTGTAGCTGAAGGTCTTCGAGGGTGCCTTGGAGATCCTCGATCATATCATAATAAGCCACATTATTGGCCACTACTCGATCAAGTAGACACTTCAGATATTGATATGCTTCAACTGCCTGTTCTGAAGCATCTTGGCCAAGGATGTCGACAACTTGTGCTGCACTCAAGTCTATGTGACCAGCCTTAAAGTATTCATTACATTGTCGCAGCAGCTTTGTATCATGGGCAGATAACAATTACATCCTGGCCAGAAACTAGAAGAGAAAGAAAAAGAAGTAATCAATAAGAATCAAGACAAAGTATGAAGATAGACAACAGTATGCAAAAAAGTCCAAGTTTTATTAGATCATAAAGTTCAGAGTAACATATGCTGGGTTACAATTGACAAAAGAAAATTTTAAAGATAAACCCGAACAACTCTACACCTTTTCCTTGTCTCCCAAAACCTTCTCAGGAGGCTGGGATGAGGAAGTAGGTTGCTCAGAGGGAATGGATAGTTGCTCGGGGAGCACAGGCAGTTGTTCGAATGAAGTAACAATCTGCTGAAGTTCCTCGGCAACAGGCTGAATGGCTGGGGGATGATCTTCCATCACTATAGAAGACTCTTCTGAGGCAGCTTCGTCCTCTTTAAGATCTTCTGGGGTTGGAAGGGGACCAGGAATGTGTTGCTGTAAATGCTCAGAAGATTCATCAACTTTCATTTCCTGGAGAGCAGCAACCCATCCATCCCTAAAGAATTTGAGACTGCTATAGTCCACTTGCGATGGCAGCCAACCTCTTGTTCCAACCCTTGTCCCAGCCAGCGCTGAAGGATTTCTTCACAGCCATCTTCCTCTTTAACTTCTTCGAGGAAAGCTTCTCGGACAGCATGGTATCAGCAGTTTTTAATTTATTTTCAATCTCCTCCTTCTGCCGACCTACTTCCCGAAGTTGAGCCAGCTCCTCCTCGACAGCCTTAAGTTTATCTTCAAACTCTCCAGCAGTTTTGAGCTTCTCTTCAAGCTCTTTATTTTTCCCTTCTAACTCCTTTATTCTCTTCTCCAACTCCTTGGAGACCTCAACAGTTCGAGCATTCTCCTGCTCGGTGGAGGCAAGCTTTTTCTCCCAGACAGCCTTATCAATAGCATATGTCTGGCGAGAATCGTCCAAAGACTTGATAGCTTCTTCCAAAAGCTCCCTCCACGCTGGACGAGGAGCATGAAGCTTTAATTGCTTCATCCTTCTTCAGAATTATATTAAAGCAGCTCGTCAACTATGAAAGGAAAAAGAAAACAAGTCAGAAATAGAAATGACAAAGGAAATATGAAAAGTTCAAAGTAAGAAGACTTACAGAAGCAAGGTGACGAGCAGCTAACGAGGTGACCATGTCCCGAGTAAGGTTTTCTTCAGTACCTTGGACCTCGGGAATGATCCAGGACTTTACCGAGCTCATGGCAGAGCTCAGTGGAACAAAAGTTGGAACCCCAGTTCCAGTAGCTGGGGGATGAGTAATGGTGTCAGCCAAATTGATCTAGGAACTTTTCTTCAGCCTCCTCGGGGGAATAGGAACAGATTCAACCAAGGAAGAACCCTTGGTCGGTGATATTACAATCACCTCTCCAGGAGCAGCAGACCTGCTCGGAGCCATTGCGGGCTTCTCGGCAATGTTCACGACAGCAGCCGAGGAAGGTGCATCATTCTTATTTGTCCCCTCCCCTGGGACATCAACCTTACTTCTTTTTGCCTCACCAGAGCCGGAGGCAGGTTTCTCGAAGAGAGTGGGAGGTCTTCTTCTCTTCATCCTTTCGCTTAAAGGGACGTGAGATTCAGGTGAGGAGCTAGTGGAAGCTGGTACTGGCTCTGATTCACTTATTACTGGACGAGAAGTAAAAGAGGTGGTGTAACTCTTGTATTGCAGCAGATATGATGCCGACCTAATATGCTCGTTAGCAACAGATTGATCAGGCTCCAGATAAGTTTCAAATGCCTTATATTGACATCTGCTTCTTTTGGGCACTTTCTTTTACTGTCAACTACAAATAAATAAATAAACATTGAAATATCAGTGGCACATTTTATCAAACACAAAAGAAGCATGATTTTAAAATAAGTAAAACGAAATAAAAATAACGTATCCCATTGCCATAAGGAGGGCATCTGGGACCCTGGTAAACCTCATCTCCAGTTAATGGAGGGTGTTGCCAATTTTTTATGACAAACCCATGCTCAAAATAATCCCTATTGGCATCAGGGAGATTGACTATTAAGGCTCTATTTAAAAATCTAGTTTTTAAATAAAAAAATGTTATCATTAACTGCCCATCTATAGCAAAACATAATCTCAGGAATTCCTATGCGAGTTCTATGGATTTGATTTAATCTATGCACCCCATTAACTATTCTCCATGTGTTGGGGGCTATTCTTGCAGGAACAACGTCAAAGTACTGACAGAATTCCAAACACAAGGGATTTGGTGAAAAAGAAAATTCACACTCAGCAATAAAAAGACTGGGGAACCAATGTCCCTCAGCCAAGCGGAAATAATCAGAAGTCTCAGAAAGCTCTTCCAGAACAACCCAGGAGGGAATAGAAAAATCAGAACGAAACTTATCAAAAGATTCAACAGGGTAAACCATGATGACTTAAAGAAATGAAGAAGAAGGAAGAAAATCTTATAAAAAAAGAGTGGATCTGATGACAACGGACGATGGAAAAGATGAATACACAAGAGAGAAAGAGACGACGGAAAACTCGAAAATACAAATTTGAAAAGGTAGAAGAGGATGGGAGCGTCTGTAAAGTTTAAATACCTTGCCTTGGGAAATGGTGAAGTAATGATTACAAAAAGAAATAATTACGCTACCAGCGGCTAGAGGAACAAAAAGGGCACGGCAATCGAAGCGAGAAGAAACGATTACGCTACCGGCGGCTAAAAAGACAAAAAGTACACAGAGATCGAGGCGGTTGTGAAAATTCAAAAAGCCTGATTCTACGAATTTGGAAAGAGAAATAAATACAAGGGAAACATTCCTAAAAATCAGGAGGACTATTTAAAGCTATCATATTCCGAGAAAAAATGTTCCATACTACTCAAAATTCGAACTATGAAACATTGGGGGCTTCTGTTGATACCAAATTTAGTCTGCTGACATGGATCAATAAAGTGAAGACACGTGGCAGTCTACGTGGCAACAATAAATACTTCCGAGGAACTCACACGCTCCGAGGAACCATACTACAACGAGGAACACTATTTCCCCGAGGAACTCATACGCTCCGAGGAAGGAGAACTCTATGAGGAACTCTTGAGCACCGAGAAGCTTAGGCGGTCCGAGAAACTCAGGCGGTCCGAGATGCACCTCGAACAAAGCATTAATAGCGGGATAACCAACAGTTTGACTATTCATTAAATTCTTATCATTCAGACGCACGCGCTTAAGGAGCATTGAATGTATCACCCTTTCATATGTACATCATTTAATGTATTACCCTTTCACATTACAGCCTCAGGGCTATAAATACATTGTACAATCCTCATTGAGGGGGATCCAGACCAGAATTTCTTGAAATAATTTGTAATCGAGAATTCCCATACAAACAGCAATACCAAAACAGTGGACGTAGGCCATTCTTATAAGGCTGAACCACTTTAAAAATTCTTTGTCTCATTTATTTATCTGTGATTGAATAATTAGAGTGATCTAATTTTTTACATCAACACTGATGAAACTTTCTGGTGACCTCTTGGATAAAGACCCAAACATGTGTTGGACAAGGAATTGAGACAATCTATTCTATGGAGCACATGGAGTATACTATACTATTAAAATATTCCCATTTGTCAAATTTCTAGACAAAACATAAAAAAGAAAAATTACATGTAAATTGAAGGAAATCTACCATTTTATGAATCGCCTAGTTAAGGTAAAATACAAAAATAGATAATTATATTTTTTTGCATGTAACAAATAAATACAAGAGACGCAACCATCTTCAAGAAGCTCTTTGTTCAAACTTTCTTGTCACACATTAGAAAACTCATCAAGGTACCAATGTGAAGAAATATGACAAGGAAATATAATAAATATGAACATGTGATTATAGCATTGTGAACATGAACATCATATCTATCTAAAATAAATCCCCTTCACATATACAATCCCTCTTAACTCCCCATATCTACAAACTTCTCCCCCTTTTTGTCAACGAAAGTGAAAAAGGAAAGAATTAAGCACATAGTAGGATCAAGTTCTTGAAGCATTTTAAGAGAGTAAAACATCCTCATCAAACTAACAAATAGAGAAGAATCATATAATGCGTGAATAATTAACATATTAGTCTAGGCAAGACATTATCATTAGAGTAAAATCCTAAGATTAATAATTTAAACTACACGCGGGAAGATAAAATATATTAAACAAAGATATAGGGAATGCTAAAATATGCTAAGTATTTAAGAGTTAAGGGTTTACAAGGATTACAATGAATATGATAAATTTGAACCAAAATCCAAATAACTCCAAACTAAAAAAAAAAAAAAAAATACATCACTCCTTCTTCCCTTTCAATATCCAAAAGACACACAAATCAATAAGCTCTCTATTAGCATTATGCAAAGCCTACCTAACTTTTTGTGCATAAAGATCAAGTTGTTTTTATATGTCGTATTAGGACGAAGAGTTCATCGGACCAAATGATGATATCAAACTAGAACCCAATTGAGTAGATATCCGTAAGATGGTAGAATCCAACTCATTTTAAGTTAGAGGGCACGAACTAGATGCTCGTGATGTAGGGGAAGGATGATGAGATGGTGGAGGAACGAAATATGGTGATATAGTGAGGCCATAAAGGTAGCTAAGATGAGCAATTGACTTATTATATGAATGAATAGTCAATGTGGACATCGAATTTTCCTCAATTTCCCTTAGAAGCAAAGGAACTCCACACTCCAAAAGCAAACACACGATCAAACGATCATAGGATAAGGAGTGAGATTCAAAATTTTCCTTAGTATGATACAAATCCAGTCCAAGATCAAGTCACATAAACACATACCGACACCCGAACTAATGGCATACAATAACTGTACACGTTTGGAAGTTACGTTGTGAGGGTGGTATGTGGGAAAAATACAAGAAGAAACAACCATATTTACGATGTAGAAATCTTTAGCAAGATAAACATGTGAAAAAGTCCTACCATTTCATTACTGACAATAGTTGTCGCTCAAAAGAGTGATATCATCCAGGTGGCTAGGTTCACTCAAATACTTCTCGTAAGTGTATTTGGGATAGTTTTCTTTAGGAACACTAAAGTGATTTCTTATCCACTTAGAAGAAAGTTTCACTTGAATTCCCCTCACTTGGGCAGGAATATTTCGATACCCCTCATGATCCTTACCATCTACAAAAGTATAATAAAATTCTCTCACCTTGTTGGGGGTAATATGGTCCGATTTGAGATAAACTACCAAACCAATATCCTTTATCCAAAAAATCAACTAAACGCGTGTTAGAAAAATATTACAAATCTATTGACCTTTACCAATGCACGGAATGTGTAGCGAAGAGTTCATCAAATCTGGAGTGTTTAGTGGAAGTCAAGGCGCGTGAGAATGATTTTAGAGCCATAAGATAACCTGCAATCACATAGCAAGACATAAGCACAAAAATCTAATGAGATATGGAAATGAAAACCAAGGATCCTATACTATGAGTAAACAAACCCCAAATATGTAAAGCAAAAGCTATGCACACTAAAAGTTACTTAAGAGATTCAATCCAAACTCAAGATAAGTAGAAACTTGTCAATTATAGAGAAAATTTCATCAAAATCTATCCAAAAAAACTATCACCAATCTCAAACAAAAATCTAAATCAGAGAATTTATGGAACAAAAACTTACCAAGACGATGATTTAATCTGCTAGAGTGAGGTAAAGACAACCTAAAGTACTTTCGAAATCTAAAATGGGAGGAATGCAAGAGGTATCTCTAATGGTGAAAGTGGTTTTAAGATAAAAGTGGGTAAACTATTAAAAAATCTTGATTGGGGGGGGGGGGGGGGGGTTATCATTCTCAGGCCTTTCGTTACAGCGAGAGAGTTCTCGCAGGCCGCGCCAGCATCGCTGATCCGAAGTCATAGGTTGTGTCAGCTTCCAACGATAAAAATATGTGTAAAAATAACACAGTCTAAAAGGAAATGTACAAATAGATTCTTAGATATAAAGCAGGTACATTTTAATCCCTAAAATACCATTTTGAATGACCAAACAAGCTATAAAGATCATACAATGGTTCTTGGTTATGTCAAATACCCTATAAAAAGAATGGTTTTATCATTAAATAGCCTAAGGTAAAATTATATATATATATATATATAATGATTTCAAAGACATAAATCACAATAAAAAGTAAATAAAATGAACATTAACCGATAAAATCGTAGAATGAAGATCAATGTTTGAACTCACTTTTGAATTTTTTGACTTTATGCAATAAAGAGAAAGCCTAATTTTTCCATGAAAATAAATAAAATTTGAAACTATCATCTTTCTCCCTCAAATAGCGATTTATGATTGAAACACTTTAAGTCTCATATCCTTGATATTACTTAATTTTTGGATAGATAAAAATCTTTGAGTTATTGATTTGATAAAATTTTGCATGTGATGGCTTTTGCACATTCATTACAAAGGATGGGGAACTATTTCCAATTTTCCAAGGTAGTTCTCACATCATAAAGTTGCAGCCCTTACCACATCATCATGCATAATTTTGAATGTATATATATTTTTTACTCCAACCATGATGATAAAACTTTGATTCATCAAAGGATTAACAATGACACCCTTTCATCAAAACATCACATAAAACTTTTAATTTTTGATAGAAGTAGAAAATAAATCCCTTAATTATATTTTGCACAAAAATGGTCGAGTTTATTGTGCGGTGTAAAAGTGCATGAATTATGACAAATACTATATGATAGCAAGCTTAATTTACCAATGCAATTCAAACTATAAAATTTAAGCATGGAGCATTTAAAATCAATATATATAACCATTAGTACAATAACTAAGCATATAAATTTTCATTTAAGCTGATGGGATAAAATAATACCTAACAAGCACAGAAGACCAACATTGTACAAGGCTAAAAATCTAAAGGTATGAACAAAATAAAGATCATATATAAAAGTTAAAGTAGTGATTGTGATAAATAAAGATGACTATCCAAAAAGAGTAAACCAAACACTCTAAGACACTTAAACCAAAAGAATCCTATTTATTATTAAACAAGGACCAAGTCTTGGAGATTTTTTCTAGCGATTCTAGTTATTTTCTATCAATGGATTTTTTCAAAACCCTATCTAGATTAATTCTTAAAGAGTTGGATCTAGGAACTGAATTGGGAAGTGTGAGAGGATCACTCAATTTTCTTTTCCCCTTTCATTTACAAAAAACCTTTTGAGGGGCTTCCACCTCTTTCTTCCCTTTCCTATCCATTTTTTTACCCTTATCAAAATCACCTAAATGTGATGTTGATTAAAGAGAAACACAAAACTCCTTAAAGTTTCCTAATTTATGACATTGTGTGCACCTAAAGGGTTGTGGGTCAATGAGGCTCTTGAGTTATTGGTTCCTAAGTCTAAAGAAAAACTCCTTCATGTATCCTTCCTTATTGCAATAGGAACACGTTAGAGTCACCTTCCCTGGGCTTTCTTCATGCATTGAATGAGTTCAATATTCTCCAATAGGAGACGAAAAAATAGATTGGGATGCTATGAAAGATTGGTTAGACATAGAACCATAACTTTCAAAACTGAATCCTCATTTATCCGTAGTGGACAACTTGGCAACAAAAAACATATTGTCTAACTTTTGAGACCTACACGCCATATTCATCTTAAAATTGGTCACAGATAGTACCTTGGTCTCAAGAAAAGAGATTTAGTTCTTTAGGAATATTATTAAGTTTTCACTCTCGTGTATGGAGATCTTATGGAACTCAATCTTCATGTGAGTAAAATCAATGGAACTTCCTTCAAAATGTGGAGCACTACTCACCACATGTGGAGCAACAAAATCACTCACCCAACTCTCAGTCACCATATCCATTTGATTCTCGATATTGTCTAACTTGGTGAAGAGTTCCATGTTATGCCTTTCGATGTCTGTGGAGTCCAATCCTATTGAAGATTATTTTCCTCTTCATACTCAATAGTTCTCAAAGAGGATCTAGGAATAGACATTTATTCACTAGGCGAAAGACGAACATAAAAATATTCTAAATAATATAACTCTTCAAATTTATCTCTTGCTATAAATGCGAAATAGTTACATTCTTGAGAGTCATCTTCGGAGTTCGGGTCCTTATCAATGAACGTGGATTAATATGCATTTTTCCATCATCATGACTCATACTTGAGGGACGTTGCTTTGACGTTTTCTCTCGACCACCACATGTAAAGCACATATGGGTAATTGTAGAATCATCTTTCTTTTTTCCACTTCCATGACCAATCTCAAGTCGAGGAGGATAGTTTTTAGGTGCGCCTCTAGATTGAAATAATTTTTGCCACTTCTTGGCAAATTTAATAAGAAATACCATATCATCCTCACTAATATAATGGTAACGAAAATCGAGAGATCCCTTTTTAGCCTTAAAAGCTAGATTGTTCTCCTTTTCTATAGGAGGAACTCCTTAGCGATAAGACAAATTCGCCTCATTGGTTTGGAGAGAGCCAACCACTTCGTTTACATGCATGTGACACCCCGCCTATTCTAATACCGATTGATCAGACCATTATTAAAATTTAATGAAAATCCAATATGATTTCATTCTTAGCATTACTGTCGCAACAAACAATACAAATATTAAACCAATACAATCCATACACCAAAAGAAATGATAGGATAACCGATAAGCATAAGTATAAATAACGTGAATCGAAAAGCCACCGGTCACCACAAATAATCATCCAATGTAAATAAATATTGTGAAGTGATAAATATCTGATAGGAAAGAAAAGCCCTATCCAAATATGGGCAATACGCCCAAAGAAAAATACTGAAACTAAAACTGAACCTATATATATAAATATGATATGAGGCGGCTACAATCAATCTCCCAACATCCACAGCTACGATACGCGATGACATGAAATAATCTAACCCTGTTGGAGCACACTTGGGGTTTTGAAAACAAAAATATATTTCCTAGTGGATCAATTCCCAAAAAAGATATGAAAATATTTTTCAAGTATTTAAATGCTTTAAATAAAAACATGAAGTGTATTACCTTCATAATTAATTTATCGTTCGCACTTAAAATAGACATATCCTCACCTCTCGTCTATAGTGTGCACCTAACTCATTCATTTTATTATCCTAATTATTTTACCTAGTCTAATTAGGATAATAATCATTATCAAATATCATCCCACTAATAGTCACCATTAACTAAATATATACTGCCCTCACTGGGTATACTTCCATAAATAATAACCTAGCTACACACATTCTATACTTTTGTGAGTAATTACATAGCTACACATATGCTATAAATATGATATACACACCATATCATAAAAAAATCATATATATATCACAGGCTATATATGTATATACCGAATCCCTAGAGCCTGGACCTCGCGGATGCTTCGCTCCTATGCTATCGGGCTCCAGGTATACCACGTACCACAACTGGACCAACATGTCAAAATATCACTACCGAACCCAAACGTAAATACAAACAAATGGTGGCAGTCATAAATATACTCGAGGGTCACAACGATACCACATCACACCCAACCGATCTCCAAACCAACACCTATCCTCATACATAGATAGTGGCAATGCAATAGTACTGTGATTAGGGAATCAATCCAACACATGCTGGTGAATGCTAGGGTGGACTTCTCACTACGACCAACCTCCTAAAGATAGCACTAGAAGGTAGGTATGTCGAAAATAAACAAGTAGCAATAACACACACACACACACACACACACACAGATATTTATATATATATACACTAGTCTACCAATCCCAAAGTCCTAACCGACTTCCTCATTTACCCTTTAAGTCTTTAGTCACTTATAGCTTGATTCATCTCACTCGAACTATCTAACCGTTGACCTAACACACGTACTAACCCCTTGATAATATTATCAAATAGTCCCAATCTACCCCGGAAGCCCATATGCCTATTTTTTAAACACTAACGGGTCAAAACAATGCGTAATAAAAATCTATACAAGCCAGCAAACTGAATGGGCTCGCTTGGCAAACCAGTTCAATCGAACTGGTTTACTCTCCTAGAGAACCAGTTCGATTTGTTAGGCTACCCTTTGTCTTTTTTCCTCGGGTTTTTAATTCTTAAACCCTTAAATGGAGGTCATAAGCCTTCCCAAATAACAAATTAACATCCCTAATCAATATATAACTAACCTAGAAGTATTCTAACACCGAATTAAACCCGAATCCCTCATCAAAACACAAAGATTCCTAAACATTAATCAATTCACTCAATTCATAATTTATCAAAGCTTGAAATTCATTGATTCTAACACCTTATAAATGTTCTAAATGTTCATAATTATCAACCCAAATTAATATTATGAATTTATCACTTATTCATTATCAAATACAATAAGAGGTTAAACACAAACTAATTTTATTTAATCAATATCCAAAGATATCATCTTTTAATTTCCAGATTAGATATTAATCAATCATGAACATAATTAACTGCTAAAAATTGCAATCTAAAGCTAGTAAACACTTACCTTTTGGATTTGAATTCGAAGTCTCGACTCGTAGAGATGAATTGAATTTTTGGAAATATTATTTCTCTATTTTCTAAGTTCTCTTCTCTATTTTCTTCTCCTTTTCTCTTTTCTTAGTCTCTCCCTTAATCACAAATATGTAGAGGCTAGAATGAGGTTGTCATCCACCTTCCTTAACCTGAAATACTCCTGCATCACCCTCAATCCCGTTTTAAGGTTAAGCCCTAAGAGAAAAAAGATAACTATACCCCCATACGGTCCCTCCCATATACCTGACATAGTTTCTTACTCAAGCACAATGTCTTCTGTTCCATTCATCACTAAGATTTGAAGATGTAGGGATTCTACGTACTTCTAGATTTACTTCATGTATTTTGAGAGATGCGAGGTTTACTTTATTCTTTGTATTTTTACCGAGTTGTAAAAGATAAATTTAATTTGGGAGAATTAGTATGTATTTGTTGTTGTCAGGAAGTATAAGTTTCACTTGATGATGTAATTAACTTTTATTCAATATATATAAGAATTTGAGGATTTCTCATATCGTTATTCAACTTTATTTATCTACATTCATTGGTTCTTATCACATGTTAAGGATGATATATTCACACATATTCACACAATGATTTCCCAATCTATATAGATTATTGACCTAATAAATTGAATCTCACCCATAAAAATCAAATCAATTATTATGTGAATATTTGAATCCTCATATCCCTGGAGATTAAGAATCTATGCACCCTTTAAAAAATGTGAGATTGTGTAAGTCTAATGTATTTAGCACCTAGACTCAAATATCACAATTGGTCATGTTCAATACATTCTTAATGTATTGATGCATTCCTCTTTGAACTATCAGACACGTTCCTGAGCCATCAAACACGTTCCCATAGTCAAGATAAACTACTAAAATATTGTACACACAACTTTACTGATAAGAAGTCAAATCCCTATTGAGTTTGCGAACTATTCAATAAAACTATAACTGAAATTCTAATCTTTTGTGAACGAGTGAATGAGCCAAACCCAAATCATCCGAATTCCTACCAAGCACAATTTATTGATATATAAAATATATTTATATAAAATATAAGTCATTCACATAGATATGATTCATCTTTCAAACGAGCTTCAACAATTCTTCATTAATAAATAATAAATGTAGTGAAGCATGCTTTTATGAATTAAACCCTAACACTGCCAAGCCATCAGATAATTTTTTCACTCCCAGTTAATCCAATCTATGCTACCTAACATGCTTGAAAAACCATGTTGCTTCTCTTTTGCAAGAAATTTTTGAAAATCCTGAATCGTAGGTCTCCTCAAATACTGAATCGAATACTCGACTTATACATCATTGTAAGATATCTTTAGCGTCTTAATGGAAGTGCTCTTCTCTATTTGAACATACTTGTCAATTGAATTGACAGAACACCCCTACACGAGCATTCGAAGATCCACGGTCAATTTATGCACACCGAAAAAACTCTATTTTTTGTGTGCATCCTTATTCCTTATGAACTAATCATTGGAAGAAGATATTACCTCAAGGATAGGGAGGAACAACGAGCATTAGATGCGAAAATGATGACCTTTCATTTGGGTATGGAACCCTGATGAAGCGATCACTTTTGCTACACATTGATCTCTAAAATTCGGGGAATTGTAGTCCTTATTAAACAGAGAATTTGTTCATCACAATCGAGCTCATCCAATGATTCATCAAGTAATTTGTCGATGTAATCATCAGATGAGGAAGGCATTATAGAAGGAAAAAGAGTATATTAAATTTCACAAAAAATAAATGCAAGTTAGAAATTCGCAATGCAATTGTTGGAAATTGATGTTATTTATTATAAGGAACTAGAAAAGGTACATGTTAGACTCAGAAAACTAGCCGTTAGAAAAAAAAACTAGTCGTTACACACAAAAATATTTACAGTTATTCTCCCGGCAATTAGAATTCTGCGGGGACCTTACACACCCGAATAAAAGATTGGCGCAAGATGGTCTACAATAAACACTCCCTTGGAGCAAATCTAATCTTTGTTATAGAAAAAATGTATTTGAGCATTTTAGAGGAGCAAATTTTCACACGTGCCTTGGAGATGATCTTATATATGACCATAATTACCCTGTTTTGAGTTTGATATATTTTTCGTTGGAGGTCTGTTAGACTTAAACGGTTATGTGACTTGTACATGATCTGTGAAAAAAAATTAAAACAAAAAGAAATTAGAAAAATAAGAAAAGAAATGGTCATTTTGACTTAACCCCCAAATTTGACTTACCCATTTGTTTTCATAATTCTTTGACTTTGCCCCCAACATAGGGGTTAAATCTAATTTGACTTTATAAAGAGGGCAAAATCAAATAAATCCTTAGACTTAACCCCAATTTTATACAATATTTTGAGTTAACCTCCTTGTGTAGGTGGTTATATCAAAGATTAATAAAGTGGGGGTTAAGTTAAATATCACATTAACATTCGGGATTAAATTAAAAAAAGGGAAAAAAAGGGAAAAAATTGAGAAATAGAAAAAAGAATACAAATTTAAAAATGAAGAATAAAGAAAAAAACATAATAAAAGAAAAAGGAATACCCATCATTCTCACTTGTCCTCCGACCAAAATCTGCCAACCCCTACCACCTTCATCGAAAATCATTTTTCACCCTCCCATTTCCACCACAAACTAAATCGAAAACCAAATCTCAAATTTGAAATCAATTTTGAATTCTCATAAACCAAATCTTAGTCTCTCTCTCGATCGAGAGGTGACTAGGTGGTTGGGGGGAGGGCTGGTTGTGGTGGGGTCTGAGCTGTCGGATTTGAATGGGGGGGGGGGGGGAAACGATGGGTATTTTTTTCGTTTGTATATTTTTTCCTCATTATTTTTTACTTCATTTTTTAATATTTATTCATTATTCTATTTGCCAAGTTTATTTATTTATTTATTTTTTTTATTTATAATTTTATGTTTAATTATTTTTTCTCACCGATCATGTGTAATGCACATGACCGATAAGTCAAATAGACCTTTAAAGGAAGAGGTGCCAAACTTGAAAGTAAATTAGTAAAAACTACTTGGCTCAAAATGGAATAATTATGAGCATATTTAAGTGGGAAAAGGGGGGATTTATTGGTATCCCCTCATCTATATGATTATCCACACTACAGCCATGCGAAAATCTCTTGACACCTTAAGAACGACTCGTTTTCAATTACTTAACAATAATTCCATCTACCATGTAGTTACACTTTTATTCAAGTACATCTAGGATAAATTTAAAGTACTAAAACATAAACAACAGGTACAAAATTACTTTAAAATATTAAATTAATATAAAATTACTTTTTACCCCTTAATTTTGGGTATCTTAAAATTATGTAAATACATTTTCATGGTAAAAATAAATACAGTTGGAAAAAACTATGTCGATTGTATTATACTTACATTTAGTCACTAAAAGTAACTATTTATTCTTAATTTTAATTTAGTGAAGGTGTTGTAACAATATATGCATACATTTTAGTTGTGAGGACAAAGACAATTTAGAGAAGAAAAAAAACGTAGATACATTTTCTTAACAAAATTATTTTTAACTTGACCTTATCGTTAATTTTTATAACTATTTTTTTCTATAAAAAAATGGGTGAAAATCAACATATTTATCAAATAGGATAATGTTAGGCCGACACAAGAATCAGACATAAAAAAGAAACACAATTGACATGTTACACCCTCATTCATTCGCTCATGTTCGAGCTTCAATAAAAATGTATCATTGTAGAGACCGGACACAAGCCAATGCGATGCGACACATTAATTTGTGTCATGTTTGTTTTTGTGCATTAAGTGGGGAAGTAAGTGTAGCTAAACTAAAAATGGATCACCTGCAGTAAGTTCTCTGCAATGAGAGAAAGTGTCGGGATTTATTTATCTTTCGATGAATAAAAAAAGATGTTGCACAAAACTCTCCCTTAACTATACGTTTGGAAGAGACGGACATTTAATATAGCACGACTACCATCAGTTTGCTCTGCTTTTAAATTCATTTTTTCTTCTATCAAATGTATGACCGCTCTGAATTATACCAGTACAGTCAGTTTGCTCTGCTTGCGTACAATCATTACCTACCAATTCAGTTGAATTTCCTAGGAAGGCAGATACAGTCGAAAATTTTCCTCCCAGTTTTTCGAGTGCTATCTGATCTTCGGCTGCTGGGTGCAACAGCAGAAGTAATATAAGGTTTTATTACATTTAGCTTTTGGCCATCTTTAACCTTCTTGCCATTGTAAATAATAGTAACCTCACAAAAGTCCGGTGCATTCCGCTGAACAATATCTTCTTTTCCCAGTCCTTTCATTAAACGCCTAGAACCAAAACAAGAAACACTTAAAATTACCTTGATAACAAAATCAGTATCAGTATGTATTTTATATATAGACTGAGCAAGCTTCAGCAGCATCAGTCGTTAAAATCCATTAGGTCCGAACTCATTTACAATTTTCAAGTAAATTAATATTGATGTCTCAACTCATGTAAATTTTCAAGTGCATTAAAATCCATATTAGGTGTACCGTGAGAAAGGTGGGCGTTTACTCCCCATGACTAAGTTTGTGATGTTAACGACAGAAATAAGATCAAGGATTGTTTTAGCTGTAGCATTGCTCTCCACAAGCATTGTTTCCACCACCACCTGTCACCCAAATCAAATTCATACATACATGAGCAATCTTGGCTGCTAGTTTTGGAATGGAATTAACGTAGAAAATATAATTTTGCCTGCATATTTACACGCACTTTAGCGTCCGTACACATTTGAATATACTTCTGCAAGAGGTTCCTCCTCCTGTTGTTTTCTTCATTGATATAGATTTGCAGCGTCTCTCTGCTTAGTTGGCTTCTTGATAGACTTCCAACTATATATATAAAATTTAACCATTCACACAGTTTTGTTAAAAAGCATGTATTCAAGAATTTTCTGTCCCCACCCTTTTAGAACCACATAAATGTACCATCACCAATGTGAACAAAGTGCACATGCTGCTTCCAATTCATTTGCAAATGCCTTCTGATCGACCAAAATTCAAAAATCTAGACTAGAGGTTCTGTAATTTAATCTGGAAAGCAGCAATGCTAGATAGACAAACTTATCTCACCAAGTTTTGTAGGACTGGGTGTGAATCCCAATTACTTCCTTTTTGACCTTTAATTCCCCTTTTAATCAAAGCTCAGGAAGTGCAAAGTGTATTAAAAAAGGAGACAAAAAGTAGATTAGTATGAGAAAACTGTTACAAGAAAATACAAGTATTGTACAAATAAAAAGTAAAAAGAAGTAAACAATTACACACAGCAAATTTCTCGACTTTTTATTCATGTGCACTAAAAAGTAAAATTTTAATCTATATAATATGGATATTCCTCGCGAACTAGAATTGTGTTGCCTGCTAAGATGGGAATTCCTGATTTATCCGAGTGGGCCAAGCAACACCAGCACTCGTATCTAATAACGTTTGCTAAAACAGGCAATTTTAAATCTTTTACACTATAGCAGTTAATTCAACAATCACACTGAGTATGCTAACCAAATATCCAGGCCAGTTTCTGGATTTACAGGCCTCATATAGTTTATACATGACAATGACAAAGCAATGGTTTTATCAGGAAACACGCAAACACGCAAAATGGATGGTTTTACACTTTATGGTTTCTACTTATGGCCTGAAATCTTACAAAATGTCATGTTCTCAAGCTCGGCAGTAGTTAAATCGACACCAAGATTTATTATAAATAATTTTTTGAAAATAAAATAAAAACAATTTTTGTGTTATTACTTACCTGGTGTTGGGATGTAGGCGAGGGTAGGAAAGATGTGCACGAGGAAAACACGAGCTCCCGGGGAGACAGCATGATCAAGAGCCCATTGTACCACATCCAAGTCATTTTTGCCCACAGCAACAAAAACATCTCTCATGCCTCCGTCTCTGCTGCCTATCATACTGGTGCTGCCCTCTTCAATCTCTACAATTTCGGGTGACATCACTGGCCAATTACTACAATACTGCAGCTCTTTGGCAGGCATCCAATTCTCTTCTTCCATCAGTATCTTGTTTTTTTCTCTCCGCTCACATAAATAAATACAAGCACAAAAACAAATATTGGGGAAGGTAGCCCGAACGAAGATATCAAGAGGGGGTGGGAAGGGGTTAAAGAGGCTTGTAATTGTTGTTTATATTAAAAAAGTCGTTGTTTTCAAAGACATTGAAAACGAAAAAAAGGAGGTTCCCTTTTGTCAAGATTTGCAGGTTATTGGATGTCTGTGGCTTTGGTGTGACAAAAGAATTTTTCTTTCTTTTGTTTTTCTTCACAAAATTGCAAAGATGTAGGGAGCATCTTCTGTGTCGTCCTCACACTTAAAAGCAAAAGGTAGTCAAAACACTTTAGTAGGCAACTTGCTTGTTCCACATGGAAAGTGTTTGTGGACCAGTTCATGATGGTCCTTACCCGCTATTACAATTGGAGTGATAAAAATGATGATCATTAATAATATGTTTTCTGGTTAAAAATTGTTCACGATCAGTAATTTTATGTTAGTAATAATGAAGATGATTACTAATATGATTTTCAGTTGGAGGGGTAGGGGGAAGTTTTAGATCAGTAGGTTGTGTATGGAATGTAGTGAAAGAAACCACTAGAGAATGTTTATCTGGGAGGTAAACTAATTGTCCGGGCTCTCATCCCATGTAAGAAAGAATGCTCATCTGGGATGTGAATTAACATTTAGGGTTAGCTTAGCGATTAGACTCCCACTCTCGTGTATAAGCTTGAGAGTTTAATTACCCCTGTCTCAATAAAATGGGTTGGGAACTAGCATCTGGAATTATCCCTAGGGGCGTCTATTCTCAAATAATTATCATACGTTTAAACAAGAATACTAATATGTTCCCTAACTATGCACACTTAGAATTCAAAAACAGTACGAATAAAGTTTTTACGTACATTTAATAGGATATAAATCTATATAATTATATAAAAATTGTAGCTCCAAATCATGTAAGGGTGACACATGGCAGATATATTAAATATCTTCAAACCATTTAAAAGTTTCCTAAAACTACAAGTATACTCCTCTATATACTCAAATGTTTCAACACTTTCCCAAAAAATAATCAAAAATTCAAGAGATGCATCCCCTTTCAACTCTGTCTTGAGATTATATATACATATAAGGGTTTGGCACAGATATTCCTCCTTAGATAGTACCAATAAACAACAAAATATTTGAACAACCCTTTTAATTTTTCACTCTACCGATGGTTACAAGACTTTCGTCTTCGACATTCCGTTGCCAACAAAGACGTCACTTATGGAACAAACAAGTTTGGGTTGATACGTCACTCTCTCTCTCCGATTCAACCCAGTCTAATTTATAGGGGCAGTTGGATTCATATTTGTACGTGATCTATTTTACCAGTTGCACCAAGACAGAACTTTTAAGTCATTTTGCTTGGTAACAATTGTTGACATTAGTCATTGACTTCAATCACTTGGTAGGTAAGCATAGCTATAACCTATACCATTCTTTTCAAGGGCGGAGGAAAAATAACGTGTAAGAAAATTTTACTTTTATGTAATTAATAAATAGTATTAAAATCATTTTGACTTCCTTGGTTTGTGGCAGTTTATGCTATCAGCTTCATATGCGGTCATGCGTTGGTACTATCTCTCTCCTAAAAAAAAATATTAAATAGATAAATTTGTTATTGTATTGAGCAAATATTCTTTTGTTTAAATACTCTCTGAGTTGTTTGTCTACAAATTGAATATAATATTATTTCACAAGTTTTAAGAAATTTCGTTCTCAGAATTTCTTTCGCCTTGAAGTTTGATTTATGTTGTGTGTATATCTATAGGAGGTGAATACTTTAAGTATAATTCTCATCTCCTCAAGTGTTATGTTGTCGGCACTGTTCTAAAAAAATTCGCCTAGGCGTAAGGCTTGGGAGGAACCTATCGCCTTAAGTTTTTTACGTCTTATTCTTAGTAAAACCCTTAAGGCGCACTTTTTTCTAAAAACATCAATACTTTAGTGAAACGATATAGCTTTTTAAATAATTTTTTTACTAACCGAACCATTATCTCATCCAAAATAATCAAATAGTATTTTAATTTGGATATATTCAGACATATTTTTATGATATGTACAATTTTAATATTTTAAAACCCTTGTTATGGTTAAAAAATATTAAAATATATTAAGAAGGCCTAAACGCCTTTTCACATCTTTTTACGCCTAAGGCCTGCCTAGGCTTTTAAGGCTTAAGGCTTGGCCTCCACACCTTAATCACGCCCCACGTTTTTTAGAATCTTGGTTGTAGGTGAGTGTTTTGAACTAAAATGGTCTATATTGTTTAGTTGTTTTGCCTTGATGCAAGATTTTATACTTATTAAGCGATTTGAGTTTGAATATTATGTGACACCCCGACTAATTAAATACCGGATAGCTACTCCTTTATTAAATTAATTCAAAATGCCAAGTTGGTCCAGTTAATAGCATCACTGCCGAAAATATTTTAATGATTACTAACCACCTAGTATTTAAAAAGTAAGTGCCAAATTTTAATTAAAGTCTGATTAACATGCAACAATTGTAGTAAAGAGTAATAACACCATTCACTATAATGAAGTAAATAGAATAACCATCACATAAGGTAAATAAAGTCTGGAGGAAAAACTCCTCGCTACAATCCCACAACTGGAAAGTAAACTGAATACTAAATCAATACATGCCAAAGTCTGAAAACTGTAATGGAAATGTAACTCTAATAGAAATGGGCAACATGCCCTACAACTGATAGATAAAGACTCTGGAATCCAAGTGATAGAAGCGTCTACAAGCAAATCCCTGTAGCTTCCACAAACAGCTACAGCTCGTCACCTGAATGAGTATCCTATGCATGGTGTCCTTGTGGCTGGGCACCTAAAATGGTTTTACAAGAAAAGTAGATTTGAAAGCAAATGGGTCAGAGCCCGAATGTGGAGTTATATTTTAAAAACCTGCAAGTGCTTTAAAAACATTTAAAACATTAAATGCAAAGTACATGTTAGGACGTTTGCTCACATGATATTCTCACCTCTCGTCTAACTGTGCACTCCTAACGTTAGTACCCATCTATAACGACACAAACCACTAGCTAAGTGCCATCATATCTAGCTAGACTGTCATAGGTCCTACCCTTATTACTCGGTTCTATTAACATATTAATACTCGAAATTAAGTAGGGGTTTAACGTAACTCAGATGCTCAATATGCAATATATATAACTATCAGTTAACTCGTTATATTTCTCGAAACAATACCGTAGTTATATTCACAACAATAACATGAAGGTTCCCATTGATTAAGTGTATATTATTCACATCATAAATATACAATATAAGCACCCCGAGAACTAAGCTGCGGTGCACACATACTCTGCTATCCATCCCGGTACATCACGTACATAAGGATTACATATTTCGAATCTCTCAGGAATAGTTCACAGATAACAGCATCACAAATAATGGAGGCGAACACAGTCACATCACATGGGTCACGCACATACCTACGCTCCCACGATCAGCGGACTTATTAATATCCCAATAAGTCTTTCTATGACCTATGTTCATCAAGGTAACCAGTCTAAATCCGGGCAACACAAGGATTAGAGGGCCCTAAGCGAACGCAAACCTCCCGTGATAGAAAGTATGGTAGGTATGTCATACACACAATTCATATACCAATACTAAGTAAACACACACCTTAGTAATCCCGTAGTTTAATCGTAGTACATATCGCTTTCTCGTACTAACTTATAATTATCACAATTTATACTATTCCGGTTTATAATCATACGCGCCATAATTTACTCTCGTAGTAGTAGACACTCACGTCTCAACCCAAACCGTCCATTTAATATAACTCTCGTATATAATTTCCTTCTCCTAAATACCCAAAAGTCCCAATTCTATCCTTATATTATCATCGGAATGTTATCTATATCCTCGAACAAGTTTACGGGACTCCAAAAATCAAAACAGTCCAAAAAGGCCCAAACTGTCAACTCGTTAGAAGTCTCGTTCGAACGAGGCTGTTCGAACGAGATTCCACTGTCGGCTCGTTAGAAGTCTCGTTCGAACGAGGCTGTTCGAACGAGATCCAGTTCGTTCGAACGAACTGTACCTTCTAACGAAATCTCGTTCGAACGAAGTTATCGAACGAGGCTCCCTTTCGTTAGAACGACTGGTCAATTCGTTAGAAGCTCGTTCGAACGAGTTCGTTCGAACGACCTGGGCAGGGGCTTCTAACGACCTACCAGATTCGTCCCAGATTTGTCTAATCTCGTTTTTTCACCATTCTTACTCCTCAAATCTCTTCTAAACTAAGTCCCAACAATCGTTTTAAGGTCTCTAAACAATCCTAAACATATCATAATCACATCCTAACACGTTTTGAAGGATTTATCCATCCTAACATCAACCAAATTTATAAATCTCTACACTTTTTCCCAATTTTTCAAGAACATGAACCCTAACTTTTGAATCATGAATTAACCCAATATAAATCCGTTTTAATTTCTTCCAATCACAAATATTATGGAAATACTCATCTACCTATCATTCTACATGCAATTCTCCTCAAGATTTCAAGTTCTAAGCTTCAAAATACATGGGTTTTCATTATCTTTCAAGAACAATTGATATTCTTCAATTTTCTAACATGGAAGGAACATTCTACGAATTTAAATATAATTAAAACACTTGCCTTGATTGTCTCTGAGTTTGGATGATGGTTTGATGAAGATTTCTGCAGAATTTCTTCTCTTCTCCAAGCTTCTTCTCCAATGGTGGCTTAAGGTGGCTAGGGTTTTCTTTGGGAAAGTTGTAAACCTAATGATACCCTCCGTAGCTTAATGGGTTAATATGGGTTGGTTAGTGGGTTTAGTGGGTTAAATCCACATCAGATTAAAACTCCCAATTTTCGTCACTTTTAATTCCTCAAAATGTAAAATTACCAAAATACCCTTTATGATGCCGGTATGGCCTAAAAATACCCCGGAATCCAAACTACACCCCCGGCTAGTGTTTTCTGACTATCTCGACCCTTCCGGACGCGTTGGCGCACTCAAAACGACCATACGGGTAATAGAAATAAAAACCACTTTTTATAATTAAAATAATATACCATGACGCGGCGGTCACACGCGTCTCAACAAAATTTCTAAAATGCCGTATATCAATCTCACGACAAATTTTTCATAATCCAATATTCATATAAGACATGTATGCACATAATCAAATACCAACTCGCATCTCGTTAGTATTTATAACCCGGATTAATTTCCAATTATTACGCATTTAATTAATTAATCCCAAAAATAAATATAGCCAAAAGTACGGGGTATTACATATTATTTAATTAAAAAAAATTGATTGGATTCAGATTATGCATTTTGGCGATTTGCACATGAGTGTGATTTTGGTATCTCAAAAGTATAAGGTCGTAACATATGAACTAAATAATCTCACTTTGAAAATGCAATAAATATAGTAACACATAAACTAAATATGTTAATATGTTGTACATATAAAATATCGAATAATCTATGTGTACACACGAATTTCTCACATATGGACTAAAAATTCATCCACGCATCGCGTGACCTGCATGCTAGTTATAGTATATAATTAAAGTTGACAGTGAAACTAGGTGTCGAAATTTGTTTCTTTCGCAAGAAGACACGTGTTAAATTATAATGACTCAAATTAAGTTAATCCCTTAAATCTTTTTGTATTCCACATAATTACAAATTTATAATACTTTAATTCAAAACTTTTCACATTCTAATACACATCTACGAATTCATGACTCTTCCAATGACCCATCCCTCTCATGTCTTTTTCCAATAAAACCCTCTTCCTAAGTCTGCATAACATAGGAAGAAAAAATGAATCCAATGAAAAAACACCAATATACGAGGTCTTTCAGTTGCACCTCTTGACCAAGGTACTCTCTTTATACGCTATTAGAGATTTCAAGTCATTTTCATATAATTTGTCAACTTCTATTTTTATTAATGATTATAAGCCTTTCTTTGCTCATTGAAATTGTTTTAATTCCTTTCGATCAGATCTAATTTTATGTCATTTTCTAACAATTCCTTTCAACTTATTCAATTTTGATATTCAACCATCAAACCCACTTATTTTAGGCATGAATGCTTAATTGTTGCTTTTATTTATCTAAAAAATAAATGAGGTTCATCACATTCCTCTCATCTCTGTAATTCACAATTCACCCTAAAATATAATTTGTTGTTAGAGCATCCTAATGGGTATGTGCAAAGTGTATAAAAAAACATAGGTTATGTTATATTTAGAGGCTGTTGTGGCAGTTAACACTCAAATTTTTACTACCATACCCTATTTTCCTGATACATCTTGCATCGTGTGGCTTTGTTTTTATAATTGTTCGAGATGTTGGTCGTCAAACTCGTAGAAATGGTTAATTTAGTTATTTAATTTTTAATTTGTTCTTATTACTGATTCTATGTATCTATTTATTGTAAATTTAATTTTTACACGTCAATGGGTAACAAAAAGGTTAAAGGGATATCATTGTATTAGAAGAAGACCATAACATAATTATTTTTTTATTAGCCTTTTGGATTTGAAGCGAAATTAAAATTTTTATTTTATCATTTAGGGTTATGTTTGACAAATTTCTACACGTAATAATTTTTTTACGATTTCGAAAATGCTATTTTCTATTTTAGTATATATTTTAACAATTTTATTAAAAACAACCCTGCATCGCGGGGTTTGCATGCTAGTACTTGTATAAAACTATCATACTTACTATTTTTAGGTTCAAAACATGTATGTACCTTAAGGAACATGTTAACATTTTCATCGCATATTTATTTTTATAATCTGTTTAGGCTTACAACATTTCTAATGGCCTACCCAATACATCACTCCAAAATCATTTGAACCTCAGCTATCTTCGAGTATTATAACTTCTTCAAAAGACGCTGCAAATTTTTATATTGATGCATAGCAAGTTCATTAATTATTTGTTTATATCTGAAACAAGCAAGTTTCATTATTTTATTATGGTAGCATGGCAATGAAACTGATGGTATTTTATTATTGTTTGTTATTAAAAGTGGGGGGCCATGACTTATTTACGTCAAATTCGCTACATTATAAGGAAGTAGCAAATTTGATGTGTCACTGTAAGTTTACAATTTTTTTTGGGTTTATAAATTTTATTTGTTTTAATTAAAATGTATTTATATTTAGGGTCATTTACTGTCTGGGGTACGTTTGTTTATAATATTTTGTGCTCGGGGTACGCTAGTTTCCATTATTGTTAGATGAGTGTTATTTTAACGGTTGGCCTTAACTTCTGTCATCTAGTTGTACCTTATCCACTCAATTACCAATATTACCCTTTATTTTCAAACGTGCATTCTTTACAAGATGGTTCAACGGCTCTATCAAAATAAAATTCAACCGTGCATTTATTACACACTAAATTCATCTTTATATATTGTTATACCATCTCCATTTTTTCACCAACCAGCAGCAATTAACATCCAAATAAAATTCTTACGAAATAAAATGGGTGGCAGCATATATGAAGAAGCAACACAAGAGCAGCATGTATGCCAAATGTGTGGTCAAAATTACCACATCGTAAGATGTACTTTTGATCAATGTAATGGCCTCATGTTACTGTTGAGACATCAAATGGGATTTTTTTTTGAAGTGCCAACATGCATCATGTAATGGAATTAAACTCTTAGAAGATGCAATAAAAAGCATAGGAAAGTCATCATTAAGTGATGGGTGTTTTCATTATGGAAGACATGATCATTGGGTTAAATATTGTCCATAGAAAGAGACACCATGCCCAAATAGATGTCAGGGGACAAGTAAAGTTTGGACTTCAAAGAAAGAAAGAAGTTATGGAAAAAAAATTCTCAAGTGTTTGACATGTAAGGATTTTGAGTGGTTAACAGATGCAATTAGGAAATCTGATGACGCTAGGAAAATGAATGTGACGGTTAAAGTATAAGTTAGTTTGGATGATCTTTGTGATGGATTTAAAAAGAAATTCATTGTATGAAATGTGTGTTTTGTATGAAATGTCTTTGTAATCAGTGCATGCAAGAGATGAAATGTGTGTTGTGTAATAAAATGTCTTTTTAATCTATGTTGTGCAATGAAATGTTCTAATATTCTATGAAATTCACTTTGCATCTGTTGACATCAAACATAACTTCATTCATAACTTATCTTTGCAATTATCTTCCCAAAACAGAAAGTTATCAAACCACCTTGAGTTCCCAAAACACAAAAATAAGTACCGTATCCAAAAACACAAAGTTAAACACAAACTAATGAACCTATTGAGTACAACCTTGAGTAACATTTACTGATGTATCCACATTTCTTGGTGTAAAATGTGTGGTTGTTGTATCCCCATTTCTTGTTCTCTTCTTCCCTTTTCCCTTCTTGCCACCTTCTCTTGTTCTTGGAACTGAAATTGATGGAACAATTAACTGATTGATTGATCCCTCCGTAGTGCTTGGACCCTCAGCAGCTTGTGTTTTATTATCAGTTTTTGATGATTTCCCCTAGCAACCAACTTTTTTATGGCCTAACTCCCCACACCTGATGTATTTTCTTCTTCTTGTTCTTTGGTTCCACTGGTTCATCAAGGTCTCTTCTCCTCTTAACCCTCGGCCTCCCAGGACCTTTAGTTAAATCAGGAGGATCGATAACATGTTGTGGCTGAAAGGACATGAATAAGGAACATTAATATGATTCCAACATAGGATTGCAATATAAATTGAGGTGCATTATCTACACTTACCTTGGGACACCATTGATGGTCTTCCATAGGATGAACATAAGATGAATAAGTTGCTCTATATATAGCTACATCAAACATAGGACTGCAATACATGTGCATAAAACATATAAACATAAGATAAGTACTATCAGTTGCATAAAACATGTCAATATAAGTATTAGCTACTTGTTCCGTGACTCTCTTCTTGTCATGATAACCCCGATAACATGTACACAACGTATGCCACTTATCTGCCACTTAAAATAAGTGCATTCTTGTGTTTGAATATTAAGTGTCCAACTTTGATTATGACAATTTGTTGCCACATGTAAGAACTTTGTTCACTACACCAAATCCTGCGAATGGTCACGCCTAGTGGCTCACGGCCCAAGTTCGCAACCAGCTGGTCGCGGATTTGGGCCATGACCAACTCAATATTTGGCGTGACTAATTTTATTACCACACTAAATTATCCATGCTCTGGAAGTGGTCACGGACTAAATACCTGACCACAGTGGGTCATGGACATTGGCTGTGACTAGGTCGTGACCAGCTTGGCGCCAAAATTCCCTTCAAAGTGGGTCACGGACTTTGGCTGTGACCAGGTCATGACCAGCTTGGTGCCAAATTTCCTCTAAACTGGTCGCGAATGGGTCACAGACTTGGGCCGTGATCAAAGGCGTGACGAAGCAGAAAACACACACAATAGGGGTCACGGCTGAGGATCGTGACCATTTGTTGGTCTGGGTCACGGCTATGGGTCGTGACCATACATCATTCAAACACCAAGGCTGTTGGAAAAAGGTCGCGCGCATGGGTCACGGCTCTAGGCCGTGACCAGTTCGATATTGCCATTGTCCAAGTCGCGCATGGGTCACGGCTCTTGGCCGTGACCAGGTCGAAATCGCTACTGTCTCATGGTCATTAATGGGTCACGCACATGGGGTTAGGGCTCTAGTCCGTGACCATAGTCTGGTCTTAAAAAGAAACATTCCCAGCTTCTCATTTATTATGTGCGACTTCGTTTGCTGTTAGGGTTCGTGCGATTTCGGTTGTATTTCATTTGGATTTCAGTTGGATTTACATTTGGCTAATCGATTTCAGTTGGTATGTATTGATTCATTTGGATTTCGTGATTTCCATCTGAAGCCCTCATTTTTGTGTATGTATGTGTAGATTTATGTTTGTATGTGTGTGTATGTATAGAATGTCAAAAAAAATATTAGGGTTTAGTAAACCTTAAATAGTATGTATGTGTATGTATAGATTATGTCAATAAACCCTAGATTGTATGTGTGTGTATATATAGATTATGTCAATAAACCCTAGATTGTATATGTGTGTATTTTTTTTGACAAAATATGCTTGTCTTGTTTTTTTTTTAGAAAATATAATTAAATGATTTTTTTTTACATACGAGTCGCAAACACTAGTGTCAAATATAATTGAATTGATACTAGTGTCGATAAATGTACATGTTATTAAATTTGTTGGGTGTGCTCTTGATTTGCCTATGAAAAAGTATATCACATATCTTGCGATTAATGTGCATTTTTGGGGATTTCACATACACTTTTAAACTCTCATAACTTTCAAACCTAAACCTTAGTAGCAGGACTTGTATTCATGCCCTCGTATACTTTTCTCAGGAAAAATGAAGCACGGTGATAATTACTGTCAACAAGAGTGGAAGAGGTTGCAATTAGACCGCACACATAACTCTTTTATTAGCGTGCGTCATATAGAGGGTACTCCTATTTATAGGTACGAAAATAAAAAGATCGAACAATTTAACAACCTTGCAAATTGTGGATTTGATATCCAGTAAGATTACTTGTTCGATCGTATTCTATTTTCTCTACCAGAAAACTGGGATGACGTTATACAAAATATATTTCACACACATAATCCCGACATAGCCCTGACCTTGGTTACGTTGTTGGAGAAGGCGGAAAAAAAAATCCACCCGTTATGGATACAACTGCGTATAGAGAGCATTGACATAGGCTGTGATGTCTCTCGCCACATGCACGTAAAATTGAATCTTGCCAACAAGTTGAGAAATAGGGGATTCCGAGTTTATGTCACTGACATCTACACATCAATCATAGATACCCTTCCTTCTAGTTGGCCACGTGCAAAAATTTATAGGTTCTTAAAAACTAATACCGAATGGATGGAGATCAGACACATTGAACTTATTCTAAAGTCTTACTTTGAAAAGGTATCTATCTATCTATATATATATAACTAATTAAGCTTGATTAATTAGTTATAATTTCATATTACTATAATTATTTATTCACTTATATTTTTTAATTTTTGTAGATAATGTCGAGAGGAAACAACCCAAGGTTACCAAGTGCCGAGGTGACACCACAACGAGGTTCACCATCTCGGGCAGAACCCGGATTCTCAACACCAATGGCTGAGCAATTCACAACTCCACCAATGGTTCACTCCTCACCAAGTCCAACTCCAAGTTCTCCTATGCCCCAATGCAGCACTCCCGTTGCTTTAACGCCCACATCCAACACTCATGATGCCTCCCGCTCAAATGAAAAGAATCCTATTGGCTTCTCCCTTATCGGGAATAACCCGACGGGTGATAGGAATGATGTGCTGAACTTTAAAGCCCGGTGTTTGTCGCTGGGAAAAATGAGCGTGGGAGTCTGTGGACCAGACAATTAGAACCTTGTTGATCAAGCTGTCAAAGATGACATACATGACCAACTTTGCAAGCATTTATCATTTCCTGACCGTTCCAAGAATAAGGTTCTATCTCGAGTTGCTGAAGGATTAAGGACATACAGGAGAAACCTTCGGAAGAAACATTTCCCAAAAGAGGCAACGAGCTCAGATATTTTGGCTTTGAAAGAGAAAGTACCTCCCAATGTTGAAATGCCGTTGGATCAGTGGAATAAGTTTTTGGAGAATGAGGCGAAGGAAAAAAAGTTGGTCCAGAGGGATCAAAATTAAAAAAATAGGGCACAAAAAACTGATATCCATATGCTAGGATCCAAATCATATGAGGATTTGAAGAATGAATGGGAAAGTAGGACAAAAGATGGTCCAGATGCCGGTAAAATCCCAAATTGGTCCAACTTATTCCTTCATGCTCGACGGGAAAAAGATAATAAATTCCCGCCGCACTTGGCTAAGACACTGGACTCATTAGAGACCATTAACAGTCAATCCAATTCAAGCCCTACTGATGACTTTGACCTTAAAAATGATGCCCTGACTAAGACCTTTGGAAAGGACAAAAGGGGGAGGACGAGAGGTGTTGGCTCACATATGCCAAAAACAAAACTTTAACACATTGCACCTCTTGTGGACGAGCTTTCTTCGGTCAAGAATTGTATCTCATCCCAAAAGGAGCACCAGTTAAAGACCGATGGGGATGTCCATGAGATTAACTGTTATATAACAACGAATATATAACTGTTAATATAACAGTTATATAACTGTTGTTATATAACAATTATATAATAACAGTTATATAACAGTTATATTATAACAAGTTTGCGGATTTCTTCGATTAATGCTTGCTCCTTGTGGAATTACTTAAAATTAGGAGTCCGTTGTAGTCCATATGTATCGTGCTAAAGTTTAAAAATGTGTGATTGTGTCGAGTCGCATTGTGTGTTCGTGCTTCCATAGTCTAAAAGTCTCTCACAAAACTTAAGAACTTGTCAACTTTTCTTTAATAAAATTGGGGGTTAACACAAGGATTGTCACAAGGAGACCTTTGGTTTTGAAATTTCAAAAGATAGATGAAGGGAACCAAGATTACGCTGAATTTGGTCATACGCCTCGAAGGAAATTCAGTGATTTTGGTATGAAATTCCATACGAGTACATATAGGCTTTCTTTTAATTATTCTTGTACACTCTAAATCAGTTAGTATGTAAGGTTTATCATCATTTGATTTATTAAGTACATGAATACCACCTGAACTATATCCCTCGTGTGAGTTGAGCCTCTAAACAAACACACACCTGAATAGCCAAAACCTCTAAACAAACTATATCCCGATTTGAGAACACGACGCTAATTTGAAAATATAGACTTAGTCTTAAAAAATGGAATTAGATGGCTAAAACCCAAAAAAGCAATCGAACGGCCCCGTGAGAGGCACCAACACCTCGCACAGGACCAATGTAACTCGTACGAATTGACCGCGCGATCACGGGACTGCCGGTTTGAGAATACGATGATAATTTGCATATTTCTACACTTAAGCATAAAAACAAGGCGTTAGTGCGGGAAAACCGGAAATAGCCTCCCGAACGGCCCCGTGAGTGGCACCAACACCTAGCACGAGACCAATGTAACTCGTACGAACTGACCACGCGATCACGGGACTGCCGATTTGAGAATACGACGATAATTTACATATTTCTAGAATTAGGCATAAAAAGAGGGCGTTGGTGGGGGAAAATCCGAAACAGCCCCCGAACGGCTCCTTGGGAGGCGCCAACACCTCTCACGGGACCAATGTAACTCGTAGAAACTATTCGCGTAGCCGCGGGAGTTCCGGTTTGAGAATACAACGGTAATTTACATATTTCTAGACTTAGGCAAAACATGGCGTTAGAGGGTGAAAACCCGAAACAGCCCCCGAACGGTCCCGTGGGTGGCACCAACACCTCCCACGGCACCAATGTAACTCGTAGTAAGTGATCGCGCAGTCGCGGGAGTCTCGGTTTGAGAATACGACGATAATTTTCATATTTCTAGAATTAGGCATAAAAAGAGGGCGTTAGTGGGAGAAAATCAGAATCAGCTTCCGACCCTCCCCGTGGGTGGCACCAATAACTCCCACGGGACCAATGTAACTCGTAGGAACTGACCATGCAGCCGTGGGTCTTCCGGTTTGAGAATACGACGGTAATTTGTATATTTCTAGACTTAGGCTTAAAAATATGGCGTTAGAGGGTGAAAACTCGAAACAACCCCCCAACGGCCCCGTGGGTGGCACCAACACCTCCCGCGGGACCAATGTAACTCGTAGGAACTGACCCCGCAGCCGTGGGACTCCCGATTTGAGAGTACGACGGTAATTTGTATATTTCTGCACTTAGGCTTAAAAACATGGCGTTAGAGGGTGAAAACTAAAAACACCCCCGAACGGCCCCGTGGGTGGCACCAACACCTCCCACGGGACCAATGTAACTCGTAGGAACTGACCCCGCAGCGGTGGGACTCCCTCTTTGAGAATACGATGGTAATTTGTATATTTCTAGACTTAGGCTTAAAAACATGGCGTTAGAGGGTGAAAACTCAAAACAACTCCCGAACGGCCCCGTGGGTGGCACAAACACCTTCCACGGGACCAATGTAACTCGTAGGAACTGACCCAGCAGCCGCGGGACTCCCGGTTTGAGAGTACGACTGTAATTTGCATATTTATACACTTAGGCTTAAAAACATGGCGTTAGAGGGTGAAAACCCGAAACAGCCCCCGAACGGTCCTGTGGGTGGCACCAACACCTCCCACGGGACCAATGTAACTCGTAAAAACTGATCGCGCAGTCGCGGGAGTCCCGGTTTGTGCATACAACGATAATTTGTATATTTCTAAAATGAGGCATAAAAAAGAGGGCGTTAGTGGGGGAAAATCCGAAACAGCTTTCGACCCTCCACGTGGGTGGCACCAACGCCTCCCACGGGACCAATGTAACTCGTAGGAACTGACCCGCAGTCCCGGGTCTCCCAGTTTGAGAATACGACGGTAATTTGTATATTTCTAAACTTAGACTTAAAAACATGGCGTTAGAGGGTGAAAACTCGAAACAATCCCCGAACGGCCCCGTGGGTGGCACCAACACCTCCCACGGGACCAATATAACTCGTAGGAACTGACCCCGCAGCCGCGGGACTCACAGTTTGAGAGTACGACGGTAATTTGCATATTTCTACACTTAGACTTAAAAACATGACGTTAAAGGGTGAAAACTGAAAACAACCCACGAACGGCCCCGTGGGTGGCACCAACACCTCCCACGGGACAAATGTAACTCGTAGGAACTGACCCCACAACGACGGGACTCCCGCTTTGAGAATACGACGATAATTTGCATATTTATAGAATTAGGCTTAAAAACATGGCGTTAGAGGGTAAAAACTTGAAACAACCCCCGAACGGCCCCGTGGGTGGCACCAACACCTCCCACGGGACCAATGTAACTCGTAGGAACTGACCCAGCAACGGCGGGACTCCCTCTTTGAGAATACGACGGTAATTTGTATATTTTTAGACTTAGGCTTAAAAACATGGCGTTAGAGGGTTAAAACTCGAAACAACCCCCGAACGGCCCTTTGGGTGGCACAAACACCTCCCACAGGACCAATGTAACTAGTAGGAACTGACCCGGCAGCCGCGGGACTCCCGGTTTGAGAGTACGACGGTAATTTGCATATTTATACACTTTGGCTTAAAAACATGGCGTTAGAGGGTGAAAACCCGAAACAGCCCCCGAACGGTCCCGTGAGTGGCACCAACACCTCCCACGGGACCAATGTAACTCATAAGAACTGATCGCACAGCCACGTGAGTCCCGATTTGAGAATACGATGATAATTTGTATATTTCTATAATTAGGCATAAAAAGAGGGCGTTAGTGGGGGAAAATCCGAAACAGCCCCCGAACGGCCCCGTGGGAGGCGCCAACACCTCCCACGGGACCAATGTAACTCGTAGGAACTGACCACGCAGCCGCGGGACTCCCGATATGAGAGTACGACGGTAATTTGCATATTTTTAGACTTAGACTTAAAAATATGACGTTAGAGGGTGAAAACTCGAAATAACCCCCGAACGGCCCCGTGGGTGGCACTAACACCTCCCACGGGACCAATGTAACTCGTAAGAACTGACCCCCCAGCCGCGGGTCTCCCAATTTTAGAATACGATGGTAATTTGTATATTTCTAGACTTAGGATTAAAAATATGGCGTTAGAGGGTGAAAACTCGAAACAACCCCCGAACGGCCCCGTAGGTGGCACTAACACCTCCCACGGGACCAATGTAACTCGTAGGAACTGACCCCACAGCCACGGGACTCCCAGTTTGAGAGTACGACGATAATTTGCATATTTCTACACTTAGGCTTAAAAAGATGGCATTAAAGGGTGAAAACTAAAAACAACCCCCGAACGGCCCCGTGGGTGGCACCAACACCTCCCACGGGACCAATGTAACTCGTAGGAACTGACCCCACAGCGGCGGGACTCCCACTTTGAGAATACAATGGTAATTTGCATATTTTTAGACTTAGATTTAAAAACATGGCGTTAGAGGGTGAAAACTCGAAACAACCCCCGAACGGCCCCGTGGGTGGCACCAACACCTCCCACGGGACCAATGTAACTCGTAGGAACTAACCCCGCAACCGCGGGACTCCCAGTTTGAGACTACGACGATAATTTGCATATTTTTACACTTAGGCATAAAAACATGGCGTTAGAGGGTGAAAACTGAAACCAACCCCAGAACGGCCCCGTGGGTGGCACCAACACCTCCCACGGGACCAATGTAATTCATAGGAACTAACCCCGCAGCGGCGGGACTCCCGCTTTGAGAATACGATGGTAATTTTCATATTTCTAGACTTAGGCTTAAAAACATGGCGTTAGAGGGTAAAAACTCGAAACAACCCCCGAACGGCCCCATGGGTGGCACCAACACCTCCCACGGGACCAATGTAACTCGTAGAAACTGACCACGCATCCGTGAGACTCCCGGTTTGAGTATACGACAGTAATTTGGATATTTCTAGATTTAGGCTTAAAAACATTGATATGTTTGCAATTTGAACTCATATATGCAATTTTTCAGGTTGATTAATTTTTTTGTAAAACTAGTTGGTTACTGATATTTTTGTTTTTTGTATCCTATCATTTGTAGGATTTTTGCACGTGGAACATATGAAGGAGGCAATGGTTTACAACATGAAGATTGTTTATATGTTGTGGACATTCAGGATAATGTTTTTTATGTATTATAGCCGTGCAGGCTTTTATTGTTTAGTTTTATGGCCGTGTGGGCTTTTATAATTTGATTGTTGAATTTTATAGCCGTGCGGTCTTTATAATAAGCAGGTTTTACATTTACAGGGTTTGGAATGTTAAGAAAATAGAGAAAACTCTGCCCAATTTTTTTTTTGGTCTATGAATTATTAAGATGTGTAATATTTTTAAGTTTGTATATATATTTGTTTATTAACAACGTTCTCGATTCGCAATTTGTGATTTTTTTTATTGTTTTGCCTATAATAAATATTTGTAACACCTCGTAGCAACCGACGGTGCACTCACAGGACCCCCAATTTTAGGATTGGACCAAAAAAATACATTTTTTTTAATTATAAATAAATATGGTCATGGACTTTGTCCATGACCATTTTTATTTTTTTTGTCGCGCATAAAAATGGTCGCGGCCAAAGTCCGCGACCATTTATTTTTTATTTTTTTTGTCACGGTTGTGGGTCACGGACTTGGGTCGCGACCATTTATTTATTTATTTATTTTGTCACGATTGTGGGTCACGGATTAGGGCCGCGACCAATTTTTTTATATTTTTTTGTCACGGTTATGGATCGTGGACTTTGGCCGTGATCAATTTGTCACGGTTGTGGGTCACGGATGAGGCCCGCGACCCGTCACAGCATGGGTCACGGCCAAAGTCCGCGATAATCTGTCGTGACCCCTCTCGGCCGGGACCATTTTTTGGTCACGGACTTGGGCCGTGACCCACGAAAATGGTCACGACCGAAATGGTCACGGCCCAAGTCCGCGACCCACAGTTTTGGTCAAGGATTTTGGCCGTGACCAATTGCCAGTTTTGGTGTAATGGTTGAACCAATTATAATATACTAATTTTATTTCTTCTTCAAGTCATCCAAATGCTTCTCTACTCTTGGTACAATCCCACTTGGATCCGTCCCTTCTGCTTTGGTTCTCCTAGTGTACAACAATGACATGACAAGCATTTGATACTTTTCAAAAATCTTTAAAAGTGGTAGTTCCCTTAAACTCAAAAGAATTTTATTGAAAGACTCTGAGAAATTGTTAGTGACATGGTCACACTTAGTTGTTGTATCAAAGTATGATCTTGCCCAAGTAGCCTTCTCCTCATTGTCTAGTGATTTAAATATTATATATTTATCCCCTTAATTTTGATCTTTTTATGATCTCGTGCATTATAAAAAGACTGGATTTATCTCATATTCATGATAATAACCCTTTTTGGTGAGTATTTCTTGTTTTTTGTAACTCGTATGTGTTTTATGGGTATTTCATGCAAGTTAGTGCAAAATAGAACATAAAACAGTGAAATAAACCAAGAAATGGAGAGTTCAAGGTCATTTTAGTAATTTTGAAGCCTTAGTCCGGAGGTGGGTCCACTTTAAAGTTGAATGTCTTTCAATTATGAGAACACTGGACAAAACAGAACCTCAATCCGAGCTACGGTGAAGAAGTTATGGTCATTCGAAGTTGAGAGAAAATCGCAAAAAAAAAATAACTGAACCGAATCGAACAGGTCCGGAGCCTTGAAACTCACTGTCTAAATTTGATAAGTGCACCGATCCGAATTAAATGGAAAACGGACCGGCCCACCTTTTGTCACGCTCCATATTCGTTACAAAATTAGTCACGCTTTCTAAGTGTGACAAAATTTCCAGATACGGGATTTTTATTTTGTCCTTATCTTTTAGCCAAAAGATTTTTATATTTTGGGGACTCTTCAAAACTACCTATAGCCTATATATCTAGTCATTATGACTCTTTTTATTCAGATTTTATTCATGTAAAAGCTCCTAATTAAGGAGGAACATCTAGGAGAAGAATTTACATATTTTGCACCTTTAATTCAAGAGTTTTTTCGGTTTTTCTTCAATCTTTGATTTCTTCTTGCATGGTTGTGTTCTTCAATCTTCATAACCTTAAATTCCATCACTTTTATCATTCTTTCTTTATTTCAACATACTTGTTAATGGATTCTTGTGTAGTTAATCATAGTTACACCATGCTAGGCTAGATTTTTTAGGGGTTAGGGTGCATGAACCCAACCCGATGTGGTTTGCATGTGTGTAAAATTAGTTACCTGAATTAAATAAATGATCAAATCGTGTTGTGTAACTATCACAACCGTCGCAGTAATTTTAACCTCGTTTGCCCTAGGGAATCGTGGTGCTTAAGACTGCGACGTGCGTGTTACCTATCGCGACACTGCTTTATTCTTACTTTTGATTATGTATGATGCGGGATCATACCTTCGTCTATGTAATGCTTGAGATTAATAAAGTTTGGGATTAATCAATTATTTAATTCACAACTAGTCTTATACCCGGTAAACATACCAGGAGTTGGGGGATTGTGTCCCTACCTTAATTTTTCAATTAGTTTTAGTTAACTTCTTTATTTTTTTCCTTTTTCCTTTCTCACCCCATCATCATCTTTTACACTTTATTTTTGAATTAATAAATCAATTAAAATCTATCAAATATTCCTTGTGGATTCAATACCCAGACTCGTTGCTATACTCCATAAGAGTGTATTTAAAGTTTAGGTTCTTTTGTATTATGGTCGGAAGCCGACAACAACGATTAGTGTATTTACACGGACGCTCGGTTTCCACTCGATCACCTAGCCATAATTTTACTCCCATGCAATATTTAAAAATTTGAGCCATATACTTTTCATGATCTTCCTTCCTATAAGCCCTTGTTTCCCCCCCAACTTAAAGCCTCTAGTTGTGGACCCTTATATCTTGCATTTTTGAAGTTTTTATACATATGCCTGAAATAATACATGTGATTACTATGAGGGAACAACTCTGCAACTGCTTTATTAAGTCCTTTTGTCTGTCAGACATCAAAGTCAATGGCAATTTATGTTTAGTTAGATGTCTAAAGAATCTACTCCATGTGTCATAACTTTCATTTCTATAAATATATATATGGCAATGGGAACAAACCACTGTTCCCATCTAATGAAACAATGGATAAAATTGAATCGCCATACTTTCCTTTCAGAAATGATTCATATAACCCAAGCAATAGCCTACATCTATTAAGAAATCCATTTATAGAGGCCTTGAATGCAATACAAAATGAGAAAAATTGTTGATCATTTGGATCCCTTGTCCAATCAGAAATACTACCTAGATTTGTAACATGTATTTGTCTTGCAATTTCAGGTACCAACCTAAATGCATCACTATAACTACCATGTATCCTCTCATTGACAATGATTTTAGTATAATATCCAATTTGGTATGATATCTGCTCTACATATTTTTCCTAAATTGCAGCTTGAATATCTCTTAGTTTCATCTCCTTGTGATTCCTCATCATCTCTTCTACCTCATTATCATCCTAAGATGCCTTTTCCATTGCATTACTGCCTTTGAGTTTGTATTTTCAAGTATATTGCCCATCAATATTCTAACTTTGGAAGTTGGTTCATGTAGAAACTTCCTTATATATACCCTCCACTTATAGTTAGGATCTCTGCAAATCAAATCAATCTTTGAGCTGTTATTCTGCCTCTGTTTATACTCAAACTTATTGAATATTACAAATTTTCTCATGTATTTCCTACAATCCAACATTATTAGCCACTCCATTCCTAGTGAAAATTCTTGAAACTCCATCCCCACACTGATGTTGGCTTTCATCTAATGTTTCATCTTTGTACAAATTTTCAGTCTCAACTTCAAAGTATTCAAACTCTTTCCTAGCAGCATTTATATCATCATTTCTGGTTTCATTATTATCATGCCCACCCTTTGTACCTTCTTCATCCTCTGTATGCTCATGTCTTACCCCTTAAAAGTCAAAATACCCACCCCAATGTTCATCAACCTCACATTCTGAGTGATAACATTCTTCGGCATTGAGAGTGTGTGAAGTATTTAAAGGCCACTCATCAATACGATTCCCAATAGGCTCATCCACTCTACCATCAATGGGATCTTCCACAATGTCATTTAACTTATTGGGATCTTCCACCCTAGCATGAACTGGTTCTTCACCTATATGCAATGTACTCTGTAATAAGTCGGTGAATGACCAGTCACCACCAGCACCATCTGCATAATCAAACTCTGCCTCCACCTCACTAAGTGTTAATGGATTATCAGGATTGTTTGTAAAGGTGTTGGAGAACAAGTTTCTAATCCTTTATGATCTTCTCAGGGCTAAAGAGGTAGGTTTTTTTTTTTGACACTTTTGAGGTGGCTTCAGCATTGAGTCTTGGAGACTTTCTTACATCTACAGATGATTTAAAGTTTCTTTGGGGAGTTTTTGGTGATTTCTTGTGTGTGTGTGGGGGGGGGGGGGGGGGATGAATGTATATGGAACATTTGGGTCTTCTAAATAAAGATGGTACCCACCAAAGTCCTCTGCCAAGTTGTCCCACATGTCAATTACCTCAGCATCATTTTTAATGGTCCACAAGATTCCATCTTTAACCCATTTAATATCCACACCCTTCAAACCAGTGTACTTTTCAATGTCATTTGCCAAGTCCATATAACATAATTCATCTCCATCAATGTCGTTAAGAACTATCCTCCTCTCACCACTGTATTTTCTACTATATTTACTCTATTTCCCCTCGAAGTGTACCACCAAATTTCTATTCCCACGCAAATCCATTTAGCAAACCTAATAAAGGCAAAGCATGAGGTAAAATAATTGTTAAAAATCGAAACCCTAGACAAACAAGTTCTACTTTATTCATGAGATAAGCAAAATCAAAAGATAAACTACAAAACCTTAGAAAAATTGATAAAGAACAAAACCCTTTATAAACAAATAACAAAAAAAATGACCTTCGAACTAAAAAAAACTAAATCAGTATTGAGAGGGATTACCCAAAAGTGAAGCTTTGAAAATTATCATAATGTTGATGCGATGTTGAAGGTTTGAAGCATTGCAAAATCTTAATGCTTCAAAACTGATCAAACCGTTGATGCGATTGTGAAAGAGAAGACCCCCAAAGAGAAATTAGTGTTTTGATTTGTACAAAGGGTACATGTGTCATTATAAAAGGGGTAATGTTGGTAATAAGGTCTTAAGGTACAGCTGGATGGCGGGAAGTTAAGGTCAACCGTTAAAATAACACCCATCCAACAATAATAGAAACTAGCGTACCCCAGGAACAAAAATACTGCAAACAAATGTACCCCACACAGTAAATGACACTAGTATTTATACCATTAGTCATAATTATTTAAAACTCGTTCTAAAAATAAATAAATAACCCCACCTCCACCCAACCCCACCCCATTCCACCCACAGAAATCCTCGTCGGAATGCCGAAATCCTCACCGGAGACCGTCAGAATTCTCGTTGAATTGTTTCTCTCTACTCATTTCTCTCTCTCTTGGTCTATTTCTTTAATTTTTTGGTCCACGCCAGCGGTACCATTGCTAGCGCTGGGGAAAAAGGTTTTTCACTGAAAAAAATGTAGTGTTCGCAGAAAAAAATGTTGTCGTCGTTGGAAAATGGAGGTTTTAGTGAAATAGTAAATTTATCGGTTTCGATTTTTTGTCAAAAAAATATCAAATATGGCTGTTGTTGGATAGATCTCGATGAGTAAATTTCAAATATATAAATTTTGTGAATTTTGGATTTGTAGATTTAAAGTTATGGACTTTTAAAAATTTGATTTTTTTTTGTATGAGTTGTCAAATGGTAAATTGGTAATTTTTCATGGTCTTTTTAGTACAGGGAGTAAATTTATAAAATTATGTAGAATATCCTATTTTTATACACTTTGAATTAGATTTGACCTTTTCCCAAAACCCCTTTCAAAAATAACCCAACTATATATTAAGCGATTTTGACAAAATATAGTAGATACAAACAGCCACACAAAAATGGCTCTACATAGAAGAGTGATCATATGAACTTGTGGGAACATTTTTATATCATATTTGTACTCAAAAAGTGAAGGGTAATATAAGCGCCTTGAAAAAACTATGATACTATAAAATATGAAAAATTAGTAATAACTTCTCAAGAAAGTCACCGTTAGTTCTTCCTCTCCATCTTAGCTTAGCTTACAGTAACAACAGTCAAGATGTTTGATTATTCAAAATTCGTTATTTTCCATTTTCAATTTTTCACTTTATAAATGTCTTTTTAGTAGGAACACCATTTATGATATCAATATTTCTATAATATAATAATATAAAACCAATGGAAATTTGAGCTTCGTCTCTATATGACGAGATAGATCAATGTACATAAATTTTTAGAAAGAATTTTTACATGTAGAAGTTTTTATTATAATTTTCATATGACATGGAGAAAGATAAGTGAACCACATATTATCCATAAATTCTTTGTTATTGACGTATAGCATAGATCACTAATATAAATAATACCATTAAAGATATTATTTTGTAAACTTTTCTATTAATCTAGAAAAATTGACACATAGGATAGAAAGGACCAACCATTGCAGATGTCCTTAACTCTTAATATTAATAAGGCAAAACACGAGTTTAACATGAACACGTGATACAATGATGTTATTTCTAGTTTTACCATTAATTGAAATGGTGCTAGGGTGATTTTGTTTGTGAGTTCTCTCGGGGGATTATGATGTAAATCCAATATTTTGGGTGAGCGTGGCATGACTTAAGAGTCTATGATAGGTTGCACTATATTCGCACAACTCATTGTGGCCAGAGTACCACTTAGTTAATGATCTATAAAATTATTTTAGGGAGTTTTGATTTTCACCCAAACATTTATAGGGAAAGTACTCTTATCTCCCTCAGAAACAAATTTTAAACACTAAAGGAATTAGACAAATTTGAAGCACTTACGTCCACTGATTCTCTTCTTGTAGAAGTCCATGCTAGTGGCATAACAAGTGGACCTAATAGTAAATGGGGAATGTCGTGTAATACTGATTGAATAAATTCGTAAATTTTCAAGTTAAACTTATTTAACTGGAGTCAGTTTTAAACAAAATTAAATCAGCCCCTAAACATGCAACTACATGCGTGTGTCAATCCATCACAAATAAAATTGTTAACTCGCAGATTTCAGGAAAAAACCCTTTCGGGTAAAACTTTTATTTCACTATAATACTTAACATGATTACAATGCAATCCGCAATGAGTTAACCGTAGAAAACCCATATAGACCGCAGCCTAGATTCAACAAGAACCGCATCTCTAATTCATCCCAGGAACACCCTCGAGCACTCCCTATTGACATGCAGTCATATTCAACCCAGTACTACCCTCAAGAGCACCTAGTTCAGCAGTAGAGATTTTCTCTATAAGAGAAACTTGACATATAGATGTGTTCTTGGGTTCCAAAACAATATACATAAACTATTGGGATCTTGTGAATTGAAAAATAAAAGATTAAAACCCTAAAAGAGAAGACAAACATTTCTGCAATAGCAGTTTTCATAAAACAGTAATATCAGATCTTTCGAATAAAAACGAAACAAGAAAAACCAATTTATAGAAAAACTAATGCGGTAGCTCTCTTGAACGGGGACACGCGTCGCTCAAACGAGCTTCATGTGAGATAGCTTGTCATTTGAACGACAGTCCTTGTCGCTCCAATAATATATTGAAATATAAATATTTTTTTCTTTTTCCAGGAAATGTTCTGCCTTAAAACTTCGAAAAATATTTTTTGATGAAAAACTCAAAAAGTCCGCTCCAACACTTAGAAAATATTTGATAAAAGTTATCCCAACACCCTAAGTGAAATGATGAGGAATTAAAACACATCCTTTACCAAATTTATCTCGTGGAGGCTTGAATGTTGAAGAACTTTGATATTTGGATCCGTCTTGATGCTTGTATGATTTTGAATATTCTTCGACGGTTGTAACGGTATACGACATACTCTAAAGGTAACGGACAGTGTAAAATAACGTCCTTACAAATATCCCCCTATGTCTATGCCAATACAAAATAAAAACATACATCAAATAAAAATGCCTATACAAATCTAATACCCTCCCATGAACCCGAAACTGAAAAGGTAATAAAAATGTAAGTCTCAAACTTTTCTTCAAAATCTTCAACTTCAAGTCTTTCATCTTTTCTCATCAAGGTGTGGAAAATAATGATCTTCAATTTTTGTACCTACACACATGAGACAAAACAAATACCTTCGTGACACATTGAGTTTGAAATGATATAAGAATAAATCAATCAATAATCAATCAAATCTCCCCCATAATGCAAAAACTCCCCCATAATTCGTTCTCCCCCTTTTTATTTGTCCGAAATAGACAAGGAAACGAATAAACAAAATAAATATGAAGTTGTCACGGCAAAAAATGCATAGAAAATATGGATCAAACTACGCTCATGCAAAGAGTAACTCGAAATCTTCCACAAACTATTTTTGAATTTTCAATTTTTCATACAAAAATGCAAAAATAATATTTACAAAAATCACACACCATGAATTTTCACTAAGACAACCAAATCATGAAAACGGAATGAATGGGTGTGAACATATTGGATAGGCAAATCAAAGCAATCAAACATAACATATGTGCACGATGAATATGTGTACTCCTAATGAATAAATCTCAAAATTTTCCTCAGGTGTTAAAAATTGTTGAGTTTAAATGACATCGATTCAATCCATCAACACATCAAAGTTAATAATGATTCCCACACCAATAACGTCTACAACTATGAAGGTTTTTTCATGATGCTGACAGGACATGCAAACCCATTTTTCATTTCTTTCCATCCAAACTCCCTCATAAATAATAATCATTAATTTCTCTTTTTGAGGTGGCCCCTTTTTGGCATATTTATCTTTTTATTGCTTTTAAATTTTTCGAGCTATTTTAAACAGTGGCTTTCATAATTAGTTAATTTTATACTCTCTCAGACCTTTCTCTTGATTCACTCATCATATTTTGTTGCAATTAAATTTCTCACAGTAAACGATTTTTACATGCACTACTTCCATTGTTAAGTTTTATCGCATATGGTTCGTTTTAAAGACAGAATTGAGATAACAACGCTCTGACCAATATGTGATAAACAAGTACAATAATCAAATAAATTCGTGCAAGTGTGCAATAAAGGAACCCACGAGTCAAACATGTAGGGAGTAACAACTAATCATATCTCAATGACTCCAAACATTGTAAAGCACAAAAATAAAATGATGACGCATATCAAAACTCTATTAAATCAGTACATGGATATAGAATGAAATTGTGACTCGTTCATCCTAAATGTCCATTCATACACGGTGTAAAAAAAATTACAAAACTCTTTTTGACTTTTTCCAAATATATTATCAAAATAAAATGTTTTTGTATTTTTCCAAAAAAATTTCAAAAACGAAAATCTAATACAAAAAAGATACATACTAGCAATAGGCAAAAATATCAGCATGAAAAATATCCTATGCTAGCAAATAAGTCTAAACCTCAACCGTTAGGTGCGGTGGAGTTTTCCAAAGGTGGTGACATCCTATGAAAAACCTCCATCAAATCATGTGAAGTTTTGACTAAAAACTTTACCTGCTCCCTAATATGTGCAAACTCTCTCATGTAGTCATCCGGAGCATCAGGTGTGAGTGCGTGTGTGTGAACACGTGTAGTAGCAAAACGTGAAACATAACTCAACTTAAAACAAAACTTCCTAAGGTCTCCTCTCTTCTTGTAGTGTGTGCAAACATAAATAGGCCTAGATTCACCTCTCTTAAAATGTCTCCTAGGCACTCTCCTATAAGGTACAAGATGCCTAGGTGGGTTGGGTTGAGGGCCATGTAGATATATCAAAAACTCAGGAACTAGCTCGGGTGCAACGTGGGAAGTAGAAGCACCGTCATAACCTATTCCTAAACTCTAACCTCTACCCAAAATGGGATTGAGAACCATCTTTACAACCTTCTTATATGCGTTCTCTAAAAGGACTTTGACCTCCCGGGCACGTTCGAGATCACTCTCGAATTGGGATGTACATGTCATCAGACTAGACACCGTGTTGGTCAAATCACTCTTTTCCCGATCTAAAGCAATCAACTATCTACTCAAAGAAACTCACTTTCTCGAGTTGACTTGCTTTCGCTTCAAACACCCTCAAACTCTCAAACTCTCTCTCCAAATATCTCATCATAAGAGTTAGGTATTTGTTCAAATTTTTGGTATTTAGGGTCTCGACATATAAATCTCTAAAAGCGATTTGGAGCTCACTATCAACCTCACTAGCGCACTCACTCTCAGACTCGCTAGAAACACTCAAATAATCCTCGGGGGTCCCACATGCACAAGTATCCTCATCGTCATGGGACAAACTATGTGTGCTCACGTGACTAGCAGAAAAAGCAACAAACTTCCCATGTGATGACTCATCCCCAAAATCTTTCACCTCTTCCTCACTATTGCTAAGAGTGGTTGGTATGCTAATCTTTTTGCCTTTTCTCTTAAGCCTAGTGGGACACTCAAATTCTCTATGGCATCTCCCATCACACTCAAAACGCTTCTCCTTCTCCTCTTTCTCACTTTGTTTCTCACCGCTCTCTTTGACCTCATTTTTATTTTTATCAAAAGATCTTTTATTGCAAGAATTTTGTTTTGAAAACTTGCGATTTTTTTTAAATTCTTTGCAAGCATGGCCATATCAATATCAGGCTCGGACTCACAAAAACTCACTTTTTTTAGACTAGAAAAGTGATATCCCTCTATCCTTAGGCTTGACAGTGTCAGAAAACATGTCAATGTCATATGTTTGGAGGTCTCCTACCAGCTCTTCTAATTTCAGATGACTCAAATTACCTAAGGTAAGCCACTTTAGAGATAAAACGTTTTAGCAGCGATCTTAAAATCTTTTTAACCACTCGTGCATCTAGTATAGGTTCACCAAGATTGAAACTATTGTTCACAATGTCAGACAAACGTGCATGAAAGTCTTCAAAACCCTCAGTCTCAAGCATGGTTATCGTTTCAAATTGAGTAGTTAAATTAAAAAAATTTAGACACTTTAACCGCGTTAGTGCCTTCATGGGTGAGTTGTAAAATATCCGATGCTTTTTTAGATGTGGTACACGTCATAATACGTTGAAACTCTTCGAGGGTGACGTGTTCGAAAATTGCACTAAGCCCACGTGAATTGAAAGTGCTCCACTTAAACTCATCCTCAATCCAGTCTGACACAGGTTTTAAATTCGTGACATTATTTGCGGTGACAATGGGAGGAGTCCAGCCTCTTTCACAAATTACCCAAACTCTTTCGTCGATTGCTTTTAAATGAGATTTCATGCGGGCTTTCCAGTAAGCATAATTAGACCCATAGAAAATTGGCAATCGATTATATAAATTTTCATTCCGAAACATTGCAATAATTTTTCAAAAATAGGATTTTTCAAAAAAAATCAATATCACACAAATTTTGAAGAAAACAAGGATCACTCGATAAATGAGAGAAATCTTCTCTGATACCAATTTGAGAATGTCGTATAATACTGATTAAATAAATTCACAAATTTCCAATTTAAACATATTTAACTGGAGTCAATTTTAAACCAAATTAAATCAGTTCGTAAACATACAACGATGTGTGTGTGTCAAACCATCACAAATAAAATTGCTAACTCGCAGATTTCAAGAAAAAATCCCTTTCGGGTAAAACTTTATTTCACTATAATACTTACAATGATTAAAATGAAATTCGCAATGAGTTAACTGCAAAAAAATCACATAAACCGCAGCCTAGAGTCAGCAAGAACCGCAGCCCTAATTCAGCCCAGGAACACCCTCGAGCACTCCCTATTGACACGCATTCGTCTTCAGCCCAGTACTCCCCTCAAGAGCACCTAGTTCAACAGTATATATTTTCTCTACAAGAGAAACTTGACTGAAAGATGTGTTCTTGGGTTCCAAAATAATTCACACAAACTATTGGGATCTTGTGAATTGAAAAATAAAAGATTAAAACCCTAAAAGAGAAGACAAACTTTTCTGCCGTAGCATTTTTCGTAAAACAGTAATCTCGGGTCTTCAGAACAAAAATGAAACTGGAAAAATAAATTTATAGAAAAACTAAGGTGGTAGCTCGCTCGAACGGGGACACACGTCGCTCGAATTAGCTTCTCGCAAGATAGCTTGTCGTTTGACCGACAGTCCCTATCGCTCGAACGATATATTAAAATATTAATATATTTTCTTTTGCTAGTAAATGTTTCGCCTTAAAACTTAGAAAAGTATTGTTTGACGAAAAACTCAAAAAGTATGCTACAACACTTGGAAAATATTTGATAAAAGTTATCTCAACACTCTAAGTGAAATGATAAGGAATTAAAACACAACCTTTACCAAATTTATCTCGCGAAGGCTTGAATGTTAAAGAACTTTGATATTTGGATCCGTCTTGATGCTTGTATGATCTTGAATATTCTTTTACGGTTGTAGCAGTATATGACATACTCTAAAGGTAACGGACAAATGTAAAATAATGTCCTTACATAAATTGTCCTTAAATGTGTAAAAATTATCAACAAGGGACCTAATTGTAAATTGCCCAACTTTTATTCATATTACTCTCTAATGTGGTTTTACAATTAAAAAACAATATATTATGCATTTTCAAAAGTTTCCTTAATAAATATTATCCTTACCCCGGACCCTTCTCGTCTTGAAAACCCTTCTCATCGAAACTCTCTGTAATACCCTTCTTTTTAAAAACTATCCATACTCATCAACAACCGTCAAAACCTAATCATACTCATGATTACATGCTCATCGACGATTTGATCATTTCTCCGTCGAATTCTATCATCTCAACTTGGATATGTCCTAATCCCCAATTTTGAAAATTACCACCGTTGGCCCGGTAAATAATCCAAGGGGGCGGGTGAATTAAATTTTTGTGATGAATCATGATATGAGTCCCAAACATATCCCCCCAAACCTCCCCAAAGTGCATTAAGTGTTTGTAGATATGGGTCCCATATATGGTACAAGCACTTAATGCATTCTTAGGATATGTCGAGGGATGTTTTGGGACGATTATCATTACTCTTTACAAATTTATGAAAAATTAAAACTTTTCTTTTCGCTTATTGGAATAGATAATGTAAATAAATATAATCAATTAAATACTCAATAATATATATGATACATATGAGATAAAGATTCATGAGACCTCTACACTAATCAAAGTGGTACGACCTTGTCTACATCCTAACTGAGACGACACTTCGAAACTTCACTATCTTCTACTTAGAAAGATAAACAAAACACCTTACAAGGATTTCACCATGACACCCCATAAATTTCATATTTAGGATGATCAATTTTAAATACCCAATGTACGAGAGACAAACAATTAGTAACACATGAAATCTGTGGGATAACATAAAGAGTACAAATGAATGAAATATGGAGATCTTCGACCATAAAAGTCCAACAACACTCAAATAAACCATTTCCACCATGTATAAATATATAATTATCATAAAAGAAACTGATACCACAAAATCTAATAATAAATCTTTGAATCCATACTGACCAACTGAAATATAAGTATATTCCTCTTAGATTTAAAAACTAGGAAAAATTTATGTCGATAATGCTCAATGTTAATCCGCGCCAAGAAATAATCAACGTTATACCAAGCCTTGGACCGATAATATCTCATGTCTCATTATGGGATGTTATTACTATTCTATCGCGTAAAGCCTCAGTACCAAAAGTAAACCTTAATCTTAAAAGAGACTACTAAGGAGTACTAATCAACCATTTTTACTCTTAAACTGAATGGCTAGGACTACACATCCTAACCAATACTATCGATACTTACCACAAACCAATCAACTAATATCTAATGATTGACGCCGATATGAAGGCTACTACGATTTACCCCAAACATCAGAATGTTACCATACCCCATTATCTCCCAACTTCCAACCAAAACAAGACTCCACGCATGGATAAGAAATCTAGAAGAGGAACCCCTTAAAACACTTCTATCTAGCTTAACTATTCACCAAGATATAAGGCATAAATGACCATAAATAATATCGCATAAGCACATCACACAGCCTATTTTTATAATAAATACTTTAAGATCTCATTGTAGACACCCCATTTTACGCCATAATAATCCCAAAGGAGTATGACACAATTTGTCAAACCTCCTAAACCTAAATAAAATCCCAAGGCCTTAGTTACACTAAGGATAACTTAAATAATACCAAAATAAAAGCCCCAAAGATATAAGAAGCCCAAATAAGAAGGATCCAAATAACTCTAAACCGACCCTGAAATAGACCCAAAATAGAAAACACATGCCCATGACCTATCGATCTTGGAGTACAGGGCACCATGATCGTCGGTCATTTCAGAGGACCTATCGCTCATAAGCACAGATAATTTGCCTACAATAGGATCCCTCACCTACCAGCTCTACACATAATAATTGCTTCTTAAATGTTTTCTTTCTATTTTGAACCTATTACTTTTTACAAATCCTCAAAACTCTCTCCTTTTTCCTTTTAACCCCCCCTCAAGATAAGATCTAAAACCATAACCCAAAATTCTAGTATTCTTCTTCTCATATAAACCCCAAAAAGATAAGAAGACTATGTTATTCCTTTTTTCCTTTTTTTTTTTGTTCCAAAAGGTACTTTTCTTTAAAGTAACCTTAGATCTACACTCCAACAAGTCAAGCCGGAACACTGTCGAAATGAAAATGTGCACGTGTAACATCGCAAGTCCACTTCTTCTTACTCATTTATTTTGAAGTATAAACCCAAAATGGGTCGTATTACGATGCAACACCATCCGAAATCATCATCTTCTTTTTCATCTCCATTTTCTTTAGACAATGATTTTCTCCATAGACCATGTTCGAACTATGTTGACTTTGATTCTGCCTACGGTGGATACGTAAGCGTGTTAGAGAAAACATTATCTAAAACTCAAGTCAGACCTTATACATATTTACATATTTTTACTCTTATTTTCAAAAACACCCAAAACCAAACAAAAGAAAGCTTCAAAACGTGGCATACTCTCATATAGGTTAGAGGATCACTAGATCCGAGGATTCCATCAATTATTTTTTTCTTAATGTCGGAAGTCTTGACATTCTTTCTTTGTCAAAGTGGAGTTATGAAGTGAACCCGTCTTATCCAAATCTTATCACATACAAAAATCATTTACATTTTCAGGTCTAGTCTTGTTTCACTCTAAAACATCTTAAAAGATCAAATAAAGTTTAGATCTCTTACATCAAGTCTCTATTAAATGTAGAATCCCTCTTGTCTTCACACGAACTACGTGAACTTTGAATCATTTCGTACAAGTATGTAGGATCACTCAGACCACCGTCTGAGTGAACAAGTCAAACTTTATATATATTGGGCATTTGTATATATAATTTATGCGCACACATCCAACACTACATGTCAAAATTTATTTATATACTGACTATTTTCATTTTATTATTTATTTTCACATTATAACATAATAATACACATATTTTAGATCTACATTTAAGACAGAAAGGGTGCAGTTGGTTCCTGACACCTTCCCAATGCAATGATCACTGGTCACCACTACGGAGGCTTACCCCGTTTGTCTGTTTTGTGTAAAATATCCCTGCGACTGGATTATTTTCAAAGAAAATAATGCAATGACCACCAGTCACTGTAAAAGACCCCTTCACCAATAATATATCTGAAAAGACATGCATGGGGGTACGAAGAGGTCCGGGTTCTCGCTGTGGCAACTCTGTTAGGGACATCTTTTAAAGTGGACTGTACTCAATGTTATATTGATCCATATTTATTTCATCATGTTATTCATATATATTCGATTCTTTATTACTTTTATTTTTTAATGTCAGACTAGGTAAAAACACAAGTATTTTATGCTCCCACAGGGATAAGATTACACCCTAGGCATCCACTGAACCTTTTTCGGATATGTATGACAAGACACAATAATCTTAAGAAAAAATGGATATTTCCAAAAATAAAAGTCTTTCTAACAGACTCACACTACTTCACCCCATAACATCTGCATATCACTACATATCTTACTACCCTGGAAAGCCTAGTGATGTGGTTTGGGTCTAACCAATGAGGGTCGCTAGAGATAACTCCCACTCTTCTTGTCCTCGTACCCTTAGTGCATATAGAGTCATATATTCTCGGTGAATACCTCGAGTATATTAAGTCATGTCTCCCACGTATTGTCTCCACAGGACATAACGAGAGGCTTAACTCACGTACATTTGGGTATATCAAAATGGCCCTCTCACACTTACTTTAAGGAATATCATGAGGGATTCCCATTTAAAAGTATCCACCTCCCCATAAAAGCAAGGAGATCTAGCATCAAGGACTAGCCGACGAGAAGGATCTCCTTCGATGGTCACCCTGTTAACTCTCACCCGAGTCCTCCTTTGTTTAGGACTGGGATGAGGAGGGTTCTTAATAGGCCTCTTTATACGAGCACCCCCATCCTCTTGGATAATGACTTTTCCTTTATGTTTGTACTTAGCAGTAGCTGCAGCCTTAGCCTGCCTCTTAGCCTCATATTTTGCATTTTTTCGGGCCTCAGTATTTGCCCACTTTTCTTTTTCTATTCTCTTTATCTCCCTGGCCTCAACAACATTAGGAGACTTTTTCTTTCCGTCTTCAATCTCCATCTTCCTCTTCCTAGTGATCTCCATCGTTGCATGATCAAAAGATGAAGGAACTATTGAGTTGTATATTTTGGATGAGCTGGAAGAGACTGCACAAAAAGAGAAGATATCAGAATTAGAACATGGGAAAAGTAAATATGCTCAGCTAAGAGGACCAAAAGTTTAGTTACCTTCAATGACTTCCTCAAAAGAACCTCCTTAAACGTCATAATTAGTAGACAAGTTAATATGCTCATATTGATGAGGGGCATTAAGTGGGGGGACATAGTTCCCAACTCAAAAAACTTCTTAAGAGAAAAGAGGTCTTCAAAGTCTGCTGGGCAGGGAGTGTTGGTCTTCCTAATCAACTCCCTTAGAGCAGGAGGAACTTTGAGAGCTTTCTTTACTGTAAAAAGACGAACCGAAATGTGATCACTAAACATATGTAAAGTAGGAAACAATATAAGGATATACTACGAGATGTACCAATGTGTTTGAGGGAACACCAATCACGAGGGATACTACATGACATGTCCCTCTCCTCAAATTGGAACTCCCAATCACCCCTCAAGAAGAAAAATTATTTTTTCCAAATATGGTTACTCGTTTGCACAACTTAAACTATTTTCTGATCGACCTTTCGGGGGGAGAAGTAATAGTTGTCATTGGACTTGGCACCATTAACCATACAGAAGACATCTCTAGTCAGGTCAAACCCAGAATGGGTTCGCCAATAAACCATTGACCCAAGTATAGATCTATAGGCATTGGGTAGAAGTTTTGTAGGGGCCACACCATAACCCCTTAGGATGGACCATATGATGGGGATAAGGGGAAGTCTAACTCCCACCTGCAAAGCCCACACAGGGAAGTAAATTTCATCGACGTCATGTCGATCGTAGACTCTCTCCTTATGCTCAAGAAGATGTAGAGAAATTCTTATAGGGATATAGTATATATACCTTAGATCGTCTAAACCATCCTCTGTAATGTCACATAAATGGTCCACAACATTAGTGGACGATGGGTCCTAAGAATTAAAAACCCTAAATGTCCCCTCATTAGTGAGGGGCAAAACCACAGGAGAGGTTGAGGCCATCCGTTTTTTTTAGAGAAGGGCGAGGAGGAGAAGGGTCAATATTAACTATCGACACTAATACGGTATTAACAAACCTCTCTTTGTCAAGAGGGCAGTCAACAATTAAACTATCCATAATCACAGGACACTCGATCCCAATTAAAGGGGAATTTAAAGCGAAACATGTGGAAGAAGCAACTCTGGGAGTAAATCTAGGGTATGTCTTCTTCAGGGTGTAAAACTTGGAGAGGGTTTGGAAATATCCTGGCAGTTATACCAATGCAAGTTGGTTCTAACTCAGCTAAGATTTCAAAAAGATGATGAACGTGAGGAGGGTAGTTCATTAAAGGGAAAAAGGAAACCCTAAAAATTAGTGGCTACTCAGACACAGAAATAACCATTAATGGAGTTTGGAAAGAAGAAAAACCTAATTGAAAGATAAGACCTAGGTTAACCAACTCAATGGTCGTCTAAAATACCCTCAATCAATACTCCAACAACTAATCAATTTCTCAACAACCCAAGCAATAACAAAAAAAAAATAAAAAAAAAAGGGATTTTTCCCTAAATAAAACCTTACATTACAAAAGGAATGTGAAGAGGCGTACCTGAAACCTCTAAGGAGTTTTAGAAGATGGATGGAAGCGCCTTAGAGCTTAGATAAGACGAAGGAAAGCATTGAACGCAGGCATTAATGGCGGGAACAAAGAAAGTTGGAAGGTTATTTTCTCTCTCTCTCTCTCTCTCTCTAAAATGAATACAATTTTTGTATGAAAAAGGGAAAATAACGTTTGAATTGGGTATTTATATTTGAAAAGAGGCGTTAATGATTGATCATTACCGCTAACGTTACGTATGGGTAGACGCGTAGACAAGATAGCCCAAAATGCGCGCACACTACCTAAAGCGCGCGTGATGATTAGATCAGGCACAAAAAGCAAGCTGCTGACACGTGGCCAAATCAAACATTAAGATGGAAATGTTGTAAAACAATCTCCCCGGCTTGCACCGAGAAGATTTTCCTAGGACGACAACATTCTCTTCAGCTAAAACTTCACTTTCTCCCATCAACTTAGCAGATACTCCTAAGATACAACTCTTCCCAGAATCTGCCTTATCCCTCAATCGTTAGTAAAGCCTTAGGGGATTTTGTGGTACCATAAATAAGGTGTGCTCGAAAGACCATTTATGAGACGAATCAACATCTCTTATTATCAGATAATGAGGTCCGCTCAAGTTTACTTGTGGTCGTCCAGTACATTCTTGTCGGCCCCAATATGACAGGCAGTCCTCTTAGCTTTACCAACTCACAGGCCACTAACACTATGTACAGGTGGATATTTACTAGTGAGATGATGTCATCAGCACTCAAGAGACAAGCATGAGAAATCTAAGATTTATTATTCTCCCATTATTGATAGGATACGGTAACCCATCACTCTTTTCCATAAAGCAATGAAAAAAGGTGTACGTGCCTAATTTGTAAAGGCAGACCACCTGTTACCCAACATTCTTTTTTTCTTCACTATATTCTCTCTCTTTAGGCCCATATATGTCAAGTATAAATATTATTCATTATCTTCCTACAAACGAGATGATGATCCATCGAACGAGGGAGAGACTTTACTACGGTTATGCTACCATTTTCTAGAGAGAGATAAGATTTTAATCATCCTTTCATACATGGATATTGCCCATTGAATCTAATACAAACAACTATTTCACTTGTGGATGTAGGCACCGTACTGGGCCGAACCACGTAAAATCGGTTTTTATCTATTTTCTCTCATCTTTTGCCTATTGCTCTTACTCTAGATTAGTGTTTCTGTGATTAATATCTCTTTATCTATTGCGAATCTAAGATTAGTGTAGTTAGCTAAGACATAAATCCATATACCAAAGTTAGGCGTTAACAAACATAATACAAAGTATTTGTAAGTGAATAATGTTATTAATACAACACGAAGATGACCAATTTGATTTTGTAATTAAAGGAAAGGATATAAATAGTGAGGTTAATGGGACAACATGAATAACACTTTATTCTAGATTGTGTATAGTCATAATAAATGATGGAGTAAAGAACTGAAGAGATTGAATAACGTGAGTAGAAAAACTTTCTCGGTTATGACATATGATACTAATTAAGAATGAAGAACTAAGAGGTTCGAAAACATTAGAGTATAACTGTGAGTAATAACTATATTTAGATTTAATAATGTATAACACATAAACAAATTGTCTTAAGATTGGTATTTCATATACCTTAATATACTTAATGTAAATTAATTATACAGAAAAATTTAAATGCAACTGAAAAGGATAAACTTATAGATTTAAATCCGAGCCTTATGTTTCATACAATATTTTTAAGATGAATTTGTTCCCTCTACGCTGCACAAAGTGATTAAACAAACATCTTCCAAGATATAACGAATTTCATTTTCGAAGTAATAGTTCTCCAATCCTTCACGGACTGTCGAACTCATCTTTATGGTTTGTACTCTGTATCTGGGGTATTTGGAGTAACTAACGAGGCGTAACTCATTTAGTGGTGAAGAGATAAAATTTAATGAACTAATGGTGATGAAAACCAAATTATATGATTATCACAATAATGAGCAATAAATACAAAGATATTGGATAATAAATAAGGGCCTTTATTGGCATTGATTTAGAGGGAGAGAGAACAAGCACTCTAAATACCCACCTGCATTCAGTTAATTAGCACCAATGGATAGATGGGGTAAGTGTTTGAGAGCAGTAATAGTGATGTTATTGTTAAGAACGAAAAAAACCATTAATTCTTTACATTCAAAATGTTTTCTTTACGAAGGGATCTCAATCTAATAGCCTGATTCTTTGCTTAGTAATAAGTTTGTTATTTTAAAGGCAAAAAGGCTTTGAGGGACCTCTGAATGCATTAAATGTTGCACCAATTTACCGCACCTAACTTGTCAAGAGCATTAAATTCTTAAGGAAATCACGATGGACTAACCGACTCGTGTAAGGTGGCACAGTGTGCGACCACCAAACTTGCCAACCATCAATTTAAGGTATATTATTGATTTGACATGTTGGACGTGATATGGCATGGCTGAGATCTTTTGTGAAATATACGATATTTTGGCATCAAAATATATGTAACTGAGAATGCATGCTTATGAGGTTGTTTGAATGATTTTCATTAAGACTTCCTTGGTTCTTTACTTTGGGTATTTAGAATGGTTAACTTAAATGCCTTAATGATGCGTTATTCTCTATCCTCTAAACCAGTTCCCTCAAATAGTCTCTTGAGTGAGCTTACTCAATAAAGCATGTAAGCTCTCACAAATCCTTCAAAACTTGACCATCGTTAATACTGAGGGATCTCAATTATTATAAGATAAACTATAATCATAAAAAATTAGTTGAATTGATACATTGATGTTGAGTCATTGTGCTTCTTTTGTAAGGATTGAGTGTTGTTCACTTAAGTTCTGATTTGTCTTGATTTTCTATTAGTGATTTGATGGGGAGGTTTATCATTAAGCCTCTCCTAGATACTCGAACACAATATAGTCAAAGAGAATGATGACTTGATTAGATATTGGAGGAAAGAAATATTTATCAAGTCTTTTGTGACTTTTCGTAATCGAAAAAACATATTTCTTTCCATACAAGCATGCCTCTTTGAATAGACACATCTGAGCACATAAGGACATGTCTCGCCCATTAGACATGTATTAACACATAATGATATGTCTTGCAAAAAGACCTTTGAAGTGTCTCTTCACCATAATTAATTATAAAATATTAAAATAAAACATTTTCACGAATTAAAATTATTAAAAAGAAAATAACAACAACAACAACAACAACAACAACAACAACAACAATAATAATAATAATAATAATAATAATAATAATATATTATACTTCTAATAAAATAGTAATAGAGGTTTAATAGCAATAATATCGTCTGGGTAGTCAGATGACGTATTACCCATTTCCTCTTTAATACCCATTTTGTGGACAGCTGACCATTGGCCCCATTCATCTTTAACACCCATTTCGTTTCCATCTTTTGGTTTTCCAGTGTAATAGTCTTTCAAAGTACCTCTCATAGTTGTAAAAATCAATGGTCATAAGCATCTCACGAGGTCTAGAATTAAAGCAGCATTCACTCGTCTTTCTCCTCTTATAACCCATCCACCTCTTCCGTCTCATACTTCTGACTTTTTTTATATAGGTGTTGGCTTCAGGTACCATCAATGAATACTTATGGGTGTTGCATCGGGATGAAAGGATCTCGTACTTCTAAAGTATGCTCAAATTTACAAATCACTTCAAACCACATATGTATAATATTTAGAAAAATCAATTGTGTTAAAGTTCACAATTGTCATTCCGGCAAAAACAACATACAGAGTAAAAAGTCCTTAAAAATTAGAGTAATTTTTTTTTTGAGTTTCATATTAAAAAGGTCGTATTTGGTCAAATATATATGAGTACCTTTATTACATTTTCAGAGAAAGAGAGAGATTATTAAAAATATTATTACATAGAGATGTAATAAATCAACATAAAAGGAAAAAACAACATACTGGTTTGTTCTTTTCTACATACCCAAAGTTAAATCAAATTTGGTTTAGGGTTTTGTAGGTGTAGAGATTATGATTGAGTGGAGTAGTGGTTCAAGGTCCGTGGAGCCTAATCCCAACACCATCTCTGGTACATCAAGTTTGATAACCGAGTATGCCACTCTCTCTCACTCATTTTATGGATTTCATTGTGGTTTGGTTTTAGATCTTGGGTCCAAACATTTTCTTGACTGCATTCATTTTTTTGTCTTTTGGTTCAATTTACAGTGTGTTTTTTGTATTTTTGGGGATTTTTTTGCTTCTTTCTCTCCATATCATGTTCCATACTGATCTGTTTCCATTGCGTGAGTATTTCTGATTCTTTTACTTACTGTGCAATCGTATAATAATTTGTTATTAGTTTTTATGTAGTTCCAAATTGATATGAGGTATGGTTTCATATATGAAGAAATCAAGTCGAACTAGAAATCTGACTCCGATATCCGACTCCACGGAATTCGAGAGGTCTGGGATATTAGAGTTTTATTTAGCATTAAGGGTAGTTTAGTATTTTCCCTTTTATTTTATTATTAGGTGGTTATAGTAGGATATATATTCTCTCTTCTTTTCATTTGTATTGTATTCTAGTTTATGTCAAGATGAAACTCTAGCCCCTCTCTTTCTCTTTTCCATTTGATTGTAGATCTTTGATATATTATCATGGTATCATAGCCAATTTTTTTTCGGAGGCACTTTTTCTATTCGCTCGACTGTTTTGAAGGTAATTATGGTCGTTTTCCTCGTATTTGTTCGATTAATTATTTAGTTCGTTCAATTTGGTTCTGTTGGGGTGTTGTTTGATTATTTATTTTCGCAATGGCTAGTGAAAGAGATGATTCGTTGCAATCAATTAGTGTCAGATTATATGGAAAAAATTATACGTATTGGAGTTATGTTATGAAGAATTTTTTGAAAGGGAAGAAGCTTTGGGGTTACATTAATGGCGATTTGAGTAAGCCTAATGATAAGACGAACGTTGAAAAATATGCAGAGTTGTTGGATGTTTGGGAAGCAAACAACTCGAAAATCATCACTTGGATCAACAACTCCGTTGCACCTTCTATAGGTATGCAGTTGGCTAAGTATGATTATGCACAGGATGTTTGGGATCATTTGGGCAGATTGTATACCCAATCTAATTTCGCAAAAAAGTACCAGTTAGAGTGCGATATTCGGGCTCTTGAGCAAAAAAATTTGAGTATTCAGGAGTTCTATTCTGCAATGACGGATCTATGGGATCAGTTGCCTCTCACAGAGTCGGCTGAATTACGGGCCTTTACACCATATGTTGCCAATAGGGAGGAACAACGTCTGGTTCAGTTTCTGATGGCATTGCGTGATGATTTTGAGGGTCTTCGTGGGTCGATTCTTCATCGTAGCCCACTTCCAACTGTTGATTCCGTTGTTCACGAGTTGTTAGCCGAGGAGATTCCTCTCAAGACTCAGTCAGGGAAGGTAATTTCTTCAGACCCTAATCCATCTATTTTTGCAGCCTCCTCTCGGCCAATTTCCAGTAATCAGAACAAGACTTATTCGAGAGTTGCAAGTGATGAATGTAGCTACTGTAAGGAGAAGGGTAAGTCTCAGTTCCCTAAGTTGCGAGCACAACAATAACAATCAAACAGTCGACTACCTTAGCAGCAGTTTTCTGGTTGGAAATCCAATAACCAATCTCAGCAGCGTTCATATAGGCCTTCACAGCCTAATACTGCAGCAGTTGTACCGCCATCAGACTCATTTGCATCAGGTTCTTCATCATTAACTCCATCCATGTCTTCTCTTGATGAGTAGTTTCAAAAGTTTCTTACCACACAGCCTCACGCCATGTCCATCTCTTCACCAGGTAAGTCCTCAGGTATTTGGATTCTAGACTCCGGCGCTTCTAATCACATGTCACCAAATTTGTCATCTTTTGGTTCTTTTTGTCCCACTTCTTCGTTGCCAGTTATGACTGCTGATGGTACTCCCAGGCCCTCAACGGGTGTTGGGACTATTGGCTCACCCAACTTATCTCTCTCTAATGTTTACCACATTCTTAAGCTTACAATGAATCTTATCTCTGTTGGTCAACTATGTGATGCCGGTTACTCAGTTTCCTTTTCTTCTACCTTTTGTCATGTGCAGGATCCACAGTCTCAGAAGGTGATTGGGACAGGCCGTAGGCAGGGGGGATTGTACATCATGGAGAAACTCAATGTATCAATGGTTGCAGCTTCCAGTGTTGACTTGTCATCCTTTCGTTTGAGTTCAGATTCGTCTAGCTTTTATTTATGGTACTCTTGTCTTGGTCATGTCTCAGGTTCACGATTAAAATATTTGGCTTCTACAGGATAATTAGGAAATTTGCATTGTAATGATATCTCTAATTGTAGCGGTTGTAAACTTGCAAAATTTTCAGCTTTACCGTTTAATAGAAGTATTTCCTCTACTTTTGCACCCTTTGATCTTATTCATTATGATGTGTGGGGACCATCTCCTATTATTACAAGAGGAGGGTCTAGATATTATGTCTCCTTTATTGATGATTATACGTGTTACTGTTGGGTTTTTCTCATGAAACGACGTTCGAATTTTTTATATTTATAATAAATTCCGTGCCTTTGTCAAAACTCAACATTCTACTATTATAAAATGTTTTAGATGCAATTTGGGTGGGGAATATACTTCTCAAAATTTCGGTGAGTTGCTTGATTTAGATGGAACTATTCACCAATCATCTTGTACTGACACTCCTGAGAAAAATGGTGTTGCTGAAAGGAAACATCGGCACATTGTTGAAACTGCTCGCTCTCTTTTATTATCCGCATATATCCCTAGTGAGTTTTGGGGAGAGGTTGTCCTTACTGCTGTCAATTTGATTAATAAGATTCCGACCTCTCATTGCTCAGGTTTGTCACCTTTTGAAAAGTTGTATGGGTGTGCCCCTGATTATTCTTCCTTAAAGGTGTTTGGTTGTACTTGTTTTGTTCTTTGACCTCGTGTGGAACGTACCAAATTATCTCCAAAATCAGCTATTTGTGTCTTTCTTGGTTATGGTGAGGGTCAAAAGGGATATCGTTGTTATGTTCCAGTTACAAAAAAATTATATGTCTCTCGCCATGTTGTGTTTCTTGAGCATATTCCTTTCTTTTCTATTCCTGGTAGCCCCCATGAACTCACTAAATCTGATCTCTTCAATATTGATCCGTTCTCTGATAATGATGAGAGTGTGCCATCTGAAGTACCTTGCACCACCGATAGTATGCCACCCCATGTTTCTCTTGTTCCTATTATTTCTACTGATGCAGGTACTTTGCCATCCGATGTTCCTGATGCTCCCCCTTCTCGTGTGGCCACCCAAGCACCTGCTGAAACGGTGAAACCTACTTCTCGCTATCCAAAACGTCCACGTAAGTCCACTCAGTCACCAGATTTTGTTTATTCTTGTTATTCGGATTCTTTTGCTTCATTTTTATCCTCTATTCACTACCTCTCTGAGCCTTTGTCTTATAAAGAGGCTGTTCTTGATCCTCTTTGGCAACAGGCTATGGCTGAGGAACTCTCTGCTTTGCATCAGACAGATACTTGGAGTTTGGTCCCCTTACCTGCTGGTAAGCGGGCAATTGGATCTCGTTGGGTATATAAAATCAAAACCAGGTCAGATGGGTCAATTGAGCGGTACAAAGCAAGATTGATTGCTCAGGCTTTTTCTCAGCAATATGGTATTGATTATGACGAAACCTATGCTCCTGTTGCGAAATTGACTACTATTCGTACTCTTATTGCTGTTGCATCTGTCCGTCAGTGGCATATATCGCAAATGGATGTTAAAAATGCGTTCTTGAACTATGATCTTCATGAGGAGGTTTATATGACTCCTCCTCCAGGTGTTCCACATGGTCCTAGTGAAGTTTGTAGGCTTAAGAAAGCCTTATATGGTTTGAAACAGGCACCACGATCTTGGTTTGAGAAGTTTTCTGCAGTGATTACCTCTCTTGAGTTCATTCCAAGTGAGAATGATTAAGCTCTCTTTATCAGGTGCACCTCGGGTGGTCGTATTTTGGTCTCTTTGTATGTTGATGATATGATTATTAGTGGGGATGATGTTGGTGGAATTACAACATTGAAGTCTGAATTATCTCGTTATTTTGAGATGAAGGATTCGGGGCCTCTACGTTACTTTTTGGGTATTGAGGTAGCTCATTCTCCAAAGGGTTATCTTCTCTCACAATCTAAGTACATCGGGGACATTCTTGAGCATGCCCGCCTCACTGATACTAAGATTGTTGATACCCCTCTGGAGCTTAATGTTCATCTTTCCCCGTATGATGGTGTTCTTTTGCCTGATCCCATCTTATATCGCACTATTGTGAACAGCTTGGTTTATCTCACTATTACTCATCCAGATATAGCTCATGCAGTCCATGTTGTTAGTCAGTTTGTTACTGCTCCTACTACAGTTCATTGGGCAGATGTTCATCGTATATTTCGATACTTGAGAGGCACTCAATTTCAGAGTCTTTTACTTCCTTCATCTTCTTCTTTGGAGCTGCGTGCATACTCTGATGCTGATTGGGCTGGTGATCCTACAGATCGCAAATCAATTACTGGATTTTGTGTGTTTTTAGATGATTCTCTTGTTTCTTGGAAGAGCAAAAAGCAAGTTGTTGTTTCTGTGTCTTCCACGGAAGTCGAGTATCGTGCTATGGCTTCTACCACTCGCGAGGTTGTTTGGCTACGTCGATTACTTGCAGATATGGGTGTCTCTCTTTCTCAGCCCACTCCTATGTACTGTGATAATAAGAGTGCTATTCAGATTGCTCACAATTCGGTTTTTCATAAGAGGACTAAGCACATCGAGATTAATTGTCATATCACTCGTCATCATCTTACGCATGGCTCCATCACTTTGCCTTTTGTTTCTTCTTCCGCACAGATAGCTGATTTGTTTACGAAGTCTCATCCAGTTCAGCGTTTTCGTTTTTTGGTTGGTAAACTCTCAATGCTTCTCGCTGCAGCATCGTGAGTTTGAGGGGAGATATTAGAGTTTTATTTAGCATTAAGGGTAGTTTAGTATTTTCCCTTTTATTTTATTATTAGGTAGTTGTATTAGGATATATATATATTCTCTTCTTCTTTTCATTTGTATTGTATTCTATTTTATGTCAAGATGAAACCCTAGCCCCTTTCTTTCTCTTTTCCATTTGATTGTAGATCTTTGATATATTATCGTGGGAAACTAGAGGTATGGTTTCACAAACGAATTTACAAATTGAGAAAGGTGTTTTATCCTCATTTGTGAGGAGAAAGGAAAAAACTTCAAATCATACCTCTCTTTGTCTTTTCACATACCCATCTCTATGTCTTGCGTCTGGTTGGGTTTCTCAGTTTACTACATTTTTTCAACTTTAGATCCATGCGTGTAAGTACCTGATGTGATATGATTTAAAATGTGGAGCAATCATTTGATTGCCTTTATTGGTAATAAGATCAATCAATTGAACTTCTTTGATTTTTAAAATGCAAGATCAAAAGTGTGGCCATGGAGGATGTTCATTTTAATATGTTGTTCTTTATTAAAAAATATATAATCATGGAACCATATTCCTATTTGTATACTTATTTCATTAATATTGGTACTCTCTCATGCATTATCTTATTTTGGAATTTATGTCTTCATTTAATTTTGTCTATGAATTCACAGTGATTGGGTGAAAGTGATATCATCATATTTTTAAAAACCATATTTGTTCAGACATTGTACGAATTCATTAAAAAAAAGTTAGTGTTAATATTCAAGACATTATTTTATATTGACAGACCAAAAGTTACTACTAAAAGTTCCTTATGAATAACATTAATATTTAAATTAATTAATATGTTCGTCTCTTATTGTTCTTTTAGTTGGCTACGGGACTTTTACTCTTTTGAAGTTTATGTTTAGTAATTTTTTTTACAATGACAAGTATCAAAAGAACAAAAAATGCAGCTTTGTTATGTGGAAACTTCTCTCCTAAAATATTGAAGATTATCTAGACCTTTACAAGATCATAAAAAATGTTGTGCACTTATATGAAAATAGTGTCAAATACTTTTTTTTTAAGTGCAAAGTACTTAAATGTGGTGAACAAGTTTTTTTGAAGAAAGAAGTAAGAAATTATGTTGCAAGCATTCATAATCTTTTTGGATAATTGTAACAATATTTTAAGTAAAGTATACGCTGTGTCACATACCCAAGTTTTTTTTATTAAAAATAACCCTAATTAAAAAAGTGTATTTAATGGGTTTGTCCCTTATTAGTTCTTGGTAATTGAGTTTAACATTCATCATTTTTTATTTTTTGGGTACAATGCTATTGATATTACTACATCTATATAATGTTTTTTATTCTAGAAAAAAAACGTTTCAAAAAGATTTTAGAACTTTAAATTTGTTTTTTATATAAATAAAAAAATGGTTATAAAAACATTTCTAATGTTGTATTCATAGAAAAAAAAATTAACTTTTATCTATAAATGGCAGAATTTTTTTTAAACTAAAAACAAATAAAAATATGTATAATTTTTTTAAATTAAATACGTACAGTTTTTTCCGAAGTTTTTATTTATAAAAAATAGTTTTTAGATTAAAAAAGTTTTCAATATTTAAAAATTGTTTTTCAAATAAAAAAAAATTGGTTATAAAAATATTTTTAACGTTTTATTTATAGAAAAAACTTCAAGTTTGTATCTATAAATGGCATACAGTTTTTTAAACTCAAAATAAATATAAATATGTATAATTTGTTTTATATAAAATACGTACAGTTGTTTTGAAGTTTTTATTTATAAAAAAGTTATGATATGTACGTATTTTATAAAAAAATTATGATATTTTATAAAATATGTAAAAATAATAGATAAATTTTATTTATAAAAAAATTAACTTTTTATAATAGCTTTAAGATAATATATTGAATTTATGATATGTACTAATTTTTATAATTATTATTATATTTATTTATTATACATCGTCCGTGCATCGCACGGATTGTATGATAGTTATACCTTTAATACGTTAATGCATAGCCTTACCATTTATGTCAAAACTCACATTTTTTTCTTTTCTTTCAACAAATGAGCCTCTTTTGTTTTGCATATATATTTTTTGGGGGAGAATAAAGGTTAGCCCTTTTCTTCTCCCCAATGATGATTTATCCCCTTCTAAACGGCTTCTCTTCGATACCCAAGCTTTTAATATCCTCTCCCTCAACCTCTCAAGTCCCTCTCTTTTATTAGACCTCTGTTTGTAACGTTTCCCCTCCCCACTCTCAAGCTTCATTTTTGTATATAGCTTTTTAGCTCAACCCAACCTCTCCTATTCGTTTGTCTCTCTATATCACATACCCTATGTGGCATGTCTCTCTTTACCACAGACAATAGATGACTAGATCATGGTACAAACTCGCTAGACATGAGACAAGGGAGATTACGAAGAGTCTCGCCTTAGTTCATGTTGATAAAATTGCTTAAAAGATTGAGAAAGTTAAGTTTGTCTGAGGACAACAAAGATTATGAAAATGGTTATACAGGTTGGGACAACAATGTGGTTGAAGAATTGGTTTCTCCCATAATCATGAGTAGCATTGCTTACGCAACTGATAAAAGGAAAGGTGAGTGGATCAAAATTTGGTAACACATACCTTTTGGTTGTTTTTTTTAATTTTTTTAAAAGATCATATGAAATATCTGTCATAGACAATTTTTTTGACTGGATACTGTTGAGATGCAGGTGCTTCCATGGATGACCTTGGTTTGAATTTTTCCATTAAATTCTTCTTCTCTCCCTTTGAACTCGGTGGATCTGTTCGTTTGTCAAAAGATAAATGAAGTTATGTTGAAAGCTATAAAGGTAGGGGCTTTTAGGGTGAAAAATTATAAGTGTTTACGATATATGAATTCTGGTTTGGGAACTAGAGCTATAACAACTTATTTTCGGTTCAGATTACGTATGGCTATTCAGTGAAATAGCAGGCAAAGGTCAATGTATTCATAGATATTGTTCTGTATTTTTTGGTTGAGTACCAAATAAGAAATGACTTAATCCAATAAGTAGGGTTGCATTTATTTTTTCATCTGAATCTGAAATTTGAAGACTGAATTTAAAATCTGAAATTCGAATCTGAAAAATATGTTTATTTTTATGTCTACAGGTACCTCTGAGTGAATGTATTTAGACTTATTCAGACTTTAGATTCAGAGTTTAGATGTAACTCTACCTCTTAATCATTAAGAGCCAAATATAGTCATTAGCTTCTTAATCATTTAAAAAACAAATATTTTTTGGTACCTCTTATGTCTAAATGGTTCAGATTCAAACTTAAGAGGTAAAAACAAACAGCACCTAGGTCTGTACAAAAAAAAATATTGTGCATGTATATTGATTTCTTATATCATTTTTTGTGATAAAAAAAATTAAATATTATATAGATTTATGGTAGGACATTTTTATAATGGAGGACCTTACCTATGCAATTATTTGGCAAACTAATGTTGGTTTCTTACTACTTCGTACATTCGAGGAAATAAATTGTTGATTTTTTATTGCTTTATTTTTTCATATCACGATTATTTATTTTACTGTACATCTAAGATATTTCTATTTAATGCACCTCCAAAATGATTCAAAGTAGATTTTATAAAGTTGCATTGCCTATACTTTAGTTTGATTTTTTTTTATGTATATGGGTAAAAGTGTCATCATCCAATGAACTCCAAATGTCATTCTATTATTTGTGCATAATAACTTTTTTTTTTACATAGATTGTTGTACAATATATTTTGCTATAATATTGAGGATGATATGATATTTAAAAAGGAAAATGTTATATACACCGGGTGTTAGCACCGGGTTAGTACCGATTGTGCTTTATTTGTTGGTACTAGGGTGTGGGTCCCGCCAGGAAATTTTGTGGGTCCTACCAATGTACAATCAATTAAAGCGCATTTGGTACTAAACCGGTACTAACTACCGGTAAGAGTATCATTACCCATTTAAAAAATGATAGCATAGAGTTATTAATTTGAACTGTTAGTGATGATAGCATGAGGTTATAATACTTTTTTTGCAGGGTTTAGATTATTTGTTGATTATCTTTGATATTATTTGCAGAAAATAAATTTTTGGTTTGAGTAAAGTTTCCCTTTTCAAAGACAACAATCATATTCTTATTGAACAAGGTTGAAATCTCAATCTCTTGAAGGTGTTTGACAAATTGTTGCATTGGTATCAACTCCAATTGGTATGCTAAAAAGTGTAGGGTCATTTATTATTTGGGGAACATTTGTTTATAGTAATTGTGATTTGGGGTACGTTAATTTTCATTATAGTTGGTTGGATATTATTTTAACGATTTCAGTTAACTTCCGTTTAAGAGTTGTACCATCAACACTCAAATACCTTATATACCCCTTATTTATTAAAAAAATAACCTGTTCCAGTTTGAAAGACCTATTTTTATTTCTCTCTTTCCCTTCATGTGTTAACTCTGTTTTTGGTTGGATGATAGTTTGGATACCAACCCTAAGACGCCTTAGAGTTCGGATGGGAGGTTTGTTTTCTTTTTTTTTTTAAAAATCATTTTGTTGGGTTTGATGGCCAGACGTTGGGTTTGATTGCCGGAGGTTCAAATCGATTTGGAGTTTGGGTTTTCAATTTGGAGTTTGCGTTTCGATTTGGAGTTCGAATCGGAGGTTTCTTTTTTCTTTTAAAAAAAAACTATTTTTTCACCAGATTGGGATTTGGAGTTTGGGTTTTGATTTGAGATTTGGATCGGGATTGGAATTTCATGGGCGGATGATTGAGTATTTTTTTTCTAGAATTTTTTATGGTCGGATGTTTTTGATGGTGTAGATTTGGATGTTTTTTTCTGGATGTTGAAATCATTTGGATGTTGAAATCGTTTTTTTGAAAATAAATTTGGATGTTGAAATCGTTTTTTTGGAAATAAATTTGGATGTTGAAATCGTTTTTTTTTCTAGATGTTCAAATTTGGATGTCGAAATCGTTTTTTATTTCGTAGAATTTTTTTTGTTGGCGGGATGCTGGAATCTTTTTTTGGGAAATATATTTTTTTAGGAAATTTATATATTTTAAACGAAAAGAGGTTTAATTTTATTAGGCAAATAACATATTTTTTCTAAAATTAATTTTATTAAACTCAAATCAGTTTTATTTTCAAATTTTTTAGCTGAATTTTTTTTTCCCTGGAAATATATATTTTATGCTCGAATTTATTTTTTTGTGTGGAAAAATGTTTTGTTTTGTTGAAAATCAGTTTATATATTTATATATATAAACAGTTTAAAAATCAGTTTGTATACTTTTTAAAAATCAGTTTATATATTTTTTAAATGTATAAACAGTTTTTATAAACAGTTTATATATTTTTTAAAAATCGATTTATATAAACAGTTTTAAAAATCAGTTTATATAAACAGTTCTTTCTATATAAAAAACATAGAAAAAATCAGTTTATATATTTTTTATATATTTATAAATAGTTTATATGTAAATGTTTTGTTTTGGGTGGAATTTTTTTTCTTAAAAATGTTAATATGTTTATTTAAAAATAATTTTTATATAAAAAATCAGTTTATATATTTTTAAGTTTATTTTTTAAATGTATAAACAGTTTTAAAATTTTATATATACAAATTAGTTTATACGAAAAAGTTTTGTATATAAAAACAGTCTATATAAAAAAAATTATCTATAAAGAAAACATTTTGAAAAAACATTTAAACACTTTTATAATACTATTATATATATATATATATATATATATATATATATATATATATATATATATATATATATATATATATATTAATGTATTCGGGCGTAAAGTGGTCTTTTTAGTTAAAAATGTTGATCAACTAACGATTAAGTGAGTCAACTCACAATTTCCATTAGTTTTGGACCTAACTAACTAATGGTTAAAAAAAAATTGGACATAAAGCTATCCAGATTTTCTGGATAAAATTTTGAACAACTTTGAGCGCAAATTTAGGTGGGACTCACACCACGATAATTATGGGAGCGTATACGAACGCGTTCTCCTTCGTAAGGAGATTAATGTAGTATATTCGCATATCCAATTTCATTAAGTTATGAATGATAAATATGTTCCCAAAGTGACTCATAAAGTAATGAAAGTTAATAAATTGGGTATGTTTTAACTCTTGTCCCACATTGAAAGAGTACTGGAAAAATGATGAGTTAATAAAATCCAAATGATGGACTAAGGCTTGGATGCCTTGGGGTATCACAACTCTTTGAAGGGGAGATGACCTACACTGTGCATGTGTTGGGCTTGGCTCAAAAGCCCACACGCGCGTGTCGTTCGTCCGGCCGGCTCAGCTCGGGGTTGCGCTTATAAAAATCGCTTAAATTTTTGGTCGAATTTAATTAACTTTCTAGGTTGTAATTAATTAAATAATAAACTGTTTGACGGTTATTGCCAACAGTTAAATTCGTTAACTATTTTGGCAGTTATTTCTGAACCGTCACCAGCATTTGCTATAAATACAAGTTATCCCTCCGTTTTTTAAACTAATAAAAAAATCACCTTACATTTATGTCCAACCCGAAATGTTGTTCCAGTTGCAGAAAAATATTTTATGCATTCTTGCATTCAGTTCATTACTATTAGTTATACTGTTTGGTTTAGTAAACACACAGAATTGTGTTCGTTGGGATTATACATTGTTGTGCTACTTGTTTAATCCGAAAATTCGTTCTATCTTGGGAGACAATTACTCATCAACCTTTAAGCACTTGGAGGAAATAAATTTATCTTAAGGACATTGTGGCATAGCACATGGCTCGGATTTCTTTTCTGTTTCTATTATTAGTTCTGCAAATTCAAAGTCAATTTTATTTTTTGTAATATCATTTTATTTCTGTAATTTGTAATTATGTATTATTGTTTTAATTAAATAGCAGTAATAACAATCTTAAGATAAATTTATGTTTGCTATTGTTTATGATTAATACAGAAATTTATTTGTGATATGATTCTGTTTTTACAGAAAATTTGATAAATTATTGTTTTAGTACAAAAATTTAACAATTTTGATTCTTCTTACAGAAACCTTATTTGTTGTTATAGAAAATTAATTTTCTATTCTGTTTATAATTTCATATACTGTTTTCAAAAATAAAAAAAATATATTTAATTTGGAATTTTTTTTAATCTGTTTCGTACAGATTTTTCCAAGTTATTAAAATTTTCAAAACTGTTTTGTACAGATTTTGTTTAATTTTTTTTAAAACAATTTGACACAGATTTGTTACTAAATTTTAGACTAGTAAAAATTAGTGTTTAATATTGTAGTATAATTCTCTGTTATAGAATTCAGACTATTGTGTAGAAATTTACTTTAATTCTGTGTTATATTATTCAGAATTCTTGTTAGAATTCATTTAGTCTTGATTATATTTAAGAAAAATTAATGTGCAAAATTTTATATTTTGTTTTGATAAATTCATTAAAAATGAATATTATCATTGATACAAATTTATTTTTGTAACAGAATTAGAATCACAAAGTACGAACACGGTTCCACTACCTGCCGTGAATGTGACACATGCAACTGTTGCTGCCCCCATGACTATGCCACATGGGGAGAAACCGAAAAAATTTACCGGGGTTGATTTCAACCGTTGGCAAGGACAAATGTAGTTTTATCTCACAAACTTCCAACTAGCAAGGTTCGTGTATGAAGATTGTCCACATTTGAAAGAAGGAGATGAATTTGAAAAAGTTGTCGTTGTTGAAGCATGGAAACATTCTGATTATCCGTACTGTAATTACATCCTGACGTACTTGGACAAGACGTTGTATCACATGTACAGCACTATGAAAACCGCAAAAGAATTATGGAATTCTTTGGAAAAGAAGTACAAAACTGAAGACGCGGGTATGAAGAAATTCATTGTGGGTCGTTTTCTAAACTTTAAAATGGTTGACTCCAAGCTGGTTATTGCACAAGTCCAAGAACTTCAGGTTATTCTTCATGACATTCATGCTGAAGGAATGTCAGTCAGTAACACTTTTCAAGTGGCGACGATAATTGAAAAATTGCCTCCATCTTGGAATTTGTTCAAAAATTATCTCAAGCACAAACGCGAAGAGATGAATTTTAAAGAATTGGTAGTGCGACGGCGGATGGAAGAAGACAATCGTGAATCTCAAAAGAAAAGTGGGAAGAACATCATGGAGTCTAAGGCTTATGTGGTCGAAGGTCCTAAATCCATATGTAACTGTGATGGGGAAGGCACATCTAAACAAAGACAGAAGTTCAAAGGCAAATGATACGATTGCGGCAAGCCAGAACACCGCTCAAACCAAAGAATGCTAAAAAGAACAATGCTCAAGCAAATGTGACGGAGGGTGAGAACATTTCCGATGGTATCGCATACATAAATCTTTCTGCTATTGTCTCTGAATGCAATTTGGTAGGAAATACCATGGAATGGTGGGTGGACACCGAGGCTACACGCCACATTTGTGCAAACAAATAGATGTTTACTACTTATAAGGCTTTGAAAAATTAGGAGACTCTCTTTATGGGGAACTCTTCAAGTTCTAAAGTCATGGGACAAGGAAAGGTTATTCTGAAAATGACTTCGGGAAATGAACTCACTCTTAATAATGTGCTGCACGTGCCTGACATTCGCAAGAATCTGATTTCTGGATCGCTTCCAAGCAAGAATGGGTTTAAACTTGTGTTTGTTTCTGATAAGTTTGTGTTGTCGAAAAATAATGTGTATGTGGGAAAGGACTACCTGTCTGAGCGACTCTTTAAAATGAATGTAATGACATTGATGCCTAAGGCATCCCCTATGAATGAAATTTCTAGTTCTACTTATGTGACTGAGTCATCTAATATTTGTCATGCTAGATTAGGACATGTTAATTTTGATACCTTGGGTAGATTAATTAACTTGGAATTTTTGTCAAAAATTAATATTGATAAAAATCATAAATGTGATATTTGTGTGGAATCAAAATTAACTAGATTACTTTTTCACTATATTGAAAGGATCACCGAACCATTAGATTTAATTCACACGGATATTTGTAATTTAAAATTTGTACAAACTAGAGGAGGAAGAGAGTATTTTATTACTTTTATTGACGATTGCACAAAATATTACTATGTATATTTATTACATAGTAAAGATGAGGCTATTAACGGATTTGAACAATATAAGAATGAAGTTGAGAATCAATTAAGTAAAAAGATAAGCGCTATTAGGAGTGATAGAGGAGGTGAATATGAATATTCGTTTGAGAAATTTTGTTCCGAAAATGAAATTATTCATCAAACCACCGCTCATTATTCTCCTCAATCAAATGGCATTGCTGAACGAAAAACACGTATATTGAAGGAAATGATGAACTCTATGTTAATAAGTTCAGGAGCTCCACAGAACTTATGGGGGGTAGCCTTATTATCTGCTAATTATATTCTTAACAAAGTACCACACAAGAAAACTCATAAGACGCCTTATAAGTTATGAAAAAGTCGAAGACCTTGCTATAAATATTTACGAGTGTGAGGGTGCTTAGCCAAAGTGATGGTTCCTAAACTTAAAAAGGTAAAAATATGACCAAAGACCGTTGACTGTGTGTTCATCGATTATGCTATTAATAGCAGCGCATATCGTTTCTTAGTTTGTAAATCTGATATTTCGAATATTCATGTAAATACGGTCATTGAATCGAGGGACGCTTCATTTTTTGAAAATGAATTTATGTATAACACGACCCGAGAATCTGGTTCATCTAAAAGGACAAATGAAGCTACTACAAGGGGTTCTCATCAACCTATTGATCACACGTCAATAGAGAATGAACCAAGACGTAGTAAAAGATCAAGAACCTCGACTTCCTTCGGTCCGAATTTTCTAACATATTTGCTAGAAAATGAACCTCAATCGTACAATGAAGCAATATCCTTACCCGATGCTTCTAATTATAAAGAAGTAATTAATGGCGAAATTGAATCCATTTTGCAAAATCACACGTGGGAACTAGTAAATCTTCCACCAGGTTCAAAGCCGTTAAGTTATAAATGGATCTTTAAAAAGAAATTGATGGCCGGTGGATCAATTGATAAATATAAAGCTAGACTTGTAGCTAAAGGCTATAGGCAAAAGGAATGGTTGGATTACTTTGACACATATTCACCGATAATAAGAATTATGTCTATTCGAATGTTAATAGCAATAACTACTATTAATGGACTTGAAATACATCAAATGGATGTAAAAACCGCCTTCTTAAACGGTGAACTAGACGAGAAAATTTATATGGAGCAACTTGAAGGGTTCAAGTCTCCCGAACAAGAAGGAAAAGTATGTAAGCTTGTTAAATCACTTTGCGAATTAAAATAAGCACCTAAATAATGGCATGAAAAAATTGATAATACAAAGTTATCAAATGGTTTCAAGATTAATGAATGCGATAAATGTGTTTACTTTAAATACATTCAAAATGGATATGTCATTGTATGCCTCTATGTTGATGATATGCTTATCATGGGTAGTAACCTGAAAATTATCAAAACTACAAAACAAATATTGAGTAGTCGATTTGACATGAAAGATTTTGGTATCGCCGATGTTATATTAGGAATTAAAATTTCTGAAACATCGAATAGACTTATATTATCTCAATCTCATTACATAGAGAAAGTACTTAAAAAATTCAAGAAGTATGATATCAATCCTACCAAGACACCTGTAGATGTAAATTTACATCTAGCAAGAAATAATGGTGAAAGCATATCTCAACTAGAGTACTCTCATATTATCGACAGCTTAATGTATATCATGAACTGTACACGACCGGATATAGCATCTTAATAAGTAAGCTAAGTCGATTTACTAGTAGTCCAGGGAGATATCACTGGAAGGCAATATTGAGAGTTTTGGGTTATTTGAAATATACTCAAAACTATGGACTGCACTACTCAAAATATCCAACTGTTCTTGAAGGACATTGCGATGCAAATTGGATATCCGATACAAAAGACTCTAAGTCTACGAGTGGGTATGTGTTTACCCTTGGAGGTGTAGTCATATCTTGTAAATCCTCAAAACAAACGTGCATTGCTAGATCGACAATGGAATCCGAATTCATTGCACTAAAAAAAGCTGGAAAAGAAGTTGAATGGCTTCGAAATTTCTTAGAGGATGTTCCAAATTAGCTGAAACCTGTGCCCGTAATATGTATACATTGCGATAGTCAATCGGCAATTGGAAGGGCACAGAATCACATGTATAACGGAAAGTCACGACATATTCGTCGTCGATATAATATCATTAAACAACTTCTCTCAAATGCAATTATCTCAATTGACTATGTAAAGTCAAAAGATAATATAGCAAATCCACTAACTAAAGGTTTAAACCGAGAGCAAGTTGAAAGATCATCGAGAGGAATGGGGCTAAAGCCTATAAATAAATAAGAATCAATATAGTGACAATCCAACCTAGCTGACTAGAGATCCCAAGATCTAGGTTCAATGGGCGAACCGAACTACATTGTATTCAGTAAGCACTAGAAGATATTTAATCATATCCATTCCAAAGATGAGACAGTGCACATCTGCCGCGAAATTAGGATAAGTTATGCTTTTAATGACATCCATATCTTAGTATGTCTAAGTGGGGTATTGCAGGATACTCTTTATGGAAGTCACCTATGTGAGTAAGAAGGGGGACACTTCTATGAGAATAATGAAAGGCAAATTCTCTAAAATACTCACGGAACTAAGTGGTGTTCATGGCCAAAATGAATACAAACGTGAGAACCAACTATGTTAAAGAATTATTGTGTGAATACTGTTGTCTAAGTTTACAAAACCGGTTGACAGTTCAAAGACGTGAAGTCCACCGATTAATCAAGTAAATCCGATGGTATATCACTAAGGAAAGTTCAAGGCACTGAGCTACTTCTCCCAATGCAATAAATCTTCAGTTTTACTCAACTTGTGTCTTCATCTGCATCTGCTGTGTTTCTATTTATAGCGATATATCATTCATGTGGGGGATTGTTGGGGAAAAAATTGGACATAAAGCTGTCTAGATTTTCTGGACAGAATTTTGAGCAATTTTGAGTTCAAATTTAGGTGGGACCCACACCACAATAATTATGGAACCATATGCGAATGTGTTCTCCTTCGTAAGGAGATTAACGTAATATATTCACATGTCCAATTTCATTAAGTTGTGAATGATAAATATGTCCCCAAAGTTACTCATAAAGCAATGAAAGTTAATGAATTGAGTACATTTTAACTCTTGTCCCACATTGGAAGAGTAGTGGAAAATGATAAGTTAATAAAACCCAAATGATGGACTAAGGATTAGATGTCTTGGGGGTATCCCAACTCTTTGAAGGGGAGATGGCTTATACTATGCATGCATTGGACTTGGGCCAAAATCCCACACGGGAGCGTCGTCCGTCCATCCGGCTCGGCTCGGGGGCTTGGGCTTATAAAAATCTCTTAAATTTTTGCGCTGAATTTAATTAACTTTCTGGGCTGTAATTAATTAATTAAATAATAAGCTGCTTAACGGTTATTGCCAACAATAAACACTTAAATTCGTTAACTGTTTTGGCAGTTATTTCTGAATAGTCTCCTGCATTTGCTATAAATACAAGTTATCCCTCCATTTTTTAAACTAATGAAAAAATGACCCTACATTTATGTCCAACCCGAAATGCATTTCCAGTTTTAGAAAAACATTTTCTGCATACAGTTCATTACCATTAGTTATACTGTTTGGTTGAGTAAACACACAGAATTGTGTTCGTTGGGATTATAAACTGTTGTGCTACTTGTTTAATCCGAAAATTCGTTTTATCTTGGGAGACAATTATTTATCAACCTTTAAGCACTTGGGGGGAATAAATTTGTCTTAAGGACACTGTGGCATAACACAGGGCTCGAATTTCTTTTCTGTTTCTAATATAATTTCTGCAAATTCAAAGTAAGTTTTATTTTCTGTAATATCATTTTATTTCTGTAATTTGTAATTCTGTATTATTATTTTAATTAAATAGCAGCAATAACAACTAATATGGAAACTAACGGACCACAAGTCACAATTACTATAAACAAACATACCCCAAATAGTAAATGGCCCAAAAGTTTATAAAACATCATAAGGATGCTATCCCTGGTTTTCTATTTTGTTAATCTTGGAGAAGAGTAGGGTATAAGATTGTTAAATACACTATCATACCACAATTATATGGGACCCTATATGGCACAATACATCATGGATCATTTCATTTGAGAATACTATGTTCAAAATATTTAGGTGACAGTTAAATGGGGTAATTGAAAATACTTATGTAGTGGTTACACAATTAAAATGAAGCAAATTTTTTTATAGTTGCAATTGATAGGAGAATAGTAAGAACCTACTTCAATCTAGTCCGTTACACAAGCATGGCAGGAGAGGAAAATAGTTTTTAGCAGTTAAATGCGGGGGAATCCAACATTGCAGGTATAATAAAATATTATAATTCCTTTAGACAACATTAGTAATATATAGTTGCCCCCGCGCATTGTGCTGCTACTACTACTCCTACTCTTACTCCTACTAACTACTAACTACTACTACTACTACTAAAAATTGATAGGAGAATAGTAAGAACCTACTTCAATCTAGTCCGTTACACAAGCATGGCGGGAGAGGAAAATAGTTTTTAGCAGTTAAATGCGGGGGAATCCAACATTGCAGGTATAATAAAATATTATAATTCCTTTAGACAACATTAGTAATATATAGTTGCCCCCGCGCATTGTGCTGCTACTCCTACTCCTCCTCCTCCTCCTCCTCCTACTACTACTACTACCACTACCACTACCACTACCACTACCACTCCCACTCCCACTCCCACTCCCACTACCACTACCACTACCACTACTACCACGACCACGACCACGACCACGAGCACCACCACCACCACCACCACAACCACCACCACCACCACCACTACTACTACTACTACCACTACCACCACTACTACCACCACCACCACCACCACTACTACTACTAATAATAATAATAATAATATGTTCAACATATTTTTCATCATCAGAAAATTGCACAACATTTGGAAGGTATTCACATACCCATTAGTCATATTAATTTGAAGATTGAGAAATACCCCCACATATAAGATACATCTTACATTCAGTGCACTCCCCCGTCGTTCCTATCTCCAAAACCATGTCCATATAAATTAATGTTATGATATAATATTTTTACCTCTAGTGGTTATCATAACATTAATTTATATGGACTTCAAGGGATTCCCTTTAACTACACAAAATAACTGCATGGGAATTAGGACTCTCTTACAGAAACTACTTAGCTCTGTTCAAGAGTCGTGGACATCCTCATCAAATTTTGAGAATCCACAATATTTGTTCTCAGAACATTTTGCAGATATAGTCTTTGGTATTTCCAGTAGCATGAGGAATTATAGTGAAATGTGGACCCAAAAAAGAACAAATGCAAACACGATAAACTTGTGAGTTGCATAAAATGGTTCGAATTCGTTAATCGGCCTAAAATTACCATTTTTCCATACATTGCCTTCGACCCACATTAGTAGAATAAACAAATTTCCCTTGAGAATACTATTTATCTACAGTATCAAGAAGAGCCTATATATGTGCCTCTATGGCAAGTTATATAAACTTTTACAAATGTATCCCTCTTATATACGTGAATTGTCAAAATAAGAGGGAGACAGGTCCTCTTCGGTGGGCAAGTTACATAAACTTTTAGAAATGTATATGCATATAAATATAGACATGTCTTGTTTTAATAATATTACTTAATTAAAGTAATTAATCAACTTTGGCATAATCCATATCAACGATTATACAGAATCACATATCTTGAAGTTGACAATAAAAAATACAGACAACTCTTGCTATCCATGAACAAGAATCCTATGAATATACGTGCTAATGCTAGGGCATTCCCCTTAAGCGATGCGTTGCGCCTGCCACCGGGTGTCTCGAAAAATAGGTAAGGGGCGTTGCGCCTGCCACCAGGTGTCTCAAAAAATAGGCAAGGGGCGTCGCATCGCCGCCCGGATGCGACGATAAATATGCAAGGGTTCCTGCAACAAGCTGGACGTGTGCGGGTAAAGAAGCTAGTCCAGGATACTAGACTTAGGTTAGCAACTTGGAACATAGGGACTATGACAGGAAAATGGATGGAGTTAGTAGATACCATGATAAGAAGAAAAGTTAACATAGCTTGTTTACAAGAAACTAAATGGGTCGGTGAGAAAGCTAGAGAAATAGAAAATACAGGATTTAAATTATATTATACAGGAAAACATAGAAATAAGAACGGAGTTGGAATAATAGTAGATAAAAACTTTAAGGGTGATATCGTAACCGTTATTAGGAAATGTGATAGACATATACTTGTAAAATTGGTATTAGGCGAAAACATAATTAATATTGTTAGTGCTTATGCACCTCAAGTAGGATTAGATGACCACACTAAAGTACAATTTTGGGAACAAATTGATGAACTAATTCAAGAAATACCCCTAGGTGAGAAAATCTATATAGGTGGAGATTTTAATGGTCATGTAGGAGAAGATCGTGTAGGATATGAGATAGTGCATGGAGGACATGATTTTGGAGATAGGAATGACGGGGGAGAGTCTATCTTAGATTTTGCGATGGCTTATGCTTTTGTACTAGTAAATACATATTTTAAAAAGAGGCTTGAACACTTAATAACTTATAAAAGTGGAACACATAAGAGCCAAATAGATTTTTTCATTACTAGGAACGGAGACCGATTAACGTGTAAAGATTTTAAGGTTATCCCGGGAGAGAGCTTAACCTCGCAACATAGGATAATGGTGTTGGATATAAATATTAAAAATCAATCACGAGTGCGAAAAGTGAAGATTAACCCACGAACTAGGTGGAGGAATTTAAAAGGTGAGAAATTAGAACTATTTAAAGATAAAGTATTAAATGAAGCAACATGAAATAGTGAAGAAGAAACTAACATAATGTGGAATAAGATGGCCACATGCATTAGGAGAATATCAAAAGAAATTCTTGGAGAATCAAAAGGCAAAGGGCAACAGTCTAAAAAAACTTAGTGGTGGAATGAAGAAGTACAGAATATAGTAAAAATTAAAAGGGAGTGCTTTAAAACATGACAAACAAATAGAAATTAAGAGAATTTTGAGAAATATAAATGGGCTAAAAAGGAAGTTAAGAAAGTGGTAAGAGATGCTAAGTTAAAAGCGTATGATGATCTTTATACAAAATTAGGAACACAAGAAGGGGAAAAAAGTATTTATAAGCTTGCTAAACTTAGGGATAGGAAAACAAAAGATTTCAATAACGTTAAGTGCATCAAAAGTGATGATTCGAGAGTCCTAGTCAAAGATGATGAAATTATGGAAAGATGGAAAAACTACTTTGAGAGGTTATTAAATGGAGATAATGGGAGTAGATTAGATATAGAGGAACTTAGGGAGACTCGAGAAGATATATTTTTTCGTAGAATTAGGACAACAGAGGTCAGGATTGCTCTAAAAAAGATGAAAACAGGGAAGGCTTTAGGACTAGATGGTATCCCTATTGAGGTTTGGAAGTGCTTAGGGGAGGATGGAGTATCATGGCTTACCAAATTATTTAATAGAATTTTAATGACTAATAGGATGCCCGATGAATGGAGAAAAAGTATTTTAGTACCTATTTATAAAAATAAAGGGGACATACAAAGTTGTTCAAATTATCGTGGTATTAAGTTAATGAGTCATACAATGAAACTTTGGGAGAGAGTGATTGAATATAGATTGAGATTGAAGACAACAGTATCTGAGAATTAATTTGGGTTTATGCCTGGGAGGTCAACAATGGAAGCAATCTATTTATTGAGAAGATTAATGGAGAGGTATAGAGAGAAAAAGAAGGATCTTCATATGATTTTTATAGATTTGGAGAAGGGGTATGATAGGATTCCCATAGATATAATATGGTGGGTTCTACATAAAAGAGGAGTGACTCGCAGATATATTGATGTGATCAAGGATATGTATGATTGTGCGATGACTACAGTAAGAACATCAGTCGGAGAAAGTAGTGAATTTTTAATTATGGTAGGGCTACACCAAGGTTCAGCATTAAGTCCTTATCTCTTTCCTCTTGTTATGGATGAGTTGACTGGACAAATACAAGATGAGGTGCCATGGTGTATGCTATTTACAGATGATAATTTTTTAGTGGATGAGACTAAGATGGGGATAAATGTTAGGTTAAAATTGTGGAGATAAACTTTAGAAACAAGAGGATTTAAAATAAGCAGAACTAAAACAGAATATGTGGAGTGTAATTTTAGTAGTAATAGGAGGACAAATGGAGATGTGGTGAAATTGGAGGGTCAAGAAGTACCTAGAAATGACCATTTTCGTTATTTAGGACCGATTATACAAAAAGATGTAGATATTAGTGATGAAGTTACGCATAGGATTAGAGCAGGCTGGGTTAAGTGGAGAAGTGCGACCGGCGTTCTGTGTGATAAGCGTATACCTTTGAAGTTAAAAGAAAAATTTTATAGGACGGCCATTAGACCCGCCATGTTATATGGGACAAGAGTGTTGGGCAACCAAGAAACAAAATGTGAAGAAAATGAGTGTGGCGGAGATGCGAATACTAAGATGAATTTGTGGTAAAACTCGAAAGGGTAAAATTAAAAATGAACAAATTCGTGAAACGGTAAAAGTAGCTCCTATAGAAGATAAATTGAGAGAAAATCGACTTAGATGGTTTGGACACGTCAAGCGTAGATCAATGGATGCTCCTGTAAGGAAGAGTGATTTAGTTAGTATTGATGGTAACCCAAGGGTTAGAGGTAGGCCTAAATTAACTTGGTGTGATATTATAAAAAAGGACATGATATCATGTGGTTTAACCGAAGATATTGCACTGGACATAATGGAATGGAAAAATAGAATTCATGTAGCGGATCCCAAATAATTGGGAAAAGGCTTTGTTGACTTGAGTTGCATATATTTGGTAAACGTTCCTGTGCGGTGTATGGTATGGTATCACACATTTTTTAATAATCTTACATTCATAGCATGTGGGGAAACATGATTAGCTACAGAAATATCGTCCTAAACTTGGCGGGAAAATAATTGTCAAAACTTATTTTTTTTTATTTTTAATCGACTGCATTAGATGCTAATGTACCCTAAAACAAAATAATTCCAAGATTTAAGACAGTCTAACCTCTAAAGCATGGGAATAGAAATGTTTGGTGACATTTTTTATGTACATTATATGATGTGATTGCATCATTAATTATAAGTAAACTTTCTCTCTGCTTATATTTTACACAAACTAATTGAATAGTATTTCATATAAGTTGAGTAATTTATCTTTTTAATATATTTTTTTTCTATTACATATATTTAAAATCATTTTTTTTTTTTGCTTTAATCTTATTTCCAAAGTTTTATTACGCTCTCATTCTATATATTTTTTAAATTGTAATAAGAAATTAATGCTCTATTTTTTTTGGTACTCTAGAGTGCAGGTGCGGATCTATGTGTAAGGGAGGTGGGGCAAGTGCCCCACCCTAAATCTCAAAATTGAAAATTTTACCCTTAGAAAATTGTAAATTTAGAGTTGTGGCTCACCCAAAAAACAGAAAAAAATTCAAATTTTTACCCCTATAAAATTTGTAACCTAAAAAAAAAATCGGGGGCTCCTGCACCCGAACCCCCGGCAATGGTTTGTGCCCCACCCGAAATAAATTTATGGATCCGCTTATGCTAGAGTGAGTTTAGGAGTCTTATGACTGAAACTTAATATTACTAATTTAGAAGAAATTCAAAAAAAACTTTGGTAATTCAACCCCATAATTAATATCGTTTACAGAAGTCGACCTAGGCGGCTAAGGCATTGACTATGATATTTTATCATTCCAAATAATCCTCTAACTACTAACATAAATTTGACAATTCACACACAAAATTGTTGTAAACTCAATATGTCATTGAATAGATACACCAATGGGGACACATATCAGTGCGTAGTGTCTAAGCAGCTTTGTGCCATGATATTTTTTAAAACACTGCAATATACATGGAGACACCTTTATACATCCAGCCTTTTCAGTGCAAATATAGAAAAGTAGAAACTAAAACCTATGTATGAATCATATTTGTATGTTGGTAATAAATCAGGATTGAAACCCACTATGGTTCTAAACTCACCTTAAAAGGCAAATTATTTTATAAAATTCCTCCCATAAGAACTCAACGTGAAAAAAATTGTACGTAGTATCATTTATACATTATGTATATCACCAATTTGAAAACAATGGCCACAACAATCTAAGAAAAGATAGAAAGTAAAAACCTTGTACATTCACAGCGGAACTTGAGGGGGTGTCTCCTCCCCTCTGGCCACATTAGTGCCAAGATGGCTGCCGCTACTCCCACTGTGCCCCAATTCTGATAATAAAACACCTGATGGCGCCACCACCTTCTCCCCAACCAAAATGGTCACCACCTCTCTCATATTGGGCCGGTGAAGCGGATCAGGATGGCAACAAGCCAACCCCAGCTTCAACACGGCTTCCATCTCCTCAACCTCATATTCCCCCTTAATTCTCTGGTCCGCTGCCTCGCACAATCTCCCCTCCACATACTTCCCCCTCACCCAATCAATCAACACTGCGTCTTCCTCGCTTTCTGCCCATGCCTCCAATGGCCTACGCCCACACGCCACCTCCAACACCACCACCCCAAAGCTATATACGTCACTCGCCACTGTTGGGGCGGCCATCGTAGCCACCTCCGGTGCCAAGTACCCGAGGGTGCCGACCACCCGCGTGGTGTTGGGCACGTCCCCATGTGTATACAACTTTGCCAACCCAAAGTCACCCAATCGACCTCTCATGTCCTGGTCCAACAACACATTGCTGGACTTGATGTCTCTATGAACCACCACTTGGTCCCAACCGTGGTGCAGATAGTTCAACCCCTCTGCCACATCAGCTATAACTCTCCTCCTCCCTTCCCAACCCAACAGGGTCTTGGGCTTATCAAATATCCATCGGTTGAGACTTCCATTAGGCATGTAATCATACACAAGCAACATTTCAGTGCCCTTTCTACACCAACCTCTCATTTGGACCAAGTTCTTGTGTTGAAGTCTGCCCATACTCGATATCTCAGCCATAAATTCCCTTAGGCCTTGTTTAGAATCGTGGTTTATGCCCTTCACCGCGACTTGTGTGTTGTTGGGTAGTGTTGCCTTGTACACCTGACCGAATCCACCCGACCCAATAACCCTGTCCTTTGAAAACCCATTTGTGGCCTCGCTAAGCTCTTCGTAGGAGAATCGATGGGGCCAGTACTCTAGTTCCCAATCTTCGATCTCATCATCTTGGTATTTAGCCTTGTTTTTTCTCCAAAACCAGTAAGCAACGCATAAGAAGAGAACCAAAATGACAAGACAGCCAACCGTAATCCCTACAATTGCCCCAGCAGATAACGAATTAGAGGATGTTTGGAGAAAGAAACCCGGTAAATTGGTAGTGTTGATGTCTCTGGCAGTGCCACCCGTGTCACTCAAACTCCAAGCTAAAACTCTCTGTGCCTCTACCCAAGTAGTCTTGGATGCAGAGAAGCCAATATACATATCCGTAGATACGTAGTTAGCTATAACTGGATCTCTGAAAGTGAGCAAAGGTCTCGACGGTCGAGATATGCCGGCCGGAGCGATTGTGACGTTGATTTCAAATGCAGATCCATCCAATTCAATCCAAGCGTGTACGTTCTGGCCGTTTCGCATATCCACAGACACGAAAGCACCACTGGTGGAGTCATAATAACCGGCTGTCTCCGTTCTCGCTGATTCGATGTTATTAAGGTCGATACCCACATGATTTCCGTCTGGGTCGTTAAATTCTGGGTTTCTTCCGGTGTCGAATTCGACAGCAAGGAGAGGGGCCTGGGTGGGAGTAGTAGCGTTGGAGAAGAGCCCGAAATATTGTCCGGACAAAGCGCCAGCGGGTGTGGTTGAGGCAGACAAAACAAAGGCCAGTCCAAAGCCAGGACTCGAACTGATTTCCGGTAGGACTGAAAAAACGAACTGGGTTGAGAAAGAAGATAAGGTGGTGGAGTTTGAAGTGGATCTCATTGGGATTCGAGATGGGTGAAAGCATCTGCCGATGGAAAATTGGTTTGTGTCGTTGGTTAGTCGGACTACCGAAGAGTCCACTTGGGCGTCGCCGATGAAGAGTAGGTCGGTGGTGGCATTGAAGGAATTGAAGAGAAAATCTAGGGCAGAACTAGAAGGAGTGATTGCCAGGTGGATGAGGAAGAATAGCAATGGGAGCATGGATGCGTTCATGGACGCTACAGGTGGAGTGCGGAATGAATTATGAATGTTTAATTCGGATTACATGACATTGATCTATTCACATTTCTGGAAGTTTACTTCACAGATTCGATCGCAATGCGGTTTGACTTTTGGGAATGTTTTTGTTTTTGTTTTTGCTTTTGAACAATCGTACATATAACCTCATTTCGTACCTCTTAATAAAATAAAGTAACAAAAATAAATTTATTCTTTGTTTTTAGTCAACTTAGCCGCATGTTTTACCCAAACAGTGTACATTTCCCACCTGAGTAATTCTACCGTAACTGAATTTTTTTAGATATATTAAGATGATGGTTTGTTATTGATTGGTTTAACAAGCCATCATATCAGTGTATTTAGAAAAAAATTATTTAAAATTCGGTTACAATAGAATTTTTCTTTTCCAACTTTACCGCATATTTTTGTTGATTCTATCTAGAATAAAGCAGTTCTTACCGAATGGCACTACAAATCGAATGCTAATTTTTCATTCAAAAATTCTATTCGGAAAATATTTGACATAAAAATTATACATCCATTTATATTATTAGAGCATGTACAATGATGTAATTAAATGCCACGAGAATTTGTAAGTTTACGAATTGACTTGTTTGCAATGGTGGGAATAATTGAGCAAATTCTCTTCCTTAATTTGCAGCCGTTCTCCAAAGATACAAATTGGGTAGAGAATATGTAAAGATTCCTACGAACTTCATTTGCTCGTAGGAATTTCTACGAACAAATGAAGTTCGAAGGAAATATAAATACTGATATTTATTATATATTTGAGTTCTTACGAATAACATTTGTCTGTAACAATTCCTATGAACAAATGTTGTTCGTAAGAAAAGAAAGCTTCATTCCTACGAACAATATAAATTCGTAGGAAGTGATTTGCACTTTTATGCCTTTTTCCCCATTGTGTGTTGTTGGCTTGAACGAAAGGTATACCTGTTTTTTCCTTGTGTAAAGTGTCTTTCATTAACTTACACCAGTAGAGATGCTCTTATATATGTCAATTTATATATATATATATATATATATATATATATATATATATATATAAAATATCATACTCGATTTTGGAAGCTTCATCTACGGTTGTCCCAATTTAAAAAATAAAAAGAAAAAAAGAAAAAAATAACTCTATATCGTAAGAGATGATTTGGAAAAAAAAAACCTTTACAAATTATTTATTGCTACTAAAATTAAAAATTTGATGTAAAAATGACTAAAATAATAAAAATGACAAAAAAAATCATAGGTACCTGTAGTGTTGCGGCTATGAATGTTTTGCGTTCACATGTAAAAAGTTATTTTCACCACCATTAGCCTCCACTTTCTATTTCAGCTTGCAAATATATATTTTTTTGTGTGATAGAACTAAAAATCCATAAGAGAGAGAGAGAGAGAGATAGAGAGAGAGAGAGAGAGAGAAACATACCTGGGTGGATTTTTTTTCTTTCTTGAAAAACAAAACCGAATATATTATATGTGACATTTTTTCTGAAACCCTCTACATAAAACAAGTCATAAACAATTAAAGAATTAATAAACAAATAAATTTAATACATTAAAAATGACCAAAATAATAAAAATAGCAAAAAATAATGACTAAAAAATGAATAATGATGAGAGGTGTGTCTAGGCATAAGACACTGTCATTTATCAATGAACACATCCACCACCAGACCTGTTATTATGGTCTACTCCAAGGCTGAGTCTAATTACTCTCTCACCATTCGTAATGGCAAGGTTATCCTTACTCATTATTTTACTCTAAACAATAACAAATCGAACATGACCTGAGCAATAAAAACAGCACAATGGAAAATAACAATTCATTGAACTAAATTTTATAAAATATGCACGAAGAAGATTGGCTCTTTATTGTTACCTCTGTAATCATGTTGTGTCAAGAAAGCCTCCACAAGAAAAAATGATGCTACTGATGATGAACCCAACGAAGATTTTACTAATTGCTATTTTTCAATCACCGCGTCTCCTCAAAACACCTCTCTCTCTCTCTCTCTTTTAACGCATTAGACAATTGACTCTCTCGTTTCTTTCTCACGGAGAAAGTCACAATCTCATTTAATGCAAACTCTTCATTTCTTTTATTGGAGGGCGTGAAACGGAATACACCAAACGTTGGAAATTGGAGAAGGGATCATTTTGGCATAACTTACATTTATGTCAATTGCCACATGTCATCCTCACACCATTTGGGTTAGAAGAGTAATACTATTAAAATGCACAAATTATTTGTTAGCAAGCCTGCCTATTTTTTAATTTTGTCGAAGTGGGACATCACTCGTGAAATTTTATTAGGTAAGCAAAAATAGGGAAAAAAATTTCATAGTGACTATAAAAAAAATATAATACAAAACATATATTATAACTCCTTTAGACAATTAAAAGTTAGATAACTTCAAAATTACTCTCTTTTTCCCATTGCTATGTTGGAACTACTACAACACAGTGAAGTGCAAACAAAAGGAGATGAAGGGTCAAAATCTAAATTCACCTAAATAAACTAAAAAAATAAAAAGATAAAGATCCTCACACCAAAGGTTAGTGAAGAATGAATCGCAAGACTATAATACCTTGATTGTATGAAAAACTGCAAGACAAAAATCACAACATTAATTTGGGAAAGATCATATCTAAGTTAAACTTTCCATCTCTCTATTTCCCTTCTACTTTGTTTACTATCAAGACAACAAAGTTAACTCTTCAAATGCATTCATGTAAAGGGAAACAAAATATGTCTCAATGTATATATCGAGACCAGAGAATGAGAGTGCCGTGAAGGTCAGAAGTTGCAATATTGAGATGGGCGTCTTCTAATTTCCCATTGTACTTTTTCTAGTTCCAATATTTCATTTAGTGTATCTATGTACCCAAAATGGCAACTATGTTAATAACAATCACACGAAGAAAAAAAATCATTGTTCAACACAAAAACAGCTAGCCTAGTGCAGAGTATCCTATTGTTCTTGGACGTTGGCACCCATCAAATTAAAGCGGTAGTCATTAAGGCACAACAAAGTTAATTTCTGAACCCTGCGTAGATACGTTGAAACTGGTTTAAAGTATTAAATGCTATTAAAACCTTGCCATGTGTCACCCTCACATGAATTGGGTCTACAATTTTTATATAGTTATATATATATTAATATGTCAAGTTATTATTGATTGATTTTGAAGGTTCACATCACGGAAATTTAAAAAACAATTAATATAGAATTGTCACATCATTCGGTCCCAAAACTTCGATCGATTGTTCGCTTAAAATATAAATGCTCTTTTTAATTTCATAATTTCACTTTTTCAATTCTTTTATTCATGTTTAAAATAAAAATAAGATTTGCACCTTCAATTAAAACGAACAAATTATTTAAAATATATATGTTTTCTATATATAGAAAAAAACTATTTTTATTTATAAAAAAACACTGTTTTGTTAAACAAAATAGTTTTTTAATTATTTTCAATTAAAAAGCTGTTTTTGTTATCAATTTTTTCTCTTTTTTTTAAAGATAAGTTTTTTACTTAAAAAAATAACATAGTTTTCTTATAAATAACGCACACTTTTATTTTTACAAAAAACTGTTTTGCGTTCATTTTTTATTTGAAAAACAATTTTTTTACAATAATTTTGTTTAAAAACAGTGTCTATATAATTTTCGTTGTTTAAAAAAATTAACTTACGTTTTTTTAATAAATAACATACTTAAAAAAATACAATTCTTTGTATTTTGAAAAAATGAACGTAAAATATTTTTTGTTACAAAAAAAGTATGTTATTTATAAGAAAAAATATGTTACTGTTTAAAAAGAATTAAAAATGTATAATATATAAAATGGTGTGTATTAATCTATTTAAGGGTATAACAATATTTTATGTTAAAAAAGTGGATCAATTAACGGTCAAATTAGTCAACTAACGTTTTTCTCTAGTTTTATACCCCAACCAACTAATACGAAGACTGATGTACTCCAACCTCAAATGATGAGAACTATTGGCTCTTAAACAGTAAATGATCCAATTTTTGTGTCATATTTTCAATTGTATCATGTTCTTGTTGCTTAACAAAAAAATTATACCATGCCATGTTTTAATTAGGTCATGCTCATATTTGGTAAAAAAAAAATCTTATTTTATTGCATTTTGTTGTCTTTAAGATTAATATAATTTGGATTTTTTTAAATAGCTTTTAAAAACATAATATTTTTCAAAACAATCATATTTAAAAAAATGATTCCATATCATGTGTCATTTTAATAGTTGTGTCGTCTTGTGTCTTAATAGTGCATTGTGTTTGTAAAACATGTATTAGTTATTGGTACCTTGGTGTAAACTAAGAAAAATTCCAAGGGGAATAAAAATGTATTGGTTATTGGTACCTCAATGTCGCATTTTTTTTGTTGTTTTCGGATAGGTAAAAAAAAAAATTGTTGTGCCATGTTACTTTTATTTAGCTCATATTCGTGTTAAATGAGTTTTTTTTTGTGTGTGTTTATGCGCATTGTGTCGCATTTAATTAATTTAATTTATCAAATTTACAACAATCTAAAATTATAGTGTCTATGGTGACATTATTCCTTATCTAACACAATTTTATTGACATTAGATATGACATACAACTTATATAATAAAATTGCATTATTTTTAAAAAAAATCTTCCTCAAAACTTATAAACTAATTACTAAAGTAATGTCTTAGTTCGGTTGTGTTCTTTAAAATTGATGTAAATGAAAAAAAAAACAATAAAAAGGATATAAGAAATAAAGATGATTTTTTTGAACATATAAAGAAATAAAGGAGAATATGTCAGCTAAGCATTCGGTTTGGAATGAATAAATTCATTCGGTAAGAGTAACACTACTCTTGTATCTATCATAATTATGACAATGATCAAATTGTTAGGCATGAAATGCACAAAATGTCATGGCTAAGGAACTGTGTTTGTATTTGACGATTGTATCTGATGATTTTCTGTTAGAACATGTGTTAACTTTTGAATACTTTTGAAAAAAAATGAGAGACCAACTTTGTTATCTTTTACTCGGTTGCCGAGAAAATGAGAAAAATGGGTAGTCTTGGTTTAAAAAAACACATGAAAAATCTCTCCTTAACCCAAAAATATTTATCTGGAGAATTTTTTCTAAAGAGAACCATTTAATCCCCCAAATTGATATTGAGATATTGAGCAATTAATATTAAGTGGGTGCTAATATATATGATATAACAAAAGTGCATAGTTATATGGAACATGGGAGATTTTGAATTTATTTTATACTATGGACATCATGATTATATATTACATGCACGGAGAGGTTAGAGCGGCAAAAAGTCTTAAAGAAAACTATCTAGTTCGCAACTCAATCCAGAATCATCTATTACAGATTTTATAAATAATTGAGGTAATATTGTTTATTTTTATTGTGGAGTATGTATTTGGATTCAACACAATGGGGTTTATATTTGCGATAAATCATATGAGGTAACAATTTAATTTTTAATTGTTGATACCAAATTTAATCTACTGACGTGGACCAATAATAAGAAGACACGTGTCAATCTACATGGCACAATAACAACGAGGAAGTTTATTTCCCCCGACCAAGTCATGTTCGCTCCGAGCAACAAGGATACCCCGAGGAACTACAATACCCCGAGGAACTACAACACCCCGAGGAACTCCAGCGCTCCGATGAACTCCTGAACGACGAGCAACTAAGGCGGTTCGAACTGCATCTCGACCACAGCATTGATTGCCAGATAACCAACAGTTCAAAACTGTTCATTGACTGCTTATCATCTTGACGCACACGCTTGAAGAACATTAAATGAGTTACCTTTTCATATGTATATCATTTAATGTATCATCCTTTCAGATGATAGCCTCAAGGACCTTTCATATGTATATCATTTAATGCACCACCCTTTCATATGTAAGCCTCAGGGCTATAAATACATGGTATCTCCCTCATTAAAAGGGACCGGAATTTCTTGAGAGAACTGGTAATCAAGAATTCTGCAAACACTCAGCAATAACATAACAGTGGACGTAGGCTTTATTCCTAGCCGAACCACTTTAAAAATCTTTGTCTTATTTATTTATCTGTGATTGAAAAATTAGAGCGATCTAGTATTTTACATCAACAGATTGGCGTCGTCTATGGGAACGTGTTACAAGCGTTGTTCTCCACCAAAAGCTAAGTTTTTATTTTCTCTACATATAATCAATTATACATACATCTTTTGATTGAATCGTGATTTTTATGTTTATATACATAAATTAATTATCCAATTTTTATCTGCAAAATATTGCATATCATGATTTTTAAATCATAACTGTTAGATTCATTCTTATTTAGAAATCTGAAAAATAATGGATTTCATAAATCATAATTCTTTGCTTGATTCTCAAGTTTTAATTTAATATCATGAAATAAATATTTTAAATGATTACATATGCCAATATATACGACGATGATAAGATTTGATCATTTTCATTGTTGATTCTGAAATAAATTTTGTAAGATATTTGATGTTTATTCAAATTCCCGTCATATTTTTAATAAAAGAATGGGAAAAGGTTAAAGACAATGAAAAGTCTTCTCATGGAAATAATGACCCATATATATTCTCTATCTCTTCAAGTTTGAGTCTCTTTGCATTCACTTTTATGAACTATATACTTAATTTGGTTCATTTTCCATCTATGTCAATAAAGTCAAATTGATTGATTTTTTATATAAATTTGGTAATAATTTTGATCATTCACCATATTTTTATCTCTCCAAATTGGGAATAGGAAGGGATCAATATAAAAAATAATTTTCTCTCACCTGAAAAATCATTACCCACCTCTTGTAAAAGAGGATCAGTAAAATAATCATGACCATATCAAGACTGGGAACAAATTTGATATTTTGGCCCCTCGTTCATCACATCACAAGGTTTTTTTGACGAAATCACACGATCTAGTGGGTTATATATTTATTCATTTAATTAACATTCTTAAGGCTTAAATTTTACATTGAATGTTATTTTTTTTTATCTCAAGATTCGAGATATTCTAGTCATCCAACCATATATTCTATAATTTGAGATATCCTTAAATGTTGGTCGGCAACATCCATGTTGTTTGTCGGCAGCAGTAGAATCTTGGGGTATTAAAAAATGCTAAGCACCCCTGATATTTCTTTAAACACGAGTTCGGCTTGGGGACAAGCAGGGGGCTTAAGTCTTTTTAACTTATGATCACCCCAAAAATATTTTTAAACAGCAACTAATACCTGATTGGTTGTTGGAGATTAAATAAATTTACAAAAAACTTTACGTCTTATTTATGATGCATATTTGATAATAATTTGTCCATCTCACACACATTTGGCATAAAACATATTATTTCATATTTTGAAATTTTTATGCTGATACATATCATATATTGATTGGATGAGTAAATTATTCTCATGACTAATCAATTCAGCCTACACATATGGTAGAGCAAATTATTAATTTTTACAGGCCCAGATATCTGCTCCAGCACAAATGATTCTATATATCCATTGGGATTCATATTCTATATTAATCTCAACATGGAGCACGGCGAGATACTTATTATCATATTCAGCTCTGAGGAGAACTGTAACATTTATTATATTTCACCCCCAACGGATAGTTGGTCGGGGTAATTCTTATTTATATGCAGGCCCAGCAAAGTTCTCGGCCATATTCTTATGTTCTGGAAAATATTATTCTTATTCGGCATTCTACAATTATGCCTCGACAAGATACTTATTCAGCTTTAAGGAGAATTACAACATTCGTTCGGATAATTCTTATTTATATTCAGGCCTGACAACGTTCTCGGCCATATTCTTATGTTCTGAAAGATCTTATTCTTGTTCGGCATTATATGATTCTACCTCGACGGATCGGCGAGGCACTTTATTATTTTTTAATTATTCTTTATATCTATTTGGATGCATATTCTATTCTCATTTCAGCATGGAGCTCGACAAATATTTATTATATCTTATTCAGCTCCAAGGATGTCTCCAGCATTTATTATATCTTATTCCCAACAATCTGTTGGTCATCGCGGAGGAGGTATCCTGCATTTATATTATATCTTATTCCCAACAATCTGTTGGTCATCGCCGAGGAGGTATCCTGCAATTATTATATCTTATTCCCAACAATCTGTTGGTCATCGCCGAGGAGGTATCCTGCATTTATATTATCTTATTCCCAACAAATTTGTTGGTCAGCGCTGAGGAGGTCTCCAGCATTTATATTATCTTATTCCCAACAAATTTGTTGGTCAGCGCTGAGGAGGTCTCTAGCATTTATATTATCTTATTCCCAACAAATCTGTTGGTCATCGCCGAGGAGGTCTCCAGCATTTATATTATCTTATTCCCAACAATCTGTTGGTCAGCTCCGAGGAAGTCTTCATCATTTATTATCAATTACCACCAACTCCGATTGGTAGACAAAATCCAACTCCGGTTGGTAGACAAAATCCAACTCCGGTTGGTAGATAAAATCCAACTCCGGTTGGTATTGGTCGATAAATCTCATTCAAAGTTCACATTCCACAGTTGGGGGCTTCTATTACAGATATATTTGTTCATTTGGTGGCACATTCTTATATCATCATGCAGTCGAGCATCAAATTCAACCCCGACTAATCACTTTCTCAGGAGGAATATTGAAGTTCAGGAGGAATATTGAAGTTCGGGAGGTATATTGAAGTTCAGGAGGTATATTGAAGTTCGGGAGGAATATTGAAGTTCAGGAGGAATATTGAAGTTCAGGAGGTATATTGAAGTTCAGGAGGAATATTGAAGTTCATGAGGTATATTGAAGTTCAGGAGGTATATTGAAGTTCAGGAGGAATATTGAAGTTCAAGAGGTATATCGAAATTCAAGAGGTGTATTCAGAAGTATCAGGACATGATGAAAGAAAGCGAAAAGTATTCCACCGAGGAACTCTGTCAGACCAAAAATTAGAAGACAAGTTGCCTATATGGAGGCTATATGTAGATGGATCATCTTTCACTACAGGCTGTGGGGCAGGGATCGTTTTGAACAGCCCAGATGAGGTCGACAGGGAATACGCCCTACGTTTCTAATTCAAAGCTTCTAATAATGAGGTTGAGTATGAGGCCATGATTGCAGGTCTTAATTTGTCAAATACTATGGAGGCACAGCAGGTTATTGTCTTCAGTAATTCTCAATTGATCGTAAACCAAATGTTGGGAAAATAATGAGCCGAAGGAGAATTGATGATCAATATCAAGCAAAGGTGATGTAGTTGGTATCAGAGTTTGTTGCTGTTCAAACTGGTAAGAATATCAAGAATGGAGAATGTGAGAGCATACACCTTGGCCCGATTAGCATCAGCTACTCGTACCGAGCTGCGAAGAACGATACCAATTGAAGCATTAGAAAGTCGGAGCATAGATGAAGACCTGACGATGAATATTATTACCCTTGATTTAGGAACATCTTGAATGGATCCTATCAGAGCATATATTGAGGAGGAACAATTACCGGAGGATAAGCTCGCTGCTAAGAAATGGAAGTTTAAAGCTGCTCGGTATGTACTAATTAATGGTATTCGGAGGATAAGTTCGCCGCCAAGAAATGGAAGTTTAAAGCTGCTCGGTATAATGGTATTCGGAGGATAAGTTCGCCGCCAAGAAATGGAAGTTTAAAGCTGCTCGGTATAATGGTATTCGGAAGATAAGCTCGCTGCCAAGAAATGGAAGTTTAAAGCTGCTCGACGAGGAATTATGGCAGGTTTGCAAAGATGTGTACATCCCTCCAAGGTGAATTGATTAAAGAGATCCATGAAGGGTCCTGTGGAGCCCATGTAGCAGGACGAACACTTTTGCAAAAGGTGATGACGCAGGGATACTACTGGCCGACGATGAGAACTGATTGTATAGCTTATGTCAAGAAATGTGACAAGTACCAACGCTTTTCCTCCATCCGAAGAACTTCACAAACATTGTTGACACCCATCATTTATCCTTGGCCATTTTCCATGTGGGGATTGATTTGGTTGGACCATTGCCGACGACTCGAGGAAGATTCAAATACCTCGTCATCGCAGTAGATTATTTTACTTAGTGGATAGAAGCTGAGCCACTTATTGACATGACATACGAGAAGGAAGGTGTACCAATTTGTTTGGAAGAACATCATCTGCCGATATGGTCTCCCTCATGCCTTCATCACAGACCATGGAACACAATTTAAAAATGAGGAGTTTGCTGCCTATTATCATCAGTCAAACATTTTGAAGGTTCATTCAGCGCCAGGATATCCTCAGAGCTAAGGAGCCAAAAAGTGCTCTAAGGAGCCAAAAGTGCTCTAAGGAGCCAAAAAGTGCTCTAAGGAGCCAAAAATGCTCTAAGGAGCCAAAAAGTGCTCTAAGGAGCCAAAAGTGCTCTAAAGAGCCAAAAAATACTCCTTTGGTTAGGAGGCGCTCTAAGAAGCCAAAAACTCTAAGGAGCCAAAAAACTACTACTCCTTTGGTTAAGAGGTGTACACCAGCATGATCAATTACGGTTGGTAAGATAAAAATATACTCTCATATTACAACTTATGTTGGTCGGGAGGTAAGATTATTGCAAAAAGTTCCTCGAAGAACAAAATATTTCAAACTGAACCAAGTATGGTTGGTCGGGGATAAAAACCCACTAACTGTAGTTGGTCGACAAGAAGAATTTATTGACCTTAGTTGGTCGGATACATTTTATAAAGACAAAAATTTACCAAGTATGGTTAGTCGGGGATAAACTCTCACTAGCTATAATTGGTCGACAAACATTATTTAACAACCTTGGTTGGTTGGAAAAATTTTAAACATTTTTATACTCATTACTTTATTATTAAGTGATCGAGCAACGTTACTAATACTTGTAACTTCTTTATTACTAAGTTGGTCGATGAACAACACAATATTGTTATACATATGCACACATATAAAGTATTTTACAAGACAATAGCAATTAAGATTGCGAATAAAAATGAAAGTCTTTCGTTAAATTCAAAAAACAAAATACATTGAGAATGAAAATGTATACTAACTATTACATTGAGATTCCTATTCTATTGGTTTCTTCTCCTTCTACTTTTAAAACAGGTTCCTCACCAGCAGGAGGATCATCCAAAGCATAAGGGGAGTGTATGAAGTTAAGATCTTTCAACATTCTGATATTCATCACAGATGATCTATCCGAGAAGCATTAGGTCATTCCCGAGAAGCACTTGCTCGTCCCTGAGAATCACTTGTTAGTCCCCGAGAACCTCTTGTTCGTCCCCGAGCAGAGGTAGAAGTCAAAATCAGCATCTATAGCACTGAGATCTTTGCTAATACTGTCTCGACCAATAATGAAGAAGAATTTATGAGAAAATGTTTCGAAGTCCACCACTAGCCTGGTACTAATCAGATCGAAGAGTTGGGTTCAAAAGCTATATGTTACTCGACAAAGTATTCAGATAAGCTTAAATCAGAAAAATCAAGCACGTGAAGTTAGCACTCAGTTGCTCGACACAGGAAGCAGTTGGTCGGATGGCAAACCAATCAACATACTTGAAGATTATGACAAGCTACAAGTTTCATACTATGGCATGGCTGCATCCAAATTCCCAGGGGTGATACATAGCACACGGAGTTCCTCTAAAGAAAGATTAGCAACCATCGATCAGCCTGCATCATACTTCGTCCAGGAGATAATGAACTTTGTGTTGAACAAATCAAGAAGGTAGATCAAGAATTTCACGAGCACCGAGCAACATTGCAGAATAAATACTCCATCCTTTCAAGTAACCCATCACGCATGAAGAATTGGGGGCTTCTGTTGATACCAAATTTAATCTACCGACGTGGACCAATAATAAGAAGACACGTGTCAATCTACATGGCACAATAACAACGAGGAAGTTTATTTCCCCCGACCAAGTCATGTTCGCTCCGAGCAACAAGGATACCCCGAGGAACTACAATACCCTGAGGAACTACAACACCCCGAGGAACTCCAGCTCTCCGATGAACTCCTGAACGACGAGCAACTAAGGCGGTTCGAACTGCATCTCGACCACAGCATTGATTGCCAGATAACCAACAGTTCAAAACTGTTCATTGACTGCTTATCATCTTGACGCACACGCTTGAAGAACATTAAATGAGTTACCTTTTCATATGTATATCATTTAATGTATCACCCTTTCAGATGATAGCCTCAAGGACCTTTCATATGTATATCATTTAATGCACCACCCTTTCATATGTAAGCCTCAGGGCTATAAATACATGGTATCTCCCTCATTAAAAGGGACCGGAATTTCTTGAGAGAACTGGTAATCAAGAATTCTGCAAACACTCAGCAATAACATAACAGTGGATGTAGGCTTTATTCCTAGCCGAACCACTTTAAAAATATTTGTCTTATTTATTTATCTGTGATTGAAAAATTAGAGCGATCTAGTTTTTTACATCAACATTAATAATAGACTAAAATGAAATATTATTTTAATTTTTCGATTTCTCCATAAAACTCTCCAATGTAATTTTTTATCACAATATCTAAATTGTCCTAACAATTCTAAGACGTTTTATATCTACCATGCAAAACGAAAAATAAATCGCATACGCTTATATGATTATTTTTATGATGCCTTAAAATAAATTAAAAGGACTAACAATGTTTCTATCTCTAGAAATTATGATTTTGATCTTGTATCTCTAGAAATTACAGTTTGGCCCCCACACTTCCTAAAAATTATCTATTGAGAAGTACAAAAATAAATTTCAATAAATAGGTCAATCCTATTTTTCAGTTATGAATGTGAAATCTTATTTAACATAAGATATTATTGTTGCAAATTAAATTGTCTACCTTTTTGGACAATTCATTTAGAGCCACATGTGGCTAAGAAATCAAATAAAAATTTGATATTTAAAAACAAATGAAAATTTGTTATATGGAATCAAATTAAAATTTATAATATGGAAACAAATAAAAAATTATTATATGAAATCAAATTAAAATTTGATATTTGGTGTTAAGTAAAAATTTGATGTTTGAAAAATAAATAAAATTTTGTTATATGAAATCAAATTAAAGTATGATTTTTGAAAAATAATAAAAAAATTTATATGGAATCAAATTAAAATTTGATATTTGAAATCAAATGAAAATTTGATATTTAAAAAAAAATAAAATTTATTATATTGAATCAAATCAAAATTTGATATAAGGATTCGAAGGGTAAATAATAAATATTTGCGCCTTGAGCAATGTTTACTTCAAAAGAAATTATTCAAATATTTTTTTTGAAGTGTTTATATGGAAGTGTAGTTAGTAGTTTTCAACCACACTAAATTGATCGTTGATGGAAAAAAACTGAAATTTTTGTTATGAATTTTATTGGAATATTATCTCAGTTTTATAATGATATGTACACAGAAATTTCGTGAGTTTTGGCATGCATATAGTATGATAAGATTATGAATATTGGGCTTTGAAATTTCAGAAAATGAATTGTATATCTTTTATTGTAATTTTTACAAATATGATGTGTAATGCTGAAAATTTTGGACAGTTTGTTATAAAACGAGTTTATCTTAACTTATACTCAATGCTTTTTAGTGATTCCAATTTTGTATAAAACTAGACTCATAAAGAATTAATTTTGAAAATTTTCATAAATTTTCAATAAACGATTTGATCGTGGTGAAATTTCGAACATGAAAATTTTCCTTCAGAGCAAATATTTTGGACAACAACATTTTCTTAAAAAATGTACCATGTAGTGTTCCCAATGGATTCAAAATATTTTCTAACATTTATAATTTTCCTATTAAAAGATTTATGAATAACTTAAAAAAAATTAGACTCAAATTTATGGAAGATGAATTTTCCTGAAATTATATAAGGACTTATGCCACATTTGAGTTTGCAAGCGCAACCTCTAGAATTTTGTGTGAATAATTCTACATATTATTCACTTAGTATGAGTTGGAAAAGGTAAATAATAAAATTGTATTCTACTATATTGGAATCGATTGGTGTGTTTCATACCGGTGTAGAAAAGAATTTGTTGGGTAAATTTATTTTGACTGCATGTTATGTATTTGATAGAGTTTAAAACTCTAAGATAAATATTTTACCTTATATTTGTATATGGAATCAAATATGCTATGCTTTATATAGGTTGTTCGACCTATGTACGAATTTAGACCTACAAAGGTCTAATATTACGAGTAAAGATCTCATATGTCAGACTTTATATTGAGTAAATAGAATTTATATGTTGAAATGATAATAATTGGAGAATTTTATCATCATTGAGTTTGGTGCAAGTATAATCTGTACTTTGGTAAAGATATTCTAGTTGAATACTTTGGAATAGAGGTCTAAACTCTAATACAAAATATTATCTTACACAATGTGAAAAATAATATATGAAAAATTGTATGTTTTATTTCTTTAAGAAATAAATTGTGTAAAATATATGTGACTTTCAAATCCTTGAAAATCTGAACTTATAACTAAAACGAATGAACATGTATTTTTGGAATCGTCTACACTTGAAACCATTAAGCATGTATTAATTTGAGGAATAAGATTAATCTTATTTAATACTGAAACTCTATGAGTTTAGATTTCATTCAATGAATTGAAGAGATAGTGGGGCACATTACATGTAGTTTTCCAATGTTGTACCTAGAGAATAGTGGGGGAACTCAGGCAAGTACCTCTCAACTATAATTGAAGAACATTTTAATATAATCTACAACTTTGATTATCAAGATAACTCTTAATTTTAAGAGTTTTATCTTAAAAAATAAAACGTACTTATGCTATTGAAAAGGATTGCAAAAATCCCGAGAGAAGTTATGTCATAAATGATCGATTGAATTTCCTATAATGAACTAGAAATTAGTTTATAATTGACTTATCTTATAACTTTAAAATAATAAGGTGTATGCTTCGCACTTAAAGGAATAATGAGACCATTATCATTCATGAATATAAAATCTTTGATTTATCGATAGTAAGATAACTTAATTATACATGACGCATATTAAATTATTCTCATGAAAATGGAGTCGCTTCATTTAATGTGTTTGACATCAATATTATACATGATGTTGAGTTAAAATTAAATGTATATAATATTGCTTTTCAAATGGTGACCTACATAAGGCAACTTACTTATACAAACTTAAAGTTAAAAAATTTATGGATATGGAAGGCACCAATAAATGACATGATATTTTGATAAATCATCAAATCAGAATGAATTGAAAATAATATGAATCATGTTTATTACTAAGTATGTGGAAATATTAATACACTATTATTTTTGTATGAAAGAATGCTTAGCAAATGTTTGGTTATGATATTTTGTTACTAAGAAAACCAAATTTATACTAAGCTATAGGGTTCGCATAATGAGTTTCGATGAAATAATAATAGTACTTGTTAATACTATAGGGCCAAATATGGATCATTAATATATCGAATACCTTGAAATATAAGAATATTTATTTATCAGATATATTCTTATTGTGAACCATCTTGTACTCCATATGACCCAAGTATAGGAAAAATATATGCAGTGTTAAGTAAGCTGAATTTGCGAACATCTTAAGTAGTCTCCACTGAGCTATTAAATACAGTTAGCTTGGAATTGTTTATTTTGCGGGAGTATTATGAAGGTTTATAATTGAAAAGTGCATTCTTATGATATCAAGAAATGTTATGTGTTTGAATAAGAACTATGAATCTAGAATTGATTTTGAATAAATTATTGGATATGTATTTGACACGTATTATGATGTTGTGTTTTGGAACTCCAAGAAATATTAATTAGTAGAAAAATTAGTGATGGAGTTTATGGTGATACCATTAGCTATGGCTAGGGAGGAAATAAAAGTTTGAAAGACATATTGTAAAATACTCCTTTATGGGAGATATTAATAGAGTTATTTTATCCACAACAATAAAACCATAACTATTATAAATTTCTTGAACTGTAATTATAATGGAAAGAAAGACAAATATATCGTAAGTACAACATAGTTTAAGAATTTTTAACTAATGGGTTGTGGCAATGGAGTAAGTTCGAACTGGTGATAATAGAACCTGACTGGTCATTTGATGACAGGATTAGTGCAAGAGAAGGTGTTGAATACCTACAAAGGAATGGGACTAAAGCCCATTAATAATTGAATCACTTATGGTGGTAACTCAACCTATAGACTGGAGATACCAAGAAATAGGTTCAAAGGGTTATAACAAGTCACAAGTGATATGGGTTGAATCATGTTAATTATTGTATTAAGAGTTTTACTTTGAGTCCATCCTATGGAGCATTGTATCCTGAAGTGAGTTAAGGTTGAGTTAATTATAACTCTTAATGAAGATCTATAGCTCTATTTTGAGTCGGGTACCTAGTTACAGAAATATTGTTGATAGATTCACCTATGTGAATTTGGAAGTGTGGCCACTTTCTATGGTAATTTTGGGCAAATTTTCAAGAGCGTTCACATATTGGGATAGAAGCTCATGGTCGTAGAGTGATGGCTTGAGGACTACACCCAAGTAGGGTTGTGTGTGGAATATTTTCAAAGATAGAGTTCAAAACTACGAGTTACTTTAGTATAATCTGAATCATCTTTACTACATAATGATTCAAGTTGAAAGAAACCTTTACTTATGCACAATTATATGAATTATTACTCAATAAATTTTCAAAATTTACAAGTGGGGGATTTATTAGAACGTGTGTAAAATTTTGAATACTTTTGAAAAAAGTGAGAGACTAACTTTGGTATCTTTGAATAGGTTACTAAGAAAAAAAAGAAAAATAGGTAGTCTTGGTTTCAAAACAAAATACATAAAAAATCTCTCTCTAACCCAAAATTATTTATCTGAAGTTTTTTTTCCCAAAAAGAAGAGTTTGTTCCCTCCAAATTGGTATTGTGATATTGAGCAATTAATATTGGATGTTTATTAGTATGTCATATAACTATAGTGCATAGTTATATGAAACATAGGAGATTATGGACTTATTTTATCCTAAGATGACGTGACTGTATACTCCCTTCATAGAGAGGGTAGAGCCGCTAAATATCTTAAAGAGAGTGACCTAGTTCACGACTCAACCCATGAATTGTCTACTACATATTGTATAACTAATTGAGGTGATATTGTTTATTTTTATTGTGCGCTATATATTAGGATTTAATACCATGTGGTACATACTTGTGATAATCGTATGACGCAATAATTTAATTTATAGTAGTAGCCTAAAATATAATATATATTTTTTTTATTTCTCCATAAAACTCTCCAGTGTGATTTTCAATCACAATATCTAAATTTCCCTAATGATTTCTATTATAAGCGTCGATGTGCTTAGAGGTTCAAGAAAAATAAAGTGGAACAAACACTACGTCGAAAGAAAGGCATTAAATTTTGGCATTCAAAAACTCCATAGAATACCCCAAAATTCAATATATTAATGAGATAATGTCAAATACAAATAAGTTTGTAAGTTGTTGATAAAAAAATAGAAATAGGATGTAGCAAAAAAAGGTGCATTACATTCAATCTTCCATATAGAAATTTCAACCCACAAATCAGTAATATAACATAATAACACGAAAAGAAATGCCATAAAATTAACCTCGAATTGACATAATATGTCTCCTGTGTACCCTAAATTTTAACTCGAAGTCATGTCATGTTCATGTTAAAATTATGTCTCGTGTTATGTTTTGTTATTTGGGTATAATTGTTCTTAATCGGTTGTAAAATTATTAGTTCACATCATGGGAAACTTTTCATAAAATATAAAAAAAAATTAGAAATTTAATAATATAATATGGTTTGGAATAATTGTTAAATATCAACATTTAAAAAAAATTGAAAGTTAAAAATGTGCAGGAAATAATCTGCCACATATAAAAGGAGGGCACGTGACCCTTGATCCAGTCAATTATCCACATCCACAAAGATGAAGACTTTTGGATTTAATCGGCCTGCGAGAATTAAAGAAAAATATATGACCAATTAAGGTTGGGATAACTACCATAGTGATTGAGTTCCTTAGGACTCAATCACTTCATCCTATAAATGTAACATGACCCCTAGGGAAAAATGGAATGTAACTACTAGTATTGAAGCTCTGCTAATATAAAAGAAGAACCTTTCGTTGAGGTGAGAAAATTGTCGAACTATGTACATCTTGTTCTTATAGATGTGTGAGTGAATATAATTATTTTATTCAGCCCTTTTGTGTTGAAACATAACCAGTGGGATTTTACCACCTACAATTGGCTTCGCCTATGGGAAGAGAACGAGTTTCCATCCTCAACCTTACCACCCGACAAATATAATGTCTCATTCAGACAGTGAGAACTAACCATCTCACGATGATTATCAAGACTGCCACAATGAATACGTCCCTCCTAATATCATATCGATGATCAAAACTAACTAGAGACGAAACACCCCTAGCTCCCACTATCACCCACTCAAGGATCATACATTGGAATCCAATGATCCACCCTGATCTAATTAGATGTCGCGACTCGTAAACGTTTATGAGCAGCATCTTCATGAGCAAGAGGTATCCACACACCACCAGTAGGAAGAAAATGCCTTCTTTTAATGTCGTTTGGATAGGATGGAATAATATGTCCATAGGGACAAACAAAAGCGCCATAAGATCTCTCGCACCCTTAGTTATCATGTGTAAAACTCGCATTCGAGGAAGAAATTATCGGCGCGACCCAAATCACTCCTACTAAAGTAGATATCGCCCTAGAAATCGTAGTGGCAAGGAAGACCATCATAATTTCATACAGAGGGAGATAGACGATCATCCCGCTCATCGGGATCCAGGACCACCAAAGAGCTGGACAGAAGATCCATCATCCTTCAAATGAAGTCATCATTCACCCGATCAATTGAGGAGTTTTAATCTCCTAAGAAGCTCACTACCAGGGCTAGGTATGAGGTATATCGTAATAGAATTCATGACACTCCTAGCTCGTATAATCGACCCCAGGAGGAACAAAGTATGGGAGCCAATGGACCTCTACGATCCAATCAAATTTCATGACTTGTTGACACCTATGAATGGTAACTCCATTAATAGGAGGATTCCACGCACCTCCAATAAGAGGAAATGATCGACATTAGTGTCATCTCAAAAGAATGGAGCAGGAGGTCCAAAGGAACAAATGCAAACTCCACGCCGGAACCCCTAGACCTAAGGTGAACAAAACTCACACCCGAGTAAAGAGTTAGCGACGTGATCAGGAGCACTCTAGGTGCAGGATCTCATCGGATAGAAGAGACCATGAAGGTATTCGCCATAATAAGATAGTGTCTCTAGAACTTCTTCCGACGAGAGATGAATGAACACACTGGTAATTAAGGGGCTAGATCTAAAAATGAGTTGGCTAGGAGGGACCTCATCATCTAGATGAATTCTCATTTTTCAAGGTCAATAAAATAACCAGAACATCTTAAAAATTTAATTATCCCCATATTCAAAATCTATAATGGGAAGACTGATCCCATAGATCATGTTCTCAAGTATCGACAATCCATGACCATTTGGAGTAATAATAAGGCCCTCATGTATCGCATATTCTCTTCCGATCTGGGGGATATCTCATAAAATTTGTTTAAAAATTTATCGCACAGGTCAATCACTAGCTTCAAGCGGTTCACGTAGGCTTTCATCGCTAGATTTATAACCACTATTTCCCATAGAAAGATTATGGGCTCACTCCTCACCATGAAGAAGAAGCCCCAGGAAACATTAACTAAGTACGCTCAGTGGTACTATGAAACTGATAATAAAGTAGAGGATTTCTTGGAGCAAGTGGTTGTAGCCTCGTTCAAAATTGGTCTGCTGAGTAGTTCCATGTTGCACAAGTCCCTCACTAAGAAACAGACAACACTATCAATGACCTCATGTCCATAATAGAGAAATGTGCTAAAGTTGAAGACGTTATGATCGACGTGTAGCAACATAATGGTCATATAAAGGCGACTACGAACAAAAAAAAAGAATACTTCCAAGAAGGGAGGCAGAAAGCATAATAGAGGGACTAAAGACAACGACAAGGCAAAGCCCACCAAGGCCCACTAAGTGATAAACATTGTGTTTAAAGAGTAGATCAACAAAATCTTAAATAATATTAAAGAACAACAACATTTCAAATGTCCAATGAAGATGGAAGGGGGTCCATCTAAGAGAAACACCGCCCTGTGATATGGCTAATACTGTACAAAGGTCGCGGAGCGTACCTACATAAGTATCACTGCTTGGGGTTCAGACAAGCTATGACACCATCTTTCTTTCAACACGCAAAGAGGCCACTAACTTGTCTCTATCAGGTCGCAACCACTTTCTCTAACCAGTGCATACCCTACCGTAGTCTTAGCCACCTCAGCATGCACTTTCCAACTATTTAACTTCTAGAAGGACTCCACCCTTGCATCACTTATCCAAATGTCACATGTTCCATACACGTAACCCTTCCTTTAACTTTTTAAAATAGAATTGACTATCTTCTTGTTTAGCAAGACATGTTTGGTAATAAATCCCTGCCAAACTCTTTACCTACTTTGTCTCTCTAAGATCTCACTCAGGTCACCCCGATCACCTGAGCGACTGCAGTCTATTGCCCCTATACAACCTTTCTCTATATGCTGCATCTAGCTCAGCACAGAGCTTGTATATTCATATATTCATCCCCCCCTCTCTCTCTCTTATACGCCTATATATAGGCAATCAACCTTTGTAATAATTAGGAGATATAGTGATAATGTGGCACCAAAAGTGGACGCAAGGTCATTTATAGCCGAATAACTCTATATCTTGTGAGATATCTTGCTTTTCTTATTGTATTTTCATTTTTACACTTTATAATGATTATGAATAGCTTTGATGGCATGGTTACTTAAAACTGATCCAATTTCTTACATCATCATTTTGGCACCATCTATGGAAAACGGGGTGTTCTACCATGTTTTACTCCTAAATCGGGTCCATAATACCTTGTTTTATTCATGGAGATCTCTGGATCTTTATCCCATGGGTGAGATTTTGGTTATTAGATCCATATCTTGCATATAAACCCCCCTAAGGGGATTTTTCTTGCTAGATCTGGTTTCTAAGCCCTTTTTCATGGCTTTAGAACAAGTTTTCTTTACCCAATGATATTACCGTACCAAGTTTATGCTGAAAATCTCAATAGGCCTTGGCCTCACAAAGGTATGTAACTAGGGATGCATCTCTCTTCATCTTTCTCTATTCATTTAAGCATCTTCTACTATTTATTTCCCATACGGTAGGAGTTTGGTTACCAAACTTATACTGTTTAGAAAATAAGGACATTTATATCATAGATTAGCTCCCCAAAGACCTTTTTGGTCCTGTTCTTAAGGGTGGAATCTCAAATTTTAGGTCAATTTCTGGGAAAGATCCATCACTACACCTTGATAGATGCGGCTTGGCATGTTGACTACCAATAGGCCGCATCCCCTATGGAGAAGTTTAGCCAATTTTTGTATTTTTGGCATATTATTTTTTTTAATTAATAAAATTTCTTTATTCGGGACCGAAGATGCTGTAAAATTCTTGAGAACTCCCATAATAAGACTTATGTCTTGTAGGTCGGGTTAAGTTGGTAAAGGATAGGTCACGTAATTAAAAAAATAATGATTCAACTGACAAAATCCAACTCGACAATTACCTCAAGGATCGATAAAATGTCTAAGATAGGTGACGATACCTTTTACTAACTTTTCAGTTACTTTGCGACCCGAAGGAAAGCCTGATAAATTATCCAATCTAATGAAACTATCTTAGCACAGAAACTACACTTACTTGCATCACTTTTGGTGGACAGTTCTCCTCAAGATAGGCTACGGATGCATCCTTATAGCTCAAGAGGCCGAGACCTCATCCCATGTTGCCTTAGCAAACCACAATAGTCTGTAGTTCAGATAGGCCACAACCTATAATAAAAGGTTGCATCCCTATCTTCATACTTGGTCCTTTTACTTTGTTTGCTCTATAAATCTTGGTTTTTCTCACCACAGTTCAGTTCATCTCAGATTATTTTTCTAAAGACTAACACTCTAGAAGCCACGAAAGGAAGTTTTGGATTAGGTCCCCAGTAGGAAGAGGATGTGTCACACTAATTGAGGTGAATCAATCACTTATATGAAGGTCAATCCTCCCTCTAAGTCCAGATTAACCTCATAAGGCAGAAGATTCTGATGTTGGAGTTCGTAGCCTTCACTTCCATACAAAAGGCTACGACCCCAAAACATAAGGCCATAGCCAAGGCTTTGAAGAAGAGCAAGCAAGAAAACCAAAAGGTAGAAAGGACCTACAAGGACTTCATACCGCTGAATTCTAATTTTGAAGACATCTTTTATAGCATCATGGAGAAGAAACTGCTTAAGTGGCCCGAGAAGCTGAAATCCTCGTCTCAGAGAGGGATAAGAGTAGATGGTGTGGGTTTCATCAAGATCACGATCACACTACCAATTGATGCTTTTCTTTTAAGAATGAGATGGAAAGGATCATCAAGCAAGGGATGCTCTAGCAGTTCAAAATGGATGCATCCCCTAACTGAGACAACTACATACCTATATTTGCCTTGGAATATTTTTGATTTTGAAGATTGTGCAAACAAAGAAACTAAGTGTAAGCTTACATGTTTTGTGTTTCTTGAACACTCACTCACACACACACACACACACACACACACACACACACACACACACACACACACACACACACACACACACACACACATATATATATATATATATATATATATTCTAACATTGAATTCTCACCCTATTTCTAAAGTCTTTCCGAAAGATTCTTATCTTAATAGGTTTAAAGAAAATCTAAATGATCACCCAAAGATTAGCATGAATAGGAGAAGATGAACTTAGGATTAAAGGGTATGACGACCTTTAATGGCATATAACACCCCTCTTAATGTGATGTCCTCGAATGGAACATGATATCAATCCTAGCCCTGGGGGCTCATAATGCCCATTCTTAGCCTTAAGGGGATCATAATACCCGTTCTTAGCCTTAGGGTCTCAAAATACCCTTAGTTGCGGGTTTGTCTTATTATACCTTAATTTAGCCACGGGTTGTCTTATAATACCCTAATTTAGCTGTGGGTTGGCTTATGATACCCTTATTTAGCTGCAGGTTAGCTTTCAATATCCTTTCTTAGCTTCGGGGGCCTTATAATTAACTAAATATCTCGTGACATCCGTGGGGGCCTTGATATATACTCCGCTATAGGTGGTGTGAAAATACCTAATAGCCGTGGGTGGCGGGATAATACACCTAGCCAGGGGAAGCTTGAAAAAACCCCAAAGCAGGAAACCAAGTGTAGAGTTCAACTTAGTCTTGAAGGCCGCAACCTGATAAAGAATAAATGTGGGTTGAGGACATGATGCCCACAGTAAGAGAAATTCATTTCCCAAGAACCAGTTCATAAGTGCTACAACAGGAATATCAAGTTTGAGAAAAGTTCAAGCATTAAGTCTAAATCTCACAGTAGGGAATTTTTAGTTCCAAACTTTATTTTTCCTATTACCCAGGAAAAGGTGTTCTAAGTTTTAATGTTACTTACATTCTACAGCCTAAGTCAAAGGAAGGCAAACATTCAGCATATATATGTGTGAATGTAAAAAATTCACAATAAAAGATCTACAAAAACAATCACAAAAGGCAGAAAGTAAGTGGAATCACACACAACAACGATGTACATGGTTCGAAAACTTGCCTACGTCCACAAAGAGGTTACTTGATCTTATTACGTGTCTCTCAACAATTACAATTTTTCATCCCTTTGCCTCGATTCAGGGTCTACAATTGATAGATATGTCTGTTACAAAGTTTGAGTTTTTATAAGGAACTCCATCATAGTTTGTGGATTGGCCTTGAGGTGCTTGAATATCTTGATCGAGATTCTTGGCCCCTGATTTAACCATATCTGCGAGCATCCTCCTCTAACTAAATTGCTCGTGTAGAAATTAAGTAATGATTTGGGCCGAGCCAACTAACTCAAGTTATCTTGGTCGGCTGCTCTCATGAACTTGTAAAAAATGGGCTCCCATAATTGTCCCTGAAATCCTTGGGCTAATAACCATGGACCAATAGATTTCAACTGGGTCGGAGGTCCAAGGACTTAAAATGTAGTGAGAGTCTATGATGGCATATTTGTAATAGCAATGCTTACACAAAGGGCACGCTCATCTTAAAAAAGAAATTGGAGTGCCAAAATCCTCCTAGGAAGTTGAAACCCATCATTAGAGTATTGTAATGATCAGGTGTTGTGTACTCAAACATTTGTTCACTGTCTCTGGTCGTTCTTATGCATACTCCATTCCTAATCTCCTCTTCTTCTTCAAACGTCAAAGTTCCCCTTCTTTTATGCTTTCTCAAGGCCTCATTACTACCTGTAAGTTATAGTCTCTGCCCTTCTTGGTTTTTTTTCTTTATATTAGCTAATTACTGTAGTTAGGGTTTCTTCTTACTTGTTCACTTATGGTGATGTTAGATGGTAAATTTGTAGAAGAGTTTAGGCGCAAGTATAACATTCCTAACTGGGTGATTATCGACTATTCCCCCTTATTTGTAATGTTCATAAAGTTGATGGGGGAACTGGATTCACACTCTGTTAATAACTTATAGGGGTTTGACATTCCCCCGAAATGAGTTGTTTCTTAAAATTTTTTAACTACTTTGCCATTTTTCCTACAAAATGTGCCCCCAACGTATGGAAAATAGTAAATGGTTTCCATAAGATAAATACAATTTATGGATCAAGGTTGGGTCTTGCTGAGATATGTTACTGCTATGTGTTCTCAAAACCAAAAAGGGTTTGTTGTATCTAAAAACCAGAAAAGCCGAGCGAGTTCTGCTGGTAAATTCTCTAAATTCCCACAAAGATTATTGGGACAGTGGGTTCATTATAAGGAACTCATTGCACCCTCCACTATTGGAGGGGGAGAGACCACGTGACCCTACCATTTTTTTACTATAGAGAGGCCAAAATAGGTCGCTTCCTTATTTTGTTTCTTTCTGCTAACTTCTTATGAACTCTTCTCATTCTTGTGGCTGATATTCCTCTTCTTCATTATTGCAGCTCGTGTCAAGAACCAAAAGCCTTGCATCAGTGAAATTAATACTAAAGAGCTCATAAAGGACTGGAGCATAAAGAAGAGCTTTATAGAAGGTGAGCATCCTAGGTCGATGATATTTCTCTTAGAATACAAGAACATATGCACCAACTTCATTGCTCGACCGATTGATCAAGTCATAATTTTAAAAGCTTTAGAGGTAAGTCCTTCTGATCCGTTCTTATTGAGGATGATGGTTTTGAAAAAGAGGAAGAGAGCAAAGAAGAGAGAAGATGAGGAATATAAGTAAAAGGAAAATAGAAAAAAGAAGAAGAAGAAGAAGAAGAAGAAGAAGAAGAAGGAAAGGACTTGGCTCCTTTAGTTAAGAAGAGGAGGTTAAGGCTTCCTGATGATAATGATAATCATGCGGTACTTTCTGATAAGATTCTAGCTCTGAAGGTTTTTGCAGCAGGCTCTCCTAAGGGCAGTGGTTCTCGACCATCTGATAAGGGGAGAGAGCAAGAGAAGGAGGGAGAAAAGAAGAAAAGAAGAAGAAGAAGAAGAAGAAAAAGAGAGAGAGAGAGAGAGAGAAATAAAGAAAAAGAGGATAGTAAAGAGAAGGAGAAGGTTGAGGCCAAGAAGAGATTAGCCCTGCAGTCCTCCTGAGTTCCCACTCCTAGTCTTGAGGGGGCTAGTGTGGGTGATTCCCCCTTTTTAGCCCCTGATATCTGTACTCGCTACTGATCATGAGTGTTCCTATAGGCCGGAGTTATCTCAACTTATCCTCAAGAACACACAAGGGATGGCTCTAGTAAGTCTTTCCTTCTTATTTCTTTTCCTTTGCTCTTTCTGTTTCTTCTCTGATTCTCTGCTATTTTCTCTTGTTCGCAGATGTTGTCTGATTTCACTACCCTTCTGGACAATCAATTTGATAGCTTCAGAAAGGAGGATGACCTGAAGAAAGATTTGGAGGCCAAGAATGTGGCCTTTTTCAATGCTCGCTGAGAGTGGGAGCGTAAAAAGAATGAGATGTATAAGGCCTATAATTCTCTTAGGGCTACTTAGAGGGTAATGATTGTTGAGAAGTGCGAACTGGTGGAGGCGGGACAAAGTTACCAAGTTGGAGGGAGATATTCCCCAAGCCTAGGATGACAACTACCGTGAGGGATTTTACAAAGATTATGAGGATGCTAAGCATTAAATGGATTATGCTTGTAAGGTTTCGTTCAAGAAGGGATGGGACCAAGGTCTGTAGGCTATTGGTGCTCGTATAGATTTTGATCTTTTTAGCCTTTATTCTCCTGGTCTTGAACTTTATATTAAATAAGAAGAAGAAGAAGAAGAAGAAGAAGAAGAAGAAGAAGAAGGGGAAGGTGGTGACCATGCTGCTGGCAACACTGATATTATTCCTACTGAGGTTGGAGGGAGTGGATGTGCTAACCAGGAGCAACAGGTGGTCGATAAGGGGAAAGCCATAGTTGAGGGAGACCAGGTGAAAGACTAGGGCTCTATAAACTAAGAGTTTTTATTCCCCTTGTACAGTTTTTAGTCTTATTGATATGTATCCTTATTTTGAGAACTTCATGTATTGGCCATTGGCCTTCTTTTTATGTCATGTGGTAATGAAATTCTCCCCCTTACTCATGTGTTGTTTTCTTTTATGTTGATATACTGGCTTCTGGTTTGGTGCGTATTATTTTTACTCTACTGATTTAGATTGCTTTATTTCTCTAAATTCTCAACTGGGGAGAATTCTTGGACATAACACCAGCCTAGAAGCTCGCAAAGCTTTTGTGAAAATTTGCATGTCACTAAGAGTGAGGAACAAGTAGTACAAAAACCAGACTGAAGTGTTTGCCAAACTGAAAGACGATCTCCAGAAGATGGAGGAAATAGGGCCCTCTATACAAGAGGAAGTTAATTCCTTGAGGGCCCAGCTATTGGAGAGGATTGAGGTTGACTAAGTGGGCGAGGTCTATCAGTCTGAGAATGATGCTCTAAGAAACGAGGTGACGAGCTTGAAATCTTTTATAGGGGTGATAAAAGATAATGTCAAGAAGCTGAGATAAGCATTTAAGGTGGGACCCAGTGAGGCCTGGAGGAAGGTTATAATGTTGGTTGGGCAGATGCCCCAGTAAAACTTAAGAAGGCTGAAAGAAATGCTTTTTTCTCGCGGGTGGTTGAGTGCTCTTAAAGAGGAAAACATTCCAAAGAATCCAAGCTTTGGTACAAGTGCCAGATTGAATGTCCTGCCTATAGCCATAATCCCTTCTCAAAAAATAATGAATGAATTCCAGCTGATGCTATTCCTCCCCAACTCTTGGATCAAGATCTTAACGAAGATGTCAAGGAATTTGCCCCAAAGCCAGACGATGGTTAAAAGGTAGTTGTAGAAAAATATCTTGCTCGACGCCCTAGCCCCTCTTAGGCTAGTATGTATATATTTTTGGTTTGTGATTGTAACCTTGTATTCTTAATAAAGAATTTTCTTATGTTTTGAGCATATGCTGACTAAAAATATTTTGATTTTTCCTGGTCGAAGGTTACTTAGTACTTTTATTGACCAAAATGACATTAATTGGCCAATTGTAGGCTTTAGGTAGACTCATACTTAGTTTGAATCACTTTGGGATTTTGTAACCGACTAAATGATGTTTGAGTGTTGGCATTCCGCCTTTCATATGTTTAAACATTCTCCCAGTCCAATATGCCTGAGCAATATCATTTTATTCACTTTACCTTTTAGCTCGTGTTGTCACACTTCGTTAGGCCTAAGTGAGATGATAGAGAGAATGTACCTGGATATTGGGAAATCCTCCTGAGGAAGTATTTTTTTACCAATAGATGTTAGGGACCAACCAGAGTTGGTTTTATTGCCTAAGGATCCCTTATAGGGTTTTTGTTGTTGTCGGGAAAACTCATGAGGCCTCCCGTGTTAGCAACAAGGGACTGAGGGTGATTTGATGTGTTTGTATTTAACTTGCTAACCTTGTTCATTAAATATTTTTCATATGAACAAAGGAGTTATCATTGGAAAAAGGTACAGATTAATGAGATATAATCAAGATGAGTTGAGCAGCCAATGTAAACTTTGAGAATAGATGGACCAATCCTCCCTTTATTCATTGCAAATTTTTTTATCCAACAATAAAAAACTAAAAATTCTGCTAACTTAAAGGATAAAAAAGAATATCTAGAAATAGAACTTCTTAAGATTGGTTGCGTTTCATGCTATTAGTATCTCCTTGCCCTCCAACATTTCCAAATGATATACTCCTTGAAGATTATCTCTGATTACTCTGAATGGTCCTTCCCAATTTGGTCCCAGTTTGTCGTCTAATGGTTTTTGATACGACGCAAATATTGCGTTTTTCATCCGTCGAACCTACGCATTTTAGCCCCCTCGGGTGCCTTAATCGCTATATTTAAGCCCGTTAACCAGACAACCTCGGTTTATACTGTTAACATGCTATATGAGGTATAATTGGGCTTTTGTAGGTATTTAGGTACCAAGTATGGGATCCGGACGCATTCCACGCAATTTCCGTATGCAACCACACGTTCAAGGGCAATCCGATCATTTCACATATTGGGCACTTGGACCTACATCCACACGAAAGTTGTAGGTCTCCTCGCTAGCTTCGCGTGACCGTGAACGGTGCGTGATTCTGAGTTCGTACGACATAGTTACGGCGATTTGAGCGGAGATGGATTGTATGCCAATGCAGGGGAAATTGCAGGCTGCCCCTGCTTGATCGATCGATCGAGCTTGAGGGTCGATCGATCGAGCCTTCTTATTTTTGCCACGATTTACACTGTCGATCGATCGACCACAGGGGTCGATCGATCGATCCCCTGTTTTCTCCTGCAGATATTTTCTTTCTTTTCTTTCTTCTTTTCTTTTATTCCAACTTACTATATAAGATAGTTTTTGTTGTAATAAAGGGAGACTCTCATATTCTGATTTAGATAGTTTTTAGTTAGGGTTTGGTTTGGAGAGTTCATTTTCTCTTCTTCTTGGATTGACAACCCATGTGGTTTTGTAAGATTGAATTATTCACTTCCTCTCCATTAATATAGTTTGTTCTTCATCTTTCCTTGCCTTGTAATTTAGTTTCCATGCTTTCTAACTAGTTTACTTGCTTTAATTCTTTCTTTCCTAGTCTAATTAACATAATTTAGTTTAGTTCACTATGCACCCTTAGATAAATAGGGTCGGGATTTCATTTCCGCCATTTTCGGGCCCCGAGCTCCGAAAACTAGGTTTCGTGCAAAATCGCATTTAATTGAAACCGCGTGTATTAAAGTCGGATTGTTATGCGTTTAACTTTATTTGTCACGCAACTTTAGTGTTTATAGCGATAATCCGAATTTAATCCGCGTGTGACCATTTTTGATTAAATGTTTAATCTTGCAACTTTGGCTTAAATTCCTTATTGCGTGATGTTTATGCTTAATTGAAAATGATCGATTAAATGTTTTCGAATCGAAATTCTAATTAGTAGTTGTTTAGCCCGTGAATGTGTGTATGCGATCCCGACCCTCGCTTTCTTTTAATTTAGCGTTAACTTCTCTATTTATTTATTCACGACAACCAACCATCACCTTTTCATTTATTTATTTTACACTTTTATTCCTGAAGTTTTAAAACAATTAACATCTAAAATTCAATCACTCCCTGTGGATTTCTTACGATACCTGACTTACCGCTGTGCTTGCTTGTCAAGTGTAGTTGTAGCTTAGGTTTTCTTTTGTATCGCGGCGTTGAAACACATAACGATTGTGTCCTCACACGAACACACTTTTTCCGCCCGATCACAAATTGGCGCCGTTGCCGGGGAGTGTCTTTTAGATAATAATTGTTTTATTATTTCGTAGTATTTTTCCTTTTGTATTTGTATTCTTTGTTTTAACCTTTTTTGCAGGATAGCATATTTGAGCGCTAAGAAACTTTGATTCGCGGTTGCTCAATTTCTTGCTCGGATTCTCCATCTACAAACAACGAGGTAATCATGTCCTATTATTATAGTAATTACGGTTATTCTAATGATTCATACTTTGGGGATAGTTTTCAAGTTTTTCATTTTCAAGATTTTCTTGAAAATGAAAGATTTGAAAACATTTATCGGAATGAAAATCGTTATTGGGAGCTTGAGTTGGATTCATTATTCGAATCTAATGGCGATTCTTATTTCATTACTTTCGAAGACGAGTTTCAACCAAATGAGGAGTCCGAGGCTCTTGAGCCGAGGAAGCCTACTTTGGAAGAAACTTTGCTTCTTTACTCCCAAGGTTTGGAAAGCTTAAATGATGCTGGAATGAGACTTGGAACACTTTGCGATGAGATGAATTCTTATGCACAAAACAACGAGGAAGTGGAAACTTGTGTTTCACCTCAATTTTTCAAAGAATTTCTCATCGAATGTGAATCTCTCTCCCCCGAAATTCAATCTCCTTCCGACGATAAGTTGATGGAGATTGAATTTATTTCATTACCATATACGTTTTCCGTCATTGAATCATTAGAATTATCGGTTGATTCCTATGAGTCGGTAGAAACTTTTAAAACTACACTTTTTGCCGATGAGGACTCTTTACAGGACTTGTTTTCGATGGATGGTATCCCGACGTGTGAACCATCTCCCATTCCGTTTGAAAAACCTTTGGGAGATGAATCGATTTTTCTTGGACCTCTAGTGTTCTTTTCCCCCTTGTTATCCAAATCCCCCATTGTCCGCCCAGAATCTCAAATTGGCGATGGTTCATTTCTTTCACCGCCCACATGCCTTCCGTTGTTCAAACGAAATTCCTATTTTTCGGGAGGCATGCATGTTCGGGAGGGTCCACCGTTGATCCGCCAAATTCAAATTGTGTTTTGGATGGACCCTCAAAAGTTTAAACTTTTGGTATATAGTTAATTGCACATCCCAAGTGTAGGTTGTATATACAAACTTCTTCATTTTTTGTTTTTCCTCATATTAGCCTAGTGTAATTAGTTAATCTCTTTTTATTTCTTTTTGTATGCTTGGTTCTAACTCTTTTGTAGGTTCAACGGACTTGAATTTGCAGAGACTATGCATCCCGGCACACATTTCTTAAGAAAACAATCAAAAAAGTCGCAAAAGCATTTTTACCTTTATTTCTCACACACACATCCTCACGCATTTGCATTTGTTTTTCTTTTTTATTTTCTTTTATTTTTCATTTTGTCGTGACCATGCGTGTGTGTTGCTCATTGTACATATTTTTTTTTTATTTTTTAGCATAGGCCTTTTTGTGTGTATATTTAAGCCTATGTGTAATTAATTTTATTTTTATTTTTATTTTTGTTTTTATATTTTTATTTCATATTTTTATGTATATACATATATATATGCTATATATATAGTTATTTTATATTTAGACCCCCCTATTATCCCTTATTTGCATTTCTCCCCCCCCCCCATTTTAAAAAGGATGCAGTGTGCCTGGCCCTGCTTGATCGATCGATCGAAGGCCAGGCTCGATCGATCGATCGAGCAGGTTAAAGCCGAGGGCTGCTACTTTTTTTTCCCCTCTTCTCTTATTCTCTCCTCTCCTCTGTCAAACCGATTTTGCCCTAGATTTTTCCCCACACACATTTCTTCCATTTTCTTCCAATTTCTACATATCCAAGGTATAATCTTCATTACTCTTACATGATTTTGTAGTTTTTGTTAGAATTGTGTCACTAATTACATGTTTAAATCATTTCTTGACATTGTTTGAATGTGTTGCTTTGCCCCAGATTTTTTGTTGTTCCAACCCTTGTTTTTCACGATTCTTGATATAAATCCACTCATGAACAAGTTTATATTGCTGCATTGTTGTTTTGTTCATGAGTGGGGTGATTTCGTTGGTTCAAATCGGTACTTTCAACCTTGACGCACATTGCGCACGCCAAGTGTTCGTCAAAATTCCTAAAACAGATTTCAATCTAATTTTTGACGCACACTTGGGTGATTTTCATGCCTTGTCGCATTCCGACATTCTTCATCGCAATGTTGCATATTTTCACCTCGGTTTTGCGCACTTGCACCACCATTTCAACTTTTACACTACTAACCATAAATTGTGCTTACACTTTGCTTTGTATTGTGTAATTCTTGTTTTGTAGGTTGAAATGGCACCAAAGAAATACTCGTCTACTAGGTGTGTGCCCGCCGGGGGCATTGATGGTTTCCGCTGCGAGCAGGAGCGGGATTGGTTCCGTGCGCACTTTCATACATCCGAGCGACCGCTTGGTTTTCACTTTGCATGGGTCCTTGAGGAGATACCGAGGGAGGCGCGTGTTCTGTTGCGCCGTCAGGGGTGGGAGCCCTTTGTTGCTACTAACGGGCGTGTCAACGAGGAATTGGTCCGAATATTCTACGCGACGTTAGTGGAGGTATAGGGCAGCAGTGGGCCGACTACATACGAGGCCATGGTCCGTGGGGTGCGAATTCCCTTCACTATATCAGATTTAGCAGATTTTATGGATGTTCCACTTCCCGCGGATTTAGTCAGTTTTCTTGATGGGACTATTTTCGGCCGAGGGACATTGATAGAGGCTCTTGCACCGGGCGAGGCGTGGAAGAAGGGTGCTTTCCGCTCGGCTGTGATGGAGGACTTGCCTCGATTATTGCACTACATCAATGTCCATTCCTTCATGGTGACGAACAACCGGTCTGAGGTTCGTCACAAGCATGCCGCATTGATCTACACGATGATGAATGGCTTGGGCAGTATCATCTTGTCTAATATTTTTCTAGACATGATGTGCGCGACTGCGAAGGAGATCGCATGGAGATATTCCCTTCCTTTTCCTTCCCTCATCACGAGGATTTGTATTTCACACGGTTGCCCGGAGATGGACGCTGACCGTAAGCATAACCCACTCGGGCTTCTCTCTAAGGACAACATCTCGAAAATGCTAAAGCACGAGTGGGGGCAACCGGCAGGTAAGAGACAGAGGGCAAAGAGGGCTGACTTGCCGGACGACGAGGAGGATGAGATACGTGAGATGAAGATGGGCGAGGGTTCTCACGCGCCACGCACCGATGATGATGCCCTCTTTGAGGCATTCCAGGCCGTGCAGGACCAGCGCTGGGAGGAGACCCAGCTCAGGTGGGCGACTTGGGAGTCCCTCCTGGACCAGCAGCAGGAGCAGTTTTATGCCGAGCAGCGGCAGGAGTGGGCCGTGCAGAGGCAGGCGAGGGCACAGCACAGACATGATTACCGGATGATGCAGCGGATGATGAGAGATCTTTATCTGCAGCGCAGTGATTCCGACACACCATTGCCTCCTCATTTTCAGGACCCCTCTAATCCTAGTGGTTTCGGCCACTAGGCTGTTGCTGTACTGGGTTATTTTTGTATTCTGGGATCGGATAGTATATTGTACTTTTTATTTTTATTTTTATTTTTATTTTTATTTTTATTTTTATTTCTTTCTTTTCACTAGTTGTAATGTATTAAGTGATTTTGTATTGAACTTATAAAATGAGAAATGAAAATGTAGTTTGTGGTTGTTTATTGGATTTTGATGTGTGTGACCTTCCATTTTATAAAATCAAAAAGTTCACCATCAATTTATCTAGTATTTGCACTTCAGCCCCTCTATATTATTGTGACTTGTGACATAGATTCTCTTAACTTAATACATCGGTACATATTCTTCATATGCTTTGTACTAACTTGTTTTGCAGCTTCATTTGGACTTGTACTTATAGAGATCGCTCCACATTTGGGTAATATCATTCTTTTCCTCGCTTTGTGTTGTGTTCTTTAATGGACGCATTGGGGCCAATGCAACATTTAAGTTAGGGGGTGTAGGATATTCTATCCATTTTTCTGTTTAGTCCTTGGATTTGATTACAATTTAGTTACAAAGCATGTTTTTGTTAAAAATTTTAAAAATTTCAAAAATATTTTCTTTCTTTTTTCTCCTTTATTGGGCATTTTTGCCCTTGTTTCCGATGATAAATTTTAATAATTGCCTGATCAAATAGACAATTCAATGATGCATGTTCTCGATTTTAGAAGTTATTAGATTTTAGTCCCTAAATCATTGATATTATGAATAACTTCATGAATTAAACTTTAATCCGTGAGCACATGCACCATTCTCGTTATATTGATTTGGTTTAAGATTTTTATAACTCGGTATGCTTTTCTTGCATTGTATATACTTACACTGAGTGAGATTAGAGACTTATCTTCATTTGTGAGTGTATACACTATTCTTTCCTCTTTGAAAACGTTACAGTCGTTGGTAATCTCTTTATTCTTTCATTGACCGTTCATTAATTGAGTTTATCCTTGAAATGTGTTACTTGAGCATGATTTTCATATATTGTTTTGACTCGAGAATTGCGTATAATTTGTGAAATGATCATAGGCCATCTTTGATTTATTGCCCATATGACCTTGACCTCACCTTTTATATGTTCCCTAGTCAACCCACTTGAGCCTAAATACTAGCCTTTCTTTTCACTACCCAAAATCCCATATCCAACTCCAAAATGGAGTTTTATACCATATATATTACCTTACATACCCTTGTTTGGATTGTTGCTTGGAATTGAATGTTATTATTGTTGTGTGGTTGCAATTTGAGTATGAAAAGAGTAAGAAGTGAAAAGAAAAAGAAAGAAAAAGAGAAAGTTGAAAACAAAAGAAAACAAAAGAGAAAAATAAAAGAAAAAGGAAGAAAAGAAAAAGAAAGAGAAAGTTGTTTATATTGTTTGTAGTATTTCAATAAGCTCAGATTGCTCTCTCGATTGTTATATCTAATGCTCGTTTGGACATCTTTGTCCCACTTTTGATATTGGCCACTTTTTCACATTATTCCGAGTTTCATCTCCAAACACTTTGAATGCGTATATACATCTCGTTCATTTCGTACCTTAACCTAGCCATACATTACAACCCTATTCAAGTCCTATGTGATCTTAAGTAGATGTAATTCAAATGTTTAAATAGTGTTGATAATCTGTGAAAATGCATTTCGCCTCTTTTATATGTGCGGTATACTTTTACTGAGATTGCAACTTTTATTTCCTATATAGCGTTCTTCATTTGTGACATGTGTGCGGCCTAGTTTTCATTTTCATTCACTCCTTATGCCTGCATGTCCTGTGTGTTACCTCCCTGTTTCAAGTGAATTCATTTGATGAGTGTAATGCCCGTGAGGATTGACTTTTATGCATGCTTTGATATTTAGTATCCGAGTTATTTAAGTTTTTCGCCAAATCATACTTTGCATATGCTCACTCCCCTCCCACATGTTAAAGTTTCAATTCATTGAGGTGCATTCGATAATGTTAATAACTACGGACTTCTCATGCGAATTCGTTTGCTATGCTAATAACATGTTGAAATCTTGTTCGCACTGATGAGTTTGTCTTACTTGATTGGGCATATTTTGAGGAAACTTTATGATGTTTGTGGGTTCCATCACTGAAAACCCTCACGAGACGACACTCGTCCACTAGGGTAACCTAGGGGTTTAACGGCTTATTGCATACGCTAAATGCAATCGAATCGCCCGCGAAAGTGGCCTTATCTTTTTATTGATTTTATACCATACTTTTGTACTCTCTCCTGTGTTGGTTTACTTGTTCTTCTTGTTGCATCCTATTTCATTGCTAGGGACTAGCAATGTGTAAGTTAGGTGGTGTGATAGGACACAAATATTGCGTTTTTCATCCGTCGAACCTACGCATTTTAGCCCCCTCGGGTGCCTTAATCGCTATATTTAAGCCCGTTAACCAGACAACCTCGGTTTATACTGTTAAAATGCTATATGAGGTATAATTGGGCTTTTGTAGGTATTTAGGTACCTAGTATGGGATCCGGACGCATTCGGCGCAATTTTCGTACGCAATCGCACGTTCAAGGGCAATCCAGTCATTTCACAGATTGGGCACCTGGCCCGACATCCACACGGAAGTTGTAGGTCTCCTCGCTAGCTTCGCATTACCGCTAACGATGCGTGATTCTGAGTTCGTACGACATAGTTACGGCGATTTGAGCGGAGATGGGTTGTATGCCAATGCGGGGGAAATTGCAAGCTGCCCCTGCTTGATCGATCGATCGAGCCTGAGGGTCGATCGATCGAGCCTTCTTATTTTTGCCACAATTTACAGTGTCGATCGATCGACCACGGGGGTCGATCGATCGATCCCCTATTTTCTCCTGCAGATATTTTCTTTCTTCTCTTCTTTTATTCCAACTTACTATATACGATAGTTTTTGTTGTAATAAAGGGAGACTCTCATATTCTGATTTAGATAGTTTTTAGTTAGGGTTTGGTTTGGAGAGTTCATTTTCTCTTCTTCTTGGATTGACAACCCATGTGGTTTTGTAAGATTGAACTATTCACTTCCTCTCCATTAATATAGTTTGATCTTCATCTTTCCTTGCCTTGTAATTTAGTTTCCATGCTTTCTAACTAGTTTACTTGCTTTAATTCTTGTTTTCCTAGTCTAATTAACATAATTTAGTTTAGTTCACTATGCACCCTTAGATAAATAGGGTCGGGATTTCATTTCCGCCATTTTCGGGCCCCGAGCTCCGAAAATTAGGTTTCGTGCAAAATCGCGTTTAATTGAAACCGCATGTATTAAAGTTGGATTGTTATGCGTTTAACTTTATTTGTCACGCAACTTTAGTGTTTATAGCGATAATCTGAATTTAATCCGCGTGTGACAATTTTTGATTAAATGTTTAATCTCGCAACTTTGGCTTAAATTCCTTATTGCGTGATGTTTATGCTTAATTGAAAATGATCGATTAAATGTTTTCGAATCAAAATTCTAATTAGTAGTTGTTTAGCCCGTGAATGTGTGTATGCGATCCCGACCCTCGCTTTCCTTTAATTTAGCGTTAAATTCTCTTTTTATTTATTCACGACAACCAACCATCACCTTTTCATTTATTTATTTTACACTTTTATTCCTGAAGTTTTAAAACAATTAACATCTAAAATTCAATCACTCCCTGTGGATTTCTTACGATACCCGACTTACCGTTGTGCTTGCTTGTCAAGTGTAGTTGTAGCTTAGGTTTTCTTTTGTATCGCGGCGGCGAAACACACAACGATTGTGTCCTCACACGAACACACTTTTTCCGCCCGGTCAGTTTTACAGCACTGTCGAGGACCTTTGCAAGATATAGTCCCCTATTGAAAACTTCCTTGGGTTGACCCTTTTGTTGTACTGCTTGGCTAGTTGCTGTTGGTAGGAGGCCAACTTGATCAAGGCTAGCTCTCATCACTCATTTGCTAGGTTAAGTTCAGTGCATAGTGTTTCATCATTGAGGCCTTGGTTGACCAGAGTGGTTCTCATAGTGGGGAGGCATGCTTCCAGAGGGATGATAACCTCCATGCCATAAGCGAGGGCAAATGGTGTTTCCCCAGTTGGTCTCTTAAGCTTTGCACGATAAGCCTATAAATATGAGGGAATTCATCCACACAAGCGCCCTTATCTCTTTCCAATCATTTTTTCATCCCATCGATCATGGTTTTGTTGGAAGCTTCCGTTTGCCTATTACTTTGGGGATACGCCACATAACTGAAGTGGTGATTAATGTCGTGCTCATCACAGAAAGCTTATAAGAAACCACTTTTTAATTGTGTAACATTATCGCTGATGATGGTCATTGGTATCCCAAATTAAGTTATAATGTTCCTCTATATGACCTAGTCATGTCCGAGTCTCGAATATTTGCCAATGGTTCTGCCTCTACCTATTTGGTGAAGTTGTCAGTGGCGACCAAAAGATACTTGCGAATTTTGAATACAGTAGGTAGTGGTCCCACGATGTCTAATCCCCATTTAGCAAAAGGCCATGGACTAGTAGGTGACTTTAGGTCACTAGCGGGATAGTTAACTATAGGTGAGTGCTTTTGGTACTTTTCACATTTGCGAGCATATGTGTTAGTATCTTTATGCACGTGAGACCATAAATATCCTTCCTTTATCGCTCGAAAGGCTAGCATCCTTCCACCTACGTGACTCCCATATATGCCCTCGTCAAGTTCACTAAGTACTTCCTTGAAATCTTGTGGGTGGATGCACTGGAGTTAGGGGACTGTGAATGGATTCTTATAAAGTTTCCCCTTAAGTCTAAGGAAGAAATGAGTAACTTTGACTTTGATTTGATGGGATGACCTCTTGTCATCTGGAAGTACATCGTTCCATCGATAATTGATGATGGGTTCCATCCAACTTGGGGATATACCTATGAGGAGGACTTGCTCTGCTATGACTGTATGATAGATACTGGGCTGTGCGAGGAACTCAATATGGATTGTCCTTTTCAGGTCAGAGTTAATTGCTGAGCATAGTGCTGCTATGTCCTCGCGAGAACTGTTGAATTTCCACCTGCTCAAAGTCTCCCATGAGTCCTCTTACTACATTGAGGTATGCTTCTATTCAATCGTCTTTAGCGTTGAAGTCTCCACTCACCTGCTTGGAGACCAATTTGGAATTACCGAATACATTGAGGCATTTTGCTCCTAGTAGTTTAGATTTCCACAAACTAGCGATCAGAGCTTCATACCTAGTTTCGTTGTTGGAGGCTTCAAATCCCAGCCTAATTATCTTCTCAATTATGATGTCTTTAGGGGTTATGAGAGCAATTCCCACTCCCGACCCCTTGAAATTTGAGGCCCCATCAACGAACAATGTACATTTTTTGGATATTATTTCACATATGACCAATTTCTCTTCATTCAATTGATTTGTTGGCCTGTCTCCTATGAACTTAGTAATAAAATCTAATATGATCTGTCCCTTGATCGCTATTTTAGGCTGAAAGTGGATGTCGAATCTCCCGAGCTCGATCGATCACTTTGAAAGACACCCAAAGAGGTCAGCCCGTCTCTGTCGTCCAGAATTACCAACAGTGGGGGCTTACTAAGGTAAGACTTAATGTCTCCTGAAGCTTGCGAACAACCGTCATTCCATACTAGGCTTTTGCCTTTCTTTAAGATCTAAAATAATGGTCGGCAGTGCTCTAAAGACTTGGAGATAAAGCGATTGAGATCCGTGAGCATCCCAGTAAGCTTATTAACATCTCTCAAAGTCTGAGGGGGATGGACCTGATCTGGATTGGCCTCGATTCCCCTTTTACTCACTAGATAGCCTAAGAATTTTCCTGGACACAGAAAGAACACTTACTTTCATTAAGCTTCATTCGATACTTCTTGAAGATTTCGATGGTTGCTGCTAGGTCATAGAGGTGATCGTCTTTATTCTTAATTTTGATGAGCATGTTGTTGATGTACACTTCCATCGTCTCTCCCATTTATTTGCTAAATATTTTGGTTACCAACCTTTGGTAAGTTGCTCCTTCATTCTTGAGGCCAAAAGGCATGACCTTATAGCAGTGCAAACTAACTAAGTTATAAAGGAGGTTTTATCTTGGTCAGGCCCGTGTGGGGGGGGGGGGGGGGATCTGATGATATCCTGAGTAGGCGTCAAGGAAGCTCATCCTTTTATGTGTTGATGTGGCATCGACCAGTTGATCTATCTTCGGTAAAGGGAAGCTATCCTTAAGACATGATCGATTGAGTTCGGTGAAATTAATGCACGCCCGCCAACTTCCATTGCTTTTGGGTACCACCACTAGGTTAGATAACCATATACGGAACTGAACTTCCCTGATAGATCCTGCATCCAATAACTTCCCTACCTTTTTCTCCACTGCCTTAGCCTTCTCGTGTTATGTTCGGTGAGCCTTTTGAGTAATGGATTTAAAAGTAGGATCGACATATGGGCGATGAAACGCCAAGTCGGGGTCAATCCCAGGCAACTCGTAAAGCTCCCATGCAAAAACATCTATGTTGCTTTTAAGGAGTGCAACCATTTCCCTTTTTTTCTGATCACTAAGAGTAGATCCAATAAAAAACTTCCTTTTGTTAAGTTATCATTGGATACAACTTCTACCAGAATTTTAACGACCTTGTATGTGGGGTGGACCCTGGTCTCCTCCACCCCTGGTCAACTTTACCGTAGTTTCTATTTGGAGAGAACATCCCCTTCCTGGGATTTCTCCTGGGCATTCTCAAGATCCTTCTTTTTCACTTTCTTCGAGCGAATGACTATGATAAAAAAACTTTTGGGCCACAGTTCGATCACCGCATATCTCGACCACTCCACAATCTGTGATGAATTTCAGCTTTTTATGATAAGTATATGTGACAACCTTCATGGCGTGGAGCTAACCTCTGCCCAAAATAGCATGATACGGGGACTCAATGTCCACAACTAAGAACTCGATTAACTTTGAGATATTTCCTGCCCTAATTGGCAAGGTGATCTTTTCCAATGGCATGATGATCCTTCCTGCAAAGCCAACTAATAGAACATTAGCTTCTTTGAGGTCGGCGATATTCAATTTTAGTTTATAGAATAGGTCCAGATACATAACTTTGGGTGAACTCCCCTGGTCCATAAGTAGTTTGTCGACATCCCAATTTGTAATACCGAGTCTGATAACTAATGTGTTATGGTGTGGGGTCCTTAACCCAACCAAGTCTTCCTCTGTAAACACAATGTGATTTTTTTAATCAACGTCTTTTATTTACCAACGCTTTACTGCCTGAGTTTTGGCAGGGTGGATTTGAAAAGTTTCCATCACGGCAGTCACCCTCTTAACTTCCATTCTAAACGGTGTTGCCCCGAATCTGTTTGAGATCTGATGCCTCATGGATTATTGCAAACTCATATCCTGTATCCTCAACGAGGAAATTATATGGATTTTGGTCACCGTTGGCTACGAACTTCTCTGCCTTCTTTTCAACGTAATCGCTGAGGTTCCTTGCCTAAACTAGCTCTTTCAGATGTGACTTCAGAGCTTTGCAATTCTCGATTCTGTAATCGGCCCTCCTTGTGGAACACGTATCTTAGTGCATTATTCCTTTTTACTGGGTTGATGACCATCTTCTTGAGACATTTTATAAAAGTTTCATCCTTGATCTTGCTAAGGATTTTGTAGATGGGTTCCTTGAAGACTGTATTAATAGCCTGGAATGCCTCTTCTGGGTGTCACTCTTCTCTGTCCCCTTATTCATTTTTTCTCGACCATTATCTCCCCCATTAGGATGGACCAGGTCTTCAATCTTGGCGTACTTCTCGATACGAGCCATAAGATTATCGATGCTTATGGATTCCTTCCTGGTGAGAGATTGGTGAAGCAGAGAGGTGGTCACCAAGCCAATTTTAAAGGATTCTACGACAACCTTCTCGAGCAGTCCTTGATCTCGTTAAAAACTTACCAGTATCTCTTTGCATAATCCCTGAGGTTCTCTTGTGGATTCTTCTTCATAGTAAGAAGTCCATCCATCCGCTTGGGATGGGAGCTACTTGTTATAAATCGCATCGTGAAAGCCTCTGCTAGTGTTGCAAAAATTTTTATCAACTTACAGGTAAGCCTTTTAAACCACTTTTGTGCTACATAGTGTATGCTAGAAGGGAAGATTCTGCACATGAGTGCGTCATTGTGGCTCCATAAAGTCGTTAACTTCCGATATTGCCTGAAATGATCTGTAATACCCCGTAATTTTATTGATTTTTATTTAAGGGATTAATTAAATTAAAGGAGAATTAATTGGGAATTGATCCGGATGTAAATACTAGCGAGACGTGAGTTGGTATTTGAGTATGATGTTAAAAATTGAATATTTCTGAGTATATATGGTAATGTATGAGTATTGAAAATATTTAGATTGTCAAGAAGCAGAAATACGACAATTTGGGAAATTTAATTGGAACGCGCGTATCAGTCGTATTAGGAATGAATTTATTTCAATAAAAAAGTAAATTATATTTTTATCAACTGAATGATCATTTTGAGTGCGCCAACGCGTCTGGAAGGGTCGAAATAGTCAGAAAACACTAACCGGGGGTTTAGTTTGGGTCCCGGGGCATTTTTAGGCCAAACCGACAACCTAGAAGGGTATTTTGGTAATTTTAAATATTGAGGAATTAAAACCCACGAATTTTAGAGTTTATTTTTATATTTTTAAAGAGTCCACTAAGGCCATTACCATCAAAAGGCGAGAGAGAGGGCTACGAGAGTTTTGAGAGAAGTTAGAAAGAGGGTAAAGGAGGTTCCAAACCAAACTATCTCCCATCACCAGAAATTAGAAAGGATTTTTGACCGGAAAGAAGAGAGAAAGCCAACCTTGATCATCAACAACGAACCAGAACATCGGATTTAAGGCAAGTGATTTGATATTATTAAGTTCAATGAATATGTCTTCCATGTTTAGTGTAGAAACTATATTTGCCTTGAAAGTTTTGATAAAAACCAATGGGATTATTGTGAAAATTATGATTTTGGTATAGGAATTGCACGTAGAATACTTATGGATGAATTCAATACACAAAACATAACTTTTGATGATTTGGAAATGGATTTATAAGGAGTCTTTGTAGTCAATTAAATTATGGGTTCATGTTCATAGGGTTTGGGACAAGAATTGGGGATTTATGATTTTTACATGTTGATTAGTAAGATTTGACCTCAAAAATATGTTAAGGAATGACCTAGGATGACTTAAAATAGTTTACAAACATTAAAACGTAATTTGGATGATCTTAAGATGGATTTATGGGAGAGAAAAATAAAGAAAAACGAGTTGGAAAATTTCTGGGCGTTTTCTGCCATCTCGTTAGAAGACCTGCCCATGTAGTTCGAACGACCTCGTTCAAACGAGCTTCTAACGAGATGACAGTACTCCTTCTAATGAGTTGGTAGTTCGTTCGAAGCCATTCGTTCAAACGACACTCGTTCGAACGATATCGTTCGAACGAGATTTCTAACGAGTTGACAGAATGGCCTTTTAGGCCTGATTTTATTTCGAACTTCCAGTAGACTTATTTTAATCGAGTGTTAACCTTCCCTTATCGACTAATGGGTATAGTTGTGAGATTCGAGTATGTTTAGGATTAAAACTTAGAATTTTGTAGTAAACCGGATGATATTTATGGGTTAGGAAATAAGTACCTAAAATTACGACGTGAGAAGGGTTGACAACTTTTAATGTATATTATTCGAGGATTTGAAAACGCATAACATTTAATGAGAGTAAACGAATGTAAAATATACCTCTATTGATATTATAAGATATCTAAGATGTGTGAATGCTTAGTATATGTGGTTATCTGTGTATAACATACCTACCATACTTGCTATCACGGGAGGTTGGCATACGATCAGGGCCATCTAATCTTTGTGTGCCTACGGGGGGATTTAGATTGGTACCTCGAGTACATACGTCAGAGAATGACTTATTGAGGAGTTAATAACTCTACTGATCATGGGAGCGTAGGTATGTGCATGACCCATGTGATGTGAACTATGTTCGCCTCCATTGTGTGTGATTGTTACTTATCAAAACGATTCTCGAGAGATTCGGAATACGTGATCCTTATGTACATGATGTACCGGGATTTGATAGCAGAGTATGTGTGCACCGCAGCTTAGTCTAGGGGTCCTATTATTGTATATTTATGATGAGAATGATATACTGGAATACTGAAATGAACTGTCTATATAAGTACAAATGTGAGTTACTGTAACATCTTTTGTAAAGTTAAAAATGGGAAAACTCTTAGTAATTATTGCAACTAATCCTAAGGAATGAAGGTAAAACTCTATGTTTATATTCAAATACCGGTAATTTAAACTACGAATAGTATAGTAAACTCAGATATTGTATTAGACTAGTTAGTTAGTGGAATAACTAGAATGGGTATGGGTACGTAGGAGTGCACACTTAGTTGAGAGGTGAAGAACTCATGTGAGTGCACGCACTACCATGTATTTTATATTCACTGTTTAATGATATTAAACACTTGCTATATTTTAAACTGTTTTCACAATCGGGCTCTAACCCGTTTGCTTTCAAATCTATTTTCTTGTAAAAACCTTTTAGGTTCCCAGCCACAAGGACACCAAGTGTAGGAGTTCCATTCAGGTAACGTGCTGTAGCTGATGTGGAAGTTACAGGACCTCGATAGTAGATGCCTCCACTTTCTATCTTGACTCTATTTCAGAATTTCTCATCTGTAGGGCATGTCACCCCTTTTCTTTTAGAGACATCTCACTTACTAAGTTTTATTTCAAATTTTGGGTTGTAATTAATCTGTGATTCAGACTTTGTATTTTGTTGTGTTCAGTATTTGGATTATTGGAGGAGTATTCCTTCAGACTCATTGTCATTCCATTATTATTCTATTGTGACTGTGTTGTGGTTGTGGTATTAGTATTTCATAATTTAAATGGATTTTATGTTAATCGTATTCAATTAAAATTGACAACTCACTTTTTAAATATTAGGTGGCTAGTAATTATTAGAACGTTTTTCGACAGTGATGCTATAAACTGAACCAACTTGATATTTTGTATTAATTTGAATAAAGGAGTAGTTACCCGATATTTAATTAGTCGGGGTGTCACATGTGGTATCAGAGCATCAGGTTCTAGTGTCCTTAGGGTCTGTACGGCTTGTTATGTTTCCGCGTAGATTTCTTTCATATAGAGCCCTATATTTTAGTATTGTTGTATTCTTTTGGGTATGTTTCGCTCTTCAGCTATTTTGAGATAATAACTGTGAACTTATAAGACTTTACTCTCATTTCAGATGCCTCCACGACGTGCACAACGAGTTCCCAGGGATGCTCAACCCGAGCCACAACCTGCACCGGTCCAGGGCTCCTTGAATGCCGCGGAGGTTACTGCTATTGTAGCCCAAGCGGTAAATGCCACCCTAGCAGTTGTGCAGCGGGCACCGCCTCAGGCGCCGGTAGTAGCGCCAGTACAAGCTCATGCATTCCCGTCTTCTTGGGAACGTGTTCGAGATGCTTTTTAGAAAGCACACCCTCCAGAGTTTGCAGGTAGCTCCGATGTCATTGTGTCCAGTCAGTGGAAGAAGGACATCCAAAGGCACCTGAGGATGTACGAGTGCACGGAGGTACAGAAATAGATACTGGCTACTTTTGAGCTAGTAGGACCAGCGTTGCAGTGGTGGGAGTCTATTACCACCACGGAGGAGAGAGATGTCCTTTTTATACAGGAGTTTTGGGTGCGGTTAGACCGCTAGTATTTTCCATCAGCCGTTCACACCGAAATGAGGAGGAAGTTAATGAACCTTATGCAGGAGGGAAAGACCGTGGCAGAATATGAGGCCGAATTCACTAATCTCTTGAACATCATTCCTGATGAGATTCCAACCGAGGAGAAAAAGATTCAGAAGTTCATGGATGGGTTGACTTGGAGGATCCGTCAGCACTTGTTGGGTAATCTCTCGTTAGCCACTTATTCTGATGTGGTAAACGCAACACTGCTTCACTGCCAGGACCACCGCTTTCACCTGTCAGAGGGTAAGCGATCAGGAGAGTCCAGCCATCAGGGCAGGACAGGGGGAATGATGCTAGCGGGGCATAATCTGCTCAGGGTCAGCACAGGCAGGGTGATCAGGGTTCCCAGCAGGAGGATTTTAAGAGGTTTAGATCTGGGGGTTTCAGAAATGGTCAGGGAGGTTTTCGTCATGGCCAGCAGGGTCATCACTACCATCAGGGTCAGCAGGGCCAACATGGTCAACAGCAGCAGTTTCATCAGGGCCAACACGACTAGGGGAGGAATGGCAACGACCACTATAGCCGTGGGCAAAATCATTCGAGAGGCGAGAATTTTTTGAGGAAGTGTTTCACTTGTGGCAAAATTGGCCACAAGCGCCAGGAGTGTCCTGATAGGGGAAGGGCCCCACAGCAGCAGTAGGGTGCTCGAATCAAGCCCCAAAGACCTATATTTCCCGCCGCCCTCCCAGCACCACCATAGATGCCAGCTTTGCCACCCATTCCAGCCGTCCCCGTCCAGCAGGGACAACTTTAGTACGGGCGAGTTTATCAACTCCAGCAGGCCGCAGTCCCACAGGATCCACTTGCTATTGAGGGTATGTTCTCTATTCAAGGGACTATGGGGAGTATTTTATTTGATACGGGGGCCACACACTGTTTCATTGCTATGAGATTTGCACGCACTTTAGGGTTGTTAGACACTGTAGAGAGCACGATTACTTGCGTAGATTCACCGTTGAGTAGGGGTTCTATGATTTCTCTTATTTGTAGAGGTGTGGGTATAGAGATCGGGAGATTTACTTTACCTGCTGATATGTTAGTATTAGAGATGACTGAGTACGATGCGATTGTTGGTATGGATTGGCTAGTTACGTACCGAGCCATGATTGATTGTTTTAGTAGGAGTATCATTTTTTCCATACCCGGGAAGGAGATGTTTTTAGTGGCGATGCCTCGACCTGAGGGACGATCGTCCACACACTTGTATTATATAGAGGAGGAGACCTCTAAAGAAGTGGTAATACCACTCAATTCGATTCCCGTTGTTAGTGAGTTCGCTGATGTATTTCAGGATATACCTGGATTAACTCCTAGTAGAGAGATAGATTTTGTTATCGATTTGACACCGAGCACTCGGCCAATTGCTCGCGCACCTTACCGTATGGTTCCAGTGGAAATGAGAGAGCTAAGGGATCAGATAGAGCAGTTTTTAGGTCAGGGGTTTATCTGAAGGAGTACTTGGGGTGCCCCTGTGTTGTTCGTAAAGAAGAGGGATGGATCGTTGAGGTTGTGTGTAGATTATCGGGAGTTGAATAAAGTTACGATACGAAATAAATATTCGTTGCCCCGAATCGATGACTTATTTGATCAGCTGAGAGGAGCTTCCTTATTCTCAAAGATTGACTTGCGATTGGGATACCATCAGTTGCGTATCAGGGAACAGGACATCTCGAAGACTGCTTTCTTGATGAGATATGGTTCCTATGAGTTTTGGGTTATGCCTTTTGGCTTGACCAATGCCCCAGCCGTGTTTATAGATTTGATGAATAGGGTATTCAGAGAGTTCCTAGATCAGTTCATCATTGTCTTCATTGATGGAATTCTAGTTTACTCCCAGACAGAGGAGGAACACGCTGAACATTTGAGGCAGGTTTTGCAGACGCTGTGTAAGAACGAGCTTTATGCAAAGTACGAGAAATGTGGGTTTTGGCTGAAGAAGGTTTAATTTTTGGGGCATATCATTTCAGACCGGGGGATATCTGTTGATCCGGGGAAGGTATCCGCGGTGAGGGAGTGGGGACAGCCCATGACACCAACTGAGATCCTTAGTTTCTTGGGCCTAGCAGGATACTACAGGAGGTTCATTTGGGGTTTCTCAAAGATAGCGGGTCCTTTGACGCATCTGACTCACAAAGGTGTGCCATTCATCTGGAGCTATTCCTGTTAGTTGGCATTCGATGAGTTAAAGGAAAAGTTGACCTCAGCGCCTGTGTTAGCATTTCCAAGATCGTAAGTTGAGTATCTAGTCTACACCGATGCGTCCTTACAAGGACTTGGAGGTGTACTACAACAGGACAGGAGAGTCATGCTATAGCTTATGCTTCCCGTAAGCTTAAGCCTCACGAGAAGAATTACCCCACCCACGACTTGGAGTTAGCGACAATCGTATTCTCTCTTCAGATTTGGAGACACTATCTCCTGGGGGAGAAATTTCTATTATTCACAGACCACAGGTCTCTACAATGACTCTTCACGCAGAAGGAACTGAATATGCGTCAACGTCGGTGGCTTGAGTTTGTGACGGATTATCAGTTTGATATCCAATATCACCCAGGGAAGGATAACGTGGTAGCAGATGTGTTGAGCCATAGGCCAGTAGATGAGATGGCCAAGGTGTGGAAAGCTAAGTGGAAGGAGTTGGGACATCAGGATCCTGTGGCCCGATCATTCATGTCTGTGATGACTGTTACACCTCATATTGTTGCGAGAGTGATAAAGGCCCATGCAAAAGACTCATTCTGTCAGGAGCAGATAGTTCGATTACTAGCAGAGGGAGCCGAGTCCAATATCGTTAGTTCAGACGGGGGATTACGCTTCAATGGGAGACTGATCGTTCCGAAAGGGGAAGACTTGCGACACGAGGTAATGACAGAGTCACACGCTTTGCGGTACACCCTGGTGGGGATAAGATGTACCAAGACATGAGACGACAGTATTGGTGGAGTGGGATGAAAAGAGATATTGTCGTGTTTGTTTCTAAATGCGCCACTTATCAGCTAGTAAACGTGGACCATCAGAAACCGGCAGGACTTCTACAACCGTTAGAGGTTTCGATGTGGATATGGGAGAGCATATCCATGGACTTTATCACGGGGTTACCTATGTCACAGATGGTTCACGACTCCATATGGGTAATTGTGGATAGGTTGACCAAGGTTTCTCATTTTCTACCCGTGAGGACAGACTACAGTACGGGACAGTATGCCTAAATTTTCATTGCGAAGATAATGAGACTTCACGGGGTGCCTCTAAATATCGTGTCTGACCAAGATAAGATATTTGTTTCATGATTTTGGGAGAGTTTCCAGGAGGCAATGGGTACGGAGTTACCGCTGAGTACGGCATATCACCCGCAGACTGATGGGCAAACAGGACGGACAAATCAGATGTTGGAGGACATGTTGTGTATGTGCATCCTAGACTTTGGAGGTGGTTAGGAGCAGTACCTTCCACTAGTGGAGTTTGCTTATAATAAATCCCACCAGTTCAGCATTGGCATGGCTCCATTCGAAGCGTTGTATGGTAGACCTTGTCGTTCCCCAGCATGTTGGTTAGAGGTGGGTTTAACAAACTCCTTGGGCCGGAAGTGATTCAGGATACTTCGGCAAGGATAGAGATGATACGGAGCCGTATTCGGGTAGCTCAGGACCAGCAGAAGAGCTATGCCGATGCCAAGAGATTCTTCAGAGAATTCATGTTCGGGACCAGGTGTTACTCAGAGTATCTTCTATGAAGGGGATTATGCATTTTGGGAAGAAGGGGAAATTGTCACCAAGATATGTGGGGCCATTTCCAATCATCGAGAGGATTGGGCCAATTGCGTATAGACTTGGGTTACTGGAGCACTTGCATAGGATTCAAGATGTGTTCCATATTTCCTCGCTAAGGAAATATCTTAGGGACGACTTGGCCCATACTCACATTGCTTTAGAGGACATCGATCTTCAGCCTGATAGTTCCTACGAGGAGGGGCCGATTGCTATTCAGGACCACAACGAGAGGAAACTGAGGTCGAAGATAGTACCATTAGTACGCGTGTAGTGGCGGAATCATAATGTCGAGGAGTCCACATGGGAGCGTGAGGATGATGTGCGCGAATGTTATCCAGAGCTATCTTTACCAGGTATTCGTTAGTTTCGAATTTCGGGACGAAATTCCGTTATTAGGGGAAAAGTATGTAATACCCCGTAATTTTATTGATTTTTATTTAAGGGATTAATTAAATTAAAGGAGAATTAATTGGGAATTAATTCGGATGTAAATACTAGCGAGACGTGAGTTGGTATTTGAGTATGAGGTTAAAAATTGAATATTTCTGAGTATATATGGTAATGTATGAGTGTTGAAAATATTTAAATTGTCAAGAGGCAGAAATACGACAATTTGGGAAATTTAATTGGAACGCACGTGTCAGTCGCGTCAGTAATGAATTTATTTAAATTAAAAAGTAAATTATATTTTTATCAACCGAATGATCATTTTGAGTGCGCCAACGCGTCCGAAAGGGTCGAAATAGTCAGAAAACACTAGCCGGGTTTAATTTGGGTCCCGGGGCATTTTTAGGCCAAACCGGCAACCTATAAGGGTATTTTGGTAATTTTAAATAATGAGGAATTAAAACCCACGAATTTTAGAGTTTATTTTTATATTTTTAAAGAGACCACTAAGGCCATTACCAGCGAAAGGCAAGAGAGTGGGCTACGAGAGTTTTGAGAGAAGTTAGAAGGAGGGTAAAGGAGGTTCCAAACCAAACTATCTCCCATCACCAGAAATTGGAAAGGATTTGTGACCGGAAAGAAGAGAGAAAGCCAACCTTGATAATCAACAACGAACCAGAACATCGGATTTAAGGCAAGTGATTTGATATTATTAAGTTCAATGAATATGTCTTCCATGTTTAGTGTAGAAACTATATTTGCCTTGAAAGTTTTGATAAAAACCAATGGGATTATTGTGAAACTTATGATTTTGGGATAGGAAATGCATGTAGAATACTTATGGATGAATTCAATACACAAAACATAACTTTTGATGATTTAAAAATGGATTTATAAGGAGTCTTTGTAGTCAATCAAATTCTGGGTTCATGTTCATAGAGTTAGGGGCAAGAATTGGGGATTTATGATTTTTACATGTTGATTAGTAAGATTTGACCCCCAAAATATGTTAAGGAACGACCTAGGATGACTTAAAATAGTTTGCAAACATTAAACGTAATTTGGATGATCTTAAGATGGATTTAGAGAAGAGAAAAATGAAGAAAAACGAGTTGGGAAATTTCTAGGCGTTTTCTGCCATCTCGTTAGAAGACCTTCCCAGGTCGTTCGAACGACCTCATTCGAACGAGCTTCTAACGAGATGACAGTACTCCTTCTAACGAGTTGGTAGTTCGTTCGAAACCATTCATTCGAATGACACTCGTTCGAACGACCTCGTTCGAATGAGATTTCTAACGAGTTGACATAATGGCCTTTTAGGCCTGATTTTATTTCAAACTTCCAGTAGACTTATTTTAATCGAGTGTTAACCTTCCCTTGTCAACTAGTGGGTATAGTTGTGAGATTGGAGTATGTTGAGGATTAAAAATTAGAATTTTGTAGTAAACCGGATGACATTTATGGGTTAGGAAATAAGTACCTAAAATTACGACCTGAGAAGGGTTAACAACTTTTAATGTATATTATTCAAGGATTTGAAAACGCGTAACATTTAATGACGGTATAGGAATGTAAAATATACCTCTATTGATATTATAAGATATCTAAGATGTGTGAATGCTTAGTATATGTGGTTATCTGTGTATAACATACCTACCATACTTGCTATCACGGGAGGTTGGCGTACGATCAGGGCCATCTAATCTTTGTGTGCATACGGGGGGATTTAGATTGGTACCTCGAGGACATAGGTTAGAGAATGACTAATTAAGGAGTTAATAAGTCTGCTGATCATGGGAGCGTAGGTATGTTCTTGACGCATGTGATGTGAACTATGTTCGCGTCCATTGTGTGTGATTGTTACTTATGATGAGAATGATAGCAGAGTATGTATGCACTGCAACTTAGTCTAGGGGTGCCATTATTGTATATTTATGATGAGAATGATATACTGGAATACTGAAATGAACTGTCTATATAAGTACAAATGTGAGTTAATGTAACATCTTTTGTAGAGTTAAAAATGGGAAAACTCTTAGTAATTATTGCAACTAATCATAAGGAATGAAGGTAAAACTCTATGTTTATATTCAAATGCCGGTAATTTAAACTACGAATAGTATAGTAAACTCAGATATTGTATTAGACTAGTTAGTTAGTGGAATAACTAGAATGGGTATGAGTACGTAGGAGTGCACACTTAGTTGAGAGGTAAAGAACTCATGTGAGTGCACGCACTACTATGTATTTTATATTCACTATTTAATGATATTAAACACTTTCTATATTTTAAACTATTTTCACAATCGGGCTCTGATCCATTTGCTTTTAAATCTATTTTCTTGTAAAAACCTTTTAGGTGCCCAGCCACAAGGACACCAAGCGTAGGAGTTCCATTCAGGTGACGTGCTGTAGCTGATGTGGAAGTTACAGGACCTCGATAGTAGACGCCTCCACTTTCTATCTTGACTCTATTTCAGAATTTCTCATCTGTAGGGCATGTCGCCCCTTTTCTTTTAGAGACATCTCACTTACTCAGTTTTATTTCAAATTTTGGGTTGTAATTAATCTGTGATTCAGACTTTGTATTTTGTTGTGTTCAGTATTTGGATTATTAGAGGAGTATTCCTTCAGACTCATTGTCATTCCATTATTATTCTATTGTGACTGTGTTGTGGTTGTGGTATTAGTATTTCATAATTTAAATGGATTTTATGTTAATCGGATTCAATTAAAATTGACAACTCACTTTTTAAATATTAGGTGACTAGTAATTATTAGAACGTTTTTCGACAATGATGCTATAAACTGAACCCACTTGACATTTTATATTAATTTGAATAAAGGAGTAGCTACCCGGTATTTAATTAGTCGAGGTGTCACATGATCTATAGGGTCTATTTTTCCGTCATAGATCTTGAAACTGGAGATAGCGAACTTCTTTGGGGGGCTCCTCTTGTTCAATTTTTCTTAAAAAATGGCTCTTCATCGGAGAGTTAAAGGCGCTTTCGGTGAGCTCTCTAGTTGATCTGGCACCTCACTGTGCCGGGTGTTGGTCCATTTTCCTATGGACCAAGATCCTTAAATCCTCACTTGGTCGATCATTGTTCTGGTGGAACCTCTTCTACTGGCCATGCTCTTATTGTGCTAGCTATGATCTGTCACGTTCGATTCTCTCCTCGTCATGTCTAGGGATCCTTCCTTTGTTGGGGGAGTTTCCCCCCTGAGGGCTGGGAATCCTGTCTTGACATCACCTTTTGTTCCTGGAGAGATATCTCTCCATTATTTCTAGTCTCCTCTTAAGGCGAGCATTCTCTTCTTCTTGGCGTCGCATCACCTCTTCTTATTCTAGATGTTTGACTTCGTAGGCATCGACCAACCTAAAAATCTGAGTGGACCTTGGCGACTCATGATTCTCTTCTAAGGGTTGCCTTTCCTGGAGAAACCTTGGGTTTGAATGTTGGATCATTTCAGACCTGACCCTAGGAGCGGCTAGGTGGTCTTCCTAAACATCATCGGCTTGTGGAATGTTGTTGCTGTAGTGAGACATTTCTATCTTTCTGGTAATGAATTCTTTCGTAGGAATACAAGTTGATTCCCACAGACGACGCCAATTGTGAGTGCAGAAAAAATCACAAAAAATGATCTTCAAAAAATCACAAAAGGAAGAAAGTAAGTGGAATCAGACACAACAACGCGTGTTTTGACAACTTGCCTATGTCCACGGAGAGGTTACTTGATCTTATTAAGTGTATCTCAATGATTATAATCTTTTATCCCTTTGCCCGGGGTCAGGGTGTATAATTTATAAATATATCTGTTACAGAGTTTGAGTTGTTTAAGGCACTCCATCATAGTTCGTGGATTGGCCATGAGGTGATTGAATATCTCGATTGAGATTCTTGGCACCTGATTTGACCGTATCTGCGAGTATCCTCCTCTAACTAAACTGCCCGTGTAGAAATTAAGTATGATTTGGCCCGGGCCAAATAAATTGAGTTATCATGGTCGGATACTCTCATGAACTTGTAAAAAATGGGCTCCCACAATATGTATATATTCAATAGAAGGCAAAATGCAATGCTGCATAATTATATCAAAAATCAAAATTGTTACAAACTTAAAAAGGCCATGGAGGGCCTATGATGTTTCTACGAATTACAAGTTCTGAATTAAAGCTGTGGAAATAAAAAAATACAAAGATAAGAAGGGAATTACAAAAATTCAAGAGGCTGCATCCTTTTCTTCATCATCTCTTTCCACAAAAGTTTTAATTTCCTACTCAGCGTTACCTACCACAACCTCCTTCCTCTACTTTCTGTCCAACTCCTTCGTAGTCTTCAGCTCGTTAATACAAAGCATGTGCTCAGGGTCATTGAAAATCCAGGAATAAATATTATCCTTGGCCTCTGGATAGTTCTTGGCCACCCCGTGCCTCATCTCCTTGAATCCACAAATGTAGGCCTTATTTTGGAAGATAAAGAAATCATATGAAGTCTTAAAAATGGACACAACATATTTAGCTACTTTCTTCAAGGATGCGACATGGCCTACATCTTTCTGTTAAAGAGATATAACATGATCATCTTTTTGCTTCTACATGTCTGCAGCACGGCTTTGTACCAAATCTTAATTTTTCTTCTCATTCTGGGTGAACTTTTCTTCAAAGTCTGCATCCCACCTTGCAACCTTCATACTTTTAGCTTCAGCAATCTTTAGTGCCTTCGTAGCCTGCTTAAAGTTCTTCTCAGCCTCATTTTAGGCCTTGGCTGTAGCCTCCACCTTGGTGTCTGTATCCATTTTACAGGCTTGAAGGGTAGCCTCAGTAGACTTTTTTTTAGCTTCAAAAGCGGATGACCTGGCACCCTCCAACTAATAGATATGGCTATCCTATGTAACCCTATAGAGCTTATATAAACCCTCATACTTAGCCCTTTGGGCCATAGCAACCTATGTAGCCTGAGAGAATAAAATTTAAAATGGCAATACATATAAAATTCTGTAAAAAGAAAAGAATTAAAGTATAATTTACCCTCAAAAGGCTTAGAAGGGAGTATTCCTCCAGGTCCTCCACATCCTTGTCCACAATATGGTTCATATCATAGGTTTTTACAGCCCAACTCATCCATAGAACTGCAGTAGCAGTTGTGTCCCAAAGGGATTTGGGGTTTAGATGCTTCAGCTTGGCTGCGAACGTCCTTCAACTTCCCTCTCTTCCGTACTCTGAGGTGTAGGCAATTTGGCATTAACTACCATAACAGTCTGCAGAGGGGACCCCGAAGCAGTCACACGTATGGGTCTAGAAATCCAATGATCACCCCCCTTAGAAGTAAGTGAGACCAACCGTAACCAACTTAACCCCAATGTCGTCATCAAATTATGGAGGGTCTGCAGCTACCCCCTCCACTTCTGGCATAGTGGTCGTAGCACCAGTAGGGGTTGCCTCATTTTCAGTTAGAGGGGCATCCTCCTTTTCATCATGAGGGAAAGCCTCATTAGATTCCCTTTTTCTTTTCTTGATCCTCTTCCACGAAGCTTGGTTTAGACCCTGGACAATATTTTCCAACTCGTCCAATTGGTAAAGCAAGATATCCCTATCAATATCCATTATTAGCCCCTTCCATGGCAGTACCTAAAAAGGAGAAACACAAAATCAGTATTCAATGAAGTTAATGTTATATGGCGCATAAACATTTGAAATAGTAGCTACCTTCCATAGCCTTTATTGGAGCCCGATTGGAGGTATAATACCAATGTTTATAAAGTGACTGTAGAGTCATAATATCTGGAAAGTTTTTCCTTAAATCGCTAATTGAGACCGTGGTCTCAATTCTCTACCTTTTCCTGAAAGAAGGGACAAATCCTGTGCAAACTATAAGGAGAATAGTAAAGGATGCGTACATAATCAATGAAGAAACTGAAAGGATGTAGCAAGTGGATTTTATTCTAATTTTTTTTAATATCCATCAGGCTGCGACAATCAAGTAACTACTATGGGCGATGACCCCATGTCTGTGACAATCTGTGTTATTTATCCCTCCCACTCTCTTTTGGGTGGACTTCCAAGTTGTACCAAAAAATGTAAAATAATTTACCCTTAAAGTTTTTAACACTGGAGGGCCTTCCCTTTGTCAAATATCGGTCGTCACTCTGCAGCCCCGTGTAGAAGTACCATATGATTTTCAACTGAACTCTTCTTTGGCCTATAGAAGTCAAAAAACTCTGTGGTTGTTGTGCCTTTCCTAAACGTCTTCTTCTAGATGACCAAGGAACTAAGGATGGTTCTCTAACCATTGGGGTCAACTTAGTCTAGGGTAAAGTTCATAACCTTCAAAATTTTCTTAACTGGAACTGGGACAGGAAACCGTAGTCCTAGTAGAAAAGCATGGAGTGGGAAGTAGATTCCATCATTTTTTACTACGGAGTAAAACCTCTGTTACGCAGAAGGCAAGGTGAATACAGTTCCTCTAAGAACTCATAAGCTTAAATTAAACAAGCCAACCATTCCTCCCTCATGGTGGAAGGATAGTTGAGGACCGCTGACTCTCTTATTATTTTATAGTCACGGCTAGACGTCCCAGCCTTACCGTTTCTAGTATCTGTAGTAGTTACAGGAAGATCCGCAACATCCATATTGGTAGGGGTTTGATTGTTCATTGAATAAGTGTCCTCATCCATGTAAGAATTGATTGTGGACTCCTTTGGATCCCTATAGTCAGAAGAAGTCGTAGAGTCATAATCGACTTGTACATAGTTTGGGCAGCCCTTTAGCTTACAAGCCCACTAGTTTTTAGAGGTTTGATATGTAACACCACGAGAGGAGGAACAATAAAATGCCTCTTCCAGAAGTCTTCCAGATATTTCCAAGTATTCCAATGCATATTTATGGCAAGTACCTATAAAAGCATAAGGGCTCCGCAGTTAGAGTGTCGCAGCCAATATGATCAAAATACAAGAGAAATAGAAATCTCCCTCACTTAAGAGGCCGTGACATTATACAAAGGATAGAAAATGGAAAAAATGGCCAAGTTTGTAGAAGACAAAATATAGGCCGCAACCACAAGAAAGCAGAAGTCAATATTGAAGGCCGCAACCATAGGAAAACAAAGCTAGTGTCGTAGGTCGCAACCAGCTGTTCAAAGTGTTCTAACAGGCCGCGATCGAGGGAATAAACAGGTGAGGGTTATGACTCTCAAAGATTAAAACCTCAAACCTTAGGTTTTTAGAGAAGAACAATTTGAACATCATGATCATGTTCTTGGCCAAAAATCATTCAAAATAGTGTCCAAAACCTATAACTTAATCCTAAAGAATTCCTTACACAGCAACATCCAATTCAAACTTCCCAATTCCTAAAAACTCTTCCAATTCCAAAAAACATTCAAACCACCCAATTAAAAAAAATCCTAAACAACAAGATGGATACGGTTTAAAAAAATAAGGTCCTAGCCATTAATTTCATAGGATAAAATCAAACTCAGTAAATAGGGTAAAAAGGAAAGGGAAAAAACCTAGCAACCACATGGGTTTAAATAATTGAACATGCAATAAGGAACTGAATAAACAATTGTAGCAGTAATGAGGAAAAAATAAATATAGCAAGAATTGATATTATAAACCAAAGAATTGAAGAGAAAAGGGGAAAACTAACCTGAAATGAAGGAAATCCATCTAAAGAAGGTGGAAGGTCGCAGAAGTTCGAATCAAATTCAAGGTATTATTATTTGGATGGAATTGAAGAAGGTTATTGTGGTCACGGAGGCTTTCCATATTGACCCTGTTAAGACCTTAGCAGGCAATCACCGTTAACCAGAAGACATTGACTATGATAAGCATATATTATTTATCGAGGAAGACCTAGTCAGAGTCAGAACTCCGCATCACGATGCCTTAGTAATCACTCTAAAAAATTTTAACTAGGATATGGACAAGCTATTTGTCAACCAGGGAATCTCTACAGATATTATATACCCAAAACTATTTAATAAGCTCAACCTCAAGATGGAATATCTGAAGAAAGTGACCATCCCTTTGGTCGGATTCGTTGGAAAAATGACCGTGCCCTGGGAAAGGTGATGCTGCCAGTACGAGCTGGGAATATATCCAAGCTAATAGAATTATTGGTCGTAGACATTGAATCCACCTACGAAACTATACTGGGGAAAGGTTGTCTCCATGGGTCGTCCCATCCACCTACCACTAGAAGATAAAATTCATCACCAATCAAGGGATAATGGAGATAAGATGGAATCAAGTTATTGATCAGTAATGCTTTATCACTGCCATCAGACCTAAGTAATAGAAGAAAAAAGAGAAGGTGGTCACGGAGGATGAGACCACATATGGAGATACTCCCTCCAAGTAGTATCTAAAGTATGGGATATAAGGGGTAGAAGAAAAAAGGGTGCCCCCCGCGGACAGAGTCATGCAACTATTATAAGAAGTCATGCTTGATAATTCACACCCAAAAAATAAATTTATTAGTAGTAGTACACTTACTAGTCACGAAAAGTAACTCATCTCTTTGCTCAAAGAATATCAAAATGTATTCATTTGGAAGTCTTACGATATGTTTGAGATTGATCCCAAAGTAATGTGCTATTGACTCCATACGGATCTTGCATTTACACTGATCACATAAAAGGCACATCAAATAGCCCCTAAAAAGGAAAAAGTAAAACTTATGGAGGCAAGGTCCATTATAGAAGTTGAATTCCCTAAATGGATCTCTAACCTGATCGTGGTAAAAAAGATAAATGGGAAGTGGAGAGTTTGGATAGACTTCACCGAATTGAACAAACCCTATCCCAAAGACAACTTTACTTTGCCAGAGATTAACCTGTTGGTCAATGGCACAACCATCTATGAGTGGAAAAGATTCTTCTGTGCTTACTCAGGGTATCATTAAATCCCTTTGTTCGGACCCGACCAAGAGAAGACTTAGTTCATCACTACCCTTAGCTTGTACTGTTATATAACTATGTCGTTTGGACTAAAAAATATAGGAGAAAACTATTATTGGGAGGTCATGAAGATGTTCAAACATCAACTAGGTGACATTATGGAAGTATACATAGATGATATGCTTCTAAAAATGAAGCAACAAGGCGACCATAAAGAATATCTAACTAAGACATTCGAGGTCCTAGGATATTATAGAATGAAGCTCAATGTAGCCAAGTTCTCTTTTGGAGTTAAATCTGGGAGGTTATTGGGTTACCTAGTCAGCCAAAGGGGGATCAAAGTATATCCTATCTAGATCAAGGGGATAAACAATGTTTAACCACCGAAGACAATTAGGTAAGTTTATAAGCTGGTCGAAATTTTAGGATCACTCAATTGCTTCATACCTAAGTTCTCTGAGAAGTGTTAACCATTATTTTAGCTTTTGAATAGGGAGAGGGGCTAGGCTTGGAATAAAGAATGCTCAAAGGATCTTACAGAAATCAAGATTTACTTAAGCTGACCACCTTTGCTAGCGGTTCCAAATCTGGGTGATCTAGTGTACCTATATCTTGTGGTGTCTGACCATGTAATTAAATCAGCCTTAATGTGAGAGAAAGAGGGGCGTGAGTCCCTGATCTATTATGTCAACAAACATTGTTGGACACCGATAGACGCTACCTTCCTTTAGAGAAACTAGTTTACTCTATAGTGATCTCTTTGTAGAAGTTAAAGCATTACTTTGAAGCCCACTTAGTCATCATTATCACCTTTTTTCACTTAATACAATACTCAGAATGTCCAACCTCTTTGGATAGATGTCCAAGTGGTCGGTGGAACTGGGAAAGTTTGATATCCATTATAATGTAAGAACTTCTATCAAAGGTCAGATGTTAACAGACTTGATTATTGAGTTCATTGGATGGCATGAGCCCAATGAAAGGGAACTTATCAACTGAACAACAACTGGGGAAAGTGGCAAACTCAGAAAATAGAAACTTTATGTTTATGAGGCCTCCATCTCAAAAGGGGTAGGACTAAGAATTGTCCTAGTGACCCAAAATCACATTATACTTGAGCAAAGAATCAAACTTGACCTTGTGGCATCCAAGAATGCTGTTGAATATGAGGCCCTCATAGTTGGATTGATGAAGGCTTTGTCTCTTAGCATAACTCACCTTGAAGTCTGTTGTGATTGAAGGTTGGTACCCAACCAGGTATCAGGAGAATATAATACCAGGATGAGTGCATGTCAGCATATCTTCAAATTATTAAGGACTTGATCGCCAAATTCAAGTATGTCTAAGTCCAGTAATTTCCTTGAGGGAGTAAAAGTCATGCAGAAGCTCTACACATTATAGCTTCAGTCCTTGACTTCAACCTCAAAAGAACGATTAAAGTGGAATATCTTACTCAAGTGAGCATCATGAAGCAGAATGATCCCAAACAAATGCTCAACATCTAAAAGTCTTACAACTATATGGATCCAATCATCACATATTTGTAAGATAATAAAATTCCTATTGAGAGAAGTAAACCCATCAAATCAAGGTCATGGCTGCTCAATTTTTCCTATCCCCTAGAGGGAATTTTTATTGACAAGTTTTTACTAAGCCATAATTTTAGTGCATGCACCTGCGCCCCAGCAACGTCGATCATGTTCTATATGAGATGCACGAGGGAATATGTGGAAGTCACGTAGGAGGAAGATCATTGACATTCAGGGCAATAAAGGAAGGGTACTAGTGACCTTACATTAAAAATGATGTAGTATCCTATGTAAGAAAATGCAATAAGTGCCAAATGTTCTCACCCATGCTCCATCAGCCGAAAAGCGAGCTCAAGTTCCTAACTAGTCTATGGCCTTTCATGTAGTAGGGATTGCATATTATGGGGGGCCTACCTACAACACCTAGAAACAAAAAAAATATATTGGTCGGCACAGACTACTTCACCAAATGGATAGAGGCTGAACCTATGGTGAACATAAGGGAAACCAACATGGTCAGATTTATCTAGAGAAATATAATGACTTGTTTTGGCATTACAAGGACACCCATTACAGGTAATGGGATAAATTTTAAAGCGAACCATTTCAGGATTTCTGCAATAGCCATGACATCAATCACTACTATAGTTCAATGGACTATCCCCAAAGCATCAAATAGGATGAAGCTTCCAACAAAACAATGCTCAATAGGATGAGGAAAAAATTAGAGAAAACCAAAGGTGTTTGGGAAGATAAGATTCCCCATGTCCTCTAGGCATACCTAAAAATGACTAGGAGGTCGATTGGAGAGACTCCCTTTGCTTTGGCATATAGAATGGAAGCCATAATTCCACTAGAATCAGGCTTGCCAAGAATAAAGAGCACGATTGTCGATCAATCCATAAATGAATAGATCATAAGGACTAAACTCGACCTGGCCTAGGAAATAAGAGAAAAGTCATTGATCAAATTATCATCCTACTAATAATAGTTGGTTAATAGTACAACAAAGGCATCAATCCAAGGAAGTTCTAGTTCGGGGTTATTTGCCTAGGAAAGTGATTGGCAACGCGAGTAAGCCATCAAATGAAAAAATGGGTCCTGATTGGGAATGACCATTCAAAGTCATTAAAGACGACCTCCATAGAGCCTAACATTTGGAAAAAATGAGGAGTAGGGAGACACCTAGGGTCTGAAATGCATCTAACCTTAGAAAATTAAGTTTTTAACTTCATTTTTATTACTTTTTCAATCTTATTATTCCAACTTCTTGGACATTTTAAATTTAATTAATGCATTTATATTTCTTTTTATTTCAAATGGCAGACCGACATCGTTAATTACACATAATCACTATGATAAGGCCATCATCATTACAATTTTATTCAAATTGTTTTGATCAAGTTCTGATCGCCCGTTTCAATGCCTTAACAAGATTACACTTAATCATATCTTAAGGTTACATATCTTCATCACTGGAAAACGTGCAAACATCAAGAATTTTCAAGGCAAGAAGAACCTATGGGGGATCCCAAGGCACTAAGTGTTAAACTTTGGTCGGCTGAAACCCTGAACGGGTGGATGGCCGTATGACTATATGTTTTATCTCTATAGTTTGCTCAAGGCCTAAGGAGGTGTGATGACACTATCCTAAAAGTAAGGAAAATAATAAAAATATGCTTTACATAAAAAAATGAGATAAATAAAAATAAGGAATTAACTCTTAATTTCATTCATAAAACATTCACTTAAGTATAAGTATCCAGAACAGTAAGATTACGAAGTGAATGTACACGAGATTATAAAATGATAAAGTCAACCTTTATCTTCACCAAGTCACCAGCTCGACGACTATCATCAGGATTAGACTAGAACTCATCATCGCTATCATGGTCCAGAAGGTTATTATTTACCAACTGAATAGGAATAACATCATTAGGTATCCAACTTTCATTTCTTTCAAGGGATGGGATCCAAGTAAAAGGATAGTCCATTTGGTACGAGTACTAAAACTAATAATCCTTAGGAATCTTAAAGACTTATAAGGAATTAAACCAACCATTCTCATAAATTACATGTTCATCCTCATGTAAGTAGATGGGGTGTCCATCCAGCCTTTGTTTCATCTAGTACCCCAAACTATGCGAGGACCCTTCTAAAGTGATACATCAGCTTCATGATCTAATGTTGCAAATCTTGCTTGATCGCATCGTTTTTTTCAAAATTGTATTCGATCTTGCACTTTTCATTCTACAGCAGACTGAAATTATCTTTTATATTTTTAAGTTGGATCAAAAGAAAAGAAACCATACCAGTATGGTCGCGGTAATCATTTGATATCTTTTGAAATGAATGTTGAATAGTGGAAAAGGCTTCTTGAGCTCGGTTAGAAGTATCCTGACCAAGAATGAATTGCAGGTCATTATCTTTTTGAACTATTGGCACCAGGGATAAATTTTTATTAGAATACAAAAATTAAAAAGACAGGGCATTCGGAAGGGAAAAAATAAGCAAACACAAGCAAGTATTCTTCAACAATTGAATAAATTATAATGAAGTCAAGATGATATGTCGTTTCATTAAAATGAAAATTTGGGCAAGATCTTACAAAGGGAATATAAAAAATAGGCGATACAAAATATAAGAAAGTCATAGACTAGTCTAATTAGTTGTATTCTCCTTCTATGTTGTCACCTACTCTTTATTTCCACGGTCTTATCTAGATATGTGGTCTTATTTGCTTGCTCGTTATCCTTTTTCTTCTACTTAGTTCCCTAAGCTTTGCCCTCCTCTACAGGGTATAGGGGAGAAATAAAAACAAACTCATTGAACAACTCAGACTCAGGGGGAACCCCAACCTTTGACAAGTCTTTATCTCGACCTTTCTTGAATAAAAAGTTACATATGAAGTTTAGTTTCTTCTGGAAAGACCAAAAGATTCATCCAAAACCTGGTCGGCTTTGTCCTTGACCTTTAGTGCAACAAACAAGGACTGAGAGAATATTCAGAATCCTTCTCCATTTATTCAACTTTAGACCTCAGTGTGTCAAGCTTGAGGTCATTGGCCATCATGCCAACGTAAAAGTTCTTCTCCTTGTGCTGGGAAGCCTTCAAAGTCATGGCCAAGGTCGACATTAGTCTTGGACTGGTCATCCATCCTATCAAGGAGTCAATAAAGTCCACAAAAAATAGCAAGTTAAGAACCGAGTAAAAAATTAGTAAAGAAAATATTTGAAGGTATGAAGATCTGAACAAAAGTTACAAAGACTTATCATAGAAAGTGCCTAGGAAACATGAGAAATGATCTTTTTAATAAACAATCTCTCAACCAATACCTAGTTGGCTAACAGATAGGCCCCCCAAAGCAATGCAGAGGATAGGTTGACATTTTGATCCACTGACGCATCAACGGGTCTCCTCCATTTGGTGGAGGCATCTACCCTTTTCTTGGTGAGCATAATTATTATAAGACTTGAATCACATTTGCTCTTTTTTATAGGATCGGCCTACAATTTATTAAAGGAATACCCTACAGTAATAGGGTTAGAAGAACCCTTTAATTCCTTCATCTTCGAAGTCTGACAACCTATACAACTGGGGGCAAAGGCCCCTTGCAAAATATTTGGGATCCTCTTACTGTAGATATAAACTCTTCCTCGTTAGACATTACAGTTATCTCAAGTTCCCTATCAACTTGTCGTGTGATGAAATAAGTGGTGGTCGATGTGCAGTTCAATAACAATAATGCCAACCTGAGATGTTCAGCACTAGTAGTCAAAGGTTTCCTAAGCTTTCAGACTTTTCTCAACTCGTCAAAGTCAACGTGTGTTTGGTCGGGATCTATCTTCTTGGATTTCTCTACACAGACAGAGAGTAACAATGTTTAGTAAAAATAAAAAAGTGGTAGCCGAACATAAAGTAACATGAGAATCAATATTAGACTTATCTCGCATCCCATATCACGACACATAAGGCCCCTATAAGGTTCATTACCCTAAGTAATGGGTAAATGTTCCCAAATCTTTATAGAAAAGTCATGCAACTAGTAATCCTTGTTAGAATCTTGTAGGTTCAAGAAGAGGAATCTCTCAACCTTCCTCTCCTTTAAATAATATATTTTCTCTCGTTCGACCTCATCCATATATAATAATTTTGAACCTTTGGGATTCTTAACGTAGACTCATATAACTCATTTATCCTATTGACCCCCGTTCACTATTCTCCAAGTGTTCAAAGAACATTGGGATTAACCTATTGAAGAATTCATAAAACTCAAAGAAAGAGTTGGTGTAGAGGAAAAGTAACACCGACTTCAGTAATAAATTAAGAGAACATCCAGACCTCCCTCAATGTTGAAGTAATCTTTAGGATGCTCTCCAAATTATATGACCACCTAATCTGGAATGGGGAAATGTCTCATGAACTCCACAATCGAACCCTCACCAATTGGGTAAATCATTTTCACAACAAATAAATAAAGATAATGGAGTAACTAAAGACGATACTTGAAGAAAAATTACAGAAATATTGAAGAAGGAAAAGGAATTAACTTATAATGATAATAGAAGACAAATGGCTCTGAAGTTATTTTTGAAACACAATGAAAGAAAAATGGTGATCCAAGTGATCGAAATAAAGTCATTAAGTGGAGGGTTAAACTTCCAAGAAGAGATGCATTATTAGAAGCAACACCCCTAAATGATAGTAGACACACATTATCACCTTTTGGTTAGACAATACAGAATTACCAGCGTACCCCTGAGATATCGGGTCAAGTTACAAGCATTCCTTATGATTCTAATGGGACAAATAAAGGAATTTAACCCTAAAAAATAACAAGTGTCAGTACACTTTGGTCATAGCTCCCATAGCGACCATATCTCGCTACCGATCACGATCTAGATTGTATTTAACCTACGAGCAAACCTATGCACCCTAGATCAAGTTACAAAGCTTTGAGGGAAATTGTTAGAGTATTATACAACTAAGAAAAAGTAATTAACATGTGTCCGAAAGATTTGACATCGGTCATATCTCAAATGGATAAGGATGGATTGAGGCCGATCAGTGGAAATATTGGAATTAGATTTAGTGATCAAGTAAAGATAGTTATCTAAGTTTAGGGAGTCCCACATGACTCAACCTCTTTTTATTCTCTATAAATGTAACTCACACCCCTGGGAAAAGGGAAATATAAAATTTATTATTAAGAACTGGTCAATAAAGAGAGTGAAACACCCCGAGGACGTAGGTGCATTGTCAAACCATATATATACTATGTCATTATGTGATTGTGGTTATTTATTGTACTCGACTTAATTGTGTTGATTTTGTAACAATAGAATTTTTCAACTTACACGATATTGGGAAATCTATAACAAGGTAGAAGACTACACCGAATAAGTATTATCCTCATTTAAGATTGGCATATGGGATAACTCAATGTTGTATTAATCCCTCACCAAGAATGAAGCTACCACTATTGATGACGTAGTGTCTACAATTAAAAAATATGCCAAAGTTGAGGATGTGGTCATGTGAACAAACTGGGACAATGTTCGACCAAAAGTGAACCAAAAAGGAAATAAGGAGGCTATTCCCAAAATGGAGGCAAGAAGTAGAACGGTGGATCAAAGGGAGATGATAATTCAAATCCCAACAAAGTTCACCGTGCCATCAACAAAGTTTTCAAGGAATTTATATACAAGATCTTAAGCACTATCAAGGATAAAAAAATATTTCAAATGGCCAAGGAATATGGAAAGATACCCTTCCAAAAGAAACACATCCATGAGATTCTCCTACCACAAGGAGCATATACACAAAATAGGGAATTACAAGGCTCTTTAGTCATATTCGAAAGAGCTGTCCCAAGAAGGCATTTTAGATGGCTTTATCGATAAGAAGAATGAAAAAAGAGACGCAAAGCATGTTGGGACATGAGTTAGCAGTCATTCATAGAGACTCAAACCCTAACTAAATGAAATGTAATGTTTTAAGAATAGATATGAAAAAAATTATTGTAGTAATTGAGGCCTTCCAGATTGATTCAGCTAAACCCACTTTTTTTAAACATCATCAACCAGAGGAAATAGACTATTCCAAGTACATTGTCTTTACCGAAGAGGACCTAGTCAGAGTCAATACTACTCATCATGACACACTAGAAATCACACTTAAGATTTCTAACTGGGATGTTTATAAGCAACTAGTGGACAAGGGAAGATCTTCAAAGGTAATGTACCTTAATTTTTTAAACCAACTTAACATGAGAATGTAATGTCTAAAAGAAGTGACCATCTCTCTCATTAGATTTATAGGGAGAATGATAATGTTGCTAGGAAAAGTTATGCTTGTAGTAAGAATTGGGAATATCTCAAATTTGATCCAATTTCTAGTTATAGACATTGAATCGACATACAATAAAATTCTTGGATGAGGATGGTTCCATCCAATAAAGGTGGTCCTATCTACCTACCATTAAAATATCACATGCATTGCCGATTGGAGGAAATAGAGATGCATGGAAATCATGCTTTTGCTCGGCAATGCTTTATAGCAACCATTAGACCTAAACACGAGAAGAAAAATAAGAAGGTGGTGGAAGACACACAAAGGTCTATTTCTTCCAAATAGGAGCTAAAGTATGGGCGACTAGGGATAGAAAACACAATGATGGACTTCATCGATAAAGTTATAGAACCACTCCAAGAATTTTCATTTGACAACTCTCCCATAATAAATTTTTTATCGCAAGCTCTTTCACCAACAGTAAGAAGGATAATTGGTCTCCTTTAAGATGTGTTTTCTTCGTATGCGTATGATATTCCTGGCATAGATCCATAGACAATGTGTCACAAGCTCTACGTTAACCTAACATTCTTCCCGATAATGTAGAAAGCATGACAAACAATCCCTGAGAAGTCAAAAGTAGCAAAATAAGAGGTCAGGAAACTTTTGGAGGCAAGTGTGACAACCCATAAAATTCATAAATAGATTGATCAGGTCCAAACATAAATAATACGAGAGTCAAAACAATTTGTATCATTCTAAGCATGATTGAAATAAAATAAAATGATAAATATGACAATACTGAAATAGAGTAATAAAGTAATTCACAATAAAAATATGATACTATCCAAATCGAAATGAAATAATAACTCCTCACTGGAATGTAAATGCCTAAAAAAAATATTCGAACTTTGAATAAATAAATTTGACTTTAATATAAATGATCCCAAATATAATAATCTGACCAAACTGAATACTAAAAGGAATTGCATAAAGTAAAGGTGAGTAACAAGCTCAACACTTACATCCTAATAGTAGAAAGATATAACTGAATATGGAAGCTCGATGATTATCCGACTAAGAAATATTAATTGTGAGGCAGTTGCTGCTGCATAAGACCTGTAAAACGAGTTTTGAAAACATGATTAAACCTAACAAGTCTAAAGTGAGTAAGAATATAACCAAATTTGGTCTAATATAACAATAATACATATGCATCCCGTATTTTAGCTGTTTTTAAGTTATCCCAAACCAAATAATCTAAATAGAGCATGCAATTCTAATGTAATACCACATATTTTCGTATTAATTAATTGTTAAATTGATTAGTTATTTGTAATGATTTGTTATGTGACATGTAGTATGTCATTCAATATATTTTTTATATGTGTTGTGAGATTCATTTATGTGATCATTTATGTCTTATGTGATGTAACAATTTTGGAAATCAACATAATACTCAACAATCTATTAATTAATATTTTAAGTGACTTAATATTATGAGCGACTATGAAATGATTAGAAACTAGGTGCCGTCGGTTTCCTTATTAGGATTATTCTCTCAGTATCGGGTTCCACTAGGACTGTGTTTTTTTCCGAACATTTTGATTTTCTCGATATCCGATGTATATAAGGTTTTTCGATTTTTTATTTTTGATTTTCGATTTCCGATTTTTTACAAAAAAAATCAGATCGAAAATCGAAAAAAAATTTGAATTTTCAATTTTCCAATTTTTTCGAAACTATGCCAGATTTTTCCAAATTATTTTCAATATTTTATGATTTATGATTTTTCCAATTTTTTTAAACACTTTTATGTGTCCCACATTGGCTTGGAGAGGAAGATAGGTAAAAAAGTCCTCTATAAAAGGAGATCATCCCTCTATCCTCTACACAAATGAAAAAAATGATTAAATCCTTATGTATTTACATGTTGGGTCAAACTTTTTTCTTGATTTCTTTAAAATGAGAATTTTGAGTAATCCAAAATCCTATATTTTTGAATTTTCGATTTTTTCTGATTTTCCACTTTAAAATAACTAATTTCCTTATTTTAATTATCCAAAAATAATAAAAAAATTTAAATTAAAATAATTCTGGAAATTAAATTAAATTTGAGTAATAAATAAAAGCCATTAAATTTAATGAATTTAAAATGAACCACCAAAAATTTATTTTCCATGAAAATCATGATCTAAGGTCGGGTCGATATTCCATGTTGTCCATAATTCCAAGGGTCATTAACACATATTAATAACCCAACAATTAAAACATGAATAATATAGGCATAACTCAACATGAATAAAAAATTGAGATAAATAAGGGTCTGCGACTATTATGGTCAACATGCAATTATGTTGAGAACTCAACAGTCATCCTTGAACTCAACAGTCATCCTTGAACTCAACAGTCATTCTTGAACCCAAAAGTCTTGAACCCAAGAGTGATCCTTGAACTCAACAGTCATCCTTTAACCCAAGTGTCATCCTTGAACTCAACAACCATCACTGAACCTAAGAGTCTTGAACCCAAGAGACATCCTTGAACCTAAGATGTCCTATACCTCCATTAAGGAGTTCACATTCCACATCAATATTACATTAATCCAGGATAAAAAAATAACCATGAATAAACCATCGTGGGGTCCAATCACATAAAATAAAAACATAAATACGTGACCATAATAGTAGGATTAGATCACTGCAAAATAAAAGTTATCACAAAGCTATATTCTACCCAACATTCATGCACATATACAATTATTTTAATTGGACAACATGGATGAACTCAACCTATAGGTGATATCAACATGGCTCTGATACCATTTGTTGGAGCGGAAGTCCAAGAGTTCATTGAAAATGTGTATAGATTGAATCATAAAAAAAAATTACACATGGTGTATCTATATAGGATATTCAAGATCTCATACCTTTGTGATTCCTTCTGGCTTGAACCGTAGAGATTTGATCTCTTTCATGTTACACCGACCCGTGTCACAAATTTAACGGTGTGTCAGCCACAAAAATAAATGATTTTTTTCAAAAATTATGACAGCCTCAAAAAAACATATTTCATGATTTTTTATATTTTTCGACCTCTGGAACCAGTAGAAAAAATTTCAGCCCAATCCGATCAACGGTTCTCAAGTTATGGCGCTAACAAGTAGATATCATGGCGTGTCGCGTATATGTCTAGATAGCTGAAATTTCATAAAGATGTGTGAGGCATGTGAATCAAACGATCTCTAAATGACTTGGCATTTCCCGTGCCTCTTCCTCTATATGTCAGGAACCCATTGTTCTACTTTCAAAAATTTTGGACTCTCCGATTGCCCGTAATCGATTTTACAGTATGAGAGATTTGAAAGAGACATCGAGATCTTCTGTGCTAATTCTTTAAGCCAATACATGTCATTGGTGTGTGGGCACCAATGATCACGACCCTACTACTCCTTTTCAGGTGTTTTGAATGATCTATATTGATCCCACACTTATTAGGAGACAAGGGGTTGCTTATATAGGCTAGCACGGGGACCCCCAAGAGAAATAAAAGGCTAGCTTCCTAAAGAATTTAGGAATTCTAATTAAACTCTTTAATTAATTCCATAATTCTATAAATTATTATTCATTTCACTAAAGAATAATAATTACACTCTACTCTACTATCTCAAAATTATAATTTCGAGCTCCATGTTATTAAATGCTTAATAATCTCCCCACGTTAAGATTATAGATACCCACTGATTAAATTAAATTACTGACAATTATGTTTAATCGACCTCTTATAAATTCCTTGAGACCGTTCTCTTAACTTATTTGATATGTAGGATAATTTAATCCACCGGTCGGGTTTGACATAATCAAAACATATAAGTTACATCAAGAGGGTATCATTAATCTCTTTACTGAGACGTGGATTCCATTCATAACTAACTTTCACCATACACTAATCAACATTACCCAATCTACCAAGCTTATTGATCCATAAATGAATCTCACCCAATAGATCAAAGTAATGAACAATTGATGCACACGTCCATCAATTATGTTTGGATTAAGAGATTAAGCACTCATAACAATCATGAGATTCTCATTATCTTATATAGTCAGTATAAAGACAATTATATCTAATTGGTCTCGTTCAATACACACAAAGTGTACTAGAACAATAAGTCGAAACTATACTGTTTCCCGTAATCAAGATAGACCTACTAAAATAGTGTGCTACAATCCTACTGATGGTGTGTCCATACCCATCAAAGATTGTGAACCAGACTTGTATTATACAAGGGCCGATGATCTGATCTTCCATGTGTAAGTCAAACTCTACACACCAAATCATCTACTGTGTAGAATAAAAGATACATATGCATAAATATATAAAATAATATGACGCAAAAATTACTTGTGAAAATTCTCATTAAATAGACATACTCTAGTGAATCATGACTTTTAGTATAGAATCCCAATATATCTATATCCATATCTATATCTATATATATATATATATATATATATATATTAAATAACATATCACATGTGATAACATGTAATTAATTATTTAATTAAATGAAAGGAAATTGTGAGCTGTTACAACAAGGTCCTTCATAGAAATCCAATTCTTGGAGTGTTGGTCAAATTCGGTCGGAATTAAGAAGAAGAATGGGAAGTGGAGAGTTTGCATTGAATTCACAATCCTAAGTAAATAATGTCCCGAGGATAATTTTCCTCTGCTAAATATTAACCATCTGGTCGATGCCACAACTAACCATAAATGAATGAGCTTTCTAAACCCTTATTCTGGCTATCATTAGATCTCTTTGTTTGGACCGAACCTAAAAAAGATGTCTTTCATCACTATGATTATCCTTTATTGTACACAATTATGCCTTTAGAACTAAAAAATACATTATCGACCGAACATCGATTAGTCACAAAATGTCTGAGAAACAGTTGGGTGATACCACTGAAGTGTACATAGAAGATATGCTCGTAAAGCATAAGAACAAAGGCGAGAATCTCTCAAACCGATAGACAATGTTTGAGGTCATGTGGTGTTATAATATGAGGCTCAATGTAGCATAATGCTCTTCAGGGTACAATTCAAAAAATTCCTAACCTATTGTGGACACCTCAATCTTATATTGCACTTCTGTTTTCATAGCCCACAAGCCTCCCAGAACAACATGAAACAATTTCCTAAAAATCTTGACTTCGGTGATGCTAAAACCATATTTTCTCTCAATCATATCGGAATTCCCATAAATACACAAAGTTATGCTCGAAAGCCTAATCCCAACTGGCAAACAAACACGTGTTAAGATTTTAACTTCATGGTTAAAAATTAAACACATGGCTAAAAGTTAATTGCGCGGTTAAAAATCGATTCATCATTACGTATGTGTTTACTTGTGACCAAAATCTTCCCGATTTTGATCGAACGATTGATATATCAGGTACGCCTGACACTTAATCCACTACAAAATTCGCCAATGGTTAAAATACTTAACCTTGTGGTTAAATAGCCTTCTAACTACGCGGTTAAATGTCAAAATTTTGGCCCTTACATAAGGGTCCCACCTCATTTGGAAAATCACCCTAACACCCAACATTGATTCAATTTTCTAAATGAAGTTTTGATTATATGAAAAAGTCATTTATGCCAAAAAAAGAGTCAAACCTCTGTGTACACTTTGCAAATTCAAGCCCCTCCAAACAAAGGTTTTTTCGACATTACCACCTAAAAGGGTATCTTTCCCCATAAAATCTCGGTTCATGCTACATGGGTGAATATTCAAATGAAAACTCATGTTTTCATCTTAAATAAATATTGAGATTTAGAAATGTATATATATGTATAGTAAACCCGATGGACTAGAAATGTGTATATATGCACTTTACATCATTTATATTTTAAAGCCTGGTCCCTTTTCAACATTTATAACTATTGAGTGCATATTATATTCTCACACCAGAATTACTAATCAAAACTGGTACAAACAAATACGACACAAAAGCACACTTTTTCCTACTTTTCAACTCGTTTTCAAGATGGTGTCACTAAAAAGAATTACTTTGACTCTTTGCAAAATCCAAAGTCTAAAGTCGTAATAATCCCGATCAATTCTCTAAGTAAACACTCTTGTCTAAACAAAGTCACCCTCCTGGAATACTTATCAAACACCTATATATTTTATACATACGAATATAATAATCTGGCTCATAACAATAATGATATACAAAGGAACAAGCTCCTCAACTATCATAATGTTGTATAGTTTATACATGATTTCCTGAAGCCAATACACATAAATATGATCCCCCCCGATTAGGACTAAGTAGGCCTTGATCCTAGGAATCCTCGGCTACGTAGGCACAATATCTAGCTATAATCATGAGCTCGAGCCTTATAGTACGTCTCTTAGTGTATTATCTTTATGGATGCCTCCATATCTAGTCCCAATGCCCCCACCACAACCACCTAAAAGGACCATCCTCACCATCCTAAATCAGTCCCAGGCCCTACCACACCTTTGAGATATTGTTCATTCAACAAGGGACATGAAGATCCTTGTCAGCGATTTTTAGTCCACACCATCTCCAAAATGCCATGTTAGAGTTAGTCTCCTAGACCCAAAACATGACATCTTTGACACAATCCTCTGGACCTACGCCAGGTAGGAAATAAAGAATGTGTAAAACATGACTTTCTTTACATTATGCCAAGCTAAGTCCTCACACTTTCATACACATTGGGTCAGAACCCATTCCATGCGGCACACTACAAAATGAACTATGTAAGCTTTGATTTTATGGCTACACGGGTACGTAGGATAATACGAGTCCTTCTTGTGACCACAATCCTTTGAAATATGTCTCTTGATATATTATCTCCAAATAGATACTTCTATCTATCACATCTACCTCAATCAATGACCTACACAAATTTTCCAATGTGTACATACCAACTTGACCTGAACTGTGTAGGTTTTGATCTCTTGGCTACACGGGTACATAATCATTATATCAATACTTCCTTCATGAGCACGTCTCCATACACTAACAAACTTTTGTTACACCTCGACACACTAATGGAATTCTGTTACACATACACAGACTTGTAGCACACATATATACATTAGCGGCCTCCTATTACTCATATAAATATTCGCACATAATTACCCCTATGTTACTACACCTTCTTAGTGACGTTCCTACACCTCTCACTAACATCACTTTTATACCTAAGCACATATATACATTTCAAGGGATTTTTAAACTAAGGTTTCTTAGCATGCTCAATAATAAACTAAAAGTAACTATAAATGTAAAATGCGATAATAAATATATAGATTAGTAAGCATATGCGTTCATCTTCAGGTCTTTGAGAGTGATACCAAGCTCTTCATTGTATTCGTACTATTTAAAAAAGCATGACACACATTATTCCAGGCTTTGGGAGTTCCCTTAAGCTTCAGACCCATATACCAGGTAAGGTCCCCTCCAAACAGAGTGAAGGAGAACATCCTTTCTAGTACCGTTAGTTATACGTCTTAAAAACAGGCATCTTGAATTATTCAGTAGCCGAGCCTCAGGATAGAGAGACATTTTCTTAATGTTAGTTAAGTCGTTAGTGGTCTGCATCTTACTAATGGATTCCTGGAGAAGACGTAACTCACTATGGACTTGAATTATCTCCTGGTTTGGTGGTGGAGGAGGAGAAATCTCATCGTCTAGTGGATGAGTTACTAATGTTGCTCATGAAGTTCCCTAATAGGTTAGATGAGTGTACTCTGGGTATTGATGGTATGGTTCAAAGTAACCATGAGGGGAAAATGGCACTTGGAAGTGGGGGCAATGACATTAGCAAGGGTAGCTGATGTTTGTACTGGCACAAGTGGATCTTGAGGATTATTCAATACTGTTCCAACAACCACTGCAAGAAGTGTAATAGTATTAGGGATATGGTAGGGAGTACATTCTCTCTAGTACCGGGTGTAGCACTAGCCTCTTATAGGCAGACCTGTGCTCAACTTGGTGCCCTGATCTCTAATTGCGTGGTGTTCTGAGAGGCGGTGATATTCTCCAACTATCACAAGACCTGAGCTATTACAGATGGAATATGATATTCTTTTGTAGACATGGAATGTACAGTGGAACAAACTGGGTAGTCATGAGTGGGGCGGTCACTGATAAAGATTAAAAGACCTCATAGAGTGAGAACACTGGTTTCTAGGGTAACATATTAGTGTACAATTATGCGGGTAATGATGACTGCCAAAAAATGTGGGGATCCTTTGTTTATGAATTTTTAGATAGAAGAGCTGATAGAAGGACTATACATAGGGGGAGAGAGAATCATATATATATTCCTTCTTTATGCAATTCGTTTATCTATTTTTAACCGTATATGGACGATATTTTGTTTTTTGTATTCTCAATGTCTTCAAAGAATAAGAACTGAACAAAGTCCCATTGGATTCAAATGAATCAGGGTGAGATATCAACTTGCATGAAAGGAAAGAAGAAATAATAGACTACAATATATTATTTTCTCAAAAGTAAAATGCCGAGCAATTCAACGTAAAAAAATTATGCTTTGGTGATGACTTGCAGATTTATAATGTTTTATCTTCTATGTAAAAAGGGAAGATGGTTAGCTTGGAATCTGAGGGATTTTGGATTAGCATCCAATCGTACGATAATTTTTTAAAACAATTTGTTAAAGTGATTGTCCCTTATGTATCTGCTATTTTGTGCAGTAGGCCGTGTACCTAAAGGTTTTTTCCATATACAAAAGGGGAAGGCAAATTTATGATTGATGGAATGAACAACCTTTATGGTACGTGTGAAATCACTTTACCCTAGTATTAAATTGATGTGAAAGCCTATTAAATATACCCTAATATTGGACAAGCTTTGAACATTCCTAATTATCGAGACTTTGGGATCTAGAGAAAAGTCTACACAGATATGGGCTATACTTGTGAGACCAATTATGAACATTCCCAAGTTCATAATGGGAGTTGACCTAAAGCGCCAACAAACATACCTAGTCTCCTAATGGGGGGTGGGTTTAGATAGTCTACACAGATATGGACAGTTCTATGTCACTGTTTGTATTTATAACTGTAATACCCCGTATTTACGAGTAATTGGAATATAATTAATTCAATAATTATTTGGGTTGAATTTAAATTATATGTGTGTCATAATTTGATGGAATTAAATATCTTGGGAGAGATAAGAATTTATTGTTGATGGAATCATTTGCATGACAACTATTATACGTCATAGCGAGTAATATCGACGGAACTGTGTGGAATCTCTCCAAGGAGTCGCGTGTAGAATATTTTAGGATTAGATGGGAGGATGACTCAGATGTCGATTTTGAGGTCACAATTAACTCTGAATGGATCGAGATAGTCGGAATGGTGTACCCGGGGGTTGTATTTGGGTTCCGAGGCCTTTTTAGTCATAACCTAAACCACACGAGAGTGTTTGGGTCACTTGGGCTTGGCCCGTAAGACTAATTTTGGGAAATGGGATTTAAAACCTAAGATTAACCATTTGGGGCAGCAACATATTATATCTAAAACTCTAAGAATCAAAGAAGAAGATAGAAGAAGCCATTAGAGGGGAAGAGAAGAGAGTTTGGAGGTGTAGCACCTTGATTTGTCCACAAAAATTATCGGAATGGTGATCCGAGCGAGGAGGAATCGACTCCATTATCTCAGAAATGAATTCAAACCTGCATATTATAAGGCAAGTGTTTAACTTGCTTGTTTCTAAAAGGTTATAATACCCATGTGTAGTGTAGGGTTATTATTTGATGATTTGAAATGAGGTTCTTGGAAAATTGATAACCTAAACACATGATCTTGGGTACGATTGCATGTAGATTGAACCTGTGTATATGAGTAATATGAAATCAGTATATATGTGATGTTAAAAATGGGAGAAATCTGAGTTTTGATTGAAAGAGATGAAGAACAATGAAAATAGAGAATATCGGTTCTCGAATTGAATCCGTGATGTTTTAATGATAAATTTAAGTAATAAATCATCTTTATATACTTATATAATGATTTACTATGTTGGAAAGAAATTTTGTGAAGTTTCATGGAAGTATGAGAAATCTTTGTAAGGACATATTTTCATAGGTCCGTTATCAATTTGTTATGTCATATACCGCTACACCATCGAAGAGCATTCAAGAGACATCTACATAAAAGACGGATTCGAATTACTCAAGTTTTTCATCATTTAAGACTCCGCAAATTTTACTTTGGTAAGGTTATGTTTTAAATACCTTAACTTTTCACTTAGAGCTTTTGAGAGATTTTTACAAAATATTTTCTAAGTGTTGGAGCGGACTTTTTCGTCGAATATTGAGAATGAGTATTTTTCTAAGTTTTAAAGAGGACCTCAATTTTGACGCCCAGATCATTCGCGCGAGATCAGCATCTCGTTTGAACGAGATTGGAAGTCGCGCAATGTCGTTTGAACGACATGCGTACTTCGTTCGAGCGACATATGCTTCTCGTTCGAATGAGCTCGAATTTCGAGGCGGTGTGTTTTTGTATAACTATTCATTAAATGGTAATGTTTTCATTAAGAAGTCACAGCATTTTGACGAACAGAAAAACTACAAAAGCAGAATCCTTTTTGGCTTCTTCCTTTAGGGTTTTAATCCCTTTTAGTTTTCAATTCACAAAACTCCCATATGCTTTAGTGAATTGTTTGGGTGTTCAAGAACACAACTTTTGCCCTTGTTTATTCTTTGTGGGGAGAGCTCTACAACCGACAGCTGCGTGCTATTGTGGAGCGATTCCTTGTGAAGATTTCAGACTGCGTGTCTAGGATTGCGGTCCTTGTGGTAAAGCTGCGCGTGAACCACTGCAGATTTCTAGCCGTTGCTTTGAAGGTTTGACGAAGACATCGTGGGCGTTACTCTTGTGGGCGATGCAAGTTGGTATGTAAGTCAATGGTCTTGTAAACTTTTCAAAGTTCTAAAAATAAAAGGTTTTGTCCTGTGGGGATTTTTCCTTAAGCTTGTGTCGCATGTTTTATTTATTTTATGGTTTGACACACGCACACACACAGTTGAATGATTTGGGGCTGATTTATTTTGGTTTAAAAATAGACACTAATTAAATAAGTGTGCCAACATAGAAAGTTGCGAATTTAATCAATTATCACACAGTCACACTTTTCAAATTGGTATCAGAGCTTATTTAAGCGATCTCGATTCTACAAATTGGTATCAGAGCGGGTTGCGCTAATTTATTGCGTATTCCTATTTTTCGCAAAAATTGTGTGATATTGATTTTTTTTTTCAGTTTTGTGAAAAATCGCAATTTTTCAATGGAACGCCCATTTAATGAGGAGCCTATTTTTGAAAAAATTCACGACCATGCTGAAAATTTAAAACTTTTAAATTTGAATCTTTGCAAGAGAATTAAAGTTTTGGAAAAAGAAAATTCTCGTTTTAAATCCGCAATGGATCTTTTGCAAACGGTTCAAAATCAAAGAGATTTTTATCGTGAAAAATTTGTTTCCTTGGACCATGATTTTGTTGCTTTAAAATTTTCCAAGAAGGAGAGTGATGAGAAGGTCTTATTTTTAGAAAAGGAATTGGAGGACCTTAAAAATTCGATGGTTTGTGTTTGTGCCAAAGATGATAAAAATATTTTAGTCAATGAGTTTGTGGCACGTGAAGAGGCTCTTAGGGAAAAGTTTTCTTTAATTAAGGGAGAGAGAGATACGCTTTTTGGAATTATTGAAAACTTGAAAAAGGCGTCCCTTAATTTTGAAGTGTCTAATTCTTTGCTTGATTCAAAAATTTTGAAATTAAAAAATAATTTGACAGACTCAAGTAGGTTTGATAGTGATGGTAATGGCTCATCGTGTTCTCATGCTTCTAATACTAAAGTCAAAACCATTATTTGTTTTAGAGGGTCAACTAATTCCAAGGATATTAGAAAAGGTCAACCCATAGGTGTCGTTTCACCCGTTTACACATGTTCATATTGTGGTAGGAAAGGTCACCTTAGGCGTTTTTGTTTTGATATTGGAAAATGTCCTAGGAAGTTTATGTCTAGTGTTCCCGTGGTTCTCAAAGTCCCCACACGACGTTTCACATCTATTTGTGTTAGGAAATCACTTTTGGATACGCTAGATTTTAGAATAGTTGATTCTCATTTTCTTGCACACGATTCTTCTCTTGCCATATCATATAGATGATTGTGTTTGCATGTTTGTCATACGCTAGTTATGCTGTTTGATATATTTTTGCTAGCGTTGTGACATGTACTTTTTGTATAGATTTTTATTTTGAAATATTTTGAAAAATACAAAAAGATTTTTGTATTTTGTTTGCATCGTTTATGGATGAAGACTTAGGATGACCGAGTCACAACATCATTCCATTATTTTCCTCTGACTATTTGATAGTGTTTTGAGTCAATAGGTCAATTCATCCTTGTGCTTTATAATGTTTGGAGTTATTAAGATGTATTTAAGTTTTACTTCCTACATGTTTGACTCATGTTTCCTTTATTTCACACATGCACGAATTTGTTTGATTATTGTGCTTGTCTTATCACATGTTGGTTGGGTGTTTTCACTTCAATACTGTCCTTAAAACGAACCAAGCGCGATAGTTTGATAAGAAAATTGTGCATATAAGAACCGTTTTGTGAGTTTGTGTGCTTTGTTGAAAAAACGGGGAAGGGCTGCGAAAGGTTCATTTTGCCTTTGCGAATACTAAGCCACCGTTAAATTGGATCTAAAAATGGAGGAATTTTATTATCCAGGGTCCAAAGAGGTTTAAAAGAGCCCGAAATTTTTTAAAGGGAATAAAAAGAAATTCATGCCAATTATGGGCCATTTAGGTTTTTGCACCAATTCTCCAAAGTTTGAGAATTTAGTTTATTCACCTCTAAAAGAAAATATATATGAGGGAGTTTGGTTGGAGAAATAAAACGGGTTTGCACGTCCTTGAAAATCTTGAAAAAGTGATAAATAGTTTTGGATGTTATTGGTGTGGAAATCATTTGACTTTGATTTTTTGATTTGCATAAGACGATGTCATCTAAATTCAACAAATTTTTACACCTAAGGATTCTTTTGATGTTCATTCGTTAGGGGTACAAGTATTCATCATGCACATATGATTGATTGAGTTGATTTACCTATCGAATGTGTTCACACCCATTCATTCCATCTCCATGACTTGGTTGTTTTAGTTTAAATCCATGGTGTGATTTTTTGTATCATATTTTTCAAAGTGGTATCTTATTTTTGTATGAAAAATTGAAAAATTGAAAAATAGTTTGTGAGATTTTTTGAGATATCCCTTTGCATGCACGTAGCTTGATCTTTGTTTGCTATGCATTTTATCGTGACACTCCATGTTTTGATTTTTTCTTCTTATTTGTCTATTTTGGGACATCATAAAAAGGGGGAGAAAGAATTATCCTGTTATGGGGGAGTTTTTGGGAGATTTGATTATTAATGCTTTATTCTTATATCATTTCAAACTCGATGCGTCATGAAGGTTTTTGCTTTATCTCATGTGTGTAGGTACAAAGATTGAAGATCATGATGTTGCACACCCTGATGAGAAAAGCTTTGAGATTTGACGAAGATGATTGAAGAACAGTTTTGAGTTCCTTCAAATTTATTCATGGGAGGGTAGATTTGTATAGGCATTTTGGTTTTTGATAATTCGGATTTTTTTACGTATGTACCGGCATAGACATAGGGGGAGATTTGTAAGGACATTTTGTCATAGGTCCGTTATCAATTTGTTACGTCATATACCGCTACACCGTCGAAGAGCATTCAAGAGACATCTACATCAAAGACATATCCAAATTACTCAATTTCTTCATCACTCAAGACTCCGCAAAGTTTACTTTGGTAAGGTTATGTTTTAAATACCTTAACTTTTCACTTGGAGCTTTTGGGAGATTTTTACAAAATATTTTCTAAGTGTTGGAGCAGACTTTTTCGTCAAATATTGAGAATGAGTATTTTTTCTAAGTTTTGAAGCAGACCTCGATTTTGACGCTCAGGTCGTTCGCGCGAGATCATCATCTCGTTCGAACGAGATTGGAAGTCGCGCAATGTCGTTTGAACGACATGCATACTTTGTTCGAGCGATATATGTTTCTCATTCGAACGAGCTTAAATTTCGAGGCGGTGCGTTTTTGTATAAATACTCATTAAATGGTAACGTTTTCATTAAGAAGTCACATCATTTTGACGAACAGAAAAACTACAAAAGCAGAATCCTTTTTGGCTTCTTCCTTTAGGGTTTTAATCCCTTTTAGTTTTCAATTCACAAAACTCCCATATGCTTTAGTGAATTGTTTTGGTGTTCAAGAACACAACTTTTGCCCTTGTTTATTCTTTGTGGGGACAGTTCTACAACCGACAGCTGCGTGCTATTATGGAGGGAGTCCTTGTGAAGATTTCAGACTACGTGTCTAGGATTGCGGTCCTTATGGTATAACTGCGCGTGAACCACTGCAGATTTCTAGCCATTGCTTTGAAGGTTTGGCGAAGACATCGTGCGTTACTCTTGTGGGCAATGCAAGTTGGTATGTAAGTCAATGTTCTTGTAAACTTTTCAAAGTTCTAAAAATAAAAGGTTTTGCCCTGCGGGGATTTTTCCTTAAGCTCGTGTCACATGTTTTATTTATTTTATGGTTTGACACACGCACACACGCAGTTGAATGATTTGGGGCTGATTTATTTTGGTTTAAAAATAGACACTAATTAAATAAGTGTGCCAACATAGAAAGTTGCGAATTTAATCAATTATCACACAGTCGCACTTTTCAATCTTTAATGGTGAAAATTCCTAAAAACGCAGGGAAGGAGACAAACTGCTTGTCGGACCAAGGACGAATCGATTCGACTGCCCAAATTTGCACATTTTGTCTATTTATTGTAATTCCCTCATGAAGTGAATTACGGGAAACTTGGAGAAATAACTCGGTAATTAAATAAAGACTGTGAGGAGGTCATTAGGTATATATTCAAGGCTTGGTTGATAGTTATTGTGAGTAAATTTGGGGTGTGAACCGACGATGATAAAATGATCAAGATGCGTATCTAGAAATTTAGTAATTGAATTATGATAATATGACTTAGACCAGTAGTGTATGTGCGTAGTAACTATTTAAATAACTTAAGGGTTAACTAGGACCGTTTGGGTGGAGAATAATACTCAGGAAAATGCGATATAGAGTTATATTCATATAATAAGTAGTACGTGAGTATTCTAGAGATATTTTATGTACGAATTATATATATAGGGTGAGTTCATACCTATACGGATTATATTTATAGGGTGAGGGCATACCTTTATGTATGCTATATATAAGGTGAGGGTATACGTATATGGATGATTTGTATATGGTGAGTGCATACCTATACGGATTATATTTATAGGTTGTGTTGCCTATATGACACATATGGATAGGTTGTGTGTATCCCTATTATGTTCTTTCTTATGTATGTTAACATACCTACGCTGCCTGTTGTCACGGAGGTTCCCATGCAGTGAGCGATCCCACCTTTCCGATTCCAGGGAGGTCTGGATTTATGCCCAGGACATAAAACTTAGGGCGACTCACTATGTACCATCTATTATTGAGACTAGTAGGTCATTTAGGTACGTTAGGTATGTGCATATCCCAAAGGCTTAGAACTATGTTCTCCTCCATTATTTCTTATTTGATTTTGGTTTAAGGAGACTTACCGAACCAATAGTCTTTATTTTAGTACAAGAGATACATGGACTTGATAGCAGAGTATGCCACATCGTAGGGGGCCATTCCATAGATGCTATAGTCCTATATATGATATGTGTGGAATGTATATTTACAAGTGTGATTTATCCTACTTGTGTGCAATGTAGGAAGGAGAGATAATGCATATCTAAAAGTGATTAAATTATAGGATAAGCGACTTAGTGTGTAATAGTAGTTAAGTTAGATATCATATAGATATAGAGATGAATTAAGTAGAATAATTTAATGAAATATCTTCATAATAACATATGTGAGATGTTAATTATGGGTGAATGATAATATATATGACATGTCTATTACGGACTAATGATAACATACATGAAAATGTTAACTATGATTGAACAATAACCTACGTGGAAGGTTAAGCATGAGTATTGCGATAGTGTGCTATATGGGAAGTACATAAGAGTCAAAGAGAAATTTAACTAAGGACTTAATAAGGATTGAGTATATAATGTGGCGTACAGTACGAGCATTATAGGGGATCTAAACCTGTTAGGGTTAGTTAGTTAGTTATTGATGAGACCTAGTTAGGTTGGGTATCATAGCTAGGTAGATGAAGTTAGGTGTGCACATTAATTGAGAGGTGAGGAACTAAAGAGAGTGTAGGTTAAACTATTATGTGTAATCAATAAACGATTTTAAGCTGCAATTTAAATACTTGCTAAATATTTTTAAACGATTTTACTTGGGCTCTGACCTGTATGCAAAATATTTTAAAAACCTTTTAGGTGTTCAGCTACAGGGACGCCCAACTTGACAATCTGTTCCAGGGATGCGAAGCTACAGTACCTGTGGATGCTTGCAGGATTTGGATTAGATGCTTCAATCACTTCTTTTATAGAGTAGGATGCAATTTAGTTATTTCTTTTGGGCGTGTTGCCCATTCAGAAATTTCTTTTATTTTAGTTCAGACTTTGTACTCAGGTTTATATTCTTCCGATGTACTTTATATTAGACTTGGGAACCGGTGGCTTATTCAGTATTGGTTTATTCATTATTTATCTTGTGTTGGATTTATATTATTACTGCGTGGATGGTTAGTGATTATAATAATTTTCCACATGTTGTTGTGTTAATAAAAGATCAAATTTGGCACCAGTTATTTAAAACATTGGTGGCTAGTAAGTTAAAAAGTTTTTGACAGTGACGTTAAGAATGAACCAAATGAGACTCTTGTTTTATTTTTATGAAGGATTGATCACCTGGTATTTAAATAGGCAGGGTGTCACAATGATATTGATTCAAAATTTCTACATAGTTTCTTTACCCTTTTAGAGTGAGCCAAATTTTGTCGGGTAGTGTCCCCTATAAGGTGGCGTTGTTCAGTTGAGTAAATCTTCATTTGGAAGAGCCAACTTTTGCGGGGTTTGGACAGAGTTTTGACTCTGTATTTTGGAGGAAGAGAGTTTTCAGAAACTCACGACTTTTCTCAGGATTTATGATAGAACTCAAGATTTAGAGATGCTTGTGTTGAAAAAAGTTAGAAAAGAGAATCAATGTTGGGTCTTGGGTGCCTTTGTAATATAAATGGGGCTTTTTTTATAGGTACTATCGCAAGCCCATTAACTGTTCATTTAATGGCTTGATTAACCATTCAGTTATTCAAAAGGACATATATAGGGCAAATCCATTTTGGTAGGGACACATGCAGGGATGGGTCAATTTGGTAGGGACAATTGTTCCTGTTGTTTAACCGATCGGTTAATGGAGTTGACATGGTAATGATTACATGGGATAGTTCACCATTTAGTTAATGGAACCATCCATAATGTTTATGGTTTTTTGTTGGTTTTTAAGGGAATTCCTAATTTTACCCCCAAATGTTTCAGAGGACTATTTAAAATATGAATTTATCACTCTTATTTGGATGGATGATAGACTCAAGTCTTGATAACGAATTGGGGTGTCCACAATAGTATACATTAGACATTTAATGTAATTGAAACATCATGTCATCATTTAATGTTCCTTGTTGCATACCCATTAAACATTTCATGTCCTCCTTTGTACTGACAACTCATACGCTAGTATTACAAACATTAATTACTTATTATTCACTGTGTAAAATATACCTCATATACTAGTTACATAGATAATAAATATTTTATTGTATGTATTACACAATGATAAATATGGCACTATTCATATAAACAATAATATTTAATCTATCTATTACACAACCACAACTCAAATACTAGTTAGGTTGACAATAAACATTAATTATATGCAAAATAATGTGATAAATGTTTATTGTTTAATAAAATAAACATTTACAGTAATGAAAGTAGGATTTCAAGTTTACCATGTTTACTCTAATATAATGGTGTTGAGTAGACATGGCAACGGGTTGTGTTGAGTCAGGTTTGTGTTTTTTTTTCATTTTCGGGTCTTTATCGGGTTCTCATCTAAATGGATGACTTTTTTATCGTGCGCAGAAATCATATTCAAACCCGACATGTTACCTTAACTTGTCGAGTCGTGTTCACCCGTTATTACTCATTAAGATAATAAATAATTTTGAATCGTATATGGGTTGATACATTAGCCTAATATCAAACAAAGTTGGACCCATTTATTCATCATATTACTAAAATTGTCAATAAGTAATATTCACTATGAATACATTAACATTAAGCTATATAAACTATTTGGAACACCCAATAATATTTTTTATTTACAAAAATTAATAAATCTTAACAGGTCTTAATGGGTGAAGGGGGTCAATACTAACCCAAACCATTAACTATCGTGTCTTATTGAGTTGGTGCTGAAATGACTCAAAACCATTAAGAGCCCACCCATTAACTTGTAATTTTGTGGTGGTTCATTTCGTGTTATTGTGTCGTGGGTCATTTTCTCAAGTCTAGTATTGAGTATTTAATAAACATATATGATATCAACATTTTATGTCAGTATATATTTTTACTAAGTTCAGTGTTTAACATATATGTTGAATAAGAATGAATATAGTAAATATCAACTACAATTAAAACTAAAAGTAATAACTCATCACTCTTGACATTAAAAATGAAAAAAATTAGAATTACATGCGATATTACACAATAAATATTCAGTTTTCATATACATGACCATTTCACATAAATAGTATTACACAATGATTCCTACATAATTTGCATAAGGTTTAAACATTTATTAAAAATTATGACACGCAGTTAATATATACGACATATATTAAACAATATATGGAAAGAACATCTTGTATAGTATTGTTAAGTTTCACCAATCTAATTAAAAAATTCGTTAACTAAAAAGTAACTAACAAACGATAAATATCAACTTTTCAATTAGGGCTTAATGTTGGTTCAAATGCATGTATCAATTACTGATAATACATCATACTGTAAACATTCACAAATTTTACTAAAATTGCATTTTCTTGTTGAAAAAAAAAAACTAGTTCAGAAAGTGTAGTGCCATAGGGTCTTATGAAAACACTACAAAATTTTATTTTAACAGTTTTAATAAACTTTGTACCGATTTATAAAAATCACAAGTGTTGTGTTAAACAGTTGTACTAATTTTAGTCTTGACCTAAGCATGAATCTAGGTGATTATAAGCAAGAGTAAAATAAGTAAATCATAACACGTCGATGTACGAGGAAAACCCACAAAGGAAAAAATATTAGGAAGCCCATCCACACATATCCACGATGATATATGTCTAATTACTAGGACAAGTTAGACTTACTCACTGACTCGATGCCTTCAAGCCTGGATGCACTTATTTGTCCCTCTTCACTTTCTTCACATCCACTGTTGGATGCCTTCCAATAGACACACAATGCAGAACCGTTCCCACATCTCGGTATCCCACCAATCTTACTTGTCTCATTACCATTCCAGCCACTGCTTAACATAAACATGGTCTTCACCACTCGAAAAGGCCATGGTATAAAGATAAAACTATTATGGTACAACACAGAAGAGATCACAAACAAACATATAGATGCAGGATTCTTGGGTCACAAACTTGAGTGTAAACTAGGGTTTGGGAGACACAAGATATGACTCGAAAAATTATTTTTGCAAAAACCCGCTTTTAAAACTTATGCCAGACTCGAGTATTTATTGAAAACACATTTTTTGAGGATACACATTTATTAAGAAAAATCGTTCGAACAAAAACATATGGGTCATTCGAATGAAATATGCATTTTTGTTCAAACTAAACTGAACCTCATTCGAACGACAATAGTAAACTCGTTTGAATGAGTGCCGAACGATCTTCTAACGAACTTTTCTCTGTAAATAGTGAAACCTTGCTTGAAGTTCGTTTGAAGCTCATTTGACGAAACCATATATCTCATTTGAACGAAAATATAAACTCATTCAAATGAATACAGGAAACCTGTTGGATCAAAACAAAAAACTTTTTTTCTTTAAAAATATTCCTCATAAATATTTTATAAAACAACACCCAAATGTATCTAGGGATCAAACGTAAATATGTATTCATACCTTAATTGAGATCCCTCGGACGAGGAAGACAAAAACTCAACATGTAACCCAATGTATCCTCGATGGAACTTTAACCTTACATCATGGTCTTCAATCACACATCATAGGCTTTAAGGACACAATCCTCAAATCCTAACAACCTATTACTCAAACAAGTTTTGTCCAAATACGGAATAAAGCCAATACATACAAATTGAGTCGATTTGAAAAATTTTCCTTATAAATCTCTCCCTTTGGATATTCCAGTACAAAATTCAAAGTAAAAAACTACTGGGTCGTTGAGCTCCCTGAGACTCAATTCTCAACCCTGAAAGGAAAAAAGTTAAAGACGCTTGGCCGACACAAACATGAGTAACTTTTCTTTCGTCTAAACCTTTTTTGCATCCCTTCTAAGATGCACACTTAAACACACCTTCAAATACAAAGATAATATAACAATATATAAACTGCATATGAAAAACCCTCTTCTTTTGTCTAACCATCTCTACCTAAGAAAGGATGTCTCCCCCTAAGTTAAATATCTCCACCAAATGAAAAGAGTTAGATATCATTTCTCGCCCTTTTTGTTTCGAAATATACAAAGAATAAGTTGCACAATAATAAAATATTTCTCCCAATAAAACCAAATCTCCCCCTAAGTCAAGCGTAGGTAATCATAAAGTAAAAATAAATATATTATGCAGTGGTGTGAAGCAAGTCGTGCAATGACAAACATATCGAAAACAAAAGAAAAAATAATTTAAACTATGAACAAATGATATCAACTATGATGCATGCATTTAAGTATAAGATACCAAGATGATCATAACACATGCCAATTTGAATCAAAAGTTAAGCATAAGGCAATAATGGATTAAATGAAAATGCAAAGGCTCAAAACACAAAGCATACCATATATATATATATATATATATATATATATATACAAAAAAAATCACATACAACATATATAAAGAAAGCACATACACATATATAGGTTTAAACGACCACAAAAGACACAAATACATAAGCATTATACACTCGCATAGTATCAATGTGTCAAATCAAAGTGGTATGGAGTGAAGGGGCACGGACTAAAAATAAGAGAAAATGATCCAATCATTAAAATATGTCCAAGTAAATCTATTTTACTGTAATAATTTATCAACATTCGATTTAGCTTCACATGTTAATTAAAGAACTAAAAAGGAGATAAAAACACAATGCACACTTGGCTAGAAATTTTGATGATTCTCGAATCAATTGCATTAAAACAATTAAGTTCAACTGAGACTCATTGTTCAAATCCATTGATCTTTAACGAAGGATTAATTCAAAAAAATTGTCCTTGAAAGTTTTTCTGATTTTATTGCCTCTAAATCTTATAGGCTCTTGCCAATGGTGGCCTTTCATGCAAAGAAGACTGCTCCTTTCTTATCCTTTTCCCTTGCATACTCAAATTTTCAGTAAATCATCAAACTCACAGGTAATGATTTTTAAATGCATAACCCCCTAGTTAAAACTTTTATGTATATGACAAGATTGTTCGAAGAACACCTCACTTAGCTCATGTGACATATGAAGTTAAAATCCAAAAGAGATCGTTCAAAGTGTGTGATGAGGCATATACATACTAAATCCATCATTCAAATGAATTTTAAATTACTTCATCCAAACATGATTAAAAACAATCCAAGCATTGAAAATCATAATCAAATGTTTAGTCACATGGATACATGGAAGGAATAGGATTCCAATGAACCGATATGCCACACAATATGTGTGAAACCAAAATACACAAAACCAAAAATCTTTTGGAGTTTTTAAACATTCTTCAAAATGACTTGATAAGCACCCAAAAATGTACATTTTATACCCCGAACAAACGTATTTTAGTTACTAATTCTCGACAATATGGGTCTCATGAGCGTTAATGTTTATTTTGTAGGTCAATTGTGCATTGTAGAGTTCAAACGCTTAAACCAAGGCAATTTTGCGAAAATGGAGCTAAATACCTTGCCCCGTAACCTCACCCGAGCCTAAACATGTTCCTAAACCTACTCCGAAGCCCGTGTGTGTTTACTTTCTGCCTTTTTAATTTTCTTAGATTTTCAGTTTGAATCGTTTTATTTTTAGGATTTTATTTTAGATTTATTTAGAATTTTTAGGATTTATATTCTATTTCTTTTTATTTAGTACAATTTTATTTAGATTTTTATTAGTTTTTAGTTTTTATTAGGATTAGTTTTTTTTAGGATTTCATTTATTTTTAGTTTTATTATATTTTACTTTTTAGGATTTTAGTTTTAGTTGAATAGATTTTCATTTTTATTTTTATTTTCATTTCATTTTTAATTGAGTCTTTATTTTATTTTTAGATTTTAATTTTATTAGTTTTTTTTAGTTAGTTTGTGTTATTGTTTTTAGGTGTCCAAATTAAACATATACACACACATAACATATACCCCCATAGACCCAAATTGACACACACACATCCACACCCTACTTCCATACACTCACATACACACAATACAAACCCTCACCCACATCACACAACCATACACCCTCACACACCCTATACCCACATACACTTATCCTAAACCCAACTAAACTATCCTACACCCTAAGCTACACACACCATTTCTTACACCTCACCACACTCTAACCCCTCCATTTCATCATCAACCTCCAACACCTTCTCTCTCCTCTAAACCCACCAACCTCCATAACCAAAATACAAACTTACACCCATTAACCTCTCTTCTCTCTCTTCCCCAACACCATTACTAAACTTCCCAACTCAACTCCGGCTAGTAGCCCCTGCGCCGACTTCCCTTTCCGGTGAAACGGTCGGCGACCTCTCCCGTTTAATCCCTCAACCCGCCGGTGGCATTAAAACCGCCATCCACAGGCAACCCCCATTTCCAAACCCGTACCCTGGAACCCAAAAACCAAACCCAAATTCGGCGTGTGTGTTAAAACCGCACCTCCGGCCAGCCACACCCGCCAAACCCAACTTCCCATCGGCAACCCACCTCCAGGCAAACCCAACTGAGACCCGCAATGAACAAATCCAACCCTTACCTATTACCCATTATCATCCATTCCCAACCTTGCGAAACCCATTTCAAATCCAAAGACTGAAGACCCATTTTAAACCCACGATTTTTCCACCTACTTAAAACCAAAACCCAAGCCAAATAAAAGCCAAACAAAAAACCCCATGTGTTTAAAAGATGCTACTTAACCCCTTTTCCATATTACCCCCAACTGCCATCTTTTACCCCAATGCCCATTAAACATATCAGATTTTCATTCCCTCTCTCATTACCTCACACAATCCATGACACATCCAAACCACATGCTCACCCAAGTATATTTTCCAATTTAACCCCTTAGCTCCATGTGCATATAAAAGAAGACCTCAAGACCATTTTGAAAATAGGGCTTTTATCATATCAATTTTAAAGAGAGAAACACCATTTTTTAGTTTAGTTTTTTTTTCGATTAGAATTTATTTTATTTTACTTTTTTTTAGATTAGTGCGAAAAATAAATTACTGAGAAATTCAATTGAGTGTGTTTTTATTATGAAAAATAATTTGGAAGCTCTAATTGAATGGATGTTGTGCAATTTCAAGGATTGAAGTCCAATTTCACTCAAAGAGATTTGGTTTGATTGTTCTTCTCTTCTATTTTATTTTATTAGCCTTTGATTATTTGTTCATCATGTTTAATATCATGTTAGTCTAAATCCTCCTTTCAAGGGGTGGGGTGAACCCCTATTTGATGTTATTTTGATTTAATTAGTTTGATTAATTGAAAATTCCCTTTGAATGTTAATTTTAATCCCTCACCCTTAAATTTACACCTCGAGAGAAGGTAAATGATTTTTGAGAGAAAATTGAAATTCTAGTTATAATACCCATTTTAGATTCGAATTAGAGATAGGGGTTTCTTAAGTGTGGTATTATTACTTGAATTTCAACTCTATCTTCATTTTCTAGATTTACATAAATTTTGATAAATCGATCCTAACGGGTGATTAATTAAAAGGAGTGTAGATCTATTTTCTAGAGTTGTGGGGGAGTTAAACTTAATTTTCTGAAAGATTACAGTTAAAATTACACTTGCAACGAGAATTGATTTGTAATTTTGATATTAATTTGGAAGAATTCAAACAGTTAAATTAATTAATGAGAACAGTTAGAGTTTGTGGTGTAGTCCCACTCCTTGATTGTTCTCACATTATTTACCTCACCCGATCTCTTATTTTGTGTTAGACTTTATTTTTCATTTTAGTCACTTTTTAGTTTGTCATTTGATCTTCCATTTAGCTTAGTGTTATTTCACTTCACCTCACCTCACAAAATTATTTTAATATTGAGAAAAAATAGAAAAAGCAAAAGTCCCAAAAAGAAAATAAAAATTGAATTACAATTGAGTTTGTCTCTAGCTTACTCCCTTGACGTGGATTGACATCCTTACTTCTCTACACTTAAGTGTCACAAGATGACTCATCATCACCCCACGTGGGTGCAACAATGGGTTGACTTGAGGGGAACTCCTACTCTCTCACACATTTAATTTCATTTCAGCGTTGTTCAAGAATTTGGAGGGCTTCATTTTGAAGTTAAGTGGCTTGCTCTTGCTCGAGTATGAACTTTTGCAAGAAGCTTTCGAGAGAGGATGTGGATGGTGGTGGTTGAGGTGGAGACAACTCACTATTGGCAAGGCTATACTGACAATACTCAAAGGAGGTGTGTGAAACGGGGTCAAGTGTGTCATACATGGGAAAAGAGTCTCCGTGAGAGACAAAAGGTTGAGACGCGTTGGTTGCGTATTGAGGGAACTGATCGCGAGGAGGAGCACAAGGTTTCCATGTCGACTGTTGGAATGTGTGAGGATCCACAACATCGGTTTGGGATTCATATTCAATGAAAGGGTGATCAGGCCTCCACGAATATCTAGGGTACTCATACAACTCGGGATTTGATATATCGGGATAGTAGGCCGAGGTGGGTTCCGGAACAGTGTCATATGGATACACATGTTCCATGGTGGGTTCGTGGGTATATGAAAAGTACGGGCACTCATGGGACATGTGATCGGCATAAGAACAATTAGTGCACAACAAAGTATGCGACATGTTGACACTTGACACCGGAGGCGATGAAATGTGAGATGCGGGCGTGGATGACGCATGAGTATGAATGGTGTGTGGTTGAGAGTTAAAGACACGAAGTAAGGTATGGAGGTTTGATTGGGGTGCAACCTCAAACATGCTTTGACAGAATGAGAAATGGCCAAAGTACGCCCCCTAAAGGAAGTTCTTCGACCATGATGAGAAAAATATATTTTTTTATTTTTTAAATTTTTTCAAAAGGAAAGAAAATATTTTTGGATTTTACTAAAAATGAAAGAAAGAAAATATTTTTGGATTTTTAGAAAAAAGAAAGGAGAAAATATTTTAAGATTTTTTTTTTGGAAGAAAAGAGCGGGAAAAATAGGTGGACTCTTAAATTTGGGACGAACTCACTAAAACCGACTACCAAAAAATTGAATTGGGCACACACAAGTCAAGGATAAATCCTAACTAGCACATAGCCAATTTTTATCTTAAAAATTTAGAGAAAGGGGCAGTCAAATTTTAATTAAGTCCACGGGCGATAAAAAATCACGGAAATATCCATTTTAGATTTGAACTAGAGATAGGGGTCTCTCCAGTGCGGTATTATGATTTGAATTTCAACTCTAAAAATTATTTTCTATGATCTAAACTAGTCTACTAGATCGATCCTAGTGGGTGATCTATTAAATTTTGTTTAGAGCTACTTTTCAAGAGTTGTAGGAGGGTTAAATTTAATTAACTAAATTGTTATTATTAAAATTAAATTTGCAACAAGAGTTGATTTGTGATTTTGATACTAACTTGGGTTAATTAATTTTAATGAACTAATTAATTTTGATTAACTAAAATATTTTGAGTCATCTTATCCCTTGATTGTTCTCACTTTTATTTTCTCACTAATCTCATATTTTAGATTTTTATTTAGTTAGATTTGCTTAGTTTCATTTTTATCTCAATTTTTTAGCTAGTTGTTTTCATCTCTCATTTAGTTTAGTATAGTTTCATTAACCTTTGATAATTGTTTTACTATTGAAAAAGCTAAAAAAAATAAAAAAAGTAAAAAGTCCAAAAAAGAAAATAAAAATTGAATTAGAATTGTTTCTCTTCACTTTACCCCCTTGAAATGTATTGATACCCTTACTTACCTCTAGACTTTAGCTTGATGTTATATTTTGTTGGTATTTTAAGGTTTTGATTGACTTGTCTTGCAACAACGACATTCACACAAAAGCCAAGTTATCATGACTCATAAGAAAAATAAAATCTTTTTGTATTTTTCTCAATAAGACCCAAAAATGGAAAATCAAAATACAAAAGGATAAACATCATACAACTAGCAAGCATATATATCATGAAGATCAAAGCTAGTTTATAAAGACATGCAAGCTATCACTCAGAAGATAAAACATGTAATGAATCATGTGAAAGAATACAAGAGTCAACAAGCTTAACAATAAGTGCCTCTAAATTTGATATCCTAACCCACATAGATGTAGCGTGATATACTTGGGCACTTTGGTGATACTAGTCTTAGACTTCCTAGGAAATTTTCTAAGATCATAATAAAAATGCCTAAGGTGACCTTTCCTACCACGGTGTGTGCAAGTATAGGCATGAGGAATGTTAACTTTGGGTTTACTTTTTCTAACGCCCCTATGGTCCTAGCTTTAAATTTTTGATAAGTCATAAACTTCGTATGTAAAATATGTCATTGGGTGTTTACGCCCTATACAAAAACAAATACCCCAACTTGGCACGCTAAATATGGATGAGCAGTGGCAAATAGGGATCGAATCCACTGGGAATGGTATTTAGGATTAAATTGGTTTAGTAATTAGATAAGTTGGAAAATGTAAAGATGATTGTGGGAGAATAGAATTAACAATAGGAAATAAGTAAACTAAATGACAAATACAAATGAGATTAAGATCATTTCCTCACCATGGGCTAAAAAAATGTAATAAGGATTTGGTTGAAAAATAATTAACCGAGCATATTCAATTAATTATAAACGTCAAACATGAAGAAATTTAATTCAACAATGAAAGATTACTCCTTCACTCGAATATGGTCACAAATGGATTAAAGTCTCAATATATCTTTACATACTCCCGTTGCGTGACAAGGAAGTTAAGCACCTAATATTTTGATTTCAATACACAAGGTTTTAATTAAAAGTCATTCAAACCAAACCCTTGCTTTTAAAGAACAAAAACCCATTAATGGTGGTTTAAAGATCATAACCTTTAAACTAACAAGAAAGTATCATAAATGGTTAACTACGACAATTAAAGGAAATGAAGCAATAAACCTAATTAAAAAGGCAAGAAAACTAATTACCAAAGCTTGAAATAAGAAATACAACTTATATTAATGAAGAAGATGATTAGTAATACTTACGTGCACAAAATGGGATGAAACCCAAAGAAGGAGAAATGAAAAGCTATCAAACCCAAAGAAACCCTAACTTAAAAATGAAGACAATTAAAAGATATATCAAATAAATGAGGGTAAAAACTATTTATAAGAATGAAAAACTTGTAAAATAAAGGTTCCCAATCTACTCAAGATAAATTGATTGAGCCCAAACCCGAATCAATTTGATACAAGATATCCGAGATTGTTGGGGGCGAATCGATTTGATCCATATCTGAATCAATTTGGACCTTTCATGTCTGAATTCTTGTGCTTGGATCAACATACAAAAAATATCGTAACTTCTTTATTATAAATCAGAATGAAGCGCGATTAGAGGCTGCGGAAAGCTATCTTGAAGGGATAAAATTAATAAAGAATTCAAGCTAGAAACCTAAATGTTAAAATGACTATAATTCCCCTTAATTCTCACCTTATGATGAAACTTCCCGAAATGCGACAAAACTTCTCGCTTAGAACCTTAATACCTATAAAAGCTTGTAAGGACATAAATTTCTAATTGAGTCCCTGTATTTTTTTGACTTAATTCCGTGAACAAAACTGTGTTTGTAATATTTCATAGGTAGATTTTTATTTTCTCACAATCCCACATGGTCTGTGACGTATTGAAGAAATTGAAGACATTGCGAAAAATATTCAAAGAAATAATCATGCCGAAGTTTAATTGGTGCAAGTTTATTCATCTTCAAGTTAATTTCATTCCGAGATCACTCAGGTATGAATGCATATAATTAATGGTGCTTGAAATTATTTTTATAAAAGATAAGGATGTAATTTTTATAAAGAAAAATGTTTAAAATGTTTTTAAAGTGTTTTTAATGGTTTACACTACGTTTTTATTCTGATAAGATCGAAAAGGAGTTTGATTTATTTGGATCTCTTTTGGAAGATACGTTTTAAACAAAAAGTCAAAAAGTCAAACCGTCGCAGCGTCATTTAAACGACATAAGATCTCGTTCGAATGAGATACCTATGTCGTGCGAACGACGTGGCTCTGTCATTCGAACGACACATTTTTTGAAGCGGCTCTTAATTCTTATTTAAAGCGTGTTTTCGTTAGAGTTTCGTAAGTGTACATTCTGGAAAAATTGTTTACCATCTAGTACGAGTTTTGCACATGTTTTCTAAGGTTTAAAAAGCTTAAACACATCCTTAGAGTTTGCAATGATCTGAGTTATCATTCTTATATGTTTAAGTGATCTTGCTACACCAAGAAGGTTTGTTCTATCATTGAACATCAAGGTTTTGCGGTGAAGAAAAGAGAAGTACTTCTTGCTCGACATCCTAGAAGAATCAAAGCCATTCGGTGGACACCGAGACATACGTGGACGCGTGTGTTGTGGATAGGTATCGTGGAAGACAAAATTTCTACATGGTCACTATTGAAGAACAATACAAGAAAAGAAGGAGTGTCAAGACCCGTGGGGATCGAGTGATTGAGTAAGGCTAATATGTATTTTTGAAATATGGGGTGGTCCCTAAATGCGTGTGTTTCAAATCAAAACAATTTATTACCAAAAATTATTCCGAGCACCATTAATTATACGCATTCATACCTGAGTGATCTCGGAATGCAATTAACTTGAAGACGAATAAACTTGCACCAATTAAACTTCGACATGATTATTTCTTTGAAGATTTTTCGCAACGTCTTCAATTTCTTCAATACGTCATACACCAAGTGGGATCGTGACAAAATAAAAATCTACCTATGACATATTACAAACACAGTTTTGTTCACGGAATTAAGTCAAAATAATACAGGGACTCAATTGGAAATTTATTGCATCGTTCAAATGACATAAGATCTCGTTCGAATGAGATACCTATAGCGCGCGAATGATGTGGCTCTGTCATTCGAACGACACATTTTTCTAGGCGGTCTTAATTCTTATTTAAAGCGTGTTTTCGTCGGAGTTTCGTAAGTGTGCATTCTGTAAAAATAGTTTGCCATCTAGTACGAGTTTTTCACATGTTTTCTAAGGTTTAAAAAGCTTAAACACATCCTTAGAGTTTGCAAAGATCTGAGTTATCATTCTTATATGTTTAAGTGATCTTGCTGCACCAAGAAGGTTTATTCTATCATTGAACATCAGGGTTTTGCGGAGAAGAAAAGAGAAACGCTTCTTATTCGACATCGTAGACGAATTAAAGCCATTCGGTGGACACCGAGACATATGTGGACGTGTGTGTTGTGCACAGGTATTGTGGAGGACATAATTTCTTTGTGGGCACTATTAAAGAACGGTAGAAAATCGGAAGGAGCGTCAAGACCTGCGGGGATAGAGTTTTTGAGTAAGGATAATCTGTCTTTGTAAAACCTTTATTCATAGTGATTGTCTGGATTGGGCCGTCCAAGGTTGTTTTCCCATTTTGGTTTTTTTCCTCATACATTCGGCGTTGTGATTATTCTTTACTTTACTTGCTTTAATCACTAGATGCATGTTTAGGATTAATCAAGATAAAATTGGTTTAAAGTAAGAATTGGGTTTTCACAACGTGGTTTGGTGCAAATTAAAAGTTGAATAATTTTTGGTAATAAATTGGTTTGATTTAAAACACACGTATTTAGGGACCACCCCAGGTTTCACAAATTGGTATAAGAGCTAGAAAATATAATTTATTTGTTTTGTGATCCCCTGTGTTTATTTATCTCTCATGTGTTTGTTTTCTCTCGATGGATTCTCTAAGCTTTGATGATTTACATCATTTGAATTTAAAGTTTGCAAAACGTATTGAAGTTTTGGAGAAAGAAAATTCCAGTTTCAAAAATAGGATTGTATATTTGCAAACGTTTCAAATTCAAAGAGATATTTGTCGTGAGAAGTTTAGTTCCTTGTTTCAAATTCAGAGAGATATTTTAAGGTTTTGATTGACTTGTCTTGCAGCACCGACATTCATACAAAAGCCAAGTTATCATGACTCATAAGAAAAATAAAATATTTTTGTATTTTTCTCAATAAGACCCAAAAAATGGAAAATCAAAATACAAAAGGATAAACATCATACAACTAGCAAGCATATATATCATGAAGATCAAAGATAGTTTATAAAGACATGCAAGCTATCACTCAGAAGATATAACATGTAATGAATCATGTGAAAGAATACGAGAGTTAACAAGCTTAATAATAATTGCCTCTAAATTTGATATCCTAACCCACATAGATGTAGGGTGATAGACTTGGGCTTGGGAACTTTGGTGATACTAGTCTTAGACTTCCTAGGAAATTTTCTAACATCATAATAAAAATGCCTAAGGTGACCTTTCCTACCACGGTGTGTGCAAGTATAGGCATGAGGAATGTTAAATTTGGGTTTACTTTTTCTAATGCTCCTATTGTGGCCATCCTCGATCCCCGACGCCGAGGGAGGAAGGATCCTTCGGGTCCCATGCGTCCCCTCTCGGGAGAGCGCTTCGACCGGCGTCGATTTTGTGAGGTGTGAAAAATGTAGAGAGATTCAGAGTCGCCAGTCTATTTTACTCAAAACAGACAAAAGAAAAAGAGGAAGCCACCCTGAAGGATGGCTTCTAAAGACATACTGGTGCGTGCGAAACCAAAATGATTCGGAAAGGGTTCGGAGGCTTAGTTACAAAATGGGAAGGTGTTAGGCACCCATCCCGCCCTTTCGGTCTCTCATGGATATTTGCTATTTTCCTTTATATTTCCCCCCGTGAGATGTGTGCATGTGTATATATATAGAATGGAGGTAGGAATCTTCGACTTGTATCATGTAAAAGATAAAGCGAGTCATCCGTAGGAAGCTATAAAAGTAATATTAGAAAAATAAGATTTACGCGGCTACCCCTACGTTGATCATTATAAGGGAACGATAACGCACATGGAGTAATACGTCACTAAGACTAATAATGTAAGAAAAATGGATTTAGAGAAAATATAAAATGAGAGAAAAAGTGAGAGAAAGGACTCGAGTCTCGGGTTTTACCCCGAGATGCCTATGTAGCCTATAAAGGCATAAAAGTCCACTTAGTTCGCATGTAAAGTGAGGGGTGGGGTTTAACCCATAAATCCAAAATGGAGAAATCTCTTATTTGTAAGTGTGTGTGTGTGTAGAAAAAGTGTTTTAGTTGTGAGAAAAGTGTGGAAAAAGTGTGAGAATCCCTATTTGGAATTTCTGAGCAAACCCTCTTTTTCTTGTTTTTTGGGTTTTTATTTATATGAAAATAAGAGATGTAAAATAATACTAGATAAAAAAGTGTATTTATGGTACGTGAGATGAGGTTATAAAAGTGCTAAGTAAGAAAACAAGTTATTGGGAATTCAAGAGCATTTAAGAGAGAGTTTGAGAAAGTTGGACCTTCTTGAAGATCTTGAGCTTGATCTTGAACGTTGGAGAGTAGCCCTTGAGCTTGGATGATGATGGAGAGTGGTTAATTCATCAAGTTTGATGAAAGGGATGATGAAAAGTGGAAGTGAAAAAGGGATTTGGAAGTTGAAATCACGCTGCCTTCGAGAGAGGTTTCTGGGATTCGTTCAGAGAGATTTCTATCAGATCTGGGATCCCCTTTCAAATGAGGCCAAGGCCTCATTTTATAGGCCCAGGGGTCTGCCGATCGACATTGCCATGGCACTACCTATCGGCAGGTGCCGATAGGCAGGGTCTGGGACCTGCCATTTGGCAGTGCGCCTCAGGCTTTTTTGGAAAATTGGCCACCGAGGGCAAATCATTGGTCAGATTTGTACACGGGGCATACCGTTGGAAAGGTAATTCAGAGACCTTCAAAAGTCCTTTGGACCGCTCCTGAATTCGAGAGTTGACTTTGGGTCAAATATGGCTCGGAAGAATTTGTCGATCCATTGGACGGGGATCGTTCGTTCGCATGGCAAGTCCGAATCGCGTACGGGGCATACCGTTGGAAAGGTTAGGATATGTAATTTGACATTTCAAAGAGTTTGACCCAGTTTGGAGAGTTGACTTTGGTCAACCGGGCCCGGGAAGCGCTCGGTGGCTTCCCGGAGTCAAACGGATCGTTCGTCCGCATGGAAAGTTAGAATTGCGCACAGGATGAACCTTTGGACAGGGTATTCAGTTCCCTTCGAAGATTAATTCAGCCTCGATCGAGCTGAAGGGTTGACTTGGGTCAACAGAGCCCGGGAGCGCCCGGTGGCCTCTGGGTCCGGTTTTGGACGCAAACGGATCGTTCGTCCGCATGGTAAGTCGGAATCGCGCACGGGGTGGACCGTCGGAAAGGGTATTCAGTGCCCTTTGAAGATTCATTGAGTCTCGGTCGAGACGAGCAGTTTGACTTTTGGGTCAAATTGAGCCGGGGGTGCCCGATGGCTTCCAAGTCAGTACTCAGGACGTGACCTGGGTTTGCGATGATGAGTGGAGGTACTAGGGACCTAAGGAGAGTTAGGGGGTAACAGAGTGAGGTGTCTACACGTATGGTCCTACCTTTACATTTTTGATAAGTCATAAACTTCGTATGTAAAATATGTCATTGGGTGTTTACGCCCTATACAAAAACAAATACCACAATTTGGCACGCTAAATATGGATACGCAGTGGCAAGTAGGGATCGAATCCACTGGGAATGGTATTTAGGATTAAATTGGTTTAGTAATTAGATAAGGTGGAAAACGTAAAGATGATTGTGGGAGAATAGAATTAACAATAGGAAATAAGTAAACTAAATGACAAATACAAACGAGATTAAGATCATTTCCCCACCATGGGCTAAAAAAATGTAATAAGGATTTGATTAAAAAATAATTAACCGAGCATATTCAATTAATTATAAACGTCAAACATGAAGAAATTTAATTCAACAATGAAAGATTACTCCTTCACTCGAATATGGTCACAAATGGATTAAAGTCTCAATATATCTTTACATACTCCAGTTGCGTGACAAGGAAGTTAAGCACTTAATATTTTGATTTCAATACACAAGGTTTTAATTAAAAGTCATTCAAACCAAACCCTTGATTTTAAAGAACAAACACCCATTAATGGTGGTTTAATGATCCTAACCTTTAAACTAACAAGAAAGTATCATAAATGGTTAACTACGACAATTAAAGAAAATGAAGCAATAAAGAAAGCAATAAACCTAATTAAAGAGGCAAGAAAACTAATTACCAAAGCTTGAAATAAGAAATACAACTTATATTAATAAAGAAGATGATTAGTAATACTTACGTACACAAATTGGGATGAAACCCAAAGAAGGATAAATGAAAAACTATCAAACCAAAAGAAACCCTAACTTAAAAATGAAGACAATTAAAAGATATATCAAATAAATGAGGGTAAACACTATATATAAGAATGAAAAACTTGTAAAATAAAGGTGCCCAATCTGCTCGAGATAAATTGATTGGACCCAAACCCAAATCGATTTGATACAAGATATCCGATATTGTTAGGGGAGAATCGATTTGACCCATATCTGAATCAATTTGGCCCTTTCATGTCTAAATTCTTGTGCTTGGATCAACATACAAAAAATGTTGTAACTTCTTTATTATAAATCATAATGAAGCGCGGTTAGAGGCTGCGCATAGCTAGCTTGAAGGGATAAAATTAATAAAGAATTCAAGCTAGAAACCCAAATGTTAAAATGACTATAACTCCCCTTAATTCTCACTTTATGATGAAACTTTCCTGAAATGCGACAAAACTTCTCGCTTAGAACCTTAATACCTATAAAAGCTTGTAAGGACATAAATTTCCAATTGAGTCCCTGTATTTTTTTGACTTAATTCCATGAACAAAAATGTGTTTGTAATATGTCATAGGTTGATTTTTATTTTGTCACGATCCCACTTGGTCTATGACGTATTGAAGAAATTGAATACGTTGCGGCAAAGCTTCAAAGAAATAGTCATGCCAAAGTTTAATTGGAGAAAGTTTATTCATCTTCAAGTTAATTGCATTCTGAGATCACTCAGGTATGAATGCGTATAATTAATGGTGCTCGAAATTGTTTTCATAAATGATAAGGATGTAATTTTTATAAAGAAAAATGTTTAAAATGTTTTTAAAGTGTTTTTAATGGTTTACACTACGTTTTTATTCTGATAAGCTCGAAAAGGAGTTTGATTTATTTTGATCTCTTTTGGAAGATACGTTTTAAACAAAAAGTCAAACCATCGCACTGTCGTTTAAACGACATAAGATCTCGTTCGAATGAGATACTTATGTCGCGCGAACGACGTGGCTCTGTCATTCGAACGACACATTTTTCGAGGCGGCGCTTAATTCTTATTTAAAGCGTGTTTTTTTCAGAGTTTCGTAAGTGTGCATTCTGGAAAAATAGTTTACCATCTAGTATGAGTTTTGCACATGTTTTCTAAGGTTTAAAAAGCTTAAACACATCCTTAGAGTTTGCAAAGATCCGAGTTATCATTCTTATATGTTTAAGTGATCTTGCTACACCAAGAAGGTTTGTTCTATCATTGAACATCAAGGTTTTGTGGTGAAGAAAAGAGAAGGACTTATTGCTCGACATCCTAGACGAATCAAAGCCATTCGGTGGACACCGAGACATACGTGGACGCGTATTTTGTGGATTAGTATCGTGGAAGACGAAATTTCTACATGGGCACTATTGAAGAACGGTAGAAGATAGGAAGGAGCGTCAAGACCCATGGGGATCGAGTCATTGAGTAAGGCTAATCTGTATTTGTGAAATCTGGGGTGGTCCCTAAATGCGTGTGTTTCAAATCAAACCAATTTATTACCAAAAATTATTCCGAGCACCACTAATTATACGCATTCATACCTGAGTGATCTCGGATTGCAATTAACTTGAAGACGAATAAACTTGCACCAATTAAACTTCGACATGATTATTTCTTTGAAGATTTTTCGCACAACGTCTTCAATTTCTTCAATACGTCATACACCAAGTGTGATGATGACAAAATAAAAATCTACCTATGACATATTACAAACACAGTTTTGTTCACGAAATTAAGTCAAAATAATATAGGGACTCAATTGGAAATTTACTGCGTCATTCAAATGACATAAGATCTCGTTCGAATGAGATACCTATGGCATGCGAATGACGTGGCTCTGTCATTCGAACGACACATTTTTCGAGGCAATCTTAATTCTTATTTAAAGCGTGTTTTCGTCGGAGTTTTGTAAGTGTGCATTATGTAAAAACAGTTTACCATCTAGTACGAGTTTTGCACATTTTTTCTAAGGTTTAAAAATCTTTAACACATCCTTAGAGTTTGCAAAGATCTGAGTTATCATTCTTATATGTTTGAGTAATCTTGCTGCACCAAGAAGGTCTATTCTATCATTGAACATCAGGGTTTTGTGGGGAAGAAAAGAGACGCACTTCTTATTCGACATCGTAGAGGAATCAAACCCATTCGGTGGACACCGAGACATATGTGGAGGTGTGTGTTGTGGACAGGTGTCGTAGAGGACAGAATTTCTGCGTGGGCACTATTGAAGAATGGTAGAAAATCAGAAGGAGCGTCAAGACCCATGGGGATAGATTTTTTGAGTAAGGATAATCTGTCTTTGTAAAACCTTTATTTATAGTGATTGTATGGCTTGGTCCGTCCAAGGTTGTTTTCCTATTTTGGGTTTTTTCCTCATACATCCGGTGTTGTGAGTATTCTTTACTTTACTTGCTTTAATCACTAGATGCATGTTTAGGATTAATCAAGATAAAACTGGTTGAAAGTAAGAATTGGGTTTTCACAACGTGGTTTGGTGCAAATTAAAAGTTGAATAATTTTTGGTAATAAATTGGTTTGATTTATTTGTTTTGTGATCCCCTGTGTTTATTTATCTCTCATGATTTTGTTTTCTCTCAATGGATTCTCTAAGCTTTGATGATTTACATCATTTGAATTTAAAGTTTGCAAAACGTATTGAAGTTTTGGAGAAAGAAAATTCCAGTTTCAAAAATAGGATTGTATATTTGCAAACGTTTCACATTCAAAGAGATATTTGTCGTGAGAAGTTTAGTTCCTTGTTTAAAGATTTTAATATGTTAAAATTGGATAAAAAGGAGAGTGATAATGGAGTCCTCGATTTAGAAAAAGAGTTGGAGGATCTGAGAAATTCTAGGTTTTGTGTCGTTAAGGAAAATAATTCGATTAATGATTTTGTGGCATGAGAAAAGGCTCTTAGGGATAAGTTTTCTCATATTGAGGGGGAGCGAGATAACCTTCTAGTGGTAATTGAAAATTTAAAGAAGGAGTCCCGAAAGTTTGAGGAGTCTAATCGTTTGCTTGAGTCGAAAGTTTTGAAGTTAAAAAATGATTTAAATGACTCGAGTAGTGATGGTAGAAGCTTATCTGGTTCTAGTGGTTCGAATGTAAATGTCAAAACCATAGTTTATTTTAGATCGTCAACCATATCCGAGGGTATTAGAAAAGGTCAACCTAAAGGTCCCTCTCCTCGTCGTGTTTTCACATGTTCGCATTGTGGTAGGAAAGGTCACCTTAGGAGTTTTTATTTTGATCTTAGAAAAGACCCTAGGAAGTTCAAACGTAGTGTCCCGTTGGTTTCCAAACCCCATTTTGTTTGGTATACACCTGTTTGGGTTAGGAAATTCGATTTGGAGATGCTAAATACTTCGTTGGTTTATTCTCACATGCATGCACATGATTCATCTCTTTCCATTTCTTATGGATAGTAGCTTGCATGTTTTGTCATACGCTAGCCCTTGCATTATGATTTATAATTTGCTAGTGTTATGACATGTTTATCTCTTTGTATTATATTTTTCATTTATTTGAGTCTTATTTGAAAAATACAAAAAGATTTTGTTTTTGAAGAAAACTTTTGAAAAATAGAATATAGTTTTGATTTCTTATTTGTTTTTATTTTTGAGTTTACATATTTGATATGGCATATTGGTGTGCTTCCCCCCCCCCCCCCCATCATTTCATTATCCATGTGGCTAGGATATTTGGTCATTATTATCGATGCTTAAAATGATCTTAACCATTGTTTATATGGGGTTGTTTCGAAGTTGATATGCATTTTGATTCGACTTTGTATATATGCCAACATTGCACACATGCACGAGTTTATATTGATGTTTGACATCTCTTGCATATTTGAATTTGGTGAGACGTTCTTATCTCAATCTTGTCATCTATGCCTAAGTAGACTTAAGGAGAAGTGTGCATGTAATAATCATTTATCGTGAGGATTTGAATTGGTAAAAATGATGAGTGATTCACGGGAAAGGGCTACGAGAGTTCAAAATTAAGTCATCGTGAAATCCACTGTTTAAAAGATCCCAAAAGAAAATGCAATATGTTAAGAAAAATGCCAAATTAGTTTAGTTTATTCCAAAGAAAATATGATATTATTGAGGGAGTTTGGATGGATTAAAAATTTAACGGGTTTGTACTACTAATCCTAATGTTGAAACATTACAATTTGACAATATTGTTTGTAGAATCGTAAAAATTCTGGATTTGTGTGCATGTAGTGTGTTTAGTTCATTAAGCTCACACTTTAATTGTCATATGGCTATGATAAAGTTTAATGATTTATCGCTATCAATTAGATCTTCTTGGAATTGTGACTCATTTGTTATAGTTTCACAACTATTCATTCCATGTCCATATTTGAGCACATCGGTACTATGTTTGCATGTAACTCACATTGTTAGTTTTTATGAGTTTTTGCGGTTTGTGTTAAAAGCTTACTGTTTTAGAACTGTTTTGCTGCTGTCAGGCCCTTCCACTGATTTTTTTCTGGAAAATTTTTCACTGGGCAAAAATATAACATATTTGTGGGAAAATGTGAAAGTCTGGTATGTCACGAGATCTGGTTGGAATGACATTACTATGTCGCGCGAACTCTCATTCGAGCGATGTCCTCATCTCGTTTGAGCGACATCCCTGGCTCGTTCAAACGACAACCTGAACTTTGGCTTCTAATTAGTTTGCAGTCCACTGGTTTATTTTGGTGATGTTTTTGGTACTACTGGAAGTGTTTCTGAACTGACTGGTTTATATGCAGGTTTTATTGGTTAATAATTGATATTTTGCATATAGTCCGTTTATCACACCTATTAGATTGCTATAGTTTTTTGTGTGATTCATTTGGTTTACTAGATACTGATTAGTCATTACTTGATCATATTTAGCTCGTTGTTTCATGATTATCTAGCGATTTTAAATTGATCCAAATTGGTATATTCGCAAGCTAGATTCTTATTAATTGTTTATCTTTTCACCGGATTGTCTATTCGAAACAAAAAAGGTGGAGAGATATGTATGTGATGTAGGGGGAGATTTGAGCACGTTTTTTATTACATATTTTACAAATTGGTATTACAAATTGGTAGTTTAAATTTGGTATCATTTTGTTGCTCAATTGCTTAACACATGATTTTTTCAGAGTTTATTCATATTGGTATCTATTATCGTTTGGTATCATTTGAATAAATATATTGGTTTCATTTGTTCCTCCATACTTCACTTGGTATTTGTTTGTCTGTTTCATGTTTGTAGGTATGCTTTAGTGATTCAAGATTTCAAGTCTACATCACATTCACACAGTTCATGCTTGCCGGTGCTACATAGACTAGTCCGTGTCCTGTATTTTTTATTTTGGGTTTATGGGATGGGATTTAGGTACCATACGACTTGACGGCCCGGCTTAGGCATTTCACTGGTTTAGTTTTATCCCGAAATAATCAAAGGGAGAGATTTGAAAAGACATAAATTTCCAATTGAGTCCCTGTATTTTTTTGACTTAATTCCGTGAACAAAACTGTGTTTGTAATATGTCATAGGTAGATTTTTATTTTGTCACGATCCCACTTGGTCTATGACGTATTGAATAAATTGAAGACGTTGCGGCAAAGCTTCAAAGAAATAATCATGTAGAAGTTTAATTGGTGCAAGTTTATTCATCTTCAAGTTAATTGCATTCCGAGATCACTCGGGTATGAATGCGTATAATTAATGGTGCTCAAAATTATTTTTATAAAAGATAAGGATGTAATTTTTATAACGAAAAATGTTTAAAATGTTTTTAAAGTGTTTTTAATGGTTTACACTACGCTTTTATTATGAAAAGCTCGAAAAGGAGTTTGATTTATTTGGATCTCTTTTGGAAGAGACGTTTTAAACAAAAAGTCAAACCGTCGCAACGTCGTTTAAACGACATAAGATCTCGTTCGAATGAGATACCTATGTCGCGCGAACGACGTTACTCTGTCATTCGAACGACACATTTTTCGAGGCGGCGCTTAATTCTTATTTAAAGCGTGTTTTTTTCAGAGTTTCGTAAGTGTGCATTTTGTAAAAATAGTTTACCATCTAGTACGAGTTTTGCACATGTTTTATAAGGTTTAAAAAGCTTAAACACATCCTTAGAGTTTGCAAATATCCGAGTTATCATTCTTATATGTTTAAGTGATCTTGATACACCAAGAAGGTTTGTTCTATCATTGAACATCAAGGTTTTGAAGTGAAGAAAAGAGAAGGACTTCTTGCTCGACATCCTAGATGAATCAAAGCCATTCGGTTGACACCGAGACATACGTGGATGCGTGTGTTCTGGATAGGTATCGTGGAAGACAAAATTTCTACATGGGCACAATTGAAGAATGGTAGAAGATAAGAAGGAGCGTCAAGACCCGTGGGGATCGAGTCATTGAGTAAGGCTAATCTGTATTTGTGAAATCTGGGCTGGTCCCTAAATGCGTGTGCTTCAAATCAAACCAATTTATTACCAAAAATTATTCCGAGCACCATTAATTATACGCATTCATACCTGAGTGATCTCGGAATGCAATTAACTTGAAGACGAATAAACTTGCACCAATTAAACTTCGACATGATTATTTCTTTGAAGATTTTTCGCAACGTATTCAATTTCTTCAATACGTCATACACCAAGTGGGATCGTGATAAAATAAAAATCTACCTATGACATATTACAAACACAGTTTTATTCACGAAATGAAGTCAAAACAATACAGGGACTCAATTGGAAATTTATTGCGTCGTTTAAATGACATAAGATCTCGTTCGAATGAGATACCTATGTCGCGCGAACGACGTGGCTCTGTCATTCGAATGACACATTTTTCAGGGCGGCGCTTAATTCTTATTTAAAGCGTGTTTTCGTCAGAGTTTCGTAAGTGTGCATTCTGGAAAAACAGTTTACCTTCTAGTACGAGTTTTGCACATGTTTTCTAAGGTTTAAAAAGCTTAAACACATCCTTAGAGTTTGCAAAGATCCGAGTTATCATTCTTATATGTTTAAGTGATCTTGCTGCACCAAGAAGGTTTGTCTTATCATTGAACATCAGGGTTTTGCGGTGAAGAAAAGAGAAGCACTTCTTATTCGACATCGTAGAAGAATCAAAGCCATTCGGTGGACACCGAGACATACGTGGATGCGTGTGTTGTGGACAGGTATCATGGAAGATGTAATTTCTACATGGGCACTATTGAAGAACAGTAGAAGATCAGAAGGAGCGTTAAGACCCATAGGGATTGAGTAATTGAGTAAGGCTAATCTGTCTTTGTAAAACCTTTGTTCATAGTGATTGTCTTGTTTGGGCCGTTCGAGGTTGTTTTCCCGTTTTGAGTTTTTTTCTCGTACATTCGGCATTGTGGGTATTCTTTACTTTACTTTACTTGCTTTAATCACTAGATGCATGCTTAGGATTAATCAAGATAATATTGGTTTAAAGTAAGAATTGGGTTTTCACAAAGTGGTTTGGTGCAAATTAAAAGGTGAATCATTTTTGGTAATAAACTGGTTTGATTTGAAACACTCGCATTTAGGGACCACCCCAGGTTTCACAAAGCTCAATTATACCTCACAATGCATATAAACATACATAAAAGTGGTTTTTTGGTTAACGAGCATAAAAATTGGAATTAAGGTACTCGAGGGGGTTAAAATACATAAGTATAAGGGTAAGAAAATTCAATATTCGAGCCGAATCACAACAAAAGTATTAGTATCAGTGAAGCCAACACTTATACTCTTTGAAATAAATAAGATCCTTCTTTAAAAACTCCATCAAAACACGAAGATTATATCTCGCTCTTTCAACATAATAAAGCTTCTCCTTAAAAGACTTCTCACATGACCTAATCTCCTAAATCAATTTAGCATCATCATTTCCTTTGGTATGTTCTTTTATTTTTTCTTCTAAATGTAAGTTGTCCTTTTTTACTTCAACGACTGTGCATATAATTCTTGAAAGGACACTTGAAGTTCACTATCCTCCTCATCTTATTCTTCATCATCCCTCATATCCTCCCTAGCTTGGAAACCTAAAGATCAGACCTCGAAACCATCATGCTCATGATTATCTTCAATGGGGGAGGACACGTTGCTTCAGCTCACATAAATAGAAATGAACACGATGTAGTTTCACCCACAGGGGGAATCACATTCCTCTTTCGAGTCATTATCACTACGAGTGGTATTATATACCTTTGATTTCTTTCCCTCATTCCTTAGTCTAGGGAGACACTCATGATAATAATGACCTAACCCTTGGCATTCAAAGCACTTGTCCTGGTCATCCACCTTTTTCCGATCATACATATTCTTCCTATCACGGTCATTAAAGTTATTTGGTTTCTTTTCAAAATGATTCTCATCTCTAAGCTTAATAAACTTATTGAACCTCCTAACAAGCCTAGCAATCTCTTCAGTATGAAGCTCACCGTCACTATCAGAATTCGATATGTCCTATTTTTAGGCTTTCAAAATAATGCCCCTATTATCATCCTTTTTCTTTGGAGGAAACATGTTCATATCATTGGTTTGAAGATCATCTATAAGCTCTTAGACTCTTATAGTATTCAAACCACTTAGGGAATCTAGGACCGTGACTTTGACATTAAATCTTTCAAGCAATAACCTTAAGATTTTTTACACCGCTCTAGACTCAAGGATAAGAAATCCTAAGATGAACGAGAAATTGAAAATATCTGACAACTTGGCATAAAACTCATCAATTGACTAATTCTCTAACATCTTAATCGTATCAAACTTAGTTGTCAGATTTTGTAACTTGGAAACCCAAACAGTATCTGTTCCCTCGTGTGTGGAGTATAAAATATTCCAAGCATCTGTTGCTCTCTCTAAAGTCATAACACGTCTAAACTCATCAGTGGTCACACTGTAAAACATAACATTCACACCCCTGGAATTAGAACTCTCGGCATTTTTTTCAGTCATCGTCCAAGAGGCATACACTTTAGGAGAACCAAATTCAGTGGGAGGAGTCCATCACACTCAATCAAGTTCCAAACATTCTTCATCGATCGATTTCAGTAAAAATAACATTCGATCCTTGCAATAGGGATAGTTTGACCCATCAAATAATGGAGTCTGGCAAATGGAACCACCCTCTCAGTTAAACTCAATCTAAAATCTAAATTTAAGAAAGATCTAGTTCCTTAAGGTCATATGGAAACACCAGTAAATTTTATTTTCACAGTTTTAATAAACTAAATGTTGTGTTAAATAGTTTTACCAATTTTATTCTTGAACTAATCATGCATCTAGGTGAGTGTAAGCAAGAGTAAAATAAGTAAATTGCAACAAAGAGATGTACAAAAAAAGTCCACAATGGTAAAAATCTCAAACGTCCCATCTACATAAGTCCACTACGATATAGGTCTAGTTATACAGACAAATTAGACTTACTTATATACTCGATGCCTTCAAGTCTTAGCCACTATTGGTCGCCTTTCAACAACCACACAATGCATGCGCAATCCTACTTCTCAATATCCCACTGATCTCATTTGTCTCATGACCAGTCCAGTTGTCGCTCAACATAAATACGGTATCCACTGCTCGAAATGCTCACAGTATAAAGAGAAAATCAGTATGGTGTAATGCAGAAGAGATCTTTAACAGACATATAGTTCTAGGATTATTGTATATCAAACTTGGGTGTAAACTAGGGTTTAGGGGGCACAAGATATGACTTAAAAAATCATTTTTGCAAAAAAAAAAAAAACTCTTTTAAAAGTGATGCCAGATCTGAGTGTTTATTAAAAAAACGTTTTGATGCAACACATTTTTTGAACAAAAATATATGATTCGTTTGAACTAAGTAAATATTCTCATTAGAACCAATCCGAATCTTGTTTGAACGACTAAAGCAAACTCGTTTGAACGAGTATCGAATGAACTTCAACCTAACTTTCCTCTGTAAAAGGTGAAACCGCATTTTAAGTTCGTTTGAATGAAACCATATATCTTGTTTGAACAAAACTATAAACTCGCTCGAACGAATATAGGAAACTCGTTGGAACGAAATGGAAAACTCTCTTGAATGATTTAAACAAAAAATTATTTTTTCTTCAAAAAATATTTTACAGAAAATGCCTCATAAACATTTTATAAAACAATACCTAAACGTTAGTACACCACAAACCGAGAATAATCATGGCAAGTGGGTCACATCCTATGATTAGAGAAAAAAACGTGTGACACATGTCTTGACCAAGCCAATGGGGGACATCCAATTGTCCATGGTCACGGTCATGGTCCGTGACTAACTCATGACCAAATGCGTGACAAATATGAGGGGTTTAGTTGATTTTAGTCATGGTCCTAGGCCGTGACCATTTTGAAATAGTCACGGAAGTGGTCACAGTCCTAGACCGTGACCCACCTTCGAAGACCAATTATTTTTTATAAGCTAAGCATTATTAACGTGTAAAAAATAAATTGTCATGGAAGGTGGTTTAGGTCCTAGGACCGTGTCCACAACCTATGCATATAGACACTCCTATCCATTTTCTCATTTAACATAAACTCTCTCTTTAAACTTATTCCCAATCTATCTATCCTCTAAAGACATCTCTCTCTCCTCCGTTTACCATATCTCTCTCAGGTATAAACACAAATTCCAACCTTCGATTTCTTTAGATTTGATCAGTTTTATGTTTTGTGTCATTTTTATGTACTTTTCTATTTGGTTTTTGAATGAATTAGGTTAAAGTGATTAATTCCTTTGTTTAATGAGGTACAATGATAATCACAGGCAACAAGAGTACGAGAGGTTACAATTAGACCAAAATTATACCTCTTTTAATAGTGCGCACCATATAAAATATCAAACATTTTAACTACCCTGCAAATCGTGAAGTTCATCTCTCGTAAGAGTACATGTTTGATTGTATTATATTTTCCCTACCTTGGGATGAGGAAGTAGAGAATATATTTCACTCATATAATCCCTACGTAGCCTTGGTATTCCTTATGTTGTTGGAAAAGGCAGAAAAAAATTCACCCTATGCTGATATAACTATGCAAAGAGAGCATTGGCTAAGACTGTGATGTATCACGACATATGCATGTTATATTGAATCTTTCTAGCAAGTTGAAGAAGAAAGGATTCCGAGTTCATACCATAGATATCTATAAATCAATTATAGATACGCTTCATGTTACTCGTTCACGTGCAAAGATCCATAGATTTTTAAAATGTAATTCCGAGTGGATGGAGATTCGACACATTGAACACATTTTAAGGTCTTATTGTGAGAAGGTATATACATATATATAATCGTAAACATGCTTAGTTATTGCAAAATTTTGTATAATGAATTCATCGCTTATTATTTTTTATTATATATAATGTCAAGCGACAATGGACATAATGTATTAGGTGATGACGTGACACCTTATGGATTCTCATCTCCTGCACCCTAATATGGATTCATCATCATCGATGAACAATTATCTTCTCCACCATTGTTCACTCTACCACTTCGTCTACGAGTAGACAACAAGAACCTGTTAAACCAACACCCCAACCCCTATCTTTCCACACCTCTCGAGTAAATGAGAAGAATCTCATTGGGTTCTTCTTTCTTAGGAATAATCCTACTAGCAATAAAAATGACCTTTAGATCTTTAAATCCCAGTATTTGTCACTTGGGAAAATAAATGTGAGAGTTGGGGCAACATATAACTGTAAATTAGTTGATTAAGCTATTAAGGATGACCCTTTTGAATAAATTTGTAAGGGTTTTTCATTCCCCGATCGTTCAAAGTAAAAGGATATTTCTCGAGTTACTAAACAACTAAGAACATATCGAGAAAACCTTTAGCAGAGTTATTTCCTGAAGGGGGCATCGAGATCCAATATTTTGGCTATGAAAGACAAAGTCCCTTCGAATGTTGAAATGTTAGTCTATCAATGGAATGACCTTTTGGAAAATAAGGTGATGGACAAAAAAGTTAGTCCTGTGGGGGAAAAATAAAAAAAAACTGAGTGAAGGATGTGGATGTCCACGGGTTAGTGTACAAGTCATATGAAGACTTAAGGAGTGAATGGTCAGAAAGGACAAAGGGCCGTCCAAATGCCAGTAAAAGACCTAATCGGGACAACGAGTATATGCATGCTTAGCGGGACAAAGATAATAAACTCCCACCACACTAGGCTCTGAATCTAGTAAGTATGGCTAGTTTATATATATATACGTTATATAAAATAATGTTAAAATTGTAAGACTATATATAATTTCACGCTATAGTAATCGATCGAAGCCATTAGAAATCAGTCCACTTTGAGCCCTTATGATGACAGTGGAGATGATGCCCTGATCCGGACCTTTGGAACTGAAAAAAGAGGGAGGACGAGAGGTATCAGATCACATATGTTGAAAACCAAATTAAAACACATTGCACCACTTATGACCAAGCTATATTTGGCAAGGACTCATATCTCGAGCCAAGAGGCAAGTCAGTCCAAGACAGATGGGGAAGGGCAGGAGATTAAGAGTAACTTAGGAGTGTTAGCGAGTGAAATTGGGCCCTTCGTATCCTTATATATTCAAGGTTTTCATCCCCCAATGCCTCCTCAAAGTATCCCCCACCTCCTTCTCATGGTTTTCCAGATGATTTGTCTCAAGGTTTTCCCTCCCAAATGTCGTCTCCTTCAACATTCCCCTCCCTATTACCTCTGTCTTCCACAGTCCCTAGATCATCGTCATCTGCTCCCAGTGACTATGTCGAGGAGTGATATTTTAGGGAATTGACCAATAGCACAATCATTGGCCTGCACACACTAATTTACTTAAATGTCGAAACTCTAATTCACAATCTCCCTTTGTAGATGGGTGAGGCTCAGATAGTGGTTGATGACATATACAATGGTTTCAGAGAAATGCCTATACACGTTGATAGTGGAGAAGGGAACATGCTAAAATACTATCATCATTATTTTATCAGTTAGCCAGTTCATTTGTTAGTCAAGCCTAGGCCATGAACAAATTGGTTGTACTATTTTGTTTATTTACGTTATTTTAAGTTTGTGGGTAATTTGTTGTCAATTTTAGTGAATGCAACAGGAGTTTAAGTTTAAGTTATTTAATTTGAGTTTAAGTTATGTTGAATAATTTGAATGAATTATGAATTGTACGTTCTTGTATGCAACATGACCTTTGTTTCAACCTATTAATATAGTTGAATTGGATTTTGAAGATTATTTAATGGATTTACCACAATAAAAAAGTGGATGTGGGAAAGTTATCGAATATCTGATAATCATGTAAAGGGAGTTCAATAATTTGTTAAATACGCATATAGAAATCTTAAAAGTGATACGATTTCGTGTTTATTCACCCATTATATGAACGAAAAATAAATCTTTAGAAGTCGTTTAGTTGCATTTACTAAAGTGGGAAATTTTGAAAGATGACATACCATGGTCAAAAGAATGTACTAGATGTTCTGGAAGAATTATTGGTACCCGCCTGCATAACGAAACCCAACATAATGGAAGTGGTCCATGATTCTCTAACACATAATCCTTTGACCGACCTAATTGATGATGTTTATGGAGTCCACCACTATCAAAACCACCAACCTATGGATACAATAATGTACATTATGATCAAGGCAATAATTAGGTTGATGCTGAATTACAAGAAGATCGAAAATACATACAGTTCGATGCAGTGAATTCATTGTATAAAGATTTTGATGAAGATCACTCAGTATTATATGCAATGATTGGTTTTCATAACTTGAAGAATTAATTTGGTTTGTCAAGAAATAGTACAACCAAAATTCTTAAGTGGGTTAAAGACATTCTCCCAAAAGAGATCACGTTACGAGACAAGTATCCTATCATGAAGTAAAAATATATTCGTGCATGCAAGTATGATTACATATTGTACTGCAAAGAGCTCAAAGAGAAGGATGAGTGTCATGTATTTAGTGAGCCTGGATATGTGGCTTAGAAGAATGGAAAAGACAAGACAAAAAAATATCTCAAGTGCTCACAAGTTCTACATAAGTTTTTGAAGTAATTTCCCCTCGGGCCACGGTTAAAATGTTTTTTCACTGTACCGTGGATATCATATGCTATGACATGGCATGCTTGATGTAAGGTGGGTGGAGATATAATATTTTATCCAGTTGATTGACTCATCTGGTAACTTTCAAATGCATGACACCATGAGTTTGCAAAGGAACCGTGCAGTGTCCATCTTACATTATCATCCGATGGATTTACCCCTTTCAGTAATCTAAGCACTAATGAGAGTTATTGGCCAGCTCTCATGGAGCCTTTAAGTCTCCCTCCAACACTGTGCATGAGAGAGGAGTTCACATTATTATCATTAATGATACCCGGGCCGAAGGCTCCCTGCGTTGATATTGATATATTCTATGCCCTATTAATTGAAGAACTTAAAGAGTTGTGGGAAAAAGGCGCGAGGGTGTTTGACTCTAATAAGAGTGAAGAGTTCACACTTAAAATAATGGTGATGCGGGTGATTCACGAACTTCCTACTTATGGGACTTTATCCGATTGAAATTTTCATGGTTATTATGGATGTTTCATATATGGGGAGAAAACTTAATCCACTTGGGAACATCATAGTGGTAAGATGAGTTATAGAGGCCATCATAGATTTATGCCCACCGATAACAATTTTAGGAACAACAAGTCTAACTTCTAACCTATCGGTCACGAGTGTAGGACGAAACCTGCTCGTCTCTATGGTTAGCAGATCGAGGAAAAGGCAAAGGCTGCGACTGTGTGGAATAGTTATTAAAGAAAATGTTCTAGATTTATAAACCTAAAGCATAAAGTTAGGAAGGATCCGAACGACCCTAGAAATATGAAGGCATGGTCTAGATGATCAATATTTTTACTTGCCACATTAGAAAGATCATCATGTAAGTCATGTAATTGATATGATGCACACGGAGAAGAATGTTGTGAAACATATGATAGGAACATGTCTGGGTGGATCTCATTTAAAGTACGAAGAGCAGGCGTGTCGTGTTCTACAGAAGATGCGAATAAAGAATAAACTATGGTTAAAAAATGATTCTACAAAAGGAGGAATTTCTACCCGCCCGAATACTTTCACTTTGACAAATAGTGAGAAAAATATACTCCTAGACACATTGTTCAACTTGAATACTCCAACTGGTTATTTCGATAATTTGCGGAGGTAGTAAACTACCAAACAAATGACCTAAAATAGTGTAAGTCTCATGACTGGAATATTATCATTCAATTAATCCTTTTGTTGTTTGGGAATTGATTATGAACGCACAAAGATAACCTTCGATCAATTATGAAAATAAGTTTGTACTTTACCCTACTTTGTGCAAAAGTAGTAAACAAAAAGCACATTAAAGATGCGAAAGCAACTTTAGCCGAGGCAATTTTTGTATAAGAGAAATATTTTCCTTCATCGTTCTTCGATATCAATATCCACCTGCTTGTGCATTTATATAATGAGGCTTTTTTGGGTGGTCCTGTTAGGTATCAATACATGTATTCTTTCAAGCGTTTGATGAAAACCTTCAAAGATTATGGTAAGAATACACAATATATTGGAGGTTCAATTGCTGAAGAATACATAACTATCGAATCATAGCTATACGCCCCGAAACATATGTCAGAATAAGATTTGAGGAGGTCCAATCCTCATGGAGAACAAGTGATCAAGAAACCTGATGAGTTTGAGGATGAATATCCTCTTGGGAACCCTAAAGAGGTGAGACTCACTAATCTAAAATATGAGCAAGCAGCTCGTTAAGTATTCGAATCGCTAGATGAAGTTGAAGATTAGAGAGATTAAGTAGCTACATAATTAACTAAATTATTCTTGTTTAATTATATGTATTCTCTATATTATGATCTAAAGTCTACAATTTACCTTTAGTAAGTAAGATAAAGAAATTTCCCAAACCATAGGATACGTTGCATGACTAATGATTGAAGGCATGGATATTAAAATACGTAATTTTCTCTTCTTATTTGTGCAGTTATTTATTCATTTGCGGTAAAAGCACTCCCTAGTACAAATTCATTAATAAATGCAGCTTCTAAAAAGACGCGATCTCTCATCAAGACTTGTATACCTAGCCAAAGGTCCCACATTTCATACAAAAAAGTTTAAAAAATTTTGGATTGACAATTTTGATTTCATTTCATATCCATGTGAGGAAAAACTTTGGACGCAAAACAACGAAACTACCTTGACTACCTGTGTCGCTATCAAAGTGATACAAATACAAAATATACGGGGCTAACCTATTGTGGGATTGTTCAATAAATCCTAGAGCTCGATTATTTAGATTTCATAGAAATTGTATTCTATTGTGACTGGGTGAAGGTAGATTACGAATGCTTGTAAAGTTAATCATGACTTAAAATTTATCCTGATAGATGTATCAAAGATGAAGAGTAAAGATCTCATAGTCGATGAGCCTTTTATTTATGCCTTTCATTACATAAAGAAGGTATTCTTCTCAAAGTGAATAAACGATGGTAATTGGTCTATTATTGTACATGCACCAAAGGGTATGACTACTCAAATTGACACATTAAAGGCTTTTAAAGAGTTCAATTCTGCTTTTGATGACAATCTTAATTTTAAGGATCGTTTAGTTGATTAACAAAATGATTGAGTATCAAAACATTATATTACCCTTGACAATCCTATTTGTATCCTAATAATATATTGGCCCTTGACAATCCTATTCGTATTCAAATTGTATCCTATTATGATCTTGGTGGTTTACTTTGATTTATGAAAGTTTAGTTTGATTTTATGAATCTTTACTTTGAATTGTGAATGTTTGGTATGATTTATGAATTAACTAGGATAGAATGGGACCAATGTAACTCGTACGATCTGACTGCATAGTTACAGGACTCTCGGTTTGAGAATATAATGAAAATAAGAAAATATATAGACTTAGGCTTAAAAACATGTCGCTAAAGGTCAGGAACCCAAAATAGCCCCTAAACGACTTCGTAAGAGGCACAAACACCTCGCACAGGACCAATGTAACTCATAGGAATTGACTGCATAGTCACAGGACTCTCGATATTAGAATATAACAAAAATTTGCGAATATTTAGACTTAGACTTAAAAATATACCACTAAAGGGCAAAAATCCAAAACATCCCCTAAATGACCCCATAAGAGGCACAAACACATCACACAGAACTAATGTAACTCATAGGAACTGAATGCGTAGTCACGAGACTCTCGATTTGATAATATGATGAAATTCGTAAATATATAGACTTAGGCTTAAAAACAAGTCGCTAGAGGGAGAAAACCAAAAATGACCCCCATACGGCTTCTTAAGAGGCACAAACACCTCGCACGACACCAACGTAAGTTGTAGGAATTGATCGCATAGTCACACGACTCCCAATTTCACAATATGATGAGAATTTACAAATATCTAGACTTAGGTTTACAAATATGTCTCTTTAGTTCAAATATACAAAATAACCCACAAACGGCCCCATAAGAAACACGAACACCTTGCAGAAGATCAATGTAACTAGTAAGAACTGAACGTGTAGTTACGGGACTCCCGGGTTGAGAATATATTATGAAAATTTATAAATATCTAGGCTTAGGCTTAAAAACATGCCACTCAAGGGAGAAAACTCCAAACCACCACCGAACGACCCCGTTAGAGATTCGAACACCTCACAGGGAACCAATGTAATTCATAGGTACTAACCGTGAAGTCACACGATTTCTGGTTTGAGAATATAATCAAAATTTGTAAATATCTAGACTTAGGCTTAAAAATATGCCGCCAGAGGACTAAACCCCAAAATATCCCCTAAACGGCCACCTAAGAGGCACAAACACCTCCCAACCAATGTAACTTGTAGGAAAGGACCGCGTAGTCATGGGACTCCTGATTTGAGATTACGATGATAATTTGAAAACATCTTGACTTAGGCTTAAAAACATGTCGCAAGAGGGACAACAACCAAAACATCCAATAAATGGCCCCATAAGATGCATAAATACCTCACACGGGACCAATGTAACTCGGTGGAACTGATCGCGTAGTCATAAGACTCCTGGTTTGAGAATGTGATAAAAATTTCCAAAATACCTAGACTTAAGCCTAAAAACATGCCTCTAGAGGACAAAAAATCAAAATAATCCCTAAACGGCCCCGTAGGAGGCACGAACATCGTGCACGAGCCCAATGTAACTCGTAGGAACTAATCGTGTTATTATGGGACTCCCAGTTTGAGAAAATGATGAAAGCTTTCAAATATCTAGACTTAGGCTTACAAACATCCCCTTAAAGGAGAAACTCAAAATAGCTCCTAAACGGCTTCGTAAGAGGCAAGAACACCTCACACATTACCAATGTAACTCGTAAGAACTGGTCGCGTAGTCATGGGACTCCTAATGTGAGAATATGATAAAAATTTGCAAATATTAATACTTAGGTTTATAAACATGCTGCTAGATATATAACAGCAAAAGTAGCTCCCTCCCTAACGACCCCGTAAGAGGCGCAAACATCTCACACGGGAAAATGTAACTTATAGGAACTGACCATGTAGTCATGTGACTCTCGATTTGTGAATTTGACCAAAATTTATAAATACATAGACTTAGGCTTGAAAACATGTTGCTATAGGGAAAACCCCAAAACAACCCCCACTCAGCCCTATAAGATGCACGAACTCCACGCACGAGATCAATATAACTTATATGAATACGGGACTCACGATTTGAGAATATGATGAAAATTTACAAATATCAATACTTATGCTTAAAAACATGCCATTGGAGGGTGAAAGCCAAAAACAACCCCCTAACGGACTCGTTAAAGGCACGTATACCTCATATAGAAATAATGTAACTCATAGGAATAGACCGCGTAATCACAAGACTCTCATTTGGAAAATATGATGATTATTTGTAAATATCTAGACTTAGAGTTAAAAACATGTTGTAAGGTGTGAAAACCCAAAACAACCCCTAAATGGCCCCATAAGAGGCAAGATCACCTTATACGGACCAATGTAACTCGTAGGAACTTACTGCATAGTCATAGGAGAAACATGTAACTAAAGGACGAAAATAAAAAAGATCCCCCAAACTGCCCGGTAAGAGGCACAAAACACCTCGTATGGAACTAATGTTAACTGACCTGGTGGTCTAGGGAATCCTAGTTTGAAAATATGAAAAATATTTACAAATATCTAGAGTCCCGCTTAAAAACATGCTGCTAAAGGGAGAAAACAAGAAACAACCCCCAAACTGTCCCGTAAGCACGAATAATTCACACGGGACGAATGTAACTCGTAGGAACTGACGAGTAGTCATGGTAATTCCGCTTTGAGAGTGTGATGAAAATTTGCAAACATCTAGACTTAGGCTTAAAAACATGCTTCTAGAGGGAGAATACTCAAAACAACGTCTAAACGGCTCAGCAAGAGGCACGGACGCCTCACACAGGACAAATGTAACTCATAGGAATTGACTTCATAGTCATGGGACTCCCGGATTCAGAATATGACATAAATTTTAAAATATCTATACTTAGGCTTAAAAACATGACACTAGAGAGAAAAAACCCAAAACAGCCCCAAGCGGCCCCGTAAGAGGCACGTACACCTCACATGGAACCAATTTAACTCGTATGAACTGAGTGCGTAGTGCAGAATTCCCAATTTAAGAATATGATAAAAATTTACAAATATCTATACTTGGGCTCAAAAACATGTCGTTAGACGAAGAAAACCTAAAACAATCCTTAAAAGGCCTCGTAAGAGGCACACACATCTCGCATCGGGATTAATGTAACTCTAGGAACTGACCGATCGGTTCAAGAATGTCACAAAAATTTGAAAATATCTAGACTTAGGCTTAAAAACATGTCGCTAAAGGGGCAAAAAAATACCACCACTCGGCCCTGTAAGATGCACAAACTCCTCTCACGGGACCAATATAACTCGTATGAATTGATCGTGTATTCATGGGACTCTCGATTTGAGAATATGATAAAAATTTATAAAAATCAAGACTTAGGCTTAAAAACATATTGCTGGATGGAAAAAACCCAAAACAACCCCTAAATGTCCCCATGAGAGGCACGAATACCTTGCATGAGAATAATGTAACTCACAGGAACAGATCACGTAGTCATGGAACTCCAAATTTAAGAGTATGAAATATCTCGATTAGACTTAAAAACATACCGCTAGAGACTAAAAATCCAAAACAGCCCCTAAATAACCCCGTAAGAGGCAGGAACACCTCGTTCGGGAGTCCCGTGACTATGCGGTCAGCTCTTGTGACGATAATTTACAAATGAATAGACTTATTCTTAAAAACATTTCGTTAGAGGGTGAAAATCCAAAATAGCCCCCAAACAGCCCTGTAAGTGGCACGAACACCTTGCACGAAACTAATAAAACTCGTAAGAACTGACCACGTAGTCACGGAACTCCCGACTTGAGAATATGATGAAAATTAAAAAATATCTAGACTCAGGCTTAAAAACATGCTCTTAAATGGAGGAAACTCAAAACAGACCCCAAACGGCCTTGTAAGAGGCACAGACACCTCACACATTACCAATGAAAGTAATAAGAACTGACCATGTAGTCACGAGGCTCCCGATTTGACAATATGATGAAAATTTACAAATATCTATACTTAGGCTTACAAACATGCTGCTAGAGAGCAAAAACCCCAAAACACTGCTAAACGACCCTATAAGAGGCACGAATACCTCGCACGGAACAATATAACTAATAGGAATTGGCTGCATAGTCACGGGACTCTCAGTTTGTAAATACGACCAAAATTTGCAAATATCTATGCTTAGGCTTAAAACATGCCGCTAGAGGGGGAAAACAAAAAATATCCCCCACTTGGCCTCGAAAGACGCACAAACTCCTCCAAGGGAACGAATAAAACTCGTATGAATTGATGACGCATTCATGGGATTCTCGCTTTGAGAATATGATGAAAATTTACAAATATCAAAACTTAAGCTTAAAAACATTCAACTAGAGGGCGAAAACCCAAAAGATCCCCCAAATGGTCCGTTAGAGGCACAAATACCTCGTACCAGAATAATGTAACAAATAGGAACATAACGGGTAATCACAGGATTCTGGTTTGGAGAATATGATGATAATTTGAAAATATCTAGATTTAGACTTAAAATCATGCCGCTAGAGAGCGCAAACCCAACACAACCCCTAAATGGCCCGTAAGAGGCCGAAACACATCACACGAGACTAATATAATTCGTAAGGTATGACCGCGTAGTCACGGGACTCTCAATTTTAGAATATGATGATAATTTGCAAATGTATATACTTAGACTTAAAAACATGCCACTAAAGAGAGAAAATCCAAAACATCCCCCCAAATGGCCCCGTAAGAGGCATGAACGCATCGTACGAAACCAATGTAACTCGTAGGGACTGACTGTGTTTTCATGAGACTCCCAGTTTGAAAATATGAAGAAAATTTACAAGTATCTAGATTCAGGATTAAAAACGTGCCGCTAGAAGGAAAAAACCCAAAATAGTCCCCAAACGATCCCGTAAGAGGCATGAACACCTCATGCGGACTAACGTTACTCGTAAGAATTATTCGTGTAGCCAAGGGACTACAAGCTTGATAATATGATAAAAAAATTTCAAATGTCTAGACTTAGGCTTAAAAACTTGCTGCTGGAGGGAAAAAACCTAAAAAATAAAACTTGCTGCTAGAGGGAACTGATTGTGTATTCACGTGACTCTCGATTTAAGAATATGATGAAATTTTGAAAATATCAAGACTTAGGCTTAAAAATAAGCAGATAGAGGGTGAAAATCAAAAACAGTCCCCAAACGGCCCAGTAAGAAGCACGAACACCTTGCACGGGACAAATGGAATTTGTAGGAACTGATCGCATTGTTACGGGACTCTCTTTTTGAGAATATGACCAAAATTTACAAATATTTAGAGCTTAAACCTAAAAAATGCAGCTAGAGGACAAAAAACCCCAAACGACCCCATAATAGGCATGACACCTCGCACGGGGCCAATATATTTTGTAGGAACTAACTGCATAGTCATAGAACTCCTCACTTAAGAATATAACCAAAATTTTCATATATCTAGACTGTTTTCAAAAAATGCCTCTAGAGGGTGAACACCCAAACAGTCCATAAACGGCCCACTAAGAGGCAGGAACACCTAGCACGGGACCATTGTAACTCGTAGGAACTGACTGTGTTGTAACGAGACTCTCGATTTGAAAAAATGAAGAGTAATTGTAAATATCTGTACTTAAGCTTAAAATATGCGACTAGAGAATGAAAACAAAAAACACCCTCTAACATCCTCGCAAGAGGCACGAAAACCTCGCACGGGACCAAAGTAACTCGTAGGAACTAACTGCATAGTCACGAGACCGTTGGTTTGAGAATATGATAAAAATTTGCAAATATCTAAACTTGGCCCAAAAACATGCCTCTTGAGGGTGAAAAGACAAAACACCCTCAAACACCCCACAAGAGGCACAAACACCTCGCATGGGACCAATGTAACTCGTAGGAACATAGCACCTAGTCACGAAACTCCCGGTTAGAGAATATGATGTATATTTTGTAAATATCTTAACATAGGTTTAAAAATATGCCTCTAGAGGGAAAAATTCCCAAAAAGACACCAAACGTCCCTGTTAAAGGCACGAACACATCGTACGAGATTAATGTAACACGTAAGAATTGATCACAGTCACATGACTCCTAGTTTGAAAATGTAATGATAGTTTGAAAATATCTAGAATTAGGTTTAAAAACATGCCACAAGAGGTCAAAAACTCAAAACAACCCCAAATGGCCCTGTAGGAGGCACGAACACCTCGCGCATGACCAATGTAACTCGTAGGAACTGATCGCGCAGTCATGGGACACACGATTTGAGAATATGACAAAAAATTATAAATATCTAGACTTAGTCTTAAAAACATTCCACTAGAGGGTGAAAACTCAAAACAACCCGCAAAAGATCCCGTTAGAGGCACGAACACCTAGCGCATACCAATGAAACTAATAGGAACTAACCGCGTAGTCACAGGGCTCCCAATTTTAGAATAGGACCAAAATTTTCAAATATCTAGACTAAGGCCTTCAAAAAAGAGGCTAGAGGGTAAGGCCCAAAATAACCCTCAAATAGCCCCGTTGGAGGCTGAAGCCCCTCGTACAGGACTAGTGTAACTCGTACGAACTAACCTCATAATCACGGGACAACCGCTTTTAGAATATGATGAAAATTTTCAAATGTGTAGACTTAGGATTAAAAACATAGCTCTGGAGGGAAAAAACTAAAAACCTCCTAAACGGTCCCGTAAGAGGCACGAATACGTCTCATGAAACCAATGTAACTCGTAGGATCTAATCGCGTAGGTACGAGACTACCAATTTTTGGATATGATGAAAGTTTGTAAATATCTAGACTTAGGCTTGAAAACATGACACTAGAGGATGAAAACCCATAACATAGCCCACCCAGCCCCATAAAAGGCACGAACACCTCGTATGGAATTAATGTAACTCAAAAGATCTAATCACGGAGTTATGAGACTTCTGGTTTGAGAATATGATAAAATTTGCAAATATTTAAACCTTGTTTTAAAAATATGCTGCAAGAGGGTGAAAGCCCAAAACAACCCTAAACGGCCTCGAAAAAGGCACGAACACCTCGAACGGGACCAATATAACTCGTAGGAATAAACCATGTGGTCACGAGACTCTTAGTTTGATAATATTGAAAGATTGTAATTATCTAGACTTAGGCTTAAGAAATTATCGCTGGAGGATGAAAACCCAAAACAACCTCCAAATGTCTCCATTAGAGGCATGAGCACCTCACATGGGACCAACATAACTCGTAGGAACTAACCGAATAGCCATGGGACTCTTGGTTTGAGAAAGTGATAAAAATTTGCAAATATCTAGACTTGGCTTAACATGCCGCTAAAGGGAGAAAACATAAACACCCTAAAGCAGCCTCGTAAGAGGCATGAACACCTCAGATGTTGTAGATACCACATTCTAGGACCCCCTAAGTCTCTCCTTAGACCATGAGTACTCCCCCTTTCCATTACAAACCTAGGTTGCACTCTGAGTACCAATCTAGAGACCATTGGGCGCCCCCGGGCCCCATTTGACTCTGGTCAACTCTTTTGTCAGAGCAAAAGATCTTTAAATCTTTGAAGGGATCTGAATACCCTTTCCAACGATTTTCCTCATGCGCGAATCGACATAATAATTCAGACGAGAAAACCATTTTACTACAAAAAACAGATTCGGAGGCCATCGGGCGCTCTCGGGCCCCGAATTGACCCCAATCAACTCCATCGTCAGAGAAAAAGATTTTTAAATATTTAAAAGGCACTGAAACCCCTTTCCAACGGTCTTCCCTATGAACAAAACAACATAATCGTTCGAATGAATGATCAGTTTTCCCCCGAAAATGGATCCGGAAACCACCGGGTGATCGCGGACTCCATTTGACCAAAGTTAACTCTTCAGCTCGAACAAGACTGAATGAATCTATGAAGGGAACTGAATACCCTTTCTAACTATTCGCCCCATCATGATTTTAACCTACAGTACGGACGGATCTGTTTTACTTCGAGAGGTTACCGGATTCTTTCAGGTCGCGTTTGACCAAGGTAAACTTTTCAAACCAAGCAAAACTCTTTGGAATGTTGAAGTACATCTCCTAACCTTTCCAATGGTCTTCCCTATATGTGATTATAACTTACCATACGGACGAACAATCTGTTTACGTCCTGTGATCTCCTATCCAAAGGACCGACATGCGCTTTTGAGCCACATTTGACCCAAATTCAACTCCCGAACCTGGGAGCGATCCAAAGGAAGGTATCTGAAATAACTTTCTAATGATATGCCCATTCCTAATTCGGATCAATGGTTTGTGTGCTACAGTCATTTTTCTAGAAAATTCCGCACGAGACTGCCAATTGGCAGGTCCTGAACCCTATCTATCGGCACAGTGTCAAGGGTGACCTGTCGATAGGCACCCCTTAGGTAGGCCGATCGAAAACCCCCCTTTTGTCCCTATAAATAAGGACCATGACCTCATTCCCAATACACACAACAAACCCATCAGTATCAGTGATCTCAGCAATATTCTCTCGAAGTCAGCGAAGTTCCATATGAGAAGTTCCATTCAAGCCTAAATACCCATCCTTTCCATACCCAATTTGGCAAATATCCTTCTCTCTTATCAACATACATCAACATTAAAAGTATTTCATCCAAGATCCAAGCTCAAGCTCCAACGAAGGTCCATTTAATTATCCCTCTCATTTAAAATCTCTTATTTATGCATAAACTACATTAGATTCACAATCTAGTTTCACTTCAGTTCATACACATTGGCATCTACGCTTTTATTAGTATATTGCACATACTTTATTTTTCATAAAAAACCCAAAAACAAATAAAAGAGGGTTACACCCGTAAATTCCTAACGGAATTATCCGCCACACTTTTTCAAAAACCAAAAGTATATTTTCTACACGCATACAACTAATAAAATTCTGTTTGAATCTATGGGATAAACCCAACCCATATTCTATATTCGAACTACGTGGACTTTGATGCCTTTATAAGCTGTGTAGGCATCTCGGATTAAAATCCGAGACTCGAGTCCAACTTTTTAATTTTCCAATTTCTCTTATTTTTTGAAATCCTCAAAATCCCTTATTTTTTTATGTATACATATAATATGCTTGTTCGCATCTCATCCCTCATATATTGTCGTTTCCCAATAACGATCAATATCTAGATGAACGCTCATATTCTATCTTCTACATATGTTATTATTTTGGGAATATTCCAGTGCATCACCTCACCCTATCTTTTCCATGGTATGGGTCGAATGATTCTAATTTTCGTTGTATAAGCACATACACACTTCACGGGGATAAAGGAAAATATTAACATTTTCCCATGAGAGACCAAAAGGGAGGTATGGGTGCCTAAAACCTTACATTCCTTAACTTAGCCCCTGAACCTCCGATCTATTAGTTTCGTATGCATCAATTTGTCATTGATGCCGCTCTCTCGAAGTGGCAACATATTCTTTTGCTTATTTTGAGAAAAATAGGTTGGCAACTCTATCTCTTTACATTCACCCCATACCTACGACGGTGGAAGCCCATTTTAGAATAGAAGTGTGTGAGTTCGTGATGCAGTTATTCCTCCGGGGATCCTCCTCCTTCCCCCTAAAATGAATGCCGCGCCGACCGGGATGGCCACCGTAGCGACTCCGCTAGGGACTATTTTTAATAAGGCTAGACTCTATTTACACGGGTGTTTTATTTTTTGTATATTCCCCTATTTGCATGTCCCCTTTATTAGTCATATGTACCTCATGCTTATACTATTATTCACACACTTGTAGAAGACTCTCCATGTACACTTCACACCACGTGCACCTAGGATCACGTATATCCACATGTTGCACACATCACCTAGAAATCCATGATTAGGTGTCACCAACACACACCTCCACTTGTATATATCCATGCTCACATATCACACACTCACTTGTAGATAGTTACACATCACTCACACATCTCTTACCACGCCAGGTATGGATTTACTATTGGTACTTGTACTTTGTTCCATGTTTGGCATGATCAAGAAAAAGATACTCTCTCATAAGATACTAATAAAATAATCATGCATGATTCACACGATATCACCAAAGAGCATTGTTATTAACCAAATTTTGTCCCGTAACTAGATAGTCACTTTATGATGGGCGCTGGTCCGGTAAGGCGCAGTTAGCCTAAGCGATATAACTCTCCCCTTCCATTGGCCAAGTACCTTCGACGTATATCGAACGGTTCCCCCGCATCGTACTGCTTGACCGAAGTCATGATGGGAGGTATATCATAAGGAACTCATTCACGTACGTCGAGAATATCGAATTCTCTCTCACACGTACTAATGAGGTATATAGTGAGGCAATTCACGTACACTCAGGTATATCAAATGGCTTGTCCACACGTACCTATTGCCCTCAAAAGAAAGATGTATATTGTGGAAGTAATGCTAAAGGGGGAACCCTTTCCAATTCACCCAACCAAACTACATACCAACATATATGTGTCAAGCCTAGGAAACAGATGTTAGATTGTCGGTTTCGACCCGAAACTCTGTCGAAATTTTGAGTCGGACTGCAGCCCAAATTTTTGCACAATTTTTAAAATGGGTTCCTGCCTATGAGCCTGGTTACAAGTTCAACCATATCTTTACGTATGTTCCAAACCCAATTTTTCCAGGCTCGGGTCCCGTCTGGCACTTTGTGGCCATCCCCTGATCCTCGCGGTGGGCGGGCACATGAAGGAAGATTCTAGGTCCCGAACGTCCCTCTCGGGAGCGCTTCGGCCGACGTCATTTAGGGTGGTGAAAAATGTAGTGAGATAGAGTTGCCAGTCTATTTTACTCAAAACAGACAAGAAAGGGAGCCATTCCGAAGGACAGCATCCAAAGACATACTGATGCATACGAAACCAAAATAATTCGAAAAGGGTCCGGAGGCTAAGTTACGAAATGGGAAGGTGTTAGGCACCCATTCCTCCCTTTCGGTCTCTCAAAGGGGTTTTGTTATTTTCCTTTATTTTCCCCGTGATATGTGTGCATGTGTATATATAGTGGAGATAAGAATTATCGACTTGTACCATAGAAGAGGTAAAGCGATTCATCCGTAGGAAGGTATAAAAATATTAGAAAATAGGATTACATGATTATCCTTACGTTGATCATTACGATGGAACGATAACGCATATGGGATAATACGCCACTAAGAACAAATATATGTATATATATAATATAAGAGAGTGGAACTCCGCCTGTGTCGTGCTTAACTTCTTATTTTTTTTTGACACTGCCGGTCCCAAGCCCGGAAAAAGGAGGAGGGCTGCGTTAGGTAGCTGACAGCCAGCGTAAAACTTTGTCAGATCCTTATGAACATGAATCCTATGAATATACGTGCTAATGCTAGGGCATTCCCCTTAAGCGATGCGTTGCGCCTGCCACCGGGTGTCTCGAAAAATAGGCAAGGGGCGTCGCATCGGCGCCCGGATGCGACGATAAATACGCAAGGGTTCCTGCAACAAGCTGGACGTGTGCGGGTAAAGAAGCTAGTCCAGGATACTAGACTTAGGTTAGCGACTTGGAACATAGGGACTATGAAAGGAAAAGGGATGGAGTTAGTAGATACCATGATAAGAAGAAAAGTTCACATAGCTTGTTTACAAGAAACTAAATGGGTCGGTGAGAAAGCTAGAGAAATAGAAAATACAGGATTTAAATTATATTATACAGGAAAACATAGAAATAAGAACGGAGTTGGAATAATAGTAGATAAAAACTTTAAGGACGATATCGTAACCGTTATTAGGAAAGGTGATAGACTTATACTTGTAAAATTGGTATTAGGTGAAAACATAATTAATATTGTTAGTGCTTATGCACCTCAAGTAGGATTAGATGAGCACACTAAAGTACAATTTTGGGAACAAATGGATGAACTAATTCAAGAAATACCCCTAGGTGAGAAAATCTATATAGGTGGAGATTTTAATGGCCATGTAGGAGAAGATCGTGTAGGATATGAGATAGTGCATGGCGGACATGGTTTTGGAGATAGGAACGACGAGGGAGAGTCTATCTTAGATTTTGCGATGGCTTATGATTTTGTACTAGTAAATACATGTTTTAAAAAGAGGCTTGAACACTTAATAACTTATAAAAGTGGAACACATAAGAGCCAAATAGATTTTTTCATTACTAGGAAAGGAGACCGATTAACGTGTAAAGATTGTAAGGTTATCCCGGGAGAGAGCTTAACCTCACAACATAGGATAATGGTGTTGGATATAAATATTAAAAATCAATCACGAATGCGAAAAGTGAAGATTAACCCATGAACTAGATGGTGGAATTTAAAAGGAGAGAAATTAGAACTATTTAAAGATAAAGTATTAAATGAAGCAACATGGAATTGTGAAGAAGAAACTAACATAATGTGGAATAAGATGGCCACATGCATTAGGAAAATATCAAAAGAAATTCTTGGAGAATCAAAAGGCAAAGGGCCACAGTCTAAAGAAACTTGGTGGTGGAATGAAGAAGTACAAAATATAGTAAAAATTAAAAGGGAGTGCTTTAAAACATGGCAAACAAATAGAAATGAAGAGAATTTTGAGAAATATAAATGGGCTAAAAAGGAAGTTAAGAAAGTGGTAAGAGATGCTAAGTTAAAAGCGTATGATGATCTTTATACAAAATTAGGAACACAAGAAGGGGAAAAAAGTATTTATAAGCTTGCTAAACTTAGGGATAGGAAAACAAAAGATTTCAATAACGTTAAGTGCATCAAAAGTGATGATTCGAGAGTCCTAGTCAAAGATGATGAAATTATGGAAAGATGGAAAAACTACTTTGAGAGGTTATTAAATGGAGATAATGGGAGTAGATTAGATATAGAGGAACTTAGGGAGACTCGAGAAGATATATTTTTTCGTAGAATTAGGACAACAGAGGTCAGGATTGCTCTAAAAAAGATGAAAACAGGGAAGGCTTTAGGACTAGATGGTATCCCTATTGAGGTTTGGAAGTGCTTAGGGGAGGATGGAGTATCATCGCTTACCAAATTATTTAATAGAATTTTAATGACTAATAGGATGCCCGATGAATGGAGAAAAAGTATTTTAGTACCTATTTATAAAAATAAAGGGGACATACAAAGTTGTTCAAATTATCGTGGTATTAAGTTAATGAGTCATACAATGAAACTTTGGGAGAGAGTGATTGAATATAGATTGAGATTGAAGACAACAGTATCTGAGAATCAATTTGGGTTTATGCCTGGGAGGTCAACAATGGAAGCAATCTATTTATTGAGGAGATTAATGGAGAGGTATAGAGAGAAAAAGAAGGATCTTCATATGATTTTTATAGATTTGGAGAAGGCGTATGATAGTATACCCAGATATATAATATGGTGGGTTCTACATAAAAGAGGAGTGACTCGCAGATATATTGACGTGATCAAGGATATGTATGATGGTGCGATGACTAAAGTAAGAACATCAGCTGGAGAAAGTAGTGAATTTTCAATTACGGTAGGGCTACACCAAGGTTCAGCATTAAGTCCTTATCTCTTTGCTCTTGTTATGGATGAGTTGACTGGACAAATACAAGATGAGGTGCCATGGTGTATGCTATTTGCAGATGATATTGTTTTAGTCGATGAGACTAAGATGGGGATAAACGCTAGGTTGGAATTGTGGAGAGAAACTTTAGAAACAAGAGGATTTAAAATAAGCAGAACTAAAACAGAATATGTAGAGTGTAATTTTAGTAGTAATAGGAGGACAAATGGAGATGTGGTGAAATTGGAGGGTCAAGAAATACCTAGAAATGATCATTTTCGTTATTTAGGATCGATTATACAAAAAGATGGAGATATTAGTGATGATGTTACGCATAGGATTAGAGCAGGCTGGGTTAAGTGGAGAAGTGCGACCGGCGTTCTGTGTGATAGGCGTATACCTTTGAAGTTAAAAGGAAAATTTTATAGGACGGCCATTAGACCCGCCATGTTATATGGGACAGAGTGTTGGGCAACCAAGAAACAAAATGTGCAGAAAATGAGTGTGGCGGAGATGCGAATGCTAAGATGGATTTGTGGTAAAACTCGAAAGGATAAAATTAAAAATGAACAAATTCGTAAAACGGTGAAAGTAGCTCCTATAGAAGATAAATTGAGAGAAAATCGACTTCGATGGTTTGGACACGTCAAGCGTAGACCAATGGATGTTCCTGTAAGGAAGAGTGATTTAGTTAGTATTGATGGTAACCCAAGGGGTAGAGGTAGGCCTAAATTAACTTGGTGGGATATTATAAAAAAGGACATGATATCATGTGGTGTAACCGAAGATATTGCACTGGACAGAATGGAATGGAAAAATAGGATTCATGTAGCCGACCCCAAATAATTGGGAAAAGGCTTTGTTGAGTTGAGTTGAGTTTATAATATAAGAGAGTGGAGTTTAGAAAAAATAGAAAATGAGAGAAAAAGTAAAAATAGGACTCGAGTCTCGGGTTTTACCTCAAGACGCCTACGTAGCCTATAGAGGCATCAAAGTCCACGTAGTTCGCATACAAAACGAGGGGTGGGTTTTATCCCATAAATCCAACCGGGGGATTCTCTTATTTGTGTGTGTGTAGAAAAAGTGTTTTAGTTATGAGAAAAGTTTAAGAAAAGTATGAGAATTCCCGTTTGGAATTTATGAGCAAACCCTCGTTTTCTTATTTTTTGGGTTTTTATTTATATGAAAAATAAGGGATGTGAAATAATACTAAATAAAAAGTATATTACGATGTGTGAAATGAGATAATGAAAGTGCTAATTAATAAAACAAGTTATTACGAATTTATGAGAATTTAAGGAGAGAGTTGAGAAAATTGGACCTTCTTGAAGATCTTGATCTTGAATGTTGGAGAGTAGTGCTTAGACTTGGATGATGATGGAGGGTAGTGAATTCACCAAGTTTGATGAAAAGGATGATGAAAAGTGAAGGTTGGAAAGGGATTTGGGTGTGGAAATCACGCTGACTTCGAGAGACGTTTTCTGGATTTGCTGAGAGTGATATCTATTGGATCTGGGACCCTCTTGTAAGTGAGGTCAGGCCTCCTTTTTATAGGCCCGGGGAATTGTCGATCGGCATAGCCCTGTTCCTGCCAATTGGCAGGTGCATTTAGGCACACTGTCGATAGGCAGGGTCTGGGACCTACCGTTGGGCAGTGTCTTTCAGGCCTTTTCGGAAAATCGGCCACAGAACGCAAATCGTTGATCAGAATTGCACACAGGGAGGACCATTGGAAAGCTAATTTAGAGACCATCGAAAGTCCTTGGGACTGCTCCCGAGTTAGGGAGTTGACTTTGGGTCAAATATAGCTCGAAAGCATTCGTCGGTCTATTGGACGGGGAATCGTCGGACGCAAACGGATCGTCCATCCGCATGGTAAGTCCAAATCATGCATGGGGTTGATTGTTGGAAAGGTTAGGAGATGTACTTAGACATTCCAAAGAGTTTGATCCAGTTCGGGGAGTTAACTTTGGTCAACCGAACCCTGGACGCATTCGGTGTCCTATAGGAGTAAAATGGATCGTTGGTCCGTACCGTAAGTCAGAATCGCGCACGGGATGGACTGTTGGAAAAGGGTTTCAATAACCTTCAAAGATTCATTCAGTCTTGGTCGAGTTGAAGACTTTGACTTAGGTCAAATAGAGCCCGAGAGCGCTCGGTGGCCTCCTGATTGAGTTTTGGGGGGAAATGGGTCATTCGTTCGCATGGTAAGTCAGAATCGTGCACGGGATGGACCATTGGAAAGTGTTTTCAGTGACCTTCGAAGATTCATTCAGTCTCGATCGAGTTGAAGACTTTGAATTTTGGTCAAACGGAGCTTGGGAGTGCCCGATGGCTTCTAGGTCATTACTCGGGGTATGACCTGGGTTTGTAGTGATGAAGGGAGGTGTCAGGGACCTGATGAGAGTTTAGGGGGTAACCGAATGGGGTGTCTACAGAGCCCCTCGACGGGTGAGTTTGGAATAAATGATAGCCATTAAATAGACACCACATGATTCTTTTGAGGGAGGATGGCCAATTCAGAGGGTCGAGGCCGATTCTGAGGACATAAGGGAGTGAGGATGACCAATTCAGAGGGTCGAGGCCGACTCTGAGGACCTACGGAGTGTGTTGGGGATAACCAATTCGGTGGGTATAAGTCAATTCTGCAGGTTTAAGTTAAGATGACCAATTCTACGAATCGAAGACAATTCTGCGGGCTTTAAGTAGAGATGACCAATTCTGCGGGTGGAAGCCAATTCTATGGGCTTAAGTATGAGATGACAAATTCTGCAGGTCAAAGCTAATTCTATGGGATTAAGTTGAGATGACCAATTCTGCGGGTAAAAGCCAATTCTGTGAACTTGAAGATGAGGTGACCAATTCTGCTGGTCAAAGCCAATTCTGTGGGCTTATGTAGTGATGACCAATTTTGCAGGTCAAAGCCAATTCTGAGGGCTTAAGGTGGGATAACCAATTCTGCGGGTCGAAGCCAATTCTGCGGGCTTAAATTGAGATGACCAATTCTGCGGGTCGAAGCCAATTTTACGGGCTTGAAGATGAGGTGACCAATTCTGCTGGTCGAAGACAATTCTGTGGGCTTATGTGGTGATGACTAATTCTGTGGGTCGAAGCCAATTATGCGGTCTTAAGGTGGAGGTGACCAATTCTGCGGGCTTATGTATAAGATGACCAATTCTGCAGGTCGAAGCCAATTTTGCGGGCTTATGTAGTGATGACCAATTCTGCGGGTCGAAGCCAATTCTATGGGCTTAAGGTGGAGGTGACCAATTCTGCGGGTTAAAGCCAATTCTGCGGGCTTATGTATGAGATGACCAATTCTGCGGGTCGAAGCCAATTCTATGGGCTTGAAGATGAGGTGACCAATTCTATGGGTCGAAGCCAATTCTGCAGGCTTAAGTTGAGATGACCAATTTGGCAGGTCGAAGCCAATTCTGCGGGCTTAAGTAGAGATGACCAATTTTGGGGGTCGAAGCCGATTCTGCGGGCTTAAGTTGAGGTGACCAATTCTGCGGGTCGAAGCCAATTCTACAGGCTTATGTAGAGATGTTCTTGAGGAACTCTACCGGGGAGATTTATCTTGTGGTTTTATTTTGGGCTGGGAAGCTGACTGTTGGGGAAATCTTTTACATCCTCTGAAGGAATAGCCAAAATTCCACTGGGGAGATTTAGGTGGCCCGGGGTTTGGATGTATTGCTTGGGAAAAATTTAGGCCTTTGAGGCATAGGGAGTGATCTTTAGAGATCCTCCAGGGATGTTACCGGGAGGAGTTTTACTTGGTTTTTGAGAGTTCCGCTGGGGAAATAGGGTTTTCGCTTGAGGGAGTGTGGAATTTTCTTGGTGAAAATATTCTAAATCCTTCCTGGGATTTTTAGGAATTTTCTGAGAATTTTTCACGGCTGTCTAGTATTTTGTAGGAATTTTTATATGAAATTTAAAGGGGGTGCCGGTCGGCATGGTTCAGAAGGTGCCGTTCGGTAGTGGCACGGACTCTTGGACTGCCTCAGGAAGGTAAGGGGACAGTGTCGATCGGTGGGTGGGGGGTCAATGCCGATCGGCATGACCCTTGGCATCCTATATAAAGGGGGGGAATTCCCCTCATTTTTCACAGCTTCTTGCTTTCTTTCTTTCTGCGATTTTCCTCTGCAAATCGTTCTAGCATTTCGATCTCTAAGAAATGGCTGCCTTTGTGAGGACTGTAGCGCATAGGGAATGGTTGACTGTTGATGACTCAGCGAACATGGAATGGAGGACCAGGGCGCGTCTTGCTTTGGGAAGTGATAACTCCTTTGACACATTCGAGCTGGTTGCGGATGAGCGTACTTTGCTACGGGAGCCTTCGTGTCATCGGTCTTCTAAGGTGGTGAGCCCCAGCAGTTATGTAAGCAGCCTGACATTTAGCATTCTTCTCTTTTTGGTGATTTTTCCTTCCTTCTTGTATTTTAACAAGTTTTCTTCTTTTGACAGTTTGATATCTCTTTGAAGAACATGTGTGCCCGTGGGAAGACGGGGCTTAAGGACGTCTAGGAGCATCTTCCACCTGTGGTGCATTGGGTGGTATCATCTGCGAGTTTTCGGAGGTTGGTGTCTATGCTGGATGATACGCCTCGGTCGACAGCGGTCTTATGCGCTTTGGGGGAGAGATGGTGGGATACTACCCACACCTTCCATTTCAGTTTTGGGGAGATGATCGTGACTCCCATAGATGTGCTGCAGCTACTGGGGTGGGATTGCAATGGGGAGCAGATAGAGGTTGATCTCTTCTGAGGGTGAGGCAGGAGGCGGTGAGGGTGGCACTTGGTGACGCAGGGAGGATAGTTTCTGGGGATTCCATTCGGATGTCTTTGCTGAAGGATGTCTTGCTGAGTAGGGAGGTTGATGTGGAGGATGGGCTGCAGGTGAGGCAAATGGCCCGGTTGTTTATTTTGCTAGTGTTCGGAGGTTTCATGGTGGTGTCGAGTGGCGACGTCGTCCATTTATGGTTCTTTCCGTATTTGAGGATGTTTTCGAACATCCCTCTTTATGATTGGGGATGTCTGACTTTGGCGACCCTCGATTTTTCTTTGGATGCATTCATCCCGTGCTGTCGGCAAACTTTTACTGGAGCCACGTATCTCCTCGAGGTATTTCTAATTTTGCGCACTTTTCTTTCATGCATTCGCATTTTCCTTATGCGTCTCTTTTTTATTGTGAATTCCTGTCTTTGGCAGACGTAGTTCTATGAGGTGATTGGGTGCAATACCCAATTGATTGCCTTGAAGGAGGAGACTATTGGGGACTTTTGTCGACTGTATCGATGGCACAAGGCCAATCGGCAGTCGAAGGGATCTCTCTCTCTGTAGGTGGTGCATCAGGTCTTGAATGGCCTGACCAGTGATAGGGTAAGACTATTTCCTTTTCAGCCTTGGTTTTTGGCATGTTCTGATTTTTTATTAACTTATGCCTGCTGGGGATTTTCAGGTGACTTTTTACCCTTGGGGGACAACCATTTAGGATACGGGGGTAATCGGGGTGAATGCGCAGATGAGGCATTTACTAGTGCATGAGCTCGTCCATTCCTGGTATCTAGGGAGTGGGTGGTTTGGCAGATTGTGGTTAGGAGGTGGTGGTGCCACCTGCGCAGCCTCCTACGTCTATGAGGCGGGAGCGGTTGCTTCCGAAGGATGCGAGGATCGCGGCTATGATCGGTGAGTCCTACTTGCTATACACTGATACGGCTGCGTAGTATGAGTGTATGGACTTTGTGAAGAGCTGGTTGATGGTGCCCAGCATATATAATGCCTTGACTTTCCCTCCTGCGGGTTCGAGTTGGGCGGTGGGGTCTTCCAATAGCGACGGTGGTCCATCGGCGTCTGCGACGGTGGAGACTTCAGAGGTTCCCTTTGTTCGATTTCATACCCCCTCGTACAACATCCGACGGGATGATAAAGGGATGGTCCCCATGTTGCATCATCCTCATGCGATGGATTCAGATGAGCTGGGTTTGACAGAGGAGGTTCTTCATCCTGCGGTATACCTTCTTCCTCTTTTTGGTTCCTTTTCTGTTTTGATCCCTCTTTGATACTGATTCTGCTTTTTACTTGCAGCAAGTCCGTGTGCCGACCACTTGGGTGAAGGACATCAGAGACTGGATATCTTCGACGACTACCCATATTTGGGATGCGGTCCTGATTTCTTCTTTCTTGGTGCCATCTGCTTCGTCCGAGGAGGACTCTGGCTCAGGTAGCGGTGGTGTGTCATCTCGCAGTAGGGGAAAGAGAGCACGTCACAGGGGTGGAAGCTCTTAGGGAGAGGGGTGAAGGGTAGGTGAGAGAGATAGAAAATGTGGGTTGGGGCTGAGTCCCATTTTTTTTTGCTGTTCTTTTATTTTCTGCAAAATTTGATGTAACACAAAAGAATATATATATATATATATAATGCAATGGGATTTTTTTATTATCTTTTGTTAATGGTGAGTGAATGCATGCACATGCGCTTTTTACTTTGCTGCTGAGACCGTAAAAAGTGACATTTTTAGGATTTTTTGAAGGAAAGTTTTAAAAGTGGGAAATTATATAGGGGTGGAAGAGGATTCTTTTGAAATTCTGTTGAGAATATCAATTTTATTTTTATTGTTTTTTTTATTTTGATAAAAAAGGAAAAAGGAAAATTTCTAAAAATAAGGGGTTGCCGATCGGCAAGCCCCTTGCCCTTCCTATCGGCAGTCAAGTCCGGTCCCATCAATTCAAAGCTTTCGATTAGTGCCCTCTTCAGCTTCTTGTACCAAGCTTCACCCGAATTTTCCAGTTCTCCCGAGGATTTTTTGGCCGAGCTTCTTCGTAGTTCGCCTTCGGTGACTAGATCACTGGTTGCTGGAGGAATGATCTCCCTCCCGGCGGTGTTGCAGTCCATGCATTTACGGGAAGTAGATGATGCTGGCTATGATGGAACTGTCGCTCTGGACCTGGTTTCAAAATTACTGCTGGTGACTGGGGAACTGCTGGTGGATCCGTAACTTGCATCCATTACTTCATAGATGTCATTCCGTCGCAATCCTGCGACGGTGATACTGACGGAGGCCCTGAACGGTCTGGGTGCCTGGCGAGAAGGTCGTTATGACTTCCTACAGGGTAACCCCGTGATGCTGTTCATGTGGTTGTCTGAAAGACTCCGCCTGGTGACTCTTCTAGAATATACTTTCTTGGATGTACCCAACTTCTTTTCGTGTCACTTCTTCAGCGTTGTCCTGGATATTGAGATCTGGGAGAATTGTCTTGTGGATCATGGGGCTCGAAACCTGTACTGGTCAGTGCCTTGGTGGGGACAGTTGCTGCCTATTCTGGAGCTAAGAGAATACCCATATGTGCGGCTCGTTGGTCTCAGCCAGACCTCTTTTATTTTCCTTGGCGACTTATGCACCAATTTGGCTGGGCAGAGGTTGTGCCACCTGGAACACTAAATTTCTTTTCGGTAGAGGATTTGACAGAGCGTCTTCACCTGCGGCTTAGCTCTCTATGGGAGAGTCGGCGTCCGTCGACCCGTTCCTCTTAGTATGTTGGGAGATTTTGGCATATCCCTGGCGATTATATGAAGTGGTTGTGGAGGAGAGTAGTTAGCAAGATGTTGGCAGTGGAGACTGGACAAAAGTGGCTTGTCTCTTTTAACACCATGGAAGGAGGTGTTGTGGTTTTTTCGAAGCTGGTTCGAGCTTATTGGTCCATGGAGTGTCTGTGACACCTTGTTTAGGAAGGGGAAACTTGGGGACCCCAGGATGCAGATGATGATGACGGAGCAGTCTCCTCTGGACTCCTGGAGAGTTTATTGTGTAATGGAGGATAAATGTGGGGATTTTATTTGGCTTTTTTAGGAGGGTAGGAGGAAGGGAGTTATCCGTTCCTTTTCTTATGTAATCTCTACCATAATTTCTTATTAGTGAAATAAACAAGTTTCTGATCATCCAGCTGTGCCTTTCGATGAATTTTGTATTGTTTGAATTATTAATACCTATCTTTAAGGGATACATAATCATTTTGTTCAAATATATGTCAGAATGAACTGTCATTCTCGGAAGTAAGAAAAAAATAGTATTTTATGAAAAAGAAAGGGCCGTGATCATATAAGGTGTATAAGCTGCCTACATACCTCTGGGGTTTTGAAATTTTATACTTTGTTTGAAAATGGTTATTTGCAGAGGATCAGGCCCACGTAGTTCTGGGCAGGGGAAAATGAAGAGTTTTTTTTTATAATAGAAAGGAGATGAGAAGAGTCGTAGCGTGCCGAGATTTCGGACTAGGGGTAGAACTTCTTGAGATGGTCCAGGTTGACTCGACGAGCCATCTCTTCCCCATCTAAGTCGGTTGTGGCCATTTTCGATCCTCGCCGCGAGCGGGCGCATGAAGAAAGGATCCTCGGGTCCCGCATGTCCATCTCGGGAGCGCTTCGACTGGCGTCGTTTGAGATGAGGTATAAAAATGTAGAAAGATTTAGAGTCACCAGTCTATTTTACTCAAAACAGATAAAAGAAAAAGGGGGAAGCCATCCCGAAGCACGGCATCCGAAGACATATTGGTGTATACGAAACAAAAATGATTCGAGAAGGGTTCGGAGGCTAAGTTACGAAATGGGAAGGTGTTATGCACCCATTCCGCCCTTTTGGTCTCTCGTGGATGTTTTTTATTTTCCCCGTGATATGTGTGCATGTGTATATATATCGTGGAGATAGGAATCCTCGACTTGTATCATGGAAGAGATAAAGCAAGTCATCCGTAGGAAGGTATAAAAATAATATTAGAAAATAAGATTTACGCGATTACCCTTACGTTGATCGTTATAAAGGAACGATAACACATATAAGGGTGATACGTCACTAAGAACAAGTACATAGAATATAAGAAAATTGGATTTCGAGAAGATAGAAAATGAGAGAGAAAGTGAGAATAGGACTCGAGTCTCGGGTTTTACCCCGAGATGCCTACGTAGCCTATAAAGGCATAAAAGTCCACGTAGTTCGCATACAAAATGAGGGGTGGGGTTTATCCCATAAATCCAAATGGGGGATCTCTTATTTGTGAGTGTGTGTGTGTGTGTAGAAAAAGTGTTTTAGTTGTGAGAAAAGTGTGAGAAAAGTATGAGAATCCCTATTTAGAATTTATGAGCAAACCCTCTTTTTCTTGTTTTTTGGGTTTTATTGATATGAAAATAAGAGATGTACAATAATACTAAATAAAAAGTATATTAGGATGTGTGAGATGAGATAATAAAAAGTGCTAATTAATAAAACAAGTTATTGCGAATTTAAGAGAATTTAAGAGACAGTTGAGAAAGTTGGACCTTCTTGAAGATCTTGAGCTTGATCTTGAATGTTGGAGAGCATCCCTTGCACTTGGATGATGATGGAGAGTGACTAATTCACCAATTTTGATGAAAAGGATAATGAAAAGTGGAAGTTAGAAAGGCATTTGGATGTTGAAATCGCGTTGTCTTCGAGAGAGGTTTTTGGGATTCGCTGAGAGCGATTTTTATCAGATCAAGGATCCCTTTACAAATGAGGTGAAGGCCTCCTTTTATAGGACCAGGTCACTGCCGATCGTTATAGACCTGGTCCTGCCTATCGGCACCTGCCGATAGGCAAGGTCTGGAACCTGCCATTTAGCAGTGTGTTTCAAGCCTTTTCAGAAAATTGGCTGCCGAGGGCAAACCGTTCGTCAGAATCGCGCACGGGGCAGACCATTGGAAAGGTAATTCAGAGACCTTTAAAATTACCTTGGACTTCTCCCAATTTCGGGAGTTTACTTGGGGTCAAATATGGCTCGAAAGCGTTTATCGGTCTATTAGATGGGGTATCGTTCGAACGCAAACGGATCGTTCGTCCGCATGGTAAGTCTAAATTGTGCACGGAGCAGACCATTGGAAAGGTTAGGAGATGTAATTCGACATTCCAAAGAGTTTGACCCAGTTTGGGGAATTAACTTTGGTCAACCGGGCCCTGGAAGCATTCGGTGACCTCTTAGAGTCAAACGGATCATCCGTCCGCGTGGTAAGTCGGAATCGCGCACGGAGTGGACCATTAGAAAGGGGTTTCAGTACCCTTTAAAGATTCATTCAGCCTCGGCCGAGATGAAGATTTGACTTAGGTCAAACAGAGCCCGGGAGCGCTCGATGGCCTTCAGATCAAGTTTTGGACGCAAATGGATCGTCCGTCCGCATGGTAAGTCAGAATCATGCACGGGATGGACCGTTTGAAAGGGATTTCAGTTCCCTTTGAAGATTTATTCAGCCTTGGTCGAGATGAAGAGTTTGACTTTTTGGTCAAACGGAGCTTGGGAGTGCCCGATGGCTTCTAGGTCAGTACTCGGGATATGACTTGGGTTTATAGTGATGAAGGGAGGTACTATGGATCTAAGGAGAGTTAGGGGTAACAAAATGGGGTGTCTATAGAGCCCTTCGATGGGTGATTTTGGAACAAATGATAATCGTCGAATAGACACTACATGATGCTTTTGATGGAGTATGACCGATTCATAGGGTCGAGGCCGATTTTGAGGACCTGAGGGGTGTTCTGGGGATGATGAATTTTGTGGGTCAAAGCCAAATCTGCGGGCTTAAGTGATGAGGGTGATCGATTCTGCAGGTCAAAGATAATTCTGCTGGCTTAGGGTGAAGATCTAATCATCGAGGTCAATTCAGACCTAACTCAGGTGACGATCCAAGGCCGAGGTCAATTCTGACCTAAGAGTGGTGCCGACCGAGGATCGAGGTCATTTCTGACTTAACTTAGGTGACGATCCAAGATCGAGGTCAATTCTGACCTAAGAGTGGTGACAACCGAGGATCGAGGTCAATTCTGACCTAACTCAGGTGACGATCTAAGACCGAGGTCAATTCTGACCTAAGAGTGGTGACGACTGAGGACCGAGGTCAATTCTGACCTAACTCAGGTGACGATCCAAGAACGAGGTCAATTCTGACCTAAGAGTGGTGACTACCGAGGACCAAGGACCGAGATTAATTCAGACCTAACTCAGGTGACGATCCAAGATCGAGGTCAATTCTAACCTAAGAGTGGTGAAGACTAAGGACCGAGGTCAATTCTGACCTAACTTAGGTGATGATCCAAGACCGAGGTCAATTTTGACCTAAGAGTGGTGACGACCGAGGACTGAGGTCAATTCTGACCTAACTCAGGTGACAATTCAAGATCGAGATCAATTCTGACCTAAGAGTGGTGACGATCAAGGACTGAGGTCAATTCTGACCTAACTCAGATGACGATTCAAGACCGAGGTCAATTCTGACCTAAGAGTGGTAACGACCGAGGACCGAAGTCAATTTTGACCTAACTCAAGTGACGATCCAAGATCGAGGTCAATTCTGACCTAAGAGTGGTGACGACCGATGGCCGAGATCAATTCTGACCTAACTCAGGTGACGATCCAAGACCGAGGTCAATTCTGACCTAAGAGTGGATAAAGATTGGATTTTGATTCTGCTGGAGAAAGTGCCTATTGATTTTGATATGAGCTGGGGAGCTGATAGCTGGGGAAGCTTATGTTTCTTTAGGAGGCCTCGCAGGGGGGAACAACCAATTTTGGTGCTGTAAAAAAAACTCCACTGGGGAAGTGATCAGGCGATCCTTAGAGATCCTCTGGAGCTTTATCGGGAGGAGATTCCCTTAGTTTTTGAGGATTTTGCTGGGAAAGAGGGGTTCCGCTTGAGGGAATGCGAAATTTTCCTTGTGAAAATGCTCTAAATCCTTCCTGGGATTTTTAGGAATTTTTTGAGGATTTTTCGGGGCTTTCTGGTATTTTCTGGGAATTTATGTACGAAATTTAAGGGGGGTGCCATTCGATAGTGGCACAGATTTTTGGACTGCCTCGGGAAGCTAAGGAGTCAGTGCCGATCGATATAACTAGGGTCAATATCGATCGGCATGGCGTTTGGCATCCTATATAAAGGGGGCGAATCCCTTCATTTTTTAACAGCTTCTTTGCTTTCTCTCTTTCTGTGATTCCTCTGCAAATCATTCTAGCATTCCGATCTTCAAGAAATGGCCGCTTTTGTGAGCACTGCAGTCCACAGGGAGTGGTTGATCGTTGATGACTGGGCGAATGTGGAGTGGAGGGCCAGGGCGCCTCCTTCTTTGGGGAGTGAGAACTCTTTTGATGCGTTTGAGACTGTTGCGGATGAGCGAACCTTACTGCGGGAGTCGTCACGTCATTACTCTTCGAAAGTGAATCCTGGCGGTTATGTAAGTGACCTGACCTTTGGCATTCCTTTCTTTTTGGTGATTTTTCTTTCTTTCTTGACTTCTGATGAGATTTTTTTCCTTTTTTCCAGTCCGATATTTCTTTGAAGAACATGCGCGTCCGCGGGACGATGGGGCTCAGGGATGTCTGGGAGCATCTCCCACCAGTGGTGCGTTGGGTGGTATCATCAGCGAGTTTTTGGAGGTTGGCATCTGCGCTGGAAGAGACGCCTCGTTCGACAGCGGTCCTATGCACTTTTGGGGAGAGGTGGTGGGATACTACTCACACCTGTGGTGCGTTGGGTGGTATCATCAGCGGGTTTTGGGAGGTTGGCATCTACGTTGGAAGAGACGCCTCGTTCGACTGCGGTCCTGTGCACTTTGGGGGAGAGGTGGTGGGATACTACTCACACCTTCCATTTCGGCTTCGGGGAGATGACTGTGACTCCCATAGACATGCAGCAGTTATTGGGGCTGGATTGTAATGGAGATAAAATAGAGGTGGATCGCTCTTTACGGGTGATACTGGAGGCAGTGCATGCGACACTTGGTGATGTAGGGAGGATGGTTTCTGGGGATTCTATCCGGCTGTCTCTGCTGAAGGATGTTCTGTTGGGCAGGGTGATTGGTGTGGAGGATGGGCTGTAAGTGAGGCATATGGCTTGATTATTTATTTTGCTGGTGTTGGGAGGTTTCATGGTGGCGTCGAGCGGCGATGTCGTCCATTTGTGGTTATTTCCGTACCTGAGGATGTTTTCGAACATCCCTTTATATGATTGGGGGAGTCTGACTTTGGCGACCCTTTACTCTTATCTGGATGCATTCAGCCAGTGCTGTCGGTAGACTTTTATTGGAGCCACGTACCTTGTTGAGGTATTCTTTAGTTTGCGCATTTCTTTTCATGCATTCGCATTTTCCTTATGCGTCTCTTTTTGTTTGTGAATTCTTATCTTTGACAGACGTGGTTTTATGAGGTGATTGGGTGCAATAGCCCACTAATCGCTTTGAAGGACGACACCGTTGGGGACTTCTGTCGATTGTATCGATGGCACAAGTCCAATTGGCAGTCGAAGGTATCTCCCTCTCTGGAGGCGGTACGTCAGGTCTTGAATGACCTGGCCACTGGTAGGGTAAGACTCTTTCCATCTCCAGTCTTGGTTTTTGCGCCTTCTGATCTTGAATTGATTTATGTTTGCTTGGAGATTTTTAGGTGACCTTTTATCCCTGGGGGACAACCATTCAGGATGCAGGGACGACCGGGGTGAACGCGCAGATGAGGCATTTACTGGCACATGAGTTCGGCCATTCCTGGTATCTCGAGGAGAGGGTGGTTCACTAGATTACTGAGGAGGAGGTGGTGGTGCCACCTGCGCAGCCCTATACATCTATGAGGTGGTAGCGACTGCTGTCTGAGGATGTGAGGATCGCGGTGATGATCGGCGAGTCCTACTTGTTGTACACTGATAGGGCTGGGCCGTATGACTATATGGACTTTGTGATGAGCTAGTTGATGGCACCCAGCATATATGATGCCCAGCCTTTCCCTCCTGCGGGTTCGAGTCGGGTGGTGGGATCTTCTTACAGTGGCGGCGGTCCGTCGGCATCTGCGGCTTCGGCGACTTCAGAGGTTCCTTTCGTGCGATTGCACACTCCTTTATACAACATCCGGCGGGCTGATGGAGGGATGGTGCCTATGCTGCATCGTCCTCATGCGATGGATTCAGAGGAGTTGGGTTTGACAGAGGAGGTCCTCCGACCTGCGGTATACCTTTATGTTCTTCTCTTTCTTTCTTTTTTTTGTTTTGGTCATCTCTGTTTTGATACTGATTTTGCCTTTTCCTTGCAGCAAGTCCAAGTGTCAACCAGTTGTCTAAGAGACATCGAGACTGGATATCTTCGGCGACTGCCCATATTCGGGAGGCGATTCCTGTTCCTTCTTTCTTGGTGCCATCTGCTTCGTTCGAAGAGGACTCTGGCTCGTGTAGTGGTGGTGCATCGTCTCGCCGTAGGGGGAAGAGAGCACGTCGTAGGGGTGGAAGCTTTTAGAGAGAAAGGTGGGTGAGAGAGAGAGAATGTGGGTTCGCACTGAGTCTCGTTGTTTTTGTCTTTTTTTTTATTTCCTACAAAATTGATGTAACACAGAAACAAATAGTTGCAATGTAATGGAGTTTTCTATTATCGTTTATTAATGATGAATGCATGCACATGCGCTTTTTACTTTGTTAATGAGATTGTAAAAAGGAGTATTTTTGGAATTTTTCAAAGGAAAGTTTTAAATTAAAAGGGGAAATTATATAAGGGGGAAAAGGGATTTTGAAATTCTGTTGAGAATATCAATTTATTTTTATTGAGTTTTCTGATTTGACAAAAGAGGAAAAACGGAAATTTCTAAAAATGGGGGGTTACCGATCGACAAGCAGCCTGTCCTGCCTATCGGCAGTTCAGTCCAGTCCCATCAATTCAAAGCTTTGATTGGTACCCTCTTCAGCCTTTTGTATTTTGTGGGGTAGGATTCCCTTCGATTTCTGTAGGGATTATGTCTCTTGTGAGGGTTCTAAAGTATAAAAAGGGGTAAGGGTGGAGTGTTTTCATCACACCTTCGGAATCTTACTTACTTTCCCACTATCTCTTAGCCTTGCAAGATGGCTCTCCCTGGTAGCATTGAGTTTGCTAACTACCTCGAAGCCTTGGAAGCAATGTGCTCTTATAATGTCGACTATGATGCTTTCAACATGCGTCGAGTCTCCTTGTGGCACAATCGGCCTATTGAGTGGAACATGCTGATGTCGGCGTTACAATTCTGGTACCCAGAGGACCATGTATTCCACTTTTGGTTGGATGAAGTTTGTCCTACCTACGAGGAATTTTCTGCCATGTTGGGTGTAAATCCCAGTGTTGCTGCGGCTTTGCCCGAATTTTCCCGTTCTCCCAGGGATTTGTTGACTAGGCTTCTTCATATTTTGCCTTCGGCGGCCAGATCACTGGTTGATGGAGGAATGATCTCCCTCCCGGTGATGCTGCAGTCCGTGCATTTTCGAGAAGTAGGTGATGCTGGCTATGCTGGAGCGGTTGCTCTGGGCCTGGTTTCAAAATTTCTACTGGTGACTGGGGAACTACTGGTGGACCCGCAACTTGCAGTCATTACTTCGTGGATGTCATACCGTCGCAATCCTGTGATGGTGATACTGGCGGAGACCCTGAATGGCCTGAATGCCTGGAGAGAAGGTCGTTCTGACTTCCTGAGGGGTAGCTCCGTGATGCTATTCATGTGATTGTCTGAAAGACTCCGCTTGGTGGCCCCTCTAGAGTATCCCTTATCGGTTGTACCCAATTTCTTTTTGCATTACTTCTTCAGCGTTGGCTTGGATATTGAGAGCTAGGAGAACTAGTTTGTGGAGAATGGGGCTTAGAATCTGTATTGGTCAGTGCCTTAGTGGGGGTAGTTATTGCCTGTTCTCGAGCTAGGAGAGTAGTCATATGTGCAGCTGGTTGGTCTCAGATAGACCTCTTTTTATTTTCCTTGGTGGCTTTTGTGCTAATTTGGCTGGGCACAGGTCGTGCCACCTCGGACACTAAACTTCTTTTCGATAGACGTTTTGACCGAGTGACTGCGTCTGTTGCTTGGAACTCTGTGGGAGGGTCGACGTCCGTCAACCCGTCCCTCTCAGTCTGTCGGGAGAGTTTGACATGTACCTGGAGATTATATGAAGTGGTTATGGAGGAGAGTAGTCAGCAAGATGTTGGCAGTGGAGACTGGACAAAGGTGGTTTATTTTGTTTAACACCATGGAAGGGGGTGTTGCGGTTTTTTCGAAGCTGGTCCAGGTTTATCGATCCATGGAGTGTTTACGGCACTCTATTCAGGCAGGGGAAATTTAGGGGCCCCAGGATGTAGATGATGCGGGTGCAGGCTCCTCTGGTAGCTGTGGGTAGGACTCTTGGAGAGTTTATTTGTGTAATAGGGAATAAATATGGGGATTTTATTTGTCTTTTTATGGTAGTAAGGGGAAGGAAGTTATCCGTTCCTTTTCTTATGTAATTCGTGTTGTAATTGTTTATTAATGAAATAAGCAAGTTTCTGATCATCCAGCTGTGCCTTTCGATGAATTTTTTAATTTTGAATTATCTATACCGATCTTTAAGGCATACATAATCCTTTTGTTCAAGTTTTTGTTAGAATGAACTGCCATTCTCGGAGATAAGAAAATAATAGTATTTTGTGAAAAAGAAAGCATCATGATCCTGTAAGATGTATGAGCTGTCTACGTACCTCTGGGGATTTTGAATTTTTTTTGTTTTTTTTGAAAAATGTTTTTTTTTGTAGAGGATCAGGCCCACGTAGTTCTGGGTAGTGGGAAATGAAGATAGTTTTTTTTAAGAATAGAAGGAAGATGAGAAGAGTCGTAGCGCGCCGAGATTTTGGATTAGGGGTAGAATTTCTTGAGACGGTCCAGGTTGACTGGACGAGCCATCTCTTCCCCATCTAGGTCAGTGATCATGGCGGCACCATCGAATAATATTTTCTTCACAATGTTGGGTCCGCTCCAATTGGGCTCGAATTTCCCTCTGGGGTTCCAGATGGGTTCTATTATCTCCTTGAGGGCTAAATCCCCTTCCTCGACACCGCGGTCCTTGACTCTCCTGTTGAATGATCGCACTATTCGGCGATGGTACCCCTATATGTGGTAAAGAGTTTTCAATCTCCTTTCATCTAGGAGGGTTAGCTCGTCGAGACAGCTTTGGCACCAGTCTTCTTCGCTAACTTTGCTTTCGAGCATGACGAGTAGCAAGGATATTTCCAACTCCACAGGTAGGACTGCTTCCATGCCGTAGATCATAGAGTAAGGGGTATCCCCAATAGAGGTTTAGATTGAGGTTCAATAGCCCTAGAGGGTGTACGAGATCCGGTCGGCCCAATCCCTACATCTTTCGGTCATCTTACTGATGATGGCTTAGAGGTTCTTATTGGCGGCTTCAAATGCACCATTGGTCTGAGGTCGGCAGGGAGAAGATTTGTGTCTCTGAATCCTGTAATCATTGACTACTTCTATGACTTCTGCTTCGAAGTACAACCCGTTATCTGACACTAACTCGTACGGGACCCCATATCGCCAGATGATATTTTTCTTAAGGAATTTGACCACTTTCTTGGCGTTTAATACTGCGTATGACTCATCTTCGACCCATTTGGTGAAGTAATCAATGGCAATTAGGATAAACTCATGTCCGTTTGAAGACTTCGGTGTAACCTTCCCTATGATGTCGACACCCTAGGTGGAGAACGGCCAGGGAGAGGTCATGTTGTATAATTCTCGCGGAGGCAGGTATTAAAGATTGGAGAACTATTGGCATTTGAGGCACCTCCGGACATAAGTGGTGCAATCTTGGGCCATGGTGGTCCAGTAGTAGCCCTGTCGGATGATCTTCTTGGCAAGCATGTGATCGTTTATATGGGGCCCGCATTCCCCAATGTGGATCTTCTATATTATTTTCTCAATCTCAGCCCCTGCGATATAGTGTAGATGAGTTCCATCAAAGTTCCTCTTGAGTAGAGCTTTATGACAGGTGATGTAATGGGCGGCCAGTATTTGAAGGGTTGTTTGATATTTCTTGTTGGGTGTTTGAGGAGGCACCATATATCATAGTACCAACAATCAGCTAGTTCAAGGTCTTCGGTAGAGACAATCTTAATATGATAGACATGGTTTGGTTTGTCTTGCTTTTGAACTAGGAAGGGGGTTATTATTATTCCTTCGGGAATGTCGGCCATAGAGGCCAAGGTAACGAGAGCATCGGCTAGGTTATTCTTTTCTCGAGGTAGGTAATGGAAGGTGATATCTCAGAATCAAGAGGCTAACTCTTCTAAGTGGGCATGAAAGGGTTGGATTTTTTCGTCCTTGACTTTCCACATCTGAGCACTTGACCGATGATGAGGGTAGAATCCATGTAGACATCAAGGTATTGAATAGCTTTCTTAAGAGCAACTTTGAGGCCTACTGTGCATGCCTCGCATTTTGTCATGTTGTTGGTGCAAGGGAAATCCAATTTGATGGTAATGGGAGTGTGGGAGTCATCAGGGGCGATCAGAAGTATCCTGACGCCATATCCCTTTTTGTTGGCAGCGCCGTCAAAGAACATTTTCCATCGAAGGTGGTATTGAACTGTGCAGAGGATATTTTCATCTGGTAATTCGAATATCCAGACATCTGCTTCTTCTACGGGGTAATCAGCGAGGTAGTCGGAGATGGTTCTTCCTTTAATGGCTTTTTGCGTGATGTACATGATATCGAACTCGATTAGGAGCATCAACCATCGGGACATTCGACTGGATAAGGCGGGTTTCTCAAGCAGGTATTTGATGGGATCCATTCGGGACACGAGTTTGATGGGGAAGGCGAGCATGTAGTGTCGCAACTTTTGGGTGACCCAGACAAGTGTGGCACACGCCTTTTCCAAAGAAGTGTAGTTGACCTCATACCCAACCAATTTGTGACTGGCGTAATAAATGGATCTTTCCTTACGGGAGTCTTCAGGGTATTGGGCTAGAAAATCCCCAGCTGTAGTGTTAGTTATGGTTAGGTATAGGAGCAAAGGGAGACCAAGCTGTGGTGGCATGAGCACTGGAGGTTGGGTCAGATATTATTTGATTCGGTCAAAAGCTTACTGACAGTCCTCGTTCCAAACCTTCTTTGAATCCTTTCGTAGGAGCTTGAAGATCGGTTCATAAATGGAGGTTAGCTGGCCGATGAACCGGATGATATATTATAATTTCCTAAGAAAACCTCGGACTTCTTTCTCTATTCGGGGCGGTGGCATCTCAAGTATGGTCTCCAGCTTTGCGGGATCTGCTTCTATCCCCCTTCTCACTGACCATGAATCCCAAGAGTTTCCCTTTATAATGTCGAAGGCACATTTTTGTGGATTGAGTCTCATCTGATACCGTCGCAGTAGTTCAAAGAACTTTCGAAGAGTGGGAACATGACCTTCTCTAGTTTTGGACTTGATAATCATATCATCCACATAAGCCTTGACTTTTTTATGAATCAGATCGTACAAGATGGTTGTGGCAACTCTTTGGTAGGTAGCCCCAGCATTCTTGAGACCAAATGGCATAATGGCGTAGCAAAAGGTTCCCCATGGGGTGATGAATGCGATTTTTTCTTGATGGTCTGGGTGCATCTTGATTTGGTTGTATCCGGTAAACCCGTCGACGAATGACTTGAGAGCATGTCTGGTTGTGTTGTCCATAATCATGTCGATATTGGGTAGATGATAATCATCCTTTAGAGAAGCTTTGTTTAAATATCGGTAGTCCACACACATTCGAACCTTCCCTCCTGATTTCGACACATGTACTATGTTGGCTAGCTATGTGGGATATTCGATCACACGAATGAAGCCCACATTCAACTGTTTGACCACCTCTTCTTTGACCTTAAGCGACCATTCGGTGCGGAGCTTTCTCAATTTTTGTTTGACCGGATTGTAATTTGGGAGAGTGAGGATCTCGTGTTGAGCTATTTCAGGATCAATGTCGGGCATATCTTCATAGGAACATGTGAAGACATCCACAAATTACTTTAGCAATTCTTCGAGTCGTGCGTGCTCATGCTCGTCAAGGGTAGCCCCTATCCTAATCTCGCGCAGTTGGCTACTAGAATCGAGATTAATAACAACAGTCTCTTCTTTATTAACTTGAACGTGGTTTTGTTGTTTATTAATAACCTTATTTAGATCAGTTAAGAACTGTTCATTTGCAAAATCATCATCATCAAAAGTTCGATTAGAATCCAAACAATTAATGTAAGGCACATCAAGATACTCAAAATCTTCATTTATTTCATTGATTGGAAAAACAGCATTGAGAACCTTATCAAAAGAGGTCTCGATTACATTTTAATAAGGATAGACAACAGAAGAGGAAATAAGGTAAACATTGGGGTTAAGTGAGATTTTAAGAGGTAGAACTAGCGCAGCATGCCAGTTGAGGAGGGCTGTATCAGCAGCTTTAATCAGATGGGATGGATCCATTGATGTAGTACCTGAATGAACCATACAAAGTGCCAACTTCAGTGCCTGTAAGTTAAAGGAATCTTCGGAATCACTTTCCTCAGTCTCTTCGATATCTTTGATGAGCGGTTGTACTCCGTATTGGAAACTTTCAGCCCATGGATAGCTATCTTGGAAAAAGATCTCCATCCCAAGCTTCATCTTCTTGTCTGTGTGGTCATACCATGGTTCTGGAAAACTGCAAATGGGGAAGTATTTGCCTTCTTTGATGAATCGTCCATTCAAGGAGTCTCCTGGGATAGTTTGGATGCAGTATAATCCTCTCTTTTGTAGAGACTGGTGGATCATTTCGAGCTCTTGTTCTGATGGTTGATACCCCAAGCCACAAGGAGGGAAAGCTTTCTTCAGTTCAATGGGCTCAAGTAACCCTTGCTGCCTTTACCCTAGCCTTGGTCCGGGCATGAAGTCCTTATTTCTGAACATCTGAATCACATTGACATTGCCATGAGGGTTATATTCTGGACAAACCCTTTCTTTGAAACTGTCCCCTGTCGGGAGTAGGAGTGGCTCAACTCGGAATCCTGATAGGAGCATATCATTTGACCCGTGTTGTATCTCAAGTTGGACTTCTGGTGCTTGCACCCTCGAAATTTTTGTCGTCGCCTAAAATGGTGATAACTCTCCTGTCGGTGAAGAACTTCAATTTTTGATGGAGTGAGGAAGACATGCCCTTGATACTGTGTAGCGAGGGTCGTCCGAGCAACACGTTGAAACAAGATGGGATGTCTATGACTTGGAATTCGATGACAGGGTTTATAGGGCCAGCCCCTATTACAAGCTTTATGAATCCCACCTCCCTGCGAGTATTATCGTAGGCATGTACAGCGGCCGAGGTTGGAGCGAGGTCGCTTTCTTTCAGGCCTAAACCTTGAAGGTTCTCAGTGGGCAGACATTCAAGGCGGATCCGTTATCGACAAGAGAGAGTGGCACGACCTTCCCTATAACTTCGACGGATATGTTGAGTGTATAATTGTGATTTGGCCCAATTCTAGGGATTTCTTCTTCAGAAAATGATAGCATTCGGGTAGAGGTCAAGGATCCAACCAGATTTTCCGCTTCTTCTGGTGTGGTAAAAGGAGGAACTGTGGGTCCAGTGAGCAACTTGATTAAAATATTTCTGTGCAGCTGGGAAGACATGAAAATCCCCCATGGAGTGATGTTAGCTTGATTTTTCTTCAGTTGATCGAGGATCTTGCTCTCCTCGATGGTCATCTCTGGCATAGGAAGGTTTTCAATGCCCTTCCCTTTGTCATTTGCTGGTAGTGAGCTTGGAACCTGGTAATGTCTCCCTGATCTGGTCATGTGATTTACTGAAGAAGGGAAGAACACGAATCCCATTTCCTCGTCAATCTCAGGTTATTCTGTCACTTTATTTATTTCTCCGAGGATTTCTTCAAATGATATCATCCCACATATGTCAACTACTGGGCTAGTTCTTCCCGAAGCTTATTTTTCACTCGAATCTTCAAATTCTTCCCCCCATCCGGTGGTGAAAATTCTATCTTTCTTTCCATGTAAAATTAATGCATTCCACAACTTCAATGGCTTCTTCATACAGGTCTTCCCATTATGTGGGAATATGTATCATTGAAGGAGCCAAGCGCCCTTATAGCTTCAAAGTATCAAGTAACTCGGTGATACTACAAATGCTGTTGGTTTGCTCGAATAATTCGACCATAATCTGGACAACATCATCTTGGCTGACTTCATCGGTTGGTACCTCCCACTTGATTGAATCTCGAGCCCACTTTCTTGCTTCCAAGAATAGTGTACTGAACCTTTGGCAATCGATGACCATCTGTGAGGGCAATTTCAGCCCGAACTCTAGGAGTTGGTTTAACACCTCTGATAATTCCATATTTCCATTTTCAGAATGGGTAAGGATGGCGATGCATGCTCTGGTAAGGAGTGACAGTTCCTGATAAGCGAGGCAAATAAGGTGTAGGAGGAAATATGGGCAAATTTGAAGAGGTTTAGGAGAGTATATGGGTGTGATTTGAGTTGAGGGATCAAAATCTGGGTTTTCTTCTAAGAAGATGGCATTGGCATGATTTGGGAGTGGATTGTGAGTAGTGTTTGCCTTAGGATTGGATGGTGGGGCGATGGTACCCCGGTCAATGAGATCTTGGATTATGTTTCAGAGGTTAAAGCATTGGTCGGTGGTATGGCTAGCAGTTTGGTGAAAGGCGCAATGAGCATCGGCCTTGAAGTTTCTTGGGAGTGGATTTGGAAATGGATGGGGATCCAATGGTTTGATGAGGTTTCGACTTAATAGGGCTTGGTAAACTTTGGATAGGGGAGCATGGAGATCAGTGTATTCCCTTTGGATGGGGGCAAGGCGGCTTTCTGGTGCCCATGATGTGGTTGGTTGAGAGATGTTGTTGATGGTTGAGACTGTAGCATTGGCATGCTTGTCATAATTTCTAGGGGTAAACTGTTCGGCACTTTCTTCGGTTCAACCTCTGTTTTAATAAGGCTTTCCTAGATTTCTACCCTCTCTTTTCTGAGAGCTCAAAAGTTGGGATAGTATTATCCTCCCATCGTCGCTCAAACATGGGGCAAGAAGTTCTTCTTCACTATGTTGACCTGTTCTTCCTCAGATAGCCGATTGGTCATGGTAGTTGCTCGCTCTCTTCACAGAGTTATGAAGTTACTGACTAATTCCCCAGGGTTCCAGTTTCAAAGAGGTAGTAGGGGGTCATCAAATGTTCTTACTTGACCGGCAGACCATGGTTCCCTGATCTTGAAGGTCTTTGACCTTCTCAAAGTTATTATGGCTTAATCCAGGGTCGGCCCTGGCTTCCATTGACATCTTCCCCCACCTCATAGGTAGTCTCGGCTCTAAAGATGAAGAGGTGGCACATGGACCAAATTCCTATGCCCCCGAGGCGAAGAAATATCGTGGTTTCCAGTTATAGTTCAAAGTTTGGGTAACCATCAACATCTTCTTATTGGACGTCCGAGCTAGGAAGTGGTAGTAACTCGGATAGTTCCTAGCAGAGGAGGGCACGTAGCACCCTGTGAATACCTAGATGGGAAGGTCTGAATGATGGACTACCCTCCATAAGATGATAGCACCAATCATCACCCTCCAGGCATTGGGGGATAACTGGGAAGGAGCCAAGTTAATATGGGACAATATGGCCCTAATTATGAGATGAATGGAAAGATGAAATCCTAACTTAAACATCTGCTCATATAAGTAGATCTCACCATCTCGGCCACCAAAGGCCCTCTCCTCCCTCAGAGGTCTCCTAAGTTTAATAGAAGGGCCTATGGAATAATGGTGCCTAAAGGCCAAGATGTCAAATTCATTGACAATACTCTCTACCTTGGCTGCCTCCGAGACATCAACGTCACTCTCGTGATCATCATCCTCATCCTTGGAAAAATTGGCCTGGGCAGGCGTAGGAGAACCATCAGGGAATCTCTGAGCGAACTCAGCCCCTATGGAGGCCGACAAGGGAATAGCATCAAGGATTGGGGGAATAGCCACACTCGGCTCCACAACTTCTGCATTGGAAGACATTCGTGAAGTGCTAGCACCATTGTGATACGAGACACGACTTTGGACCTCGGCCTGATCAGGGACTTGATCCCGCCTAATAGAATAATCCATGGATTCTTGAAAAGAATCCATAGACATGGGGTCTGAGGTGGACGACTTAGACTCAAACATCGGAATGGGTTCTACTGGGACCTCTGCTGGCTCAGCTGGATCAGGGTATATCACCTTCAAAGGGGGTAGAAAGATGGGTCTGAGGGGGAAGGCCTCAACCCTACGAGCTTCCTCTTAGGCTCGTTCTATTTGCCTAATCTTATTTAAAGTCTTCTCCCTAAGAGAAGGGAATTCCTCTAAGAGCTGATAAAGGGGTCTGAACATAGAAAGACGAACTTACACTTGAGATTCTGAATTAAGAACAAACAACTTAGCTCAACCTAATGAAGGATATAACTGATATTTTAGAGCAAGAATAAGCATGAACACGTAAGAACAGTCACCAAAAAACTCATAAACTCTCACCAAAAAACACAAGCTCTCACCGAAAATTACAGAAATGAAAATTAAAGGCTAAAAATGTTAAAGTAAGGTGGAAAGGATACCTGGATGACCGTGAAATAAGGGGGAAGACGATTATAACCGAAGAAACCCTCACAATCGTAGCAACAGAACTCTTGAAGGGAGAGAGAATTGCAGGGAAATCTCTGGCGAGAAAAGTGAAGAATAAGTGAGGAAGAAATAAGAAAATAGGGTTTTAAACCCATAATTGTTTTGGCACATGTCCCAAGGCCCATCATTGCCTTGGGAACCCAAAGGTACAAACCCTAATCACACCACAGTAAGACACACGACAATCACTTAAGAAAGTGACATGTGTCAAAATAATACTGGCACACAAGAAAAATTTAGCCTCGACCTTGCAAATACCCCTCAATCACCTATTCATATAGGTAACTAAGGGCTAGGGGTGATTGATATGCCCTAAATGTACCTGATAACTCGGAGACACCAACCTCGTCCAGTAAGACGACCGAGGTAACAAGGGCTCCAGAATTGGCAACCAGCGGTCTCGTCCAACATAAGGTCGGCTATAGCCAACGTTACTAGGTACCTCATAGTCAGGCAAAAACTGAGGTCTTCATGATCCATAGGGTCAGTGATCCATCAGGTCGTCGGAACTGATATCACGCCTACTTCATACATCAACCTCGTCTGGGTATAAGCCGAGGCAGTAAGGACTATGACCATCATCATAATCAACATCGGTTGGGAAACAGCCGACGTTCCAGCTACTCCTACATAACCTCAGCCCAGGCCAATGTTACAACTCCAACTGTCTTACCTCGACTTATCTACTGGGCCGAGATCATCATGAATAACCTCAGATAATGTAGCAGTCAAACTTCACCAACTTCATACCCATCCAGGCCGAGGTTGCACCTATCAGGGACAAAGCCGAGCATTGACAAGCATATGCAAGGATAGGAACACGTGGACAAAATCTGTTGTAACCGAATCAATCCCCTCACGTGAGGGAATATTTCATCATCATTATCTACATGTGACAGTGATAGATGTCCTAATTGGATTGGCTAGATCAACACACACATGCTCATTGCATGCATGGGGGGTACATTACACCCCCCACACATTATATATACTTGTCTTCTCCTACCTTAAGAAGGATCGATAATCTACAACCCTAGTTGAAACTCTGTCAAATTATACAGTGGAGAGAGAAAGCTTGAGAGATTGTATCCATGGACATTAGTGCCTTCATTTAGTGATATTACTCACACACACTCACGGTGGATGTAGGTCTAATTGGCTGAACCACTTATATATTGGTGTTCATCCTCTTCTCCTCATCTCTATCTTTTATATTCAGTATATACTTGAGCTGCCATTGTTATCACTAATTTGAGCTTACATACACCTTGAAGGGTGGTGCTATTTCCAGCATCATCAGTTACGAACAAATAAAGTTCGTATTAAACATAAATAATTATTTTTATTTGATCGGCTTTAATATATTAATATTTTGAAGATAACTTTACATTTACATTTGACCGGCTTTATTTATGTTTGATACAAATAATTTTCCTTCACATTATATTAACATTTTGAAAAATAAATATAAAATACAATTTAATATGTGCTATAGCACTTATTAACATTTTAAACTAATATTATGTTTATGACTAAGCACCTAATATCCTAGAATCAAACAAATCACCATCAAAATCCTAACACAACTACCCCACCACCACCAGCTGGTGCATCACTACCGACACTAACTTTTTTGATAACCTAATGGTCTAAAGGTAGCGCAAATCAAAATTGATGGCATCCAAATGGATTGAAAATAACAATACTATTGACGAGTTGTAAATCATTCAACGTCAATTTATTCAAACTTGCTTGTAAAAAGCAGAACTCTTTACCACTAGTTGATTATGAAAACCATCTCTGATATTTCTTAGTATAGTCTATCCGAAATGCAAGTAATTAGTAGGACTAGTCAATCTTATCATATTTAAGGTAAGAGAAGGCCATGTTCAAACATTAAGAAAATTCTTTGAGAGGCTCCATGAAAATGCAAACATTTTGTATTGTAATTGTTATATATTAAATATGGATAAATTTAGTGACAAAACATTTGAGTCGTTGAGTCATTTCAGTCACATAGGCTTGAATACTAGAGTGAGGTGCATTCATTTAGACTACCTGGATATTTAGACTTGAAGATTATGCAAACCACTCTACAATATTAGACTTTCATTGCCATATACTTTGAAAACGTATCCTTTGATAGTTTTTATAATTGAACATTTGGCTACACACACTTGCACATGTTTCTTAAATCTGTTCTAAATATAGTGAACAAGTGAAATATCTATGAAATGTGATGTATAGTCCAAATGGGAAATGACTGAATTTTATTCGCTGCGATTTGAAGCTTTTTTTACCACTTTTTCTTCAAACCATTTGCACGATCGAAATTGGACCCACACGCTCGGATCTATTCACATGGTCAATATTTGACCCGTACGCATGGATGCACTAACATTTTAACATTGGCTGAAATTATGCACACAGAAAAAGTCAACCGTACACAGAATGGAGCTGATTTTCAAAATTTTCCTATAAATAGGTCCATTTCCATCCCATTTTAAAATATCTGAAAACCTCACAGTTCAAACAGTCTTCTAAGAATATTTTTGAGGTTAAGTGCATTTACTTTGCCTCTCTATTCCAATTTAATTTATTCCCTCCAAAATTAATAAAACTTAGATATATGCTTGATCTATGGTTTTGAAAGAGAATTGTAAGTGTCGTAGTTCATATCCATAATAACGTTGTTCAATTCAAACTACATCTACACTTGAATTGGAGATCTATCACTCCTAAATCTAACATAGGAGGTGCTTCGATTTATTAGAGAAATTGGAGCTTAGTGTGATTTCAAGGAGAAGAATGGAGTTTCTCTTTCACTTTATGGAGATCAAGCTAGATTTCTATGTTTAATAGGTGAAAGTTCATTGTTCATAAGTAACTACTCATGGGCTTAAGTGAGAGGTACATTCTTACTTTGTATGAAATTCCTTTTCAAGTTAAAATAAAAATTGGAGTACGTCGAGATTTTTTTACCCCTAGGTGCATTTTTTTCCTCATAAATCTGTCTTATGGATTGATTGTTTGTATTGATTGTTCAATTGCACACTTTGATCACGCACTACACTTAGATTACACCTAGATTTAGTGTAATTCACTAAAATTAGAATTAGGTACATAATTTTAATTATTTGTACTATATTTGGCTAATTGAACTCATTGTGTTGGTGATTCAAAATTTTCATTACCTCGCCTAGATATTGAATGTCCTAAGACAATTAACATTGAAACTGATAAAAATTGACCACGTTGTGCAATCAAAGCTATTCACCCCCTATAAGTTTGTTAAAATGAATACTTATTATTTAAATACACATCCTTACTTCCAAAATAAAAAATGAAGTTGAACCTATATCCATTCGGTGTAACCTATAAAAAGATCTTCTTTTACCATTGGAGAAGAAATCATTCAAGTTGATCTCACAATAGTAAAATATATTCAACAATTTTTTCCACCACGCAATGAGAAACGAGTATGAAACTTTGTGGGCTAGTTGTATTACATCAACCATTTCCTATCGGAGTTGACATCCACATGCAAACACATCTTCAAGTTATTGCGGAAGGACTACTATGGATTATAATGAATATTAGAAGATTTTGACAAACTCAAAGAGAACCTAATCAAACCTCATGCCTTGATGTCACCCTTGTCATTCCTCTTATACCTAATAGAGATATACACTGTATCATGGTCTATGTAGAGCTAGTATATCAAAGTAGGGGTGGTTATGGTACATTTTTTTTAACATACTGTATCATTTTGGTCCCCAAAATTTGTTTTTGGTTTACAATTTTTCATTTCCGCAAACCAAAATTACCAAAAACTTTGTGGTTGGTTTTAGTTTAGGCATTTCAAAAATCAATTTATCGAAATTACTGTACCAAATAAAATACCGAAACTACAGTCCGAAAATACCGATTCAATAAGTCTAAAATACCACATTTATATTATATATATATATATAAATTTATATCATTACTCATTTATCCCAAGTTTTAAGTGGTATCAAACGTTAGTTTTGTTTCTTATATAAAAGATCTCAGTTAAATTTCTCAATTATTTAGTTTTAAACATATTTAGTTTTATAAAGTAAATGTAGTAAAGTTTCAATTTAAGAATATGTACTTATTCATATGTTTTATATATAATATGAGTTTTTTTTTCTAATTATTGTATGAGAAAACTGCGTGTTATTAGTGAATTGATAACTACGATATTATGTATCAACAAACATATTTATGATTTGATACTTTATATGTTAGTTTAGTTAATCCATTAAGAAATTGAAATGCCAAAAAAGTATTAAAATCTAAGAAAACTTAATTTAAAATATTGGAAAATCTAAAATTAGTGAAACCAAAATTATCGGAAAAATTGATGTACCGCATGGTTTGGTACTGGTATATGATTTTTAGGAACTGAAAAAAAAAATTATCGAAATCGAACGTATCGAAAAAATTGGTATTGTATTGGTACGGGACAAATACCGACCAAACCCATAGATAACTACCCCTAGATCAAAGCATCCAAGAAACAAAAGGGATATATACATTGATAGTCAGAAGATAATCACACACACAATCAACTACACTACATTATAGAAAAAATATGTTAACCTTGTTTGGTTCACCTAAATGATCAAACACTACATGATCTGCTGAGAACGTGTGTGCTTGCGTTCAAATGAGCAAACTATATATTAAACCCTTTTAACCTAAACAAACCTTAAACATGCAACAATATGTGATTGAATAAGATGATAATCTAAGCAAGAACATTCAAACACATGCTTGTGAGGAAAAATCCCCCAAAGGGGCAAAACCATTTATTTTCATTATAATATTGTAGGCTGTACAATTTCGGATTACAATGAAAATACAAGTGACTAAGAATTACCCTAAGGTGTCGGATTATGTAGTCGCGGCTGGAACTATCCCTTTCCAGTAGGGCTGGCGGCTGGAACTATCCCTTTCCAGTAGGGCTGCAATGGAGAAGAAGAACGGTCTTCTCCACAAGGGTGTGAACAGCAAAAGTGCATTCCTGGGTTGCAAAGTGATTCACAAAGGATTGGAAATTTGTGTGAATCAAAAACCTAGAGTATATATGCTCAATAGGTGAAGACTTAGGGCTTTCTGTACTCTGGAAATCATGTGTATAAGTCTTAGAAAACCACTTCCCGTAGTGGGATTAAATAAGAAGTCTCGGGCCTTAAAAATCTGAACATGATCTGAACACGATCTGTTTAAGTTTATCCCAGGTGGACCGGTCCGGATCTAAGGCGGATCGGTCTGATTTATCGGATCGATTCTTTTATTCTGAGGCGGATCGGTCCGGTTGTGACCGAATCGGTTCTTTTATTCCTACTTCATCGGTTTGCTTGCGATCCGGGGTATACTGGATCTGCAGTAATTGGATCAGTCCAGTCTGAGGTGGATCGGTCCGGTTGACCGGATCGGTTCTTTTATTTCAACTGGATCGGTCCGGTCTGTCAGATTTTGATTCCTCTTCTTCTTCTGATATTCAGATCCGTTGATGAATGTATGAAACTTGAATTTTCTTCAACGGTGTAACGGCATACGACATATAAATTGTTAATGGATAAAAATGTCCTTACAAATCTCCCCCTATGTCTATGCCGGTACATACATAAAAACAAACATCCGAATTATCAAAACAACAAAAAATGCCTATACAAATCTACCCTTCCATGAACCCAAAACTGGAAAGATACAATTGAATAAGACTACAGCAATTGCTCTTCAATTCTGCAGGAATCTCGACGCTTTTCTCATCAGGGTGTGCAATCCAAGGATAATCCATGTAGTACCTACACACATGAGACAAAGCAAAATACCAAGTGACATATCGAGTTTGAAATGAGATAAACATATATACAATTTATGAGCAAACTCAACTTTCAAATCTCCCCCATAATAAGATAAATCATTCTCCCCCTTTTTATGATGTCCCCAAATAGACAAATGAGAGAAATAAATCAAATAAGCAAGTGCGGGGTGTCACTAGGATAAAATCACACCATGAATGAACGCAAAGCAACCAAGACGATGATAGCGTACATGAAGTGGTGTGATCAAATTCGATAGGAAAATCAATGCATACAAACATGACATATGTGCACGATGAATATTGGATATTCCTAGGGAATGAACTCAAATGCTTCCTTTGGTGTAAAATAATGACAATATAAGATATTGACTCAATCAAATCAACAAATCAAAGCTCAAAGTGATTTTCACACCAATAACGTCCAAAACGATTTTATGCTTTTTCAGGACTTTCAAGGAAGTGCAAACCTGTTTAAAGATTCTCTAACCAAACTCCCTCAGATATAATATTTGAATAGAGGCATTCTAAATTCTCAAACTTTGGAGAATTGATGGTGAAACCTAAGTGGCCCGTATTTGGCATGAAGTACTTTTTATTGTCTTTAAATTTTTTTCGGGCTCTTTTAACCTCTTTGGACCTCGGATATTAAAATTCCTCCATTTTTTAGGTCCTTTTTAACGGTGGCTTTTGCGCAAAGGATAGATGATTACCTTTCGCAGCCCCTCCCCGTTATACAAAAACACACAGTCTCACTAAAATGGTTTTTACATGCATTTCAATCTTGTCAAGTTTTATCGCATATTGTACATTGTATAGACAGAATTGAGATGGAAACACTTAAGTCAATATGAGATAGACAAGTGCAATAATCAAATATAGCCGTGCATGTGTACAATAAAGGATATAGGAGTCAAACATGTAGGAAGATATCACTAATTACATCTCAAAGACTCCATACTAAGTAAAGCACATGGATGAAATGATGTAGCCTCTCAAATCTCTATCAAACAGTCACTGGAATAAATGGAATGAAGTTCTGACTTGGCTATCTTAAATTCTCATCCATAAAAGAAGAAAAAACATAAATCTTATTGGATTTTTTTTTTTTCAAAAATTTTATCAAAAAAAATCTTTTTGTGTTTTTCTTAAAATTTTTCTTAAAGGAAAATCTTTTTGTATTTTTCAAAGGAAATATAACAAGCAAAAAGAATTAAATAAAGCTGTACAAGTAAGCAATGGTACATATAAAACAGACTAGCAATAGGAAGCATATGATATGAACATGAAGAAGCATCCTATTCTAGACATAAACCAACCCCTCAGTCAACTGTGCAAATCCCCAAAGACTTCCTAAGACTTTCAAATCTAAGGGCATCTAAAGGTTTCGTGAAAATGTCGGCTAACTGACGGTCGGTGGGAACAAAACTCAGGGATACAGTGTTCTCCTCAACTAACTGACGAATAAAGTGCTCACGTATCCTGATGTGCTTTGTGCGCGAATGCTGAACTGGATTACGGGATATGTGTATCGCGCTCGTGTTGTCACAGGAAATGGTCATGGTGTCCTGTGAAATCCCATAATCCTCCAACATTTGCTTCATCCACAAGAGTTGTGTTCAACAACTCCCGGCGGCTATGTACTCAGCCTCCGCAGTGGACAAAGAGATGGAATTTTGCTTCTTGCTCAGCCAGGAGACAAGAGAAGAACCAAAATAGAAACACCCACCAGAAGTTCTCCTACAACCATCTACATCCCCAGCCCAATCGGCATCCGAATAGGCGGACAAACGGTCCTCGGTATCAAGGGAAAACCAAATCCCGTATGATAGAGTCCCACTCACGTATTTAATAATACGTTTTAGAGCAAATAAATGTGACTCTTTTGGGGACGCCTGATATCGCGCACAGACTCCAACACTAAAGGCGATGTCGGGACGACTGGCAGTCAAGTAGAGAAGACTACCTATCATACTCCGATATAAGGTTTGCTCTACGTCCTTGCCTGAAGTGTCCTTACTAAGCTTGGTAGTGGTACTCATAGGTGTACGTGCATGCTTAGCGGAGTCTAAACCAAATTTCTTCACTAGGTCTCTAGCATACTTGGATTGGGAGATGAACATCCCATCCTCTAGCTGACGAACCTGGAGACCAAGGAAGAATATAAGCTCACCAACCATGCTCATCTCAAACTCACTTTTCATCTCCTCCTCAAAGTGGTAATCATGATGGGAGCATGTGGATCCAAAGACTATGTCGTCCACATAGACCTGGGCAACCAAAATAGCACCGTCATCTCTCCTAACGAACAACGTCATATCTACTCCCCCTCTCTTGAAGCCACGAGCTAAGAGATAGGAAGTAAGCCTCTTGTACCAAGCACAGGGTGCTTGCTTCAAACCATACAAGGCTTTCCTCAGATAATAGACGTGCTCTGGGTGTTGAGGGTCTTCAAACCCTTTTGGTTGTTCCATATAAACCTCCTCCTGTAGAATGCCATTCAGAAAGGCACTCTTGACATCCATCTGATATACCTTGAAGCGCAGATGACATGCGATGGAGAGCAGAAGACGGACGAACTCAAGCCTCGCAACAGGAGAAAATGTCTCCCCAAAGTCTACACCCTCTATCTGTGTGTAGCCTTGAGCGACCAACCTAGCCTTATTTCTGATTATGATACCATTTTCATCCATTTTGTTCTTAAAAATCCACCGGGTACCAATCACATTAGTCTCACTAGGTCGGGGGACAAGTTCCCAGACATTATTCTTTTTAAACTGAAGCAACTCATCCTACATAGCAGATATCCAATGTTCATCCTTGAGTGCTTCTTTATGATTCTTGGGCTCGACTTTGGACGTGTACCAAAGATGGCTAACTACATTCTCTAGCTAAGCACGAGTCTTGACCCCTAGAGTGGGATCACCAACAATGGTAGAAGGGTCATGACTCTTGCGAACCTAAGCAGGTGTGTACCCTAGCGCAGGAGTAGGGTCCACAGAGTGTGAGAGAGGAACAGGTGAATAACTGTCAAAACAATTCTCATCCTCACACTGAAGGTTAGGATCAATAACCGTCGGAGGTTCGTCATCTTGCACGGTGACGTTTATTGATTTCATAACCTTAGAGCTCTTCAGGTTAAAAATCCGGTACGCTCTACTATTCGATGAATATCCTAGAAATATTCCCTTGTCACTCCGGGAGTCGAACTTTCCTAATTGCTCTCTATCCCGTAGGATGTAGCATTTACTCCCAAAAACACGGAAATATGCCAGGTTGGGCTTCTTGCTAGTCCACAACTCATAAGGAGTATGTAGTGTGTGTGGATGCAAATAAACCCTATTCACCGTGTGCCTCTGCCCAAAATTTCCTAGAAACTTTACGACCTAGAAGCATAGATATAGCCATCTCTTGGATCGTTCTATTCTTTCTCTCAACAATACCATTTTGCTGAGGAGTTCTCATAGCAGAAAACTCATGTTTGATCCCGAGGCTATCACGGTAAAGGTCTACCTTTGCTTCTGTGAATTCAGTGCCATTGTCACTACGCATCCTGTTAATAGTGACACCGTGTTGATTTTGCAGGACACGGCACTTGGTCGTTAAAAATTCTACAGCATCGGATTTCTCTCTCAGAAAACCTACAGTGGAGTACCTGGAGAAATCATCTACCATCACGAGGATGTACCTCTTACCACCTAGACTCTCAGTACGAGTGGGACCCATAAGATCCATGTGAATCAACTCAAGAACACGAGAGGTGGTAATGTAATGCAACTTCCTATGAGGACTACGAATTTGTTTTCCCAACTGACAGTGTCCACAAATGGTCGAAGTTGACTTTCCAAGAGATGGTAAGCCACGTACTAGGTCCTTTTTAGCTAAGCGATTTAGATCTCTAACGTTCACGTGACCTAGACGTTGATGCCACAGATCCATAAGAGTGATCGTGGCGCTGTTGCAGACAAGTGAGGACGTGGGCTCAGTCCCATAGCAATTATCCTCGGTCCTCACTCCTTGCATCAAAAGTTTACCGGTTTGATTATAGACTTTACACGCGTCCCGGTCAAACTTTACTGCAAAGTCAGTGTCGCACAGCTGGCTAATGCTGAGAAGGTTTACTTTTAAACCTTTGAAGTACAAAACATTTTCTAGCTTAGGAAATCCAGGTAACTCGACAGTACCACGTTCTATAATGCTAGACTTTCTCCCATCTCCAAAGGTGACTCTGCCATCCTGATAGTCCTCAAGAGTCGTAAAAAATGAGGCATCACCTGTCATGTGTCTGGAGCACCTACTATCAAAATACCACTGTGAGGTATTATGTGCTTTGAGAGAAACATGAATAACGAAGGCCTTTTTATCTTTCTTAGGTACCCAAGCAGGGATGACCTTTTGTTTGCCTTTGTTCTTGTTGGTTTTAGCTGGAATGTGAGAAGTATTCACTAACGGCAAAGACCTTCGTCGGAATTCATCCATTAAACTCTGGGTCGTGGCAGCTAAGAACTCAACTCGCTCTCTCAGACTAGAAAACTCATCAGTATGACGTGGTGGAGCAGTAGTACGTCGTGTCCGACCCATGCTATAGAAAGACTTCCTAAGGTGGCCTTTTCTTTTGCAATAAGTACAAAAGAGCACAGTCAAAGGCGGACCTTGGTTTGTTTTTCTTGGTCGAACTCTCCTTCGACGTTTTTGACGGTGACCATAAGGAGTTGTAGTAAACTCAGGAACTGGTCCAGGTGAAATTTGGGACGTGGAGGCACCATCATATCCAATTCCTTGCCGATCACCAAAACCTAAAGCGGGGCCGAGGAGCATCTTTCCCATTTTCCCAGATCTGTCCTCGATTTGTACCTTGACTTCCCATGCTTTCTCAAGATCATGAGTCAGCTGGGCAACAAGGGCTTCAAGTTTCTTCCGAGTCTCCACGGAGGAATGGAGCTGACTCGTAAGACTAGACACTTGTTTAGTCAAGTCCCCTCTCTCTTTCTCTAAAACACTCTCTCTCTCTCTCTAAACAGAATCTCTTTCTCGACACAGGCAGATTCTCTCTCTCTCAGGGCGGTGACGGTGGAGGACTCTCTTTCTCTCGCCTTTCTTAAATCATCCTCTAAGCCGGTGATCTTAAGAACTAGCGCTTTGTTACATTTTTTAGTTTTAAATGACTCAGAATATAACTCAGCGTAGGCGCGTTGAATATCACTCTCGCTCTCACTTGAGTCTTCCTCCCCCTCACTCACATCGATCTCACTGTCGAGGTGTCCCTGTGAAGCATCATCTTCATTGTCGTGAAGAGAACTAGGAGTGCTCACTTGACTGGCCATGAATGCGATGAAGTTACACTCATGCGGTGACTCATCTCCTGAATCCACCGTCTCGACCTCACTGTCGTCACTAAGGGTAGTATTAAGGACAACTTTCCCTTTCTCTCTATTCAGACGATTGGCACACTCAAAGCCTCCATGACCCCTACCATCTCACTCAAAACATCTCTCACTTTCTTTCTTAGGAGGATTTTTGGAGTCTTTTTCATATTTCTTTTCAAACTTATTTTTCTCAAATTTCTTTTTATCTTTAAAATTGCCATTTTTCTTAAATTTGAGAATACTCTTGAAATTTTTTGCAAAAAGAGCCAAATCATCTAGGTCAAAATCACACTCAGAATCTGACGTGTATGTCTCTCTCTTTCTAGACGACTCTACCCTTTTTCTAGCCGACCCCTCACTCCTTCTCTCTTGGGCTTTAAGTGCAATTCCCTTATCTTTAGATTTAGCAGTTTTAGGGAACATATCAATTTCATAAGTTTGCAAATCTCCTACAAGTTCTTCCAATTTTAGCGTATTTAAATTACCCATAGAATTTAGCACAGTGACTTTAGGGATAAAATGCTTAGGTAAAGAACGAAGAATCTTTTTAACAACTCTAGCATTAGGAATATGTTCACCAATATTAAAGCTAGTATTCACAATGTCAGAAAGTCTAGCATAAAATTCATCAAAGCATTCAGATTCATGCATGGTGATGGTTTTAAATTGAGTTGTCAAATTTTTCAACTTAGATTCTTTCACATCATTAGTTCCTTCATGGATGAGTTGTAAAACATCCCATGCCTCTTTTGACGTGGTGCACGTCATTATGCGTTTGAACTCATCAGGTGTGACAGACCCAGAAATAGCACTTAGACCCTTAGAATTAAAAGATGACCATTTAAATTCTTCATCAGTCCAAGAAGTGTCAGGTTTCAAATTGATCACATTATCAATAGTCACGGAGGGAGGAGTCCACCCTCTTTCAACTAAAATCCAAACCCTTTCATCCATGGTTTTTAAAGCCGACCTCATTCGGGCTTTCCAATAAGCATAATTTGTCCTGTCAAAAACAGGCATTTTATTATATAATTTCTCCATTTGAACACGCACTTTTTCAAAAATTAATTTTTTCAGAAAATTGATATCTTAGAAAAATTTTGCGGAAAAAAGGAATACGCGATAGATTAGCGTAACTTGCTCTGATACCAATTTGAGAACGTGTGTGCTTGCGTTCAAATGAGCAAATTATATATTAAACCCTTTTAACCCAAACAAACCCTAAACATGCAACAGTATGTGATTGAATAAGATGATAATCTAAGCAAGAACATTCAAAAACATGCTTGTGAGGAAAAATCCCCCAAAGGGGCAAAACCATTTATTTTTATAATAATATTGTAGGTTGTACAATTTCGGATTACAATGAAAATACAAGTGACTAAGAATTACCCTCAGGTGTCGGATTCTGTAGTCGCGGCTGGAACTATCCCTTTCCAGTAGGGCTGGCGGCTGGAGCTATCCTTTTCCAGTAGTGCTGCAATGGAGAAGAAGAACGGTCTTCTCCACAAGGGTGTGAACAGCAAAAGTGCGTTCCTGGGTTACAAAGTGATTCACAAAGGATTGGAAATTTGTGTGAATCAAAAACCTAGAGTCTAGATCTTCAATAGGTGAAGACTTAGGGCTTTCTATACTCTGGAAATCGTGTGTATAAGTCTTAGAAAACAACTTCCCGTAGTGGGATTAAATAATAAGTCTCGGGCCTTAAAAATCTGAACACGATCTGAACACGATCTGTTTAAGTTTATCCCAGGCGGACCGGTCTGGATCTAAGGCGGATCGGTTCGATTTACCGGATCGGTTCCTTTATTCTGAGGCGGATCGATCCGGTTGTGAAAGGATCAGTTCTTTTATTCCTGCTTCATCGGTTCGCTTGCGGTCCGGGGTATACTGGATCTACAGCAATCGGATCGGTCCAGTCTGAGGCGGATCGGTCCGGTTGACCGGATCGGTTCTTTTATTTCAACCGGATCGGTCCGGTCTGTCAGATTTTGATACCTCTTCTTCTTCTGATATTCAGATCCATTGATGAATGTATAAAACTTGAATTTTCTTCAACGGTGTAACGGCGTACGACATATAAATTGTTAATGGAAAAAAATGTCCTTACATCTGCTTTAACATCAAGATAGTATTTAAAATGAATCCTTCAAAACATTTACTCAAGAAGCCATCAACTTACAATTGGATGGTTAATTGTTTGCTCTTGCTAGTTGAATTTGATATTGACTATGTCATCGATAAGTCCATTAAAGGAAAATAAATGATCGACTACTTTGCCACAGTGGAATATGGTAGTGGAATTCAGAGATGAGTCAATCTTGGATATAAAGGATAAAGGCATATAGAACTTATACCTTGACAGGGAAGAAAATAGAAAGGATAAAATATTTTATGCTAATAGTATCTCTCATCAGCTATTAAACTCCCATTGGCAATCAATATAATTTTTTAATTCATTTATAATATAACACTATAAATTTTTGTACAATATGGCTACAAATTACATATGATCACAGTCTCAAAACCGTGGATGCCTTTAGAGACTCTACTTTGGTCATCAGTTGGATCATGTGTAGATGGAAAGAAAAATAAGGCAAGCATATGCCTAGCCATGAGTACCTCGAATAAATTATCTCCCAGTTTATGGAGTTTCTATAGACTACCAACCGAAATATCAGAAGATCTTCACAAAAACATTGGAATTGTTATCTTCAGTGACCAACATGCTAGAAGGTGTCTTTGTAATCCCTCTAAAGGTCCATAAAGAAATAAATAAAACCTCCTATATATACATTATTTTTAAAGTGGATGCAGGGCAACTCAAGCCTATAAGGGGCCTTAGGCATATCTTAAAATTAGGGGCCCTCTTAGTGTATATTTAATAAATTTTATTATTAATGTAAATTCTAAAATCTTAGTAAGTATTTCCTCTATCAAATCACCATTATTATTTTCTTCAATATTTTCACAAATATCCACATATCATTTGAAGTGCTTTTTTCTTTTTTTATTATTACTAAAAATAAATTTATCTATTTCTCCTTTTTGAGATTGATTAAATTCTTCCCGTTTTCTTTTTTATTATTTTTAGCACCACTTTCATATTTTCTAGTAGACAATTATAATAAAACAATTTACAAAAAATATCAAGTATAATATAAACTAAAACACAAATATAACTGAAAATTATTAAGGAATAATGGAACTTGGTGTGGTGATAGAACAATCACAAGTTGTTAACCCAAATCAACCTGCAAATCTGGGGAAAAATAAGAAATAAAAATTAAAAAATTAAAAATATAAAATGTAGATGAGAATATAAAATATAAATTATTAGAATAATGAAAAATTCAAAATCTTTTTGTCTTGTTAGAGTTGAAGAGAGCTTGATAAAAACCAGAGATCTTTTGGCTTTTTTTTTCTTCAACAATGTGTTTGTAAAGGGAGAGAGAGATGAAATTTTAGGGAAAAAATTAATCACTATTGCGAGAAGATTGGAAGGAGGAAAGATATGTTGAGGAGAAGAGAAAGAGGGAATTTATGCGTAAGTCAAATTAACCATTCCCTAAGACTACAAAGTTTGTTGAAACATTATACCTAAAAAAATACGAAGATAATGGGTGACCTCTCTTCAGTGGCAGATTTAGGATTTTAGTCTAATTGGGACGAAATCAGTTCAAAATTACATGTGCAAAAGTTTCGAGTGTTGCCGGGAGTTCGGGGGCGGTAGCCCCCGAGGCAAACTTTTTTTGGGTTCTTTCTAATTTTAAACAAATTATAGCTTTACAATGCCCAAACAATTACTCTCAATCATTATTAACAATTTGAGACTACAAAAACATACATAAATTACACAAATTTGAGACTACATATTTAAAAATTTCTCCATATGGAGAATTACACAAATTTCTATATACACAACACAAATTTTAGCTTCGGATACGGCTTGTGTGTTGTCTCCTCTTTTTCGTTTAAAAAATTTCTCCATGACTTCCTATTTAAAAAAATACCACATATTTTAGGCTACATTTATCACCACATATTTAAAAAAATAATTAGGGCATATATTTTTGGGGCACAAATTATAGAAATTTGACATTTTCCCCAAAATTAAAGAAATTATAGAGATTTTTTGGAGAAATTACAGAAATTTGACCTTTTTTTGAGAAATTGTATGAAAAATATATACCCTTATTTCTGTACAATTTCTCAAAAATCATAAATTCAACCAATCAAACATTCAATCAAAACCCTATATTTTACACAATTAAAATCTTACACAAAAATCATGCATTCAATCAAAATCATACATTCAATCAAAATTATACATACAATAAAAATCAGATTAAGGGACAAAAAATACCTGACAAAAAATCATATTACTGTGGGTTGGGCGTGGCTCTGCTCTACTGGTGGTGGGCGTGGGTTCGCTGAGATAGGAGAAGAAATGAGGTAGGAGAAGAAATGAGAATTTTAGGGCCGGCAACTACTTCTTCTTCTTTCATTTTGCAAATTTAGTTTTTCAAGTAATTACAAACTTATACCCTAAGGTTTGAAAATAATTATAGTTATACCTTAACGTAAGAATCTTACCAAAAAACCTAAAAAAAAAAATTTGAAAAACTGAACCGGGGCTATAGCCCCCCTTGGTCTTATACTGCATCCGCCCCTGCCTCTCTTATACTTTTGCTTTTCTTCCCCATTCTCTTCACCCAGATCAAATTACAACAAGAATATTTTTTTTCAATATATATATATATATATATATATATAACTCCTTTGAATGTTCACTTCAACTCCATCTTTAAACCTCATTTTTACTTTGTCTACAACTATAATAATATACCCCTACCCCATGCTAACCCAGTCTCCCGTTTCAAAACTGAAACATCCCACTATTGTCCCACTACTGACATTCTATGCCCTTTCGTCGTATCTTCACACACATATATATATACAAACAAGCTATGGTACATACTAAGTATGCATATTAATTTTTTTAATAGTAAAAGAATATTTTCGAGTAGAGTTTTTTGTGTAGTATTTAAATATTTCAATAGATCCATATAAAAAAATCCGTTCAAAATAACTTTTTTAGCTATTTAAAAAAACGATCAAACTTTCACACATTTTAAAGCACTTTAAAAGTTTTGAAAGTTTGACCGATTTTTTTAAAATAGCAAAAAAAGTTATTTTGAGCTGATTTTTTATGTGGGCCCCTTAAATGTTTAATTACCATATGAAAAATTTAACTCAAAAATATTTTTATAATATTTAAAAAAAATAGGTTTGTGCCAACAAGTATATATACTTGGTATGTATGAATCTATATCTCTCTCTCACATACATACATACATACATATATATAAGTTGAGTTTTTTGGCGGTATTTAAACAATTTAAGGAACCCATATAAAAAAATCAACTCAAAATAATAATTTTTGCTATTTTTAAAAAATTAGTCAAACTTTCACACCTTTTAAGGCACTTTAACAACTATGAAAGTTTGGCTGATTTTTTTAATATAACAAAATAGATTTATTTTGAGTTGGTTTTTTTATACGGATCCCTCGAAATGTTTAAATACCACATAAAAAAATTCAACTCAAAACTATTTTTTTTAATATTTTAAAAAATAGGTTTGCATCAGTAAGTATGTATACTTGGTATATATGAGAGATGCTCTCTCTCTCTCTTTCTCTCTCTCTCTCTCTGTATATATATATATATATATAAGGAGCAATGGTGTTTCACTATTCATAAGTTTGGAAGACACTTCACGATTCAGATTGAAGCCAACAAGGCAAGAATCCAAGGATTGAGATTAAAATACACCTCTTACCATTTTTGCCCCTTAAGTATTTGAGTTCCCTCTGTTTTTTAACCCTTCATTTCCTTTGCTCCCCTACCCAAAATTAAAATACACGGACAAAATTGGAAATTAACCCTTTCTGCCTAATTCCAACTACTAAAGCCCACGCTCTCTCTTCCCGACCCTCATTTCACAAGCACGACCCCTCTCTCTCTCCTCTCTCTCTCTCTCTCTCATTCTATCACTTTCTCCCATTGATCATTTTACACATTACACTTTAGGCCAAACCCTAGCCATCATCATTCTCTCTCTCTCATTCCGTCTTTTCCCCTTCCAGCAAAACCCCTCCCTCATTCACTCACTCTCAAGAATCAGCCTTCCCCTTCGCTTCCATATCCACCTCTTTGCCTCCACCTCCACCTCTTTTTATCACTCTTACATGCATGCACACACTCACACACACAAGCGCGCACATAGATGCACAAATAACAACGAATTTGAACACTTTGGGGTTTTTTATTTTTTTTATTTTCACACACAGTAAGATTTTCTCACACACAACAACAGATCTGAACACTTTTGGGTTTGGGTTTTTTTTATTTCGATTTGGGGTTTATACCTAAATAGTCTTTTAGATCTGAACTAATTATGATGTTTTTTTTTCTTCTCTCATGTACCGCTGCAGAAGTATTTATTTGGTATTTTTTTTATTTGATGTTGATCTCAGGTACCATTCATTTTATTTCGATCTGAGGTTTATTTTTTTATTTCGATTTGGGGTTTATACCTAAATATTTTTCTGATCTAAAAAAATCTTTATTACTATTAGCGTTTAATTAAAAATCATTACTAATTCTGATTTTTTTTTCTCTCGGGTACCATTGCAGAGGTATTGGGTATTTTTTTTATTTGGTGTTTTTGATCTTAGGTACCAGTTCACTCTAATTCTCTAACACTTAACTCTATTTCTTTTTTATTTTGTTTTTTATTTAAATTTTTTGTATCTATGTCAATAATATGTATTCAACTTTGGCAAGCTTACTTTTGAATACTAATTTGACTAATTGGGCATTTCTTTTGCATTGGTGTTGTCACTCTTAAGGTTCAATCACGAGTATTTACTGGTTCATAGACGTAGTATATTGATCATTATTGGTTCTGATAATATTAATGTAAATTATAGAGATCATACATAGGTAGTTTTATCTTTATATAATATTTGGAATTGTAGGTCTTTGGAGGTTGAAATCTCTATTCGATGGACGGGGTATATAAGTTGGCCCTAAAGGCATTACAACCATATCCTTTGGACCTACAAGCTCCTTTGTGTCCCTTTGATTACTGGCATATCTTAAAATTTTAGGTGATTTAATTAGGACAGCAGTCTTATCGTACTAACTTCTATTCAAAGATGGTTATGAACATAGAACTCCAGTGAGTCCCTTTTGCTTCACTAAAAAAATAGTAATCATGATTTGTCTTTGTTTGGGAATATGCTGTTTGTAAATTCTGTTTTTAGGGTCTGGAAACATTATTCATTTGTTTTTTTGGGAACATATCTTTTGTAGTTGCAAATACTAATTATTTTTTTTTAGAAAAACAACAACAATTGTAATAAGATTAATATTTTTCCTCCATTTTCTTGAAATTTCAAGTCTCACAAAAGAGAGTTCAGTGGGCCGACCCTGAAACATTAATTGCATCTTCCAATGAAAAGTGGAAAAAATCCTAATGATTGTTACACTATGATAATATTTTTTTTTCTTTTGTATTAATATTATGTGTTCATATCCTTTTTTTATATTTTTACTTTATTTTCTATTTTCAATGCTTGGTCCATTTCTGCTTTGCATAATTCTTGAGCTGAATTTCTATATAAAAGATATGGAACCTCACTCTCTTACACATGAGTTTTATATTGTTGATGTTTTCAATTATGATGTCCAACATGTTGCTTTATTAACATTAGTTCAAGTTGGAATCTACTTATCTCTTTCTTTAGTGGTTTTATTTCAAGACCTCTATTCTTCCCTGGGTTTGCATCCAATGTATGTGTGTGTATATTTGTTCAATCTCTAGTGCCACATCTAACTCTTTTAAAAATGGTTGTTAAATTTACGTCGCCATTGGTACAAGAATTATAATTTTTCCCTTTTTAAAATCTGATGAATTTGTATTATATTAACGTGTTTATGTTTGATTACAATTTTTTTTCACTTTTAACTTTACTATTTTCAAGCTTGCTTTAGTGATGGATAGAGTATTTATCTATGTTTATGTATGATGGTTTAGTGTTTTAGTTTTGATTTTAGGAGCTTTGGTTCAGATTTTAAGATAAGTCGGCATTTTGACTGTGTCTTTTATTATTAATTTTAAATTTCAAATAGGCTCGACTAATATTGTAACTCTTAATATGTTATTTAATTTGAAATTTGTGCTCAGGTCCATTGTCCAGTTAATGTATAATTTGCATGTTGAATTTTTTTTTACTCTTTTGTTTATTTTTTTCAATATAATGGAGGCGTTTATAGTCTGTTCAGGTACTATGATAGAACAGAACATGTATAATACAATCATCGTAATTTTTTTAAATACAAGCGTCATATTTTTGAGAATATGATCTCAAAAAAATATGATCACCGTGAGGTTTCATTATGATGATTGTATTATATCTCAAAAAAATTCATTACAAGTAATTATGACATAACATAAATATTTGTCAATCATCGTATTCACGGGTAATACAATCATCATATTCATTGTATTTAAAAGACAAATAGTGTTGGGTTATGGATTCTAATGCTCCTATTTGTGGATTCTAATGGTGATGATAGATTTCATGTTCTCTATTTAAATTATACATCAATTAATACTTTGGAGAATTATACTGGGTGGGTTAGCTTATGCCACCTTTAGTGCTCGCTTTTGGTGGATACATGCCAGTTTTAAGGGGCAAGTGGATCCTCACCCACGCTCTGTTGCATTGTAGCTGAGTTTTTTAGGATGGTGTATTTTCTTTCGGAGTGATGGCATGGTATGATGAGATATAGGCAACGTCTATCAGCTCGATCTTCTATCTGACTTTAGGGAACAACACACTTTTAATCACATTTCTAATGTGTCTGGCCTTACATCATGTGTAAGTACATCTAAAGTGTTGTTGATTTTGCTTACATAATTTTACATCAGAAAGCCTCAACAATTGCATTTTGTGGAAGCCATTTCAAATTTCATTTTCATCCCAAATTTATACATGACTTAAAGATGCAAATTTGTAGGGGAAATAACTCTCAATAGCTACTAGGAAGGAACATATTACTTTTCCCTCTGCAATAGCTCCCAATGCAATGGAACAGTGGTCCTGAAGCTAAATATGTCCCGAAGCTTTGTTTCATCATTTTATCAATCGAAAGTGTTAATTACTTAAAAAAAATCTGATCGACTACTTTATTACTTGGTTATAAATCCGCAAATGATTAAATGACCATCGTGGCCTACATGAGACATGTCGTAGACTCAAATCACATCCTGTTATATATGTATTCACTCTGAGAGATGCTACCAATGTTGTGACGGACCTCAAGTAGATAAAGATACCCGTACTCAGTTTGGTGCTTACTTTTCGTTTATTGTGCTTACTTTCATTTTTATTAATTACAAAATAATGGCGTGTTCATTTCAACTTTATATGATATATTTGTTCATTGAGTAGCTATGTTGACAAGTACTGACACTATCTAATTTGGTGTTTGTTTTAATTTTTGCAGATATCAGCTTTTGCATCGTTTGTGGCTTTGATTTTAAGGTCATTATCATTCCACTGAATTTGTTACACATGCCCTTCTTTATGCAGAGTTTTGAATGAAGTTGTTGGTTTACATATCTCACTTTGGGGCTTTGGTATGTAAGAAATGTTTTTCATAAAAAATGAGGAAAGTAAGGAGAGTGTGTCGCTTTAAAATTAAGACTATTATTCTCATGTAAATTCATTGTAATCATGTTACGAAAAAAATTAAAACTAAGTTAGGAGGAGTACATTGCAATTAGTCTATCCATATTGTAAAGCATTTTGATATCATAGGGGTATCATTTATTATTTTTGCAAAGGATTTTATTTATTATATTCTTTTACCCGCCCATTTAATTATTTGTGACATGAGTAAAACTTAATCATGTTTATGTTTAGTATTGATTGCTTAGACATTAAGTTATTTTTTATATTTTTATTATGAATTTGAACTAATACGTTTATTTTTTGTTGTTTAATTTTCATATTATGACAAATATGAGGGGAACATGTCAATTATAAGCCTGAGTTGGGAACCTGTTTAAATTTGAGCCCCATCCCACCTCATTACAAATGTACATGAGTTGTTTGATCGATTGACGATTTATATTTTTTATTAGATTTATAATTTTTTATTGTGTTTAAATATTATTTTTACTATCATTTTTTTGTATAGCTGATTAGTTTTGGTTTGTTGGTAAAGTTTTGTATAGGAGAATTTATTGTTCGTTAAAAATATATCTTTCGGAGTTTTTGAGGCGGTGTATTTATTTAGAAAAAGAAAAAGAAAAAAAATATTGAAGTTTACTGTTCTCGTTCGAACTATAGCGTATGTCGTTCAAACGACATCGCATGTCGCGAAATGTTCCCGTTGTCGTTCAAACGACACTGGATTTCGTTCAAACGACAATCCACCTCGTTTGAGCGAAATGCCGCCTTAAGTTTTCTATTTGAGGGACTCTTCAACTCCGTTTTTCATAAGAAGTCTTTCACATTTTTCATTCTGCAAACACTGTAATAATCTGCAGAACACTTTTGGCTTCTTCCTTGTTTTCAATTCACAAAAACCCTATATGCTATGGTGAATTGTTATGGAACCCAAGAACATACATATTGTTCAAGTTTGCTCCTGTAGGGAGGGTAATCTACTGTTGAAAATAGGTACCACTTGAGGGAAGTACTGGGTTGATTGATTGCGTGTCATTAGGGGGTGCTGTGGTATTGCTGGGCAGAAGATAGGACTGTTGTTCTTGTGGTGTAGCTGCGTGTGAACCATTGCTGACGACACCGACTGACACCTCTGGGTATTCATGTGTCAAAATCTATTTCATTGTAATCCGTTTAAGTTGCGACTTATAATTATAGTGAAATAAAAGGTTTAGCCCTTCGGGGATTTTTCCTGAATTTGGTTTCCTTTGCATGCTTATTGATTCTATGTGATCAAATCACCCAGATGCATGTGTCAGGGTTTAACTATAATTTGGGTTAGTTAAAATTGGATTTATTTGAGTAGTCCCTTTATGCCGCTGTAGCACTCTTAATACATATATATTTTATTGTAGACTTCTCTTTTGCATATTTTATGGAATGTGGTTCCTGTTGATTTCTTAAAGACATCAAGTGCAAGACACTCATACAGGGCCACTCATAAGATTTTTTTAGGGGTTTATTATTACACCTAAACTTCTTATCAGAGTATGTTATTATAAAGAAGACTTAAGCTAACTCCTTCCTCTCCAACAAATATATTTTTTCTTTGTGCCTACAAAAAGCAGACCAAGAGAAAATAGATATACACTTCTAAGATTTACAAAAAGAAGAAAAGAATTCAAGGAGTCACTTAGCATCTACAAGACGGCAAAAAAATATAATCACACTTTTTGACGTCTTGTTGAAAGAAAGATACACTCAAATTTAAAGTTGTATTATTATTGAGTTCTCATCCTATAAAAAATTATGACACACGTTTTAATATTGTTGAAGCTAGCTCGGTTCAATTCCAAGATTTGTACGCAATGATTTGATTCCACCGTAAACGGATCACGGTGGTGGAACTCAAGAAGACACGGTCAACTTGAAGAGCGGACGTAGGCTCATCGTTTTTTAGCTGATCCACTATAAGTCTTGTGCATTTCTTTATTCCTTATTTATTATTTTTATTGTGCTTATCTTTCTGGCATATTATTTATTTCAAAATTTACATATATTTCTTTAAAAAATTATTTATTAATTTCATAAATAGTTAATTTTTTCGCAATAAAATTAATTTTTTATTTTAAAAGAATTTAAAAAGTTTGTAAAATCTTAATTTACCCCTTATTAAATATTTGTTTGAGAAATAATTGGTATCAGAGCAAGGACTATATTTTTATTATTTTTATTTAGAAATATAAGAGTAAAAGATTATGACAAACTTTTCTAACCCTACCATTAGTTAAGGTCAATCTATAAATAGGCCTCCTTTATTTTATGAAAATAATTAGTTGTTGAAAAAACATAATGAAATTTTTTATTGAATAAAATATTTATGAAGATTGTAGGGTCGTCTTAAATGGATCCAATATTCCTATAAAAACTATTAAAAATAATTATGTTCCAAAGAAAAAAAAGTGAATGCAATTATTAAACATTTAAATATTCAAGTTAATGCTAAAGCTATGAACATTTTACATTGCGCCTTAGATATAAATGAATATAATAGAATCCGTTGTTGTGAATAGGCAAAAGAAATTTGGGAGAGATTAGAAACCACCCATAAAGGAACTAGTCAAGTTAAAAAGATAAGATTAGTATGCTTGTTTGCAGTTATGAGTTATTTATAATGAAAATAGATGAATCCATTTAGGATATGTTTAATATATTTACTAATATTATTAATGGTTTAAAGTCTCTTGGGAAAATCATATACTATCAATGAATATGTGAGCAAAAATCTTAGGTCACTTCTAAAAAAATTGGCTCTTTAAGAAACTTGTTATCAAAGAAGTTATTAGAGAAAGACCCATAAGTCTTGATGAGCTTCTAGTCTCGCTTATTACTCATGACACGAACTTCATGGAATTTGAAGAGGACGATAAGTCCAAAGAAAGTGAAACTCTTTTAAATCTTCAAATAAAGAAGATTAAATGGATGATGGAAAAGAAGATGAAGATGATGATATTGCTCTTTTGACCAATAGTTTCAAAAAAATTATTACTAAACTAAAAGGAGCAAATTGAGGAAAAATGAAGATATTTTCCTCAAGAAAATACAATGAAGGAAAATATTCTTCCAAGTTCGAGACAACGTGCTACAATTGTAATGAATTTGGTCACATTGTACCAAAAGGTTCAAAGTCAAGGATAATTGTGACACCCCACTTAATAAAATATCGGGTGATCAGTCCTATACCCAATTAAACAGGAATCTCATCTGGTTCATTCTTAGCATCACTTTCGAAAAACTTTTTAATTACTAATCACTTAGTCTTAAATTAAGTTGATGTCAAATTTTATCTTATGAAAACTCAACCAACATACTAGGAAACCAAATTAACTAATACAAGAAAGAAATTAAACATGCCACAAAGTAAGTACAAGAATTTGTCAAACATCATCGACTACAAGCAATCCATAAAGTGCAAGTATAAAAGAATACTGATACATGCCAATACTGAATATAATAGTACAAACTTAATAGTACAGCTGGAAAAGTCCCTATCTAAAGATAGAATGAGGAAAGCGTCTAAATTAAGATCCCGCAACAATCCACATAAGCTGCAGTTGCGCACCCTGGGAGGACACCTAAAATGTTTTTGAAAATATTTTATAGCAAGGATTAGAACCCAAAACATTTGCAAATATTTAGCAAGTGTAAACGCTCTCTATATTTATATGAGTTCCGCGCACTCCCTTGAGTTTACCTCACCCCTCAACTAATGTGCACGCCTAATGAAACTATAAATGACCCACCAAGCTAACCACCCATTAACTAATCTTGTCACATAAATCCCCCCCCCCCCCCCCCCCCGGATTTCCCACTACTCTAACTCTGGTGGGTTTAGTATATTTTATAAGTTATCCCTCACATTAACTTATTTAAATCATTTCCCATTTAATGCCATATAACATTCTCACGAGTTATATCCCTTATACAATTTATCTCATGTATACGAGTTATAAATAATATTTCACACTAAATTATTTATATCCATATCCAACTTAATACCATATAATCATTTCACGAGTTATATTATCTATACATTTCACACCATGTATATATATATATATATATATATATAGGGAAAGGTTCAAAAGTGAACATTAATAAAAAAAAACCCATTAATTTTAGCTCCTATATTGAAATTAGTTCGTGCCAGCGGTAACGACCGAACGCATAGGAGGCGACCATAGTTCCCCCCCCCCCCGAAGTGTCCTCTCCATACCGTAACGACCACACCTCTAATACGGACGCTATAGCCTGGGGAATATACCCACCCTGCATTCGCTAGTCAAGGACTCACCCACATCGCGCAACCTCCTATGATAGCATTAATATTGATATGGATTTACTATATATATATAATATTCACACAAATATATATATATATATATATATATATATATATATATATATATATATATATATATATATATATATAAATCCAGGCTATTCGAGTATTATGCCCATACCCAAGCCTAAAAAATTTAAGTCTATGGTTTGACTTTATTTCAATTACTTATACACTAATTAATTTCCATTATCATGGTGTCACCCTACCATTTTATACCGAACTATCTCTCCCGGCCCGACATTCAGAATTCTCAATTCAATGTTCAATTTCATCCAATTAAGTTTCCCCCACTTAATTAATAAGGTTTCAATCACTCAATCATAAATCTTAATCTCTCCAATTTAATTAATCCTCTAATTAATCCAAGGGTAATTAGTCGCACCTATTAATCTAGGAAATCTCTAACGGAATAACAACTAATTTTTTTTTAAAATTTGCCCCATGAATTTGCCCAGATTTTTAAAATGTTGTTTTGAGGCATTTTGGAGCTGTTTTTGGAGAAAACGTATTAGAGAACAAAAGTTAGAAAACGTGATTTTCTACAGGGCAATGCGAACAGAATCTCCATTAGAACAGTAAATACCTCAATTTTGTACAGATTTCTTCATCAAAACGTCCCCAAATTTATCCTAAGTCCATTCTTTTGTTATAACAAATCTAGCCCTAACAATTTCATCAACGATTAAAACCCCTACAGATTTATAACTCTCATTAAAATGAAATCCCCAATTTACTCAAGAACAAACCCTAGAATTCAACTGGATTTCACCTCTTTTAATATGAAAATGTAGATGCAATTTAATAATCACAATTTAAACCACTTCCCTCAAATGAAGATCTAAAGCTTTGAATCAAGGTGTTGAATTTGAATTTGAAGCAATCTCTCCAAGATCCCCAAGTTCCTCTTCTCTTTGGCTCTCCCTTAGCTTTTTCCCTCTTTAGTCTTCTAATTTTATTTAATGATGCCTAACCCTTACACATTTGGGTTAAAAACCCTATTCACGTTTTTGGGCCAATGGACCTTATAAAAAGGGCCCATACTCTCCATATGGAACTCACATATGTCTACTTAGGCCCCAATACCCAATATATGCATATAACCACTCATTTTGTGCTATTTCGACATTAAAGGACTCAACCGCGCACTCAAAATCACCGTCCGGAATAAATTTCTAAAATTTACTCTCACTCGTCAACTTATTTAAATATATTCTCTTTTAAATATTCCTATTAATTAATTCTCATTAATTTACGACACAAGTGAATTACTAATTACTAAATTAATTAATTAGAAAAAATAACCCAGAAATTACGAGGTGTTACATACTTTCCCCCTTACAACGAAATTTCGTCCTCGAAATTCGGATAAGTCTAGTACTCCAGGTCTCAACTAGCCCCGCAATCACTTACCCTTAGCATTGCTACACAAAGTTATTGAGCAAATGTAATTAACCAGAGCGGCCATCCACCCTCTACCTATTCTTAACCGCACTAACTGAAGCACGACATTTATTAGCCCTTAGTCCGTAATATAACTTTAATTCCACAGTTATAATATTCCCAATACCCTCCTCTTGGCATGAACGTATACATATCCACTCTTATGTAAAAAGACAATACCTACTATCACGCCCTTACTATCACTAGTTTTCTTGAGCAAAAGTAAAACCTGAGTTATATCTTATCGCTCGACAATAAGTTCAACCACCCTGAATTACATCAGAAATGCCCCTACTCCCCGGGATTTCAATTTAACAATATTAGTACATTAACGTGCAACACATTTTGACATAACCGTATATTTACGCTCGGCCTTATCTCAGGTGAAACATAATTACAATAATTCATACCCTGGTATCGCTAACACCCAATCTTACTATAGCTACACCATTGAAACTTGGACAGACATCCACACTACTCCCATAATCCTCGAAAGTAGAAATCTCTCGTATTATACAACCATCCTCTTAGTGTAACCCCCCACTCTCACGGGGTTAGCACCAAGAATCCTCGCTATCCCACGGTACTTATATATATATATATATATGTATTACGACCAACACATCCACTAATATCCATCTCACTCACGAATCCTAGTGATAGAAAACTGTAGGTTGTGACGCACTCACTGTTCCTTCCAGACACACCTTGTTTAATCATACCATAATTAGGGGAACAACGTATTCCCATTCCTCCGGAATATACCCAAAATCATTGCATTTTCGTCTTCTCCCCAAATCTGCTAAGTATCTGCACAGTAGAGGTTCTGGCTCATCCCAGAGTGCCCATACGCCCTCTAATTCGAGCCTAATTGCCCAAACTTCCAATCATCAATTACGTAACCATATTTGTCTCAATTTTGACTCCCCGCATTATCGGCGTGGCTATATCCTCCAAATATTTCCGATGACTTACTCATTACCATTCGATTCTACTCGATATTACCCCACCTTTATTATCGATGTGAGATCCTCAAAATATTCCCTTAGTCCCATACCTAAGGGTCCCTGCGATGGCAAAAGCAACTAAAATTAATCACCCAAAACACATTTCAATATGCATAACATAGCAACGTGTGGTGCTAAGACCTCGTATTGTTTCTTTCACAACACCTTCAGGCTCCACTAGCCCTATCACTTAGTGGCTTTCCACTCAACATATTTTCTCCGCATGTTCTCTAATTATTATTAAATCCGATGACCTAAAATCCAGTGATGTCTCCAAACTTTTGACATTTTATCCAGTTTTATATGTATAACACTTCCTAGAAAGGCCTAAAAGAACTTTTTCCCCAATGCACAATTCCTCAGCATCGTCGGTCCTTGATTTCCTCAGAACCCAAAGCATAACCCCGGGACTCTCAAACCTTGCCCCTATACTCACAAGTCTATCATGGAATCCCGCATCCCTAAAGGAGTCATATACTACTGCGCTCATACTATCACTAAGCCCACAAAGCTAAACATTAATAACAAGCTAAATATCTTCTCTCCACGGCAACCCTACATCCCTTGAATTTCCTCAGTAAAAATCCTACGCACCATGATCCAACATAACTAGACAACTGCTATCTATGAGTCCTACTTCACACAATATTGACGCTATGATATTTCACAACCCTCTTCCTAGTGAGACATCTCAAGATAATATACATCCGGTATTGAAACAACGAATATGATATCCTTGATATGATTGTCCACCATTACGAACCCGTCCGTACCCAAGATAAAATCGTACTTCAATTATCACGTCTCAAAGGATATAGTCCTCAAGAAATACATCGTCTCAATGTGCCCCACCCATTCCTCTTAGGTGGAACCGAAGAGTAGCCCGCTACTTCCATGATCAAAATACTTATACTAGTGACTTTAACGATACTTCCACTAAATCCAATTCTCATGTGAATCTAATATTAATATATTATTTTGACCCGCTTGCATCACATAAAACATACCCTAATCATCTCACAATAAGACTTATAGTTTCAGTTACTCACAATACTGTTAGCTCAACGTTTAATAGACATAACACCCGCGTCCAATGAAACCGAAAACTTCTCCAATAGGCATCTAGCTCCGGTACCCGACTCGATGAGGACAAAAATACACCCATGTGTTTCTACTCTTTTACACACATGACACCTTTCTGTGTCATCCCCCTTTCTCTGGCCCCATCGGCTATGTCGGGGTTTCCCTTTTTACAAACTTGGAAATATTCATCCTAATTGTCGACCCAAATATCCCTTTAGATCCGCTCATCCAATAACTGGTTACTGGCCTTAATGGCCCTAACTAAAACTCAACGTTACTCGGTATAGGTTTCATGGACCTCGATCATTAGTTTGGATCCCCTATTGGGTATTTCTTTCCTTGGAACCTTACTAGCACTAAAAATACAAACTTACTCTTTGATAGATTTCCAACTCTCTTAGCTCCCCTCCCTCGAGAGCGTAGATACCAAGTGTAATTATAAGACTTGATGACAACGACGCCAACCATCCTAGCCAGATCGCATATCCATGCTTGTAAACTCTACCCAACGGGTCTAATATCAACTTACAAACCCTACTTGATTCTTCGTACCCCTCTGATTGGATACTAAGTTTAAGAATTCCATCAACTTTCTTTCCCATCAGGTCACCGTCCGACCCTTTTGGAAAGATTATTGAAATTTCCCTTGTCTCTCAACTAACCTCTAGTGAGAGAATTCATAAAAATGCACACTCCAAATTCATTGTTATTCACGGTATCCCTCCACGAATGTGGAGAGTGGCTCTCATTACTCCATGTTGCTTCTAAAAGCAAGCTTCCTTTCCCGAAATTTTAACTTGAGTGAAACTACACTCTCCCCACATGTCATCCCAATTGGATGTTCTCTACCCACTGGTAATTCACTCTTCTGCACCTCCCTCAAATACTAGCGAATTATTCTTTTGAAATAAAATTTTCTTTGACACTCACTCCTTGTCGTCTAAACTTGGTGTTTTAAATTTGAACCATTGTCCTAACCGACGATTCTTGGGGCAACTACTGCACCCCAGCGGTTTCTCCAACTTTAATTATTCAAACAATTATCATGGTGACTCCTATCACGTCACTATTTCTAAAATACCCCATGGCTTCTGTTGAGACCTCCTTCCTACAATCCTTCTAACGTCCCAAGTTGGTTGTTCTATAATGTTCGATCTACCACGCTCGATCGAAACCATATATGAATCACATGAATTAAACCAATGGTAGGAAAACGTAAATCGCATACGTGAAGGAATACAACCATCCTATAATAAGGCTCTATATCAAAGAACGTTACGCTGAAACGTGAAAAGCTGCACAGATCCTAAGGACACAAGAACCTGATGCTCTAATACCATCTGTAACACCCGCTTAATAAAATACCAAGTGATCAGTCCTATACCAAATTAAACAGGAATCTCATCTGGTTCATTCTTACCATCATTGTCAAATTTTTTTTTAATTACTAATCACCTAGTCTTAAATTCAGTTGATGTTAAATTTTATCTTATGAATTTAATCAAACTCAACCAACATACTAGGAAATCAAATTAACTAATAAAGCAAAGAAACTAAACATGCCACGAAGTAAGTACAAGAACTTATCGAACAACATCGACTACAAGCAATCCATAAAATGCAAGTATAAAAGAATATTGATATATGCCAAGACTGAATATAAGAGTACAAACTCAATAGTACAACTAAAAAAGTCCCAATCTGAAGATAGAATGAGGAAAGAGTCTAAACAAAGATCCCACGACAATCCATATAAGCCGCAGCTGCGCACCCCGTAGGAAATATAAGAATTGGCTCCCCTGTGGCAGGACACCTAAAAGGTTTTTGAAAATATTTTTTTATCAAGGGTTAGAACCCAAAACATTTAAAAATATTTAGCAAGTGTATTTAAATGTAAAAAATTAAAATGCAAATGCTCTCCATATTTAAATTAGTGTCGCACACTCCCTTGAGTTTACCTCACCCCTCATCTAATGTGCACGCCTAAGGAAACTATAAATGATCCACCTAGCTAACCACCCCTTAATTAGTCATGTAACATACCCCCCCCCCCCGACTTCCCACTACTCTAACTCTAGTGGGTTTAGTATACTTTATAAGTTATCCATTACATTAACATATTTAAATTATTTCCCATTTAATGCCATATAACATTCTCACGAGTTATATCCCTTATACAAATTATCTCATGCATACAAGTTATAAGTTATATTTGACAGTAACTTATTTATATCCATATCCAACTTAATACCATATAACCATTTCACAAGTTATATTATCTATACATTTCACACCATGTATATATATACAAATTCCCGTATATAATTTTGCACTATATATACGTATTATATCTCAACATTCACACACATGTCGGCTATAAATGCTATGACCAAACGCATAGGAGGCGACCATAGTTCCCCCCGAAGTGTTCGCTCCATACCGTAACGAACCCACCGCTAATACGGACGCTATGGTCTGTGGAATATACTCACCTTGCATTCTCTAGTCAGGGGACTCACCCACATCGCGCAACCTCCTATGATAGTATTAATATTGGTATGGCTTTAATATATATATATATATATATATATATATATATATATATATATATATATATATATATATATACTACACACCGACATAGATATAGAAATCCAGGCTATCGGAGTATTATGCCTATACCCAAGCTTATAACATTTAAGTCTATGGTCCAACTTTATTTTAATTACATATACACTAATTAATTTCCATTATCATGGTGTCATACCATTTTATATCGGACTATCTCTCTCGGCCCGACATTCAAAATTCCCAATTCAATGTTCAATTTCATCCAATTAAGTTTCTCCCACTTAATTTACAAGGTTTCAATCATTCAATCATAAACCTTAATCTCTCCAATTTAATTAATCCTCTGATTAATCCAAGGGAAATTTGTTATACCTATTAATCTAGGCAATCTCCAACGGAACAATAACTAAATTTTTTTATTTAAATTTTTCCCCATGAATTTGCCCAGATTTTTAAAATGCTGTTTTGGAGCATTTTGGAGCTGTTTTTGGAGAAAACGTATCGGAGAACAAAAGTTAAAAAATGCAATTTTCTACAAGAAATTGCGGACAAAATCGCTATTATAACAGTAAATACCTCAATTCTGTATAGATTTCTTCATCAAAATGCCCCCAAATTTATCCTAAGTCCATTCTTTTGTTATAACAAATCTATCCCTAACAATTTCATCAATACAATCATCAATTTCATCAACTATTAAAACCCCTACAAATTTATAACTCTCATTAAAAGGAAATCCCCAATTTATTCAGGAACAAACCCTAGAATTCAATTGGATTCCACCTATTTTAATATGAAAATGTAGATGCAATTTAATAATCCCAATTTAAACCACTTGCCTCAAATGAAGATCTAAAGTTTTGAATGAAGGTGTTGAATTTGAATTTGAAGCAATCTCTCCAAGATCCCCAAGTTCCTCTTCTCTTTGGCTCTCCCTTAGCTTTTTCCCTCTTTAGTCTTTTAATGTGATTTAATGATGCCTAACCCTTAGACATTTGGGGTTAAAAACCATATTCACGTTTTTGGGCCAATGGGCCTTATAAAAAAGATCCATACTATCCATATGGAGCTCATATATGTCTAATTAGGCCCCAATACCCAATATATGCATATAACCACTCATTTCGGGCTATTTCGACCCTAACGGGATCAACCGTGCGCTCAAAATCACCATTCGGAATAAATTTCTAAAATTAACTCTCACTAGTTAACTTATTTAAATAAACTCACTTTTAAATATTCCCATTAATTAATTCTCATTAATTTACGACACAAGTGAACTACTAATTACTGAATTAATTAATTAGAAATAATAACCCAGAAATTAAGAGGTGTTACAATAATATGGAAGACAAAATGGAAATAAGAGATAGAATAAAAAAGAGATAAGGAAACAAGACTATGAAGGCCACTACATGGAGTGACTCCGATTGTTGCAACTCCGAAAATGATTGAAGTGACGACGAAAATCTAACTTTTGTCTCATGGCAAAAAAAGAATAGGTACACTCGAGCTATGATTCTTTTAGTGATACTGATGATGATTAGTAAATGATTATGATGAATTACAAAATGAATTTGATGAATTCTATTGTAATATCAATGAAATTTTAAAAATATATATTACTCTTAAATAGAGTCATTCATATTTTTCTACATAATGTGATTCTTTCTCAAAACACATTGATGATTTAAAACTAGCAAATTACTCCTTGAAGATGAACTTAAAACTTTAAAAAGGAAAAGGCTATTTGCATTTTCAACTCTCTTGAATCTAAAAATGCTGAATTAAAAAAAAAGTTAAAGACTTGTCACACATCTTAGAAAATTTTATGAATGGGAAAGATAACTTAGATAAACTTTTAGGCAATCAAAATGGATATTTGATAGAGCCAGAATAGGATATAATCCTAACACATATGAGAATTTTTTTAACAATTATAAAAATTATACTCGTGCTAATTATCTTTTCTCTCATTGTGGTAGACATGCCTATTTCTCATAATATTATCACTATAGAAATAATGTTTAGAGTTTAGTACCTAAATCGAAAGATAATACTATTATTGAAAAAATATGGATTTTTAGAAAGAAAAAGGATGAACCCGAAATAATTATTTAAAAAAAAAGCTATATTAGTAGTATAAGGAAACAATCAAGAAGAAGGAATTGATTATGATGAAAAATATGCTCTCGTTGCTCGATTAGAAGCTATTTGCATATTGCTTACATTTGCATGTTATAAAAAAAAATCAAATGAATAAAAGCGTGTTTTTAAGTCGTCATATTTCTAAAGAAGTTTACGTCAAACAACCCCCCAGTTTTAAAAATCATGAAATTTAAAATCATGTATGTAGATTAAATAAAGCACTATATGGATTGAAAGAAACACCTACAAAATGGTATGAAAGATTAAGTGGACTTTTATAACAAAATAATTTCATTAGAGGAAAGATAGATACTACTCTATATATTGTATTTCATGAAAAAGATATGCTTATTGTACGAATCTATGTGGGTGACATTTTTATTGTTTCTCCTAATGAAAACTTATGTAGAGATTTTTCTAGTTTTATGCAAAAAGAATTTGAAATGAGTATGATGGGTGAGCTAAATTTCTTTTTAAGGTTAAAAATTAAACAAAATAAAAATGGTATTTTCATAAACCAATCGAAATATATTAAAAAACTTAATAACAAGTATGGATTGGATAATGTTAAACCTCTTGGAACCCCTATGAGTACATCACTTAAAATTGACAAAGATGAAAATAAAAAATTCATAGAATTAAGCTTATATCGTAATATGATAGGTAGCTTACTTTATTTAATGGCTAATAGGCCGGGCATTATGTTTGGTGTTTTTTTATGTGCACGTTTTCAAGATAATTCGGAAGAATCTCACTTGTGCGCCCTTAAACATATTTTCAGATATCTTCTTGGTACAATGGACTTAGGACTGTGTGAAAGTCCCTTACTAATTCGTTTAATCAAAAGTTAAAACAGTTAAGAAGGGTCTGAATTGTTTCTTGAAGTAACTCTTTTAATAACACGAAAGAAAAAAAAATTGTTAAAAAAATGTTTATGATTGTGTGACATTTTGTCTTTCATGAAACTCTTTCATATATTTTGTGTATAGCATCCATTATAATATATATTAATGATATCTATTTACTCATAGGATTTATATTCTTTTTTGTCCTACTTTCTAATTTCATACTATTGAAATGGATTTAAAATCACAATCACATACCTCGACATCTACTAGCACCCATTCTAGATTCGATGATTTGTTCTCCAAGGGATTTATGCATCCGGAACGTTTTGTTGATGTGAACTCTCTATACGAGACTCACGTGCCTCAAATTTTTAGAAATCGTGGGTGGACTAGTATTTAATCTCAAATTGAGGGTTGTAATCTAAACTTGGTTAAAGAAATTTAATGCATCTGTTACGAAAGGAAATAATGATATGGAAGAAGAAATTCTTAATATTGTGGTTCGTGGTGTGAAAGTGTGTATACCAATTACTATGATTAACAATAACTAGAATCTTGAGTTAGTCAATTCACCGAATTAGTCGTTTCTAAAACAAAGGCTGTTTTTCTTTTAAGTGATGACACCATTATCCTCGTTGTCCTTGCAAGACTTTTCCTCAACTTTTTTGGGTTAAGAATTTTAATATTCTTAATATGGTGGTTTCCTCAAGTATTTTACCTATAATGCATCCACGTAAAATTTTCATGGAATATAGCTAATTTTTATATGCCATTGGAAATAATCCATATTGCTTGGATTTAACGAGATGATCTTTGAGCTTATCGTGTCCGGTTCGAAAGATGAGATGGAGTTTCATAAGTTGACTTTCAGTCATTTGATCATATCCTTGATTTTGGAGTTAGGAGTTCCTCTTCTTCTAGATTGAGTTTTAGAAAAACGCTAGGTGATGATCACAATTCACTCATACTATAAATTGATCACTCAGTTGGACAATTATAATAGTTTACTTGTACCACCTCATGTTATGTCTCATTAACGTCGTGAACCACTTCCTATTGGTACTTCTCATGAATCAAATGTGCATACTACTTCTCAAATATATATGGATGATATTTCTAATAAGTTGTATTCCTATATGTGCTCTAATATTTCACCAATGTTCGATGAATGTCGGAACGTGCTTTCATTTTTTGTTCTTCTTCTTCTTAGTCTTTTGAAGAATATTAACGTGACACAAAAGTTTAACTAGATCAAGTTAGGTGTACACCTTATATGATGTCAAGTCAAATTTTGTGGATATTAAGATCTTCATAGATAATAGGAAAGGAGAATTTGAGAGTTACAATTTTGCATTCATTGCATATATCTTATATAAGTCATGTAACTTGTATTTGGTTTAATTATTATCGGTTTTTAACATCATTTTATTGTATATATTTTATTTGATACTCTGTGTATCTCCATGTGTGGTTGTTGGTGTGTTATTCTAGGCAAGTCTGTTACGTATTTCATATCTACCTTAGATCGACATATAAATTCTTCACTCGTTATATAGTTCTCCCTCATTTTTTTTGGTTTGGTTAGCGTGTTTACTCTCGTTAGTCACTTAACTCTATTGTATATAAGTATGTGTTTAGTTACATCCTTTCATAATTTTGTGACAAAAAGGGGTAGCAATTTGTAGATATAGGGAGTACAAAGTATTGATCATGTTGTATTACGGAGAGTGTTTCTGTGGAATTTCATGTTTATTGAGCGGAATTGCATATTTTAGGGAGATTTACTTAAGTACTTTGATGTTAACATGTATACATTGGTATATCCACATTTTTCATCGTACTACTCTTATATTTGTCTGTCTTAACATTACACATTAGTTTTTTATGAGTTTGTTAGTATCTCATGAAAAATATATATAAGAAGCTCCTTGAAGAAAATCTTTGAGTGTCTTGTCATTAGTTACCTGAAATTGTGTTGTATATATCTTACACGCCTTTAGTCAGGCACGTCGTGTCATAGGTGATAGATTTGATTTAGTTGCTTGTAATTTTTATTTTTTGTGTTTTTGTTAAAGAATAGACATGTGCCCCGCGGAAGTTGAATTTTTTTATTTAGTTTTACAAACACACACATTGAGTCTAGTCCAAGAGATCTCCGAAAAGCTTCATCAAACTCATACCAAACCATTCATGCAATTTTCCCGAGTTAATCGTTTAGGATAAAGGTGGACTCTTGGTTAAAATTTCTTTTCATAATTGGAAAATCTTATGTTTTTAAACTTATTGTACATTTTAAGAATGCCAAATAAAAGATGTTAAATTATTCATATATAAAACTTACGTTTTCAAATGCATCTTTTGTCTTTAGACTTTTCTTTGTCCTTAGTTGTACAAGAGAAAATTATATGTCTTGTGAAAATTGCAAAAACTGGAAATTTTTATTTCTATTTACGACTTGGTTTTCTAGAAGCACGCTATAGCGAACTGAGACTTAGCATCAATGAAAAGTATGGTTCGATGGTCGTGACTTAGGAATTTATTTCGGTGTACATATATGGTCACTCACGCAGCCTCATTTGAATATTTTTTACATAGTAAAATAGTACTTCGCATCAGCGACGCGTCTATCATTTTGGTCGCGACTTGAAGTAAACCCCACAGAAAATATCTAGTTACAAGTGCAACCTTGGTTATTAACATTTCGCATTAGGGAAAACAACATCCCTACAACGAAAAGGCCTGTGATCCCTTCATAACTAAAACCTTTTTGAGATCTTTCTATTTTGATATCATTGGAAGTTTCCCAAATAGGATCTTTATTGGAAGCCGATAGATATTATATCTAAACCAATTAGATTTCTCCACTTGAGTGTTATCCCATTAGGCTTAATATACAAGTTTAATACATACTCTTGTTTGCCTCATTCTTCCATGTTGAGTTAAGAGTGAACTTTTATAAAGAAAAAAAATGAAATATTCAACTTTTCAAAAGATCAAATTTCTTAGTTTATCTCTTGTGTGTATTTTAATATTTATGATTCATTATTGAATTTATGAAAGGTAAGACATTTGTGCTATATAATTTGCTCTTGAGTATGGCCTTTTTTCAAGCTTGAAAAATACATTTGTGAGTTTTTAAGAGAAGCGAAATCTTTTACTACATCTTTTCAACTATAGGATATCCTCACACACCCAAGTTGTAGTCGATAGTTACTCGGTGGTTACGTTGCATTAGAATAAAATAATTTTCCATTTTAAACGAATATTTTGTTGGAATAATATTTGAAGATAGTGGTCGAGTCCAAAACTGGTCACTGTTGTGTAGCATTCCCCATCTGTTGGAGCTCTCTTTGGAGGATATGGTGGTAAAGAGTTGATAGTCAGTTAGTGCGTTATTTTATTGTAAGGCATTGTCTTTTATTTGTAATACTCTACCATAATATATTTATTGTTCATTTAGGCCAGATATTTTTTTTCGTTAATGGGATTTTTCTCGTACATCCACTGTTGTGTAAATTATTTTTATCTTCCTGTATGTTAAGATAAAACAAATTAGATTCTAATAGTTACAAAAATACTTTTTCACCTAGACTTTTAAGATGATTACAACCCATTAATTAATTTTGAAGTATAATTATCCCTCAACTAATAATTTAATTTTAATTAGTTAGCTAACATTAGGAGCTCGAACTCTCATAATAGCTCATGATACGGACGTTTGGAATTGTTGATTAGTTTCCACAAAGACCCTCAATGAAAAAGATTAGTAGAAGTGAACAACTTTGAAATGAATTCCACACTGATTTTTGGGAACATTTTGATTAACATGGGATGTATCAGGCAAAATTATTCACTAAGATGCAATTGGGGTTTCAAATTTTGAGTTGAGAGGAGAGTTGTTCCAGTAGTGACATGGTCATGATATCCTTAAGTACATGGTTTTATGTGAGAATTATAATATGAGGATAATAACTCGATCACCCGTGAGAGGCAACACATGCCCATTAATTCAGCTAAGATATCATCCAAGAAGATAAGGGGTTTTGGAACTAATAAACCTGCAAGAATCAAGGAGCGAGATACGACCAATTAAGCTAGAGTAGAGATCTCAAATAATAGAGCCTTGTATCACTCAACTATATTTCTTTTTATTTATAAATGTAACCCGACCTCCAGGGGAAGAGAATTTAATCATTATGATTAGAACGAGACTAATATAAAAGAGAAAACCTCTTTTGGACATAGACACATTATTTAACCACATAAATAATGTTCTTGTGTGATTGTGCATGATTTACTTTTTGGTCAGTTTAATATTGTGTTTAATATAACCAATAGGATTTTACCACCTACAATTGGCATAGTATATGGGAAATTATATTCCATTCTTAACCAAATAAGACAAAAATCAGCCATGTCTCATTCGTAAAGTGAGCACACACCATTGCACGACAGTCACCAATATGACTGGAATGGCCACGAAGATCTTAGGATTAGGTATGTGATTTAACCCAATAGGAGCCATAATAATCCTAGTTTTCATTAACATCAACACAAGTATCAAGCGGTGGAGAGTAATGAGCCACCACGATCTAACTGGATATCGCGGCTTGTGGATTCCTGTGAGCAATGCTTTCGTCAACATGAGGCAACCACATGCCATCAACAAGAGGAGAATGACCACCTCCAATGTCTCTTGGAGAGGATGGATCAAGATATACATATAGATAAACACAAGGTCCATGATTTTTCTCTCACCCCTATCCCTCAGGCGAGTAAAACTCATTGCCGAGGAAGGATCTCGTGGCGTGAAGAACGTCTTTCCTACCATATGGAACCACCAACATGACAGATCTCTATTAAAGTCATCGCAGCAAGAAAGATCTTCATAATCTCATACCAATTGAGATGGAATATCATCCTTCCCCCATGGAGATATAACCACTAAGGAACTGTCTAGGAAATAACTTATCTACTATGTGTAGTCTCCATTAACCCGATCAATTGAGGACTTTGAGCCACCCAAAAATTTCACCACCCCCAAATTCAAGATTTATGATGGAAAAACTAATCCCATTGATCATGTTTTCCAGTACAACAAGACTATTACACTCTATAACAAGAGCGATGCCCTCATGTGACATATCTTTCGTTCCAATTTGGGGAATGTTTTGCAAAAGTGGTTTGAGAAATTATAACACCAGTTTATCACCATCTTTAAAAATCTCGCAGAGGCCTTCACTGCGAATTTTATCACCATTAGTACCCATCTAAAGAGGATGGAATATCTCCTCATGATGAAGAATAAGAAACAAGAAACCTTGCATGAATATGCTCAATTATATTAAAAAAATCTACAACTACGTGAAGCACTTCTCAGAATAGGTGGCGGTAGCCTCTTTCAAGATAGGCTTGCTGAATAGATCTATATTGTACCAATCCCTCACCACGAAGAAAACCAACACTATAGATGAACTAATGTCTAGAATTGAGAAGTATGACAAAGAGAAAGAGATAGTGATAGGCAAAAAGTAATATAACGATCAACCAAGGGGAGCAAAAATGGAGACAAGGAGAATGTACCCAAAAAGGGGCAAGAAGAAAAATGGTGGACCTAAGGGAGACGAGATATCAAACCCCAACAAGGCCCATCAAGCCATTAAAACCATTTTAAAAGAGTCAATATATAAGATCCTAAACAAGACTAAGGATCAACAATATTTTAAGTGCCCGAGGAAAATGGGAGGGGACCCATCGAAGAGAAACATATCCATGAGATGCTCTTAGCATAAGGATAATGGGCACAACATAGAGAATTGCAAGGTGCTCAAGTATCACTCAAGAGGAACCAGACCAAGCAGGCCACTTGGATGACTACTTGAAGAAGAAGAAAAACGACAAACGTCTCATTTAACGCAATTAAAATCCAAATAACATCTTAGAGGATGAGGAGATGGGACATGTGTTTGAGGTTATTCACGAGGGCCTCAAGCCCTAATTAGATATAAGGAAAAGCCTCCATATTGGAGTTAATATGGTGACGAAATCTTCCCAGATCGACCCATTTAAACCTACTATTGAAAAATGTTACTGACCATAAGAGATTAACTATGTTAAGCATTTATTTTCACCGATGATTACTAACTAGGATGTGGATAAGATACTAGTGGGCCAAGGAAGTTCTTAGGAGGTCATGTACCCTAAGATGTCCAACCAATTTAGCTTTAAAATGGTAAATTTGAAATAAGCAACCATCCCTTTGGTTGGTTTCACAGGGAGAATGAAAATACCACTATGAAAGATTGTGATAGCAGTATGAACTAAAAGAATATCAATATTTATCAAATTCCTAGTAGTGGACATTGAATCGTTGTACAATACAATTTTAGTATGAGGATGGCTTTATGTGATGAAGGCACTTGCATTTACCTATCGTTGGAAGATTAATTGTATTACTGGTAATGGATATAGATGGAAATCAAACTTCTAATCGATAATAGTTTATCGAGACCATCAGATATAAATAGGAAGAAGAAGGAAAATATGGAAAACATAGAGGGATATACCCCCTTTAAATAGAAGGTAAAGTATAAGAGAGTGGGAGTAGAGGAAACAAGGGTCGCGCCTACAGACAGAGTGATGAAACCACTACAAGAATTCATGTTCGATGACTTTCACCCAGAGAAGAAGTTTTTCAATTGGATGTTCATTCATCAATCATAAAAAAGAAGATATGGTTTCTTTTCTCGAAAAGAACCAGATTGAGTTTTTTAGGTAACCGTACGATATGCTTCACATCATCCACAAAGTAATGTGCCACCGGCTTCATGTGAATCCATTATTCCCATCGATTACACAAAAATTACAATGAACATCCCCAAAAAAGGTAAGGACAGTGGAATAAAAGGATAGGAAAGTTCTGGAGCTAAGGCCCATCATAGAAGTTTAATTCCCTAAGTGGCTCTCAAACGCGATCGTGGTCAGAAAGAGTAACAATAAGTGGAGAGTCTGTATAGACTTGATTTACATGAATAAAGAATGTCCCAACTATGGCTTCTCCTAACCAAAGATCGACCAGTTAGTCGATACCGCAGCTAGCCATGAATGGAGGAGTTTTTTATATGCTTCTTTTGGGTATCACCAAATCCTTTTATTCGGGATTGACCAGGAGAAGACATCTTTCATAACTACCCTTGGCCTCTATTACTACACAGTCATGCTATTTGGACTAAAAATGCATGGGAAACTACCATCAGCTTGTCACCAAGATATTGCATCAGATAGTTAATACCATGGAGGTATATATAGATGAGATGATCGTTAAAAGTACATAAAAAGGTGACCATATTTTATATTTGGCAAATATGTTTGAAGTTCTTTAGTGCTACATAATTAAGCTCAATGCAACTAAATATTCCTTTAGGGTCCAACCTGGAAAATTCTTTGGTTACTTGGTCATTCAGAGGGGAATCGAAGAAAATCGCGGTCGTATCAAACTGATAAGAGCCATCTAACCACTCATGACTATTAAAGACATACAAAAGTTAATTGGGATTCTTGCATCACTTAATCACGTCATCTATAAATCTTTTGAGATATGCCGACCTTTATTTTAGCTATTAATAAAGGAGAATAATGGAGTCTGTAATAATAAACATTCGAAGGCACTTAAGGAAATAAAACCCTACCTAAGCCAATCTCCTCTACTATTGGTTCTAAATTTGGGGGATCTAATCTATTTGTATCTTTTAATGTGCAACCATGCAGTCATTTTACCCAAGGTGTGCGAAAAGGAAGAGCATCAAGTCACAATCTATTGCGTTATCAAGACATTACTGGATGTTGAGATGTGGTATCTCCCACTAGAAAAAACTATCTTATTCACTTATAATTCCCTCAAATAAGTCGAAGTACTAATTTGAGACACGCTCTGTTATCGTCATAACTTCCTTCCTACTAAAGGAATTCTTTAAAAAATTTGACCTCTTAAGATGGATGTCCAAGTGGTCGATGGAACTGGAGAGGTTTGATATCCACTATCATCTTAAAACTATAATGAAAGGACATGCTTTGGCAGATTTCATTGGTGAATTTACTAGGGAATATCAACCTGAAAGAAAAGTGGAACTTTTCAATCAAGAGACTATAAAAGAACCTTACCAACATGGCATATAGAATCTCTATGTGGATTGAGCATTTAATACCAAAGGGAATAGAAAAGGGAATAGTGATAGTGACTCCAGACTAGATTTTTAGGGATAATATAATTCTGGCAACCCTGATTGACAAACCGTCTTAACTCTTCACCATCAAGTTCCACAAAGATGATCGTGTCTTTGGTAGTTAAATTTTGACTTTGTAGGGTCCCGTAAAGTTTGGATTGATATTCCCATATGTGTCTCATGAACAGTCTTCATGTTTTTCTTTAGAACAAGTTCATCCTCTTGTATTCCATAGTTAGAGACTCGTTTGATAAAATTGGTGGAGACTATGTTTGTATCTATCTTATAATATATATGTATGTAGTAGGAGCATTGAGAAGCCTCCAAAAGGTTAATCCTAAATTATCAGATTTTTGAGTTTTTTTAAAAAAATATATACACGTGTTTACCATCCAAATCCCCGCAACATGCTTAAATGCCAACAATATCGGTAACTTCTCAAAACCGATCATTTCACGTACTCTTTTTAAAAATGCCTTACCTCTTCCTCTTCCCCCATGTCATTCCTTCAAGCCTCTCATAATTTTTTTTCCTTTCCACTCCTCTCCTTCCTCTTTTTCCCACTTTTATATTTTACATTTTCACTTCAAAATTTTAAAGGTTACTGAGTTCCATCTACCTTCATCTTCGATAGTATGTATATTTATATTATTCTTGTGAGTTTTAATACGTAATTCGGTCTGAGAAAACTGTAATTTTTACGCTTCTCCCTACCCATGGTGCAGAGAACAAAAAACTAATGATGTATTGGGGTGACACATTTAGAAGTGGAAGGAATGTGATCTTATGAGATATATAATTCTATGAAACCTCCAACAAGAAACTAACAGACGTGCTCACGGATTTTTTTCCTCATCAATTCCAAACGTCATCTCCATCTCAAAACTAACTTTTGTATGCCACTTTATCTCTCCATCTTTTTGCTACTAAGAACCCAAACTACATAAATCTCCCAACCCAGATCGCATGTTGACCAAAATATAAACACAGATCGTACAAAAGCAACAATTTGTGTTGGTAAAAACATTCAACCTTTAAGAAACCAGATCTACAAATCAAAATATCAACACAGACCGTCGAACAACCACCTAACATACCACAGGAAAATGCACCAACAAACCATACCCCCCCCCCCCCCCCGACGAGAAAAACCCACCTTCCAAACTGCCGAAAAACACAATAAAATCAGCCATGGCCTTTTGAAGTCTCCGTCTAAGTCAAAATTTAGTCTCCGTCCATGGATTTTTAAAGTATCCGTCTGAGTCAAATCGTGTCACTAGTCATGAATATTTCAGAATCGTGTCTTTGGCGATGGCCTTCTCCAACCTTTATTTCATTTGAAGTGTCCAGCCAATTTGAAGTCTCTGTTTCAGTCGTGATAATGCATTCACCACATGTATTTGGATTTACACTAAAAATCCCAGGTATACCGTATATTTTATCTCTTTTTTTTTTATTTGAGATTTGGATTTGGATTTGCACCACAAATCTAATCAATGGGAGAAATACCACATGTATATGGGTTTTAGAAATACAAATGTATGTTTTTTCTTTATTTTTTTTCTAGGTTCATTTTAACCCATCTCCGCTATGTTAGGTCGCCAGAGTTTGAAGAGAACAAGAGAGCAATCTGAGTTTGGAGAGCAGCCAGAATATAGAGAAAGAAGAGTCGGAGCAGCAGGAATGGAGATAAAGAAGAGCCGAAATAGTTTTTTTTCTTTCTTTTTTGTGATTTTGGTTTTGGGTTTTGTAAAATACATACATGATTCTGTTTTTGGTGTATTTCTGTGTTAGATTTTGGTTTTGATGAGCCTGACATTGTTTGTTCATGTCTTATTCCTAATTGTTGTTTGAGCGGTGTGTTGTACGCTTGCTTTGTATGTTTTTTATATTTTTATTTTTTCTTTTGGATTCAATGAATAAAATTAATATGGGTTGGTGAATCGCTTTTTTGGATTCAACTTATAAAACTCGATAGGCATGTGTTAATACTTTGGGAAGAATGGTGGCTATTTCAAGCACTTAAAGGGTTCTCTTTACTATGTGATTAAGATGGAGTATTTCAAGCACTTAAAGCCTCTTAGTTTTGAAGCTCTTCATATGGTTGTTTATTGTTAAATTATTGTTTAGAACTGGAATAAAGTTTACGAACTAAAAAGGGATCTGAAGAACATGCTTATTGTTAAATTATTGTTTAGCTTTTAAACTCTATAATTTTCTTGGAAAGATTTAGGTGTTTAGTCTCTCATACTAATCTTTCTTTGGGTAGTACACATTTGTTAAACTCTATTATTTTATTATTTATATACATGTTCTTCAGGTTTGTATACAAATGACCCGTTTGTTTGCAACTCTGAAGTCTGTATTTAAGCCATTCAGATTTCAGAGGCAACCAAAAAACGTTTGTTTTGGGGGGCTTTCAGATCCCAACGGTAATGTTGCCCTGTTATTGATTCAGATGTTTCAAAGCGTCTAAATCTAGAAACTGATATCTGAACTGAAATATGTTCCCACTAATACCCTTATTATTTCTTTGAAAAATGCGTAGAATATTTTGACAGCTCAGTTCTTCCTTTTTTCAGGACACTTTCTTCTTCTCTTATGCGGCTGTAAAATATGTATGTAGTCACAAAAAGTGAAGAAAGATATATATAATTTGTTTAAGTGAAGAAAGGTGTGTATATATCTTTTATAAGAGAAAGGAAGTGATTAACAGTGGGCATATGTCAGCATATGTCAAAAGAAGTGGACATATATTGACATATGTCATAGACTTATGTAGCCTAAAAAAGATAAAAAGGATTCGTGTATGTTATTTGGAAAAATGTAGAGAGACTTTGATCCAACTGGCTTTTTTTAATAAAAATAAAAAATTTGTATTTTCAATAAGAAAATTTTTTTTTTTTTTTAATGTTTCTAACTTTTTATAACTGTTTTAAAAAACAAAAAAAAAAAGCATTTCACTACTTTTTTAAAAAATGACTTTTATTGAAAATTCGTATTTTCAATAAAAGCCATTTTTTAAAAATTCATTAAATGACGTGGGTTCCTGCCAACGGAACTAACCAATTGCGATATTGTGGATCCGCGCTAGTTTTAAAAAAATAGTTTTTCATATTTTTATTAAAAACAATTTTTTTTAAAGAAACTGTTTTTGTTGAAAATACAAATTTTGTGTTTTTAAAATGATGTGGGTCCACGTCAGCGACACTAACCAATCCCATATTGTGTGTAATAATATTTATTTACGGCCATGAATGTTTTAAATATACATTTTGTTTATGAAATAAATATAAGGGTAAAATGGTCCAAATAATCTGCATTCAGATTTCAGACATAAATTTGCAAACAAACAGTATGCATTCAGAAGTTTCATTCAGACATCAAACAAACAACTTTTTTAGATTCAGACTTCAGATTCAGAATTTAGAATTCAGATTTCAGATTTCAGATTCAGACTTCAGATTAAGACAAAAAAATAAACGCAACCTAAGTTTTTTTACTTTTATTTTCATTGAGTGTATTTTTTTCCTGTGCCATTTTAAATCCAGTTTGTCTACGCAATTAAAAAATCCACGTTCTATGAAGATTTACAAAGTATGAGAAAAGCATTCTAACGAGGCACCACTGGGAAGAATTTTCATACAAAAGGTAGTATAAAGAAACCTTATTTAGACTCAACTGCAATGTTTATAAAGTTACAAGGGCACATTAGATAGTGCGTGAAAGAAACTATTGGGTTTGTAATGTTGTTGGACATTTTTGGCACATTTTGGGCGCTGAATAATAAAGTGAAAAATTTGAGGTTAAGTTTAAAAAACAGTTATTCATGTGAGCCATCTTTGTTTTTCAAGGTAAAAAAACATCCTGAAGTTGGTCCTAAACAGTTTTTCTTGCTTAAAAAAAATTACCATTCAAAAAACAGGACAAAACTGATTTTTAACTGTTTTTCATGTACAAAAAGCAGTTTTTTTAATTGAAATAAATAAAATAAAAAAATATTTTGTTTAACATAACATTGTTTTTCTACAAATAAAAACATTTTTCAAAATGAAAAAAGATTTTTTATATGGTTAGAAAACAGTATTTTTTTAAATGTTTTTATATTTTTCTATACATATAAAACAATGATTTTTTATACGGGTGTATTACATATTTTTCATAAAACAACAATAGTAGATTAAAAATAGCACGTTATTTATGTTATTGTTTTTCATAAAACAACAATAGTAAAAATAGTAATCATCTTTAATAAAACAACAATAGTAAAAACAACATATTTTTTATTTATGTTATTGTTGTTTCACAAAAGTAGATTTAAAAGTCATTTTTTATTTCCTGGAAAACATCTTTATAGGCTAGAAATAATTTTATATTGCTTAAAATCATTTGTTAATTCCTATAAATAATTTTTATCTGGTGGAAAAAATTTATTATTCCTGAAAATTATTTGTTATTTGCTGAAAAGTATTTTTATATGCTGGAAATGCATTTATAGTGCTGAAAATCATTTTTTTATTGCTTAAATCATATTTTGTTTGCTGGAAATAATTTATTATTTTTGAAAAATATTTTTTACGCTGGAAATTATTTTATATTGCTAAAAACTTATTTTTGTTGCTGGAAATCATATTTTTTTGCTGGAAATTGAAAATCATTTTTTATTTCCTGCAAATCATTTTTATATGTTGTAAATATATTAAGAACATTAAAATTCACTTTGCAAAGTATTTATTTTCTAATTTGGATTTTCACACTATTGTTCGTTCTATGACAGTATTGTTCTTGATATTCATTTCATTATATTCATCTTAAGTCGTATTCTTTATTCACGACATTACTTATATTTACATGCTCATGGTTATGGCTACGACTATTTTTTCTACATACTGATAAAAATTATATTTTAATTTATATATTTGGATAAAATAATTTAAAACGCGTTACACCCGACCGTGCATCGCACAGGTCACCACTAGTAGTAGTGATATGCATATGTAAGACCTCATTCACCCGCCAATGCTAGTTTGTCACAGCGGAACTTAATCTAATTTGCTTTTACTATTTTATTTTTTAGGAACATATTATGGGAAGGAGTTTCTATTTCTATTGACAACTTTTTGTCGACTCCGAATGTGATAGAGTACAAGGGTATCTAAGGTTAAAGATGTGCCTGAGGTCAGTGGCGGATCCAGGATTTTAGTCCAATTGGGGCTAAATCAGTTCAAAATTACATGTGCAAAAGTTTCTAGTGTTGCCGGGAGTTCGGGGGCGGTAGCCCTCGAGGCAATTTTTTTTGAGTTATTTCTAATTTTAAACAAATTATAGCTTTACAATGCCTAAATAATTACTCTCAATCATTATTAACAATTTGAGACTACACAAACATACATAAATTACACAACTTTGAGACTACATATTTAAAAATTTCTCCATATGGAGAATTACACAAATTTCTATATACACAACACAAATTTCAGCGTCGGATACAGCTTGTGTGTTGTTTCCTCTTTTTCGTTTAAAAAATTTCTCCATGACTTCCTATTTAAAAAAATACCACATATTTTAGGCTACATTTATCACCACATATTTAAAAAAAATAATAAGGGCATATATTTTTGGGACACAAATTACAGAAATTTGACATTTTCCCCCAAATTAAAGAAATTATAGAGATTTTTTGGAGAAATTACAGAAATTTGACCTTTTTTGAGAAATTGTATGAAAAATATATACCCTTATTTCTGTACAATTTCTCAAAAATCATAAATTCAACCAATCAAACATTCAATCAAAACCCTATATTTTACACAATTAAAATCTTACACAAAAATCACGCATTCAATCAAAATCATACATTCAATCAAAATTATACATACAATAAAAATCAGATTAAGGGACAAAAAATACCTGACAAGAAATCAGATTACAGTGGGTTGGGCGTGGCTCTGCTCTGCTGGTGGTGGGCGTGAGGTCGCTGAGATAGGAGAAGAAATGAGGTAGGAGAAGAAATGAGAATTTTAGGGCCGACAGCTACTTCTTCTTTCATTTTGCAAATTTAGTTTTTCAAGTAATTACAAACTTAAACCCTAAGGTTTGAAAATAATTATAGTTATACCTTAACGTAACAATCTTAGCAAAAAACCTTGATTTTTTTTTTTTTGGGAAAAACTGAACCGGGGCTATAACCCCCCTTGGTCCTATACTGCATCCGCCCCTGCCTGAGGTGAAATTTCCTAACAAGGTGTAAGGAAGCTTTCAATCCATTATTTGCATCTCTAAACCATCCGACCTAATAGAGATTCCATCATCCCCATTGGTCTTGGGATCCATTGGTCTTAGGTCGATATAGAGTTGACTTATGTCCGTTAATGTCACACTCGTTGGCTATATATGAAACATTTGCCTCAAAATGTATAACATTTTGGACACCTGCTTAAAGGGATGCCGTACCAATAGCTGATGTTATTCGTCCTGAATTTGAAAACTTTATTAGCATTGAGGATAACATAAGTTTTAATTTCCTTCCACTTAGTAAAGTAGGTTATTTCCATAAAAATGAACTCAGGGAAGGTTAATGATTTTGGGGAGACCTTATTAATGATGTTAATGCCAAAGGTATATAAATTCTAGGGTCATGATTTTGTACATTTCCCTAAGCGACAAGTGTTGCAAGTTGGGAAATTTTTAAAATTTCTAGCATCCACAGACACACTTGGTAAAATTATGCTGCACCTTTTTCCAAAAATACCCATGCCTTCTGATCTTCTTGGCTAGCATGTGAACGCTTGTACGTGGAATGCATTATCCACTATGGTCTTCTCTGTGATAAGCTCCATTTATTATCTCAAAGCATAGTTATATGGATTTTGTTAAACTTCCTCATGAATAGCATGATGTAATAAATAATTAATTGAGAGGATATTTTTC